>CM066735.1:82815448-85315448 GCA_033961575.1 Aselliscus stoliczkanus | reverse complement strand
AACACACTCTTCCCCAATAAAATTTCTTTAAAAAAAAGAAAAAGAAAGAAAGAAAAAAAGCTGGAGTATCAATGCTATATCAGAAAAAATAGACTTTAAAACAAAGAATATAATCACCTCAAATTATATAAATGGCTAATCACTAAGTTATACACACGAAACTAATATAGTATTGTATGTCAATTATAATTGAAAAAATGTTAATTAAAAAAATAAAAGCATGAATAAAACACAAAGTAAATAGTTATCTAAAAATGTGTTATACTCACAAGGGTATTGTACAAAAGATGCTAATTTAGGGATAGAACCTTTGCTTGATTAATTCATATAACAAGAGGAAAATCAGCATTTTCTCAAACATTTCCTCTTTCTATGCATTCCCATAAGAGCTAAGTTAATACACTATTACATCAGAAGTTTAAAAAATAAATAAATAAAACAAAAAAAAAACATTGGTTGCGTTATCTAGCAGGTAGAACTATTCTTTAGGCAGGTTTTTAAATCTGTTTTATAGAAATGAATCCTTCCATAAACCTCACAGAAACTGCAAACTTAGCTTCATATTTATACAAAGAGAAGGAGCAAAAGGAATATAGACCAATATGCACACACGGTCTTGGAATGCAGTCTGTTGCAAACACAATCACATTTGCTTCTTTACACTGAATTACAATCACAGAGACATTCAGAAGTGAAACTAAATGAGGGAAAGGTAATACTATGTTTGAGCAGTTTATCACTCGTGCCAGTCTGGAAAAGTCCATATTCCAAAGGAAGAAATAACAGTACAGCTGAATGACAGTATGTTTATTGTTTATTTCCAGAAAAATGAATTACTTTAATACCAGGAAACTACATTTGATAACTATTCTTTAAGTCAACAAACAAAACCAAAACGTTTCCTTTTTTACAACCTGACCTTTCTGCAACTGTATTTATTTAGTCCATGTTTCTGTCATGGTTACTGGTTGTAAGCCACAGAAGATGGGCTCTGATTGAATGAGCAAAGGAATATTCAAATGTTAACCAGGTCACAAAGTCCTTGGGAGGACCAGAGAACCAGGCTTCGGATGAGTTCCCACAAACAGCTTCCAAATCTACACTGCAGAACTAGTTCGATTCGGAAACTCTTGCAACCACCACTGCTACCAGGCAACAAATATGTAGTTTGAACCACTGCTACATCCATTCCAGGAATTCTACCTCACAGCCTTAACCTCCAAAGGAAGAGAACAAGTTCACCATCTGTATTAGTCAGGGTTCCCCAGAGAAACAGAACCAATAGGATATACATTGGTTCTGAGTATACGGTATATTGTATTCACCATATTCACACATCTAGGTTCAACCAAAGGCTCTATTCCTAAATTTGTGTGTATTTGTGTGTGTGTGTGTGCGCGCGTGTGGAGAGAAAGAGAAATATAGATATATAAATACAGATAGAGAAGGCGATAGAGGTATGAGAGAAATTGGCTCATGATTGTGCACACTTGGTAAGTCCCAAATCTGATGGAGTAAGATGGCAGGGAAGAGTTGCAGTTCAAGTCCAAAGACAACCTGCTGGCAGAATTCCCTCTTGCTTAGGGGAAGTTAGTTTTTCAGTCTAGTCAGGCCTTCAGGTGACTGGATGAGGCCCACCCCCATTAAACAGGAAAATACACTTTATTCAAAGTCCACTGATTTAATTATTAAGTTCATGCAAAAACACCCTCACAGAAACTCCAGAGTAATGTTTCACCAAACATCTGGGTACCGTGGCCCAGCCAAGTCGACACATAAACTTAACCATCAAGCCATCCCAGCTCTCTTCTGTTACCAGCTTTGGGATAATAATTTGGCAAAGACACATTTGAGTGACAAAGTGAATCAGTGGGTATCCAGGCAGGAAAGAGATGGTGCACTCAGAAGCGGAACTGCGGAGCGTTTATTAAGAGGACTGTGCACAATGATGTGGGAAGAGATGTGACATACCTAAAGACTAGCAACAGGGGACACCATTACTGCACCTAGATCTGAAGGGCCAAGGGAACAGTTAGTAGACACAGTAAACAGTTTTGTTTTGTTTTGTTTCAGAGTTCTCCCCTTTTTTTGTACCAAAAGGTTGCTGAGCTTTTCTCCACCATTGGCAGGTGTCACAGCTGGTTGCCCTTTTATTACCACGAGTTGGTAGGCCAAACTGCAATGACCACAATAGCCACAAGCAGCAATAGAATCACCACTGTCATCCCATAAGATGCCGACTTTCCGGTCACTGTATTCACATACCTGGGTTCAATGCGAAATTTCTCATCTGTATTTTCCACCAGGTTGGTGAGTTCATCAGTTATCTCTATGACTCTACTATCTCTACTCTCTACTCCTGGAACAGCAGCAACAATCAGAACACTTCCTGACATAGATGGAGCTGGGGGAATCAGCTCTCCTTTCATTGTCCGGTCTCCTCCTGCTATGGCCTCCCATTGGCTAAATCCACGGGAAGCCAGAGGCAAGCAAACCTTGGTAATATGGTCCACACAAGTCAGCCTCCTGGATCACAGGGCAGGTAGAGAGGGGAGGGGAGTGGATCTGGAGGGACAAACAGGAGAAACCCATCACCCAGAGCATAGATCACTGACCCAGGCACCAGCTGTAAGACAAATCAGGTACACAAAGGCTGGGAACATGACACCTGCCTTCCATCTTCAGCAGGCAGGATTTAAAGTGAGGGAAATTTCCAGAATAGAAGAAATGCATTCCAGTAATGCTGAGTGGATACAAAAAAGATAATTGTTATCTTTAAACTCCATCAGTTGAGTACATCCCAAAGATGATAGATGCAAGCAGTAGTCACTGCTGTCACACACACCCCTCAAGCTTAGAAAGGCTGAAAACAACCAGCACACCTCACACACAAGCCTTTCTCCTCTTGTCTAGAACGTCCATTGTCCTGGGATTCCAAACCCTTTATATCTTCATCCAGACCTTCACCTTTTCCATTGGAGGAGCTTGGACATTTTCTAATGGTGTCTGAGAAAAACAAGAAGTAAACATGCTTCTACAAAAACAAAATTTTTCATTTCAGCAAAGATACTCTGAATATATAATGTAGTACCCAAATCTCCAATTTAATCTTCAAAAGGCTCAAGGTCAAACGGCATTGGCCTGAATCGAGGAGAGACCCGGTAAGGACACACAGCAGCCTCTCGCTATCCTCACGGGAGCTGAGGTGATATATGTCACCAATCTGCAGTTTGGGGGAAATAAAAACCGGTATCAGCCTTTCCTCCAGGTGTTTCCTAAAACAACAACCCACCTATGCAAATATAATCTTGAAGTCTAGAGCTTTCATTCCAGAAACCATCCTTGTAAAACTAGACCAAGGTCAGAAATTGCCACTGGTTGTCTAGGGTCCACTCAGCCCCCACAAAGGTGTATTGTTGGGCCTGCACAGAATTATCCTGCACTGCACTTACTATGTTTTTTTTAGTTGCCAATATTTAAAAATTGGGACATTCAAAACCAAAAGCCAAAAGCCAGATTACCAGCTTCTCCTACAAATGAATCTGCTCTGGGAAAACTGAGCCCATGTTCCAACATGGCAGCACTCAACAGGAGCTGTGAAATACCTAACTCCTTTTTCCAGGATGTGTGCTGTTCACACCGTCATGTCTTTGGTCCTCTGGAAACTGATGCTGACCAAGACTGGCCGATTGTCCGTCCTCCTAATTGTGCTTTGGTTTTCTTACAATCAAGTTAGAAACAAAAACCTTTCTCATACATCCCTATCAAAATGTGAGGAAAATAAAGACAAACTAAGAGAACCACACGTTTCCAAAAAAAGGGGGAAGAAGCCTATTTTTGTGCCAAAGTGAGAGTCTGCTTCATTCATTGATATTTTTGGTAGAGGCCCAAATGACTGTAGGATTGATACCTGATATGGCCCTAGCAGACTCCTTTAGACCCACATTACCCTCTTGGTTTCTTATTTAACTTGTTTTTCAAACCCTAACCATAATTTTTTTTTCATTAAATATGCTACGTGCCACTTATAAGAAGGGAGATGTCCAATTTCTTGTTTATTCATTTAATATCCATTCAATAAATAAGTATGGACTTTATGAGGGGTGAAATGTCTAACTATTACATTGTTTTGTACACCTAAAACTAATAAAACTAATAATAATAAGTAAATAAACAAATAATTATGGAGCACTTATGGGCGAGGTTCTTTGCTAAGCACCAGAGGTATAGAAATGAGAAAGACTGACATGACCTTGACCCTCATGGAACAACCATTCTCTGTCCAACTCTTTTCCAGAAAGTAATTGGAGTCCACTTTATGTAGAAAAATGTAGAAGCTTCATTTTTCAGTAAGTAACTTCACAGCTTTTTCCTAAGACTGCACAATGACCTGGAAAAGTATCCTTGCATATGGTAATCAGGGTAGGTTTCAGTGAGAAGAAATCAAAGAGGGAGAGGGGCAAACATTTCCCAGACAAGGCCCCAAATGTGTTCACTTACTGTATCAGTCAAGATAGGCTGTTGTGCTGTGGTAACAAATGACCCCGATTTCAGAGGCGTATTTCCTGTTCATGCTACATGTCTATCACAGATCAGCTGTGGTGCTTCTCAGGTCGGCTTCACCTTGAAACGCAGGTTGATGAAGTAACCTCTATCGGTGACCTGGCCAGTTTGTAGCAGAAGGAAAGAGTTTTGGTAGAGCCACACAATAATCCTGAGATCTCATGCTTGGAAGTCTCACACATCATTGTTATTCATATTTCTTTGGCAAGTCTCATGGCCACACTTGAGTTCAACAGAACAGGGATATATAATTCCCCAGCAGGATGGGCACCATGGAGGGCATTTCAGGGAAAGACCATTGACATTTTGAACAATAACACAATCTACTACAAATGGCAATGCAATCAACATCGTCTGGTCCCTAGACACCAAAAGAAAAAGCGCGTTTGGGCATAAAAATCATTTCTGCAACAAACTGATAGTCTCCAGCTAAAAAGTCAAATAAGCAAAGGAAGAAAATGGAAAGCTCAGAGTCAATTGTGTTCCCTTGTCCTCGCTGCAACAGCTACAGCCACATGTTTTCCTCACAAAGCAGATGGATACTCACACTGTGTATGACGAACTACATCCCAAGGTCAAATTTTCCCTGCCTGCTCATCATCGCAAAGTGACTGAAACAGGAAGCTTAGAAAATTGTTTTTTGGGGGGGTATTAAATAACTTCCTGACTTAATTGATTGATGAATAATAACTTCTAAAATTAGCTCTGTATTTCATTATAATCTGAAATGAAATTCACTGAGCTTACCCGAAATCCTAGGAAATGGAAATGATGAACAAATGTCTTTTAAGCTCCTAAAATTGCCTTCCTCTTGAGTTGACTTTCAAGCATCACATATGGGGGTGGAAGGGAGGCTCATTTCCACTTGTAAGAGCCTCTCTTTCTCTGACAGCTTCCAAGAGCACCCACAGATTTACAATCTTAACCATCAGAAAGGTCTTGGTTCTTTGTTCATCCCCTTAGAAGGAGATAAAAATTGGGAATTGAAAACTATAATTACTTTCCACCCATGCTAACTCTTACCTTTTCTTCCAAAACTTCATGAGTAGGAATTATAAAATACAGATGGGAGAAGGCAGCTCTGTGATTCATAAAGATCTGGGGCAGGAACCAGAGGACTGTAAACACACAAATGCCTTGTAGGCAGGAAAAGGATCCTCTTGTCCCCAGAGAGGAAGCACTTAACCCCAGTAGGAGTGAGAAGGGTGAAGGAATCCTAAGGCTTTTAAAGCAATTAGCCACATCTGCAGACTATCTGAGTCACAGTTTATTTTCATTAGTTTGCTTTCAGCCCCAAAGAGACATAAATCGAAGTTCCCAAAAGTATTCTACTATAGATAGACATGTTTTCCATGGGAAAACATGATTAAAAATAGAAATAGTGTTTATTATGGATCTGAGACCCTTCTGTCAAGATTTGAATGTGGGTGATCAAATATGCTTTCCCAAATTTAAGCTTCTTCACCCACATTACCACTTCCTTTACCGCTGATTTCTAAACTCAGCAAGTATTCACCAAGCATCCATGGGCTGTAGAATGACTTTAGATGTAAAATTTAGTGACCTGCCAGGCAACGAAGTGCTTACCTCATGTCCACCTCTGAGCAAGTTACATACAGACAAACCGGTCAAATAAACAAGATCCCATGTGGTCTTAGATAAATCCCTCCCATAAAACATGAGAAGATTTGCGTTTTCATTAGCTCGAGTTTATTAACAAGGAGATCTGGAAGAACCCTGATAGAAAAGCATAGGGATAAATGGAAAATTTTCTTAAAGCCATGCTATAAAGATGTTTATACAATGCAAAACCTGACACCTTCTAAGATGCAAGTGCGACAATCAAAAAAAGAAAGAATGGTGGGCAGAAACTCAGTCCACACACAATTAAGATGTAAATGTTAGAGATATAGACATGAACAAGATACACAAATCTCACCTCTCTTGGAGCTTATAGTTTATGGGGAAAGATAGACAAATATTTGGGAATTTGATGAGCATTGTAAAAGGAGAGGTACAAGGAACTGTGGAATATAGGACAGAGACTTTTATTGGGTTGTTGGAAAAGTCATGACATATTTTTTTCTATGGTTTTTGTTGCAAAAATGCATCATGACTTTTCCGACAACCCAATAATATTGGGGCGTCAGAAAAGGATTCCTTGAGGAAGTGGCTTGGAAGCTGAGACATAAATGATTTTTAGGATAGTAATTAGAACACATGGCAGCTCACATTGCTGCCCACAGAGATTCTCACTGTTGTCAGCTCCTCATCTTCCCATCCAAGAAGCTCCCACCAGGCATGGCACATCACAGTCATCAAAGCTCAGCAGCAACCCACCTGATTTCATTAGGGAGATGTAGGGGAGGAAATTTTTTCCCTTCTTCCCTTCTAGGTTCTTTTGCTGGTATAATATTTAAATTGACATAAGACAGGTTAACAGGAGAAAAAAAAATTGAATTTCATATGTATTGGAGCCATATCAAAATATGAGACCCAAAGGCAGTAAGAAAATTGAAGGAATGGGCTAGGGACCTGGGGTTTCAAAGGAGAGGAGGGTAATTTATGGGTTGATAAAAACAGATATTCGGTAATTAGATGTTTGCCCTTCCATACAGATAGGTCATTCAGATAAAAAGTTATCTCTGGTAATAGCCCTCTCCCTCTCTTTCTGGGGCAATCCCCTACTGAAATTCTTTTAGGTAGTTAAGAGAGGTAAAATTTTTCTTTAGTCTGCTGGATCTTGATTGCCTTCAGCTCAAAGCAATCCACATGGCAAAAAGGCATATTTTGGGTTCACATATTTTGAAACCACACCCCCTCACAGACAATAAGACAATTAAATGGAGAAACGAGTTGAAGAATATTTTCAGTCCAAAAAAGTTTAAATGAAAAAAATGCAAAGTTTGCTAGATGGATCATCACAGAAGTGAGCTAATTTGGATTCTGTAAAATAGGTAGTGACTAACTCCTGCCAAGATTCTGGTAAGTACACCTTCCCACAATCAGGACTAGTGCTCCACTTTTTTTGAGGCAGTCTTTTAAAGATAATGAGATACAAAACTATAGCTTTATAAATGGAACAAGAGGGAGGAACTTCTTGTCAATTGTTTGACAGATGTATTTCAAAGCTTTCCTTCAAGATCAGTACAGAAAGAAAAATAACAGCAGGTATCAGCAACAGTCAATATCGCTCTCACATTTAAAAAGAAAAGGTACATGGCTTTTCTAAAAAGTGTCATGTTTTAGTCAGAATGGGAGTATTTGATCCCCTATTGCTCAGTTTAACCAGCAATAATCCACTTGGCAACCAGATGTATAGAGCTGGATCTGACAGACAAAGCCAAATATGAAAACTCTTAGCAAATTAATTACAAGCATGACAACTGCATGAGTATTAATAATTTGTCTCCTGAAGATGTGTGCCCATAACACATAAAGATGTTCTTTGGTATAATCCTCATTATTAGGATGCCTGTTTCTTCCGGGGGTTATTTGAACCATATGTGGTGTCTTCTTCATTAGCACATAGAAAGAACTTGGGTTGGACCAAAGACAGTCGTGAGAAACCCTAACTCCATGACCAAAGTATAGAGCCCAAATGGCTGATATTACAAGGACACCTGGCCCTCTTTTCCTTTCACCTGTGTTAGGTGCCACATGTTCCCATTCCTCTGCCAAGACAAATTAAACCAAGTTCTCTCTACTAACCTTGAAGGTGTTCTATTGTTCAAAACCACCTTAGCTAAGTCACCTTTCTTATTCTGCCAAGACAAATCCACTCAGGAGGGGTGGCTATAGAAAGCACTCATTCAATTCCCAAAGATTCTTTTGTTAGGGAAAAGAAAAAAAAAAAGGCCACTCGGGGTGCATCATTTCTGGTACTCGGTGGTGTGTGTTAACAGGCAGAAAGACTTCATGGGAAATTGTTTCTGGCCTTTCTTTAAAATAAATGTGACTATAACTTCGAGTTTGGAGATCTACAGTTCTCGAAGTGAACTCCTGGTTGACCTCACACATGGTGATACATTCATTGGGTGGGAATAGAAGTCTTATTCTTCTGGGGAAGAAAATTATAGCAAAGCAATAGGATTTTTTTTGTTGTTGTTTAAATTTTTTTTTTAAAAAATCTATTCTTATAGTATAGTACCATATTCTGATATTTTTTTCCTGAGAAAGCTGCATTTTGCTTTATTTGTAATATAAGTAGAACAATTATTATTTCCACCATTTATATGCTATAGAGATGCTTACAATGTTCCCAGTGGGGCTACTATTTATCAGACTAGTCAATATATTTTATTTCCTCTAAATATTCATAAAGCTTTTTTAAAATCGATCTCTATTATGAATCAGTTGGATCAAGTGAAACACAATGAGTTTTCCACATGTATGTCAGTTCTCAGCATTCAACGGTTTGCATTAAGTTCAGTCATTCCTTTAAAGAACGTGCCGGCATATCCTTTGGATGACTTACTGCATTCCCTTCCTGAATTTTCCGTAACCAACACCAGAAAAAAAGAATTCCCAAAAAGCCAGGCTTAATATATAAATATTAGCTGATAGATTGCTAACTTTCCAAATGACAGTAGGAGACATAAAATGCTGCAGATTGATTATAGGTAGAAGCAGGGACATACAAAATAGCCCCAATCTGTCTAAAGAACCAGCTCTTGTCTACCTTGTCCCAGACCTGTTTGAAATGATTCAAGCTCAGATTCCATTTGCAATATTTACAATTCTTGTCTGTTTATGTAATTCTCTCCTTCAAATTGACTAATGGTCTCTTTCTTCTCTCTCTCTCTCTTTTACCATTTTCTAGAGGTTTTGGCTTATAGGAGGAATGCAAGACAACTAGTCAGAAGCTTTTGCATGGCTCTAACAAAAGAAACCTCTTATATTTTCACATATGAAGTTTTCCTTGGTGATACTCTCAAATCTTCTAAGTTCATCATTATGAGGCCTGACAATTAAGTTCACGAACTCATCCTACAAAAAGTGCTACACACCTCACTGCTGAATATCACTATGGTCACCTTCAAAGCACTCCCCTTGAAAAGCTATGTACTGGCGTCAGCACCTAGTCCACCTTTCAAAGCAATTTTGGAACTCTTTTTCTGGAATGGCCATCAGAGCTGTTGTATTACACTTAATGTCCTGAAAGTCATCAAAATGTCTTCCTTTCAATATTTCCTTTATTTTTGGGTAAAGAAAGAAGTCATTGGGGGCCAGATCAGGTGAGTAGGGAGGGCGTTCCAATACAGTTATTTGTTTCCTGGCTAAAAACTCCCTCACAGACAGAGCTGTGTGAGCTGGTGCATTGTCATAAAGCAAGAGCTCCTTCGGGACCATCTTTGCACACACCTCTCATGCCAAGATTTTCAGTTAAGATTTCCTGTTTCTCTATTGATGTTTTCTTGGTCTGCTATGCTTCTCACGGTCAGCCAGTGCTTTTAATGCATAATTCAATGAATTTTTGCAATGTTTTCGTCAGTTCTGCTCATTACTGGCCGCTCTGACCTCTCTTCATCAGTGGCACAATACTCTTCCCTCAGAAAAACATTTAATCCATTTGTACACTGCCATTTTCTACATGGCATTCTCCCCACAAACTTGGACTAACATGTCCCTGATTTCATTTCCACTCTTGCCAAGTTTAACAAGAAATTTAATGTTTGTTCATTGCTCTAATTCAAGCTCGGACATTCTCACGACAGCACACAGAAACACGCAACAACAATAATGAACACCACTCAGCAAGACCCCGCCACACGTCAATACGAACACAGCTGTGAGACCCTGATATACCAAGGTTATGAAACCCTACCGAGCTGCTTGTACAGTGCTGCCAATGTAAGCGCACGGTGACAAGTGAATGAACTTAATTGTAAGATCTCATATGTCATAATTATCTACACTTTCTAAGTAGTTGTGATTTTCTTTTCTGTATAGATTCATAAATGTCTCAAATGTTCTTACTGTTTTATTAATCACTTTCATGTAGATAGTATTACACTTGACATAATGTAGCATTAAATATTGCCCTAAGAAAACATACAAGAAATATCATTCTTTCTACTCTTTGATCATCCCAAACAAAATCTCTCCATTTAAAATACTCCGAATAAGAGACATTTTTCTGATTTTCCCGTCTAAACATAGAGGTTCTTTCTGTGAAAAAGAAAATGTGGACTGGGGGACAAGTATAGAAGTGAAACTTACTTTGCACTTGTATTAGTTTTCTATTGATGATGAAAAAAACTTCACAGCTTAAAACAATATGAATTTATTATCTCTGACTATTCATTATAGTCAGAGAAGTCTGGTTAAGATTGACTGGTTTCTCTACTCTGGGTTCTATGAGGCTCAAATCAAGGTGTCAGCAGAGTTCACTTCTAATTGGAGGCTTTGGGGAATAATCTGCTTTTCAGCTCATTCACATTGTTAGCTGAATTCAATTCCTTGTAGTCGTAGAAGTGAAGTCTCAGTTTCCTTGCTGGCCGTCAGCCAGAGGCTGGTCTTGGAGCTTCCAAGCTGCTTCTATTCCACATGGTCCCTTCTCGCAACAGTTGGTTGACTGTCGCTCACATTGGAGTCCGTCCCTCTGCCTTCCTGCTCTACAGCCTCTCTCCATATCCACCCCAAGAAAGTTCTGTTTTTAAGGGTTCACTTGATTAGATTTGGCCCACCTAGATAGTCATCCTCCTATCTTAAAGTTCATAACCTTAGTTACATGTGAAAGTCCCTTTTGCCATGTAATATATTCACAGGATCCAAAGATTAGGGCAAGGACATCTTTGGGAGTGGGTATTATTTCAGCAATTGCTCACTGTTTATTTTTCTGTATATTTAAATTTTTGCTGTGTATATATTATATACTCAAAAGATAATAATTAAAATAATAGAAAAGGACATATGGAACAACAACATGGCAACATTTGTGGCTGTTCTAGCATATTTGCTGAGTGCTTACCAAAGTGTTGTACATGTACCTTATTTAATCACCATAACATCATCACCTAGATTTTACAAATGAAGAAACCAGGACCAGAAGGGCTAAAGATTTGCCCAAGGTCACACAGCTAGTGTGTGACAGACAGTCTTACACACCCAAAAGTAGCTGACACAATCAGGCCCTCCTTCTAACCACTAGGCGGCACTGCCTGCCTAGTTCCCAGCCGTGGGAAGCATGTCTCCAATTCCACCTTCATGTCTCCCTCTTACAGAGATGTCTCTGGAGGGATGAACAGCTGAGGGAAGTGACTTTAAGTGCACTGTATTTTATGAGCGACTGGAGAAAGCTTTCTCGCTCTAATAGATCAGCACCTCTGTACACACCACTTCCTTCGTGCCCATCCCAAGTGGGAGGCCACCACCAGACCCAGTGGGCTGGGCTAGTCAGAGGCAGCTGAGGGGAGGCACTGGGCAACTTTTAGAGGTGGCAGGCTGCACATGCCCTCCCTCACTATCCCTGTTCCTAAGTAGCAAATCTATATATTACCCAAAGACCACCAAGTAGCTCCCTGATGGTCCTCTGAAGTCTTCTGCCCCAGGCCATCACTTAACTAATGGGAGGCTTCTTTTCACCTACACGGGAAGAGAATCCCACTCCCACACCAGCATTCCACAGCAGAAGTGGGTAGAAGGCAGAGGACTGAGCCCCTGACACTCCCCGCCATATATACACTTCAGGCGTCCTCTCTGTTGCATGTGAAATTAAGCTCTATTTGTTCCAATTATACAAGTATTGCAATTTCACTGGAGAAAAATGATAAAATATGCAGATGAGCAAAGAGAGAAATTGAGTTACCCTATCGCTCCACCAACAGAAAGCCACTGCAGTATATTGGCATATGTGCTTCTACATATGTGTGTGAGTGTGTCTGTCCTGGGAGAGAGAGAAAGAGAGAAGAAAGAGGCAAAGAGAGGAAAAACTGATCTCTCTTTTTGAAAAAGTAGAATCATCCTACATGTAGTTCAACGCCCTTTTATTTACATTTGTTATTTTTGTGAACATTATTTTCCATGTCAGTAGACAAACTTCTACAATGATCCTCTTTTACAGTTCCAAGGAGGTTTGGGCAAATAGTTTTAAATGAGTAGCACATATTCATTGTAGAAAACACAGAGAAGCAAAATAAAATTGTCATTTCACCATGTGGAAACAACCACTGTCAGCATTTCTGCCTTCACTATTACTGAATACACACTCTTGTAGCCCTCCAAAGTTGACCACTGTTGCTGAGATTTTGCTAGACAAGATTTTGCTAGACACGCTTTTGCTAGACAGGCACCAGCAAATGGAAGAGAAGTTCAACCTTTGCTCATATACTTGATTATTTCCTAGTTTAGAAGTGCTGGATCAAAGGACATGTACATTTTTAAGGCCATTGATCAATATTGCCATACTGCTTTCTGGGAGAGGTTACAAGGTACGAGGGTAACTTTTCCAGGCCCCCCTCACCAATCTCGGGTAGTATAAGTTTTTTTAAAGCCTTTCGGGCATACCATCTAGAACATTTTCAACTTTGGCACAGCACAAAGCTATTTTGTGTCTTGCTTTGGGAGGACAAGCTCTAATAGCTTTTCTGGCATACTGGTTTCATCAGATCCCAGCCCACTTTGAGGGACAGATATGTTCTTATGCAGGGAAAGAACCATGAAAGACACACACACATTTACAAGGAGAAAACTATGAAATTACCAAAGAAAAGACTCTGGGGAAGAAAGGAATAGGATGCCCTTTGAAATCGTTTCCAGAAGGAAATAGAGTCATCTTCATCTTGATTTCGTATTCATTAGCCCCCAGTCCCACGGAATCCATTTGTCACTTTAAGATGATGGTGTCCAATACCAATTTCAGAAAACCTGAAGAGGCTCTGACACTCCTTTGGTGAACACCTTAGCCCAAAGAGGAGGCGACACAGAACCTCCCATTTTCTCCTCTCCTGCTCTGCTTGTCAAAAGCGGAAGCTTCTGCTCAGGAAGGGTCATCTTTAAAAAGCTCTTCGCTTTTCGTGGATCTGGTTTCAGTCAGAGCATATAACCTGCCACCTGGAGCTCGGTTCAGCCAAAGCATTGGCCCATTTCCAGCAGTTATCTGAGAAATTCTATTTCAGTCCCTCAATCTCCAGTTTTAATCAAACTTGCAAATTCCAGTCACCCCCAGCAGTGTGCAATCACCGTTAGGTCCGATGGAAGCGCTGATTGTCTATGACCCCAGATAACCTCTCTCCATTAGCTCTCGCTTTGGAAATCTCTGGGGTCTCATCGTCTCCCATTAAAAACTGACCATTTCCAGATCGGATACCTGAGTGAAGAAGGAAACTATCCCCAGGTACCTCAGCGCTGCTACTCGCGGGCTGGAGCTTGTGGAAGGGAAACAATTGCCCAGGAAATGGATGTGTATTCGGTTCCTTAGCATCATCGGATGCCTGGCTTGACCAGGAATTTCTTTCCCAGCAGCTCCAGCGATGAGAGTGCCATACCAGCCATCTGAGCATAACTCATACTTGGGCGAATTTGGCTTTGGTGCCAAGAACTATTTTAAGGTGACATTTACCAAGACCTCCTACTTTAATTCCAGCAGTTAAGTCTTTCTGGCACTGCCAAAAGTGTCTGTCTCACCCAGCAAAAAACCCCAATCGCAGTGTTTTTGGTGCCCAGCAGAGGTCGAGGTTATTTATTATTTCAGCAAGTGGAATCGATCAACTCTTAATTGTGGCATGTAAAAGCTCCTTCATTCTGAACATCAGCATGTTCAAAACCACATACCAAGGAAAGAATTCTTTTCCTTTGTCGATGAATCTAGGAAAGACTATCACAATTTACCACTTTATATTATGGGTTAAAACATTTTGTTTTGCTTTTTTTTTAAAGTGTTGAGGTAGAAGGGAGAAGACAGAAATAGCCAAAATTTGCCTTAAAAAAAAAAAAAAAAAAAGCTCTTACCTCCCCAAACTGCGAGCACAGGTATTCTAAAACACTGTGGGAAATTAATTCTCTCTATAGAATTAGTCATCGAATTCTAACCAATTTACACGTTACAAAAAAAAAAAAAGATAATATTTATGCTCTAATTAAACTCAACAGAAAAGACCACAGGCATTTCTTCAATTGGGTCAGAAATTAGGAAAGTAGTTGTGCCAGACCTACTGACAAATATACCTGCCAACGATTTAGCATCCCCCCGTTTCATGCTTCTCTGAACAGCAGGAAATGTTCAGCATTGTCACATAGCTGCTTTCCTGTACTTTGCTACGCAAGCATCTTCCACCTGCATTATTTTTCAGAACTTTTTCCCCCTATCTTGCAAAAAAGAAACTGTACCTACCTGTTCCTCTATCTATGAAGTTTCCTCCCGTAATTTGTTGTTGTTAAAGAAAGTCCTGATTCTCCTTAATCGATCAAACTTAAGCTTTATGCCTGAGATACTTACACGGTGTTTTTGTTTGGGTTGTGTAGTCTGTTAAACCCTGAGAAGTACTGTCAGGCAAGAGTTACTTCTACTGCTCTGATACGATGAGGCAATGAGTGCCAGAGGTCAGGCCTGCTGCAAGGGGTGATTGGCTCTGTCCATGCTTCACAGAAAACCAGAATAGCCGGGGAGTTCATGACACCATCACTGTCCCACGAAGTGGTCCTTAGCCAATAACCAGGAATATGAAAACCTCAGGTCAAGATACCTCTGGGACATAATTCAGATTTTTCCAAAAGGATCAGGCTAGAGATACCCTCCATAGGGTTTTGCTTGAAATCTTACCCCTATTGGGTTTCTTCCTATTTCCATTATTTATTGCTGCATAACAAACTTACCCAACCTTCAGTTATCTATTACTGCTTAACAAACTACCCCAAATTCAGCTATCTATTGTTATGTAAAAAACTACCCCAAATTTCAGTTATCTATTGCTGCATAACAAACTACCTGAAAGCTTAAAACAAGGGTCCTTTTATTTATTCATGGTTCTCCTTGTCAGGAATTCAAATGAGCCATAGTGGGGATGCCATTGCTCTCTGTCTAGGATGTTTGAGGACTGCAGCTGGGATGGCTTAAGATATTGATCGGTCTGGCTGTGATGGTTTGACTGATGTCATATGTCACCGTCAGCTGGGCTCCTCGGTTCTCCTCCATGTAACATCTTCATGTCACTAGTCTGAATTTCTTCACAGCTCCATGGTTTCAGGGTGGCTGAGTTTCTTTAAGTGGCATCTGAATACCCTGAGGGACAAGAAGTTGTTAGGCCTCTTAAAAGATAAACCTGGAATTGGCTCAGCACAAGTTCTGCCATGTCTGTCGTCCAAGGCAGGTTAGAAGGCCAGCTCTGATTGGGGGAGGAATAGACTCCATAGTGGCGAGTGGAGTGGCATATGCAAACAGGGAAGGAGTGGAAGGCAGCCACCCTTGGAGACCAACGACCACTCTCCCTTCCCTGTGCTGCTTACTCTCTTACAGGTTTTCCCTAGGAGCCCTTCCTAACTGAAACAGCTTGCACATGCACGCTCAGCTCATGATGTCCCTCTGGGGAACCTCACCCTAAGACAGGGGCTATTCCAATCCAAAGGTTCCAGTCTCTTCTTCCAAGGATTGTTACCAGCACAGGCCAAACCCAAGTCTCCATCCTGACGGATACTTGCAAACCCCAGGAGCAAATTGCAATAGCTGAGGTCAGGGGATCTCAATTTTGCCTGCTCGTTATAAACAAATGAGTGAAAAAACAAACAAAAAAAACCTCAGGTTTCCTATATGCCCCAAAGATTCTGAATTAATCAAGCTGGAATGAGATCTTTACATGGGTATTTTGAGGAGTTTTTGTTTGTTTGTTTGTTTGTTTTTTATTTCCCCCAGAATTGCTAATTGGCAGCCCAGGTTGAGAACTTGTTCTAAGTAATTCAGCTATGTCTGTTCAAGCTTAGTGTGTATGGGAAAAGGAGGATTAAAATGCCATAAGGCGTCTGGTGGACAGCGAAAAAAAATAACCCTTGCCCAAGTCACCCCTTGCCCTGGAATCAAAATCTTATCACTGCCATCAAATAATGTTGGTTGGAAATCCAGTTGCTCTATTTTCAAGTCTAGGAGTGGAGTGGCTTTTTGTCCTAGTTTAGAAAAACACATTTTTGTGAATTAATGGTACATTATAGTGTATGTACCATTTGCTTTATGGCATACAGCATATAGAGAATGTGATTCCTAAATCCCACTCACATTTCATCAACATGGTAATACCTACATTTCTCCTCATGAGGGACAAAAAATCTTGGTTATATCAGTGCCTGAGTTGGAAAAAAAAACAACAAAAAAACAAAAACGTATCTTCCAATGTCATTTATTAAGCTTCTTGGGTGAAATCTGCCTATTAAAATTTCATAGTCTAGAAGGATATTTCAGAGTATAAAGTACAAGCTGACACTTTTCCTGGCTAATTCCAGAATAAATAGAACAGTATTTTCCCTTTGTCTTTTTTTCTTTTTCTTTTTTAATTTTATTTTAATTAGCTTCAGGTGTACAACACAGTGCAATAGTTATATTTTTTTACCCCTCAAAGTGACAACCCCTGTCCCCCAATTCTCCCCCCACATTCCCTTTGTCTTTTTGCTTAGCCCGTTAATCTTTAAATAATACAGAGGAAACAGTGTTCTAACTTCCTGTTAATTTTCTTTCTAAACTTGATCCTTACTCCTAATTCTCAATTTGGTTCCTACAAATTCCTACCATGGCTTTTAGTCTATAAAACTGTGGGTTTTTTTAATTAGCAAGATAGAGATCAATCAATGTAATACAAAATAGTTGCTAACGCACAACTAGATTCTGCTCTCCCGCGCACGGGTGCCAAGTGTAGAGACGATAACCTGTGAACATAGTTCGAGAGAAATTTGAACTCATCCCAGAAATAACAGCCTCCTCTTTCATGGGAAGAAGCAGTCTGAAAATGTCACATTTCAACACTGCACTTCCACTTCCCCCAGGAATTTTAACATCTATGAAATGAGGAGATGTCTTAAAATTGTCATAGTTTAATTGACATCTCATTTTTCATAGTGGTACATAAAATAAAGGGGCACCTTAAAACTGGTAATGCCTTAGTTTAGATGGAATATGGCAATCCACATGAATTAAGCCATGGAGAGAACTGAATAGATTTCAGATGAAGGTTCTGTGTTTATAAGGTTCTGTTGGGTATGTGAAAGCAGAGAGAAAAACTGAATTTCATCTCTGATGTAGCACATTTTGGACCCTTCATGGGAATAAATTTTGCAAGTACCCAGTTGGCATTTTGTTGAGTTTCTATGAACACACTTCTCTGTTTACACAAAAACAGCTCTTGGATTTTTAATGTTAATATGAATTCTAAGACAAAGTTTAGTGAGGATAACCTTTGGCATCTCTTAAACAGTCATCCCAGGGCCTCACCCCACACCTTTTCATGCAGAAACTCTGAGGGTGGCAGGTCAGGCATGCCATCTATATGATTAACAAGCTCTACAGGTGATTTGGATGTGTACCACCTTTGAACAACCCTGCACTGGTGGTTTTAGAACTCCTGTGCAACACGGCATGCACTTGGGACATTGGTGGTGAGATTTCCTAAGCCCAGCATCTGTGCAGGGCTGCTCCCCAAACGTCCAGAGTCACCTGGCTATGTGCTCACACTGATCATTAGACATATCTCAAGCCCGGGGGGGGGGGGGAGGGGGGTTAAATTATCCTTCTTACTACAGACCTTGAAATTCTCAGAACAGTGACCTGTTGGAGACCCAAGGGAGCAGGCTTTGCATGGAGCCTGAGAACCAAAACTGGTTTTTTGTTTCTCAAAAGCAAATGGGGGCCGGCCGAGTGGCGCATTGGTTAAGAGCTGGTTTTGGGATGCCAGCGGCCCCGGTTCGGATCCCACATATGAGGGCCAGTGACACTGCCCTCTACAGCTAACAACAGCTCCACCTGGAGCTGGGCTGTGGGAGACCTGGCGACTGTGTAGGTTGCAGCCCCCGCTGCAGTGGGCTGCCATAGGCTACAGTGAGTGGGCAGCAGCCAGTGTGAGCAGCTGGAAGCTGGTGTGAGCTGCCAATAGCCGCGGCGAGCGGCCATCCAGGGGCCAGAGACCGATCTGCCTCATCCGGGAAAGAGCGCAATGATGATACCAACATGGGCCAGTGAAGCAATGTCCTCCGCAACTAGACTGAAGAACAAAAAGACAGCAACTTGTCTGTTCCCTTACCTGATTCCTCAACGCTGTTCCCTTCCCCCAATTCCCCAATAAAAAAAAAATCTTAAAAAAAAAAAAGCAAATGGGATTAACTGACTCTGACTCTGATTCGTCAACAGCCAATGCCAAGGTCTCTGGGCCCATTCCAGGAGATGTGCTGCATTTTGCAACCAAACAGGAGAACTCACAGAGTCTGCAAGTCTCCTGTTAAAACTCATTTGTGTTTGAAATCCTGCTTGCTTGCTCTTGGGATACATATAAGGTTCTATTAGAGTTTAGAGGAAAGTTTATCCACCAGTGATCCAAAGAAGATGAAAGAAGTTGTGCCCTTTCATTTCTGCCCTACATGAGACAGTGAAAAGGGCTAAACAGTCCCATGCCTGGAAGTCTCCCTAGTGTTCTTAGAATGCAGGCACTGCCTTTTGCTGTATCATTCATTGTCCTATCTCTTGCCCTTCCTTGGTCCCCACTCGTCCATCCCAATAAGTTCGTCTTATACCAATTCTGTTTTTCTTTTTTTTTAGAGATCTAAATTTCTGAATTTAGTAGAATAAAATGTATTTTTTTTATTTATAATTAATTTAGTTTTTCAGTTATAGTTGACATTCAGTATAATTTTATATCAGTTGCAGATGTAAAGCATAGTGGTGAGACATTTATATAATTTATGTAGCGATCCCCCTCATTAGTCTAGTACCCACCTGGCACTAAACATAGTTGTTGCAAATCCTATACCAATTCTTAAGCTTTGGGAGTCTTTGGATGATTTTTGCCATCAGGAAGAGGGTGGAAGCCTCGGGGTGAGGTGCCAGATGTTGTCTGCTGTGTTTCAACACTATGCTCCCCTTCCATACCCTCTTCTGTCCTGCCATTGCAGAAAGCCTGCAGACTACACTTTCTTTCCCCCTGTCACATGCTACCGGTGCAAGTCACTGACAGGAGCCTGGAAGGCAAGAGAAAGGAAGAAGGCTTTTTTCTGTTGGCTTGGTAGAGCTCTTGCAGAGGCGGCCTCGACAATGAGCAGCGGCACAAACGAGGCCGCAAAGGCAGCGGGCAAGGGCAGGCTTCCGGGTTTCTGCCAGGTCTGCCAACGCGCTTCTGACAACAAACTGTGCACTGAGTACCATTTTTTTTATCTTCGCTCTTTCAGATCTGGAGGTGGTAGCCACTTCCTGCAGTTACTGATCTTTGGGAAATCTTACCTTCCCACTTTTTATTCCCCCCTCCCCGCCCCATAGCTCTTCTAACACCTTTATAGCCAACTCCCTCTTTGAAAATCGAGAGTAGTTTCTGTTTTGCCGATTAGATGCAGACTGATAAAACCGGAACATTACACCCTTATTAACAAGGGACAGTGAGTAACTGAACCCCTTTATCTACCTTCAATATCCTGGTTTTTACAGATCTCATTTCACTGGGATCAAAGGAATCATAGCAGGATCCTGCCCAGAAAGGGGAGGTGGCTCGAATTTGGCAATACATGTCAAACCAGATTGGAAGCCAACGTTCTTTCTTAGTTACTCATGGTCTTAGGTTGGTTTCCCCAGACATAGTCCCTAGGGGGAGGATTCATGCATCAGTGACTTATTGTGGCAGTACCACAAGAGAGGCCTATAAAAAAGTGGAATAAGCAGGATGAAGGCAAGCAGGGGTGAGACTGCAGGGAAGGCCTCAGAGGCCACTACAGCCTGACCCCCAGGGAAGCTCTGGAGTGTAAGCTATGCCTCAAAGCTTTCATGATGATTGCACCCATCAGTCATTTTCCAAGGGCTGCCTGAAGGGGCCCTAAACTGCCTGCAATTTGACTGCCTCTAGTAGCCAGAGAACAGGCCTCTCAAGAAGAGCAGCAGGTATGAGCCTTTGGAAACAAAAATACACTGAAGCTGGGGGAAGGCACACAGAAAATGTCAAATGGCCCAGAGGTGTTCTGCCCACAGCACTGACAGGGCCCTCTGATTCTGACCCTTAATGTATCTGACTATGAAAAGACCTTCAGAAAGGGATGTCCAATGCATCACTCCTGCCTCCCGAATTTCACGCAGGATCTTCTTTTGGCTAACACTAACCAAGAACCATAGAGGGAAGGGGGTTCTAGGAAATGTAGTTCCTAGCTTAACCAAGTTGATAATAGAATAATCCAAATATTAGGCCTAATTGTTTCATTCAAGTGTCACAAAATCCCAGGATATGAGTGGGCTTCCTTTTGCTAGAAGACCCACAAGTAACTGTTGGCAAAAGGCCCAACATGGTACCAAGAAGAACTGACACAGCTCCTCTGTGTGGTCCCCATAATGTGGTCAAATGTAAGGGGGTATTCTGCTGGCAGAGCATAGAGTTCCATGCAGCAGGGAGACTCTGGCCCTGACAGGTGTTAGGCCAACTCCATACCTTTCCACATGACCACCCAGTGCTGGTCCTCTAACCTTAGCATCCCCGTACCCCAGCTTCCTTGATCCTTTGATGTCAATTCTCAAATGTTCATTTGGAAAATCAAAAATACTTCTCACTGATGATTTTCATTCTCTGTGTATAAATTTAGAGGCAGTGAGGTGTTAAAAGCATGGTCTCTGAAGGTAGATTTTGTGGGTTCAAGTATTAAGTCCATCACTTACCAGCTCTGTGACCTTGACAAAGTTACTTAACCTCTCTGCCTCAATTTCCTCATTTATAAAGTAGGAATAGTGTTACTACCTATCTTATATAGTTGCTGAGAAGGTTAAAGGAATTTTTATATGTTGGTCACTTAAAACGTATATGAATAACATTCATTAAATTTTAATGATTACAAATCACCCTTATTTAATGATCATATATTTTCCTTATCTATTCTACTAAAGCATTACCCCATAGGATTTGACAATGCTTTGGCACAAATTAGCATCATCATTTTATAAGAAAACAGTAAAGGTGCACAATATTTTCAAAATATTCCTACTCATCACTATTTAAAAATAACCTTTCCCAAATTTGTGAGGTTTTATCATACCTGGAATATCCTCTCACAAGACAACATTTACATGAATTTTTCTCATAAAACATAGTGATTATATAAAGGTTGAAAACAAAGCATTTGAAGTCTTCTTATTTCCATCAATAACTGGCAAGTTTCACCAACAACTATTAATATTTGCCTAAGTAGTGGGAACATAGAACCATAAGAAAGGTTTGCAAGCATTGGGTTTCCTTTGACCATCTCAGTAAAAATAAAAAAATAAAAAATGTATCCCCTCTGAGATATATAAATAACATAGAGTTCCTCATGCTCAGTCTCAGAGAAATACTTGGCATTCTCTAGTGATCTGGCATGATGAATTATTGTGGTTAGAATTTTCCCTCCAAACACACTCAGTGCTGGTAGCACTGCATGTTTGGTAAAACTTCTTTAGGAGACAATTTGGAAATGACTGTCAATGCTTTCAGTACTTATACCTAGTGATGTGCCTTTAAGTGTTTGCTGTATAATAAAGAATTGGAGTGGTCTTTGTCCCAGGTCCCTGGAACACAGCCTCTAAACTCTTGGAATTTCCTGAATGATAGGAGCCTTGTATTCTTCATAGTGGGGCTCCTAGAATCGCCCCTGAGTTTCTTAACAAGGTGAGTCATAACGGACTCCTAGAAAGTTTTAGGAGGGGGGCTGGCCAAGCCAGAAAGACCAATCATGTGATTAGAGAGTTAGGGCTTTGGGCCACCGGACAGCAGTCCATACTCCTGGACCACAGGGCCAATGATTCAATCAATCATGCCTACATAACAAAACCCCAATAAAAACTCTAGACACTTGAAGCTCCAGTGAGCTTCTTTGTTGGTGAACCCAACGGTGTGTCAGAAGGATGATGTGTCCTAAAGTCACAGGGAGAAGACACAAAAACTCCACATTCAGGACCCTGCCAGACCTCACTAATAGGCTTCTTCATTTGGATGGTCCTGGTTTACATGTTTTCATAATAAAGCTATAATGATAAGTGTAATGCTTTCCTGAGCTCTGAGTCATTCTAGTGAATTATCAAATCTGAAGAGGGCATGGGAACCCTCAAATTTGTAGTCAGTTGTTAAGAAGTGTGGATGGCCTAGAAACCCCCAGACTTGTAGCTGGCATCTGAAGTGAGGGCAGTCTTGTTAGAGACTGTATCCTTAACCTGTGGATTCTGCACTAACTTCAGGTAGTATCAGAATTGAATCACAGTATTGCAATGTTTAACCATCAGCTCTCCAGGAGAGAAGGGGGAAGTCCTAGTTCATAGTGATTGCAGATTTCCATGATACAACTGTTCTCACTATGGCCAATTTCAAGTTACCAACAAAATGTCACTGATCATGGAGTTGAGAAAGAGATGCACTTGGTCTGCTCCTCGTGAGCTTGTGCACGTCGACCCCGGCACACTATTGCTTATATCTGACAAAAGCAATTCCATTTCTCAAAATTGATTTGAGAGATACGCTGGCATATTTTCCCTTTCCTAAATAAGTACAAAAATGTTCATTGAAGCATTGTTTGTATTCATAAAAGATTAAAAACAAGCTACAGGCTCACCAATAAATTTAAACAAATCATAGTTTCCTGAATAAAATGAAATGCTATGCAGGCTTTAGAAAGAATGAGACAAATATATGTTGATGTGGGATAATTTGCAAGATATATTATTCGGTGAAAAAAGAAAGAGGCAGAATAGTCGGCAGTTTGATACCATTTGGTATAACATGAAGGGGAATATATATTAACTTGTATACATATATAGACTTTTTGGGGAAGAAATACACATACATACACACACACACACACACGCACACGCGCGCGCGTGCGCACATCAAAAAAAAAAACTAGTAAAAGAGGTACCTTTCAGGAAAGATTAGGAGAGCTGAATGAGAGAGACACTACTTTTTATATATACTTTTTGTACTGTATGCAATTTTTTATGGTGTCTATTTAAAGAATTAAAGTATAGGAAATCATAGAGAAAGTAGGGTGATAGAAATGAATGATTGAATGAACAAATGAGTGACCCTCTGAAAGAAGTGACTCTCACTCTTTCATCATAGTTAATGCACTTCTCACCAATCTTTGTGCACAATTCTGTTCTAAACTCTGCTTTAGGGAGAAGGTGACAGGGTTCACGGAGAAACTACTTTCTCTCCCAAAGAGGTCAAACACTGAAATAAATGCCTGTAGGAGTCAGGTAGGCACCATGAATGCATGAAATTGTCCAGGTGGGGATTATGCTGAACTGAAGGGCTCCTGCCACAAATAAAGGGAAGCCATGACTCAGCTACGGCAGCCATTGGTCTGCAGAAACACAGACAGGGTGTTACCAGATCTTTTGAGTTTTCAAGAAAACTCAGAAATCCAAAATAGTATGTGAAATTTCATCAGGTGTTTAACACAAATTTTTAAACAATACAATGTGGGCCACAGAAAAACTCATTATAACTTTATAATTTTTTAAGAGAATGCCTATGTTTCTACCAATGAAATATAGGAACTTATTGTACTTTAGGCTGAGCTTAGATAAGTAACAAGTTCGGATTCGACATTGAAGGAAAGGGATTTTCTCATTCCCCCCCACCCCCACCCGCCCAAGTCCAAGACAATTAAATGTAATGATGATATCTGTGAAGTCAGTGTCTTAATCTATTCTGGCTGCTATAACAAAATACCGCAGATTAGGTAGCTTTTAAACAACAGAAATTTGTTTCTTATCATTCTGGAGGCTAGGAAGTCTCCAGATCAAGGTGCCGGCCCAGTTACATTCTCTGGTGATGGCACCCCTCCTGGCCCATAGCCTGGTACGTGCCTGCTCCTGGTGTCCCCACATGGTGGAAGGGGCTAGAGACCTCTCTGGAGCCTCTTTGAAAAGGGCACTGATCCCATTCATAAGGACTGCATCCTCATGACTTAAGCACCTCCCAAAGGCCCCACCTCTTAAGACCACCATCTTTGGGGGGTAGGATTTCAACACGCGAATTTTGGATGGAAACAGACCATCAGACCATAGCAGTCAGTTAAGTCTGAAACCTATTTTTCTTAGCAGTATATACTGGCTAGCAGATTTTGAAAGCTATGAGAAGTCTTCCAAGCCCATTCCAAAGTGAGGAATGGGAGTGTGCAGAGAAAAGTGCAAAGTGGAAGAAAGAGATATAAAGGTGGTAGCCAGGCAAACACAGAAAGGGAGCAGAAAGGGGAGACCGGCAGGTAAGTCAAAGGAGAGAACTGCAGTACTGACCCACCTCAGCAGCATAGGAAATAGACCAAAGATGGAAAGTCCAACCATTATAAGGTAGTTTTTTCAGCGGTTTTCTTGTCTATTGATCTGCCTTTCTGAATCTCCATTGTTCCCACTGTAGTTTGATTAGAACTGAGTCCATCAGTATCCAAATTATGACTAATTTATCCCTACTAACTTAGATTCTCCAGCATCCTGTTGGCTGAAAGTGTGCTGATTTCCTGTTGTTTTAGCTTTTTAAAAACCTCAGCTGTAAGCATGACCATGCCCTCTATGGAATCCCAGGCCTGCAAGGATCAAGCAAGTTCAGATGAAGTGAGATTAATGGTGGTGTCTGTGTTACTGCAGAGGGAGGGAAAATAGTGGCATTAATCATAATGACGATGATGGTAGCAGCATTTATTATGGGCCAAGGAGCTTTATGAGAGAGATACTCAGAAGCCCCACCCTATTACTAAACCTAGCTTTAAGTCTAGCATCTCTGGGGAATGGGCCTTCTTCCAAGTCAGGTCCATGTATAACTTCCAGAGTTCAGAAATGATAAATTTAAATATTCCCAATACACTATATTCAACAGAACAATGACAGAAAGAAAATAAGGTAAACAGGGTAGACATTATTTTGGATAAAAACAAATAGAAAGAAAAACCAGAACAACCAGTCCTTTGCATATTCTATATCAGCCAGAGAGGACTGGCAGGCACTCCTGTCCTTGGCAATGAAGTGAGGTCCTTGGTCAGCCAATCTTGCTGCCCCTGGTTTTGCAAACAGAAAGAACTTTGCATAACAAGGTTATATCCTGTTTCCTGTTATAAGAGCCAGCTTGGACCACATTTTGTCCCATTCTTTTAGGACTTTACTGAAGGCTGTAAGAATGAGCCAACACACTCCAACACTATGATATTTTTCTACTTAAATCAAGGCCGAAGTTCCATATTATTGTCTCCTATCTACAGAGCAGGAAGTTAAGACTCAGAGATTAGATAACTAACCCAATCAGTAAGAAGCAGAGCATACACATGAATAAATTTATCCTAATTCAAAATTATTATTCTTTCTTTTTATTTCATCTTTTATAACTTTTTCATTCCTAATTACCAAAGTATACAAGAGGATGATGGGAAAAATTGGAATATACAGAAATGGGTTTTGTATTTCTAGTCTCACTCTCTTTTTTTATTATTATACATGCACACAAAACCACACATAGTAGTTCATCAGGATTAGTCATTATATATTCTTTCTACTTCTCTACAAAGATACAGAATTCTCACCATGAGGCAAGAAAAACAGCCCCAAGAATTCCAGGTTTCCAACAGTTTTTGGCTCAGGCAGGAACAACTTCAAATTACCTCAAGTAGACTTATATTTCCACTGTGTCAGTTTTCAAAGAACCCATTACATGAACAACACAAGCACTGGATTAAGTAATATTTTTAAAGTATTGGGTTGTCGGAAAAATCATGATGTAGTTTTCTGTGTTTTTCATTGCAAAAATGTGTCATGACTTTTCCAACAACCTATATTTATCTTTCATGCCTAATTTCAGAATTGATGCTCAGGTATAATGAATATTAATTTTAACTAAGTAAGAACAATCCTGTCCAGCAAGGGTATGACAAAGGGGAATAAATTAAGATCAAATATTCATCTATTAATTTATCACTCAATAAATAATTCTGAGCACCTTTTATGTGCTACACCTTGATTTGGAGATTGAGGATACAAACAATATATCAAATAGACAAATTCCCTGCTCTCAGGGAACTTACACTCTAGGAAGGAAAAAACAGACAATAAATACATAAATAAATTGAAAAAAATGTCAGGTTGTAATAAGTACTGTGGAGAAAAATAAAGCAGAATAAAGGGAATGAGAAGTGCTGAGGAAGGAAGTTGCTCTTTCATGCAGTATATTAGTCTGCTTGGGCTGTCATAACAAAATTCTGTAGACAGGGTGGCTTCATCAACAAAAATTTGTTTTCGCACAGTTCTGAAGGTTAAAAGTCCAAGATCGGATTCCAGCCAATTCATTTCCTGGTGAGAGCTCTCTTCCTGGCTTGCAGACAGCCACCATCCCCCTATGTGCTCACATGATCTCCCCTTGGTACACGCTCTCTGGCGTCTCTTCTTATAAGGACACTAATCCTATCAGATTGGGGCCCATGTTTATGATCTCACTTTACCTTAATTATTTCCTTATTCCAGTTACACCCACACTGGGGGTTATATGGCTTCAACATATGAATTAGGGGTAGCAGGGTGAGGGGGAGACATACAGTTAGTCCATAATATACAGGATAGTGGGAAAAGGCATCTCTGATAAGATGGAGTAACTAGCTTTCAAGATGGTCATTGGCAAGCCTCATTTCATGGTATTCACAGCCTTGTGTAGTCTTTTCCCACAACCAATCAGGGCTGCTCTGGGTGCAGTAGAGTACTGCAGAGATTACAGTATTTGACTTCGGAGGCTGCGTCATAAAAGGCACTGAAGCTTCCACTTTGCTGTTTTGGACCACTCTGTCTGAAGCAAGCCAGCCATCATGTCATGAGAACACTCAAGCAGCCTTGAGAGAGGCCCATGTGGAAAGGAACTCAGACCTTCCACCAATAGCACCAATCTGTCAGACATCGAATGAACTACCTTGGAAATGGAACCTGCAGCACCAGTCATGCCATCAGATGACTGTAGCCCCAGGTGAAGTCTGGGCTCCAACCTCATGTGAAACCCTTAGTCAGAACCATTCAGCTAAGCCCGTGCCAATTTTCTGGACTACAGAAAAGGTGAGCTAATAAATGTTTGTGGTTGTTTTCAGCCACTACAATTCGTAGTGATTTTCTTATGCAGGAAGAGATAAGTAATACATAAAGTAACACCAAGAGATCTGAAGGAAATAATCAGGATGAAGCCTTTCAGGTAGAAGGCAAAATAAGTGCCATAGCCATTAAATGACAGCATGTGTGGCATGTTCAAGGAACAGCAAGGGGGATAGCGTTCCAGGGACAGAATGAGCAAGGGCAAGAAGAGTAGAAAATGTCAGAGAGAAAATGTGGAGCCAGATCATGGGGTATCTGCAACCTTGCCAGAGTGATGTATAGACAGACATCCACTTAGAAGGAGCATCTGATTTGTTTAGATGAAATGTTCTGATAACTTTTGAATCTCACATCATCACCTTATATCAGTCAGTCACCTTGATGATCTCAGCAATTCTCATGCTTTTAGCTATTATTTTTATGTTTTCAATTCCCAAATTTATGCCGCCAGTCTAGATCTCTCCCTTGAATTTCAGCATCTTATACCCAAGGGCTTAGTCACTATCTCCCCCAGAATATCTAGTTGGAATTTCAAACTTACTGTGTTCAAAATAAGATTCCTAGTCTTCTCCAACTTCACTGTCCATCATCCTTCCCATCTCTGAAAGTAAAAACCTGTTCTTTCAGGTACTCAAGCCAAAAACTTAAAGTCATCTTTTAGCCTCCCCTTCCCCCCACCCCATATACCCATCCAAATTATCTCCAAAGTCTATTAACACCCCTTTAAAAATGTATCCAGAATCCAATACTTCTCACCTCCACCTCATTCACTGTTCTCCAAGGCACTGTTATATCTAGTCTGGATTATGGTATAAGCCTGCTAACCAGTTTCCTTTTACCTTCTACAGTCTATCCTCAATTCAGTAGCCTTAGGGAGATTTATCAGATCATGTCATTTCTCTGCCTTAAATCCGCCAATGTGTCCTCATCTTGCTCAATGGAAAAACCAAATCTTCATAGGATAAGGCCCTTCGGTATCTCGCCCAACTAGCCTTCCAACCTCATCTCCATTTACTCTTGCTTTTATTGAGCTTCAGCCACAATGGCCTCCTTGTTGTCTCAGAAACAAGCCAGGCACACTTCTGCCTCAGAGCCCATACTCTTGTTTTTTCTTGTAGCTGGAATGCTCTTTGCTCAAGTGTATCCAAGGTTCATTTCCTTACCTCCTTCAGGAATGTGCTCAAATGTTACCTTGTCACCCAAATCTTCCTTGACCACCCAATAAAAATTGCAACCCCCCTCCAGAATCCCTTAGCTCTTCGTTGCCTTATTTCTATACATAGTTCTTATCACTATTTGACACTATACATTTTAATTATGTATTTGTTTTGTTTACAGATTTTCATCTGTCTTCTTCCACTAGAATATAAGCTCCTTGATAATAAGGGTTTTTGTCTGTTTTGTGCACTGCTCTATCCCCAGCTCCAGGAACAGTGCTTTTCACATCCGTGAGCACCCAATAAACCCTTGTTGCATGAATGAATAAGACCCTTAGAGTGGATATAAGAGTCTCCAGGACAAAAAGCAAATGATGAAACACGGTGGTTAACTTGCTCTGCATCAGACAATGAGAACACGAGACACTCTAAAGAGAAAAAGAAAAGGAAACAAAGGGTGTAGAGAGAAGAGCCCAGCATGGCTGGGGGTACCTGGGAGTAGCCAGAGAGAAAGGTCTTTCCTTTGGGCTGGGCTCAAAAGATTGGGGAAATCAAAAATATTTGAGGGGATTTTTAAAAACCTACTTTGCTGTGGAATACGTAAATGTTTACTGCAATCATCCACCTTCTCTATAAAATTTTTGTACCAACTCTTCTTTGCTTGATCATGCTTATAGGTATGGGGAGAGGAGGATTCTGGTTGGGGAAATGGAAGAGGGTTGACCTGTGTATCCAAGCTGGCTCAGAGTCAACATGTTCAGATGCAGAAATCAAAGGCCAAGAGCACAGCTGATACCTGAATTGTACATGCAAGGCTTTACCTTGCTGTCTGTTTCCTTGGCTGGCTTCCGTTGAATAGAATGGTGATTTTAACAAGGACCAGGGTTTTCAATTAATTAGACACTGTTCACCATGGCTCTGCTCCAATTCATCTTAGGGCAGCTGCTTTCCTACACATTCCTCAATTCATACTTACAATTATTATCAATAACCGCCACATACATACACAGTATGCCAGACACTGCAGCCTCAAAAGACGTGACCTCTGAGCTAAACAGCTTAGTTTCTATTTTAATCATGTACTCCTAGAATCTTACTCTCCTACATATTTTCTAATAGGGTTAGCTTTTTTAAAGCAGGGAGCCTTTTAAATTTGCTCCTCTATAAAATTTTGCTCAAGTTTGTTCTTTGGGAGTGCCGCAGGCAAAGAAATTTCCTTGAGGAAAAAACAAAGATGGTCATTGCCACTGGAGAAGGCCAGAAAATTAAAGTACAGAGATAAGAATCACACTGTTTTGTACTGGTCATATAAAATCACATTGAGATAGTACATACAATGATAGTTAAACCTATTCACAGAGAGAGAAAATAAATTTGTGGGCTAAAAATCCATATTCACAGAAATTATATATATATGTTTATCTACATCTGTCTGGCTAACTTTTATCTGCCTTTATTTTATTACCTTTATATATTGAGTATTAATGGTATGCCATGTGCTAAAAAAGCCATAAGGGTCCTTTTCCTTCTAGGCTTTTTTGGAGGGTCTGTTTATGCCCTGAAACCCCAGCTTCCGAGCAGCCCCTTACTTCTGCTTCTCACCCAGCTTGACTGATCACCCTCCACTTTGAAAGTGTTATCCTTTCAGTTCCCCTCTTCAAAGGGATTTCATTCTTGAAGTGTCCTACAAGTAAAAAGACATACAGCACCTTCCCCAAACCTCTCAGGTTTAGAAACTCAATTTAATTTCATTCAAATACGACAAGTAAAAAAGAAAGCACAAACAACACCGCTTTTGCAAATGAGTGGATAAGAACAGGGATGAGCAATGATACCAATTAGGTAGAATTTAATAAAATTTCTTGAAGCCGTATCAGAAAACCACGGTTGGGATATATGATGAAACACGGGAAGAGACTTCAATGGGTACATCACTGATTCTCTATGCCACTCTCCACTCACATCCCATCACAAGCAATCTGTAAGCCCCATGATTTTGGTTTTTTAGAAAGAGAGAGAGAGAGAGAGAGAGAGAGAGAGAGAGAGAGAGAGAGAGAAAGAAAGAAAGAAAGAAAGAAAGAAAGAAAGAAAGAAAGAAAGAAAGAAAGAAAGAAAGAGAAAACACATTTATTTATGCAGAAATAGACAAATACTCCAAAGGAATAGGAGGGCCTAAACTAGACACATGCCTATGAGGACACTTGATGAATAATATAAGTGGCACTTCACAGCAGTAGAGAAAGACAGTCATTGAGTAAATGGTGTTGGGACTGTTGGCTATCCAACTGGAAAATTGGAAACTGAATACCTCCCTTACAACATATACAATAAATTCCCAATGGATTAAGAATTCAAATAAGAAAGACAAAACACTTAGATTTTTAGAAACGAATATCTGTATGACCCAAGGGGGTAGGAAGCAGAAAGATGTCTTAAAACACAAAAAGTACAAACTTTATAGGATGAGACTGATTAGTAAATTGGACTGTTAAAATTATGAGACTATATTCATCGAATGACACCATTAAAAAAGTGAAAAGGCAAGCCACAAACTGGGGTAAGTATCTGCAATAAGTTAACCAACAAAGTATTAATAACCTGAAAATACAAAAAGCCCCTTGAATGGTTGAGAAAGCAAACAACAGTTAAATGGACAAACCGTATGAACAAGTACATCTCCAAATATAACCAACAAATATGATATAGTCAATAAATGCCAAAAAAAAAAATTGTTTTTAACAGGAAACTACAATTATAACTAAGAGAGACTACTACATACACATTGGGTTAAAAAATAACCAAAAAGTGTAATCCTGAGTGTTTGGAACAATGTAGAACAAGAATTTCCATTCACTGCTAATGGGAGAAAACAATTTGGCTGTACCTGGTAAAGTTACATACATGTATATAGATTATAGAGAACTGGTCAATTTCACTCCTAGATGTAGATCCTAAAGAAACTTCTAAAAATAATGACACAAAACTGTATATAGCACTAATACTAGTATAGGTAATCTTCAAGCTATAATCCACTTTTTTAGTAGACATTATTAACTCTATTTTTCACAGCGGTTTAGTTATCCTCCCAAGGTTGTACAATTGGTGAATGCCACTGACATTCCCCAGTGTAAATTCTCCCTTCTCCTGGTAATAGCCCCAACTTTTGTCTGGAGATCTCTTTTCCCCACTTTTATGGGACATCCAGACATGGTCAATCAAAGCACCACAGTTCAGGGATAGTACAGTTTAGGCCCGTCTAATTGGAGTGAGACTCAGTACCACTAGCAAAGATTCTTGCCCTTTCAAGCTGGGCTCGAGCCTGGGAAGAGGTGAGACCAGAGCTGATGGAAGGAGTGGAGAATGAAGCAGACACACAGAAGGGATACTTGAGAAATGAAAAGAAATGAAACCTTGATGACATAATTTATAGCTCTGAGGTATCTCTGAGGTATCTAAGGCCAGATCTACCCCTGAATATCTAGGTTATATGAGCGGTGCATTCCCATTATGCTCAAGTGATTCTGAGTTACCATTTTTACAACTTATAACCCAAAGAATTCTGGGTGATACAATGATAAAGCCAAAACTAGAGCCCAGGAGTCCCAATGTCCACTGGTCTTTTCACAGCATTACTTAGCAAGATGTGGCTGATAGGCTTCAAAACCAAAATGAAAGTAGTATTTTGCTTTTACTATGATAAAAATCTTTGGATTCCTCCCCCTCATGCCCCCTCCTACCACCAGCCTATTATACAGAAAAAAAATATTTCCATCTTTTCATTCTATGGGTATATATCTAGTTTGTATCTTATCCAGTTCAAGGTCAACAACTTCATAACTGAAGTAGCTTCTTTGTCAAAAAGTCTCCTTAACATAGTCAAGGACAACATCCTGTAATTATAAATTCATCCAAACCAGCAATTGTGTTGAAAGGTGGTCAAAGTACAGATATATGTTAAATTATCATGAAAGGGATTTAAATTAGTTAATTAAATAGGAGTGAAGTGTGATGACACTGAAAATAAAATAACCAACAAGACAGAGTCCTAAACAACATTCCCTCCCCACACAGGGGAGCAGGGGACACTGTCAGAGCTGTCACTAGGATGTCCTTGTCTTCTAACAGAAGCCGACTACACTCAGAGGATTCACCTTGTTAGCTGGAGCCAGTGAACCAGAACTGAGGAGCTCTGGGAACTATTCCCATTAATTGCAATACCATGATTCCCAACCTTAGTCTGACAAGTGTGAATGTACTTATGAGGACAATGAAACGGGATATCTGGAAGCAGGACTTCTCAGGAATTCTAGAATGGTGATCACCAACGTGGATAATGGATAATAAAAGCCTTTCTCAGTCAGAACAAATAGATCAGGATATCAAAGAATGAGCATTTGATGTCAACACTGCTGCCGAAATTGCAAAACATTCAAAGTTGGTCTCTAAAGTCTTCCACTGCTTTTTCATCTCCCCTCTCCCACCTTCTACTTCCCTTCTCCCTCTTCCCTCAGACCCCAGCAACCCAAGTCCTTTACGGAAAGCCTCACAGTGAGGCACTCAGTTCAGGCATTCTCTCTAGGGAAAGGCATAAAGCTTCAAAATGAAGTCTTTTTCTTTCCATCTCACTCATCAAAATTTCCATTCCCCCATAGAATCATGAATCTTGGAGCCATGCAGTGCTAGGCTAGCCGAGCCATGCCACTTACAAACGAGTGAAAACTGGGCAAGTTAGTTAACATTCCAAAGCATGGATTTCCTGGTCTGAAAAAATGGGAATACAGGTATTCCCCGGCTTTTCGAAAGCTCACTGCATGGCACTTCACTGTCATGAAAGACCTCTACCAGTACCTGTTTTCGAAAACGGAAAGAAATCTGAAGAAGGTTTTCGTTTTCATGAAAAGAGAAGAAAAGTGAAAATAGTGTCCCCATACTGGTTTCGCAGCGACTCGTTTCAGAGGCAGCACTCACCGGTGCAGCACTGGCACCAACCGAGCCCCTGCCCCAGGAACCACATCCCAACATCAAGCCACCATCGCCTTGAGCTTTGTCTATGAGCTTCTGTGCTTTACTTTGATTTATTTTGTGCTTCTGTGAGCAAGATGTGTTCTAAGGTAATTGTTTCTTCACTTGATGCCATTTTTTTTTAAAAGATTTTATTGGGGAATCGTGGGGGAGGGGAACAGCGTTGGGGAATCGGGGAAGGGAACAGACAAGTTGCTGTCTTGGTTCTTCAGTCTAGTTGCGGAGGATGTTGTTTCACTGTTGGTATCATCATTGCGCTCTTCCCAGATGAGGCAGATCGGTCGCTGGCCTCTGGATGGTCGCTCACCACGGCTATTGGCAGCTCACGCTGGCTGCCCGCCGCTCACGCTGGCTGCCGGCCACTCACTGTAGCCTATGGCAGCCCACCGCAGCAGGGGCTGCAGCCCACACCATCACCGGGGCTCGCACAGCCCAGCTCCAGGTAGAGCTGTTGTTAGCTGTAGAGGGCAGTGTCACTGGCCCTCATATGTGGGATCCAAACCGGGGCCGCTGGCATCCCAAAACCAGCTCTTAACCAATGCGCCACTCAGCCGGCCCTTGATGCCATTTTTGACTTATGAAATCTTTAGTATGAAAGTTCTACTTTTGGATAGTGGGCGGGGGAGTGGGGGGAAATTAATAATAGCCCCTAACTCAGAGTTATTGAGAGAATTCAGTGAGACAAAGCATGTAATGTGGTTTACCCAATGGGTGGTCCCAAGGGAAAGCCCAATAAACATCAATAATTACTACTACTGACAATAATAATACTAATAATAGTAATCAAGATGAGAATGATCAATACATTTAACCAGACTATGGAAATTTGTCTATTTTTGAAAAGGAGTGTAACTGCCAGTTGACACTTTTTTGGAAGTCCTCATTCACCATTTGTATTTTGCATTCACTGTTTTGGTTGTTTGGGTTTTTTTTTTTTGCCTGTGGGGCTTTCTGTAGAATAGATCAGATGTCTTTTATTGTAGTAACTTTCAATATTCCTTTTTCACAGGATCCATTAGCTCTGAAATAAGAAATCTTCAAACACAGCATGTAACCAACACAGGCGATGCAAAACAATGCACCAGCACAAAGATTTGATACTAGCAATATACAAGAAGACCTTTTCCCCCTTTCCTGTGGTAATTTACTTTATGAATAAATTGCTTTTCTTTAAAGGTCACTTTGTTGTTTTAGAACACTTTCCACCTGACACTGTCCTCTTACTGTACGGAGTTGCACAAAGGATAATTTAAGCAATATATCCTACGATTTTATCTATTACAGCAATTCTTCCAGAGAAAAAAAGTAACTCACAATGTTAACTAAGTAAGGTGGTTTGCCTGAAAATACAAATTTTATCAAAAATCAAAATAATAAAAAACCTATTTTATATATCTTCCACTTGAGTAAGACATAATAGTTAATTATAATTAATTGTTTATTAAATACTATTTTTGGCAATTTACACTAAGGGTTTATATGTATCATTTCACCGAGTTCTGACAAATATTATATGAGGTAAGTTATTATTATTCTCATTGTTCAAATAAGAAAACTAAGGCTTAAAAATGTTAAGCAAATGAGCCAAAGTCACACAGCTGACAAGGGATGACTAGAGGATGGATTTAATAATTATCTTCCTCTCTAATCCTAAATCGTTGCTCAACCTAGCTAGATCCAAACTCTTGACCGCAACACCTCCAAAAGGAAATGTTCAGAAATGTAAATAAGGATAGCTTTGAAGCCTTGAGTCAGAACAGCCAATTCCAGTAAATCTTGAAGACTCTGCCCTCTTAGTCTTCTTTGGAACATCCATCCTGGACTTCCAATTCACTAGGATGGGAACTGAGAATTTCCTAATTCTAAGGCAGATTCACCATTCAAAACATCAGGTATCAAAATGACTATCTGCCCTGGACATACACTGTTCTCTTCCATTCTCCCTACAGCCCTTTGACGTGGGTATCGCTCTTACTTTACAAATGAGGAAATAAGGTTCTGAGAGATTAAGTCAGACACCAGAGCCTCTTCTTGGCTCATGGGCTTTTTGGCCCACAGAGTGGTATTAAAACACTTGAGCCAACATTTAAAAATTAGATACATGCTAAAAATCCAGATTTCTATAATTTTATTGAGAATTTCAAATTCCTTGAAACCCTAGCCAAATTCCCACGTGGAAATCAATGGCTAATGCTGAGGAACAGCTGCCCAGGGCACATTCTCTCTAGCCATTACGATCCCCATCAGCCAGCATCACTCATTTCAATTTGGCACAAATCTCTATTGGTTCCCACCTCTCATGAGAACAGGCAGAATATTATGACCAGTTGCTGACCAACCTGCAAAAGGCTTTGGCTGTGAGAAATATCCATTCTTACACTGTCACTATCATCAAAAGATGCTAAAATACCAGGAGAGCTACAGAGGAATGATACAGCTACAAGGACACTGAATGTATTATCTCACTATTTACCACAGAACACATTTTAAAAATTGTTGCAGAATATTGTTTTCATTAGCTGTTTTGTGTGTCTATTATGTCGGCAACCTTTGTTGTTCTGCCACATGATTCCCCTAGGAGCAATTCTAATGAAAGACTTAGAAAGATCACACAGGACCCATTTCCCCCTTCCTTTTAGTAGTAACATCCCTAAGTTTTAGCTAGGCATATAATCACCCAAGAAAAAAACTACATTTCCCACTTTCCCTTGTAGCTAAGCATAACTGCGTGACTTACTTCAGACCAATGAGATGTGGGCAAACATAAAGCAAGCACCTTCTGGGTCTTTGAAAAAATTGATCTGGGCACTCTTTTTTTCTTGCCCCATGCTAGATCACCAATGTGAAAGTGAGCTAGGATCAGCCATGTGGACATCAGAGGAGATTACTGGGCAATAAGATAGAAGGCACCAGCCAGCATCTATGAATTTACCTATAGAGCAAAGCCACCCTACCAGATCAAGATAGCTCATTCTAGACTGTTTATTGGGAGATAAATAAACTTTTATTTACTTAAGGCCACTATAGTTTTATATATCTTTGTTACAGCAGCCTGCCTTCCTCTTTTCACTTCCACTCCTTTCATTTTCAGTCATCCTTTGTTCTTCCTAGGATTTCAGAGGATGTGTTATCCTTCCTCTACTATATTAAGTATAGCTTTAATACCTGACCCAGTTTCTTGGGAGCAGTGTGACCTTGGACAAGTTACTTACCTTCCCTGACCCTGATCTGCAAAATAATAGTTGGAATGATTTGTCAAAAGGAGAGAGTATAGGTACTTCTACCTCCTACATAAAACCACCCTCCAACCTATTTTCTCTAATGCAGACTGGAGCCCACTACTCCACACTAAAATCAGTGGCAACCCTGTTGCCCTTAGGAGAGAATCCAAGCTGCAAAAAAAAAGCCTGAAAGGCCCTAGATGATTAGGCTCCAGTGCCATGTGCAGGCATGCTTTCCCAGGCAGCCAGGGATGCTGTCACTGAGTTGGAAAAAGGCTCTTGGCCAACCAGGCCTGTAATTCTCTTGTTAAGCCTATCCTCAGAGCTCCCTACAGCTCAGCAAACCAGAGGGCTGTACAATGCAGAGATTAAGACCAGAGGAATCAGACAGACCTTGGTTCAAATACTGGCTCCACCAATTCTTGGTGTGACATCTGGCAAAGGACTTACCTTCCATGTAAAATTGAGTATAATAGTATTCCTCACCTCAGGGATGTTCTGTTTGTTAAATTAGATAATGCACATAAAGCCCTCAAGTGAGTGCCACACACGTAGTAAACACCCAATAGTTATTATCATCATTGTAGCTCTCCTTGCTAGCTATTTGAGTTTGTTACAGCATAGAAGAAGCATGGAACAACGTCCCAGCCTTACCCCAGCCTCTACCAGAGGATGTATTAAGGCCAGGGAATCTGTCATTGAGTTGGGAAACACAGTGAGCATTACTCTCAGATTTTATCTCCCTGAGGATAACCTGCAGGTCACACAGAATGTAGCCTAAGCCCTCTCCCACACACCTTCTATCCGATGAATGGGTGACCATGACTTCCTGGTATATGGGCAACCAAATCCCGGCATCCTTGTGCCCAACCATCAGATTCAATACCCTCTCTATCAGTTTGCCCCCATTGAACCATATGCAAGTTGAATCTGGCTTTTGGAATTCTCTCTTGAAACAAAAGCCCCTCATATAAAACACCTAATGCCCAGCTTATTGTGACCAGTCATACATTAATTAAAACAACAAGCCATCATCCAAAATGTAATTTTTAATTAGCATTTTACTGCAGTTTCTCTCAAAGTATACCAAACAGAGAACACATAGAACTGTTAGAAATTCTCTCTTGCCTTTCATTCATTTTCAGTTATTCCCAACCCCTGCAGCTGCCCCAAAGTATTTCAGCCTTCTCTCTAAAGCTAGGCACGAGCGCACGCACACACACGCCCCAGAGGTATGCCAGAACCAGCTTGTACCGGCTTAAAAGAGCCGATTGTTAAATTTTTAGGAAATTTGCCAGCTTGTGGTTAAACACCCATTATTAAAAATTAAATTATATAAACTTATAACAAAACAAATTATAAATAAAGGTGATAAATATGTAATACTGCAGGGGGAAAAGAAATGAATCTGAAACATGAGTGAATCTCAGAATAATTCTGCTGAATTCAAACAAAAGGAGAGTATACATTGAGTGATTCCATTTATAAAAAGCTAATCTATAGTGATAAAAAGCAGATTAGTGGTTGTCTGAGGGAGGGCTAAGAAGCAGTAGAAGAGAGAGATTAGGAAGGGGCATGGGGAAATTTTGAGGAGTGGTGGATATATTCATCATCTTGATTGTGGTGATGGTTTCATAGGTGTATAAATATGTCACAACCTTATTAAATTGTACACTTCAAGTACATGCAACTTATTGTGTGTCAATTATACCTCAATAAAGCTGTTAAATAAACACTCAAAATCCATCATTTTCTAATTATTTTACTATTTTACTATGTTTTGCTACCATCTATACTCTTGAGGTTTCTTTACTTCTTTGCGTCTGTATTGTGGAAATACTACAGAATGGTGCTTCCTGACATCTCTTCCCAATTCCATGTCCAGCAATGTCATGTTGGTAGCTTGAAATTGGCCATAGTTGGAGTGCTTACACCATGGAAATCAACAAACACTACAAATAAGTATTTGATTTTTTTGTTTTTCTGGTTTTCTACATTTTAGAAAGTCACGAGGAAGAAAACACTAATAATATAGATTAAACTTCAAAGTGTGTCTTGTCCAGAGCCATTACATTGTGTGTAGTACAAAAAATTAAGAAAATACTATTTCAGTATCCTAAAACTTATCTGATTCAGCAAAGAAGTCCCTCACATCATTGATGAACGTGTGAAGTTAAATATATGCTTTGCTGTTTCACTTTCTTATGTCTAATTTGTAAACATAAATGAAAATATTAACCGTTTTTCAGAACTATATTCATTTGTCAATTGCAATGGATACAAGAGTTCAGCAAAAATCAATGAAAACATTTTGTGAGAATCAATTGCTTATATAGAACTTATAATAAAGAATATTCATATTTTATAAATTGTGTGCTACATAATAAAATCTCTAATAAATTTATGTATGTATGTGTGCACATGCACACACAGAGAGAATTTAGTTTTTGTTTTTCCAGAAAGACTGTATTAAACATTTACCATCACCATGTCATTTTCATGTTGCTATGATATTGGTTGTGAGATAACCATTCCATTTCCTGGTGCCCGTTGCCTTTCTTTACCCTAGTTCTTTACGATGTAGCTTTATGATGTAGTTTTCTTTATTATGTAGCTTGAAGGTTTTTTGTTGTTTTTGTTTTTCTTTTTCATTTTGTTTGTTCAATTTCCAATTCCAGAAAATAAGAAAGACTCTGGACTGACCAAAGAAGTAAGAATCCGTCCTCCTTAGTGAAGGAAGACTATTGTAAACACTTCAATATAATATGCTCTCTTTTATTTCTACTATGTGCATATTTTTTGCATAGTGCTTTAGACAAGGTGCTCATACACATGTTTGCTTTAATGCAGCTGGCTACTCTCACTTCCACATCTTGCCTCTATGGGGTCCTGTTGTAAAAGTCAGCGTGTGTTTGCTGAAGGCATAGCAAAGAGAAGTCCGGGTGTTCATTGGATAACACCGACAGAGCTCAGAGGTGGCAAGCAAAGCCTTGAATCCAAGATTGCCTGGCCATAAAATCATATCAACACTGATTATGGAGACAGAAACACTTCACAGGCTTCTGCAAGGAAAGACATAGAAATGAAAGAACTCATTTGCTGGGGTACTAAAACTGTAGGTGAACTTTTTTCCTGTGTTTCCAATTCTGTTAATGTCACTATGATACTGTTTGCATAACTATATAAATGCTTGGGCAGGTTCATTTATGTATAGCATACCACAGTAGAGAAATGGCATTATTTGCTTTGTTCCTATTCATTTTAAAGCTCAAAGTATTATGAATATACAAACTTTCCCATTCATTGCCATTCCACAACCCTGGTACTCTCACTCCCATTATCTGCTGTTTCTTCCTCCTTATTTGTTTCCTCACCTCACTCTACAACTCTTCTCCCCCCACCAGTTGTCAGGGCAGCAACTTTCTGAGCTCACAGGTTCTCTAAAAGCACACCCTACTCTTGCCCCTGACAGAGCCAAAAGGACTACTGCTTCCCCAGTGTTCTGGCGATATTGCCCATTGTCACCTCCTAAATATACCCCATGGCCTGGAAAGGCAAGCATGGTCGTCCCTTCATGCCTTCATTCAAATTCCTTTCTCTACCTGGAATGTTCTTCTCCACCAGCACCCATTGAAACCCTACCTCTGTTTCAAATTCTACAAAGTGATACTTCCTCAGCCATGACAAGCTCCCTCTGAGGCCCTGAGGGAATGAATAATCCCTATTTCTTGGGCTTCTCTAGTCGCTACCTAACCCTCTATTCACATGCTCCTCTCATGCTGCTTCCCAAACCAAGCCTCCTCCACCAGTCTTTGAGCTTCTCACCCTTGAGAAGCTTAACTCTTATATCAAACTCCACATTCTTGATCCTGGAACAATGCCTAGCTCATTTGCAGGACAAGTGAATGCTTTATTCTATAATTGGTTGTTTACATTAATTCAAAAAAGGGTGGGCTGGCTGAGTGGCACAGTGGTTAACCGCCGGCTTCAGAAGCCAGTGGCCCCAGTTCGGGTCCCACATATGAGGGCCAGTGACACTGCCCTCAAAAAAAAAAAAAAGGGTTATTCAGGATTTTCCAGTCAATGATGTGTTTATCTTCTCTCACAACAACATCAAAATTACAACAACCATCATTGAGAACTATCTGAAGTCTGGCTGAACTGAAGTCTGACAACTAAGGACATAGGGAAGAAGCCTCCTCAAGACTTGTAGGAGGGCTGGAGACATGAACAGGCTGGTCCCGCACTCATGTGTGATCATTAAAAATTGGGAGGAATATCTGGGCTATGGAGTTCCCCAGGAGGAGCAAGGGGTCTCAGCACCGCACCAGGCTCCCCAGCCCAGCATTCCAGTGCCAGGGAGAGAAGTCCCCATAACTTCTAGTTGTGAAAATCAGTGGAGATTGTGGCTGAATGAGACAAGGGCAGTCCTCTTGGAGGGCCCAGACATAGACTTACTTGCTGATGGACTCACTTACTCTGAGCTCCAGTGCTGGGGCAGCAGCTTGAAAGGCAAAAGGATCTTATGGGGGGGAACTGAGCTGTCTGACTTCAAGGTGAGGGTTGGAGGGGCAGCTTTCTCCTGGAGAGAGGAGAAGCCACTGTTTCTTTGTTGAGCCCTCCCCTTCTTGACGTGTAGCCACAGGCAACTGCCATATTTGAGTTACCATCAACCTGGCTACCACCATTCGCTCTGCTCTGGTGATTCTGAGACCATGCCCCACCCAACTTTTGGGCACATCCGAGCTTCTTCCAGTAGCTTTTCTGTACAAACCACCTACCTTGGCTCATGCTGCAGACTTTCCTAAAGTCTCTCAAAGGTTCACAAAACCCAAACAATGTCTTGCTTCAGCATGTACCAAAACTCTGGCTGAGCAGCCCTAAGCCTAGCACTAGCAGCAGCCAGCCTTTATTCACAGCTTGGCCTCTCAAGGCATCTCCAAGCACAGCACAGTTGGCAGCCATCTCTGGATTGCTTTGTGGCTCATGCCAGGTGGCCCCAGGCAGGGCACAGTTTGTGACTGAACAAGGAATCTTAGAGAGATTTCTTTAAGATGAAAAATAAATGAATGAATGAATGAATTAATAACAACTACATATCTATCAACAATTATTTTATTTTTTATTTTTTTATTTTTTTTGAGGACAGTGTCATTGGCCCTCATATGTGGGACTGAACTGGGGCCGCTGGCTTCCTAAGCCAGTGCTTAACCACAGCGCCACTCGGCCGGCCCTCAACAATTATTTTAAATGTAAATGGATTAAACGCTCCAATCAAAAGACATAGGGTGTCTGAATGGATAAGAAAACAAGACCTATATATATGCTGCCTACAAGAGATTCACTTCAGATCAAAAGACACACACAGACTGACCGCAAAAGGATGGAAAAAATTATTTCGTGAAAATGGAAACAAAAAAGCTGGAGTAGCAATACTTATACCAGACAAAATAGACTTTAAAACTAAGGCTATAAGAAGAGACAAAGAAGGACCCAGTAATCCCACTTCAGGGTATTTATCAGAAGAAACCCAAAATACCACTTCGAGGGGATGTGTTCATCAATACATTCATTACAGCATTATTTACAATAGCCAAGATATGAAGGCAACCTGGGTATCCCTGAATGTATGAATGGATAAAAAAGATGTGTATATACATACAATAGAGTATTACTTAGCCATAAAAAAGAATGAAATTTTGCCATCAGCAACAACATGGATGGACCTAGAGGGTATTGTGCTAAGTGTAGTTAAGTCAGAGAACAAAAGACAAATGTCATATGATTTCACTTATATGTTGAATTTAAAGAACAAAATAAACAAACAAAATAACAGAAAGAAACTCATAGATACAGAGAACATTTTGATGGTTGCCAGATGGGAAGGGGGTTGTGGGGTCGGTGTAAAAGGGGAAGGGATTAACAAGTACAAATCTGTTGTTACACATATTGTTACACAATATGTAGGGTATAGCATAAGGAATATAGTCAATAATATTGTAATAACTATGTATGGTGTCAGATGGGTACCAGATCATTCAGAGTGATAGATGGAAGGAGGGTTGGGGGCAGGGTGAAAAAGGTGAAGGGATTAAGAAATACAAATTGGTAGTTACAAAATGGTCAATGGGATATAAAGTAAAGCATAAGGAATATAATCAATAATATGGTAATACCTATGTATACTGCCAAGTGGGTACTAGACCAGTTAGGGGGAATCACTTCTTAAATTATATAAATGTCTAACCACTATGCTGTACACCTGATGTAATGTACAGCATAGGGAATATAGTCAATAATATTGTAATAGTGTGGTACGGTGTGAGACGGTTGCTGGATTTATCATGCTGATCACGTCTTTAGGCATATAATTGTTAAATAACTATGATGTACACCTAAGACTAATATAATATTGCATGTTAGCTATATTTTAATAAAAATCTTTTTTTTTAAAAAAAGAACTACTCTGCACTTAAAATGTGCCAGATACTAGGGTAAGTACTATGGATCATATAAAATAATTAGGCCCAGTCTAAATTCTCAAGGAGCTTGCAAATATGTGTGTATGGGTTTGGGGGAGGTGGGGCTGTGTGTGCAGGGTTCAAATTAGGATGAGGCAAGTACTTGCCTCAGGCACAACTTTTAAGGAGATGCCAAAAATCTCAGTATATTAGTGTTCTCCAGAGAAACAGACCAATTAAGATATATGTATATATATGAAGTTGGGTCACATTCTTATTGAGGCTGAGAAGACCCAAGATCTGCAGCTAATAAACTGGAGACCCAGGAAAGCCAACGGAGTAGTTTCAGTCTGAAGGCAGAAGTTTTGAGACTCAAAAAGAGCTGATATTTCAGCTTGAGTCCAAAGGTGGGAAAAAAATCAGCATACCTGTTCAAAGGCAGTCAAGCAGAAAATATTGTCTCACAAATGGGAGGGTCAGTTTTTTGGTTCTGTTCAGACCTGCAACTCATTGGATGAGGCCCACCCACATTAGGGAGAGCAATCTGCTTTACTCAGTGTACCTATTCAAATGATAAGTTCATCCCAAAATACCCTCACAGACATACCCAGAATAATGTTTGCCCAAATATCTGGGCACATTATGGCCCAATCAAGATGACACATAAAATTAACCAACATACTTAGTCAATTGATAAAAATAATGATAATGCAATACTTTTTTAAATTCAGAATTCATGGGGAAAAAGAAACCCATGATGATCAAAATATCAAAACTTTAAAATAAAGACAGGATCATTTCCCTTTGCCTCAGACTCCAGCATGGCTCAGCACAGCACTGTGTGAGGGTGTGTATATGTTGGGATGAGGGGAAAAAGGGAAGAAGACAACAAAACATGACACATGAGAAGAGGAACTAAATGCACCTTCTGAGGTCAGCAGTATGGTGTGCCCTGCCTACTTATCCACCCCTGACTCCATCCTGCTCTTCCCCTGTTGGTCTTACCTCAGTAAATGATGCAAATGTATGACAGGAGCACAGCCAGAAAGCAGCAAATTACCTTTTCTCTTCTCCTCTCTCTCCCCTCAGGTCATTACTTCAGCTTCCCAGGCTTGCCTCCAGTTCAATCTCCACATTTACTCCACGGGGCTCTTATGAACGCTCACATGCTCATCCTAACAGTTTACTGCCCAGGGAGGCCTGTCTGTCCCCTGATCCTCTGCTGCTATAGGACTGAGCTTGACCCCTTGTACTTGTTTGCCTCAGGGCTTTGCCCTTGCTGCTCTCCCTGCTCTCAGACCTTTTCCTTTCAATGCCTGGAAAACTTCTACTCAAACCACAGCTGAGAAGCAAAGCCTTGAAACAAAGCCAATCAGTCCAGTATATAACCTAGTATATAGCTGCTATTATAGAGCTATAAACAATATCTGGGATTCCCTGCAGAGGCTCTACTTAGACATCACCCCTTCCAGGAAAACTTGCTCAAATATCCCCCATCTCCCAAGACAGGGTTGGAGGCCTGTCCTTTCATGGAAGGCCACCATAAACTTACCATGTGTGCTGTATTCACCTGTTCACTTGCCTGTCTCCCTCCTAAACTGTAAGCAATCTACACTTAGGGACTTTGTTGGGATCCCAGTTTCTGGCACTTTTCTTAGATGTAGTAGATGCTCAGTAAATGTTTTTGAATGAATGAATGAAAGTCCTGTGGCATCTGGGTTGTTAAGAAGTACCTGTTAGATGAAGGGAAATGTTTTCTCCCAGGGTTTTTGTGTATAGTTGGACAGCTTGTATACTTCATAACTTTAAGAAAGCATGATTTATGCTACGTCTGTGTGAATGGCACCTTCAGGAACCACATACAGACATACAAAACTCTCATTTCTTCAAGAAGTACAAGCTTTTTTTCTTTTTAAGGAATGTGAGTGTGGAGGGGATTTCTTCTCCATCTGCCTACTCCTACCCACAACAAATGAGATTTTTGCTAATTATAATTTCAAAAATGGCCTTTTCCTGACCTTGCCCCAATTTCTGAGTATCTCCTGTGTGTTAGCTACTGGCAGTATGACCAAAAACCAAGATGGAGTGGGCCAGAAGCAAATAAGAGTTTCAGTATAAGAAATAAAGAGGGCTGAATCGTTATGTCTTTGCTGCTCTAAGCATGTGATGCAGAAAGACAATTTATCATTGCTCTTTACGAGGAGATGCTGGCTAAATATTAACAGTTTTCAACTTAATAGGGATTCCTTTTGCTCCTTGTTAACCAAGTCAAATTTGACCAACACATTTCTTCTCTTATTCTACATAGATGGTACTTATGGGCAGAGTATTATATTAAAGACTTTATTGTCCTCTAGAAAACAATTTCTGCACAAATTTTCCTACCTCAGAATAATGAGCAATCTGGTAAGGTGAAATAATTTATGATCAGATGGGTTATGCTGGAAATATTTTTTCTCTGTATGGACCAAGTAATAATAGTGGAAAAATCCAAGTTCATTTCATTTGATCCCTATGATATTATTTCTCTGTCCCTCTTGCCACCATCCCAGAAAATAATTGTTCATTTGGTACATTGTAATAATAGCCACATTCAGATGAGAGCTTCTGAAGTATCAAGGATGAAGTACACTGAACCTATTTCCTGTGGAAAAATGTGTAGTTCAGAATTGCAGAGATGGGGGAGAGAAGAGAGGTATATATGGTTTGAAAAAGCTTCCCGGATACGGTGATTCTCTTGTTAAGAGAATATTTTCTCCTCCTCCTTCTTTATTGGTCCTCTGTTCTTTGGCTATATTTCAATTTACCTTTTTTTTTTTCATTTGTACATATGCTATGTTTTTTTATCCCCTGCTTTACCACCTCAAAATTTGAGAAGGCATTAGTCCTTTCTCCCCTTCTTCTATTGTATTATTTTCCTCATTACCACTTTTTCCTTTTATTCCTTCTCTCACAACTGATAATACAGAATTCAAGTGTACTTTAAAATAGTGATTGCATTTCTGGAATTAGTTTACGTTCTACTTTCTTCACTGTAAAATCAGAGTTTGAAGGAAAAGGGAACTGCCATTTATTAAACACTTGAGTGCCAGACATTATGCAAGGCACTTTGCAGACATAAATTCACTTAATCATTTTAACAGCCAATGGTAGATTGGATTATTGTTCAGAAACATTCATTCCTTCCCCTTCACTTTCATGAGAAGGGTATATTTCTGCTTCAGTCATGTTGGGTTTGTCTGTATGATTTGCTTCGGCTTCAGATTGCTCAGGGCATACTTCCTCTTGCCTTGGCTTTGGTTTCAGTCATGTGACATGCTTTGGCCAATTGGGTATTAGTAAAGTGATGCAAGATATAAGCAGAGACTTGAACTACAGGGAAAGGCATTCTCAGGCAGCCCTCTGGTCCCAGGAGGAGGATAAGACTCTCAGAGAACAAAACTACACCAATTTAGATTAGCCAACTCCTAGCTGGTGCCAGCACACACAGCAATAGCTAACCAATATACAATGCTATGAGGCAAATAATCTTGTTCCTTTTTAACCAAAATAAAAACAAAAGTAAAAAACATACCCATAGTCACACAGCTAGTACACTGCAAAGCCAAGATTCACACCAAGCCTGTCAGATCTAAAATCCAGTACTCTTCTACATGTATTATTGCAGCATGCTTCTTTCTTAAATTTTATATTCCTGTTTTCATTAAACAGACAAAAGTCCATTTGACTTTTACTTTTCATGTGTCTCTTGCTTGATTTTTGCTGAGGTCAACAGCCCTCCCTAGAATGTGTCTTCATTCCCCTGCCCAGAAATTTGACTTCCTAGAATAATAATTCTCCGTTATTCCAAAAATGTAATATATATATATATATATATATATATATATATATATATATATATATATATAAAATCAAATTACATATATATATGTATACATATATATATGTAATTTGATGTAATTTGATTTTTAAGCTCTGAATTGGTCAGATCTGAAAAGCAAGTGCTGGGTGCAGGTGTGTGATAGATAATAATTTCCTTCCCTCCTCTAGCCTAGAGGGGAGCGTGTGATAAAGCAGAAGTGTTTCCAAGTGGTGGGCCCTGATAACAGTTCTCAGCACTTGGCAGGAATTGGCGTTACTGCTGAGTCACTTGTCATTATTTTTCTGAGCTGATAGTACTGAAAAGAAATACCCGAAAAATAAGGAAGCAGGACAAACACAGTGCCCATTATTTTCAAAAAGCCAGAAGACTCCTCTGGCTATTCGAGATTCATCAGTTTAACTTCAGTATCTACAGAGGCACTAGGAAAAATAGTCAATTTGAAATGACATTGTATCCAACTCAATTGCCAGTCAAACAGAGACTCACTTCGCTAGCTTAACCCTCTATCGTAAATCCCTAAATATCATCAATGGTGGCTCTAATGTCAACAGCGAATATTGTTTGAGTTTTTTTTAATCCATCTTTGGGATACAATTCAGAGTTTCTCACCCTGGACACTCTTGATATTTTGACCCAAATAGTTCTTGGTCACAGGAACTGCCCTATGCACTGCAGGTGTTGAGCAGTATACCCTGGCCTCTACCCACTAGATGTCAATGTCTCCACACATAGCCAAATGCCCCATGGGAGTCAAAACTTGCCCCTCCTTGAGCACCAATGGGGCACATAAACACTACTTCTAATTACATTCATTTGGAAGAACGAGCTATAATGTAACTTGCTTTCTTCCAGCCTTACCAGCCTCTGAGTATGTTCTCAGCAGGCCTTGCCCAAACTGATGTTATAGACTGTCAGGCTACCTCTAAGCCCCAAAGTCTCACCCTGTTCCTTCTGGGGGTCAGCAGATTGTCCCAAATACATTCTTGAAAAAGTATTCAGCTACTGTTAACACATGCTGTTCACAATTCTTTCCTCCTCTGCCCCAGCCCCCTTCTCCGCACTCGACATTCCTCTCTCCCCTGCCCAGTGTCTGCAACCTGGTAGGCCACTAGAGGATACCTCTCCATGGCTGTGCCACCTCCAGGAGTGTTCAAAGATGCCAGCCCTGGAGATGGCAGACCAATACCACCTTCCCTACAGTCCTCGCTGCACCAGAACCATTGCTCCATCCCCTGGGCATCAAGAGAACACTATTTGTGCCTTGCCTCCCTACGCCCATCTCACAGAATCCATCAGGAAAAGAATCCTTTGGGCTCAATGGCTCTCAAACCATTAGGCCTGTGCTTCTCAATTTAATGTTCATTAACAATCACCTAGGAAATCCTGTTAACATGTGATTATGATTCAGGAGATCTTGGATGGGGCCTGAGAGTTTGCATTTCTTACAAGATCCCAAGTGAGGCTGACTCTGTAATACACTTTAAGCACCAAGGTTTAAGTAGATGCCATCATCACCTGGGGTACAGATTCCTAGGACCTTCCATCAGAGACTGTGATTCAGAGGGCCTAAGCGGAACCCAAGCGTCTGTGCTTTTAACAATTGTCCCCAGGTGGTTCAGAATTCACTCTTAGAGAAGCACGTCATTGCTCTGGCCCTTATCTTTGTAAGACTGTGAAACACATTCTCAGGGGCTGGACCCAGTCCATGGAGCAAGGAAGCAAGTTCCACAGGAATATACTCTCCTGGTTATAAGCTCTCTCCCTATAGGCAGGCCACTTCTTGGAAACTGGACTTACCTAGGTGTATCTGATGACCTGTCTGGTACCACCCACAGGTGGTACCATCAAAGCAGGCCTAAGACATCAAGTGAAAAACAGAATTGTTCTAGCAAAAGAGAGAAAAAGTTCTAGCAAAAGAGAAAAAGAGAAAGGTACTACAGTTCAAGGGACAGAGTAGAGCACTTTTATTGATGCACTTATTTAAAAGGGACCCCCGAGATTGACCATAGACGTCCCCGTGACTGGTGTCAATGTAAGGAACATATGCTGAGACCCTGCCGTGTAACTGGCACCTGCATATATTACTTCCCATCACCCTCACAAGAAGATAAGGTGTCATCACTCCCACTTCATTGATGACAACATGGAATTCAAAACATTTAAATTCAAGAGAAAACAAATCTGGGTTCCTGACCTAAGGGAGTTGCCCTATCAGCACTATGCTGCTTCCACCAAAACTTCAATCTTATTTAAGACACTGTCATTTTAGGTCTTTCTATGACAGTAGCTGAAACCTACAACCTAACTACGATAACCAGATTCTATCCCAAAATTACTAGGATAAATATAGGCTTTAAATCCCATAGTTTAGGAGTTTTGCATCGTTTTCTGAGTATTTTTCCTTGATGACATTTTTGCATGTGAATTTGAAAGAATGAATGTTCACTGCTTTGACCTCTGATGTCCCTCTAAGCTCCCCTATACTCCCCCCTTACCTGCTAACACAATAATGGCATCTATCAAGATCTTCAATAAGCAACGTCCTGACAGATTTGGTGGGATCAGGCTAAATCCACCCAGGAAGGAAATGTCATTTTCTATTTTCATAATAGACTTTTGAAGAAACCTATAATATCACTATCCTTCTTTATGAAAACCTATATTGCAAAGGATAAACTGCTAAGCCAGAGCAGATCAATAAGTATGCCAGCAGAGTTCATCTGAATTCTAGTTTTCTCTAGATCTTCAAAATAGGTATCCATTTCATTACACACTATTTTTGTACAAAGCTGTGATCAACATTTTACATTATGATCCAATCCCCTAATCTCTTAAGAAATATGGATACAATGACCAGATATCCCAGACCTTCCAGGGTCAACCCAATTTCAAATGTTTTTCAATTGTCATCCTGGGGCCTGGTCTACTGTTCAATTGGGTCCTGGTCTACTGTTCATCCCTGTATCCAAGAATGCATTATTTTTCCCATTTAAAAGAATAAAATATAGATTTCCCCAATCTGAAAATTTGCTATCCCATACTTTTCTAGAATGAGTTTGACTCAGGTGAGCTGAACCCCTCCCTCCCAATTCTGCCTGTCCCTCCAATTCCCATGGGCTTTAATTAAATTTCTATTATTTACCCAAGCATTATTATGAGAGTTGGTTGTTTTTGCTCTTATCCCTATGTACATTTGTATACATATATCTCCTTCCTAGACTGTGAATTTGTTGAAAACAGGGACTCCTGTGTTTGATCGCATTTTACTTTTGTATCCATGTGTCTAACACATAGACTGGCACATGATATATGTTCAATAATCATATGTTTTAAGTTAACAAAATAAATGAACATGTTTTTGCTCTTAGGAAAGTACACAAGTGAGATTTCTGGACATAACAGAGAGAGCTGGGTCTATGTAAGATGGCTCACCCAGGCAACATGAGTAGCTTGGCTGGGATGGGGGAGGAAAGGGAATCGTGTTAATAGGTAAGATGAGAAGGAGCTGATGACAAATGTTATCTTCATCCAATTTTGTCTAGAGCTCCTCTTGTCCACAGCAATCACAGAGAGATAAATTTAACAGCTATAAGTGAGGTCAAGGGTCAAGGGCAGACTTAGTGGATTTAGAAATTAAATAAATTCTGAAGTTGAGTGAAGAAGCATAAATGTTCGACTGCTATACTCTAAGAACATCCTCAAGAAAAATAAGTTCCATTAATTTAAAGAACCAGAAATATGGTTCAACAGATAAATTGTGTCTCTCCACTCTATGAAAAAAGCTAATTGCTTGACACTCTTGTTGGCCAATAATGTGAAATGTGATCATGGTATTCAGTTCTTTTCAGGGCAAGTGTTTTCTTGGGACTTACACCAGGGAACTGGGGTCTTTAAATCGAATACTTAACAAATTAAATCAGGCGACATTTCAAGAGTACTCAAATAGATTCTTTTTTTTTTTTTTTAATTTTATCCCTTAGCAGAGGAGATGCAGGGGAAGGGGAAATTATTTTCAAGCAATGTGAGAGAGAACTTGGACATGAAAACTCCAATCATTGTCACTTTCTATAGCACACACATCCATCTATCTGAATTTATCGTCTACCAAGCAGACAAAGCTCACCCCCAAAAGTCAGAGTTTTCCAGATTCAAAAGAGGTCTACAGTTTGCATATTTCTTGACTTATTTAAGAAATCCGGATGCTTCTCCCCCAAAGTTCTGATTTTTGATCTGTGATTTTTATTTTTGCTTTGGTTGACAAAAGATAGTACATCCTTTCTTGGCATTCTGCACCCCCAATTTAGTCACCAGAAGCAGATGGCTATGAACATGTGATCAAACTTATTTTTTAATTATTTTTTTTTTTTTTTACAAATTCAATATATCAATACACAAAAGCAGGCAGCCTGGTAGCCTAAAATAACAAGCACTGCAGAAACCTTCTATGTATGAAGCAAAAACTTTGTTTTTGTGCACCACCCGCCACCTCTAAAGGCTCAGCTGCTCCACACGAGCTGTAAAAGAAACGCTTCCACAGTTGACACTGCCCATTAACTGAGGGCATAACTGTTTCTGATTCTTCTCTCATAAACAACCAGCACTTCACACTGGCAGTTTGATGTGCACAGATTATAGATTGGAACTTTGCAACTCAACATGTAGCCACCACTACGTTCTCTTTAAAGGAACGACTATCTGCTATTCATGGTTATCCAAATTCTTCTTGATGCTCTTACACACTTAGCTTAGTGAAGTCCTTTGTTGATATTAATAAGGTTTTGGCTTAACTGAGCTCAGCAAAAGGAAAAGTGTGTTTGTTAAAGTTCTTTTGTTGCAAACAAGAGAAATACAAGGAGAGGAGCTCAAGCTCACCAAGGAGGGGGTTTTATTGTGACACGTGGAGAGTCTCAAAGGCCTGGAGAACATTGAGGTAGAAAGACCTACATGGTCGCGGGATGAAGAAGAGCCTGGGCATTACAAAACTAGCAGGACTCATTCAGCAAAGGCACCGTCTACATACTCTCTCCACAAACCAGCTTCTACATCTCAGGACTTACAGGTTCAGCCAAGAGACAGACTCTTCTCTCAGTCTCAATCCCAAATTCCTAGAAGATTGGCAAATTTAGAGCTGATAACCAGCCTTGGTTCATTTGGCCAAATCAAACATGATGGCTGGAAGATCAAGTTTTAGAATGGAAGTCATTCCTGGGAAAATAGGGAGTCAGCCTCACTGGCTGACATCTCCCAAAAAACACCCACCAAAGTAAGTCATATACATATTCAGTCTCTCTCTCTCTCTCTCTCTCTCTCTCTCTCTCTCTCTCTCTCTCTCTCTCTCTCTCTCATCCCATAAGTGTACAGTAGCAAGTTTGGCAACTGGGGTGAAAATGAGGAATGGTTTCGGCCCAGTGTTTTGTATCACTCTGAAAGGAATGGCTACCCTTTCCTGTTTGACATAGGGAAAATAATGGGGATTTTGGACAGCTTTCTAGTTCCTCTTGAATTTTATTTTAATAATGTAAATGGATTTGCCATTTAGTTTGAAATATTATGATTTTCCACTGTGTCAAACAAATCCACATTTTAATAGAAGTACCAAATCTATTTTAAAGCTTAACAGATATGACTTATGAAAGTATGTTGTTGGATTTTTATTCCTTTTAAATTTCAAAGAACTGAAGCATGATGAGTATATCTCAGTTTGCAAATGTAATAAAGATAATATTTTTGAAGTTATTTTCCCTCAGTAGTTCATTTCTTTCTTATATCCTTTTCCCTCTAAGCAGTTAGGCAGTGCTAATCTCATTGCCTCCGGGAAAGGATAAGTCCTGATGGAAAGCTCAATCAATCAAGTTTTTCTGGCTTGGGTTTCCAAAATCCTAGGCCCTGTGTTGAGGAGTGAGAAGACAGATGGAAACTATCTTCAGCACAGACAGAAAAATTCCATGGTTGAGAATAGGGGAGGGATAGGGGAGGTTGTTGAGTTAACTAGGGTTTCTCTCAGAGTTAGGAAATTCTTTGGCTGGGTGAAAGGGACAAATCTAGGGACAAATTAAATATTTGCAAAACAGTAAGTCCTCAAGATTGTGGCCTTGTATCCCTTTTCCTGCAAACATAAGATAGATTTGTAGGCCCAGGGGATGGGTACCTGATCTCTGCTTCCCATGTGAATAGAGCTGCCTAGAGTTGTAGCACAGCATACACCTCCAGAGACCTAGTGGGTGTCATATGCATCTTGGCAGGCAGAATGTTGGTCATCCTGGCCTTAGAGAGCACACCATAGCACAGAAGCAGCAAAAATTATTCTCATGCTCCAAAACAGTGCATAAGTAAGTAAAGCAAGCCATAGATGTGACATCTCAATGGTCATTTGCATGGATCCACTCCTGAGACAGAAGAACGATGAACATTTTGGTGGATGTCTATGCAGAAAGATGACTTGAAGACCAGATGTTCTCCAGATGTGTTTTGATAACACATAATCCCCCAGGATTTAGATACAATCTTGAAGAAGATTGGAGACAGATAATCCTGAATTAAATGAAGTTCAGTTTCAGCCAGTCAACTGAATGGGAGCTCAAAATAGGATTAAGGTGCATTATAGGAAATAAAATACTATTCCATGCGCAATTTAATTTCTGAACTGAGATATACATGTACTAAATAAATATATAGAAAAACAGGAAAACACAAGAAGCAATTTCAGCAAACCTCCTAGAAGGTCATTCAATGCCATTCAGAATTATTGTAGATTTTCTTTTTTCCAACCAATGTTCTCTTTCTCTACCTTTTCTTTGTGGAACTCCTCCAGCCCACTGATGTTGGGCACAGATAATGGGTTGTTGGTAGACATGATGCAAGTAGAGGCAGAGACACTTAAAAATATTCCTGCTTAGTCTGGTTTGTTCTCTTGTCCTTTCGCCCTTCATCATGAAAAGAACATGGCCCAGATAGCACTTGTCTCAGAATGAGAAGATGCATGGAATAGACCAGAATCTAAGCCCAACCAGTCATCTCTGCTGATACCCAACCCATAAATGAGAAATATTTGTCGTAGTAAGCCACTGAGATCTTTGGATTTTTTCATTATGCAACTCATTACAGTAATAACTGGCTAATACACATCAAAAACTATAGCCCTAGGATATCGGCAGCTGTTCTGATGATGCAACTAAATCTTAAGTGCTTATGGGCTCAGAAATAGGTATCCATTGATTCCTTCTCTAACATCGTGCTATTATGACTACTAGAGTGGGTATTAATGGTTTACTGTATCCAGAGTTTCTCGCCCTTCTTCAGGGAAATCTACCCTCTTTCTCTGGAAGGTCTGTTCTGCCTCTCCCCTGCAAACCATGATGTTTTACTGAAGACTGACAACCATAGCACCCCGCCCTCTTAGCTACACTGATTTGTCCAGAGATGGTTATGTGACCTAAGCAGGACTAATCAGAGCCTTTTCCCAGTATGTTTTAGTGTTGAAGGTTCAGGTGGCCATGTCCCCTTTCCCTGAATTGACAATCTTGTTGACAATAAGGAAGAATGAAGCAAACACTCAGAGGGAAATGAGTGTACAAGACAAAGACAGTAATTTCCAGTTGAGTTCAAGTCTTGCTTCTCATCCTTCCAACAAAATACCCAGTCTTCCTGGCTATGTTCTCCAACAAATTCCCTTTTCTGCCTATGCAAGTTCAAGTTGGGTTTTTGTCCCTTAAAATGAGGAATGCTGACAAACAATTTCCTGCTTTTGCTTCTACTGCTGCCTCCATTGTCAATCAACTCTCGCCTCTTCCTCTTCCTCTTCCTCTTCCCATCACAGCTTCCACACTCTTTGTTACTTCTCTGTTTCTATACTGCACTCCTCTTCCTGTGTGTCTGTGTATGTCTCATAGTCCAACATCCTCAGAGAAGCCAGCTGTGAACCAGAATAGATCCACACTAAGACTGCTGACCTTTGGCCATCTCTTGAACCTGAATCCCATCACTTCTCCAATCAGGCGTGGCCTGATCCAATCAGGATGGTGGGGGGTACATAACACAAAGAATGATGTCTCAGATATGAAGCCCTCTGCAGAAAAGGATTGAGAGCATGGCAGGCATTCTGAGGCTAACCAGAAAGGAACAATATAATCAGGCAGCAACTTTCTTGGCCCGTCCTCTTGTTGATCCATATTATTGCTCACTGTGTATTGTACAGACAATGGAGGGTTAACAGAAAATGAAAGCAGACACTGATTTCTATTTAGAAGATAATATGGAATGGGGTACTTTTTGGAAAGTAATTGGTTGCAGGTTCTAACAATGCAACCAAGCAGAGAAGCTGTTTTTTAGATTCCAACTCTTGCATCTTCTAAGATCTTTGTGGTACCATTTATTTCTCTCTGATTTAATTGAATTCTCTATGTGATAGTTCTCACTTCTAATATTTTTTCTCAAATAAAAGGTTGGAGATCAGATCATCCATTCATTTATTTAACAAACATTGATTAATTAATTAACTTAGTATTGAAGTACAAGTCACTGTGGTTTTTTTAAACTATTTCCAAATTTGTTAGTGATTATTTAACTAACCATTATTTTTTGCTTCAATCTTTTATATTTACAAAAGCCGAACTCACAGAAAAGTTACAAGAATGATCAAAGAACACCTAAGTTCACCTTCCTTTAGGCTCACCAATGACCTTTTATTTATTGGAGTATTACTTAAACTGTATTAGACTGGGGTCATAAAAATGAAAAACAAAAAACAGCAAATATCCCAGAGGAGCTCAAGTTCTAGTCCAGCAGTGCCAACCAAAAGCAGGAAAGCAGTTCTGGTAGCAGACTGCATCAGGAATCTTTGACTTAGTTGGTCTGTGGTGAAGCCCAGGGAACTAAGCTAATAATGAACCCAGCAAGTGACTCTGCCAAGAAGCCAGGTCGCAGGCCGCTAGTCTAACAGAAGAGAGAGAGAACAAAGAAAAAGAAGCAACGTCATAAACTGAATTAAAGATATGAAAATATTCTGTGAAAACAGAGGACATAGAAAGATTAGAAGATTCAAATGGGGCTAATTGGAATTTCTCAAATGGAATTGGATATGAGAGTATGACAGCTGTCCTAAAAATCTCCATTTATCCACTCTCATAACTTCCTTCTGTGGTAAATGGAATAATGGGTGTGTGTTGGGTACCTAAATTCTTATAGCTCTTGGTAGTTTCTAGACAATTAATCAAGAGACTTTCTCATTTGCAGAAAGGGGTTAAAATGTTTCCCTATTCATTTCACCTGGTTGCGGTATGAATCAAAGACAAGAAAGCTTATGAACATCCTTTGTTGTCTGGCAAGTGATTTATACACAGAATAATTATCATCACCCTCAGTCAGTGGATCCATTTTCACATTCACACCATCCACATATGTCTGGGTGCTACTCCTCCAGCAGCTTTGTCACAGAATGTGTGAAAAAGCACCGGATACACGCAGTTTTTATTAAACTCACTTTGAATGGAGCTGACAACTAATAGCTATGCAATAAACTTTTATTGACTAATTGATAGGCTCTTTCCAATTATATTAATCTCCCCTAGAGATGATATGGAGTTGTTTGACATATTTCTGGTCTTAGACCATTTCCCCTACTCACTATAGGATCTCACCATAACAAGGATATAGTGATTCTTTCTCAAAGAAGATATAAAACTGCCCTCAATGACACCTCTTGAAGTGAATTGCCTGAAATTTCCGAATTTCATATGTAGATGGCTGGAACTCCTTGTAAACCATTGATTTACGGATTGGATCATCTCCATTGCTTTGTTTCCTAGTCCTTTAAGTCCCTCAGTGTGGATAGAATAATTAGATTTGGACCCTTTATTTTCTTGAGCTGGGCAAACTCTTCCTGGTGACAGTTGCTGCTACTGTATCTTGCCCAGAGCATTTTAGAGTAAACCTATCGTCAAAAAGCCTGCCTGAACCTCTAACTGGTTTACTGGATTTTCTTTGTTTCTTGTTCAGCATCCTCAGAAGGGGACACATATTGGAAGCCTGCTGTGTGTAATTAAGAAATAATTGTAGTTGTCTGAGCATTTTGTGGTGCTACACCATTAGCTTATTTGCATGATGCCTCATTGTGGTTAAGATGACTATTTCAAAAATGAATAAAGAATACTTTTTGAAGGATGAAATGTGTGATCATTTGAAAGAGTGCTTTACCTTGTTTTGCTAAGATACACTGTTAGCCTGCTATTTTTAAATTAAGCTTGAAGTTTATAAATTAAACTGACTTGCTTTGGTTTCCAGAACAATCATCACATAGTTTGTCCTACTGTGTACAGGCTTGAAGATTTTTTTTATACCATAACTTCCTTTCTTTGGAGATGTGTAATGCAATCTTTGGACAAATGAATATGATTAAATGCATTCTAGGACAGTGAATAATAATTCCCAATGAATTTTGGAGCAGGCCTCTTCAATTTCATTAACTTTAGCTAGAAGAAGAAATTGTCTGGTATTATCCTGGATGTGACTTTTCACTATTTTACTATATGATGAATGCTAGTGAGTTATTTATGGGAAAAAATTAATAAGACAATATACTGAAAACATTATTCATCTCACTGAATAAGTCAGTGAATAAAGTCAAAGAATAAAAGCCAAAATTTGGGGGAATTGCTTACAGTTAAATAATGCACATAATTCTTGTTCCATTATTGTTTTCTCCATTGAATTCTCTGCCATTTATCTTTGGATTGGGCTGTTTCCAATAACGTTTATAACGGTCTCTAGCCAGTTCTAAATGGTAAGACTGAGCTGTGCGTGCAATTATATACCATCAGTGTGCATTGGGTGAAACTATAATAGAACCATGCAGATATGTTGCTATCACTTCACTTAAGCTCTTGAAGTGAGTAGAAGAATGTGAAAAATTGACAAGATACCTGAGAAGAAATTCAGTTTGCGTTGAACACAATTGTATCAACTTATCATCCCCTAACAGTGTTCATCTGAGTAAGACGTTGTATTTTTTCAACTTAATTTAGAGATGACTAAAAGAGAGCTAAAGGCTCTTACTTTTTTTTTTAACAGGGGCCAGAACTTTACTAGCTCTTTTGCAATAATTACATCCCTTCACTATGGTAATAGCTACCATAAGTAGCATAATCTTAGAATTGTCATTATTAACAAATATTTATCAAGTCCTCCTTCATTTCATGCTTCAAGTCATCCTTCAGTTCACAGATTGTAACCATTTATAGAGTTGCTTAGAAACAGCCAGTGTTCACAATAGTTTATAATTTAAAGACAGAGACAATTGAGAAGAATATAAAAGATACGATTTTCTTGAAGCTTAGAATGGCGTGACCTTTTATTTCGTATTTGTTTATCTCTCAATGTCCTTCTAGAGTTTCCTACTTTAAATGGGTTCTCCCAAAAGTCAGTCCCTGACACAAGAATTTGGGAGCAAGTGGTTTATTGGGAGGTGGTCGCAGAAAGCACAGTGTGAGACTAGGGAAATGAGAGAGTGAAGGGAGGAAAGCCAGTCAAGGATGTGTTCATTAGCATGTTTCTGCTGTGAGCAACTGGGCTCAGTCCTGTTGGGGACCCACTGAGCCCCTGCAGACAACACGTCCGAGAATTGTCCCATCTTCCAAAGAGGAGACATAGATATTTATCCTCCAACTCCTGTCCCTGTGTGGTTGAGGGTGGCTATAGGGGAATTAAATCCCAGGCTCTGTGGACATCCTCTTCACAGAAGCCCAGCACAATCCCACAGGGAGGGAGATGCAGGAGGAAGGAGACTATTTTGTCACCACCACTGACATGGACATGTGACCTCCGTGGGGGGCCAAGGGGAGGTAACTGGGGTATTTATCGCATCTGCTACATCCCCTTTTTCCATGTAGGTAAAAGTTAGCCCTGGCCCAAAGCCATCATCAGGATACCTAGGATTCAAAACGTATTTACCACAATTTTAAGGCACCATATACTTTGCTTGTAATAAAAATTATATAGTGTTTAATTTAGTCTTGAGTAACCTATCCTGATTTTGAATAGCCTAGAAATTAGCACCCATATCTGGATCATTTTTTTACCGCAAGTGTCGTATATTGGTATTTTCTCTTGTCATTTTTTTTTCTTATAGGGCAACGAGTACCTAAGAAAAGAAATTATCCATCTTATATAAGACAATTATCTCCAAAGAATCAAAGTGAAACTGTGCTAACCAAAATAGTAGATACTTCAATGTCACCAAGCAATTGCATATTATATTTCTGAGGTTATACCCATGCCAAACAGTTTCAATCAAATTCAATTTCAAAAGACTGAGTTCAATAAAATCTATTTTTAGAGATTATCGTCATGACAGGGAACAGCCAATTTGAAGGTTTCTCCCAATTTCTTTAAAGGTTATGTGGGTGACCTAAAGATATAGTTAGTGCATTTTAAATGGGCAGAGGCAAGTCAGGAGTGGCGCAAAACCAGCCAACATGGGGCATCACCACACCCATCTGGGAACGAGGCAAAAGTACAAAAAGTAAAGAAATCCAAGCAAACAAATATGGCGGTCTTTTATAGGCACTTAAAAGGAAAAACTATTAGAGTCAGGGCATGTAAAAGAGGTAAAAGGGAAAATGGGCAAATCAGGCCATGCTGTTTTATCGCTTAGGATTTTGGCAAGAAATACAAGGCACACTGAAGCTGAGTAAATTGAGGAGAGTTTAAGAAATGGATGATTTCTAAAAGCGTGGGTAGGATTATGGAAACCACAATGGACAGTGTAATATTCAGGGCTAGTAATAGCAGGGAGGAAGCTCAGAGCCTGAAAGGACAGTAAGTAAATTACCAGAAATCAGAGAGAGAACTGTGAAGATAGGGCCACCTGGCAGGAGCTGTGTCAGTGTGTCTGCACTGGTGACCTCACAAAGAGGATGCCAAACTTACCTGCCAGTCCTCACCATTGGACAATCCTAACCAGAAGCCAGATGGCAGGGACTACATGGATGTCACTCATCCGGATCAGCCACCAGGAGCAGAGGACATGGTGGAGAGTCAATATCGAGAGCAAAAGGAGACATTCAGTGCCACCACGATATGAGAGAACGTTGCTTAATTCATACACAAGCTAGCTGAGAAATCTCTACCCCCTGGGAATTCCTGCTCTTTCTGAATTGTCCTGACACCAGCTGGAGAGAAAGCAAGTAGAAGTTCACCAACTCATTAGGCAGTAAGTTGTCCCCTAAGGTCGGGTGTGAGAGAAAGGATACTCGGTCACTACAATAGCAGAGAATCTAAAATGTCAGGATCCCATTTATAATCCTAAAGAGGATGTGTAGCTCCCTGAGTTCCATTAATTTCTGACACACTCAGAGAGAAGAGTCCCCATAATCATAAATTAGCAGCATCCCCCCTGCATACCTGGACATTTGTAGAATTTGACCTTGTGCTTCAGAAGTTTTAGGAGTCCCCATGGTGCTGCCAAGCATAATTGCATTAGGCTGGTAGTAACTGCTTATTAGACCCTGAGGGGAATGAATGATGTTCTCTAACATGTCTCTGCCTCAAGTTAAATAATTTCTTTGTTTTTAATGCATGTAAGTACAAGACATTCAGACTTCTTCTCCCATTCTGGGATGTTGTGCTCATGGTTTCCTCAGCATCCAGTTGTGGGAAGGTGGACAACGGTCACCTCTGATGGTTTCTCCTCATCTCTGATGGTTTGTAGCAACTTTTCTCACAGTGGCCTAAGAAAATCCTGTATATATGTGCTTTGGGAGGCAGCAGGTAATGCTAAGCCTCAGAGAGCCAGGGAAACTTGGACTATGACGACAATTTCCCTTGCTTGAGAGGAACTCTCTGCTAGATAAGAAATTGAGCACTCCTTTTTCCTCTGCCATATGGTGCTGCAGTATAATTTAAATTCAAAAAGCCAAATTTCATAGCCTGCGAATCACAGTTGGTAGACACTCCTAATCACTTTACTGATATAAGTAGGTACAGAGAAGCATAATAATTTAAGCAAAAACCATGCTTTCAGACACTGATAGGAAAACCTAAAAAACCCAATGTTTTTTATCTTCTGATCCAGAAAAAAAGATGCCAAGGGAACAAGCTAGGCAGATTGATACAATTAGCAAAGTTACTTTTTTTAAAAAAGCTGTGCTGCTGACCCATTGTTTGGAACCCTTTAAAATGAGACCTATTATGGCAGGATTCTTAGAACAACAGAAAGAAATCCATTAAGCTCTAATTCCCACAGATACTGTTAATAAGTCATAACTGAAAGAGGTGGGTCTGCAGCCAAGCCATTTGACAGAGGAGTTTGTACTGAATAGCAAAATAATTCTGAAAAGCATTTGCTAAAGATAAATAAATATACCTAGATAGGTAGGGCAGAGGATTCCAGCTTATGAATCTCAGTAGAAATTTACAAGCCAACATCTTTTTAAAAATTTTAATCAAATCCAAGAAGGCAAGTTTTAAGAAACACAGCGGTCCCCTCTCCTTTAGGCTGAAAAGAAATGAAGTGTGGAGATGCATAGTTTGGCCCTTAGGATATCTAAGAAATCAGTCATCATTCTGAGCAACTAACTGAGAGGATTGGAGAGCCTGAGAGGACAAAGAAATTAAAGATGACCTTAGATGCTTTTTGGGAGAGTCCTCCTTTCTGTATAAATTAAGATTCTTTCAGTCAAAAAAAAGAATAAGAGGAAAGAAGGGGAGGAAGGAAGGAAGGAAGGAAGGAAGGAAGGAAGGAAGGAAGGAAGGAAGGAAAGAAAGTTATGTCATCAGGTGCAGCTTGATCCAGGGGTTCAAAGATTTCTTTGGGGCAAGACTGATCTATTTTCATCTCTCAATTCTGCTCCTTTGGGACAGGCTCTATGCTCAGTCAGGCTTTCCTTTTGTGGAGATACAACAGAGAAAGCTCACTATCTTCGCATTGCTGTTTCCCCCTTACTCCTTTGAAATGACTCCTCAGACTTATGGCTGGGTACACGGCCTCCTGAGGTAAAGACATTTCCAGGGTCAGAAGTCATCGTACTGAGGACAGTATGGAGAATGCTGAGTTCCATTCAGACCCAAGCAGTGACTCCAGTCCTTTGGTTGCTGGGTGGAGGGCGTACCTGGCTTCCCTCTGACTATGGGGGGTCTTCATTCATCTCCTCATGGTCTCACCCTTCCATCCCTGCCTGCAGACATGCCCACCAGAATCCCACTGGGCCCAGCTTAAAAGATGACCCTTCCCCTTCCACGCTGCTCAAAGATTACCAGAACACCTCAGGAATTGAGAAGGTTGATGATATAGCAAAAAGATTCTTGTCTTTACTTTTTTTTATTTTTATTTTTTAAATTGGGAATCGGGGAAGGGTAACAGCATTGGGGAACTGGGGAAGGGGAACAGACAAGCTGCTGTCCCTTTTGCTCTTCAATCTAGTTGTGGAGGACATTGCTTCACTGGGCCATGTTGGTATCATCACCGCGCTCTTCTCGGGTGAGGCAGATTGGTCATCAGCCTCCAGACAGCCACTCACAGCGGCTCTTGGCAGCTCACACCGGCTGCCAGCTGCTCACGCTGGCTGCTGGCCACTCCCTGTAGCCCATGGGCCGCTTACTGCAGCAGGGGCTGCAGCTATGCCGCCCCAGGGACTCACAGCAGCCCAGCTCCAGGTGGAGCTGCTGTTCACCATCTTAGCTGTAAAGGGCAGTGTCACTGGCCCCCGTATGTGGGATCCAAACCGGGGCTGCTGGTGTCCCAAGCCAGCTCTTAACCAATGCACCACTCGGCCACCCCAAAAAGACTCTTGTCTTTAGAAATCGCCAACCAGAAGGAGAAGTTAAAAATCAAGCAAGAGCAGTTAATGAACAAGGTCATAGAAAACCCTGAGGACACCAGCTTCGTGGAGGCTTGAATTCTTGCCTTGACCATTAAGATCCAGAATTATGAAGAACACATGCAGAGACATTGAAAGAATGCCCACAAGCTCTGTCTGCTGATGAGCATTGACCAGCATAAAAAAAAAATGCTCAAAAACCTCTGTAAGACCAACTATAATGTCTTTGAGAAGAAGTGCAAGGAGCTGGGGGTTGAGCACACCTTTCCCACTCTGTACTACTGAAGAGCCCACCTCCGCTGGATGACAAAGAAGGCTCTGTGCAGTCAGGTTTTCCAAGAGGCTCAGAGGCTGATGAAGCAAAAAGGGTCTTAAAAGCCAAGGCAGCCTCAGCCCAGAAACAAAGACAGACAAACCCATAGAGCCCTTCCAAAGTCAGGCCAGAGACAATCAAGGCAAACCAATAAATTTTGTTAAAATTAAAATTAAAAAAAAGACTATATTTCCCTGCCTCTGTTGTAGTTAAGCATAGTAGTGTGGCTAAGTTCTGGCCAATGGGGTACAAGTGTCATGAGAAATTTCTAGAAAGTGTGCTTGAAGGATCCCTCTTTACCCCTTCCTCCTCTCTACAGCCTGGAAGCTCAAGGATCCATCTGAGACCATCAGGGAGAGCCATGTTATCAAGGCATACAAAGGAAGAGAGAAAAAAACCCACTTTGGTGACCTTAGAGCCACCACCCAGCCCTGACTTGCTTACCTCCAGACTTCCATTTATATGAGGGAAAAAATGCATTTCTATCTTGTTTAAATTATTGTAAATTTGGGTTTTCTGTATCATAGCAAAACCTAATATTAATTAAAACACATAGCAGAATGCCTACCACAGTAAGAATGCTTATATCCTGTAAGGTAAAGTCCCAAAGCATACTACGCCTGCTTCCTCCTCAATAGCCCGAGAAAGAGTTTCATTTCAGCATCTCAGTGACTCTGGTTGGATCATGGGCCAATCACGGAACCAATAACTGTGGCCTGGGGCTCTGACGAGTATAACAGATGTGCTCACTGCTGGAGCTGAAAGTGGAGTTTTCTCCATCTGGATTACACAGAGGAGAAAGAAAGAACAAATGGTCACTATGCTCCCCAAGCCAGGTTTCTTCCCCCTTTATGATTTTTATCAAAGATGTAATCACTCCTCTAGGCTCATAACATAATTCCTTACTTCTTGATATGGTCTCTTGTGCTTGACGTGGTCTCTTCTCCAACATCTCTCAGTAAATAAAAACAAAGAGACAGATACAAGATTCACATTGCTCTTCAGGAGTGTAATGTTTCAGGGAGAGAGTAAATAGTATGTATGTGCCCACAATTTTCTGAGAAAAATATTTTAATAACTGTTATAACCACAAAGGTTGAAAGTACACAAATCAACAAAATAGCTGATCAGTATGCTCCGAAAGTGTTGAAGTTATGAAGGACAAGAAATCTGTGTAACTGTCACAGATTAAAGCAGACTAAGGAGACAAGACCACAAGAGCATGGATTCTACAGCGGCCTCATGTTCCCCAATACCTGATGGTCACCCCCTTGTATGATCCCCTCTCCTTGACTTGTTTCTAACCAATAGAATATGGCAAAGGTGACAGAATGACATTCTGTGATTATGTTACAGTATTAGACTCTGTATAGCTGGCAAACTAGCTCAAGGGGTTTCTTTTCCTAGCTGCCTTCAAAGAAGTTAGTGGCCATTTTGAGACACCCATTGGGCAAGGCACTGAAGGTAGACTCTATAAGCTGAGAGTAGTCTGTAGCCAACAGCCAGCAAGAAGCCAGGGCCTTCAGTCCTATACCAGCATACGTCATTTTATTGCACTTCCCTTGGTGCTTTCACAGATGTTGCGTTTTTTTACAAATTGAAGAAACTCCACAAGCGAAAAGATTACAACATGTTTTATTGCGGTGGTCTGGAATTGCACCCGCAATATCTCTGAGAAGTCTGTAGTCTCAAAGGACTGAATTCTGTCAACACCTGAGAAAGCTTGGAAGCAATTCTCCCCAGTTTAGCCTCAAAATCAGAACAGCCCAGCAGTTTAGGGCCTTGATTACAGCCTTGTGAGGCCCTAAACAGAAGATCCAATGAAGCTGTGCCCAAACTCCTGACCCACAGAAACTGTGAGATCATTAATATGTTGTTTAAGGATGCTAAGTTTGTGACAATTTATTATACAGTAATAGTTAATTGTCTTAATCAGCTCCAGCTGCTATAACAAAATACCATAAACTGGGAAGCTTAACAACAGAAATTTATTTCTCACAGGGGCCGGCTGAGTGGTGCGTTGGTTAAGAGCTAGCTTGTGACACCAGCTCTGAGCAGCAGGGCCCCGGTTTCGATCCCACATGAGGGTCAGTGACACTGCCCTCTACAGCTAAGATGGTGAACAACAGCTCCACCTGGAGCTGGGCTGCCATGAGTCGCTGGCAATGGCTAGCGCTGCAGCCAGTGTGAGCTGCCAAGAGCCGCTGTGAGCAGCCGTCCAGTGGCCGGTGACCAATCTGCTCCACTTGGGAAGAGCGCAATGATAATACCAACATGGACCAGTGAAGCAACATCCTCCACAACTAGACTGAAGAACAAAAGGTCAGCGACTTGTCTGTTCCTCTTTCCCTGATTCCCCAACGCTGTTCCCCACCCCCAATTTCCCAATAAAATCTTTAAAAAAATTTTTATTTCTCACAGATTGTGGTGCCAGCATGGTTGGGTGATAGTTGGAGCCCTCTTCCACATTGAAGAGGGCTAACTTTTCATTGTTCCCTCACATGATGGAAAGAGAGCTAGCTCTTAGGCCTATTCTTATAATCCCATTCATTAGGGCTCCACCCTCATGATCTAATTACCTCCCCAAGGCCCCACCCCCAAATTCCCTCATATTGGGGGTTAAATGTCAGCATATGGATTTGGGGGCAACACAAACATTCAATCCAAAACAATAACTAACACAACTACTAAATGCAATGTTGGATACTGGAACAGAAAAAGGACATCAAGGGAAAAGCTGGTGAAATCAAAATAAAGTCTATAGTTTAGTTTATAGTCAGGTACCAATTTTAATTCCTTAGCTTTAATCATTGTACAGTGATTATGTAAGATGCCAGTAACAAGGAACGCTATGTATATGGGAACCCTCTGCTACACATCTAGAATTTCCAAATTAAAAGTTAAAAAATAAACACAAATAAATTTTAAAATGCACAAATCAGCTAAAACATATGTAGAAAATAAGCCTTGATTCTATTCTCTAGCAAGAGTATAAAAATAACAAAATGTTTATCATGGTAGAAAACAAAACTGTGGACAATTTGACACCACTTTTGCTTGTCTGATGCCCAGCCTTTCCTCTTGCCCAAGCTTGTCTACTCATGTCAACACCTGAGCAGCATTTCTCCCTTTGAAACACAATTTTCTCATTTTCAATCATTTGATATCTCACAGTTGTAGTTAATTGTAGTTTCATTCTTAGTTACTATGATTATTTGAAAGCAATTTTACATAAAAGATCTTTCCCCCTACTTCTCCCTAGAAATCGCTCTTGTTCCTGTCTCTCCAATAGCTTCTCCCCTAACTACGTTACTTTCTTTCCCTTCCATACCTCTTTTTCCTCCCTTCACCTCCTCCTCCTCACCAGCTTTGGAATTTATAAGGAAGGATAAGCAGAAACTACCAATATAAGAAAAACAGAGAGACTCAAGACAGTGGAGTAGATAACTACTGTGCCTGCATATTTCCAAGAACACATTAAAATTACAACTAAATTCTAGAACAATCAACCTGGGGAATGATCTGAAGTCTAGTCAAACAGAAGTCCTATAACTGAAAATATAAAGAAGACACGATGAGACAGGTAGGAGGGGAGAAGACGCAGAATGGGTCCCAAACCTCCCTGTGGCAGTTGAGAATCAGGAGGGATATCTCAGCCATGGTGATTCCCCCCAAACCCCCAGGGGCAAGAGACCCCGGCTACACACTGGCCTCCCCAGCCCAGAGTACTGATGCTGGGAAGAAGAGCCCTCACAACTTCTGGCTGTGAAAAACAGTGGGGATTCCAACCATTTTGGCTGGACAGAAGGCTGCAGGAAACCCAGATATCCTCTTAAACAGCCTGCACACACACTCTCTCTTTTGCAGGCACTCACCTTGGGCTCCAGCAGAGGGATGGTGATTCAGGGGGCTTGAGATGCATGCAGAGGGCAGACTGAGGTGTGTGGCTTCAGGGGAATGACTGGAGGACAGTTGGCATTTTCCTGGTGAGGAGACCTTCTCCTGTGCAGCCAGCAGGTGGGCACCATGTTTCCTGTGTTGAGCCTGCCCCCACAGGCCAAACCTAAATCTGATTGGCCTGGTGAGCTCCTGCTGCTCTACCCTGTTGGCTCAGCTGGGACTCCACACTACCTAACTTGCACATTGCTGGAGGCACTTTCTCTCAGAGTAGCCAGCCCCTCCCACATTGCACTCTTTTTTAAGAAACTATCAGAGTTCACAGCCCCAGGTGGGTGGAGACTAGCCTTGATGTGCTCTGAGACTTTTGCTGAGTGGCTCCAGGCTCAGCACTGGCACCAAACCAGAGTCTACATTAACCCACTCTGGTGACTCCCTGTGACCCTGCCTCACCCAACCCACATACCGCATGAGGCTTTATCAGTGGCTGAAGCTTAAGGGAGCCAGCAAATGGCAGCAGGCCTCCAGATGCCCTTGCTTTTTGCTGAGTTACCCCAAGCCTCATACTGGTGGCAGCTATCCTCAGTTCGAAATGTGACCTCTTCCATATACTTCTAGGTTTAGCACAGGCAGCAAACAACTGCAGAATCACTTTATAGTTCCTACCAGGTAGCCCCTGGCCAGTCACAGGCAGTGGCTGACCTGGGCCTGCACCAGAGCCTCTCCCAAGAGGCCCCAGAACCAACACACTTGGAAGTTGGCTTCAGACCACAGCAGAGCACCGCCCAGGGAGATTGTGCCCCTGGGCCCCACAGGACACGTACTATATAAGGACACCTGGCCAAGATTGGGAGACATAGTAGACCCACCTAATACATAGAAACAAACACAGAGAGGCAGTCAAAATGAGGAAACAAAGAAATGCAACCCAAATGAAAGAACAGGAGGAAAATCCAGAAAAGGCATTAAAAGAAATGGAGGCAAGCAACCTACCAGAGACAGAGTTCAAAACAGTGGTTATAAGGATGCTCAAGGAACTTAGTGAGAACTTCAAAATAGAGATATCAAGCATAAAATAGGACTTAGAAACCATAAAAAAAAAAGTGAAGAATACAATAACTGAAATGAAGACTGCACTAGGAGGAATCACCATCAGACTAAATAAAGCAGAGGATCAAATCAGTGATTTGGAAGACAAGGTAGCAGAAAACACCCAATTGGAAGAGCAAAAATGAATCCCGCCCCCCGCAAAAAAAAAGTTAGGATAATATAAGACAACATTAGTGTAACAACATTCCCATCAAAGGGGTACCAGAAGGAGAAGAAAGGAAGAAAGGGATTGAGAACCTATTGGAAAAAATAATGACTGAAAACTTTCCTAACCTGGTGAAGGAAATAGACATACAAGTCCAGGAAGTTCAGAGTCCCAAACTGTCTGAACCCAAACAGGCCCACACCTAGATACATTATAATTAAAATGCCTAAAATTAAAGACAAAGAGAGAATCCTAAAAGCAGTAAAAGAAAAACAACTAGTAAATTATAAGAGAGCTTCCATAAAATTGTCAGCTGATTTCTCAACAGAAACTTTGCAAGCCAGAAGGGATTGGTACAAAATACTCAATGTAAAACAAGGACCTACAACCAAGACTACCCACTAAGGCTATGATTTATAATCCAAGGACAGATAAAGAGCTTCCCAGACAAGAAAAAGCTAAAGGAGTTCATCACCAGCAAACCGGTATTACAAGGAATCTTAGAGGGACTTCTTTAAGATGGGGAAAAAAAAATCAAAATTATGAATAGTAAAGTGGCAATAGCTACGTCTCTATCAACAATTACTTTCAACATAAATGTATTAAATGCTCCAATCAAAAGATATAGAAGGATTGAATGGATAAGAAAACAAAACCCTTACATATGCTGCCTACACAAGACTCACTTCAGATTGAAAAATACACACAGATAGAAAGTAAAGGGATGGAAAATGATATGTCATGGAAACGGAAATGAAAAAAAAAAAAACAGGAGTAGCAATGCCTATACCACACAAAAGAGACTTTAAAACAAAGGCTATAAGAAGAGACAATGAAAGACCTAGTAATCCCACTTCAGGGTATTTATCCAAAGAAACCCAAAACACTACTTCAAGGAGATGTGTGCATCCATATGTTCCTTGCAGCATTGTTTACAATGGCCAAGATGTGGAGGCAGCCTGGGTGTCTATCAATGGAAGAATGGATAAAGAGGAGGTGGTATGTATATACAATGGAATATTGCTCAGCCAGGGAAGGAAATAGGTTCTTGCCATCTGCGGAGGCATGGATGGACTTGGAGTGTGTTGTGCTAAGCGGAGTATGTCACACAGAGAAAGACAGATGCAATGTGATTTTGCTTATATGTGGAATCCAAGAACAAAATTAACAAAACAGAATAGTGTATAGTGCTAGGTGGATACTAGACTAGTCAGGGGGATCACTTCTTAAATTATACAAATGTCTAACCACTATGCTGTAACCTGAAATTAATATAAAATAATAATGAAAAAAAAAGAAAAGGAAAACAAAGGGCTTGGTGTGTGTTACTGTATTTCATTCTCTGGACAACAACACACAAAACCCACCCTCACCCCTTCAAAATTTTAGTTGTGGTGCACTAAGACTCCATCCAGAATTCATCAACTCCCTCTATCTAAATCTTGACAACAGTAGCTCAGCCCAGGGCAAAATGTGCCCAAAATGTTGTACCTGCTTGACCTCCAGCAGGTTTTATAATTTCAAAGGAAGTTTGTAACCACTTTTTAAAATGTAGATCAGGTATACAACTTGGCAAAGGAAATGAATGTGGACAGCCAGAAACCATTATTTAAACAATGGAGTTCATTTGTATAGACTATTGTTTGGAAAATAAATAGCTCACCCTGGATCCCAAACAAAACAAGAATAATTAAGTGCTACTGACTTGGTGACAATGTCCTATATCTGGGTGAAAGGGGCATAAATATTAATTGAATGAATGCCTTACTTTTAGTTTGGTTTGTAGAGTTTAAAACCCCTTAAACTTACTGGGAGCTCTGAGAGCTCTTTTTTGCTACTGACCCTGAGCATTGTGAATTGCTGGGTAGATTTTAATGTCAACAATATTTGGTCAGTGTCTAGTGCACACTCTGTACTTATATGCTCTGCCTTCAAGATGCTTACCTATTCCTCTGGAAGTAGACGTAAAACCTTCTTTTGAAGTGGAAATGGAACAAGACATTCCCTTAGTACTAAAGCAGAGGCACAAAACTGTAATTATGAATGGAGTATAAAAAAAATCTCTTTTATTTAAAGGGCACAAAGATGAATAGGGGAAAATAGAGGAGAATGAAAATGAAGGCCCTTTTACTCACAGACGTCACTATTAACCGTTCATTATTCTGTTAAATAATGTACATAGAAAAGGATTTGAACTTCTTATTTTTGAATTACTCACCTTTTAAAAGTAAATTTTAAAGTGCACTCAGAGTCTTGAGAGTTTTTCTTATCAATGTGACATTGTAGGCTTGTGGATACGTGGATTTAACGAGTGCTCTCAATTTAGAGAAACAGAAACTTGAATTCAAGTGGAAATAAATTTAATTTTAAAGTTAATGCTTCAGGTTTGTCAGCTTGCCTGACAAGATTTTATTCTCACAAATGTTTGGTAGGGCTCTCAGTGTTGACATAAAAGGGAGTCGTGTGTCCAGTGGATACTGGCAGGTGGGAGAAGGCTGCCCTGGCAGGTTTGGGGCAAACTGCTGATAGGTGCCTTTCAGTCTCATACCTCTTGCAGGGAGTGGAGAATTAATGGTGCTCAGATATCCTGTGCAGGGCCACTGAGAAACCACATCTTCTGTCTAGAGACTGTCTAGAAAAGAAGGAATAATTGTTCAAGTGTCAGGCTTCCCTGGAAAGTTTTCATGTCTCGGCAGCCAAAGCAAAATTAAATATATTTCGCACGCGCACGTGTGTGTGTGTGTGTGTGTGTGTGTGTGTGTGTGTGTGTGAAATGAGGGTAGGTTAAATAAAATCTACATTTTTAGTGTAGGTTTTTTACTTCTTCATTCATGAATAATAATATACAAGATCTTGTCTACATATAGTACATTATAGAAAGGTTACGTGAGGCAGGACTATCAAAACTGAATTTCATCTATGGCTTATCAAACATCTTACTGCTTTACACTTTGGACCTTGCACACAAATGCGTGCATTCACATATGCTTGCTTTTGCCAGTAAAGACCACACTGCTCAACCACTTTCAACTGAACATGACCTTTGAGTTGTTTTTCTAATAGTGGTTTTGGGGTTGCAGTGTTATTCCCTCTCATGTGGTTGCCTCTTGAGAGGCACATTTCCAAAATTTCTAGCTGAAGTTAAATATTTCAGATGAGAAACAGTTTTTCTCAGTGAAAAGCTGAGTGGTTTCATAATGGTAATTATAAGATATATTGAGCATTCACTGTATTAAGCATTGTCCTCATGCTTTATTTCAATGAACCCTTTTAATCTTGATAACCCTATTATGTAGACCCTATTATGAATATCATTATTATTCCCTTTAACAGATGGACAAAACTGAGGTACACAGAAGTTGAATAAAACTCCCAAGAGCACATAGCAAGTAAAAACAGCCAGAGTACAAACTCTGGAAGTCTGTTTTCAAGGCCCATGCTCTTAATAACTAAACTACTCCTAGCATTGTGTTGTTTGCTACATAAGGTAATCTTTAACACCTGGTACTTTAAAACAATGAAATAAAAGTAGGGAGCTAGACAGAAAGACTAGCTAGACCCAAAAGAAATTAGGGTCTAATGGACAGAATATCTATTTTATAGTCAGAAAGATCTGGGTATGTCTCTGTAGTAGTGATATTTGGTGCTGACTGGATATCCGCGTGCTTGCCTACATTTTCTAAGCCCCTGGTAATCGTTAAGACCATGTAACTGGTTCTAACCATTGGCTGTGAGTGAAAGGAATGCAAATCACATCTGGATTGAAAATTTTAATTCTTCAGTCTATTGTGTAACTCTCCAGGTCTCTGCCATGGTAATGGAGAAGGCCACTGGGTCCAGATGCTGTAGGTATATGATGGGAGAGCCTCCATCAGTCTAGGTCTGTGAGTAATCATATGGAACAGAACCCCTCATAAGCCCACCTGGATGTGAACCATGAGTGAGAAATAAACCTTAGTTGTGTGAAGTCACTGAGAGTTAAAGACTACTTTGTTTCTGATATTATCGGCTAATGCAATCTACAAGTTTTACCAGGGTCTTTGGAAAAGGTGCTTGATCTGTCTGAGTCTCATTTCATTATTTTTAAAATATGAACACTAATGCTTTCTTGGCAGACTTAACAAGAGAATTAAATGAGAGTTCTCAATGTGATTGGCAAATAGGAGATGCTCAATAAATGGTAGCTATTGTAATTATTCAATATTATACTACGTAAAAGTAACAGAAAAGCTCAGGTGACATAGTGAGTGTATAAAGAACATGAAGGACATTTTTTTTAGCAGAGCTTATTATTGGATTCCTATGCATTGCTTATAACTATCAAACAGCTAATGGATATTTCCAGTGCAATGCATAAACAGGGTTATAATGCACATCCATTTTATAAATATCTATTGTTCTGGCACCCAGCATCCACACCCCTATCTTTTGCTAACTGTAACCCAGTTTCCCATGGGAAACCTTCTCTTCCCCCGTTCTCAACTAGCATGCTGCAGGTGGGGCTTCAGAATCAATTCCAGAATGGAGCAGCTGACTTGAGACTAAGTCAGTCATCACAATTCCCTGGCCACGGTGATTGGTTCAATGATGGGACATTGTCTCTTCAGAGCCACTGAGATACAATAGGAAAGCGGGGGATCCTGAAAAAATGATTATGTCATTCTTTTCTCATTTGAACATGAGATATTGAAATATTTGAAGGTATGATAGCTATCTATCTTGAACTACAAGGGAAGAGCCTGGCTGGGAGTAGAACCAACATACAGATGAATGGTGCCAAGTGAGTGGTTGTGTTGGAGAAATGAGGATCTAGTGACATTGTTGGAGTCCCTGCTCAAGCTGCACCTGAAACAAAAACAAACCCTGGGATTTTCACTTTAGTGGGTTCATAAAATATCTTTTTTCTTAATCTAATTAAAATCAGACTTGAGTCAGAAGTGACATTTGGGCAGCTCAAAAGGAAAGTACTCAGTTCTGACTAGATGAGGTAAAAATCTGGATCACATGGGCACATGTGGGATCCTTTTCCATGTCTGGAGCTCTACAAAGCTTTTTCTCTGTCATTCTTCCTAGATTCTGCATCAAGGGGTGAACCAGATTCTCTATAGCCAAATGTGGTATGGTTGTGATCTTAAAATTTCAAGTATGTACATAAAAATTAAGTAAAACATTTGACCCTTTTGTAGTTCATGAGTGTGATGGTTGGGTGTTTACTCTCTTGTATGAGATGTGCCTCCAAACCTTGTTACAACATCTGCACATTACCTGTCTGACGTGAAAAAAAGAAAATTAAGTATAACGTTTATGTTATATGCCAATAGAATTTCAAAATACAGGTAAAATAAAAATTCAAATCATAAGAATATGGGATACCAACACAGGCCTCAAAGATCTCAGGACCTACACATACAGACTGCACCTGCTGCAGGTTTTTGAAACATGAATCCTTCACTCTTCCTAACTGCCCTTTGCTTGGAAAGTGCTTCAGTTGCTCCAAACCTTGATGGAAATTTAAATACACAATGGCACCAGTGGAAGGCAGCACATAGGAAACTATATGGCTTGAATGAAGAGGGATGGACGAGAGCAATACAGGAGAAGAATATGAAAATGATTGACCTGCACAGCCAGGAATACAACCAAGGGAAATAGAGCTTTCCAGTGACAATGATCACCTTTGGCAACATGGCCAATGAGGATTCAGAAAGATGATAAAAGGCCTTCAAAACAAGAAGCACAAGAAAGGGAAAGTAGTCCAGGAACCTCTCTTTGCTGAGATTTCCCTCATCTGTGGATTGGAGAGAGGAAGGCTATGTAATTCCTGTGAAGGAGCAAGGTCACTTTGGTTCCTGTTGAAGGATCAGAGTCACTGTGGTTCTTGTTTGAACTTCTAGTGCAATGGGTGCCCTTGAAGGAAAAATGTTCAAGAAAACTGGCAAACTTATTTCACTGAGTTAGCAGAACCTTGTGAATTGCTCTCAGTCTCAAGGCAATGAGGGCTAAAATGCGGGCCTAATGGCACTATGCCTTCCAGTATATTAAGTACAATGGAGGTCTAGACTCAGAGGAATCCTTTCCATATCATGTAAAGGTTGAATCCTGCAAATACGAGCCAGAGGAATCTGTCGCCAGTAGACATCCATCAGCAGGAGAGTTCCCTTATGAAGGGAGCAGTAACTGTGGGGCCCATCTCCATCGCTATAGGTGCAAGCCATTATAGCTTCCAGTTCTATGAAGAATGCGTTTATTATGATACAGAGTGCAGCAGCAAAGACCTAGATCATGGCGTTCTGGTGGTTGGCTATGGCTTTGAAGGAGCAGAATCAGATAACAATAAACATTGGATTGTCAAGAAAAGCTTGGGGCAAGAAGGGCTACACAAAGATGGCCAAAGACCGAAACGACCACTGTGGAATTGCCACCTCAGCCAGCCATCCTATTGTGTGAAATCACGGTAATAAAGAAAGACTTAATTGAGAACAGGATATCCAGAGGAGGAATTTTATCTTAAAACTGACCACATCTTATTGTGTGGGATAAAATATTTGAATCATTGAAGCCTCAAGTTGTGGTTTGAATTCTGCTTCTTTAATTACTGCTGTAAACAGCTTTGTATGATTGACTTGCCTAATAACTTTGAAATTCCATGTTTCAAAAGGGTGTAAAAAGTTTTACCTTTTAAAATAAAACTTGATTATGCAAAAAAAAAAAAAAAAGAATATGGGGTACTGATAATGTTTCTGAGTTTTTAAATAAATGAGGTAGAGGGGGAGACGTGTTATTTTCTTAGATTGAGTCCAGTTGAATCTTGTGTCATAAATAAAACTATAAATCTTATAATTTCAAAAGGTTTTGGGTATCTGCTATAGTAGAGAAAGGCACTTAAAGCAAAATGTATTGATCACCTAGGTTGTCTCAGAACACATGCCTTAGTTGGCTTGGACTACCATACAGAATTGGATTGTTAAAACAACAGGAATTATTTTCTCCCAGTTCTCGGGGCTGAAAGTCTAAGATTAAGGTGCCAGAAGATTTAGTTTCTAGTGAGATCTCTCTCTTTGGGTTGTAGAAGGCTGGGTCCTCGCATGACCTTTCCTCTGAGACATCTCTAGTGCCTCTTCCTCTTCTTATAAGGACATTGGTCCTGTTGGACTAAGGCCCCACACTTCTGATCTCATTTAACCTTAATCATCTCCTTAAAGGCATTATCTCCAAATACAGCCACATTGTGGTTAGGGCTTCAACATACCAATTTGGGTGTGACACATTCAGTCTAGAACAATACATATAGTGAAAGAAGAATTTAGAAGAAAGAACACAGATTCTGGCTTCAAACATACAAGGTTTAGGGTCAGAACCTGCTACCTACTAAGGTATCTCTGAGTTGTTTTCCATAAAAGAATGTCTCTCACATATGAGGGCCAGTGACACTGCCCTCAAAAAAAAAAAAAAATCTTACAGGCAAAACAACACAAGGAAATCAGATGTTTTACTGACTCCCCTACATTTAGACAAGCCAGCCAATCCTTAGATTTGAAGATGAAGAACTGCTATTACTTTGCCAAATGTTTCAAACCACCTTACTAGAGAAATGTGACCATTTCTCCAGACAGCCAGGTCCTGACATGCAAGGTCCATACCGTATCTTGGATATGGCAGAACTTTGGCCCATCCAATTCCTATAGCCTCTCCTAGGTCAAAAGCAGCACTCAAAATTCTATGTACATTCTCAGGTTATCTGACGTAAAGGATGGAATTCCTGACCCCACTACATGGAATAAGTATGGAGTGCTGAAACTTCTCAGCATCACATCAAACAAATACGATGACTATGTCTGAAACGAAACTGCTGAACTACCATCTCAATCTCTTGCTGATGTTCCTACCCACTCTTTCACCTTTGGTGTCCCAGATTTGCTTTTGCACTCAGGTCTTTTTTTCTAGCAGGAATGTAGAAGTACTCAAATTGTAATTTTGTAGTCACACAACTGGAGGGCTGCAGTTAGCCTAAATGAAATGAAATATACAAAGACACTATGTAGTCATAGACACCTTGAAATCTGCTTCAAGTTCATATTAACCATTTTTGTAAACAAATAGACTTTCACATTGCAAACAGAGCAAAAAAGCATCGATGGAAACTTCCTTTTAGGAAAAAGAACTGTTGAGACCCTTCAGTATTAGTAGTATAACCTCAGGTGAATTTCTTAGCCTTTTAGAGCTTCAATTTCTTTAATAGTAAAATAAGTGGGTCATACCTACTTCATAAAGTGGTGGTTCTCACACTTTGATGTGAATCCAATTATGTAGGGTGCTTATGGAAAATGCAAACTCTTAGGCCATGCCCTAGACCTACTGGGTAGTTATTATTGAGATATTGTTTGGGGATATATTACTGTAAGAAATAAGTTGGGAAAATATGAAGCATCTGTTTATTTCCTGTAAGCGATTAGTAATTACTATTTAAAACCGCTACTCATCCAAAAAATAGAATCTGAGATCAAGACATGGTGACTTACTTTCAAGACACATTTAATTAAAAAAAGGAAAAAAAAACAGAAGTTAAAGTACCAAGTCTAGACCTAAATAAACTAAAACAGAATAGATTAGTCTGTACTGGAACAGACTATACTAGGTACAAACTTCAAGCCTGTTACTCTGGTTTCTTTAACAGCCTCAGCGTTTACTGTCAGCCACCTACTGGAGGCTTATTATAGACAGGTGACCATGCTTTGTAGCATGTGACCCTACCACTACTAGAGCCACAACTGACAAGAGAAATAAGCCTGATCTACATGTACCAGTAGCCCATAGAGCGAGTGACCCAGTACAGCAACCCAATAGGAGCACCTTATACATGAGAGTAATTTCTTGACCCAATCAGATTATCTCTCTTAGGGAGCTTGAATCAGCCACACTTGAACCTCAGAGGGATGCTAATGCAGTGCCCCACCCACAACCAAGATCTTCAGATTTCTCTTTACCATGTGCATGTGTTTATGCCCCCAATTATCCCTTCCAATGACCAGTGAGACAGAGTGTCTAGAAGCTCACGTATCTTCTTGGACCTTACCCAGTGACTGACAGATGTGGGAGTAGGACTGCCTCAGGTCTTTGCCTCCAGTTTGGACATCAGAGACATAACTTACACTCCCAAGCACCCCCATTGGGATTAGGCAAGAGGACCCTCCTTGGAGTTTGCTGAGATTGCATCTTTGCTGGGCTTCTTCCCTTCCCTTGACCTTCTCATTTCCTTACCGATTTCTCCTGACGTCACTTTCTTAATAAATTATGCAAAAGCTCATCTTAGGGTCTGCTTCCGGAGAAACTAAGATAGATGTGTAAAGATTTCATGAGAAGCAGAGAGATGTTCAAGAGTGGACAGTTGGGCCGGCCAAGTGGCGCATTGGTTAAGCGCTGGTTTTGGGATGCCAGCGGCCCAGGTTCGGATCCCACATGAGGGCCAGTGACACTGCCCTCTACAGCTAACAACAGCTCCACCTGGAGCTGGGCTGTGCGAGCCCCGGTGATGGTGTGGGCTGCAGCCCCTGCTGCAGTGGGCTGCCATAGGCTACAGTGAATGACCCGCAGCCAGCGTGAGCGGCTGGCAGCCAAGAGTGAGCTGCCAATAGCCGCGGTGAGCGACATCCAGAGGCCAGCGACCGATCTGCCTCATCCGGGAAGAGCGCAATGACATACCAACAGTGAAGCAACATCCTCCGCAACTAAACTGAAGAACAAAAAGACAGCAACTTGTCTGTTCCCCTTCCCCGATTCCCCAACGCTGTTCCCCTCCACCAATTCCCCAATAAAATCTTTAAAAAAAAAAAAAAAAAAAAGAGTGGACGGTTTGCAGAAGCCTCAAAGCAGTAGGAGCCATAAAGAAGCATGAGTGAAGGGTCTTTGAGAACAAGAGTAGTGAGTGAGTTAAAGGGTGAAGACGGGAGAGGCAGTCACAGTGTGAACCAAGACGGAGCAATGGAGTCAGCATATGGACAGAGCACAATGTAAGCAGCTGCTGAACACAAGGAAAATGATGTCATGCTACTGACCTACAGAATTCTGTGGAGCCACTAGAATTACTGTGTGTCCCAGAATAACTTCTTGTTTTCTGCATGGTCTGGCTGTGCAGCTGCAGAGATGACTTCCTGTCTCTCTTACTCCTGTGTGCATCCTATCAATGAATTCCATTACCCAGTAACCCAAATATATCTCTGTTCTTTAAAAACAGAATGAGCCTAAGACACCCACACTATCAGAAGTAAAATTAACACTCCGATCATAAACGCCTTTACAATGCTTAGAATAATTTTATAATTAATATATCCCTTCAGCTCCTTTTAATTTTGTTTTTATTATCAAAATTATAATGTAGTTTTCAATTTTATAACTTCCAGCTAATGCACTCCCCATTCTTCATTGTGTTACTGCTAATTTAATAACCAACAAAATCTCTTCTAATTCCTTAGTCAATGAGTTTGTTTTGTATAATTATTGAGTGGAATACACTTATTCGGCATATTTATTGCAGCTAACTTTAAAATTAAACATTTGAAAGATCAACAATTTACAATAAATAAGGAATAAGGAGATTTTTTTAAATGTACATACAAGTGCTGAAGCTCCATCTTTATTAAATTCTTTTATTCACTAAGAGAGAGTTCCCTATTTCAAGTCTGCTATTTTCCTGATACCTGCAGGGTGAAATAATAGCATCTTCATATTTTATAAACTTCTTTGAACTTCATTTTGACTTATTTTATAAGAACATAATTTAATGAATTTTCTTACAAATATAATGCCATTATTGATTCCATGAGTGCTTGGGTTAATATACAAAAAATAAAAAGAAACAAACAAAAAAACCCAAATGTATAGGGATAGGTAATAGTGCTGCACTGGAATCACTGTACCTGTAATTGAAATACATTGAAAGAAAATATTATTTGCTAACATTGTCTATTTACTTGTCTGCTCTTACAAGGCTCTCAGGAAGAGATGGACAGTTTAGCTACATATCAGGAAGGCACAGAACTTCGTGATGTTAAAACAAATGAAACAACCACCTTTCTATCAGGGGAGGCATTTGTTAAGAGTTGCTTTATCTTTAGGAAATTTCTGCTTGAATTTATTAATGCACCATAAAAAAAAAATCCCTTCATTACTTAACAGATACTTTCATAAAATGCATGATATAGAATATATAATCTAGGGGATATGCTAAATTGAACAGTAGAAGAGTTTGAGGGTTTTTCGTTTGTTTGTTTTTTGTTTTTTAAAGAACAGATTCGCATGAATTCAGTACAGATGACCTTGTTTTCTGAGCAACTAGCAAATAAAATTATACATGTTAATGGTTTCCATAACATTGGCGCATACTACTCCAATAATTACACTTAAAGATACACAATCAGTGATAGCAATTCTGCCTCATTGAGGATGTGAAAAGATTGCTTTAAATATAAAATCAAGTACCCTTAGCCTTACTCATAAGGGAAATGCAAATTAAAACTGGCAGTTTAGACCTCACTTGTAGGAAAAAAAGCCAACAGTTTCTTAACACACTCTGCTGGTGAACCCTGGGAAATGGGCCTCTCACACATTGTAGGAATGTAATTGATACAAACTATATGGAGAACAGTTTACATATTGAAATTACAAATATACCCATACCATACCGAACTTCACTTATAGGAATTTTTCCAATCAACACACCTACGCTTGGGAAAAATTACATTCTTATAAGTCTATTCCTTGTATACTTGTTTATAGTAACAAGAGATTGGAAACAGCCCAAATGTCCACCAATGGGTTATTGATTAAATTACTATAGTACATCCATCCTCTGGAATATCATAAAGTCATAAAAATAAATGAAAAATTTATCTGTGATATAATGTGAAAAGATGTTGAAGATAAATGTTAAGAAAAAAATAATCAAGATGGAGAGAAATATGTAGATCATGTAAAAGGAATGAAAAAATAAGAAAATATGTTCATATGAGCTTGCATGTCCGTAAAACAAATGTTGAAAAGATTTAAAAAAAGGAAATAAAAATGATTACCTATAGGGATGAGGAGAAGGAAAGGATTTGGCTGCCAGAGAAAGAGCAGAAAGTAGTGTCTTCATGTAAAATTTTAACTCTGGAGAGCATTTTATAATAGTAATAATAATAATAATAATAATAATAAAATCAAGCTCTCAAGTTCTCATCATTTCGGGGCTAAGGCATACTCTAGTTTAGGAGTTGGCAAACTATAATCTCCATACCCAGTCTGGCCTGCACCTGTTTTGATAAGTCAAGTTTTATCGGAACACTTCCTTAGTTTATGTATTGTCTATGGTCAGTTTCACTACGATAGCAAAGCTTGAGTCACTAAGACCATGTGGCCCCCAAAGCCTAAAGTATTTACTGTTTGACCCTTTACAGAAAAATCTTGCAACCTTTACTCCAGATTGACATTAGGTACGAATCAAGGCAAGTGAATAAGGAAAGGTGTTTGCCACCCCCACACATACACAAAAAAATATTTATGTTATATATTCTTCAAAGCTTAGATTCTTTGATATTATTTCCATCTAATATGTATATTATAGTGTAAATAACTGCACTCAGATTGTTTCCTCTTGGCCAAAATTCTTTATCCTAAATATAGCAGAGAATTATCATTTTTTTCCCTGGCATCTAGTCCTATTTCCTTTCTGGAGCAGTACCTTGGATACTTTTTTACAAGAAAGGTTTGTGTGGGATTCATTGAATGCCTGCTCCAGGGTTGCTTAAACCAATGAATGTTTCTCATCTCCTTAGCCAGGGCATTTGGTCAGGAATTGGCACATGATCTTAGGCCAATCTGAGCAACTGAAACCCAATTTCAGGATTTTTGTTGGAGCTATCAGAAAGGCCAAGGATGCCTAAAGAAGTGAGGCTGTAGCCCCAAAGCCCTATAAAGTCCGTGTGATCGTGGGAGGTGTGGTTGTTGGGTTCTTGCCACTGAAGCCTAAAGGAAAGTCATCTAAGGTAATTTCTGAGAAAGCTTTTGTTTTCCTTACAAAAAGGAAGACATACATGATTGACATTTCCCTTTCTCTTGACATTCTGCCTCAATTGCTGATGTGACGTCTAGAGCTTCAGCAGCTATCTTACAATAATAGTGAGGCAACAGCCAAGAGAAGGAATATCAACACACTAAGGGAATTGAATGTGTCTTATTGGGTTCAATTGGTAAAAGACAGCTACTCTGTTTGGTTTGGCGAGGCTCCTGCCCTGTGCACACACTTTCAGTTCACATGAGGAGGGGTATATTCCAGTTTAAATCCTATTTGTTAGAAAGTTAAGTCACTAGATCCAATCCACACACAAGTGGAGGAGATGCACAGGGTATAAATACCAGGAATCAAGGATCATTGACAGCCATTTTAGAAGCTGCCTACCACACCCAGTCTCTGAGGGTTTCTTCCCACCTTAGCTGTCTTCCAGTTTATCTAGCAGATAATTTCAGTGAAACAGCATTCCTATGTAGTAGTTGATTTAAGGCAGGCACTTTTCAGTTTAGAAAACAGAGAAGCATTCTGATGGCTTCAGTTCATGGAAGATTATATTAAAGGTATCCTGAAGGTAAGTCTCATAGCTGTTTGTTCTATCATGGTTCTAGAGAGAGTAGTCCCAGTAAAATTGCCAAAACCCCGCTTGTATCGCATGCTTCCTTTGTGTTAGGTAGGAGCTGTTCTAAATTCTTTTTGTGTGTCGTTTCATTTACAACCCTAAGGAAAAAGTGCGATTCTTTTCCACACTTTAGAGAGATGAGGACACCAAGATACAGAGAGGTGAAGGAATTTGCCAAAGGCCTTGTGACTCAGAAGTAGGGTTAGGATTTGATCTCTGGTAGTAAGTCTCCAGACTTGTGCTCTAACCTACCACACAACCTTGCTTCTAGGCAGCATACCTAGGATTTCACAAGCTCACGACTCAGTTTCTCTCTCTCAGCTTCCCTCTACTCTCCTGGGGCTATAGGTCACTATGCAGGGACTCTGATTGATGCTTGTCAGAAGGGAACAAGATAAGAGTTGAGAAGTTCTTCTGTCACCAAATATTTATAAATGCCAATTATATGCTAGACTCTGGCAGCTCCCTACTGTGGTGTGTTCATCAGTACAGGAGTATGTGTCATGTTGTTTCTGTTCATCTTGGAAGGAGGGGAACTTCACTCAGCCCTGTGCCATTCTTGAGACATGTTATCAGCACCTAAATCTCTTCCCGGCCACAGAGGGAAATGCCAGGGGCTGAGGATCAGTCATTTTGTCTTTTCTTGTTTTGACTTGGTCCTCTGTGTGCTTTCAAAGCCAGACTTCTAGAAAGGTGGGTTTACACTCTCTGCTTCCACATCCTTTGCTCCTCATCTGCTGCCATCTGGTTTCTGCTCACTACCACCTCATTAAATTGACCTTGCCAATGGAACGGGATAATTCCTATAGTTGCCAGAACAAGGTACACTCAGTTTCAATGGTGTCACACTTCACTTCTATGCACTCTGTGTCAAGGCTGGCCTCTTTTTTGTCACTTTATTTTTCTTTCTTAGCTGCTGGGACATTACCCTGTCTGCTGGTTCTTCTACCTCTCTTTGGCTGCTCTGTCTGAGGCTCCCTTGTAGATATGGTTTTTAGATTCTTTATTTTGGGAATTCCTTAGGAGTCTGTCGTCAATCCTTCTTCATTCTAAATTTGGTTCCACCAAAATTTCATCCAGGCCACGGAGTCCCAAATCTTTATTCCAGCAAAACCCTTCCTCTTGAGTATCCGATCTCTTTATCTAAATACCTCCCCTTGGATGTCCTAAACAGACTTAAAACATGACATGTCCACAGCTGACCCAAGCATCTGATCATGCTCCCCATTTCTGCCACACTACCTCCAGACTCATCCTAACCCTGCTTCCTTTATCCTGCTCCCACTATCAATTTCTGGATTGCACCCTCTCGGTAACCTCTCCTATGTATCCCATTCTTTGTCCCAGTTTTGGCATCCAATTGTCTCGCCTAAACTTTTGTAAATGCTTCTTTACTGGTCTCCCTGATTCTACTCTCACCCTTTCCAGTATATTCTTTACAATGCTGTCATTTCCCCCCCATTAACCAACTCTGATCATTTTATTATTGTTCAACATGCTTCAATAGCTCCCAGCTGCTTAAAGGTTAATAACTAATAACGAGGCAACAAATCCTTGATAATATGGTTCTTATCTCCCTTTTAGCCTCACCACCCAAGGCACCCTCATGAATACTAAACATTGGGTAATACTTCCAAGGATATCCTTGTCCTTGCTTGGGATCCCCCAACCCCTTTCTTAGTGTATCTGGTGAGCTCCTACTCATCCCTTAAGCTTTAGCTCAAATACTACCTTCCCTCAGAAGCCCCTAGGGTAGACCAGGGCCCACTGTCTGTCTGCTTTGCTCCTGATAATCCCACCACTCTGCTCATCAGATCTCCCAGTTTGACTATCTGACTTCTCAGAGATTTGAACTCAGTGAGGATAGTATAAGAATCTAGCAGGATCAAGAAGCTCAAAAACAGAGAGGCAAAGCAATACCCTCAAGCTTCATGCACAAACTGGAAACCACTTGTCTACTCTGGTGGGCTGGAAAGTGAGAATTTACTGGTCCCCTCGCCAATGTGCTTTCCACGTTGCACTCTTGGTAATCTTTCAAAACACACATCTGATCATCTCTCACCCCATGTTACACACATCACATCCTACTTAAAACCTTTTATGGCTCCTTATTGCTTTCAGGTTAAAACAAAACAAAAAAACACCTCTTAAAATGACCTACACTATCGGGCCATTTCTTCAACTTCTATCCCACATTGTTCCACTAACTATTTATGTTGTAACCACACTGACCCTTTTCTGGGTGCCTGTACTTGGCTCCCCATTCCCACTGCAGGGTCTTTGCATGTGTTTCTCTGCCTGGATACGTTTTTCCATTCTTCTCCCCCTGGTCTATTCATCCTCACGCCCCGTCCTCAGCCATAGTGCTGCTTCCTCCAGGTAACATTCCCATCTTGTGCAGATCAGATCCTCTGTATATCTGTGTTCCATATAGTGTTTTTCACATTGCATTTTGGTACTTAGCAATGTAATGATTTAGTCAATGCACATGTCTCTAGGGCTGGCTGATGAGCTCTGTGAGAGCAGAAACCTTGTCTCTCATGTTCTCTACTGTATCCCAGTGCTCACAGAGTTCTTGACATAAAGGAGAAGCTCAATAAGTATTTGTTGAATGAATGAGTGAATAAATGAAGACTGAGAATCACGGGGTTTTCCTACTGCTTTTACTGTCACCACTACCCTGCATTTGGCATGCGTTCCTTAACAATTTTTCAAAGTATTTTCAGATAAGTTAGTTCATTTGATGTGAACAATTGAATAGAAAGGTCAACCCATACAGGGGACTTGTCCAATGTTACATGGCTAGTAAGCAATGATGTGGGACTAGACCAAGCCATGTCACTTTTCAAATCAGGACTTTGGCTATTAAACAACCATAATGCAGCAAAAGAAGATAATGTAGAACTTAATAGGGAGAATCTACATAAAAGACAATAAAATAGAAACATTCAAATAAATTAAAACAAAAGCGCAAAATAACTTTTATTTTAGGCTGAAGGAACATTGATTCATGAAACGTGGGCACAAATACTCTAAATGCTGGCATTATAGCACATATGGTTTGGGCTCTGAGAAAGAGCATGTCACCTTTCCTGCATAACAGGTTAATATTGCTATGACTCTAATTAAAATATAGATTTTAATAAATGCTCACTATTAAATTGCTGGGAAAAGTCTATTTCTGGAAAACTTTTCCTTTCCTTAATCAGACTATTTATTTTTGTAAAAAAAGGAGAGAGAAAAGTTAATCACTTAGCAAGTTAAGAGTAGCTGGATCCATTAGTTTCAAAGAGCAACCTCAAATTATTCATTTATCTAACATTTTGAAAAGACTTACTATGCACGTGTTAAACTTTTAAATGACTTAATAATTGAGTGCTTTTCTATTACGTGAATACATGCTTTTAAGTTCAATTATTATTTACCTAACAAATGGACAATTACCTGTTAATTTACATGAAAAGTTAATTATTTACTGAGTGTTTGTACAGAAAGCTCCGTGCCCTTCATGAGGCTCATATCAGAGCAATTCTAGGGTCCCCACTCCTCCACTGATGTTTAAAACCTCATTGTACCTTGAGGTTAATTTAACCCAGTCGCACTTTCTCTGTGGGAGGGATGTGGGGACAGGGGAAGGCATGAAAACACTCCCCAGAAGCGCACAAAATTCGTGTCCAGGGATTTTTGAATCCGTTATGATTTACTAACGATCGAATTGGGTAATAGCCGAAAGTCCACAGCAAGTTCAAGCTTCACTCGTTTGATGTGATGCATGCCAACGTTACAGTGAATTCCTACACCTGCCCCTCTCTGCGGTGAACAAACATGATGTTTGCAATTAGGGAACTACAAGCGGAAAAAAAGCGAAAGTCGGTCCCACGTCGCTTGCTCCCCGTCCTTTCGGAGCTCGGGGCTTGTGTGCGGGCTCCGAGGAATTTTTCGCATCGGCAAACTTGGGTTCGCTCGCCGTGTCGCAGGCAAGCTGCAGGGGGCACGGGGCGACGGGAGCAGGGCGCCCGGAGAGGCCGAGCCCTGCCCGCCAGACCCACGCGCGGAGGACTGGCGGAGCGCGCCTGCGCGCTCGGTCACGTGGCGGGCGCTCCGCGCCGAGCGGGTTAAAAGTCACGACCGCGGCAAGCCCGCGAGCGCCCGGCCGCTCGGCGCGGTCCTCGCCGCGTGCCTGACAGTGGCTCTCACGGAGGCCCGCTCCGCGGTTGCCGACCACCTCCCGGCCCGCCCTCGGTCCGTTTCGGCTCGCTGTAGCGAGCAGAGCCGCCTAGCACGCTTCCTCGCCGACGACCCAGGGAGCGCGAAACCGCGTCTTTCAACTGACAATGAAACTGTACCCGCGCAAGCACTGCCGCTCCGGGCGAATGGGCGCGAGGCCCGGAGGAGCGGGGCGGGGGGCGGGGGAAGAACGGTTGGGTCAAGCCCCGCCCCAGCTCGTGCCCCTATTGGCGGGCTCCCCCCGATGGCCCCGCCCCCTCACGGACCTGTCGCATTGTGACAGGTGGAAAGGCCAGTTCCTGTTGGGTCGGGGGCGGAGTCAGAGGCTGAGTGAGCTCCGCCCGGACGACGACGGGGTGGGGGGGCGCTCCGCCTCCTGCTCCTTAGCGCGGGGCGGGCCCCGAGTGCGAGGGGGAATGTCATTGCTGCTCCCAGCGAGGGGCCGCCTCCGTCGGACCGTGCTCCTTCTCTGGCGCCCTCGTCCCGTCGGCTTTCGCCGCTGCTGCCGCTGAACCGAGGAGACGGATGGCTAGTGGGGCGCCAGGGCCATCCGAGTTGAGACAGCGGCGGTCGCGGCCGCTGCTGAGGCGTAGACTCCCCGCCGCCACCCCCCGTTCCACGGCCTCGCGGCGCTGAGGGCGGGAGCGCGCGGGGCTCTCCCCCCTCCTCTTCCTCCTCCTCCTCCTCCTCCTCCTCCTCCGCCTCCGGGTCCCCGCCCAGCAGCCCTCGCACCAGGCGGCGGCGGCGGCGGCGGCGGCGGCGATCGAGACCCGCCGCCGGGGCACAACATGGCGGAGCCCTCGGCCCCGGAGAGCAAGCACAAGTCGTCCCTCAACTCGTCCCCGTGCGGCGGCCTCATGGCCCTGGGCGCCAGCCGGCACGGCCACCACGGGCCCGGGGCCCAGTGCGCGCCCAAGGCGGCGGGCGGCGCGGCGCCGCCGAGGGCGGCCCCGGCGGGGCTGTCCGGGGGCCTGTCGCAGCCGGCCGGCTGGCAGTCGCTGCTGTCCTTCACCATCCTCTTCCTGGCCTGGCTGGCCGGCTTCAGCTCGCGCCTCTTCGCCGTCATCCGCTTCGAAAGCATCATCCACGAGTTCGACCCGTGGTGAGTGCCCCGCCGCCCCTCCCCCGCCCGCGCCTCGCCGGGCCCCGCGTGCGCCCGGGTCCCGGAGCTCCGGGCGCGCCCCCGGGCTCGTGGGCGAAGTTTGCCCCGAGTAGTGCAGGCGGGACGTCGGGGTCCCCGCACCCCGCCCCCGCGGCGGGGCAAAGGTGATGGCTCGCCGGAGCGTGAGCGAAGCCCCTCGCAGAGTCGGGGCGGCCCGCCCGCGGTGGGCGCGCGTGTGCCGGGGGGACGGGCTCGGCCGGGGCGGCCCCGCCGCGGGGAGCCCAGGTGCGCCTCGCAGGCTTACGCCTTGGCCGTTTGTCTACTTGCTCGCATTGCACAAGACTGGATGGGAAAAGAGCGAGTGCGGGGTTGAGGAAAGGAAATGATGTCCCTGACTGGGAAAGCTGGGGACGCTTCGGTGTTTCACAGGAGATAGTTTCAAGAGTGGCTTTTTTTTTTTTCTTCTTCAAAGGCCCTTAAGTGCACTCACTTGTTCCACAGTGACGTTGGGTTGCCTTTTTAGAGCCAAGATCATTAGTCTCTTTAGCCCAACGGTCACCCTCGGTATGTTATGCACAATATCCGAACGCATTGCATTAGTTCCTTTATGGGTCTCTGCACGGAGGTTTGTGGATAAGAGAACACACAGCAACCACAGTGAGGAGGAGCCCTGGACCAGAACACCCGAGGTGCACATGGCATCAGGCGCCGACCTGAGTGTTGTAGGGAATTACCCCGTTAAAGGCACTCGCAATTGAGACACGAGGCTGGTCTGTGAGCTATCCAGATAGGAAGATTGCTTTAATTTTTTTTTTTCTAACTTGCCCAAACCTGAGATTTCCATTTTTTTTTTTAAACCTGAGCGTAATGGCTTTTACTTTTTTTTTTTTTTTTTTTTTTTTTTGAGGGCAGTGTCACTGGCCCTCACATGTGGGACCCGAACCGGGGCCGCTGGCTTCCCAAGCCAGGGCTCAACCACCGCGCCACTCGGCCGGCCCCCCGTAATGGCTTTTATTAAAGTAACTTTATTCATTTTGTTGATCTACCAGCCTTGAATTTAATCTTACTTTCTAGACCTCACTAAACTTCAGGATATTTTTTTTTTTATCATTTGAAATACAGAGAGAAAATCTTAAGGGTTAACTAAGTACATAGATAATATTTTGTGCAGTGAGTTACCCCCATATATTAAAACACCGGATGGGAGTCCAGTTATGGATGGAAGAAATGGTAGTTCATCGTCTATTGCACAGCAGAGGGGCCCACTCACGGAGAATTCTAAATTTAGGAAAACAGTGAATTACTGTGACATTCTTCCCTGAAACATTTTAATTCCATTGTAGAAGTTGTGATTTTTTTTTCTAACACTTTATTAAGACTTTTATGTTACTTAGAATCACAGAAGAAAATAAATGATTGTGAAGCCTTGTCAACTAGATATAGTATTCTTAGTCTTAGCTTTGAAACACCAAATTAGCTAAAAATAAAATTGGAACTAGAAAATGAAAACTGCTAATGTTTGACTAAGCAGTGTGAAAGGAGAAAGTTCTGTCTTTTCAGATTACAAGAGAAGTGCATGGCTGACCAAACATTACGGATAACAAAAATAGTGAATAATATTTTCAGAGCGTATCATTCTTACAAACAGAAGGGTGAATACTGTTCAGCAGTAATGTTGAAGCTGAAATTAAGGATTGCAGAACAATTCACAGCTGATTAGTAAGATGATTTTGTCATTTTTCCTTATTTTGAAGGAAGATTAGAAATCTGCATTCAGTCAGCCAAAGATTACTAGTAAAGTTCAGTATTGTAATCATGGAAAGTCTTATTGGGTTGCTTTGCAGATACCCTTTTTTTTAAAGCATGGCAAAGAATTAAAAGTTGATTACTTCCTCTGGTTTCAAGTATATACTTGGAGAGCATAATAACTTTTGTTTATCCACGTGAAAATTTGTTTCATTTTTATTTTTTTATGTATAGAAACATTTCAGAAACATTATCCTGTAGCTAAATGTATACCATTTTCATTCTAAATCACCTACATTAATCTAAAGGTATATATTCCTCTTCAGTCTGAAAGATCTACTTAATGTAGGTGTTCTGCTTTTCTGATAGCTTTAATATTTACATTTTATTATATTTCTGATTAAATGTTTATGTTCATAATGTTAGGTAATTCTGATTAGTAAATAGCCTTTTATAATAAAGGAATTGTCCTATCTCTTATTGAGAACACAGATAAACCTGATTTTAGTATAATTCAGGTGACTTTAATGAGATTATTAGGTTTTAGACCAAAAAAAAAAGCCTTGTTTGCTCACTTCAAAATTATCTTTTGAAGATTTCAATTAGTTAGGCTGCTCATTCTTACAATCCATTTTTTTTTTTTTTTTTTTTTTTTTAAGAGGGCAGTGTCACTGGCCCTCATATGTGGGATCCAAACCGGGGCTGCTGGCATCCAAAGCCAGCTCCTAACCACTCAGCGGGCTCTTACAATCCATTTTCAAAAGGGCAGTGGGGTGGGGGGGGGGTATAGATTGCCTGTCATTCATTATTACTTTGGACTTTTATCTTTTTTTTTTGTTTTTTTTTTTTGTTTTGTTTTTTTGAGGGCAGTGTCACTGGCCCTCACATGTGGGACATGAACCGGGGCCACTGGCTTCCCAAGCCAGCGCTTAACCACCGCGCCACTTGGCCGGCCCACCTTTAATGATATTTAAATGTTCCTCACAGGTTCTGTATCCACAAACCATTCTATTCTGGTCTTCCCTGATCCCTTTTTTCACGGCTCTGTTACAAGCTTCATTTCTGAAGTATTTATACTGAAAAGTTTACTTTTTCTGTTTGTTATTTCTTTAAATTTCACAGTACTTAAGTTGTGTACAACTCTAGTTCACTGCCGAAGGTGACATATTGTCACAGTTATATTTGTTTTTTAAATTGTCGGGTTTTTAAAAATACGTCTTGCCAGTTAGAAGAGGTATTTTTATAACCTTAGCAACATTTTTGGTAATGATTTTCTTACCACTTCACCCAGTAATTTCCTCCTTTATCAGTTGAGTTGATCAGATATGAGGAAGCAGTTTGAGACTATGTTCTTTGTACTTGCCAAACATTTGGTTGATCAACTAGTTTAACAGCACCTAATTTTACCTTATTTTTATCTGGGACAAAATGTAGTTTCTACCTATTTTTGTTGTAACTGTTAATACTTTTTATATTAGATTAACCAAATACTTCTTCCATAACTATTATCTTGGTAAATTGTGGTAGCTTTTCCACACAGAAGCAGTGTAAAGTTTCCCTTTGTAAGGAGAGCTGCCCTTTCCCCTACCTGTACAGGTTGTAGTGGGTTCTCCCTAGAGCTGTATAGAGAGAACTCTGAACCTTGAGTTTGGGCTGCAGTTAGCTCTAAAAGAAAGGGCAGCAGTTGCCTTTTTGCAGGGCAGAAAGCTGCAGTTTAGAGTTGAAACTTGCAATGCTGTTTTTCATAGAAACTATGGTATAAATAGGTTAATTAGTAAAAAAACATGTTTTGAAAGGAGTGATAAACCTTTGGAACATAAGCTGTTTGTAAGATGGGGACTACTTCCTGTACTTTGAGGTCTCCATGTTTTTCTTTGCAGATGACAGAAAGAGGCTAGTGACCTCAGTTCTGAAGACAAAATGGGTAATAAAACCAATTTTAGAACACAAACATCCCTAAACCTTAAAAAGTCACTTTGACTGTGGAGTCATTAGCAACAGTAGTCCAGCTGCACTTCAGAACAGGTATACTGTCACTGATTTCATTGTACTTGAAGATTTTTCTGACGTTAGAGCTCTTGAAGTCATTTTAAGTTACAAGAACACTTAGAGAGGAGGTGCAGGGAGTGCCTTGAGATTCTGGATTGGATGATGGGATTGGACCTGTTCCCATTTGGAATAAGTGTTGTGGCTCCTGTAGGTAGCAATCATAGGTTTCATGAGGCATATAATAGGTCCTGGGGTAGTTAGAATCTGTCAGCAAAGTCTCTGAAACTTTTTCTTTCCCTGTAAGGGTTTTATATCTTGAGGGCTAACTTGGGTAAGACTGCACACCCCTTACTGCCATATGTAGTTTATATAAAGATAACATTGGTTGTAGACCAAGCATTAGAAACTCAGGATTAAGGATTTACAGTTTACGCTCTGACCCAGGTGCTGTGAATGTGGGGAAATGTACTAGCTTGTCTGTACTTAATCTGTCTGATTTTTATGCTCAGTAAGTGTTGAGTGCTTTGGAATATGAGAAAATGTTAAAAGTTCTCTTCACTGTAGTAAGTTGGTATTCTTCAGTGCATATGTACTCTCAGGTATAGTGGAAAGATTAATATTTTTGAGTGATCGAATAATTTTTCCTCTCATTTTATGTACTTTGAAAATTGAATACTCTTAGAGACAATACTGCGGTTAACCTGAATTTTAAAGTACCCCACAATTCAACAGATCTATATATTGCTAAATTGTTGTATTATGAAAATTTTCAAACATATAGAAAACTTGAAAGAATTTTATAGTGAGCACTCATACTCAACACCTGTATTCTTTTTTTTTTTTTTAAAGATTTTATTGGGGAATTGGGGGAGGGGAACAGACAAGTTGCTATCTTTTTGTTCTTCAGTCTAGTTGCGGAGGATGTTGCTTCACTGGCCCATGTTGGTGTCGTCATTGCGCTCTTCCCGGATGAGGCAGATCGGTCGCCAGCCTCTGGGTGTCGCTCACAGCGGCTATTGGCAGCTCACGCTGGCTACCAGCCGCTCACGCTGGCCGCCGGCTACTCACTGTAGCCTATGGCAGCCCACTTCAGTAGGGGCTGCAGCCTACACCGTCGCCGGGGCTTACACAGCCCAGCTCCAGGTGGAGCTGTTGTTAGCTGTAGAGGGCAGTGTCACTAGCCCTCATATGTGGGATCCGAACCAGGGCCGCTGGCATCCCAAAACCAGCGCTTAACTGATGCGCCACTCGGCCGGCCCAACACCTGTATTCTATAGTTAGTATTTTACTTTATCGTATCTTCCTATCTTTCCATTACTGCTTTTAAATCTTGTTTGTAGACACTGGTTGTGCACTGTGCATTGTAATACGAAGAATGTTGTCTTTGTTCCCCAACTCCATGATCAAGAGGATCTCTTATTTCTGGATAGCATTTGTTTTCTATAATACTTGAATATAATGAGTATAAATACTCTTTCTATATAACCCTAAATTGGACTGCAGATTAGAATCAGATTCAGTCATTCTGGGTTTTGGTTAGTGACTTAGCTGAGGACATTATAAGTCAGTACATTAGCCCATGTCTGTTAAATAACTTGACTTTGCTGAATTTGATGTCTGAGGAAAAACTCAGAAATTGCTAGAGGGTATTTATGATGGTTTTATTAGGCTTAATTTATGTGGAACTCCTAAATTCTTTCAAATTGTGAGAAGCCTTTTATTGGTCAGCCTGTTGCTTAACCTGAATATATTTATGCTCATTCTTTGCCATGTTTTATCCAGATGTAATGCTTAATCTAGTTTTATGTATGGTTTCAAACGTGGCTGCTATGAGTCCCTACAATAAATAGGAAAAAAGGGAAACATTTTCAAGTAATATAGGAACCACAAATATAATGCATGGACCAATTAATACCATTGAAAGGGGGAAAATATGTAAATGGTTATTACATCTTCACTTTGATTTACCTGATTCCGGTGGATTTTTTTTGTTTTTAAGCCACTCTTTTCTGAGAAAGTTTCTGTGCCGTGCCCTAAGTTTAACCTACTTCTGACCATGAATAGTTTCCAGGGTTTTAAAAATTGATAGAAAATGGCAACTGTAGAATTGGAGGAAAAAAGCAGTGTGTTAGGTGAGCGTAAGAGTTAGAAGAAGCTCTTATATTTTATAAATGTAGGTTAACTGGCATTTGTAGACTTGCCAGGAAACCTAACTACTATTTGGAATTTTATTTCTTTGGAAAAATGCTTTCATAGTTTAAAATGAAAGATACCTAAACATATTTTGGAATATAACCTGTATATAAGTTGGTGAATGGTTTTATGTTGGTCAAGTTTGTGCTATTTTTAGATACATGAATTTCTAAAGAATTTTTACTGGTATCCTAATTAAATTGACTATATCTGTGACCATTTTGTTTCTTTCTGTGGAACTTAATGTTGCAGGATAACTTTAATATATGATCTAAACAATAATAAACACTTAGTTTTTACAGTGCCTTACAACTTAATTTTGGATCTTAGAATTGAGGAAATAAGGTAGCATCTTTTGTTTCTGTGCATAAATATTTCAATTCAGTATTCCCCACAAGGACTGAATAATACAGGTCTGCCTGTCCCCAAAATCTATGTCCTTTTTATTGCATCCTCTGCCTCCAAGGCCAGCTTAAATGAAAGTGTGCTCCATTTAATTTATGATTTTTAATCGGCTGCCCTGATTTAAGTCTTAACATATTGGCCTGTGAAAATTCCTGGGCACAATCTGCTCTAGCTAAACTCACTAGTTGGGTGGTGGCTAATTACTTTGTTTTGATGTAGGGAAGAGAAGAGTAGATGATGGTTTGAAGTTTTTAACCCTGAATGACTAGGGAATTTTCCAAGATGGGGCTTGTAAGGAAATAGCTGAATGAGGACAGAAAAGGTGACTGAATCCAAGTGAATGTTTTCATTTAGGTTTATTTTGTCAGTAAAAAATTCATAATAATGAGGTTGGAGGTATTAAGCCATTTCAGTTAAGGAAATTATGGGGTGGAAGCTAAACTCTCAGAGTAGACCCAGAATTCTATAGCCTAAAGGACTTTTAGAAAACTTACATTGTTGCACCCAGCATGTAAATACAAATCAAAACAGTTGTTTTGGAGTCCTTATTTACGGCCAGTGACTGTTAGTGGGCTCATGCCCTGAACAAACTCACAGCCCCGAACAAGCAGGGTGAAGAGCTTATAAAGGTAAAAACCGCAAGCTGTTTTTTTTACAGTTTGTAGGTGGTTTCTGTAGATTTCAGACAGTTTCTTGTAAGCAAAGCATTTTTACAGAAGCTGAAGGCTGGCATTAATTATCAGGTGTCAGATCAGTGTGAGCCAGTCAACCGTAGGCCATGTCCTGAGTTATCTAAGTAAGTCAGCTAGAAAGGGGTTTCTCTACATGCAGAGACTCAGAGAAAGTGGGGACTAGAGGCTAGAAAGGGGGTCCTGTCAACTCAGTTATTTCAACATGTTGGCTTGTTTTGTTTTTTGAGCAAGGCTGACGTTGACCAGAGAGGGTGAAGTACTTTTTCTAAGGTGGTACAATTGTAGCTTGGCTTGATTCTTCTCTTTTTTCTTTGCACCTATTTTTGCATTAGAGAGTGTTTTTTGAGCAGTTTTTTGAAATTGTTATTTCAGAAGATCGAAATAAGTTCACAATATTTGAAAATTTGGCAATTCAGGTTTTGCTATGGAAACAGCTTTTGTGTGGATTGACTTTAAAATTAGTGATTTAAAAAATTGTTTGCAGCAGTTATCTGTAACTTTCATAAGTTAATAGTTTCCGTACTTTTAAGTTTTCAAACTTTATTTTTTTGACTTTTTTTTCATTCTTATCCAAAGAGAAATATTATATGATGATATAAAGCTTATGGTTATATTAGTAGTGTTAATGATTAGTTGATAATCAAGTTGATAATGTTTCTTTTGGAGTTTCCTTTTCTTTTTCATTCCTTACAGGTCTATTAGCTATTTTCATGTTAAATATTTTTCTTAACAGTATCATGTTCTTTTTAGTGATACCCAGCAATTTCTCCACCCTACAAGTTTCTTCAAATTAATTTGGTTTTTAGTTTAATTTATTTGGAACCCTCTCTTTCCCCATAGATAGATAATATTGCAGCATATACTGTTTTCTATACTATTTTAAAAATTAAAATATAGTAATTCGTAATTAAGTTTTAAAGTTGCAGTATATGCACAGCCTAAATTATTGTATGTTGCAGGCCAAATGGGTGGAATGGAGTTGGTGAAAAGAATTATGACTGGAAACTCACTTGTGACCACCATGTTTACTTGATGCCTTTTCTTTTTTAGTTGAGGTATAATTGATGTATAAAATTATATTAGTTTCAGGTGTATGACATAATGTTTTGATGTTTGTATACATTTCGAAATGATCGCCACAGTAAGTCTAGTTAACATTCGTCATCTTACATAGTTACAAAAAAATTTTTTTTCTTGTGGTGAGAACTTCTAAGATATACTCTATTAACAACACTTCATGCCTATTCTTAAAACACCAGTAACTCCTGTAAAATACAGTATGTTTTATTTGAGAAGGTTTAATTAGTAAACTATTGTACCATCTTGTGTAATTCACAGAAAAGTAATGGAGTACAGAATTATTGGAAGGCAGTGAGTGCTCTTGTAGTTTTTGAGATATCCCTTGGAAATGTCTTAAATGTTTACATAAGCAAGGGAAAAGAAATGTGTTCTACAAAGGCTTTTATTATCAGTGAGAAGGTGTTGTTTCAGTGTTTAAAATTTTTCCTTTTATGGTGAAATATAAACCTTCTGAAAAGTAAATAAACCTAATTTACAGTGTAGTGACTAATTTAAACACCCATAGGGCCATCACCCAGATCAAGAAATAAAACACTGCCACTATCTCAGAAGTCTTGGTGTGTATTTTCTCACCCCTTCCCTGCCCCTCCCTCATTTATAATAATTACAACCTTGCTTTTCTTCATAGGTGGTATAATTCTGTGTGCATTCCTAAATAATATAATTTAGTGTTGTCTTTTAAAACTAGATAAATGCACCTGTGCTTCTGTACCTTGCTTTTTTGCTCAGCATTGCTTTAAATGTTTATCTGTATTGATTATGAAAATGTGTGGGTGATAAAGTTTATTAATAATTTGATTAACCAGCCTTCTTACCCACCTGAGGATATTGCCTGCTATTATGCAGCAGTAAGTACTGAGGAAAGAAAGGGAAGGCATTCATCTCTTCACTGGAGATCAAAAGTTATTTCAAGATTGCACTCTTGAGCTGGAGTCAACATTGTCTTTAGATAACCTTGACAACTTTTTTAAAGGTAACTGGCCAGAGGGATGTAATCTTAAAACAGACATTGTAATAAAAGTGAACTGGAATTTTGTGATGCTTGATCATAGAGTTGGGAGGACTGTGGTTCTAGCTGGGCCCTTAGTTAATTCTGTAATCTTGACTTCCTGTTTAACTTTGTGGTAGCTTCCTGGAGAGGGATTATAACAAATGGGAATAACCTTCTTGAAAGGAGAGTACTTTTTTCCCCAGGGCGGCAGGTTGGATCCCTGTGGCGGAGGTGTAAGTTCTCACACTGCGGTGGTGATTTTTAATTTCTTTTTTTTTTCTGAATAAAGCTTTCTTTTGTGGATTATTTGGAGAGTTATTTTTGCCACACAACAATTGCCAACTACAGGGGGTGGGGGAGGAGACATCACTCTCTTTCTAGAGACAGATGATAAATTATCAGATAAATGCAAAATTATTACTTTTTAAACTATGGCTTTTGCCATTTGTTGTTCACTTTAAAGTATATAAGAATTTATAAGGCAAAGAGTGGTTGTGGTTAGTTCTTGAAAGAAAGGAAAGGGGAAAGGAAAGGAAAAGAGGAGGAAGGAAGGAAAGAAGAAAAGTTTGGAAGGAATGTTGGAAGCGGATGTGAACTGAAAGAATTTAGGAAAACCCTGGTATTGGTATTTTTGTAGAGGACTGCTGAGCCTGGATTGCGTGTGACTTTGTTTGTGTAGTTATGGGATCTTGAATAACTTGCACTTCTATTGGTGTGTGAAAATTTGGCATTGTGTGGTAACAGGTGATTAAGGATATTGGAAATGTGATCCCAGCTTATTAAGCTTTTCTTTTAATGAGAAAGCAGTTCTTAAGTAAAACAAACGTGCACTTCTCTTATATTGTTTTCCATGTTGTTTTCTTCTTCCAGTCCTCCATGTCTTCTATTTTTTCCCAAATCTATATTTCTTTTATTGGTTCAGTAGCTGCTTTGGTCTTCAGGAAGAATGGGTGAGGTATGATAATAGTAGGATCCCTTCAGAAACTGTTTTCAGGGTATATAAAGTTTTATTCAAACAAAAGTAAAGAAAATAAATCATGGAACTTCATGTAGGAACTTAGAATCTATTGGTGTGTGAAAATTTGGCATTGTTTGGTAACAGATGATTAAGGATATTGGAAATGTGATCCCAGCTTAAGCTTTTCTTTTAATGAGAAAGCAGTTCTTAAGTGAAACAAACTTGAATGTTCTCTAATGCATTTCTATTTATTGGTCAGAGTGATTTTGATCAGAATCAATGTGTTTTGGTTTTTTGTTTTCTTTTTTCTGCTGTATATTAGTATAGAACCCATGCTACTTGAATGGATAACACTTGATTTCTTTGTGAACAAATACAGGACTGTTATTCATTGTCACTTGGAGAAGAATTTAAATCTGGGACTGCCTTTCTTCAAACTTCCAATTTTGTCAACCAGTATTTCTGCATAATTCAAACTTAAAATTTAAACCAATTATCATAAGGAAAGTATACCTACTTATTATCCCTTCTCCCCCAAATCCCATGTAATATATGCCAGAAAGAAATATAAATGACTTCGAATTTAGGCTCTATTTGGATAATGGTCCAACTTAATGATTTAAGCTATTTTAATACCTCTAGTGTTCCTACATGAATTCTCCAAGGAAGTGGGGATTCTTTTCTGAAATATATTAACTGTTAGAAAAGATGCCAGGAGTACTTCTTTCATAAATAATAATCTAATGTAGCTTATCTGCTTTATGTGAGAGGAATAGGTACAGATTTTAGTAATCCCAGTATAAAGCAAACGTCAGTTAAATTTTGTTCAGGACTGTTCATTTAACAATTAAATAGGCCAGAGCCATTTTGAAGAATATTTTAACACCTGTAATATAAAAACACTCAAGGAGACTTGTTACTTGATCTTGCATAATTGGTAAGATACTGTTATGGTGATGGGGTGCTCACTTCCCCCTCTAATGATAATAATAACTTATTAGAATTATTAAGAGACAGACTAACAAGATGTTTTAAGAACATTTTTTCTAATCTTCCTAGAATATCCTACACTGTATTGAAAACAGTGTTCAGTTTATATTAATTAACATGGGTCCTTTATCCTTAATAACTACATTTTATGTTTGGTGATTACAGGAAGTCTCTATTGTGTAATACCTTGATAAACTTTGGATTTTACTGTGATGTCAGTAAAATCACATGTGTAGTTGTGATACTGTGATTATTTATACTAATAAATATTTGTTTGGTCTTCAACCCGTTTCTGGTATAGAGCTCCTAAAACTCTTACGATTTCCTAAATGATGGTAGTGGGGGGGGGGGTCTTTTGTTATGTTAATGAGGTGACTTGGAAAGCTCCTAGGTAATCTTAGGATAGGGCCTGGTTGCTACTGACAATCCCGACCTTCTGGGAGGGGAGTGGGACTGGAAGTTGAACTACCAGTAATTTAATCAATCATGCCTGTGTACTGCAACTTCCATAAAAACACAAAAGGACAAAGTTTGGAGTTCTCCCAGGTTGGTGAACATGTGGAGATTCGGAGAGAGAGGTGTGCTCTGTGAGGGCATGGAAACTTCATACCCCTTCCCACATACCTTGCCCTATGCATCTCTTCCTTCTGGCTGTTACTGAGTTTTATGCTTTTATAATCTGGTGATCTAGTAAGTAAAATGTTTTTCTGAGTTCTGTGAGCCACTCTAGCAAATTCATTAAACTCAAAGGAGAGGGTCGTTGGAATCTATTCGGTTGTTGTAAAAGCCATGACGCGTTTTTGCAACAGAAAACATAGAAAAAATATGTCATGACTTTTCCAACAACCCAGTACAATCCATAGCCAGTCGGTTAGAAGCACAGGTGATAACTTGGACTTACACTTGGAGTCTGAAATCGGGGTGTGTGAGGGTGTGAGTGAGTCTTGCGGGACTGAGCCCTGAACCTGAGAAACCTGATGCTATTACCAGGTAGATAGTATGAGTTGAATTGTAGAACACTCAACTGGCATTGGAGAAAAACACCCCCTACACACATTGGAATTATTGGTGAACCTGTTATTAGTGAATACCATAATCTCACAATTAAGATGTCACTTTAATCTTTTTCATTCATTCATTCATTCACTGATCTTTTTTTCTTTTTTTAGTTTTAGGTGATGTACAAAACAACATGATGGTTAGACATTTACACCCTCACAAAGTCTACTACCATCTGACACCGTTACAATCCCATTGACTATATTCCCTATGCTGCGCTTTACATCCCATGACGATAGATAGATAGATAGATAGATAGATAGATAGATAGATAGATAGATAGATAGATGTATTTAAATTATAGTTGACATTCAGTATTATTTTATATTAGTTTCAGGTGTACAACGCAGTGGCTAAGTGTCATTTTAATCTTATAGAAGGAAAGAATTGATGAGGATGCTCACAGAAGTAATTTATGTGAGTGTCAGTGATTATCATCAGCAATTGGGAGATGGCTGGCTGGCTGGCTGGCAGAATAACTTAGGAAGAATTTTAAAGGAGGGAGATTTTAGTTCCATGAGTATTTCTTGTACAAATAACTTTTAGTTCTGTCTCAAGTTTTAACTCACAAGGAACATTGAATAAGGAAAGACAGATTAATTAATATCCAAAAAATATAATTAATATCAAAAAAATTATCAGTGCTGTTAACTTTTGAGATGATAACTGAAAAAGATGTCAGCAACAGAAGTAAAAAAAAAAAGTAAAAGAGCTGGCATTTTGTTTGAACTTGAGAAATCTATCTTGATGTGGAGGAAGGATAAGGATAGAAATTACCATTGTATATATAGGCATTAGAATATACTAAATTCATGCAAAGATGAATTTGAGTGGGATTAGATTAATGATCCATTTGGTTTCTTAGCTCTTGATTTAACTTTATGATTATAGGTAATTAATACGGAAATTAAGCAACACTTTAGAAAGGCATCACATCTCTGATCTTATTTAAATTTTATCATAAGAGGTTAAAGGATACTAAATAAAAACACACATTAGTGATGAAATAAGTTTCTTGTCTCCATTAAAGTGTGTGTAATGGAAATAGCTTTGTCTATGTCTAATTACTGGGAGGATCATTGAGTATTGTAGACTTTGAGAGTTAAATAAGCCAAGATAAAGTCTATCTTCCACTGTGGATTGAACTCAACAAAATGACCGGTCAGCTCTTTAATTATATGGTTATCCTGTGTAATAATACCAATATTCCTGTGAATCCTAAAACTGATGTGCTATATAATAATCAGTTTTAGGTGTTTTTTATTGAAAATGATGGTTTTTTTTGTTTTTGTTTTTGTTTTTTTACCTTTATTAGCATGCGTTTAAAACAAATTTTTTATATTGGGCCGGCCGAGTGGCGCATTGGTTAAGAGCTGGCTTGGGAAGCCAGCAGCCCCGGTTCGGATCCCACATATGAGGGTCAATGACACTGCCCTCTATAAAAATAAAAATAAAAAATTGTTGGGCCGGCCGAGTGGCACGGTGGTTAAGAGCTGGCTTGGGATGCCAGCGGCCCCGGTTTGGATCCCACATATGAGGGCCAGTGACACTGCCCTCAAAAAATAAAATAAAATAAAATAAATAAAAAATTGTTATAGTGAGCAGGGTTTGTTGTATACATATATTGACAATTATAACATTGCATATGTTCTTAATTTTAAACACTTAATAAACTTGCTTCATAGAAGTTTAATTTCAATATTAAAATTATTTTTACTTTAGTCCGTACCTAAAGTTATTTAACATGCTAACCAGTTTCCTGGTATTTTAAGAAACAGGATAATGAAACTGTGTGGTTGATGAAATAAATCTAATTTTAAAATTGTGTAAGGCTAGTCACTTGTGCAAAGTAGAAGAATGAGCTTGATGAGCAACTAAAATCTTTTTAAATAAAGATATTTGAAGGTTGTTAAAATGAGTCAGTCACTTCATTAAAAATGGAGATCTTTTCTCCTGTTCAAGATACTTTATTTTGGTTGTTAAAATAATTTACCATATTTAAATGGTGTCTAATATCAGCAGCATTTAAAACAAAACAAGATTTTCCTTTTGAAGTAAAAATCATTCTAGACTTTTAAAAAGATTTGCATAGTAAGTATTTGATGTTGTAACTGTTGGATAAGAATTGCAACCTAATAGCAAGTTATAAAACTTTTATAAATTGGGCCGGCCGAGTGGCTCAGTTGGTTAAGAGCTCGCTCAAGAGTGCGAGCTGAGCTCTGAGCAATGGCGATTCGATGCCCAGCCCGAGCTGAGTTGCTGTTGAGCTGCCAACAGGTGGCAGGATGGCTCAGCTAAAAAAAAAAAAAAATACGTATATATGTGTGTGTGTGTGTGTGTGTGTGTGTGTGTGTGTGTGTGTGTGTGTGTATATATTAAGCTATATTGAAAATTCTACTTGCATATAAAAGAATGTGATAAATACCTGTGAACCGCCTTACCCAACTGTAGAACCAGAGACCTTACCAGTTCCACATCTGCTTATGTTCCTTCTCTAGCCTGTTCTCCTGGTTTTCCCCTTAGCACTAGGAAACCACTGTCCTGAGTTCTGTTTAACAATTCCTTTGACATATTAAAAAATACTCATACTCATATACATTATCTATAGTCAATATATTGCTAAGTTTTGCTTGTTTGGAGCTTTAAAAAATAGTATTCTCTATATAATCTTCTTGGACGTGCATTTATACATTTGCTAGTTGATGGACATTTGGGTTCCCAATTTTTTGCTTTTTATGAGTAGTGCTACTATGATGCATACACATGTTTGCTAGGATATGTATCTAGGAATTTTGTCATAATATGTTTCGGTTATTTACAAAAATATAATACACCACCCCAAAACTTCGTGACTAACCACCATTTCATTATTGCACAATTCTGTGGGTTGAGTTGGAGGTCCCTCTGCTTCATGGTGTCAAGCTCTGGTGCTGGGATGATTGCAGTTATCTGGAGGTTCAACTGATAACAGTCGGCTGGGGCTGGAATGGCTGGGATGCTAGACCGTTTAAGAGTCATCTGGAGAATTGATTGGGAGCTCAGATGGGGCCTTTGGCTCCTTCATGTGGCTGCTTGGGCTGCCTCACAGCAGGGGGACTGGATTCTAAGAAGGAGCATTCCAAGAAAGTGGAAGCTGCCATGCCATTTTAGGGCTATGCTTGGAATGATCAGTATCACTTCCACTATGTTTTATTGTTCAAAATAGACACAGGCCTACTCACAGTTAAGGCAGAAGATGCATGTGCAAGAAGGGACAGAATTGTTTAGGGCCATCTTTGGAGACTGGCTACCCCAGTGTTTTTATCATTTTTATTTCCTCTTCTTTGAAATACCTGTTCATTTCTTTGATTAATTTTTTTATTGGTTTGCTTTGAATTTATTTTGGGGAGAGGATACAAAGTGTGGGTTAAATTTGTTGCAAATCTTAATGCATTTTGTAGCTTAAAGTGGTCCTTAAATATAAGCATGCTTATAAGATATATATTTTATTACCCACATTTTACAAACAAGAGGAAGCACTGCTTAGTATGTTAAAGAGAATAGGCCTTGAAGTCAGACAGCCTCAGGCGATATTTTTGGTGTAAAGAATATTACATGTGTAAACGTGTACAGTTATGAAATGGCATGATGCTTCCATCAGTTTGTTACATCCCTCTTTCTTCAAAAGATTGAGGCTTAGAAAAATTTACAAGTATTGTTTTATTCATTTATGGTCAACTACAATGTTTAAGATAAAGTGTGACTTTCGTTATGAGGAGACTCAGCCCAGGTTTGCACAGTGACTTGCTCAGAGTGAGATTGCTAGAACCAGTTCAGTATATTCAGCTCCAAGTTCTTTCTAGTCTTATTTGCCTTCCACATTCCTCAATATTTTTTCCTCTAAATTATTCAGTTGGATCAGTCAGGATCTGCCAATACATTTAAATACTTGTGTTTTTGATAGCCAAATTAGTTCTGCTATCAGTTCCCCCTCTCTGAGGGTGTGCTGGAGTTCTCAGAAGAGAGTGGAAAGGAATCGGCTGGTATTTGACATTTTCTTCACTGACTCTATTTCCAAATTTTATTGTAGAAATTAAGGTTCTTAAGTGTTGTAGCCAAAATATTTTTACAAAATTATAATGGAAGCCAGAGATTCACAATTAATATTCAGACATTTGCCTTAGGTATTTTAAATTGCTTTAAAACTTTGAATTCCTTTAAAACTGAAAATGCCACAGAGCAATTCTGAATTCCACAATGCAGGGCTTTAAATAAAATGAACAATTTGCTTGACTATATACAAAATTTTCATAAATAAACTTGTAGGTACTTCTTCCCAACCCTCAAATTTAGGACCGTTGTTCTGTGTAAAAGTATGATTTTTTTTTTTTTTTTTTAGGAAGACATTGTCACTGGCCCTCATATGTGGGACCAAACCGGGGCCGTTGGCTTCCCAAGCCAGTGCTTAACCACCGCGCCACTCAGGCGGCCCAAAAGTATAATTTCTGATCATTACATTCTATATGTTGAAGACAGACCTCAGTACATCTGTTCAGTGTAGAAACAATGCTTCCTTCAGTCAGTGACTTATTTTCATGTCACTTCAGATTTCTTGGATCTAAGATTCAAAGACAAAAGAATGTTGTAACAGTACTTGTACTTATTGGAGGGATTCTGTGACATGTAGTGGAATATAGAGCATCTTTAGACTGACTCAGGAATGTTTTGCACCAGTGACACCTGCCATTGTGTGATTGAGCCTCTCATTCATTTTCTTTCCTGTCCCAGATTCTTACACTTTCATTGTCATGCATGAGAATTACCCTTCCTCAAGAAGTATAACATACTTATTAGAAGGTTGATACAATGTTATGATAAAGCATTGGTATCAAGTAATTTGGCAAAAAGTGTAATGCCAGGTTCACCAGATTAAGCATAGTATATTTAAAAAAAGGAGAAAAATTAAGTCCATTTAAAATTCAATAAATGCATTTGTAACATGTGTAATTTTCAGAATAAACATGTTTTAAAATAGAGTGTACCCAAAACATGCTAATCTGAGTTTAATATATACTGTTTTATAGAAATGAATAAAATGAATATAGTTCAGTGTTTCCCATTACATATCTTTCAACCCCTTTCAAGGGGTGGAGAACCCTTTGATTCTTTTTGTTCTTAACTCGGAGTCAGTTTGCTCATACATTTCTGTTGGCAAGTGGGATGAGTAAAACTAGGTAAATTGTATCACTTTTGGACTCTCTGGAATATAGAATCAACTTCATACCTGGAAGAGAACATAGACATTATTTGTTATGGTGTGTAACAAAGCATGTTCTGCAGAACATACATCCCAGGAATTGTAGTTCAAAACAAAACAAAACAATAACCTGTGATCATTTACATTTGTGGGAAAAGTACATATTCCATCCACTTATTTTTACAATGCTCATTACTGTGTTAAAGGCTAGGAAGTTCTTGAATACAGTATTAATTTTACTTAACCTAGTTTTGTCATATGTATTTTAGAAATCGCTGAAACATTTTAAAAATTAATGTGCCATGCAATGCAGTTTGGGAAAGGTTGATGATCTATTGTATTGTTGGAAAAGTCATGATGTATTTTTTTCTATGTTTTTTGTTGCAAAAATGCATCATGACTTTTCCGACAACCCAGTAGTTGCTTTATTTGATAGATGAGGAATCTGAGGCCTGATCATACTAAGTGACTTTCTTGAAGTCATAGAGCTACAACTAGGACTGACAGCCTATGTAGCAGGTTGGAAATCTTCATCTTTTTTGAATTATTGCATTATGAACATCAAATATATCCACATTATGGGAGCATATGTGTTTTTTTTAAACTAAACAAATTACTGTTTGCTTGTTTATACCTCCCCCACCCCATATATCTTGGTGACTAAGTACTTTTATACCCAGCTCTTCAGTACTTAGTAATTTGTCAAATTTTAACATTGAGCTGCAGCTTATGAATAGGCCTTCCCTTTAAGTCTTAAAACTTAAGATGTCCAGACAAGGCTATATATGTTACTTATTTTGTGTGATTGTTTCATTTTAGCATATTCCTCAATGTTGCTTTCCCCGATGTTGCAAAAGGAATGATGTTCCTTTTGCTTTTGAGCTTATTAGTTGGGCAAAACATTTTGGTTCTTTAGTCATAGCAAATTGTGGGCTATGGAATATTATTACTGTAGGTAATGCTTGCTAGTTGGAAGTCTTATTTCTATAGTATATGACTATGTCCTAGCTTAAATATATTTATTACAATACATGTTTACATATCTAATTCTCATTAGTTGGAAATCTTATTTATATAGCATATTAACTATATGTCACTTAGATATCTAATAATAAATGTAAATATAACATGTATACATAATGTTTGTTGGTGATCTTGTTTCTGTAATATATGAATGTGTGTCTGACTTAAATATGTATTACAGACACACATGTGTGCTGTGTAGAGAGAATGCATGCGAACACATGCACCTGTCCCTTTTGCTTAAGCCTTTTAGATTTCAATCTGTATTGGATGTAACTGAGCAAAAAGTATCATTGGATAGTTTTAACTTATGAAATATACTATTTTATATGTAATCCTAGAATTTTGGGGGATGACATTAGAATGTTTGTATCAGCTTCTTATTTTGATGTAATTTTTTGGTCCAGCTTCTCATTGTTCCCATTGTTCTTTCCTTTTTTTCTAATTTGTTTAATAGTCCTTTATAAAACAGAAGATGCCCTTCTTTTTCAAATGGATACTTACAGAAATTGATAGCTGTCACTGCCAGTTGAAGCAGAAGAGAGAGGACGGAAATATGGATCTTATCAATTAATGCGTGTTTAAAGAAGTTTTGCTCTGTGTGTTCTTATGAATTCTAATGTCTTTTGATTTGTAATGCATCTCACCTTGAATGAGAAGGTATAGGGAAGCTTTCTGAAGTCTGTTAGACCTTCTCAGCTTTTGAACAACCCTTGGTTTTTCCATGTGTTGCTCTGAGTAGAGAAACAGGTAGTTTGTCAATCTGGCACATACAGCCTGCTCTCTACTTATGAAAGATCTTGAATCAGAATGAACCATCTATCAGTTGTAAGAGCAGGTAGTTCAGTGAGAGAATTCTTAATACCCAGTTGGAACTGCTTGTACATAAATGAGTAGTGGTGATTTGATGGTGTGGCAGTCGTTAATCTATGTATTTGTGGGTCTTTTCAAACTTCAGAACTGACTAGTAAAACAGTAAAGAATGACTTTTTATTGTGTATGATTAGTAATCCCTTGAAATTTTATTGGTTTGCTGTTAAACACTGATATGAATCTCTGTAATTATACTAGGCTTGACTATATCCTCATGTGTGAGTTTCCATAGTTTAAATTATAAAATTAGCTTTGTGTTTAATATGATTTTCTAGCCAGTATTCATATATATCACATGGCAGGAATGGATTTAGGTTGTTAGTTTAGTAGTCTTAGTAAATCGGTTTTTTTTCCCTCTGTGTGTTCTTACTTAGCATGCTAATCTGGCGTGCTTTTGTTTTTGATCCTGCCACTAGATGGCAGGAACAATAAAAGGTAGATTGAAATGCCAGTTTGAGCCTGTGGTTTTAGCTGCTTTGTACTTTTCTTTGATCTTGGTTGATCTCTATTCCCATTAGCGCTAAATTTTGGGTATATATGCCAACTAGTGGGACTTAAGTAAACCTGGTACCTTGTGCCTGAGAGTACCTAGTGACAGAGTAAAGGAGAAGAGAAGGAACAGAAACCCTTTAATCCTGGATGTGATCATTGGTGTTCTCACACTTCGCTTTTCATTTCTATTTGTATTTTCTCTTCGTGGAATTCTATTCCTTTCCTTTATTTATTTATTTTTTTATTTTTTTTAAAGATTTTATTGGGGAATTGGGGGAGGGGAACAGTGTTGGGGAATTGGGGAAGGGGAAGAGACAAGTTGCTGTCTTTTGTTCTTCAGTCTAGTTGCGGAGGATGTTGCCTCAGTGGCCCATGTTGGTATCCTCATTGCGCTCTTCCCGAATTAGGCAGATCGGTCTCCGTCCTCTGGATGTCGCTCACCGCGGCTATTGGCAGCTCACGCTGGCTGCTAGCCACTCAACGCTGGCTGCGGGCCATTGCCTGTAGCCTATGGCAGCCCACTGCAGCAGGGGCTACAGCGTACACCATTGCCAGGGCTCGCACAGCGCAGCTGCAGGTGGAGCTGTTGTTAGCTGTAGAGGGCAGTGTCACTGGCCCTCATATGTGGGATCTGAACTGGGGCCGCTGGCATCCCAAAACCAGCTCTTAACCAATGCGCCACTCAGCCGGCCTGTTTCCTTTATTTCTTGATTCTGTTACACTTACATTGGCATTCACAATTGGTCATTTCTGTTGGTGGCACTAGTTGCCTTCTCATTGACTAGGTGAATACATGTTAACCTTGCCAATTTTGAAAAACTTTAACACTCTACTTTGCAAACAGATTCTGAGAGTTATAACCGACAATATCGATCTTCACAGAATGGATTATTTTCAAAAGAGCCTGTCTGTTCATAGCCTTTGAATGGTAAAGGTGGACAGAGTATAGGGTGATATGATGTAGCTTCCATGGTTATGTTATGTTATATAAAACTTTATCTTACTAGTGGGCTTGCACCAGTCTCTTCTTGCTGGCATTACGGTGTAAGCAGCCATGTTGGAGACGTCCATGTGGCTATGAAATGGGGCAGCCTCTGTGAGGCTCCAACCAAGAGCCAGCAAGAACCAGGGCCCTCACTTATATATCTTCAAGGAAATGGATTCTGCCAGCAACCTAAGTGAGCTTGGAAGTAAATATTTTCCCTAATTCAGTCTCCAAATGAGAACCCCACCCTGGTGACACCTTGATTGCAGCCATGCAAAACTCTAGGCAGAGGATCCTCGTAAGCTATGTCTGTACTTCTGACCCATGAAATCCTGAGATAATGAATGTACGTTCTTTTAAGCATTGAGTTTGTTGTAATTGTTTATGCTGCAGTACAAAACAAATACAAATAACCCTTGATAAACCATTCCCATCTCTAAATGTTACCTATTCGCCAGGTACTGTGGGTTCAATGGTGTGAGCCCAAATACATACCATTTAATGTAGTGGAGGAGAATAAGACTTGAAACAATTAAAGAACGACAAATGCAGTGAAGGCACATAACACCATGAGAGCATCTAATAGAGACTTAATTAAATACACATAATCTCTGTAAGACTGTAAAACGTACTCTTCCTAGGTTGGCTTTCTCATTTTTTTTCTTTTGAAGCATATTTTTGGCATCACAAAACTTGATCTAGCTTTATTTTCTATAAGTATTATGAAACAATCCGTGTGCATTTTTTTACTCTTGCACATGTTCTTTCTTTCTATATTATTTCTATTCTTTCCTGCCTTTTTGCTCAGCAATCCATTAGAGTTTAAGTTAGATGTCAGTTGTAAAAGCCTTCCATGAGAGCTTTGGGAGGACAGGTCCATACTGTTTACTAGTATTCCCAGTATGAGGCATAATGCTTGTAGTAGACTCTTTAAAAAAGAAAAAGAGGGCCGGCCGAGTGGCTCAGTTGTTTAAGAGTTGGCTTAGAGCACGTGCTTTGAGCAACAGGGCTGCCTGTTTGATTTCCACATGGGCCAGTGAATGCTGTGCCCTAGCTGAGCTGCCAACAGGGGGCAATGGCTCAGCTGGTGTGACAACAAGATTGCCTGTTCAATGGTGGGCTACACCTGCCCGCTACTAAGACCAAACTGGGCACCTTGAGCTGAGCTGCTGCCTGGATGGCTCAGTGGACAGAGCGTGCACTCTTAACAACAAGGCTGCTGGTTTGACTCCTGCATGGGATGGTGGCTGCTCCCACCCACAACTAAGATTGAACACAACACCTTGAGCTTAGAGGCCATGAGCTGCCAACGGGAAGCCAGATGGCGACTGGCACCCTCCACAATGAAAATTAAAGAACCACAACTTGGCTGGTCCCCTCTCCCAATTCCCTGATACTGTTCCCCTCCCCCAGTTCCCCAATAAAATCTTTAAAAAAATAAAAGAAAAAAACTTGATATGGAGGAAGTAGAACTCTTATACGTTGCTGGTGGGAGTGGAAATGCTACTACTGTGGATAAATAGAATATTTTAAAATATGTGTACTTTAACTAGGAGTGGAATTGCTAAGTATTTACTCAAAGAAATGAAAACACATGTCCTCAAAAAAGTTTTTTTTTTTTTTGAGGGCAGTGTTACTGGCCCTCATGTGAGACCGGACCGGGGCCACTGGCTTCCTAAGCCAGCGCTTAACCATGGCGCCACTCGGCCGGCCCTAGATTGATGTATTGGAATACATGTAAATTACACTTCAGAATTTAAAGATGAAAAAAAATGTCAGGTGTCCTTTATCCCATGTGTTCCCTTCTCGACATGATTGTATTTGCTTATTGCCTGTCCCTCCCGCAAAACTGTCAAGGATTGTCAGCTTCATGAAGTCAGGGACTAAGTTTGCCTTTGGCTCTTAGAATTGTGTACTTGTATGCATAATACCCAGGCTTAATTGGCTCTGATTGAAAAGTTAGTTGTAAACTATAATTTATTCATAAGTTGATATCCATGGTTGCATTTTCAAGATATGGTTGCATTTTCAAGGCAAATATTTGCTTTATAACAGAATCTTTTATTCATTATTCTTTATGCAGCTTCTAGCTTTTTCTGTTCTAGGATGCACAAGACATCTGTAGAGTAATCTCTCTCTAACTACAACTTTGCCAAACATAGTTTGAGATAGCAGAGTGCTATATTTGTATACCAAAATTTAAAAATCAGATTTTTTTGTAGGTGTGAAGTTTATTACTCTCTTAAATAAATGAAAACTAAACATTAATCCTGTTTTCTCCTGAATCTCATCCTGCTACCTCTCCTTAATTCCTTGAGATAGGGCAAAGAAAGGAGACCCAGTGGTTTTACTTTTTTGAAACAAAAAGCCCTTTAAGCACCGCAGAATTTGAAAAAGAACGAGGTGGTTACATAGCACTTTCCTAGCACTTTCCTAGCACAAGAAGTAGTGCTACTTCTTGTGGTGGTGGTGGTGGTATCACTTTCCCTGATGAAAGTAATACTAAATTTTAAAGGACTCAATGGCTGGATCAGAAGCTTGAAAAATAAGTATAATCTCAATTTCTCAGAACTGCCTCAGCAGGTCACAGGTGTTTTGTTTTGTTTTCCACTATTGAAGAAGGTAACTCTAAGCAGAGTTTTCATTGCTGGAAAGAAGTACCTTTCTGATGGGACTTATGTGTTGGGGGTTCTCTAAAAATAGATTCAAAATTCTGCAAAATTCTCCTTGTGAGAGAATCCATATTTTCATCAGATTCTCAGAGACTCTCTCCCAGAAATATGAAAAACCCTGCCTGGGCACTCCTTGTTTTCTATGAGATTTTTTCCGTTGCCAGCTGATGGTTTTGCCATTGAGTGTTTACCTTTACTGAACATTGTGAAACTGTATTTGAGGAATCTGTTGGTTCCCTTCATTTCTTCATTGTTGTTTTTATGATTTTCCTGACCTTTTTGGTTTCAGAACTAAATCATAATTACTAGGTTCCACAGCTAGCCTCTTTTTTTCTGTGTTCCAAGCCATCCCAGCCATAGGTGTAAGGATGATAAAGAGGAAATACTTCCTTCATTAAACTGATTTTTTTGTTATGGAAACTCTGGCCAGAAATGGTTGTTCTCAATTATAATACCAGTTTTGTGGGAGAAAATGTATATTTCTTGATAAGATGTATAGGAATGTCAAAATTTGAAACTATGCTGTGTTACCTGTTAATTTATTCTGTCCTGATGCTGCTATTTCTGATCTTACTTCTCTTATCTTTGAGGTGGCACCTAGCTATACAAACCTGTAAAATAAAATAAAATAGCATGATTCTTGCAAAAATTAATTATTAGGCTAAACTTCATACTTCAAGAAAATTCATATTAGAGTCGTTGCATTTTGATATTTGTATTCTATTTTCATTTAAAAACTGTTATTTGGGGGCCAGCTGCGTGGCTCAGTTGGTTAGAGCACGAGCTCTGAGCAACAGGGTCACTAGTTCGATTCCCACAGGGCCGAGCTGCCAATGGGCTGCCAGATGGCTCAGCTGGTGAGAGAGTGAGCTCTGAACAACAAGGTTGCTGGTTTGACTCCCGCGTGGGATGGTGGCGGCGCCACCCACAACTAGATTGAAAACATCAACTGGATTTAGAGCTGAGCCACACCCTCCATAACTAGATTGAAGGACAACAACTTGACTTGGAGCTGATGGGTCCTGGAAAAACATAATGTTCCCCTCCCCCAATTCCCCAACACTGTTCCCCTTCCCCAATTCCCCAATAAAATCTTAAAAAAAAAAAAGTTTACATTGATGTACTTTACATAAAAATTTAATTTGGTTGAAGAAATAACATTTTTTTAATCTTTTCTGTTGAGAGTTAAATTACTCATGCCTCTCCTACTTGTCTTTGGTTGCTGAGTATTGAAGTCAAATTAAAGTTTAAACTTACAGGTCCTCATGACCTATATTTTTGTGTGTTTTTATCTCGTCTTGAATTTTTGTATCTATGCTTCTCTTGTCCTTTACCTTTCTATGTTACCTTTATTATGTATTTTTGTGGAACAAGAAGGTGATAAATTAAGATGTCTAATATAGATCTGGAATTTTTAAAAGGATTGATTTTTTTTTTGATTGCATATGTGACCTATGGTAGAGCAAATGCTTTTAGTACTAATGGTACCGTCAACATTCGAGTCATTTAACAAATAATTATTGTGTGATAACTATGTGCCAGGCATATTACCAAGTGTTTAGATATACACAGAGTCTCTGTTGTAATGAAGCTTATTTTCTGGCAAGCAAGCAAGCATGTAAACAACAAAAGATCAAGATAAATTTAATTAGTGATAAAGGTTATGAAAAAAAAAGTAACATGTCAGCTGCTGTCTGGGATGTTGGCCATGGGGCCACCACTATAGATTTGGAAGTGAAAGAGACCTTTTTGAGGTGATAAATTTGTTAAGACCAGAATGACAAAGAGTTAGTTAGTCCTGTGAAGATCTGAAGTAAGCGCATTCCTCCAAGCAGGAATATGTTTGGCATGTTGAAGGAACAAAAAATAAGACCCCAGTGTCCAGGATATGTTAAGAAAGGTGGTATGGGGGTAGTCTTAGGATAGGACCAGATCAAATGCTGAGATTGGTAACTGTGGGAATTAAAGCCTTATTTAGACTAGCTTAAAAAAAAGGAGTGGAACAAAAATTCATTAGGCTGCAACATATGTTTTTCATTTCTGTACACAACACTGAATGGTGTTGTGAGTGATAGAGGCTTGATGAAAGACTCTTTTAGAGATCAGACCATAAAGAAGAACCCAAATAACATTGACTAAAGTATATGGAGTGTTCACACAATGAAAATTTAATTAAACCAGCTACACCATTTTTATTACCTTCTACTTGATTAGTATATTTCTATAGAAAGAATAGTTTACCTTAAGGTGGGAGTTAAGCATTTTATATAACTCCTAACCTCACACTAATACGAAATCACTTTAGTTTGGATGTTCACGGATAAATGTTTTAAAATTGGATCGTATGTAAAATGTTCAGAGGTGCTTTAACAAACATTTATTCAATTCACTATATGCCAGACACTGCTTGATGGTAAGGGTAGGAAGATGGAGTCATTCATCTTTGCCTAGAGACCAAATCTTGGGTGATGGACTCCTGGCTTTGCTATTCATTATTTGAATGACCTTGAGCAAGATACTTAGTTGTCTTCTCACCTGTAAATTGTGAATGACAGTAAAACCGTCTTAATCAGTTGTCATGAAGGTTGAATGAACTAAGAACAAATAAAGGTACGTATTAGAATACCATATATTCTTAATCACTCATTAAATGTTCACTATTTGTTTTTGTTGTTGTTATTCATTCACTTAGGATGGAGCCTAATAGGTAAATTAATGCTATTTAGTATGTTGGTTTGCAAGAGGTAAAATGCAAAGTGCATAGTCCAGTGGAAGTATAAAGGAGGGAGTGCCGACTCGTATCTGAAAAGGACATAAGGCTTAGGAGGAGGGGTCTTTAAAGGGGGAGTTAGGTCTTTAAGGGTCATAGGTGTGGGAGCTCACAAAGGAAGGTTTGGTCTTCTGCCAATAGGAACAGTTTGTGCAATGGTATAGGATTATGAAAAAGCACCAACGTACATGGTTAGGGAAGAACTTAGAGTCCATGTATCCTTTGATAGAAACTTAAGTTTAGTTAACCCGGTATCTCAACTCAAAGTACATTAAAACACTGGGTCAGTGATTCAGGCTTCAGCCTAAAGGGAGGGGACTTGTTGAGATGCGGTAGCACTTTGTATAGTGCTCTGCCACCCCCTTTCACTTGTGCCCTTTCGTTTTTCCTCTCCGTCCTCCTTTCCTACATATATTTGCTGTTCTTGATATCACCATCGTTGATCAAAGCTGTCTGCCTCTCCTTTGTTTCTCCCTTTCTGTTTCTGATGATTCTTCTGTTTCTTAGATTCTATTTGCAAAGGCTAGACTAAACTAGTCTTGTGCTGTCTTAGGACAATTCTATATGTGAACTGAACATTTGTAAGATGTAGGACACGTTTGTCTTCCATCCCCCCTCTGTATTTAGCCTGCTCTTTCACAGTCAAAAGCTGTCTTTTTCTATCTTTTCATGGTTACTTCCTATTTTGAATGTATTATGTAAAGCCTGGTTTCCAAATTTCTGTGCTTTTTATATTGTTCATCTAAGTGTGTTAATCTTGGATCTGTATAAGGATCTAATACAGAAGTGAAAAGGATAAGAATTATAGTAGGCAATTATTTTGATACAATCATTTTAATGCCAATGTCACAAAGAAGAAACATAGCCTGCCCACCTCTACCCCTTGAAAATGTCAAGTAGCAACAAACCTTAGTTAAAGATTTAATTATATTTGTATGTATTTGGTGGATAGTTTCAGGGAAGTAACAAGGTTTAGGGAAAGGGACAGAACTGGCCCTTGGGAAACTTGTGTTTTATTTTAAGCGTTGCCTTTAGCCCATGTCTTTGGGCTAGAACATAAAAGTCTGTCTTTTCACCTCTTTAGCCATAAATTAAGTGAAACCTTTATTTCTCAACTCTTCTAGTTCAAAGTCTACACATGCCACATATTATGTTTCAGAAGCTAGTCACAAAGATCTTAGGTGCCTTCAGATTGATCATAGCATTAAGGCTAATAATATACTACTCTTCCACTTAATTTATTCTTAGACATTTTTCCATTTTATTTGTTTTTCTGATGCAGTGCCATATTTTTATAGAGAACCAGCAATGTTAATTAAACATAGGAAACTTTCGCACCTCAAAAGTTTCTTCTTGAAGATAGAAAAGCCAAGCCATAGGCTAATTTTAGGGCTGAGGCATAATTTCTTTTTTTTAACCTTTAAGATTAAGGGTGTATTGTGTTTTGCTTTAACAGATAATCATGAGATTTCCTTGTTGTTTTGAGTGTACACTAGGTATTTCAATACAATGTAAGATGAAAACAAATCTAACACTAAATGTATCAAGTGGTTAGGTCTCCTACAAAATCCACAGATGGAAAACACCAGGCAGATCTTAGTGGCTTTCTCTCCTTGTTAAAGGAGGGAACTTTGAAGGCAGCACTGGTTTAAAAATGGGTTGGTACTTAAACTGTTTTCCTAAGGAAACAGTGTGGTATGAATTGGATAAGCCTTAGCTAGATCTTAAAGTTTTATTTCAGCTGTAATGTTTTAAATACAGTTTTGTACTAGTATCTTTACTAGAACCCAATAAGTATAATAAACATTTTTCTATACATGGGATTCCATCATTTAATCTTGTCTTGCTGCTTTAGGAGATAGTCTCTTTCTAAATCAAGCACGTAAGCTTTTCTTAGCTTTTGAAGGATTGGTTGGGATGAATAAAAGACAAACTATGAGATTTACAAGGACTAAAAAAAAGGTGTGTGGCTTCCAGAAGCAAGTTCTTTATTCTTTATCTTCTTTTCATTTGTTTCCTATAGATATAGAGAAAGGAAGTTAAAAATGCAGTGTCTGACTAGCCAAAGGACACTGTATTTAGGCCTTGTTAATATATATATATATACATCACAGAAGAAAACAATTTGTATATCTTAGCTTCCTTGTAAAGGTGTGTCTTATTTATAACTGGAAATTTGTATCTTTTGACCACCTTACCCATTTTGCCCACCCCCCCATCTTTGGCAACCACCAATCTGTTCTCTCCATCTGAGTTCGTTTGTTTGTTTTATCGCACATGTGAAATTATACAGTATTTGTCATTTTCTGACTTATTTCACTTAGCATAATGCCTTCAAGGTTTAACCTTGTTATCACAAATGGCAGGATTTCCTTTTTTTTATGGTAAAATAATATTCCTGTATGTGTGTGTGTATGTACACCACAGTTTCTTTATTCATTTGTCAGTGGACACTTAGGTTGTTTCCATGTCTTGGCTATATGTAATGAACATAGGGCTACAGATATCTTTTTGAAATCATCGTTTTGTTTCTTTCAGATAAATACTCAGAGGTGGAATTGCTATATTATTTGGTAGTTCTGTATTTAATTTTTTGGAGAACCTACATACTGTTTTCCATAGTGGCTGCACTAATTTACCTTTCTACCAATAGTGCACAAGGGCTCTCTTTTGTCTACATCCTCACCAACACCTTTTTTTTCTTTTTTTTTTTTATTAAGAAAGAGTTTGTTTTTTTCTTGTTTTTTTTGAGGGCAGTGTCACTGGCCCTCATGTGGGACCCAAACCGGGGCCGCTGGCTTCCTAAGCCAGCGCTTAACCCCCGCGCCACTCAGCCGGTCCTTTTTTGTCTTTTTGATAATAGCAGTTCTAATAGGTGTGAGCTGATAGTTGTGGTTTTGATTTGTGTTTTCCCGATGATTAGTGATGTTGAGCACCTTTTCATGTAACTTGTCATTTGTATGTCTTCTTTGGAAAAATGTCTATTTAGGTTGGATTGAGTTTTTAATATGCCAGCTGAGGTATCCTGGGAATTCGTGTAAAAGAAAATACTGTAACAACTGAATCTATATAACACAGTGTCATGATACGTTATAAATTTAGATTTGGATGCTTATGGCTGTGGGAGCCTGGCATACCAGGAATGACTTCACCCTGGGAATAAAGTAGAACTAAACCCATTCTATTTCTCTTTTTTTAAAAAAAGCACATTCTATTTCCATTTTTGTTTAGTTTTTAGATACTTTGACTAGGTTTTCAATAGAGTCTTAATGAGCTTGCTTGTTTTAACCCTTTAATTCTGCCTTCCGGCTTGAATCTCAGGGAATCTAGTTCATTTGATGTTAGTCTTTAACTTTGAGGCTATTTAAAATTCACATTAGGTACCAATCTGCAAAGCTATCTTAATTGTATCTCACCTCTATTTAAAACCATATTGATGAATTCAGTTATTCATTCACAAATATTTGAGGGCTACTATGTGCCAGGTGTTGTGCTAGGTGTTGGGAGACACAGTAGTGTCCTCATGAGAGTATTTATCTAGAGAGATAGGTGGTAATCAAGGACACTAATATGAGATTGCATCTATTGTAAGCGCTAGGGAAAAAAGTACAGTGCTGTCAGGACAGCATCCCTTAAAAATGTGCTCAGGTTTGAAGGATGAGCTCTTTAGGCTAAGGAGAGATAATCGGTGATCCAGGGAAAGAGAATAAGCAGTCTTAGCATCCTGAGATAGGAAGGGAACAAGGTGAGTCTGGAGGACTGAAAGATAGGTATATGTAAGCAGGGAGATGGGTGTGAGAAGAGACTGTAAAATGACGTAAGAGCTAGAATGTTTGTGGCTTTATGTTAAAAAGTGGAGGTTCCTTCCCTTTTAAGAGAAAGCATTTGAATAGTTCAGCAGTGGGTAGCAGTATGCTCATATTTGCATTTTGAAAAGCTGTTCTTTTTTGAGACATGGTAATCAGAATGGGGGATTAGGAGGTGGGTAAACTGGATGTAGGGAGATCAGTGAGTTAGAGGCTACTGCAGTAGTCTAGTTAAAAGATGATAGCTTGGAGACTTCTGGTAAAATGGCGCAATAGACAGACGCTGTGCTAACTGCCTCCCAGGATCACACCAAAATTACAAGCAAATTATACAGCATCCAACCCTGGAGGTCCCCGGAACACTGGAGGAACAGAACCACTAAACGAAGAACTTAAAGAGGAAGCCGCATCGGGTCTGGTAGGACGGGCGGAGACGAGAGAGGGCGAACCCTGTGAGGGAGGTCCCAGCTGTGGAGAGGCTTCTCCGGTTGGGGGAGAGACCCTCCGGCCGCACCCCAAGCTCACCAGCCCAGAGCTCCTTTGCCGGGAAGAGAAGTTCTAAGATAGCCGGTAGTAAATTAGTGAGGACTCTCTTTGCTCAGCTCGGTGAGGCTAAGAGCGGCTGGAGAATCAGTGGGGCCAGCGGACGGGCTTGCTTGCCGGTGAGCTCTTACCTGGTTCCTGGTGGAGGGAGTGGCTGTGTGAGGCGGAGTCTGCGGGGATGGACTGAACTGAGCACCGTTGGTGCAAAGGCTGGAGGTTTTTGAACTGTTGTTCCCGTGGTGCGGAGCCTGCACACAAGTGGTGTAGGGAGGACACCATTTTGTCGGGCTTGGGCCCTCCCACGAAGGATCAGGTCCGAGACCTAATTGGTCTGGTGGAATTGGCACAGAAGTACGTGTGTCCCTGCGCTCACGCACCTGTGACCTTGAATCCCCACCCTCTGACCGGCTTATACTGCGTTGCCAGGGAAATGCTCTGCGGTGCCCTCCGGCTCCAACAGCTGCTCACTGAGACCTGGGAGTGCGTGAGCCGCCTCGGATCCCCACCCTCTGCACGGGTTGTGCTGTGTTGCCAGGGAAACGCCTAGTGGGAGTGATCCGGATCCAACAGGCTGCTCACTGAGACGTGGGAGTGCGCAAGCCACCTCGCGTCCCCGCTCTCCACACTCCGCTTGCAGAGTTGCCAGGCTGGTGATTGGTTGTCGGGCTGCCCGGCCTGATCTGCGAGTGGCTGATTGGGACAGGCTGAGACTGGGAGTTTTCCTGGGAGTGTTGTGCCATGAGCTGTGTGCCTGCATGATCCAGCCAGGGCTCTCCTGGTGATCTATCTAATACATCAAAGCAATCCCAGAGCGACAGCCAGAATGGGGAAACAAAGAAACATGTCACAAGTAAAAGATCAGAAGAAACTTCCAGAAATGGAACCAAATGAAACAGAGGGATCCAACCTTTCAGAGACAGAGTTTAGAACACTGATGATAAGAATGTTTAAGGAACTTAGCAAGGACATAAAGAAGGATAGGGAAACTGTAAAAAAACAACCTGTTAGAACTAAAGAATACAATAACTGAAATGAAGAACACACTCGAAGGAATCACCAGTAGAGTAGATGAAGCAGAGGAGCGGATCAGCAATTTGGAAGATAAAATAGCAGAACTCACCCAGTTGGCACAGCAAAAAGACCAAAGAATAAAAAACAATGAAAATAGTTTAAGAGCCCTGTGGGACAAAGTGAAGCACAACCACCTTCGAATCATAGGGATACCAGAAGGAGAAGAGAAGAAGCAAGGGGTCGAGAATGTATTTGAAAAAATAATGACTGAAAACTTCCCTACCCTGGTGAAGGAAATCAACATACATGCCCAGGAAGTGCAGAGGGTTCCAAACAAGCTGAACCCAAACAGGTCCACACCAAGACACATCATAGTTAAAATGGCAAAGGTTAAAGACAGAGACAGAATCCTAGAGGCTGCAAGAGAAAGACAGCAGGTTACATACAAAGGAACTCCTGTTAGACTAACAGCTGACTTGTCTACAGAAACTCTGCAGGCCAGAAGGGAGTGGCAGGAGATACTCAAAGTGACACAAAATAAAAGCCTACAACCAAGATTGCTCTACCCAGCACGGCTATCACTTAAAATTGAAGGAGAAATAAAGAGCTTCTCAGAAAAGAATAAGCTTAAGGAATTCATTACCACCAAGCCAGCATTGTAAGAAATGTTAAAAGGGCTTGTTTAAACAAAAGAAAGGGATAAACAAGCTAACCCAGAGAGACAATTTAAGAAGATTGAAGTCATATCAAGCAGATATATATAAAGGAAAAACTGATGGTTGCTGGCTGAGAGGGAGTGGGGAAGAGGGAGAGGGGGAAGGTTTTGGACAGTGTATGTGGGACTACAATGTTGCCACAGGGATATGGGGGCAGTTCTGGGAATGTAATTGATAATGTTGTGAAGAGACTATTATGTTGCGAGAAATAAGTCAGTTGGAAAAGGACAGGTACCATGTGATCTCACTTGTGTGTGGAGTCTAAAGAGCTGAGTGAACGATCAAAGTAAACAGACTCGTAGATGTAGAGGAAAAACTGAGGGTTGCTAGTTGGGAGGGGGGTGGGTATGGGGGGGAAGGGGATGGGATTAGACAGCATGAATAGACAACTACAATATTGCCACAGGGATATGAAACACAGTTCAGGGACTATAATAATGTAAAAATTTTGTGGCGTGTCAGATAGACACATGTCTTGTTAGGGAGACCACTTCATGGATGGAGTAGAGGCTTGATCACTGCCCTGTACACCTGAAGCTGATGTTGTATAGTATTGTGTGCCAACTGTAACTGAATATGTAGATGGTCACGGGATGTGGAGTATACTGTGGAGGGGAGTCAGGGGAGTTGTGATGGATATGTATGATATGGGGGGATTTCACTTTGGGGGGTAAATAGTATAACTATTGCATTGTGTTGTACACCTGAAACTAATAAAAAGAAAAAAAAAGAAAGAAAAAACAAAAGGACGATAGCTTGGATTAGAGTGCTAGTCTCTGAGAGTGGATAGATTTCAGAGATATTTAAGAAGTAAAATGACAACCTGGTTATGATTTGTGTATAGGATGTAAGAGAGAAGGAACTCTCAGGGATAATACCTAGATTTTTGGCTTTGTTAGATTAAGTGGTATAATAGTTAGAGAACACTAAAAGCAAACATAGTGTATGTATTTCTTTTGGAAGTGGGTAGGAGGTCTTCAGTCATGAGGTTAGTTGGATGCTGGGTTTGAGATGCCTTTGTGACATTCAGTGTAAAAAACCATGTAGGTAGGGAGACAACATTAGCAGATTGTGGGCATACCAGTAATGATTGGAGATCCCAGGTATGACTGACATCTCTGAGGGAGTTAGAAGGAGTTAATGAGAAGATCTTGGGTTAAGGAGGCTGCTTGTGCAAAAAAAGAAAGAGTACTGGAGATGTGAGGTAAAACTCAGGAGACTTGTAGTTTTCAAAGTCAAAGGAAGAGAACGATTTAACAAAGGGAGAGATGTTAATTATGTAAAATAAAAAGTTAAAAATATTACTCAGAAAAACTTTTGATTATGAGGTTGGAATCTCAGGTTTTGTAGTTTTTAAAGCATACTATTCACAAGTTATGAGGATGTTACTGTTCCTCTTACTTATGGTGGTTCTTTACCTCATATAGTTTGTAATTATTGTTTATTATCTCATGTTACTCTCTTTAGTTATGTTTGGTTTTGGCCTTTACTATTAATTCAAGAGTTTGGATCTTTTTACAGTGTTAACTGACTTGGAGATTTCTTAGTAAATTTAGACAGTACTCTCATGTATGGTGCAAAGGTTAAGAGATTAGCTTACACCCTTGGGAAGAGAAAATCTGTCATTTACATTCTGGTTGTTTCCCGGTTGTTTCCCATCTCCAAGCAAAGGGACAGCCTTTGCTTGGTCCCACCTGTAAATGCAATTAATGCATTGTTTCCAGCATTTGGGGATTTCCCTTTTAAAATTAAGCTCAAATACCTTTTTTTGGAGGGTAGATAGTATATTTAGCATTGGTTTAGTTTTTTGTGTTGCTGGCAAACACAGTTGCTTTACTTTAAGTCCCTTATTGATATTCTGTATGATCTATCCACTGTTGAAAGTAGGGTATTGAAATCCCCTGTTATTAATTGCATTGTGGTTTCTGCCTTCATATCTGTTAATAGTCTCTTAATATATTTAGATTCTCTGATATTGGGCATATATATTTTTTTCAATCATATTTTCTTGATAAATTGACCTTTTAATATAATGTCTGTTACGGTTTTTTTCTTATTTTGTCTGGTATATGGATAGCCACTCCCAGATTCTCTTGCTTTTCATTTACATAGAATATCTTTTTCCATCCATCACTTTCAGCCTATGTGTCCTGAAGTGAGTTTCTTTTAAGTAGTATATATTTGAGTCTTATATTTTAGTGTGTATATATACACACTATGTCTTTTGATTGGAGAATTTAATCCATTTATATTTAAAGTAATTTTTGATAGGTGAAACTATTGCCATCTTGTTTTCTGGATGTTTTATAGTTCTTTTCTCCCTTTCTTTTCTTGCTGTCCTTGTGATTTGATTTTTCTTAGTGGTATTCCTTGATTCCTTTTCTGTTTTATCTTTTGTCTGTTTACTATAAGTTTTTGCTTTGTGAGTACCCTGAGGTTTACATAAAACATCTTACAATTATAACAGTCAATTTTAAGCTAATAATCGATAACTTCAGCCACATTCAGAATCCCTTTACCCCTGTCCCCCATTTTATGTTATGGATGTCACAATTTACATCTTTTTATTGTGTATTTTAACAAATTATTGTAGCTACAAATATTTTAGTGGGTTTGTTTTTGTTTTTATTTTGGTCTGTCAACCTTTATACTAGAGTTAAGTGATTTACATCATTACAGTACTAGAATAGTCTGAATTTATTTTATACTTAAAGGCCAGTTTTGCTAGGTAAAGTATTCTTGGTTGGCAGTTTTTTTTCTTTCAGCACTTTGAATATCATAGCATTCTGTTGGGTCTGCAAGGTTTCTGCTGAAAAATCTGCTGATAGCCTTATGCAGGTCGCCGTGTATAAGTTTCTTTTTTTCTCTTTCTCCTTTCAAATTTTTCTCTTTGTCTTTGATTTTTGATAGTTTTATTAAAATAATGTCTTCCAGTGAAGTCCTATATGAGTTGACTATGTATTGACACCCGTGAGCTTCATTGTCCATATTTCTCCCCAGATTTAGGAATTTTTCAGCCATTTTTTATACCCCTTTCTCTATTTGTTCGCCTTCTGGGACTCATAATGAAAATACTGTTTCCCTTGGTGATGTCCCTTAATTAATGTAGGCTCTTTTTCAGTCTTTTTCATTAATTTTTTTCTCCTCTGCCTTGATAATTTCAAATGACTTCCTTTCTAGTCCTCAGATTCTTTCTTCTCCTTGTGCAAGTCTGCTGTTGATGTGCTCTCCTGAATTTTCATGTCATTTATGTATTCGTCAGCTCCTGTATTTCCATTGGTTCTTTATGATTTTTGCCTTTCTGCTCATGTATCATTTTCCTGATTTCATTGTCTATCTTGGGTTCTCTTGTAGCTTGCTGAGCTTCCTTAAAACAATTATTTTGAAATTTTTGTCAAGCAATTTATAGATCTGTTTCTTTGTGGTCAGTTGCTGGAAACTAATTGTGTTCCTTTGGTGGTGTCATGTTTCCTTGATATTTCGTGTTTCTTGTACCCTTCCTTGCATTAAAGTCTGCTCGTTCAATGGAGTGGTTTTGGTGGGGAAAGACCTTTACCTGCAGGTTTGTGTGAGGGTGTCAGCTGGGCAGGCTGTAGCAGTTCTTGATTCAGGGAAGAATTAGAGATCTAGTGTCCAGCAGCTGAGGTTAACATTGGTAAAGATTGCAGGGTTCTCAACAGCTAAAACTGCAAGTGTCCACAGGGCTGGTGAGGGCTGTTGGGGACCTCCTGATCTTTTCCTTCTATGCCACGGGTTATTGTCACAGCTAAGTGGATCTCTTGGCACCAGGTCTGTCTCACAGACGCCTTCTTAGTGGTGGTGGTACTGGTGTGTTCCCATGGAGTAGCTATGGCTCCAGAGACTGGAGCCCGGGCACTCATGGAGCAGCCATAGAGCCAGGGTCAGGCGTTCAGGTACACATAGAGCGGCTGCAGAGCCAGAGTCTGAAGTGCAAGCGCTCACAGAGCAACAGTGTCTCTGGGGTCCAGAGTGTTTGTGGGATTAGGGGCGGGGCACGGCAGCCCTGGTTTTGAGGTAGTGCAACAGCGGTGCTCTTCTGGAGGATCTGTGGCAGTGCTGGCATTGGTTCCTTTAGTGGCTAAGGCTTCTGCTGTTGGCTGTGGAGCAGGCCACTGGAGTCTCACCAGTGAGCACCGTGGGCTTCACCTTTGAAAGCTGCAGGGAATTTTGGGCTATTGTGGGGGCTGTTGAGGCTCTCAGCAGCAAAGCCTCTTTAGGTCCTCCCCAGAAAATGCCACCGAGGGCTGCGATGGCACCTACCATATGACTGATACTGATGGCCCTGCCCTTTTTCTTTGTTCCTAGCTGTCTCCAGGTGTCTCAGCTAAGCCTGTCTCCCTAGCAATCCTTTCTGTGTGGTTATTCTCCATTTTTTCCCTTCATTGTGCTGTTGTAGGCTCTTAATTATACTCTTGAGCCTTCCCAGGGATATTTTCATTCATGGGTAGCTGTCTTATTTCTTGGGTTTTTTTTTGTGGGTAGGACAAAGACTGGGATCTCCTAATACTCCATCTTGCTGCCATCATTCCTCAGAATACTTTATACTTTGTTCTAATTTTCTTTTCATTTTTGAACTTTTTTCATTTAGCCTATCTTTTGCTTATCTTGACAGTCATTTATAACACACTCAAAAATGTATAATTCTTTTTTTTTTTTTTTTTTTTTTTTTTGAGGGCAGTGTCACTGGCCCTCATATGTGAGACCCGAACTGGGGCCTTTGGCTTCCCAAGCCAGCGCTTAACCACTGTGCCACTCCGCCGGCCCGAAAAAAATGTATAGTTCTTTATCATAGGTATTTTATCTCATAATAACAGCAGCAGTAGCCTCTAAGTGCTTTAGAGACATTATATTGTTTACTCATCATAGCTACCTTATGATGTAGATACTCTTGTTATCCCTCTTTTACAGATGAAGAAATGAGAGTCCAGACAATGTAAGTTATTTGCCCAACCAAGGTCACAAAGCTAGTAAAACATGGAACTAGGATACTTAAACAAACCCAGGCAGTATGAGTTTGACACCTGTACTCTTAACCTTTAGGTTATCTTTCCTTTCAGGCTGCTGTGGCTCATCTTAGCCCTCCAAAGATATTCTTGTTTCTGTTTCCTGTTATATTAGTTTCTTCCATTTGTTGATTTTGGTGCTTAGCTTTTATGTTGCTTACTTTTCTCAAATGTTTGATTTTTGGGTCTGTGTTTTTTGTGGTATTTGATCAAATCTGTCTAAAAATGCAACAATGTCTGTATCTAGGGTAGGAGAATCATGACTCGCTGTTGTGAAGGATATATCAAACTGACGTTGGAAATGAGGATTTTTTATTCATTTTTCTTTCTCCCCGGCATTGTTCTGCCTTTTGACTCACTTGTCTACATATATGGTGCAGATACTTCTAATGCCCACCAACTTGCTTGGCAGTGGTAGGGGAAGGGGATCCACCTGCCTGGCTGGCTGTTCCTAATCCATTACCCTGAGGATTTTTGCAAGATTCTCTTCTGCCCCCACTTAGCTGCTTTATATGAAACATGGAGTATCTGTGGAATTGCCTTCTCCCTCTTCCCCCCCATGGTTTAGTTTACTATTGCATGTAGTTTGGGCTGTGGTGTCTTCAATTTCATTTCTTCCTATTTGTCTTGTCTTTCATTGACTAAATTTCTCATTCATATTCTTGTTTTAAACAGTGCTGTTCTAGTTTTCTTATGGTTTTAGTGTTATTGTAATTTATTCTTTAGCCTATAATTTTTACAGTTGTAGGATTGGAGGTGATTATGTCAAGTGTGCTTTCATTTTGATGCTATCTTCTGTCAGTGGTTTTTTGTTTGTTTGTTTGTTTTTTAAGATTTTATTGGGGAAGGGGAACAGTGTTGGGGGATTAGGGAAGGGGAATAGCCAAGTCAGTGGTTCTTAATCTTTTGAGAGTCATTGACTTCTTTGACTATTTGGTGAATTCTGTGTACCCTCACCCTTTTAAAATTCAAATGCAGCTGTCTGCCATCTGTACACTAAGTGATGGCCAAATGTTAATTTGAGCATTCGTTACTAATTTTGTAGGTATTGAGATATGGGGGAGGGAGGGGTGTGCTTTGTTTTTAGTTGTATTGGAGGTGTGGACCTATTTCTTAGAAAATAATTTCTTATTCAAGTTTGAGGAAAATTGCTATAAAAGATATGCTGGGGGTGCCAAAAAAAATGTATACAAGCAGACACGTTGGACAATATTGCTCAAGCAGTAGTTTGCTGTGATCAGAAGTGTCTGGACACTGATATTATCCACTTCGAGCACCTCTTGTAATTGCAGAAGTGACTTGTATTCATCTTTTGTTACTGGTATATATTGAGTATTACAATTTTAATACAGTTTTCCTTTCTTAACATGTGTATACATTTTTTTGGCACCTTCTGTATTTATGTAGCCATTGAGTTAACTATAAAGACATTTATATTTAAAAGGTAATTAGAAGGATAGAGATGTTTCTAGTAAGCAAAGTTTTGTAACAGTTCTTTTTTCCTGTTTTCTCTAGGTTTAACTATAGATCAACACATCATCTTGCGTCTCATGGGTTCTATGAATTTTTAAATTGGTTTGATGAAAGAGCATGGTATCCACTAGGAAGAATAGTAGGTGGTACTGTAAGTATATTTGCAGCTATTTATGTTCCTATAATAAAATTTTATAGTTATTTGAGTAAATCATTAACTGCTAAGATGATAGAGATTCCTGAAAGCTTTGTATAGTTAACTAATACATTTTTCTATGGCCGGTTATCCAGTATTTAATTTACTAACTCTCATTTTTTGACGCTACCCTCCCCTCACACCCACCTTTTTGGGGGTTATCTCACGCTAGCCACTGTTTCTAACAAATGGTGGAGGCCGTGAGGGGATCTCTTGTCACAGTGTATCTGAAGTTAAGATTATTTGTGTGTTTTGTTTTGTTCTATAGCAACTTTATTGAAAAAACAGTTTTTGGAGGTAAATAGAATTTCAGAAGAATCAGATAATTCTAATTTCCCAGGTCCCAAATCTGTCCTAAATTATTCCAGGTAATTAGGTATTGATCATAGTTCATGGGAAATTATTATGTTCAGAAGACACAGGGAAAGTATTTTTAGTGTAACATACTTATTTAGTGTAACAAATATTTTTAGTGTAACAAATATTACACCCCAAAAATATTTGGGGTGTAACAAGAATGTTGAAGAGAAGGTGAAAGACAGACATCCATTGTGGAGACATGTAAGTTTATAGTATTGTTTTTTTCTTGGTCATTTTTGTCAGAGCTTTGTCAGTTTTACTAGGTTCTAATTCAGAGAAACTTGGACTTCGTTGCTTATCTTTATTAAACGTTTGTCTTCTATTGATTAATTTCAATTTCTTTTCTCCCACTTTATTTTGATGTTTTTTTCTGACTTCCTGATAAAGTTCGCTCAATAATTTTCTTTCTTTGTTATTAATATGTTCCTTATAGCTATATTTATAGCTAGTTGTAAAGTTAAGGTTAAAGCTATAAGTTTTCCACTAATGAGTGTTTTAGCTAGATTGTTTAAATTCGGTATGTACTATTTTCATTATTATTCAAGTCAAAATGTATTTTAATTTCCGTTTATTCTGATTCATGGATTATTTAGAATTGTATTTAACTTTTAAGCATAAAAGGATTTCCAAGTTATATATTTTTTGCATTATTCTTCAAATATATTTTGGTTAGAGAAAAAATTCTGTATTTTTAGTTCTTTGAAATTAATTGAGACTTGTTTTGTGGCCTAGGATTTGGCAAATTTTATAAAAGTTCTCTCTATTTGTGATAGTAAGATGTTGTGTTTCACATTTGAGGCAGCTTATCCTTTATGTAAATAGAGATAAAGATACAAGAAGAGTAGTCATGATGGTCTCCAGGTCAAATTAGAAAGATATTGAATGGTAAGAGGTGTGGTTAGATGGCTATTATCTGCACTTCTTGTGGTCCTAATCTTATCATACACCTTATTGTATTAATATTGGATGACTATTTGTTTCCTGGTGTGTTTTTTCATCTTAAATTTATCCTCAGTGGAGGACTGTTTTCTGAGACTCCTGATGTCCTGGTATTTGGGGCCATTCATATAATCATTTTCTTTTGCCTTCGGTGAAGCCCTTAGGGGTTTCTTTCTTTCTTTCTTTCTTTCTTTCTTTCTTTCTTTCTTTCTTTCTTTCTTCCTTTCTTCCTTTCTTTCCTTTCTTTCCTTTCTTTCCTTTCTTTCCTTTCTTTCCTTTCTTTCCTTTCTTTCCTTTCTTTCCTTTCTTTCCTTTCTTTCCTTTCTTTCCTTTCTTTCCTTTCTTTCCTTTCTTTCCTTTCTTTCCTTTCTTTCCTTTCTTTCCTTTCTTTCCTTTCTTTCCTTTCTTTCTTTCTTTCTTTCTTTCTTTCTTTCTTTCTTTCTTTCTTTCTGACAATTTTTAGAGCCATTTCTCAGCTTGAGGTTTCTTATACCGGAACTTGTTGTAAATGTGGAACCCATATTCATACATGTGATGAATGACTTTATTTCTCCCTTTGTTTCAATTCAAAGCTTTGGAAGTAGGGCAAAATGTTTGTTACTGATTCCTTTCATGAATGGGAAGCATTTGTCTAGTCTAGTTTCACAAATAGGCCCTGGCTTGGTGCTGGGTATTAGGCCTTCTCTCTGATATCTGTGTTGAGCATATCTATCTGCCCCTCTACCCACCCACCACACCCCCAGTTCTTAAGATTTACAATATATCAGACCTAGAGTATCTTTTTATCCTCTTATTTGGGGTTCCCAAGTACCCACTTTGAATTTATTTTTGGCGTCTGGAGGGTTTCCTTTCTTTTAAGCTTAAATATGCCTTTTTTGTTGTTCAGTGGCGTTTTTGTTGTTTGGTTGGGTTTATTTTTTTGGTCCTTTCATACAGTACTTCTGTGTATTTTGGTTGTATTTTGTGTGTCAGCTCAGTCTATCATGGATGTATTGGCTTACCTTTAGAGGTATTTTCAAATTCATTTTCATTGAATATGGCTGACAAAATCGTACACTGGGATCTGGCATTTTATATGAAAAATTTTCATTTTTAGGAATGATGATGACTGTCACACTTTCCCCTTTCCTTTATTCCATTCTTCTTCCACGCATTCAATAGGTATTGAGCGTCTGTTTTGTGTCAATCATTGTTCTGAATACTGGGATAAATTTTCTGCTATTCTTTTTGGAGCTTATATTCTTGTGAGAGTGTTTAGTTAATAGAAAATAAATAAAATGAGTGAAATAAATAGTATGTGAAATGGTGGTCACTGATGGAGAAAGAGAGAGTGGGTTAAAGACCATGGGGAGTTTGCAGTTTTAAATAGTACAGCTAGGAAAAAAAATTGGTAGTATTCTTTTATCTAAAGGTAGTTTTAGTGATGGAGAAAGAAAAGAATCTTTTAGGATTTAGTTAAGGATGAAAATGTAAATGCATTTTAATTACTTATGAATAGTTCAAAAATGTCCTATTTACCTTCCTTTGAATCCTCTGATGTTTTATGTTCCTCTTTTAGAGTACAGGTCAGGATTACAACTGTTATATTAAGCGGTATAAAAACATTAAACCTTGTAGGAGTCCCATAATATTACTTTCGAATTCACAAGCTGACTAGTCCTTCATTTCTTAGCTAGAGTTGTTTACTTTCCAAATCTTGGCTTTGAAAGAAAGAAAGAATCATTTATAAATACTACTACACATAATTTCATCTTCTCTTCTTTTCTCATTCCTTTATACACACACAAGTATGGGCAAAATTGGAGCATGTTAAAACCCTAAACTGAAGGGTAGGTTACACTAGGACTCAGTATTCTATCTGATCTTTTTTTCTTTTATTTAAATATGTATTCTCCTTTATGTATGAGCTTTTTCTTGTATCCAGTCCAAAAGAACATTTAATTTTGTAGTGTGTGAGGAAAACAAACTGTTTTTTGAGATGTTATTTTCAAACTTACTATAAACGATATATAATAATAAAGAAAAGAACTTATGTTAGTGTTTTCAGCTACCTCATTTTATATGTAATTAAATTTGCCATTTTTTTCTTCCTAGGTTTACCCAGGGTTGATGATAACAGCTGGCCTTATCCATTGGATTTTAAATACATTGAATATAACAGTTCACATAAGAGATGTTTGTGTGTTCCTTGCACCAACTTTTAGCGGCCTTACATCTATATCTACTTTCTTGCTTACCAGAGAACTTTGGAACCAAGGAGCAGGACTTTTAGCTGCTTGTTTTATTGCTATTGTACCAGGTTACATTTCTCGGTCAGTAGCTGGATCCTTTGATAATGAAGGCATTGCAATTTTTGCACTTCAGTTCACGTACTACTTGTGGGTAAGAAACATTTAATTTTTTGCTACTATTAATGCCCATGAACTTTCTGCTGAAATGCTGTAGGTTGTACACATTTGTTTTTGATCATTTGATTATAGTTGTATACAGAGATCTTTGCTACTGTTCACAATAAATTTAATAATGTATGACATTTAAAAATATGTCAGGTACTGTATCTCCATATATGTAATTTTGACAGTAATCCTGCTATGCCTGTTTTACAGATGATGACAATAATGTCCTTTACTTTATAAGGCATAGCTTCAAAAAGGAGGACATCAAAAAACAAGCTATTGATTTTGTTTATTTTTTTGTGGCGGGGAGAAGGGTCAAAAATACTTAAGAAAATTGAAATGTGGTTCAGTGTCTTGGGATTTTGAATTCTGTTTGCAAAATTAGCATTATTTTGCTGTTTTCAAATTATTTCTTTGTTCCCAATCTGTATATTTTTTTATTTCCTTGTCTTTTTGTATTACCTAGTACTTCCAGTAGTACAGTGTTGAAAAGGAGTGGTGAGAGAGGACATCCTTGCCTTGTTCCTGATCTTAGTGAGAAAGCTTTGCGTTTTCTCACCATTACCTATGATGTTAGCTGTGGATTTTTTGTATATATTATTATCAAGTTAAGGAAGTTTCACTCTATTGCTAGTTTGCCAAGAGACTTTATGATGAATGGATACTGCTTGTTGTCAAATGTTTTTTTCTGTATCTATTGATATAGTTACATGATCTTTTTCCTTTGACCTTTTTTTTTTTTTTTTTTTTTAAGATTTTTATTGGGGAATTGGGGGAGGGGAACATCGTTGGGGAATCAGGGAAGGGGAACAGACAAGTTGCTGTCCTTCTGTTCTTCAGTCTAGTTGCGGAGGATGTTGCTTCACTGGCCCATGTTGGTATCGTCATTGTGCTCTTCCCGCATGAGGCAGATCGGTCGCCGGCCTCTGGATGTCGCTCACTGCGGCTATTGGCAGCTCACGCTGGCTGCCAGCTGCTCACGCTGGCTGCCGGCCACTCACTGCAGCCTATGGCAGCCCACTGCAGCAGGGGCTGCAGCCTACACAGTCGCCGGGGCGCACAGCCCAGCTCCAGGTGGAGCTGTTGTTAGCTGTAGAGGGCATTGTCACTGGCCCTCATACGTGGGATCCGAACCGGGGCTGCTGGCATCCCAAACTAGCTCTTAACCAATGCGCCTCTCGGCCGGCCCTCATTTGACCTTTTGATGTGATAAATTACATTAATTAATTTTCAGATGTTGAACCAGTCTTTCATACCTGGGATAAAGCTACCTTGGTCATGGTGTATAATTCTTATAATATATTGTTGCATTTAACTCACTAATATTTTGTTGAGGACTTTTGCATCTTTGTTCATAAAAGATATTGGTAGTTTTCTTTTCTTGTAATGTCTTTGTCTGGTTTTGGTATTATAGTCCTCATAGAATGAGTTAGGAAGCGTTCCCTCTGCTTCTGTTTTCTGAAAGAGATTGTAGAGAATTGATATAATTTCTTCCTTAAATGTTAGGTAGAATTCATCAGTGACCCCAGCTTAGCCTGATGCTTTCTGTTTTGGAAAGTTATTTAGTGGTGCCTCTTAAAAAACAGATAGAGGATATTCGAAGTGTCTGCTTCTTCTTGAGTGAGTTTTGGCAGATTTTGTCTTTTAGGAATTGGTTCATTTCATTTAGGTTATCAAATTTGTGGGCTAGGATTTTTCATAATATTTCATTATTCTTTTAAGAAATGCTCACGGGCTCTGTGGTGATGTCCCTTTTAGTTCTGATATTAGTAATTTGCGTCTTTTTTTCTTTTCCTTCGTTAGCCTGGCTAGAGTCTGACTGATTTTGCTGATCTTTCAGAGAACTAGTTTTTGGCTTTATTGATTTTTCTCTATTTATTATCTGTTTCCAATTTTAATTTCTGACCTGATTCTTATTTTTTTTCTTTTGTTTCCTTTGGATTTAAATTTCCCTTTTTTTTCTAGTTTCCTAAGGTGGAAACTTAGATTTTTGGTTTAGATCTATCTTTCTCTTCTAGTACAGTCAGAGTTATAAATGTTTCTATAAGTCCTGCTTTCTCTGCAACACACAAATTTTGATAAGTTGGGGTTTCATTTTTATGAGGTGTGATCAAAAATATGGTGAATGTTTAAATTTAAAACAATTTATTACAGTGAAAGACACATTGCCATTAATCTCCCTAAAAGTACTCCCCCTTTCTTTGAACATGACCACAGTGGAAAGGCTCTGTGTCACACATCGCTTCTTGTATACAGCAATTTCTGTCCAATAAAAACATTACGTTGTGTCCTCATCCACCTTATTCACTGAGTCTGGCACCATGCGACTTTTGGCTCTTCCCCAAAGTCAAATGACGATGAAACGTAAACGTTTTGAATTGATTCAGGGTATTGAGGCAGCCATGACAGTGCAACTAAAAACAATCACGAAAGAGGACTTCCAGAACTGCTTCAGAAAGTGTGTTCAAAGCAAGGGGGGAGTATTTTGAGGAGGATTAATGGCAATGTGTCTTTTACTGTAATAAATTTTTTTAAATTTAAACATGCATCGTGTTTTTTAATCCTACCTCATATACCAAATTTTGTTTATCCATCAGTTGGTGGACATTTGAGTTTCCAGTTTTTGGTTATTATAAACAATGCTGCTATGACTGTTAGGTACAAGTATTTGTGTGGACATTTGTTTTCATTGTTCCTCATTAATAAATACCTAGAACTAGAAATGCTGGGTTGTGTGTTTGGCATAACTCCTCCTTAATAAACCACCAAACTGTTTTCCAAAAGATGTAACATTTTTCTTTCAGCCAAGAGTGTATGGAGGTTCAGATTTTTCCACATTCTTGAAAACATTGGTTTCATCAGCTTGATTATAGTCATTTTAGAGGGTAATCTAGTAATATTTCATTGTGGTTTTAATTTGCATTTAGGATTTCTAATGACAGTGTTGATATCTTCTCATGTGCTTGTTGGCCATTCATATGGCTCATCTTTGAAGTATTTAGTCAAATCTTTTACTCATTTTTAGGAGGGAGGATGGTCTGTCTTATAATGGAGCTGTAAGATTTCCTTTATTTATTTTGGATAAAGGTCCTGACTGTGACAGGTCCTTTGTCAGATATGTGTTTTGCATATATTCTCTCCAGTCCAGCTCTCTTTTCATTTTTTTAAATGGTTTTTGAAGAAGAAAAGTTTAGAATTATGATGAAGTCTAATTTTTTTTATGGATTATTCTTTTGGTGTCATAGCTAAGAAATTGTTGCCTAACTCGAGGTCACACATATGTTCTGTGTTTTATTCATGAAGTTTTATAATTTCGCTATTACATTTGTGTCTGTGATCCATTTAGAGTGAATTTTTACATACAGTATAAAGGTCTAAGCTCCTCCACCCTCTTTTTGGGCATGTGGATATCCAGTAACTGTTGTTCAGACATTGTGTGTTGAAAAGACAATCCTTTGTTGAAAATTAATTGACCATAAGTTATGGGTTTATTTCTCGACTGTTCTGTCTCATTGACCTATAATGTCTATCCTTATGCCATTGACACACTGTCTTGATTAATGTAGCTTCATGATATTTTTAAATTTGGGAGTTACTATGTAGGTTTTTAATATATTGATCATGTATTTTGTGACCTTGCTAAACTTGCATGTTAAGTTTATTTTAAGTTCCCTTGGAACTTACAAGATTATATTATCTGCAAATAGTTTATTTTCTTCCTTTGGAACTTGTATACACTACATTTTTTTTTTCTTGATTGATTGTAGTGGCTAGACCGTCTTAATCCAGTGTGCAATAAAAGTAAAGAGAATGGACACCCAACGAAAAGGCATTCAGGCCTTCACCATTAAGTATGATGATAGCTGCGGGGTTTTTGTACGTTCTTTATCATAGATTAAGGAAGTTTATTTTCAGATGTTAAAATAACTTTGAATTCATGGAATCAAGTACATTTGTTCATGATATATGATCCTTTTTAATACATTGCCGGGTTTGTATTGCTTATATTTTGTTAAGGATTTTTGCTTCTATGTCCACAAGGGATATTAGCATGTTATTTTATTTTCTTGTGATATCTTTGTCTGGCTTTGGTATGAGTGTTATACTGAGCTCCTAAAATAAATTAGGGGAATGTTTCCTTCTCCTCTATTTTCTGAAAGAGTTTTTACAGGGTTGGTATTGTTTCTTCCTTAACTGTTGGGTACTTTTCATAAGTGAAGCCACTTGAATCTGGAAAGATTTTTTTTTTAATTACTAATTCAATTTTTATTGACATAGTTCTGTTCTGATTTTGTTTCTTCATGAGAAATTTGATAAAAATGTATCTTTTAAAAAATTCTTCCATTTCATCTAAATGATCTAATTTTTGGCACTTCATAATACTCCTTCATAACTATTTTAATTTCTCTACAGTCTGTAGTGATGTCCTCTCTGTTTCTAATATTGGTCATTTGTATCTTCTCTATTTTCTTGGTTAGTTTAAACTTCCTAACTAAAGTTTATCCAACTTTTGGTTTCATTGACTTTTCTCTATATTTACTATTCTATTTCAATTTTTTGCTCTTTATTATTTCCTTCCACTTTGTATTTGGTTTGCTCTTTTCTAGCTTCTTGAGGTTGAAGCTTAAGGTATTTTCTAATATGAGAATTAAGGCTATATAATCATTGCTTTAACTGTATTCTGTATATTTTCATAATGTGTTTTCATTGTTATGCAAAGGTTTTTTATTTCATGATTTCTTCTTTGACCCATGGGTTCTTTAGAAGTGTATTGTTCCAAAATACTAAAACCTGGATTGCAAGTAACTTGGTTTGCTAGTGTTCTGCAAGACAAGCAAATATTTCTAATACATTTTAACTTGGTAAATGAGCCATGTTTTGCAATACGAGTAGTTTGTTTCCAGAACGAATTATGCTCACAAACCAAGGTATTGCTGTATTTGGAAGTTTCCCCGCATTCTTTATCTTGTTGATTTCTAATTCTTTTGTTGTTGAAGGATTCTAATTCAGATGTTTCAGTATCAACAAGTCAAAGACTGAATTCAGAAACCACCCATCTGCACCCACTGTCTGTTGGCTTTCCTCCTCACCACCAATGGCTAGTAGCTCAACCTAGGAAACTAGGAGTTTTTCTCAACTTCTTTTTCTCTGTTACTCTTTAATTTCAGTAGCTCACCAAAAAATGTTGCTTTGGTCTGTGAACATAACCTCTTCTTTCTGTATATATTTCTACTACTATAAATTTGAACCTCAACACTCAATCTGTTATACCAGTCTCGAAACTTGTTTCTCTGTTACCAAGGGCATTCAGGATCTCTAAGGACCTTTTGGCTCTTGATGTCTGTACTCACCATATGGCCTCTATCATATTGAGCTTTCACTGTAGTCCTAAGTTATAATGTGTGTGTTCAACATGGCCTACCAAAATTTTTCATGTATTAGTAAATACTGAGGATATGTTTGATTTACAGTGTGTATCCTTTTCTCATTCTCTCAGGTTACACAGTTTGGCTTTAGAGTCTTTTTTCTTTTCTTTTTTTAAGGTAATTGTAGCCATCCAGTCAGTCACAGTAGGTTAAATAGGGAAGTTTTATATAAAGAAATGTTAACTAGGATAGAAGAACAGCTAAGATAGAAGGAAACGATATGGTATCCTAGGGCTGAGGGAGAGTTCCCACGGGAGAACAAGCTCGGAAGAGATTTAGATCTCATTGAGGAGGGTGTGGTTCAGCCCACCTAAAAGAAGTTCCGAGGCTTGGTCAGGCTGGAGCGGGTTTGGAACTGCCAGATAAGCCATAAACCACCCTCTGGAGTGTAGGTCTATGGGGGTAGGGAGATGGCGATCTATATCATGGTATGCAGCGGGGGCCAGGGCAGGAGGCTTTCAGAGTTTGTATGGTGCTCCTGGTCACCATGTCAAAAGGACTGCAGAAAGATAATTACTAGGTCAAAGCTGCAAAGTCACAGCAGGACTTCGTTTTGGGCTCATGGCTGGTGGCAGTACCACCAGATGTGCTCACACCCGTACCACTGTGTCTGAAATGATTGGAGAGCCTCTTCTGCAGTGTTTGTCCAGAGCCTCCACTGAGAAACCTTAACCTCATACTCACTTTAAAGGAGAAATACTTAAACAAATTCTGTTATCACAGAACATATGTCGAAGGTTGTATTTGGAGCTAAGAGGCAAGAACTGGTAACCGGTACACAGATATAAAGGACTGAATGGTCATTTGCAAGCTTTCCCTGCCAACATTTTTTCTTTTGCTCTACCTCTAGTGTACTGGACAGCCTATCCTTTGAACTGTCAATCTCCGTTATTTCCGTGTTTGCTCTATTAATCTGCCTACTACTGTAGCCTCTGTGCCCCTGTCCTTGGGATCTCTTTGTTTCTGGCCCATGTCATGCTCTGAAAACACTATGTCTTCTAACCTCCCCCACTTAGAATTAGGCCTTTCCAAACATTCTTTTCCATTTCCCTGGCACCCATTTCCTTTTCCAAAAATTATCTTTTGTCCTCTGTGACTTCTGTGCCTTTGGTCTCTATGATTTTGGCAGCACCACTTGGTCCCAAATTACTTTTCTAATCTCTCAAGATTCAGTATTATAGGAAAATATCTAATCTGCTCTGGACATTTTTCTCACTTTAACATTTGCAATATTTTAGTATACTCCCTTCCCTATTCACGTTTTAACATGGAACCTACCTTGCTATTTTACCCTGTGAAAGATAAACCTTGCCCTTCTTTTTAAAATCAAGGTGGATTTTTTTTTTAGGGGGGAAGGGGAAGATATTTTGTCACACATAACGAGTATGAAATATGATGTTGAAGTCAAGCCTGCTTTTCACTAGTCTAATAGAAGTCAACCTGAAATATCTTTAAGTGCTGTAAACTAAGAATGTTTTCTCTTCCCTTCCTTTCTCCCTTCCCTTTTTTTTTTTTTTTTTTTAACAGTTCCCCCAAAGATTGGAGATCACCTGTAGTTTGCTTTAATGTTCTAGTGGAGGCCCATTTTAAAAGTAAAGAGTTCCTTGAAATCTATAGAATACTATTAAATTTGAACTTCTGTCAGGACATGGCAATAACTTTTTAATATATAGTTGCTTGTCTATCATTTCTTTAAGACGGTTGTGTGATTCATCTTAAAATTGACCCTTTGGCATAAGTATTTAGAGCTTGTGTTTATGAAAGTTAAAATTCAGTTATCTGAAGTTGCTAACATATTTTGCTTTTTTGAGATGAACATAATATAAACTTATCTTGGGATTATTCTTTTAATTATGTTTCTTAAGTCAGTAAAGATTTGTTAACTTTTGAACCTTTATTTACTACAAGTTGTCTTTCCAGTTCAGAGGAATTGAGAATTTTACCGATACGTCATTAGGCCATCTAGAAATGATGTTAGGAATATAAATTTCTTGGAGATATTGATATAGTATCTGAAAATTCCTAGATGATGAAAGGTTTTCAAAAATGGATGCTCATAATTGGAATTATATGTGAAATATGGATGATCACATTCAAATGAAGAAAAAAATCAGATTAAGGTGTAATGTTTAAGCAGATTAACCATATGAAAATGTAGATTCACTAAACAAATTTATTCTTCAGTTAAAATCTCCATTTGTTGATATTAATCATTTTAAGATAAAAGATAAATGGAAAAATATAATTTGTTTCTATTAAATTGATTCTTTTTACAGAAAACCAAATAACTAGAAATAAAATCAAAGCTATTCCTAAAATGTCTGACTGCTACCCAGTGTTATAAATGCATATATTAATTGGATCTGAATAACCTTTATGCCTTTTTTTAAAAATAACTTTTGGCTTTTTGTAATACAGGTATACTAAACATTTGACATTTTTTTAATTCAGCAGGAGCATTTATAAACATTTTTATTACATTTGAATTTTTTTTTTTTTTTTTTTTTAGGTAAAATCTGTAAAAACTGGGTCAGTTTTTTGGACAGTGTGCTGCTGCTTATCGTATTTCTATATGGTAAGGTTTTATATTTGAAATTACAAGAAGTCTAACAAGTCTTTTTGGCAGTTAAACCAGTTCTTCCTCTTCATCATTCTCCTCTCATCCAGGGCTAGTCCTCTACTTTGTTTCTCCTGAAATCTTTAGGATTTTAATTTTGTTTAATGTATACTTTTTTTTATTATTACCATTCTCTTTCCTACCCTTATTCTCAGGGAACCATATTGACTTTTCCTTCAGTGGGGAAGACTAATACTCAACCTACCAAATATAATATCTGTAGCAAGCGAAACAAACATTTTTCTTTTCAAATAATGGTCACATCCTCTAGGTTAACCTGTAAACTGTCTATATAAGTTTTTCAACAGATCACCTAAGATTGGGGTTCATTATTACCTCTTCATTCTCCTGCCTTTCTTTTCCATACCACAGCCTATAAACTAGTCTTGTGCTGAAAATTAATGACAGTCTTAGGTACTATTTTGTTTTTAAACAAATGTCATGAAATTTGTGTATCCAGATTATCCATGCCCCTTTTGAAGTGGTTAAAGCCTGGGGCATATTTGACACAGTTGTACCCTGTAATAGCAAACCCATTCTCTTTCAAGTCTAGACTTACCGTATTTTGTCATGTGTAATGCACTCCCCTGTATAATGCACACGCATGTTTTTGGCCCAAACTTTCAGGGAAAAAAATCTTTTGTTTTAATATTTTAATTCAGATTTTTATTTGTTTACATTTAGGTACTTGTTTTTTGTGTTTTAAAGGAATTTTAGGATTTATTTTTTAACATATTGTGGTACAAGAAATCTTAAGTACCGGTAAGAAATTTATTTATACATCATAGAAGTAGAAGGCCAAGAATTTTCATCGTTTCAAGTTTGTTGTAGTTCAGCAAAACTGATTATCATATTCCAGGGTACTATTCTGCATACGGATATTGTTATTGATTTCTAGAGTTACACTTTTAATTCATAAGCATAAATAAAAGAATTAAAAACACGGGCCGGCCGAGTGGCACAGTGGTTAAGCGCTGGCTTGGGAAGCCAGCGGCCCCGGTTCAGGTCCCACATATGAGAGCCAGTGACACTTCGCTCAAAAAAAAAAAGAATTAAAAACACTTATATAGATATAGAATTAGTACTACCCATGTATAAGGCACATCCTTATTTTTCCTTCACAAATTTGGGCAACAGAGTGTGCATTATACATGGCAAAATATGGTAAATTTTGGAAATAGCCAGAAGTCCTTCAGTACTTCAGTCCTTCAGTCCTTTAGAACTGGTGCTCAATCAGAGTAACATTGTTTTAGGTGAAAAATAGCACATGACTGAAGCAGTAAATTGTAGTTCTTGTACGCATTGTACATTGAAGGCAGTTCCTTTACAAGCGGTTCTGAAATATTGTAGACAAGAGCCGCATTGTTAGAATATATATATATTAACATATAATCTCTTAAGGTGACTCTTTCAAACTTTGAAAGTATAAATGACTCTTTCAAACTTTTAGTTATTAGAGCACATCCAAGAACTTTGATCTTGAGAAGACTTTATTGCCTGTTATTAATTTATAAAAATCAATAAATTCTGTTGGTTGAGAATAAACATTCTCTTTAGAATCTTTATTTAGACCAGAACAAACTCAGTTATTCTGCTTAAATAGAATTATTCTAACTGTGATACAGGCCAAACATTAAAATGGGATCTTGATTTATATAGGAAATAATTTATACCCAAAGTAGCACCTTTATTGTGAGGATCTCAAAGCATATCCAGATCATCTGAGTATTCCTTTTACCTGAGTTGTTGACTGGTGCTAACATTCATTGTTTTTATTCTCAGTGAAGTTTCTTGCAATATATTTATCATCAAAAATAGAGGATGTAAAAGCCATTTTTCTCTTAAAAGTTTATAATCTGTATCCTAAAAGTCCTTATTTCCATGACAATCTTTTTACTTTCAATTAACAAATTATAATTTTCACAACATTCTTGTTAAGTTTAATTTGATCATTTCTTCAGTGAATGTAGAGAAGCATATTGGATTTATGGGATTCTGTTATTTTAAATTATCAATAAAAATCAGGAGGAATAGGTTATTTGAAGGTTGTAGAAATGCATTTTTAAGCATATCTCAAAATTGCTAAAAATCCTAGTGTTTATATTTGCTTATATGTTTAGATTTTATGACAAAACGTATCTATTTTTAAAAACAAATATATACGTTATTTAACGTAGCATTTCCTTACCCATAGGTCTCTGCTTGGGGTGGTTATGTGTTTATTATCAACCTTATCCCGCTGCATGTATTTGTGTTATTGCTGATGCAGAGATACAGCAGAAGAGTCTACATAGGTAAGTGGTTTGACTCCCGAAATCTGCAACTTCGAAGAGATGGTCCGTATACGTTATTTTCTTAGCACAGACATTTCTGTTAGGCCAGTATTATACATTAAAAGGTAAAACTAATTATATTTATTTTGCTTTTTGTATTTATAGGGAGGGTCAGACATTTTTACCTAAATTACCAATTTCTCCTTGATGAGTTTTTGTACAAATTATTCTAGATTTAATATTTGTCAGCCATTTTTTTTAATTTGGGGGAATGTGCATTTCTATCATGAAAATCACTCACATATACATATTACTCAAATTGAGCTTATCACTGTAAAAGATTGAGCATATTCAAAGTAAACAGTTTAAACTTTTGAAAGCCCTTCCTGTATAATATAAGACAGACTGTCTTTGTTTATTTGGGTTGCTATAACAAAAACCACAGACTAGGTAGCTTATAAACAACAGAAATTTATTTCTCATAGTCTGGAGACTAGAAAGTCCAAGATTAAGGCACCACACTGGTCATGTTCGTGTGAAGGCTTTCTTCCTGGGACACAGCTGACACCTTCTTGCTTTATCCTCACACAGTGGGAGGGGAGTGCTCACTCTCCGGGTCCTCTTTTAAAAGGAGCTCTCATGACCTAATCACTTTCTAAAACCACCACCTCGGTCATTCAGTTTTCACCATATGAATGAGGGGGTGTTTGAGCACAAACATACCGACCATAGCATAGTCTGTGCAAAATCTTTTCTCTACACAATCTTTTGTTTTTTTTGAGGGCAGTGTTAGTGGCCCTCATATGTGGGACCCAAACCGGGGCCTCTGGCTTCCCAAGCCAGCGCTTAACCACTGTACCACTCAGCCGGCCCCACAATCTTTAATTTTGCTACAGGTTTTTAAATACGTCTTTTGAATTACATAGGTAGTGATAGATGGTGTCTCAAATCTTAGAGCCCATTTTCTATGATATAGACAGAAAATTCTTTTGGGTTGAATGAATTAGAGAGAAGTTGTGACCAGAAACCAATGTCTTGGTAAAATAATAGACTCTCATTAGAATAATGTTGGAAAACAGTAGCACAATGATATAAAGCATATTTATTTGATTAAAAGAACATAGTAGTTTGGCAGTTGCTCAAAACCTTAATCACCTAGTTATGATCCAGCATATGATCCAGCATTTCCACTCCTAGGTATATAACCAAGATAAATGAAAATCTCTATTCTCACAGAAACTTGTACACTAGTGCCTATAGCAGCATTCATTATAATAGCCAAAAAGTGAAGACGACCCAAATGTCCATCAGCTGATGAATGGATAAAGTGTGGTATATCCATGCAATGGAACATTATTTAGCAGTAAAAAGGAATGAAGTACTTATACATGCTACATTGTGAGCCTTGAAAAGATATACTAAGTAAAATAAGTAAAGACACAAAAGGCCATATATTATAGGATTCTTTTTGTATGAAATGTCCAGAGTAAACAAATCCAGAGAGACAGAAAGTAGATTAGTGGTTGCCAGGGGCTTTCGAAGAGGAGTGACTGCTAATGGGTATGGGATCTTTTGGGGGGGATTAGGAAATGTTCTAGAAGTAAACAGGTGGTAGTTACGCAACTTTGTGAATATAATAAAAAATACTCAATGGTACATTTTAAAAGGGTGAATTTTAGAGACTATGAATTATAGCAATTTAAAAAAAATACATAGTATATTAATTGTATTTAGAGCCATTTCAGCATACCTTACCACAGTCACCGCTGAAATAATTAACATATACCTAGTTCTTATACAGCACAAACTGTCCTAACTTCTTTATGTGTGTTAACTCATATAATCTTCATAACCACACCGTGAAGGTGTGTATTGTTACTCTCCTTGTTTTACAGATGAGGAAAAAGAAAACACAATAATTTGCTGAAGATCTTGTAGCTAATAATGGAACTGAAGCCTAAACTTAGATGTTTTGGTTCCACAACCATGATGCTAAAAATCGCTATAACTGTGTACCTAACATATAAATAAATACCTTACTTTTTAAATAAACCAACCTATGAGATCTCCCACCCTGAAAACGTCAACAGTCATTGGGATCCAGAAAGGAGAATAATAGATTAAATTATAATTTTCCGCTATTTTGTTTAGGAAATATATAAGAAAAGAAATTTTTTAAGTTAAATGGTAATAGGGGAAGACCTAAGATTTTTATCTGTTTAATTTAAAAATTTGGCTTCTGGAAAATTTGTCAGGAATAGCGTGAGGAGAAGACTGAAAGATTGACTTTTGTAAAATGCCCATGAATTAGGAAGATGGAGAAGAACCCAAGGAGAAGTCAGATGTAGCTGGATAAATAACGTTTTTAAAGAGGTTAATGGAAGTCTACAAAGAAGTTTAAAACATGAGCAGTGTCCAAATCCCCTCAAGTGTTAACACTAAGATCTAGTAGAATGAGAACTGAGAAAAGACATTGTATTTGGTGACTAGGAATTCTCTGGTCACTTTAGAAAAAACATGCAATTAATACTGCTTTGGTTGGCTCCTGAAAACATTTCTTTTTTTCAACGGGAATAAAAATAAAATGGTTTAAGGATGTTATATATTTGTATAAAATTAGATTAATAGATGTCTCATAATTACATAGAATTCAGTTTCTCTACCCCACCCTCCTTGTTTCTTTTCTCTCTTACTCCACTCATGTAACTAAGTATTTCAGGTGATTTTATGCTCTTTCATAGAGTTTACCTTTAAATGAATGTAAAGTGATGGTGTAGAACAACCGTGTCTCTTTTTTCATCCCAAATGTATCAGGATTTAAATTAAATTTTACCTAACAGTATGGTTCTGAAAAAAATGGAAGCATTATCAAATGTGTTTGTGTATACAGGTTGTCCTCTGATTTAGCACATAACATCCTTTGTAGTTATCCCTCCTTGTGAGCAGAAATACTTAAAGAAATAAAGGCTTGATATATGGCAAACTCATAATTAATAACCAAAAGTTTGATTGGGGTCTAAGTATCAAATTAAGTGAAGTAAAAATGAATCATTTGAAATAATTATGAGGAAAATGTTTTGAGTAAATTTTTTTCACGTGTCCTTAGACTTGGTTGTTAAGCCAAGGAAAACTGTCAGTTTGTTTACATGTAGAAAAGGAGGTACATAGAAGATAATGTGGATGAAATTTGGGGCGGGGTGTTGAACTTTATAAAGTTTAATTATTTTGTAAAGGTATATTTTGAACTTGCTGAATTTCACTGTATTGGGAAGTAAATTGTACAAAATTATGTTAAAAATAGGATTCCGATGTTTTAACAAGTCTGATGAACACCCAAGTCTTATTTTGCATTTATAGAAAGATTGGTTTGCAGATATCACATAGCACCGATGGGATGTAAAATGATTTTAACCTTTCTAATTTGATAAAAGTTTATCACACTTCATGTCATAAGAAAATTATTAAAGATATGAAGACATGTCTAGGGATATTCAGTGTGGTATGACTTGTAATTGTGAAAAGAGCTTAAATGTCTAATTATAATTTATAAATTATAGCATTGTCATACCATAAAATATTATAGTGTCATTAAATAGAATCTTTTTTATTATTTGATTATATAGGAAAACATTAATAAATAACAGACAGCAAGGATTACTAGTGATTTTTTTCCTTCATACTTTGCTTTCTAAATTTTCTGCAATGAGTTTGTATTAAATTCATAATGAATGAGACTTGCTCTTTCATTTATAGAACTATGAATTTTACCTCTTATGGTCTATAAGTGTCTCATTAAAGAAGAACAATTTAAGAAGGAAGAAATTAGTTTCTAATATTGTAAAGAATTTTTAAATGTTACTGAAGAAATTTGTTTATGGTATTGTCTGTTTTCTCTAGTGAGCTAATTTGAATAAGGAGAGTAACAGAATCGCGTTTTTTTGTTCTTGGTGTTGGTAGCTGAGCCATTCTGCCACCTTTTGGCAGCTCGGCTCGGGCTGGGCATCAAACTGCTGTTGCTCAGAACTCAGTTCGCACTCGTGAGTGAGCTCTTAACCAACTGAGCCACTCAGCCGGCCCTCAGAATCACTTTTTATTTTATACCTGAAAGGTATTTTTATGGTAATATTTTCTGGGAACCATCGTTGAAGGAGTAAAGTGTTGTAGACATACTACTTTATTTTTGCGCAAAGTATTCCAGGATTATATAGTTTGTGAATAAAGAAAAGATAGTCCTGCTGTTTAGTGAATTAAAAGTAAAGCCATAAACTTTAGGAATCATATATACTTGGCAGCTACAAACAGAATGTATCTAATGCTAGAATAATTTATAAAACAACAAACTTAAAAGAATAGTTGCATGTAAAAATTTTAGGATGCAAAAGCTGGAAGTGCTAGAATTTATTTTGTCTGATGCTACCTTATTATTTTTGAGGAAATTCATGCAAATTGGTTCACTAGAGATTTAAGTGTTTAATAGATAACTGTTTTGTGCTAGCCATTAGGATTCTTCTAAAGAGCTTACATAATGTAATCCATTATTGCAATGTAATTGTAGCATGTGAACAAAATGGAAATGGGAAGGAGTTTGTGAAAATCAGTTTCGATATTGAGTTTGAGGGAAGTCTTGTTAGACTTTCCAACTAACCATGCCCTTCTGAAAATTTTGGAGATAAACCTTGATCTTTTTTTAATTTATTGGGGTGACAATGTTCAATAAAACTAGGTTTCAAGTGTACAATTCTATAATACATCATGTAGATATTGCATTGTGTGTTCACCACCCAGAGTCAGTTCTTCCTCCATCACCATATATTTGACCCCCTTTACACTCTTCTACCCATCTCCCTCCCCCCTTTTCCTCTGGTAACCACTAAACTGTTGTTTGTGTCTGTAAGATTTTTTTTCTTTATATGCTTGTCTTGTTCCTTTGTTGCCTTCAGTTTTATATCCCACATATGAGTGAAGTAATATGGTTCTTGACGTTTTGTCTGACTTATTTCACTTAGCATAATAAACTCAAGATCCATCCATGTTGTCGCAAATGACAGTGTTTCATCTTTTTTATGGCAGAGTAGTATTCCATTTTGTATATATACCACATCTTCTTTATATAATCATCTATCAAAGGACACTTTGGTTGTTACCATGTCTTTGCCACCGTAAATAATGCTGCAGTGAACATCAGAGTACATATATCTTCATGGATAAATGTTTTCAGATTTTTGGGGGGTAGATACACAGGAGATGGATTGCTGGGTCATAGTAATTCTCTTCTTATTTTTTTGAAGAACCTCCATAAATGTTTTCCATAGCAGCTGTACCAATTTACATCCCCACCAACAGTGTATGAGGGTTCCTTTTTCTCCACAACCTCTCCAACACTTGTTATTATTTGTCTTTTTGATGCTAACCATTCTAACAGGTGTGAGGTGGTATCTCTTTTGGGTTTTGATATGCATTTTCCTAACAGCTAGTGAGGTTGAGCATTGTTTCATATATCTGTTGGCCGTGTTTGTATGTCTTGTTGGAGAAGTTTCTGTTCATGTCCTCTGCCCATTTTTTAATTGGATTGTTTGTCTTTTTGTTGTTGAGTTGTATGAATTCCTTATATTTTTTGGATATTAGCCCCAATCGGAGGCATTGTTTGCAAATAATCTTCTCCCATTTGATTGGTTCCCTCTCTGTTTTGTTGGTGGTTTCTTTTGCTGTGCAGAAGCTTTTTAGTTGGACATAGTCCCATTCATTTAGATAAACCTTGACCTTGAGAGCAGAAAGTAGTATAGAAACAGACTTACAGAGGATTTGTGATGATATAACCATAAAGGAGATGTGCCATAGCATAGAGGGTCAGAATTTGCACTGCAGAGCCAAATTAACCGGATTCAGTTCCTGGCCTAGTCACTTACTAGTGGTATAATTTTGGGCGAATTACTTTGTTTCTTTATGCATTTATGTCCTCATGGGTCAGATGGAGATAATAATTCCTACCTTGCAGAGTTTTAAGGATAAATGAGTTAATGTGTGAAAACTGCTTGTAACACAAAGTGCTATTTAAGTGTTTGTTTGTCTCTGTTGTTGATGTTAAAATTTTGAAGGAATAGCCAGACAAGACAGAAAGAGCTCCAGAGGCAAAGAGAGGTAATTAGAAAGACTGAAGGGATAAAACCCCAATGTGAGTCTAAAGATTGTTTCTTTTTGTTTTAAATTGAAAATTTTCATTACAACTATTTTTGATTATGAGAAATGTGGTGGAGAAATAACAGTGAAGTGTTATGTGAAGTACAAAATAGCAACTAAAAGACAACTTCTAATAGAGTGGCGTGCTTATTTTTATTTATAATTTTAAACTTTAAGGTAATAAATGTATATAAGTGAAAAAGTCAAATAGTACTATAAGGTTTATAAGCAAATCAGCAGCATCTTTCTCTACCTTTTCCTTAACTGGCTCACTCCCTAAATTCTCATCCCGAGATAACCTCTTCTGGTTTTGTTTTGTTTTGTTTTGTTTTGTTTACCACTAATATAGTGTACCACTGGTCTCTTCCATCGTGTGTGTGTGTGCGTGCGTGTGTTTTCCATACCACCAAACTACCTCAGACACCAGGTGGGTGTCCTGTCATTCAACTCAGTTTTGACACCATCTACCCACAGGTAACATCAGATGCCGCAGGTCAGGGCTCAGTCCCAGAAAACGGTCCTCCAGCTTCAGATGCCAGTCTCAAGTCTAGGTTGTCACCTCTGCGTCTGACAGAATGGCTATAACTAGAGGTTCCTACAGCCCCCTCCTTGGGTTCAATTAATTTGCTAGAGCGGCTCACAGAACTTAGAGAAATATTTTACTTACTAGATGACTGGTTTATTATAAAAAGATATAATTCAGGAACAGCCCCATGGAAGAGATGCATTAGGCATCCTAAGTTGCTAATGCTTTGTCACAGAAGATGCTTGTTGGTTTGGGAAACCTCGGGAGCTTCTTGAAAACTAAAATTTCAGTGGAATTTGAATCAGACCTTTCAGTGCCGTTTATCTTATAGAACAACTCATTTGTGCACGTTAGGTCAAGGGCAGTGGTTTTTCTGCTTCTCTGTATCAATCTGGTCTACCCCTGCTGTCCCCTCCTTAGACATTTTTTAAAAAAAAAGTACTTTTAAGAGTGAAAGATATTTAGGCTCTGTTTAGATTACTGTCTGTCCCAAATCAGAGGTTTCTTTGTTTTCTTTTTTTTGTTGTTAAAAATAATCAAAGAATAATAAACCTTCTATATATCTTTCTAATGGTAATTTTTCTAGCACAAGTATGCTCTTCAATAGTGACTGTCAGTAACTGTGCTTCCACAGGATGGCAGTGTGGTAACGTTTTCATGGTGTAATTCATGATTTACAACATTACTGGTAGTGTACATTTCCTTAGAACTCAATCCTTTGATGGAAAGCTGCATTCTGGTTTAAAGGGTCAGAAAAGTAGGTTAACATGGGTAGATACAAAGTTGCAATAGATATGGGTAGTAGTTTGGTCAAGTTTCCTAGAGAGTTGGTAGGAAGAATTGGTGGGGAATGATTGCCATGAGTTTGTATTGTTGAGGTCTTCTGAGAACATTAGAGAATGGTACCAGTGTGGCTGATCACCTCTTCAGTGCTCATGTCCAGAAGAGGCAAATCTCTCCCTCCTTGAAATTTTTATAGGGCTAGGATTTTTGATCACCATTCTTGCATGCACTTCCTTTATTGTATTGTAGTTATTTGTGTACATCTCTGATTTTCCCAATTAGATACCTAACTCTTACAGCATAGCATTGCTCTTAATAGGATTTCGTATTTTTAGAATGTCTGGAACACACTGCTAGATGCTCTAGTAAATAGCCTGGAGAAAAATGTTTTCATTTTGCAGTTGAGATTGTCTTTAAGAATTGAGAGTTAATTCACTATTTGTTTCTACTCGGTATATCTAATTCTTATTTTCTGTTTTAAATCAGGAGTTGTAAATGGGATTTAAATTGATGTATAACTAATTTTACAGATTCAAGGAGAAGGGCAGTATTAAGCAAGATGAGTTTGTGATATTTTATATTACCTGACAAGCAATCCTGAGTTTTATTTAATGGAAATACTTATGTGTATATTAGAGAGTGCTATAAAATAGAACTTATATCCCCCTATGTAAACATCTCAGGATCAGTGATCCAAAATATGTAAAGTACGGAAGACATGAATCCAGCTCTCTTAAAAGAAAATGGTTATCTTTGGATTATTGCGTATATCAGCCTTGTATCACCAGTGCATACAAAGTAGGTATAAATGAGGCTAGTTTGGATAGAGGAATTTCAGAGGTAAAATATGTTGAGAACTTGTCTGTTTCCATTAGGTCACCTTTATTTGATATTAACCTGTGTTTACAAAATACAAATGAAAGCCTCCACCCCAGCCTTTAATGTTTCCTAAGATTGAGTTTCTTTTTCTTGAACTCATCTCCATTTCTCTTATTATTAACTTGAACCCTAGTGCATCTGCTTCTGTATGAAGTGTTTTCTTCTTTACTAATAACAGTAAATGTCTTTGTGAAGTTGCATAAAACCACCGAATTGAGACTATTATTGGGTTTCTTCTTTTTTTGAATATGCTTGGAAATGTACTTGAGCAAATCCTGAGAAGAAACCTCTTTAGTGGTTTCTTTAGTGATTGCTGAAAATTTTACACTGCCAAGCACAGTATAGCTCCATTTGAAGAGAGAGAATATGAATGTGTGTGTTTTTGTGCTCACCATACCTTTTAGTGTTTATTTCTGGAAAATGTCACATAAAGGGAAGTAAATGGACCAGAGAGTTCCACTCTTTACTGTATTTTTTTAAAACAAACAAAAAAAACCCCATGACCTTCCAATTAAGAACCAGCCAGTAATCTGGAGAGACAGATGGAGATTTGTGTTTGCCTTGGGCTGGGCTGGCGGGAATGGGGAGCAACTGCTTAACAAATATGGAGTTTTGGAACTAGAGAGAGGTGGTTGTTGCACAACATTATGAATCTACTGAATTAGTCGCTTTAAACTGATTTGCCCCTGAATTGGTCACTTGAAAATGATTATATTTCACCTCATTTTTTTTAAGTCGTCGCCTTTTTGTTCATGTGCCATTTATCATATTTAACCTAAATTCCGTGACAGTGTTACAATATTCATTGTTCACTTGTGTTTATAAAAAGGAGAAATCCAGCCTCAAAGATTGTGGTGTTTGGATGTGAGTGGACTTAACTATAATTAAAACACATAAATGACATAAGGTTTTCTCAGGCCTGGTCTTTCTAGTTGTTCCTTTGTCTGTTCAGTATTTGTCTAGGGTTTAATTAGGGTTTGGTTCCTCAGCTCCAGGTGTTTAAAAGTCCTGTTATTTGTAGAGTCTTAGGTTAATCTATAAATCTTGTCCAAACCTTTTGTCAGGACATCTACAAAAAGACTGATTTGTAAAAGAAGCATTGATATTAGAAAGCCCATCAGCGAAATAGGCTGACAGTTCAAATCATGTAACTTAGAAATTCTTATTTACTTAACTTTTTTGCATTTGTGTTCAAATACCTCATTCAGGGTAATTCCATTCCAACATTAATATATCTGGAAAGCACATTGTATGAGATGGATTATTGCTGCAGTCTCCTAGACCACCAGTTCTCCATTAGCTTGCGGTCATCAGAAATTTTATTCACATACCTTTGGTCCATTCTGTTAAATTTTCTTGAGATTCTTACCCTTTTCCTAACACTATAGTCATCTCTTATCAGACAGCTTGGGAGGCAAGTTAACATTTAAACCATTAGCCCATAATTTACCTTCTATAAATGGGGTTCTTTTAAAAGCAGGTAAACGTTTTTTTTCAACTATTGTTTAAGTTGGGTGAAAGGAAATATATGCTGTATGCTATAACAGTTTTCTTCCTAAATAAACCCCAAGTCTTTTTTTCTAATAGAGTATTTTATTTGTCAACAACTGAATATTGACTGTTCATAAAATAAGGGAATAAGCTTTATAAATTAAATAATTTTCACATTAACTCATTTTAGATGGATTTTATCTTCATTTCTAAGTAATTTTTAATTACAGTGATTCCAACTTTCTTTGTAATTATCTAATAGTGGTCTGTGAACACCTAAATGCTAAACAAGTCTTATTATACAGATTGTATCCCTTCCCGAATTTGCCTGTACATTTAGGTTGGTGCAAGCCAAGAATATTATAATATACTCAGTGGCAAGAGCAAATAGGTTTCCTTTATTAGACCATAGTAAAGTCACTAACTAGTTTTTTTTATGGCTTGACTTCTGTGTACTAAGTCCTTTTTTTCTGTTAAGTATGTACAAAGAGTAGCAGGAGACTATAAAAAAGGTATGAAATACTTAAGAGCTTTTGAGATAATAACAGCTCTTCATATAATGATGATAAGTATTCACTAGGTCACGCATACTTCAGATTAATGCCAATAGGAATGGTGTTTACTTATTTCATTTATAATATGTAGCTTCTTGGGTTACATCAGTGATTATTAATGATTGAAAAAGTTTGATTCCATTTTGGGGAAAGAAGCACCAGTCCCCTAAACTGTTCTAAATTATATTTTATAAAATAAAGTACTTAACATAATTTTTTTAATTGGCAGAAAGAATTTTCATGATTTGTAATGTATGATTAACTATAAAATAGTATCGAGTGGAACAGTCACTTCAAGATTCTGTTCTTAAAATTAAGTTCAGTTAAAACTTTGCTAAAAAGATAAGAGTTATGTATATAGTTACGTTTGAAGTACTTAATGTAGTAGTAAACTCTCCTTGTTTCCTATTTTGTCTTTATAGCATATAGCACTTTCTACATTGTGGGTTTAATATTATCCATGCAGATACCCTTTGTGGGATTCCAGCCAATCAGAACAAGTGAACACATGGCAGCTGCAGGTATGAGAAAGTATTTATTTTCCTTCTTCTAAAGAATATATAACTGTATGACTAGACAGTCTTCAAGGTATTTTTTGTTTGTTTTTAATTTTCATCATATTGGTTCTAAAATATCACCACTGTAAAATAAGATCATAGTTTTATTGAGACTTTCTGCTATTGTGTTCTTAAAATTGCCTATCAGCCACTGCTGTTTTGAAAAACAGAGCATCTCTTTTTGCACAATTCATGTTACTTGCAAACACTAAATAATATTCGCTTTTATAAACAAATATTAAACAGTATATCTGTATACCGAATTACTGTACTACTGAGTTTCCATTTCAGCAAATTTAGATGGAACATTTCATTTCTATGTTCCTTACCTCTCACTAAAATATGTTTATCTATGTCTACTAACTGGAATTAATGGGTTTTATATTAGTTATAAAGTCATATAATTCCCCTCCATATAAGCAGAGTATTTTGCCATTATTAATCTGGGTCACAACTAACAAGATAAGAGGAGATATGTGAATAAAACTTTATCGGAGATTCTGAACTCGAGGTCCATGGCCCATACGAAGGCCGTAAGTAATTATTTTATTTGTAACACTTTATAAGTATTAGTATATTTAACTTTCTGAGGTGATGTTCCCATAGCTTTTATTTTATTTATTTTTTGAATTTTTGTAAGAGTTTGAGTCAAACTGATGACACATGCTGGGGGGCAAGATCTCAAATGATCCCCATCCATAGCTTTTATCATCAGATTCTCAGTGAGGCTCTTGTAACACTCCCTCCCCCAAAGTTAAGAACCCACAACTTATTATACTATTATGTAGCATTTTCAAATCTGTGAAATACTTTTACTTGCCTTTCTAATGTGATGTTTTAAAATTACCAAGTAGTAATTTGAGAGAAATGTATATTCAGTTTGGAGTATACAATCATGTATAGCAATGTCTATGTAGGTACACAATCACCTTACTCTTTGCACATATTCATTATTACATTTCCTAAAATCAAAATAGTTGATAATGCTTATTAATCATTCTAAAATGTACTGTTAAAAATAACCCTTATTGCTAATTTTTTTTAAAAGAAAAATAATATTCCAGATGGGTTAGGGTTCTCATTCTTTTATTTTACACCTAATGATTTTGTATTGTGTTTTGTACATTTTGACAATTAAATACTTTTTGCTATTACTGCTTTAATTTTGTTTATCTTAGCACTCTTATCTACTAATTTAGAATCTTGGGCCGGCCGAGTGGTGCAGTGGTTAAGTGCTGGCCTTGGAAGCCAGCGGCCCCGGTTCGGTCCCACATATGAGGGCCAGTGACACTGCCCTCAAAAAAAAAAAAAAAAAAAAAAAAAAAAATTGAATCTTATATAAGTGTGTAATTAAGGTCATATCCTGTTGCGTCCTGCGTGGCTGGGTCGGGCTCCTCGAGAGGACTGACGGGGATTGGGAAAATAGAAATAATAGGCAAGAGACAAAGGATAGTTTAAAAGCAGTGTTAGCCAGGGGACTCAGTGTCTGATGGACGGTGAGCCACGAATCGAGCTTGACTGCAGCTTTTATCAGGATACACACAAGGAAGCAAAATTATTTTTTCTATGGTCTGTAAGTCCCATACATCATTCCAGAGAACTTAGCTCTAGGTCAAATCACCCCATGGCCTACAGGCTGCCTTTACTGAAAGTCTCATGACCTGTATACGTGCACCTCCTGAGAGACCAAAACTGCTCACTAAGAGGTCTAAAGGCAAGAATGCATGGAAGACTGATGTTATCACTTGTTCAGGTGTCACTTCTCAGGCAGGCTGTCAGCTCTGCAGACAAGGGGTCTCAGGCCCATGTTCTTCACCTCCATGATTCCTCCCATGGTATCCCCTGGACAGTGTCTGGCTTGGGTTACCCTTTTGATAGGGTTGTACCCGTCTTTGACTAACCAACCCTCTTTCTTGGGGTCCCATGGGGAATTGCCATAAACGTAGTGAAAGTACTGTCTCCACGAGGATCTGATGTTAAGGACAGGTGCATGGAGGCAGACAGCGAGGCTGCTTTGTGACCACAATATCCCATCACTCAACTATAAACAGTAGCTATATATCAGGATTTTCCTGGTCCAAGTCATTTGTATCCTTTAGTAAATCTTAGGATTGTTTTTTAATGACATTCCTATTTTTTCCCCCTAGAAAACATGTCATTAAAATATGGGACAAAGGGAGGAATTTAATGTGCTAAATGGGCTCCAGATACTAAAATGGGATTTTTCTTCCTTGGACCATGTATGGGGAGTGTGATCATTTTTAAAAAAAAAAAGTGTAACAATTTTTTTGGATGTATTAATTGGTTAACTGTCATTTGACAAAGGAAATGTTGGTTAGATGAAATGACTAGTCTTTAATATGAATGATACACAGGGTTTTCTAAGAACCTCTTCCAAAATAACATTTTTAAATGTCCTTAGAAAAGTGCTTTGTTGATTATATGACCTTTTTCTCCGATTAGGTGTCTTTGCCTTGCTGCAAGCTTATGCTTTCTTGCAGTATCTGAGAGACCGATTAACAAAACAAGAGTTCCAGACCCTTTTCTTTTTGGGTGTATCAGTAGCTGCAGGTGCTGTGTTCCTTAGTGTCATCTATTTGACTTACACAGGTAGGTGTCATCACTCATCACCTGTAGGATGTGAATCTTGACTCCAGATTATTCAAAAAGATAATTGTTTTACAAATTTTGTGCATGTTCTTTTATCCTAGGGGGTCAAATACTGTGCTTGTAGTCTTTACAAACAATACGAAAATTAATAATAGTCAAAGGATCTAAAATATGAATTGCACTACAAGTTGTGATTTTTATTTTTAGCAGTATCTTAATTTTGCTACTTCAGGATCTGATAAATTCACTTTCAGGCATCCTCTTGATAGATGAACAGGCCCAAACTGTATAAAATTCCAAGCTTCTGATGTTAACCTCTGCAGCATGCATTCTCTCTTCTTGTGTGCATATGTTCTCTCTCTCACCCACTTTGAAACAATCTACCAAATCAGTTTCAGTCTGCATTTGGGTTCTAAGTTACTTTCTGATTCTGATTTTACTAGTCCCTAGAACAAGACAGTTTCTTTCTAAAGGTATTCCATCTGTTAATGTATCAGCCCAGCTCATAAAATCATGAAGAATTAATTGATAGGAGTAAAAGGCATGAATGTTTGAAATGATCTTGATAATTTATCTAAATTTGACATACTGGATTAGATCATTTAAACACCTCCCCCTTTCAAAAATTATCCAATGTTATCTTACTGCCTTAGCTTTATTTTACTAGTGAACTAGAAATTTAAGGGAGAATTAGAAAACTTGCTATAATTTTATCTCTCAAGTTATGTTTCTCTGGAAATGTAATCTCCATGGGTGTTTGTTTTTATTTGATCACTTACCTTATTTTATCTGACTGCTAGCCCTGTGAAATATGTTGTCACCCAAAACAGAAAACTGAAATTCTTTTAATATTAGATTAACTTAATCCATAATAGTCAGTAAACATAAAACCAATAAAACAAACAAAAGCAATAAAAAAGCAGATTAATTTCCTCCATTTTTTTCCTTCCAAGGTTACATTGCACCGTGGAGTGGCAGGTTTTATTCATTGTGGGATACTGGGTAAGTGCGGATAAGTGATTTACCCTTATTATATTAAAATGCCCTTTCTCCCTCTGTTCTTATTGTCAGTGTCTTCATCAGTACTTGGGCAACATTTCTAAAGTACCTACCTTATACTAGTTTAGTAAATGTTGAATCTTTTATATTTTTCTTTGTTACAATATGTTTGGAATGCACCTTGAGTATGATATATAAGTCATGTATTTCTGTTCTGTGTGGGCAACTCCTTTTTTTAGTTTTGTCAGAACATTTCAGGTAACATTTGTGCAATTTTATTAATTGATTATTATTTTTACAAGTATATTCAAAGTGTCCATCTGTTAGTAATATTTAACTTTTAATCATTAAGGCTAGATGCTATGTAATAAACCCATAGGCTGTAAATAAGAAAAAATTTAAAATTTTTTCAAATGCCATATTATCATATTGTTTGATTTTTTTAAATTTTTTTTTAAAGATTTTATTGGGGAATTGAGGGAGGGGAACAGTGTTGGGGAATTGGGGGAGGGGACCAGCCAAGTTGTTGTTCTTCAGTCTTCATTGTGGAGGGCACCAGTCGCCATCTGGCTTCCTGTTGGCAGCTCGTGGCCTCTTAAACTCAACATGCTGTGTTCAGTTTTAGTTGCGGGTGGGCATAGCCATCATCCCATGTGGGTGTCGAACCGTCAGCCTTGTTGTTAAGAGCACATGCTCTCTCCTCTGAGCCATCCTCACGGCAGCTCAGCTCAAGGTGCTGAGTTCAGTCTTAGTTGTGGGTGGGCGTAGCCACCATCCTATGCGAGAGTCAAACCGGACAGCCTTATTGTTAGGAGTACACGCCTTATTGTTAAGAATGCACACCTTATTTATTCACTGACCCATCTGGGCAGCAGCTCAGCTCAAGGTGCCGAATTCAATCTTTAGTTGCGGGTGGGCATAGCCCACCATTGAACAGGTAATCTTGTTGTTACACTAGCTGAGCAATCCTGCCACCTATTGGCAGCCAGCGACAGCTCAGCTAGGGCGCAGCGTTCACTGACCCATGTGGGAATCAAACCGGCAGGCCCGTTGCTCAGAGCATGCGCTCTAAGCCAACTCTTAACCAACTGAACCACTTGGCCGGCCCCTTGATATTTTTAATCTAGTAAATATACAAGATAATATTTTTGTGTTTTTGTAAGAGTGCTATTATAAAATGAGTTTCTTTTGAAATTTGGTTTTAAATTAAACACCTAGTTCAATAAAAGTTTTTTTCCCTAAAATGTTTTCCTAAGGATAAAAAAATATATCTGTTGATGTTGATTTACCTTTCACCCCTGTTCCCATACTTCTATCTTCTTTAAAAACATACCACAATTTATTGAATGGGCCTACCTTTTGATATGATACCAGAAGGTTTCATGCCTAGGTTTAATTAAAGGGCAAAAGGTAATTTACGTATGAATGAAACTAACTTGTGGACATACACTTGAAGAGATCAGCCACTGGATCACTGGAAAGTTTGAAGGAAAACCCCTGTTGTATACAGTTATTCTGATGAGGTTAAATTACTGGGTTAAATATTTATAAGTCCTACTTATTCTTGCTTTCTAAACTTTAATGGACGACTTTGATATCTCAGTGTATTTCAGGAGTAATTTGTCCTGTCCTTTCCATTTCCCTCATCTGTCCCTGTGCCATCTAACTGGACAAAGTATATCTGCTAGTAATAAGTCCAAAAGTTAATGAACCTTGTTGATGCAAACATAGGTGATGCTAAGTTAAACTGCAGAACAAATTCCTGTTTGAGCAAAGATTTTTGTATTAAATAGAGCCAATACTTTTATAATATAATTGGTCTTAGGTAATTCTCCCAATTTTAGGGAGGGCATGTTAGTTTAGTTTTACCAATGTGGACCAGATTTATATCCAATATTATAGGTTACATTGGAATATACTTTTAAGTGAGATGGGATGGGAAATAGGAACCATATCTACAATCATAAAGAAAGTTTTTTTGTCTAAAAAGAACTCCTGTTTTATCATTTAATTTTAAATAATACTAACTTTTTAAATACCAGGTATGCAAAAATACACATTCCAATTATTGCATCAGTGTCTGAGCATCAGCCTACGACTTGGGTGTCTTTCTTCTTTGATCTACATATTCTTGTGTGTACCTTCCCAGCAGGCCTATGGTTCTGCATTAAAAATATCAACGATGAAAGAGTATTTGGTAAGAGATTTTTGATAAATACTTTGATTTAGAACAATTATTTTCAGTATTGAGATTATCACTTCACTTTAAAGTTTTGTTCTTCTTTGCATAACTACGTAGTCAAGATAAATGTCCTCCCTTATTTTTCATACATCTTAAGCAAGAAAAATCCAGTGAATTTGCATTATATATATTCTAACTGTTTTACCTTAGGACTAGTATATAAAATTTTCAGTCAATTTATTACGTTTTCTGAGAGGTTAATATTATAGTTTGTGGCTGAGAATTGGAAATTATAACTTTATTTACAGTATATTCTTGACTTAACTTTCTTAGTTAGATCTGATTGAATAGGAGAAGTTTGCAGGGGTGTCCATCATTGAAATTTCAGTGCAAAGTACATTTTGTAATGGAGTAAGAATCATCTTGAAGTAAACACCCTCTTCACCCTCAGATTTGTGTATATTTTCAGCTAACAAGACATAGAAATATAAACTATTTTAAAAGCAAGTGTTCAGAATCTGGCATTCAAAATATAAATGGACAAAATAAGCAGATACCAAAGACTTGTGTCCTGGGACTGTTTTGCATGTAATAAAACCTGAAACTGAAAAAGAAGTAACATGCACAGTCACACAAGTAAATAATCTATAGTACCAGGACTTGGACTTAAACTTGTACAAGTATGGGGCCTGGACCATGAGTGTCACAAGTTACTATTCCAGAGTGAAGTCAGGAGAAAACAAAAAGATGGCACCTCCATGAGTTCTAACCAAAGGATGACACTCGTTCTTCTCTAGTTTACATATATCAGTGTTTCTGGAGAAGGCCATGTTGTTATTGCATCTTTCAGAAAGATTTAGCGTAAACATATTGCCCACCCTAAGACTCAGCAATCCTAATCCTAGGCATATATCCAGGAGAAGTGAGTGCATATGTCTAACAAAGGACATGTTTAGCAACGCACGTAGCAACTTTATCCATAATCCCTAATTAGAAATATTCCAGAGGTTATCAGCTGTACAATAGATTAATTCTGATGTATTTGTATACTGGAATACTAAACACAGCAATTAATAAAAGAATAGTGGTAAGTTTTTTAAAAGCCAGTACAAAAGAGAACATTTTTATATAATTTTGTTTCTATGAAGTTCAAGAATAGGAAGACTAAATCAGTGATTATCTTTTTATGGGATGTGGGGAGGGCAGTTACTGACTGGGAAGAAGTATGGGGGGGTCCTTCTGAGAAGGTATACAATACAAAAGTTCTATATTTTGATATGGATGGTAATTACAAAGGTGTGTGCATATATAAAAATTCATTGAACTATATACTTAAGAACATGGTCTAATACATGTATTTTTTAGTTAGGAAAATAAATTTTAATTAGCTTCAGATAAGAGAAGAGCTCAAATGACTCATTGACTTTATAAAGTCACATAGCCTACTTGTAAAACCTTCAGCCAGAAATGGTAGTTGAGCCTTTCCCTCTGGTTAGCACACTATGTGGAAGGCTTTGGCTGTTGGGAATTACTTTTAATTTTTTTAAAGTCTTTAACAGTAACTACACAAGTTCCCCCTTTGACTAAATATAGTCTTCTCATCCCACTTTTACTTTAAAGCAGGCTTTATGCCAGATATTAGCACTAGCTTTTCATAGACTTTATTTGAGTCTACTAACTTACTGTGCCTGATAATATAATTCACCAAATATGTTTTCATCCATCAGCTATGGATTTTCTAATATGTGATACTATTGACAAATAATGAATTGTTTCATTCCCCGTAATAACTATAATTAAATTTGAATCATGATCAATTTCTCTAAACTGTTGACATGTAGTGTTTATTTAGTCAACATTAGTTATAATTTCTAAATACAATTATTAAATCATTTGGTCAGCATTATTAATTTAAAGACAATTAGCTCTTTTAGGAGATGTTTGCCTATTTTTAGATTTGGTTTATAATATGGTATTAAATATTTAGTTTCCTGTGAACATTTTCTTTTCTGAAGTGTTATAAGAGAGTTTGTCTTTGCAGTTGCTCTGTATGCAATCAGTGCTGTCTACTTTGCGGGAGTGATGGTGCGGCTGATGTTGACTCTGACTCCAGTCGTCTGTATGTTGTCTGCAATTGCCTTCTCAAATGTTTTTGAGCACTATTTGGGGGATGACATGAAGAGGGAAAACCCACCTGTGGAAGACAGCAGTGATGAGGATGACAAAAGAAACCCAGGAAATTTGTATGATAAGGTGGGGAATCTAAAGTAATGCCTTTAAAAATGTTATGTGCTTTATTTTTTTCACCACAGTAAGAACTGTACATATTAAGAAATCTGATTAAGCAAAGGTTTACACAAACTGTGTGTGACATTTCTAGTTGGCATCTTCTGTTTGCCTCAAAATTCGAATTCTGGTTAGTCGTTTAGCTCACAATAAGAAAATAGAATGTAATCAGACAAAGAATTCTCATTCCCTTTTGGTCAGGTTTTATCAAGAACCCCTCTATGTTTGAGAGCTAAAACCTGGTGTTCTACTAAGTTACATAAAATTGAGCACTATAAACCCATCTGAAACCATTTGTACAAGTGCTTGTTTTTGTGGTCCCTATTCAATGTAAACTTTTTAATTATTTGGTTGATTTGAATAGTAAAACAAAGGGAATAATAAAGTACCTTTAAAAACAGAAAGTCTCTAGTTTGTTAGCAATAGGCAGCTGGCCAATACAATGTAATTTACTTTTAACCTCTTCGGTAACAGCAAGATAATTTTGGTGCAAGTGTGGAAAAGACTTTTAAGAATTACAAGTAGAGCACTTGTCTTAGATGACATTATTCAACTTTATTGAGTATTAACTAGGTTTGAAAATACCAATAAGCAGTGAAACTTCCCAGTATAAGTATTAACTTGGAAAATCTTTCTTTCCTTACTATAGTCCAATATAATTCCTATACATTTGTGTTAATAAGCATGTACCTGCTTTTGTGTTTGTGGTTATGTTCTATTTTGTGGTTTTTCAAATTAGCCTTACAATTTAGAACATATGACTCTGTTCTGTTCTCTTCTTTTTGATGTTATTTTCAAAAATGAATCTTTTAACAAGTGTATGGGTTTTGGGGTTTGGAAACTGGAAGGTTGATTCTGATCATGCAGTTTTTATCCTATACTGAAGTTCCACGTGGCCTGGATTTTAGCTAGACAGTGTCGTTTTCAGGATGGGGAATTCAGATTTTGTTAAGAACAGGTTGCCAGAATGAGGCCATTTGGATATCTCCTTTACATTTAAGTAAAACATAAGGACAACAGGATTTGGAAGCAGCTACTTACAGAGATCCTTTGCTCTGTGACCAGCTCCTGGACTGGTATAGTTCCAGGAAATCTCATTCACATTTGACTTCATAATTTACCTTGATAATTTTTTAAAAACATTGTATTGCTCACACAAGAATACCTGATGGTATACATTTTCCTTCTCAATGAATTAAATTGACAGATTAACATTTCCTCAACTTTCCCCCTTGAGTGTCTTAATGAAGCAAGTCAAATGATGAATTTGGCTAACCAGTTTTTTGTATCTTCAGGCAGGTAAAGTGAGGAAACATGTAACTGAACAGGAAAAAACTGAAGAGGGATTAGGTCCTAATATAAAAAGCATTGTCACCATGTTGATGCTGATGCTGTTGATGATGTTTGCCGTCCACTGTACCTGGGTCACAAGCAATGCCTATTCCAGTCCAAGTGTGGTCCTGGCCTCTTACAATCATGATGGGTAAGAAAGTAACTTGGCTACAAAAGGATTTTATACTACTTTTTTTGTCTCAGAAGTTAGAATTCAAAGATAGAATGTTCCTGAGGCTCTGCATTTGAATCTACCATGTATTCTTGCTGCCTTCCCCCCTCCCGCCTCCTTTGGTAGGTGTAGATAGCGGTCATTGTATTTTATGCTCTTGTCCAGAATATCTTTGCATATGTAACACATACATTAGTTTTTCTCAAAATGTGGTCCTTGGGCACACAGTAAGTTTTCACTTAATGTTGTTGATAGGTCCTGTGACTTTAATGAAAACAACATCGCAAAACCAATTTATCAGATTAACTGAACAAGAGTTATTAATAAGTTCATATGGCATCTCGTCAGTGTTATAACTCACAAGGAAAATTATTCCAGAACCTGTTGTTCAGCAACATCATTACCAGGAAGCTTGTTAGAGATGCAAATGCATGATCCCACCTAAGCCTGTTGAATCAGGCCTGCAGGTGGGGCTCAGCAATCTACTTTAGTAAGCCCTCCAGGTTATGATGACGTGACTAAAATTGAAGAACAGCTGATTGATGTATTGCCTGCCCACGCTCCAACCCCAGCTTCTGCTTCACCTGGGTGCTTGTTAGACTTGCAAAATATCAGGCCCCACTCCAGAACCACCAAACCAGAATCTGCTTGGTTTTTGTTTTCCACCAGATATCCAGGTGATTTGTATGCATATTAAAGTTTAAAAAGCATTAGTCTAGCTCTTTATTGATTTCACTTCCCACCCCCCACCTCATCATTGAGGGTTTTACTTACTATCCTTAAAATGTGAAATTATTCAATGGCTTTGCACCTCAAAATTTTAAGCTACCCTCTTCACATTTTTAGATCTCATTAAAAAGGATATTGTGATTCTTTTCAGCACCAGGAATATCTTAGATGATTTTAGAGAAGCTTACTTTTGGCTAAGGCAGAATACAGATGAACATGCCCGAGTGATGTCTTGGTGGGATTATGGGTATCAGATAGCTGGAATGGCTAATAGAACGACTTTGGTGGATAATAACACCTGGAATAACAGCCACATAGCACTGGTAAGTATTCGATAAACAAGATCAACATTACAAATCTTTATTTACTGCTTAGCAATCAAGCTCTACTTTTGACTAAGTAGGAAAAATGAAGGTAAAAGTACTCACTGCTTGGTAAATTCTCAAAATTCCTCTTTATACATTTCTACAGCATTTATACATTCATTCAATAAAGTGAGTTCAAGGTAATACATATTTATTTTGTTTTTAAGAATTGTGTTATTTAAGTGTCATTCAGAATTACAGGCTGATTTCTAGCAGATCTCTTGATATATTTAGCTCATTGTAGAATTAGGCAAAATCTGAAAGTTTTAAAACACTAAATTTAACTTATATTTTCTATTTTATAAATTAAGAAAATTATTAGCAAATATATAAAGCAAGTGTACTGTATTTTATAGGCATGTAAATTATGTTCACTCTATTAAATAACTAATTTATATAAATTAAGGAGGTAATCACTTTTCTGTTCTTTAAAGATTTTAAATAGATCATGGGTGTTAACCAAATGAGTTTTATTTGTATTAGTGTTGTAGCTAATCATGAGATGATTGGTAGACTGGGGAGAAGAATATATTTGTGCTAGTTAGATTGCTGGTCATTCCTGGCCTTGAGGTTACGAGAAATTCTATTTCTTTTAAACTTGCCGGCTTTTATGTTAAAATGTTAATTTCATGAAACTTAATTATTAGCAAAATATTGGAACTTGTATTCTGATTTTGACATTTCTGCTGTATTTGGTTATAGTAAGTGAGATGCTTATAAATCTCAGTAAATCTGTTGAATTGATAGCAAATCATTTCTATAAAAATTCCATGTAAATCAAACTCTTGAGATGCATTCTATGATACATTAATTTTCATTTTTAGCATATTGTGGGACTAATAAGTACAAACATTCTCATGTTTTTATTCGGTAGGTGGGAAAAGCTATGTCTTCAAATGAAACAGCAGCCTATAAAATCATGAGGAGTCTCGATGTAGATTATGTTTTGGTTATTTTTGGAGGGGTTATTGGCTATTCTGGTGATGACATCAACAAGTTTCTCTGGATGGTTAGGATAGCTGAAGGAGAACACCCAAAAGACATTCGGGTAAGAAACTTACCAGTTCAGATCTGTGAAAGACAGCTCACAGTGTCCAAGTAATTCTCTTATCTTGCTAATTACATTCTCCTAGCCTCCAAATTAGTCTCTCATTCTGACTTTACTATTTATTAAAGATACTATAAGCCTTTTTCCAGTTGTAAAACTTTTGAAACCCATACCTGATACCTCTGTTCTCCCCTCTGAAGCAATCCCTTGTCAAGACTCTTGCTTTGACTCCTTCGTTTTACTTCTGCCCTTTCTTTGCATTTCCATTGCTTCCACTATGTTATTGACTCTTACAATCATAAACTTGAAATAGGACAGTAACCTTGAAATTGCTGTCTTTGCCTTAGTCTTGTTCCCTCTTCCAGTCTAATGTGACATTGATCATGTCAGTTTTATAGCTTAAAACTCTCCCATAGATTAGGGAAAAGGACCTTGAAACCAGACAGACATGAGTTTTGAACTAAAACCCTGCCACTATCATCGTGGTGCTATGGGCAAGTTATTTTTGGCCGTCAGAATTATATGCTTTGAACACTAGGTCTTGTCCTATGTTCTGGTGTGACTTAGGCAGCCTATGCTTATCTCTAACGGGGATGTCAGGGATAATTCATTTGTAATGCCGCTCTGAGAATTTGGAGTACTGTAGCTGAAGCCTCGGCCTAATAATGGCTGGTAATCCCTGTAATGAGCCAATGGTCTAAAATCCAAACTCCTTAGCTTGGAATACAAACCCCTTAATACTTCTCTTTCTTTACTGGCCTCTTGTCCCTCTGCCAATTTTTTCCCACTCTGTCAGGTTACTGTAGCCCATGAAACTTGCCCTGTGGTTTCTTTCCTTGACTCATCTGACACATGGTATTTTATACTCTTCTCTTTCTTGGGATACCTTCCCCACCACAGATTTGTCCCCTCTCAGAATCCCTTCTCTGGTACATTCATGTCTGCACTCATCATCAAATCACACACAACCTGTTCTGTAGGCAGATTACGTCATATATGTCCTACTGAGTTGTGAGCTCTTAGAGGATAGGCTTCCAGCATTGTGGTTTCTCTAATGAAGGCACAAAAGATGAGAGTAAGATTCACCACTGATCCAGAAGAAAGCCTTTTGGGGCAGTGTATGTCTGTGTTTCATGTGACAGGGATGAAGTAGAGCAAAGCCCTGGATTTCCTGTTCAAATGTAAATACTGTGACATTTCCCTGAACTGTAATTAATAATTATTTGTATTAAATTAATCTTAATTTTCCCAGTATGTGATTTTCTTATGTGGATTTCCTTTAGCAGTATTAAAATTGTGACATGTGATAATTCCAGATATATGCTTGGAACATTTATATAGAAATTCTTAGAACATTTATATAGAAATTCTAAATTCCTATGCTTTTTAAATTCACTATTTTAAAACTTTGTGAATAGGTAATATGGTCACATGGTTAAAAAGTAAAATATTAAAGGATATATATTGGGTTGTCGGAAAAGTCACAACGCATTTTTACAATGAAAAAAACAGAAAAAAGATACGTCATGACATTTCCGACAGCCCAATAGTATAAGTTTACCCCCACCCAAAAGAAAAAGAGCCCATAGTAATTACTTTTTTTTTTTTTTTTAGCTGAGCCATCCTGCCACCTGTTGGCAGCTCAGCTCGGGCTGGGCATCGAACCGCTGTTGCTCAGAGCTCAGCTCGCACACTTAAATACTTCCCATCCCAATTAAAGAATGAATTTTAAAGTTCATAGGGAAGATAAAGGACAACATTTAAGAAACCTCTAAAAAGGAGTAATAGGAATGAGGATAGGGAGATTGGAGAGAACAGATCTACCTGGTATTAAAAATCATGATGTTGGTACCATACTTTTTAAATTATTAAAGTTTTATATCATGGTTAAAATCTGGGAAGGTTAATTGCCTTCCCTCCCTCAAAGGGTATTGTTCTTTGAACAAAGAGTGTTTTTCTTTTTCTGTGTTTTCTTAGATTCTCTTATTTTTTATAAATGAATCTTAGACTCAACTTTAAAAAAGATCTATGATAGTTTTGTGGGTGTTTTTAGGGCTCACATTTAATTTATAATCCTCTGATACAATACTTTTTTGAGATGCAACTAAATATGACTTTATGAAGATACCCTAAAAGCTGGGTCTTACAGGGAAATAAATGTAGAGGGGAACCTATAGCTTCAAATGTGTTAAATTGAACTGGCACAGAAACTCCTGTTTTCTTTCTTATAGGAAAGTGACTATTTCACCCCACAAGGAGAATTCCGTGTAGACAAAGCAGGATCTCCCACTTTGTTGAATTGCCTTATGTATAAAATGTCATACTACAGATTTGGAGAAATGCAGGTTAGTTACATCAGTTTTTCTATAATCTTTATTTAAAAGAATATTTTAAAAGTTGTGTTTGCATCTAGAACACCGGATAATGATGCTTTGGTTATGCTGTAAGAAAAATGTTCATATCTATCAATTCTCTTCCATCTCCATTAAATTTAGATTGCTTTTTTTTTTTTAATTAAAGCAGTAAAATAAGTAGTTTATTAGAAGATATAGTACATTTAGAAGTAAAAGTAGACCTGAGTACTAGAGGATGGCTCAAGGGCCCATTACCAGAAGTTACATTCCAAAAAGTGTGGAGTGGGCCACGCGCAAAGGCGAGGCTCAAAGGGAAGAAGCGGCAGCAGAAGCAGCCAAATTTAGATTTCTGAAACTTCTATGTGAAAAATTAGAGAAAAAATTTCAGATCAAATATTTCTTTCCAAAATATTAATACTAGGCTCAAATCCAACCTTTTGCTTGCCGTCCAACCTTTTAGCCTCACGCTTGGCCTCATGCTTTTTGAAGACATTGTTCTCCAGGTAAGAGGTCTTCCTGCTTAGTAAACAATGTGATATTAAGTAGGTTACTTTGCTGCTTGGTAGGGGAAAAGCCTAAAATTAACGAGTTTAATTATATAGACACCTCAGATACTCACTCTATCTGTATTTTTCATTATCACAGATAGCTAGGACTATCTAGGTCAGAGTTTCCTAGAAAATTAGAATGATGTGGTACAAAAGCTTTAAGGGCCCACAAAATGAATGAATGTGCAAAGAGGCCTGGTGTCCAAAAGAACAATGGACTTACTGTCGTAATAGCTGGGTTTTAAATCTGGCTCTGTCAAATCATATAACCCTTAGATGATACATATCATTCCTGGACTTGTTCTTTTTTCTTGTCTGTATATAATAGGAGTTGGACTGATGACTTGATTTCCAAGGTTCTTTATGGTTCTTAGATTGCATGGCTATAATAAAAGTTAAACCTTCACACCAAGATTTCAGTGACAACTACCTTATTCCATATTGTGTTTGGGTTAAGTTGATACTAGAGGAAAAATTGCTTGTTTAATTTTATACAAACACCAGGGATCAAGATAATATTCATCACTATTAATTTGAAATTACAGGTGGCTTTTAAAAAATAGACAATAATTTTACTACTAAAGTAAGGTTTTTGGTTGTGTTCTGATTTCTTCTAAAGACCTTGTCTCTAAACTCATGCTAAGAAAGAAGCGCTTAAGCCATAATAATTAGTACCTCAGAAAATGCGTCAAAGATTAGTTTCTCTGTTCACTAATGGCAGCATCAAAGGGTTTTGGGTTTTTTTTCTGTCCTTTAATTTATCAACAGTTTTAAGCCATGCTTCTGGCATGTGTTCATTTTGGTGCCTTCTCTACTCAATATACGTGTAAGACGTGAAGTATAACTTTCTATCGTGTAGATGTGCAAGAAGAAATAATTCCCTCTTTGGAGTAGATTTAGATTTGCTTTCAAGTTGACTTCACTTATGCTTTGTGTGTCAACATAAATTTGTCTGAGAATTTCTTAAAGTCTTCTCTCCCTTACCTGTAGTTTTTCAAATTCTCTTTATTCCTCATAAATCCTCCCTTGGTTAGGCTTTTTACACTTCCTTTGTAGTTCCCACTGTCAGGTTATAATTTCACTGTTTGCTTGTGCATTTATTGAGCAAGTAACTAAAGCCACTCTCTGAATAAGATAAAGTCATAATGCAGCTTACATCCTGGTGGATACAGGTAATTTTAAAAATAAATAAAAACATTAACAGTGAACACAATAGAGTAAAAGATAAGGGAACAGTGGAGGAGACTTCTCAACTACCAATCTCAAGACAATGCTTTCCCAAAGAGATGGTATTTGGGCTGAGACCAAAGGGAAGAAAGCAGCCAGCCATGCCAAAGAGTTGAATGGGGAACGTTCAGGCTGAGAGAACAGGTAGAGCAAGTCCCCAAGGCGGGAAAGGAGCCGCCTGTTCTCTCCATACCTACAGAAAGGCTGTGACGGATTTCATTTTGCTGTTTTGGTTTTTTTATGCCTGCAGGCTCCTCATCCACTCTAAGGATTTAGTGAAATTCTAATTCTACTATTTAGTTTCTCCCTTTCTAGTTAAGAGTATATGAGAACTGTTATGATACATTACTCTGGTTCTATTTTCCTAGTTTAAAAGGGGAGAGTTTTACTCTAACGATAACATTTACTACCTCCTAATACTGAATGTTTTCCAATATGGTTAATATCCAATACTGTCACTTTTGCAGCTGGATTTTCGTACACCCCCAGGTTTTGATCGAACACGTAATGCTGAGATTGGAAACAAGGACATTAAATTCAAACATTTGGAGGAGGCCTTTACGTCAGAACACTGGCTTGTAAGGATATATAAAGTGAAAGCACCTGATAACAGGGAGACGCTAGACCACAAACCTCGAGTCACCAACATTTTCCCAAAACAGAAGTATTTGTCAAAGAAGGTGGGTGTGAAGTAGTGTCACGTCTTTATAAAAGGGTAACTCAATGTTGGTTGGTCTGAAAAATAACTACTAAAAATTGCCAATAAATTGCCGTTTGCCAGGTCTATAAAGACTATGGTTTATATACAAAACAAATAGCAGGCTAGCCTAGCCTGCTTTCAAACTGAGCACTCAGATATCCCAAACAGCACCTTTTTGTCCCATTCCCATTAGTAAGACTTATTCGTAAATTAAGATGTGTCTGTGGTCATCGCTTTCTGAACTTTGGTGAAAGTTAAAATGCCAAACACTGAATTAATACGAGAATTGGTTCCTCATCTTTTGGTCAGAGCAAATTTATATTTCATTTTTCATGTTCTGTTCTTAGTATAATGTTACTTTATTAATCATTGAATAAAGAATAAGCTTGGGGGCCGGCCGAGTGGCGCGTTGGTTGAGAGCTGGCTTGGGATGCCAGCGGCCCTGGTTCGGATCCCAAGTGTGAGGGCCAGTGACACTGCCCTCTACAGCTAAAATGGTGAACAACAGCTCCACCTGGAGCTGGGCTGCTGTGAGTCCCTGGGAAGGCATAGCTACAGCCCCTGCTGCAGTGGGCTGCCATAGGCTACAGTAAGTGGCCAGCAGCCAGCGTGAGCTGGCTGGCAGCCGGAGTGAGCTGCCAAGAGCTGCAGTGAGCGGCCGTCCAGAGGCCACTGACTTACCTGCCTCATCTGGGAAGAGCACAATGATGATACCAACATGGGCCAGTGAAGCGATGGCCTCCACAACTAGACTGAGGAACAAAAAGACAGCAACTTGTCTGTTCCTCTTCCCCAATTCCCCAGCGCTGTTCCCCTCCCCCAATTCCCCAATAAAAATCTTTAAGAAAAAAAAAAGAATAAGCTTGAGTTGGCTGAGTCCAGAATCAAAAAAAAAATCATTTGTCTTAAGATAATTATTTTTAAATATAATTATCATGACAAAGCTTGTAGGCAGGAATTATGAGCCTATCTATTAGCTCTTTTGTAATAAATATTTAATAAGATATAAAATATATTATTGGAGGTCATTCTTGCTCATTTAAGCCAAATAAATCTAATCTTTGCTACAAAAGACTGCTAAAAAAAGACTATTTATATAGGTTGCCCTCTTGGGAGATGGGAAACATGAAATGTTAAGTTGTATTCTAAGGTACTACACTTACAATACTAATAATTATTAGACTGTTTTCAGTCTTAAGCCTTGAAAGGTGCTTGGGTTATATTGCCCTCATCAATTATAGTAGTCTCCCCTTATGATACATTCCAAGAGCCCCAGTGGATGCCTGAAATCACAGATAGTACCGAACCCTATATAAACTGTTTTTTCTTATACATATATACCTTTTCACTTAAGGAAGTGCTTTACAAAGCTTTGCTTTGGCACATCCAAGTTGTCAGCATCACTACTTGTGTGCTTTGGGACCATTGTTAAGTAAAATGAGGCTTATTTTAACACAAGTACTGCAATACTTAGACTGTCGATCTGATAACCAAGAGAGCTACTTAGTGACTGACTGAGGGAGTGGATACAGTGTGGAGATGCTGGACAAAGGGATGAATCACATCCCAGGAAGGACAGAGCAGATAGATGGCATGGCATGTCATCACACTAGTCAGAAGGGTATGAGGTTTACAATTTAGGAATTGTTTATTTCCGGAATTGCCCATTAAATATTTTCAGACCAAGTGTAACTGAAACCATGGGTAAGAGGGGACTATATTATATTTTAAATCATTGAAGCAATTGTCATTGCTTTACATTACTCAAAATATACTTCAAATACCAGGGGTGCCAAAAAAATATGTACACATTTTAAGATATCTATGTTCAAGCAGTAGATCGCCATAATCAGAAGTGTCTGGACGCTGATGGTAACCATTCTGAACACCTCTTGTAATTGCAGAAGTCGAACTTGACTCGTATTCATCTTTTGTTATTGGTATATATTGAGGATTATAATTTTAATGGTTTTTTCCTTTCTTAAAATGTGTACATTTTTTTGGCACCCTATAGGTTCATAATACAGGTTATTTTATTTTGTACTAAAAAAGTGCTGAGTGTTAGCTGTATGATATATCAATAGAAACTTTTAAAATAAGTTTAAATAAGTTCTGTGCCAGATATATTGGGCTGTCAGAAAAGTCATGACGTATTTTTCTGTTTTTCGTTGCAAAAATGCGACATGACTTTTCCGACAACCCAATAGATTACCATATCTAGACTAATGTATTAGAATATGTCATGTACAGCTGACACTCATGTTAGCCATATCAAATTCACTTACCAGTCTTTACATCAAATGATCTGGTTTCTCAGAGGCATGCAATAGGAGAAATTGGTGAGTCACATCAGTGCAGCAGTCAAAGTAAATCCTGCTAGTCTCAAGACAGTTACTCCTAAAACATCTAAGCCCAGTTAAAGTCTACTTTTTCTGAGAAACAAGGCCATTGAACTTGTCATAGTGAATTTTCTTAATCTGACCTCTTTTTGTCTTCCCATTATTTCACCAAAATGATTAAGTGAATGGATAAAGAAAAATTATTTATTTTTATAGTATGTTTTGTATGCCCCAAACATACTCTAGTAGCCAGTAACATGGATTTTGAATTTCTGGTTTCCATGGCTTTATGTCCTCTGTTTTGTACTAGTACCAGGATGTTTTTTCCTTGTTTGCTTTCCTCAGTTCACCCTGGTTTTTACTTTGGGGGTGGGTGGTATGGGTGTTTCCCAGCAGTGATTCTGGGAGTTTTCCTGCTACCGCCAAGCTGACATGGCTGAGGCACTAAGAATTGTAGTCCAGGGCTGCAGAAAAGGTTTTTGGGCATGGCTCACTGGCCCTAGAGCAAAATACCCTGAGGGCCTAGCTGCCCACTTTGCATAGGCCTGGGCATTTAACATGATCTCACAAAAAGGTTTCATGTTAGAAACTGTGGGTAATGGCGATAAAGAAACGAACTCATTGACCTGGTCTGAATTTTTTTTTTAAATTGTACCTTCTGAAACTTTACTTTTTGCCTTAATAAGTATAATAATAAGGTAACACATAATTGTGAACAGGTTAATTTTTGTAACCTTAAAAAGGATTGCATTTTGCTTGTTCTTATATTCTTGTCACTGTGAGAAAAAAGTATAAATTGTTTTAAACTGAACATCATAAATAAATGTACACAGTACATGACTTATGCTAAGTTTCTGAAAACCCCTCTAAAAGTTGTATTTAAATGTAAAAATTGAATCAAGTGGTCAATCTCTTGAGTTTTCAGCCTCTGCTACCCAATGCTTTGATAGTGCATTAAACTATTAGTTTCCAAAGCAATATTTCCTTTTTTCAATTATCTGTGGGTATATCAGATTGGCAGACACATGTGCCTATGTGATTTATCTCGTAGGATTCTGACGTAGCAAATATTTTTGCAGTAAGTTCTGCCGCCACATTTGTAGTAATTTGTTTTTTATACCAGAAAGCACCTGTTGTGTTTTATACCAGAAAGATCCCGAAGTGTTAAGAATTATATATTACTTTCTTAAAGATCTATGAACCTCAAGGGATGCTCTCTGTGGTTTTTCCCTAGATGTTTGGTTTTTTGGTTTTGGTTTTGGTTTTTTCATTTTAGAGTGCTTATTTTCCTACTTAAATTGGAGAATATGCCAAGTAATTTTATTTCTGTTTTTTTACAATCATCCTCATTTTACAAATAAGAAAACTGGCTTCAAAATTTACTAGTTAATGTGTATTTCTGACATACAGCAAATTCTTCGAGGCCAAACCAGGAGAAGCATTAATGTTTTCTCATTCCTTAGTTCAGTGCTATATTGTCATGCCTGGAAATGTGATTATTACAGCTGAGCAGTTAATGGTTGAGAGAGTGGGTTCATTGACCTGATGGTAAAGGGTATGCAATATGCATTTGAGTAATGCTCTGGTAGTCATTTTATCTGAAAGCTAGAAACCTAGTCCAGTCTATCTTGGATCTCAGTATACTCAGCATAGAACAGTCAGTGGTGCCCACTGACTTCAAGGAGTCCAGCCACAGGAAGGGCTGAGACGAAGACAGCCTTCATCACAATGCGGTAACCACGTGTATGTGTTTAATCTGTAGGAAACCTGCGCTAACACAATGTGTTCTGTTTTCTTTTTAGACTACGAAAAGGAAGCGTGGCTACATTAAAAATAAGCTCGTTTTTAAGAAAGGCAAGAAAATATCTAAGAAGACTGTCTAAATATACTGTTCTGGTTCCTAACTTGAAGCAGTTGTCCTTGTGAGAACCGGTCTTTGCCTTTAGCTCATGTCATGTTTCACAGCAACAGAGGGTACAGAACCATCACTGGTCCAGGTTAATGTACAAAATTTTTTGGCAATGCCTGATTTAGAAAATATAATTGGCTTATTGAGAATAGCTGTTTTCGATTTGTAATGTGAAGCAAGACAGAGCACTGCTGTAAATGTCTAACAGCAGGGTTTTTTTATTGGTACATTTATCCTTCAAATCTGAGAATTTGGACTAATTGCACCAAAGAACCCTCTAATTTGGTCCCTGGCACATGCATACTTGTCAATGTTTTTATTCTTTTACAAGACGTGCATTTTATTTGAAATACCCAAATAGCAATATATAAATTACAAATGATAAAATGTTGAAGCGAGCTTCTTGAACCAGTAAACTTAAGTACAGGTCTGAGAAAGAGGTATTAGAAACGTAATTTTACTTCTCTGAATTATATTTATTTTCATGTTTCTTCAATGCAAAGAATGTTTCATCAAATGTACATTTTCTGTTGCTTAGTGTTTGCTCTAAGAAGAAGCTGCTGTTTCAAAGATGAACCTCTGCGTAATTAATTGATTCAAATAGTTTTTTATGTTGACACATTACTGCTGCTGTTAGCAGTTATGTTCACCAGGTACTTAACAGAGCAGATCTTATACATTGTTCATTCAAGGGCTAAATTCATATCCTTTGGAAATCATGGCAACTGCACAGAATGTTGCTTACCAGGATGGAGTTTGTATCTTAGTACTGAGTTTAGCACTATGTTTACATATAAGAGATAAAGGAAAAAAAACCTTAAAATGGACGGGTGTCCAAAGTTCATCTTCTGTGACTCTTCAGAATGACCAAGGATTTGTAAAGTTTGCCTGGACTTCTCATTTTATAACAGTTTCATCCATCATGATGATTTTTGTCCTCTGCTCCATATTTTTTTAATCACTTAAAGCATTTGATGAAACACTCTTTAATGCTATATGCATTTTCTTACTTTCATTAAAAATGTGATGGTCGTCAAAAAATGCACTAAAATATAAATGGAGATTGAACATGTTCACTTTCCAGCTTATAGGCAACTTTATATAGACTTGAAAATTTTCTCCAGTTGTTTAGTAAAAGTGAAACAGAAGGGTTTTTCCTGCCACAAGATTTAACTTTTTTTTATACAAACAAGCATAACTTACACCACTGCTTTTGGTGGAAAAGTGCAGAATAGTATGTACCTTTTATGAAGAAAAGTGTAATTTACAATATTTGGTGAGAATGTTAACTGATTTTCTTTTCCAAAGTGTAGAATATTGTTTGATTTCTAGAATTCATTTTTGACCCAGATGATGGTTCTTTTACAGACCAATAAAATGGCTGAACATTTTCACAAATAAAATGTAACTAAATCTGGATTTCTGATACCTTGTCATTTGGGGGATTTTGTTTTACTTTGTTGCTTTAAAATTCGATGCAGAGACATTGTTGACTGTAGGGGAAATAAAGGTAATTCAAGTTTTGTGTTAAGTGTGTTGTCTTTTACAAATCTTTTGTTTTTCAAACGAGTTAGAGCACTGAACACATCCTTCCTTCATGTTGTTCACTTTTACAAAGGTTATAGAGAGTATGTGAGGAAAAGAAGCGCCCAGTTCCACTTAGACTTACCTATTTTGTTTTGCCCTATTTTTACCCCAGATTTTAAAAAATTGTATGACTTGTTATCAGTTAGTGAAGGGGAGAACACCTAGCTACATAGGAATTTTGTCTCCATTTAAATGAGGATAGGACTCTAACAAAAGCCCTGCTTCATGAAGTTCTGGTATTCAATTAGTCAAATCTTCATTGTATAATTTTCTCATTAAGAGCAGGAATGATCTCTCACCTTTCTCAGTTTTAGGGAGTACCATTTTGATTCAATGGATTGCCTCAATAAAACACCATATTGTAACAACATTTGTGATTTTATTGTAGCAGAGAAGTGAAATTATAGTAGTTTAAATACATTGGAATGTAGGATAATTGGCTTAGAATATTCTTTAGATCTCTAAACTCATGTCAGGTGTGATCGCTACTAGCACCATACATCACAGGGTGATGTATTAAATATCAAGAGCTCCAAGCTTTAGACTGTCAGAAGGTTTTGTTTTTGTTCCACATCTTAGAATTGAACTTTGTAATATAAATTAGGCAGTGAGACAGCAAGTGCAAAGATAAAATTCAGTTTTCAAACTTATATTGTTACCTACTTGAGTTTGCATTTGTAGAGTTTTTCTATGTTTGAGTCCCTAGCCATGACCAAGAGGCCAGCATCCTGTAGAATAGTACTATTTCCATAGCTGAGGGGTCATAAAAGCATAAACTCTGGAGCTACTGTACCTTTTTTAAAAAAAATTTTAACTGTAATATATAACAAAATTTACCATCTTCATCATTTTTAAATGTACGGTTCAGTAGTGTTGAGTACATTCGTGTTGTGGTGCAATGAATCTCCAGCATTCTCTCCATCTTGCTGGAGCTGCTGCTGCTCGGTGCTGGGTTTTGTCAGACATTTGCCTTGCTGCCTAGATTACTCAGCTGAGGGAGATGGAATAATGGGTAAATGTAGAGCTCAACAAGCAGTCTGTAGTTGAGACCTAGAAAACAGACAGCCACCAGTAATGTCATGATGTCTACTGTTTCTTTTAAATTAAACTTTAAAAAAAAATTGTGAAATTAACAACAGAAGAACACAATGTTACGAGGTCTGACAATTCGCAAACTCAGCCTAGAAAAAGTGCTACACACCTCGTTGCTGAATATCACCATGGTCACCTTCGAAATGTCCACCTGGGAAGCTATGCACCAACACCAGCGCCTAGGCCACCCTTCAAAGCAATTTTGGAACTTTCTGGAATGGCCATCAGAGTTGTCGTTTTACCCTTGATGTCCTGAATGTCATCAAAATGTCTTCCTCTTAATATTTCCTTTATCTTCGAGTAAAGAAAGAAGTCATTGGGGGCCAGATCAGGTGAGTAGGGAGGATGTTCCAATACAGTTATTTGTTTCCTGGCTAAAAACTCCCTCACAGGCAGGACCGTGTGAGCTGGTGCATTGTCGTGAGGCAAGAGCTCCTTTGGGACCATTTTTGCACACACCTTTCTCAGGCCAAGATTTTCAATTAAGATTTCCTGTTTCTCTATGGATGTTTACTTGGTCTGCTATGCTTCTCACCGCTGATGATTTTGACTCACGGTTCAATGAATTTTTACAATGTTTTTGTCAGTTCTGCTCATTACTGGCCCCCTGACCTCCATCAGTGATGCATTCTCTCCCCTCAGAAAAACGTTTAATCCATTTGTACACTGCCATTTTCTTCATGGCATTCTCCCCAAACTTGGACTAACATGTCCCTGATTTCACTGCCACTCTTGCCAAGTTTAACAAGAAATTTAATGTTTGTTGCTCTAATTCAAGCTCAGACATTCTCACTACAGCACAACACGCAACAACGATAATGAACACCACTCAGCAAGACACCACCACACGTCGACACAAACAGCGGTAAGACCCTGATATACCAAGGTTGTGAAACCTTAACCGAGCTGCTTGTACAGTGCTGCCAATGTAAGCACACGGTGGCAAGTTCACGAACTTGTCAGACCTTAGTGTGCACAAAACAAACAGCTTTGTAACCACAATCCAGGTCAAGAGAACAGAACAGTGCTGGTACTCCAGCAGTCGCTTATGCCCCCTCCCCCTCCCTGGCCTGTCCCACTTCCCCTCCAGAAGGTAATCACTGGCCTTGCTGTTAAGGTAATTAGTTTGATTTCTCCTTTTAACACTTAAGTATTTCTCTGCATACATGTTGTTTAATTGCACCTATTCTTTCAAAAATATAAATGGAATTAAAGTATGTATTTTTTTTGTATCTAGCTTCAGTTCTTGTGAAATTCAGAATATTGGGTGAACAAACAATAAGTTTGTTTTTGTTGATATATACAACTATCCATATATACCAGGGGTGCCAAAAAAATGTATACAAGTGGACAGCTTGGTCAAGCAGTAGTTCGCCGTAATCAGCAGGGTATGGACACTGATGGTAACCACTCTGAGCAGTTCTTGTAATTGCAGAAGTCAAATGTGATGTACTCATCTTTTATTATCGGTATATATTATTACAATTTTAATAGTTATTTTCTTTCCTAAAATGTGTATACATTTTTTTGGCATGCAGTATTCCCCTATATGTTGTCTCCCTGGCCCCCCTCCTCTCCTCTCACCCTCCCCACACGCCCCATTCTATTGTTGATGTATATTTGCATTGTTTCTAATTTCAGGATATTACAAATAATGCTATAGGAATATTTTACATCTTTCTTGGAGCTTATGTACATACATTTTTGTGGGTATTTATCCTAATAAAGTGGAATTGCTAGGTAGAATACGAAGGTTTTTGTTACTCCCAGATCCTAATCAGCCCTTGTCAATCTTTAATTTGGCTTTTCTGGAGGATGACTAATGATTTCTCCTTGTGTTTAATTTGCTTTTCCCAGGTTACCAATGAGATTGGCCATTTGAAAATCCTCTTTTTATATGGCTTTGGTTCTAGCCCATTTTTCTGTTGGTTTTTCTTTTTTAAATTTATTACATTAGTAAGAGTTCTTTATGTATCCTGTATATAAGCCCTTCATCATTACAAAATGCCTGGACTTTGTTATTTTAATGTCATTTTTCAACCTTGTGTGCCTGAAGCTTTCTGTGCCCTATTTAAAAATTCTTTTCCTAACCTGAGGTGTGAATAGTCTCTTACATTCTATTCCAGAAAATTCATTGTTTTATATTTTATAGTTAGAGTAGAAATTCATTTGTGGAGTATGGTGTAAATTGTTTTTTGTTTGGGGTTTCATTTTGCATGTGTATACCATGCACCATTTATGGAAAAGATTACCTGTTTTCTGTAGCGGTGCAGTAGTCCTTTGCAGTAAACCAAGTGTCCACAGGAGTCTATTTCTTGACTCTTTATGTATAGAGTGCTTAGCTTTGTGTGTTGACTTAATAGAACTTGCATTAAGATATGGTCAAGCAAGACTGCCATTCCCACTTTGCTTAAAATTCTCTTGGCTATTGATGTCCCTTTGCTTTTTCATATAAATTTAAAACTAAGTTGTCAGTTACACCAAAAAAAGAAACTTTTTTGGACTTTTAACTGGGCATTGAAACTATATTTGGGCAAAATTAGCACCTTTAAAATATTGTTTTCTATCTGTGAACATGGCATATCTTTTGATTTATATTGGTCTAGGTCATCTTTAATTTCTGTTTTATATTTTAAAAATAGGTCTTGCAATTTTTATTGTAATTTTTAATACAAGGTACGTTTTTGATACTGTTATAAATTTTATTTTCCAATTGTCAGTAATATAGAAAATTTGGTTTTATATGTGGAAATTGTACTCGACAATCTGTTAAACTCATTCTGATAATTCAGATTATTATTATAAACATGCCATCACAATTGGGGAATAATGGCAGTTTTATTTATTTGTTTCTAATGGATATAGATTTAATTTTCTAGCTTTTGCTGCACTGGTTAGGACATCCAGTAAAGTACTGGCATAGAAAAGATAACCTTGTCTTGTTCCCTATTTCACAGGAAATTTTTGATAATTCTCCTTTAAGTTTACTGTACATTTCCTATAGATATATTTGATCAGATTGAGTACATATTTTTCCCAGTTATGAGTTTTTATCATGAAAGAGTTTTATCAAATTTTTTTTTTCATTTATTGAGATGATTCTGATTTTTCTCCTTTACTGTTAATATAGTGAAATACAGAGACTTTGTTCACAGTGTAAACTAAATTGGCATTCCTGGAATAATGATCAATGTTTGATAGAATTTGCTGGTATAAACCATTTAGGCCTAGATTTTTCTTTGTACAAAGGTTTTTAATTACAGATTCAGTATTGTATAGGCACAGAATTGTTTGATTTTTCTGTTATGTCTGTCAGTTTTGGTAAGTTGTTGGGTTTTTTTAAAGGAATTTGTCCATTTAATCTAAATTTTCAAGTAGATTAATGTAAAATTGTTGCTAATATCACTTAATAGTTATTTTAATGTGTGCTGTTTGCTCCTAAGATTTTTCTTTTTTTTTTTCTTGCCTCTCTGTTTCTGTTTCCTTCATTATCTTACTCCCTCATTTTCCTTCATAGTTTTTATCAGTTTTCTTAGCTTTTCTTTCTTTCTTATACCAGCTTATGGCTTTGTTGACACTTTCTACAGTATGTTTATTTCATTAATTTGTGTTAATTTCCTTGGAGGACAGGTGCTTTTTTTTTTACTTCAGTGTGTTGATTTCTTCTTTTCCTAATATATGAATTTAAAGTTACATATTTACTCCAAACATAGTTTAAGTTCCATTCTCACAAGTTTTGATGTCAAGTGTCATTCAGTTTAATGCGTATTTTCATTTCCATTGTAGTTTCTTTGAACTGTGGGGTTTTTTATTTTCAAATACGGGTGGTTTGCTAGTTATCCTTTTTTTATTGAGGGCAGTGTCACTGGCCCTCATATGTGGGACCGAACCGGGGCCACTGGCTTCCCAAGCCAGCGCTTAACCACTGCGCCACTCGGCCGGCCCTAGTTATCCTTTTATTTATCAATTTCTAACTGAATTGCATTGTATCAGATACTCTTGATGGTAATCCTTTAAAAATGGTTAAAATTTGCTCTGTAATCCATGTGTATGTGTGTGTCCGTATCCCTGAAACTTGTTCTGTTATTTGCCGAGAAGGATGTATTGTAATCGTTTACTATTATAGATTTGCCTAGTCCTCTTTGAACTGTGTATTTTTCTTTATATGTTTTGAACCCGTATTATTAGATATGTATGCATTTGGAACTTTTTTGATAAATTGAACCTTTGATATTCTTGCAGATATCAGACTTTATTTTCGGTAATGTGTTTTGTTAGCCCATTTTGTCTGATTAATAATAGTATTATATTAGCATTCTTAAGATGTTTGCGAGATGTATGTTTTTCATCCTTCTAAGGTATTCTACTTTGGATTTGTTGAACTTTTAACTTTGTAGCTTGTTGATATCAATCATCTCTTTAAAATATTGCTTCTGCCCCATTCTCTCTGTGCTCCCTTTCTGAGATTCCAATTAAACATAATTAGACTTTTGTTGGCTGTATCTCTCTCTCCTTTTGCCTTTCCATTCTGTGTATTTTCTCCTGACTTATTATTTATGGCTAATTTGATATTAAACCCATCCATTGAGTTCATTTTACTTACTTTTTTTTTTTTTTGAGGGCAGTGTCACTGGCCCTCATATTTGGGACCCGAACCAGGGCCGCCAGCGCTTAACCACCGCGCCACTCAGCCAGCCCCACTTATTTCATTTTTTAATTCTATTCTAGAATTTATCTTCCCCCTCTCCAGTCTGTTGTTTCTTTTTATGGTTTACAGGAATATAAAAAAATAGAGACCTATGTCAGTGGCAAACTTACCATTTCCTATCTTTGGTCTATATAGAAATAATATTTAGGTCTATAATCTATTGAGTTAGTTTTGTATATGGCTTGAAGTATGGGTTTTATTTTTTGTTCAGTTTAGCCAACACCATTTGTTGAAAAGACTCATTTCTGCCATTTAGTTGGCACCACTGCAGAAAACAGACTGATCAAAATATGTTGATCTATTTCCCAATCCTGTGTTCTGTCCTATTAATCTATGTGTGTCCTCACACCAGTAATACATTGTCTTGATTAACTGTAGAGTTTTCAGGAAGTCTTGAAATCAGGTATTGGTAGTTCTACACCTTTGTTCAGTGGCCTTTTAATACTTACCCTGGATCCAAGGCATTCACTATGTATCTTTGCCAAATGAGGTTGTATGGTGACAACTGACATAGGATTAATATCCAGACTTTGTAAACAACTCTTAGGAAAAAAAACAAGATTTTGATTCGTCCTTTACAGAAGAAATCAAATGGCAAATATATGAAAAGGAACATACCTACTAGGTTAGCTAAAATGTGCAAATAAGTGGTAGAAAGGATGTGCAAAAACAAATGCATGCATTGCCAGTGAGAACTTAATATCACTCTGGAAAACAGTTCAGCATTAGCTAATGCAGTTGAAGACACACGTTCCCATGATCCAGCAGTTCTAAGTCCGTTAAAAATCGCGAAGATACATTCATAGGAGTATGTTCATATAATGGAATGGTGTTAAAGGAAAAGGAATAATATGATTCCATTTATGTACAGTTCAAAACCAGGCAAAACAGACAGCGTTTAGGAAAGTATACACAGTATAAAGCTATAAAGCAAAGCAGAACATTATTATCAACAAAGTTGACCAGGTTTGGTGGGGAAAGGGAGACTATTGAGGGCTTTAATTAGGAATAGATAAGTTAGGGAGGGTCTGGAGTGATGGCAGTATTTTTTTTTTTGTATCTATAAAATTTATTCAAAGCATAGTAATATATCTCTATAAAGTTTTTTAAAATTACAGTTGACATACAATATTATATTAGTTTCAGGTGTACAATATAGTGATCAGACATTTATATAACCTACAGAGTGATCCCCGATAAGTCTAGTACCCATCTGACACCTACAGTTTATCACAGTACTGTTGACTATATTCCCTACGCTGTATTGTACATTTCCATGACTATTTTGTAACTGCCATTTTATGATTTTAATCCCTTCACCTTTTTCTCCCATCTTCCCCAACCCCCATCCCATCAGGAAACTATGTTTGTCTGATGTATCTATGAGTTTATTTTGTTTGTTCATTTATTTTGTTTTTTAGGTTACACTTATAAGTGAAATCATATGGTATTTGTCTTTCTGATTCATTTCACTTAGCCATAAATACACTCTAGGTCTGTCCATGTTGTCACAAGTGGCCAGATTTCATTCTTTTATATGGCTGAGTAAATAGTCCATTGTATGTACGTATCACATCTTTATTCATTCCTCTGTTGATGGACACCTAGGTTCCCTCCATATGTTGGATATAAATAATGCTGCATTGAGCAGGGGTGATATATCTTTGAATTAGTGTTTTGGATTTCTTCAGATAAATACCCAGAAGTGGAATTACTGAGTCATATGTTAGTTCCGTATGTAATTTCTTGAGGAACCTTCATACTCTTTTCCATAGTGGCTGCACCAATTTAAAATCCCACCAACAGTGCATAAGGGATCCCTTTTCTCCATATCCTCGCCAACACTTGTTTGTTGTTTCGTTGATGATAGCCATTCTGACAGATGTGGGATCATATCTCATGATGTGCTTTCTTTTTACTTTTTTTCTTGTTTTTTATTTTTTTGTTTTTGTGGTTTTAATTTGTATTTCCTGATTAGTAACGTTGAACATCTTTTCATGTCTGTTGGCCATCTGTATGTCCTCTTTGGAGAAATGTCTGTTCAAGTCCTCTGCCCATTTTTTAACTGGACTTTTTTTTTTTTGGTGTTAAGTTTTATGAGTTCCTTATATGTTTTGGATATTAATCCCTTATCAGATGTATCATTGATGAATATCTTCTCCCATTCAGTAGGTTGTCTTTTCATTTCATTGGTTTCCTTCAGTGCAAAAACATTTTAGTTTGATGTAATTGTGATCTGAGAAGATGGTTGATATTTCAGTCATTTTAAAATGACTTGTTTTATGGCATAACATGTGGTCTACCCAGGAAAGTGTTCCATAGGCACTTGAAAAGAATGTATATGCTGCTGCATTTGCATGAAATGTCCTAAAATTATCAATTAAGTCCATCTGGTCTTATGTGTCATTTAAGGCCACTTTTCAATGTCAAATGCCCTTTGTCTCTTGTTACAATCCTTATTGGGGTTTTTTTGTTTGTTTTTTAGCTGAGCCATCCTGCCATTGGCAGCTCAGCTCTGGCTGTGCATTGAACTGCTGTTGCTCAGAGCTCAGCTCGCACTCTTGAGCGAGCTCTTAACCAACAGAGCCACTCGGCCGGCCCAATATAACCCTTGTTTTGAAGTCTTTTGTCTGATGTAAACATTACTACCCTAGCTTTTTTTTCTTTTCCATTTGCATAAAAGTTTTTACATCCGTTTATTATCAGCCTGGATGAATCTTTCTATCTGAAGTAGGTAGGCCTCTTGTCGGTAGCTTATTTATGGGTCTTGTTGTTTTATCCAGTCAGTCACCTTATGTCTTTTGGTTAGAGCATTTAGTTCATTTAAAGTATTCATAGTTACGTAGTTATTGCCACTTTATTGTTTTTACAGTTCTCCTGTTCCTTATTCTCTTGCTTTCTTAGGTTGGTGGTTTTTCTATAGTGTTGTGTTTTGATTCCTTTCTTTATTTCTTACATAGCTCTTACAGATTTTTGGTTACCAAGTGCTTCATGTATACCAGGCTGTGTTTTATAGCAAGTTTATGGTCACTTAAATTCAAACACATAAAATAACTACAATTTTCACTCTCTCAGTCCACGTTTGTGTTTCCTGTGTGCATTTGTATGTATCCCTTAATTTATTGTTGTAATTACACATCATCTTTTGCCTTTTAACCTTTTACTAGCTTTATATTTGGTTGAACCACTGCTTTTACTATTTGCCTCTGAGCATTTTTTTTTCCTTTCTTATTCATATTTTTGATATATTTTTTTTTACTCAAAGAAGTCCTTTAACATTTCTTGTAATACTGGTTTGGGGTGTTGAACTCCTTTAGCTTTTTCTTGTCTGGAAAACTTTCTCCTATTCTAAATAATAGCCTTGCTGTGTAAACTTGGCTGTAGATGTTTGCTTTTCGTCCCACTCCCCTGTGGTGTGCAAAGTTTTTGTTGAAAAATCAGCTGATAGTCTTATGGGAGCTCCTTGTATGTAACTGCTTTTCTCTGTTGTTTTCTTTTGCAATTATGATATGTCTTCATGATTTCCAGATAAACAAAGGCTGAGGGATTTTATTACCATTACACCTACCCTACAAGAAACGAAGGGTTGAGGGCTGGCCAAGTGGTGCACTGGTTAAGAGCTGGCTTGGGACGCCAGCGGCCCCGGTTTGGATCCCACATATGAGGGCCAGCGACACTGCGCTCTACAGCTAACAACAGCTCCACCTGGAGCTGGGCTGTGCGAGCCCTGGGGATGGTGTAGGCTGCAGACCTTGCTGCAGTGGGCTGCCATAGGCTATAATGAGTGGCCGGCGGCCAGCATGAGCTGCCAAGAGCCGCTGTGAGCGGCCGTCCAGAGGCTGGTGACCTATCTGCCTCACCCGGGAAGAGCGCAATCATGATACCAACATGGTCCAGTGAAGCAATGTCCTCCACAACTAGACTGAAGAACAAAAAGACAGCAACTTGTCTGTTACCCTTCCCCAGTTCCCCAACGCTGTTCCCTTCCCCCAATTCCCCAATAAAATCTTTTAAAAAAAATAAAAGAAACGAAGGGTTGAAATGAAAGTCTTTAAGGTAAAATATTTCACAGCCATACAAAAATATACAGGTAAATATGTGGACAGTTACGAATACCAGTATTATAATTTTGGTTCATAACTCCACTTTTTCTGCTACAGGATTTCAAAGAAAAACAAAAATGATTATAAGTCTGTTTATGGGTACACCATATATATAAAGATATAATTTCTAATGTCAACAAAGAAATAGAACTATAAAGGAGCTTTTATATACCAGTGAAGTTAAGTTGGTATTTTAAAATAGATTCTTATAACTTTTGGTTGTTATATATAATCCCTCTAGTAACCACCAAGAAAATAACTACAGTCATGCTCCACTTAATGACAGGGATACATTCTGAGAAATGCATCCTTAGGCAATTTCATCCAAGCAAACATAAAGTGCACTTGCACAAACCTAGATGGTACAGCCTCTTGCTCCTAGGCAACAAGCATGTACAACATGTTACTATATGGAACAACATGAGATTAAGTCAAGCACAAGAAAAGCAATCAAGAGACATAAACACAGGTGCATGAGACTGCTGCTGGCATAACAGCATACTATTTTATAGCAAACTTTATAAGTAAAGAAAGTATACTCGATACAGAATGGCAAATATATACACCAACAGTTTATCATTATCAAATATTATATACTGTACATAATACTGGGTTGTCGGAAAATTCATGATACATTTTTGCAACAAACAACAGAGAAAAAATACATCATGACTTTTCTGACAACCCAACAGTATGTGCTATACTTTTATATGGCTGGCAGAGCAGTATGTTTTACCCCAGTATCACAACAAACACATGAATGTGTTATGCTATGACATTATGAGTGCTACAATGTTACTAACACATGAATAATGTGTTATGCTATGACATTATGAGTGCCACAATGTTACTGACACATGAATAATGTGTTATGCTATGACATGAGTGCTACAATGTTACTAAGTGGTACAAATTTTTCAACTCCATTATAATCTTATGGGACCACGATCGCACTCATTGATATTGTTATGCAGATCATGACTGTACCATATAGACAAAATGAGGAAACCAAAATATATCACTACAAAAAATGAGAGCTAAATACAAAGACAATAATGGAGGGAATGAGAGACAGTGAAGCTGTAAGACACACAAAAAGCAAATAAAATGGCACAAGTCCTTTCCAGTAATTACCTTTAATGTAAATGGATGAACTTACCCTATCAAAAGACAAACTTAAATTGCCAAAATGGATTTAGAAAAGGATCCAAATATGTACTGTTCTACAAAAGGCTCACTTTAGATCTAAGAACACGTTCAAAGTGAAAAGATGCAAAAACTATTTCATGCATTAGTAACCAAAGAGCATGGATGGCTATTCTTATATCAAATAAAATAAACTAAGTCAAACACTTAAAAGATACAAGTACATTGTATATTGGTAGTACAATTTGCTAAGTAGATATTATAAACATACATGCATCAAACATCAGAGATGCAAAATATATGAAACAGAGAATTTAAGGGAGAAATACTTCACTAAGAATAGAAGGCTTCAATACCCCACTAATAATAATGGATAAAGCAACTCAACAGGATCAGTAAGGAAATAGTAGACTTAATGCTATAGGCCAACTAGACATATTTATACAGATAACTCCCAACAGCAAAATATGTATTTTTCTCATGTCTGCATGGAATATTTCTCCCAGATAGACCATATACTAACCCAAAAACAAGTCAATAAATTTTAAGACTGAAATCATACAAAATCTCTCTTCCAATCAAGACAGTTGAAGTAGAATCAACAGCAGAAGTAAAACTGGGAAATCCACACACATACATGGAAATTAAATGTATGGGATGCTGTGAAAACAGTGCTAAGAGGAAATACACAGCTGTAAACACATTTGTGAAGAAAACTAACTTTGAACCTTAAGGAATTTTATAAAAATTTTAAAAAAACAAACCCATAGCTAGCAGCAAATGGAAGGAAACAATAGATTGGAGCAGAGATAAATAAAATACAGATCACAGAAATAGAGAAAAATCAATGAAACCATGAGTGCTTCAAAAAAATCAGTAAAATTGACAAGCCATTATTTGGAGTAAGAAAAATCAGAAATGAAAGTGGGGACATTACTACCAATTTTGTAGAAATGAATTATAAGAGTACTATGAACAATTGTATAGTGACAAATTGGATAACCTAAATGAGAATCACAAATTCCTAGAAACACAACAAGATTAAATCATGAACAGAATATATGAAAACCTATAACTGCGAGGAGTTTGGGTCAGTAGTGAAAATACCTTCCACCAAAGAAAAGCCCAGGACCAGATGACTTCACTGGTGAATTTCACCACACATTTCTAAAAGAACACCAATTCTCAAACTCTTCCAAAACACTGAAGAGGGAACACTTCTCTTTCTATGAGGCCAGTATTACCCTCATATCTAAGCCAGGAAATGATATTACAGAACAATATCCCTTATGAATATTGATGCAAAAATCCTCAATACAATAGCAAAACAAATTCAACAGCATATTAAAAGGACTATAAACCAGGACCAAGTGACATTTATTCTGGGAATGCAAGGATGGTTTGACATACAAAATCAACATTATATACAACACGTTAACAGAACAAAGGGGAGAAAACACATGATCATCAAAACAGATACAGAAAAAGCATTTGACAAAATTCAACACCCTTTCATGATAAAAACAACAGCTAGGAATCAAGGAAACTACCTTGACATGAAGGCCACGTGAAAATGCCACAGTTAACATACACATTGATGAAAAGTTTTTCCACTAAGATCAAGACTAAGACAGGATGCCAGCTTTGCCACTCATTCAAGTATTGGCAGTTCTAGCAAGAAAGTATCCAAATTGGAAAGGAAAAGTAAAATTATCTCTGTTCACAGATGATATTGTCTTATATCTGGAAATCCCTAAAGATTACACAGTGATCTGTTGTTAGTTGTTAGAACTAACAAATCCAGCAAAGTTGCAGGATACAAAATTAACACATAAAAGTCAGTTATTTAACAATGAACAATATAAAAAGGAAGTTGAGAAAACAATTCCATTTATAGTAACATCACAAAGAGTAAAATACTTAGAAATAAACAAACTGAAAGACTTGGATACTGAAAACTACAAAATATTCCTTAAAGAAATGGAAGATAACATAAATAAAAGAAATTCTGTGTTCATGGATTAGAAAACAATACTGTTGAGATGATAATAATACACATGGTTATTATACTACAGAGTCAGTGCAATACCTATTAAAATTCCAAGGATATTTTTAGCAAAAATAGCAAGTTCTATCCTAAAATTCATACGGAATCTCAAGGGACACCCAGTAGTCTGAAAAATCCTGAAAAAGAAAAAACTTAAAAATCACACTTCCTGATTTCAAAATTTACTATAAAGCTAAGTAATCAAGAGTGTGGTACTGGGCCGGCCAGGTGGCACATTGGTTAAGAGCTGGTTTTGGGATGCCAGCGGCCCCAGTTTGGATCCCACGTTTGAGGGCCAGTGACACTGCCCTCTACAGCTAACAACAGCTCCACCTGGAGCTGGGCTGTGCGAGCCCCCGTGACGGTGTGGGCTGCAGCCCCTGCTGCAGTGGGCTGCCACAGGCTACAGTGAGTGGCCGGCAGCCAGTGTGAGTGGCTGGCAGCCAGCGTGAGCTGCCAATAGCCACGGTGAGCGATCTGCCTCATCCGGGAAGAGCACAATGAGGATACCAACATGGGCCAGTGAAGCAACGTCCTCCGCAACTAGATTGAAGAACAAAAAGACAGCAACTTGTCTGTTCCCCTCCCCCAATTCCCCAATAAAAAATCTTTAAAGAAAAACAAAAAAGTGTGGTACTAGCATACAGACATACATAGACCAATTAACTTTAAATGGTTCACAGAGGACTTACGGTAAAATGGCGCAATAGACAGACGCTTTGCTAACTGCCTCCCAGGACCACACCAAAATTACAAACAAATTATACAGCATTCAACCCTGGAGGTCCCCAGAACACTAGATGAACAGAACCACTAAACGAAGAACTTAAAGAGGAGGCCACGTCGGGTCTGATAGGACGGGCGGAGACGAGAGAGGGCAAGCCCCGTGAGGGAAGCCCCAGCCGTGGGAAGCTTGTCCGGTTGGGGGAGAGACCCTCCAGCCGCACCCCAAGCTCACCAGCCCAGAGCTCCTTTGCCGGGAAGAGAAGTTCTAGGATAGCCGGCAGTAAATTAGTGAGGACTCTCTTTGCTCAGCTTGGTGAGGCTGAGAGCGGCTGGAGAATCAGTGGGGCCAGCGGACGGGCTTGCTCGCCGGTGAGCACTTACCTGGTTCCTGGTGGAGGGAGTGGCTGTGTGAGCCGGGAGCCTGCGGGGACGGACTGAACTGAGCACCGTTGGTGCAAAGGCTGGAGGTTTTGGGACTGTGGTTCCCGTGGTGCGGAGCCTGCACGCGAGTGGTGTAGGGAGGATGCCATTTTGTCAGGCTTGGGCCCTCCCACGAAGGATCAGGTCCGAGACCTCATTGGTCTGGTGGAATTGGCGCAGAAGTGCGTGTGTGCGTGCACGCGTGTGCCTGCGGCCTTGGATCCCCACCCTCTGCCCGGCTTATACTGCGTTGCCAGGGAAACGCTGCTCCAACAGGCTGCTCACTGAGACCTGGGAGTGCGCGAGACGCCTTAGATCCCCACCCTCCACTCTGCTTGTGCTGCGTTGCCTGGGAAATGCCTGGTGGGCGTGCTCCGGCTTCAATAGGCTGCTCACTGAGACGAGGGAGTGTGCGAGCCGCCTCGGGTCCCCGCTCTCCACACTGCACTTGCAGAGTTGCCAGGATGGTGATTGGTTGTCAGGCTGCTTGGCCTGATCTGTGAGCGGCTGATTGGGTCAGGCTGAGACTGGGAGTTTTCCTGGGAGTGTTGGGCCGTGAGCTGTGTGCCTGCGTGATCCAGCCAGGGCTCTCCTGGTGATCTATCTAATACATCAAAGCAATCCCAGAGCGACAGCCAGAATGGGGAAACAAAGAAACATGAAATAAGTAAAAGATCAGAGGAAACCTCTAGAAATGGAACTAAATGAAACAGAGGGAGCCAACCTTTCAGAGACAAAGTGTAGAACACTGATGTTAAGAATGTTTAAGGAAGGGAGTAAAAAATAAATAAATAAATAAATAAATAAATAAATAAATAAATAATAATGTTTAAGGAACTTAACGAGGACCTAAAGAAGGATAGGGAAACCATAAAAAACAACCTGTTAGAACTAAAGAATACAATAACTGAAATGAAGAACACACTCGAAGGAATCACCAGTAGAGTAGATGAAGCAGAGGAGTGGATCAGCGATTTGGAAGATAAAATAGCAGAACTCACCCAGTTGGCACAGCAAAAAGACCAAAGAATAAAAAACAATGAAAATAGTTTAAGAACCCTATGGGACAAGGTGAAACGCAACCACTTTCGACTCACAGGAATACCAGAAGGAGAAGAGAAGAAGCAAGGGGTCGAGAATGTATTTGAAAAAATAATGACTGAAAACTTCCCTACCCTGGTGAAGGAAATCAACATACATGCCCAGGAAGTGCAGAGGGTTCCAAACAAGCTGAACCCAAACAGGTCCACACCAAGACACATCATAGTTAAAAGGGCAAAGGTTAAAGACAGAGACAGAATCCTAGAGGCTGCAAGAGAAAGACAGCAGGTTACATACAAAGGAACTCCTGTTAGACTAACAGCTGACTTGTCTACAGAAACTCTGCAGGCCAGAAGGGAGTGGCAGGAGATACTCAAAGTGACACAAAATAAAAGCCTACAACCAAGATTGCTCTACCCAGCACGGCTATCACTTAAAACTGAAGGAGAAATAAAGAGCTTCTCAGAAAAGAATAAGCTTAATGAATTCATTACCACCAAGCCAGCATTGCAAGAGATGTTAAAAGGGCTTTTTTAAACAAAAGAAAGGGGTAACAAGCTAACCCAGAGAGACCAGAAATACAAATAACAAAATGGCAATACATATGCACCTATCAATAATCATTTTAAATGTGAATGGATAAATGCTGCAATCAAAAGACAGAGAGTGGCTGAGTGGATAAGAAAATAGGACACATGTATATGCTGTTTACAGATGGAATAAGGTATTTTATGCAAATGGAAATGAGAAAAAAAAAAGCTGGAGTACCAATACTTATTTTGGACAAAACAGACTTTAAAATGACTACAATAAAAGACAAAGAAGGGCACTATAACACTAATAAACATCTATGCACCCAACATAGGAACTCCTAATTACATATAAAAGATTTTAACAGACATAAAGACAGAGATCAATAGTAACACTATCATAGTAGGGGACTTCAACACCATTGTCACCAATGGACAGACCCTTTAGACAGAAAATCAACACAGAAAGAGGGGCCTTAAATGATACTTTAGACCAGCTGGACTTCGTTGATATTTTTAGAGCATTTCACCCTGAAAAAACAGAATATACATTCTTCTCAAGTACACATGGGACATTTTCCAAGATAGACCATATTAGGCCACAAAACAAGTCTCTGTAAATTTAAGAAGATTGAAGTCATATCAAGCAGATATAAAGGAAAAACTGATGGTTGCTGGCTGGGAGGGAGTGAGGAAGAGGGAGAGGGGGAAGGTTTTGGACAGTGTATGTGGGACTACAATGTTGCCACAGGGATATGGGGGCAGTTCTGGGAATGTAATTGATAAGTTGTGAAGAGACTATTATGTTGTGTGAAATAAGTCAGTCGGAGAAGGACAGGTACCATGTGATCTCACTTGTGTGTGGAGTCTGAAGAGCTGAGTGAATGATCAAAGTAAACAGACTCGTAGATGTAGAGGAAAAACTGAGGGTTGCTAGTTGGGAGGGAGGTGGGAATGGAGGGGGAAGGGGAAGGGATTAGACAGCATAAATAGACAACTACAATATTGCCACAGGGATATGAAACACAGTTCAGGGAATATAATAATGTTGTAAAAATTTTGTGGCATGTCAGATAGTCTCATGTCTTATTAGGGAGACCACTTCATGGATGGAGTAGAGGCTTGATCACTGCACTGTACACCTGAAACTGATGTTGTATAGTATTGTATGCCAACTGTAACTGAATATGTGGATGGTCACGGGATGTGGAGTATACTGTGGAGGGGAGTCAGGGGAGTTGTGATAGATATGTATGATATGGTGGGGGGGAGTGGGGTGGCGAACTGGGAGAGGGGGGTTTTCACTTTGGGGGGTAAAGAGTATAACTGTTGCATTGTGTTGTACACTTGAAACTAATAAAAAAATTAAAAATAAATAAAATAAAATAAAATAAATGGATCACAAACGTAAGAGCTAAAACTATAAAACTCTTGGAGGAAAACATAAGGCTAAAGCTCCATGAAATTAGATTTGGCAGTGATTTCTTGGATATCACAACAAAAGCACAAACTGCAAAAGAAAAACAGAGAAACTGGACTTCATCTAAATTAAATACTTTTGTACATCAGAGGATACTGTCAACCCACAGAATGGGAAAATATTTGTAAAACATGTGTGATAAAGGATTAATATCCAGAATATATATAAAACTCCTACAACTCAACACATAGAACCCAATTAGAAAATGAGCAAAAAATTTGGAATAGACATTCCTTCAAAGACATACAAATGATCAATAAACACTTGAGAAGATGCTCAACACTAATCATTAGGGAAATGCAAATCAAAACCACAATAGGAGAGCACTTTGCACCCATTAGCATGGTTATTATAAAACCAAACCAAAAAATAAATAAAAGGCAGAAAATAACAAGTGTTGGGAAGGATGAGAAATTCAAACCCTTGTGCATTGCTGGTGAGACTGCAAAATGGTGTGGTCACTGGAAACTACGGCAGGTCCTCAAAAAATTAAACAGAGTTTTCATATGATGCGGTACTTCTGGGTATATATCTCCAGAAGTATTGAAAGCAGGGACTCAGATACTTGTACTCCCATGTTCATAGCAGCATTAGTCACAATAGCCAAAAGGGAAACATCCCAAACATTCACCTATGGGTAAACAGATAAACAAAAGTGATATATATACATACAATGGAATATTATTCAGCCTAAAAAAGGAAATTCTGATGGAACTTGAACACATGCTAAAGTGAAATAAGCCAGACATAAAAAGACAAATATAGGGCCAACCGAGTGGCGCATTGGTTAACAGCTGGTTTGGGGACGCCAGCAGCCCTGGTTCAGATCCCACATATGGGGGCCAATGACACTGCCCTCTACAGCTAACAACAGCTCCACCTGGAGCTGGGCTGTGCGAGCCCCAGCGACGGCGTAGGCTGCAGCCCCTGCTGCAGTGGGCTGCCACAGGCTACAGTGAGTGGCTGGCAGCCAGCATGAGCTGCTAATAGCCGCGGTGAGCGACCATCCAGAGGCCGGCGACCAATCTGCCTCATCTGGGAAGAACGCAATGACGATACCAACATGGGCCAGTGAAGCAACGTCCTCCACAACTAGACTGAAGAACAAAAGGACAGCAACTTGTCTGTTCCCCTTCCCCGATTCCTGAACGCTGTTCCCCTCCCCCAATTCCCCAATAAAATCTTTTTTAAAAAAAAAAGACAAGTATAGTATCATTCCACTTACATGAGTTACTTTTTGAGTAGTCAGATCATAAAAACACAAAAAAGAATGGTGGTTGCTAACAGCTGCAGAGAGTGGGGTAGAATGGGGAGTTACTATCTAATGGGTACAGACTTTGGGCAGACAGAACTCAGCAAAAAAATAAGGAGAGCAATTCCTAACAACTTGGATTGATCTATAAACAAAATAGCTCAAATAAGCAAACTATGATATAATTCCATTTGTACAAGGTCCAAAAATCAGCAAAGCCAAGCATGCTCTTTAGAAATACGCAGAGTGGATGTATGGAGACAGGAAAAAAAGACCAAAACCCAAAAGGATGGTCAATCCAGGAGTCAGGACAGTGGTGGTGTCACCTCTGGGATCAAGGAGAGCGATACAATTTTATAGGAGCACAAATGTGGCTTTTAAGGTACTGACAAAGGTTTGTTAAGTAGTTAATACATGGGTGCTTATAATTATTGTTGGAACTCTGTTTTATGTAAATCTGTATTTGATATTTAACAATTTTGTAAAAGGCAATAACCCGCTCCCCCCACACACACACACACACCCCACAAAAGTGAACTTTCTCCATGTTTTACTGACCAGATGGTTTATACTTTGAAGTAAGACTGGAAAATCTAAAAACACCATAGTGCTTACTTTTCCATCTTCTCACAGAGGATTTTTTTCTTTCAAAATAGCATCTCTACTGCTTTCCCTCTCAGTAGTTTCAAACACTTTATTTTCTCAGATATTTTAAGACCATAGACTTAAACAGGCCTACGCTACGATTTTGCCTGGTAGTAACTTCTCACAAAATAAAACATTCAATGGATCTGAGTTAAATGTTCTTATGAACTTGTCAGAAAATATCCATAAATAAGGTTTATCTAGATTTTTTTTTTTTTTTTTTTTAGAGGGCAGTGTTACTGACCCTAGCATGTGGGACCCGAACCGGGGCCGCTGGTTTCCCAAGTCAGTGCTTAACCACCACGCCACTCGGCCAGCCCTAGATTTTTTAATGTGTTTGAAACACTTTTGATGTAAATAGATTCCTGTTTACATCAAGTTAATATCTAACCAATAAAATGTAAGCTCATTTGGAGCCACCAATTCCAACAGAATGTTTGAATCCCTAATAAAACACAGACACAGATAGGTTTAGTATTTAATCGAAATATATTTGTCTAATATCTACAAAGTGTGAACAATTGGTTTTAAGAAAGCAGACAAAAGGCACAAAATTAGTATTACTACAGAGAAGCATTCATGCTACTGGATTTTATAAATATTCTCAGTGGCACAGTAAAAAATAAATTAAGCATTGAGCAAAAATCAAATACATCATTTTTTCCCTTGCTTTATATTCTAGTCATGTCTCAACCTCATTTGTAAAGGCTGAGGACTGAAATTCACCCGAAACCATGGAACAATTATGTAGGTTTTATGGATGTTTTAATCACAGTGGTTTTCTTGCGGAGTCTGGATCAAACAATAGAGGTGCATTTAAAAAAAAAAAAATCCACAGGAAATTCTTTTCTCTCCCCAAATGAAATACACGATTGAGGCTGTGGTTGTGCATGTTTGTATATGCACGTGTGTGGTTAAGTCTAAAGCCCTTTTTTCATCATAAAAGTAGTGAAGTCTCCATATGATTTGTTTTCTACTGTAAAAGAAGCTTCTGAAAAGTGTATGACTCGTGCTTTGAGCATGAGAGAAATCGTCAGAAAGGTTTCAGGGCAAGTGAATGGGAGGAGAATTCCAAGGTGGGCCTGGCCCGAGGCTCGCCCGAGGTGCACCATCCTGGAAGGTTCTGGCACAAACCTTAATAGCATCCTGCCCGCTCCCCATCCAAGCAGGAAATAGCAGTTCATCTTCTGTGAGTGTGGACAAATAAAACGCTGAAGTGGGGAGGGAGGTGGGGGTCACAATAATTTTGAAATGACAGCCACTTACATTTCTACCAGGAATGAGCCACCTTCTACCAGAGGGACGTCAACTGGGCCATGCCAATTCACTTTTATTTTGACAGGAGTTGACGACATGAGAATATCTGTGTGAGTGCAAAACATTTTTGGCAAAGTGAAAAATAGAAAACGCCAAACCTCATCAATAAAAAGGAGCTCATAATTACCCACTTAAATCTTGGTAAGTGCAGTATTTACATGTGTGATAATACCCAGCAGACCTGTATGTAATGCGTGTGTGTGAACATGTAGTGTGCCAGGAGTTCACACACAGACCTGTGTACACACACATGCCCCAAATGGCTCTTGAATAAATTCAATCGTATAGTAGAGTTTGGGGGTGCGTTTTTCACAGTATATCATGTGTCTCTTGGGTACCACTTCTTGAATGATACCAAGCGGTCTCCATGAACACTAGCAGAACTTCGATACTGTACCACTTGAATTCCTACAAAAACAGGCTCTTTCTGAACGCTGTGCCCCTCTGCCCTGTCAGTGGGCCTTCCAAAGGGGATTGAAGTAGACCCAGCCTTCACCCTGTAAGAGAAGGAAAGAGACATGACATAGAGACCCCTCAGCAGGCAAAGGGGAGAAGCTAGGCAAGTCTCAGCCCGTGCCCCTGGAAGCTGAGCGCCAAAGCAGTGCTGGTAGCATCTGTTCAGGACACCACCAATGCGTGTGTCTGCCTTGTTCCTGATTGATGTGTCACAGCCCTGCGAGGCCGCTAGTCTCACCTTCCCGCCTCAGCCCAGCTGCCTTTTGGGGCCCTTATGATCTTCACGTCCTGGCATTTCAGGAGGACACCCCACAAAATGACCAAAATAACAGAAGAAGAGGGCATTTGTTGGTTTACATCAAGGAAGATGAACGAGAGGAAAAAAATAAAAAAAGCCCCTTGAAATAGCAGGACAGGAGAAAAAGGGGGTGTTGGATGAACAGACAGGAGAGAAAAGGCAAAGGCCTGCATCTAAAGAATTTGCCCCAACCAGTGCTTTACAGCCCACCAGCCTGGAGGGAACGGCCCAGGCCCGGCTCAGATGGCACACACAGGAAGTGACACCAATCAAGTATCAGTGAGGAAAAAGCAAGAATCAAAATGGTGTACTCAAGGCGGTACTAGACTAGAGGGCAATACATTGAATGGTAACAATTCTGGTACTGGGGTGATTTTTATCCTTCACATATTCTCAAGCCTTCTGTTATGAACATAATGGCTTTTATGAATCCCAGCAGGAAGAATTATTAAGCTTGGTTGTCATTTTCTGTTTTAATGTGCAGCTTTCCACAGAAGCCAGGCAAACGAGTCTCAGAGAGACCAGATTCACATCAAAGAAGGATTCTGCGATGGTTAATTTTATGTGTCAACTTGGCTGGCCACGGGGTGCCCAGATTAAACATGATTTCTGGGTATTTCTATGATGGTGTTATGGATGAGATTCACATTTGAATTGGTGCACTCAGAAAAGGGGAGTCCCCTCCCCAGGCCCTAAAAAGCAAAAAAAAAAAAAAAGTGGAGGAAGGAAGACTTTGCCCATTTTTTTCTGCCTCCTTCAGTTGGGACATCTCCTCTTCTCCTGCCCCTGAGCTGGACTCCCCAGGTCCTCGGACCTTCAGAGTTGGACTAGATTCCACCATTGGCTTCCTGGGATCCCCAGCTTGCAAACGGCAGACCCTTTTCAGCCTCTGCAATCTCGTGAGCCAGTTCCTCAATAAATCTATGTCTCTATGTCTCCTATTGGTTCTGTTTCGCTTCTGTTTCTGTGGAGAACCCTAATATAGATTCACCTCACCTGGGCAAAACTGCCAAGGGTTCCCACTCAGTCTCCTAAAGGCAGCGTTGGGGAGAGTCTCCCCAAGCAGGCTACCTGTCCCAACCAGAATCCAACCTTGGAGTCTCCATTCAGTTCACGGCCCTAGTTCCTGCCTCTGGGAACAGCGGTTGCTTCCTGCTCCTGGCCAGAGGGCACTGCCTCGCCCTACAGTCCCTCCAGCTACACAGAGTAACCCTTCCTTGCAGCGGAAGTCAGACATTAGCAGCATCTGAGCCAAAAAAAAAAGCATAGACATAAGTTCGATTGGCTCTCAGTGTTTCGATTTCTTAAGATTACTTCACACCATGTGAATATCGGATTTCTCATAAAAATCCGGATTTCTGGCTTCTCGTGAGGAACTGGACTGTCGGTTTATGATCACCTGGAAGGAAGTGGCATCCGCACCTCTTGGATGCGGACTCGAGTCTGCCCCAGTGCTGGCTGACCTGTTTCTCACTGATGCCGCCAGACTCCTGAGCACCCTGCCTTAACAACTGTGGCTCCCACACAGGCGTGATCGCCAGTACTGTTCTCCGAAGGCTCCCTAATTGCTCCACAGGCCTCTTCAGGGCACACAGTGCCTTACTCACTTGCCCTGTGGTGGGCAGTCATGTGGATATTATTTCTGCCTTCCAGTGTCACTTTCCTGGGTGACAGCAGCAGCATTTTAGGCACAGGACTCACACTGGCCTATCGTAGCATAGCCAACCCATGTGGCCCATAGGAGGCAAAGCTCTGACAGGCAGCTCTCAGTTACAAAGGTTCCAGCCCATGCAGTGTGAAGCTGGGCTGTGAGGTGCTTCACGACTGACTTGTTGCTAATGATACAGTAGTCCCACTCCTTGCCCTCTCTGGCAGGCTGATGGGCTTCACTGAGGGAGGCTGCCAGGGGGCAGTGCCAGGCGCTCGGTTCTGCGCGCATCACGACCTGGCCCAAAGCTGGGGCCAGAGCCAAGCGCCCCAAACCTCCCCTGGCCCTCCCCGGCCCTGGCCTCTTTCATCCAAAGCGCCTGCGTTAGCCAGACAAATCCATATGCCCCTCTCAGGACAAGCACCCAATGGCAGACAGTGGAGTTACCTCCTGGATAAAGTACTTGGGCTGCCATGGGGTGCGGAGGCTTTCTCGTTTCCGTTCTTCTACCCGCTGCTTCTCCTCCAGGTGCTGCTTCTGCTCCGTGGCGGCGTCTATGTCCCCCAGCCGCAGGTATCGGGTCACCTCCCGCCAGAGGCTCCTGGGGACGCATGGAGGAGAGGAAGGGGTCAGGCAGGGCAGCGGGTTTGAGGATAACACCTTGGGAAGAAGGGGGCGTCTGGGAGGCCCTCTGGAGGGGAAGCTCATTCTGGAAACCTCAGAGGCCCTCAGAGCCAGGCCCTGAACCCAGGGCCCCAGGCCCCATGTCTGTGCCGTGCGCACTCTCCTCTGTCCTGAGCAGCATGCCTCTCAGTGTCCAGGGATTGAATCTAGTAATCACAGCAGTAGTAAGCAGTAGTTAAAATACCACTGCTTTAAACAACAATAATAGCAGATGCTTATATGGCATTTACCATATTTCTATGTATTTTACATAGAAACTCATTTAATCATCAACAACCCAATGATACAGGTGCTCTATTATCATCCCATTTTAAAGAGGAGAAAAATGAGGTCCATAGAAAGGGAAGTGACAAGCTGACAGATATGAACAATAGCTGCTTTCCCACCAGGGAACCCGGTATTAGGAGTTACAGGCCAGGGTTGAGCAGGTATGTGTGTGTGTGTGTGTGCTGCAGGCCCTGTCATCTCCCCCACGTCTACACAGAAAGTGACTGCTCTGCCACATTCATTCATTTATAGAAGGCCGTCCAGGTTGCTCCTGTCTGATGTACAGTTTTCCTCCTCAGGAATTTGCCAGGACCACCCCGGATTCATACACACTCTTTTAAAGAGTGAGGAAAAGAACTGAGGGAGGGCAGGACACCATCGCCCATGCACTTCCTCACTTAAATGCATCAGGACAAGTCGGGATTTCACATAAAAGGAACCAGGTGACCCCATTAGATCCTGGGCCAGGGAGCACTCCCACAGCCCTGACTGCGAGAGGACCTGAGCACTGGCAGGAGCAGACTGGCTGCGAGCAAAGCAAGGACAATGAGCAGCCATTTCTGAAGGGGATCAGAGGAACTGACAAGGGTCAAGCTCCTGCAGGCTCAGCCTGCCTCCCGGCCCTGCCTTGAGTCCCACTGCCCAGAGACCCAGAGGGAGTGATGCTCTGCCTCCTCCTGTACAGCAGGAGATGTTTCTGGGACTGGGATATAAAGCCAGCTCTGACTGGCCTCACAGCCCTTGCTCTTCCTACTGTGCCCTGATAGCTGACTTAAAGAGGAGGAAAAAACCTGGCCAAAACAGTCCAGTGAGGCGAGAGAAGGAAACAGGGCTGAGTGCTAGGTCATATCACAGTCTTCTTCATCACCTGCACCCTCAACACACATCTCCTGCCGAGGGAGGGGCTGGATGCAAGGACCTGCCATGTTCAGCTTCATTACAAGATGACGGAGACACTCCCCGCAAGGACTGGAAAGGCGGTGGTGGGACAAGAACAGGCCCCAGATGAAGTCCTCTGGCCAGACCCACACAGGGACCCAACCAAGAGCACTAGGAGGGCGGGGAGGGGTTGGGGGCTCTCTGGGGAAGGCTCTCAACTTCAAGCCAGGAGAGAAAGCACAAAGGGAAGGGAGCCTTCAGGTGGGGAGGGTAGAAACAGGTTGGCGAGAAAAGCAAAAAGGCAGCCAAGGGGAGCCCTCCCTGAGAAGGGGCGGGGTGGGGGGTGGGGCGGATCATGGCAAAGAGCCAATGAGTGGCGGGGCCACGGCTCTGCCTTTACTCACCGGGGCCCTAATGGGGCAGTGGTTCCCCTCCAAGGAAGCTAACTGGGGCCTGGGGGCCTTACCAGGACTGGCACCTCTGTGAGGTCTAACCACTGGCCCAGCTAGCCATGCAGATGGCCCCTCCTTTGCCTCTGCAGGTAAGGCCTGGAAGACCCTGAGCAGCAAGGGAGCTCCTGGACCAGCCCCCCACCTCCCACAGCTGTCTCCTCTATGGACAACAAGGTGGGCTGGGCTCGATTGCCCTCTAGTTTAATTCCATGTTGCCATAATGTCCGCACACGTACGACAAAAACAGGTAGCGCCCGTCTGTCTGACTTTGGTACCAGCCTCCATCCTCGCTCCAGGCTGAATTCTGAGTTCCCCTTGGCTAACCGAGGCAGCTGTCTTAATGAGGAGTAGCTAACCTACCCGCTCCTTGAAAGAACAACACAAGGGAATCGGTTTTGTTTTCAACAGCCAAACCAGAAACCACAGCCACGCCATGACATGAGCCACCGAGTTCCTGACTCTGGGAAGGCTGCCTCGGAGGCGTGGTGGGCAAGTGGGTGGCTTTCTTCCTGTTGCCGTCTGTCCCTTGTCCTGCCTCTCGCCCAATAGGCTGGGCTCCATACTCCACCCCATAAGTGCAGAATAACGACACTGAAAGCTACAAAGGATCTATTCCCAAGTGACACACAGTGGAAAATTCAAGTATCTCCACAAGTCAGAAGAACGTGATTCCTGGCCCATTTCTAAGGCTTCTAAGGCTTCCTCGCTGTCCCCTGGGCTGAGCGCTGACAGCTAAGCTGGAAACAAAGGACCAGATCCGCACCTGGACTCCATGGGGCCCTGCTTCTCCAGAGGTCTGATCTTCTTAGGGCACACGGGCAACGTGGTCGTGTCGATGACTTTGGTTTCCCCGTTGCTGTAGGTGAACTCCAAGGTGCCGTTCCACTCCCCGTGGGCTTTACACACAATGGTGTTGGTTGGGTTGTGCTTCACCTCGGCCGTGACCCTGAATGAATAAATGCGTCAAATGAACATGCTTTGCGGGATGATCAAAACAGAGACTGACTGCAAAAGGTAGACTCAGAGATTTGGTTTTTTTTGAGGGGAGTTGGGGAGGAGGAATTGTTTTTGGCTGTTTTGCTCAAAGACTAGCCCTTAAAATGTGATCTAATATCCTTGAAAAGAAGAAGGCATTGGTGGAAAATTGGTAAGAGCTGAATAAAGTCTGTAGGTTAATAGTAATGGAGCGATATTAATTTTAAGCTTTGATAACATGCAAAGGTTATGTAAGCTGTTAACACTGGGATGGAAATCCAGCTTATAATAAAATCAGTAAAAGTAAAACAAAATATACCCTTTTTTCTTCCCCCCCTCATCTCCCATCCCCAAACAGCATCTAATAGTGCTACAGTTTAACCACAAAAGAGGGTGAGAGCATAGGGAGAACTTTTCAATCCCTAACCAAGGTCAAATCAGCCTGTGGGTCAAACATGGCTGCTCACAGCCCACCAGAGACCGCACTGAGCAGGGAGAGAAATATTCACCACACGTTCCCCTGAATGAAGGCTGCGCAGAACTTAGCCTCTCGGCCTCGCGTCAATACCTTCCAACTCACAGAAGCAGCTTGCAGGGGCCACCTTCCACCTGGCTTTCAAAGGGCCTTTGTGGCCAAAGGTCTGTGGCCTCTCGCTTCATCGGCCTGGGGCTGAGGGAGCCCTAGGTCTCCAGCTCTGGGTGAAAGCAGACCCCAGCTCCATCTCTACCTTGAGGCTTGTTGCAGTCAGAGGAACAGAGCGGAACCAGGGAAGCCAGCCCCAAGCAGCCAACCATAGGAGCCAAGCTCTGTCTTCCTAATGGCCCAGTTCAGGTTGGATTTAGAGATTTCAAACACAGGCTTGGAAACTTTCTCCCGGAGCCTGAACACAGCCATGGTTCCTCGGTGGTGAGGCCAAAGCTTTCCGGCGGCAGCAGGAACCTTCCAGGCTGCACATGGTGAAGGGGTATCAGTGGTAAAAAGGTTTAACAACTGGTTCTCCAGCAGGGAGAACACGTGATGCTACATGATTTGTAGCATCTGCCAATTTCTGTGTGGCCCCATCTCAGCTGATTGCAAGCTACCAACTTGGTCTGAAGGGGTGAGGAGCTGCGGAGAAGTGCACACGACCAGCCTGTGAGCCGGTGGGTCTGGCTCTATCCCAAATGGCCACGGAGGGTGTCTGCTTTCCCAGGCCACACTCCGACACCTTCACGTGCAAGTCATACAGCACACTTTCCAAGAAAAAGGGCAGACGTGGGAGCTTGTTTATACAGTGACCGGCTTTGTATAACTGGAGCAATGAAACCAACGTTGTGCTTCCACAAACAACAGGGTTTCTTAGGATTGAGCCTCCCCACCTTCTAAAAGGAAGAAAGGGTCCTGACCTCACAGCCGATACAGGATTCAGGACATTTAATGGAGCCAACACGGCATGAAATGGGGAGCTTGCAGGCAGTGTCCGAGCAAAGATCAAATTGCTTCAGAGCAGAGAAACAGGCTGCAGCCTTAGAAGGGAGAGTGGATATGTAACAAACAAAGTGCCTTTTATCCTCTGGTGTGTGTGTTGCCAGTACATCACCAAAGGATTTCACCATAAATGCACCTGGGGGGAGGGTTCAAAAAAACTGCCACGTGATGGGGGAAAAAGGAAGCAGCTCTTTTGACAAAAAGATATTAACAACTTTATCTTGATTTTCAACTAATCTCATGGCTGGAATCCAACGTCTAATAGAGAAAAGAAACCCAGGGCATCATGATGAGAGACAACGTTGGAACCCCCTCGCCCCCTACCAGCTCCTACCTGTGGACTTTCCCTCCGTAGAAAGGCTTCGTGTGGAATGTCACGGTTGCTGAGTACCCAGTCTTGGCACAGCTGATGCTGACTTTTCCTCCAAGCTCCACCCAGGGGACGGTGAGAATAGAGCGAGCGTAGGCACTAGGCAGGGTGAACACGTACTCCTCCCCGTGTTCCAGGAGCCTCAGCACACCTCCAGGGAGAAAGGAGGGAAGAGTTAGGCACACAGATACAAGGAAGGGGCAGCTGTGGCCACCGGCCTCCTGCAAAGGGCACCAGGTCTCCGACCTGGGCAAAGGTCGGCCGCGCGTTCACCATGTATTCACTGTGTGCCTTACTGGGTGCCAGGCAGCGTGTGAGGTGCCGAGAATGCAATGGTGAAGAAGACAGACCCACTGTCTGCCCTCAAGGAGCAGAACAGAAAGGTGGCCCTTAGTCACCAAGCAAACACAAAATTGTAAACGTGATGAGGGCCTGGGGGCTTCCAACCGGAGCTGACCTGGAAGGGAGGTTTCCCTGAGGAAGGGACACTTGAGCTGGCTAAGAGTTGAGTAGGCAGAGAGGGAAGGGAAAAGAAGTCCAGGTAGAAGGAAAGGGTCATGCGAAGGCCAGGTGGTGGGAAGGGGCCTGGTGAGCATGACGGGGCTGATGAGAAAAGGGCCCACGAGCAGACAGCAGGGCGGTGTGTACAGCTATGGAGGCTGGCCAAGTCAGGAGGGGCCAGACCTTGTCTTTCAAACTTCAAAAAAGAATGTTAAGGCGTTTTGACTTTATCCTCAGAGCAACAGGAACCTTAATGTCTCTCGTGAAGTTCGAGAGGACCCCGGTCACGCACTGAGGCTCAACCCCCACATCCCACCCAACTCCGGATCAGGGCTTCTCCATCCTAGGACCCAAGCATTAGGCATGGATACGTCTACTCCTCTTTAAACAACGCAAAATCATGTGAGTGCGTCTGTCGATTTTTCTAGGGAAAAGGGTCACAGTTTTCATCAAATCTCCAAAGGCTAATATGAGCCCCGCCCCCCAAAAAAACCCACACAAACTTCCAGTGCTGCTAAATAGTTTATCAGGTGCCCGGCGAGGGCTGAAATCCAGTCCTTCCTTTGGCTTGTGTGGCTGGCCACCCCCAGAGCTGCCTCTGTGTTAACTAGCAGCATTTCATTTCACACAGGGACCCAAGCAGGCCGGCAGAGGCCCTGAGTTGTTCCATATAAGGCGCGTTCTCAGCATCCCACTCCAGCGCTGGGCTGAGCTCCCCATACAAACGCCCTCACAGCTCCACCCCAGCTCATTCTGGGCCTAGCGATTAGCAAGGGCACTGTGAGGAGGAGAATTTTGTCCTTTGACCAGATATACGCCACTAGTGGTGGTAAGTGGTGTCCCCTCCCTGGGCTTCAGGTAAGGGGTCAACAGCGCCTAGATGTGGCACTTTCTGGCTGCCAAGCATTCTGGGAGCTTCATACGCACTAGCTCTTTACGATTCTCAACTAGTTTATGCAGCAATAATTATTGTTTTTAAATAGGATGAGGAAACTGAAACTCAGAGAGGTTAAGTAATGTGCCTGGTCAGTACTTCTCCCTTAGGCTAGACAAGCATCTAAATGAATCAGAACTAGAATTTGCCCAGTAGAGACAGACTCTGTGGGTTTCTTTTAGTACCGATGAGTGTGCCTGATCAGAGGAGAGCTGGGACCACATTGTACAGACTAGTCATGAATGCTGAGTTTCTAGAGTCAATGTGAAAATGCATTCACATTGCAATTCCTGCAATCACCTATGTACTACAGTCTGTGGAACATACGAGGCTTGTCTGGAACCAGCCGTTAAGTCCACTAAAGTCAGTTCTGCCAACCCACGGAAACAGACGGCTGTCTGTAAGGCCTAGGTAACGTGCTCACGGGTGTTTAGGGGTCTTGATCCTTCCCACTATGGAGAGAGGGCACACATGTGGGCACATGAAGGAGTGGAGACCACCAGGGAAAATCAGGTTTGTGGGTCATTCAACAATCCCGTGGGCAGGATTGGGGGAGGGAGGGAGGCAGGTATGATGGCTGCATGTAAATCTTCCTCTTCTTTGCCAGGATATAATTGAATAGATGTAACAAAAAGGCACCGATAGTACTGACTCCACTACTCCCAATACACTAGTATCAGAACAGACTGATTTCTTCCCACTGCCCCAACTTGCCATAGCTTTTATAATTGAATTAACCCGTCTTCCTCAAAGTAAAGCCCCAGGCCACCTAATGCCCTCACTCTGACACTTGCCCCTCCTACTACGCATCAGAGAATAGAACTGCCCCAACTGACTTCTGAGGACCCTTTCCTGGCGTAAGGGAGGGCCACGGTGTCTGTGAGGAGAATCAGACACCGGTGTCTCAGTCCTTACGGTTTCTGATCAGGACCCTTGGAGGAGAATGGCCAAGCCGGATATATTTTCTATTTCCAAACCTTTGTGTCTGACTTCCTCAAATTATGTTGCTTGAAAAGACAGCCTCAAGCACACAGAAAACTGTAGCTAATGCCAAACACAGACATGAGAGCAACAGTCAAGAAGAACCAGAAGTGAAAGTTGAAAAGAAAGAGGTCACCTCAGATTCCCCTTCCTGCCCCAGTTCTACTCACAAGCCACCTGGTTCCTCGAATGCCAGCCATACTCTCAGTCTCATGTGGCAGCGGGGAGAGTCCCCAGCCTCTTAAGAGGGGGATGCTAGGCACCCCACCTGCTAGGCCCCAGAGAAGACGGTCCCCCTGCCCCTACCCCTGCCCTCTGTGCTGATGGACTACTTGGTAGGGAAATCCTCCCAGGCGGCCATGTGTCTCCCCGACAGCACCCTTTCCCCTCTGATATCTGTGGTGTCCCTGTGTTGTGGTTGGCCCTTCCTGTCCTTCACTGGGAATAGTACCTGGGGACTCTCGCCCATTGGCATGTCTTGCCAGCAGCCTCTCTCTTCAGAACAGGACCACGCACAGCCAGGAGCTGCACTTGCTGTCTTTCTGGTGTCACTCACAAATATAACCTTAGCAAGGTTTTCTCTCCAACAGATTTACATAGAGAATATGCCAAGTCCCACATCAGCCTGGTGATCTCTGTGCCTCAGTTTCCTCCTCTGTGACCCAGGGAGGATGGGCCATGGTGAGGATGGGAAGGCAATTCGGAAACAGCTCCCAGCACACAGCCTGATACACCACCAGGATCTCAAAGGTTTTATATTCTAATCACTCCTCTCTCTCTAAACCAGCTGTCTTGATGGGTGAATTCTTAATGGCAGTATTTCCATTTGGGAATAAAGAGGAAATCACAAAGTCTGGCGGTGGGATGAAGAGATAGATGGGAAGCATCCTCCTGCCACTCATCTTTAGAAAAATCTCTTCTATACCAAGGTGAAATTGCCCTCAAGTTCCCGGACATCAGTGAGCCCCACAGCTAAGCTGGTTTGAAGGCACTGGCCAGATCACATTCCTTTGGCTCATTTCTGAAAATCCATAAATGTGTGCTCGCTCATTACATCACCTGTCATTATGGCTTCTCAACACTAACTCCTTTTTTCAGGGTTGTATAAAAAATACCTGCCCCTAATAAGAATAAAAGACTAAATATATTAAAACTAAACTTACAGGTGGGATCACAAATGAAAGCTACTTTGGGCATTAGCCTAAGAGCTGAGAGAAGCTGAAAAATGCCCACCCCACACACCCCCAAAAAAAATCAGTCCTTCCATCCTCAAGCTGGGAGACACGTGTTTTAAATTCCACAACCTGATTTATCAATAAACATAAGGCCAAGCATTAACATTTGCAAACTGATAAATTTAAAATAATTTCATACCCAGTCTCAACCCGAGGAACCAAAATATTCTGATAGCACATTTATTCCGGAAAGCACAGAATCACAGAGAGTAGCTCTGGGGAATTGGTCTGCAGGCACCGGCAGCATCCACATTCATCAGCACCGAGCAAACGTGTCACTTCTCTTACTAGAACTAATTGCCTTTCCCCACAGACTCAATTAAGAGGCTGTGCCATTTGCTGAGCACTAGTTCTGGTGTTTTTTGGGGGGAGGCGGGTTGCAAGAGCAGATGTATGGGCCTTGGCTCCCCAGCAGTGTGGGGTAATGAGTAGAGGGGCCTCTGCTTCCCTGTGGACAGAGCTGATGGGGTGACTGAACACATCTCAATTAGGGGCTTTCAGTGTCAGAGCTGAGGAACAGCGCGGGGTGGGGCAGGCTCTGAGCTGCAACCTAAGTGATTTCAAGGCATAATGAAGCACCTTATAATGCATTTTACTGTAGCCAAATATGCCACCTCCTAAGGCAATAATTTAAAAGATAAGCCCATGTATTTATGTACAAAAAATAAGATCCAAATTTTAGGGGGGTGGGGTGGGGTGGGAAAAAGGTTACTTCAAACGCAATCAACAAATTCATGGAATGGTGGCTGAATCCATGCAGGGAATAAGGGAGAAAAAGAAAGACATCCCATCTCCCCCAGGCCTGCTGTCTGAAGGAGCTCTGAGTACAGGAACAAGAACGTTTTGCTTTGAAGTTTGGGGATGCTCAGAAGTATTTTGTGTGGAAAAATAAGATCATATATGTTTCAGAGTGAATATTTAATATGAAAGCAAGGTGGTCATAGCTACTGAAGGACGCAAGCAATCTGAAGGTCTCCAAGAATGAGCCCAGTGGTCCGTGACCCTCCCAGGTCTGTCCACACCAGGACCGGGTGGGTGGCCAGGAAGGACTACGTCCAAGGAGGGGGCCTTCCAATGTCTCTCTCCAGAATTTTCTTTCTGATTTCAACACTCGACTGAGAAGTTCTAAGTTGAATTTTCAGACAGGTAGAAAAAGCATGAGCAAACTCGAATTCTGCTTCAGGAATGGCCAGAGAGTTGGGCCTCAGGAGAGGGCATTATTTGGTTTCTAACCCCTGCAGTTAGAGCTTTGCCTGGATCTCCCTGCGTGCCTGGGGCTGTGCAGAGTGAATCAAAGGCTCTAGCCCCTACGAGCAGCCTGTCAGGGACAGGGGAGCTAAGACCCTGGGACATCAGAGGCCTATCCTATGGAGACACAGACACTTAACCGCCAACAAGAGAAAGTGAAAATGTTGGCTCACACCACAGGGGAAAGAGTGGGAAAAGCAGGGGTCAAAGGACCCCCCCACTCTGAAGTGAAGTTCCCAAGGAAATGGACACAGGCCACGGATTCTGCTGGGCTAAGGAAGGAGCCCCGTGGGGGGTGTGGCTTACATGGAAGGGCTGGAGACACAGGAGGGCTGACAAAACAGAGGAGGATACAGAAAATCGGAAGGAAGATGGGAGAGATGAGCAAAAGGGCTGGGAGGGAAGACGTGGCATTGAAACAGTCACACAGGCAAAGTCCTTACACTCCCGCCCCTCACCAGAGCCCAGCCCTGGGGGTGGATGGGTGTAGAGGGCGCGGTGGCTACTGTTTGCTGAGAGAAAAAAGCATCACAGACGCTCCAAAAAGACATGCATTAACCTGATTGAAGAATCCCCTCCATCACTAGAAACAGATTTGCAAATCTTTACCTTTGTCAGAAATTTCCAGATATTCATCTAATGTCACGAATCCCTGTTTTAGAGGCCCAGAGACGGAGGTGTCTAGCCTACTCATAAGCTCTAATTTGAGTATCTGTGGTTTTCCCACACCTTGACCTGCGGCAACAGGTGTTTCTGCTGAGTGCAGGGGAATCCCCAGAAAGGAACTTGAATATTTTATCTCAGAAAAATACATTTGTTTTTATCAGAAGCACTTATTACCTTACACTTAAAGTCTGTGTATGTGCGCAGGAGGAAGGAAGAGAAATAAAACAACTTGTCTGTCTACTTCAGTCTATTCATCACACAGCAGCCATGGGGATGCTGCTAAAATCATGTCCACCCTCCACTGACTCCCATCTCACTCGGAGAAAAAGCCCAGGTCCTTCCAGGCCTCCCAAACCAGCTCCTATGACCTGGCCCCTTGTTCTCTGACCTCGTCTCCTCTACTGGCCCCCCTCTTACCCTGCTCCAGCCTCACTGACCTCAGGGGTGTTCCCTGAACACCCCCAGCCACACGCTCCCACCTCATGGCACTCGATTTACTGTTCCTTTTGCTTGGAACACCCTTCCTTAAGCCATTTACATGGCTTACTCTCTCACCTCCTTCAAGCCTTTACTCAAAGGTTCCATTCTCCTTGAGGTTGCCCCATTAGAAACTGCAATATCAACCTGCCGGGTCCCCACCATCATCCTTCCCTGCTTCGTCTCATTAGCCCATCATCATCTGTCGCTGCAGATTTCTTGCACGGATCTTGTCTTCTGTCCATTAGAACGTCAGCTCCCCAGGCGCAGGAATTTGTCTCTCCTGGTCTCATGCTGCCCGGCTCAGTCCCACGTGAGACGTGAATCACCAATTTGTCCAGTGTATCCACACTGTATACCCTCACTAGTCACTTAGTCTGGGTTATCAGATTAACCCAAAGCACAGGAGTAGTTTCAACTTATCATAGGTATATGCGTGTGGGAAAACGCAGCACATGTAGGGTTCGGTACTATCTGTGGTTTCAGGTGTCCTCTGGGCTTGCAGGAAATTCATTCTCCCATCCCATCCACTTCTCCAACCCCCATCCCAGTCTCCTTGACCGGTGCACCTCATCTTTTGGACCTCTTAATGCTGGAGGGCTGCAGGGATGAGCGCTCACTGAAAAATCTCGTTAGTCTCAAGGCCGTAAATTATAGGTGGGACCTGCCCCTGGAACTCCAGCCTGTATGTACAACTGTCAACTCAAGCACTCTACTTGAATGTCTACCGCATAACACGACCTAACTGAGCTCCTATACTCTCCCTGAAAACTAGCTCTCCCTCTCCTACCCCATTGTCTTCCCACCTCAGTTAATGGCTATTCTGTCTTTCAAGTAGCTCAGCTCAAAAGCCTTGGCGTCACCTTTCTCTCATACCCATATCCCATCCACAGGCAGAACCCCTCGGCGCACTCTACTGCAGAATACATCCAGACTCTTACCATGTTTTACCTCTTCCACCATTTCCACCCTAGTCCAAGCCACCATCATCACCTGCCTGGATTATTATCATAATCTCCTGACTGGACTTGCTTACATCTTTACCCTTCTTATCGTCTATTTTCAACAAGCAGCTGGAACAATCTTCCTAAATGATAAGTCAGATCATGATTCTCTTCTGCTCAAAACCCTGCAATGGCTTCACAGCTTGCTGAGTAGAAAAGCTGACACCCCTAGCAATGGCCCCAAGGCCCTACATGACTGGCCACAGTCGCCTCTCTGACCTTGTCATCTCTAATCCCTGCCTCATTCCCCTGCTCCAGCCACACGGGCTTCCTATCTCCCACCAACATGTCAGGGCCTGTGCCTTGTTCTTTCTGCTGTACCCATTCTTCCCCTGGTCGCCAAGAAGGCTTGTCCTTTACCATCCACTTCAGGTCTTTGTTCAAATGTCACCCTTGTGAGACCTTCCCTGCTGCTATCCCATCCCACCCTAAAGTCCACTGCCCTCTCCCCACCACTTCCAGGTGCCTTCTCTGCTTTATTTTTCTCCAAGACAACAACATTATTTTGTTTCCCTAGTAGAACAGAATAGAAGCTTCACGAAGACAGAGGCTTTCTTGCTCTGTTTTATTCATACAAGGATCCATAGCTCTTTAGACAGTGCCTGGCATCTCTGAGATGCTCAATAAAAATGTGCTAACTGAATGGTGTTCCTATCTCATGGGGTTTTGGAAGGGCTCCCAAAGATCCATGTACTCCCTAAAACTGAAAGCCAAATTTTCAGTTGGATTTTTTCATTTTCCCGAGAAGTGAATCTATAGCCTTAGCGTCTCAAAGGGATTTGGACTCAAAAAAAAAGTTAAAGAGCCACTAACACAGATGCTTGAATTTAACAAGAATATTATAGGTTTCTTCAAACAATGAATCAACTTCATTCACAGCTTTTGCTAAAATAGAACTGTGTAATCTATGAGTGGTGTGATTATGCTGTGTTCTTCCTTCAAAATGGGTAGCGCTGAGTCCAGAGATTTGCCTTAGGGATTTTAGGAGATGTTAAATAGGCAGCACGACTATCCTCACTGTCTCCGTGCCAGAGAAACTGGTGAGAATAAATAAAAGTGTGTCTCACGGATTTGGAGCCAAAGCTAATATTCATGCAAATCTGAAAAAAAGCATATGTAAGGCAGCTCACACACATACACATAGCATGTGAAGATCCAGGTGGGCGGCCAGTTAGGCGAGCAGCTGCATCCCACCTCATCCATCACTTTGGCGCCGTTGAGAAATTACCAGGACCGGGTCTTCAAGTAACAAAACTCATCCCTCCCCTCCATGCCCCCACCTCCCCACACACAATTTCAAAACAAAAAAGAAACAAAGAACTCCGCACACAAAATCGTCTATCTGGTATACAAATGTCACTGTGTAAGAGTGAAACGCCATCCAACATATGACATGGCTTACCTTCTCCTATCATGGAAACCCCCACGGACATGCCCATGAACTTGCTTTTGGTCCATACGTGAGTGTTGATGCACAGTCTCTTCTCCTTGCACTCACAGTAGAAGCAGGAGATGGGCGGGTGATGGGACACTTGCTCAGCTACAAACCTTAGTTTGTAGCTTTTGGAAGAAGAGTCATCAGCCATCGGGTGTTCGTGGCTGGGAGGAGAGTGAGGGGCAGTCCTTTTGGGCTTGACCCTGTCCTTGGGAACCTCCCAGGAGCAGTGAAAGGTCTCGCCAATGATGGGGTTGTAGGGCTTCTTGGCCAACGCCCCTTTGCGGCCCTCATGGAAGGCTGTGAGATAATACTCCACGAAGCAAATGACTCTCTCCTCTGGCGTGGCTCCCGCAGTCACCGCCAGTAGCAGGTCTGGGTGTGCCATGAAATCTGCGTACATCTCCAGCAAGGATCGCTTCTCCAGAATGAAGGTGGGAAGCACCACCTGCATTTGGAAGGGGACAAAGTCAGACAGGAATCCCTGTGATTACATGAAAAGGGAAAAAATGAAGGCTGCAACCGCCATCAAGCACATTCACAATGGCTTATGCCAGGGAACGGTTTCTTTTGATTCGTGCACAAATGACAAATCAGGAGAAACAATCTGGAAAAAAGTGGGCGTGGCTGCCATGGTGGCACCAATGCCAACCCAGGTCTATGGCCAAGGCTGTCCCGAGTGATTTCCTTCTTTGGGCATCTGGGCTCAAACAACAGGCACTGTCTCTCCACTGCCATGACTCTCCTAACACACAGCCCCCTTTTACTCCCCATTATTTAAAGATGCAGCAAACACAGCTTGGAAGGGCTCTTTCATGTTCTTTCTGACATCATGCAGAACCCAGGGGGCTCAGGGTGTGTATCCACAAACATGGATTCTGGGCTTTGTTGGTGCCACATCAAAGGGGGCCCAGGTAGACCAGAACCCACCACTACCAAGAGTGTCTATTTGGAGATCTCCATATATACCCCAACATGATCAAAGCAGGTAGGAGTGTGGAAAGGGCCCCCCGCTCAGGTCAGAGCTGCCACAGAGAAAAGGGGCCATTTGTGGAGGCTGTTCCACAAAGCTGGACCAGAAGACACGAGTAGAAGTTACAAAGAAGTAGGCTGGCACATAACAGAGAAACTTCTGGTAAATGGACTGGCATTGGGCTACCTGTGTAGGTTTGTTACTGGCCCTGTTACTGCAGATAAGGAGAAATCTGGATGGCTGTGTCTGGGACTGGGCAAAGTGATTCCTCGTTGATCTAAAGTGGGTCTAGGTAGTCATTCACTGTACAACCCCAAATGATGGTGACCAAAGGATTAGGTCATTTAAAGCAAATGAAAGACTTTCGAAAACTGGGCTGGAAAGCAGGTAACTCATTACTATTACTGATAAATGGAGGAGAGAGAGAGACTGTTTCTCACTGCCCTGCGATGGTTTTACAATGACTTAGTTATTGGGTATTAATAGTCTACCCACTCTGCATGACACAGCTCACTTTGCCCTGGAGCATCGCACATCAAGTGACCTGAGAGGAGCCACGCCCGTTCAAGCAAGGTGACCAAGGTCATGCAGCTGGTTTACGGTCCCTCCTTACATGACCGAGTCTGCCCTTCTCATGGGTCCCTAACTCCCATGAAAGCATTTGCAAGGGGCACATCACTGACTGTAAATATCATGGCTTACAGATGCCACCTTGCTTCCACGTCAACTTACTAAGACCCTTCCTTGTGAAGGATGTAGATACGATGGAAGAGAGACATCCTGACAGACACAGACAGACAGGCAGACAGGAGGTCGGCAATGCACAGAGATTTCAGAGAAAACTAGAGAACGCCCAGCCCTCTGGAGAGGTACGGTTGGTATCTTTGTTAATGCTTTTCTATTTTTCATTTTAAAACTGTCAGAGGAAAATATACCTGTGTTAAGCAAAAAAGCAGCCAGATGTAAAATTGAACTTGTAACACAACCCAAGTATTATAAAAATACCTCAAATGTTAACATATCTCTCTTGGTGAGAGAAATGAGTGATTTTTACTTTTCTTTTTAACAGTGTCTTTCTGCTTTGCTTTTATAATATACTGGAAGAAGGAAGATTATTTAAAACACAACTATGCAACTTAAAGGAGATTTTCTAATTTTTGTTCAGCTACAACTTGACAAAATTGAGAATCTGGCTGCTCAAGGATATGAGCCGGCCAGGAAAAGCACATCCCAGCTCCGGGGCCACTGTTATTGCTTCCTATATCTTCCATGGGACGGGTCATCATTCAGCAGCCATCCCCATGCTCTCCAGGGCCTGCTCTTCCAATGAAGCTCACAGAAGGCAGGCTGTGGTGCCCCCCCTCCCACCCCGTGACCTCCCACCAATGCAGGTGGCCTCTGGCAGAGTAAAAAGGGAGGGACAATAATCCCCAAACACTCACCATCTCTCCCTCTGGGGGTGGAGGGCCCCCAGAGCCACTCAAGGTCTCCCCTAGAAACCCCCAGACAGGCTGGGCAGGTTGAGGACTTTTGACTGAAGGAGCAGTGTAAACCCCCGCAATGAGGCCAAATCAATTAAAAAGGCAAAGAAGCCACACATGTTCGCACGGCCAGACCGTCCCCACACCACTCCACATCCTGCTCGCTCCCTTCCCAGGGCTCAGGGGGAGCTGATCAGGGAGAGGCAGAGTTACACGGGACGGTGGTCAGCCCTCACACAGAACGCCAAGTGAAGACTTTGATGCACATCCTTCTCCCCACCATGTGGCAATGGGGCTTCTCTGGCAACAAGTCTGCCTCTGGACAAGAATTTCCATGTTTGTACCCAAGCTTGAAATGACAAGAATCGGCTACGATATTTACTCATTGTGTATTTTTGAAAGCATTTTGTCTTAGTCAGCATTTCTGAACTCAGAGGCTGAAGGATTAAGGCAAAATAAATAACAAAGAGGACTCTGCTCAGAAGCCCAAATCACTGAACATCAGAGACAAAAGGGACCTTTAAGATGATGGAATTCAACACCTGGTCTCCTAGGTGAGGGGACACAGACCAGGGAGGAGTGGAGGGAAGGCACCATGCCAGGCAGAGTGCAGGCAGGGGACCTCAGGGCTCCCAGCTGCCATCCTCAAGTCCTTCCATTACCCCTGATTATCTGCTTCTGGCGAATGAGAACATTTTCTTTCCCTCAGAGGACTAGGGAGATAAGAGTTCACTGGACATAAGAACTGGAAATGGGGGGCCACTCCATCACCCCATCTACTGTCACTGATTAATAAATCAGTTGGGGGGCGGGCAGGAGGTAGCACAGGGGAAAGGGTGGGACACGAGCCCCACGGGAATGACAAGGCAGTTTACCAGTCCCCAAACTATCATTAGCATTACAGTCAGGAGGGAGACCTTGGGCGATTAGGAAAGGACTCTCATGGTACCCTCTCTCTGGAAAAGTACAGCGGTAGCTTCTAACGGGCCTTCCAGCTTTCTGCCATGCCCCCCTTACTTCTTCTCCACACCACAGCCACATTCGTCTTTCTGATATCTCCATAAGAAGTAAATAAAGTCCAATCTGGCCCCCATCTCTCTCTAGTCTCATATTATCCCTCACTTTCTGCCCCCAGGCCTCCCACCACCACCCACACACATTCACTCCTATTACCCTTTTCTGCCAGCTCTCCTGCCTTCAGCTCAATGGTAACCTGCTCTGTGAAGCTTGTTCTGACAGCTCCTGCTTCCAAGGCTAAACCAATAGTCCCTCCTTTGTAACTTCACTGCACCGCACACATATCTCCATCATAGCATCCACAATACTCTTTTTGCTCTTATTAAAGCTATAAAGAGCATTATTGGGATAATTTGGGAAACTTGTACTGTGGGCCGTATATGAAATAGCATTGCATCAATGTTAAATTTCCCAAGTATGACAAATGTAATTTGTAAGAGAATATCCTTGTAGGAGATACTCACGGATGGATATGGGGGGAACTGTCATGTCTGCAACATACTCTGAAATGGTTCATCAAAGAATAAATTACGCTTATATATGCACATGTCTATTTGGGGTTTCAGAGGGAGAGAGAAGGATAGGGAGAGAGAGAGAGAGAGAGAGAGAGAGAGAGAGAGAGAGAGAGAGAGAGAGAGAGAGAGAAAGAAATAGAAATAGAAATAGAAATAGAAATAGAAATAGAAATAGAAATAGAAATAGAAATAGAAATAGAAATAGAAATAGAAATAGAAATAGAAAGAGGCAGGGGAGGAGAGCTTGGGAGAGAGGAAAGAAGAAGAAATAAATGCAAAGAGGCAAAATGTTAACAATTGGCCAATAAAGGTGATATATGGATGTTCATTGTATTATTCTTGCAACTGTACTGTAGATTAGAAAATGTGCAAAATAAAAAGTTGGAGGAAAAAGGCAAAAGGCCCTATCAGGAATGCAATACCTGAGAACTTATCAATTTTCAAAGACAACCCTCCTGGAATTGCAGACTCGGAAATGATGGTCTCACAGCCAACGCAAAGTCCAACCCACCGGATATATATTCTGCACCTGACAATGATAGTGTAGCTTTGTCAGAGCTGGGAAAAGTAGAACACCTGGAGAGATGGAGAAGATGGGCTGGGAGTGGAATGACTATTTCCCCTTTCATCTTGTTGGTATGCTTGGACGGTGTTTTGTGAAGAATGCCAGATCGATGCCTTTCAAAACCAGCACCCTGCACACTCTGGACAAGATATCATATTTTTCATTACAGCAGTTATCTCTCATACAATCTCCTCGCCTTTTTTTTATTTATTTATTCGGTGCCTTTGCAAATACGTCACTTAATCATCTGTTCCTTGGGTGGTGGACCCTGGAGATACAGAGCCAAAGAGTAGGGAGTACTAATTGGGCTGTCTGCCTCCAACGGAGAGGTGACCGATGGCCCAGCTGTGCCGACTGATGGCATCCAAACAGCTAGAATCACTGCTGCAGATTTATGGAGCCATCAATAAGGGTTGCCTTTTCTCCTGTTAACATAATTAAGACAACGGACAACTTTGGGGAAAGGAAAAAATAAGAGAGAAGATCTGCACTTGGGGCTCAGAGAACAATTAATTACATTTAAAGCTGCATCAATCTAGAAGTAAATAATCTTCAGGTTGGGCTCTTAGAACTTGGAAATAATTGATCACCCATTGAGAAAGTCCAAGGGGCCCCCACAGAAAGACAGACAGTCCCTTCCCCCCAATGGAGAACACAGCAGGCCTCTGCAAAAAAAATCCAAGGGCAGGTGTAATTTTCTCCAAAGACACATCAGTTAACTTAATAACCTTGAGAATTATCTAAACAATACTCTGTCTTTAGACTGGCAAACCTACCCAGTGCAAACAAGCAAGCCAAGAGAGGCCCAGAACACCCACCCGGACAGACCTATGTAATCCTTTAAGGAAGTCACAAAAATCCATCCTTATAAAATAAAGGGCCAATAATTCACACTGCCCAAGGTTTCTTTACTGAGCCAACAGGTGGTTCCCCTGGGTTTCCTTAAAGTGCCAGCTCCATTCACATCCATCTCAAGGTGCTTAGAACATCATGGAAGGCATTCGTTACAATTTTTGTTAGAAACTTTGAAATATAACTTTATTTTATTCCCTCAGAGTCCCAGACCTCAGCTTGCAGAAGGCACTCCAGCTCAGGTTCATGGCTTGGCAGCTCTAGCCATGTGTACTTGGGAAGCTTCATCTCTCTGAGACTCACTTCCTCTGCTGTAAAATGGGGCAAAGAAGAACTCCAGCCTCTGAGGGCTTTTGTGTGCATATTAAATGATGGTGTAAAATTGGCCCAGAGCCCACCCAGCACACGGTACATGCTCACCTGCTGGATATCAGGGGACGATAAAAAGAAGAGATCAGACACAGACGTGTCACACAGGTTTCAGTGACAAAGCTGAAGACTGAAAGCTAGTCTCCTAAAGACCAGAGCAGCCACTGGGACCACCTTGGATGTTTCTATAAATAATCAATTATTTGAGAAACAGGAGAAATAATTGTAGGTAACAAGAAAAGTGTTGTAAGCATGTATGAAATGTTGCAAGCATAAACCATTTACAGCACTCAGGCTGGGCTTCACATCATGTTGTTCCATCTTCTCCATCACCTGTGAGCAGGTATGATTAGTCCATTTTACAGATAAGGAAACAGAAGCCCAGAAAGCTTTTATAATCTATAGATGGCTAACTAAGGAGAGACATGGAGGGTGAACCAATTCTGCTTGGTCAAGGCCTCTGATGGACCCCTCACTGCCAACCCCAGGAGACCTGAAGACTCATGGGAATTCTTTCTGGAAGAGCAGGATTGATGCCAGCTGCACTGGAAGGGCGCGTGGAGATGACACATGCTGCCCCCTCATGACACCTGTGTACAGATAAGCTTAGGGAAGCCAGGTCACTACTGTGGCTTCTGTTAAAAGACAAACATTTCAGGATAGGGAGAAGGCTCCACTTGACAGTGTATTAAAAACAAGATCTGGAGAGGCGAGTTGAAGGTATCAGGAAAGGGAAGGGAAGGGCTGGAAATTCCCTGTTCTAGAAAATCTCCCTCCCATCTGAATCTGCAAAATTAGAGTTTAGGCTAAATCTGAAGAATCTGTACTGGTTACAAATAGGCACACCTTGGATCCGGTTGTTCCCCGTCACTACCACCTCCATAATTTCAGTCTCAAGCATCGCACTCTCCACCCATCCCCCATGACGTCCCAGCTCACTCCGTCTCATCCCCAGCTCCGCCAAAGCCTGATGACCTTGTCCTGTGCACCATCCATCTGCCTTGTGGCCTCCATACCTCCTTACACTTATTCCCTTTGATCTGCTGCCAGCAACTCTGCCACTCTCTCCCTCAGGGCACTAACCAAGCAAACCTCAACTCTGATTTAATCCCACTCCTCACGCTCTCCATGCCTCAACCTGGCAACTCAATGTTCCTGGAGAAAAAGAGACAACATGCCGACTGATCTCCCTTTCAATTCCTGACCTAGAAACTGTAAGTGAGCAAGTGTCCCCTGAGTGGCAATCCTCCTACAGTCTTCCGCTCCCTGAGACAAACATTTCCTCTGGCCTCCTCCCTCCTCACATCTCGAACAACCTTTCCCTCTTTAGCACTCTCAGCGGATCACCTGGCTCCCCCATCCCTGGGAAAATCGAAGCCGTCCACCAAGAATGTGCACATGGTAATCACAGCAGCAAACATTTTCATAGTGCTTCCTCTGCACCAGGCTCTGCTGTGAGTCCTTAACACACACCGCTGTCCATACACACAGAGCAGCCCCACGGGGAAATTTACAGATAAAGAAAGGAGGCTCTCAGAGGTTAGGTCACTCAGCTAGGATGCCTCCCGGGCAAGCAGTCTGGCTCAGAGCCAGGCACTTCACCATGGGGCCCTCCTGCCAATTGGCTGGTGTCTGCACCCCCTGCTCTGCCCGCTCTCCTGCTGCAATGGACAGACTGTCCCCTGTAAGGACAACGCGTGGGCCCATGCACTGGACCCCAGGTCCTGTCACTACCCAAGTTCCCGCAGTCCTCTCCACCCTCTCTCCTAACCATTCCCACCGGCACTCAAACATCGGAAGAAACCAAACCTCTCCTAACTCCAGACGCTCCTCCAGTGTCCACCCAATTTTCTGCTCCCTTCTTCCATCAGTGCTCCTCTTAGCTGTTTCTACTCCCTGTCACTTTTCTTCCCCTTCTCCCTTGAACCCACCCAGGTAGACCTTGACAACGACAAATGCTCCATCTGTGGGCCCGACCTTTCTCGGCCCATCAGTAGCAGTTCCACACAGGTGACAACTCCTTTCTCCTGGAAACAGTGTCTTCATGTGGCTTCCATGGCAGGACACTCCTCTGGTTCCCATCCTGCCTCCCTGGCTGACCCGTCTTAGTCTCCTCTGCTGGAGCCTTCTCGGCTCCTGACCCTGCAACCCTGGAGTATCCCAGGACACATTCCTCGGACTTCTTTCCCCTCCCTCCCTCACTCCCTGAAGGAACTCATTCCATCTTCTGGCTTTGAACACCCACCACACACGTTGTTTACTCTCAGACTTGTGCCTGTTCCCTCTGCCAGGAATGCCCTTCATCCCAGCCCTCCTGCGAGCGCCGACTCATCCTTCAGGCACGACCTAAATACCTCTTCCTTCAAAGAGCCCGTTTGTGGCCCCACCATGTTTCTGTGGTTCCTCCTTTCTCTCTCTTTTTTTCCTTTCTAGGCTACGCACAGTTTGTGGCAGCGTAGCAGGATATCTAGTGGAGGTTTTCACCAGCAATTTGGGTTACGGAACCAGAGCTGAGGGAAGCGGGCAGACGAGGGTGCCTCTGGAGGCAGGGCCAGCCACATACTTTGTGGGGCCCAATGAAAAATGAAAATGCAAGTCCTCTTGTTCAAAATTAAGATTTTCAAGACAGAGACAGCAGAATATTAAAACAAACATGGGATGCTTGTGAGCACAGGGTGCTGTGTGACCCCTCTGGTCACATGCCCATGAAACTGCCTTGTCTAGTGGCCACACTTACGAAAGGCAAAAGGCAGCCGAGGCGCCTGGTCAGGCTGGTGACTTGGGAATGCACCAGCACTGGCCACCTCCTAAAGGTGGGCAGCACACTTGTTTTACAGGCAGACACCAGGGCTTCATCCTTGAATCAAAGAATGTTCTAGCTTTCGGGTATCTGCTCATCAGACCCTCCATTCAGGCTAAGCTCTTCACTTGCCAATTTAGTACAAGCTTAACTTAATGAAATGGGCAAGAGCCAAGAAGACAAAAGGAGACAATAAGGAAAGACAGAATTTCATCAACCTTTTTATGATGCAGGGCAACAAAAGTTCAGAAACCTTATTGGGACAATAAAAGGTTTCTGATAAATAACAGGTTTACCTCTTCCTCTCATGAGCATTTCAGCTTGTCAAGTTTCCCGTTGGTCTTTGAATAGCAGTTTCTTCCCAGCAAATAAATTAATAAGCTATAGACTAGAGCCGTTTTTCTTTCACATATTAGATAAACCCAACATTTGCTCTTTTAGGAATAGGCTGTGGCTCCAGAAATGCAATCATAGCCTAATAAAATAATAATAAATAAGAGATTCACAGCTCTTATGATTTCCTTATTTTAAAACGAGAGAGCCATAATGTAATGTCTTGGAGACATCAACCTGCCGTAGTAAGACCGCTCAGTATTTTATTGTGTTTCTCCGCATCTGATCTGGACAATTCCAGTTACAGTCTCTCTCCTATATCATTCATGATTCCCCATCAATGTTTTATACATATTGTTTTAATATGATCCACAATGAGAATTCGTTTTACATTGTGACCCAGTTTACATGTATCAAGGGAACTAAAATAAGAGCTTTATGTGCACTACACTCTGATATTCTCTGTTGTATTTCACTTTTTAGAAATGATAATTGGACCCACTAAATGACTTTTGCAACCTATGAAAGGGGTCACGACCCCCAGTATAGAAATGTGATTTTAAATCCTAGCAGTTACATTGCTACCACAATCCATTCTCCAGATCCTAACTCAAGATCTGAATTGTCTGCACAATCCACAAGAATAAAAAAGAAGTGGCTTTTAAAAAGGCAAACATTTAAAATGGTGTTCTAGCAAAAAGGAAGACCCGAAGACTGAAATGAAGGGAAGGCAGCATAGTGGAAAGCAGGTCTCCATAGCTCGGCGTGCAAAGCTGGGAAGACCGAAGCAGAGGGCAGAGAATGGTAAAGTTAAGGAGCTTTCTGGGTCAGGCCTCCTCAGCATGGGCCAGTCTTTTGTCTAAAGCGGTGCAGTCTCCCAGAAAATCAGACACACTTATATCCAAACACGTAAAAACCTTTCAAAGAAAAGGCTTTTCTGTCATCCTTGAGACTTCCAAATCCTCTGCCTCCTAGAAATGGTCAGTTGCCTCTCTGCCCTCTTCCTCTTTGAAGAATCCCTCACACCTGCCCACCCCCTCCCTCTCTCTTCTCTAGCCTTCACCCCAGTTTGAGGTGAACTTGGGGAATCCAGACCCTTCACTGCAGCCAAACTAGCCAAGTACCCTCAACATGCCACCCCCCCCAGGCTGGATTTTCAGGGGCTTTGACCATTTCAAGGTTGTCCACACATTTCCGGCTGACCTTCAGAATCTAGATCTCCTGTTCGCAGCATATCTTCCCCATGGAACATGTCTCCCTTTCCCCAGCAGCGGCTCCTCCTGCATCCCACACCGCCCACCACACAGCCCTTCGTAGGGATAAGAATGGTGATGCACCTACTACGTACAAGTTTAGCACCGGGCTACTTATAACTTCTGATTCCCACTCTGCCCTTCCAGGGAGGTGCCAGGACTGGACATAGAACCCAGGTGGGCCAGATAGCACTCTCCACTACCCACAGTGTCCCCGTGGATGCCATACCGTCTCTCAGCTACACACAAAGGTGCTTTTCCTGTTTGCCGCCAGTAGGGAGCGGCTGACTCAAAGTGAGGGAGGGTCTATATGAGCCCAACAACTTGCCACCAGCGGTTCGGAGTGGATGAGGTTCCCTGGGTGAGGTACCTCGGGGGAATCCTGGCTGAGCACAGCACCAAGAAGAGCGGTTGCTTGTCTCCCAACCAGTGGGCTTGTGTCTTTACACATGGACAATGAGCCCTGCATCACAACCAACGAGGTTGCCTTTGGGAACCAGCTGTGAAAGCTAATGACAGCCAGCAGCAGGTCGTGGCTAGGTGTGCACCGCGGTCTCACTCCTGGATCCACTTTTTTCCTTCCTCCTGTTTTCTCTCTGGAGCCAAAATGCCATGTCTATCTCTACAGGTCATTTTTAACCTTCTCTGGGACACAGCAGAAAACAAAAAACCCTATCTTGAATTTTCCTTATCATCCCATATGCTTTTCCTGATGCTCTCTCTGTCCTTATCAAGTCACAGAGCCAGCAGAAAATCAAACGCAAGACTCAACGCTCTGAGGGTGCGCATTTATGTAACAATATCATTTCTCGTTATACCTGGAATAGACTTTCCTGACGCAATTCTGACCTCCTTCCCCACTCTACTTTCCCAGTCTCACCACGAGGAAAAGCATCTGAGTAGGGAAGGCTTAGAGGTAGAGACAGCACCCAAACAATCGGCCACAAACCCAGTGGGACATGCCAACCTACCTTGGTCAAATCCATTCCAAGTTTGAGCTGTGAAATGAGATGAAGAATTACACTACGCTGATCCTCCATGACGCCCAGTTCTGTCTCTTCCCTATCTTCAGTGTCGGTTTTTTCATCTTCGGACAAAACCAGTTCAGGGTCTGAGTTTGGCTAAAACAAATCATCAATAAAAATCACCAGCTGGTCCAGTAGATGTTAGAAGCACAGCATATGAACCCGTATGATTAGCAATGTCAGGAGGAGCCCAATCCCGCCCCAGGAAGAGTTTCTCTAAAAACCAGCCCTGTGGGCCATGGGGTGAAGGATGACCCTTTTTGGGGTGCAGGCCATCTATACCTTCCCTCTCATATTTTCCTACTTGTGAACCTTTTCGCCTAAGGACTTCCCCTGACAAAGTTTCCTGCCCTTTAAGAAACTATAACATACAGGTATGAGCCCCCTTATCTTAACTATTCCCAAACAATATTTTCCTATTAACTTGCTCAACCCAGGACACTTTATACAAATTTTTCTGTTTTTAAGTAAAGGTCAGATACCCCTTGGGACCAACTGAAATTACCTTATTTATAGGAAAATTTACTTTGAGACCATTTCTCCTCAAATCAATTAAATCACTACAGCCAAGTGTAAAAACTGGCTCAGAGTTGGCACTTAATTTAGGGAGGGAGACAAAAATGAATATGTAAGGAACAACTCAAATTTTATAATATGCTGAGATTCATGCTGGCCAGCGGACTCGGCCTTCCTTAATGCAAGTTTATTAATTCCATTGCTTGGTTCCAATTTTTCCAATGACATAGAAAACAGGGAAGTTAATAAACAAAATGAGTGAAGGGAATGACTGAGCATACAATTTTCCATTACCCAAGAATCAAGAACTTTGGTTACAGTGCAAAGCTGTCCTCAGAATTCTGTGGAAAAAAGTAACCCCATCCCACCATTCCACATCTATCTATGTTCTTTTGTTTTGTTTTGTTTTGTTTTTTTGAGGGCAGTGTGACTGGCCCTCTTATGTGGGACTGAACCGGGGCCGCTGGCTTCCCAAGCCAGCGCTTAACCTATCTATGTTCTTATAATACTTGTTTACATGGAAGCAAAAACACTGTGCACAAAACATTACACAATTGTTTTTAATTATCGATGGCAGATCAGACATAATGAACTTAATATATGAAATGAAAGAGCTCTAAGATATTTAATATAAAAGGATACAGACTTGCCCAAATGTCCATGCAAAAATGAATGACGTATAAACCCCACTGGACAGAATCATCTCATTATATCTGAAGGCACTTCCAATATGTGAAGGTTATCTTAGTGATGGAGGTGGGTGTAATTGTCTGGCCTGACATACATGTGCCAGCCAGTCCTTACCAGAACTCCAGGGAGGAAAGAATGCTACTCCCCTCGTTGGGGTAGGCATTTTTTACATTTCAATTGAAAAGGGCACTGTCCATAGACATAGATCTCAAATTATTCCCAGTCTTCTCTGAGTAACCCTAATTCTGGGCAGACAGTGGGGGAAGCCTCCGTGATGCCCATGGGACATCCCCCAGTCAAGAGCTGAGTTTCCTCCATCATGTACCTGGTCCTCTGGCCTCATCGCAATGTGTGTTATCTGACATCATTGGCAAGTTGCTTTGCTAGACTTCATGCTGACATAACTGAGGATGCCTGACTCCATCCTGTTCCAGAGAAGACTAACCAGAGGGAAGTCTGAGGGCTCTGGGCTGCCCTGATTCCACGCTGGTAGGTCAGAGAATTCAGACACAGTCCCTTGCGGTGGGAATGGTGCTGCTGTTCCACTTCTTTGTGGAGACCCTGTAGCAATAATTTGTACCAGCAGATTTCCCCCTCAACCTAGGGCAGCTGGAGGAGGAGACGGCAATGCCTGAGCATCTTGCTTTGGGTGGAAAAAGGATCCTCAAAATCAAATCAAACTATCCCCATGCACCCAAGCAGTGGGAGTAGCACATCTCAACAGGAACAGTGGCTACATTTTGAGTACAATTATTCCTGCTTGAAATTAGTTGTTCTCACAGAGTACGGATTGCGAACTCAACAAATCAATAATAGCTCAAGTGAGGAAGCCATAAGCTTTATGAAGCAAAGAATGATTCTTTCTTTTGAAAATGTGATTTCCCATTTGCCCTCAAGCCAGTGCACGGGGAAATCACCATCCTTCTCACTCATTGCCACACTCAGTGCGATGTGTTTACAGATCACCTGGGGCCACCACCTCCTCCTGCTGTCTGCCTTCCTTGAAAATTAAGCCCAACTTGTCCCTGATTCCGGTAGCCAGGAAGCCTTCAGTAAGATCCTGTCACAGGATACTAAGAACACGCATTAATGTACACATAAACCTCTCCAGCTCTTCCCACTGTGTCTGATGATGATGCTCAGAGACACTGGCTCCAGCAGAGAGAATGAAGGCTGGTGTACAGGCCCCCGAAGCTGACTCACTCCAGGTGATGGTGGCCAGAGCTCCTGAGGGCCCTGAAGTCCTGCCAAGGGAAGGAAGGCCATGGGGAGCCTGACACACATTCGCCTCATTGGCTCCCGTCCTTAGCAGACTCTGCCCTCGGCTTAAACAAGCCTCCAGCAATATTTCTGTCTCTCACTGCTTCTGAGAACGTGCCCTTTTCTTACGGTATAATTTGCAAAAAATTCTCCTGTCCAACCTCAAGTAAATAATCAGGGTTTAAAAAAAAAAAAAGCTGGTTTCATTCATCACATTGTTAGTGAACATTTTAGAGGACACCCACAATTCCACCCACTCTGGGACTCAGTCCATTGCAGAAAGGTGAGACCACCCTCTGTTTTGGGTCCAAAATGAGGGTGCGTGGATACAAAGGTGGGACTATTTTGACTGGTCAACTCAGTTTGAAAGACGTCAATTGGCAACGGAAACACAAATCTGTTGGCCTCCACAAAGCGCCCACTGTTAGCAGGCACTGCAAGAAATGGAGGATTTGAATAGCCAGGTTTTGATGGGTTTTGGTTTTTTTTTAAGATTTTATCGGGGAATTGTGGGAGGAGAGCAGCATTGGGGAATCAGGGAAGGGGAACAGACAAGTTGCAGTCTTTTTTTTTGTTCTTCAGTCTAGTTGTGGAGGACATTGCTTCACTGGCCCATGTTGGTATCATCATTGAGCTCTTCCCGGATGAGGCAGATCGGTCGCCGGCCTCTGGATGGTCGCTCACAGCGGCTATTGGCAGCTCACGCTGGCTGCCAGCCACCCACGGTAGCCTATGGCAGCCCACTGCAGCAGGGGCTGCAGCCTACACTGTCACCGGGGCTCGCACAGCCCAGCTTCAGGTGGAGCTGTTGTTAGCTGTAGAGGGCAGTGTCACTGGCCCTCATACGCAGGATCCAAACTGGAGCCGCTGGCATCCGAAAACCAGCTCTTAACCAATGCGCCACTCGGCTGGCCCTTGATGGGGTTTTAAAGGCAGAAAACCTTCCTTCAGGGTCAAGGGTTTGTTGGTTCTGCTACTCTGATGTGAAATCCAAAACAGTGATAGTGGTCACTGGCTCTAAGTCTCTTCTTCATAATCTGGCCTACCCACTTTCTCAGCCACCCTCTCCTAGGGTTCTGCTTCTCTCCTGGGGGCCCCTCTGCTCCCTATGGATTTCTGCATGTAAAGCAATGACAACTGTCTCGAGATGATCAGAGGGGACAGAACAATGTTTCTCCATCTCAGAAGAAAGCTGAACATGAGAAATGGTTTTATAATGCTTAGGAAGTTCATAAGACTTCAGCAAGGAGAATCTTCAAATACCCCATCCCCCAGAGATCTTTGCAAATGAGCCAGCCCAGCCATAAAAATGTACGCAAACTTGAAGATAAAATGGAATTAAAATACATTTACAGAAGAAGCAGGCTCTGGAATAATGAGGTTTTTAATAAAACCAAAACTTATGACTCAATATTTCTACCACGTGAACACTTCAGGGCATCAAGTGCTATAAAAATCAAGTGACTCATGTCTATTAGCCAAGGGGAGAGGGGGGTTTGTGGGGAGGACGAGTACATTTGAAAGCCACATGGCAGGCTGGGGTTTAGGGAGACGCCTTCGTGGCTCAGCAGTGACCTGTGCCCCAGAACAAGGTTTCTTAATCTGAGCCCTATGGACACTCCTTAAGATATCTACCACCATCCTTGACATTTTATATAAAAATTGTGTTTGGGCATTTTTCCAGAGAGAGGATCCATGCCTTCATAGAATTTTTAAAAGGGTATCTGTCCCTGGACTAACCTCAGGCCTCTCAAGGACCAAAGGCTCTGAGATCATGTAAAAGAGATGAACTGTCAGGGTAGGAAGTAGTCTAATCAGACAGTCCCAGCACCTGCAGATGTGCCCCTGCCTTTGACCATGGACCGCACCTCTTATCCAGCAGGGAAAGGCACAACCATGAGACCAAAGCCGGAAGTAAAACCGTGACCTGTGTTCAACAGTCTTCCTAGGGGGACATCACTTTGGGGACACACTCACCTTTGCCTTCATCTCTTCTTTTTAACAAAAGTCTTAATTCTTCAATACAAATGCAAATTCCAAGCAAGACTGAAATTCCAATCTACTTCATTCAAGACACATATGTAAGTTAACTATAGTTCGGGTCAGTTTCAAGAAAAACCATGACACAGGCATTTATCTTCAGAGTCCATTCGTTTCCTTATCGCAGGCATCACTCCAAAGCTGCACCCCTTCCCAGTGCCTCTCTCCCATCTTCCCTTCCTTCGACAGTGCGCATTCAATCCATCCTTCTTTCTTCACAAAGATCTCTCTTTCTTTCTTAACTAAGACTGGGTACTCAGAGAGCTGGAGGCAATATAAGCAATTTGACCTACTAACATCCTCGTTATTTGTAAATGTCTAATAATGTCTAGCGCCTAAACTCAAAGGGCCAAATCCTTACATAATTTGAGGCATCATGAGAGAGGCCTATATGGTTGCATTAACCTACCTTTAAAGAAGCCTTTTCCTATGCCAGAGCCCTTAAATCACAGGCATGCAGATGGGAGGGTCTACTCTTGCAAGATTAAGTGGGTTCCTACAGCCATCTTCTGCCCAAGAAAATAAGCATCCTGGAATAGACATTCTTTTTTTTTTTTTTTTGAGGGCAGTGTCACTGGCCCTCATATGTGGGACCGAACCAGGGCCGCCGGTCTCCCAAGCCAGCGCTCAACCACTGCTCCACTCAGCTGGCCCAAGGAATAGGCATTCTTAAGCGAACAATATCTTTAACAGAAAAACATAACCTGCCGAGGCCAAGTGGCCTGGAACTATGCTGAAAATCTACCTGACCAAGGACAGAAAATAAAGCCAGCTAGAGCATGAACATCAAACTCTCTTCCAGCTGCAAGCATCTAGCAGCTCAATCATTTTAAAGCCTGGCATCTATCCCCCTCACACTGTTACCTTGGCATGGAGGCATGGGGTAAACTGAGTCATACCCAATCATGTCGGTATTGAATGACAAGAACCAAACACTGTCCAGGTATTGTCTTCATGGGAAAATGGGGAAACCCAGCCATGTCCAAAAGAATATTTGGTATTCTGAGGAACATAGAAAGGGGGGCGATGCCCCACCCTCGGAGGTCCTCAAATGAGAGAAACGTCAGGACGCACAGCAGCAGGCAAAGGAGTAACGAGGGAATGGTGTGACCTCCTATGTAACTTCTCAATTCTACCACTATACAGAACATGCAATAACATGCAATAACAACCACCAGAGCAAGTCCGCTTCTGATCACCAGGGGACAAGAGTCAATAGAAACTGGTTTGCCAGAAAACAAGTTCTAGAAAACATAGGAATGTGAAGTTGAAACAGCGAGAGAGAGGTTAGCGGGCCAGAGAGATTGGAAGACTAGGTAAGTGACAGACAGACAAAGGGGGCAAATAAAGAAATGCAGTGAATACTGGAAGAGACGCAAGAGGTCTGAGTGTCTAAGAGGTGCAAGTGTCCAGGAACCAAGTACTGAATCTTTTTTTTTTTTCTGGTTCTAACAATAATGGTGTTACCGTTGTTGACGATGTTTATGGAATCCAGAAAACCAAGGATTTATTCCCTTTTATCCCTAGTCATTTTTTTTCATTTCACCCAATGTTCACAGCATATTGAATCAAATTATCACAATCGTTATTTGATCCTTATAGTGCATCTTCACATTAGTAATATTTTACATCCTAAGAAGCCCCACCTAACAGCCCAAGGTCATGAAAACTGGCAGAGCTGCATTCGGAGAGCCAGACCCCTTCATACATACGGCAATGACATCAGTATAGCCTGGGGTGTACAGCGATGGCCAGCGGTCTGCCAATTTCACGTGGCATTTTTGTCCCTCATCCCCCAATAAGACATTTTTATAGCATGACTATCAAAGGGCAGGGTACACCCTGTCACATGCTTGGAAAAATGATTTCCCCTGAGGACACACGCAGACATAAAGTTTTGTCACATGAGTAGAAAGTGGCTGCTCCTGGCGACCTACTGTCCTTTCCATGCTTTGCACAGGTGGGCTTGACCCTCCGGAAGAGTCTCTTTTGTGCCTGTCTCTAATTCCCCCAAGGAGGTCATCATGCTGGGTGGATGGTCTAGGCCAGATGGATGCTCTCCCTTGGTCAGAAGTCATGCCAAAGGGCTTGATGTCAAACGCATGTCTTCGGCGGGTGTCTTGACCAGCTGATGCTCCTTGGCCCTGATGCAGGGCGGCCGTTGAAGGCTCCTCACATGTACTACTGTCTTCTACGTGAAGCAACGTCCAAAGCCAGGTGACCAACTGTGACTTGAAGGCCACCACCATAAGTAGAGAACCTTATCTTGCCATTTGGAGGTAGGTACAACGAGGCCACTATGCGGGGGAACCCGATGGAGAAGTTGGCTCTTATCCTTGACAGGTTCAAGTATAAGCATGTCCACACAGCAGGCTGGTCCCAGCTGCCATTTTGGAGATGCTGAGGTGGTTGCTAGTGACATCACAATCCTCTGCCGCCTCCCAGTGGATGCGCTGGCTGTCTTGCTCTAACCACACATACACACACATTTGCCACACTTGGCTCTCATAGACTGGAAGGACAGAGGTTCTTCCTGAGCAAAGGGGCCGACCTGCAGAAAGGTTAATTTTAAATAAAATATGCCCTGAAAGGTAGGAGGAAGTCACTTCTGGGGAGGGGAGGGAGTAGGGGGCATTCATCAGCAGCTTAGATAATCAGGAACAATTATACCAAGAGGATTCCAAAAGGGCTCCTTAAAAACATTCGAGGGGAGCATTCCTGGAAATAGTAGCATCTACCCCTTTCTAATTTCCACATATATTCTTGGAAGACATTTTTTTTTTTTTTTTGAGGGCAGTGTCACTGGCCCTCACATGTGGGACCAGTACCGGGGCCGCTGGCTTCCCAAGCCAGCGCTTAACCATTGTGCCATTCGGCCGGTCCTTGGAGGCCATTTTTTAAATGACAGCCAAATAACTAACTAAATAAATAAATAGTGGCTTCTGACATATGCCAATGAGAGTCCTGGCCACCAGCATGCAGAAATCAAGAGACCACAAACTGCATGTTTAAGTCCCTTTAGCATCAGCCTATAGCCAGGAACAAAGGGAAGGGAGAAAACAGGATGGGACTAGGTGCCAAGTGCTGCATCCGGTGCTTTATGACATTATTTCAATAAGCAAAAGTCTAGCACTTTCAAACCAGATCCAGCACTGACTTCATAGCCTGGCCAGGATTCAGCAAGGCTCCGAAAGCGAAGCTGTGTGAGGTGGAGGGGCACAGGCCATCACGGCTCTCATTCTGGTGTTGCACAGGCAGCACAGGTCACGTTTCCAAACCCACAAGAAGCTCGTTGGCCCTGGGATAAAAGTCACAGGAAGGAAAAGAAAGAGGCCACCAAAACAGAGAACGCAATGCTCAGTGTTTTGGGAGGCAGCGAAACACAAAGGGGGAGCTCTGAGCTTTGGCTGTGGAGACACAGCCCTGGACCCCACCTGTCAGGCCCCATCTCCTTGTCTGTGAAATGGAGGTAGGACCACCCACGCCTCAGAGGACGGCAGAGAGGCCTAAAGACAAAGCACAGACAGCACTGAGTCCATGCTGGGCACACAGGAAATGCACAGCACAAGGCTGCTGCTCTCAGGGACCCTGTGGCTCCCACACTGGGTACATGGTCGTACCTGTGGGCATGTTCGTCTAGACTCCTGCTCAAGTGCCTGGACCTCCTACTGGGCCCATCTCCTCCTCTCCAGCAGCATCCTGGAAGCTGTGGGATGTGGTCCAACCTCCTTTCCCAGGCCCTCTCCAGAAATGAGGACACTCGGGGGCTTTGGGGCTGCAAAGGTTCAGGCCTCCCAACTAGTCCATGGCCTGGACCTCAAGGTAGCATCACTTCCTGGATCTGCTGCACCAGGAAGAAATTTCTGAAAAAAGCATCTCAGCCAAGGGTCACATGCAGATCTGGGAGCCACAGGAGACAAACACAAGGAGAGCACATTCCATCACCCGGCCTCAGAACACCAGCTGTGGTCTGGAGTGACAGGCCCAGTGGACCTGCCATCCACACTACCCAGGTTCTCTAGAAGACCCCAGAAACATAGGGAAGAAACTCCAAGACCCATTCTAGCCTTCCAGGCCTCTGGTAAGAGGAAAAGCAATGGGTTAAGACCTAAAAGCCCTCCGTTAGGGTGGGTGGAATGGTAAGCAGGCACCAAGCCTGGGAGAGTACCCCAGTCACCTTGAACACCCATAGCTGGCAAAGGGCCACGTTAGACATTAGATACAAGGATGCTTAAGACATGGTCTCTGCATTCAACAAGCTAGCAGTCGGCTTGAGGAGGAGTCCACGAATCTTTCCCAGCCTTGGGTGGAACTGGTCAGTTCCAGCTTATCATACGAGACAGTTCAACCTCATTGGGCAGGGCTGGTACCTCCATGCTAATAAGAAACCCCGATGCACTCTGTACACATCCAACTTGGCACTTAGCAAATTGTATGTATGCAACTGCACAGCTGCATTCCCGCCGCAGCAAGAACGTCAAGTCTTTTGGTAGAGGAATGCTGATTATCTGGGCTGATTACTTAGGGCCTGGGGTTGGCAGGGACTTAGAAGCCACATCTAGGATCCAGGAGAAAGAATGCCGAGATCAATTGGTGATATCAGCCAGGAGCTCAGGAGCTCAGGGGTGGTGGCAGTGTGGCTGTCGGCTTCCCCTAATCAGAACTCCTTGCTGACAGGAATCTCTGATTCAGGCTTTCATTTCTAGAATCTCAACAAAAAGGCTGGTGTTTCGTAAGAGGGGCTCAATAAAATTTTTTGAAGGAGTGAATGACTAAAACTAAAGTGGGGAAAACTTGAACATGCAAGGACAAAAATCCTGGTTTAAAATTAAAAGGACAGCCAGTCACAAAAGACCACATTTATAATTTCACTTAGAGGAGACATCCAGAATAGGCAAATCTAGAGACAGAAAGTAGACTGGTGGCTGGCAGAGGCTGGGAGGATGGGTGGAATAGGGGGTGATGGCTAAAAAGTATGCAGTTCCCTTTTTGAGTTAATGAAAGTGTTCTAAAATTGTGGTGACAGTGGCCTGTATCTGCAAATATACCGAAATCCATGGAATGGTACACTTTAAATTGGTGAATTGTATGGCATGTAAATTACATCTCAATAAAGCTGTTATTTAAAAAGTTAAAATGAGAAATAAAGAAAAGGGCATAGGATACAAAGTCAAACAAGGACAGGAGAAGGTCATGGCCTGGGTGACCAGAAGGGCGTGGACAGAGATGAACTCTGGACTGAGTCTCACCACAGAGCAGTGCTTAGGGCAGCCAAGGAAAGGAAGGGGCATTCCAACAGAACGGGTGACGTGACAGTCAGGGACGTTTGGCTGAGGCCAGACATTACGTGGTTTGACCTTGAGAGTCACTCCCTTGGAGAGCCCATGTGTTGCCATGGCTTTAAACCAGTTAGACACTGCTGACTTCTAAATGTATACCTCAAGTCAGCCTTCTCTCCTGAACTTCAGCTTTGTGCATCTAGCTGCCTTCTTCACCATCTACCCCTGAGCTATCTGTGGCAGACAGGGTAACAGAGATGCCCAGGGCCTAGTCCCTGGGACCTATGAATCTGGTTGGTACTTCGCATGACACAAGAGGCTTTACAGATGTCAATCAGTTAAGGGTCCTGAGATGGAGAGAGTATCCTGGACTACCCAATGGATCCAATACAATCACAGGAATTCCTGAAATGAGAGACCATTGGCTGTGGTCAGAAGGAGATGGAAGTATGGTCAGAGAGACACAATATTACTGGCTTCGGAGATGGAGAAGGGGGTCACAAGCCAAAGCAAGCAGGCAGTCTCTAGAAGCTGGAAAAGGGAAGGACATGGATTCTCTCCTAAAACTTCTAGAAAAGGGCACAGTCCTGCCAACACGTGATTTTAGCCTAGTGAGACCTGTGTCAGACACATGACCTATAGAGCTGGTAGATAATAAATATGTGTTGTGTTAAACCCGTAAGCCTGTGATAATTTGTTACAGCAGGAATACAAATTTAACATACTAATAGGCATATCAAATTTCATATGTCCAAAACAGACCTTTCGGTTCATACCTCCAAAAGGTGACCCTCTCCATCTCAGGAAATGACAACTTCACTTTTCCAGTCACTGGGCCAAAACCCTGGTGCCAGCCCTGACTCCGCTCTCTTGCTCATGCTCTACCCCACATCATATCCAACAGCAAACCCTGCCAATTATATCCAGATCGTATCGCTCCTCACGACCCCCGCCACCCTGAAAGGCACAAGCCACCATCAGCGCTCACTTAATTACTGCAACAGCCTCCTGCTCAGTCTCCGTTGCCCCCTCCCTATTATAGTCTGTCTCCTCACAGTAGCCACAGAGGCATCTTAAATCATACAGCAGATCACATAACTCCCGCGCTTAAATACCTCTCCATTTCATTCACAAGACATTTCAAAGTCCTGTGGCCCCCACGGCCCTGTGTGATTGTGCCCCGTTACTTCTCTCATAGTGCTTCCCACCCACTCCCTCCCTCATTCACTCATCCCCCACCAGCCACCTTCTGCTCCTCTGTGCCTACCTCAGGACCTCTGTGTCTGCTGTTATCACTCTGCTTCCGGGTCTGTGCATGGCTCACTCCCTCACTTCACTCAGATCTTCATTCAGTTGTCACCTGACCTGAGCGGCTTCCTGCCCATCATCTCAAGGCACCACACTCCTCTTCCTCTGTCACTGGTCGCTCCTCCCTGGCTCTATTTCTCTCTGCAACGATCGCTCTCAAGCGGATTTATTATATACTGATTTTTCACATTACCCCCTATAGAATGTCAGCTCAAATGTCCCAGGACTGTGTTCTACTCACTGTTGTGTCTCTAGCAACAAAAACAGTCCCTGACGCTGACATATTGGTTGAATGAGTAAATAAACACTTGGCTTTCCCCTCTGGAAATGAGGAATCACTGAAGATTTCTAAGAGGCTGAAGACTACACAACCCAGTCCCCAAGGAGATGAATGGTTAATTAACCAGCGGTATGACTGTAGGGAGGGGAGATGAGGCCCTGAGGACCATTCGGGAAGACTCCTGAAGCAATAGTCCAACGTGAGGGAAGCCAACAGGCATTAGGGTGGTGGGAGCGAAATGTTCCATGTCCCTCCTTTTCTTTTAATCAGTAAATAGACATGTCAGGCTCTGTATTGTGCACAGCAGAGGAATACAGATGGTGTGGGACGTGGCCTCAGTCCTGGAAGCTGTCGCCTTGCTGGACAGACAGTGGTTTGGTTTGGGGTTCCCATGCATGAGGCCAAACAGTGAGCGATCGCAAGGGCCCGGGAATCACAGGGGAAGCAGTAAGTTGGTGGCAGGCAGATAAGAAAAAAAAAAAAAAAAAAAAAGTACTGAAGACAGCAGGCGGAGCCAGAAGCAAAACTGACTGGCCAAAAATATCTGCAGATGGAATTCTTAGTCAACCACAGGCAATATATAAAACAGCCAGAAAGATTCATGTGGACAGGTAGCATTCAACTGGGAGAAAAGCTATTATAATCTTACCTCCCCGTCCTCTCAGATTCACTCTCACCTTAAAAGGGTCCCACCAGCATCCTGATGTCTCTGTTTGGTCCACCATCCTCCTAGTCATCCAGGCTTGAGGCCTACAGCCTGGCTTACACCTCCCCAGCACCCCAACACCAGGCAGCCACATGGCCTACACCTCTTCCTCTCCTCGTCTCCACTATTACACTCTGGGCCTGAAGCACAGCACTGTATGATCCTAACACTTCCTGAATTTCCTTTCTTCTCTGGACACCCCCTCTTACGCTTTGCCTTGTATTGCACCAGTACAATATTCTTCCCCAGACACTTCTCTGTTCAAAGGTCTTCAGTGCTGTCCCATTGCCCAGAGAACACTCTCCACTCACTGAGCCCAACATTCCAGGCTTTGTTCAGCCTGGCCCCTTGCTCACTTTCCCTCCTGATCCTCACCTCACCTCCCCCGGCCTATACTGACTGACTACAGCACGCTCATGCTACCCTTTAGGCTTGTCCTGCCCAATGCAGGGGCCACTTGGCCATGGTGAGAATATTTAAATCAACTAAAACTAAATAAAATCCAAAATTCAGTTCCTCAGTGGCATGAGCCACAATTTAAGTACCCAGTAGCCACATACCATATTGGTAAGTGTACAAAGAAAACATTTTCATCACCGCAGCAAGTTATATTGGACAGCACCATTCTCCACTTTGAATGTCTTTCCAATTCATTTCTTCCCCTTCTACCATTCATTACGTCTTTGCAAAAACAGCACCGATCCCGATGCAGGCACTAATGACCCTGGGGCAGGAGTAAGCCCTCCCTTCTCTAAAACCCCACAGGAAAGCTTGCCTCACTGGGGTTGCTTACTGGTCACTGCCATGCCTGTCTCTTCTTAACTTCTTGGTGATATAACGCTCAGTAAGAATAGCTCATTTTGAAAAATCTAAAATTCCTAATGAAGCACAAAACAATAATTTTAAAAGCACCTTTACCTCAGAAACAAAACAATAAAGGGATGATGTATTTGGGGTATCCAATGGTAATAAAATGATTCTGTGCCTAAAAGCTTAAAGGAATTCTACCACCTATGATTTGCGTCTATTGTAACCACCAATGCACGCCAAGAATAGAATTCTGGCTCTCTTGATCCACAGTTTAAATTATTATCGATTTATGCTTTTGCTAGGTGATGGATTTCTTCTGATTCTGTAGATGGCAAATGCCTTTATTCAGAAAGTAAACACAATGACACTAAATTTGATGGCACCGCATTAGCGATTCTTTCAGACTCTAAATTTGATGCCACTAATTGCTAGACTGCCTTGCTTTTTCCACAAATTATGCACAGTCATGGGCTTGAACTCTCAAGGTAGGGATAGCAAAAAAGATACAAAGCAATGAGCGTATAAAGAGCTGCTCTGAATCAGGTCTACTAAACATGTGGTCCCAGACCCTCAGGGAGGGAGCTAGATAGAAATGCAAAGTCTAGGGCGTCATCCCAGACTTATGGAATCAGAAAGTCTGGGGATAGGGGCCCAGACCTGTGCATGCTTGTTTATTGGCTTTTATTTTTTAAATAGGATGCAATGTGTATACCTTAATGTATAGTCCCATGAATTATGATAAATGTATCCCTTTATATCCAATTACTTTTTTTTTTTACCATTTTAACTATTTTTTTTTTTAAATATTTTATTGGGGAATTGGCGGAGGGGAACAGCGCTGGGGAATCGGGGAAGGGGAACAGACAAGTTGCTGTCTTTTTGTTCTTCAGTTTAGTTGCGGAGGATGTTGCTTCACTGTTGGTATCGTCATTGTGCTCTCCCCGGATGAGGCAGATAGGTCGCTGGCCTCTGGATGTCGCTCACCGCGGCTATTGGCAGCTCACTCTTGGCTGCCAGCCGCTCACGCTGGCTGCGGGCCACTCACTGTAGCCTATGGCAGCCCACTGCAGCAGGGGCTGTAGCCTACACCATCACCGGGGCTCGCACAGCCCAGCTCCAGGTGGAGCTGTTGTTAGCTGTAGAGGGCAGTGTCACTGGCCCTCATGTGGGATCCGAACCGGGGCCGCTGGCATCCCAAAACCAGCACTTAACCAATGCGCCACTCGGCCGGCCCTTAACTATTTTTAAATGTACAGTTCATCAGCATTAATTATATTCACATTGCTATACAGCAGATCTCTAGAACTTTTTCATTTTGTAAAACAAAATCTATACCCATCGAACAACTCTCCAATGCCCCCCCTACCCCTACAACCACTCCCCGGGACTCTGTTGCAGGCTAGCATTTGAGAAATGCTAGGCCATATGGTCTGTGAGGAACAGCAGAGAAAAGCAGCAGGTGTGCTAGAGGCCTGGCACCCAGGAAAGACCGTAGCAGGAGATGTGTTACTAGCCGCTTCTGACTCTCTACAACCCTGAGTGCCCGATGTGGACATGGTGCTGCCTTAGATCCTGGGGAGAGCCAAACACAGGCAAATGGACCGTTTTTCTAAAAACCTTGTGTAGTCACAAGTTGAATGAGAAAATAGTATTCCTCAGCATTAGACCAGGTTCTAGAAATTTCACCCGATGGCCCTAAAACAGAATCAGAAAGCTATAAACCTTGATTAGAAAGAGCGTGATGCTATTTTCCATCACTGGCTGCACCAGGCAGTCATTTAATTCCACCTTTGAATTTTATCTGTTCATTTTAATCACTGATGCCTCTCCCTTGGAAATTCCCAACTGATTCTTGCCAGTGGAAATTGTGGAGGTTACAATTACACAAACGAAATAACCAGTGGCATTGCAAACCACAGAATAATTTTGATTTACAAGTCATTGGAAGCAAGAGGCACTTACTGTTCTTTGCAGGCAAAAAGGGATTGCATCATGAATAATGGAGAAAGCAAAGTGCATTAAAGCTCTTCGGCAGATAATGTTCTCTCCAGGCCACACAGAACACACATTTGCTGAGGATTTCCTGTGTGCCAGGCACCTATCAATACATACACAGTCTCTTCCCAGCCTCCAAAGGATCAAAATCAGGCCATTTCACTTCAGAGCTAAAGCTTCGGGATTATCATCTCCTGACTCTGAAAAGATCCAATGCCTTAGTACACCACAGCAGATCAAGAGTTAGAGATTTTAGAAACAACCCAAAGCTTGGGCAATTTTAGACTTTTCGCTTTTCCAAAAAAAGGTTCTGGCATATATCTACGATGTCCTGATTTCTGTACATATTAACAAACTGGGGGGAAAGTATTTGAGAGAAAACAGGCTCTAGTGTTTGGCAAATAAAAAAGAAATAAACCTAAAGCTAAAACACGACACCTTTTAATTTTACGATGAGGAAGAACCAATAAGGCTCTATTAAAGTTATAATCTCTATATCCCACTCAATACTTTTTGGCTCCAATAGCAGTCATTTTCTCTGCTTTTTAATTTGCATTATGTGTGTCCATTTTTCTAGCCCTTGTGATGGAGGATATTAAAAGAAGGTTTCCCTGTACTTTAATTCAAATGTGAATTGATACTCAGGATTCTAAGAGGGTAATTGCAGCAGTTCATATTTTTTTAATATTATGCCACTGCCATAAAATCCAAATGAGGCTTACTATGTCTTCTACTTTAATAACTGTCACATTATCATACTCAGCTTTGCCACACTCACAAATGGTTCCTTCAGTGAAAACTTCGAGGGGAAATATGCGAGAAGTGTAATCATCTTAGGGTAATGTGAGAACTGTGTGATGAGTACTATTAATAATCAGAACTGTGGGATTATTACATTTAGCACAAAAAGAAGAAAGTGAATTTTAAGGTGTAAATATACTCAGGTAGGACTTACACTCTTCTAAATACTGAGGCTTTTTTTTTTTTTTTCGATCACTCTGAGGCACAGAATTTCCATTTTTGTATAACATAGCCCTATGATTACTCTTGAAGCTATGTTTTCTGTCACTTGGATGGACACTTTGACAAATGCCCTACTCCTGGAACAGTAAATCTTCCTCCCATTCATAAAGCATGACCATGAAACACACCCTCATGCAAGTTCAAAAATAACCCATACTATGTAATACTTTATTTGAAATTAATATTTATCTGAATATTTTATTATGCTATCCATAATCCAGCATCTTTAGAACTACGAAAAACTTCTGACATGAGGTGCTTCATTTTCGAGAAACAATATTATTGTGTGTTGTGTTTTGTTTTGTTCTGTTTTTCACCTTGGTGAGTACCCTGCATTAAACTGCCTTTAAACTCAGCAACATCAGACCCTGGATGGAGATGAAGGGTCCATCAGAACTACCATAGAATGAGTCTCTATGCATTTTGACATCTGCTTCAGAGCAAGAAGACAGACCAGGGAGAAGGTGAGGGCAGAGAAAACAAGCACTCCACATAGCCAATGCTCTTAACGAGAGGACTGCTCGATTCTTGCTAGATGACATTTTCAGAAAGGATAACTGTTTGTATTGGTTCATGCATGTTCCCATAGCTGCTGTACCTCCCTAAAAAACAGACAACACAAACAGAGCAACATGGTGGCTTACCCCAGTAGGCGGTCCTAGACAGCCACACACAAAATTCTGGAGCCTATTTGAAACTAATTCTAAGTTATGAAAGGATGTCAGGGGAGTCTGACTCTCAAACCCATTTAAGATAAGGGATCCTTCATGAAACAGATTTTGCAGCGGTGACTGTAACCATAATTGTTGGCCATCACTTCTTACCTCTAAAAGTGTACCCAAGAAGTGGGAAAAATACTTGCCCTACATTCTGAAGAACTAATTGGCTTAATATAAAAAGAATTCTTATAAAGCATTAATTAGAAAGTCCAAATGAACTGAAAAATGTGCAAAGGCTATGAAGAAGGCATTAAAAACAAAAGCAACACAAATGGAAATAAATATGAGAAACATATTCTTAACTTCGTTCCTAATGACAAAAATTGAAATTAAGACATCATTTTTCTTCTAAAAAAAAAAAAACTGATAAGAAAATAGGAACAAGATATTCATTCCTAACGGCAAAGTTACAGTAAAATAGCAGCCCTCACACATTCTGTGGGCACATAAATTTGGCTCAATCTTGCAGGTAATTTGGTAATACTTAGCAAAATTTTGAATGTCTACATTTGTTAACTGAATTCCACTTAAACTCCATTGCTAGACAGTTTCCCTAAATAAGATATATTTGTATAAGTGTGCAAAATAGTAGAGTACTATTTGTAAAAGAAAAATTGAACAACCTAAATGTCTCTCATAGGGCCTGGTTAAATAAATAACTGATTAAACAAATTAAGGTATATGATTCCATGAATCACCATATATTCATAGAGCTGAATGCTTTGTAGCTGTTAGATGGAATGCAAACCATCTCCACATGCTGACATTGTTAAATTAAACAAAGACACATTATTAAATAAAAAATTAAAAAGCCACATTCTACATACATTATCTATAGTGTGATTCCATTGTTGTAAAAAAGATTATTTATATATATGTGTATATGTGTATATAAGTAAAATAAACTCCACAGAAGATACACACTACCCCTTGCAGAAGGAAGAGTTGAAATAGTGGACTTTTATTTCTGACTTCCTACAAATCCTATGCTATATATTTTTATGCAACAATTATGTTGTTTCACAGGAATTTTTAAACTCCTCTTCCTCCCACTGCCAAGCTATGAGTTGTATGAACTGTCAAAGGTGGCTTCACGGCTTCACGTCTGGTTGAATTCTGAGGCTCCTGGAAGGCAGTGGGAGGAGGTGAAGAGATGAGGAACAGTGTGACAGGCCGGGAAAAGTAGGTCTGAACAAGTTTCACTATGTACAAAAAGCAAAGCTAGTTACTTTTTTCCCAATCAATAACACATCCAGCTGAGCTAACTCCTTTCATCAGTAGAAGTAATTTAAGGATTTGCTCTACTTTCAAACCCAGTTTTATTTCCATCATATATCTAATGTGTTTGGTGAATGCCAACCAACTCACCTGCTTTAGTAGGCTGAATAATGGCCCAAAGATGTCCAAATGCTAATCCCCTGGATGGTGACTATTACTGTTAGGTTACAAGGCAGTGGGAATTTAAGGTTGCTAATTAGCTGATCTTAAATTAAATTAGGGAAAGTATCCTGGATTATCTGGGTGGGCCCAATGTAACCACAAGGATCCTTAAAAGTGGAAGAGGGAGGCAGCAGAGAGAAGCCAGAGGGAGTTGTGATATGGAGACAGGGTCCAAGAGATACAAAGTTTCTGGGCCTGAAGATGAAGGGGGCCACAAGCCAAGGAATGCAGACAGCCTCTAGGAGCTGGAAAAGCCAAGGAAATGGATTCTCTCCTACAGTCTCCAGAAAGGAATATCGCCCTGACAACCCCTTGATTGTAGCTCACTGAGACCTATGTCAGACTTCCAATCTTCAGAACTCTAAGATGATAAATTTCTGTTGTCTTAAGCTGTTAAATTTGTGGCAATTTGTTACAACAGCAATAAGAAACTAATACAACCTACCTATATTTCCTTCATTTCTCTACATCCCCGACTTCCTCTTGTGGGCAAACCTGGGGTATGCTGTGAAAATCAGGCCACCTGGACATCCCACCTTCCAGATGCCCAACGACCTAGGCCCATACTGCCAACTGGTTGGCTGATGTTTAGGGCTTCCTCAGAGAGAACCCAGGCAAGATACCAGCAACAAAACTGAATTGTAATACATATATACAATGGCAGAGGGGCAATGGATTGGGGAGGAGGCTTATTGCTTTGTGAAGGGTGAAATGTATAACTAGTACATTGTTTTGTACACCTAAAACTAATAATAAAAAATTTTAAAACTGACTCGATGATTAAGTTAGCTACATCTGGAGGAGCCATATTTGAATAAGATATTAATGAAAGCCCCATCATACAAATAAATATATTGGTCGTCATTTACACCCAGACTACTCTTTCGGAAGACTAACGAAAGAGATTTGACCCTCACATCAGAAACCCAGAATAGCATAAAAGCAAATGCTCTTTGGGGTTTCTCATCATACTTCAAACCTACCAACAGGGATAAGACAGGTAGGTCAAAGAACAATTTGAATGAGGACTGACTTAATACTGAGAACCTATTAGGTGCCAGGCACTGAGCTGAAAACTGAAAATTCCTGTTCTCGTCTAACTCTCTCATAAGACTTCCAACAGGAAATTACTATGATCATTACCATTGATAATTCACTTGTCCATGGTCTCACAGGCAGTAAATGAAAGCGCTCAGGTTTAAACTGCTCTGTCAGCCTCCCTAGTGGGGACTCTAGAGAGACATCATGTTACCCCCGCCCCCCATCAGGAGACAACTTACACTGACATCTACTCTGTACTAAAATGCTCAAGCGAAGGAAGAGAATATTAGCTTTGTTCCTATGATCCTAGAAATGCAATCACTTCGCTGTACCTCTGTCCAAAATGCCCCTGGAACTTTGAAAACTTTTTACTTATCTCAACAGCCAAATTATCTACAACAGGATCTCTCACTGCCTTTATTATTTTGTACCTTATGTTCTATCATTGCTTCTTCAAAAAATCTGTGTTCTGAAAGGACATAAACAAAAAACTTGCTTTTGTGAGGTGGGCCCTCTGATGTTTATAAAGCCTTCCTGGTAAGGCTCAGGAAGCAACCGTGATGACATCTGTCCCTCATTTCAGCAGAGGAGTTTTCACTCCCCTGGGTTAGAACCACTGATTTCATAGAGCAATACCAAATACGGGTGGGTATTTTCTCATTATGGGCATTTCTATATAAAATCCCATTCTAAATAAAGTCTTTAGCTCTAAAAACTCATCATAGTAGAATAAAAAAATGTGGGTAAATGTAAAACTAGTCCCTTCCTCTTGCTTCCATCTCTTCAGTCTACTACAGGAAAACTTCACAGTTGTCCCCTACCCCCGCTAAGGAGGCATTTTTCTCCCCCAAAAATGCCATTCATGGTGTAGGTCCATTTCCACAGTAACAGCTCTTTTAAACTCATAATGTGGGTTAAATCCTACATATCCACTGTAAGAAGTTGAGATTTGATATTCTTGTAATATTAATTTCAAAGTAACTCTTCAAAAGTTATACACATTTCTTACTTATTTTAAAGGAAAGAAATTCTGATGAAACCGTCAAATGTTAAGAAAGGCTTGGGGCAATTTGAAGAACACTTCCATGGTTTTGAGAATTGATATGCTGTTCTCAAATATGTTTAATTTCATATCCAAAAAAGCTATGATTTCCTTTTCCTCCATGTGGCTGTATTCCCACCAGTCTTCTTACCCTTATTCAAGATGAGATCATTTGCTGAGATTATCATAGCCAACAGAGAACCACATGTGACATAAGGAAAATCTAGTGTTCACTTAGCTGGCTGCAAACGGAAAAAAGGGGCTGGGGGTTTGGGAGAGGGATGGTAGTACACTATTGTCAGAGAAAGGTGATGGTGGTGACAGGGTGTCACATGACATCCGACTGCACTTGTCACCTCACAGAGCCCACCTACTTCACTTGGCCCTTGCTGCTCTAAATCTATCTGCAGGGGCAAGGAGAGCTCTGATCCTCGGGTGAATAGGGACAGGATGGACAGCCAAATAGCTGCTGATAAAATAGGTTCAAGTGTTAGAGAGATGGTGGTTTGAGTCCTATATGCATAGGGACTAAAATTCACTACCAGAACTTAGACAATTCTACAGCTCTCTCTCCGTCTTTCATTCACACACATACACAATCTACATTCCGGCTAGTAGCTCATACCTATCATCACCCCAAATTTTTAAATTTACAATTATGATTTAATACACAGTAAGCCCCTGCATTGCACAGCACATAATCCATCTACAAAACTCAAACTGCAAAAGGGATATAAGAACTCATTGATTAATTCAGGCAAAGCCCAAAGTACTGTATATGTGAGAAAAGATTTTACTCTTTTCTTCCATAACATTCATTCCCCAAGATCATAAATCTATGAGCGCTGACTTTCCATCTTAGGAAAGCGAACGTCATCCAAGGCAGCATATAAATCACCCTGAGAATAGTTATTCATCATAGGCAAATAAAATGTAAGCCAGGCAGATGGTGAAAAGCTCATTTATACTGGTATAATTTCATGGAATAAGGCAGACAAGGGGAAAAGCAGAGGGAGGTGTGAAATTTGGGACCACATTTAGAGAATGAAAATAAATACCCCAAACAACAGAACAGTAAAAATAATCGTACCACATCACTAATCTCTTCAACTCTCCACCTCTGATTCAGATCTGACTTCCCCCCGTTTAGGGTAATAGGAATGATAGAAAAGCAAAGGGAAGAGGAAAAGGGGGAGGGAAACTCCATACTAAACACTAGAATGTTTTAAGCCCTTTTGATTCACCAGTTTCAAAGCGCTTAATCCTTTGGGTGCTGCTGTGGGATAGAACAGATTATACCACGTGGTGCTGATTTTTTTCATATGGCTTCAGCTCACAAATGACAAATCCAAGGTGGCTACCTCCCCAACACTCTGGTGGGTGTTTATGTCACAAAGCCACACTGGCCTGGGGGGAGGGGAGAGAAGGGAGGCAACATGGTGACCTCTCCTAAGGCTATCCCCAAAGATTTGTCTATTCCAGTGTTGAAATCATTAAAAAAAAAAAAGCTCCAAGACAGCCTATTGGCCCCTGAGAAAATATGATTTGGAACCTTCCACCTCCCTCTTATAAAAGCAACATCCACCCAAAAAAACCTCATTATCACCCACCAAAAGGAAAGGAAATGGGATGGAGGGAGGAACAATTCTTTTAAAAAGTAGCGTACAGGGCCAGCCAAGTGGGGCATTGGTTAAGAGCTGGTTTTGGGATGCCAGCGGCCCCGGTTTGGATCCCACATATGAGGGCCAGTGACACTGCCCTCTACAGCTAACAGCTCCACCTGGAGCTGGGCTGTGCGAGCCCCAGCGATGGTGTAGGCTGCAGCCCCTGCTGCAGTGGGCTGCCATAGGCTACAGTGAGCGGCCGGCAGCCAGCGTGAGCTGCCAATAGCCGCGGTGAGCGACCATCCAGAGGCTGGCGACCGATCTGCCTCATCCGGGAAGAGCATGATGACGATACCAACATGAGCCAGTGAAGCAACGTCCTCCACAACTAGACTGAACAAAAAGACAGCAACTTGTCTGTTCCCCTTCCCCAATTCCCCAACGATGTTCCCCTCCCCCAATAAAATCTTTAAAAAAAAAAAAGTAGCATACAATTAAATTAATCCCCCCAAACTGCACAGGAAATCATACCGTCATGCCTTTTAGTTAGAGCTCATTAAAGCTGGCAGAAAGCAAGTTCAAGAATCCCTTGAAAAATGCAAACAGGGCTTAGGTCTGTGTGTGATGGCTATGTTTGTTGTTGATTTGTTAACAAGAGAGGAAAGGAGGGCAGAAAAATACTTCTTCGAAAGACAGGAAGGAGCTCTTAGTCATGGAAGGCACAACAATTACAGCCTATTAGGTACCACAGAAACATTCTTCAAATTCCATGCCATCTCACAGATGGTCATGCTACTTAATTGCTACTGGCCTCAGATAGACCTGCAGCCACCTCGGGACCTACATGGTCTTCACATACTGACCTGGAAATGTCACTTGGCTAAAAACCATTTCTCCTGCTTCTAATCTCAAATATAAAACATAACTACAGTAAGTCCTCTCTTAACATCATCGATAGGTTCTGCAACTTGAACAACATATAACAAAAACCAGTTTTCCTCTCATTCTCTCTCCCCCCGCCCACTCTGCTTATAAGGCTATAGTCCTACTGGAATAGGGCCCCACCCTTATGACTTCATTTAACTTTAATTACCTCCTAAGGACCCTACCTCCCAGATCCAAACACACTGGGGTTAAGGCTTCAACATATAAACTATTTCTTTTGTTTTTGCTTTTGTTTTTGTTTATTTTAATTGGGGAATTGGGGAAGAGGAAGAGCGTTGGGGAATCGGGGGAGGGGAACAGACAAGTTGCTGTCTTTTTGTTCTTCAGTCTAGTTGTGGAGGACATTGCTTCACTGGCCCATGTTGGTATCGTCATTGCGCTCTTCCCGGATGAGGCAGATAGGTCGCGGGCCTCTGGATGGTGGCTCACTGCGGCTATTGGCAGCTCATGCTGGTTGCAGGTCACTCACTGTAGCCTATGGCAGCCCACTGCAGCAGGGGCTGCAGCCTACACCGTCGCCGGGGCTCGCACAGCCCAGCTCCAGGTGGAGCTGTTGTTAGCTGTAGAGGGCAGTGTCACTGGCCCTCATATGTGGGATCCGAACCGGGGCCGCTGGCATCCCAAAACCAGCTCTTAACCAGTGTGCCACTCGGCCAGCCCAAACTATTTCTAAGAGTTTGACTACTTTCCATATCACATAGAAGTAGAATCATGCAGTATTTGTCCTTTTACGACTGGATTATTTCACTTAGCATAATGTCTTCCAGGTTCATCCACATTGCAACATATGACAGGATTTCCTTCTTTTTAGAGGCTGAATAATAATCCACTGTACACGTATACCACATTTTCTTAAGTCATTCACCCACTGATAATCATTTTGATTGTTTCTACCTCTTGGCATTTATGAATAATGCTACAGAGAACATAGGAGTACAAATATCCCTTGAAGATCTTTATTTCAATTCTTTGAGATAAACACACAAAAGTGGGACTGCTGGGTTATATGGTAGATCTATTTCTAATTTTTTGAGGGACCTCCATACTGTTTTCCAGAAGCCTGTATCTTTGAGGCCATCATTAGTTGCTATACCAAACCTGAAACCAGTTACTGGCTTAATTTTTTATTGTGTGAGAAAATTAATTTGCTTCAGCTACTAATTGTTGGGTTCTCTCTTATTTGCAGCTAAAAGAATCTGATGGATACAGGAGATGGTATGGTATACAGAAAAGGACATTGGCTCAGGAGAAAGGAAGTTGTCTTTACCATTGACCGGTTTTGTGACTCTTGGCAAGTTAAACATCTCCAGTGGAGAGTGGTCATTTGATCCCTAAAGATTATTCTACTTCTAAGATTTAATGATTCAAAAGCTATGATTCAAAGAGATAAATGTCTGCCTGGGAAGAAGATGCAATCAAACTATCTGATGAGAAGATGGGGAGTGGGTGGGAAGGGGTAATCATATCAAACACAAACTTGTAACAGATTCTAAATGTGATCAACATTTCCTACATAGCAACCATTTGGAATGGAATTCGGTAGGGTTAGTCAATAAAGTAATTTTCAACCTTCATAAGTCAGTGATAGCTATCTCACTCCTTGGTCAAACAGTTGACAACAAATAAATGTGTCAAATATTTTGAACAAACCGTTAAAATTGAAAATTTGTGCTAAAAGAATTACCCAAAGGACCAAAACAGCGTATTACCTTATTTTCAAAAGTCTATCACCATCCCATGCCCTATACCCTCCCAACATCTACCTATATATTACATATTGTGGAGATGAAGAATAAAAAGATGATAAAAATAGGTCTAGGGGATTACATTGGCCAGGCTTCAACTTGAAAGTCCGAGGATTTCAAATTGACAGCTCTAAATATTGTTAAGTGGTTCAAAAGTTCCGTGCTCAAATGACAATTCAACAAAGGACATGAAAATTCTTCTTGAGGCAAAATTCAGCTAAATCTTTTATATGTCTCCTTCCTTTATTGACAAAATAATTTCCCTACCTTAGGGAAGGGGGGATTATGAAAGGCTTACTTGGAAATGCAATTCTGCAATTTTCTAACCAAACTCAATTTGGCTAATTTATATGCTGATCTAGTGCTTAGTACTTAGGAACATCAGGAGAAGCCTTTTTAGAAAGCCTTTTTAGGCCTGCTAGCTTTGGAGGGGTATAGTTGTGTGTGGTCTGTTGATAGCATTGTTGAAAATTAACCATGAAAAGCTTCTAATGAAACAATCAACGGGTTGATAGGAGGTGACAGCAAGCACTTGAGACACAGGCTTAAAACCCGCTATGCTCAGAGTCTCCACTGGGGGGATTAATAGTACCAATTCTCCATCTAATCCCTCCAGTCCAAAGGTAGGTGTCTGGGTACCACATACAGAGAGTACCAAAAAAAATGTATATACATTGTAAGAAAGAAAAAATTGTATTAAAATTATTACACTGATGGTAACCAGTTTGAGCACCTCTTGTAATTGCAGAAGTCAACTGTGACTTGTAGTCATCTTTTGTTATTGGTATATCTTGAGTATTACAATTTTAATAGTTTTTTTTTCCTTTCTTAAAATGTGTATACATGTTTTTGGCACCCTCTATATTTGCCTCAAATGATTAGCACAACATTATTTTTAAATGCTCCTCTTTTTTCTATTTTATCCATGGGGGATTTTGAGACAGTTTTAAAAATTTACCAAATGTTCTTTAATGGGTGAACGGACAAACTCTGGATCCAGTGGATACTACTTAACAATAAGAAATCATAAAGTACTGATTAACATAACAACATAGATGAATCTCAAATGCATTATGCTAAAGGGAAGAAACTAGACCCAAAGGCTACATACTGTATGATTTCATTTATCGGACATTCTGGAAAATCAAAACTATACGGACCGAAAACAGATGAGCGACTGCCAAGGGCTAACAGGAGAAATTAACTATAAAGGGACACAAGGGGATTTTGGAAAGTGATGGAACTGTTGTAGATTTTGATTTGTTGAAAGTGATAAAACTGCATTTTAAAAAGGGCAGAATTTATTAGTTATAAATTACACCTCAATAAACCTGACTTTTGAGAAGAATTAAAGTTTTGTCCCTCAGACACATCCTCCAGAAAGGTGGGGCAACAAGGCCAGAGGTGAGCTCTGTCATTCAGGAGTGTCTCCATGTGTGGCCCCTCTGCTGTCCTCTTCCAACAGCCCAATCAGTCCTGACCCAGGGCAGGGAACAGAAACCACTCCAGGTATTTTCATCTGAAAGGGATCTGATGTGGAATTAGGGGCTTACAGAATCACTGAAAGACCTGGAGGAGCAGAAAGCCCCTTAGACTTTTTAACTCAAGGACACACCATTTGTGTAGGACCCATGATCCAAATGTCGGGAAGCTGTGGCTACCACATCAGCTAATGTCTGTGAGTCTAAAGCCCTAGAACAATAAATGAGTCTGGCCATGGTGACTGCCTCTCAACATCCCCATGAACTTGCTTACTTGACAGCACCAGTAGAAGGAACTGTGTCTCCAACTCAGGCTTCCAAATCTCACACATGCATTTGTGAAACTTGCCATGCATTTAGAAACGTTGTTGTAAGACAGTCTGGGACATGGAGTAGTTAGGTTTTCAATCAGGAGGATGGAATGAAGGTCCCAGTGCTAGAAGAGAGCCAGTTCCCACCCCAGGTTCTCCCCTGTTCACCGTCCTTCCTGTCCTAAAAGCAGGCATTCTTCAAAAAAGAAAGCACAAAACCCTTTTCCTGTCTAAACTTAGATTTCAAATAGCATTGAGAGTTGCAAAAGTGTTCTATGAATAGGTAAAAACCAAGATCCTAACTCATTTCATTATGGAAGAATACTTCATTTTCACATTTAGTTAGTTCCAGCCCCAGCAGAATAAAATGTTGAGATCACTGCATTTGATAACAGAGCCAACCACAGTTCTCTTCAAACTCTTGCATTAAATACATAGTGGTCTTTGAGTTTTATTCTGACAAGAATGAAACAGACTAATCTTGAAAGTGCATTAATTTCCCAGGCATCTGTAAGTTATTTTATGGTAAGCCAGACCAGAGGAAGGGAGTGTGACACTGTGATTTATAATAAGAAATACATATTTGGTCTTTGTCCCTATTCCTGGCAGAGAGCTCCTAAAACCCAAGCAATTTCCTAAAAGATGAGAGAGATAAAAGTGACTTTTGTTATATTATTGAGGTAATTTAGGTTACCTAGAAAGCTTTAGGTTACCCAGATAGCCTGAGGATGTGGAATGGCTGCCAATGGAGCCAGATTAGAGGGGTGGCACTTGCAGTCCCCCCACCACCACCACTCCCCGCCTCCCCAACCTCCAGGGAGGGGAGAGGGGCTGGAGATTGAGTTCAGTCACCAATGGCCAATGATTCAATCAGTCATTCCTACATAATGGAGCCTCCACAAAAACTCAAAAGAACAGGGTTCAGAGAGCTTCCAGGTTGGTGAACACAGGGAGAGTGGAGACAGCCTGGGAGCTCCAGGACCTTCCCTCCCACCTTGCCCCATGCATGCATCTCTTTGATCTTTTCCTCCCTGAATTATAGCCTTTTTTTTTTTTTTGAAAGATTTTATTGGGGAACCAGGGAAGGGGAACAGACAAGTTGTTGTCCTTTTGTTCTTCAGTCTAGTTGTGGAGGACGTTGCTTCACTGGCCCATGTTGGTATCATCATTGCGCTCTTCTCGGGTGAGGCAAGTCAGTCACGGGCCTCTGTATAGCGTTTTATAATAAACTGGTAAATGCTTCTCTGAGTTCTGTGAGCCCATCTAGCAAATTAATCAAATCTGAGGAGAAGGTCACAGGCACCATCAATCTATAGTCCATTAGACAGAAGCACAGGTGACCACCTGAACTTATGATTGGCATCTGAAGGGTGTGTGTGGGTGGGGGCGTCTTGGAGGACTTGGCCCTTAATCTGTGGGCTCTGACCCTCTCTCCAGATAGGCACTGTCAGAATGGAGTTGAATTATGGGACACCCAGTCTCTGCCCAATGAGAATTGAGTTGAGTTTATTGCTTGGTGGCATTAAAACACACACACACACACACACACACACACACACACACAACCCAAAGGGCAGTACCTTTTATCTCTTAGTTATTGCCCCAAAGACCTAGCATGATCAAAACAATAATCCAAAAGAAAATAGTTTATTTCGCGAAAGTACCACAATAACTACAATTCTTAGTTTCCCAATGATAACCACATAGTAACTATATTCTCTATATCAAAGGGTTAAGGAATCTTCTCAAAAGAAAGTTTTAGCCTTTAGGAATTTCACTTCCTTCCTTCTTGGGTTATTTCTCCAAATTGTATGAAAAAAAGGCAATGGAAACATTTTCCTTTTTCTGACAGAAAAGCTATTCTGTGGATATTGCTAGCTTCTTTAACTCTTAAAAAAAAAAAACAAAAAAAAACTGACAGAGTACAATGGCCTAAAATAAAAATAGTGTCTAACCAACAGTAGCTGTTTGGGTTGTGAAAATCATTTCTGAGTTGTCACTGGAAAAAATAACGGGGATCTACAAAAGAACTCTAATTCTCCCTCCTCAGAAAACCATCAAAATGCCATCACACCCCTATCACAGCCCGATAAGTCTCTTACAAACAGTATTTGATGTTGCTTTCACAACAGAAGTTAAGGGCAAAAACGACAACCAGAAATTAATGACTGTTCCTAACTTAAGGGAGAAAAGCTCTCCCTACTTTTCTCCTTCAGGGTATTTTTCTTAAAGTAGAGGTTGGGAGCTAGTTATTTCTGATGGACAATTACAGATTGTCTTGCGCCAATGCTACTGAATGGCAAAGCACAGTGGGCAACAATTCTATGTACAAAGAACAGACCTGGCCTCTCAAACTTCAGAATCAGAGGAAGCCCTATCAGGGAAAAGCAGAAAAAGCACTATTCAGACAGTAAGGAAGCTCACCAGCCCTAATCAGTAAGCTCATTGAGTTATAGCTCCTGTTAGGTTTTGCCCAAGAATGCTGCTGAGAGTGAGGATCTAAGAAAGCATTACCAAAGATCTCATAACTTCTTTATTCTTTTAATTTCTCTCTAGAGCAAGACTTTAAATATGTTTATTATGGGGTGAACCCCCAAAGGTTCTTTTCCAAGGGAATGAAGGGGATTGCATTTTTCAACCCTTTAGCTGCTAAGCACCCCAGCCTCAAATGCCACCCTACCCGACTATCTCAAAAAAGCACTATGACCAGGGCTCCTGTCATTTACTCAGTTGCCAACTTACCTTCCAGTTCACCTACACATCAGCTGCAAGTGTTTTCCACTTGAAGCTCATTGTACAGGGAAAGGCAAATGGCTTTCAGAATCTCACATCCCCTAATCGTTTCTTACCCTGTGGAGGCACCGTATCAGTAATGATGAGGTATTTGTAGGTAGGCTGATCCTGCCTTTATAAGAGCTAAGCAACCAAGTCACTGTCAGAGAATATAATCACGTGAAGCTTGGAGAAAATTTTCAGTTGATAACCAAGGCCCCTGGATTGAAGATGCTGTCTTGGGACTTTCAACCTTATAAAATAGATTTAGTGAGCGTTCTACAACTTTCAGGCTCAAGTGATTTCAATTAAAATTAAGACTAACCTCTGACACACAGTGAAAGCAGGTCTCAGCCCGGTTCACGAGATCATGTCAACAAGACATGTGCATCAAAAGAAAAAGGAAAAACAAAAATTCACTCCTGACACAAAGTAAAACTGACAAAAGGGAATGCTTAACCTGGCAAGTCATGTGGCCAGGTGACCGAGTCCACGAAGCCTGTCAAGAGCCTGGCAGGTCACTGAGATCTGCAGGGGCTGCTCCTCCCTAACCAGCCCGGGCAGGTGTCCCCTGCAGCTTGGACCTGGTCTGCAGTGCAATGCCTAGAAGCAGTCTTGGCCACTGCCCCACGGATCCTGGTCTGAGTCTGTAGCATGCAGGAGTCGAGCATGTGAGGCAGGAGCTTACGTTAGCATGAACCACATGGAGAAGCCATTATTCAGGGGAGTGACATAATATATTGTAACTGCTCCCATCATGTCAATAGGCATCATTTTAATGGGTGTGTTAGAATTTCTCCCACTTCAAGTTAAAAATGACTCCCATTTCAATGAAAATAGGAGATTCCTCATTGGTAGGATCACAGTTCACCCAACGGCAGCTGCCAGACACAAGAACAGACATGCCAGGCGTGCACAGGGCGGATTTTGTCTCTCCAGGCAATACTTCCGTTTTATAATTTGTCTCCACTTAAAACAAAGAGATGAGCAAGTTACAAATATAATTACTATATTTCTGAACAAGCGATAACACAAGCCATAAAAGGGCTAAGAGAGGGCCCACCAGCTTACCTCTGGGTTTGGCTGTAAGGTCTGTTCATCTTCAGCGGAGTTTGGTAAAATGGCCCAGGTTATGTTGGCACTGGCTGATGGCAGAGAGCCAAATGTCCCATTTTTCAGCTGCTCTGTGGAATGTGACTTGGGCCCATGCCATCCCAGGATGTTTTCTGAAATAAAGACTTAGATTGATGCCAAATATTTTCTAAATGAAACATTTATAGCTCAAGAAATATTTGTGCCTCTCAATATAAAGAGACTGACTTGAAAGGGGCCCACTTTTGGGCGGACCGTAGTGGATTTAAGTGAGGCTTGTTTTCAATGAGGGACCAAGTGTGGATTCAGATCACTGATTTATAAACTGGTGTCTCTACAATGGCAGTCTCAAAATTACCATAGGCTGTTTTTCTCCCCATCCTTGGACACAAACAATTCACATCTTATCAAAGCCAGGTTTTCTTAAAGGTGTTTTCCTTATTTCTTTAACTTCTTAAAATTTAAAAAAAAAAGTATATTTACAATAAAAAAAGTCAAATTTTATCTCAAATGGGCTGCTCAAAATGTGGCCCCACTTGACATGATGATCACAGCTCAGAAAAGATGTCTGCGGTGTGATCACATGACACCACCTTTGCAGTTGTGGCCCATGTGGTAGAAGTCAGGAAGCCCCAACACTAAGAACAGATGTGGTCATTTCATTCTAGCTAGAAACACTTTTGTAAACACCAATCTGGTAAACCAAAAGCATTTTTCTAATCCTTCCCCCAACTCTTGAAAAAAAAAGATTTTCTAACACTACTATTGTTTTCTTACAAGTCATGTGTTATTATAGAATATTTGGATATGCTTACTGTTGGGGACAGGAATAATCAAAGGTGGATTTCTTTACCCCTTTTATAGCAATTCTGCCATTAGAATTAGAATAGGTCTCAAACTCTCTAGAGATTCTGTTTTCAGTTTAAAAGGAGGGATGAGTAATAAAGAAAAGGTAGGCTGACATGGAGATTGCCTCATGTGAACTAGAACTCAACCTTTCAGCATCTCAGATGTTGCACCCATAAAGTAATCATACCCATCAGTCTTTTCATTAGAGATACTCAAAGACAAATCTACAAGAATCCTAAACTTTTAACACCCAGAGGGAATCTGGTTGATGGGAACAAAATAACAGAGGCAGGTGAAAAGGCTGTAATACATTTATACATGGATGTTAGTGTGTGTGAGATATCATCCAGCCCAAGCATGTTTTTATGCAGAAATATTTTTTTTATTTTATTTTAATGTCAAATGTTAGATCCTACAACTCTGCAACTTAAAAGCCTCAGGTGGCTTCTCATTGCAACTGAAACACAATCTGAACCGCCTGGCTTGCAAGACTGCCCAGCCTCATTTCATTCTCTCCCCTTGGCTCACTATGGTGAAGCCATGCTGATATTTTTCCCATTCTTCAAGTGAGCCAAGTTCATTACAGTCAAGAGCTTATGTGCATGCTGTTTCCTCTGCGCAGAGTGCCATTCCTCCAATTCTTCTACATGGTATGGCCAGAAGGGTCTCCTGTGTAAATCTAGGGGTCAGCTAAATGTCACCTGCTCAGAGACGCCTCTGAGATCTCCCTGGTCAAAGGAGCACCCCAAAAGCACTATCTGTTGCCTTAGTCAGGTTACTGCCTTCATAACAGTTAGCACTGTCGGAACGCACCCTGCTCACTTGCTTGTCTATTGTTTTTCTCTCCTCCCTAAAATGTCAGCTCCTTGAAGGCAGAGAAAATATTGCCCTTGCTCATGACTGTGCTGCCAGAACCTAGAACGTGGTCTAGCAAAGAGTGTGAGCTCAATAAATACACAGAAGGAATGAATAACTATCAAGATTTTCAGAGATAGTAAATTTCAACAAAAATGTGCATTTCATAGCCTCCTAAAAGTTAAAAAGTAAGAAATGGCAAAAAGAGGAACAGAAAATAAAATGGTGGTTGCAAGGAGCTGAGAGGAGCGGGGAATGGGCAGTTATTTTTTTAAAATAAAAATAGTTTCAGTTTTTCAAGATGGGAAAAGTGCTGGAGATTGTTTACATAACAATGTGAAAATACAAAACACTACTGAGTAGTGTACTTTAAAACGACTAAGATGGTACATTTTTTGATATGTGTATTAATTTACCATGATTTTTTTTCAATGGCAAAGGCATCCATCCATATATTAGTCACTGATGTTATTTTTAAAAAGGTGAAAATTCACAACAGTAAAATCAAAGTCTACAGGATGAGCTAAGACGAGACTTGGGAGGAATCCCCACAAATAATAAGGGAGATGGGGTTAGACTAAGAAAACCAACCCAGGGTTCAAGACACCAGAATCTGTCATGATAAAGGTAGAAAGACATCTCTTACCTGTCCTGCTCACCAACTGCTGCTCAGAGACCTGAAGCTGGATTCAGATCTTAAATATTGGAAAGCTGTCTCCTACATAGCTGGGTGCCACTTTTTTAAAAATTATTTTATTGTACAAGTAGTAAATATCCTCTAGATTATTTAGGAAGCTTAAAAAGCGCTAGAGGAGAAATGAGGTTTGCTTGCCTAGACAATCAGGACACACTTCCCTCCATTATTCCCACACCTCAACTCTGTCCCTCCTTTCCCTCCAATCCACCATCATTCAGAGATGGTAACCCACGAGGCAGGAAGAAGAGTCTGGCTGGGCAGTAATACACTGCATCCTGTGATAGACAAAGATCAGGACAACTGAAAGTAGTAATGCATGCTGGGGGTGTAGTCTTCTGTATATTATATGGATTCAGCGTTATCAAAGAACCAATGAATGAGGACAGGAAAGAAGCCCATCTCAGACCAATGCAGCTGCTCTAATAAAGGAGCATTGGTTTGGAGGTCTGGATAGACATGTCTCATTTGAGGATGAGAGAGGGAAATTCTAACAGAGAGCAAATCAAAAAGGGTTATATAGAGCAAAGATATCCTCAGAAGGCTTAAGGGAAGAATATATCTCTGACATTTCTAAGATAAGGTGTCAGAGAAAACATCAGGAAAGGTGTATATGTAGCATAATACAGGATAAAGCAGCCTCTATGAAACAAGAACAGAAAGCCAGAAGAAGAAAACAGGCTGAGGTGAACATGGAGATGGATGCACTATAGAATCACTGTGAGGAAACTAAATCAGCATCAGTGGAATGAAAATAAACACTGAAATCAGGAAGAAGTAGGAGCAATACTGTGGAACCTCAAATAAGGAGTATGTCAAGATAAGGAAGTCCTACCAGAGCGCAGTCGCAAAAGACACAAAGACAACAAACAATGAGATGAAAGATAATAAGAGGATGCAGAGATCCAAGATCCTGAAGGACAAAGATCAGATCCATGGAAAAGAAACAATAAGCAATGGAAGAAGTAAAGAAACACAGCCTGAGCTGAAGGGAGAGAGAGTTGTGAGGGCGGCTGGAAAGTCCATCACATTCCAGCAAAATCAATGGGGAAAAGATTCACATCTACACATAGCTCAGCAGTATTTTCTTAGGCTTTTTATGACTGAAATTTCAAACACACACAAAAATAGACAGACAGACTAGTATTGTAAATGCCCAGCTCATTAAGTTTGGCAATATTTTTGAATAACAAAAATCAAGAGAAAAAATTTCCAATCATTTAAGCAAAAAAAATCAGACTTGCCTTAAAGGAAAGGAAATCAAGCTGGTCTTGATTTTTGCTGCAACACTAAATGCCAGAAGGTGAATCGATGAAGAGAAAAATGCAAATAAAGGTCTACAGGTTTGGGGTAACGTGAGGGGCTGGGAAATACTGCTCTTCCTCAGCCAAATTTATCTTTCCTCTGCTAAAAAACAGTCAACATTTACTGAGCTCTTGCTAGGTGCCAAGACTACTGTATACAATTTGCGTGTGTTAACTTATCTAATCTTAATCATGGCCCAGGAGGTAAGTCCTATGGTTATGCCCATGTGACAGATAAACAGAGGCACAAAGAGCCAATAAGTGGTAGAATCAAAATTAAAATCCAGTCAGCCTGGCCTCAGAGCCCAGGCTCTTAAACTCTACATTGTATGCCTTCTTAGCAGCACTGCAGAGACTAGTGAAATATTCTACCTTCTTGGGAGAAAACTACTTGAGAACATATACCAATATATAAAGAAAAGCAGAACTAAGAACTCAAGACTGGAGAAGTTATGTATAAAAGGACTGTTGGTAAGTAATCAGCCCAGTTGAACCAGAGTTGAGCAGGGATGGGACTAAGCTGAGGTTAAAAAAAAAAAAAAAACCAGTCACCTCGGGTATAAAATTTAAAGAGGTACCAAGACACTTATTATCAAAATAAGTGATATTTTCACACAATTTAAAAATCAAAATTAATGCCAAAAAAAAATGTCTTACAAGACTCAGTCTCACTTGTCTCATGCTAATCCTCACTCTGGTGAATCTTGTTTTTATTTAAAATTTTGCTATTTTGTTCATTGTGGATTTTTTTTATATTAATTCTGTTTTCAAAATATCACATTGAAGTTTCATTTCAACAGGATCAAATAAATGGGGATGGAAGGACAATTGGCTCTGGGTGGTGAACACACAATGTGATATATAGATGATGTATTACAGAATTGTACACCTGAAACCTGTGTAACTTTACTAATCGTTGTCATCCCAATAAACTTTAATTGAAGAAAAAATATCATTTATCTTAATTACTTTGGCACCCCTTAAATTTACACTCAAGGTAAGTGCCTCACCCTAGTCTCCACTCTGAAACTGAATTTGAATGAGTTTTCTAAGCATGGCTACATAATTGAATATTAAATCAAAATTATTTTAAAGAGACTTAATCATTATGACACATTTTTAATTACTAAATATTAAAATATTACTAACAATATCCCCAATACTGTATTACCAAAAATCGGAAAGAGAAACAAAGGAAATTAAAGTATGTTGAGTCTTCATCACTAAGGAAGACTCAAAAAGTAGTGTGTCATTCCCGACTTTGATGATTAGAAAAATACAGGTTAAAGGGCCGGCCGAGTGGCGCAGTGGTTAAGCGTTGGCTTGGGAAGCCAGCGGCCCAGGTTCAGGTCCCACATATGGAGGCCAGTGACACTGCCCTCTAAAAAACAAACAAACAAACAACAACAAAAAAAAACAGGTTAATGAATGCTTATGTAAGAGGTAATGGAACCACTACTAGAATTTATATACCCATTTTTTTCTCCAAAACACTGGAGAGGCGTAAAGGAAATACAACCTATGTAACAAAATAGAGAGAAAACAAGAAAAGCAGGATGGAAACATAAAAGCAAAAAGCATAAAGGAAACTAACAAAAAAACACCACTCTAAAGAAAAAATAAATGGACTACATTACTCTATTGAAAGACAGAGTCTCACGATTGTGTCATAAAGCAAAATGCAAGTCTAAAACCATATTTCATAAATTCTAAGACATGCCTAATTCTCACATTTTAACATCTCTGAAGCTAGAGTTTGTCTCACAATCAATGGTGTGTCACAATTTAATTGGCAGCCTTTTCTTTCTAATGGCATGAAGGATAATGGTGTGTTTTCCTGTGGATGGTGTTTCACAGTTGAGAAAATATGGCTTGCTTGTAGAAAGTGATTCAGGAAAATCGAAAGTAGTAAGATGGTCAAAAACACCAGGGAAAGGCCAGCCGAGTGGCGCGGTGGCTAAGCGCTGGCTTGGGAAGCCGGCGGCCCCAGTTCGGTCCCACATATGAAGGCCAGTGACACTGCCCTCAAAAAAAAAAAAAAAAAAAAAAAAAACCACCAGGGATGTACAAATGAAAAGGAAACTGAGATCCAAACACGACTGTGTGATTGCTGACTGACAGTAAAATCAAGTGGCTAGCTGTCAGTCACATTTCACTCTCTGGTCCACTCTCATGCTCACGAGTGGAGAGCTCCTCAAAGGTGACACAGCAGAAGAGAACGGGAAGGTGAAGGGTCAGGTGGCCCACCAAAGGGAAATCCGGTCCTTCAACAGGCTTGTACACACACCTGCAGCTCCTCGTACAGCACATCTTAGCAGACGTAAGAACAGAGGGAAGAAGGAAAGCAACTATAACTAAATGTTTGGGTTTCCTGAACCATCCAGAAGCAGCAAGAAAGCTACAGATGGTTTAGCTGCGGACTTATAGGTTTCATTGCGGAACTGTCTTAAGCTGTCCTTCACCTCAGTGGAAGCCTTGCTCAGAGTGCTGAGAGCTGGACTCCCCATGCCGGGGCTAGGAGGCCTCTGCCCATAGGCCAGTGACAGGTGATGGCACCTGGAAGGTCCCTACCTCTTCCCATAACACAGTGAGTTCATGGCTCCCAGGTTCAGGAAACTTAAAAGTGTTTTCCAGAATGGAGTAAGACTGACAACCTTGAGAAAAACATAAGACATATTTACGATGGAAGGCTGGGATGTTAGTATCCCAGGGTGTCCTTTTTTAAGGACTGAACAGCTTTCCCAGGGATAAGTTGTCACCCAAACACTCCATTTTAAGATCGATGGAAAAAAATAATCCACCCATCGAAAATATTCTGCAATGCTAATTTTTCTTTTCCCCCCGCCCTCCAATATGCTATGTATTAGGTCGTTGGGAAAGTCATGGCACATTTTCGCATTGAAAAACATAGAAACATACGTCATGACTTTCCCGACAACCCAATATTTATTGAAGAAACCATCACATTTCTATCTTGGCTTTTAAATCAGAAAATAAGGGAAGGTGACTTATGCAGGACACACTTTCACCAGAAACAGTAGGTGTCAGGAAAGAAGGTATGACAGAGAAGCCAACGGGAGTCTCTGAGTGGTGGAAAAGAGATGAACGCTGGGAATCTGAAGATGTCTCTGGAAAAAAGGGAAGCCCAGCAGACGGAAGAAGGAAACTGGCCAGATAAGCCAAGAAGAGTCCTCATGGTAGTCTCACCTACTTGACTCCTTTTTCCACACCCCCAAATAAGAGTCCCAGTGCAGCTGGCTTACTCAACGGAAATCCCACAAATCTTCTCAGAAAATGAAAAAGTTATTGCAAGGAGGAGTTAAGAAAAGCACATTAAATTCTGCTCTGGTTCTCCATTCTTCAATCACACATCCTTTGATCTCTTTTCCTGATTTATGTCCAAGGGCACATGTGTCATCCATTGCAATTCCCCGAGGCTCTACTGCCACCTGCTCTGGCGGCCCTGACTCCAGGGTTCTTTCCCAAAATGCTGATTATTCTGTTAGTACCCAGCTCTTACCTGGCACTAGAGTGTGCTTGTCTGGTTACAGGTGTCTGCTCTGACTTTGAGCCATGTACCCTGGATCAAGGCCTATAAGCAAGGAACTACCCAGAAGCATAGACAATAGACTCTGCACCCCAAAACCACTTGAAAGGTCCAGTTTCTCTCCCACATTGGTAACCCACCCAGAGCACAGACTCCCAAGCAGCCCAGCCTTTTCCAGTTCTGACATCGTCCTGCCTGCTTTTCTGTGTAGAATCAGAGGTACCCATCTAGGCTGGGAACAGTTGCCCACCTACCCCCTCCTTTATGAATCATTGACCACCATCCAGCTATTGAAGCAGATTTAGGAGTCATCAGTCACAGGAGAGAATTGTATAGCGTAAACCTTGACCAAAAATCCAAATTATTAATTTTAATTGCAAACTTCTCCACAAACATAAGTTGAATGAAGCATTTCAGCCCATTATACCATAGAGATAACATTGGAGAGAGGGTTAGGAGCCCAAAATGCATAGTGGAGGAGGCAGATGAATACGTAAGTATTTTTGGATTTCAGTACAGTTGCTCAGTGTGTTTGAAATGAAATGAGCATTAGGGAGTAATATTTGCAGACAAAGGCTCCAAAGACAAGTAGACAATATATTCCCCAGAAGGGACAATGAAATGCAACAGAAGATGAAATGCTACTAGATCACAAATTAATTTTTGATTCAGAAAAGGGGCAGAAGAAAAAACAAAAAAAAAAACCACAGCAACAAAAAACAACGTAGGGGTGAGAAAGCAGAGCGACTTGAAGTAGGAACAATGCAATTGGATATTTGGCCAGCGGTGGGTAATCTGTGTCTCCCTGTGCTCACTGAATGTTTAAAGGAAACACTGGCAGAACTTTGCTTTAATGAGATTTTGATTTCCATCAATTTAGCATGTCTAGATACAATGAGTACGTTTTTATCAGCGGGAGTCAGGCTGCTACAGATACTATCGAACTCATGAGCCCTGAGACTCTAAACAAGCGTGTTTTGTGGTGACACTCCCTGGGTGACCATATTCTCTTATTCCACTAGTTTGAGATTCTGGAATTCGGTTTAAACTGCAGGCAACTATGATGTTTTGGATACAGGAAGAAATTGAATTCCCCCCACCCACCCATCCCCAATGTGTGGCATAGGTTTAACAGACACATGCAGAATGTTTTAAAACTTCAATGGTTATGTTATATGGAACAAAACTTTTAAAAGGGTTAGGAAGTCAGGCAAACAAAACCACCACTGTAATGCTTCATGCTCGCTCTATTCTCCAACCTTCAGTCAAGTTCCCTCGATAAAAATGGCGAAAAGGAAGGGAGGACGGACAAATGGGGCAGGGAAGACACGCAGGAGGTAACTCCGTATGTGGCAGAATTTCAGGAACACTGCTCAGCCTCTCTTTCTCCCACCAATTTTCGATTTCAACCTGTCACCACATCTGAAATTCCACGTGGAGCTTTGTCCCTCCAGGCCCTGAAAAACACCAGAGGCCCACTGAAAACAAGGGGGAAAAAATTAGCAATTTGCTAGAAACCAGCCATGAGGAATGACGTAGGGATTCATTTTAGGATGAAGAAAATGGTTCAAGCTTACAGGTGGCAGTGAAAAAAAAAATCTCAGAATGAGCCCATTTGGTTGCAGAGGCTAGAAGTTAAAATACAGGATGAGAGAGATCATAGAAACCTTGAAAAGCCTCCAGTGTAACTCTGATCTTGTGCCCAAACCCCAGTGGGGTCACTCAGGCTCCCTCCAGATCAGGAAATGTCAAGGAGTTTCATGGGGGCTTCAGCACAGGCGTTTCATTTTTCAAGTTGAAAAGGAAGAGGAAAGGTAGAACAGGTGCGGGCCCTTCACTCTGTGACTGAAGACACACACACCTGCTCCTAGATGGGATCCTGAACCAGAAAAAAGTGTTTTCTTTTGTTATGAAGAACATTCATAGGATAATTGGCAAAATTCAGTAAGGTCTATAGATTAGGTAATAGGATTGTATTCATGTGAATGTTCTGATTTTGACCACTGTGCCATCATCACATAGGAGGGTGTCCTTTTTTAAGGACTGAAGCATATAAGAGTAAAGGTACTGCATCATATCTGCAACTCACTCTTAAAAGGTTAGAAAATTATAATATGCTTATATATAGAGAGGTGATGATACTAAAGCAAATATCATAAAATGTTGCTATTTGGGGAACTTGGAGATGGAAATATGAGAATTTTTCATACTATTCTTGCAACTTTTCTAAAAGTCTGAAATTATTTATTTTAAGAAAACTAAATACATACCTGCCCTGAGAAAATGATTATGTGAGCAAGACAGTGTTCCTGGCTACAATTTGGGGTACCCAGAGCACAAAGAACCCCACTCCAAAGAAGGGGTCTGCCACAGTGGAAACGGCTCATCTCTTGCCTCAGCTCTGCCACTGAGCTGGGTGGCCTTGGGCAAGTCACTGAACAACTCTGAGCCTCAACATCTCATCCAAATAATGGGCATAATAATTTGTGAAGATTTCAGAAAATGTGTAGCAAAGGTCAAACACTGGTAGATCAAACCTTAGTAAATGATAGTGGGTAGTACAGAAAGAAACCAAAATTACCCATACACTGTCTATGCTGGAAAAGCAACATTCCTTTTCATCTTAGTAAAATGGAGGGCAAAAGGGGACTTGAGAAAAGTGTGACATAGAGACTATTATCATAACCTTGCTTTACTTTTCATCATCTAAGTGGTCTCGTTCCCTCATTAATTAAATGAACTCTGGGCAACATAGCTCAATAAGGCTTGTGTCTTAACTCTCTTAATTCTAATACTTTATAATTATATGTGACACGACCAATCGCAAGCTAGTGTCACCTTTATCATTGAATTTAATCTTCACTCATATCTTTATATCTGTGTATTGAGTAAACCCTCTTCCACAAGGACTGAGGCATCTTAAGGGAGTGCATTATTATCTCTAGCTTCTTGATAAAGAACTAGAAAGGTTTCTGGTACATATTCCAGCCCCTGAGAGACATGCAGGACGATGCTCAGTGCAGCCAGGTGAGCAGGACAGGTAGCATGGGGCAGTATGCATGCATGTCCATCATCAGAGAGAGTTGGGTAAAATGTGGTGGACGCATACCTGAGGCCCCATTAGAAATAATGGACCAGATGCTGCAGAGCAATGGATCATAAAAGTACAGCACGGAGGGCAAAGTCACAAATGGAGTGAGATGCAGACAGCAAGTCTAAACGGGGTTCCATGGTATTCATGAGAATATGTTAGCTCAGGGCCGGCCGTGTGTCTCAGGTGGTGAAGAGCTAGCTTCAAGTGCGAGCTCTGAACAACAGGGCCACAGGTTCGATTCCCACATGGGCCAGTGACGCTGCGCCCGAGCTGAGCTGCAGCTGAGATGCCAACAGGTGGCAGGATGGCTCAGAGCACATGCTCCTAACAAGACTGCCTCTTCGATGGTGGGCTATGCCTGGGCTATACCTTGCTTGAGCTGAGCTGCAGCCCAGATGGCTCAATGGGTAGAGTGTGCACTCTTAACAAGGCTGCCGGGTTCAACTCCTGCATGGGGTGTTGGCTACGCCCACCTGCAACTAAAACTGAACTCAGCACCTTGAGCTTAGAGGCCACGAGCTGCTGACAGGCAGCCAGATGGTGACTGGCACCCTCTACAACTAAGATTGAAGAACAACAACTTGGCTGGTCTCCTTCCCCAATTAAAAAAAAAAAAATCATGTTAGTTCAATGCTTCATAGGATATTTCCAAATGGTAAAAGAAAACTATATCCCATACTGGGTAGGGAAGGAAAGAGGGATAAATGAAGAAACACTTGCATAAAAGGATAGAAGGCAATTTAAAGGAGGAAGGCAATGGGACACACACACACACACACACACACACACACACTCACACACACCAGACAGTACTCATTTGCAAACACAGACTCGCCTCCTGGGAGGTCTCACCTGAGGCCGCTGGCCTGTGGCTAGGCTGGCCCACCTGGTGCACACTCTGCTGTAACAAGTTGAGGCACTCCCCGAGGCAGCTGAGGGTAGCAGCAGAGGTAGCTTTCAGGAGCAGCAGATCCTGGTCCAAGGCAGTGAGGGGGCCAGATCCTGGCAGAGACTCGATGGCATGCACAAGGTTCTTCTGCTGTCCTTCCACCTGGTTCATCATCTACAAAATGGGAACACAGCAGGGATGTGAGGGTCAGAAGCTCTCCTTTCCACTGGTTTGGGAGCCAACACTTAAACCAGGGGAATGGAAAAAAGTTAGAGGAAAGTGGTGAGAAACCATCACCCTCCAGACTACAAGTAACGTGAGAGTCAGCTCCGATGGGCCGAGTACACAGCAGTCCTTTGATGATGCAGGCCTAGAAGACATGTGTCTACCCAAAGGCACACATCTGCAGCTCTGATCGCGAGAGCTTTAGAACGTCAGAGCTTTCAGGGACCGTTAGGGCCATCTGGGTGTATCGTTTTACAGCTCTTCCAAAGAGAAGTCCATAATAATTTTTTTTTTTTAGCTGAGCCATCCTGCCACCTGTTGGCAGCTCAGTGGCTGCTCAGCTCCGGCTGGGAATCCAACCGGCAACCCTGTTGCTCAGAGCTCGCATCTTGAGTAAGCTCTTAACCAACTGAGCCACTCGGCTGGCCATGATAAGTCCATAATAAATACATTAAAGGTAGACATCCTTGTGATCATTTTTAAGGTTGTTTACTATGGAAGGTTATCAGAGAGTGGACAAACCCTAGCATAGCCTCAGAGCAAGATTAATTCCTTGCTTTTCTTCCCACTCCAATTTCTAACTCCTTGGCTGTTTTTGAAGTTCAAGAACTGGAAGTGAAATCTGGAGCCGCTGATTTGTATAAGTGAGATCAGAGTGAAGCCAGCATTGAACCCTTCCACTCCCCAAATGCTAAATAAAATGTGATTTTCTTTACACCATGAAAGATGCCAGGAGGAAGGGAAACCTAGGAATGCTGGAGCCAGTCCTCCTCCACGGCTGAAGCTATAACAACTCAAAATAACCATATTTTGTGGCCTGGCTTCAATTCATAAGCTACAGCTAAGCAGTAGTTGGGTCTGCGTAATTGTATCTTCGAATGGACAAGTCAAGGAGAAAGGAAATCAGGAACTAGAAAAAGGCTTTCCTGGTTATCTTGTGAAATTCATCTCCTTCATGTTTTACAACGTATCCCACTAAACAAGCTGTACATAAAGTGCACATCTAGCAAATAAACAGGTGTTCTGAAAAGTGGAGGAGCTGAAGCAATCCACCCAGGGTCCCAGGGCTGGTCAGCATCAGGGAAAGATTTAGGAAAGAATAATGCCTCCAATATCAGTTCAGGTTTGCCAAGAAATACTACCAACTGATTTAATTTAACCTCAAAGAAGATAAAAAGTTCCTGCATTCTTTGACAGTCTACTGAACATAGAGCTGCTAACAGCTAGGGAGAAGTGAATTTCAAACTATTTGTTGTAGTCAGCATTTCTATAAATCCCTACCATAAAATCTCATCTTAGAAAAACGATGTGTTGAAAACAAGAAGAAAATATAACGATGAAACGTACAATATATTATGTTCTTGACTATTATGGATGATGCAGTAGCGCTTAAGAGAAAAGGTAAGTAAAATTAAGCCACTAACTAGATGGAATACACTTGTTTTTAATCAAGAAAAAGAACTAACTATATTCCAATGATAGCACATAGGATAAAAAATGTTATGTTTGTGAAATAACATGTAAATCTCAGGTAATAAAAACACATTGACTTGCAGAATCTTCTATGCTATTACAACAGAAGCCCATGCCCAGGAATCCACATACCTGCCCTCTGAAAAGTACTCAACAGCATTTATTAAGAGCCTGTTAGTGTCAGAGGCAGGACAGCCCTGCTAGAGGAGGCATTTGAAGAGCCAGTGGGTAAATTTGACAGTTACAATGTCTGAGAACGGCTGCCACTGACAGGGAGGGGGATCAGGGATGCTAAATGCCCCACAAATCAGGGCACAGTCCTATATAACAAGAACTTTCCTGCTCCAAACGCCAAAAGTGCCCCTTGAGTAACCCTGTGCTAGAGATCTATCAATAACCAGGCACTTGATGGATTTCAACATATTTCTTGGTAAACTGAGCTCTCAAAATGAAACAAGACTAGCACAGGGCTTGACACACAGTCGACACCTCTTCAAGATTCATTTTCTGCCCTTTTTCCATGTGAGGCGAAATAGAACTCTAGTCTTTAATGACACAATCGATGCCAATCTTCACTTTATTTTAGCTTCATCGGGCTCCAAAAGAAATGGAATAAACCCTAAAAGAAACGCAGGACACCCAGTCTCAGAGCTGTATATCACAGTTATTACCGCGCTAACATTTCCAAGACGGGGAGGTCCTGATGAAGAATCTTCATCAGACTTTGGAAGAACAAGTTTTAGCTATTTCTATATCTAACTTTAATTAAGGGCATGTATGAGAAGATGAATGTGGCACTGAAAAGCTGTATGCAACAAGAATACCAACAGCAAATTCTTAAAGCAGCTCCCCCTTGCCTTCAAGATTCCCACAGGGGGTCAACAGAAGGACAAAACACAGCCATCCACAAGCAGACTCACCTACCACCACCAGCCTTTGAAAACGCTGAACCACTTACTTTAATTACATAAGTTTCAAATCAGAAACTCCACACTTCTTTTGAAGCACATCAACATGAACCATTTGTAGTGTTTAAAAAAAAAATGGACAAGTTTCATTTCTTGCTGGCATTTGGCTTCCACAACCAGGACAACACCATCTTGTAAGAGGGTGCAAAACGGGGCTCCAAATGAAACTTCAGAGATCCACCCCTGAACACATCAACTATGAGGTTATAAAATTGACTACAGGGTGGTTAAGCGCTGGCTTGGGAAGCCAGCGGCCCCGGTTCAGTCCCACATGTGAGGGCCAGTGACACTGCCCTCAAAAAAAAAAAAAAAAAAAGCCAAAAAATTGACTACACGTAGGTCCCAGATAAGCAACCTTAACAGGGAGAGGAAAATTCTGTGGCCCACTTCTGTAGCGCAAACAAAGGTATGTGCACTACGGAAATCATTTCATAGTTCATGCTAATAAAATCAGTGGCCACAGATTTTATTTTATTACTGTATTTCAATGAGGCAGAAACCAAGATGCAGAGACCCAAACCCATGGTCAGCAAGCTCAACAAGCTTGGATCTGACTAAAGAGTGGACTGAAGAGGGCAGCAGGGGGACAGGGCTTCATTTGCCTGGATAGCTTCATACTGTTCTGAGCTGCAAACTCTGGAGCAGGTTTGAGAGGCTCTTGAAAGGCCTGGGTTTGACAGGCCAGGAATCAATGAACACTAGCTCAGTCACTGATCCATTAGTAATCAAAGGAGGAGCATCAAGCACCTTCAGAACACTGATTCCTTATCCTCAAGTAACCAGGCCGTTTGCCTTGGTTGGCAGAGCCTCCTGGGCTCACGCATTCCTCGGTACCATCAGTAACTCAATCCATCTGGCCTGGAAGTAGACCATACAATTTGATGCCAGCTTCAAGGTGGCCTTGGTTTGGCATTCTCCCCAGTCTGGGGGGGATTCCAAAGCCCCTTTTAAGTCTCCCCTCTGGGTCAGGGTTCAGGCCTTAGCTAAGTTAGGCACTTTTTCACTTGGCCCACATCCTCACATAAGCTTAAAGGCCCTGCTTCAAGGATCTTTAGAACCTCTGCGCCCCCCCCCCCACACACACACACACAGCTTACTGTCTCTATTAACATAGATTTACTATTCCACTAGCTTATTAGCATTACTTTAATATCCCAGAAATGGCTTGATAGCTCATTACAGAAACTTCCTGAAATATCCATCAATTCTGTTAATGGAAGCCATCAGTAGACAGTTTGTACCCTAAAATCCTTTGAATGTCTGGTTTCAAAATCCTTGCTTCCTTGTTTTCACCAATCCTGAATTGTTCTAGCTTCACCTTTACTTAATCCCAGTCAGGTCCCTGTATTGTAAACCCAACTTTAAATTCTGACCTTGCCTCCCCTCTCGGAGACACTGCCTGCCAAGGCCCTGTGGTGTGTGTGTGGGGGCGGGGGGGGGCAGGGAGACAAGGGGGGGTCTTACAGGGGTGAACAGTAAAGTCACTTTGTCTTACCAACAGAGGGTCAACATTCCAGGCTCCAAGCCTTCCTCCCCGTTTCTGAGTGTTGGGACACAGTAAGTCCCAGCCTCACACCTAAACAATTTCTCCCCCTTGCTGACTTTCCTACCTGACATTCAACCTTCTGCCTGTCCTCCCTAGGTTTATCTCTTATTACACCTCTTGGTATAGTACCTACTAGGAATGATAACCTACCAAGAGTTTCTTCTAGGCAGGGTCCTGGGTCCCCTTGGGATTGCTCCCTACAATGCTGTGTAGGCCCATCCTAAATATCTATGGACTCCCTAATATCTCTCAAGGCTGGCTAGGTGAGTGGAGAATGAAAACCCTATCTAGTGGACAGATCCCCAATTCCACACCTCTCTAGGGTGAAGAGGGTGCCTGCCAGTGGCAATAAGGAACAAGGGTGAGCAGGAGGAAATGGGGTCCATCCGCAATGGGGAGAGACTGCTGGATACACAAATGAGGTTACCAGCGAAGGAGAATCAAGTGAGAAAACACAGGAAGAGAACGGAGACATCAATGTAAGGAACGTAACACTCTATACTATAAAACAAAGGAAACCAAAAAAGGGGCAAAAAAACAAAAGACTTGCAAAAAGCTACCATTTGGTCTTGGATTACCTTACTGCAGGGGAAGGCAAACTTCTGTAAAAGGCCAGACAGTAAATATTTAAGGTTTTGCAAACCACTGGGTTGCTCTGTGTGACAACTACTGAACTCTGCTACTGCAGCTCGAAAGCAGTCACACCAGTTGTAAACAAATGAGCGTGGCTGTGTTCCACTGAAACTAACATTTGACTCAGCTCGGTTTTGGTGTCAGATGCTTATTTTTTTTCTCACTCAGGTTGTGCCTTTGCTGGTTCTCAGTACGAGTGGTGATTTTCAGTGGTGCTCTAGACGTTTTGGTTGTCACATTTGGAGATTCTAAGTCCAATTTGATTTTATTTTTTTTTCGACTTAGGGGGTAATCACATGTTTAGGGTTAGCACACAGGCTGTAGCCTACTTTTATGGCGTGTGGTTTCAATGGCAACCTAATTTCAGAGCCTCTGTGGTGCTGTTTAGATCTGTTGGGTATATCTCCTGCATGGAGAACCTCCACGGGTTCCTGGTGCTGCCTGAAGGGACAGAAGGAGCTTTGCCAAACAAGGCTGACTGGTGTCTCCAGGTGGGAGAAGGTGCTTGTTTTGGCAGGATCCTCCCTTGTCCTCAACTCTGGGTGGGGGAGGGGAGCATCAGGCCTGAAGTCATCTGTAGGTCTTTGGACATAAAAGTCTGCTTTCTTTTCAAAGGTATGTAAGCACAGATATCCTGTTACCACTTCCAAGTTGAAGACTGCAGCTGAGAGCCACCCGTTAATCTTTTTGGTAACAGTCTAGTTTTCCTTTTAGAAAATTGATAGGAGAGAAGCACTCATCATTTCTAGATGTTTCCCTTGCTTTCTGGACTCATCCCCACTTTGCTTTGGACTTCATGGTGTCAGGACTGAGGTTGACCATTACTAAATGGCTTAAGCCAAAACTCCAGATCTCTCTGCGCATCTCTGCCCACACCACTGGGAGGCAGGAGAGGCTAATGGCACTGGCAAATTCAACCTTTTGACATTGGGCCTTTACCACATGAGATGAGGGGGACAGAAACAAAAGAAAAGAGTGGTTGAAAAGCCAATCATAGATAAAGGACATCCAACATCTGTTCTGGTCCCTCCATAGTTTAAATATGTGAGTGTCATCAAGACATTTCGGTGCTATTAATGAATGAGTCCAGGCTGTCAAGAGCAAAAGACAAAGGCAAAATTCTGAACTGCACACACAGACGAGCATACACATACTCAAAAAACTCTTTCTGAAGATGTGGGGATGCATCTACTTCATTTCTTAAAAACAGGTTCCTTTCTGTCCTAGCTTCACTTTTGGTTTTTCTACAGTCACATCCTCATCATCCTCAATAACAACTGCACAAATATGACATGCAAATTTTATCCTTGACGAACTCCTAGGAAGCAAACCCACACACCAAGATGTCCAAGAAATAGGGGGATATAGCATCCACAGCCAAATAAATCCTTATGATTCTGTCAAGTCTGTCTCTTTCATTTTTGCAGACAGGAAATCTCTTTTCAGAGAGGCCAGGTGCCTTTGCTGAGGTCACACAGCTTCTCTTGTGGTGGCAGTCGTAGCACTCCGCTTCACTGTGAGACACGACCCTGTGTACCTCCTCCTCTCTCTCATGTTCTGGAAGCAAGAAACTATCTCCTGCCTCAGGAAACAACCATGGTCAAGTTTCTTCTGCTGTCTCTCACCCCATCCTTTCTCACCACTTGCAAACAACTAGTTTCTGTTTTTTGGATAACAGAAGGCTGGCATCAACCACCGTCCCAAGAAAATATGACAGTTAAAACAACTATAGAGAAGGAAGTAAAAATTACCTATAACCCCACTTTCTGGAAATGAAGCACTGTTAACTTTCTGGTATTATTCTGACTCTTCTAATTTATATATACATGCATACAGGTTATATTATTTTATTTAAAAAGGATCACCCCTTATAAGGGATGATTAAAAATTAGATATTAATTTTGTAACCTTTTATTGCTTAAAATGCATCATCTCTGATGCCTGGGATTTACTCCAAAATAATCCAGTGGGGGTGGGAGAGTAAGGATGAAACAATATTGGCTTTGGTGGGGGTGCTGAAGCTGTTGATGGTGAGATGGAAGCTCAATATTACCGTCTGTAATGTTTTTATGTTTGAAATTTTTCACAGTAACAAGATTTTTTTACTTGGGGAAAATACACTGTTATGGATTGAATTGTGTCCCCCCAAAATTTGTATGTTGATCCTAACCCCAGGACCTCACATGCGATCTTATTTGGACAGAGGCTCTTTACAGAGGTAATCAAGTTAAACTGAGATCATTAGAGTGGCTCTTAATCTGATATAACTGGTATCCTTATCAAAGGGGGAAATTTGGGCCCAGACTCACATAGAGGGCAGGTGAGGGAAGCCACAAGAGAAGATGGTCTTCTGTAAATCAAGGAGAGAGAGACCTGGAGCAAGTCCTTCCCTCACAGCCCTCAACAGGAACCCATCCTGTCAATGCCTTGATTTTGGACTTCTAGCCTCCAGAACTGTGAGACAATAAATGTGTTGTTTAAGCCATCCAGTTTGTGGTACTTGGTGACTGCAGCTCTAGGAAGCTAATGCACACATTGGAGATATCTTTCTACATCAATAAACATGGATCACATTTTAATGGCTGCATTGTACAAGAGTTGTTAACTCCAAGCAGAGTAGATCCCGGCTTTAGAGCAAATGGCTCCTTCGATGCAATCTCACCATCATTTCTCATGTAATGTTTGCTAAGGAAAAACTGAGGTGGAAAATGCATTTTCAGAATTATGGAACAGAAGACGCCCATACAAAGGTTAAAAATTAATTTTTAATTCCATGTGTCAGTACTGAATGTTAACATGTCAGTAACAAGGGGCATGAGATGCAAAAGGAATAATCTCTTGTTCTCAAAGTGAATGCCACAGGCCAAAGGAAGGATTTGAGTAGAAGGGAAGGGGTCAGTAAATCATCACCTTGCTCATTACTCATCTGTAATATCTGCACCCTTTGCCTTCCCCACGCAAAGGCTTTGACCTGCAGGGGGCGCTGAAGGCGCTCTCGCTCTCCTGCGCTCCTGATCTGTCTCATAGGGAACCAGGCTGGCCCCAGCCAGGGCTTCCCCATTAGCTCCATCCGCAGGAGGCTGCTCTGCTTTGTTTTCATTAAAAATATCTTTCATCCCTTCTTTTGTACAGAAGTAATACTTCTCACCGAAAAATAATCAAATAGAAGAAAAAAAATACTCATAACACATCCAAGGCCAGATGAAATAAATGTTAAAATCTTGGTGTGTATGTACTTGTCACGTTTTCATGCATATAGATGTACATTTACTTTTTATGAAAATGGCTGCACATCATGCTTGTAACCTTTTTTATTCCATATACCACGTCAATAAATTTTGACAATACTATAATACTGCAGATCGCTCCATCACATAAATGGAGTGCCACAATTTATTGCCTAATTCCCTACTGTTGGACATTACAGTGAGGTCTAACTTTCTTTGTGACAAATTACAATTCAACAAACTCCTCTGGAGTTAAATCTCAGCATAAATTTGTAATGATTTTCTTAAAATAAACTCCGAGAAGAGAAATTGCTTTAACATTAATTTTAAGGCTTTTGATAAATACTGCCAGCTCACCATCAGAAAAAATTGTTCCAATTTGCATCCCCTCAGCAGTGTGTGAGCTGTCCTCTTTATCCCTTTCTAAAATCATCTTTTTTTCTTAACCAATTTTAAAAGGCAAAAAAAAAAAAAAAACACCAGCATTTCATTGTTTTAATTCACTGCACGTGCCCCTGTATAATGTGAGGTAAAGACAGGTTAAGAAGTTTCCATATTCAGCAACAGGTAGTAAATAAGCCCTAGAGATCTAATGCACACTATAATGAATACAGACAACAACATTACACTATAATCATCAAACTTGCTAAGAGACTAGAACTTAATTATTCCAACGAGTTAAAAGAACGGATAATTATGTAATGTGATACAGGTGCTAAACATCGTTACTGCAGCAATCATACAATATATAAATTCATCAAATTAACATGCTGTACACCTTAAAATTTGCAAGATGTTATATGTCAAATATATTCAATTACAAAAGAAGTTTCCAAGTCCAGTAAAGGAAATGTAAGCAAATAAGACTAACGGGAGTCCAGAGAGTGTTGTGCTTCCTTCCATAGGGTGAAAGCAGGAAGGTGGGCGACTGGGTGAGCACTAGTGCAGGGCATGGGGCAAGATGGTGCCCAGCAATGCGAGGGAAAGCTAATCTCCTGAGGAAAGGAAGGGGAAGGGCTAATGGGAGAACCATGTGAAAAAGCCACAATTCTCCCATAAAAGATGGGACAATGGAACAATGGGAAGCAGTTCCTGAGGTCCCCACACCCTCAGTGCCAGAAGGAGTGGCTCTATCCAGACCTTGTCCAACTGCCTATTTATTCAATCTCCAGAACTCACTAGATAAGGAAAGGGCATTTGTCCACCTTCACCAAGCTCGTCCAAGGTCCTGCGTCTGATTTCACCCAGCATTTGAGCATAAGAGTAAAGCAGAAAGCAGCCCTTTGCTCTCCCCACATCTCCCTTCCTCTTCTCTCTCTTCACTTACCTCCGGTAGAGAAGCCTTACCAGCAACATTCATTTATGTGAATAATAGAAGCAAGGTCATTTCACATCTGGGGGAAAAGGGGAGCTCTACAATTTACCAAAGTGCTTTCATATTCATAATCTCTTATCCTTCCAGTTCTGCCCTGGCCGCAAGGCAGGGCTGGTTAATATAATTCGCCTTTCACACAATGCTGGGGCCCAAATCATAGTCCATGGAAATGAAGTCAGGACTGAAGTCCAATGTGCCAGATCCAATCTTCTCTGTCCCTTCTCTCAGGAGGCCCACAGAACAATATTGCACTACAGATGATTCATGATCACAGCGCAGAGTGTGTACACACACACGGACACACACACACACACACACACGTGATGCTCACCGAGCACGGCCTTCCACCAAAAAAGAAGTAGGTGCTTGGGACCAGGCAGTCTTATCCACGGGGCCAATTCATCCTGAACTGAATGAGAACAGGTTAGACCACACACTCTTCCTGGCTAAAAATCTCCCAGGAAGAAAATATGATTCATAAACTAAAACTGCATAATAAAGGGTAAGGATTTGTCCTGCACACAGTGTAGGAGACCAGTGTGTGTCCCTTGCAGAAGGTAACCTCACAAACCAAAGATCAGCGAGTATGAAATCAAACCACTGTCTTGATCCTATTTTACCTGTGTTCACTCATAGTCCATATAAATGCTCAGACTACCTCAAAGAACCTCTAAGTTTCTTGGATATTTAATCTCCATTGTGGGAAATTCTCTTATTTTGCAGGGAGAGAATGCTGTTTCTAAGAATTCCTGAAGAAAACATGCCAATTGACACCCATATTCTAACTTCAGCGTGGCAGTATATATTTATCTCAAATTAGGCCTTTACTCTACCTAGTAAATGCCTGCTAAACCCCTTTAAAACTTACTGATTTTAGTTTAAGTATCTACCCAAAGTAACAGACAAGAATATAACAACGTAGTTCTCTTTTCCAAGCTAAAATTAATTTCACTTGTGCCAATTATTTTTCAGGAAGGAAATGCATCTCCAAAGGGCACTTAAAAAAGGGGGGAAATTTTGGACAAGTCTGTCAGCCTCCCAGCGAATCCTTTATGGTCTTGGAGCCCTGGCAAATGAAACTCTGGGGAGACAAATGCAGTCATCGGGAATCTGCTTCATTAATCTGAAAGTGAAAATTATGTTAAGGGATAAGCCACCTGTAATTAATATTTATTGTAGCTCTTCTGGGTACATGACAGTGCACTCGCCATTTCGCAAAAGAGAACCCAATACCTGCACACAAACTGCTTCAAATGTAATCTTCACGGTGCTCAGATATGGCCTAGAATGACAGTACGCCATAGACTGTGCTTTGCAAAAGAGCTCACCCACCCTTCGCAGGTATCTGCATTTGAGATGGCTTTCCAGCAATAAAAATGAACTGGCCTGGATCCACAACTGCTGCTTCTCCACACTTCCTCATGACCCTGGCATACACTTTTTCAAGAAAGTCAGTATAAGAGCATGTAGTCTCTGGCCACTATTCATAGGAATACACACACAAAAGGAGCTTATTATATTGTAATTAGTTTCATACATATCTACCTCCACGGCTCAGCATACTGATTGAATCAATCAATTAATCCTCTGCTATGCAGTGACCTCTTTATGGGAAGAGCCTATGGGAACTTATTCATCGAAGGACTGTTCACCAGAGATGCCCAATATATGTTTGCTGGGTGGATAGAGGCACGTGCTATGACACCCAATTTAGGATTCTAGTATTCACAAAATATAAGGATGCACACTATTTACCAATACTTTAAAAGCTCACCTCATAAGAAGATTTATGTGTCAACTGGAACATCAGTCAACACTTTTATCTGAAACAATTAGTCAAGTAATGAGATATTTCCCTAAACTCAATGCTATTGTGACATGAATGCCAGGGTTACACAGCTTCCTGTGAGAGGGTCCCGGAAGTATACTAACTTTTAGTAAATGTTTATGATAAAAGCCAAACTCCAACCAACTCCAGACCACCCTATCCCTTTTTCCTTTCATTTGTAGTACTGTCTCATAATGCAGAGCCAATAGAGTCCACCACGTTAGAAGGAATTTAGGAAGAGACAAGGGCTCAATCCATAGTCCTCTCTCAGCTTACACCTTTCCTGATGATTTCCAAAGTCTGGGAAACAACCCAATTAGCTGTGTTGTCCATTTTCTCATATCAGGTTCACAAGTCTCACTCTTCCATTAACTCTGTGGAAATTAAAATTGCCATCAAGGAGCTCTGGATTTTGAGCCCATATCAGCCAACTCGCACTCAAGAGCCCTCTGGAGTCTTCCCTCTGCAGCTGAGATGAAAACTGTTCTCTTTTTCACGAGAATAAATTCTTCTCATCTCATAACTATCACCAAACCTGAGAGAAAAAGAAAATGTCTGACTCTGGCAATGACCTTGGAAAGTACAGGATCCAAAAACAGAATTATGTGTAATTTTCTCCAATAGTGCCTTATGTATCTTGTCCCTGATGTCTCACAAATACCCTACCTACTTGGGCAATTTTGCATGTCTTGATTTTCTCTCAGGTTATACATCTTGCCTACAGATCCTTTCCTCTTTGCCTCTCCTAGTCAAAATCCTACTAGGTTTCCATTACCCAGCTCAGGGCAGTGCTTCTCCACGACGCTCACCTCATTTCCCAGTCAGAAGTCACTAGACACCATGCCCCCAGACTCTCCAAGTGCTGCTACAAGCATTCACGCTTCTTCCTTTAAGGTCTTGAGGTCTGTAAGCAGCCCCAAGCCCATGTTCCCCTAGCACCTGGCTAATGCAGGGTGCCGCTCATTAAGTTGGTTTTTTTTTTTTTTTTTTGGTTTTTTTTGAAGGCAGTGTCACTGGCCCTCACATGTGGGATCCGAACCGGGGCCGCTGGCTTCCCAAGCCAGCGCTTAACCACCGCACCATTCGGCCGCCCTCATTGAGTTTTTAATGAACCACTAAATGCATTCTTCAGGCTGTAGGGCGTTGCTTCAGTCTTCAGGTTTGTTCTTTCCCCATGAAAATGCTCTCCATGCTCTCCTTCAGTTGTATAATAGCTGTGTCAGTAGCCCAATTTTGGCTAATTTGGGCATGTATAGAATGAAAATGCAATTTCTCGTTCAGTTCAAAAAAATGCTTAGAAATGACTATCTCCCTTCAGACTTATCTGTGCTGTTAGTTCACCATCTTTAATCATTTAGAGAATGTGAAATATTAGCTATTCTTCCAGATATTTTGTCATGTTTCCCAGCTGCAAAATAAACACATGCTGTAATTCTTTCCACAATTAAGATATAAATACATATTTCACTACAGGGATAAATTGGCTTTATTTTATGTAAATTTAGTAGCAATAAAAGGTAACACTCAGCATGAGAAAATGCTCATTGGCTCCCTTCAAAGAAGACTTCTGACTATATACCTTACCCCCTTACCCTCCAATCCACAGCATCAAAAAAACAAAAAACAAAACTACGGATCTAAGAATTGCAATTCTTTTAGTAAAAAAAAAAAAAAAAAAAAAAAAAAGCTTAAACTACTACTTCAAAGTGAAATATATGCTAGATTTTGGTAAAGCTGAACTCATTTTAAGAACAATTTTCTCAGCTTTCACATTGGGTAGGTATTCTTTCAAGGGCTCTATGGCTCTAAAAAGCCTGGTTCATATGAAGAACAAAGACCATTTTTACCCACTCCATTGCTGCCCCCTGCTGACAAAATGATGGGAAACTTTGCCAGACAGCGTCTTCTGAGAAAATGGCAGCTGTAGATAAAAGAAGCCCACGGGCCTCCTGGGTGCCAAGCCCCATGAAGAGTAAGAAAGGGCAACAGACATGATTCCTTAATGATTTAAAAAATGACTAGAGGAGACAAACATGTAAATATGAAATCATCAAAAAGCAGTATAAAGGGCCGGCCGAGTGGCGCGGTGGTTAAGCGCTGGTTTGGGAAGCCAGCGGCCCTGGTTCGGGTCCCACATATGAGGGCCAGTGACACTGCCCTCAAAAAAAAAAAAAAAAAAAAAAAAGTATAAAATTATATGCTTAAGTTACAGAGTGGGGCTGTCCAGGCTAAAAGGATTCTGGGATGGGTGAGTCCGATGAAGTCAGAAACCCCATAAAGGCTAGTGGTCCCAACCTTTTCACCACTAAGAAACCCCACTTCGCTCATCATGGACTTCTTGTTTTCAGCAATTTGTCCACATAATAAAACCAGAGTACCTAGCAAACATTCATCTAATTCTAGGCAAGAGCAAAGAAATAGATAACCGGTTGACTTCAGTTAGGTATTTTTAAATGGTGAAAATAGTTCATGGACCTCGTAAGAGAAAGGCTCTGGAATCCATGAACCTTAAGATTCTTTCTCAATGGGCTTCTCAGGAGCTCTGAGAATACCCACAAAACAGATTCCATGACAGGATTACATGCCTAGGAGCATTTTCTTCCTGAGGAAAGAAGCCTTAGCTTTAATTAGATTCTCAAAGGGACTTGTGCCAACAATAAATCAATCAGTAAACAAAATTAACATCTGTAAGCCTAGGGATGTCAGCCTAAGAACTCCTGGCACTGATGAGGAGAAAGGGGGTGGAGGGCACTCCAGGAGAGGCACCATGCTCTCCCATCCCTAGCCTGAGAGCCAAAGTTCAGGTTGAAACTGAAGAAAAAAAATCCACTCATCTTTTCCATCCTAACTCCACCATACTTTAACCCATATCACTTCCCTTTAATAATTAAAAAGAAAAATGTTATGGCAGCTACCCCACGCCATAATTTTTAATCATTTATCCTGTGTGGTCGGTTCTCCTTGGCAAAGAGGTCAGTCTCTGTTTACAGGAATTTGTCATCTGACACTTGTTATGTTACAACGTACAATATAAACTGATCAGCTAAAGTACCTGCAGGAGGCACTAATCTGAGCTCAGCTTTACAGAAAATTAATAATATGAAAAGTAGAGAGCATGTACAATTTCCTAACTGATGAATCTGCTTATTCATGGAAGGAATGTCTTCTCCACCCCATCCACCCACTCTGGGAATCAGCAGAGTTTAGGGCAAGAGTTGTGCAGGCTCAGGACCACTTACTAAGGTAACCCTGGGCATGTTGTTTAATCTTTCTGGACCTGTGTTACTTGCCTGCAAAATAGGTCTACAATAGTTCTTATCACAGAGGCATGTTGTGAGCAATGAATGAGTCAATAATTGTGAACCATGTAGAAATTTTCTTAATACACAGCAAGTGTGATGCCAGGGTTTATGGCTGCTGTTCCCACTACTGCCCCAACTACCACAGTTATTATCCTGAAGATTAAATGAGATTACATGTGAAGTGTTTAAAACAGTGATAGGCATGTCGCAAGAGCTCAAAAATGTTAACAATGGTGATGGTGAACACCAGTGGGAAAGTAAACACAGATATGGATTTTCTAGCATCTTATTTTAGCTGGACATCATAAAACCTGTTTATTTAAGATACAATATATTCAATGTAAAACATATTACACTTCTCCTGCAGAATCATTTGTCTTCTCTATTGTAAAAAAAAAATAAGTTACTTTATCTATCTCTAAAAATAACTTTACCAAATCAATTGTGGTTGATTCTCCTTATTATGTTTCATAGAGTCCTGCCAACACTGAATTAGCTAATACTGAACTATCTCTCTTAAGGGAAATACAAGAGGAGGTTCCTGTGAGTCTAGTGATATTTTCATCAACAGAAATGCCATTTGCATTATATAGGTTTGTTTGCCAATGTTCTTGTAAAACAAACTAGCTTCATTAGCGTTGAAAACTGGCTTTTCTATATAACACTTAGCAGGTACAGTCAATTCTCATTATTCACAGTAATTATTTTCTATAAAGTCGCCATGAACACTGAATTAGCAAATATTGAACCATTATTCCTAGGGCAAATGTATGTGTATGTGTGTGTGTGCGCGCATATATATCTCACATAGACATAGATGATCATTTTAAATGCTAAAAAAAATTCATCCTGGTAGATTTTATTTTCTTTACAAAAGAGAAAATGAGGTTCAGAAGTGTTTAATCACTTGCCTGGGGTCGCCCCACTCACCAGTGCCAGAGTTGGGATTCAAACACCATCCAACTGGGCCCAGAAGTGGGGCTTCTTGCATTGCCCTGACTCGCGCCCTCTCCCCCCTCGTCCCCCCACCCCAGCCGCGTGTCCATCCTCTGGTCATCTCTGTATAACAGCGGTAACAAGAGGATGCAATATCACCTTGTTTGACCTTAGCTGGGAACGCGTGCATTGGGCGACAAATTTTTCGATGTTTTGCACACGTCTGCAGATGACCACAGAGGTGCTCTGAGTCTCAGTTTGGGGCATTACAAATAAATTTTAACAAGTAGAAGAATTTGCAAATACAGAACCCATGAATAATGACGATAGACTGTATTTTTAAAATTTTTCATCAGATTCTTGATCTTCAGATCATAGCTCAGCTGCAAACTTAACATTTTTCACACTATACCTATCACCTTTTGAAATATGCAAGCCCACCAGCACTAGCCAGGAGTTTACCATTTTCCTGACCCTGGGTGACCTGACCGAGAATTTCTTTGGCTTTCAGCTCCACATCAATGCTGTCCACTAGACTTTTTAAAAAATTCATCTTCATCTCATGAATTCACGAAATTAGCTACTTTTTCATAGTTTCATCAAGCATTATCAGTGTTACTTAAGCATTTTCCAGAATGGCCTCACATACAGATCAGTGAATTTCCTCCTTTTTTTTTTTTTTTTTGATACACCTCATTTTTGCTTCATTAACACTGAACTCACAGCCAACAGCACGATGACTCACACCAGAACAAGGCTCATCTAACACCCACTTTCTCTGTCAGGCACATCACAGCCTTCCTGCCCTTGAAAACGCTTGGCAGCACTTTCACTCCACACTTGGGGGCCACTTAAAATGGGGAAATCACTAACAAAAAGCACAAACATGTGCTAAATATATTGTTTCCAATATGAGAAATACTAGTTTACAATATGAGATACTAGATACTAGTTCACAATATGAGAAATGAAACCGGAAGGCAGAGTGTTTGACCTCACCTGGGGACGTGCACATCAAGTGACTCAACATTTTTTGCAGCTCTACATGCGTCCGTGAACAGCTAAGCATCTCTAGTATTGATTCGAGGGTTGCAGATACATTTTAGCAGGTAGGCAAAATTGCAAATAGAGAATCCATGACCCACCTGGCAGCTGCCTCAGAGGAGGACCCCACACAGGAAAATGGTGACTGTCCTTCCAGTCTTTGCTCTGGAGTTACACAGCTCATTCCCTTCCCATATGCCTACGAACACCCAGAGTCACTGTCCCTCCGCTGGAGCCCAAGGTGATCTATCTAATACATCAAAGCATTCAAAGAACAACAGTCAGAATGAAGAAACAAAGAAACATGTCCCAAGTAAAAGATCAGAAGAAAACTCTAGAAATGGAACTAAATGAAACAGACTTTTAGAGACAGAATTTAGAACACTGATGATAAGAATGTTTAAGGAACTTAGTGAGGACAGAAAGAAGGATAGGGAAACCATATAAAACAACCCGTTAGAGCTAAAGAATACAATAACTGAAATGAAGAGCACACTCGAAGGAATCACCAGTAGAATACATGAAGCAGAGGAGCGGATCAATGAATTAGAAGACAAAATAGCAGAAATCACCCAGCTGGAACAACAAAAAGAAAAAAGAGAATCCATGAAAAATGAGGATCAACTACATATATCTAAATTAAGATATTTTTAAAGTCTAGAGCTATCAAATTAACACAAATAAACTCAAAATTAAAAGGGAAATATGTTGTGGGTGGATGCATGCATGTGTGTGTTTGGTTGGATGAAACCATTCCACTCTACTCTCTTTACATACATTATATATAGGCCTCTGATTACGGAGAGAAGAGAGACATTTCTTTTTTACCATGATCTTTACTTCAAAACAGGCAGCTTAACTTGATTCAATTATTTTAAAGTTCTGTGATAAATAGTACACTAGAACAACCTTCCCCATTGCAGTTGAGTTCAGAAAAACATACTCAAAGACATGCCCCTACAGCTTTAAAGGTATTGATTTTGATGTAGAATGAAGCTTCTCAAATACCTCCTTTTGGGTAAATCATTCTTTGGGCAGCCTTTATACAACAGATTGTATTGGATTTCCCACTCCAAAGTGTCATTTTAGTTGCTAAATGATGTTCACCTATGGATTCCGTTCTGCTACCTTTAAGTGGTGTCATTCTCTTCATAGTTCACAGAGGCAATGTGGTTTTTGTTAAGGCTAAAGTTTCTGGGAAGAAACACTGAGAGCATGTCTTCAGCCTTGGCAGGCTTAAACTGGGTACTCTTCTAGGCAAGGGGGTACAGCAATGAATGAACAATAAAAATCCCTGCCCACATGAGCTGATGTTCAAAGTGGAGGAAGATGGATCATAAGTAAACAGGAAAGTGTGAGGAGCGCTATGGAGAAAAATGAGGCAGGGAAAAGAGCAAGAGATCAGAGCCAAGGGGCTTGCAATTTTAAACAGATGGGTAATCTACAAAGGTGTCACCAAGATAACCTTTGAGTAAACACCTCAAGGAAATACGAGGAAGCCATGCAGAGAGCCAAATGAAGGATGTTCTAGGAAGAAAGGGATGACGAGAACTGCAAAGGTCCTGGGATGGGAGCAGGCCCCGCCTGGCCAACGAACACATCAAGGCCAGTTGGACTTGAGTCAGAGACAGAGAAGAGATGGCGAAGGTGTAAAGAGGAGAGGAGGGGCTGCAGGTGTAGGGCCTTCCAACTGTTTGTAAGGTCTCGATTTGTAAGGTCTCGGTTTGTAAGGACTCTGTGTGAGAAGGGATACACTGGAGAGTTTACAGGTATATCTCAGAGATATTACAGGTTTGGGTCCGCACCACTGCAATCAAGCGTGTGTCGCACTGAAGAAAGTCACACTGTTTTTTGGTTTCCCAGTGCATATCATAGTTATGTTTACACTAACTGGTGTCTATTAAGTGGGCAATAGCATTATGCCAAAAAAAAAAAAGTACATGTCTTAATTGAAAATACTTCAATGCTAAAAAAATATTAACCATCATCTGAGCCTGTTGGAAAAAAATGGCACCAACTGACTTGCTCGATGCAGCATTGCCACAAACCTTCAATTTGTAAAAAACAGTATCTGCAAAGCACAGTAAAGTGAAGCACAAAAATATGAGCTGTGCCTGTATTTGTTTTAGGTGGGGTTTGTTTACTGTCTTTTAATATTTCAACATTCAGAGAAATTTAAAGAATAGAAACCCATATAACCACCACAGAGATTCAACAACTGTTAACACTTTGAAATATTTGCTTCATCTATGTGTCTGGGTGCGTTTGTATCTTTCTCTCACATACTTGTTTTTCCTGGAACATTTGAAATTAAGTTATAGCTGGTTTGACACTTCACCCCTGAATATTTCAGCATGCATCTAGTAAAAGCCAGAACATTCTTCTACTTGTCCACAATTCCACCATCTCACTTAATAAAATTAAAAATAATTCCATTAAATTATCTAATACACAGTCCATATTCAGATATCCCCAACTGCCCAAAACATCACAGTCCACATGCAGAATTTCGTTGCTACGTTGCTGGAGTCTCTTTAAAACTACAAGGTCTTTGTCCATTTCTTTTCTGTTTGAAGAGACAAGGCCTACGGTTTTACAGGAGGTCTCACATTTTGGATTTGTCTGATTGTTCCTGTTGAACTTGCTTCTCTATCCCATGTGTTTTCTATAAACCAGAAGCAGGTCTAAACGTTTAATTAGACTTGGATTGGGGAATACTTCATTAGTGTTGCTGAGAATGTCACATTGCGTCATATCAGCAGTCACATCATGTCATGTTGTCTCACTGTAGTGATGCTAAGTGTGACCGATGGGTTCAAGTTGGAACTGCCGACTACCTTTCTTGAGGTTATATTTTCACTTTGTAATTAGCAAGTAATCTTTGGCATCTTACAAATATACCTTATAAATACCTCATTTCCTAACCATCTTCACCTAATGGAGTTGATGGTCATCAAGAAGATGTGACCACTGGTTTGACCCATAGAACTGGACCTCGGCAATTGAAGGCTCCTAATCTCCTCCCCTACGCTCTGAGATGTTCACTCAGCTTGTCTTTCCTGCTCCCAGAAACAGCCCTAAGGATACAGCCTTGAGACAGAAACGTGGTGCTGAGATCATCTGGGCTGGGCACATGACTGACTCCATCCAGTTAAGGTCTCACTATGAACTTTTGTTTTGTTTTGTTTTTTGAGGGCAGTGTCACTGGCCCTCATATGTGGGATCCGAACCGGGGCTGCTGGCTTCCCAAACCAGTGCTTAACCACCGCGCCACTCGGCCGGCCCTCCATATGAACTTTTAAGATTTAGCAGGTGAGTGCGGTAAACTACTCGTCTTGTGATTGCCCAAGACAAGCCTCATAAGTAACTCTCCTTGATTGTTAGACCTACCACCTACCAATCTGGAGAGGTCTGCCTTTTTTTTTTTCAGTCTCTTCCTGCATGCCAAGTACTGGCCAGGGTTTTGATCCAACAAACAATTTAGTATTCCTGAATTGTCTTTGTCTAAGTCAATTATTTCTTTGGGGATTGCAAAATGGTAATTTTGAATTCTATCACTCCTTCTGCATTTATTAGTTGACAGTCTCCCTCCCCACCACCTGCCACTTCCGTTTTTACTATCACTACAGACTCATTGGATTACCTTTTTTATTCCAGGTGTTATAAACTATTACTACTATTATATTTTTAGCACACACACGAGCCTTTGAGTACTTCCTTTCCAGCTATATAATGTCTCAGGCTTATTTTGTACTGTCTCTGTTCCAGACTGAATCAACCATTTCGGCCCTGGTAGGTTCGGAATAAAGGAGACATTATCTGACTTAAAAAGGATCATCCAGATGCTGAATTGAGGGCAGGGTTGTAAGGTGGGAAGCAAAAAAGACAAGTGGCAAGCATCCTCCTGCGGGCACCCAGGTGAGTGATTGTAACCATGGAAATGGTCACAGGGTCAGGCTCTGCATATATTTTGAAGGAAGAGACAGTGAGATATTATTACAATCTGATATGGAATATAAGAAAAAAATGGAATAAAGGATGAATGACCTCAATGCTTGGAGTCTAAACCACTGGAAATGGAGTTCCCATTTATTAACATTTATTAACATGATCGAGAAGAGAGTTTTTGTTGTTTGTGGGGCAAGAGGGAGGGATGTGGAAGAAGTTCAAAAATTCAATTTGCAATACCTGAATGTAGTTCCGTTGCCATATCTATTAGGCACCCAAGGAGATGTTATGAGGCAGCTGGACACCATGAGCATGGGCATGGTGAGCCTATAGATTATATTTACAGCCACAACTTCAGAAAAGATCACAAAGGGGATGATTAACGATAACAGGAGAAATTTCAACATTTTAGAGACTAAAGATAGAAGAAGGAACAAGCAACAAAGATGAAGAAGAGTAAACGACTTGCGATGTGGGAGGGAGATCAGAAGACTGTGGTGTCCTGTACACTACGGGAGGACAGCGTTTCAAAGAGGAAGTGAGCTGCTGGGTCTTGCGCCCCCACAGGGCAATGGAATGAGGACTGAGCACCAGCCACTGAGGCTACCAACCTGGAGATCACCGGGGATCTTGGTGAGAATCGTTCTGGTGGAAACTGTGGAGGTAAAGGCCTGAATGGGCTTTAAAAAGACCAGGAACAATGAATACAGACAATTCTTCTGAGGAGTTTGCTTAAAGGGAAGCAGAAAAATGACCCCATAGTTGGAGAGAGAATGTGGGTCAAGAGTGTTTTTTTTAAGATGGGAGAAGTGGTAGCTTATTTCTACACTGATGGGAATGAAGCGTAGAATAGGCCACTGCAAAATATGTCTCTTTGACATAAGGATTATTTTAAACTGAAGGCAGTTGAGAAGAAACAGACACAAAGAAAACTCTAACTTCCTCCTTTCTACCAGGAAAGGCAGGACAAGTCTAAATTACCAGACACTTTAGGGTCGGTCTATCACCCTGAGATGACACAAGAGGAATTTATAGAACAAACCTTCTTAACTATCCTTTACGATCCATTAGTTTCCCCCATAGTTTTACCCTTCCACAATTTGCTGCCCTTAGACGCTCAAAGTCCTTTTCTTTGTCTTGTCACTTTACTACAAAATTTCTTTTCTTTAGATTTTATAACAAACCCCACTTCTCACTACTCCTTTGAGTTACTAGTCATGAATACTCCTGTGTAATGTAGGCATTAATCTAAACTTTGAAACTCTAGTTTACTGGACTTTACAGGAATAACCCCATAGACTGACTTTACAGGAGAGAGAAGGGAGAATGTGTGGAACGATGTCCGGGGGCAGGGGAGAAGGGGAGGGAAGGGATGGCATGCATGAGTGGCCCCAAATGGGCGAACACAGAGTGTTCAGTGACAGAGGCAGGTGGGTGGGCAGAAGTGGAGGGAAGAGATTGTTGGAAGTTCCTTTTGGTGGCTTTTATATTCTCAGTGAAACAAAAAGTTATCACCTAAAAGATGGGGAAGGAAATGCTGGAGGTTTAAGGATTTAACCATAGTTGGTGTTTTGTCAGTTGAGTACAGCCAAGCAAGAAGGGGAAAGAGACTGCAGGGCGTATGCAAGGGATTCTTGCCTCGATAAACCAGAGAATCTCAGCAGATTAAAGAGAAAAACGCTAGAGGAAGTGATGGTAATGCACAAGCTGAAACACTGAAGGTATGAAGGAGGGATGGTAGGGACGTGGTATAATGATAACAAGAGATTCAAAGGTGAGTGCTTTAAGGTGAGAGGGAGGGAGAATGATCTAGAAGTGACCAAGAGAAGCAAGGGAGTTACTCCATCTCCACGCCCTAGGAAGAGTGGAAGAGGGACCCACCACCACGTGCGAGGGCTGTAGCGGGGAACCAGGTTCCAGAGAGAGAAGAGGAGATATAGAGAGTCACATGGGGATGCAAGTCCAGAGGCTGGGATGATTGGCAGTCCTGGGTCTTGTGATAGCTGCCACCTTCTGGGTTCAAGGGCATGATGGAATTAGTCTCAATGGTCTCAAGCAGATGGTAGTGGGAAAACTTAGTGTTAGGACTTAAAGTTGAGGTTAATTATATATATGTAAAACTTAAGTAAGTATCCAACAAGCATACGAAGAGATGCTCACTGTCATTCATCATGAGGGAAGTGCAAATCAAAACCAGAATAAGACACCGCTTCACACTCATGGGGGTGGCTATAATTTAAAAAGTGGAAAATAACAAGTGTTGGTGAGGATATGGAGAAATTATACATGTACATTGCTTGTATATTGCTGGTGAGGAAGGAAAATGGTGCAATTACGGTAGAAAAGGACTTGACAATCCCTCAAAAAGTTTAACATAGAATTACCATATAACCCAGATATTCCACTCCTAGGTATGCACCACAAATAACGGAAAACTGGTACTCAAAAAATACGTGTTCACAGCAGCATTATTCACAACAGCCAAGAGATAGAAACAATTGAAATGTTCATTAACAGATGAGTGGATAAACAAATTATGGTCTATCCATGCAACGAAGTGCTATTCTGCCACAAAAAGGAATGATGTATTGATAAATGCTACAATGTGGATGAAATCATTATGCTAAGTGCAAGAAGCCAGACACAAAAGGTTACATATTCTATGATTCCATTTACATGAAATATTCAGAATAAGTAAATCACAGAACCAAGATTGGTGGTTGCCAGAGGTAGGGAGAGGAAGTGATGGAGAATGACTGCTTAGTGGGTATGGAGTTTCTTCTCGGAGTGATGACAAAGATTTGGAATTAGACAGAGGTCGTAGTTGCACAGCACTGTTAATACACTGAGTTTCACTGAATTGTTCATTTTCAAATAAATGGTTGATTTAATGTTATGTTAATTTTGCTTGAATGGAAAAAATTTTTAAGAGAAAAAAAATGTAAGCAATAACTTACCCATGTCAAGATCAGACTATCCTTAATCCTTTTAAGCATTTAAAAAATGTTATTTAGTGTTTCAGTCAATGAATAACAGAGAATGTGACGCCTTAGGAGCAAGATGCCACTGGACTTCAGAACTATGTTTTCTCAACACTTAAGATTTTCTGCAAACTTTACACTAAAACCATATCGGGAAGGGAAGCTCCCAGCTCTGAAGAGCACATCAGACCCACACTGGTGACTCATCTCTTCATGGCCTTTGGATCACAAGAAACATCAAACAACAGTGACAGACTCAGCACTAATTTTCCAGTTGGTTATTAGAACATAGTAAGTAATTTATTGTCAAAGCCCAGTGGGTTTTTTTTTCATCTACAGAGAAATGTTCCACTGCTTTTAAATGAGTTAGGGACGTATTATTGTCCCACAAGCCTGGTGGTCACTACGGAGTATTTAATTCAAATCGGTAGACAATATAGGAGGTGCTAAAGTCCTTTTTTCTATAACAATGCATGGCACATGGTAGACTTCTGAGTGGTATTTGTGGGAGGTAGAAAGGGAGACATAGAAGGAATCAAGATAAAACTCCAGCCAAGATAAGATCTGGCCACACAATGCTAAAGAAATAGTTTCAGGGAGGAAGAATTCCCAAACTTAAAACCATTTGTCTTCAAGCTGTTCCATGATGCCCCAAGTCCCACTTGTAAGCACAAAGCAAACGAGAGAGTTTGGGACTGTCAGTCAGGAGATTCAACTCAACTATTAACAACATGTGTGACTTTGAACAAATCACTGACTTCTCTGGGCCTTGTGCTTTTCTCATCTATAAAATCAAGAGGTGGAACTAGATTGACTCCAGCATCTCTCAGTTCTAAAAACTATCCATTCTGGGCTTTCTTTTATAAGGCTTATCCTTAAGCTCTGGGAGAGGCTGGGTAATTCCAGTACATTGACAGACAAGTATCCCAAGCTAAAGTCCTGTCTTTCCCTTAATTGTTTTCTGAACTTCAGATAACTGTGCCCTTAGTTAGCATGGCTTTGGGATGCTGGTGACTGAAGCTTCTGGATATGACACAGCCAGAAGTTATCGTTAGTAGACTGGGATTCAGAATGGTTTTCCCCAAACTGTTCATCGTTGTAGGTAGAGGCAATCTGCTAAAAAGTTTTGGGCTCCAACTTGGCTTCTGACTCACTCCCATAATTCTCATGAATGCCAAAATCCTGGTCTGCACCAGATAAGGATGGAGGCAAAGACCCAGGGAGATCATCTCTCTTTCCTTTTCAGTGAAGTGTATTCTCATATCTTTCCCTAGTTTTCCATTGGGTTGTTGGGCTTTTCTTCACCAATTTCTAGGAGCAATTTATACCCTAGGCGAATTGGCCCTTTATTTATGTTATGAGTTGTCTTCCCCCAGGTTGACTTTGGTTATGGTATATTTTTGGCTATGAGAAACTTTTTTTACTTTTATGAAGTCAAATTTATGAATCTCTCTTTCGGTTTCTTTGTTTTTGCCTTAAAGATTTGTTAAGTCATGTTTTCAAAGGTCTTCCCCATTCCAAGGTCAAAAGCAATTCTTTAAATACGGTAACCTTTTTTTTCTTTTTATACCTAAGTCCTTTGCTCCATTTACTGTGCATCATGGCACGTCAGGTAGCCTCCAGTTACTTCAAACTGTAGTCCAGATGTGAGCAGCAACCAACAGCAGAAGCTTTTGACATTGAATAGACTCAGATCTGAACAGGATCACTTCCTAATAAACTGAGACTTGAGGCAAATGATTTAAATCTATCCAGTTCTTAATTTCCTCCTCCATAAAACAGAGATAACACTATTTGTTTAGAAGGTTTTCCTGGGATTAAACGAGATAAATGTGAAAAAGGATTTTGCACAATGCCTATCTTAGATTAGGCGGTCAGGATACAGTTGGCTGACTCCTTATTTCTTCATCTCCCTTAGTCTGTTTGCTTTTTTGAGTAATTTATTGCTTATCAGAATATATATAAGTATTACAGAAAACTCAACTTGTCAGTTATCTGTCTTTCTTTTAAAGTCATAAAAAGAAGGGATTTCATCGAGGCTGAAATTAGGCTTCAGGGCTGTTTGTGGATTGATTTAACTACATTAAATCAGGTCCCTTTAACAGTACATAATAGATTTTAAAGATCTATTATGGCATATATTAATATGGCATGTCCTTTGGGGGGCCAGCCAGGTCACCTACATCAATCATGTTGATCGACAAGATGGCAGATCAAAGACAGACCACTCACCCCCCAAATCAGTTCACAGGCTACATTCCTCACATAGTGCATTGCTAAAAAACTTGAGATCTACATGCTACCCATGAATAGTTTTAGAATAATTTCCAAAATGAAGATTTTAAATGGCAGCCTAAATACCCAACAACAGAATTAATACTGTTTAAATAAATTATAAAGAAGTTTGGTATTTTTAAGTAAACATATAAATACAATAGTATTTATAAATAGAATATAAACGGAAAAATATATTAAGAAAAAATGCCAAGTTTTCTGCCCATTACAAGTGTAATAAATGTATGAATATTTACACAAAATGACAAAGATAAAAAAAAGTTACAAAAACATTGAAATAGGTATTTTTTTTCTTTTAACTTTCTTTCACATTATTTTTTTTCTTCTCCTCCCCCCCCCAAAAACGATGATTCTGGAATAAATTTTAAAGTTGTCTAGGGATCAGCCTTTGTCTAGATTTTAGAGACATCAGCTATCTAACTAACCCCTAGCAGCGTTACATAAATTATTTTTCTAGATCATCAACATGTACAAAAACACTGAAAGAAGTTATTGTACCACGTTTTATCCTATACAAGGATTGCTTGTTGCAATGTTATTTAATAGAAGATAGCTCTTATCAATGTGGAATACATGTCAAGACAAGCATCAAAGAAATTATAGAAGAGTAGTTTTCCTCAACTCTTAATTCAACTTAGTTCTTTGCCTAGTTGCATCTGCTGGTGACAGGTATGCATATAATTCTTGATCTTGTTTTGCAAATTTGGGGTGAGGTGGAAAAGGGAAGTGGGAAGGAAGAAGACCCAAAGAGACTAAAAATTATAAATAATCCAAAAGGCATACTACATTTAATCACTAATTTCGCCCCTTTTCTCTAATATTTAAGTTAAAAGAAACACTCCATTTAAAAAATGGCTTTGAAGGGCCGGCTGAGTGGCGCGGTGGTTAAGCGCTGGTTTGGGAAGCCAGCGGCCACGGTTCGGTCCCACAGATGAGGGCCAGTAACAGACACTGCCCTCAAAAAAAAAAAAAAAAAAAAGTAAAAAATGGCTTTGAAGAATTATAAAAACATTATATTGTAGGAAATTTAGAAAAAACAGAAAAGTATAAAGAATACAAAACTTACTAAAAGCTCCACTAATTCAGAGAAAAATCATATTGGTGTATCTTCCCTCCAGTTTTTTTAAATATTTTTTTTTAATAAATTATTGTCAGATGCACTTTCATAGTCTATGAATTATGTGGCCTAAATGTTCCCCACCACAGATTCAATGGAAGGTACACAGGGGCAGTGGTGGGTCGGCAGACACCGACAGGGGGTCATTCATCAGGTCTTATTGAGTCCATCATAAGACAGTCATTTCATCAGGCTTTGTTCGAAGAGATATGGATTCTGAAATTCCTTAACACTCATACACAGCTTGAAAGCCCAAACAGCTCTGTATGGCAAAAAAAGGACAAAGAACTTAGTACCAATAGTACCAGTCTGTGGGAGGAATGGTGAGGGCCAAGTTGAGAATCAGAAGCACCGCCATGGAAGGGACACTGCTTTAGGAAGGATGTTACAAGGGAAACAACCCAGTCAGCGGGGATGGATCAGGATGTGGCCAAGGGTCAGGGCTTGTGCAGCGTCACAGGAAACTGAGGCCAGGCCGTGGCATCGGAGGATCATTAGGCCTTGGCTGAATGCAAAGAATAAGCTAGAAGAGACTTTAAAACACTCTCTGGAATGTCCTCTCCTCCCTCCCAGAGTGGAGGCTCCCAAGGATGATTGAACCACTCAACACCAAAAATGAGTCCTTTTTCCTTTTCCTTTTAATCTGAGTTGTTGGGTTATATAAATTTGTGACTCTTAAATATATATGCTGTATCTATATACTTCATTGATGTTTTATTAAGTTGTAGTCATAATACTAATTTATACTATTGATTTTCTTTTACTCACTGTATTATAAATACTTCACTACAATATTAAATATTTAAAAAAACAAAACAAAACATGATTGTAAGGGCTATCTGGTATCCCACTGTTATGGATTTTCCTTCAGCTAAGTGAAAATGAGTGAGATAAAACTGTAAACAACACAATTTCCAAAACAAAAATTATCAATGATCAATACACATGTGACATTTTTCAATCTCACAAGGAATGTTTTTAAATGCAAATGAGAAGAACAAGTAGATGCTTTTCTTTGTCTGCTCAGCAGGTTGGCAAAAATTTTTAAGTACGATAATGCTCATTGTTGGTCTGGGTTCAGGGAAGTGAGCAGTCAAACCAACTGCTGGCCAAGGGTGTAAATTAGGATGACATTCCTCCTGGCCATTTGGCAGTATGTTCTCCAAACCTTGAAAAGACCATTTCTGTGTGGCGGTACTGGTGAACCCCTGAGTATGTGCTCAACATGAAACATGACCTAAATTAACCCCCTGAGGAGCTAAAAGCTGATTTGCATTATCACATCATCAAATTCTTATGTCTCTGAATCACAGATGTTAGGATCCACCACCTGCCAATTACTAAATACTGATGGAGGAGAACAATTAGGGGCCACATGATGGATCTCATGGCATTCCTCTCATCACCACCGGTAGGCAGAGATGACACTGAGATGCTCGCAAGAGGTTCCTGAGAACTGGGACCAGCCCATGGGGTCTGATCCCAAAGTTTAAGTGTGAAGACTTGAGAGCCCCAAGCACCCACTGTCACCTGGTGACCCTTGCAGTAATCACTACACACTCACCCACTAGCTGTGACCTACACAACCTTTCCTGGAAAATAGGCTTACACCCGTCAGATCAGATCACCGGCCCTGTCAGGAAAGATCTACAACATATGTGTCTGAAGGCCAGATGGTGCAGAAAACACAGATATATTTGTTGGAGCTCACTTTAATGTTATCCCCAAACCTATGCCATAATGGCAAAGTCTTCGTTCGCTGGCTGGCTGGCTGGCTGGCATAAGAAATTGGGGCTCATCAAAGGATTACCCACTGCAGGAGAGATGGATGGAGGGGGCTTGATTCTGGTCCACTGGCATCATGAATGAATGTCACAGGAAAAAAAAAAAATACCTGTGTGATTTCTTTGCAAAACATTTCTGTTTTAAAATAGAAGTGTCATTTTTAATGCTGGAACAACTTGTTCTTCTAAAGGTTTGGCTCTTAAAGCTGGGTGACAAATTTTGTCATTTAAAAACCATAATGCAGCTTTTCAAACCTCAGGGACTGGGAGTATATGCACGGTAGCTTTTAGAGGAAGAATTAATGTGGAGGGCACATTCTTGGGCTAAAAACTCCCATTTAGTAAAAGACAGTCGGCCGGTGGAAGTCTCCGAAACAGTTATAAAGGAAGAATTAACACCAAATGAAAATACAGATGCATTTACCCAGAGGTTCTAACATTTTCTGACAGGCTCACATTGTTTTTATAAGCACTCAGAGCAGTCTTCCGCTCTGGAAGCAGTTCACTGTAGTTATATTTCAATGTGCATTTATCTTAAAGCCTTAGCCCAGTAAAAATTAGGGTTTTTTATTGGCTCATGCAATGGAGCACACTAGCTACTTTTTCTTTACAAAGCCTTACTGTTGAGCTGTGTAAAGCCAAAGTAACTAAAAATCCATTAAAATCTATCTTTATGTCCTAAAGAGCTAGTTACCACCAACAGAGAAAAACAGATCGTTGTGTAATTAATTAAGTAATTATGATCTTAAAAGCACACAGTGATTAAAATGACAAAGGGGATTTCAAAGGCTACATTTATAAGGAAGGAAAAAGAGAACACAGGCTACTCCAATTCAGTCCATCATTCACTGAGCCATACAACACATAAAGCCATGGCTATAGGTGCTGTGAGGGATTTAAAAATGAGTAAAATATATTATTATCTGGAAACTCAAAGAACATGCTCTGATCTTTTAAATAATCAGACATTACGTGTCCCTTTCAATAAATACTCAGCAACACAAAAGTCATTATCAAATTGATCATTTCAGTGAAGCCTTTCTGGGTTTCCAAGGAAGCCTAAGGGCAGCTGTCAGAAACCCATTTTAAGACTGTTGCAAAGTGGTCCCCATGCCTAGCATGACAATTGAAAAGCTCATAATTACCTAAAAATGAGAGCGAGACCACAGCAGCTTTTTGGTTTTGTTTTGGGTGTGTGCGTGTGCGTGTGTGTATGTGTCTCAAGCTCTCAGCTATCCAGGTACGCAGGATGTTAAAGAAAGTAATAGGGACTGGTTTTGTCCCCAAGAACTCACACAATTTGAATTTCCTGAAAGCTAAACATGAAACAAATGTTAGACTCCCACTGTTTAGCCTCTAGGGGAAATAGAGAAAAAATATATAGTTTTTTTAAACCAATTTAGCCAATTTTACCAGCTCTCTTATTCCCCCCTCCCCTTTTCCCTTCCCCAGATCTCCCTGTTCACAAACCAAAGGAAGGAGGCAGAAACAGCTTCCTAATCCCTTCCTCTCTTTCCTGTTCCGTCTCCTTCCTATGAATGACATCTATACCTCCGGGAAACTCCCTGCCAGACTAGGAAAGCGCCGTCACTTTCTCTCTGCCTAAAATAGCTACCACAGCCAGACACTGTAGCTTCCCTGGACTTTGCCGAAGGTTTCAGAACCACAATCAAGCACCCATCTGTATGACCCCTGTAGCATAAATAATTTATACAGAAAATTAAAACAGAGTTTTTTTTCTAATTTCTAAATTTAGATGTAATCTAATTAGCAATAAATGGCTGATAATATGGCAGCTAACTGCTTATTTACCAGGTTGTTAGGCTGCAAGACTATGTGGGTCTAAGGAAGTGGGGGAATCACATATGGAAATTATGTAAGAAACCCAAAACTAAGTACCAAATATACCTTGACCTCCTAGGAAAAAGAGCTCAATGCGATGACTATTTCGTCTGTGATCTTTTAAAAAGCACCTCTGGTTTTTAAATTAACGGATTTATGAAGACTTTCTAAGCTTCTCAAGCAAAAAAGGCAACTATAACTAAAATTCATACTTGTGAGAAACAACAGTGTTATGCCCACGTATTAAAGAAAAGCAGCGTTTTCAAATACAGAGTGTTCAGACATATATGGACTCTGCCCCTCTCCCCTATGAGTCAGGGTTTCTCAACCTCAGCATGACTGACATGCCAGGCCAGGCCACTGTGGTGGGGGCTGTCCTGTGAGTTATAGGATGTTTAGCAGCATCTCTGGCCTCTACTCAACAGATGCCCATTAGCAAATGTCTCCAGATGTTGTGAAATACCCTCCTGTTGACAACCACTGCTGCAAGTGATTTCTTACAGCTGACCCTAGGAACAGCACCCAGGGAGAGTTGTACCTGAGGTGTCTCAGCCCAGGAAGTATCAACTTCGTTCTTGATCTTTTCAAGCAGTTAACAGACCCCTTTTTTCCACCCCACGCTCTGAAGCAATTTCTCCCATTCTCCTACAGGTTCCTTCTAGAAAGATAGACAAATCTTACAAACAATTTCAGGGTTGGATGCAAACTCAAGTTGAGTGTGCAAAAAGAAAGTGAAGAGACTAAACTAGCATGTAGCTGTATTTTCTTCCCTTTGCTCTGTTGTTTGGGAGCCAGTGATTCCATGACCGTCTTCCAACCGGGATGGCAAAAGAACAGCTACAAGACGAGCAACTCAGCTCTGTGACCTCATGCAAACCATTTAACCTCCAGAGCATCGGGAGAGGATGAAGTTGAACCAGCTGATCCTAGGGAAGGTTTCCATTTCTGCAATCTACAATTTCTGTGAGCCCTACCAAAGGTCACAGCTATTTTTCCCCATAAAAAGAATATATTAAGACACCTACATAGTTCTTCTATATGAATGCTAACGTGAGTCACAGTCACTTCTTGCCATTTTCACAATTACATGTACCAGAAAGATCAACTGGGTTGGAGCCCTGGCAGTACCAGTAACTCTGCCTGATTCCAGACATCTTCCTGAACACCCATACCTTTGAAGGGGAACAGGTTATGCCACCCCAAAATACGCCACTCTGTATAAGGATTATTTTGACCTGAAGGCAACTGAGAAGAAGCAGATACAAGGAAACCTCTCTGCCTTTCCCCCTATTTGGCCAAAAGCCACTCTAAGGCAGATGTCAGCTAGTCTTGTATTCACAAGACCCTTCCAAAACTTGATCTCATCTGATTCTTCTTGTGGGAAATATCTGCCAGGCATTTTCACCCTCTGGGTCTGATTTTCAGATATGCCCAGAGAGAGCAGAGGACTAAAACACAGCCACGATTAAGACTGTGGACTTAAAAATCAATCAGCCGGGTGGAATTCCAGCTCCATATTTATTATCCACCTGAACTTGAATGAGTTATTTACCCTTTCTGTGCCTCTCATACCTATTTGTAAAATGATGAGCATGATGAGGCATCACTCACGGAGCTGTCAGTGAGGATGAATAAGTGGTGAGGACTCCAGAAGTGATGGCTAAAAACATTTATCAACCTCCTTCATCAGATAAGAAAATGAAGTCTCAGGGTACTGAAGCTGCTTGCTTCAGAGCACACAAATCCGAAGCAGCAGCCCGTGAAACTTACAAGAAAAAGGTACTTTTTTTTAGTCTCTGCCTGGGTTCAACTTGGTCAATTAAAGGGTAAAAAGGCAAGAGGTTTTTGAGCAGAAAATAATCTTAGGGATTGTGCAACGTCTCACATTAACTTGAATCACGGTGATGATGTGGCTCCAGGTGACACGCACTCTCATGTAGAAGCCACAGATGCTTCTACCACGGAATGTCCTCACATATTTTCTGCTGTCCTTAATATCCTCAGTCATATTTCAGGTCAACAAGTGGGCATGCTGGGCCAAGACAAGGACACAGCAGCATTTCACTTCAAGGTTTCTGGTCCTGTGCTGCCTCCGATCATACTCCAGCCAACTAAAACTCAGCTCTAGGAGAAGAGAGATGTCCTAATGACAGGTCTCAGCAACTGGCACAGCCCAGCGTGCACACCGACCTGCCAATGGGCTGCTGGAGGCCATCAAACACGCATGTGGGCTGGCCGAATGGCGCGGTGGTTAAGCGCTGGCTTGGGAGGCTAGCGGCCCCAGTTCGGGTCCCATATGTGAGGGCCAGTGACACTGCTCTCAAAAAAAAAAACCCAAAAAAAACACACATGTGTTCCAACCCCTCTTGGGCATGCTAATACAAAGAATATAAGCTCACAGATGGCCAACGAAGGCCAAACCCTCAACCTAGGAAGTGTTTCCTTTTCCATCCTTCACAGCGTTTTTTCTCACTGAAAGCAAACAAGTCGGTAAACACCATCACTTACAGGAATGAACAATCGTCATAAGACCATCCAGGGCTACAGCAAGGCAAGAGGTTTAATGAGCCATATTTGGGGAGCAAGTTAAAATTCATAGCCACACCATGAAATTCAATATGCTATGAAAACTTAGGGTACACGTTTACATTTTATTTTTAAAAGGAAACCATACTGTTCACAGTTAAGGAAACATGGAAATTATATGAGTCTATAATAAGAAAAAGGTTATCAGAATTACTCAGTTTGTCATGTCCTTTTGGCTTTCACTCTGAGGCTTTCCTGAAGTAAGCCTAAAATAGGGACTGTCTCTCAGGCTTTATTAACTTTCTTAGATTTTAATTCAGCTATAAAAGAATCCTTTACCATCACCTACCCTCTGATCAAAAAAAAAAAAAACAGAAGAAAAGAAAAGCTAATCACTTAAATGTTCTTTTCTTTAGAGAGAAAGGTAAGGCTGCTGACATTTTCATAGCTAAGCTGTCTCCAAAGGGTGGGGGAGCCCTTGGATTCAGCCGTCTGACTTTTCACCTGTCTCCGGATGGTGAATGTCAGCCTTGAGAAAGCCATTTCCCGGGGGCCTGGGATGGGGACTTGCTTTCTAGGTAGAACTAAACTGGCCCCCGCAGGTGTCACTACTGCGCTGGAACTGCTGTAGTCCCCCAGTCTCTGAAGCTTCCTACAGAGACAAATGGTTGCTGCTAACACCACTTGCACAGAGGAAGGGCTGAAGACCTGAAAAGCTTACCTTGGCCCTATCTGAGAGAGATTATCAACTCCTGTCACCCCTGCCCCAACTGCTCTAGAGTCTGGCTTCTCCCCTGCATGCTTACCAGGTATTAATCCGCCTCTGGTTATTTCTGAGAGTTTGCCAAGGGGTGGGGAGGGGGCGTGAATCAGAGGTGAATTTCTAAGCAGAGGCCGCCCTCTGCAGGAGATGGCCCTGAGGTCCATCCCTGAGGGATCAAATCTAGAGCCTCACTCGCACTGCAGGTGCGACTGCATCCTGAAAGGTCTTCCTCCAGGAACAAGTACAATTCCATTGCAAGGAAAGAAAAGGACTAGCTTAGACACCTTTAAGAGCCACGAATGTCTTCAACAGTATGTTACCCTAGGAGATCCGCCTCAGATTCCAATGCCCTGGGGCTATGGTTGGACTGCCACTCCTGCTGTTCCTGAGACCTCAGACCTTAATTTCTGACAGGTAACAAGGGGCAGGGTTGAAGGCACGGGAAACATTTCTCAAGCTGCTCTATACAAAGACAGCAGAGGTACTTTGGGGCCAGCCTGCTACCACTCCCCTAGTGTCCACTCCTCCCTTCTTCCTTCTCAATTCACCTCCTCCCAGGTTTTAGCAGGGCATCTGGCTGCCCAGCCTTGCATTTAGAGAAGTGACCACATGGCCAAGTTTCTTGCCAATGGCTTCTGGGCAGAAACAAGAGGTTCAACTTCTGCATCTCATTACTAAAAACACCTACAAGCACGCTCCCCTTCCTTCCCTTCTTCCCACTAGCTGGGAAAAGATGACAATCAGATACCCAGGTTTGACACAGGACAGACGCCTGTGCTGACACGATCAAAGCACCACCCAGTCAGCAACTCCCTGAGACAAGAACAAACTTGAACCTTCCTGAAATTATGGTATTTTGGGTCTCTTTGTTACAACCTCTAAATCTGAGCTTAACCAATACACTCTTCTAATCTACAAAGTGGGATTCCTAATATCACACACAACTCAGTGAGAATCCCCCAAATAATTTTTTTCTGAATCAATGAGAGTATTTTGTAAACATCAGCTGCCACCTAGGTATGACACCGTCATAGGAAGAAGGCAATGAGAAAGCCGGATGTCACACTCCCAGCTTCCAAGCCAAGCTCCACTGAGCCAATGACCAGCTCGGGCCCCTCTTCTCTATTGAGGCATTGGCCTGAATTCAGCCTGTGGGCCTGAGCTTTTCTGGGGAGAGGCAGTGATAACCAGCTGCCAAGGGCCATGACCACCAAGCCTGTAACCCTCCAGTAAAGCAGAAGAGCACCTTTTCCCATGCTAGAGGCCAGCTAAGTCCCTGGCAGAACCAGCACCGCCGGTAACCACCTTCTTCCAGACCAAAAGAACTAGTGGTGTTGACGGAGCACATGCCACATTGCAGGCACTCGGTCATGTACCATACATGCATAATGGATTTGTAAAAAACATTTCCCTTTGAAGCAGCTCGAGACTGGCAGGAAACGTGCAAAAATTGTACAGAGAATTTCTGCCTACCCTTTACTGAGCTTCCCCTCAGGTTAACCCCTTAAATAAAAGTGGTACAATAGGCAAAACCAGGAAAGTCCCACCAATACAATATTGGTACATAAATCTACACACCTTGTTTTCCTACTAAGGTTTTTCCTGGTCCAGGACCAATCCAGGAACCCATATCGCTTTTAGCTATCATGTCTTCTTCATCTCTTCTGATCTGTACTACTTTAGAAAAGTATAGGCCACTTATTTTGAAAGTGTCCCTCTTGTTTTCTAATGATAAAATGAGGTTATATGCACATGGGGCAAGAATACCACCGATGTGACACTGCTCAATGCATCATGTCTAGGGGTTCATGATGTCATCGTGATGTTATTACTAGTAAAGTTAACCCTTAATCACTTGGTAATGGTGGTGTTTGCTGCGTCTCTCCACTGCAGAGCACTATTTTCTCTTTGTAATTAATAAGTATCTTGTGGGTAGATGCTTGGAGATTGTGCAAATGTCCTGTTTCTCATCATGCTTTCACTCACTAACGTCAGTATCTATTGAAGGGTTTGCCTCAACAATTATTACAATGATGTTTGCCCAGGGACAATCTTCAGTTTCTCTCATTCCTTCTAGACTTATTAACAGGAAATCTGCTATAAGGAAGAGCAGCTACTCCTCTCATTTCTGATATTATTCCTATTTTACAGATTAGGAAAATGAAGCAGGAAGAAATTCAAAGTCCTGCATCAGGTGACTCAGCAATTCAGTAGGAGAGATGCAAAGACAGTCTGACAAGTTCAAGTCTTAAATAGCAAATTATCCAGCTTCTAGGGAAAATAAAGTGATATAATCTCAATTAGCAAAAAAATAAAATAAATAATAATAATAATAATAATAATAATAATGTGATTCACTGACTGGTAGGCACAGATATGGAGGAAAGAAGAGGAACAGATATCTGAAGGTCTTCATTTTAACAAGCAGAATTATTACTCCCAAATTCCTTGCCACCTTCCCAGCCAAGCACCCCCACCCCACAGTGAACATAACACGGCAGTGCCCACCGAAGGTGCTTCTGGGGACTCAGGGCAATTCTACCAGCACACCTAGGGCTGACCCATGATGGCAATAAAGAGCAGCATTCCCGCTCTAAATGAAGCTTATGGAATTAAGCTGTGTCAGAGGTTATTAAACTGTAATGAGACTTCCCTTTCCCAACTACTAAATCTGCTTTGGTCTACAATTTATTTGGGCTGTTTAAATGACCAAGGTTCTCACTTTGTATGTCTGCTCAGTAAAAATAATTCAGATTTCAATTCAAACAAGCAACACTACCCCCCCAAGGAAGCATCTTACTACTTAATGACTTTTATGTTCTCATTATCACGTCTAACTTTCCTTTCGGTTTTCAACATCATTCACAAAATTCATCATCATTATCACCATTATTATTATTTAATTAAAAGGTGTTCAGGGTCCGCTGTCTCATTTTCAGCTTTAAGACACATCCTTTGCTCATGCTTTAAATGAATCAGCATGTGTTCCATTGTCTTTACAAATGAACTAGGCAAGTGATTCCTGCAAGGTGTTTCAGACTCTTCCTTTTGGATGAAGCTTTAAAAACAAAATTCACAATCTGCCAAGATATTACATATGTTAACCCTTTCTAGGGATTTGTAACACTCTCTTTTAACACAAGTTGCTGAACTTCCAGCCTCATGGGTGAGTCGGTAAGGGCCAGAGAAAGACCAATTAAACCGGGTCATGTGTCCCTACGCTGCTCTAAGGTCCTCGCCTCTACAGAGTGCTCTTCTAGAAGCTCTCGGTGCTAAATCGAGAACATGACTTCTTCTGAGCTGAAGGAAAACTAGTTAATGGCACCATAAATTGCTTTGCATTTCTCATTCTCCACTGTCACCAAGTATTCAGTCACACTTGCTTTTCATGATATGATTTGAAACAACGATGAATGGGTTTTCTCGCCCATCCATGCCCAAATAACAAACTGGGCCTTCTGGCTTGTATGAGTAAGATATAAAGAGCAATAATCCACATTAAATACCAACATATGGCAGAAAGGCAAACACCGAGCAAAGCCTGCCGGGCTGGCCATAGACCCTAAATGCTTAACTACTGGACATACTTCCCACATACCACTTACCACCTCCTCCAGGAACAATGAAATACTGTCTTGGACACTTGGGGTTCAGGGGACAAGAGAGCCCCCCCTACATTTGCTCCTTCAACCCTCTCTGGAGCCCCTTGCAGAAGCCCCCATGCCTACGCCTCAACCAGGCTCTGCCAGGAGTCAGTCTCACCATTTTCCTACTTGACCAAAAATGTTCACAGAAAGCTGCTCCCCGCAAACAAACAAACAAACAAACTCTTCCTGAAAGACTGAACTTAAATGCATGATTGATAGAAATTCCAACTGACCCATCTTCACTAGTATTCCCCCACTTCCTTCTTTCAGCTGAGAGTCAACAAGAAATGGCAAAGGCCATTCATTCCAACAGTAACATTTACTGAGCCACCTTCTATGTGCCAGTAGTGACAAAACCAGGGAAAGCTGGTTTTGCTTAACCTTCTAGTATGGGACACAAGCAATGAGTTAGTAAGACATAATAATGTCAGACAATAATAATATAGGAAGTACTACTAAAAAAATTAAGCAAGGCAAAGGGACAGAGGTGATGGAAGCCAGGGAAGTTCTACCTTATAGAGGGGTTAGGAAAGGAAGCATTTGGGCAGAGGCCCAGAGGAAGTGAGGTGGTGAGGCATACAGATGGCTGTGTGGGGGAACAGTGAGTACAAAGACCCAAAATGAAGGTGTCTTGGCATGTGCAGGAAAGCAGGAGGCCAGGTGGCTGGAACCCAGAAAATGGGGAAGGGAAGGCAGAAATGGTCTAAGAAATGTGGTCAGAGTCAAACCCAAGGATCTGTCATCTAGAGTCTGCGGGCCATGCATGCGATTTGGGGTTTTATTGTCCATATTGTAGAAATCCATTGGAGTTTTTTAACAGTTACATGATCTGATATGGCTATTAAACAATCCCTTCTGGCTGCTATATGGAAAATACAGGGTGGGGACCAATGGCAGAAGCAGGGACAGTTCTAAAAGGTAAGATGACAGTGTTTTGGAACAGAGCAATAACGGTGCAGGTGATGAGACATGGTTTGACCAAATTTAGAACTAAACACCTCCAAGAAGAAAGAGACACAGAGGACTATATAAGAAATAATTTAAGAATTAGAATATGGATGAGATGATAAGCCATGATATAATGATGCATTAATGTTATTTTTTGTATGAAGAATAACACATAGGGCATTATGCTAAGTGAATAAAGTCAGAGAAAGGCAAATACCACGTGATTTCACTTATATGTGGAATCTAATTTTAAAAAACCCAACAAGCTCATAGGTTCAGGGAACAATTGTTGGTTGCCAAAGGTGGGGGTGGGGGAAAGAGGGGAAAGGGGACAAAAGGTACAAACTTTGAGTTATAAAATAAATAAATCATGGGAATGTAATGTACAGTATAATGACAACAGTTAATAATATTGCATATTTAAAAGTTGCTAAAAGAGTAAATCTTAAAAGTTTTCATCAAAAGAAAAAAATTTGTAACTACGTGTTGTGAGACGGATATTAACTAGACATAGTGTGGTGATCATGTCGAGATATATACATATATTGAACCACTACGTTACACACATAAAACTAACATAATATTATATGTCAATTATACTTCAATTTTTAAAAAAACACCACAGAGGATGGGGGAGTTACATGGCATGAGAAGTTGCCACAGTCCACATCTGCATCCTGATTTTGTCAACTGAGGAACTAGCTACAGTAAACATGAGTCTCACCCAAGATCAGTCACCTGGAACCAAGTGGCACGTTGGAGAAAAAAGAGCCAGGATTCCACACTCACCCTGTAAAACCAAAGTCATCCCCATTTTACTCCTGTCATGCCAACACATTTGACAGGAGATGGGAGGAGGGAGGAGCCCGGAGGAGAGGCAACGGCAGACAGTTCTGCAGCCAGCCTAGAAAGAAAAGGGAACACAGAAGCTGCCAGGCCTGGAGCAACACAAGGAGAGCTGCTGGCCAGGGAGGCTCACAGGCACCCAGAGATCTTGTCAAGGCTGCAAATGTGGTCCCAGAATGTTGCCAGTTGCCTTAGCAACCGTATCTCTATCCAAAGTGATAAATTACCCTGCTCTCTAACTAATTCAGTTCACTTCTTAAACAATCAGTGTCCTGGAAATAATATGAGAACAAGCAAATACCAACCAATGGTCGGAGAGGGCAAATCAATCTCTGAGTTTGCCCTGAAGTCCCATCAGCCAGAGAGAAATGTTGGTGGGTTGGCTGGGACTTGTGAAAGCGGGTGGGGCTCAGAAGGCAGCTAATGTAGCCAAACTTTCAAATTAAGTAAAAAAGAAAACAAAGCTGATGAAAAGACACTTGAAAACCATTCTAAATCCCTTTCTGACCATCTTACCTAAATTCTCCACATTATTCTCTATCCTTCTCACTTTACATCATAGAACCCGACATGTATTAATTCTTTGATTTCTGTTCCCATCTGTTCAACTAGACTTTGAGCTTCTTGAGAGCCTCATTTTCCACCGTATCCACTGGAACATAACAGGCAGGATTGTTACTGCAGAGCAATTCTGCAATAATATTTATCAAATGAACACATTAATACCTGTTCTAGATTCATAAAACTCTTAAGGTAATATGTTTTATATATCTTACACATACATTATAGAGTATATACATTATGTGTGTTTCATGATTAATGGGGAAAGTAAAAGCATTTTTAGCAAAAGTAGCACTAAGGCAAAAATGACCACAATAACCACGACTATTTAAAATTGTTTCGGGGCCGGCCGAGTGGCGCATTCGTTAGGAGCTGGTTTTGGGATGCCAGCAGCCCTGGTTCGGATCCCACATATGAGGGCCAGTGACACTGCCTTCTACAGCTAACAAAAGTTCCACCTGGAGCTGGGCTGTGGGAGCCCCGGCGACGGTGTAGGCTGCAGCCCCTGCTGCAGTGGGCTGCCATAGGCTACTGTGAGTGGCCGGCAGCCAGTGTGAACTGCCAGTAGCCGCAGTGAGTGACCATCCAGAGGCCAGCCACCAATCTGCCTCATCCGGGAAGAGCGCAATGACGATACCAACATGGGCCAGTGAAGCAACGTCCTCCACAACTAGACTGAAGAACAAAAAGACAGCAACTTGTCTGTTCCCCTTCCCCGATTCCCCAACGCTGTTCCCCTCCCCCAATTCCCCAATAAAACCTTTAAAAATAAAATAAAATAAAATTGTTTCGGACACCTAATCAACACAATTATTAAAAGAAATTTGATAAAAATCAAGAAGGAGTAGGTAAATTATCACTATTTACAACAGGTAAAATTTTATACCTGCAAAACCAAGGAAATCTACAAAGAAACTACAGCAAACAACAGAATGCATTTAAATTTCTGGGAATAAAGTCAGCCCACAGAAAGCAATAAATAGCCTCCCAGTTTAAAAGCCACCCAGTCAAGTTGCCCAGTCAGGTAAATATAATAGAAACAAATTTCATTTGCAATAGCAATAAAAGGGACAAAATATTTAGCAATTAAAAGGAACAAGTACAATCCATATGCTTTAAAATACTCCTGAGGGACACAAAAGAACACGAAAGTGAGTTGCAAGATGAATAACTATGACCTTATCCTTGAAAGCAGTATTCAGACATCAATTCTTAAATAATGTATAAAATGAATGCAATCCTAATGTAAAAAACTGATAGGGTGGTGGCAGCTGTGGTATTTTTAAGAACTAGGCAAGCTGACTCAAGTTCTTATGGAAAACACCCATCCAGGCCTGGCTGAAATGAAGCAGAACTAGGGTCAGTCAGGTGCACTGGCCTTAGCAGGTACTAAAGCATATTCTAAAGCGATGATACAGAAAATACTATGGTTCTGGCACAAATCAATGAGAAAGGAGAGAAAGACCAATATAGACCCAAATATTTAATTCAGTATGCAATTTAGGTGGTATTGTCATATCATTAGAGAAAAGGTAGACTAAACAATAAATGGTGTTGGAAAATGAACAGGCACAAATAAGAAAATGCAGATGGATGCTGTTCTCTCATCAAATAAATTCCAGATCAAACAAAAATTCAAATATAAAACATACACCTAATTTTAAAACATACTTAAACATAAAAATAAACCAGTGATAGGAGTGTTTTAAAACTGGGTGTGGCCATATTGCACCACTATGGAGACTCACTAAACCTCATGGAACTGGAAACATAAAATGAGCGAATTTTATGGCATGAAATATATCTCAATAGAGCTGTTTACAAAGTGAAACCATAACATTATTTGAAAACATAGCTGCTTTTTTAATAATCTTGGAGTGAAAATGGACATTTCTAATTAGGGATGATGATATACAGAGCTCTAAATCTCTATAGCAAAGGCTGGTAATTTGACTACATAAAAATAAAAAATTCCCACACAGAATAAAATACCTTAAATAACTCAAAGGGCAACTGACAAACTAGGAAAGGCGAATTCCCTTACTCAATATGAACAACTCTTAAAAATCAATAAGAAAACGAGCATGTACTAAACAAAAATGGGAAAAGGACATGAACAGCTTTCAGGAAAGGAAATGCAACTGCTCATAAATATAAAATGACGCTCAACCTCACTGAAAATAAGAGAAATTAAAATTATGAGATATTTCCCCCCACTAGCCAACTGGCAAATGTAAAAAAAAAAGTGGTAACACAGTTGAGTCCACAAGGTATAAACAAACTGCCACTCCCAAACATCACTGGGGATGGTAGAAGTGTTCTGCCACACAGTTCTCCATCCATGATCTTTATTTCTATTAAACAGCACATGGACACAGATATTCCCTATAGCATTATTTGTAAAAACAATCAGAAACACCCTAAATTGTTCATCAAAAGTGTCAAGCACTAAGCTTCCAAGTGAAGAGGTCAATTAGGACAACTTGCAAAACTGAAGATAACAAGCCTTTACTTACTTACTTACTTACTTGCTGTGATAGGATAAGCAAGAGGGCAAGTGGAAAAAGGGGCCGTTTTCCCCTATGGAACAGCACAAGGCAAGGGTCAGGTCCATCAGCATAAATGGCATGTGAGGTAATCCTTTCCCTGCCCAGGGGGATGTGAAAGGGCTAAGAATGGAAGTTTGAGTCAGAGCTGAGAAAAGGTATCTTCCAGCCCTCTCCTCTAATAAAGGGGCCTCGGAAGACGTGCTGGGAAGGGCCTTCATTGGAGCCCCTGGCTAAGGCGGCCTAGGATGGAGGTGACTGGGCTAGGAAGGCCGGTACGTGGAAGAGCACAGCAGGCCCTGAGTCCTTGACCGGACATCCAGTCTGGTGTAGGGAGGACAGCTTTTCCTGCATGAGGCCTGCCAGACAAAGCCTTTGCAATTGCCTGTGTTCAGGCCTGAAAGATCACATAGGATTTTGGCTGGGAGTAGATGCCTCAAAGAGAGGAGTCTTGAAACGTGCCATGGTTTATCCATATGAAAGAGCACTCTGTCGACGTCAAAAAGAAAAGCATAGTTCTTGTATGTATCGATAAGGAGCCATTTCCAAGTGAAAGCAGCGAAGTTCATAACAGGAGGTAACAAGGATAAACCCAGGTGTATAATACACTATAGTTGGTGTTTTCTAAAACAAGGCTATTTTTTTAAAAGAAAATACATACACATCCAGGTACCTATAAACATACGTATGTGCTGACACATGTATAGAACACACAAAGAGCTAGTAGTGGGGTGGCTTTGATCAGAGCAGGAGGTTCGGAGAAGTTGTCAGAAAGACCTTTGTCAACATATGGCCAACACATATCTCTATAGATACACATGTACTTTCCATCCACAATCTCATGTGTCCTTACTCACAATTCAAAACTCTAATTTATTTCAAGAAATTGTTAACACAGAAGTTGCCTTTGAACAAAAGTAAAGAACTGAGTATCTCCAGTGTTTTATAACTGACACAATTCAATACCCAGCTAACCTCCCCGGGGCAGGGCTGGAGGGGAACTGTCTTCACATCCAAATCCTGGTTCTTCAATTACCTCTATCGATATATTCCAAGCACAGAGTTTAATACAGCTGTCACATCTCACGAGTGGGTCTATAAATTCTTTTTGGAATCTCAAATGAAAGGCGCTGTATAATTATGAAAGTATTGCTGCTGTGATTTATGTGCCCAAACGTTAGTAAACTCTAAATAACATGCCTTACTGTGATAATTTCTCCGTCAGAAAGGAATCTTCACCTCACCTCTTCACTCATGAGTGTTAAGGTGATAGATGTTTATTCTGGTGATATGCTGCAACAGTTATACAACAGGTAAAAAAAAAATGGAAAAGGAAAAACAGAAAAGAAAATGATTTCCCCAGTAGTATGGCAAGAGGACAATTATTTTTATGTTGGAGATAAAAACGTGTACTAAAATGATAAAAGTTTTATTTTTTTTCTCCTGAAATACAGGGCACAAGTATTTGTTTATTTTTTATGATTCTTATTTTTATCCCTACTGGACAACCAGTGTAAATCACATGTTTTACATTGGAATCTCTCCAATATAAGGAATAAGGAATATATTATATAAGGAATTTCTCTGAAATAAAAATATAGAAATGTTTCTTCACAGACCTATTTTAAGACTATCCTTGCACTGGAGAAAGTAACAAAGAAATAATGAAAGGAAGTATTAATAAATGGAGGAAAGATACCCTTCAGAAAAGTCCTATCGTATCCTTTTCACTGTGACATCAAGTTCTGATTTAAAGATGGTGACTAGCCTGGTGCCTTCATTTTGCAGGTGGGAGCAAAGGTCAAATGACTTGCCCAAGGGTCACACAGCAGCTTATGGGCCCAGTCCTTTACGTGGGTGTCTACCCAGCCCTGTAGTTGCTCACTTATGATCCACACAGGCAGAGATTTTTCTCTACCAAACGACACATGGGACATGTGGTAATGTAAATCAAAACTCCAAAAATTAAAACTCGCTAGTGTTGCCTTTAACACCAGCTATGACCTGGGTATTCCTGGGAAAAGAAGGTATCTGCAGTCAATACTATGCTGGATGCTGTGAGCACTGCTCCTGCTCTGTCACTATATAGAAGTCTAGGGTCTTATCAGAGGAGATAGGCACAGACCTATCTCCTGGCACAGACCTTCACCTGAGAAGGCAAAAGATACAGGAGCCAGAAACCAGAGTGATACATTTACAAGTCAAGGAATGCCAAGCAAGGGTCACCAGCTTGACCTTTTGACAAGCAAGGTTCGAAAGCTAGGAAAGAGGCATGGAACACATTCTCCCTCAAAGCCTCCAGAAGAAACCAACACCTTGATTTCAGACTGCTATCCTCCAGACTTGTAAGAGAACACATTGTTTAGGCCATCCATATTTTGGCACTTTTTGTGGCAGCCCTAGGAAATGAATAGAGGATCCAAATCCTGGAAGCAGAGAATCAAGAAAGGGATATGGGGCTATTTCAGCTACATTAATATACACAAGACACACAAATGGCTTATTTGATAGATTAAGAATGGCCACAGTTTGGGGGTATAAGATCTCTGTTCACTCCATCTAAACCCAGGCAGGTTCTTTGAGCCAAAAAGATGGCAGCAGTGATAAAGTGTTCATTACCAGGCCCAGGATTTTTTAAAAACTAGCATCTTCCATTTTCCTGTTCTGAGAACACATGATTGTGGAGTCCTGAAACATCACAGAAGAAGTCTGAAGCCACCATGCTGGAAAACCCACATGGAGAGGCCTTGAGACTACCTGATGACGGAAGATGCCCAGCCTGCCCCGGGCCTTCCTGCCCCCAAGAATCTCCAGAGACCTCAGAGATCCTCGGAGATAAATCATCCTATCATGCCTGCCCAAATGCCAATTCCTGAGCAAGATAAATGGCTGTTGTAGTTTTAAGCTGTCAAGTTTGGAGATGTTTTGGTATACAGCAATATAACAAAATAAGGATATAGCGATAATCAGGATTGTTTATGATGCTCAATCTCCAACATAAAAGTAGCAGCAACAGATATTACACCTTAAATGAACTAGAGAAAATGTACAGGAAATAATCCTTTATATTTGTTGGCGTGGCATTTACAAAAAGCTTTGACATACATTGACATTTAACCTGCCCATTAATCACAGAGGAAGAAACGGAGGCACCCTTACAGTAAAGCCTCTGTCCAGTTGCTAGTCTTTATACCACCATGGAACTATCTTCTGTTAATGGGATTCTGCATAGGGAGGGCCTTAAAAATAGGGGTAAAGATACTAAGAAGCCACTGTTTGAGGGATTCTGAAGGCACTCCCTTTCCTCTACTCAGACCTGAAATCCCACCAATTCTAGCAATTCACTTCTCTGGTTCTATTTCTAGAAAAGCATGACTATCCACACCAAGAGAGTTTTTTGCTCAGATTGAAGCGTGTCGTGTAGAAACTGTTGAAGAAGTGATAATTACTGTAGACTGATTGATAGTTTGATATACTAATTCATGTGACAGCCAGTTACTGAGCAATTGTGAAGCTCAGAGCACTGCTGTAAGGACTTTGAGGGATGCAATGTGAAATAATAAATGATTTCTGCTCCAAAGATTTTACAATATAGTAGGAGAGCCTCCAGTGGGGAGAGAGGGAGATTTTAGAAACAGGGTGGGAAGTAAAGAATCATGATATAAATAACCCTAAGTTTTCTTTTGTAAAAGTAGGATTTGATAACCACTTTGACTTGTTTATTTAGTGGTATTTTATGCTGAGATGGGATAAGCTGAATATGAAGCCGGTTTAGAGAACGGGTGAGATGTTCTGTGGATAACATATGAATGTTCTGTGCAGATGACACATAAATTTTTCACAATAGATGAGATGTCCCTTGGGCCATGTTTAACAGGAAGCAAAGCATAATACATTGATGGAGAAAACTGAAGAAGACACAAATAGATGGAAAAGTATCCCATGCTCATGGATTGGAAAAATATTGCTAAAATGTCTATACTGCACAAAACAATCTAAAGATTGAACACAATCCCTATGAAAATCCCAATGGCATTTTTCACAGAAGTAGAACAAACAATTCTAAAATGTTTATGGAAACAAAAAAGATCCCAAGTAGCCAAAGCAATCTTGAGAAGAAAGAACAAAGCTGGAAGCATTTTACTCCTTGGTTTCAAACTATGTTACAAAGTTCAGGTAATCAAAACAGTATGGTATTGGCATACAGACAGACACACAGGTCAATGGAACAGAATAGAGAGCCCAGAAATAAACACATACCTTTATGGCCAATTAATTTATGACAAAGAAGCCAAGAATATACAGTGGGGGAAAGGACAGTCTCTTTAATAATTGGTGTTGGGAAAACCGGACAGCCACATGCAAAAGAATAAAACTGTACCATTATGTTACACCATATACAAAAATTAACTCAAATGGATTAAAGACTTGAAGGTAAGACCTAAAACCATAAAAGTCCTAGAAGGAAACATAGGGAGTAAGCTTCTTGACATTAGTCTTGGCAATGAGTTCTTGAATTTGACACCAAAAGCAAACGCAACAAAAGCAAAAATAAACAAGTGGGATGACATCAAACTAAAAAGCTTCTGCACAGCAAAGGAAACTATCAACAAAATGAAAAGGTAACCTGCAGAATGGCAGAAAATACTTGCATATCTGATAAGGGGCTAATCCAAAATATATAAAGAATACATACAACTCAATAGCAAACAAACAAACAAACAAACCATCTGATTCAAAAAAAAAAAAAAAGGCAGAGGATCTGCATAGAAATTGTCCTAAAGACATCCAGATGGCCAATAGATACATGAAAAAATGCTCAACATCACTAATAATCAGGGAAATGCAAATCAAACCACAATGAGATACCACCTCACACCTGTTAGAATGGCCATTATCAAAAAGACAAGAAATAAATGTTGGCCAAGATGTACAGAAAAGGGAATCCTTGTGAGCTGTTGGTGGGAATATAAAGTGGTGCATCCATTATAGAAAACAGGATGAAATTTCCTCAAAAAATTAAAAAGTGAACTACCATTTGATTCAGCAATTCCACTTCTGAGTATTCATCAGAAGAAAACAAAATACAGTAACTCGAAAAGATATATGCACCCACATGTTCACTGCAGCATTATTTATAATAGCCAAGATATGGAAATAACCTAAGTGTCCATTAATGATTCAATGAAGAAAGAAAATCTAAGAGAGAGAGAGAGAGAGAGAGAGAGAGAAATATACAGCCATAAAAAAGAATAAAATCTTGCCATTTGCAACAACATGGATGAACCTTGTGGGCATTATGCCAAGTTAATTAAGTCAGACAAAGAAAGACAAAAACAATATGGTCTTGCTTATATATGACATCTTAAAACAAAAACCAAGCTCACAGACTTAGAGAGGAGATTGGTGATTGCCAGAGGCAGAGAGTGGGTATAGGTGAAATGAACAAAGGTGATGAAACGAAACAAATTTCCAGTTATAAAATAACAAAGTCATGGGGATGTAATATACAGCATGGTGACTATAGTTAATAATATTGTATTATATATTTGGAAGTTGTTAAGAAAGTAGGTCTTGGGCCAGCCGAGTGGCACATTGGTTAAGAGCTGGCTTGGGACTCCAGCGGCCCGGGTTCAGATCCCACATATGAGGGCCAATGTTAGCCCTCTACAGCTAACAACAGCTCCACCTGGAGCTGGGCTGTGAGTCCCCGGGACTGCATAGCTGCAGCCCCTGCTGCAGTGGGCTGACATAGGCTACAGTGAGTGGCCGGCCGCCAGCGTCAGCTGCCAATAGCCGCGGTGAGCGACCATCCAGAGGCTGGTGGTGACAGATCTGCCTCATCTGGGAAGAGCACAATGACAATACCAACATGGGCCAGTGAAGCAACGTCCTCCGCAACTAGACTGAAGAAAAAGACAGCAACTTGTCTGTTGCCCTTCTACAATTCCCCAACGCTGTTCCCCTCCCCCAATTCCCCAATAAAATCTCTAAAAATAAATAAATAAATAATCTTTCCCCTTAATTTAGAAAAAAAAGAAAGTAGGTCTCAAAGTATTCATCACAAAAAAATAAATTCTGTAACTACGTATGGTGACAGATGCTAACTAGACTTACTGTGATCATTTCACAATATATCAATATCAAATTATGTTGTATATCTGAAATTAATATAATATGTCAATTATAACTTATTTTTAAAAACGAAAAAGAGCAGAGGTTCAAATAATAGCACAGAGTCCTAGGCCCCTCCCCTCAACAGCTAGTAGAATTGGATTCATGAGTTTTAAAGGAGATGATATATACATACAAAAGTTAAACTGTGAGGTTGCAAAATAGGTAAATTCTATATTCTGGACAACAAATGCAGGGAACGTAGGCTATGAAACTAATTTTTTATATCAACTTTATTGAGGTATAATTTATCTGTAATCAAACAAATCCATTTTAAGGACATTTCAATGAGTTTTGATCATTTATATAGTTGTGTAATCACTTTCACAATATACAAGTTTTCATCACTCCAAAAACCCCTCTCCCCCTCCCCCTTGTCAAAATGAACTAGAGAAAATTCAGATTAAAGCAACAAAACATTCTGGTGGGGTGGGGGAGAGGTGGCTAAGGAAGGTGGGTAGCTAGGGAAACTGATGTAATTAAGCAGCAACTCTATAATGCCTAAGTATCTCATGAGGACGAGAGAGCATCACCACAGTCCCTTGCTTCTTCTGATTATAGAAAATGATGACTGGGTTTTAAGCGAGGAAGAACACCCATCTTATCCTAACATACTCCTAGGAGACACTAGGAGAAAACAACATTAAAAAAAGGTCCTTTGCAGAAAGCACCACAAATAAGATCATAAAACAAGTTCCAAGCGTGGCTTGAGTGCCACTGGATGAACTGAGCCGACTGCCCTCATCTACTCACTCAATATCCCAAACGTGTTATTATCCCAAGGCCTAAAGCACTTACAGGAAGACTCCTTTGTATGAAATTGCCACGTAAGGTAAAACAGGCAGAAGTCTTTTGTCACAGCACTAACTGTGACATAAAATAATCAGCCACTTATCTTTCTTCTCAGTGCAAAGCTTCAAACATGTCTGAACATGAATTACTATGAGCCAGAGACAGGCAGAGGAAGATATTCCATATATATATATATATATATATATATAAAATTTTGCTTAACAATATTCTAATAATCTGGGGGCAACTCTACCAGGGGTCCTAGTGACTTGTCCAGCCCAGCGGCTGGTCTGATCAGCTTTGGACACAATGGTGGAGTCACATGGTACAAAAATCAGTAAGCTGATTATAATTAACCACTCAAAGCCCCTTTTGGAAATCACCAGTGACTAGGGTCGGAGCTGTTTGCAGACTCCCCAGGCTCTGCCAGTGTTATTGGCCGGCACTCCCAGGCATAGAAAGCATGTCCTATACAGGCTGACTGATTAATCACGAAGCCTATATGTTGCCCAACTCCCAGCATAGAAACTGGCACCTGGGCCAGAATCAACCACTTAATATCTGTGTGACTTCTTGTAATGGTCTATTTGATGTGTCAACTTGGCGAGGCTACAGTCCCCAGGATTCAATCTATTGGGTTGTCGGAGAAGTCACAATGTTATTTTTTTCTACATTTTTCATTGCAAAAATACATCATGACTTTTCCGACAACCCAGTAACACTCATCTAGATGTTTCTGTAAGGTATTCCGTAAACGTGATTAAAGTTCATCATCAGTGGACTCTGAGGTTACCGAGATAAACTGAGTGGACCCAATTCAACTTAAAGACCCTGAGAGCAGAGCGGAGGTTTCTCTGAAGCAGCAGTAATTTTGCCTGTATACGGCCTATCAGCCTGTGCCTGCGAGTTTGTCTCTGCCGGACAGGTTTTGAACCTTCCGCGACAGGCCCCACAATTGGATATAAGCCAATTCCTTGCAACAAATCTTAATATATGTCACCTACTGGTTCTGTTTCTCTGGTTTCTCTTTGGCCTTACCCTCTTTATGTCTCAGTTTCCTGTTTGTAAAACAGAGACACTAGTAGTATTTAGTTCACAAGTAGGAAATACTATTGTTCACATAATAGTTGCTAATGTTAGGAATGAATCCTTATGATCCTTTGAACACTAGTGGGGAGATTTTAAAAAATAATTATAACATAAAGATATAGTTGCTAAAAATATAGGTAGATATTAAAGCACACCAGGAACTAAGAGAAAAAAACACCTACGCATGTGTCTGGACATGTGAAAGGCAGCCACTGTAGGCACATAATACATTTGGGGCCCAAGCTCCCCACTTTCTGCCTTGGGGCTATAACTCCTCTAAAAATATGCTACGGGGCAAAAAACTCCTTCCTCAGCAAAAGGAGTTAATCAAATCTGTGTAGGCATGTCTCCCAAAGGTTACGATCCCCTGTATGGAAAATCACTCATTTACTCAAATTTTTATGTGCTAGGTGTTTTGCTAAGAGTTGAGGAATAGAGTTTAGAAAAAACCCTCCAGATGCTCTTGTCTAGATGGAACAAGAGGGGGTCAGACAATACACAAGTAAACAAATAAAAGCCCAATTTCTAAATGTAACCAGATAATAAAAGCCCAATTTCTAAATGTAACCAGAATCAGCTACAGGTAAGGAAGGAAGTCTGAGAAAACAGGGATCTGGGTTACCACCCGCTGGGCTGGAATCTATTTTTCAACCAAGAACAGCAGGGTGAGGATCAGAAAATTACCAACCCCCCTCGCTTCCTGGGAGCCCTGGCAGTCACCTCTTTTGTGGTTAATTCTGCCCTCAGCCGCCTCCACCTCCCACATGCCCCCCAGCTGGGCCCTGAGTAGGTTCAGACAGCAGAGCACCCTTCTCCCAGGGCAGCAGTTGGGGAGAAGATACATTGAGGGTTAATGGGGGACATTATCTCACTATGTTGTTTTTGTTGTTGTTCACCTGCAGTGCTGTTAATGCCCAAATCCAATGACTCTCAAACCATGTTCTCAGAGGACCTGCAAGGTGTTGCATGCATCACAGATGTTTCCAATTGCCCGGATACAGAAGCTGATAAGGGGGATGGCAATGGTGGCCAAAAGTACTATTCCAAGTCAGTGTGCTTCATTATACATACCCATCTTACTTTCTAAAGTAAAGTTGCAGTAATAAAACACGACTTTTACCTGTTTTTAAATAGTAAGGATCTGCAATATTTTTATTCAACAATGAAACTGTTGCTTTTAAAACATTTGGAAATCACTGATATGAACAAACTCCACATTGTAACTTTTTTGAAAACCAAAGTCTAGAGCAGACTTATTTTGAGACATGGCAAATTGCTGCCAAAAATACACACGAGGGTTACCTGTCAACACGTTAGGGGGACCTGTCATCATTTATCCAGAAAGGGCACAGGACAATTAATTTAGGACATTTTCAAAAAATCAACATCCTGTTCACACAACAGATAAATGCACATTATACCCTAAATGCAGTTCCCCTGGTGATGGGATGGCCTTTATCCAGTGCTGCCAAGACTGATTGCTACCTTAAAATTGATCGGCTAATAAAACTCGTTAGGGTGATATTTTACAGTTACTGCCTCCAAAGCAAAGGCTCTACACAAGTCACGGTTTCTAACCAGGCAGTCACTACCTTCATTTGCCCCAGAATCAAACCAAATCATCCTAAAGGGAGAGAATCCCCAGCTGACATCATTTATGAAGACAGCAACTTCATTACAGCACTTCTTTTGAATGAGTATTAAGCCAATATGACAGAACAATTACATGAAGAAACACACAAATTCACATAGCTGGAACCAAATAAAAACACATCGCCTCCACATTTTATACTCTGTGAAAGATGTAAAACCATAATCAATTACACAGTCTCCATACAGTTTATCTACCCAGTAGAAACCAGTGCAGCAAACAGCTCTCTCTTCAAAAGAGTAACATGCCTGGAAACAAACTATTTAACCAAAAAAAAAAAAAAAAAATGGGTAAGGGTAATTTAAGAAAAGGATAATTCCTATTTGTCAATAAATTCTAATTGAAAGCTTAATTAAATCTAAATTTATGCCTCACAGGCACCCAACACCATGACCTTTTCCCTCCCTCTTCAAGCTACAGAATTCAGACGAAGTTGACCGATTAAGTGTATTTTTTTAAGTCTCAAATGTCACAAGTAGAAAACGCATTCGGTCAAAGCCACAGGAACCTGGACTCTACAAAGTTGATTCTGTTTCTCAAATATTTGTTATGCCCATGCCTATTACCACATTTGGATTTAGAGAACAATTTTGGTAGGTACTTTCTTTAGAGAATTTTCTTAACTCTAACCCAAGGAATAGTTGAAATAAAACTAGCTGTAGACCATAAATAGTTCCATGCAGACATACAAATCTGTGCATGTACACAAACATACACATGTTCTCATGCTCACAGATACACACAGACCATCTCGTTGGCTACGTCTGGGAAACAATCATGAGGAATTAGGAGACGAAGAAACATCTTGACTTTCCTTTCTTCTGTTCATGTGTGTTTGCAGATGTGCTTAGGATGAACATGTATTAAGGGCTGTATTTTTTCAACAAGCATGTACAAACCAAAATTTCATAAAAATATATACTGCACTTGAACAAACTGAACTTGCATCCATTAAAATAAATGTGAGCCATACTAAAACCTGTTATAATGCAGCAAAGTATAGAAGTTAAAATCCAAGTGTATACCATACAGTGCAATCAGCACATGCTTAAACAGCTGAGGGTCCAAATTGAGTTTTTAAAAATGTATTATATTGTATTTATAAAGCGATTCCAATGGCACAGAGGCTTACACTATCATTGCTGCCCTCTCACCCCTCGTAGTCATGTAGGTGTCCACCCATCCAGTGCTGACAGGGTCACAGGAGACCATATGGATACCTGACTCAACCCTCAACAAATCAGGTCTCCCATCGCTCACATCTACCCCACAGTATTACCTAAGAAACCCTTGAATGCCTCCACATGCCATTTCTAAAGCACTCTGCTAGAAAATGGGTCTTTAAATCAATATGCTCAACCAACATGCCCAGCAATTGTGTTAGGGCTGGAAGTTGCAAAGATGAATAAGACATAGCTTTCAGCATAAAAATCCAGGGTCTGGCACATAGTAAGTACTCAATTAATAACTAGAATGGATGGATAAATCACTGAGTAAGCAAGTTCACATTCTACAGCTGTGCTGTCCAAGAGAAACACAATGCAAGCCACAAATAAAGAGGCACATACGTCATTTTAAATTTTCTGTAGGCACATTTAAAAAGGTTAAAAGAAACAGGTGGCATTAATTTTAATATATTTCATTTAGCACATCATACAGAAAATATTTTCAGTTTTACATGTAATGGGTATTTAAAAACATTATTGATGAAATAATTACCTTTATTTTACCTTTTTCTGTACTAAGTCTTTGAAATCTGCTGTCCATTGTACGCTTATAATACATCTCAATTCAGACTAGTACATTCAATAGCTCATTGGCCTCATGTATGTAGTAGCTACCATAGTGAAGAGCAAAGTTATAGAGCGTTTCCATCATGGCAGAAAGTTCTATTGGGCAATGTACCTCCCAACAGGGGGAGGTAGTAAGTGCATGGTGGGGACGAGGCAGCGTGATGTGGGCAGTGGGTGAGGCAAGGGAGGCAGAGACAAGACAGACTATGGAAGGCCTCACTGGCCATGCTGAAGACTTCAGCCTTTATCCTATGGACAGGATTTAGGAAGGTGGCTTCCTGGAGGCATGAACTAGACAGAAGAAAAACTGGCCGTGGAGAAGATGGCTTGGATTGAAAGTCACTTCTGAAGTTAAAAAAATCAGTGAGAATCAGTGATTTAAAAACACAGATATTCATAGGCCAGGATCAATCCATGATGAACTCTAATTCAGGATAAAATATTAAAAGCGAGGTTTTTTTTCATAAAACTAAATTTATTTAATGCCATGAATTCCTCTTCAGTCTAAGATGATATTGCTTGGGGTGGTGGGTCATTCAGCTTTTATGAGATGCAACCACTGCTTGTCACTGTGCTTCAGCAATGTCTTTACCAGACAAAATAAAAAAGCTGAAACACTTTAGTTGCTCCTCAAACTCTAAACTTTCGTTTTCAAATAAAATCCAAAATTCCGGAACCACCGGTTTTAAATAATTTCTGAACTTTATAGAGATGGACACAGGGTCCACACGTGCATATCACTCTGTATCCTGATTTTCTTATTTCACTTACATATACCCATGAAGTAATAATACTGACAGAACTTTTATCTTACCTTTCTATATAAGAATTCAGTATGTTAACTGTATTATTTACGTAGTCATTCCCATGAGTTTTGTATTGGACCTATTTACTAGTATGAATGGCTGTACCCAACTGAATTTTCCTCCTGCTACCTATCCCCTAAAGTCCGTGGATTATTTCCTCAGGACATATTTCCCACTAGGGAATTTATGAGTCAACGGTAATACACAGCTTTATTTTGTGTTTAGTTCTTATTATTTATTACTAGACTGTAGCAAGAAGACAATGTGTAACACTGCCAACATTTATTAATACCCCAACCAATAATGGTCTAACATTATTTCTGGTAATAGACAATGTGGTCTTAATTTTTATTTCTTGAATTGCGATGTTCGGGTTCTCCTCACGATGATATTAAGCCTCCAATTCCCTAAACTCATCTCTCCAAAACCACTTCCAGGGAGGACTGCAGCTACTGATCTTTGGTATCTCAATTCTTTATATTCTCGGTGATAAGCACTTCATCTTTTCAACTGTCCCATTATTTTCACCCAAGCTATGACACTCCATTTAAAATTTATTCTATTGCCTCTGGTTGGGCTATTTTTCTTTTATTCTTCAGATATTCGAGCACATCTGTCTTGGTTATGATGATTTTCTCCATTGCTTCAGTAGTCCTACGTTTATCTTCCCTGTACAGCTGGGTGAAAAGTGCTATTCCATTTTCTTCTAGTTATTTGATAGATGAATACAGTGGAGTGAAAAAGCAGAAGCCGTTATGCTCTGAAATGTATACTTTTAAAACTGCAGAACTTTCTGGTATGGAGGAAATTTGTTCAGATAGTTCTCAGGGTGGTGGACCTGTCCACATCATAAAAAACTGACAGATGCCACAAAGCAGTTACCCTTCTCCAATCAGGAGTGAAAATGGACATGATAGCCTGAGAATCAAAACTTTCACCTCTTTCTTCACAGGCTTTCAATATCCTATGATTCTCTCAATTGCTAATGTTTGCACATACTGCTCAACAAGTTCACTTAAAATTAATTTTCAGCAAGAAAAGTTACCAATAGACAAAAGCAACCACCTAAAGAGAAATGCTGTTGCCCACGAGTACAAAAAAAAAAACAAATCAAAATGGCTATGGAAACATTTTGCGTAATTATTTTTCATATAATGAGATTCTGGGAAATTACAATAATCTCCCTGCCCAATAGATGAAAAATGGAGAGCAAACAAAAAAAGTATTATATATGTAATCGTTTACAAAGTTTATATCATACTCTACATATCTATATATGTAACCAATACAGAAAAAAGAAAAAAAAACAAGTAGGATTATGGTAATTCTGATTTTCTTCTTTAGGCTTCTTTTGCAATGCATACTTGCATAATAAAGGTGTTTATATACACATACACAAAGAACATACTTTTATTCTTTGAAAAATTTGACTTTTTAAAAAACAAAGGTAGAAAATATTTTGGCATTATATTGAATCAAATGCTACTGAGAATCAAGCTAAAGTACCTCAGCTTTTATTTAGACCACTGTTCACCAAACACAAGCACCCCATTTTTTTTCATACATACGAAACCTCCTGTCATCACTTATAACAGTAAGTCTATCAGAGATTTATTATAATAGAGTTAAAAGAATTCTCAAAATACCAAGAACTTTAAACTTGCCGTTTTTTTTCTTTTAAAGTTATAGTCTCTAAAGTACTTACAAAAAATATATCTGCAAATGAGGTTTACATAAAAGTGACATAATGGTATTGTGGTTAAGTTTTTTTTTTTTTAAGTCTTCTGTTAGATAAATATTAAAGCATTTACTGGCACTGCTAAAATGATAAAATATTTAAGATCTCCTTAAAATACTCTAACAACAACAACAAAAAAGTGGTGGGGGAAAAGAGATGAAACAAGAACAGAAAGTTGGCATTGTTTAAGTTAGGTGATGAGTACCATTATTCTAGTCTACTCTGTGTACATTCAAAGTTTTTCCATAATACAGCTTTTTGTAAAGGTGCTATGAAAAATGAAAAGTGATATATACATATGTACAGCCATTCCTCATATCACCCAATGTAGCAAAATTAAACTCTTAGCCAAACTTTATTTTTTTTTTAACATCATGGTGACTATTTCAAGGCAGTATATGACTCTGTATCTTTTCTTTATTAGGCAATAAAGAGTATGTAAATCTATCATCAAGAAAAAAAAAGTCTTTTATTTGCATCTATAGATTTGATTCAGAAGATTTCAGATTTTCTGTCCTGGACCAGAATCAGACCAAGACAGTGAGACAACACAGCACTACTTGGCTCGTGACATTTAAAAAATCAAATAAGATGCAGGCTGACCCAAATAGCAGAAGACCCTATTCTAGGAGTCCCATCCTCCTGCTTGACACAGAGGGCGAGCTCTAAGAGGACAAGCTGGTCTGTACATGACAGCTGCAGATAAGAAGCCTCAACCTCCAACAGAAGTGTTAGGCAGCCAAGACCCAACATCATTTATTTTATATAGTCTGCTGTTCTTGATAATAGCTGCAAAGGATGATATGAACCCTGAGGAGCTGGGATCCCCAAATTGAGGACTTCCCAGTGTATCAAAGTAAAATAAAACACAACCCCATGTACTTTCACAGGGTACTCCCAGTTGGAGGGTTTTCATGGCATGATCACCAGTGAGCCTTGAATCTCCCATAAGAACTTGGTATGGCCTGGGTTATCTCCATTTTACAAGTGTGGAAACTCAGGTTCAAACCTGTTCAAAGATTTGCTCTCAAACAACAGAGTCTTTGACTCCAAGGACAGTGTTCTTTTCACTACCCCACCCTCCCTGCTGGAGCGTGTTTGTATAGCAAGGAGGTAAGCACTTCCTAAAGAGAAACGGGGCAGAAAAGAGGTAAATACGTTTTAGGCCTAACACTTCCTGAATTTGAAAACCCCTTCAGTTGTTTCCCGATTGCCCATTATTTTGCACTGTCTATTCTTTGCTATGTGCACGGAGACTTGGATTGTACTTCCATTCACATCCATGTTTCTGTCAGCTGGCTTTCTCTGCTTTCTGAGTTTTGGCAGACGTCTCCTAACAACTCACTTAACCTAAGAAAGAGAAATAATAATTGTTTTAAAACCAGGAGGGACTATCATGGCTGTGTGGGTGGGACGTGTGCGGCTGGTCGTCTCTCCAGAATCAAGATGGTACAAAGGGAAAGAAGTTGGCAGAGCAACAGCCATAGCCCTCAACTCCCGTGGACCACTTAACCTAGTAGGAGAGCGAAGCCTACCTCTCTGACTTCGTGAAGCTGGCCGGAATACTGACTCTTGGCTCTTCGGGCGGCCGCAGGCGACTTGTGATGCGTGATTGTGACAACACCAGGAGCCCCCGGACCGAGGTGTCTCTGGCTAGAGGGAGACGCAGAATTGGGTGTTCCATGGGGGAGCAAAGTGAGACTTCGGCTTCGGGAGCTTGGAGTAGTCTAGAATAAGCAACAGGTGTCAAAACTCAATAACCGACCTGCAGAACACAGCTAAATGTTGGCTTCCATTTATGTTGGAGCTCTTAGTCTTTTTCCCCTTCCTCTGTTTAGAGGGATGAAGGCATGGGGAAGCCAAGAGGGCTGACAATTAAGTTTACGAACTTATTGCAATGCTGTTGCTAACCTTTTTTGATATCAGAGGAATATTCATTATCAATTTGTACCTACTGGACAAACAGTTAACCAAGTTTACTATTTGGAGGTGCTGAAAAGGCTGTGTGAAAAAGTTAGATGACCTGAACTTTTCGCCAACAATTCATGGCTCTTGCCTCAAGACAATGCACCAGCTCACATGGCACTGTCTGTGAGGGAGTTTTTAGCCAGTAAACAAGTAACTGTATTGGAACACCCTCCCTACTTACCTGATCTAGCTTTCTTTACCTGAAGATAAAGGAAATATTGAAAGGAAGACATTTTGATGATATTCAGGACATCAAGGGTAATACGATGACAGTTCTGACGGCCATTCCAGAAAAAGAGTACAAAAATTGCTTTGAAGGGTGGAATAGGCACTGGCATAGATGCATAGCTTGCCATTCCAGAAAAAGAGTACAAAAATTGCTTTGAAGGGTGGAATAGGCACTGGCATAGATGCATAGCTTGCCATTCAGAAAAAGAGTACAAAAATTGATTTGAAGGGTGGAATAGGCACTGGCATAGATGCATAGCTTGCCATTCCAGAAAAAGAGTACAAAAATTGCTTTGAAGGGTGGAATAGCCACTGGCATAGATGCATAGCTTGCCAAGGGGAGTACTGCAAAGGTGATAGTCAGCCATGAGGTATGTAGCACTTTTTCTAGGATAAGTTCGCAAACTTAATTGTCAGACCTCATATAACACCATAACATGCCCAAATCCCATACTCGCTCACCTAAGAGTCAATTTCCATTAACTAGCCTTCTGGTCTCACCACACTTGTGTCTCCTGCCCCACACGACGGCCATGAAGAGCTATCCCCCCAAACACACAGCCTCTCATGGATCTGTGCCTCTGCATTTATTAGCTCCTCTAGACTGTCCTTTCCCTCCTGGATGGCAAGCTTCAGTTGAACCTGAAAGGCTCAGCTCAGTGTTTTCTGTCGTATGCAGCTTCTCCCTGTCTGTCTTGGCCTTTCCACCGCTCTTATTCCACTGCATCAAGATTATATTTATTGTCCAGCTACTTTCCTAAGAGATTCTTTCAAATTCATCTTTATATTCCCAAGACCTTGCATGTAATCATTGTTTAATTTATTAAGTACTTAATAAATGTTTGCTACATGAATGAATGTACTGTTATCCACCAATTAATCCCCATTTATTAGTGCAGTGTTTATATTTCATCCTACAGTAACATATAATCCAAATAATTTAGTTTATGATAAAGGTGAGATCTCAATTTAGTGGAAATGAATTTTTCAATAACTGGTATTGAGATAACTGGGCAGCCATCTGAAAAACAAAGTTGGATTCATCTCTCAGCTCACAGACCCTAAATGGATCAAACAGGTAAGAAAAAAACAAAAGCAGTAGACAAAAAAATGTAGCCATGGGGTAGGGAAGGCCTAACACCTCAAAATTCTAAAGCCATTAAAGAAAAGCTCAATAAAACTGAAAACTTCTGCATGGGAAACAAACAAATTTTAAAGATTTACTCCCACCACCAACAAGCCAAATGGTAAACTAGAAAAAATATTTTCAATTTGTTCCATAGACAAAAGACTCATCGTTCTTTTGTAATTTATAATTAGGAATATCATTCCTAGGAATTGATAAGAACTGCAACCTATTAAAATAGGGCAAGATGTGGACAGCTCACAAAAAAGATAAATGGCCATTAAACTGTATGAAAACATGTCCAACTATACTCATCAATGTAAATGCAAGCTACATTTTGATACCACCTTTCACTCATTAAATTGGAAAAATCCAAAAGTATGAGCATACAATCTATTGACAGGACCATAGAGAAATGGGTTTGTAGGAATTTAAGGGAGCAAAAACCTGTGAGGAGGGTGATCTGGTAGATACAAACGACTTCCCTGTGATCCAACAATACCCTGTTTGGGGATGTATCCTCCAATACCCCCACTCCCAGGTAAAATGGCCTATGCCCCAATTAGTCACCGTAGCAGCATGTTTAATGGCAAAGGATGGAAAACAACCCAAATGTCCGTCAGTATGGGACAGGTTAAATAAATAATGATATACCTACATATTGTAATACTACCAAGCTGTAAGAGAATAACAACAAAGCTCTATATGAGTGGTATGGAAAAAATATATGTATCTAAAGTGAAAAAAGCAAGGTGCAGAACTATTCTATAGGATGCAAAGTTCTGTGTCAAAATGTGGAAAGTATTTTTATTGTCATTTGTTTTAAAATTGTGTAAGACACAAAAATACTCGAGAAAGGCACAAAACTAAAAGAGCTGCTACTTATTTGTGGAGAAGCAGGGAATGAGCGAGTAGGAGCAGAGACAGAGGGAGATTTTTCACTGTTTAGTTTTTGTTTTATACTCTTTGATTTTGAACCATGTGACTATGTTACCTATCCAAAATTTGTTAAATTCTACATAAAGTTTACATTCTAAATGCTCCTAGAATTCATTTCAACTTGAGAAAAGACAATCAGATGAAATGTTGGATTCATGTCAGTTTCTGTATCTCAATTACCACATATTTACTGAATACCTAGTATGTGCAATGAGAGTAACTACTGTGTGCTGTCAAGGGGAAATGTGAGATGTCTTTCACCATAGACATTTACGGTATCACTAGGGACATAAGACGCACAGCCACTAAAACATAAAGACATACACACTCTCTCTCTCAACGAGAAAGGAAATACATAACAAGATGCTAATTTGGCAATACAGACAGAAAACGTCCATGAGCTGAGGAAGAGAAAAATCAATGAGAGGTGACTTCATCCCAGGAGGCTGTTCTGGGGGGACTTGAAGACCCGGTTGAATTTGAGAAGATAAAAGAGACACGGCAGCTATGTACAAAGCAACCCAGTCAGGGTGTTCAAAACAGTCTTACCCTCCTGCCTCAGGTGATAGTCACAGCTCTAAAACTTGTTCAGTGGTAATGGTCTGTAATTTTACAAATCACCAGAAGTTGGGGAGTAGGGTGGGAGCCAGGGTAGAAATCAGAATTTTACATAGTAGCTTGTAAAGGTTCTCTGCATTTGAACTTGGATATAATTAATAGGAATATAGATAAAGTTAGGTAGTAGCAGTGTATTGTTCTTAAATAACCTTACATCTAGGTAAATGGAGAAATTTGTGGTCTAAGAATTGCATATGCCTTGAACACAATGAAAATACAGCAATCATCTACTTTCAGCCTCAATCATTTCACTTGGAGTGTGGAGGGGGAAAGAAGATATTTCTCTAATCCATTAATGACAGTACATTTGCCAAAGCATTAAGAGTCCACTGAAATACATTTTGATTGTTTGGCAGGCTTATTTCAAACCAAGAAAAGGCAGGCTTTTCACAGGGTTTTAGAGCCAGACAGGCAAGGTTCACTGCTCCATCTCCACCAGGTTCTAGCTGTGTCCCCGGGAGAGTTATTTAAGCTTTCTTATTAAGCATCAATTTCCTACCCTTTAAAAAAGGAATGATAATATTGACCCTTAAAAGCCATCATGAAGATTAAATTAGATCATGCACATAAAATGCTTAGTGCAGTGTCTGACATGTGGGAGCTGCATAGCCAAAGTTTCTTTCTTTCCTTCCAGCACTTAAAACGTGATCGATGAAAGCCTTATTGAGTTTTAAAATGTTAAGAAGTCACTTAGCCCAAAATCATAAGCAGTCACTGACCTGCTCTTTATTTTCTACAGGATCAAAGTGGTGATAAAGCGTCCAATATAATCAATTACCGGAGAACTGATATGGTCAGCAATCAAATTGCAAGACTGTTGGGGGGAAAAAACACTTCTAGATTCTGAGTCGAATGAGAACCCATCAGAAATTAGAGAGGAAAGCAGCTCTGGCAACAGGCGCCTTTGCTGGGACAAAAGCACCGTAAGTGGCCATAAATCAAGAAATTCACCCAGAAGCCAAATTATTCCACTGTGGATGTCTAACTCCATGATCATTATGTAATGGCTGTCATTTGAATTCACAAGCAGTAAATTTGAGTTGAAAAACCTTTAATTTCCTATTAACTGTGAGATTTTCATGGTTTGTCTCATACCCATGCCTCTTCTCAGGGTAAAATGAGAAAAAAGGTCTCCCTCTTGGTAAATCCCACAGGTTTCAGGGACCCGGAGAAAAAGAGAGAAAAGGCAGTAAACTGCCATCACTATAAAACAATAGGGGTTTTTCCAAAACACAATCTATCCAAAATTTCCAGGTTTTGTCCTTAGATGTCATACATACTCATTCTTGCTACTAATTAAAAAATAAAATATTATCAGCGTTTGAGGAACAACATGGCAGGCTTTTGCTCCAAACATTTACTTCAATAATTTTAGGGGGCGACTAGAAATGCCAAGCGTGCCATCTGTGAAAAATTCTGAGTCAAGAGGAACTGTTTCTAATTCAGGAATAAGATTCACCCTTTCCCTCAGAGAAGCACCCCTCCCTCAGCAAGCACCAGCCTGATAAATGGCGGGGCGGGGCAGGGGGGGGTTGGGTACCAAGAAAGAGAATGTGGTAGCAGGAAAGACACTGCAGAAGCTCAGATCCCACCCAGGCATTCAACATGCAGTCAGGTTTTATGATATTTACTGATCTCTTAGTGTTTCCCTACATTCTTCATTGGATTCCTAAATTTCCCAAGATCGCAGGGAAGAGACAGGATCCTAGTGTTTACTGGCCAAAACTGGCATGAAGGAAAGGTGTGAGTAGAAAGGGAGAGGAAGCACTAGAAAGAATGTGTCCAGCCGGGGCCATCAAACCATGAGCCAGGGAGACAGAGTCCAGTCTGGGAAGCCTAGAGGCTTCCATGCCATTCCACCGTCTAGAAGAAAGAGTAAGAAGAGGATCTAGTTCTACAAGACAGTGTGGGCAGTGGTTAGAAGCCCAGTTTCTAAAGCCACTGTCCTGAGTTCAAATCCAAACTCTACCACTCATGAGCCTAGTAAAATAACATGGTGTTTTCATTTCTAAAATTTTAATATTACCTACTTCACTGGGTTGCTGGAGAATGAAATGAGAAGAGGTAAGTAAACACAGGCCACATAGTAAGCATTCAGTAAACATCATCATCACTCATACATTAATAAAAATGGGGCCTTCAAGTAACAATGTAGTTGAAGAGGTAAGTGGTCCCAGAGTGAAATACTATATGGACTTAAAATTTGTTTTTCTCAATAATGCCTTAAACACAAATAGCCTTACCACTTTCTTAAAATAAAAAGGTAAATTAAAAACAATCATTCTAGGGCTGGCCGAGTGGCGCATTGGTTAAGAGCTGGTTTTGGGATGCCGGTGGCCCCGGTTCGGATCCCACATATGAGGGCCAGTGACACTGCCCTCTACAGCTAACAACAGCTCCACCTGGAGCTGGGCTGTGCGAGCCCCGGTGACGGTGTAGGCTGCAGCCCCTGCTGCAGTGGGCTGCCATAGGCTACAGTGAGTGGCCGGCAGCCAGCGTGAGCGGCCAAGAGCCACGGTGAGCGACCATCCAGAGGCCAGCGATTGATCTGCCTCATCCGGGAAGACCGCAATGACGATACCAACATGGGCCAGTGAAGCAACGTCCTCGGCAATTAGACTGAAGAACAAAAAGACAGCAACTTGTCTGTTCCCCTTCCCCGATTCCCCACTGCTGTTCCCCTCCCCCAATTCCCCAATAAAAATCTTTAAAAAAAAAAATCATTCTAATTACTAAAAACAGTTTGCATCAGAGAAGAAGAACATTTAAAATATGATTTCACAATTTCAAAAACCCTTCTGTTGTAGAATGCAGAGTGCCTGTAGGTTATTCCAATGCTATGTGGATACCACAGAAAAGAATGAGTTTAAATAAGTAATGGGCAATTTCCCATTAATATTTTGCAATAAAACACAAAACCCCAAACTGAAAAGATAATTAGCTGGTCTTAAAAATCTCTTAAAACATGTATCAAAAGTTTATAATAGGCTTGTTGAAGCTGAAATTAAAAAGCTGAAAAGAATTAAGGGAAGACTATCTTAAATATACATTTGTGGCAACCACTTCTACCATAGAAAATTTTTCTAATGGGAAAAATTGCTGAGGTTCAATTCATTATAACAGCGTCCAAATGACATTTAATTTGGAGCCTATTTTCCTCACTTTCTTGAATTCTTTTCACAGTAAAAGGGAAAAAAGACACTATATTTCAGAATAAAATAACCCAAGAGAGGCATAAAAATCAAACCAGCCTGGTTATGTATTGTGAGAAACAAATTTAACCAACTAAAACCATTTCATTACATTCTTTCTCCCTTCCTAAAAAAAAAAAAGAAAACCCCACACAATGTACCATTTCTAAATATGTGGAAGCTAACCACAAAAACTGTGATTTATTCCTTTTCTTCCAAAAGCACACATACTTCAAAATCAATAAAAAAGAAAAAGCATAACAGTTTTCAAAACAGTATATTGAGTGCCTTAAAATTATTCAGAATTTCACTTTCCTCATAGTCAACATCTGAATAAAATATGGAGTACTCGTTAATGAATCCATTTGACTATTTTGCTTCAAATGGACCTGTTCATTTGCCCTGCTTTTTGTTTTTTAATATTCATTAACTCAAGCTTAAAACAGAACTAAAGTAGAAATAAATTTTTTTAAATTGGGACAATTTCCAAGTTCATTCCCATGATTAACTTTTCAAATTATATTTAGCTCTCTCTTTTTGCCAAATTCCTATCTTCTTGCAGAAATAGGAGTTTCAACTTTAAGTTACCAAGCCAAGGAAATTTCTTCCATTGTCATCTGCAAATCTTCAATATTTCTTAAATATTTTCCACTAACTTTATACCAATAACCTCTTAAAATACACACAGACATAAATGCGTGCAAATGTATGCTAAAAGGAAAAACAGCAGTTTTTCCCAGAAAGGCAGTCTCTAGCCTGCTTCTAAATGTATCATCTGTAAACCATGATAATACATGCACATGCCAGATCTTTGAAAAAATCAGTGCACACAAATGCATATATATATTTCTATTTCCTCCAAATAGAAAGAAAACTTAACGTTTTTGGCTTGCCTTTTCTCCCAGAATTTTAAACACCCAAATAAATTCTGCTAACTCTTCTGTAACAGCTAATCTAACCACTTCAAAATTCCTAACCTACACTCTGGCCCAGCCTCTGTCTAGGTCAAGCCTGAAGGTCCCAAACATGTTTAAAGCATCATACACTTGACCCCACTATCACACACCACCCTTTACTCCCCACTCCCCCCAGTTTTCACCGTCTTCCAGACCCACCTAGAAGTGGTTATATGAGATTTCAAAACCTTCCACACATTCACCCTCTCAACTAGAGCAACTGTGATACTGAATATAGAAATTTAAGCTTCATTGCTTTTAGTTTAGAAACAGGATAAGGATTTTTTTACTAACTCAACAAATTTATTCTAATATAGTAATGGAAAAATAAAGGTTTGTGAAGGGCTAACTTAATTTTGTAAAGGAAAAGGACTAATCCTACCACCAGATACAAATATTAATAAACAAAACAAAGCCATGGGGTGGCCGATTAGCTCAGGTGGTTAGAGCACAGTGTTCACAACACCAAAGTTGCCAGTTCGATCCCCGCATGGGCCACTGAGCTATGCTCTCCACAACTAGATTGAAACAACTACTTGACTTGGAGCTGATGGGTCCTGGAAAAACACACTGTTCCCCAATAAAAAGTAAATAAAAAAATTTAAAAACCCATGATATTATACGGTATTCATGCAGGAACAGCAACGAGAGTAAAAACTAAAAAATAAGGCATAGAAACGTACTTATGTAAATATGAGAACTTGGTATATTACAGAAGCAGTACCATAAACCATGGAGAGAATGATATTGAGAAAAGCAAAAATATAGCTGGCCCTGGACCGCACAGAATATACAAAGGTAAAAATCTAAAGGTAAGAAATAAAACTACAATGCTAACAAGATAAAATGCAGGAGAATATCTATGTAACTATGCCTGTAGGTGAGCATTTCTTGAAAAGGCCAAAAGTGCAAATCACACATTGAACATTTGATGGATTTGACTACACTGTAAATAAGGGTTTCTATTCAACACAAACACTTTATATAAAATTAACAAATGTGTGGAGATTGGGAAAAAACATTAACATCTAGAATATAAAAAGAGCTCTTACAATTAGAAGTCAGAAAACACTATAAACAAACTGGCAAAGAATGAGAATAGGAAATACACAGGAGAACCCATCAATGGCTAACAAGTATATCAAGGTAATCAGAGAAATACAAATTAACACTTTGTAAGCGGGCATAAAAAGCTATATGGCGAGTTTACTCGTTTCCCCAAAAAAATGTGTTAAAATAACTAAGAGATTCTATGCCCACCAGATTTGCCAAAATTAAAGGGTAAAACACCAAGTAATGGCAACGATATAAAGAAACTGAAACCCTCTACATCGCTAGTGGAAAAGTAGACTGGTGCCGCCATTTTGGTAGCAACATAGCAGAATTTAGTGATAATACATATGTTCCTTGTGATCCTCAAGCTTTCTCCTGGGTAGGTACCCCAAAAATATACTCACAGTCACTTGTATATACAAAAACGTTCACTGTTTATGAGGATGGGGAGTTTGACGCAACGTAGGTGCATATCAGTAAGAGTTTGTATAAATGAAATGTAGACCACTCATACAATAAAAATAACATGCATGTGTCAGTTAGAAGTAATAACTTAGAGATACAAAACTTAAAACATACTGCTGAGTTAGACAAGTTTAAAAAGAAAACAGTAAGATCTGCAGGACAATACCATGTATGTGAATTTAAGACACATAATAGGCAAAGACAAATATATATCCAGGGAATTGATGCCCAACAGAGATAAGAAGAATGGGAACAGGGGAGAAAGGAAAACAATTGTAAGAGCTTTAAAAAAAAATTTTAAGACAAGGCCTTGTTTGGACTGAAGAGTTTGCCACGATCCAATAACGACATTAATAACTTTAATTATAAGTATATTTACAAAAGTTAACACTTACATGATACTGTGTGCTATGAATTGTTTTAAGTATTATGTATACACCTTAACTCATTTAATCCTCTTTATAATCCCATGAGGTAGGTACTATAATTTCCATTTCACAAATGAAGATGAGGCAAATGAGGCACAGAGACATTCAATATGTTTCCCCAGGTCACATGGCTGGTAAATAATGGAGCTGGGATTCAAATCAATGAAACTGGCTCCAGGCTCCATGGTCTTAGCCATTACACTGCACCCCCTTGCTAGAGGAGATTCACTCACTCTCTGCAGCTGAGCTCTAAAAACGTCCACAACTCATTATAGAACACTATAACTGGTAGTTTAATTAGCATTTTGGAGGAAAAAAATTACTTTTTTTTTTTAAAAAGATTTTTATTGGGGAATTGGGGGAGGGGAACATCGTTGGGGAATCAGGGAAGGGGAACAGATAAGTTGCTGTCTTTTTGTTCTTCAGTCTAGTTGCAGAGGATGTTGCTTCACTGGCCCATGTTGGTATTGTCATTGTGCTCTTCCTGCATGAGGCAGATCGGTCCCCGGCCTCTGGATGTCGCTCACTGCGGCTATTGGCAGCTCACGCTGGCTGCCAGCCACTCACACTGGCTGCCGGCCACTCACTGTAGCCTATGGCAGCCCACTGCAGCAGGGGCTGCAGCCTACACCGTCGCCGGGGCTCGCACAGCCCAGCTCCAGGTGGAACTGTTGTTAGCTGTGGAGGGCAGTGTCACTGGCCCTCATACGTGGGATCCGAACCAGGGCCGCTGGCATCCCAAAACCAGCTCTTAACCAATGCGCCACTCGGCTGTCCCAAAAATTACTTTTTAATATAACACATTATAACACATTCATTCTCAAATACTTAAACAATAAGTTCATTAACGTTAAAATACATGGAGCTGAAATACATTGATTTAAGTTTTTTTCATCAATTACCCAGAATAATGGGGGTAATGTTTGATGGATAGATTATCTACAGATGTCAGAGACAAAATGCAGCTCACATTCATAGCACTTAATGTGTTTTATCTACCAATCATCTGTCTACACCTCACAGTCTCCCCTAGACTGTGACCTCCCCCAGGCCAGGGACTGTGTCTAACTAGCCACTGTGTACTCTGTGGATCCTGATACAGAACCTCACCTTGCAAATGCTATGAATGCAATAAACACTTAGAGAGCAATGAATCTCCCAACCTCAATTTTAACCACTGGTGAGATCACTGTTCCTTTTCTGAAAACCTAATTTAAAAAATACCACCAATGGTCAAATATATGGTGATGGATGAAGAGCTGATTCTGGGTGGTAAACACACAAAGTAACACATAGATGATGTATTACAGGATTGTATACTTGAAACTTATTTAATTTTACTAACCACTGTCACGCCAATAAATTTTAATTAAAAAAATACAATGACTCTTTAGTATCTCCACTCCTTCTCCAAGAGACAGAAGAGTCTGGAAATGACACACCACCACAAAATGTCCAAAAAGCAACCAACACATACTATTCAGAGATCCAATGAGTATTTCTTGAGCATCTACGATGCGCCAGGCACTGTCCTAGGCAATAGAGATATAACAATGAACAAAACAGACAAATAAACACCCTGCCCTCATGGAAGCGGCATTCTGGTAAAGCAAAGAGATCAAAATAAATAAATAAATAAATAAAATATAAAGTGTTTTAAATAATCTATGAGACGACATCAAACAGGTAATACATTAAAAACAACGTAAAGCAGACATAGAAAATGGTGGGAAGGCTTTCCAATTTTAGACAGGTGGCCAGGGAAGGCCGCCTGAGAAGGTGACATTTGATTTAAAGACCTGAATGAAGCAAAGGAGTGAGCTATGTTGACATCTGGGTAACAGCATTTTCGGTAGAAACTCAACAGATGCCAAGGCCCTGGGGTGTTTGAGCAAGGAGCCCAGCATGGCCGGGGTAGAAGTCTGCAAGGCATAGAACAGTAGGCATTGAGGTCAGAGAGGTAACGGACTGGAAAGATGAGCCTCCAAATTAGAAATTACAATTGCCAGACAAGCCAGAGTACCTGGTATCACCTGAGGCTGATTCAGACACTCAGAATGATGAGCCAATTAGAACAATGGGTTCCAATAAGCTTGTTTCCTCAGGGCCATATTCAGGTATTAAATTGTCATTTGCATAAATTTACATACGTCTAAATAGCATGTATCATCTTGATTGAATAATTTTCATGGTAAAATTGTATTACTACTGCCCTGAAGATGGGCATTTCATGATTTATTCAATTCTCTATTTCTTCTCACGTCTCAATATAATCGACCCAGAAGATATTTTATGCCAGAAATGAATCACAGAACAAAAGGAGACTGCATGTCAAGGAATTCTATAAATGATCACTCCATAGTATGGTGGGAAAAGAGCTCCTATTTTATGTTTAAATTTCTGTCACCTACCAGGGGGTCACACCAGCTGTGGGGATGAAAAGTCCAAAGCAATTCTAAGGCAGAACATTTCAAGAAGCAAATTTGATTTTCTTACAATCAATAACTAATCCCTGACAGAAGCGCTCCTTCCTACTCAGAGATCATTATCTCCTTCCAAAACGCTCAGGCACAAATGCATAAAGCTCAAAGGGCACTCCTACCTGTGTTTCAAAAAGCTTCACACTAAAAAAAAAATTTAAATCACACCATTTGTCACCATACCTCAGCTGAATGCCCAATCCTCCAGGATCTGTGGAATAAATCCCACTAATTATTTATTCCCAGCTTGATATCACTGATGAGGTTAACACGGAAGTGCGAGATTTGCTAATAACTCAGGGAATCTGAGTAAAAAGCAGAAAGAAATCGTGTAGGTTCACAAGCTTAAGCTAACACAAAGCTAGGCTTACATTTAAGACACAAAGGAATTTAGATTGTGTATCTCTGACTTTTCAGAATCCAGGCACAGGGCTTGACAAGTACACAGAGCCAACAAAACTTTTTTTTTTTTTTTCCAACTAATTTCTGGATCACAAAGGGAAGAACCACAATCTCGGATCTCTCAATTTTTACCAAAGAATTTAAGACAAGAAATCATTAAAAGTATAAATGGTTCAAGGACTCAGCCCCTGTAATTCCAATCACTGAAATTTGCAGAACCCAGACCACCAAATGAGTATCTGGCAAAGCTGGAAGCCCATGTAACTCCCATGGGTGCCAATAATTTCCACGCAGAATGTATGTGGATGGAGTTATTAGTAGCAACCCCGAAGAGGTTTACACCATTTTATGTGTGAGGCCTTTTGCATTGCCCAATCTCAGGATATCAGGTGGCCAAGTTAGAAAAGCTGTATTAGATGCTCTCAATGTCCTCAATTTAACCAAGTAATTGGATTTCCTATCACTTCCTTCCATAACCCCTACTGACGGATACACACAGGTGCTTGGTGCCCACAGCTTGCTCCCACCAGCTTAGCTGAGTGTCTACAAAAAGCCAACTGTATTTAGTCCCTACTCTGCTTATGCTGGGGTACTTATTATTTTAAATGCATAATCTAAATAATACATTGATAATATATAAACATGAAAAATACTCACCTTTATCCAACTAAGTTGCATGACTTGAAACATACCAATAAAAGTATACCGCTCAACACTGTTCTGAATTTAGGGGTGGGCTTGATAACTATAAAAGACTAGTAACCAACCATTCATAAAAACCTAGAAGGCAACAGTAGTTCGATGCTCAGCTCAAGCTGAGCTGCTGCTGAGCTGCCAACAGGTGGCAGGATGGTTCAGCTTAAATAAATAAATAAATAAATAAATAAATAAATAAATAAATAAAATAAAAACCTAGAAGTATTCTGTAATGAATTTGCCCTGCTCTTTAAAGAAACCCAAACAGGAGATTATAGGAGTTACATTATAGCTATGCTTTCTATAAGAAAGAAGATGCAGAATTTCTACCAGTAAACCCATGCTTGATGAAAGGGCCTTGAAACTATATCTAAACATGGGTGAGGATTTTAAGTTAAAATGGTATACATGCTTAAGGTTTGTATACATCACATTTATGATGCCTTGCTTTAGCCAACTGTTTTTAATGAAGGGACAATGTCTCCAAATCATCAACTCCGAGGACTTCTCCTGGTGTCTCGGCCCTAGGGTTATAGAACCCTAGGATAGCCTGTTCTCCAGGGTGTGAGCTGCAAGAAAGTGTCCATAAATTCACTAGTGCAAATACTGGCTAAAAGTTCCTCGGCTTATCACACGAGAAACGGTTTTGTCTACCAGGTACCCCTACCTGCGCAGGTCAGCTCTATGTTAATACTCCAGGAGAGCAACGAAGATGGCCTGATCCTCAAGGGAAATGGAGATGCAACGTTGTCCTTGTGTGACAGAAACCAAATAGCTCCTGCTGGGACTCCAAATGCTTCTCAGCCAGTATATTACTGTCGTAACAGACGCTGGAGCACATGAAGGAGAAAATCAAACTGGTCGCTTCCTGTGTGAGAGTACACGAGCAATTTTCCCTCATTTTTCCTTGTCTCTAGAGACTCACCACCTGTTGAAGAGTCCAAATTATCTTTTTTTTTTTTAACAGACTCAGTGGCATTAACTCTAACAGACCAACTGGCCTAATGCCATCAAAATGAATAATGGGAAAGAAAAAAAGGAGATTGAGAGGAGAGGGGCCTGCACTCGGAGCCAGGTTGAGAAAAGCCCACATGATTGGATACCATCAATTCTGGATATTCCTGAAGCTTTGAGAGATGAAGAAGTAGCGGCTACCCAAAGAGAGATGGAGGAATGTGGAAATTACATGGGCCAGAAACATGTATGTCCTGCCTTACATCCTCTCAGCCCACCTTTTAACTTTAGCAGCTGCTGAGGCAACCAGCGGTGCCCAGATGTTAGTACAAGGCTTTGGTTGCACTACTTACCTCCTTCTTTCTGACCTGAGGCTGTTCTGTGGAAGCCAATTTGGAAAGTCAGTGGGAACCCACTTTCAAGAGCAAGTACAAGGCAGGAACAACAGCAAACCCAGAAGGACAAAAAAGAGTTCACACCTCTATGGGGCAACCCTTGATCAATGGGAGAGGGGAGTCTGTGGTAAATTATACCATCTTCTGTACTAGAAGTCAAAAATTCTGAAGCATATTCTTTATGGTTCCTACAGGGAGACCAGTGGGATTCTGCTTTAATCACCCACAGTGTAACCACCAGCACAATAGCATGCCTTTTGGGAGCCTTTGTCAATTGCCATTATTTCCCTCTTCCTGGCCTACCCAGTCTACTTGCCTCGGACCACATTCCTGCACCCAAGCCTTCATGTCTTAGGCTCTGCTTTCTGGGGGAACCCACATAAAACAACAGGTCTGCATTGTTTCACAGGGTGCCTAACAATAACCAGAAGAATGATATGCTTGCTTTAATCTGTCATCTGTGATATTTGTTGGCCTTCCTCCTTTTCTTTCCCACCCAGATTTACTCCCCATAAACTGAAGTTCCACTTGGCATGACATCTCATTTCATTTCTCCTGCCAATCTTTAAGAACTATCCTGAGGAAGGCAGAGATGAATTTCCAGACAAGGGCCCAATCTAGACACTGTACGCAGAACGTAGCTGATGAAAATACTCATGATGAGTATCTCCAGGACACTTGCCTGGTGCTCGTGGGAGCCACACATTTAACAGCTCCACAGTCACTGGCAGCCATGAATGGTTAGTTGTGACCCAAACAAAGGAGGCAGCCACAACTGCACATGCTTCATCTGAGTAGATAGGGCAGATGAGGCAGTGATAGGGGCTCTGGGATCTGGGGCAATGGAATTAAGATTCGCTGACAGGCAGAACAGGAAAAGATTGTTTTACCCCATGAGCGGTTGTGACAAGACTAATGAGATTCTGTCTTATGTTTTACACTGTACATGGAACATGCTGAACTAGGATTCCTGTAACAAAGCACCAATCACTCCCCATCGGGGAAGAGAGGCCCCATGTATTATCTTTGGGTTCGTGACCAAAATCAATATAAAGCAGAAAAGTGCTTTGCAGAAGCAAAATGTGTGGGCTCCAACTGTGAGTTGCCATGATCTAAGTGGACTGCCTCAAGGTAAGTATTTTACAACCTAGGGAGCGAGGATCAAGATTAACGTCTTATCCAAAAGAATTGGAAACAGGCACTCAAACCAATACATGTAAATTCATAGCAGCACTATTCACAATAGCCAAAAGGTAGAAACAACTCAAATGTCCATCAAATGGATGGTGACTGGATGAACAAAGTGTCGTATAGCCATACAATGAAACATTATCCAGCCATACAAAGGAATGAAGTACTCATACATGCTACCTCATGATTGAAACTCAAAAGCATTATGCTGGGTGAAAGAAGTCAAACACAGAAAGTCATATATCATATGATTCCATTTACATGAAATGTCCAGAACAGGTAAAACCACAGACACAAAAAGAAGATTGGTGGTTGCCAAGGGCTCAGAAGGGGAAAATGAAGAGTAACTGCTTAATGGGCACAGGGTTTTATTTTGGGATGATGAAAATGTTTGGGAACTACATAGAAATGATGGGTTCACACTGTGAATGTACTAAACATCACTGAATTATCGACTTTAAAATGGTTATTTTGGGGCTGGCCAAGTGGCTCAGTTGGTTAAGAGCTCGCTCAAGAGTGTGAGCTGAGCTCTGAGCAACAGCAGTTCGAGGCCCAGCCCAAGCTGAGCTGTCACTGAGCTGCCAACAGGTGGCAGGATAGCTCAGCTAAAAAAAAAAAATGGTTATTTTATGGTAGGTGAATTTCACCTCCGTTTTGAAAGATGAAAAAGATTAATAATGCTTGAAGAATCAGACATCCCTCTACAGACAATTCTAACATGTCTATCTGCCTCTTCCCATGTCTTCCTACTCATCCTGGGTGGGCATCTTTTCTTTATTCCACATCCATAGAACACAACAGACTATTTTAAGGCTGGTCCCATTCCCCCTTAATACAAGCAGAACTATATACCCAGGGCTATAGGATAAAAACTGGGAGACATTCTAAAGAAAGGCTCAAATTTTCTTATTAAAATAGGAAGTAAGTCCACCACCACAAGAGTAAAAAATATTTGCTCATACTATCCCAAATTGTTAACTGTGGCTGTTTTAGAGTGGTGAGACCATATTGTTCCTTCCTCTATGCTCCAAATTTACTTATATACAATTATGTGGCTTTTATAATAAGAAAAAATGTCAAGCTAATGAGTTCTATTATTCCAGAATCTCCTTATAACATTGGATTACACACAGAGCAGAGTCCAGCAGCAGTAGTTCTCTCTCACGCTTCACCCAGAGGGGCTGCAAAACAGGAGTTCCAGCCAACACACATTAAAAGAAGAAAAAAAAAGCCAAAGCAACTGCTCCACCAAGTCTAGATTTGAAATTCTCTACTGTTCTGCATGTCCCAGAAAAAGGAAGGTATGGGCAAACTAAGTCTTTACAGAAATCCCCAAACCTCTGTTATGCAGCAGGCAGGCTCTTTGACACGAGTCACACCATCCTTTAAAGTTTCCATGGCTCATCCGTGCATTATTTATCTGATCTACCTGCACCACTGAGGTCAAGGCATTGAGAAAATAAGAAGTGTGCCTTGCAGAGGGCAACTCTGAAACAACTGAACAATGACAACGAAGAAATGGCTATTTTTAAAACCCTACTTGGAACAATTAATCTCTAATGCTGGTGGCTAAATATAAAACATACGACTTCTCTTGACCTTCCTCGGGACAAATCCAAAGGCAAATTTTTCCCATTCCCCCTTCTTTATTTTTCTCTGTAGCTTTTGATGCTACTGAGCACTCTCACCTTTCAAAGCTTCTAGGATGATAAGCCCTCCCACTTTTCCTCCTGTGTCTGAGGACACATCCTTTTTCTCACCAGTGTCTTCTATTTATCCCTCTTCACCCATCTGTGAATGAACACTTGCTGCTGTTGGAGACCTGCCCAGCCACATGTGAACAGACTCGGGGTACCTTGAAGGATGAGGAACAGGTAGTTCCTCGATACTCCCCACCCACTCCAGTTGCCCAGTCAACAGCCAGCCAACAAGGCTGGTGCAGCCTTCCAGGACTTTCAGGCTCCAGCCTGCCTGTGAACTGACAGCAGACACATAAGCAAGCCCAAGTGGGATCAGCCAGGCCCACTTCAGACCAGAAGAAATGCCCAGCATAACTGTAAGCTAAATAAACTGCAAGTTAAATAAGACATTACGTTTTAAGATGTCTGAACACATAACAAAGGGTAACTAGTAAACAAGATCTGATGTTGAATTTACAACATTTAAGGCTGGAGAGGATCTGAGAACATCTTCTAGCCCACACCCCTCTTTTGAATAAGAAATTGAGGCCCAGAGAGGCTGAGCAACTAATCCTAACACACACAGAGCCAAGAGTAGAAGAGCTCCTTATTCTAGGCCTCATGGGCCTTATTACTTCACACTATAACAAGGCCTTGATCTTTAACAAGGGTTTCTTATGTACCCCCAAAATGCCCATCAAGAGACTGTTAAGAGAACGGCGACACATGCACTCCATTAAATACCATGCAGCTAATCTTTTTAAAAATGGCAGAATCACACACATATACACTGGCATGGAAAGGTTTCCAAGATTATTGTGTAAAAAATACAAACACAAAATATGAAAAAATAAATAAATCACAAACCAGCTTACAAAATATGGCACCATTTCCAGCTCCTGTTGAAAACAATGCATACATACATATGCCTAGAATTGTTACATTGGGGGATGGGAATGGAGCAAAGGGACAGAGAGCGAGGAAGCAGCAAAGTACGTCTGACACATCAAAAAGCAAATCAAACCTCGACATGCACTACCAAAATAAAGGTTGTGTCAGAGAGAAATGTTCTTCCTCCTCTTCCCACAGAAACACACTGCAGAGGTCACTAGCAGGTCATTCCCAGATCACTCTCATGGCACCTTCGGCAGAGAACGCTGGCGATTATACTATTGGTCATCATTAGAATTATGATATCAATAGCTACTTTGATTAAACCTCTCTAAAGTATTAATTTGCTTATCTTGCAATACCTCTGTGAAACAAAAGAGGAACATGCTCCACCTACTTTATCGAACAAAAACTGAGGTACAAAAAAAAGCCAATAACTCAAGGTCAAGGCCAATGGTAGAACTGTCAGAAGACTCAAGTTTCCTGACTCTCAGTCCTGACTGTACCCACTAACGGCATGTCTGCATATTATTTGATATTTGAGATAATGAGGAAAGCACTCACAACATGATAAATCAAGTTGGCTTCAAAAGCAAGTAAATCAAAGCTGTTAGCCAAGGTCAGGATCTAAAGTTGCAGGAAGACTTCATATGAGAAAAGACAGGGATTTTTGTTTTTTTCCTTATTTCAAAGTCAATCGATGCTAGTTGTATTCTTTTGTATTTCAAAAATAAGGTTTTAAAGAGACACCACCTCAAGTTTGGCCAGTCTGTACTATGCATCCCACAGTGGGAAAGAATATTTATGGCTTTACAATGTGCACAAATCCCTGGGAGGCTGTCTATACTGTCCCAAGGGAGGAATGCTTCTTCCTCAAAGAGACTTGAAGGAGAGCTGAAGAGGGAGTGCACCCCTTCAATCCCATCCCCAATTCTTGAGATCCCCATTTACCTTAGACAACCAAAGGTAAGGGAGATGGCAAGAACCACTGTCGGTATCCACCCACAGCGGGCTGAGGCAGGAGGATGCCCTGCGGTGGGTCCTCACGGCGGCGGCCGAGTGCTTGCAGCCCATGAGGAGGGCCAGAGGTCCCAGCGAAAGCCCCGCCAGTGCTGCCTCACCCAGCACGGCTCACAGGCTGTCAAGCTTCCGCCTCACGTGTACATTCAGTCCAACCTCTTCTCCACTCTGCCAGCGCAGAGTATGGGGGAAATAAAACTTCAGAAATATGAAATTCGCCCCTTCAGCAGTTGTGCCACCCAGCTCTTCTCAGATTTGTGCAGAATCTTGGCACAGGGGCTTCAAGGCTGCAAAATTTGGGGCCCCTTTCATTCCATGGCTGGGCCTGGGGATCTTCTGAGCAGGGCTGATGGAGTGGGACTGCAAGAGCATTCTTGCTTCGCCGATAAAATCTGTCTCGATTGCTAGCTGCATCCCGCACTGGGGGAGATGCCCAAGAGTCTCAGACACGTGATGGATGAGCTGTCTCATACCTGGCAAGAGAGCAGGGCCTTTCCCAAGAGCATAAGTTCCACTGCAAAACCACCCCATGGCCTTGCTTCTTCACATACACTGAAACACAATAGCCCAGCATTTGGGGGTACAGAAGAGCCCCAGATGAAGAGCCAAACACATGGGGATAATTTCCAAGTCTCGCCTCTGGCACATACTAGCCATGTGGCCATTTAACCTTTCTGAGCCTCAGTTTCCTCATCTGCAAAATGGAGCTATAATACCTACCTACTAGGATTGTTGTGAGAATTGTATGAGGCAGTAGTTCTCAACTAGAGGTGATTCTGTCCCCCACCCCACACCCCACCCCCGGAATCATTTGGCAAAAGCAGAAGATTTGTTTGGTTGTCAAAACTAATGATGGGTGATGTTGTATAATACTGAACGTTAACTGTGATTGAATGTTATATATAGATGGAATGAGGAGTACAGTGTGGGAGTGGGGTCAGGGGAGTTGTAGTAGATATGTATGATATGGGGGGGAGTGGCGAGGTGGATTGGGGGAGGGGGGTTGTCACTTTGAGGGTAAAAAGTATAACTATTGCACTGTGGTAAAAAAATAAATTTAAAAAAAAATCAGACCACAAAAAAACAAAACAAACCAAAAAACACTGATGATGGGGGTGCTACTGGCATCTAGTGGGTGGAGGCTAGGGAGGCTGCTAACCATCCTACAGCGCTTAGGACAGCCCCTTACAGCAAAGAATTAGCTGCCGAAAATATCAATAATGCCAGCACTGAGAAACCCTGGCATCAGGTGACATATATGGAAGGATTTAGGAACTATAGTGCACTATTTATCATTTTTACAATGAGAGGAGAACACGTTTTTGTGGCATTTGAACAAACTATTCCCATAGGATCAAAGCAGTTCCCTGTTGTTCTTATTTTTTACATCAATACAAGATGAGAATCTAGGAACTTCAAATATCTACACTATAAGCTGTAAAGGAGAGAACATGAAGGTCAATGCACAGCACACAGTAGGCAGTTTATAAATGCCTGCTATCCAGTGAACAAAAAAAAAAAAGGCTTTTAAATCCAAAGAGGTATGCAGATCTGCCAAGTAGCAGGGCTTAAGGGGGGTAAAAAGATGCCATTAAGATAAGCTGTCAAGGAGACAAATGAAAACCAAATATCCTAAATACACATATCAGGCATCAGCATCTTTTCCAGCTGCTGACCTGGCCAAGAAGGATTCAAAGAAAAGAAAGGTCCTGAAGGCAAATGCCAACCTACTAATGGAACTCAGGATTCCATTGAAAATGTCCCTGTATCCTAACCCCAAATGGGCTTCTTGATAACTTCTCTAGGCTGTCAAGGGTAGGTGTCAAGGAGCCTATGAAGGGCTGTAAAAGCAGCCAAGGGTAGAAGATGATGGGGGTAAAGTTTGCCCTAGAGAGAAATATGATCATCAGATATGTAGTATGGACAAGAGAGGTTGGGGATGTTGGTGCCTGCCGAACCAAAAACCTGCAATTCAGGATTAGAAGGCGATCTCAAGAACACAAGAACTCCAATGGATGGATAGATGGTGGATGGATTGGTATAGATGGATGGGTACATGGGTGGATGGGATAGCTTATCCAGCCCAGAACCAAGTCCACTCATACTAACCCCAAAACACTCAATTAACTTCCCAAATATTTTCCTTTTCCTACATGACATAGTCAAGATCTATGAGTTATAAAATCTTCCCTTCTTGGGCTGAAAAGTATCAATTTACTCTTCCACATTTCAGGAAGTGCCCCATGTTCTATTCTAAGGTACCAGAGACAAAAATCTCTGGCCATACTGCAGATAAGGGAAGGCAGCCCAGTCCACTGGCTTTGGAGTATCAGAGACCTGGGTTCAAAATTCAGCCTCTCACCAGGTATGGGACCTAAGGTAATTATTTATAACCTCTCAGGGTTTTATTATCATCATTACCTATCTCAGAACTAAAACATACCTTGTAAGAATCTTGTAAGTATTAAATGAAATAATGTCTATTAAGATACTTATACTGTGCCTAGCATTTTGATCAATTTTGATAGAAACTGGCATAATAATTTTATATATTCATATATTATTGGTAATCCGTAAGTTTCTTTCATGATATGCAAACTATATCTCCATAAAGTTGTTTTTTAAAAAAAGATAAGTGCCGAAAATAGCATACTTGAATGGACTGCAGAGATGGCCTGACCATAAAAGCCAACCTTCAACCTACTGTCAGTTAATCACTGACGTGCCCCAGCCTTCCTTTCTATTTATTTATTTATTTATTTTTTTTTTTTATTTTTTTTTTTTTTTGAGGGCAGTGTCACTGGCCCTCATATGTGGGATCTGAACCGGGGCCACTGGCTTCCCAAGCCAGCGCCCAACCACCACGCCACTTGGCCAGCCCCAACCTTCCTTTCTAAATCTCTGTCTTCCATAACACAGCATCCTCCCTGCTTTCCAAGGCCCAGTAGTCTAAGCAGCTCTCCATATTAGCCTAATGTAGTGACCCTATAATGTGTCCTTTCCCCCAATTCTCTTTAACTCCCAGAAAACCAGTTTTCCTTGGCAGTCAGAGTCAGCTAGAAAAGAGCAAGTAAATAATTACTTTCCTTAAAATTCATACTACCATGTCAACGATTTATAGGAATATAGCATTTTTTAAATAACAGGATCTTGTTTGAAAATTTTAGACTCTACATGATTTTTAAACACCTTTTTATATGGAAATAATTTCAAACTTGAAGAAAGTTACACAAAAAGAACACCTGTGCACCCTTTTTTCAGTTTCACCAATCATTAACATTTTATCCCATTTGTTTTATCGTGTGTTCCCTCTCTTCTTTTTCTCCCCTTCTATACACACACACACACACACACACACACACACACACACACAAATAATTTTTTTAACCATTTCATGGTAAGTTACATATATCATAGCCTTTTACCCTTAAATATAAACTACTCCAGTGTGTCTTTTCTAAAAACAAGGACATTTTCTTCCATAATCACAATACAGTTATAAACTACCATATTAATCCACTGCCCATCATCTGATTTTATCAGTATAAAATCAGATCTAGTTTAGGGTCAAGGATTGCATTTAGTCATCATGTCTCTAGCCTCATTCAATCTGGAACATTTCAACAGCCTTCTCGATCATTTATGGCACCGACAATTTTAAAGCATATAGTGTACATGAATTCTCCCTCTTGTTTTTCTAGTCCCTAGCCTTGCTTAGTTTTCCTCACAGAACCTATCGCTGCCTGACAGCCCATATGTTTGTTGACTGTCTCCCACAACAAGTACCAACTCCCCATGGCCACACTCCATAGTCCATCATCACATCCCCAGCACTCAAACACCATGGCGCACAGGCGTTCAGTATTTGTTGAACACTATTCCCAAGTTGACCTTCTAAGCTTCTCTCCCAATATCAGCAAAACAGGGGCAAGACAAACCTACTCTGAACAGAGGCCCCCAACTATATGCCTGGATGCTCTTATCCTTAGCGTGTTCATCCATACTTGTTTATAGTGAAGATCAGGGCAGGAAACGTCCTCAGACAGAGGTGTGTATCCTGCCTCAAATCAAAACTTCTCACAGAGGCCTGTCAATATAAAATCAGCCACTGATATTCTCTAGACAGAAACAGCAACTAAACTATTTATTCTAGAACCAAGCCTTATGTAAGTACAGATCAATAGTGGAAAAATTAGTTCAACTGCATCAAAATTGTTCTTTTTTTTTTCCTAAAAAAATTTTTTTTTTTTCAAATCTGAAGATCCCCTTGGCCTAAGATCATCATCCAGGCTAACATTTGATACTTTTCTTTTGAGCAAGGCAGGCAGCCTAACATTAAAATTATGCTTGAGAAGGTATATAAAATGGTTATACTTTATTAAGACAATAAAAAATCCCCAAACTTTATTGTTTTAATAAAAGCTGTTCTCAAATTGTGCTTTATTTACTTAATTTGATGGTATATTTAGGAGGAGGATGTTTTACACTTAATTTTAAGTACCCAAGAGGTAATTATCTGTGAAAAATTCTAGAAGAAAAATGGCACTGAGCTTAATATAACATGAATGTAAAATTGCCCAATAGCAGAAAACAGGAAGATAGAGCCAAGGGAAGAGTAAATTCTCAGATGAACTCGTCCAACTTTACTTACTATGAGTTTATCAAGCTTAAACCCATTATTTTCTATTTCCCCAAAAGACTTGCTACTACAGAAAAGAGTGCCCCCCCCAATGATGTTTTGCTTTTCAACCTGGGGCACTTTATGGCCTCACGGTCTCAGTGGCAATGTGATTCATTTTGCTTTTACCCAACAATTTGGAGGGAAAATTTTAAATATTAAATCAGACCAGTATATTATACAATAAGATACATGAGTTGAGGGACGGCCGGGTGGCGCATTTGTTAAGAGTTGGCTTGGGATGCCAGCTCTGAGCAGCAGGGCCCCGGTTCCGATCCCACATGAGGGCCAGTGACGCTGAGGCCTCTACAGCTAAGATGGTGAACAACAGCTCGATCAGCTGGGCTGCCATGTGTCGCCAGCGACAGTATAGGCTGCAGCCCCTGCTGCAGTGGGCTGCCATGAGCTACTGTGAATGGCTGGCAGCCAGCGTGAGCAACTGGCAGCCGGTATGAACTGCCGTGAGCCACCGTGAGCAGCTGTCCAATGACCAGTGACAGACTGCCCCAGCCTGGAAGAGCACAATGATCACAATACCAACATGGGCCAGTGAAGTGACATCCTCTACAACTAGACTGAAGAACGAAAGGACAGCAACTTACCTGTTCCCCTTCCCTGATTCCCCAACGCTGTTCCCCTCCCCCAATTCCCCAATAAAAGCTTAAAATACACACACACACACACACACACACACACACACACACACACACACACATACATGAGTTGAATTTTTTGAGACACATGGGATTTCTAAGCATTTTCAGGTAGGCAGCATTAACCCCCTACACCCTCCAGTGTCATTCACTCTCATGAGGTCCACGGCTGGAAAAGTTCTGCTCCCAGAACCCAGGCCCCAGACAGGCACTCCTTCTGCTATCAGCCACGCACCCGTCCACTGAAGGCTTCAGCTGAGGAAGAGGCCGCTCGACATGATTATTAGTCACTGTTTAATTCAAATAAAGGGGGAAATGGAGGATTTCCCCCAAACAGCATTCAACTTTAAATACTTCAAACCATATCAAGTAAAATCAATCCTGAGTAACAAGAACTAAAGCCTAATCTGAATTGGCAGGAATTTGGAAATTATCAAATATCTTCAAGAACATTTGGTTTTAAGAATTTCAAGTGAAGAATATAATGAGAAAGTTAATCAGTGACTGCCTGGTAAAGAGCGACTGCCTGCGGATAATGGACCAACTTGACAGTGGCCTAAGAGAGCACAGAACTCAGCCAGACAGCTTCGGCTCCACCTTCAAAAAACTTGTTTTATAAATTTAACTTTTAACCATTTGAGTAACTACACGTTATTTTATATGTGTGTGTCTGTGTGTGTGTGTGTGTGTGTGTATTCCAACAATGCACAATATGAAAATTTCAAATTTTATAGTATCAAATGGTATGCGTAAATCCCTACTTTTTTTCTTTCTTCCTTTCAACATTAAATCCCCAGCTCCTCCTTCCTTCCCACGGCAAACCACTCTTACTAGCCCTTTGTGTGTCCTTCCAAAGACTCTGTGTGTGTGTGTGTGTGTGTGTGTGTGTGTGTGTGTGTGTGTGTGTGTGTACTTACTGTTTTCTATTTGTTTTGACTGACTGATTGGTCCCACAATGGTATATACCTCCCCCACCATTTTTTCAAAAACTTTTCACCAATTTTAATATATAGTTATTTAAGTAAAAAAAAAAAATAATACCTTCTGATTATTTTAGAGATTCATTTATTTATTGAAAACACCCCATTTTGCTGGTTGTGCATACAGTCTTGGACAGTCCAGTACTGGGCGTTTCCCAGGGAGGGCACCTCATGAGACTCGACTTGGCAGGAAATTAACTTTCATAAGGACATTAACTCAGTGTCTGGCTGTACAGTAGGAACACAATAAACATGATCTCATTTAATTCTCACCACAGCCCCCAATTCAATCTTCACATCAACAATGATTGCTGTCCCCATTTCATAGGTGGGGCACTGAGGTTCAGAGAGTAACTGGCCCCGAGTGGCACTATAGGGCTAGTTTTTGAACCCAATTCTGTCCACCCCACAGCGCCACAGCAAGTGAGATTGGAGTCTCTTGCCACAAGACCACACAATATGAACAATGCCAAAGTAATTAAGTCTGGATTATACCAGAACTTTCTGATGCCTGAGGAGTATAATCACGTGAGCCGTCTATCAAACCTTATTATGGGAGAGCATTACAATCAAGTTTTAGGGGAGGTTCTTAGCTACTACTCAGTGATCCATCTTCAGGTGGAAGGAACCTAGCTCCACAACCCGGTTACATGTCAACACAGATGTTCTAGCAGAGCTGCAGGAGTCTGCGTTATAAAAGAACTCATATTTGCAAAGTGTTAATGTCATTTAATCCTAAAAACCATCCTGTACAGTTGAAATTATTTTCCCAATTTACAGAGGTGGAAACTGAGGCTAAGACAAATTAAATTACTCTAGATTACAAGACTAGTTAGTTGCTGAGAGCGGCCCAGGCACAGCCAGAAACCAGGTCCTTTGACTCCAATTCCCTACTCCATCCACCATCCCAAATGCTCCATTTGTTCTCAAAAATTTCACTTATATCAAAAAAGATGTGAAAAGTAAAAAGACAAGCCACATAATGGGAGAAAATATTAGCAAATCATATATCTGATAAGGGTCTAGTATCCAGAATATATAAAGAACTCTCACAACTCAACAAAATGGAAATGACAAAGGATTTAAGTAGACATTTCTCCAAAGAAGATATATGAATGGCCAACAAGCACATAAAGAGATGATCAATATCATTAGGGAAATGCAAATTAAAATCACAATGAGACAACTTCAAACCCACTAGGATGGCTATAATAAAAAACAGACAGTATCAAGTGTTGACAAAGATGTACTGAAATTGGAACCCTCATACATTGCCAATGGGAATGTAAAATGGTGCAGCCACTATGGAAAACATTATGGCAGTTCCTCAAAAAGTTAAACATAGTTATATATGACCCAGCCATTCCACTTTTAGGTATATACCCAAAAGAAATGAAAACATATATTCACACAGAAACTTGTATACAAATGTTCATTGTAACACTGTTCATAATAGCCAAAAAGTGAAAGCAATCCAAATATCCATCAACTGCTGAATGGATAAAAGAAGTGACATACCCATATAATGGAATATTATTCAGGCACAAAACGGAATGAAGTATCGATTCATGCCACAACATGAAAGAATCTTAAAAACATTATGCTAAGTGAAATATGCCAGATATAAAAGGCCATATATTTAATAATTCCATTACATGAAGTGTTCAGAATAGGCAAATCTAAGGAGACAGTGGTTTGTGGTTATCAGGGGTCGGGAGAGAGGGTGGGTGGGTCATAAGCAATGACTGACTGCTAACGGTCACAGGGGGGCTTCTTTTGGGGGTGATAAAATATTCTGGAATGAGATAGTGATGATGGTTGTACAACTTTATGAATATACTAAAACCACTGAATTGTAAACCTTAAAAGGGTAAATTTTATGATATGTGAATTACATCTCAAGTTTTTAAAAATATATCATAGCCACTTGCTAGCTATGCAAGCCTGGGAAAGCATATTACTCATCCTTTCCATGCCTCGGTACCCTCACTATAAAATACAGTAACAGTATACCTGCCTCACTGGGCTGTTCTGAGAAAAATGTAAGATAATCCAAGAATAGTGCTTTTCTTAGTACCTGCCACATACATAGCAATGTGTTGACAGATGCTGTTTATTATTTCCTTTTCCCCAAAATGTTTCCCTTTTGCCTGTTATTTTCTTCTCACTTAAAAAAAAAAAAAAACACAAAAAAAGTGAAGACATTTTGCTTGAAAGTTACTCTTGATTTTCAGCTATTAGCTAGGAAGCTAATAGCTCTCTCTAAATAAACAGATTTCTCAAATACTTAATATAATACAAAATGCAATAATATTTTAGGATCATAAAATATGATAACTTGGATATAATTCTTAAGGAACCAAAGCCCAACACCACTGCTCATAATACACTGCTGTTACTAGTACTAATAATGGGGAGGAGTAAGGAAGGGGAAAGGAGGGTTGACAATTATTGAGAGCTTAAAATGCACTCAGTGGTGTATGTCCACTACCACTTGTGACAGTGGCCGGTATGGAGGATGCAACTATGATTTCCCAAACATGAGGGATAAGGCGCACATGCACGCACACAGACGCGCTGTAATACAGGTGAGCACTGATATACATGGAAACACCAGGCAGGTCAGGAAGGCGTCACAGAAGTCTAGGAGCCTTGAAAACCACTGGCCACTGGCCACATGAAGAACAGAGAGGGAAGGCATTCCTAGCAGAGGAAACAGCAGGAAGCGCGATAGTACGGTGTGCCTGGGAACTGCTTGTCTAGAACACTGTGCACAAGGGTGGAGGTGGAGGGAAAGAAACTGGACCTGCAATGGATGGGTACCCAACACCAAGGTAAAGCTCTGGATTTTGTCTTAGGAAGTGGAGTGCCGTGAGAGGTTGTTGGAGCCGGGGAGTAGCACCGTCAGCAACCCTGCCTTGCTCCTCACAAAAGCTCAAACCAGATGTTTTCTTGACAAACAGCAGCAGTGGGGTGAATGTGTAGTAGAATCTGACCACAAGAGAACCCCAGTTCCTGCCTTCAGACAAGTAAGGCCAATGTCCCTGTTGCACAGACCAGGCAACTCGAGAAGAGAGAGTGATCAAGATATTTAATGCCAAGGCCACAGAGCAGACCAGAACTCCTGATAGGAAGGATGGAAGGGAGGGAAGGACCGAGGGATGGATGAGCACCAATCATTTTAGATTTAAAAAACAAACAAAAAAAAACTGTCCATAGCGCAAGAGGAGATCAACCTAAGCATTGGTAAACTCCTCCTTAATATCTGTAAAGCACTAACTGAAGCTCTATCAGCACGGTTTAACAGGACTTTCTGTGATGATGGAAACGTGCTGCCCAATACTGCAAATGTGGTACTGAGTGCATGAAATGTAGCTAAGCACAACTGAAAAACTGAATTTTAAATTTTATTTAATTTCAGTTAACTGAATTTAAATAGCCTCATATGGCTAGAGGCTTCCATTTTGGATCACACAGTTTTAGAACCTACCTGTTGTCCTATTCCATGGAACTGTTTTTAGACAAGTGGAACAAAGGGAGCTTTGAATCCCCTCCCATTTTTTAAACATTCTATTACTTCCAGTTCTTCCAAATAGTTCTGAGAGGCCTCAAATTTGTTTAATCATAAAAGAGAGGTATGCAGTATCATTTGTTAGATTACCACCAAAATTCTTAGCATTCAATGAGTTGCCAGCAGTCTGCTCTCAATGTGAATAAAATTCGGTACCGTTTTGAGGAGAATCAATGCGTATGTCTTCATTATTAGCATAAATATTTTGGTGCGCATTTTCATACAAATAGTAGGTTGAGGTGAGGCCAGAACATTGAACCAGATGACATCTGAAGTCCCTTGTAACCGAGTGGTTTAGATTCTACATGTCTGGGTTAATCTCAGCAAGCAGGTGCTTCCTGCTGTGATGCATCCTAACCAAGACATCAAAGCACCGCTCCAATGCCCTCTGGCTCATGGGTGGAGAGGCGGGAGGGTTGCAGTCTTTCACCACCAGGAGATGGTGAAGGTTGCTGGGAGAGACAATGAAACAGTAGCTTCAAATCTCCTCGCTTGACACTTGGCTGTGGATTTAACATACGGTCAGAATTCCACACCCACACATCCCCTTTCTAATTCCCCAGAAATAGTCCACACATCCTCCACGCCTTCCCCCAAATAAGTCTGCACCTGGCAACCTGGCTAGCAGGGGCAGGGTCACCACCTGCACTTCTCAACCCATACACTTCTGTACACTCAACCAAGCACACAGCCCTCCGGACAGGTGATACCCACAGAGCACACTCTCCCAGGTGAGAGCGGATGTGGAGCCAGTTTGCCAGGCTAGCCCACCACTCTTCAGCCTCCTTTCTTACTGTCCAGTGCTCTGTCATGCCCTGTTTGAACCCCTACATTGTTGGGGGATACCAGATGTCGTGGCAAAAGCAGGGGATATGAGATAGGAACTACATACATCATAGGTTTCAGCTGTCACAAGGAGGTTGTGTAAACATGGGCAGGTCCGTTTTGGCTTTGGCTTCCTCAAGGCTACAGGGGAGAGGGGAGCGCTGTCTGGCCTCCTCTTGGGGCCATCCACACCCAGCCACCACAGAGGGAACAGTGCTCTAATACCTCACACGAATTTGTATGCCAACTATCATTCCAGGGGAGTGGGGGGAAAAACAGAAAAACACTAGTGATGCGGGCAGCTTCCAGCACGAATATTAATATATACACTCCCTGACACTCAGCAGCTTTTATTGCTCATTCAAGACCTCCTATGACTTATAATGAATTTAAAATCCTATATTAGGCATTCATATTCTTCCATGACCAAATCTGCATGAGACTGTACCCTGAAATTTACATTTTAATTTGGACTTACCTGACAAGGACAGGGAGCCCTGACCAGACACTAAAGCGGTTTGCCAGAGCGTCTTCAACCTCTTTATACAGACAAAGAGTCCCTGGGACCTACTGTCCTCCTAGGTGAATGTGGTAATCACTGTCTGCTCTCAGAGAGCACACGTTCAAGTGCAGGAGTCAGACAGGGAACAGGATCATTGGAGCCCAAAGTAGTAAATGCAAAGGATTTCAAGCACAATGAATATGGTAAAAGCCCCAAACACCTACATGTCCATACTTAACTTCCCCACAGATGAAAAAAGCTACATTTTCCATTGTTAGATGGATAAACCACCAGTAAAGACATCTCTTTATTCACTCAACTTCCCATCTGGATCTAAACAAGAGGAGGACAAGGAATACGGGATGAGAAAGGACTGGGAAAGAAGGGCATGTAGCTGACTGGAAGATAAAGCATAAAGGACATCCTAGAAATGTTCTAAAATACAGGCCACCAGTCATACTCTCAACAAACATTTTAACGCTACAGCCAGCCAAGTACAGAGAAGAGGCGGTGGACAAAACCTGGTCTTATAGTCCATCCCCACGGAGAGGCAAGCTGCTCATGAAAAGCAATGTGCGCAATTGCTATGCATGTGCATGTACAGAAAAAAGACTGGAAGGATGGGCCCAAAGGGAGTCATGAGATCTGTTTCTATTTATCCACACAGCAAAGTGTCTGGAAGGGTGTACACCCAAATGGCATCATCCGAGATTAGGTCTGGGGCTGGGCTTTTGATTTTTTTCCCTCTTCTTTAGACTTTCTTATCTTCTGGATGTTTTATATTGTTTGTAAGTAATAGTCACAATTATTTAAAAATAATGTTACTTCCATTATGGGGGGGAAAAAAAAAGCAATCACCAGTGAATTCATAAGAGTGTGTTTGTGGTGGGGATGGTGGTACCAGTCAGAAGCCAGCTGAGCTAAAAAGGGAAGTTCTGAGCTGCATCAAGAGTGTGAACCACCACATCCCATCTCACTGTTGTTTAATGGTTGAAAATCTCTATTTTAGAGGAAGCGATAATCATTAGCACATGTCACACATTTATCCATTAGGGCTGAAAGTCAGGGCAGAAGGTATTAATGCCCAGTTAGCATCAGAGTAGGCTAGTGAATTACCCACTTAGGATACAAGTCACTTGCACAAGTAAATCCACCTTCCATATGTGGCTCAGAAAAATCAGAGAAATACTGAAAATGCAATAAGTCTCCATCAAGTGTAGTCTTTAAAAATTCTTTTAATTGGTCAGATGAAAGCTCATGAAACTAAAATCTTCAAAATTTGAATGTCCTTTAAATGCTTCCTAATCACTTGATCATTGTCCTTGTTATCCCACTTTTCCCACAAGTCAAAAGTAAATTGAAAACAGCATTATTCATAAGTTTCTCTGAATCCTCAACCCATCCCCCATCAAATATAGATTTCTGTTGGTTTTGAATGACCCTTAGTTCCCTAATGTGGCCATGTGAATGGAATGGAACCCATCTGTAAAAAAAAACAAACAAAAAAAAACATAACCACAAATGGGTTAAGTAAGAGGCACACTTGTTTTCTTGAGGGTTTGTCAAAGCTCCAAGGGTGGCCAAGACACTACACTTCCCAGCACCAGTCTCACTAAAAAGGTGCCCCGAACTCCTCCTAGGGCTTCATGTCAGCAACTGGCTTTCTCTTGCATTGTCTTGCTTGAGCAAGACACATGACAACTTTTAGGAGGCAGAAGTCACCATTTCCAAGATGAGGACAGAAAATTAGAAAAAATAAAGGGGAACTGAGCAGGGATGCTCAGCACAGAATTGGCAGCATGGGGATTTAAACATAAGTCTTCTCACCGTGTATCCTACAGGATTCTAAACCAGAACGTGGTGAATTGAAACAGATATATTCAACCGGAAGATCCTTTTCATTCAAAATTCGTGGGTGCCTGCCAAAAACGCTGTTGGGCAGTTTCTGTCCATCTAGAAACAGAAACTAGTCTAAAAAGGACAGACCCCATCTCGCATGGAGAGAACATAGCAGTAAAAACTGACACCTGCAAGGTAAGAGCAGGAAACAAAGAGGTGTGAGTTCAAGTGTTAGCTGCACAACCCTCCTTATTGGAGCTTCCTCATGTGTAAACCAAAGGGAGCTGGACTAGATAGCCAGATTTTTAGATTTCCAAGGCCAATGATTTTTTTTTAACATGGGAATTAATTTAAGAGTATTTTTAATCTGAGAATGAATTTGGAAATTAATTGGGAATCACTTTTGATTGCTTAGAGAACACTGTTAAGAACAAAAAGTACCATACACTCACTAAAATAGTTAAAAGTAAAAAGACAGTATCAGCTGTTGATACACATAACAGCATGGATGAAATTCAGAAGCATTATGCTAAGTGAAAGAAGTCTGATGTGAAAGGCAGTATAATGCCACTTATAGAACACTCTAGGAAAAGCAAAACTATAAACAGAAAATGGATCAGCAGTTACCAAGAGCTGGGGTGAAAGAGAGGGCATTGAGGGAACTTCTGGGAATGGTGGGATTATGATTGTGGTGCTGGTTACATGACTGCATACCTGTCAGAACTCAAACTTTACACTTAAAAGGTGTGCATTTTACACTTCGAAGGCATGGATTTTACTTTATGTAAATTATAGCTCAATAAACCTGAATTTTTTAAAAAGGCCATCAATCAATACTCTACCATCTTCTACTATAAAAAGAATATTTTAACCCTCCAAAAGCAAAGAAATGTCACTTCTAAATAAAGAACAGTCCTTTATAGAGAATTAAAGGTGTCTTTGGGAGTAATTCCCTCCTTGTTTTTCTCATTTCACTTTCTAGACTGATAAAACTGACTGACTTCAGAATCACTGGACTGGTCATCTTTAAAGCCCTTTGCAGCTCAGGGTTCGGTAGATCTGGTTATCCTGCAGTTCTCACTAAGGTGATTTTCAACGATAGCACCATTACATCTATTGGGTGGTGGGAAAAGCCATGAAGCATTTTTGCAATGAAAACCATAGAAAAAATATGTCATAACTTTTCCCACAACCCAATATCTAATACCTGTTCCAGGAAACACTTGATTTTACATCAAAAGTTGTTAACAGGTAAAACTCCAAGCAGCTATAGGAGAATGTTGTCTATAATCTATTAGGGAGGGGGGGGCCCGCCCTGCTGAGAGAGAATGAGGAAGAACAAGTGAAGAGGAAGAAGGCTTAGCATAAATCCCTCACAACCCTGATGCCAGGCAAGCAGCCACCCTACAGTGACCTGGATGGAGATCAAGTTTATATTCACTTTAAGCCTAACTTCATTTTCACTTCTAATTTCTGCCCAAGCAGCCCTGGACTTTATAATGTTTCCATTGAATAACAAGGTCTGTTCACAATTTAAAAATTATAATTCCCCAATTGATCACGACAGCTATGCAATAAGTGGGTGGTGGGTGGTGGTAGCAATCTCACCTCCAGTTCTCAAAGAAGGAATCCTATAGGCCCCAGTAACTAAATTATTATTTATTTTGGTTCTAATATTAATTGGTTAACTGTATTCTTGAAACTACCCAGATAACAGAAAATCAAATTCTTCAGAGAATCTTCAAATTCTCTTCGTATTTCTTTAAATCCTATTTCTTACTACCATTAGGATGGATATCTTTTTCTTTCCTTGTCTCCAGTGATTCCTCAAAACATAAATGTGTTTAAAGTTGGTCGACCCCTACCTGAATTCTTACACCCAAAAGGAATTCCAGATGAATCAATGACCTAAACATGATAATCAAACTATAAATTCACTGGAAGAAAAATGGAAGAAAACATTGGAAGAAGGCTTTTGTTGTTTTGAGCAGAGAAGCCCCTTTCTATACATGATGCAAAACCAAAAGCCAAAAATGAAAATAAGTTTGACCACAAAAAAAAATTAAACATTTGCATAGTAAAAATATGTACTCAAAGTCAAAATACAAATGACCTAAAAGGAGAAAATATACACAGTACAAATGACAGGCAAAGGACAAAAATACTTAATATACATACAGCTACTGCAAAGAAAAAGATGAACTCAATAGAAAAATGGGTGAAGAATACAAATTGGCCATTCACACAAAATACACGTGGCCGATAAACATTCGAAAACATACTCAGCCCTAGTCATGATTTTCGAAGTGAAAATGTAACTAATGGGGGATCCATTGTTTATATGTGAAGACTGTCAAAAACTGGATGTTAGTAAGAGCGACAGCAAGTGAGGGGGAAAACCACCCTTATACAGAAAATTGATGGGAATGCAAATTAGGGCAACGTTTTTGAAGACAATTTAGCAATGTCTATGAAAATTTAGAAGACACATACTTTATAACCCAATAATTCCACTGGTATAAATTCATACACACACACACACACACACACACACACACACCTAGAAATACAAAAAGATATGTACAAAGATGTTTATTATAGCATATGTATAACAACAAAAACCTATGTGTCTACCAGTACTTAAAGCACTGACATCCATTCCTTAGGACATCATCCGGCCATCCTAAAATGAGTATAGTAGATCCATATGTCTAATAGGAAAAGATCTCCAAACTATACTACTAACTAGGAAAGGGAGAGGCAAAACAGTATACATAATATAATCCCACTTGTGTGAAAAAAACAGATGTGGATACAGATACAGATATAGACACATACAAACTAGCACATGCCTAAATTTATTAGAATGACATACAAGGTTGGTTTAAAGCAATCATCTCTAATGATATTATATGGCAATAGTGGAGATATGTTCTTTTTATTTTATCCCCTTACTGTTTTATAAAAAGTAAAAAGATACACATAAAAAAAATTTAACTGTCCTGCCTACATGTTTATAAAATACTAATGAAATGTTCCAAACTCCTATTATAATTCCTAGAAAATAAAAGAGGCCAGAGGGAAAAAAGCTTTAGAAGTAGGTCTCTACCCACAATTACCCAGATTCTAGTTGGGACCAGTGCAGGGGGACATAAGGCTGAATACAAAAGTAGTAGGCAACTCAAGGGAAAAATAGATGTCTCTAGGAAGAAAAAAAAAAAATCTTTGAGAAGAAATCATTTCCGGTCGTATTTGGAGGCCAAACAGGGAGATCTAACTAAGCAAGACATTTCCCAGGTCCCTGAGCAAGATTGCAGCCACGTTCAGGTAAATGGGATTGTCAGAAGTTTCAGTGTGGGTCTTTCTAGCTGATGCATGGAATATGGAAAAGGAGTGCAATTAGAGACAATAACTAAATTTGAACTAATGATATAAAAAGGATAGGCCTTCAAACATTCAAATGAATCTTTCTTGCCCTGAAAAAAAAAAATCATTTTGCAATTATTTCCTGTATTTTAATCATTGGAAATTCTCTGAATAACCCATGAAAATGCTGACCTCCTATTTCCTGCACATCAGATCCAAAATCTCATACTGAATTCTGAGAAAATAATTCACACTTGAATGCCAAATTACCCGAGAGTGTTTTTACGCATTTAGAATGCAGAAGCGCATGCCAGAGTACTTCATCAATTTGGGGTCTAGGTTTTATTTAAGGATCAGTGACAACAGCGAGTCTTCATGAACAGTAAATCTGACTGCTCTGCCTCCAAATGAAATCATCCACGCAAGCTTCTCAACATACCAGTTAACAGCTGCCTAAATTGACAACACAGAAAGCAATGGGAAGTGTCTTTCCAGAATTGGTTCCAATCAAGTGCCTGCGTGCCTCTTCATTCTACCCACAATCAAATCCTAACACTTTTTTTTTGGCTTGAAATATAAATGGAGCAGGACAAGTCTGAATTCCATTACAATGGATAACTGCAAAAAAATTTACACGGATACATGAAAAACAGCTTTCCCCAAAGAAACAGATAACTGGGCTGACGGGTAGCTGTCCAAGTTATTGGAATGCCTGCTTGTTTTCCCATGGTTACTTACCTTAGAATTTGTTTCCATGTGGTATTTGGCACAAGCCCGAAGCTGAGTCACCCAAAACTGTTTCTCTTTTGCATCAGCAGCTGAAATAGAGAAAGAAACGCTTACAGAGATTGTTCCAAAACACATCCAACCTATTTCTACACCCACCTAAGGGGGTGAGGAGCAGGGGAGTGAGGGGTAGAGGGAGAAGGGAAAACAAATGCAGATCTTGATTCTCAAGCTGCCTGTACTTACGCCAAACACACACACACACACACACACACACACAAATCACAACTAACTCTCAACGGAAAATTATCTCTTAATGCCACATTAAAAATGTACTCTAAAATGTCTGTTATAGGAAAAATTTTGCCATTTTTGTAACCTCCTCTGAAAAAGTTATTTCTACTCCTTCAAAAAGGCAGCAAGGAAGGGAAAACATGATTATTTTTAAATGCCTCTGCCACATGTGGCTAATATGAGGACCAAAGTATAGCTTTTCAGAGCCTCTTGTTATCTACCCGAGTTGTACTGTGGAGTTCCTAGCACTTACGAAATAAATGTTCAGTTGAATTACCATTTTAACATGTATTCTCAAGGATTCATATTAAGATTGGACAGAGCAAGATACCAAATGCTGCCTTAGGGATCCTCTGATTTCCCCCAAGAGATATTCAAGTACAACTCAACTGCACATCTACATCCCCATCTCTCAAATACATGAATTTCCTTAAAATATTACAGATATATAACAAGTTCTAATAAAATTTAAATATTTGATTTAAGTGCACAATTAGCAACATAAACATTTTAATATTAACTGCACAAATGTTGACGATGCCAAAAACAAAACATTCCCCTAGAAATTATAATTGTGCACAAAAATGGGTCTACGTGTCATTGGTCAATAAAACGCAACTTCAGCTGAAATTTCAGGTGGAGAAACCTAGAGTTGTAGCACAGTGTGAACTCAGGTGAACTGAACTTCCAAAGAAAGGACTGTCCAAAAACTAGAGCCTTGGTTCTTAGGAATCATGAAGAATTGCCAGTTTGTGGCAGTGCTGCCCCAAAGGCTCAGCACCAAAAATGTTCCCCAAAAACTGTACAACTAATGACATCAAGATTCAACTCCATGTGCAGGTGAGATGTAAAATAAGAAAACAACAACACCCAGATCCTTGTGAAATGGGCCAAGAACTAGCCCTAAATAGGCAGAAATGTATCCTGTCTTTTTTGTAGTTGCCAAGTGTAAGTTAACTTAGCCCCCATGATAATTTCATGCAGATAAGAAAACTATAATATTTGTTATTAAAACTACCCTTTAAAAAAATCCTGGGGTTTAATAATCCATAGAATAACAACTCAAAGTCAAAATGAGATGGCTCAACTGTCAAATTCGTTGTATTTTTCTCTTTTTGTATGGGTTTGTGTCATTTTATAAACCACAGGCAGCGGGTGGGTGGGGGAGTGCCATTAAATCTTTCACCTACTATTGCTTCTGCTCTAACAATTTATTAAGCAATAAACAGCAAAACAAAACCAAGGACCATATAAATTTAGCTGGGACGCGTGCTGCATGAGTCTCCAAAAAGAGCATGAATCTTAGCCCATTTCCCCAAAACTGAAAAACTTGCTTCAACTAGAGACATTTTTATTTCATAGCCTTTTGGATTTGCTATAGCTTCTGAAACATGATTTGTATAGAGATAATAAAGAAACATTAGCTTATGCCATCTTTTGGTAGCTTGGAGGTGGAACAGTGTGAAAATTGGACTAAGAGGTGAGCAATCTCTGCCCTCCATCTGGCTTTACAGAGGTGAGCTGGCCTGGTCAGTCCTCTGGGGTTACGGAGAAATAAGAAGGGGTCTTTTCTTTGTACTTAGCCTTTACTTGGGCAAAGGAAATTGTCATAAGAATATGGAATTATCAACCACCTCCTAACATTTCATACATATAATACTAGCTTTCCTCAGACTTAAATAAATAACATTGACTCTGGGTGTGTGTGTGTGGTGTGCGCGCGTGCACGTGCAAACATTTGGGGTTTTGTTTTGTTATTTCATGACAAGAAAACTGACTTTTTTTTTTGGGGGGGGGCCACTGCAACTGTAATAGAATACTGGAAGAATGATCTAGCAATCGAATTATACTGCTCCAGTCAAATCTGTCTTTCCTGAAAACCTGTGCACGTATGTGCCCTGGGGTGGCAGGACCTTCAGTTATGGCCAAAGGCTGGACCCTCTGGAGAGTTGCACTCACTGATCAGGATGCTGAGCTGAGCAGACACCAGTTCTCAAGAAGGGGAGAGAGCAGACATGAGGAAATTAACTCAACACCAGTTGGCTTCTCACTAGGCTCGCTACAACAGAGTAAATTAAATCTCAGTAAAGGGGCCATTTACTAAAAGATGGTTCTAGAGAAACTTTGTGGGGAGGGCATGATGGCCCTTTAAATGTTGTTTTGTCCTTATAGTACAAAGGGCCCACGATCGTGGAGACTTATAATAATTTGAGGTCAAAGAAAATATATACTGAGCTAATATGAAAACTATGCCCAAGCCCTAGGGCTCAGCTGGCTTTGCCATCACTCACCTTTCCTTTGTCTTAATTCGGACAAGCAGTTTCTAATGTCAGGCCATCTCCCCAGCCCAGGGGTAAGGGAGGAGGAGTCTGTCTGTCACCACACAATCCTCAAACACAGCAAAGTGTTAAAGGTGAGTTTTAAAAAAAATCAAACAACAAGTGAGCCATCACCATGGTAACTAGGAACATAGCCCACAAGGCCTGTCTGAAAAGTTGCAAGAGAACAATGTACCTCTCAGTTTGTACATCTCTCCATTAGCAGAGTACACGACCAGCATGTGGGGCGCTTCGTCACTCAGGGACACTATGGCTCCAGCCAGAGACAGGGCTCCTCGGGGCTTCTGGTGCTTGCTTTGCTCATTCACAAAATACTGCAGGATGCCAGCCTCAAAATCCAGCACAAAGTACCTGTGCAGAGAAACCACAGTGCATCACGTTTCTCCCCCAGCCCACTCTTCACAGCACAAAAAGGAACATAATCCTTCAATTGACAACAAGGCTCCAAATCCAGGAAGCTGAAAACCAAAAGGCTCCCCGAGATGCCCTCAGAAGTCAGCCCCGGAGCTGGGAGACAGCACTTGGTTCCTAAGTCACAACGGAGCTTGTAACGGGCACAGCACACAAGGGCCCAGTCCACTCAGGATTTGGGGCGATGCCCACCACTTTGCCTAGTGCCCATGGATACCACAGTAAACCTCAGAATGGCCAGAGAACAGCAGATGTATCGGGAGACAGACAATTAACATGCTCCATAATGGCCTCACAGGAACAGCTGGAATTCACTAAGCCACTAAGAGAGACCATTTTACACGCAACTAGCGGCAAGTTGGGCAGCATGGGTACAGTGAGAAGCCTGAGCTCCTGGGATCACCTGTCAGGAAACTGGAGGTGGCCTTGTAAGCACCTGGGCACACTCCAGGGGTTCCTTCTAGGCTCATTGTTTTATACAAAGCTGAGAAAATTCCCTCCACCCCGGGGGGCTGCCAGGCCAATAGACTCTACATCCAGGATAAAAGGAGAGGAACTGCTCAAACAAATCTTTGTAGCCAAATATCTGGCCTGTTTATATTCTCAGTCTATCACCTAGGAGGTAATTAGGACCGCTTTGCTTCTCCACAAGGACAGACATGTCTTCTTCCCCTGAGACTCTTCCGAGAGGTCCGGCACAGCCCCTGCTGACTTCTCCACCTTCTCACTTCCTGTTCCTCCCTTCTCTCTGGCCTTTTCTCTCCTCCCTTCTCATTACTAAGTTGCCTCTCACCACAGGACCTTTGTTCATCCTGTCCCCCAGAAGCAGTTCCTCCAAATGTGGTCTGCAAATGTTGATGGTTCCCAAATTGTTACCAGTCCATGACAGCTTTTTGAACCTTTTCCTGCAATTTGGCTTTGCTTCAACGTCCAACTGCATGATCAGTGGATTAGTGCAGATGTTATCCAACACACATGGCATACACATGACTACAGACTAGTCACGAGGCAACCACAGCACAATTGAGGGGGGGAAAAATCAAGTCCCTCACAACAGTTTGAATGCCATCTGCCCAGAATGCCATCCGCCCACCTCCTCCTCTCTAAACCCTAGAATATGGTTCCCTCCCCTTTCTGCCATATTAACTTCACAGCCTTCAGAAACAACTCAAATACCACCAATTTGAGAAAGATCCTCCTGACCAGGTCCAGTGTTCCCCCCACAAGTTCTCACAGCGCCTTGAAATTGTCCTTCCCAGCCCTGGCCCCAGTGGGAGACTACATTTGCAGAATTATCTGATTCAACGTCCCCTGTAGATACTATGCTGTTTGGAGGCAGAACTGTGCCCTCCCCAGGTCCCAACCCGCATGCCCAGTTCAGCGCCTGCAACTCAAACGACACTCAGTTAATATCATTCAATGAAGGGGGAAAAACTACCAACTTCCAGTTTCCAATCCATGCACCAAAGTTCCTGGGGATCATGACTGTGAACTCATAGGACACTGTAAAATGTTTCATATTTGAGGGAAACACAGCGATAGTCAGCATAGGTAAGATACCATGCACACTACTAACTCAGCTATTTTCACACTTTTGGTATTAGATTGCACTACATTCCTTGCAATGACATTGTGTCATTGCAAAGCTGGGTTTTCGGCAGGTGCTAAGAAGAAAAGCAAACATCACAGTGGAACAGGAAAGGAGGGCAGCGATGGCCCAACGAGGTTCCAAGGGTAGAGAAGCGTTCCAGTGCCTGGGGGTGCACACATCGCATCACTAACTATGGTTATTTAACAAAGAAGAAAAAAAACATGCTTCTTTCCATTTATGTTTATTATTTTTTCAAATGGCTACTGAGGTGTTAGGACATCAATGTGTATGAAGTTATTGGGCACTAACTGCTGAAGAAACGAAACTGTTGAATTTTTTTAACCTAGAAGCACCATAAACCAGGAAAGTTTCCAACCTCTGACCTAATTCATTCTCACAGCATCCCAACAGATTATCCCCAAGTACAGATATCCTGAGACTCAAGGAACTCAGAATCCAAATCCTGCTCATTTGTGGCCAAGGTCCAGGCTCTGTTCACTCCAGCAATCAGCAACTCTTCTTTGATTCTCATGCAAGTCCTCCCTTGTCTCTTTCTCCCTGTCACCTCTGCTGCACCTACTTAGGTCCTTCCTTCTCCAAACCTTCCTGCCCCAAAGCTAACACAGTGCCCTTTCCTGGCACCAGAGGTCCCTATAATTCCCCTCCCACAGACCAAGGTGCAGCCATCTCATTAGCACCTTAACTGCCCAGGTCTCCATCCTCCAAAACTCCAATTCCTCTAAGAAACCTTCCACTTTAAATTATTTTTAACATTCCAAATGGCCTGGTCAAGACTATCTGTCTTATCTCTTACCATCCCTCCTATCTGTTGAGTCATTATAATAAAGATCTGCTTCTGGTTTTCACTATTAGCATGGATAAATCAAGATACAAAAATGAGTCAGACATAGACCAGGACTATTCAAAGTGGGGTCCCTAGCCCACCACCTGGGAGCTTGTTTGAAATGTAAATTATGGGGCCCCACCCAAGGCCAGCAGACTCTAAACTCTGAGTGAGGTAGGGGCCCAGGAAGCTATGCTCTGAGAAGCTTCCAGGTGATATAGATGCAGCTCAAGTTTGAGAAGCACTGGCCTAACCTAACAGCTTATCCTTATCCTCCAGGAGACAGAATATATTTCCAGCTTTCCTTGCTATTAAGATGTGGCCATTTAACTGAGTGTTAGCCAACAAAGCATGAGCAGAAGTAATGCAGGCCTGACCCATAACAAACAGACAGACTCTCTCTCTTTCTCCCACCCAACACCCTTTCTCACTCACACACACACACACACACACACACACACACACACACGCTCTCACTTTCACACACACACACACACACACACACACACACATTAGAATGGAGACAACTTGAGAACCTCACAACGGGTATGGCAAAGACAAGAGGGAAGGAGCCTGGGTCCCCAAATCACCCCAAGGAACACCCACAACATACTGCTGCATGAAGGAGCAGTTTCTTTAGGCCACTAAGATCAAGCTCTGTTACAGCAGCTCAGCTAACCGAGGCACCAAAAATCTTTTTTTTTTTTTACATTTCTATTTTCAGGTCCATCTCCTTGAAATTTGCTCCCACTCCTTTTTGTGGGGTGAAAACCAAACACCTTCAATGAGAGAAGAAGTAGGGTAACCTCTGAGCTACCAATAGTCAAATATTTCAGTGCTGACCCTGCCTTTTCTTTAGGAGTCCATGTTTTCAGCCTGACCTATATTCAGTGTCATTGTATTGCCATGCAGACACCACTCCTGGCAAGTTCGAGCATTAACAGCGATACTCCTCTCACTCTTGTACGGAAGGAAACTTGGCTCCAACCACGGCACACTGTGCGTGCCCCACCCCCCCGAGCTATGGCATCCGCTGCTAATAAACATGCTACCTTTACACAGGGGGAAGCAGAAAAGGAAGAGGGTAGCCTGAGTAGGCTTCAAGAAAAACGTCTTATGCTGTAGGTTGGAAAGGAGAGAGGATACAACATCTTTCTCCCTGCTGCTTCTACCGACTTAGCTATTGGGAACCTGTTAGCCTTCCCCCCTCTCCTAGAGGCAGCCTCCCATATGCATCCTATTCAAACAACTAACCATGTATTTGCAAAGGACATGATTCAGAAGCTGGTCCAAAGAAATGAACAGGATGCTGTTGTTTTTTCCAAGGTGGATGACAGAATAAACCAACTGCTGTCACATTATGCAGAATATGGGAACATATTAATGATGTTTTTTACATTACCTGTGTCAAACTGACATCTTAAGTCTAACCTCCTGCCTCCCATGGCGGGGGGGAAAAAAACGTATTTCCACTACTTCCTAAAACAGTTTAAATGCAAATGCACAGGTTTGAACCATGTGCATTATGGAAGGTCATCGATAATTTTCTCCTTTTCTAAGGAGTCAAGAACTCTATCATATTTGGTGGGGAATGATGAGAGGCTGTCTGATTAAAAATTGCAACAGATTAAACAAAGTGTTCTTTTAAGGATGGACTTTGAAAGTCAAGTTAGCTTGTGTCATGTACAGGTAAGAGCTGTCCATACGGCATTAAGAAGGGCAATTTCTGTTGGTAACATCCCTGGGGAGGAAAGAAATTACTTTTGCTTTCCTGTAGGGTCGTGGCTCTGTCAGGCACTGCTGTTTGGAGCTTGCAGCTATATCTGAAAGTCACAGCTTTCATTCTAAATAGGAAAGCTAACCATATTTTTGGATTAGGCTTCATTAAACCAAGTGAAATTGCCAGATAAAGTCCAGAAACATTCTTAAAGGGCTTTCCTCCTTATTCCTAAATGACTAAGACAAACCTAATTTCTATGGTGTTCTTTTTAGTGTTGAGTTTTAGTTACAATTCACTGATGTGTAGGTGAACTTAATTGTACACAAAGAGAGTCGATTTGCTATGCTAACAAACCAAAGAATGTGCTGGAGAAAAGAGAGAATAAGGGGAGAAATCAAACAAACCCAAGAAGACAGCCATCATAATATTCATCGGGCCTGCTTTTTGGTGGCACCCTTGACTGATTCCAAAGCTGGGAGCCGTGGCAATTGGCAGGCCCTTTCCTTGAAAGTGCTGAGGACAAGACACTACCTTCTACTATTCTTCAGAGCAACCCCACTGCTCTAGAAAGAACACACCAGTGCATACGCACTCAGACACTTATACTGCATATACACGCACACACATACCGATACTCACACGTACACTCATACCTGCACACACGCATTCATACACTCACACGCATATTCATACATGCTCACAAGCATGCACCCACATCCACTCTAACTCACGCACTCACGCACTGTCCACTCACACTCTCGTACGTGTGCACACACATTCCCACTGACTTGCACGTGCTCTCTCCCTCACTCACTTTCATGCTACACCCAGGAAGCCACCTTTACCATTGCTGCTTTCCAAGTCTTGCATCTCTGATGGCCATTTGTCTACACCGGTGGCCTCTTACCCAACCCCCTCCCACAGCTACCTGATAGCTTCATTAAGGTTCAACTTTAAGATCTCCAAGTTGAAAACATACATTTTTATTTGGGGACGGGGGATGAACAGGGCCTAGGAGCACACCAACAGCCATCAGCCAAACTCCAGCCAGAGCAGAAATACACAGGGAAGCGATGGCAGCGGTGTAGGCACTGAGGAAGCATTCACTACTGCAGACAGGCAGAAATTACAACCAAATTATAAGAGAATTACAAAGAGGAAAAAAATGCAGTGAAATAAATCTTTTGAAGAGGAACATTTGCTAGACAGGCTGCTCCTGACAAAAAGCTAAATCATTTCATCTACATTAAAAAGTGAAGATTAAAATGCAGGAGTAAAAGGCCTGAGAACAGAAGGTTATCGCCCTCTCTTCAATAAGGGAGCAGTACACCTTTCGTACCCATGTTACTGTTATTTCCAGGGAGGTGTCAGGACTTTCTGTGCTCAGACACTAGGGCCAGAGAAACCGAGGCCACCTGCCTATCAGGACCACCATCTGCCACGTGAAAGGGGAACAAGGACCTCTGCCTTGTGGGACATGCCTCACCTCCCCCCATGCACTCCGCCTTCTCAGAAGCTGCTCCAAACTGCTGGGACCCACTGGACCTGGCCTCGGCTCAGACTTCCATACCCTGCCTTGTCCTGGCCAATGATGACAGTGACCTTCTTCTGCAGCTTAAGACCCTTTACTAGGTTATTTTATTTACTGCCTCACTCTTTCAAAATCCCATTCACCACCGCCACCACACACCAAAATGGCAGACAGAGGCGGTCTTGCTGAGGCTTGGGTTTCTCCGCCTTAGCGTTCCTCCCCTCCTGCACTCCCATGCCACCAGAGGACTCGGCGTGCAGGCACACAGCTGCAAGGAATAGGTCTCCCCAGCTCTGTGCACACTGATTCTTGAGGTTTCAGCTGCCTTCCAATTCCATTCTGCCCACAACCACTCGAAATATCACCATTCTTGAGGTCTAGAATCATCATGTCTCTAAAACTTCCCATCTATTGCTGACAGAAATCAAAAACTCAGGGCAAATTCTGCAAAGCAAAGCACCCTCAGTAGGTCAAGGAAGAGGGAAACCAAATGGATGTATTTTCCCAACTTTACCTTACATCTTTAAAAGAAATATCATCTGATCATTGTTTAAGCCCTTCTCATCTTCAGAGATCAACATATTAAAGTTCTCCAGAAAGCGACCTCCTGAGCTGCCAGAGTCACATAAGAGAGGGTGTCTATGCATCTCCAGGTGGGACTGTCACACCTTGATCATTGTGGCTTCCTCACCTCAGGAGAGTTCACACTCAAAACCCTCAGGGTTTCTGGCTTGGAAAAAAAGATAAATCTTCCAGAATTTCTCTCATGATAACCAAATTTCCTGGAGAGAAAGATTCTGGACCCTAGCATCAAAACCTCACGACAGGTTCCAAGACACAGCACCTGCAGGCAACCTCAATCCCAGCCAAGCTTTAGAGTTGTAATCCTCTCAAATCATGGAATTTGTGGCAATGGCTGGAGAGATACAATGCCTTCTGACATCTCTCAGCTACTTAGTTCTGTGACCAGAGGTTTCCACCACGGCTACCACCATCCCCCAAGCCACTAAGAGCTGTAGATTCCAAGGTGCCAAATTGTGATAGGGCCCTATAGGCTCATCACCAACCATGGGACAAATATATCCTATCTCATAAGGACTCAGTCCATTTCTAAACATATTCAGGCATGCAATCCAACAAGTTCAATCTCACTATATCAGAAAAACTCAATGTGTCCTGTCTATAGCAGAGCTGTTATTGCTACCCTTCAGACATCTCACAGATGTATATACGGAACCATTAATAAAAAGAATGGCTGATATTTACAGAGCACCTTCTATGTATCATGCCTTGTGTGTTGCACACATACTATCTCATTTCCATCTGCCAGCAGTCCCAGGAAGTAAATGTGATCAGAACCCCTTTCTAAAGATGAAAAACTTTAAGTGCAGACAGGTTACCAACGAGCTCAACATCTTACAGGGAGGAAACAATGAGGCTTGATTTTAACCCAGGCAGGCGAGCTCTAGAGCCCACGGCTGTCTAAACCATTATGTATATCGCTGTTGATAAAAATAGTTTTCACTGTGAAGATGCAAAAATATGGTCAAAAAATACAGAAAGCAAACTCATAGAAATACAAGATGACAATAAACAAAACAATCAATCAGACTGGGAGATTTCAGAATCCTTTCATCACCCTGCATTTAACAGATATATGCAGAAAACAAATAAGAGCGTATAGATTCAAAACAATATAAGCTCAAGTTTTACTTTAAGTTTTACAAATAATTTCTTTGTTTTATAAATTATTTCCTACAAATAATTATATACCCCAATGAAAAATGTGATTTTTTTTTTTTAAATGTACATGGGACATTTCCCAAAAATGGCTAAAAAAAAAAAAATCAAATTTTTAAAAGTAGAAAGTTTATAGATCACATTCTTTCACCACACCTTATAGCAAAATTAATGTCTGGTATGCTAAAGACTTAAAATTTTTTTAAAAAATAAAAGGTATTAAGTTTTAATAATGCAATATGTAATATTATCTAATATAGAATTATATATGCAATATGCTTTATATTAATTATATAACATTATGTTGTAATTAGCAGAAATATGGGTGAATATTTTTAAACTGTTAAGAGTGGGGAAGGCATCATAAAAGAGGCAAAACCTTGAAAAAATAATGACATATATTTCCTATTTCTTTTTTTTTTTTTTAATAAGATCTTATTGGGGACATCAGGGAGGGGAACAGCATTGGGGAACTGGGGAAGGGGAACAGACAAGTTGCTGTCTTTTTGTTCTTCAGTCTAGTTGTGGAGGACATTGCTTCACTGGCCCATGTTGGTATCGTCATTGCGCTCTTCTCGGGTGAGGCAGATGGGTCGCCGGCCTCTGGACAGTCGCTCACTGCAGCTATTGGCAGCTCACAGCAGTTGCCGGCTGCTCACGCTGGCTGCTGGCCACTCACTGTAGACTATGGCAGCCCACTGCAGCAGGGGCTGCAGCTATGCCATCCTGGGGACTCACAACAGCCCAGCTCCAGGTGGAGCTGCCGTTCACCACCTTAGCTATAGAGGGTGCACCCGTGTGTCCATACAGCAATCAGAGTACATTATTCACGTACATGCCAAACCTCACTTTGTCTTGGTCTGAAAGCTTGTAAATCATAACATCCCAGTCAGTGGATTCCTTGGCTCTGCCACTTTGCAAGTATTCTTGAGAAAGATGTAAAGAAACGTTACAAAGTCACGTAGCACAGAATTCCTGCATAATTAGATCATCAACCAGCATTATGCAGGTGCTCACACAAGCAGAGGGGCCCCAGGGGTCAGGCTGAATAAAGTACCTGAATGTTAAGGACTGCCAGCCAGCCCAAGTGACTGCTGCCGTAAGCACCAGCATACGTCAAAGCGAACTTTTAACGTCAGGTTTGATGCACAGAGCTTGGATTTGATCTACGATGAGGTTCGATCTGCTTGTAAGGACTAGGTGATTTAATACCAAAAGAACTGAGACCTAGAAAGTATTAATACAGGCAGCAGACTATTGCCTCCTCCCATTTGGCACTATTGAGTTTCCAGTGCTTTTAGGTGAGAATCACATTTTCATTCTTGCCATTCACACTTAACTGTGTGAATACCAGAGATGGGCTGAGTCCTGATTAAAGTGCCTGCTTTGTACTATAAGCTTGAATATACACATCAAGTCACACAGGAAAAGATACTGCTACTCTCTAAAGCCCGGAGGTAAAGATGAGTGGGCCTCTCTAGCCCAGGACCCACCAAAATGAAGAGAAAAGGAACACTGGCCTGTGGCAACCAGGGGAAGCAATTCAGATCATAAGCAGGCCTTTAGGTTCAGCTTTTCCCCCAAATCTCCAACTGAGTCCGGCCCTGCATCAAGTGTCCCTGCATCAAAGTGTCCTTTATTTTTCCCTAGGGGTGACAGCATAGAATAGTAGGTGTGATTTGGTAGTGAGAGGCCTATGGCCCAGACCCATGCTTTTCAAACTTCAGCTACCTCAAAATCACCTGGAAACTTGTTAGAACACAACTTCTTGGGCCCCTCCACCAGAGTTTCTGATTCCGGAGGTCCGGAGTGGAGCAGAGAATTTGAATCTCTAAGTTCCCAGGTGAGGCTGCTGCTACTGCTGGTATGACCAGGCTCTGAGAACCAAGTGATTCCCATTTTTGTGACAAGGGACTTCATCCACTTTGAGCTGTAGGGCCCATGTCTGCACAAACAGAAGGCTGGCTAATTCTCTTTTGCAGACCATGCCGACCTCACTGTGCCTAAAGATCTGTCCGGTTATAAAACAAGGACTTCCAAAAGTACATATCCCATTTCTCAGGGCAGACAGTAAATCGGATCTGATGCTCATATTGCATTGTATCAGCAGTTTAGCTAATTGGCTACAATGCCAACAAGACAGAACTTAAAACAAGCGCCTGTATTGATTCTTTTGAGGAGGTGCCCTGGAAATACGATTTGGCAAGGACTCACACCTGGTTCTCATTGTGGTCAGCTGGGCACAGGGTCTCGGATGTGGATAATACACATACATTTACTCATCTTATGGGTCAAGAAAAGAGAATCTATGTAAGCCCAACTTTTTGAAAAAGTTAGCTTTGGTTCCAAAACTAAGTTTGAATCCCAAGGATTCACGCATTTCTTTAAAAAAAAAAAAATTTTTAACTGAGTACCTACACTGTAATAGGCACTGTGTGCTAAATGCTAAGGGTACATGGTGGGGGGGTGGGGACAGACAAGGTCCCTCTCTGATGGGAGGGGATGGAGGAATGGCACCAACAGACAATAAGATATTCACTAAAATAGAAAACTAGAACTGTAAGAAGTGTCTGATGATAAGAAGAGAATAGAATGTGACCTAGTTAGTGAGTTCCCAAAGACAAAAATGTCTATAAATTAGTGAACGTATAAACAAAATGTGACATATCCATATAATGGAATACTGATGTATGCTACAACATGGGTGAACCTCAAAAATATTCGGCTAAGTGAAAGAAGCTAGATGCAAAAGATTATATATAGTGTGATTTCATTTATATGAAATGTCCAGAACAGGGAAATTTATAGAGCCAAAAACCAGATCGGGGGCTGTCTGGGACAGAGGATGGGATCAGGGTTTACTACAAGCTACCTAGAGGGAATTATTTTGGTGACAAGCATGTTCTCAAACTGGATTGTATATAAATCCAGTATATGAATTATATAAATTAACTAAAAATTATTGCATTGTAGTGGTTAAATCCAGTATATAAACTATATAAATTAACTAAAAATTACTGCATTGTACACTTGCAATGAGTAAATTTTATGATGTATAAACTATACCTTAATATAGGTGTTTAAAAACAACTTCCACATTACTGGCAACAGTCTAGGCCGGGGTGGAGGTGGCAGAATTATTGCAGGGGTGCAACTGACAAGACTTGATCATGAACAGGGAACTTAGTGTTAGGACTGTTGCACTTGAGATGCCTTTAAAATGTCCAAGAGATGTTGATTAGCCATTGGATGAATGGATCTGGAGTCCAGAGGAGGTCTCAGCTGAAGGTATAAGGTTAAAATCATCTGTAAATAAGTCGCCATAGAGGCCAAAGGCATGGATGAGATAGAAAGAGGATATAGGGAGAAGATGGGGAGGCAAGGAGGAGTGGGCCCAGGACCTAGACTTGAGGAACTCTAACATTAAACAGCAAACAAGACACAGAAAACAAGACAGAGAGGTAGTAGGAAACAGAATTCCGAAAGAGAAAGGAAGGCGCGATCAACTGTGTCAGATGCTAACAAAATATCAGTAAAAGTTGAAACATGGCCTGTTTATGACCATACACTGATCTATTTGTATACCTCAAGTTCATGGGTTCCCATGACCCTACTTTATTATGAATCAAATCAGTTCTTGTTGATGTAGCAAGCCTAAAGAGACAAGAAAGAAACCATCTTTCAAATATGTATTGCATACATCCACCAGCTGTTTCCCAATATCCAGGTCCTATTTTTACTGGCAATAGTGGAACAATTACAAGGTTGAAACCAAGGTCTGCAACTTGAGCTCATTAATTCATGGTCTGAAACCAGGTGCAGCAGAGACTGCTGACTACCTACCAAATATCCATTTTCTCTTCTGCCTCAAATCAAGAAAACTTCAATATTTAGCTGGGCCCGATAAACTAGGCCAAAATATGTCTTCCAATCTTCCTTTCAGCTAGATGTGGTCATTTGATTAAGTTCTAGCTAACGAGGAAGAGTGATGTATTAGACTCCTTCCCTCCTCTACTTGCTTTATTAGAAGATGGATATAGTGACCAGAACTCCACGATTCTTCTTGGACTTTAAGGACATGGCCAGACCCTAGGGATAGTGAAGCAAAAAGTTAGAAGGAGCTTGGGTCTCTGAAATCTATGGAACCTCAAATCAAACCTGAAAAGCTTACCTCCGAACATCTTTTATGTGACAAAACAACAAACCCTATATATTCAAATCACCTGGAGTTATGGACTGAATTTTGTCCCTGCCAAAATTCCAATGTTGAAGCCCTACCCTGCAATGCAACTGTCTTTGGACATAGGGTCTAGAAGAAAGAAATTATGGTTAACTGAAGTAAAAAAAGGTGGGGCTGGATATGGCAGGATTAGCATCCTTATAAGAAAAGACCCCAGGGAGCTCACATTCCTTGTGCCCAGAGCAAGATGGTAAGCCAAAAGAGGCATCAATACGAAACTTACTAGGGGCCGGCTGAGTGGCGTGGTGGTTAAGCGTTGGCTTGGGAAGCCAGGGGCCCCGGTTCGGGTCCCACATATGAGGGCCAGTGACGCTGCCCTCAAAAAAAAAAACAAAAAAAACTTACTTTGCAGGTACCTTCATCTTGGACTTCCCAACCTCCAGAATTGTGAGAAATAAAGATGTTAAAGTCACCCAGTCTGTGATATGTTATAGCAACCCAAGCAGACTAATATACCTGGAGAGTTCATTCAACTCCAAATCCCCAGCATGCAGTTAGACCAATTAAATCAGAATCTCTACAAATTTGAAAAACAGTGGGTGACTCCACCTTTATGCAGATCTATTGACCACAGATGAAACTGACCCATCCACCCTTCTGACTCACCCTCCTCTCCAGTATGAACATCTTTGAAACAGGCGATTACAATGCTTACTACCTTAACAAATATTTAGCAACAGTACTATATGCCAAATGCTAAGGATACACTGATAAACAGGTCACAATTCCTACCCTCAAGAAGCTTATAGTTAGGTTATCTGAAAAGATACACAAATTCATTCTGTGAGCAAAAGCAACAAACTATATATCTATTACAATTATTTGGGGTAACTATAACTCAGAACACTGCAAAATGTAACATGGATGAGGAGAAATCCTATCACCATATTACATAGAAGTTAACAACCTATTACAAATCTAAATAGTGTTTCAGAAAGCACTCAGTAATTAAGTGCTGAGAATAAGTCAGTGTTGCTGCTGTATCCCCATTACTTACACACCCGGACACACACACACTCAGTATGAGAAATTATGCTTAGGTTAGTCAATGCTTCATATTTATGATAATCAGGAACAATGCTGCATTAACTTCAAGAGGCTCAAACTCCAAGAACAGTATGACAGCTGCATAAATGAAGCATTTACCACTGATCATAAAGCTTTCAAAACATGGATTCCTTTTAGATCCTCACATGATCAATTGCCATCATACCATGTAGAGGATAAAGAGTTATTTCATCATTTTTCAGACTTCACATAAAAACCGTAATTATTCCCCTAAAGACTGTTTAAGATTTGAGGATCCAATACTCCAGGTTCTAAGCATAAAGCCCACACATTCCACAGGACATAATCAAATGGAAATGTCTTATATTTTCTGCAAAGGGTGGTATTATTTATTTACAGATCTATGACTTTTGGATCTCTGCTTCCAGTTCTGGACAAGATGGAGAACCAGCACATTTTCTGGCTCCCTCCTTGGACTCCAATCCTAGAGATGCCACTGAAAAAAAAACAGCTGAGACACTGGAGCGGAGAGTAGAGATGACTGGGTTCCCAAATGCAGGGACAGGCTGGGGCCAGAGAGGATTAGGAGCCACAAAAGCGGGGCAGATTCAAGGGAAATCCTCTAACTGGGCCACCCAGGTCACTATTACCGCCACATGAGCAGAAGCACCAACTTGAAGGACAGCAGGGATATCAAGACAGTGCCTGGCTTGGGTAAGTCGCCAACAGGAACAAGAAAATGGGCCCACCAGCTCCTGACCACTCCTGCTCCCCACATCAACACTTTTCCATAGCCCACAGCCATGCAGAGTTACCAAAGATTCAGGTCAAGTCCTTGGGAGGATGGTGAGGAAAAGAGAGAGAGAAGGGACCCAGTGCATACCCTTCAATCGTGAGGGTACCTTCCCCAAACAAGTTATCTTTTCTGGGAGGACAGGCAAATGTCTGAACTTTGGGCACTCTCCCAGATAGAAAACAGGAAAAGCAGTTAAATGTCACAAAGTGATAAAGCTGGAAAGAATCAGATAGCAGAGAAGCCATGTGTGCTATGAAAGAGAAAAAGGAGTGGAATAATTTACACTGGTAGAAGCAGACCTAGTGGGGATAAAAAAAGAACAACAAAACTTAAAAACAAATGGTTTAAACAGCCTCATTGAACTATGGGAGGTTTTGGAAATGTAGAGTCGAAAGAGGCCAAACCACCAATTGAAAAGACTGGGCTTGAAAAATTAGTTTTGAAAAAGGGCACTTAAAGGATTAATAAAACAGCAGAATGAGGTGGAAGAATGACTTGGTGAGCTAGAATCAAGGCAATTCTCACTGAAAGCAACAGGACCAGATTTTTAAAATGGAAAAACAATGTGATAAAACAGAGGTGTCAAACTCCATCTCACAGCAGTTCCAGAGAGAAAAAAAAAAGGGGGGGATAAAAAGAGAAGAGAAAATATTTAAAGAAATAAGAGCCAGGAATTTGCCACAATTAAAGAAAGATCTAACACTTCAGACTGAAAGAACTCACAGAGTGCCAAAAAGGTTGAATAAGAAAAAGCCACACCTAGATATAATATAGTGAAAGTTTAAATCAAAGAAAAAAATCTAAAGGCTTCTAGAGAGAAAAAGCAGAAAACCCCAAATATTAAATTCACATCAGAGTATTCAGTAGCAACACTGGATGTAAAAAGACAAAGGAGTGACATTTTCAAAACGCAAAGAAAAAAGATCTTGGAATCCTCAGTTTGCTATTCACCTAAATTATCATTAAATGTGAAGGTGGAAAAAGATATTCTCAAGTCCTTTCACTTCTAGTATTATGGAAAAGGGGGGGGGGATAAGGAATTTTACTGCTGTAACAAACTATAGATAATTAAAATCAAAGAAATCTCACAAGAAATCACAGAAGTTTCCAAGGAACACCCCACATACATGTACCCATGTGGTGTCAGGCAGTGGGCAGCTGGGAACATCAGGCTTGGATGTCTTGAGAGCAGATATCGACAGCCATATAGTACTGGTATCCTGAGCCTTGGGCAGGTTTCTCCTCGACTTGGGAGAAGCCACAGCTGGGATCCTCTCTAAGCCAAGACCATCCATGGGGTCTGAAATGGTCTCAGATCAGTGGTGCCCCTGGCTACTAGAAAGAGCAAAAGTAAATCCTCTTTGATGGAAACATTCCCAGTGGATAGCCTCAGGCCATCCACAGAATAAGTTCAAGCAACAAATTCATAATCAAAGATCACCAAACACAAAAGAAGGCAAGCCACTATGAAGGCAGCTTAGCAGAAACAAAAAAAAACGAATGCATTCAGATCTCCAAGGATGTCAAATATATTTTGAAATTGTCAGATACAGAGTACAGAACAGCTGGTTATAAAATATTTAATGACATAAAGGATGCTAACACAAAGATATGCTGGTAACAAGAGACTTTAAGGAAGACACAGGCAGATTTGGAAACAAAATGCATCCTGTAGAAATTAAAAACATATTTTTTTTAATTAAAAGATTCTGTGGATGGGTGAGGTAGCTAAAAAAGAGAATAATTAAACTGAAAGATATAGTTGAAGAAATTACCCAAAGTACAGCAACAACAGAAAAGATGGATAGAAATTATAGGAGAGATGTTAGAAGATCGGGTCAAACAATGATCTAATCAGAGTACCAGACAACAGAACAGAGAGAATGAAGGAAAGGCAATATTTAAGAAAATAATGGGGCCAGCCGAGTGGCGCGGTAGTTAAGCACTGGTTTGGGAAGCCAGCAGCCTCAGTTCGGTTCACACATATGAGGGCCAGTGACACTGCCCTCAAAAAAATAATAAATAAATAAAATAAAATAATGGCTGTGAATTTTCCAAAATGGATTTCAGTGTATCCCAAGCATGATAAATAAAAAGAAACTCACAGCTATTCATATCATAGTGAAACCGCAAATACCAAATGGAAGATCTTGAAAGCAGGGAAAGATCAAATCCTCTACAAAAGGATGATGATCACAATGACAGCATGTCTCTCTACAGAAACAGTGGTGGCCAGAGGACCGTACGATATCATCAAAACAAGGACAGAATAATAGCTTTCAATGTTAAATTGTGTGCCCAGAAAAGTTCTTTAAGAATGAAAATGAAATACCTTTACAGGTATACAAAAACATAGGTTACCATCAAAACACCTGCATTGAAGGAGCTTTTCAAGTGCTTCAGGTAAAGAAAAACAACCCCAGAAAGATATCTGATATGCAAAAAGAAATGATGAATAAATAAAATAAGCATAGAGATAAGTCAAAACAGCACTGTCTCCATAAAATAATAAAGATGTCTAACATGTAAGATTTTTTTTTTTAAGGACAGAACTAAAACAATGAACAATAGCATGTAAGATAGGAGGGGTCACTGAAATTGTTCAACTGGGTTTGGGAAGGGGATCAAAATAGGTAACTTTAAATTTGTTAAAGCTCAATATGCATGGTAAAATTTCAAGGAAAACCAATAAAATGAAGTGTGTAAATTCTACAACAGTAGAAAGAAAAAAATGGTATATAAATGAAGGAATAAATAATTCAACCTACTCCAGGGCAGGCCTAGTGGCGTGGTGGTTGGGCGCTGGCTTGGGAAGCCAGCGGCCATGGTTCGGGTCCCACATATGAGGGCCAGTGACACTGCCCTCTAAAACAAACAAACAAACAAAAAAATTCAACCTACCCCAAAAAAGTAAGACAAAGGGGAAAAAAGAACAGTAAAAGTGGGACAAATAGAAACCAGTGTTTAGAATGGCACAAACACATCCAAATGTATCAATAATCACAAAAAACATAAATGAACTAAACTTGGCAGTGAAACAAGAGATATTGCAAATTAATTTTTTGTTGTTGTTTTTACAATTGTAAATTAGGAATTTTTTTTTAATATTTAAGAATAACTATTAATGAGATCTTTAGTTTGTCCACTTGGGATTTAAATTGAAATTAAAAAAAAAAATCAAGATTCCCTCAAAAGTAAACATAAGCTCTTGTCTATATTCTTTCAGAATAGATCATTTCTTTGGTTTAGGACTTAAATCATTAACTTTCTCTACCCCAGAATGGATCCCAGAAAACTTAGTTACAGAGAAGCAAAAGTCCTAACTGACATGTGACCTCCTTTCTCGTTTACAAAGTCCACTTCTTCAATATTCTTGTTGGTTTGGTTTTGTTTAGATGGGTTGTGATATTTTTTTGGCAAGAAGTGAAGAGTAGGATGCATATGTACAGGGCAGTGGTGGAGAAAACATAGGTTTCATTTGACCAGAGAAGCCCAGTGTGCTGAACATCAAGCCAATGCAATGGTTCTTCAAATAAATCGCTTACTAATGGAAAACAAATGACCTAAACTGGAACACAAGTAAAATATAAATACACCTGCATATATATGTAAATGTTGCCTCCTAACTTCCTTTACCCTGAATTGTTTAACTTTAGATAATATGGAGGATTTCTTAGAGAAGAGAATTGAATGTTAAGCTGTTCAGTCATGAGGACTGGGTCTCCCATTGCCATCCCAACTGCTTTTGATATAAAATCAATTAACTATTTTATTAAATATGTCTGGTTGTTGCACCTCAGTAGCACAGATGGTGCAGGGAAAAATGAGAGGTTACTTGATGGAAGGGCTTTTCCTCCAATCCGTTCGTTGATGTCAGCCCTCCAAGTGGGGCATGGATTGGTTAAAGGACCCTGAGGGTCCCAGCAGGTGGCTGAGGGATGTGCTGACAACACCTCATGGAGCCCAGGTCCGGGAAATGTTACTCCTCGCAAACCTCTTCAATCCATGCAGGCCTTTATCTTCTCTGACACCATCCACTTCCTCTGGCCAAGGAGCTGAAGACACAAGTTGCAGAATCTGGCAGATTGAATGTGACTTGGAAAACAAGAAGCATCTTCCATTCAAGTCCCCTCTGCTCTGGTTGTGGGATAGAGGCTGGAGTTCATCCACATTGTCCCTCTCCCATGCAGCGCCTGGGTCCATGCTGTATTTAAGCGCCAACCCCAATGTGCTGTGATCCTCTGAGGTGGCATTGCCTCCTACCTTTCCACTCTTTCTTTGCTATTTCATGGCAAACTCACTTTGAGGCTTTGTTTTCACTTCCTGAGCACGCACTTTCTCATTCAGGTTCCCTGTGACTCCGAACATTCACTATCATGATATCCACTGAGAATCTCCACCAATCTTAGGCACAGACGCCAAACAACGCCCTGAGAGAAAAGAATATGGACTACGAATAGCCTGAAGCAATCTGCTATTGAACCCATTTTAGGACTGACTGCCAAGGTAGACTGTGTCCTCACTATGAGTCCTACTTAGACTCAGCAAAGACAGGAACACACTGAAATCAAGGGGAGCTCCCCTAATAGTATCTAGTTACCAAGCATGTCCCTTAGTACCCTTTTCTACAGGGTGTTCTACAGACATTCTATCATTGTCTGGCACATGTAGAATGTTTCTGGCTTTTGCTTTGCATTTGACAAAAATTTTTTTTTTTTTTCGGTTCAGCTGATGGTATTTCCCCCAAATCCAGAATAGATACGAAATCACTGGGAATTCACATGTGATTACCATTGGTTCACTCTCCCATATTACAAGGCTCAAAGTTATGAGGAGAAATAGTATGTACTTGCTGGGCTGGTGTTTTGTTAATATATTTTTTTTTATTAAGTGTTACTTTTCTGAGGAAGTAGTCAGAATAATATTATTCTAACCAAATTATATTCTTTTGTCTGCCAAGGTATCTGGACAGTCTTAATATCTGAAGGCAGGCCTATATGATAATCCCAGCAATAGTCTTGGGAATAAGATTTTAGTGGGTTTGTTGAGAAGGAAATACTTGTTTAGGTGGCTTTCATCGTGCCACTCTGCTTCTATGTCATTTTTGTGGTCCTGGAGGACTCCCTTGAAGCATTCCTGGGAGATAATTACCACTGGAAGAGCTGTTCCTCTCAAAACGCCATGTGGTAATCAAAATCCCTCTGGCTGAACGGAATGTATGCTGCGGACTCCTTCTGCCCTTTGTAGGTGAACTTGTCAGGCTCTGCCTTGCACCAGCAGGCCTGTAGCTGAGCCACCGAATGGCCAAGCACCTCCACCCCACCTGGAAGGGCTGGTCCAGGTCCACATAAAAGAAGAAGTCGACCTTGTGCTGGATGTGGGTCACGATGTGCTCCCCAATGGTCTTCATGCACATCATGCTGATGTCCTGCCACCTCTTGTCAGGCTGGATCTCAAACACTCTGAAGGAACGCAGAGCACCCGGCTCTATCGAAGGCAACCTAGAGACATCGTTCACCATGATGTCAAATAAGACTGCGGCCAAGCATGAAGTGCCTGTTAGCAGATGTTAAGAACCCCTCCAAGTAATGCTCAATGTATGTTCTGATAGCAAAAAACATCAAACCCACAGTAATGTTCTGTTTGCTATAGTAATTTTCTAGGATGGCTCTGTTGTAAGTACCTTCCCAGACAACTGGCGCCTTCCATTAGGTCACCATCTCAACCTCTGGGCATTTCTGTGTAGAAACCAGTCACACAGCTGAAGATCTTCTCTTTGTCTATGTCTTCTTCCCCTGGGTAATTGTGGGTCCCATTCTTAAACCAGCTTGGAAACCACCAGTCCTTCTGATCGCCATTGTCACCAACTTCTGAGTTTTTTGAGTGATATATCCACAGGAAAGGGCCTTCTGGGCTGCAGATATATCCCCAAAACATAACAATTACAGCTGAGATAACCAGCATTGACAGAATCACTTTTCCTTTGACAGTCATTATTTTCTCCTCATTGTCTGCTTCTCTCCCCACAGAGTAAAAGGCAAAACAACACAGTTCTATTGAGTTTCATTCAGAAGGAAGCAGGGCTGGGAGCAAGGGGCAGTGCCGTGGCCCAACTCCTGGGCCAGCAAAGCTGGGCGTGCTCTGGGCTGGACTCCGACCTCAGAGGCGCCATCAGCGGACGGAACAGTGGCCAAGCCACCTCGGCCTAAGCCTAATGCTGGCCACAAATTAATTGTTTTTTTAATTCAAACACATCCCTAAGACACAAGATATGAAAATAAGAGAACAGAAACAGATATACCAAGCCTATGGTAACCAATATTAGAAAAGATAAGTTATAAGACAAAGACAAAACCACAAAAACAAAACTTTTAAGAAATTAAGAAAAACCATATGATCATCTTAATAAATTCAGAAAAATAATATGCAAACATTTGATACCCAGTTATGGAAGAGAAAAAAAAACTTAGCAAATCAGAAATAGCATGCCTTAACTGATAAATGGTATCTAAAACACATACATCCATTCACCTGCATATATGCACCATACACAACTCTAAAGGTGAAAGCTAAAAATGAAAAAAAAGCTTTCCTGTTCAAGTTATCATAACAAGAATGCTCACAATAACTGCACTGAACACCTAGTATATTACAAACTGGTATACTAATAAAAGAAAAATTAAACACTAAGAATTAGGAAGAATGTGAATATCTAAAAAAGCAAAGAAAAATGCAACAGAAAACAGCTACAATTAAAAAGACCTTATAGCAATATACTAGATTAAACTATTTCAAAAACTGTATTTTTATATACCAACAAAGCTAAAAACTGAAACTTTAATAAATTCATTTACTATGGCGTTGTCCCTTCTGGTTCTACAGCCCCATCCCAACTGAAATGTCCAGCTCTTGGTCTCCTGGCTCTGCTCACCGTGAGTAATTTCTCACCAGCCAGTTTCCCACTCTGGCCTACCTGCAAACCAAACCTGATGTTCACCAAGATCTCTCTTCACACCTCCTCACTTTTCAAGTTCGTCTTCCAAAGAGAAATTATACAATAAAGGGACCAAAGACACTGCCAGTCAGTTCCTTTAAAGAGCAATTATTTCATCTCTATTACACTGGTATAGATATTTAGGTATTTATTTTATAATTTTACCATTCCATTGATTATATCAATTGTAGGAGTTTTTCAATTAACTCTTTTGGGTGTTACAGGTATGCAGAAGGATTGCTCTGTCTTTCTCTAAATGCTCCTCATTTCCTTTTCTTGCCTTATTGCATGGCACAGAATTTTCTGAAAGAAGTATAAGTAGGCAACCTTGTGTCATTCTTGTCTTAAATGGAAACACTTCTAAATATTTACCATTCAATAAGATTTGGTTGTATTTTTATATCCCAACAAAATTAAAAAATGAAATTTTTTTGGCAGTTTATTCCAGAGATATATAGACTTCGTTATAATATGAAATATCCATTTCTAATTTACTAGATGTTAATAAAAATTAATGTTGATTAGAAAAAGTTGGGGGACTAGTATATGAGAATGTTCTTACTAATTTTGCAACTCTTCTATAAATCTAAAAATATTTCAAAATCAAAGGCTTAATAAAAATACACATTGGCTTTTGTGAGATGTCTTTCAGGATTTTTTGAAGTGATTATAGGGATTGTGGATACACTTTTATACCCTGTAGTTACAGCATCCATTCTCTCACTTCCAATCCATTCTCCCTTTACTCAACATAATGATTCTTTTTTAGATTGTAAATAAGATGACCATGCACTCCTGACTAACGTCCTTAAGTGGCTTCCCATTTCATTCAATATAAAATCCAGAACACTTAAAGATCCTTCATGATGCTGTCCAGTTCACCTCTCCAGTCTCCTCAGCACCCTCCTCCTCATCCCCTCTGCCCCTGCCACATGAACCACCTTCCGTTTCCACATCTTCTCTGCCTCAAAGCTCTCGCTCACACCATTCCCACTACCTGGAAACCCGCTCCCTACCCTTGGTCTGGCTAGTTCTTACTTGTCCTCTCAGATCTCTGCTTAAAAGTGTCTGCTGTTTAGCAAAGCCTTCTCTTTCCCACCAGGTCCCCTGTCACTATGCCCCACAGCATATTGTCTTGTCTCTCACCAGTCATCAATCTTAGTAACTATTTGTGGAATTATTGGTTAAACCACACTCATTAGACTGTACACCCCTGAGGGCAGGAACCACACTGGGTTTCTTTACCGCCGGCTCCTCGATGCCAAGCACAAATGCCTGGCACACACACAAAAAAGACATTTAATAAGAATTTATAATACAGTATCACCTGGGGCAAGTCACCTAACCTCTCAGTGCCTCTGTTTCCTACCTGTAAAATGGGGCTAAGAAGACCCCACCTCTAAGAGCTGTGCTAAGGCTTACATGAGCCTCACATACATAAAGCACTTTAAAGACATGCCTGGCAGGTGAATAGCACTAACAGGTTGCCAGTTCTAGTGCAGCATCCCAAGTTTAGTCACCAGTGCCCCGGGCATCCCTCTATGAAGTCTCAGATTCCACGTGGGGCAGTGAGGGAGAACAGCCAGCTCAAAAAATGCAAAAAGCTGAGAACACACAGAAAGATGGGGGATTCATTAGTTCTTGACATTTCCAGGAAATGTCACTGCCCTTCCTCCTGGATCCCTTCTCTATTCCAAAGATACACTGAATATAAAAGGCCCTAGCAAAGGGCATTCACACAGTCTTCCCTGAATTTACTCCTTCAACAGCTACACTGAGCGTCTACTAAGTACCAGGCCCTGTGCCAGGAGAACAGCAATGGGAGAAAAAAATACAAAAACCCCTGCCTTCATTGCATGGTCTTCCTATAAAGGAGAGAGGGGGAGGTAGAGAAGATAACAATTGCTAACCCTCTGATGTAGTATTATTATTACCCTTTTCTAAAGATGAGGAAACCGAGGCACAGAGAGGGTCTCTCACCAAAGTTACACAGCAATTGGCAGCAGAGACAAAGCGAGCCTAGGCAATCTGGGCCCTGACCACTGCACTTTCCTGCCTCGCTCAGAGAGACTGACGCATACTAAATCTTCCATCTCAGAACAAGGGGCCTCAACTTTAAAGAATCTTCTACAAGCTGAGGCATGGAGTGGGGGGAATAGAGGTTAGGAAATGTCCAGTAGGGATTCAGACTGGAAGTCAAAAGTGAGTCTGCTAAAAGCAGTGAACTAAGCCTGCCCACGGATAATTTCTCCTCAAAGGATCCTGCAGGCAGCTAACACCTAGAAGAAGGAAAGGAGAAGAGATGCCGGGGGGAATCCAAACACCGCTGTCTCACAAGGGCTGATGGGTTTCACCCAAGGGAGATCACACATCCTGCTTCTCCCACCTCTGTGGGTGCTGGCTCACTTACTCTCTCCCTGGTCCCTCTGCCCCCTCTTTAATCCACCTGCCCACACTCAGCTTCAGCTTTAATTGCTTGGTTCCCTTCCAGCATGGGATCCCAAGCTTTCCAGACTGGCAGGAAACCAACACACTCAACAGGAGCATAACAGCCACCCAGTCAGTGGATCTCAGAGCTGGGGGAAAAGACAGCAGACCCGACAAGTAGTGCCAGGCGCTAACGGCATGAATTAAACGAAAATGATATACCGACACTCTGATCAGGCTGCCACGAAGGACCCTAGAAAGATACACACAATTCCAAAATGAGATCCGCTTGCTGGCTCTACCTGGCATGTAATTAAACATAACAAAAATGCCACCCAAAACAAGATTAAAATCTCAGCTTTCCTCCAACACATGTTGGACACCTCCAACACCTCCATGTGACAAGACCCACCAGGACCACAACACTGCGTCCAAAAGCAAAACTGCCTTGAGGTCATCCAGGTCCAGCGCTGTTCCCCTCCCCCAATTCCCCAATAAAATCTTTAAAAAAAAAAAAAAAAAAAAAGATCTCCTGGGTGACTGTGGGCACATGTTTACTCTCAGGGGAACACATAATCCCAAACCAAGGACAGGCTGGGCTGAAATTTCCACACACTCTCACTCTCCAGAGGCTCAGGGAACCTCAATCAAAATCATTTCCAATCTGGATAACTTTGTCAGCATCTGCACCTTCTGAAACAGCTGGGGTTTTGCCACTGAGCTTAAATAAAGGTGGAACATCCTCCATTTTCCAGGGAGGAGGAGGAGGTGTCGGTTAATGGACAGAAATCGCAATTTAAAGGTTTCTTCCCAAAGAATTTTTCTTGAACTAGAGGCAGCTACAAATGTATTTATAACTGTCACCTTTTATATTTATTGTAATAAACGTATAAGCAACAAAGGAATCGGGTAATAAAAGCATCTATCTTGCTGGACTTTTATAAGGATTAAATAAGTTCTTATTTGTAAAATACTTTGAACAGTGACTGGCACACAGCAAGCACAATATATATGTAATTATCTGTCAAGTAACATAAATTAAGGAAATATTTACTAATTACCTTTTTAAAAAATCCCTTGTCTTGCCTACACAGACAGCTTACTTTTTCAGGGGCATGTGTTTGTAATCAAGTACTGGATACACATGAGTTGTGACTTCCTGTGCCTTAAATCACAGGATGACGACAGACTTATCAAGGTGTCAGAGTATTGGCTCCCCCAAAAGCACCATGACAGAGGGCCGGATGACGCTCACCTCAATCCTCAGGGTAAGAGCAGAGGATGGAGACTGAATAAATATCAACTGATTTGCAAACATTGACTGTGATCTTTTCCAAACCTGGTTTGAAACCTCCATTACGCCATCTCTAGAAACAATACCCAAGCCTTCTTAGCAAGACAGTCAAACATTCCCCACCCAGAAACTCTCACTTGATTTCATTGCCCTGGATCTTCCCATCACCTCAAAGATGGCAGAAAACAGGAGAAAGAAAATGAGGAGACGTGTGTTCTCCACTGATAGGAAAGGTCTAGCCTGAATGTTGAGCGCCATTTGCCACTGTTCAACCTTACGAATCTACTCTCCAATGGGGGCAACATGAGATTGGAAAGTGTCCTCTTAAGCCGTTTTAGATTCCACAAACAGCACTGAAAATGGTGTGCTCACAAAGGTCAATGTCCAAAGGTGGGAAGGCCATCTCTTCAGTCTGTTCTGTAGACTACTGGCCATTTCAGTTTGCCACGCAAGAACAAGCAAAACAATCCACTTCACAATAAGGGAACCAAGAAGCTAATCTCTTTTAACACGGTTCTTCACATTTCTCATACACTCTCCCCAACCATCTCTTAAATTCGCTTACTAGCATATTGATGGAGCTGAAAGAATAGGAAGTAGTTTATTACTATATTTTTTATCATCATCATCATCATCAGGTTTCATGCCTATCTCTGCCACCTAACCTGGAAACTCCTTTGTGGCCATGTCACTTGATTAGCATTTCCTCTGGGCTCATCACAGTATCATGTATATAGAGGAGGCTAATACATGTTCCCTGATGGGCCCAGGGTAAAAGATCAGTAAACAGGGCCGGCCGAGTGGCACATTGGTTAAGGGCTGGTTTGGGATACCAGCAGCCCAGGTTCGGATCCCACATATGAGGGCCAGTAACACTGCCCTCTACAGCTAACAACAGCTCCACCTGGAGCTGGGCTGCACGAGCCCCGGCGAAAGTGTAGGCTGCAGCCCCTGCTGCAGTGGGCTGCCATAGGCTACAGTGAGTGGCCGGCAGCCAGCGTGAGCTGCCAATAGCCACAGTGAGCGACATCCAGAGGCCAGCGACCAATCTGCCTCATCCGGGAAGAGCGCAATGATGATACCATCATGGGCCAGTGAAGCAACGTCCTCTGCAACTGAACTGAGGAACAAAAAGATGCAACTTGTCTGTTCCCCTTCCCCGATTCCCCAACGCTGTTCCCCTCCCCCAATTCCTCAATAACATCTTTAAAAAAATAAAATAGATCAGTAAACAAAAACGTGTCCCTTCATTATCATCGTGCTCATTTCTTTATTATCACCACCACCACAACCAGAATATAAAGCTCTAAAGCCAAAGCTATTCTCCACAACCATGGACCTTTTGGTAGTCATGAATATTTATGAGGCTCCTCACCAGCTAGGGAAAAACTCACCCATCTGGGGACCACCCTGTGTCTCTGGCTCTCCTGCCCCCACTGGCCACTTTTCCTCTCCAAGCAGGAAATAAAGGGGACAACGAAATCGGCCACACGTTGGCCACTAGCACACTGGATTCGAGTTTCAGGGATCAAAGAGGCTGCAGCTGAGGGGGATAGTGATGTTTCTAATCATCCACGGCTAACAGAGAACTCACTGGAGGAAAACTTGATTTTGAAATACCGTCACTGAAGTCACAGACGACAGCTTGCCTGCCAAACCCACTTCTGTGAGAGATTTTATGTCGAGAGAACTTTCAAGGCTCTGGGAAGCAGAACATTTCTCCAAACCTCTGCAGAAGCAGTGAAATTACAAAGCCCGCCTCTGAATTATTGATGTCATAATTTATTGAAAGGTCTGCATTAGGTCATAGGTCACGCCCCAGATGCAATGCTATGTACCCACCCAAGGGTCTGTGACCGGGGATAAAAGGAATATTGAGCCAGTGGTTCATGAGCATCTATCTACTGTATGTAAGACACCCTCGCCTTCTGAATCTGACGAGCACTCAGAGCTTCCAACACGCTCATCTGATTGTGATTGTCTCATTTCACCATCTCATAAACAGGGCAGCTATTCTTTACTCCATTGTACTGATATGAAACATAAGGCTGGTACACTTGAGTGACTTTCCCATTGTCTCACAGCTGGTTTGTTGAAGGACTGGGACTAGGACCCAATATTTGAACTTTTGGTCTATATTTCATTAAATTCTGAGATTCCCTATACCTTATGCTTATAGTTACTGCCATGCTGGCATAGAGCAGTGAACAAAGTATAAAAGTTCCTACCCTCATGAAGCTTACGTTCTAGCATGGGGAGAGAAATTACAGACATGTATATAAATATTGTAAGGGTCAAGAAGTGCTTTAGAAAAAAATAAAACAGAGGACAGTGTTGGAAAATGAAAAAAAGGCTGCCATTTGGAGAGTACTAATTTCACCTGATCAGGGACGTCCTGTCCATAAGGCGGCTTTGAGCACAGCGTAGAAGGAAGAGGGTGAGGTGTACAAGCTGAAGGAATTAACTGTGTTTGGGCAATAAATACAAAAATGGAGGTGGGAGCAGTCTTGTTGCACTGAAAAACAGCAGCAGAAAGACCAGTGTGACAGGAGTCACGTGAGCAAGGAAGCAAGTGATGTGAGATGACCATGCGAGGTAGCCAGAAGCCAGGTCACACGGGGCCTTACAGACTATGGACCTCAGATTTTACTCCAGAAATGAGGTGAGGTTTCTGGAGGGCTCTGACATTAGAGGATCAACTATAGAAGGATGCTCAAGTGGGTGGTGGGAGAAGCAGGAGGTCCACTAATAGCTTACTGCAACATCCAGGCAGAGATTTATGTCGACAGATAATTTATAACATATACAGAGAGATCACATAGAAAGCTTTACCTTCTAATTTTCCCAGCACAACTGAAAGAGCCACCCCCTTTCTCGTCCACCTGCAGCCTAGTAACTTGTTCCTCTCTCAATTGATTTACAGGCGGGGTGGCCAGCCTGGGACAATGGCCCCAGATATATTTGCTGTGTAAATGGTCTAGTTGCATCAGCTGTAGCTCACTGGTGAGGATGGGGTTAAAGAAAGGACTGCACAGGGCAAAAACCAACCTTGACTTTGGTTTCCTATTACTTAGAATGCTTGCCTCCCAACATTCTGAGAGTCTCTAGATTGTGACAATCAATTCCCTGATAGAATACACCATTTCCATAGGCCAGGATATTTTGTAAGTACCTGGAGGTTACTGATCTCCTATAAATGATGGCAGTGCTTTGGGGCAAAGAGATGGAAAGAGGAGATGAGCGGCTCCCCTGGGGCACTGCAAGTAGCGTGGTTTGATTTGGCTTTCACTTAACTGGTGATTAGTAACCAACAGGAAACCTTGAAATCACTTCGACAACAACCGTCAGACAGCAAGCCAGTCAAAGGCCATGCAAAGAAAGACGTTGACTGGGAAGGATATTTCATGTAGCTTAGAAAGAGGTATTTTAAGAGAACAAAGTGTTAAAAACAAAGCTGGCATTCATCAGGATTCTTGATGACTATATTAATTCCTTTTCCTTTCTATAGGCTGAGCTATCAGAAACCTATCTAGAGGTTAACAAATAAAAGTAACTTGAGCGCTTGCATCATCTTTACAGAAAGGAAGCCTTGGCCCTCTGGTGGTCTCTCCAAGCTACATTTCTATAACCACTCTCCTTTCTGCTGGAACTACTAAAGTGATAAATCATCTTATCACCAAGACCTATAGTTTCTAAAGAGTGCTCTCTACCGAAAGAAAGTTATTGGCATTTAGCCAGAAGGCCAACTTGATTTGATTTCTGGTCTTCTGCATTGTGTTTTGTGAGGCTGTTTTTAAGGCATCTGGAAATTAGTCAGTGGGAAAGAGAACTAGCATAATGGAAAATAAAAGATTCCATTAACTCTATCATTCTCAGGGCTCATGAAAGCTATCACTGGTGCAGCTCAAAGTTAAAGAGAAGAAGAAGAGGGAAAGGGGAAAGTTCTCACTGAATTCCTCCTCTCAGCAAATTATTTCATTAGCAAACAAAGTTAGCAAATGAACATTTCTGCAGTGACTCACTGACTCAGTGGAGCCACTCTGGCACCCGGCCATTTCGGATCACACAAGTGTGCTGTGACTGACCCTCAGCATCCACGTGAGCTTTTCCTTGCAGGGCCATCCTCCACATCCCAGTCTCACACCAATCTACTTGAATTGTTCCCACTCTGAGTAGCAGCTTTGAAACCAACCACCTAATGCCCTTTAAAAAAAAAAAAAAATCAGAGAAGTTGAAGACACTGAGAGGCGAAGTCCAACAGCACCAGGGACTAGCTACCCTGAAGATGCGGGAAACGGCCACCTAGCATCCTTGTCCTCTGGCCCTTGAACACAGGGATGTGGGCTCCAGGAATGGACAAGGCATTTGCAGAATTCAGAGGCCAGGAATCCACAGATCGTCTCTCCTCCACTGTACTTCCTGGCAAATAGAATGTATGACAAATCAAAGTGGTATTGAAAAACTGCTCACTATTACGTTGCGAAACGTAATGAACAACCATCACTTCCTTCAACGGAATCTGTAAGTCTCCCAAGCCTTACAAATATTGATAGCTTGCCTAAATTCCTTTCCTAATAAACCACTTCAGGAATTAAAGGATCCCTGTTTCCTTTATTCTAATCATTATGTAAGCCAACAGGCTCTCATCTCAAGCATGGCCCAGAATAAAATGTTCTCTTTAATCAGAGAGTGTTGTTTCAAGGTCTGCCTCACCTGGGCTGTTCCTTTGATTCTTTTCAGCAAGCCAAGGCAGGGTTTGTATTAAATGCAGTACCCACAGGGAACTCAGACAGGGCCCAGCCTGCTTCTGCCCACCGTCTGAGGTGGATCTGTAAAGACACATGCAGCTCAGGACACTCAGTGCCTATGGCAGAAGCACTAGAACAGGAGTTGGTAAACTTTTTCTGGAAAAGGCCAGAGAGTAATTATTTTAGGCTCAGCGGGCCATACAGTCTCTTCATTAACTACTCAACTCTGCTGATGAAGCCTATAGGGACCCGCAGATAATATTAAACAAATAGACATGGCTGTGCCCCAATAAACCTGGATTTGGCAGGTAGGCTTTAAGCCACCACTGCAGTTCACAGGGCAAGTGTTCTGAGCCTTTTATCACTTTTCCCAGGTCAATGATTGTAGGTCTCGTAGTGAAATCTTCATACACCCTCATGGGAATGGCCAACACCACTAGGGTTGGGGTAATACTTCCACCATTCCCATTACAACTTTCTTTTGCCTTGTTTGGGATACAAAGTAGCCTCAACAGAGGAACATGCAAATATTAATCATTCTTCTTTTATAACTATAGCTATGTTATGGAAATAGTTGACTTTGGTTGGCAGGTCTTGCTTAAAAATAACAGTCTCAATTTATTAATACAGAGCAGGTGCTGGAGAGTCAGGTCTCACTGGGAATTTCTCTAAATCCTCCATGCATACAGGCATTGATTAAAAATGCTAAGTTCAGGGCCAGCAGAGTGGTGCAGTGGTTAAGAGCTGGCTTGGGACACCAGCGGCCCCGGTTCGGTCCCACCTATGAGGGCCAGTGACACTGCCCTCAAAAAAAAAAAAAAGAAATGGTAAGTTCAGTTGCAAAACATTCTGAATGTACTTAAATGCCCCAGAAATGCATGCTTAAAAATAGTTAAAATAAATTTTATGTATATTTTACCGCAGTAAAACAATACATTTCTTTTTTTAATTTTAAAAAGTAAAATATTGATATCCACAGGAAAAAAACAATGGTAAATTGGAAGAAGAATTGGTTATTGAGGAGTTCCAAATGGCAGAAACAAGCAAAGTTTTCTAAACAGTTAGAATGAAATGGAAAGTTAAGGATCCCAAGAAGCTCTGGGCCTCTTATAAGGTCAAAAGCCAAGTTGAAAAAAAAAAAACCAAGTTGATCATATACATTATCTTTATTGAACCTTCATATATTTTGAACATGTCTCCCCTTTGATGCTAGAGTTTAAATTAGCCCATAATACACTGTTTGACTACAGTAAAAGCTCTCAGTAAAGCTGTCAGAGAATGACAGAAATTCAGTGCTGAAGGGAACCTTGGAAGATCTACTAACCAGCAATTCTCAACCTTTTCCCGCCACAACAAGCATGACAGATGGATGTTTACAAGCACGATGGATGACACGAGATCCGTTCTCAAGGTTTGCTCATTCCATTTCCTTCTCTGCTGCTCAAGAAAGTATTGTAGAAGGCAAGTAAGAGTGGCACTATTATATGAATAACCTTCAAGCCAGTCTAGTTTTCTTAAGTAAGGAATTAGCAAACTTAGATACCTTACTTGTGCATGTATCTGTACATTCACTCCCCCAAGCAGCCACATATGAGTATATGATAGCGTAAGTGAGAACTGATGTATAATTCAATCTAATCAGAATTTTTTAAATGCCAGGCAGGGCTGATACTGATATGTGTCTTTAATTTGCACCAAGTAGATGAGCGGACTTGAATACCAGTCATGGAGTCCATATAGATCTTTGCAAACCAAATCAGAAGGTGAAAACGGCCGCATGAGTACTAGTTTTATAAATTCAACTTTAAAAAGAGAAAAGCAAAATCAAACAATTCAACCTCTCTGTGCATGCATTAATTCAGGTTACCTTAAACCACAGGCTAGCTTAAAAAAACTTAGAAAACTGACTAAAGTACATACAACACAGTGTACATATATACAACTCTCAGAGGACTTAGGTTGTTACTGACAAGAAGCAATTACTCAGAACCCAAATGTATGACACGCAGTTCTATGCCCCTGGTCCTGTCACATTTCTACCCACAAAAATCTAAGCAAATGCAGGGATTCTCATATTCTTGGAAAATCAAGAACTAAGCAGAGACTTGTCTTAGTCCATTCGGGCTACTATAAAAGAATACCAGAGACTGGGTGGCTTGGAAACAACAGAAATTTATTTCTCACAGTTCCAGAAGCTGGGAAATCCAAGAGCAAGGGGCCGGCAGATTCAGCGTCTGGTAAGAGCCCATATCCTGGTTCATAACTGGTTTTTGCTGGGTCCTCACATGGTAGAAAAGGGCAAGCGAGCTCTCTGGGGTCTCTTATAAGGGCACTAATCCCATTCATAAAAGTCCATCCTCATGACCTAATTACCAACCAAAACTCGCCTTCCCCTAATCCCATCACACTGGGGATTAGGTTTCAATATATGAATGAAGGAGGGGAGAACACAAACATTCCATTTATGGCACAACTATAACCATTTCTTCCTTTTCTTTTTAAGCCACTTCTAAAGAAAGCTCAGTTGTCTCCCTGCAGTAGCATTTCCCAAAGTCTTCTGTGTGTTAACAGGTGTCAGGGACTAAAAAGGCACCATCGTCGGCTAAGTTTGAGAAACCCAGCCAAACTAAAACTGAACCAAATATTGGTTTCTCTATTGCATGACTTAATCAGACTCTACAAATACGCTGTGTTCATTGTGTAGTTAGTTCCACGAGGGTATGGCAGCAGGCAGTGCTCTCCAAACTTACTAGCCAAAGTAAGTTGTTGTTTTTTGACAGAATATCTCACAGGACTAACGTTCCACGGAATTTGCTTTGGGAAATGTAACAACAAAAATATATCTAAGAAGGGACCCTTATTTCCCAATATGTAAGACTTGTGAGCCTGGGATTCTAGTATCGTTTTTTTCTAGTTTCCTAGAATGTGTCAGTCTACACTGGAAAATTATTAGGATCCACTTGACCCAATGCAACTATGTAATCTAAGCAGTCACTAGCCCCATGTGGCTATTTAAACGCATATATATTAAAATTAACTAAAATTAAAAATTCAGTTTGTCAGTCATGCGAACCACACTTTAAGTGCTCACTTGTCACTGGTGGCTGTTGGTTACTGTACTGGACAGTACACCCACGGATCATTTCCATCAGAGCATTCTATCGACAGTGCTGCACTAGAATGTCAGCCCCCTGTGTTCAGGAATGCATCAGTTGTGTGTTTTCTACTGTATCCAGAGCTGCATACAGCACAATCCTCTGAACACAGCATTTTTTGCAATAGTTGTTGAATAGTAACAGGAAAAGAAATATATATATTTGGTAGATTATAGAGTGAGCAGCCTGCCCTGCTCCTGGCTCTAAAAACAGACAAGTCAAGTGTAACAAAAGGAGCATTATGATGCTTTGAGTACCAAACCTCCCCCTAAATTGACTCACAGTCCTTTACCACCCCCGCAAAAATGACCATTTCCCACAGTCCACAGCTCATCACTGAGTATGTTAATCAGTGCAATAAAAATGTAAATGCTTACCTCACCCAATACTCTTAAAGACTGAAGTGGACACTTGTGTACAGGTACCTTTTCCCCCTGCCATAAAAACTCTGTAAGTCCATGATTAATTACTTCTCAGGTGCCTGTTAATCTCCCTTGCTCTTTCCAATTAACAAAGCCAAAATCAGTGGGTTTTCATGTTCTGGCCAAAAAATTCATTTGTGTTGATTCATCTACCTGGCCCTTTGCTGGAAATGGTCACTTCTCTCTCCTTTTGCATTTTGTTTTAATTGTTCTGTTTAATAAAGGTATTTATTGTAAACCTCAACTCCTATGAAGAAACACACAAGCTAAATACATATTGTAAATATATCTCTTTTGCTCTAATATTTAGATTTCAAGAAATCTATTTCAAGCCTCATCCAAAGCATTAATTCTAAATAATGTGAAGCTTTGTCTCCTTGCATCCTTTACTAGTACACATCAATAACGTGACTCCAGGAAGGAGGTCAAGGGGACACTGGAGAGTAAGAGAAAACAAAGTAGATGTCACTGCAGCCAGGGTTCAGTGTCCCTTATGTGTGGAATCTAAAAAAGACAAACTCATAGAAACAGAGTACACTGGCAGTTGCCAAGGGCTGAAGGTGGGAGAAACTGGAGGATGTTGGTCACTTGTGTGACTACACAGAGTCACATGATAGGGCTATAGCAGCCATGGGAGGTGGGAGCAAAGGCCTCAAAACAGGAATTAAAATTCAAGAGCATGACTCCCCTGGGAGTCCTAATCAGATGAGGAAATCAGTCAGTCTTGATAGTGAGAAGCTATTAATGAGATGGGTTTTGCTATCTTGTGGAAAATGAAAAGAATAAATCCTTGCTTCTTGATTGTAGAGAAAAACATAAATCTGAGAGCCCATTATTTATGTGATGGGTGGTTGAGGACACCTGGCTGCAGACCTGTGCAACATATGCATGCATGCATGCATTTATTTATTTAAGATTTTAGGGCCGGCCGAGTGGCGCATTGGTTAAGAGCTGGCTTGGGGCGCCAGCGGCCCTGGTTTGGATCCCACAAATGAGGGCCAGTGACACTGCCCTCTACAGCTAACATGGTGAACAACAGCTCCACCTGGAGCTGGGCTGCTGTGAGTCCCCGGGACGGCATAGCTACAGCCCCTGGTACAGTGGGCTGCCATGGGCTACAGTGAGTGGCTGGCAGCCAACATGAGCAGCTGGCAGCTGGTGTGAGCTGCCAAGAGCCTCTGTGAGCGGTCGTCCAGAGGTGGGTGACCGATCTGCCTCACCCAAGAAGAGCGCAATGACGATACCAACATGGGCCAGTGAAGCAATGTCCTCCACAACTAGACTGAAGAACAAAAGGACAGCAACTTGTCTGTTCCCCTTTCCTGGTTCCCCAATGCTGTTCCCTGCTCCCAATTCCCCAATAAAATCTTAAAAAAAAAAAAAATTTTACTGGGGAAGGGGAACAGCCAAGTTATTGTTCTTCAATCTTAGTTGTGGAGGGCACAGCTAGCTCAGCTCCAAGTCCAGTCACCATCCAGCCTCCCGTCAGCAGCTCATGGCCGCTCAGCTCAAGGTGTCATGTTCAATCTTAGTTGTGGGTGGGCATAGCCCACCATCCCATTCAGGAGTCGAAACAGCAGCCTCGTTGTTAGGAGCGCATGCTCTCACCAGCTGAACCATCCTGTCACCTGTTGGCAGCTCACCTCAGGCGCAGCTCTCTGGCCCATGTGGGAATCGAACCGGTGACACTGTTGCTCAGAGCTCGCGATCTTAACCAACAGAGCTACTTGGCTAGCCCAACATATGCATTTAGATAACTCCCAACTGAAGGATGAAAACTTAAACCTACCACTACTAGGGTTTTTCTGTAAAAAGACAGCCAGCTGTGGCGATCTGAAGTCTTGAAAGGAACAAACAGATCCAGTATGCTGTTAAGAATCAATCAATTCATATGTCCAAACATGTGACCTTGACTAGATTGAGGCAAGCTCTTTTCCTCCTGGTACCCAGTAGGTTTGTTCCGTTCTCTAAAAGATATCAAAATAAGTCTAAAAACAATAAAGAAATAAATTAAAAGTCCTTATCCTAAATATTTGTGCTAGTTTTGAAAAGAGTAAGTTCTGAGTTATTTCATGAACATAGTTAAGATTTCTGAAACATTTAAGAAAATAATCTGTTCTGCTAAATGGATATGTCCGATTTATTAATTCTCAAGAGTTCTTGAAATACTGAAGATGGTGTTGCTCCTTGGTTGTTTTATCATCCTTAGCTAAGGTGTTTGAGAGAAACAGATTCTTTAAATTTGTGATTATAATTCAAAGTGTTAAAATATTCTGATTAAATTTGTACATGGTGCTAAAAGCCTTAAGAACTTTGATTTGTTAAATTTAGAAGTCAAGTGAATGTTAATCAATAAATAAGTGAAACCATTTTTAATATAAAAATTATTCATTTATAAAGAAAATAATACCTATAAGTTCAGCTTAAGGTTTAAGAAGTACTAGACTTAAAGTTTCTAATTTTAATAAATTGAATAATAATTGAAAAGAATGACTAACTGAATGTTCCTTTCCAAGCATACAATCCTAGGTTATTAAAAACAAACTGATGGGGTGGCAGGTTAACTCAGTTGGTTAGAGCACAGTGCTCATAACACCAAGGTTGCCGGTTCGATCCCCACATGGGCCACTGAGTTGCACCCTCCACAACTAGATTGAAACAACTACTTTACTTGCAGCTGATGGGTCCTGGGAAAACACACTGTTCCCCAATAAAATTTAAAAACAAAAATACACACTGACGATTCACTCAGCCATTATGCTATTATTTTAAACCTTTGAGTTTAAACTCTTTTCGAGTTTTCAGAACATAGTAATAATGACAAAGTTAAAACACAGCAAGACACATCTCCTGGAAAATTAAATAAGCCCTCTCAAAGACATATGCTGCAGCTGTTTTCCATATAAAGCATTTGGAATAGAAAATCGACCCAGAAGGGAATCGGTTAATGAGATGATAAGGTGGTCATCATGAGCACCACTGCTGACTAAACAGATGGATGTAAGCAAGTCACTGGTCCCACTGCCTCCAGCTAGATGGCCAAACCCATAAGGACAAGAGAGGCAAAGTCAGCGGGTAGAGCAGACTGGACAAGATCATGGTAAAAGGGATACCTACATCCCATGTCGTAATGCCTCGTGGAATGCCTCATGGAATCATCTAATTCATCCAGAAATTTTTGAACAGTGACGTTTATATATATCCACATTTTTAAGTGAAAGCATTTGATTTTTAAATCATGGCAACTAATGACTGAAAACACTTGCATAAGCAAAACAAAACACACAAGTAGGCCACAAATGGTCCATCAAAGGCCTGTTTGTGCCTTCTGATATGCAGAATAAAGTCAAACTCCACAGCATGAGACTCTCATAGCCTGGATCCCCCACCTGTCTACCAATCCCAGCCCAATCACACCCTAAGTCAAATATCCTATAACTCCTAAAAATGATTCCATTCCCTAACCCTGGGCCTTTGCTCATACTGCACCTTCTACCCAGAATGCCCTGCTCTGCCCACTTGGCAAGGTCACCTCTTTCATAGACTTTGTCTTCCAAAATGTGTCTCCAAAACTGCTGTAAATTGAGCGAATGGGGATCACTATCTTGGGCTGAGGAAAACAAGGGAGTACAACACAGGCAGGTCATGTCTACCTATCAAACAAGGCTGTGCAGGAAGCCTGAACAAATGAACTTTTTTTTTTTTTTTTTTAGCTGAGCCATCCTGCCACCTGTTGGCAGCTTTGCGGCAGCTCAGCTCAGGCTGGTCATCGAACTGCTGTTGCTCAGAGCTCAGCTCACACTCTTGAGTGAGCTCTTTACCAACTGAGCCACTCGGCTGGTCCTCAAATGCACTTTTTATGGAAGGATAATGGCACCAACAGCACACACTGCAACATATGCAAGTGTTTTCAAGGTAATGCATTTTAGCTATCAAAATTATCCTCTACTTTATTCCAAAGAGAAGTCCAATTTCTTATACATCCCAGAGGAGAATAGTGAGCTCTGAATGATTGGTCATCTTCAGTAGATACCCACTTAAGACATTCAAATGTGAAGAATTTTAAAAGTGGAAGGTGAAAAGGTAAAACTATAGAGAAAGTAAACAGATAAGTGGTTGCCAATGATTTGGGAGGGGAACGATAAGCAGATGGAGCATAGGATACTTTAGGGAGATAAAACTATTCTATATGATACTATAATGGAGGATATACAACATGCATTCGTCAAAACTCATAGAGCTAAACAACACAGTGAATCTTGATGTATACAAGATGTATACTTGATGTATATATCTTGATGTATTCAGAAAAACAAATCATTTATGAGGTCACACTCGGTGACAGGAAAGAATCCAGGCTGTGATAAGAGAATCTAATTCTATTAGAAATGTATGAAACAACTCACTGACGGGAGTGAAGGAAAGGTGCTGACTAAGTAACTTTGGAAATGAGTGGAGTTTATAAGACAAAAGGCAAAAGAAACTACACCTAAGCACTGTGCTCTACTTTATTAAGTTGTTTTCCGTGGGGGTAAAGAGGAACAATTTTGATATTGCTACACATGTATACTGGAATTAAACAATTAAGTCAATGGATATCAGAGGGTATAAGCCAAGTTTCTCACTGTTGAAGTGGTAGGTTACAGATAAAAAAGAGGAGGAATCTAGAATACACATGGTAATAGATTATAGCTGAAGACATCAGTATGTTAAACGTTGAGTTAAACGCATGTGTAGATACAGGTGATTACACATAGAAATATTTATAAATATGTCTACATATATATACAGGTTAGTATACACACATATTTTTTCCCTCTACCAGCTAAGAGGACCAAAAGAAATCACACCCCTAAAGCATTACGTACACCTAGCACCCAGATCTTGGTTTCTAAGACCATTCTGCAATAAAAGGAACCAGGGATCCTTGGAGAAATCACTGATTCTAGGACTGAGGCAGGAAATACACAACATAAGCCTGGGGGTGGGGGGTCTTATAATGCCAGAAAGTAAGGAAGTATTCAAGACAAACAAACAAAAAGGCTACAATGATGGGGCATGATAAAGTGACAAGAAGCCAACTGAAAGAACTCCCAATGGCCATAGCTAAAACAATTTAAAATAAAGTAGTATTGGACCATAACCCAAAGGAAAAAGTAAATACCCATGATTCCATACTAAGAATAAATGATTCAGTGGGGAAGAATGAGAAATCGCTCATGCAAAAGAATTCCAAATAAATTATGTAAATAAAATACTCTTCTCTCAAGGAAATAGAGCATAACTCCCTATTCCTTCAATGTAGGCTGCACATAGTAACTTCCTCTCAAAAAGCACAGTGTGAAAGGGGCAGGGAAGAATCACTTTACAGTGGAGAAACCTAACAAACACTACTTCTAGCCAAGTAATTAAAATTAACAGAACAGTCATAAACCATGTAGATACATGGACCCCGGATATGCTGTGATAAAAATGGCACTTTGTGCTCTTCCTCTCAAAACCCATAGCCCCAGTCTAATCATGAGAAAAGCATCAAACAAGTTCCAATAAGGGGCATCTTTCTATATACCTATATACCTAACTCCTCAAAACTGTCAAAGACATCAAAAACTGGGAGGTCTGAGAAACTGACAGAGTCAAGAGGAGCCTAAGGAGACCTGGCTAATAAATGGAATGTGGTAAGCATGATGGGATCCTAGAAAAAAGGACATTAGGTAAAGACTAAAGAAATCTAAATAAACTATACACTTTAGTTAATAATAACGTGTCAATATTGGTTCATTAATTGTTAACAAACATACCACACTAATGTAAGATGCAAATAACAGATAAACTATGGGGGTGGAGGGGGGAAAATACAGGAACTCTCTGTACTATTTGCTGAATTTTTCTGTAAGTCTAAAATTATTCTTAAAAAGAAAAAAGTCATTAATTAAAAAAAAAAAGTGGGAGGAAAGAGAAGGAAGGCAGACCAAAGATGTGGGGTGTCAGTCACAAGGGTCTGGTCCCCAAGCTGGCTTCACGTGTGGTGGCTCTCTGTCCTGCTGGAGTTGAATTCTTCATCTCAGCACTGCACACAAATCTGGGCAAAACCTCCTTAACTCGAAGATGTAGCTAATGGTAACCAGCCACAGGAACTTTCTAGTGCACAAAACGGAAGTTATTCTAAGTGATACCAGGAAGGTCCAGAAAATTTTCAAGCACTTAATGTGAGGGGTGTAAAAAATCACTTGGGGCTTTAAAGGAGCAAATGAAAGATGAAGGGAAACCCTCATGTGAACACTTCACAGGGAAAAGAACAAGGGGCAAGGTCCAGGACCATAAAGGACTAAAAAGCATTCTTCATTTATCTGAACTGGTTTCCTGGGGTAACCACTTTCCTTTTATTGAAGAACCCCTGAAGGCAAGCAGCCAAATCCTACGAAAAGCTGAGCTACCGAGACTGGTAGAGGAGGGGAGGGCGAAACCACTCATTCTAGTTAATTAGCAACGTCCCTGGCTAACATCTTGCTGTCCCTGGCTGTCTCTCCAAAGGTCCCACTTCTACCCAAGTGCACAGCTTGACACTAATCAAAGTGTGTCACTCTGAAAGGCAGTAAACAAATAAACATGGCTGTTAAAATGAGGACAGACAAGAGAATTATGAAGAGGACATGCATAGGCCAACCAACAAATAACTCTCTTGTTTCTTCTTGTATTTTTAAAAGCTCAAAACATTCTCAAACACACAAATTCATGTAAAATAACACGTTCCTTTAAAAAACAAAAAGAAAAAGAAAAAAACTTGAAATTGTAAAAGAAAAGTTGCCAGACCCTCCAGGGCTGACAGGGCAACAGTGTCACCAGCACCCAGAATAGAGTGTGTGGGGTGGGGGGGAGGCCTACACAGCTTGTCTGAGCCCCAGTAGCATCTCCTGTGGGCTCAGTCACAGATTCAGTGAGTAGATTCAAGACTTCCTGTTAGACAGAAAAGCCATGTTCTAGAACTTTATGCCTCCCTCTGGTAAACACTGGATAACATAATTCTACTTTAAGATTGAAAACACACTAAAAACAGAATAATTTAGTCCATTTGTAAAACTATCTTATCCAGAGTGAAGATGTTAAAAATATTTGAGTGGGGCAGGCCCAGTGGCACGTTGGTTAAGAGTTGGCTTGGGACGCCAGCTCTGAGCAGCAGCGCCTTGGTTCAGATCCCACATATGAGGGCCAGTGATGCTGCGCCCTCTACAGCTAAGATGGTGAACAGCAGCTGGACCTGGAGCTGGGATGCCCTGAGTCGCCAGGGATGGTGTAGGCTGCAGTAAGGCTGCAGTGGGCTGCCATAAGCTACAGTGAGTGGCCGGCAGCCAGCGTGAGCAGCGGGCAGCTGGAGTGAGCTGCCAAGAGCCGCTGTCAGCAGCCATCCAGAGGCAGATGACCAAAGAGCGCAATGATAATACCAACATGGGCCAGTGCCGTTCCCCTTTCGCAATTCCCCAATGCTGTTCCCCTCCCCCAATTACCCAATAAAATCTTTTAAGAAAAAAAAAATACTTGAGTGACTTAGTGATTTTATGAGAATTTTATAGAATTCAGTTGGACCAAACTTTTTCTCTAAAGTCATTTTCAGCATTACAGGCTATACCGTCTCTGTCACAAATATTCATTTCTGCCTTTGTAGCAATAAAGTAGCCATAGAAAATAGTAAATGACTATGGCTATGTTCTAATAAAACTTTATTTACGAAGACAAGCAGTAGGCTAGATTTCACCCAGAGGATGTATTTCGCCAACTACTGAATTAGATCATTCTATTTTCTCTCTAACTAAAATAGTCACCATCCATTCAAATTTCAGTAACAGAGAAAAAACTTTTAAAAACTTCTCTAAAATTCTCACTGCATTCATTGATTTCAAGGTTTTTTTCAAAATGTGTCAGAAATCCACAAAAAATAAAAAGTTGGTTTTCTGACTATTTTATGCATTTAATAATATTTTGAGCTGTTTTGTATATAAATAACATTGTTTTTATGTATAAAAATTTCCTATTGTTACTCATTCTTGAAAAACACAAAAATATAGAAAACTGTACATCTGCTTTCCTAAGCTCCCTTGCTGGAAGTCACCATCTGCAGTCAGCAGACGGAAATATTCATTCGGATATATCCAGCCATTATGGCAAAAGGGTTAATTCCTAAGTCAGGAAGACAATCAACATGAATCCCCTAAAAGTCTCCTTTATACATTTCTTAAAGAAATTCAGTTGCAAGTCACACGATTATGAACAGTACCTGGCTCTTACCAAACAAAACTTGGCCAAGCATAACTTCTCAGAGAACTATTTTCTCTAAGAGGAAGTGTTTGGGAGAAGCACACCTCATATGAATCAAACCAAAACTCCTCAAGGGCCCAAGAAGCTTATCTTCCTCTGGCTGTCTTGGTCACACACTCCCTTACCTAGAAGCTGTGAGATGGTTCCCAGAATGTCCAGAACAAGTTCAACCTTCATAGGGCATACAATGCCTTCCACAGCTGGTCCCAACCTCATCTGCAGGCATCCTCCAGATCTCTTCCCACCCCCAAACTACACTCTAACAACATAAGAGGACTCAACTACACCTCAAATATATCATTTGCCCACCTTCAAGTCATCAAACCCTTGCCAGAGTGACCATGTAATGTCAAAATTTATTGTTCAAACTAGGGCAGTTTTGAGAGTAAATGAAAGGTTATTTATAACTGTCCTAGGACAAGATGGTTAGCTCATCGCAAATCATAATGTAGAGTCACTTAGCCTTTATTCATGATGACTTCCTTGTTGTGAAAGTTGTTGCAAACTCACTCTAGTGAACTCCTACTCATCCTTCAAAGCCCTCGTCAAATATCTTCCCACCCCCTTTCCTGTGCTTTTGTTGACCTTTTTCTGGCACAGGTAGCCACTCCCTCACCTTTGTATCTATTATAGCCTTTATTACGTAGTGTTATATTCACTTTGTTCCTGTGTATATTTTCTTTGAGGACAGGAGTGCTTCCTCTGTACACTTGGCTTTGTGCTGGAATTGTCTTATAGTGAGTGCTCAACAAATGTCTGTTCATTTTCGTATAATGACACAGACTACATATGTATCCACAAAACCATTCTTCGCATAGCACAAACCAGTGGTTCTCAACCAGGGGTAGTTTTGCCTCCTAGGGGATATCTGCAATGTCTAGAAACATTTTTGGTTGTCATAACTGGGGGAGATACCACTGGATCTAGTGGGTAGAGGACAGGGATGCTCGTAAACATCCTACAACACACAGGACAGCCCCCACAACAAAGGATTATCCAGCCCAACATGCCAATAGTGCTAAGGTTCGGAAGCCCTGAAATAAACTTAAAACTTCAGCTAACTTCCTCAGGAAGTTACTACAAATTCTGGATTGCAGAAATAGAAAGTCATGAAAATTTCCAGCACATATGCCATAAACATATTTAGAAAGCCAACACATTCAAGAATTTAATGTAATATAAGACAAGTAAAAATGGCACAGATGTACTGTAGAGATTCATGAATTGGTCTGAAAAGCAGTGTGGATATACAATGCTACACAGAGTGCTTTAAATGTTATTCTCATGCAGAGGTTATTAATCCAACTTCTTTAAATTTTATTGAGGAACAGTGTGTTTTTCCAGGACCCATCAGCTCTAAGTCAAATAGTTGTCTTCAGTCTAGTTGTGGAGGGCACAGCTCTTTGGGCCATGTAGGGATCGAACCAGCAACCTTGGTATCATGAGCCTCCACTCTAACCACCTGAGCTAACCAGGGCCCCCCATTAATCTAACTTCTGAATGATACAGAATATATGCAGTAGGAGAAGTAATAATACAGGTGGAACTTCCTCGACCATATGCAGTAGCAAATGTAAAATAAACGCTGCAAACTCTGAGCCCTTCCAAGTTACTGACACTTAAAAGTTAAAGTCATATTCATTACAAAAGGTGAATCTGACGTTTACTCAACTACCAACAGAACTAAAGGTCACTATTACATAGAATAATATATTCTATTATTTAGAAGATATTTAGAAACTCCAGAATATTTAGAAGATAATTTCAACCACATAATCTCATAAATTAATTTCTAAAGACAAACTTGGCCATCCATTATTTAACTGCTTCCATTAGAACAAATCTTTTTTTTGTTTTGTTTTTGTTTTTGAGGGCAGTGTCACTGGCCCTCATATGTGGGACCCGAACCGGGACCGCTGACTTCCCAAGCCAGCGCTTAACCACCGCGCCACTTGGCCGGCCCCAGCACAAATCTTTTAAGCGTCCTTATCAACAGAAAGCTGCACTTTTCAATCTTTACTTGGTATATTTTCCCAATAACTGAGTCTAAAACATACTGCACACCCCTCTGCCTTTATAAACAGCACAAACTATGTCATATTTGCTTTTCCAGGATGCCCAGGGTCATCTGAACTACTTTTAACATTGTACTATATTAACCCTCTCCGCCTGTTGAAAAAGGGCAGAGCTTGCTTGCCCTTTGGTCTGTTTTCTCCTGTTATAATTTCAGGGTCACCCCTTAAGCTGCCACTACCATTCCTGTTGCAACCAGTGTATCTGCCTCTGGCCTTTATCTCAAGCCTCTTCTAATTCAGCTTCTGAAATCTTGGTATGAAATAATTAACCAGAAATATTTTATCTAAACCATGGGTAAAGGGGCTCCATGAATGAATGACTGAAGAGTTGTCTTCAAACCCAGCAAAGAGCTTAGTAGCCTGTGAAATTCTCTCACCTCTGCATGTCCATGCCTGGAGTTTCTCTTATCCACCCCAACCCTTAACCCTTGTAGTCAAGAACAGGGAGGATGCGTAAGGAATAAGAAGTTAAAAACACCCAAAAAGCACAGGTTACATGGACAAAATGAGGAACACAGAGGAAGAATAAATTAAACATGAGCCACCATCAGGAAAAATAAGGTCACTAAACTCCTAAGGCTTGAGATCAGTTTGGCTACATTTACAAAAATCACCTACCTTTCACTCCTAAAGCAAAAATAGCTTTCAGAAAAATCACGGAAACGTGTATGTATTATTTAAAACTCTACAGAAAATAAGCACTTAGGTCCTTACAAAACTTTAATTCAGAGGTATTGATTTTTTTAAAAAACAGGCAACACATAACCAAAGCATCCTGTCCATTTGGCATCTATCTTAAACTGTCTGGGAAAAAACACCCACTCAATGAGAGTCTCAGGAATGACTCATACATCAAGGTGCCTTTTAAAAGTTTATCTGCATGCTCCCAGGCAATTATTATTGTGTGAGCCATTCCTCCCCACCCCCAGCCCCAATATTCTATTTTGATTCAGATAACACAGGCCCCAGCATCTACATCAGACTTACAAAACTAAGAATGCACATTTCCACCATTTAATTTCATCTAGACTAGAAGTTTAACTTGAAGCTACCATGATAGAAGAAGATGGAAATATAAAAACCACTATCCAAAGTCAATCTATTATCAGGTCTGTGTTTATTAAATATTGATAGTATTTGATAAAAGAGAAGAGTTGTACAATAGCATCGCAGAGATAGTCAATCCTGAATGATTTCATTTCCTTCCCTCACATCCAGCTAGGATTAAAAAAAAATCTTCTAAATGATAGGTCATATATCATTGCCATATGCACTGAAAAGGCATCTGATATCACTCAACATCCATTGTTGCAAGAAAAAAAAAGATAAAGATGGAGATGAATACTTTTCTAACATAATAAAATATCTCAACATGAAAGCACCATGCTTAAACAGAGAAATTCTAGGCAGGAACAAAAAAAGAATGTAATCTATCACCAGTATTTTTTTTTAACCTGAATCTAGAGATTCCAGTCAATATCATTATTCAAGAAAACAGCTTACTGATACAAAATTAACATAGAAAATAAGTAGAGACAAAAAAATAACTAATTATAAAATATAATAGAAGACTTCAGTCATGATGGCTACAAAATAAAAAGTAAAATATCCAGCAATAAACTTAACAAGAAATGTGCAAGTTATATGAAGAAAACTTTAAAACACTCCAAAGCATCACTAAAAAAGATTTAAATAAAAGAAAGACATATTATGTCTTAGGGATAAGTTTCGCACCATTCATATGTTAATTATCCCTAAGATAACCTATGAATTGAATATAATTTAAATAAAAGTACTTTGAAGTCTTTTTTCTTTGGAGTGTGGCATTGAATGAGGACACTCTGAAATTCATATGGGCAAACCAACAGGAAAGAATAGCCAAGAAAATTCTGAAAACAAAGGTAATGGAGAGAGAATGGCTCTATCAAATATTCACACAGATACATTATAAAGCTACAGTAATTAAAACAGTGTATAATTGGTACACAAGCAGTGAAACAGATCAGTGAAGACAAGCAAGTCTAGAAATAGATCCAAATGCATGTGAGAATTTAGAATATCATGGAAGTGGTGGCTCAAATTAACGAGCTACTGAAAATTATTTATTCTTTCAATGATGTAGGGACAACCAGAGAGCCATCTGATAAAAATAAAGCCAGATCCCAATCTCTATATATACATATATACTAAGTGAATCAAAATTTTAAACATGAAAGTACCAAAGATATCTCACATCATTTTTTCTAATAAACCTGAAGTGGAGACGGTTTGGCATAAACGAGTCAACAAATACAATTACACAGAAGTTAACATTTCTACATGATATATACCACCAAAAGTAAAGTCAAACATAAACCACAAAATATGAAAAGTATTTGCAACTCCTAATACAGACACAGACTAATTTCCCTAATATATATAAAGTTCCTACTAAGAAAAGAACAATAAACTAATGGAGAAAATGGTCAAAGGTAGTTCACACATTAGGAAATACCAGTGGCTCTTCTATGAATGAAAAAATGTTCAACTTCATTCACAATAAGGTTATCACAGATTAAAACTGAACTGGGAAATTATTTTCAAATCTCGGATTGTGAAAAATCCAAAAGCTTGACAACATACCATATACACTCCCATATTTTGCTGATGGAAGTATGTGATCTTTATGAGGGGCAATTAGGCAACATATATCAGAATAAAAATTTGCATACCCTCTGACTCAGCTATTTCCATTCTTAACATTTACTCCACAGAAATAGTTACAGATGCAAGAAATGATGTATGTACAGTATTGCAATGTATATTCTTTGTAATAGCAAAAGACTGGAACCAAACTAAAGGGACATCAACAGAATGATGAATAAATTACAGTAGATCCATACTCGCACTACTACATAACCATAACAAAAGAATGAGGGGGCCTTTTATCTATTGCTCTGGGATTATACTATACAATTCTGTTCAATGAAAAATATTGCTATTGGGTAGAATAAAAAGATGGGGGGAGGGCAGGCCGAGTGGCGCATTGGTTAAGCGCTGGTTTTGGGATGCCAGCGGCCCGGGTTCGGATCCCACATGAGGGCCAGTGACACTGCCCTCTACAGCTAACAACAGCTCCACCTGGAGCTGGGCTGTGCGAGCCCCGGTGATGGTGTGGGCTGCAGCCCCTGCTGCAGCGGGCTGCCATAGGCTACAGTGAGTGGCCGGCAGCCAGCGTGAGCGGCCGGCAGCCAGCGTGAGCTGCCAATAGCCGCGGTGAGCGACATCCAGAGGCCAGCGACTGATCTGCCTCATCCGGGAAGAGCGCAATGACGATACCAACAGTGAAGCAACATCCTCCGCAACTAAACTGAAGAACAAAAACACAGCAACTTGTCTGATTCCCTTCCCCGATTCCCCAACGCTGTTCCCCTCTGCCAATTCCCCAATAAAATCTTTAAAAAAAAAAAAAAAAGTATGCACACTCACATATCTGCTTATACAAGCATTAAACATCACTGGAAGAATACATAAGAAACGGACAACATTGGTGACCATCTTTGGGGAATGAGGTAATGGGACAGAGGTAAGAGGAAAATAGTTCCTGCCACACCCTTTTGGACTATGACCCATGTGAATGTAATACCTACTTTAAAAAAATGAATTAAAATTAAAATTTTGTAAACCTCCGTAACACTGGAAACACCCCTCATCCCCTATCCCCAGTCACTTAATTAAGCTCTGATGCTTCACACTCCAAAAATCTCGTACTTACCCATCTCCTCGCCAACTCTGTGGCCATAACCCAACTTCAACTCCTTAAGCAACCGTCAGGAGCCCCCTAGCTGGTCTCTGCATTCCTTCTCTCTCCAATAAGAATACACCCAACCCCACCACCAGAATCCTTTCTCTTTAAGGAGATCAGCATCACCTACATCAGATGAAATCCCTTCTCTATGCATCAAAGAATGCTGACTGCGTACAGAAACTCTCACTCAGCTCGGCATTCAGATCCAAGCTACCTTTCCAACTGGTTTGCGCTCATTTTTTTAAGGTACCAATTATACCAGAAGTTTCTTAAAGTTCGATTATTGCCTAATCCATCTTTTTATTTTCAGAAACTCTCGGTATGGCATCTTGCATGTACAAGGTGCTCAGGAAATGTTCTCTGAATGAATAATCAATATTTGATACAGTTAATGGAATATTAAACTAAAAACTAGAATGAAAATGAAAAGCATGGTCTCTCATTCAAGCAGTTTTAGAAAACAGAAGTTTAAGAAAACCAAATACTGCTATTGACCAATGATAGAAGCGTATTCTAAAATAGTCCACTTCACCAGAGTTCTCAGCTCCAAATAAGTTCTCATTCCCACTTCCATCCTCATCCTCCCCGCTACCTACCCCCCCATCTCCCGACGTAGCTTACTTTCCTCGCTTCAAGATGATACTGACTCAAATTCATACCCTAAGTGGGGATTTTATTCATTTCAAATGGGATACCAATGGTTTAAGTATCTTGACACTGCTTATTCTGATATGGCCTTACCAATAAATGTAAGAAAAAAAATAACAATGTAAGAAGTTATACAGTTTATTTCATTGATCTGGGCTTCAGCTTCCCCATGATTTAAACTTAATAAACACTTCATCTTTCCAAAACCCACAGGAAAATATGTAATGAGTTTTAAATCATACATAATAAAGTCCAGGCTTTTGAATTCTTACCTATCACTTTTTTTTCTACCTGAATACTACTAAAGGACTTTACTTGCTTCCCAATGTCATAAAGAGGCTATTTAGCATCATTTGAAAGATGCTTTAGTCTTTTTCTTCTTTCTAGCTTTTTTTTTTTTTTGGTGTTAGCAAAAGGTAGAGAATCAAAATTTTAACAGCTTTCATGTGAATATGGGAATTTTTTAAATAGTCACAAAATATTAAGATTTTTTTTTTAAATCTGAATAAAAAATATTCTTATTACAGGAAATGAGAATATTATGCCCCCACTGCCCCACTCCCCCACCCCCACATTTCTCCCAGAATTACTGCAGGAGATGTACCACAACTGACAACACCAGCCTTTGATTTCTGGGTAGGATTACTAAGGACCACAAATATGTTGCTGTACACCTGAAACTACTCTAATAAATATTATGTCATTTGCACCCAGAAAAAAAAAATTAGTTGGCCTTCTCTGAATAAACACAGACTAGAAATGAAAGGCAGAGAAAGTAAAGGTAAAATTATCTTGTACTTAAAAAGTATTGCTATGGGTAAGGAATATAGCCAATAACATTATAATAATTTGTGATAACTACGTATGATGCCAGCTGGGTACTAGATTTGCTGGGGTGATAGATAGGAGGGGGTTGGGGGAAACGGTGAAAAAGGTGAAAGGAGTAAGAAGTACAAATTGATAGTTACAAAATAGTCATGGGGATGTCTAATCACTATGCTGTACCCCTGAAAATAATAGAAAATAATACTGAATGTAAACTGTAATTCAAAATTTAAAAAAGGGGGATAATAGGTCCAAATTTCCAGGTATAAAACCAATAAGTCATGGGGATGTAATACACAGCATAGGGAATATAGTCAATAATATGATAGCATTGTATGGTGTCAGATGGTTGCTAGACCTATCATGGTGATCACTTCTTTATGTATATAAATACTGAATAACTATGGTGTAAAATTAATAATAATAATAATAATAAAAGTATTGGTATGGGTAATCTGCATGCAAGTGATTGTAATTGTACTAGCAAAAGTATTACTATTTCATATTAGTCAAAAATAAATAAACTTCTCTTACTTTTTAGGATGGTAGAAATATTCAGTCTTATTTGTGGTGTCACTTCACAGACTATATACATTTGTCAAAACTCATCAAACTATACACATGAAAAGATTGAATTTAATGTACTGCACTAAAGCTGAATTTTTTAAATATAAACTCTCCTGAAGCTAAATATCCTTATTTTCTAACAAATATGGTACACAAGAAAAGTATTCAATTCCAAGCTATTCAAAACAGTTTAAAGGTTTTACTCTGAGTTGGGCAAACGAGAAGCTACTCCAGTTTTACTGATGGAGAAACTGAGGCCAGATCAGTGAAATGAATTACACGACTTCCTATATTGTTATTGTCAGGCCATCACCAGGGTGAGCTGGACTCATTGGATGAAGACCCACTTCGGCCATCATTTTACTCAACATTGAAGCCTTAGGTAAGTTCCCTTCAGCTGCAGACTCAAGAAATTAGACTCATTTGCTGAGGTCCCCTTTAACTTTAAAATCCCGATTTTATATTCTGCTGGAGATTTGAAATATAATTGAAATGTCCTTTTAAAAGAAACAAGATTTAAAAATTCTCTCATCAGGGCCGGCCGAGTGGCGCATTGGTTAAGAGCTGGTTTTGGGATGCCAGTGGCCCCGGTTCGGATCCCACATATGAGGGCCAGTGACGCTGCCCTCTATAGCTAACAACAGCTCCACCTGGAGCTGGGCTGTGAGCCCCGGCGACAGTGTGGGCTGCAGCCCCTGCTGCAGTGGGCTGCCATAGGCTACAGTGAGTGGCCGGCAGCCAACGTGAGCGGCTGGCAGCCAGCGTGAGCTGCCAATAGCTGCGATGAGCGACCATCCAGAGGCCGGTGACCGATCTGCCTCATCCAGAAAGAGCACAATGACGATATCAACATGGGCCAGTGAAGCAACGTCCTCCGCAACTAGACTGAAGAACAAAAAGACAGCAACTTGTCTGTTCCCCTTCCCCCATTCCCCAACACTGTTCCCTTCCCCCAATTCCTCAATAAAATCTTTAAAAAAAAAAAAAAATTCTCTCATCAGAGAATTGAGCTATTAAAAAAAAAAAAAAACTAAGAAAACCCAACTTAGAGAAGGAGAGCAATCATGGAAGATTCAATCAATTACAAAAGCTTTCCAACTTGACAAAAATCATTCACATGAAGAGCTTTCCTAGGATATTTGGGTGTTGGTTTACACAACACTAATTTTGTGCAGAAGACAGAAAAAGTGTTAAGTGCCATAGTCAAGAATAAAATCATTCAAAAGAAACTAGCCATGTCTGATATTATGATGGAAAGAAATGTACATCTGAGTCAATTCACCTACAAATATTGAGAACAATTCTACTGTGTAAAGAAGGCACAAACAGGCTAATAAAATCATCTTGATTTTTTAAAATCTGTCATATATAAAGTGCTCTGGTAAGAATCATAAAAAAATTATAAATTTTTTGTTTTTGTTTTTGTTTTTTAAGGAACCCAAAACTTCTCATATGAGGAAAAGAGGTAAGAGAGGAAGGAAAAGAAAAATTCAAAACCCTAATTCCATGGTCAAAGAACATCAGAAAATTCATAATTTTAGAAAAAAAGCTGGATATATATGATTATCTTTCTATTCATATCCCTTAGGGCAACATTTCCCAAGGGTCTTCTGCACAGTTTCAAAAACAAAACAAGTTTTCATGGATAAAATAAGTTCAGTACCTGCTTACTACATCAGCCTCGTATAAGTTAGGACTTCATTCTACTGCATGTAATCAAAACTCATCCGTAGTGGTGGAACCAAAGAGGACTTTATTTTTCTTCTAGAAAAATCAGTCCAAAAATGGAGAGTCCAAGGCTGGTAGAGTAATTTCATGAAGTCAAGAGCTCCTTTGACCTTTCTGATTTGCAACTCTTAGCATATGGCTTTAATTTTCCTGGTGCGAGTTGGCAACAGCTCTTCAGGACAGGAAAAAGAAGAAAAGGGCAATGACAAAAGTGTTTGCCAGCTTCCTTACATCCTGTTTATCAAGAAATCAAGAGCTTTCCTGGAAGCCCCCACCCTGCAGAGACTCTTATATCTCATTGGCCAGTACTGGGTCACTTCTAGAGACAAAGGAGTGTGGGGAGGTGAGAAGTTTTAACTAGGTACATTGCCACCTAGAGCAAAACCAGGGTTCCAAAAAGAAAAGAGAGATTGACTGTTTGCTTTGCAATTTAAAAGGTCCATCCCTATTACCTTAAAGATTCCAAATGCATATTTGATATTAAAGGCTCTGAGAAATTGGTCAGTAAATAAATCTGTTTACCTTTTTTAAACACAGTACATATTTGAATACAAAATTCCTTATTTCCTTTGAAAAAAACCTGTTGAAACACCATTTGGTGCCACCCTTCTTGGGAAATACCGCTCTGGGTACTAAAAGAAGAAAAAACAATCTACGCTTATGAGTGTTTTCATATGTAGAAAGGTAAAGGGAATATTTTGCATTTAAACAAAGGGTGCTGGAAATAAAACGACTGAAGCAATAACAGAATTCGACAATCAGGATCCAATATGCATGTAAAGTCACAATCCAAATGAGAAAAATCTTGTCTTTCCCCTTGATGTCTTTATAAGTTGGGCCACGCCTTATTTCCTCTTATCCCTTCTCAACTCCAGAGTGGTCATTTCTTTATGTAACTTCCCTCCATGCTAATATTTTAAACTGGCCATTAAATGTCCATCCCTGAGCTTCTCCAAGGTTTCACTCATCCTTTGGTTCAGCTTCTCGGGCTTCAATTTCTTTCTTTCTTGTCCCATTTTCATATTAGACTACCAAAACAATTTGGGACTTAGCATTTATTTATTGACTCAGCCCTTTCTGTGTATTTTTTACTCAATCTTTTCAACCACCATCCTTTGATACCTCATGGAGGCTGCTGTTAATTAAATGCCGTCAGAGATTCCAGCATTACTTTCAAGAAGAAATGTTCCTACTTTTAGAAAAAACTAGGGGAAACAATCAAAATATAATTTTTCATTCTGATACTAAAGCTTTCAAAAGAAAGCCATTCATCATATCCAGTTCCATTAAAATATTCATTCTTTTAATTCACTTTCACAGCTTAAAGGGGGTGGGAGATAGAGTACATTTTTCACATTTCCAAACACCATCCCTTTCCACAGCACACATAAGTATTTCCTTGCCAAAAAACCAAGTGCTTCTTTTTATTGGAAGGAAGTAAGAAAATGCCAGCTTTTATTTCCTAAAGAAAAAAATTTTAATAGGTCAAATATATAAAATTTTCATGAAAAAAATGCAACACTTCATTTAAGACATTAAAGGAAAATGTGTAAATCCCCCAATGGAATTCCATGCTCTATTAACAGGAAAGGTTTATTCACTGCTGACTTTAAAGAAGTAGACATGGCTGATCACACCATTTTATGAAGGCAATGAATGGAACTGCACCCCACAGGTTCTTCTTATCCTTCTGTTTTCTAGAACACGGGGGGGGGGGGGGGAGGCAGTTTAAGATATCTACTTCTCCAGTAGACAGGCCTCTAGAAAACCAAAGGATCATGAAATATTCAGATGCCATAAAAGATCTTTTGGTGCGAACTCCTGGCTATATGGATTCTCCATCATCTTCAGAGGTTGTCATCACTCACAAAAGAGAAGACATTGCCAATTCAACCCAAGTCAGAAATTTGGACAGCATCACTTTAGGTCCAGCGGAACGCTTCATAAACTGCTTGCAGAGAGAAGACCTGGATCCTCCCAACCACCAAGGGAGCTAGAGAACCACAGAGCTACTCACTCCCATCATGCATCTCTGCAGATGTCAACCTTACGTCCCTGCCTGCGCCCAATCCTTGGCCATAATCTTACACCCACATCCCCATCCTGATCCCATCTTCCTGTACCATCTTTCTACCGTACCCCTTGAAACCACCTCTTACCCCAACCTCTCTCCATGTCTTACCTGAAGCTGGAACTTTTAATGAAAACACACTGCAGCCTCTTCTTATGCCCCAAAGGCAAAATAAAAGTCCTCCACCCTTGGGTGAATCTTCCATCTACCTCTCCCATTCACTGAAGACCTTGTCACCTGACTCAGTCTTCCTTGAGTCATCAAGTCCGTCTGTCACTCTGAATGACCTTAGAGTTCGCTAAGCCTAGTCAGTTCCTTATCCTCATTCCATAACCTTCTTCTCTGGGTTACTGCCTTCCTGGCAAAAGTCCATCCTGGCCTTCCTCGTCACCACTCAGAATTGCTCCACCTCTGAAAGGTACCTCCAAATATCTCACTCCCCTTCCTTTTATCCTTCATAAACTCCTTCCCCTTCAGATTTTCCTCACAGCTTCTCCCAGTACACAGACTCTTCCATTTTACCTGCTGCTCCAATTTGCCAATACCTCTTATTTTCTACTTCTCTGCCAGTCCTCTGTCTTCGCCTTCTTTCTCCTCCATCCTACATCCACTGCCCACTGGCCAATGATCTCTCCTCCCTTGCACTCTCATATATACCCACCCAACCAAATTCCAAGCCCAGATCCTCATACCTGTCACCTGCTCTGTTGTTTCTCTCTCCAGGGCACTCAACACCAAGGAGGAAACCACACATCCACTAAAGCTGATGTCGTAACAGATTCACAGTCTCCATTCTCAAGAGGCTCTCAGAGCTGCCCAGCAAACCTGCTCAACTCTTCTCCCACCCCCTCAAAGGCTATTTCAAGCCTCCTCCACTTTACCTCCCCATTCTCCCACTCCACTCTCAGAAAATGGCCTCATCTCCTACTTCAAAAACAATGAAGCAAGAATGCTTTCAGCCTCCTGCTCACCCCCAAACTCAACGCCTACTTTCTGTATCCTTCCTCTTACCTCAAGCCAACATGCACCCATCTTAGGATTCCTTTCACTCCTGACTTCCCAGGCTCTGTCTGGCTCCACTCAGGTTTCTCTTATGCCCTCAGCTTTCCTCTCTATCAGCTCTAATCCATCATCATTTTAATGTGCCAAGTCTCGGCCATCTGGAAAAAAAGCAAAACCCTGCCTGAAACCTACGACCTGCTGCTCTGTTATTCTTCTCTTTTCTTCACAGCCAAGCTTTTTGAGACATCTCTCCCATCGTCTCTCCTCACTCCATTACCTCTGATTTTCTTCCACACACCTCCAATGGAACCCCCCCTCACCACCCGGCTGTAGTCACCAACGCGCCAGCACAAACACCACAAACACGCTTCCAATCACGCTTCCCTTACTGCTATGGAACATCCTTCCTCGGCTTCCTACTGCCACACACACTCTTGCTCGACCTTATATCTGCCTAACCAGTCTTTTCCCCCTGCTTTTTACATTGCTGCTTTTCAACCTATACCAGGAAATCAACTTAGAGCAGGGTTTCTCAACCTTGGCATTACTAATATTTTAGACTGCATAATTCTCTGTTGTGGAGGGTGGGCGATACCCTGTGTATTATATGTTTAGCAGCATCTCTGGCATCTACTCACTAGATGCCAGTCATGACAATCAAAAATGTCTCCAGGGGCGGCCAGTTAACTCAGATGGTTAGACCACAGGTTCATAACACCAAGGTTGCTGGTTCGATTCCCACCATGGCCAAGGAGCTGCACCCTCCACAATTAGATTGAAACAACCATTTGACTTGGAGCTGATGAGTCCTGGAAAAACACACTGCTCCCCAATAAAATTTCAAAATAAATAAATAAATAAAATAAAATTCTTACACTTATACTTACATTTAGAGATGAACTATGAATGTTATATAACATGTTCAAACATTAAAAAAAAGGTCTCCAGACATTGCCAAGTTGGCATCACTCCTGGTTGAGAACCATTGAGTTAGAAGGTCATAACCAATATACTTTTTAAATGAAATGATATAAAATAAAATAGAAACTACCAGAGTCTATCATCTAAGAAAAGATAAAGATCGTTCCCGAAAGTTTTGTTTCTGTCTCTTGTTTGTATGTGTATACGTGTGGGTAAGTGGAATATAAAATACTTCTTTCTGTGGGTCAGAGTCAAAACACTTTAAATCCCACTGCCTTACATGTTGGTGGTCCCAAGCCTCTGTTCTCAGCTCCTTCCCATTCTAACCCATTCAACCAAGCAAAAAAGGCATAAAGAGATACAATGAACACTCATGCCCTCAGTATCAGCTCAAGAAAACAAAGCACTATCAACCCAGTGAAAGAGCCCGTGGTAGCCACCCCAATCTTACACCTAGAGGAAACCACAGTCTAATTTGGCATTTTCACCCCACTTTTAGTGTTTGGAGGTGGATCCTTAAACAATACATAATACTACTTTGCTCTGTTTAAACTGTTTTAAAAGAGCATCATGTTATTCACAGTCTTCAGCTCCTTGCTTTTTCCCTCACCATTACGTTTGTGGATTCATCCATGTTGGTATGTGCTATTCAAATGCATTTATTTTCACTGCTGTACAGTATTCTGCTGAATAACTATACCACAACTTATTCATCTATTCATTCATGTGTCGATGGACACTTGAGCTGTCTCCACCTTGTATGCATATAAACAATGCTGCTAAAACCTTTGTGTGCATGTATTCTGATGCTAATGTGCGGCAGATCTTGGATATACGTCCAGGAGTAGAATTACTGCTCTCCTATAAATTATGTTCCTTACCATTAGTGCATAAAACGGATCACTTTCTATAGAGGTTGCACTCATTTGCTCTCCTATCAGCCACATGTCAGAGTCCCCATTGTCCCCCATCCTTACTGTCACTTGTTGCTGAGAATTTTTTGGTTTTGCCAATCTAAAGGGCGTGGAATAGTGAGTTATCATGGTTTGAATTGCATTTCTCTGATGACTAGTAAGGTGGACAAAGCTTGATGAGTTTAATGGATATTCTTGTTTCCTCCTCTCTGAAAAGCCTCATTTTTTTCATTTATCCATTTTCTATTAGATTGCTTACCCTTGTCTTCTTGATATTTAATAGCTCTTTAATATACTCTGAAACCAAATGCTGTATTGATGACAATGTGTATAAATATCTTCTCCCAGTCTGTGGCGCTTTCTCCCCTCCTTGGCGATCTCCACTCCCAAGGCCTCCATTACCTTCTCCATGGTGACCACTGCCTGCTCCATACCTGCAGGCCACATCTCCCTTCTGACCTCTAGATTCAGCAATCCCATTGCCTCCGGACTGTCTCTTCTGCCTTCAAGTATCTCAAACTCAACTCTCCCAAACTAAACCTGCTGCCATCCCTGCCAACCCTGCACCTCCTGCATTCCCCATCTCAGGGGAAACCATAGCCACTCATTCTCAGGTCCAGAGATCCTTTACCTTCTCTTGTCTCCATCTTGTTCATAACCTATCCTGTCAATTCAACTTCTTCAATAAAGGGTTTTTTTCACTGCTATCCACCTCCAGTATTAAATTACCATATAGATGAACACTTTGATCACCCAGTTGGATTGTACACCATGGTCTCACTGATCCCAGCTCTTCAACTCCAATATATTTTTTAACAAAACAGCCAGACCTAGCAATCCCACTATCACTTACCCAAGAGAAATGGAAATATACATCCACAAAAAGACTTACATAAGAATATTTATACCACCTTTATTCATCAAGGCCAAACTCTAAAAATAACCCAAATGTCCATTAGTGGAAGAATGGATAAACCAACAATGGTTCAGGCATACAATGGGATATTACTCAGCAATAAAAAGGAACTACTGCTTATAAATGCAAAGATGTGGATGAGTTTCAAATTATGTGGACTGAAAAAAGCCGGATGCAAGACAGCACCATTTACATGAAATCCAAGAAAGACATAACTGAAGATAAAAGTCAGACAGTGGCTGTAGAGAGGCGGCTAAATGGTCAGGAACATCGGGGAACACTCTGGGGTAATGGAGATGTCCTGTATCTGTTTTTGGGTGGTGGTAATAGGGGTGTATACAATCACCAAAACTCATCAACCACATTGATCATGGACTGAGATCTAGCCATTTTACTGGATGTAATTTTACCTCAAATTGATTGGTTGGTTGGTAGTTAAAGCCAACTAGAGTAAGCTTGCTAAAATTAAAATCTGATCAAGTTATTTCCCTGCCTTCATTTTTTTCTGAGAGTCCTCTACCCTCATGACAAAGGCCTTTGGAATGTCATACCTACTTACCTCTTCACTGTCCATCTCACCCCTTCTTCCCTCACCTTCCCTTATGAACTACACTGCTCCCACATTGAAGTTCTTATATTTTCCGAAATAGATGATGCCTTCTTTCACCTCTGGCCAGCTCTGCTTGGACAACCCGCACTCCTTGATACAGCCAACTTCTATTGTCTTTCAAGACTCAATGTGGATGTCACCTACTCCAGGAAGTCCTCCTTATCCCCTAACATTGGATTAGGTATCTCCCTAGGGCTCCTGCAACTCCTTTGTTTACTGATAGCACAACCCCTTTGACTCTGACATTTTCCTGTCTATCAGCCTCACCAGAACGTAAACTCCCTGAAGACAAGGCCAGAAAGCTATCTGCTACTGGGTCTGCCAGGAGTTGAAGATGATAAGTATTCAATAAACGTTTGTTCAACTCGAGTGACTGAACTACTCAAAAAAATGTTTCCTCTTCAAGCTAAACACAGAGTGGAAACTTGCAATATCAATATTTAAGAAAAGATAACTTCAAAAGAAAAAAGGTAAATATTTTAGATTTAATGCTTCAGTGGCTACAAACATACAGGAGACTGTATTGTATAGAGATCTGCTGCAAACAAAAAGGGAAAGTAAGACAAACTGACTCAGCTACCTCTTACTCCAAAAGTCAAGATAAAAGGAAAACGGAAGTCATCTTGGGTAAATAAGTAAATCAAAAGGAAGGCATGCTGAGCAAAGACAATGAATGAATATAAAAGTGGTCACTTTTCAGTTTATTTAAGGAGAGCTGAGAGTTAGTCAAAAAAAACCTTTCTGGCTTCAAGAACTATAAAATACTTAGGAATAAATTTAACCAAAGAAGTAAAAGACCTGTACTCAGAAAATTATTAAGACACTGAAGAAAGAAATAAAAGAAGATACAAATAAATGTAAACACCTACCATGTTCATGGATAGGAAAAATTAATATAGTTAAAATGTTCATACTGCCTAAAGCAATATATAGATTCAATGTAATTCCTATCAAACTACCAAGGGCATTTTTGACAGAAATAGAAAATATAATCCTAAAATTCATATGGAACCATAAAAGACCCCAAATAGCCACAGCAAATAAGAAATAAGAACAAAGTCAGGGGTATCACACTACCAGACATCAAAACATACTACAAGTCTACAGTAATCTAAACAGTATGGTACTGGTGTAAAAACAGGCACATAGATCAATGGAAAAGAATAGAGCACCCAGAAATAAATCCATGCATATACGAACAGGTAATCTATGACAACAGAAGCAAGAATTTACATTGGGATAAAGATAGTCTATTTAATAAATGATGCTGGGAAAATTGGACTGACACGTGCAAAAAAATGAAACCGGACCACCTCCCACCTCCTTACACCATATACAAGAACAAATTCAAAATTGATTAAAGACTTAAATGTAAGGCCTGAAACCATAAAACTCCTAGAAGACAATATAAGGGAGTAAATTTGCAGACATTACCCAGAGCAATATTTTTACCAATACATCCATGAGGGCAAGAGAAGTAAAAGAAAAAAATGAACATATGGGATTATATCAAACTTAAAAGTTTTTTCACAGCAAAGGAAACCATCAATAAAACAAAAAGGCAGCTTACTGAATGGGAGAAGATATTTGTCAATGATATATCTGATAAGGGGTTAATATCCAAAATTTATAAAACACTCATGCAACTCAACACCAAAAAAAACGAACAATCCAATCAAAAAATGGGCAGAGGATATGAGGAGACATTTCTCTAAAGAGGACATACACAGGGGCCGGCCGAGTGGCGCGGTGGTTAAGCGCTGGCCTGGGAAGCCAGCGGCCCCGGTTCAGGTCCCACATATGAGGGTCAGTGACACTGCCCTCAAAAAAAAAAAAAAAAAAAAAGAGGACATACACATGGCCAACAGGCACATGAAAAAATGTTCAACCTCAAAAATGCAAATAAAAACCACAATGAGACACCACTTTACCCCGTTAAGAATTGCTATCATCAATACATCAGCAAACAAGTGCTGGTGAGGTTGTGGAGAAAAGGGAACCCTGGTGCACTGTTGGTGGGACTGCAGGTTGGTGCAGCCACAATGGAAATCAGTATGGAGGTATCTCAAAAAACTGGAAATTAAACCACCTTATAACCCAGCAATTCTACTCCTAGGTATTTATCCTGAAAAACCCAAGACACTAATTCAAAAAAATATATGCACCCATATGTTCATTGCAGCGCTATTACAATAGCCAAGACTTGGAAACAATAGAAATGCCCATCGGCAGACAACTTGATTAAGAAACTGTGGTACATTTACACAATGGAGTATTACTCAGCTATAAAGAAGAAATCGTACCATTTGCAATGATATGGATGGACCTAGAGAACATTATATTAAGTGAAATAAGTCAGTCAGAGAAAGACAAATACCATATGATCTCACTTATATGTGGAATCTAAAGAACTGAATAAACGAGCACTGTAAACAGAAATAGTCTTAGAGACACAGAGGAAAAAACATGATTGCTAGATGGGATAGGGGTGGGCATGAGGGAGAAGGGGAAGGGACGAGGCAACACAAACTATAACTACAATATTGCAGCAGGGATAAAAGAGACAGTTAGGGGAATATAATCAATAAGCTTGTAGATATTTTTTAGGGGAACAGATGGACTCATGTCTTGTTAGGGAGACCATTTCATGGATGGTGTAGAGTCCTGACCATTGCACTGTACATCTGAAACTGCCACTGAATAATGTTATATGTCAACTATAATACATATATAGTCATGGGATGTGGAGTACAGTGTGGGAGTGGAGTCAATGGAATTATAATAGATCCGTATAATATCAGGGGTGGAGAGGCAGGAGAGGGGGGAGGGGAGTCACTTTGTAAGGGGTGAAAAGGATAACCACTGCATTGTTTTGTACACCTGAAACTAATAAAAAATAAGAAATAAAAAAAAAATTTTAAAATTAAATTAAAAAAAAACAACCTCTCTGATCTGTGTAATTTCTAGCAGAAGCAGCTAGGAGTCAAACAATGATCTGGAAATGTTCCAAGAATTCAAAAGTATCCAGTCTAGACACCTCGAACTCCCTGGGGAGGGATCTAGCAGCTTCCCCATTGCCAATATCCCTGCTGACCCCGATTTCTTACTTTCCATAGTTATTTTTAGATGGATTGCTAAGAAGTTAACTTTAAGAGAAGCAGTTTCAGCCACCCACAATCTTTCACTTCTTAGAGGGGCACCACCTGTCCTTTGTAACGGAAAGAAAATGGGCTAGTGTTAAAATTGCAAGTGATATGAAAAATACCGGGCAGCGGAGAATATGCGTACAGCTTTTCTTGAGCACTTATTGCTGCCAAATGAATCCCCAAAGCAAGAAGGTGCTGCAAGTGCTGCCTGATTTGCCTGAATACTTCTGAATATTCCAGAACTATTATTGGTTATCACCAAAGTTGCTCTTTCTTTCTTCTCCTCCCAGTCAAGAACTCAGTGACTATTAAAAGTGACACATTTACTTTATAAATTCTTTTAAACCTTCCTAGATGCCTCATTAACCCCTTGCTCCATTATCACTATCTGAGCCTGGCATCTGAAACCTTTGAAACAATATACATATGTTGCAGACAAATATGTGGGGTAAAAGTGAAAAGCAAAAATTGAATTAAATGAACCCAAAAGTGACATCACTGCCATTCATAGCAAACATGTACTGTGTATTACACAGTGGGCTTTAGAAAAGCTGACTAACACACAGTTTTGTCTTGTTTGGAATTTTTTTATTGTGGTAACATACATATAACAAAATTTGCCATTTAACCATTTTTAGGTGTGCAATGCAACGGCATTAGTTGCATTCACAATGCAGTGTAACCATTACTACTATGTATTCCCAAAACTTTTTATCACTCCAATCAGAAACTCTGCAACCATTAGCAATGATTCCCCATTCTCTCTCTCCCCCACCCGTGGTAGCCTCTAGTCTACTTTTTATCTTTATGAATCTCATGTAAGTGTAGTCATATAATATTTGTCCTTTTGTGAATGGTTGATTTGACTTAGCATAGTATTTTCAAGGTTCATCCTGTTGTAGCATGTATCAAGGTTTCATTCCTTTTTATGATGAATAATATTCCATTGTATGCATGAACCACATTTTGTTTATCCAGTCATCTGTTGATGGACACCTGGGTTGTTTCCACTTTTTGGCTCTTGTGAATAATGCTGCAACGAACACTGGCACACAAGTATCTTTTCAATTCCTTGAGGCATACTCCCAGGAGTAGAACTGCTGGGTCATATAACACAGTTTTTTATAAAGTACATTCACTAGTTTAAAAGAAAAACAAACTTGATTTTTTTTTTCCTGGTTATCAAAGCAATATATGTTCATTGTGAAAAATGTGAAAAATAATTACACCACCCAAAGAAAACCACTGTTAATATTTTGGAATAATCTCTTAAAATCTTACTGTCTAGCTACACATGTACATAGCAACAGACCACATGGATATTTTAACCGAAACCAGCTTTTTCCACTTAGCATTATATCAAGAGCATTAGCTCCACTGTCATCAAATATTCTTCAAAACCATCACTTAACATCTGAATAATATTTCACCAGGTGGATAGAGCATAACTTTTTTAACCATTCCCCTGTTTAGGCTGTTCCCTATTCTTCACAGTCATAAATAACACAGCAATGAAAATCTTCATGCATTATTTCTTGTGTACTTTCTAGTTGCTATCACATATTACTACAAGTAGAATCACTGGGTCAAACATGAACATCCTTGAGGCTGTTGATAAAGATTACACATCTGGCTTCCATGAAAGTCATATCAAACTGCATTTCTACCAGCAATGTTAAACAGCTTTTTTTAAAAAGATTTTTATTGGGGAATTAGGGGAGGGGAACAGCGTTGGGGAATCAGGGAAGGGGAACAGACAAGTTGCTGTCCTTTTGTTCTTCAGTCTAGTTGTAGAGGATGTTGCTTCACTGGCCCATGTTGGTATCGTCATTGAGCTCTTCCCGGGCGAGGCAGATCGGTCGCCGGCCTCTGGATGGCCACAGCTATTGGCAGCTCATGCTGGCTGCTGGCCACTCACTGTAGCCTATGGCAGCCCACTGCAGCAGGGGCTGCAGCCTACACCGTCACCGGCAACTCAAAGCAGCCCAGCTCCAGGTGGAGCTGTTGTTAGCTGTAGAGGGCAGTGTCACTAGCCCTCATATATGGGATCTGAACTAAACAGCTTTTTTTAAATGTAAATAATTTATTAAAATAAAAGTATTTTCTGAAAATATTATAAAAAAATATTATTAAAAATAATTATAAAATAGTATAATATAAAAAGAAATGCTTCCAAATGGGTAGACTGTGTGGTAACATTTTTCTATTAAAGGATGTGAGCAGACTAGATGATCTGAGGTGTTAGACAGCTATGAAAATATCAAGTTTTCAAATGATAACCCATATTTTAAACTAACAAACCTACAAAAGTATTAATAGACTAACATATAGATATGTGGAGAGAAAGATATATATAAACCTTCCATCTTCATGACGGCTACCCTCACTCCCATATTTTCCCATTGACTTTTTCACCTAAGCTTGAATAGATAAACTAACGGCTAATTCTAATACCTAGAATACATTCATGTAAGAAAGATTCAGTACATGTGTTTTTTCAGAAAGGGCAGGTCCACACTCTACAATCTTACCAACAAACAGATACAGAAACCAAATGGTGATTTTAAAAAAACAAAAAATCCTGCCTGTAGCACTGACTTTGAGGCCTCCCGCCAATATGGTTGCTTCACATGAAAAGAGAGAACAAGCCACATTAACAAAGGAGACTCAGGGGTCACCTTGGGAAGGGGGGATTCCCTAAATGTCCCTCACTCATCAGCCAACTGGGTGTCAAATTCCCACCACAGGACTTCTGGTCCAAGGTTAAGTCCTCAACCACAGTACCAGCGACGAGAGGGTCCCCAGAGTCACACGCTCAGGGAACACCATCTGGACCAGAGCTTCCAAATGCCTGATGTGTACAAAATATGAGGCCTCGTACTATTGACACAGGATGAGTAAGACACTGCCTCAGCCATCACGGCAGATGGAAGGAGGTGCTATGTGCAAAGTATGATGACAGAAGGCTAGGCAGGGTAGAGTGGTAACAACACCCGTCTGGGAACGGCACACGAGCCCTCAGGTGGTAACACTAGAAGCCTTTATCAAAGGACACAGCATCTGCCCAGCTGAGGGGTGGGAATAGAAAGTACAAGATGGGGGAGACATTGGTACTGGGCATTGGGTATCATTTTAGTAGAGCATGGATTTGATTTGAGGTCATAAGAAATTGCCTAAGAGCTTTGAGGATTACATACGCTTTGGGAAGGTCCCCATTTTTTTTAATGTAAATAATTTATTAAAATAAAAAAAGTTTTTAAAATATTATAACAAAATATTATTTAAAATAAAATAGAGAATAATATAAAAGAATGGAGATGGTGTTGAAGATAGCCTTGAAAAGGCAGAGCTTGGTTTCAAGGAGGCCAAAAAGAGGACAGTTATGGGTGTCCAGGCCAGAGGAAGGAACACCTGAACAAAGGTAAAGGGCAGGGAGTAGCAGGTTAGGGAGGGAGGTAGTTGGAGCTCAGTGACTAGTTAGATGTTAGAGCGAGAGTGAGACACAGCAGGTATCAGAATGAGTCACAAAATTTTGGGCTCCAACAATTTGATGGATGTCAGAGCCATCTAGTCTTGCAAGGCAAGAAATATAGGGCAGAGAGCAATCATTGAGGGGTGAGGGTGAATGGGGTGAGATATAGAGACCAGGATCCCATCAGCAGAATGCATCATTTAGTAATCCAGACATAGCCACAACTGTCCACAGCACCAAAGCTTCTGGCACTTTCCTCCACCCAGCTCACCTGCCCACAGCAGCTTCGACGACGGCACTAAGAATGAGAAATACGCATGCTGTCTTCCTCACAAGGGAAGGACCACGTTCCGTGCACTGCCTACTTGTGTGTAGCTGTCCAAACTGCCAAGGCCAAATCCTACACCAACATCAGCAGTCACCTCCCAGCCCCTCCCAGCCTCTGTATATGCCCCCTTCCCTAATCAGTCATCCTTTCGACAAGCACTGAGCATGTACTAGGAGCATGCATTTGGAGGTTTGGTGGAAGTCTAGCAGCAATGAACAATACAAGAAACCAGCCCTCAAAAGAACCTAACAGGGCAGGGAAGATGCAAATGTACATAGTCCACACACTGAGCCAGTGTGATAGGCGAAAGAAGAGAAACAGAGAAAGCACCTGTCTTGTGCCATGTTCCCTAGAAGAGCCCGATGTGGGGATCCTGTGTGAGTGAGCACTTGAGGAAGTAAGTGCTCTGAAGAGGAACTTGTAAGAAAGTGAGGGAAGCTGAGTGGGAAAGGAAAAGATGGGGGTGGAGACAAGTCCAGCCTCAATCTGATCCCACCGAGAGCTCTGGAGTGAGTTGTACTATGGACTTTGTGCCACCTGGAGGCAAAGGGCTGGGTTGGATACTCCCAACCGCTGACATCAGTCAGTGATGTCAGTCAGTCACTGGGTCCAGGCCACCCAGGTGGGAGGATAAGGTGTTGCCTACCAGTCATCTCCAGGACAGCAGGCTCTTATCTGGCAAGGCGGAAACTTCTGGTGAGGGAGACAGGTATAAGGTGCTAACAACTAACCCTGCAGTGGCCAAACTTGGGGTGCATTGGTCCAGTAAAGGGGAGCCAGGCAGGAAACCACCAACATCTGCTCCAGAAGCCCGTGAGAACAACATATAGGTAGGAAAAGAGAGAGGGGTCCTTCTTCATTATGACTCTCACCATCTTTCCACCTCCCTGGAAACTGTCCAGGAGGTTAACAAACTCATCCCCACAAGGTGGTTGAGCCCTCTGAAAAGCCCTGAGCATGCAGGGTGATTTTACAGGCCAGGCTGAAGGCTCACCTCCCAGGCACTGGATTGATTGCTCACTGTTACCAACAGCAGCTGGAAGTACCACCTACCTTCTGCCCAAAAGCCCTGTAGCCTCAGAGTGAATCTCCATGATCACACTTGAACAATAAGCGGGCAGTCATCTTCAGCCATATAACTGACAACATTCTTCCCATTTTTATGGTGCCTTTTATGCCCACTTTATAAAGGTTCATGTTTTACGTTCCAGATTTCATTGTGTGCACTCAACGAGCCCCAGGAGTGTGGCTAAGCAGTTTTAATTTTCCAAGAATTATTTCTCTGCCTTTCCTTTCCACTAAAGCATGGTCAAGAAACTGGAAAAAGGCCCCCAAAGCAAGTTTTTTATGCAGCATATACAATCTGATCCAAGTCATTCAAGCAGGAATTCACTTAAAAAGAATGTCTGGCATCGTGCCTGAAATACGCCCCCGACCACCACCAGCTATCTTGATGTACGTGGAGGGTGCATCTGTGGCAATATCGAGCTGAATAAGCAAATTCAAAAGTAATGAGATGAACCTTATAATTAAAGACTATCTGATTATTCAGAACCAAGGGAACAGGTATTGGGAGAGATGCCAGAGAAGTTCTGAATCACCAGCCAGGCCCAAAATAAAATAAATGCTCAGATCAATCAATTCATTGATTATGATTTACTCTTCGGTTACACTTATGAATTAAGCTTCTGACCATACCAGGGGAGAGTTGAGGGGAAAGGGCAGTCCCATGTTGGTTCCTTAACCAATGCAAACCTGCCTCAATTGCTTTTTGTAAAATGATTTCATGAAGAACCACACCAATAGAATGAAAAACAGGTTAAAACAGCAAGAACTTTTACAGAGCACCCCTCCATGTGCCCAGAACTGTGCAAGAAGGATGCCTATATTCCTCTCTATTCTCATGAAAACACTGTGCAGTACCAGAAATATAAAAGGATTTTGGATCCCTTCCTCACACCACAGACACTAAAGTCCAGATAAATTAAGGACTTAACTGAGAAAGGTAAACGTATGAAACATTGAGCAGAAAATATAGAGTATCTTTCTAGCTGAACTTCAAAGAAAACACTGAAATCCTGCCACATTAAAATTAAGAACTTCTTGACCTGACATGCCAACTGTGGACTGGCTTGGTTTGAGTCAGAGCTGTGAGCTGCTTTCAGTGAAAAACTTGAATTGTCAGTTGTGCTGTGGGCTGACATAGCAATCTGAGAGTCAGCAGTGTTTTAAAAGTAGGTTTCTGTGGGAAATCCTACTTATGTTTGCTTTGATGGCTTCCTGGGCATCAGAGATGGGCCTGCCAAGAGTGACGGCTGCTTCTGTCAGTGGATGAAGCAGCTGTCAGCAGTGGACAGCATAATAAAGATAACATGAAAAATAAATAAGAATTTCTGTTTTTCCAAAGCATCACAAATGAAGTAAAAGGACAAGCCATGAACTAAGAAAGGATACTTGTAACACACATATTCAACACAGAACAAGTATTCAGAATATATCAAAAATATTCATACAGACCAATGTAAAAGGTACCTTAACAGATAAGTGGGCAAAAAAATGCAAGCTGGAATTTCAAAAGAGAGGAAGAAAGAATGATCTTTAAACAAATGAAGAGCTGCTCTCTTTCTGATAATCAGGGATACACAAATTAAAACATCAATGAGATACTACTTATACCCACTGCCTTGGCAAAATTAAGCAACTTAATAATACCGAATACTGGAAAAGACGTGGAATTCAACTAGTACACTCGCCTTAGAAAATAAGTTAGGCATTAAACTGGTACGAGATGTGATCAAATAATATGGTGAATGTTTAAATTTAAAAAAATTTATTACCGTTAAAGACACATTGTCATTAATCCTCCTCACTTTGAACACACGTATCCCATCATTCTTGCCACTTTCTGAAGCAGTTCTGGAAGTCCTCCTTCTTGAATGTCTTTATGACATACTTTTTTAAATATATAAAACTGAAAACAAAACTAAATGATACATTATTCAGATATCATATATATTATTTTAAATACGTATTGTAAAAATAATTTATATTATTATTTTTACAAAGGCAAAGAAATGATGAACGCAAAACGAATTGATGGTTGTCTGCAGGGGAAAGGGAGGACTCACAGGAGAGCACAGGCAGATAAGCTCCTAGTGGTTATAGTATGCTTCCTAGATTGAGTGGAGCTCACATCTGCTCATTTTCTTATTACACTTTACACACACACACCAAAACATATATATCATACATAACTGCATATATTTTGTGTAAACCAAATACATTTTTTAAAAGATAAGAAAAAATTAGCTCATCTATTTGTTCTATGACAATATGCAATTTTGAAAATGGAAACAAACAATAAATAAATGATTTGTTTAGATTATATGAGGTAAACATTTATTATTATTCCCACTTTACTGATGAGGAAGCTAGAGTTTAGAAAGGTAGGATAGCTTTCACATGTCAGGTTAAAGTGACAAAGCTGGGCTTTTCATTAACTTAAAAACCCATGCTTTTAACACTATGCTATTCTATTCAGGCTATCACGGGGGGGGGGGGGGGGGACTAGAAAAAATTCACAAGATTCTGGAATCTGCCCAAGACCCTTTTGGTATGCAGCTCTTCTTAACAGAATTCTTTCTAGCACCTGTGCCTTCCATGAGTGGTGGGAAATAAGCATTATTTATTCAGAATCTTTTTGCTACAAAGTCACAACTTTATATCTTCTTAACATATGGTCATATTAAACAAAAAACAATAAAATCCTTCTAAATTCAATGAAATTTGCAGTTTATAGGAAATCTACAATAAAGCATTTTATTTTTTTTGACAAATGCAAATAGGGACCCTGGTACAAAGTGGAAACCCATACCTTGATGCACAACGGGTGGGTTGAGAAATAGCTTTCGTCAGCTTTTATCACCTATTCAGGGGATAAAATAATCAGTTCCGGGTTCTTCTTTTCTTTCTTGCTTTCACTTCAGAGCTTCTTTTACCTCCCCCACAGAGCCCAGGCTTGCTCTCTCACATCCCCAGTTCTTAACCAGGTGGTATTTCCTCCAGAAAGAGTACTTTGCCTACCAAATCCGGACTCCACCATGCTCCGCCAGTGCCCTGGCTGGTCCAGAGGGCACCCACCATGCCACAGCTTCACCACCCGTCCACTATGTCTGTGTCCTAACCCATCGTCTCCCTGAGGCAGCGACCCACCGACAATATTCCCCAGGTACTTCTAACCACAGTATGAAAGATTTGGTAAGTAACGGAATGAATAGCTAAAGGAACTCACGATTCATCCTACTGTGCGAAATCCATGCACATAAAGGATCAGAGAGAACACAAAATAATGGGAAGAATGAAGTTTTTGCAATCAGACTGACCTATATTCGAACATCCATTTCGACATCAGTATGCTCAGTTAAAATAAGAAGATATCACTAAGGGACGGCCAAGTGGCGCAGTGGTTAAGAGCTGGCTTTGGATGCCAGCAGCCCCAGTTCAGATCCCACATATGAGGGCCAGTGACACTGCCCTCAAAAAAAAAAAAAGGGCCGGCCGAGTGGCGCATTGGTTAAGCGCTGGTTTTGGGATGCCAGCGGCCCCGGTTCGGATCCCACATGAGGGCCAGTGACACTGCCCTCTACAGCTAACAACAGCTCCACCTGGAGCTGGGCTGTGCGAGCCCTGGTGATGGTGTGGGCTGCAGCCCCTGCTGCAGTGGGCTGCCATAGGCTACAGTGAGTGGCCTGCAGCCAGCGTGAGCGGCTGGCAGCCAAGCGTGAGCTGCCAATAGCCGCGATGAGCGACATCCAGAGGCCAGCGACCCATCTGCCTCATCCGGGAAGAGCGCAATGACGATACCAACAGTGAAGCAACATCCTCCGCAACTAAACTGAAGAACAAAAAGACAGCAACTTGTCTGTTCCCCTTCCCCGATTCCCCAACGCTGTTCCCCTCCGCCAATTCCCCAATAAAATCTTTTAAAAAAAAAAAGAAGCTATCACTAAAATCTTACTGCCTTGGACAATTACTAGGATTAATGGTGATGTGAAAAATGGGTCCCAAAATTAGTAAATCAGTGATTTTAAACTGTGGCTGCACTTTAGAACTGCCTGCATGCAGGACCCCACATGCTGGCTCACCTGGTCCAGGGTGGGACCGGTGGTGGTGTTTTTGTAAAGCTTCCCGATACTTCTAAGGTGCAGGCAGGTTCCAGAACCTCTGCAGGGGACAGAAACAAGGAAGAAACTAGCACCGATGGAGCCTTGCTGTGTCCAAAGCTTGGGTGCCACCTTGTACATTTAGTAATCTACCATCCTAGGGTGGGTACTGCCTCCCTACTATGAGGCAGTGGCCATTCTTTTTCAACCCTCTTCCTCACCCTCCTCCCCAAAACATCTCACTCAACTTCAGAAATGAACCACCTAAACTTTCAGACAAATCACTATACATAAACATGTTAAAAAGGGGTGTGTGTGTGTGTGTGTGTGTGTGTGTGTGTGTGTGTGTCTGAGACAGAGACAAAGAGGAGGAGAAAGAGGAGGAAGAAAGGGATGGAGGGAGTGGGGAGAAATAGGATATATGGGCAAGAGAACAATTTTTCCCATCAGAAAATTCAGCATCTTCAGAGTTCTGGCTAATTCATGAACAGAAAAGCACATAGGAATTTGTTTCCAATTCCAGCTGTTGCAGCCAAAGGGTGCCATATTTCCAGCATGTACTTAGCACAACAAAATTCCCAACAATAAAAATCATTTGGAGAACACTGGATTCATCTTTTTTTTTTTTTTAACTCTAAAACAATTAAATGTCTAAGATGCCCATGCACTGGCCCTCTCATTTCTCCTGCACCTAAATTCCCATTAACACTAGTCCCAAAAGTAGAGAGAAATGGATCAGAAAGATGGCTGCCCTGGCCAAGATGCCAAAGACAGGAAGAAGGATCTCTGAATTAAATGGCTCCTAAGCCCCTTTAATCAGTGACAAGCGCCTTTGTGCATTGATAACAATAAGCTTGAAAGGAGAAAGAAGAAACAATGTCCAACTTCCATGAGGAGGCCCTCCTTCTTTGCAACAATCAGGCATCATTTGAAAGCTAACCATCTGGGCAATAAAAATGAATCAATGACTGATAAGACATGATTATGTAAACGATCTCAAAACACTAGATGTCTAAAGGAAGCCAGTACATACTGTGTGATTCCATTTATATGCAATCCTAGAATAGACTAAATTTATAGGGGGAAAAATCAGGATGATGGCTGCCTGTGATGACGGGGACAGGGGCACCAGGGAACTTTCTGGGGAGGTTGTAACATTCTATACCTTGATAGGGGTTTGGGTGACAGGCGTATGCAGTTGTCAAAACTCAGCAAATACACACTTAAGCTTTCTGCATCTCATTGTCAAATTTTATATCCAGAGAAAAAAACTGCAAACAAATATTCTTAATGATATTTTAATGTTAAAATATTTACTGATGTTGGCCATTTACTTTAAAATGTATAAAGAAATAAAATGGGTTGATGACTGGATACATGGCAAGATATGTGATAAAGCAGGTATAATAAAATGTTAATTATCGAGTCCAGGTGAGAGATATATGTGTGTTCACCATATTATTCTTTCAGATTTCCTGTATGTTTGAAATTTTTCATAATAAAATGTTCAGGGAACAGGGGAGAAAGACGCATACAGGAAGTGGGAAAGGTAAGCTAACTGCTAAGAAAAAGCAAAGAAACTACTGTATCGACTGGGGTTTAAGACAGATGTCAGCTGCTCAGACAAAAGGAAGAGAAAGTTGAGCGTAATAGTAATAATTTATCCGGCAATTACCATATGTCAGAGGTGTATATTAGACTGTCATGTTATCTGATTTTACCTTCACATTCTCCTTGCAAGGTAGGCATATCACCATTTTTGGGTAATCAGGTTAAAACTCAGAATGGTGCAATAACTTACCTGTAGTTACACAGGCTAAAAATCAAAACTTGAAATTGAGGTTCTGCCAGTTTCAAAACTCCAATGATACACAGGAAAAAGCATCATGAGCCCAGCACTTTTTCCCTCTTACAAGATAAGAACCATGCCAAGGACATGAACATGGCATAACAGCTGCTCCTACCCAGCAATGCCACCTGTCACACAGTGGGCAGCTACCCTCCTGGTAGCTGCACTGACAGCTGCATTGAATTCTGGTCACACAATTTTCACAATAGCCATCATGAATCTCCTATACTCAGTCCTCTATACCTTACATTCTTTTCATTGCAAGAATCTTCCCACCAAAGGCTTAGCTGTAACCTCTTTGCACATATTCTTGGTCACAAATATTACAAAGTGGCTCATTCAAAACTATCCACAGTTTTCAAGCCCTCCCACTTTCCTGGTCTACAGAGGCAAGAAAGCAAAATGCTCCCTTCACTGACTCCCTTGCAGCTAGATTCTTCTAAGCAGACACACCCATGCAAGATTTGAAAGGCGGAGAGGAACAACAGAAGGCAGTAACCATATGACAGGAGGTCAGAACTTCTGGCAAGAGAGTGGCAGATGTGTTTGATTCCCTGGAACAGCTGTGGCAGAGGTTTTAGTGTTCTGTCTCTACTGTCACAGACACTGTGGCAGAAATAAGTTACAACCAGTGACAGTAGGGAATTGGTTGGAGACAAGCGGTGTTATTACTGAACACTGAAAATCTGTTCTCCCAGAAATACTATAAATAAATTCTCTCCTGCTTAGATAGCTTAGAAGCAATCTACTGTCTGCAACTAAGATCTTAAGCAGCATGCCTTCTAACCAGCTCTGAGCCCACCTCCTAAGTTATGTGCCTACACAACTTCCTGCCAGACAATAAAATTCCCTAGTACAGGACATAAGCTTCCCACTGTCCACACTGGCGGAGGGGGAAGGAGAGGACAAGAGCAATAAAAAGCATGTATTGCAGTCCATCAGCTTCTATTAATACATACACAGTCTCCCAGAAAAGCAAACCTAGAACAGCCTTTCAAATGTTCCAGGTAACAGGGATAGAAGAGCCCATAAAAGTGAGGGCCTTTTAAGGACCCTTGCCTCGCAGCCTAGAATGAATGGGATTTGGAATACAGCAGGTCAACCTTGGAAGCCAACTTCATGTTAGGATGGCCTTATTCAAAAGCCATGTTGGCATGGTGGGCTAGGGACAGCCTAACAATGTACAAAGCCATGACCATTCTGTTAAATTATAAAAACTTACAAAAATATCTTAGAAAATAGCTTAGAAAAAATACATACTGGTGTTCCCCCTAAAGAAATACCCTCGGAGGCTCCTGGCTTATTTTTATTAGCCACAACCTATAGCTCAGTTGAGACAAATCCATCTGCTCTGAGCATGGTTATAAGATCTGAAAACAGCGGAAAGCAACTCAGAGCCACGACAGAGGCCAAGGTGAGGAAATTGCTCTGACTAATACCATTTTTAGACAAAAATCAGGTAAGACTACAAAGCAGGCAGACTTCTTTTCTGCTGAGGCTCTTAACTTATTCTGAAGGCAATTCCAAAAAAGGAACTTCAAAATAATTTGAGCAATGGTAGCACAGTTCTAAAAAAAGAATCTTGCCATCCTTGAATACCCATATTTGGAAATTCCTGTTTAGAAAAATACATCTTTAGAATCACATCATATACAGTGAAACTGAAGTATGGTCAGTTGTTTCTTAGCTTATCGTGTGTGCAAGAAGGAAGAAAAAAATGAAAAATCTGTTATGATTCAACCTTTGTGACCACTGGCAAGGGTGCAGTAACTCTCATGCCACCAGGAAACCCTGGGGAACCGCAAAATTAACTTAGAGCTAAAGTGTGACTTTGGCACTCAAGAGCCATTTATTTGATTTACTTTAGCCCTGGCCTGATTTCTTCTAATAGTCATCTGGATATTACTATTTGGCTATGCTTAAGTTAAAGTGAATTATAGCTCTTTTGCTGAAAAAGTCAAAAACACAGAAAATGGCAATGCTTCTCACCAACTAGTCCTTAAAAATACCTTCTCTGCCAAATCCAATTTATATCTTTTAGGCTTCACTTAATTCCTGTGTACTAACAAACCGGTATGTACACACACCAGAACTTTCCAAAAGAATACATATTAAGAGGTCAGGACTCAAAAGAAATGTACAAAAATGAAAATACAGTGTATTAAGAGTGGTGGGACTAGGAGTCATTCCTTCTTCCCACCCCCAAGAAGCTTTTATTTTTTGTTGTTGTTGTATCAACTGAAAAGTTATGGGAAAAAAAAAATTCAAAAGCATCTTCCCATTATAGATGCTAAATCTCAACTGAGATGTTTTATTCCAAGTACTAGATTCTTTTCTCCATCATCCACAGAAGCCAAAGAAGTTTCAGCCTTGTTTTCCAAAAAGACACTTCACCAGAGGTCAGCAAACAATGGCCCAAGGGCCAAATCCAGCCCACCATCGTTTCTATAAATAAAGTTTCCTTGGAACATAGCCATGCCTATTCGTTTACGTACCGGCTATGGCTGCTTTCATGCTACCACAGCAGAGATGAAATTATTTACTATCTGACCCTTTACAGAAAAAGGTTGCCCACCCCTGCACTAAACCAAAGGGTAAGATCTATTAGGACACATGGAGAGCTTATTACTGTACAATGGGAAATGTCCTTCAAAGGTCAAATACCATCTCTAGAAGGCCAGGGTCCTAAAAGACACTTTCAGTTCATTGTGGTCCAAAACGGTTCCTCAAGAGTAGAGGAATACACAAGGGAAACGAATGTTTGCCAACAAGCCCAGGTCCAGGATAGAACTATCACCAAGCAACTGAAGAAGCCCTGTCCTCAAGAGCCACCAGGCAACATCAGCACACAAGAGAAAAGTCTCAGATTTTTACTGCAGTCGAAGCAAATTTAGCTAGGTACCTTCCTGAATGTGGAAGTGCGTCTTCTATATAAGCAGCACCATAAACACGTGTGCTTTCTACCCATAGATTAGAAGCGATCCTAAAGGCTGGTTCTTTATTCATAATCTGGAAAATAAAATGAAAGCAGCTTTGAGAGCTACTATTCAACCCAGTTTTCTTTGCTCTATATTAGAGGAAATCAGCATCAGACTCAGAGATAAGATTTCCCAAACACAATCTTTTAATACCCCATATACACAGGGGTATACCAAACTTCATTTTGAAGTTTTTCTCCACCACTCAAAACAGCTAATAAATAAACCAGAACATCAAATGAGTCCCGGGGCATCGGCCAGATCATGAGGAGCCAGTGGGTATTCTTTGCAATAAGACAAAACCACAGGGCAGAAAGGCTGTATTTAGCATCACTTTTCTGGAGTTTTTCCAGAACTGCCTGAGGAGCAGAGATCGGGTTTCTTGTTCTAATTCTGCCACAAACTCAGAGTATAACTTTGACTTCAACATCATCTCTTTGGGGCTGTTTCCTCACCGTGAATCAAGGCTTGGACAAGTTCATCTGAGGACTTTTTATTTCTTTTGGAACATGCTGCCAGAAAAAAAGGATATCGGTAAAATGCCAGGATTATTCCTCATGCCTTCACAGGGCTACTTTAAAGCCAGTTCCTTTCAAATGCAGAGAATGAAAGCTGCCTATCAGTTAAACCTTCCCTCCTGTAACATCAAACAGATCAGAACCCTGCATTCAATTCACATTTAAGATTACAAGAGCACTTCCATCAATTAGGATTATAAACAGACTATGGAAATGAGATGGAATGGGGGCAACCAGTTGAAATATTCTGTTATCTGACCAAATTCCTTACTCAGATCCAACTGACCTAAAGGAAAGAGCAAGGCTATTATGGAGCAGGCCCTCACTTCAAACCAGCCATTTCCAAGCAACAGTGGGAGTTACTCTTACCCCTCCATCTCTCCTTTCACTGCTCAGAAGCCAAACGAGCATCTCTGAACCTTCCTGGAAACTGCCTCAAGAGACTCTGTGGCCCACTTCTCCCTCTAGGGCATCAGCCACGTGTCATCTATGTCCCATCCCCTCTCCTCCTGTGTTGCTCCCCACCTGGGAGAGAATGACCTGCCCTCTTTCACAGGAGCCATACTTCATCCTCATTCCTTCTTTCGAAAGGAGAATGCATTCCAAGGTCCCAAAACAACCACAAAAGCTCAGAACACAACCTGCTTGCACACAAAGCTGCCTGAACATTGGTATAAACCACCTTGCGGTTCACAAATGCCCCGAGGCATCTTCCTCAATGTTTAATCAAGGAGCCAGGGTTTTATTTGTTCATTGGCCAGAGCCGTTTATTTTCTTCATGAGGAACTCACCCTCAAAAGAATACTTCTAAGCAAAGCTGTCATCAACCAAATTCTGAAGCTGTGCAAATCCACTTGTTGGCTCTACCAGCAGCTACTGAACACTTGCTAAGCAAACACGAACCCTGTGGCTGCCTTCCTGGCGCACTGTGTCATGAGCCACCAAAGACGGAACCAAGTCTCAGAGATCCGCCCTGGCCAGGCAGCCAGGGAAGGCTTCCGGAGAAAAGTGATCCCGAGAGCTCGGAAGGCTGGCATCCCTGAATTTTATTTTAGCAGGCAGAAGCTATTTTTATAATGTGAAATATAATAAAAGAGGTTGGGGGAAGCGCAGGGGGTATTTGGGAACTCTGCAGTTTAGCTCAGTTTTGGTGGGAGCTTAAAACTGCTCTAAAAAAGCAGGTGTTTTTGTTTGTTTGTTTGTTTGTTTTTAAACAGAGAGAGAAAATGGCAATAATGTTTGGAGAGGGACTGGGCATTTACTGTTTTCTGTTTTCTCTTTAGTCTTTTCTGAATGTTCCAAGTTTTCTATAAGGACTATGAAATAATACCTTTATATTACAAGAAAAAAAAAAGTCTTTAAAACAGACTAACACCCCAAAAAAGAAGGCAATGGTATTTGTATTTTTCAAGACACAAAAGTAATCAAACTAGACACTGAAAACACATATATGTGTCTGTTAATTATGTCCCTATAAAGTTAATTTTAAGAAGTTTTTTTTTAAAGCCTTAGATTTTTTTTTTTTACATTTCATTTAAATGTATGCAATGATTGGGATCTTAGATCTTACATTTCATTTAAAATAGTATATATGAGAGTGTATGTTATAATGTTTAGGGAGTAAGTTGGCAGTAGATGTACCCGTCAAATTTTTAAGTGTTTCCTTTCAAGGTAATTCATTAAATTTAAGTAAGTTCTCTAACTTTGGTGCCACCACCTTCAGATTTAAAGGCCTGTATCTTACTACTGCTAATGATAACAATTATAACTCTACAGAATAAATGGTTTGCTAAGGAAATAATAATAATAAAAGCTATTGCTTCATGGGTACAGATGAAAACTTCCTGGTGACCAATAGAGGTGATGGTTTCACAACAACGTGAATGTACTTAATGCCACTGAACTGTACACTTAAAAATGGTTAAGATGGTAAATTTTACGTTATGTACATTTGACCATAGTAAAAGTAACGTTAGCTTCTAGCTATACCCCTTTTTTTTTTTTTTTGGAGATTTCCTCCTTTTTAAATGGGACTCAATACAGGAGAAATGTCCCAAAGGCTCTGTCTGATCCCTCAGGGTACCTTTCCCCGCAAGAAGTCTAAAATGAGGGTGTCAGTCTCTTCCATTACATACACAAATTGCAATGCAAGGTCCCTGAGACAAAATTTTTCCATTGGTGATTTTCATGACATCTACAGAGGCTCAGAAAGGTGTGTCTGGGGAAAAGGACTCAAACCTGCCAGGTACAACGCACTTGTTCAAGGGGAAAGGCCAACTCCAGGTTTACCACTGCTCTGATTTCATTCCTTCTCACAAATATTTACTCGGTGTCTCCTCTGTGCCAGTTACTGGGCCAGACTTCGGTTCAACACGTACTCTCCTGGGTTTTACAACATCATGACCTGCGTTCAGTCAAACTACTTCATTTACATGGCAATATCCAATAACATTACAGGATATGGTCTGACTTGTGTTTCTCAAAGGAGCCATGTGTTTTCATGTTTCTTTCTTTCTTTTTTTTTCTTTGCACTTTGAAATGATTTAAACTTACGAAGAGTTGCAAGATCACAAAGGACGCCTGTGTATCCCTTCACCCAGATTCAGCCATTACTGCTGTGTTGACACACCAGCTTTATCAAGTACTCAGCTATCTCTCCTTCCCTTCTCCTCCCCTCCCTTCCCTCCCTTCCTCTCCTCCCCTCCATCCACACCCACCCAACTCCCTCCTCCTCCCCTTCCCACCCTCTCTCCCTCTCTCCTTATATAAAGTTTTTCTGGAACCATTTGTGAGTGAGTCATAGACATCTTTGCATATCCCTAAATATTTCATTATGTATTTTCCAAAAACAAGGACATTCTCTTGTATGTCCACAGTACAATTATCAATTTCTGTCAGTTTAACACTGTATATTTACCCAATATACAGGCCATATTCAAATGATGCCAACTGTCCAAATGATAGAAGAGGTGATGCACGGATTTTTAAATACCCATTTGAAGGCTCCCTCCTCAACCACCAAATGGACTGACAGCACCTGGGGAGATGTGTGTCTCACTCCCTTGCTTTCCACAGAACCTTTCCTAAAGGACTACAGGCTGAAAGAAATTCTAACTATTTTAACACTCCTTCGTATATTATTTAATGATGTTCCCTGACAGGAATAACTGCCTCTCATCTAACATGACTTCCCCATGATATGACTTAGTCCTAGTTCCTTTTTTTCCAGTCACTGAAATTCTCTGGATAAAAATATTTTCTTTTAATAAAATGCAGTAGCATCACCTTTCACCCCCTCTCAATTAGAAATTGTGCAAATTCCAGTAGCCCTCTGCTCAGTACCTCTCTCAGCAATATGAAGCAATATTTCCCAGGCTTTTTATCATTATCTGTGCCCTAGAGAGCCTTTTTGGACAATTTTTTCCCTAAGCACGCCTCCCACTGAAATTAATACGATAGACTGTGCATCCATTTATGTACTATATCTCCATCTGTGCTTTATACATTTTAAAAAAAGTAAGATATTTTCACTACCACCACCCCCAGGAATCAATTTTTTAATCGCTCCATTTTAGAATGCATGGTGTAAGGTCATTCACAGCCTGGGGGTGGGGGGAGTGGGAGCAAGGTATTACCTGTGTGAGGAGACCAGATTCCAGTTCAGCCCATGATCCTCAGCTGGGTCACGTCTAACCAAAAACCAGAAGTCTCTAAGCAATTGCCCTTTCTTCTATAGATGTGGCCTAGGGTCCACTCTCTCCCCACAAACAGGCTAAAAATATTATGGAAGATTTTGTAAACCTGGTGTGGCAGTCTTAAGGGGTACAGATAAATTTATCTCTTAAAAAGGGGGTGGATGGGACTGGATCATCTAATGGTTCCTTCTGCAGATGTCTCTCCTATGACTGTGTAATCAGCACCCTTAACTGGTGAGCAGTGGTCTAGGACGTCTTTGATGGCCATTTACCCACTCATTAGGACCAACACATATTTATTTACATCAATCTTCACTTGATAAGGTACAACATATTTATACTAAGTCTGAATTGGAGTCAGCTAAGTTGTCTGAAAAAGCACCTCCAGGTGGCTGATTTTCAGATCTTTACCTAAAATAATGGCAAATGCCAGGTGGTCAGGGAGAATACCTCACAAAATGAAATTAATAGCCCTGTCCTATAATATTTGTGTGCTTTCCAAGAAAATGAACAAATATCAATTTCCTGTGACTTCATGCAGGTGATATTCAGGAGAATTAAATATAAAAATAAAGCAGTCTGTGAAAGGACACAAATTTAGAGGAAAATTTTAATGCATATGACTTATTATGAGCAGGGGTGTGCTTTCTTTCTAGACTACGGCTCCAAAATTATAAAATAACATTTTTTCAAGTCAATCAGGATATAGAAGAACTGAACAATTTAATCAACAAATTGGGTCTAATTGACGTTTTAGAACAATTCTCTCAATGACAACAGAATACATCTTCTTTTCAAGTACATATGGAACATTCACCAAAATAGGACATATCCAGAGTCATAAAACAACCCATAACACAGTTAAAAGAACTGAAATAATACAAAATATGTTCTCTGATCACAATGGAATTAAACTAGAAATGAGTAAAAGAAAGATAATAGGAATATCTTCAAATACTAGGAAATTAACACACTTCTAAATAATTCATGAGTCAAAGAGGAAGACTCAAGAAAAATTAGAAAATACCTTGAAATGAACTAAAATTAAAATAAAACATATCAACATTCTTGAGGGCAAGTAAAGCAGTGCTTAGAGGGAAATTTGTAGCATTATATATTTACATTAGAAACAAAAAAATAATTTAATAATTTAAGCTTCCACCTTAAGAAACTAGAGAAAGAAGAAACTAAACATAAATAATAAAAAGAAAGAACAAAAAAGAACAGAAATGTTAAGTTAAAAAAAAATAATAAAAACCATCAAGGAAACAAAAATCTGGGTTTTTATAAGATCAATAAATTGATAAATCTCTAGCAAGGCTGTCAAAGACACAAATTACCAATATCAGGAAAAAGAAAGAGGGAGCATCAATATAAGCTTCAAAGATATTAAAAAGATAATAAGGGAATACTACAAGCAACCCTACACACCCTATAAATTCAATATTTATAAAAAATGGACCAATTCCTCAAAAAGCACGAACTACCAAAATATACCCAAGATGAAACAGAAAATCTGGATAGCTTTTGTAACTACCAAAGAAATTGAATTTATAGTTAAAACCCCGTCCAGAAAAAGAAATCTCCAGGCCAGATGGTTTCCCTGATGATTTCTACCAAATATTTAAAGAAAAAATAACACCAACTCTACAAAATTCCTTTCAGAAAGTATAACAAGAGGGACATCGCCCAACTTATTTTAAGGCCAGCATTACCCTGATACCAACATTATCCTGATACCAAAACCAGACAAAGACAGTATAAGAAAACTACAAACCAATATCTTCCATAAACATAGATGCAAAAATCCTTAACAAAACATTAGCAAATTGAATCCAGCCATATATATAGAATAATATACCACAATGAAGCAAGGTTAAGGTTTATCCCAGGGTAGCAAAGCTGGTTCATAATTAAAAAATCAATCAATGTATGGGCCAGCCAGGTGGTGCAGTTGGTTAGAGAGCAAGCTCTGAGCAATAGGGTCAGTGGTTCGATTCCCACAGGGGCCAGTGAGCTGCGCCTGAGCTGAGCTGCCACTGAGCTGCCAACAGGTGGCCAGATGGCTCAGCTGGTGAGAGCACGTGCTCTTAACAACAAGGTTGCCAGTTTGAGTCTATGGGATGGTGGGCTACGCCCCACCTCCCCTGCAACTAGACTGAAAGCGATGACTGGACTTGGAGCTGAGCTTGCACCCTCCACAACTAATACTGAAGGACAACAACTTGACTGGAGCTGATGTATTCTGGAAAAATACAATGTTCCCCTTCCCCAATTCCCCAACACTGTTGCATTCCCCAATTCCCCAATAAAAATCTTAAAAAAAAAAATCAATCAATGTAATAATCTACCACATTAATAGGTGAAAGCAGTGGTCAGTAAAGGGCCAGATAGTAAACATTATAGTCTTTGCTGGCCTGCAGGTCTCTGTCCCAACTACTCAACTTTGTCATTGTAGAGTGAAAGTAAATATAGTCAATATGTAAACAATGGGCACAGCTGTGTTTCAATAACACCTTATTATAAAAACAGGTAGCAGGCTCTCTCATAATAAAAACAAACTAGGAATAGAAGGAAGCTACCTCAACATAACAAAGGTCATTTATGAAAAGTCCTCATACTCAATGGCAAAAGACTGAAAGTTTTTCCTCAAAGATCAGCAACAAGGCAAGAGCACCCACTTTTGCCACTCCTATTCAACACAGTACTGGCCAGAGCAATTAAGCAAGACAAAAACAATAAAAGGCATCCAAATTGGAAAGGAAGAAGTAAAATTATCTCAGTTTGCAAATGACATGATTATATGTGTAGAAATCCCTATAGTTTTCAGACACACAGACACACAGACACACAGACACACACACACACACACAGAACTAATAAATGAATTCAGCAAAGCTGCAGGACACAAAATCAACCCACAAAAATCACTTTTGTTTCTATACATTAAAAATGAACAATCCAAACAGAAAATCAAGAAAATAATTCCATTTACAATAGCATGAAAAAAATAAAATACTTAAGAATAATCCTTTTTTTTTTTTTTTCCTAGCTGAGCCATCCTGCCACCTGTTGGCAGCTCAACGGCAACTCAGCTCGGGCTGGCCTCGAACCGCTGTTGCTCAGAGCTCAGCTTGCACTCTTGAGCGAGCATCTTAACCAACTGAGCCATTCAGCCAGTCCACTTAGGAATAATCCTAATCAAAGAGGTCAAAGACTTGTATACTAAAAATTACAATACAGGGTTGGCCAGTTAGCTCAGTTGGTTAGAGCGCAGTGCTCATAACACCAAGGTTGCAGGTTCAATCCCCACATGGGCCACTGAGCTGCGCCTTCCACAACCAGATTGAAACAACAACTAAACTTGGAGCTGATGGATCCTGGAAAAACACACTGTTCCCCAATTTAAAAAATACAAACAAACAAACAAACAAACAAAAAACTACAACACATTTCTGAAAGAAATTACAGAAGATAAAAATAAATAGAAAGCCATCCCACATGTTTTTGGATTAAAAGGTTTAATATTGTTAAGATGTCTGTACTACAGTGATCTACATATTCAACACAAACCCTGTGAAAATGCCAGTAGCATTTTTGCAGAAATAGAAAATTCATCCTAAAATTCATATGGAATTTCAAGGGGCCCTGAATAGTCAAAACAATTTTGAAAAAGAAGAACAAAGCTCAAGGATTCATACTTCCTGATTTTAAGACATATCACAAAGCTACAGCAATCAAAACAGTATGATTCTGTCATAAAGACAGACAAGTAAACCAATGAATCAGAATAGAGGGCCAATATAGTATATGGTCATGCATATGGTCAAACGACCTTTGACATGGCTGTCAAAAACACTCGATGGGAAAAGGAGTGTCTCTTCAATGAACAGTGTTGGGAAAACTGGATGTCTACATGCAAAAGAATGAAGTTGGGCCCTTATCTTACACCATGTACAAAATTTAACTCAAAATGGATTACATATTTAACGTAAGACCTAAAACTATAAAATTCCTAAAAGAAAACATAGGGGGAAACCTTCATGACATTGAACTTGGCAATGATTTCTTGAATATGACACCAAAAGCACAGACAGCAAAAGCAAAAATAGACAAACAGGACTGCGTCAAATTTTAAAATTTTTGTGCATCAAAGGACACAATCAATGGGGTGGAAAGGCAACCAATGAAATGGGAGAAAATATCTTTTTGTTTGCTTTTTTTTTAGTAAATGATAAAAACATAACTGACTACACACATCATAAAGAGTTGAGCTATGCTTCTGTGGCATAAATAACATCTATGAAATGCTGTAAAACAAACCAAAATGTAACCTTGCACGATAAACCCAGGGCAGAAAAATCTTTCCAAGCTCTGGTAGGAATGCAGAAAGCTCACATTGCTCCATTTTTACTTTACTTCCTAAAGCTCCCATAGTGCTTCCTAAGTGCCACACACTGGCCCTTGCACTTGACTCATTTAACTTAATCTTCACAGCAACCCTACAAGATATGCATTCTCATCAGCCTCGTTTTACAAGTGAGGAAACTAAGGCACCGAGAGGTTAAGTAAAGTGTCCAAGTAAGTGGTGGAACCCCACGTGGAAGACTTCCACCTCTGCTCACTGAAGACTGGCACCCTATTTGTTGTCCTCAGCACACTGGCCTCGCTGGCAGTGACTGCAGGAGGCAGTGCTAGCCCGTCCGGGAACAGGAGGCGGAGGAAGGCTCCGTCCACCTAGGAGACTCCTTCCCAAGCCTCTAAAAGCCTGAGTTTTCCTCTTTTGTTGGTGGTGGGTTTTTTTAATTTCTTTTTTAGTCTTTTTGTTTTATCTATTTGTTACGTTGTTGTTGTTCTTTATTTATTTTTTTTTTTTTTTGAGTTTTCCCTTTTGTGCTCTTTGCTTTCTCTTAAGGGGCCATGATGAAAAGGTTATCAGGGTCAGGTTTATGAAGCCTTGTCACTCCTTGTGTCTGTATAACAAGAAAGGGCCATGTGGTCCTTTCTGAGCGGACGGATCACCCCCACCCCCCCATCCCCACCCACCCCTGCCATAGGCCCTCCCAGGAAGGAAATCCTGGGTGCTGAGCACCTGGTGGGTGTGAAAGCTCACATCTGATGCAACAGAGCACAAAGAAGTCACAAATGGGACCCTGGCGTTTTAAAAAGAAAGAGCAAAATGCCTTATCAATGGTGGAAATGCTGCCAGCGCAGACCTTCTCCAACAGGAGAAAGCCCCATCAACCTTAGACTCCAAGAGGCTGAACATCTGCCAGCTTGACATGAAGGCAAACACGTGAACCAACCCTCAGTCCCACGGTCTTCATCCACAGTCCTGTCAGAGCACAACCACCACAGGCACACGGAGGCTGCGCTTAGCAATTGGCCCATCATCAAACAGACATTCCCAAGACACGGTCCCCTTGCCCTCATTAGTCAACAAATGTTTTACCAGCAACTTTAAAAGAAATGTTACCATAATTCTAAATAATAGAATTACATAATAAAGTTGTAAGATTAAAAGTGCTTATTAATGATAATCCATTCAAATTTTCCTGTGTTAGAACAAGGGGGCAACAAGTAATCTATTTCCCACTTCATCCCATTTACAGATGGAAAAAAACAGGTGACATTCATATAAAATGAAACAACTAAACATGGAAGGAAGGGATAAAAACAAATCTCCAGAGCCTTTGCTTTAATGGTCTTTTTTTTTTTCATGGGCTGCACACATGCCAGTTTTACCTAGTTGAACAGACAATTGCTCATAGGCATTAACAAATTCAACCAACTTCATCACAGGTAACACCTGGAATTGTCTAAGAATCATTTTTACACACTTGGGGCATCTTCCAAACCAGTCTGGATGAGGCCTGCATCATGAACACCTCAGAGGTCACCCTAGGAGACCAGAGTTCAGGCAAACTGGACAATTGTTATTAGATATATGCTACATCAGCCAGAAAGCATATACTGCATGCCCCAAAGCCTTTTTTTAAAACAGGCCAAATGAATTTTTGTTAACTTTTTAATATAATTTCAAATTTACAGGGAAGTTACAATAATAATAAAAAGAATTATTACTAAAGAACTATTAACTATTAAAAGCTTTATCATTTTATCTCTTTCTCTTTATAAATATAAACATTTTTCTTGAACCATTTGAAAGTAAGTTGCCAACACAATGCCCCTTGACCCCCAAGTATTTCAATGTACAAACATTAAAATCAAATTAATTAACATGGAACCTGTACTATCGGCTGTAGACTTGATACAAAGTTTCCAATTATCATCATAATGTCATTTATAGGAAAGAAAACATCAGGTCACAAGTTGCATTTAGTTATTACAAAATGTATATTTTGTATATAATGTTCAAAAGGAACATTAGTTTCAAGCTAAGAAACAAAGCAAAAATAAACAAGGAAACAAACAGAACAACAACAACAAAAAAAAAAAAACCACTAAAAATACCAGTAACTGCTACAATGTTGGAAAGGAAAAGGAAGCAAGCCTTTAGATAAACAGAAATTCAGATAATTCCATGACATGAATAAATGCAATTTAGTCTCTTCCAGGTTAGATTACGCCTTGGTTCAAAAACACGACTTCATGCAGACTTCAACTTGATTTCAACCACACAGGTTTAGTCCTCTTCCTTTGAGTCAAAGATTTTCTGAAGTATCTTTGTGTCTACCCCATAAAAATGACCTATCTTGCTACTCAACATGAGAAAAAAAAAAAAAACTGTGGCGTTTTGGCTTTTAATACTATTTTCCTGAGTTTCATCTGACGCCAAATGAATCACGAAAACGGCCGTTTGACAGAAAAATTTCACTGACAGAAATTTCACTGACAGAAACTCCAAATTAACTCAGAGACTTTAATAGTGTTACCATGCATTTTGAGCCAAGGTATCAAATGCAGATTTCTCATAAAAAGAAAAAGGCGCACATTAGTCAGGCTAATAAAAATTACCACAAGGAATTTTGCTAGTACAAAGAGTAACATAAATATAAAATGCTATATAATAAATGGGCAACAATACTCTCTCAACAGCACTTAGCAGCACAAACTGGCTTTTGTCCTGTTCAACTCTTCAGGGAACAATCCACTACATGAGTCAGCTGGAATATGCACGCAGGAAAGTTCTCTGCTGTGTGGTTAGCCGAGGGGGTCAGGAGGCCCATTTTTAACGTATTAGTAAGAGGGTGAAATTCAGACATACAATCATTCCCAAAGCAAAGGGCATTCAAAACCTGTGACCCCATTTCAGCCCAAGTCCACACTCTGAGCTTAATGAACAGGGAGGCCTCCATGCAAATCAAGATTCATCTGTCAGTGATGACAAATAGTCACGGGGCCAAAGAGCCCCCTCACCTATCCTGAAAGCCCAAGTGAAGAAAAGACCATACAGGCAAGGAAAGGCATTACTGAGGACCAGTTCCCAGGTGGGAAGAAGCAAGGCCATGAAAGCTCTAAACACAGAGCCCTAAAACAGTGATGGTTTCTGACCAGGAAAAAAACACCAGACATCAATTACTCACAGAAACAGATTCTGCCCATGAGAGGGCTGCAAAATCACTAATGAAAATACGGGACCCTTCAGGCCATGCTGAAGAGAGAGGGTGGAGAGAGCAAGAGTGAGGGATAAAGAGAATGAGTGCCTAGCAGTGGAATGAACTGCTACTGGCTTACCCTGAGGCAAAGCCCTCTGTGATCACATTGGAAAATGAGGGGGTTGAAGCTCTCCAAGTCCTTTCCAGAGAAGTGGGAAGAAAACATGCTTTGGAGGCAGACAAATCCTGGCTCCACAACTTAGTAGCTGTGCAACTTATGTCACTCTGTGCCTCACTTTCTTCATCTGTGAAATCAAGAGTCTACCTGCATTCATTTGGGTTAGATTTGGCTGTGGATATTGACTTTAAAAGGAGGCTTATTCCCACCCACCACCACCACCACCCACCCACCCCCAGGGAAAATTCCAGAGTGTGGCAGCCCAGGGTTTTCCAGGCGGTGGCTCTGATTAACAAGGTCCTCCGAGGCCACGTTGCTTGTGTCTTGGCCTTAAACCCAGTCACTTCAAGGCTCAAGACGGCTGCTGGAATTCCAGCCATCAGATCTGTATTCCAGTTTTCACCATATATCTGGTATTCTAAGAGGAAAGAAAAAAGAAGAAAGTGCACAAAGCAAGTTCCAGGAAACTCCTATGTGACAGCACTGCTTATATCCACAATATAATCTCATGGCCATCCCTAGCTAAAGGGGAGAAAGGGTACACGCATAGTTTTATCTAGGACAACCCTCTGTCCAGCTAAAAGCTGAGGTCCTATTACAAGAGGAAAGTAGATAGATTTGCAACACCTCCCATCTCATTTTAAGCATTAAATTGGATAACATATGTCAAGTGTCTCATGCTTCCTGGGCCCGCAAATGTATTCCTTCCCCTTCAGGTAATACTGACGGACATCTTAGGATCTGTGGTCTCAGTGGCTTAAGATGTCCTTCATGAAATAGCTTTTCATTGCCCCATATCCCTTTTACAGTCTCCTCTCTGGCCACACTCCACATACAACCTGCATTCCAGCCATACCAAGCCTATCTTCTCCTTTCCTGCCTCCTAACCTTTGTCCTCACACAGCCTTCTACTAGGGAAACCCTCCCTGAGCTCCTGTCTGCATGATGAAATCCTCTCTTCAACATTTCAGGTCTTCCATCACCTGCCACTTTTTTCCCTTTTATCCCCAGGGGAGAATTGGAGCCCTCACTCCTAGGTGCTTCCTCTACGGTAGCACTCACCCCCTGTCTCGTGACAGCAGGTTGCATCTAATGAGTGCTTTCTATTTGCCAGTCACTGTCCTAACTAACCCTTTACACCCAGCTTCTCAGTTGATCCCAACAACCCTATGATACAAGCCAGTATACTACTGCCATTTCACAGATGAAGAAACCGAGGTACCCAGGTTAGATAGCTGTCCAAGGTCAATTAGGTAGTAAAGCTCAGAACCAGGATTAGGCACTGGCCGTTGGACCAGACTCCATACTCTTAGTTACCACACTCAGCTGACTCAGCGACTTCATTGAGAGGTCTGGGTGTCATTTTTAGACCAGGGATGGTCAAACTGCAATCCACAGGCTAAATCCAGCCCACCACTAGTTTCCTATAAATAAAGTTTTATTGGAACACAAACACACCCATGACATATTTACAATGGGGGAGTTGAGCAGTTGCCATGGAGACTTGATAGCCCACAAAACCTAAAATATTAACTATCTGCTCCTTTACAGAAAAAGTTGGCCCACCCATTTTAGATGGTCAGCTCCTTATAGCAGGGCCTGAGCTTTTTTTTCTTCTGTGTCTCCCACATCCCAAATGGCATTCAGCATATACACAAAAGGTGCTCAACAAATATATGGGGTATGAGCGTTCCACCAAGGCTAGTTACACGCAAAGCAGAGTGTGTCTGGGGCTGGGGCTGCCAGCTTGCTCAGGACCTGGAAAGCTTCCCAACTCTGTTCCGATTCTATCAACAAGCAAAAGACCCAGGAAAACAGTTGTGGCGTTTTTCGCTGCATTGTAGCAGCCCACCATGGCTCTGGTAGTAACCGCGGCAGAGCTGAGTGGACAGCCATTCGTATCTGCCACCTAATCCACTGAACGCCCCTGAACAGAGGGGCCTGGGAAGAGCCCCCCAGTTCCACCACACTCAGGGAGAGCAGGTTGCTGGGCAGGTTCCCAAACTCGCACACCAGCCACCTCTCATACTCACTGGTTACCTGACCAGCATTGCAGAGAAACACTTATCACATCCTGGAAAAAAGTTATTAAAACCTGATGTTGGGCGCGGTCCAACTTGTTATATTTTCATCAAAATATTTATCGAAAGGGACCAAACTACACAGAAACATAAACAGCCCTCTAAAAACGACAGCACAACATGAAAAGGTTTTCTTGGCTCAAAGGCCTTCGGTGACCTTCAACGAATAGGCTTGCAACAAGACTGTATAATGTTTCCTAATTTTATCATTATTGCTATCATTGCATGAGGCACAAATACTGCACTTTCTTCCTGGGCTGTGACCATATTCGATCCAGTCTGAGCTATCAAAAATCAAATTCTGGATGGTTTTCTTTTTAATTCCGTCTTGGCCTGGCCCCAAATGGCATCAGTCAGGAGCCAGGCAGTGCTGAAAAATGCCTCCCACTTTTCCGGCACGATCATTTCAATCCTCCTTTGAGGACACAAAGGCCTGCATCTCTTCTTTCTTCCCAGAGTTCTCACACTACTGGCCACTAGAGCAGACTCTGAAAAACCACCGGCTAAGCAGCAAATGGAGATAGTCACCCACTGGGCAAATAAAATAATTTCTCAGCCGGGGGAGAAAGGGCTAGGAAATTGCTGCATATTTGCTAAGGCTGGGTCTAAAAGGACCACCGACTCGTCCCCTAGGTTCCATGAAGTTGCCCACTGGTCCGTCTAAAATATAAGACACCCAGTAGACAATTTTCTGCTGAGGACCTACTGTGCACCAAGCACTGTGCTGGGCCTGGGGCCTCTAGTGGCCTCACAACAACACTACAAAGTTCGTGTCATTTTACAGATGAGGAATACAGAGCCCAAAGAATTAAGTGACTTGCCCAAGGTTGTGCATCAAAAAAGAGGCAAAGCTGGAGCTTGGGCTCCTACAGACTGTCCCTCTCAGACGCAACGCTACTGGAGGGAGAAAGAGGCAGTGCTTGCTTCCCAAAAGCTCTCCAGGTAACAATACAGGGGTGGGCTGGGACGGGGAGCAGCCCATTTACTTACGCAGTGCTGGTGGGTCTGTGCAATGGTTCAGCCATGCTACAAACACTGTGGATATGTCCATATACACCTATTCTGTGAGCCTGCAATTCCAATCCTAGGGGTTTACCCAAGAGCTATGAAAGCATATGTCCACACAAAGACTTGTACACAAACAGCAGCTTTGTCTGTAATTGCTGAAAACTAGCAAACAATCCAAATGTCCACCTACAGGTGAATGGATCAACGAACTGTGGTATATCCACAGAATGTAATACTACTCAACAACTAAAGGAACAATTTATAAATACTGGTAGGTGCAGCCACATGGACAAATCTCTGGTCCCTATGCCCAGCTAAAATAAGCCAGACTCCAAAAAGGATACCCTACCTGGTTCTCTCCATAGGAAATCCAACAATAGACAAAACTCATTCATGGTGATAAAAGGCAGAAACCGATTGCAAGGGAAGGTGAATTGACTGGAAGAAACATCCGTTGCGGGGTGAGTAGTGAGTTCTGTTCTTTTTGGAGGTTACATGGTATAAACAACTGTCAAAACTCATCAAACTGAACACGGAAAACCTGTGCATTTTATTGTATATGTTAATTATACCCTTTTTTGAAAAAGTCCTCAGGCTAATGAGTCATTCCGCTGATAAAAGGGAAAAAAGATTATGACATGTATACTTCCAAAGCTGATTACTCTATAGTATTTAATGAGATCCCAAAGAACCTGATTTGCCTGTTAAGGGAAATGAGGTTTCCTCACTGGCATTATGAACAATTTCCCTCACCTTACATTTGCCCAACGGGGTCTATCGAGTAGACAGAGATGATGAGTTTACCAAGCCTTCCTAACAAGCTCACTTACAGTCATGAAAGCAACCTGTGTCCTTCCATGACAGAGATGGCTGTCACATGGCAACGGGTGACTGGTGGGAAAGGTGGACGGGGAAGGGAGTCAGAAAGCTTCAAGAGCCACCTTAGAGCCATTGCTGTGTGGGAGGCTATGAATGTGAATGCCTTATGCCTCACCCCCTAGATGTCCATGTCCTAATCCCCAGGACCTGTGAACGTTACCTTACGTGACAAAGGTTTGGGCATATGGCAGATGTGATTAAATTATGGATCTGGAGCTGGGGAGATTATCCCGGATTATCGGGGTGGGCCATAAAAGCAATCACAGTAGTCCTTCTAAGAGGGAGAAAAAGGGAAATTTGACACACACAGAGGAGAAAATAATGTGAAGACAGAGGCAGACTCTGAAGTGCTGCAGTTATGGGCCAAGGACGGCCGCCAGCCACCAGAAGCTGGAAGATGCAAGAAGACGATTTCCCCTCAGAGCATCCGGTGAGAGCGTGGTACTGCCAACACCTTGATTTTGGCCCAGCGAAGACGATTTCAGACTTCTGGCCTCCAGAACCATGAGAAAATACATTTCTGTCCTTTTCAGCTACCAAGTTTGTGGTCATTTGCTATAACAGCCACAGGAAACTAATACAGACTGGAAGCCTAAAAGCCAGTGTGGCTTCTGCCAAGAGTTTACATTCCCCAAAACAGCAACTCAAACTTCTAAGAAATAGTCAAATTAATAAAAGATTTTTTTTTCTTAAAAGAAAACATCAGAGAACATCCTCATTACCATGGGATAGGCAAATATTTCCTAAACAGGACTCAAAAAGAGCCAATCGAAAAGGGGAAAAAATGGAAAAACATGACTACATTTTAAACTTACGAATTTGTGTTTATCATGACAATAATAAGAGATGAAATGGCAAACCACCTGTGAAAGAAGATATCTGCTTTCTCATATATGTATTGCCCACGTGCATATGTACATACACCATCAAAGGGCTCCGATCCAGAATTTAGATATGAAGAACTTCTACAAATCAATAAGAAACGGGCAGATGCACTGGTATATAAATGCCAACAGGACTTAAATAGCACCTAACAAAACATGACATCCAAATGACCAATACACAAAAAGATGCTCAACTTCATTAGTCATCAGAGAAAGGTGAATTAAAAGCACAAGGAGATACCACCACATACTGACCCGATTGGCTGAAATGAAACCAACTGAGAATATGAAGAGGGTTGAAGACATGGAGCGCCCAGAACTCTCATACACTTCTGATGGGAGTATTCACAGAAACAACCACTTTGGAAAAGTCTCCGGTAGTATCTAATAAGCTGGACATCTGCAAACATTATAACCCAATATTTTCATTTCTAGGTAAACACCCACAGCAGGGCATGCATATATGCTCTAAAACACATGGCAGGACTATTCAACATAAGGGCCCCAAACTGAAAAGAACCCAAATATCAATCCATAGTCGATCTAAATGTTTTTTGGTTTGTTTGTTTGTTTCTTTGTTTGTTTGTTTTTTGAGGGCAGTGTCATGGCTCTCATATGTGGGACCGAACCGGGGCCGCTGGCTTTCTAAACCAGCCCTTAACCACTGCGCCACTCGGCCGGCCCTAAATGCTTTTTTGTATCTTTATACAATGGAATATGAAACAGCAGTGGTCACAAATAGACCACAGCTATATGCAGCAACATGGAGGGGACTCCCAAACATAAGAGAAAGAAGCTAGACACAAAAGATCACATCCTGTACGATATGAAACTGAAAAAGAGGCCTAACTAATCTACGGTATAGGAAGTCAAAATAGTGGAAGCCCTGTGAGTGGAATGACGATAAGGGAGGGGGTGAGGAGGGTGGCTGCTATTTCTTGATCTGGGTGTGTTCTGTGTATGAAAATTCACTAAACTATGTACACTTATGAATTGTGTACTTCTCTGAATGTAAGTTAGATTGCAAATTTCCTCAAAAACTCAGTTATTCAGAGATTATGTTAAAAGATATGAGCAGTTTTTCTTTTTCTCAATAAGTTTTGCAAACTGCAAAATAGATGCAAGTTCACCTTAGGGGAAAAAAATAATAATAGGAAAAAAAAAAAGAAAATACCAATCACCCACAATCCCACCAACCAAGGAAAATCATGGTAACCATATGGCATAAATCTCCTCAAATATATGTACATTTTTAAAAGGGGGCAGGGAACGTGGATTCCACAGGAAGTAGTTAACACAAAGCAGGTACTCAACAAATCCTTTCAACCATAAGTGAATAAATGATACTATATGCTGTTTTGTAACCTAGGCAACCACCCCTTTATTATTATCGTCAATGAAGAAATCTAGTATCCCTAAAGGATTTGAGTGTTCAGACTCTGAACCAGTCTGGCAACCTAGACAGCAAGTTATGCAAATATTATGAAGTACACGTAGGCAAGAACATAAAAATCCAGAGAAGAGACTTTTCAACCCTGGTATCACCAATTACCTCTGAAATTTCTGGAATACTCAAAAAGCATTCATTTTAATTCAGACGGGTTTTAAAAGTTAATATATGCTCCCAGGCTGACTTTTCTAAATGGGCCAAGTGGCCCCAAAATTCTGGGAAATCATGTCTAGAGGCCAAAACCTGCATTCTCAAAGCATGTGGTTAATGCAGATGAAGTTGAAAGCAAGCCCTGGATATTTGGCCATAAAAGCCCACACTGGGTGGACCACGGTAGGCCCTAAGTCCGGGTGGGCATGTCACAAGAAGAGTCAAACGTTCTGATCCAGAAGACAAAGGCTGATGGTTGCAGAGTGCAGGGCAAATGACAAACATACTAACTCAAGGACAAAGATGAACAGATTATAATGGTAGCTAACAAAGACCAAAATAGAACTAAATCCTGGTTTGATTTCTTCTCTGTCATTCATTCATCTTCTTTTTTCAATAATATTCACTGGACCTTTATTATATGCCAGACCCTGTTCTACACACTGGGGATACAGCGGTGAACAAGACAGACGAAATTATTCTCTGTCCTCAGAGAGCTTTCCATCTAGTGCTGAGAGACAAAATAGTAGAATACTGAGCATGTCAGGTGGTGACAAGTGTTACGGAGGAAAATAAAGCAGGGAAGTGAAGTAGGATTAGAGGCTGGAGGAGGGCGTAGGTCACTTCCCATAGAGATATAAATGTATGGGTCCAAGTTTTAAAATGATCCCTTCAGGGCCGGCCAAGTGGCGCATTGGTTAAGAGCTGGTTTTGGGACGCGAGCGGTCCCAGTTCGTATCCCACATATGAGGGCCAGTGACACTGCTCTCTACAGCTAACAACAGCTCCACCCGGAGCTAGGCTGTGGAGCTGGGCTGCGAGCCCCAGCAACGGTGTAGGCTGCAGCCCCTGCTGCAGTGGGCTGCCATAGGCTACACTGAGTGGCCAGCAGCCAGTGTGAGCTGCCAATAGCCGTGGTGAACGACCATCTGGAGGCTGGTGACTGATCTGCCTCATCCGGGAAGAGCGCAATGACGATACCAACATGGGCCAGTGAAGCAACCGTCCTCCACAACTAGACTGAAGAACAAAAGGCCAGCAACGTGTCTGTTCCCCTTCCCCGATTCTCCAACACTGTTCCCCTCCCCCAATTCCAATAAAATCTTAAAAAAAATAAAAATAAAAAAAAATAAAATGATCCCTTCAAACAAGTCATCTCCTTTCCAAAGAACTCTGCAATAATTGTGTTAATGGGGTCCCAGGGTAATTACAGCATTCAGAAAATAAATCAAGAATTTTATGGCCCAGGGCCGGCCGAGTGGCTCAGTTGGGTAAGAGCTCGCTCAAGAGTGCGAGCTGAGCTCTGAGGCCAACAGCGGCTCGAGGCCAGCCTGAGCTGAGTTGCCGTTGAGCTGCCAATAGGTGGCAGGAAGGCTCAGCTAAAAAAAAAAAAAAAAAAAAAAAAAAAAGAATTTTATGGCCCAGAAGGGCCTATTTAAGAAGGGAAAAATTGAAGATCCAATAATAGCTACCACTTCTCCGGATGCTGCTATGTACTGTTCTCAGTCCCTGATACACCCATATCCTCATTTCATCCTCTCATTGAACTAATGAGAAGGGCAAGGGTAACATCATGTTCGCCATTTAATAGATGAGGAAACGGAAGCCCAGAGCAATCAAGGAACTGGCCCAAGGTGACGTGTGTACTAAATGTTGATGTTGGGATTTGACTTGGAGGCCATGCTGCTCTTAAATTCCATATAAATGTCCACTGGTGGCCTGAGGTTTTCTTGTGCCAACACTTGTCTTCCTTTTCCTATTCAAGCTTTGCCTTTCAGTATTTGACTGCCCTGACAATCACCAAAAAGTAAAAGAAAAAAGAATTAGAGGCTGATTCCATATTTGCAGTGTCTTCTTTTCTCCAAATTAACAAAAACTGAAGACCCTCAAATTTAAATATCACTTCCTAGATCCAAATAGAAATTACTTCCTCAAACACCTGAATTATAAGCAAGCCCAAAGGAGTTCTATTTTGAAGTGAGACTAAAATTAGCCTTGGGGCAAATGAGAATTCACATAGCCGATTTCTTACTAGGTATAGATATTTGAAACTGAGCACAGCCCAAATGGAACTCTTGGTTGCCCCCCAACCTACCCACAAGCATGTTTCTCCTCTGTGACCCTCATCTCGATACAGGACCTCCCAGCCTGTCAGGCCTACCAACTGAAGTGTTCTCCTTTCTGTCACCTCCACATCCAAACCATCAGCAATTTCTACCCTCCCCATCCCAAATCAGTCCCTCTCCTCCATTCCCTGTCCCCTAATTCCAAACCCCAGCATCTGTTGCCCTTAACACAATGATGGGCTCCTAAGTGATCTCTTTGCTTCCCAGCCTGGCCCCTTCAAACTCTCATCTCCACCCAGCAGCCAGAGAGAACTTTTTAAAGCACAGATCAGACCATGTCCCCTCCCTGCGTAAAATCCTTCTGGGAAACCAGAACACAGTGTTCAATTCTTAACCCCTCCTGCAAGGTGCTGTGTGAGCTGGCACTGACCTGCTTCCCTAAGCTGTTGGGGTTCACTCTACCCCTGGTTCACTCTGTATAAAAACCAAAAGATGTGTGGAAAGATAGTCCAGGTGATTAAAATGTGAATTGCAGTAAAGACACTAGATCCACACAAAATTATTTCCATAAATGCTTGCTTTTATTTCCTCATCATTTTTAAATCTTTTTTTTATCTTCATAGCACCTGCTACTTTAGAAAAAATTTTTTCATTGGTTTAAATGCATTAGCTGCACTCTTTAACACCATCCTGTAAATCTATACCATGCTATTACATCTGAAGTGTTTTCCTTAAATAACTATAATACTAAATTATCGAGCCTCCTTAATGTATACTTTCCCCATGCTCTGATTCCTTCACACTCTCTCAGCCAGTGAGCGTGAGCCGAGTGTCCCGGATGTACTCTCCTGAGTTGAACATGTCCTACAACATGCAATTTTCTCTCCTGTGATCTCTCTCTACATCATTTATTTTGTGTTCTGGCCCCAGCTGCCTTCCTAAGGGCTTGTTAATAGGCCTGAGAGTGCTACCAATAAATTAAGGCAGAATATGATACTGAATGTTAAAATATAAACTTTACAGCAACTTGAGGACAGGCAAGAGGACATCAGAGTACAAAGTGCTAGTGGGTGATTGGTGTGCAGAGCATTATCACAACAGCATGGCAGCCTGGTGAAACTCACCAAGAACTTTGTGGCTGGGGATTGTCGTTAATTGCAGGCACTTTGAAAAGAACTGTCAAAGAAACCTGACGTGTATCCCCAAAACGCAGGTAATATGAATCCGCCCACCTGTTTACACCAAGGCGTTCCCTTGTGTTTTGTTCACTGGAGTAGCTCCTGGCACAAAGTACACCCTCAATAAAATAGTCTCTGAACAAATAAATTCATGAAAAATGAGTACATTTTCTAGGTTTTGCTCTCTGTATCCTCTTCTGTCTTCCTTTTCATTAATCCAGATCTCTTTATATAAGTCCCCTTGAAAAGGGAGAAGTGTGCAATCACAAGGTCATTATAAATCTTCTCCAGATCACTAATGGAACCTTGGCCACTGTTCAGAGAGGACACAGATGTGGGAAACGTAAACCCCAACACTGGGACTAATAACCATTGGAAAGAGATAATGCTTTTGGAGTCAACGCAGACTTAGAAAATAGTAAGTCTTTTGTGGTAAGAACCAACATTGGCAGGTAGCTATCAGCCACAGTAACAAACTCAATTAAGGTGAGGCCTCAGTGTTGTACACAGTACCACATTTCACCTACGTAGGTGGCAATTGTGTAGGTATTATAATTATTATTAATTTTGCCTCTTCTCAATCTTGCCTCCACTTAAATACCCAATGGATTTTAAATTATACAAAAGCATGAGTTACTCCAATTCTTCCTAAATCCACTCTAAAGAATAAATCCTTTAATATACACTGCAGGTAAAATATAGCCCCCAAGTAAAATAACTGTAATCCAGGGTAAAAGCTCTGTTGACTGCATAAGCTACTTGGGGGCGGGGGAGCATTAAAATGATTGCCCAACACACAAAATGCTGTCAATGACAAGTCACCTTGAAGTGCCATTAATAAGACACAATTACCAAGAACTGAAATCAGAGGTAGTCATCTTATCTCTCTGGTCCTCCGCACTCTACTTTTTCGGCTTTCGCGGAGTGAAGGAAAAAAGGAGCAGACAACAGCTGACAGTGGGGTTATTATGAGAAATAAAAGGAATCAAAAGTTAAAATGCAACTTCCACTAACATCGTAGATCTCCAACGAAACCTGGTGAAAGTTCTCTTTCCTATGGTATCAATATAGAAACAACTCAGTTTCCAAACTTAGGAAATCATCTACCTCCTAGGTGAGTTTCATGCAAATAACTGCCTTATAAGTTTCAGCTGGGAAGAAATCTGAACATTCCCAACCTACAGAGAAAGATGATCAAGTAATCTACCCTAACCAGCAGAGGTGAGTAACAGTTCCCAGGGTATGATTCAAATCTCACAAGCAACCCTAAGTGCCCCAAATCCTAACATCCGAGGGCTATTAAGGGCAGGGCAAAACATCTCGTCAACCATCTCTCCAAAAAGCCCCATTCTCCTGGTGTGGCCATTTGTATTTCCCTCTGGTTTGTTTTGGAAAACCGAGTTTAAAAATGTAAACAGCAGGGTTACATTTGCTCCTTTCAAGTCGTCTTCACTATCCACACTACCACAGTCCCGGCTACCCAAAGTGTGCTGGGAGCCCCTTTCCCTGACATCCTCCATGCTGCCACGTGTCCATGGGAACCCTAATGGGTTCCCAACTGTGAGGGTGGTGAGCAGGGAACTTCAAAAGTTATTATTAAAATAGCAAACTGCCCATTTCGAAAAGGGAGAGGGTTCTTGTGTTTTGTTTGTGTGTTTTTTTTTCACTAAACTTCCGTTGCAGAGATCGGGAGTTCCAAGCCACCAACTGGGCAGAGGGGTAGCATGCGCGCTGGAAGGCGCTGGGGATAAGTGGCAGGTTTGTGGTGGTGGTGGTGGTGGTGGTGGTGTTTTTAAACACCAAAGTTTTCAATAAACTACGTTATGGAGAAAAATCACTGCGATCGCGCCCGAGGTATTAACGCTTTTTCCAAGCACAAAGCACCGTCCCCTCTGCCTTCCTTTCTCAACCATTCTTCAGGGGTGCGGGAAACCGTTAGCAGGCAGGGCCCGGGACCAGCGCGCTCCTCCTGCCAGCCACTCCAGCCCCAGCAGGTGCCCGTACAGAAGGAAACCAGGGCTCTTGCCTCCCTCTCCGCCACTCCGATGCAGTCCTCGGATGGGGTCACGTCCCCGCCTAGGCACCCCACCTGAAGAGGAGCAGGGACACAGGGAGGGCACCCGTGCAGAGGCAGCCCCCGGCGGGCAGGTGGCACGATCGCGCGCGCACACACTCACACACACCCGGAGCGACGTGCAGGAAGGGGGGCGCGGGGGCGCGGGCGGCGGGCTCGTTACCTGTTCTGCCAGCCCTGGAGGAGGTTGGTGTATTTGCTGAGCACGCCCTCCAGCGCCGGCTCCCTCCTGCGGCCGCCTCCCCCGGACGGGCTAGCGGCTACCGAGCCCGGGCTGCTGCGGCTGCCCCCGCTACCCAGCCCGGCTGCAGCCGACCGGCTGGAGACCCCCCGGCCCGCCAGGGAACAGGAGGGCGAAGAGCCCGCCGAGGTGGCGCGGCTGCTGCTGCGGCTGCTGCTATTGCTGCCCCCGCCGCCGTCTGCGCCCTGGGCCGCCCTCTCCATGGTTCGTGCGCGCCCGGGACTCGAGTGGCCGCCCCGGCGCCGGGGCTCCTAACGCCGCGGCGGCGGCTGCTGCTGCTGCTGCTGCTACAGCTCCGGGCGCCCGGGCCCCGCGCGTGGCTGCTCCAAATCCCCGGGAAATGCCTGACTCATACAGGAGGAAGAGGAGGAGGAGGCGGCGAAGGAGAGCTGGGAAGGAAGCCAACGGGGCTGGATGCAGCTGCGGCCGCCCCTCCTCCCGCCGCCGTGGCCCCGGCCCCGGCCCCTCCCTCCGCACTAGTTTCCCGGGCAAGTTCGGAGCTGGTAGCCGGGTCAGCGAGCCCTCCGCAGGTTCTTTCTGCTCTTTTGAGTCCCAGCGGCCGCTCAGGCCTAGGGGCTGGGGGGCGCTCCCGGCGCCGATCCGCAGGGGAGGCACGCCCTGGCACCCCTCGCGCTCCTCCTGTCGCCCCCTCTCGTATCCGAAGGGGCGAAAGGAAATCTCGGCGTGTCCCTCCCCACCCCCACCCCACCTCTGGACCTGGAGAGCGCGGCAGCCCCACCCACGCTGTCCACCCGGATATGGACCCGCCCGGCCTAACACAGGCACATGGCCTCTCCGCCTTCCGCACCAAGCCTGGGCCACACACACGTACACAGCAACCTGGAGATGAGCCTCGCTGGTGGAGCAAAGTAACAGGGCAGAAGGTCCTCTAGGATCTCCTGCGTGTGCGATAGGGGAAGGGAGGGCAGGTTATTCTCACAGGTGAGCCAGCTCGGGGCATTTTCACGCTGCCGAGTGATGATACATGCATCATGGACACCCGGGCCGGTACTGGAGTAAGGCAAGAAATCTCTCAGGGTCCTGCAAGTGCCTCCTTGAATTGGGTGCCCTAGGCACCTCACTTGCCTCACCCTAATCCCCACCCATAAACCCGGCAAGTCACTCAGACAGGAGGTCAACACCTACGCGTGTTACCATACAGCACCATGCAGCTGGGAACCAGCGGCTCTAGAACAGGTAAGCTACACTGAAATCAACAGATATTTACAAACATAGTGAAGTAGCCTGTTGGCTGTAATTTCTACTCCCACCCCCACTGCAACTACATTTCTAAATTTAAAATTGTTGGTCTTTGGCAAAAGTACATAGGTTGTACTCTCTCCACCCCACTAATAATTTGGGGGAATATAAATATCCAATGCAATCTGGAAGTTCCTAAAATTACCTAGAAAAGAGCTTTGAGGAGCTTAGACACCACACACACACACACACGCACACACACACACCAGAAACAAAGGGTGATGGATTTGATAGGTGATCCCTGTTCAAAGGACCTACAAACCCATAAAGCAGATAAATAATTCAGTGGTTTAAAAAAAAATGCTAAATGGAATAGAGTCAGCTCTCACGGGGATGATTCCCTAAGCCTGACCCCTTTCTAGCTTTATATCCTTCCAGGAAGCTTTCAGGGGTGGTTTGGCTCTAGAAATTTTCATGGAGAAGCTTCTGAGGCTGATGAGAAGTGGTTATGCCCCTAAATAAATTACAATTTCAGGTGCCTACACAGTGTAAAAAAGACAAGTTCCCCCAAAGAGAATGAAGGGTAGAAAGGACCACCTTTGCAACTAGACAGAGTGGAGTTTGAATCTATGACCATGATGCAATCACCTCTTTTAGCCTTAGTTTTCTCATCTGCAGAAATGGGACTAATGATACCACTGGCTGTGATGAACTATGTGAGAATGCTTATTTGTTCAAAATATTTAGCACTTCTTTCTATGAGAGAAGTATCCTCCCTCCACATTCACCTCAGGGTTGGCCATGGAATTGCTCTGGCCAGCAGAATGTGAACAGATGTAATACTTGCCACTTCCAAACATAAGCTTTAAAAGTCATCATGTGGTTCCACCATCTTCTTCTTCCTTCTATCAGGCAAGCAGCATGTCCCAGGTAAAGGCTGTCCTTCAGTCTGGGTCCTGGAGTGAGAAGACACGTGGAATACAGCACAGCTAAAGCCAGTTAGTAGTATTAGCCATGTCGTATGTTGTTGTAAGCCACTGAGATTTTAGGAATCACAGCATAACTTGTCCTAAACCAACTGATGTGTTGATCAGTATATGAGTGTTCATGAAGTCCTTCATTGACATGAAGACTAAAAAGGTGGGCGCATACTGAGCTATAAATAAATGTCAGTCATTGTGTACCAGAACAACACCCCTTTTGATGGGAGACTGCCACTCTAAACTCCTGCTAAAAGGGAGCTGCCATTATTTTATTTCATGCTATCTAGCCAACCAGTGACTGAATGAGCTAGTGCAGCAAATTCTCCAGTTGAAGGGGGAAAGGGCTAAGTTGAAAAGAAGAGTCAAGGCCAGTGTCTTAGTTTGTTCAGACTCCTATAGCAAAATAACCACAAACTAGGTAGCTAATAAATGACAGAAATTTATTTCTCACAGTTCTGGAGGCTGGAAGTCCAAGATCGGGGTGCCCAAGGTCAGGTTCTGCTGAGAGCTCTCTTCCAGGTTCCAGATTTCTTATTATCCTCACATAATGAAAGGACCTGGGGACCTCCGTGGGGTCTCTTTTATAAGACCACTGATCCCATTCATGGGGGCTCTACCCTCAAAACCTAAGCACCTCCCAAAGGCCCTACCTCCTAACACCATCACATTGGGCATTAGGATGTCAACATATGAATTGGGGGAAGGCGGGGCAGGATACAAATATTCACACCATAGCAGCCAGGATGGATCAGGAGTAAGCCAGCTGTGTAGGATCACAAATGGCCAAGGAGATAAGTCAGTAGTAAGAGGTGAGTGGAGAGAGATGAAAGATAGATGAAGCACATGCTATTCCCTCTGCTGACAACACTCTTCCCTGCTCTCTTCACCTGGTTCGTGCTTCTCACCCATGGAGTTTTGAATTAAAAGTCACTTTTTCCAGAAAGCTTTCCTTGACCTACTCTAGTATAGCAAATAAGGAAAAGATACCTGCAAATTTTTCTTCGGAGAGGAAAATGTCTTCATGTTAGAAAAATAAATTGAGAACAAAAGACATAATAAATTGGCAAAAAATATTTGGAATTCACATGGTAGAAAATATTTGCAAAGTCTGTGTGACTAATATAAGGGCTTGTTTCCTTAACTTATCCAGATTGCATAAATCATTGAAAAAAAGACATATGTAGACAGAGTGACTAGAAATCTGACCGCTATCTTGGACCATGTGAAGACTATGGGTATGGAAGCCATGCATGATCAGAGCAATAAGACAAGCGTGCAACCTCTGTTAATATAATGGGCAGAATCAGTAGCCCCTAGCAGGGAGCTGAATACCCTGTTCTCCTCCACGTGGACCTAGAGAGCTGGTCTGAAGCTTCCAGTAGTTGCTTCTGGACCTTGCTTCACTAGCTGGGAATATTCTTGCCAATGGCACATAAAGCCTTGAGAGGATGTTCACACACCAGCAAGAGAGTAGGTGGTCGCTGACCTAGTTGGCCAGATGACATGAATGAGTCCACAAGTAAAGAGAAAGTTGTCATATCCAGACCACCCTCTGATGTCAACTTGGTCACATTTGTGTTAGAAACACCTGGTCTGATGTGTCTCCATCCTGAATAATAACAATAATAGCTAATATTTATTGAGCACATACTATGTGCCTGGCACCATTCCAAGTGTTTTACACAAAGTAACTCATTTACTCTTTTCAACAACCACATAAGATACATACAATTCTCATTCCTATTTTACAGGTGGAGAAAAACTGATTCAAAGAGATATTAAGCAACCTCTACCAAATCCTGGTGGAGCTAGGATTTGAACTCAGTCCATCTGGCTACTGAGCCTGAGTTCCTCACTACTGCATTGCACCACTTGCTTCATAAAAAAGCCAGTCTCATTCCTTCTCCTTAAAGAAACCACCGAAAGTACAGCTCAGTGCCTGGAGTTCTATTTCCTGTTATATTTTTGTTCATGTAGGAGTTGATTCTCCCCTCACCATTCTGAAGGAAGCAGGGCAGGAGCTGGGGCCCCTAGCACCCATCCACAGGGTGGCATGCAGTAATACTCAATAAATGTTTGTTGTTTGATGAATGAAGCCATATTTTATGGAGGGAGAAACAGAAACTCAGAAAGGAGGAGCCAACACTAAACCTGAACCAAGTTCTTCTGACTCCAAGTCCATTGTTCATGCAAATATAGCCAGCTGCCTGAACTTCCGCTGTGATGTGTCCATGCAAATTCATCATCCAATCGGAAGGCGAAAACACTGCAATGAAAGTGTAGAAAGTCCAACATCCTATGAACAAGCACCTCCATTAGAATTACCCCCGAGGGTTACATCCAGGGGAATCAAATAGCTACAAGGGACATACATAACTTTGCAGTACTTTATATGAACATTTTTCCAAAATGGAAATTATGTCATTGTTTTGATGATCAATTTTACTAAAAGAGGTGCTCATTATTAAAGATTCACATACACAAAGATACAATGTAGAAAGTGAAAAATCATCTATAACAGCCCCCTAGTGGAAACGTCTGTTAATAATTTATATATATATATATATTTATGTACATACATACATACAGAGGGTGCCAAAAAATGTTTTAAGAAAGAAACATTTTAAGAAAGAAAAAAAACTGTATTAAAATTGTAATAGTCAATATATACTGATAACAAAAGATGAATGAATACAAGTCACGTGTGACTTCTGCAATTACAAAAGGTGCTCAAAGTGGTTACCATCAGCGTCCAGACACTTCTGATTACGGAACTACTGCTTGAGCAATGTTGACCAAAATGTCCGCTTGTATACATTTTTTTTGGCACCCCCGGTATACACACACACACACACACACACACATTCACACACACACACACACACACAGAGGTCGGAAAATTAAATTTATGAACTTTCCACCGTGTACGTGCATATCCTTCCAGACACTTTTCTATACAGAATATAGTTGTATATTATCTTATTCCAAAACAGGTTCATGCTATTAAATATACAATGATTGCTAATGTGCTTTGTGGACTGAAATAGATAGTATGGACAGTTTCCTTTAGAGCCCTATCACCATTTGTAACAATTTCAGAGCATTCCACCATGTTTGTGCACCCCAAGTTAATCATTCCACTATTGATGCACACTATGGAGCTCCCAACCTTCGCTATTATAAAAAATGTTTTTTTTTGGAATAACCGTGTACATTAGTTAAATTATTTCTTTAGAAGAAGATACTGGAATTGTAATGACTGGGTCAAATTGCACACACATGTGATGCATATGGCTGGTGTACTGCAAAATTACTCTCAAACAGTCTGAATTAATTTTTACTATGTTGATCCTAACTGGGTTTCTCCCTCATTTGAGTGTTGGATGGATAGTCTAGGTTGGCCTTGGCTAGGACAACTGGGCTCACTCCCCGTCACGGGTCTCATCCTCAAGCAGCCTAGCTTGGGCTTGTTCTCATGGCACTGAGAGAGGACGCATGCAAAAACCTCCTAAAGCTCAGTCTGGGAACTAACACAGGGTTGTATCTGCCACCTTTCCACAGTCCTGACCTTCCCAGGGAGGAGTCCAAACTGCAATGTTCTGGGATCCAGTGGTACCTTAAAGGGAAACTACAACACTACAATGTTCAGAGCCCTTGACATCCTGCAATTCCCTGCCCTAGGAATCCACTTAAGCTACTCTTCCACAGGCACTTAAACAGAAAATGGAAATGACGTTGATGGAAAATAAACAAGTTTCCAAAAACAAACAAAGAGTGCTGGAACAATTGGACATTTATATCCAAAAAAAAAATTTTTTTTAATTTATCAAAAATTTAAAAGAAAAAAAAGAAAATTTAAGACCTGTAGCTCACACTTTATACAAAAATTACCTCCAAATGGGTCAAAAACTAAAATGTGAGATGTAAAACTATTGGAGTTATAGAAGAAAACATGGGGAAAATTTTTATGAACTTGGATTGGGAAAATGGAGTAAACATGTTACCTTACGTGAAAAGGGAAAGTTTATGGAGAGGACAGAACCAAGGGTTCATTCAGAGAGGGGACTCCAGAGCCACAAGTAATTATTCCCAGTCTTTGAGGCCTAACCAGGGAACTTGCAACGGGATTGCAATTTGCCCGACCAGATTTTAGAAGTGCCATGGACCACTGATTCCTGCATGCTTCTTGTTTTCCCCCTTTTTGAACAGAAATATCTAGGGCAGCTTTCCTATGACTGTTTCACCATTGTATGTTGAGTGAGGAATGGGCAGAACCTCTTCCTTCAGTTTCACAGGTCACAAAAACTAAATTCAAGGAACTACATCTGAGGGGCCTCTCCTCTCCTGGACCAGACTTAGATGACAAGATTCTGGACTTCAAGCTGGCACAGTAATGGAATGGGACTCTTGGGGGCCCTTGAGGAGTAGATGAGTGTGTCTTGTATGTGGGGGGAATATAAATAATTTGTAGCCAGAGGGTGGACTACAGCGGTTTCAAAGATATGTCTATAAACTCTGTGATATGCTTCCCCTGTGATATTAATCTCAAAACATGGAGATTAATTTCTCTCTCCTTGCTTGTGGAATGGACTTGGTGACCCATTTCTAATGAATAGAATATGGCAGAAGTGCTGAGATGTCACATCCAAAATTAGGTTATTAAAAGACAATGGTTTCTGTCTTACAAGAGCAAGCGCTCGCTCTCTCTCTCTCTCTCGCTCTCTCTCTCTCTCTCTCTCTCTCTCAATACTCACTCTAGGAAAGCCAGTTGCCATTCAAATAGACTGTGGAGAGGTCCATGTAGGAGGAATTAAAGCATTCCAGCCACTATGTGAGTCACCTCAGAAGCAGATTTTCTGAGGCCAGCTAATAGCCACATGCATGACCTTAGAGGGAAATGATCACCTAGTGAAACCTTGAAATGGCTGCAGCCCTGACAGACAGCTTGGCTGCATCTTCATGAGAGACCCTGAGCAGAGGCACCCAGCTAAGCTGCTTCTAGATTCCTAACCCTCAGAAACCATGAGATAATAAATGTGTGTGTGTTAAACCTCAAAGTTTGGGATAATTTGTTACTCAGTCATAGATAACTGATATAGATGGCTACCTTAAACTTGTCATTTTGTGTTTTTTATCTCTTTGGTTTCTTCTTACTACCATTGGCCAACTTTTTATATCCTGAAGATATGAAGCAGGGAAAACAAGAGAATTCAGGACATTTAAAAAGATATATCAGTGTGGTATTGGCAGAGGTAGAGACACATAGAAACATGGAACAGAATAGAGAGTCTAAAAATAGTTCCACATAAAACAGCCAATTGATTTTTGATAGGAGTGTAAAGGCCATCCCATGGAGCTTTCTGTATTAGTTTCCTACTGCTGTAAAATAATATCACAAACTTAGTTGCTTAAAACAATACACATTTATTATCTTACAGTTCTGGCCGTCAGAAGCCTGAAAATCAGTCTTTACAGGCTAAAATCAAGTATTTTTCTAAAGGGAGAATCAGTCCTTGCCTTTCCAGCTTCTAGAGGCCATCTGCATTCCTTGGCTCGTGTCTCTTCCAGCAATGGCATCACTCCAGCCTCTGCTTCTTCATTTCATCTCCTTATCTGATTCTGACTCTCCTGTGGCCCTCTTATAAGGATCCTTGCAATTATATTGGGCCCTCCTGGATGACCTCTTCAACACATGGTGGTGGAACAACTGGAGATTTACCAGTCAAACAAAAAGAAAAGAACATTGACCTTGATCTATACCTCTATATCTCACACCTTATGCAAAAAATTAACTCAAAATGGATCATAAACCAAAATGTAGAAGGTAAAACTCTTAAAATTGCAGAAGAAAACATAAGACAAATCTTTGTGAACTTGTATCAAGGAAATAGGTTTTATGATTTCCATAGCGCCTTGTTTTGCCTCGTTTTTTTTATATTTATTATTTTTTGAGGGCAGTGTCACTGGCCGTCATATGTGGGACCGAACCGGGGCCGCTGGCTTCCGAAACCAGCGCTTAACCACCGCACCACTCGGCCGGCCCTAGGTTTTAGATACTACATCAAAAGTATAAGCCATTGAACAATTAGACCTCATCGAAATTAGGAGTTTTTTTGGGTTTTTTTGGAGGGTAGTGTCACTGGCCCTCACGTGTGGGATCCAAACCGGGGCCACCCACCTCCCGCGCCACTCGGCCAGCTCAAAATTAGGAATTTTTATTCTCTGCAAATATACTAGCAAGAGAATGAGAAGACTAGCCACATAACGGGGAAAATATTTGCAAATCTAACAAAAGACTTGCCTCCAGAATATGTAAAGAACTCTCAAAATGCAGAAATAAGCAAACAAGCATCACTACTTTTGAAATAGTAAAAGATTTAAATAATCACTTCACCAAATAAGACCTACAGATGGCAAATAAGCACATGAAGAGATGCTCAACACCATCAGTCATTAGGCAAATGCAAGTTAAAACTACAGTGAAATACAAAAACTCAACTGAGTAAATATTAAAGATCTTATTGGCTTTACTCAATGATTCATGAATCAGGCAGCATCCCATCTAGCAAACAGAAGAGAGCACTGCCAAGCTGCGGAAAAGAAAAGGTTTTGATAGACACAAAGTGGGTAAGAAAAGGAAATTTCTAGCAAAGAATGGATAGTTTCAGGCTTAGGTCTCCTCTTGGGAGGATGGAAAGGGTCTTGGGGGATTGCCTCATTAGTGCTGACCAGGAAATTCCAGACTAGCCACTTGCAGTTACATTCCTAAGGGAGGCTAAGCCTGCAGTCAGGTTAGGTACTAAGTCTTGGTTTGCTGCAATGGGGCTTAGCACTAGTGACTCCATTTTGGGTCTCTTGTTTCTTTTTTAACACTACATGGCTATTAGCGGGACAAAACACATACACAACACACAAGAGGTGAGGACTCAAAATAACTGGAACTCTTACACAATGCTGGTGAGTACGCAAAATAGGATGGACATTTTGGAAAACTCTGGCAGTTTCTTTCAAAGTTACATATACACTTACCATATGACCTAGTTATCCCATGTCTCAATATTTATCCAAATGTAATAAACATTATGTTCACACACAAAAACCTGTATTGAATGTTTATTGCTTCTTTATTCATAAGCACCAAAACCTGGAAACAACTCAAATATCCCTCAATTTGGCAATGAAACAAAACTGTGATATATTCATACAATGGACAACTACTCAGCAATAAAAGAGAGCAAACTATTGACTTATGCAACAGCACAGGTGAATCTCAAATGCATTATGCTAAGTGAAAGAAGCCAGACTCAAATGTGTATGATTCCATTTATATGACATTCTGGAAGAGATAAAACTATAGGGACAGAAAACAGATCAGTGATTGCTAAGATTAAAGATAGAGCAGGGGTTTGGCTACGAAGAGGTGGCTGGATAGAATTTTTTGGAGGAGCGTGATGTGGTGCACCTGTTCTGTATCTTGATTGTGGTGGTGGTTACAAGGACTCCATGCACTTGTCAAAATTCATACCAAAAAGAGTGAGTTTTATTAAATATAAAAATTTTAAAGAAAAATTTTTAAAATCAAAAAGATATATAAGGTCAATTGCCCTGTGTAGCCTCATGTTAGGGAATGGGGTATGTGGATGGATGGATGGATGGATGGATGGATGGATGGATGGATGGATGGATGAATGGATGGATGGATGTCTGCCTACCTGCTTACTTACTGCTCAAATGTTTAGGTTCCCCAGGTGATATTACTCAGACCTTTTGGGTAGGAGTAAGGTGTCTTTTCTGTATATCGCCTTCAACATACAATGCAACTAGCATCTGAGGATTAACTGAGACCTCAAATTTTGAAAATTCTTTATAAATTGAAAGTGTACTACAAGTGCCAGCTATGCCACTGCTAAACAAGAAACCATCTAGATATTTATTTGTTCTGCAACAAGCCTGAAGCTCCTGAAAGGCCATAAAACAAATACCACAGGTTAAAAAAAAAAAAAAACCCTAGAAAGTCCATGCTCAAAGATGAAGTGAGTGCAAGTACTACAATAAATGCACATGCAGGACAAAGTCACCACTAACGACCATCCTTGGCATGTTCCTGTCCCAGTTCCCCACCTGACAAAATGCTTATGGAGGCCTGGAAACAGGATAAATCAAATCTCAGCATCTTCCTGATGAGGAAAATGAAACCTAGAAAGAAGAGTCTTCCACAGGGTCACATTGTGAGTTGGTGGTAGAGTTAGACTCACCAGTCTTATGATAGAGTGTTCCATTTCAATTGCTGTTTTAAGCTATGTGCAAAATAGTTCTTCCAACTTCCCAAAATAGTTCTTCCAAAGTCTCAGCAGCTAAAACCAAATAACCAGCCTGGCAGATTACTGTAACAGGCAAAATATTCCAGAGATGTAAAAGGGGAAAAATACAATTTAATGTTCCTATAAAGGAAAACACCTACCCAAAGAAACCTTTCAAATTTAACTGAGAGTTGTAACTTTTCTTTTTTTTTGCTACAACCTGCTGAGAGGACTTCATGTCTCTCTCCTCTCCCATGCAAGAGAACAATGACACAATTGTGAGTTACTTTACTTGGCTGTTTCTCAAACTCTGCCTCTAAATATGAGCCATCCTCTGCCTCTAAGTATGAACTAACCTATGCTATTACCTGAAGAATTTTTTTTTTAATTTAAATTTTTAAGGACAGAGGGGGTTAGTGAACCTTAAGACTTTTATCCACAGATCTAAGAGTTGGTTTCCCCAAAGTTTAAAAAGACAAAAGAACACTCTACAGAAAGTCTATACTGCATCTTTTTTATTCCCAAGTCTAAAACTAGAGGGAAATTCCAGAAAGAAGCTGCTGCCACATGTGGATGTTTCTTTCTGGATGAAACCTAATATTCAAGTCGATTTCTGTAGGTTGAAACTACTGAAGAAAGGAAACAAAACTGCCTGAAGCAAAAGACCAAAAAGCGGTACATAAAGAGATCCCTACTCTCCACTCCAGAGAGTACAGAATTTAAAAACAAAACAAAACAAAAACACTTGACAAGTACCTCTAAAACAGGTAGAAAGATCATTTTTGTGAGAACCCCATTCCAAGTAGCAATGAGGTTGCAAATCTTAAAGAACTGAAGCAAAGGGGCTTCGACCTTCCTCTCCACAGGGCTCCCACTCACAACGGGATAGAAGCCAGAAGAAACGGAACAATCATGGAGATTCATCTTGATGCCAAGGTGAGTGCATGTATTTATAGCTACCAAGCCCTTACAGCTGAACCGTTTGCTTCCTGACAAGACACATTTAGGATCATCATGTGCTCAAATTTACTAGCAAGCATGATGCAGTAAATTATTTCTAGGCTATAAAAGCATGCCCGATTTATGTGTACAGCACAGCCATATAAGTACGACTATTACAATATCAATAGACAGTGTTTAAGTTCTAATAGTCTCCTTATGAGGCTATACATGTCATTCATTTTTAAAGAGCGAAGAGTTTGTGAATTGGCAGATGTCAGACAAAAGAATTTTTTATTTTACTCTCCATATCAAATAGTCTGCTTACAACAAATTTCATCAAACAAACATTTCGGGGTGGAAGATGGAGAGCTCTGGCATAGTGGTATGTGGGGTCCAGTAGACTTAAGTGGGCATTTGGCTTTGCTTCTGTCTTGTTATGGGGACAGCTCTCTCTTAGAGCCCAAGCGTTTTCATCTGAAAAATGTGGATGACAGCATCCATCTCTCAGTGCTATTGTAGGCTCAAATAAGATATGTTGGTTTATGCTGTGTAAACAGTAAAGTCCTAAAACATGGGAGACAGACTTTAGGTTTTTGGTTTCTTTTCAGCATCTTTTGTCCCCCATATGAAAAAGAGGACATGAGGGGTGTCCTCGCCATCAAGTTAGACTCCCCATCAGCCTGTCTCACCGCTAGTGGTTCACGCTGTCAAATGAAAAGTACTCACAAAATACTCCACCGAGTGCTGAGTCAGTTGATTTCTTGTTAGCAAGGGAGAATTATTAAGTCAGAATTTGAGCAGATGGTTGTCCCCAAGCATTGAGCTTATTTACTACTTAGAAAAGTGACTTTACAACTAGGTTCATTTGGGATTGCAATGATGAGATGCTTCCTTGTCACCAGCAGAACTCAATAGGTAAATTCTAATCTCCGTCTGTGCCCTTTCTATTAGATACTTTTCAAGAATTTCGATTGATAAATACCAAATGTGGTCCCTTGGTAATTTGAATGTCCTGTTTTACAGCTGTTCTTTCCAATTTGGCTCCTAGTCAATTGAGATTGTATTCTCAGTTCCACCCTTTCCCTCTTGGGCTCTCATCTCGTCTTCCTGATGTTTCTGTATTGGGCCACATCTATGGTTTTCGTATCCTTGTTGAGTTTTCCCCTTTTGATTATGGAAAATTAAGAGAGGGTTTCTAACTATCTTAGATCTTTTCAACTATGTTGGATAAATAAAATGTATTTGTCCACATGAGTGTACCTAATGACTTTGCATAGTCATTCACACTTTAATATAATTGGATCCTTAACATCTATTTAGCTAATTTGTATTCATTCAAGAATGCAAGGTTGGGGAAGATACACAAAAGAAGAAAAAGGGGGACATAATTTGCAAATTCCAATCAGCCAGATGTGGATGACAATCTCCTGGAGAGGACTGAATTTTTAGTTTTCACTTGGTCCTGTTCTGCTCTTACCACTGCTCTGGGGCTTACAGCTTGACTGGTTGTCTCCCCTCTCTTCTCTGGATGGGGGTTCATTATTTGAACTCTGGGGACAAGCTAGCTACACTGAGGCTGCAGTGGCCACACGGGGCGTGGTACCCCGCAAAATTATCAGCCTTCCCTGTCTTGCCAGCCCTTCCCCTTACGGGGTTCCCTTATGTCAATGGTGATAACAGTAAACGCGATTATCTTTTTTTCAGTAAACACGATTATCTATTTATGTTTTAGGAGATTTAAGAAAAAAGGGGGGGGCAGCCAAGCAGCACAGTGGTTAAGAGCTGGCTTGGGACGCCAGCGGCCCCAGTTTGGATCCCACATATGAGGGCCAGTGACACTGCCCTCTACAGCTAAGATGGTGAACACCTGGATCTGGGCTGCTGTGAGTCCTCGGGACAGCGTAGGCTGCAGCCCCTGCTGCAGTGGGCTGCCATAGGCAACACTGAGTGGCCAGCAGCCGGTGTGAGCTACCAATAGCCGCAGTGAGCAACCATCCAGAGGCCGGTGATGGATCTGCCTCACCCGAGAAGAGCGCAATGATGATACCAACATGGGCCAGTGAAGTAATGTCCTCCAAGTAGACTGAAGAACAAAAGGACAGCAACTTGTCTGTTCCCCATCTCTGGTTCCCCAATGCTGTTGCCTTCCCCCAATTCCCCAATAAAATCTTTAAAAAAGAAAAAAGGGGGGGGGGCCGAGTGGCGCATTGGTTAGGAGCTGGCTTGGGACGTCAGCTCTGAGCAGCAGGGCCCTGGTTCGGATCCCACATATGAGGGCCAGTAACACTGCCCTCTATAGCTAAGGTGGTGAACAACAGCTCCACCTAGTTGCCTCTATAGCTAAGATGGCCGGCGAAGGCGTAGGCTGCAGCCCCTGCTGCAGTGGGCTGCCATAAGCTACAGTGAGTGGCTGGCAGCCAGCGTGAGCTGCCAAGAGCCACGGTGATTGACCATCCAGAGGTCGGCAACCAATCTGCCTCATCCGGGAAGAGTGCAATGACGATACCAACATGGGCCAATGATGCAACGTCCTCCACAACTAGACTGAAGAACAAAAGGACAGCAACTTGTCTGTTCCCCAATGCTGTTCCCCTCCCCCAATTCCCCAATAAAATCTTTTTTAAAAAGACATATGCCATTCATATGTATTGCTTTTGGGGTTCAGAAAATATGACCACCTCAACTATGCCCAGGTGTCAGGAACAAGATCACCCTGACAGTTTTGCCTTTTCCAGGGCATATCCACTGCCCGGGTAAATGAGACCTAGAGAGTCCAATGTTTTATAATAGAACTCTCTGAACTAATTCAAAGTGATTTTACTGTTGTCACAGAACCAGGCCTGCAGACAGGGCAATAAGAGGGTCATTCAAATCTCTCACTTTAGGCCAATGCCAAAATATTCCTGAGAGGCCTCTTTAAGGCTAAGTCCCTTCATTTGAAATATCTCGTGCTGTGGCCTCAGCTGTTTCTCAAGGTCTGAGCATCATGGTCACCCTGCTCAGATGAGTTAGCACTCAAGATAAGGGAAGAAAATTACAATCAGTGTCACATCCAAGTTTATATTATATGTGCTTGCTAAACCAAAGGGCCCTTTCAAATAGTATTTAGACTCCAACCGCCTCCGATTGGTTCTGCTAATTCATAGCTAAATGACCTCTCTGGGCCTCAGTTTCCTTACCTGAAGCTGAGTGAGAGTGAAAATCACCAGTGGGCTTCTGGGAGGGCTAATTGAGATGTGTAAGAAGGCTAGCATGCTGGCTCACATATAAAGGACAATACACCTATATGAGCACATCATTTATCTAACTCACAGGTATTTATACATCTCCTGTGCAAAATCATGGTGCTGTTCTCAGCACCATATGTCAACCCCTATCCCTGACTATTCCTCCTTTTACCATTGTCAGCTGGCTCCCTGTAATCTGATAGGTTCTATGTTGGTTACACTTCAGTTTCCACGCCAATCCTAAGGGGGGGGGGTGGAAAATGTTCTGCTTTCTCTGCTTAGCACTCTCCCTCTTCTTCCTGGAACTGCTTCCTGCCTGACTCCAGCCATGTGATTCACATGAGACATACTTTTTTCTTACATGGCCACAACTCAATGTCCTGAGATGGACAGCTTCCCAAACCACTTAGAGTCATTCCTGGAAATCTGAGATGTTTCCCAGCACAAGGGTCCTTGCCCCTCTCAGGATAGAAATCAAGACAGTGGGCAGAACAGTTTTGCAGAGAGAAAGGTTTTTTAATGGGAAGGCTTGATGCACCAAAGGAACACACTCCGGAAAGAATGGATGTGGCTCCCCGAGGCCCACAGGCACAGCGGTGTTACGGGCTCTCGGGGTTCGGAACGACCCCTTCCTCTTTCCTTTTTCCCTCCCCAGAGTATGCTGAGGCAGGTCCTGCACTATGCCTGTACTGTATACCTACATGCTACTTCCTGCATGGCATGTCTCATTAGTATCTTAAACCTCCACCTTAGGGTATGTTTTTTATTATGATAAGGAGGAAGAGTTAACTATAGGACATCTCTTAACTAGGACACAAGCATGATTTCAGAAACTTTCCCTGGGCTGGCTTATATCTCCTGCGATTATGGTTCTATTCACTCATTGTTTCTCATTGGCCAAGGGATGTGGCTCAAGGTTGTTTTCCCCAGCTGTAGGCTCCAGATACCAACCACATTTGGAGCTGAAACTGAGAAGAGACTCCTTGTCTCCTAGTAGCAGCCTTGTGGAGGGAGGCATGGGAGCTGTGGCAGCCATGTTTCTGGCAGTGTGGACAAGGTCAGAGTGCAGAAATGGAGAATGAAGCCAACAAACAGACAGGTTGAGTCAGGGCAGGAAGGCATCCTGGTGGCACTGGAGTGCTTGAATACAGATGTCCTAAGATCCAGGTACATGTCTGCTCTACCTGAAGGCTGGCTGTTCAACATGTGCTTCATGGCATGCCCTCCCCTCATTGTTCTAGGTGGGGTCCTGAGCTTGAAACCAAGAGACACCTAAGATGAGGGGGCACTCTTATCCAGTCATCCAGGATGTGTCCAAGAGAATTAGCCCTTCTGCAGCCCTTCCCTGGCCTCATCTGTAATGCTGGGCTCTGTACTGACCTCTCTGCCCTTGCTGATCTGTCTGCTATTTCAATCCACTGATGAAATAATCATCATAGCTCTTACTGGAGGTGTCTGGCAGAGTAAGCATTTTACATCTATTATTGTTCTTTATGATGCTAAATGATCATTTCAAAGGGTAAAATCAGGACTCAGGTGCAAATGTGACAAGAACACAAAAGTTTTGTTCAACTCATTAATTAATAAGAAACAGTAAGGTGTTAAAACTGGTTTAAATAAGAATTGGAATTACAGAGATTTATACTCTCTACCAGACAAAAATTAAGTGCCATTGTATGAACAGAAATTGTTTGCATAGCTCTGCATACGAAATAGCACCTTCGGGTTTTTTCAACTTAATTTCTATCCTTTGAGAGTTGTTAAAAAAAAAAAAAAAAAAGCCTAGTCAACAAAGTCAATTACTACCATAGCTTTAGCTAACACCTCTATGGTGTCACATAATTATCATTTCTTTTCTATGGTAGATGTTTTCATTCTTACGAACATAATTTCAAACAGCAAACTTTCTGACCATCTATGACTTTAGAGAAAAAAAGTGTCTCAATGGGAAAGAAAACAGTATTCACTCCAAAAAGAGAATTTGTGTGACAGTCAAAGCCACAGTATCCTTGGGAGAAATATTATTTATTGTTAGTAACTTTGGAGCTGATTTTAAGTGTCTTTTATTCCAATCTGATGAATGGCCAGGCAGATTTTAAAAGTCCAAGCTCATTTTTACTTCCTCATGTCTCAATGAGGATGACAATCAGCTCATTACGACACAGTGCAAAGGTGCTGTATGAGGGATTTAATTCAGACTTCCTTTAGGTTAGGACAGACTGCCTGCAGGGGGCAGACCTCCCAGCTGGGAGAAGCAGAAGTTGGCCAAATGAAAGTGAGGAAGAGGGTTATGCACAGCAAGGACATGGCCAAGGCTTACAAATGAGGGAGCGGTTGGCAAATTGGAGGAATTACAAGTATTCGCGAAGATTAATTAGCAGAATGCTTAGAATGCTGCTGGGGGAGAACTGCATAACACAGTTAATTAAAATTTATACCAGACTCCCTTACATCTAACGGTAGAAAACACACCTCACCTTGGGGTGTGTGTTCCTTGTTCAGGGGAGAGCTCTTTGAGTGGTCTTTCTAGGTACATATAAATGAAAGGCAAGTTGTGCCTTGTGGAGAGTGCCAAGGGGAATTCCATTCGGGCTGCCACCTGGTTAACCAAGCTGATGCTTCGCAGGAAGTGGAGCCGTTTTTGAGACTTTGCCCTGAACCCTCCTCTCCTATTAATATTTCCTGAGAACATTCAGGAGAACCAGGCTGGCCTTCAACCAATGCTGAGTTGCAGGGAAGGACAATGAATCCCAGAGATAAGGTCACCACAAAGAAACGGGTGGTCTTCAAGAAGAAAACTGGGTTTAACAATGGGTTGTATCATTCCAGGTCCTGGTCGGGGAACAGATTGCACCTTGAAACTGGCTAATCCTGTCTCTTCACTGGCCGAACCCAGTCAGAAGCAGAAGGCAAGGAAATGCCAATCTGTCTAGAGAGGTCAGCCTCCCAGGGCAGGGAGTGGGGTGGAGGAGGGGAAAGGTGAGTCTGGAGGGACACCATGGAAATTCATAGCCCAGGGGTTAATGCTGAGCATGCTTTCTGACTTGCCTACCCTGACATGGGGCTGTTCTCTGCAAACTAGCTGAGTGGAAAGTGAGGTCAAAGGAGTTGTTTACTGAGAGCAGAGCAGGGTGGGGCCGACCCAAGGACAGTGGATCTGGTATCTGCAACAAACTGCCACTTCAGGAGACAGGCACAAGAAAGCTTTTTAAATGGCTTCCTTCCTTCGTTCTAATTTTCACTATTTTATTTAAAATCACTTATTACTGATTTAAAAAAAAAAAAAAACTGAAAGGAATAACTATGGTTGTGCCCTCACTAAAGAAACAGAGCAAAGCACTTAAAGTAGCAAGAGCTGAGGCTGGGTGACTGAGCAGATCTGGGAGGACCTGAATGTCAGGCCGAGGCTTTGTCCCCAGGGCAGTGCGGACTCACGGGAGGCCCTCATGCAAAGGGTGCAGGGCATGCTTTCTCTGGATTATTGCCCAGATGGGTAAACTGCTCTCTAGATAGAGGGGACAACCGGAGAAGGCTGGGGACCAAGAGGATGAGCCAAGGAGCCTGCAAGGGGAGACCAAAACCAAGGGTAAGAAACAGCACTTGCTTTTCAATTGAGCCTTAAAAATAGGCACTCGGAAAATTTGAAAATCTTGTTTATAGGTACCATGTTCCTTGGCTCTTCTACATTTCTGAGCTTCGGAAGAACATATAAATTGGTTTCCAAAATGTTCTTTTTTATTGGACAAAACTAGGCATCACCTGGTCCTTGCCACATACCAAGAGAACAACGCAGACGAAAACATGGGTGCTGCTCTCCAGGCCCTCATAACCTTGCAGAGCAATAGATCCATGAACTGATTAAAAGTGTGTTTTGAGCCACTAGAACAATGCAGGGCAAAAGAATGAGAGCTAAAATTTTTTAAATTTGTATTGGAAAACAGATGCAAAAGGATCAACTCTACTCCTCACTGCACAGCATCTACCATCACCAGTCTCGTTTTATTTCATTTTCTCCATTCAGTTCCCACTCCTATACATCTCCCTTCTGCACAGGCACCTGCACTAATGGACTTGATAAATGCCCTTGCATATATTCTTATCCTGGTAAAGATATATAGAAGTCACATCCTGCCATAGATCTTCATTTGTTCCTCTCAGTCAACACTGTGATTTTAAGGTCAATCCAGGACGCATATGCATATCTAGTTCATAGCACTTCCCTGTTGAAAAGTATCCCATGGGTTGCATCAATTTCATAGTACTTATTCCATTCCCCTATTGATACAAGTCTGGTTGCCTCCAACTGCCCCACTACCACATAAACACTGAGATAAAGCCCCATGGATCTGTCCATTTATGGGTTGTGAGCAAGTTTCTCTGGACTATTTATCTAGGAGTGGGCTGGATGGTTCGTGGAGTATATAAATGTCTCTAAGTACTGGCATATTGCTCTCCAGAGACCCACACTTAGTATTGTCTGACTCTCTAATGTTTGCCAACTTATTGGCTAGAGAGTGGAATCTCGTTTTCTTTTGCATTTCTCAATTATGTAATGAAATTGAGTAATGTTAGCCACTCAGATAGTCCCTATGAACACCCTCTGTGCATTATCTGTTGGAATTACCTCATAATCTAGATATGACTCATATTTCTGTGTCACCTGTTGATGATGTAAGAATCTCCCCATCTGTAAGTCAACTGTCAATTTTGTCACTTGTACCGCATTTAAAACACATCCTTAATTTTGATGGAATATAATCCATTGTTTTTGGTACCTTGTGGTTTGTGTTTTCTGGGTCTTGCTTAAGAAATCCTTCAACCCCACTCCCATCACAAAGATAGTCTCCTACATTTTCTTCTTTTAGCTTTATAGTTTTGTTTTTCCATGGGACCTTAGTCCACCTGTAGCTCACCTTCAGAGACAGAGTGAGGTAAGGACCCCATTTTATTTTTCTCCAATACTGAGGCATTATTTCCTTTCTCAACTGATTTGTGGTGCCAATTTTATCATCTATCAAGTTCCCCTGTGCAAAAAGGCTTGTTTCTGAGCTCTCTGTTCTGTCCCATTGGGCTAGTCTGTTCAGCTAGAATTATGACTCTGCTTTTGTGCTATTGCTTTGTAGTATCCGTTAACATCTGGAAGATGACTCTTTCTTCTGGGCTTTTCTTTTTCAACGTGAATCTATCTATTTATAGACAAGTGTCCTTCCTTAGACATTTTAGAGGAAGATGGCAGAATCTCTAAAAAAAAAAAAAAGTCAAACTGGGATATTTCTTTTTATGGGCTATTACATAGAATACGTAGACTAATTGAAAGAAATCAGCATCATTATAAAAAAATCATCCAGTCCAATATTGTGAACTACCCCTTCATTTATTCAGATCATTTTCTACTTCATTTTTTTTTAAAGTTTTTAAATTGTCTCCAAAGATTTTTTTGCTAGCTCTTTGATACTGTGCTTCCTAGACACTTGATAATTTTTGTACTTGGGAAAGGTATCGTGTTTTCTATTACATCTTGTAGTTTTTATTGCTGATATAAGGAACAAATGTTATTGAGTTTTGTAAGGTGACCTTTTTTCTAGAGACCTTGCTAAACTCTTAAGAATTTTAATAGTTTATCAATTCTATTGGGTTTCTATACAATTGAGCATATTGTTTGCAATTTTATCTCTTCCCGTATTACCTTTTTACCTTTTAGTTCTTTGTTAGGTCTTTGTGCATCGGCTAGAGCCAGGAATATTGTGGAGAACAGCCCAATAGAATAGATATAATAGAAACAAGGGAAAGATGGATTATGCTTTATTTCTGATCTTATAGGGAATGCATTTAAATTACTCCTTTGAGTAAAATGCTTTCTGTGGGCATTAGATATAAAGACTTCTAGTTGTTCACCATAATCCTCCCTTCCCTTCTTTCCATCGTGTCTCAGCCCAGTTACCCTAAAATATGCAACCTAAGGTAAAAGTTTACACACTATCACTCTACCGGGAAGAGGAGCAAATCCAAGGAAACAAAAGTCAAGGAAGTGAGAAGCAGCAAATGGGGGTGGGAGTCGGGGAAAGGGAATGTATTCCCAGGCTGCCGTAGTTTCACAACTGTGGCTGTCAGACTTTGCAGCATGTCTCCAAAGACGGTCTACGAAATGACTGAGACATAGAACAGTCTGATGGGGCTGAAAATGGAGCACTATTTCTGCTGGTGTCCTGCCATGTCTATCTCTCCAAGGGTGGAGGTCAGCCCTGGGAAGCCTTTACCTCCTTCATGTTTGTATTCATTACTCAGCCCCCTCGATAGCCTCTGCAGATCTATCTGCCCAGTACACATAGGGGGACCTTTGGACTGTGTGAACAACACTGCCACCAGGAATGCATTCAAGAAATGCAAGCTGATGGCTCACCATGACTCACTCAGGTCTTCTCTCTTCACCTTTAAGCCTTTAAGACCAGGGGAATGGCATGAGCTGTCACCAGAGGCATCCTTGCAAGTGACTAAGGTAAATAGACATAGCCAAGCAGACGTAGAGTGGTACATAATGGCTGTGTACATATGGCAACAGAATTAGAGCTTGGCGCACTTCCTAGACTTGATGGTAGTTTGATGATGCCATATGTCTAAACTATCATCATTGGAATGTAAAATGATATTATGAGTCATTCTGGGTCTGGGCATGTCTCCTTCATGATGTTTTCTCTCTTAACAGTTGGAACCTGGTCATGGCAGCCACCTAGCTTTCACCAAAGACAATGACATCCCTATGGGGTGGTAGAACTACAACTCAAAAGAAACTTGGATTCCTGAATGATGACATGGAGCAGAGCCATCCACTGCCCTGACCAGGACTGCTCACAGTGAGATGGTTTAGTGAGAAAGAAATAAACTGTTTTTTGAACCACTGTTTTAGACCCTTTTGTTATAGCAGTTCACTGTACCCTAACTAATACAATAAATTTTATTAAGAAAATAAAATTACCATCTATTCCTAGTTTTCTGAGAGTTTTTATCATGAGTTGTTTCATTTGTTTAAATGCTTTTCCAGTATTATGATAATTTTGTGATTTTTCTCCTTCAGTCCATTAAAAGTGTCAGTTGCACACAGATTTTTTTAATGTTGAAGCATCCTTGCATGACGTGTGTATGTATGTATGTACATGTGTATAATATACACACATACATCTACCCACACACATATACATGCTGTTAAGTTTAGTTAACTAATATTAATTTAGGGTTTTTGCATCTTTATTTATGAAGTGAAGCAGCCCTTAAATTAGTCAGGGTTTAATTGGATGTAAGAAATCACATAACCAGGAATGGTTTCAACGCAGGGAATTGGGTGCTTATAAAAATCATTAAAAGAGACGAAGAAGCAAGCCCTAGGTGGGGTCTCCAGGGATGACTCTCAGAATAGACCAGGGGAGTTGCTGCCACTACCACAGTAGAAGGGGGAAGAACTGAGAGCTGCCACTGCAAGAGCTGGCTGCTAGACCCCACCTGGAACCGTGATCCACAGAGCAGCAAGCTCTGCCACCATCACAACAGCCTCTTGACATCACAAACCTAGTGACTGGACACTGGAATGCAAAGACCAGACCCAAATGCCTCCCAAATAGCCTTTCAACACTCAAAGCTAGGGAACGGACGCTTTGAGTGCTGCACCATCAACGTCTCCATGACCATGGCTAGCAAAGCAACAGCAAGAGCTTCGGGAAGATGGCCTGCTCCACGCCTTGCTCTTCAAGTGCATGTCATTGGTGGAACTTAATCACATCAAGGGCTTTAGTTGCAAAGGAGACCGAAAAGCATTGTATTTAGCTTTTCTGGTTTTGCAGTGTGGGTGGGAACACTGAAATTATGTTGGAATGGATAGTGAGTGTCTATTGACCATTGTATTGGCCAGGATGGGCTAGATTTTGCTCCAGTAACAAACAATCCCCAAATCACAGTGGCTCAAAATAGCAAAGGTTTAGTTGTGGCACATGCTATCTATCTATTACAGGTCAGCAGGGACCTAACTCTGCTCATCGTAGTCATTCAGAGACCCAGGCTGATAGAGCAAGTGTCATCTCATGCATTGCTGGTTGCCATGACAAAGGTAAAGAGACACTAGAGGGTCTCAGACCAGCCTTTAAATGCACCAGCCTGGGTGCTTATGGATCACTGGTCAGAGCTTAAGAGCCCCCACCTACTGTCAAGTGGGCTAATAAATTAGATCCTACTACATGCCCAGAAAGCTGGGGTAGAACTGGAAATACTTGGTGACTATCACTTAGAACTACCACAATTACATCTACCCAGACCTAGAAATGTCTTATACTGTCTTTATACATATTTTGCATTCAGGTTACTAGACTCAGAAGATGAGTCAAGCAGGTTTTCTTATTTTCCTATTCTCTGGAACAATTTGTATGAAGTAAGGATTATACATTCCTCGAGAAATTAAAAGAATACATTCCTAAAACCATCTGTGCCTGCCATTTTTAATGTGTAGAGGGGAGCTTTGATATGTTTATTCACAAGATAGTAATAAGTCTGTTCAAGTTTCCTAGTTCTTCTGAAGTCAGTTTTTGCTTTTCCTATTTTTATTATAAATAATTTTTATATTCTTTTATTGTGTTTAAGTCTCTATTGTAGCTGATTTCCTGCTTTTTACTTTGTAATTTATTTGCATGTTTTCTCTTGGTCAGTCTTTCTAGAGGCTTGTCAATCTTATTAATTATATTAGTGAAACATTGGTTATGTTAAAATGCCCTTTGATTTTGTTGCGATTAGTCACTAGTTTATTTTGTCTTTTTATTTATTACTTCCTTTTGTTTTATTTTTTTTTTAATGTTTACTCTGTTCTTTCTGTTGATTCTTGAGTTTAAGTGGTTAGGGCATTTGGTTTCAGTCATTATTGTTTTATGATAAACATAGTTAAAGCTATAAATGCAAAGGCACACATTTTGGCATACAGTCCATTTGGGAAGTATAAAATATTCTCTTCAGACCCAATGAAATCTTTGTTTTATATGTCTATAGCCTTTGACTCTGATACTCCATTTCTTGGAATTTATCCTACAAATCTAACTGTACAAATAGGTAAAGCTACAGATACAGGCTGTTTATTATAGCTCTTATTCATGATGGTGGAAAAACCCTCCATCAGTAAGGGAATTGTATTTGTTTCCTGTGGCTGCTGTTACAAATTACCACAAGGCCGGCCAAGTGACGTGGTGGTTAAGCGCTGGCTTGGGAAGTCAGCGGCCCCGGTTCGGGTCTCACAAGTGACACTGCCCTCAAAAAAAAAATAAGAAAAATTATCATAAACTTGGTGGCTTAACACAGTACAAGTTTCTTCCTTCACAGTTCTGTAAGGCAGAAGGCCGAAATCAATGACCACTGGTCCAAAACCAAAGTGTCAGCCAGGCCTTACTTCCTCTGGAAGCTCTAGAAGACGATCCGTCCCTGGGAGCTCATGAATCACTGGTGAGTGTGCCAGCTTCAGGTGGCTGCTGAGCCTCCTGGGCTTGTGTCCACACCCTCCAGTCCCTTGCCTCTGTATCACCCATCACCTTCTCTGTGTGGGCCAAATCTCTGTCTTTCTCTAGTAAGGACACCTGTGATGCACATGGGGCCCACCCAGGTCACCCAGGACAAGCTCCCTATCTCAAGATTCTTAACTTCATCACATCTGCAAAGACTTTTTTTTCAAATAAGTAATATTTACAGGTTCCAAGGATTAAGATATTAATCCTGGGGTGTGGGGTGTGGGGCATTATTCAGTCTACTATAGGTATAATTAAATAAATCATGGTATAATCCCACAATTACATATTTTGCCATCATTAAGAAGAATGAAATGGAACTCTATATATTAATATGAAAACATGTCAAAGACATACTTAAGAGATTAAAAAGTATATTGCAGAACAGTAAGTCAGTAAGTATAGTAGTATCTGTCACTAATTTACATATATTGTACATGTGTTTAAAATATATTTCTCAATACCCCTCCCCCAATTCCTCAGTGTGTGTGTATATATATATATATATACACACACACACACACAAATTTCTTAATACATACACATAAGTGACAATAATTACCTCTGGAGTATGCAATTAATTGGGGATGGGTCAGGAAGATGAGAGAATTTACTCTTCCTTCAGACTTTTCTAGATTGTCTATAAGTTTTTTCAAAATCATGGACAGCTTATTTTTACAATCTCTGTGAAATGCTTTTGTTATAAAATATTCTCTAACCTTGCCTAAAGTGCCTTGGCCCTACACATAGGGACTCCCTGCTTTCCCTAGCCTCAGCAATCATATTTTTGCATCAGAAACAAAGATGAAGAAGAACAAAAAAACCTTTGTCCAACGCCCTGTGAAGCTCTATAGTTGTCCTCTTTTGCCACCTCTCATTCAACCTGTAGTTATTAGTCATAATAGGAATGGAGAAAGAAACTGATGACTCAGCTTTTATAGTGAGTTAAAAACAGGAGCAATTTGACTCATCAGCACATAAACCTTCAAATCCATGTCTGCCTCAGGCTGTGTGTCTCTTATAGCTGGAGAACCTTAAGCTAGTGACAAAACCCCTCAGACGTCCTTAGCTATAAAATGAGAAAATCCTGTGGTCTCCCTCAGAGGGCGGCAGTGAGGACTATGACCAATGCATTTCCAAGTAAAGGCTTGGCATGAGCTGACCTGCAATCTGCCTTGGTGAAAATGAATGCATTAGTGAAATTCAAGGTGGTGAATAGTGGGAAGGATATTATAGTATACATAAAGTCAGGTGAGAAATTGTGGGGTACATGGCAATTGTATGAGCCCTGCACCACATGAGGAGTTCTGGGTTCCAGTGTGGGGGCCAGTGAGTCCCAGCTGTGTAACCCTCACACAAGTCCCTTCCTTGTCCTGGTTCCAAGTTTCTTTTCTGTTCTTTTAACTTCATAGAAATTCAATTTTGCCTTGTTATAGGATACCACAAACATACAAACACATAAGAAAGAGGTAATTTCTCCAAAACTAAAGAAAAATATTCTATTTTCATAGTTTCACAATTGAACAGTCTGGATCTTATAGAACATGACTCCAAGTTTCATCAGCTGAAAAATGAAGGCACTGAGCTATCACCACTCGGTCCTTTCTGGCTCTCACATTCTACAATTCATGTTTGTACCTGACAATGTGTTTCTGCAAATACTTATAAAGAACACTCTATTACCTTAAGGATAAAAAACTGAATGGATTTTTTATGGACTGAATTTTGCCCCCACAAAAAAAAAAAGAATTCATATGTAGAAGTTCTAACCCCCAATTTGATTGTATTTCGAGATTGGGCCTCTAAAGGAGTAATTAAAGTTAAATGAAACCATAAGAATAAAGCCCTAAGATGGGTGTCCTTATAAGAAGAGGAAGAAAAGTAACATTAGTAAGATGTGGAATAGGAAGTCCCAGGCTTCATTCTCCCATAGAAACACCTTTCATGATTAAAAACTCTCAATAAACTAATTATAGAAAGAACTTACCTCAACATGATAAAGGCCATATATATATAAAAAGCCCACAGCTAACATCACACTCAACAATGAAAACTGAAACCTTTCCTCCAATACCAGGAACAAGGCAAAAATCTCCACTCTCAATGTTTCTATTCAACACAGTTCTGGAAGTGCTAGTCAGGGCAACAGGCAAGGAAAAGAAATATGAAGCATCCAAATCAGAAAGGAAGAAGTAAGAGTATCTCTGTTCACAAATGATATAATCTTATATGTAGAAAACCCTAAAGATTTCACACACACAAACACACACACACACAAATCTGTTGGAACTAATAAATGAATTCAATAAAGTGGCAGGACACAAAATCAATATACAAAAGTCACTTGCATTTTTATACACTAACAATGAACTATCCAAAAGAGAAAATAAAAAAACAATCCCATGTGAAATACTTAGAAGGAAATGAAAGATTGGTACACTAAAAAATACAAAACATTGATGAAAGAAATTTTTTAAAAAAAAATTAAAAAAAAAAATTATATATATATATATATATATATATATATATATATAAAGCAATCATGGCTTGGGAGACACAGTATTGTTAAAATGTCCATACTTTCCAAAGTGACCTACAGATTCAATGCTAACCCCAACAAAATCTCAATGACATTTTTTTACAGATAGAAAAAATAACCCAAAAATTCATATGGAACCCAAAAAATCCTGAATAGCCAAAGAATACTGATGGGGAAAAAAGCAAACCAGTGGCATCACACTTCCAGATTTTGAAATACATTGCAAAGCTACAGAAATTAAAACAGTGTGGTGCTGGCGTAAAAACAGACATATGGACCATGGAACAGAAGAGAAAGCCCAGATATAATCCCCCTCATATATAGGGGACTGATCTTCAACAAGGGTACCAAGAATACATGATGGGGAAAGGATAGTCTCATCAACAAATAGTGCTGGGGGGGGCCGGCCGAGTGACGCGGTGGTTGGGAGCTGGCTTGGGACGCCAGTGGCCCCAGTTCGGATCCCACATGAGGGCCAGTGACACTGCCCTCTACAGCTAACAACAGCTCCATCTGGAGCTGGGCTGTGCGAGCCCCGGTGATGGTGTGGGCTGCAGCCCCTGCTGCGGTGGGCTGCCATAGGCTACAGTGAGTGGCCCGCAGCCAGCGTGAGCGGCTGGCAGCCAAGCGTGAGCTGCCAATAGCCGCGGTGAGCGACATCCAGAGGCCAGCGACCGATCTGCCTCATCCGGGAAGAGCGCAATGACGATACCAACATAGGCCCGTGAAGCAACATCCTCCGCAACTAGACTGAAGAACAAAAACACAGCAACTTGTCTGTTCCCCTTCCCCGATTCCCCAAAGCTGTTCCCGTCCACCAATTCCCCAATAAAATCTTTAAAAAAAAAAAGAATGAAATTGGACCCTTATGTTACACCATACACAAAAATCAACTCAAAATGCATTAAAGGCTTAAACATAAGACCTGAAACTGTAAAAGTCCTAAAAATAAAACGAGGGGAGAGCTTCTTCACATTGGTCTTGTCAATGATTTTTTTTTAATATAATTCCAAAGGCACAAGCAATAAAAGCAAAAATAAACACGTGAGACCACATCAAACTAAAAAAACTTCTCCTGGCAAAGAAAGCAATCAATAGAATGAAAAGGCAAACTACAGAATGGGAGAAAATATTTACAAATCACCTATCTGATAAGAAGCTGATATCCAAAAAAAAAAAAAAAAAAAAGAAGCTGATATCCAAAATATATAAAGAACTTATAAAATTCAATATCAAAAACACAATCCAATTACAAAATGAGCAAAGGACTTGAAATAGATATTTCTTCAAAAAAGACATACAAATGGCCAACAGGCATATGCAAAAGGTGCTTACTGTCACTGAGCATCAGGGAAATGCAAATCAAAACCTCTGTGAGATATCACCTCACACCTGTTAGAATGGATATTATCAAAAAGACAAAAGAGAACAAGTGTTGGCGAGGACATGGAGAAAAGGGAAACTTTGTGGACCGTTGGGGTAAATGTAAATTCATGTAGCTATAATGGAAATTAGTACGAAGATTACTCAAAAAATTAAAAATAGAGCTACTGTCTTATCCAGGAATCCAACTTCTGAGTATATATTCAAAGGAATTGAAACCAGGATCTCAAAGAGAGAGCTGCACTCCCCCTTTCATTAAACTATTGGGTTGTCGGAAAAGTCATGATGCATTTTTGCAACGACAAACATGGCAAAAATAATTCATGACTTTTCTGACAACCCAAAATATTATTCATGATAGCCAAGATACAGAAACACCCTAAATGTCCATTGACACATGAATGGAAACAGAAATTGCAGTATATATATAGAATGAATATTATTCATCCTTAAAAAAGAAGGAAGGGAGCCGGCCGAGTGGCGCGGTGGTTAAGCGCTGGCTTGGGACGCCAGCGGCCCCGGTTCGGGTCCCACATATGAGGGCCGGTGACACTGCCCTCAAAAAAAAAAAAAAAAAAGAAGGAAATTCTGTCATATGCAACAACATAGGAGAACCTGGAGGACATTACGCTAAGTGAAATAATCCAGTCACAAAAGGATAAATAGTGCATGATTCCACTTTATGAGGTCGCTGAAATAATCAGATTCATAGACGCAGAGTAGAACGGTGGTTTCCAGGGGCTGGAGGGTGGAGGACAAGGGGAGTTGTTCAGTGGGCATACATTTCAGTTATGCAAGATGAAAAAGTTCTAGAGATCAGTGTACAGCAATATGCCTATAGCTAACAATACTAGGCTTTGCACTTACAAACTTGTCGAGGGTAGATGCCATGTTATGTGTTCTTGCCATAAAAACAAAAGAAACAAACATGAAGAGGGAGCGATACCAGGGATGCGTGTGCATGGAGGAAGGGCACAGTGAGAAGGCAGCCATCTGCAAGCTAAGGAGGAACCAAGCCTTCCAACACCTTGATCTTGGACTTCCAGCCTCCAAAACTGTGAGGAAATAAACTTCTGTTGTTTCAGGCACCCAATGCAGTATTTTGTTGTGGCAGTCTCACCAGAATTTAAAAGCCAGTGGTGGTAGAAGCTTCATTTGGGAATTCTCAAGAAATTTCATGGACTATTTAAACAATAAAAGGGTTTTTCCTGGCACTATAATTGCCATATGTCATATAGGAATGTTATCTCTTATTGGTGTCAGTGATTAGAATATGTTGTCAAAATACAGTGCCATTTTTGATGTTTCAGGTTTTAATCCTCTCAACAGTTCAGTTTGGGAAGCAGAATTAAAATAGTGCCATGGTATAAACCAGAGTTGGGAGTGACGTGGACCAGGATACACCTACTTACTAGCAGGATGACCCTGGGTCGGTTACTTAATCTGTTCCCATCTGCATATTCTGGTACCTAACTCATTGGATTATCCAGGGAGTTAAATTAAATGAGACACTATAAAGACATGGCAACTACATGGCACATGCTTGGTAGCTATTATACTCATTTGACAATAAAAAGTCATTACTCCTGCTTTCCTGGAAAACCTCATTACTTTGGAAAGAAAATAATATTTTCTATTAAAATATTTCCTAGGTGAAATTTTTTAGTTCAGTGTTTTGCCCATTAAGAAGTCTGAACTTCCACTGGAAGCTGGGAAGTATACTGATAATAGCATGCATTTATTGAGTTCTGACTTGTGTGCCAAGCACATACGAATTTTTCATGCATTATTTCATTTAAGTTTCTAAGAGGAAAATATTGTTATCATTCCCATTTTATAGGTAAAAACTAACACTTAGGGAAGTTAAATAGTTCTCCAAAGGTCCTACAATTAGAATCAGCAGCTGTTTGACTGCAAAGATTACTTTGTTAGCTACTATGCTATCCTGGTCTCAAAATAGAATCCCTTTCATAGAATTATGTTTTTCCTATGCTTAATATTTTATATGTTTAATCTTCATAACCAGCCTATACAAGGTCGGTACAAGATTTTATCACTGTTTTATGGATGAGGAAACTGATGCTTACATAACTTCCCTAATGTGATTTAGCAAGTGGCCAAGCTGAGATTCCAATCCAGTCTGTTTGAGTGCAAGGTCTGACTCTTACAGCTGTGCCTTACTGCCTCCATGCTGTGTTGAGAGCGCACAGAGCCCTGGAAAGTGCACGAAACTGGAATTCAAGACATATAGGCTTTAATCTTGGCTGTGTTTCAAACAAATTATGTGACATCAGGAAAGTCATTTCACCTCTAAGCCTCCATTTAATCATTTGTTAAAAAAAGAATTTAGATTAGATCACCTCTAAGTCTCTTGGCTTTAACATTCTATCATGCCAGGTGAATTTTGTGCAGTTATATTCATTGTATCATTAAATTTAAAGAAATAAGTGATTACAGACTCCCAAAAGAAAACTATTGTTGTTAAACTATTATGGTAAAGAAGTTTGATCACAATACTTAAGAAATCAGCTTGGTACATGGATTGGGGCACTGGTGGATGGGTGATGGGAACAAAGATCAGATTGAATATCTGTGATCTTAGACAAGTATTCATTCTCACTTTGCTTCAGTTTGCTTTTAGGTTGAATGAAGATCATTCTAATATCTGTATGCTCACCATAAGAAGACCCCTTTAAGTATTTTTTTTTTAAATATAGATGGGAAACAACCTTGGAAAAAAGTTAATAAAAATGCAAGACACTGTCTTTTTCATCCCTGGAACTGGGCATCAGTGGCTGAATTTTGGGTTTGGTCCACTGTGACCATATTAAACACAACAGAGAAGAACATAATGCTTCCTGTGTGATCACAGTGGAAATAACTGAATAAAAAGCAAGTAGAAATTTTTTAAAACACCATAATTTCAAAGAACTGAGTACTGAAAAGTTGAGAACAAGAAGTAAGGGAAGGAAACAATTAAAATTGGTGGATATGAGGGGAATAAGGATTCATAATGGAGAAAAGGGGAAAGTGAGAGGAGAAAGAAGAATGGAGAAAAAAAAAGGATTAAAAAAAAGGATTAAAAAAAAAAGAAAAAGACGGCTCGAGTCACTCTTGATTTTAGAAATTGTGCACACATTGCCACATTCCAATTTTAGAACATCACCCTCAAATTCTTCTGAACTGAACTCCACAAATTGAGCCCTCCAAAATCCACAGTAGTTTGAGGAATTGGGGGACATCCTTTAGCAAAGTCTAAAGTTGTTTTTCTATTCAGCCACCAGGGGGTGGTATATTCCATTCAATGCAATGAACATTTAGAAAAGGTTACAAAGTGCAGGGTGCCCCAGAGGCTACCCAATGAATAAGGCAGTTTTGTTACACTCAAGTATACTTGATAATATGTTTATACAGATAATTATAACTCAAGAAGAAATGAGCTATGGAGTTGCATTTGAGCTAAGTCTTTAAACATGGGTAGGAATTCATAATAAGCAGCAATGGGTAGTAAATGGAAGGTTCTAAAGAAAGAAATGCATTTGAAAAGAAAAATTGGTGACAAAGATCAACTCAGCTTCAAGATTCTATTATATTAGTTGGAATACAAAGCATTTTATTAAATCCATGTTTTTATACATTCTACATCCACAGACCAATTAATGGGGATTGACTCCACGTATAAATAACAGAAGTCAGTTATAAAAAAAGATTCAACACATTTTTTTAAAACGCAATTATAAAAGTTATTAACAAGGGTTTCTTTTAATGGGTGAAGTGAAATTTTTTGCAATATTTCATCATGTTATCTTTATTTGGCTCCGTGATCAATAGCTAGAACTATAGTCTGGTTCTTCAAGTTAGTTTCCTTTCTTATCCTTTATTTCTATTTAACCAGAAAATATAAATCAAAATTATAGATCTTTAGCTATGGTAGCAAGGGCCTCTGGTTCTGACAGTTGGTTCTAGATATTTGGATCAAACATGGATCCCAAAGTCACGGAGAGATTTCTCTCCAAATTCTACTCACAGGGCTGTGTAAACACGGAGCGGATGAGCCTATCACAACAAACACCAGAAATCTGGAGACTAGTGCACTTTTAGGATACAATTGGCTCTGAAAATGAATATTCATAGTTTGTTGCAGCATTTCAATTTTGTCTTTTGTTCGTTATTTTTTACAGCTTTACTGAGGAATAATTTATAAACCATGGTAAGTATATGTTATAAGCATACAGTTCAACAATTTATAGTAAACTTACAAAGTTGTACAGTTGTCACATTCAAATTTTAGAATACACCTTTCCACTGTGGGGTGGGGGAAATTTCCCCTTTTCCTTCTTAGTTCTTCCGGCTGGCCTAAGAATTAAATTGACATGAGACAGATTAACAGGAGAAAATAAGCAAATTTAATTACATATGTACGTATGGGGCTTCCACAAGAATATGGGATCCAAGGACAAATTGGGCAGTTGAGGCTTACATGCCATCTTGAGCTAAGGAGAAGGGGTGGGTAGTGGTTTGGAACATGCAAGGGCAGGAGGACAATTCACATGGAGATAGAGAGGCAAATGTTTGGTAAACAAAGGTTTGAGGGGGGCCATCTTTAACAATAGGATACAGACAGGCCTTTAATCAAATGAGTCTTACTAGATTCTTACTTTTTTATCACACCTGGTTAATATTAAACTCTAGTTATCTGTGATGATACCTCCCTTCATGGAGCAGGTCCTCTTAGGCAGTTAGGGGGAAGGGAAAAGGGTTTTCCTGCATCTTTCATTTCTTAAAAACAACCAGCTTAAAATCATCAATATCCAAAAAGAGGCATATTTCTGGGTCGCAGACTCAGTCTCCACTCACCCAATTCCCAGACAGTCTCCCTTCCCATAACCAGCCCCAGGCAACCTAAATTTGATTTTTCTGGACACTATATATAAATGGAGTTATACCATACATAATTTTTTGCATTTGGTTTTTTTCACTTAGCATAATGTTTTGAAGATTCATCCATGTTGTGAGACATGTCAGTATATCATTCTTTTTTTTATTGTTGAGTAGAATTCATTGCATGGGTCTATTGCATTTTGTTTATCAGTTCACTAGTTGATGGACATTTGGATTGTTTCCAGTTTTTTTTTTGTTTTTTGTTTTTTTTTTAAAGATTTTATTGGGGAATTGGTGGAGGGGAACAGCGTTGGGGAATCAGGGAAGGGGAACAGACAAGTTGCCGTCTTCTTGTTTCAGTTTTAGTTGCAGAGGATGTTGCTTCACTGTTGGTATTGTCATTGCGCTCTTCCCGGATGAGGCAGATTGGTCTCTGGCCTCTGGATGTCGCTCATCGCGGCTATTGGCAGCTCACGCTTGGCTGTCAGCCGCTCACGCTGGCTGCGGGCCACTCACTGTAGCCCATGGCAGCCCACTGCAGCAGGGGCTGCAGCCCACACCATCACAGGGGCTCGCACAGCCCAGCTCCAGGTGGAGCTGTCGTTAGCTGTAGAGGGCAGTGTCACTGGCCCTCATGTGGGATCCGAACCGGGGCCGCTGGCATCCCAAAACCAGCGCCCAACCAATGCGCCACTCGGCCGGCCCCTGTTTCCAGTTTTTAAATAATGCAGATGAAAGTAATTCTGTACAAGTCTTTGTTATGTTTAAGACAGAATGCACTGGGCAATTAAGGAGATGGTTTTAGTCAGTCTGCTGAAATAGAGAAAGCATTCATGAATGAAAAACATCAAGAAAAGGAAGGGGGTCTGGGATTTTATAGAAGCAGAGAAACAAGTAGTTTTATGAAAGTCTTGAGAAAAGATGGAAGGAAATGTGTAAAGGCAAGGTGGTCCTTTGCGATTAGCCTTTCTCAGAATACAAAAAGGTGGAAGGATTTCTCAATGCTGCAACTTTCCAAAAGCACAGAGCTCAGATAAAGTTCAAATGATCACTGAAGAACATACGTATTCATTTCTTTTGGGTTGACTCCTAGGAGCGGAATTGCTAAGTGATGTTTAACATCCTAAGAAACTGTTTTCCATAATAGCTGCACTATCTTCCATTCCCAATAATAATATAAGAGGGTTCCAGTTTCTCCATAGCCTCACCAACACTCAGTCATGTCTTTCTTCTTGATTGTAATCTAGTGGCTATGAAGTGGCATGTCACTATGGTTTTAAATTGTATTTCTCTAATGATCACTGATATTGACCATCTTTACAGGTACTTATTAGCCATTTGTATATATTTGGTGAAATTTCTCTTCAAATCTATTGTCCATTTTTAAATTCGGTTTTAATAGGGTCTCGTTGCCTTATTAAATTGTAGGACTTTTTTATGTATTCTGTATATAAATCCTTTATCAGATGTTTGTTTTGCAAATATTTTCACCCACTTTGTAATCTGTCTTTTCATTTTATTAATGGTATCTGTTGAAGGGCAAAAGTTTTTAATTTTAATGAAGTTCAATTTATCCATTTTCTCTTTTATTGCTATGCTTTTGGTGTCCTATCTAAGAACTCTGCCTAATTCAAGGTCACAAAGATTTTCTCATGGTTTATTTAACAAAGGCTATAGTTGGGCTCTTAAATTTAAGTCTATTACTCATTTTGAGTTAATTTTTGTCTGTGGTATATGGTAAGGATTGAATTTTGTTTGTTTATTTTTGTATATTGTTATCTAGTTGTCCCACCACCATTTTCTTTAAAAACTGTCCTTTGCCCCATTAAATTGGGTTAGAACTTCTAAAATCAATTTAACATAAATGTCAGGGCTTATTTTTGCATGCTCAATCCTACAGCATTGCTGTATATGCCTATCCTTATGCAATACCCTAATTGGCATAATAATACCTTATGGCACACTGTCCTTTAATAGAAAGTTTGACATGAAACAATATAAGTCCTCCAACTTCATTCTTCTTTTTCAAAACTGTTTTGGCTCTGCAAAGTTATTTGTATTTCACATGTATTTTATGATCAGTTTATCAATTTCTCCCCCCAAAAAATAATAGTGTGCTGGGAATTTGATAAGAATTGTGTTGGATTAAATCAATTTGAGGGAAATTGCCATCTTTACAATATTAAGTCTTCCAATCCATGAGCATATATAATGCTGAATATTTATGTTGTATTTAATTTCTCTCAGAAATTATTTTGTTGTTTTCAGTGTATATATATCTGGTACGACTTCTGATAACTTTATTCCTAAGTATTTTGTTCTTTTTTTATTCTATTATAAATTGAGCTGTTCTCTTAATTTCACCTTTAGAGGGTTTCTTGCTAGAATACAGAAATACAATTGACTTTGTATATTGCTCCTGTGTCCTGTGATATTACCAAACTAATTTATTTGTTCTAAACTTTTCTTTGTGGATTCCTTAAGGTTTTCTATTATACATAAAGGATTATGTCATCTCTAAATAAAAAGTTTCCTTCTTGCTTTTCCATATGAATATCTTTACTTATTTATATATTTTTGTCTTTACTGTATGGGCTAGGACCTCCAGTGCAGTGCTGAATAGAAATAATGAACATAGATAGTCTTGCCTTATTCATGATTTTAGGAAGAAAGCATTTAGTCCTACACCATTATATCTGATGTTAGCTGTGAATTGTTCATAGATGCCCTGCATCAGCTTGAGAAGTGCCCTTCAGTCTGGTTTAAGGTTTTTATCATGCACTGGTGCTGGATTTTTCTGCATCTGTGTATATGATCATGTAGTTTTTGTTGTTTGTTTGGTTTTTTTACTTTATTTGACTTTATTAATTTGGTGTATTAAATTAATTGATGTTTGGATGTTAATTCAACTTTTCATTCCTGGGACATGGGATGTACTGGGAATACACTTGTTCAGGTGTATAATCCTTTTTTCTATGTTGATGAATTTGATTTGATAGTGTTTTACTAGGGATTTTTGTGCCTGTGTTCCTGAATAATATTGATCTGTAGTTTTCCTTTCTCGTGATGTTTTTGTGTGCTTTCATCTGCCCTCATACAAGGTTGGACAATTAAGTTCATGAACTCATCCTAGGAAAAAGTGCTATATACCTCATTGCTGAATATCACTATGGCCACTTTCGAAGTACTCTCCTTGGGAAGCTACACAATGAAGCCAGCACCTCGTCCACCCTTCAAAGCAATTTTGGGACTCTTATTCTGGAATGGCCATCAGACACCTGTCATCGTATTACCCTTGATGTCCTGCATGTCATCAAAATGTCTTCCTTTCAATATTTCCTTTATCTTCAGATAAAGAAAGACATCATTGGGGGCCAGATCAGGTGAGTAGAGAGGGTGTTCCAATACAGTTATTTGTTTCCTGGCTAAAAACTCCCTCACAGACAGTGCCTTGTGAGCTGGTGCATTGTCATTATGCAAGAGCCATGGATTGTTGGCAAAAAGCTCAGGTCATCTAACTTTTTCATGCAGCCTTTTCAGCACTTCCAAATAATAAACTTGGTTAACTGTTTGTCCAGTTGGTAGAAATTCATAATGAATAATCCCTCTGATATCAAAAATATTAGCAACATCATTGCAATAAGTTCTCAAACTTAATTGTCAGATCTCCTACATGGGGCCCTTTGTTACTGTAGCCTGACCTCCCCTAACCTGACTGATACAGTTAATGAAAAGAATGAGGCAATCTATATTTACAACCTCCAAGATATAATGTTAGGTGGTAAAAGCATGCTATAGACTATATGGTATATGATATGTTATCATTTGTATAAAAAAGTCTATAAACGTATATGCATAGCATTTCTCTGGAAGAACACACAAGGATTGAATACAAGTTTGGATCTGTAAAATACAAGTGAGCCACTGGGATAGTGGAAAAACTTCTTTGCTTTGTTTACCTTTTTATACTTTTCAAATTTTATACCATGTATAGATATTACCTACACACACACACACACACACACACACAAACATGCGCACTTATTTTGTAAATATATATATATATATATATATATATATATATATATATATATATTCCTATTATAAGGAAGCATAGCTACCAAAGTGAGATGAGAGTCACAGAAACAAGCTTTATCTGGAAAGAAGCTAACCTGACTCACCACCTCTGACTACTGTTCAACAAACACTTTTGACAGTTTGATTTGCCTTGGAGATCTGACTATGGAGAGAGAATGTGTTATCAGATTCCTTTTAGTTATATATCATTTACTTTGAAATAAATGACTGCATGGCCAGGGTCTTGTACAGTATCATGACTTTCATTAATGGAAGTCTGCTCCTGAGAGAGGATGCCATCCCTCGGGTGACTAGGTGCTCAAAACTGAGGACCAGAGCCCAAGCCATGGTAACCTCACCCAGTTATCCTGTCCCCTTTGTCCTTCCAGGTGTCCAGCTTCACCCATACCTCTTGTGATATCTGACTTGTTACGCATTCTTTCCTTAAACAAAACACTTACCATAGGGAATATATGGCCTATTTGCAGCTATCCAAGCATCTGTGTTGCATTATATTGTTGTATTTCATTTTACTGTATTGTGTTGTATTGTATTACTTTTTAATTAAAGTAAAATACACGCACAGAAAAGTACCTAAAATACTAACACACCCAAGTAACCATATCTAGATCAAGAAACAGAATGTAAACAGCATTTAAGATGCCACCTTCTTGCTCCTTCAACCACTATTGCCCCAAGGGAAAATACTATATTTCTAATACCATTTTAGAATTTTATACAAATGTTATTATACAGGATGGACTGTTTCTGAGCTTCTTTCACTCAGTGTTGTTTATTCGATTCATCCATTCTGGTCCACGTTGCAGTAGTACATTCATTCTGGTGCTTATGTAGTTTTCATGGTATGAATACTCAATGCTGATCATCTGCATTCTACTGCGATGTACATACATCTGGGTGGTGTCTAGTTCAGGCACTACAAACAGGGCTGCCATCAATATTCTAGCATAGGTGTTTTTGGTGAACAAATGTATGCATTTCAGTTAGGTATGCACCTTGAGAGTAGAATTTAGAATTGTTGAGTCATAGGATGTGTGTATTTTCAAATTTACTGGATACTACTGAACAATTTTCCATAGTGGTTACACCAACTTACACTCTTACCAGCAGTGGGTGAGAGTTCCATTGCTTGATGTTGTCAGCCTTTTCCATTTCACTCATTTTAGTAGATATGTAGCAGTATTATTGCATTGTGGCTTTCATTTTACTTAGCACTTTTTCGACAGTCTGCCTATGATGGAGTCATCTCCTGTAAGCCCTGGCTCCCCAGGATAGAGAAGCCAGACCATCAATTTTCCTAGTCTCCCCTGTGAACCAGGCTTCACTGATCAGACACTCATGTAAATCCACTCAGGCGAGGGAGGCAGCTGCACTGAATCCATTGTAACAGCCCTGGCAGAAACACCTGACCTGGGCGACAGGGTGAAGCTTCAGGCACCTACACCCCAGCATCACTGCGATTGCTGTGATGTTTCCGCTGGAACAGGGCATAGTTTGGGCATTGTTCTGGCTACATGACCTCCAAGCCCAACAAGGTAGCCCTCACGCGGATTCTCTAAGAACCTTAATATTCTTTAAGGAATTCCTTTTCTGTGTAATATAGCTGCAGGTCTGTTCATTTCAACTTAGAACCAGGTTGATGTGATTATGGGATGCCTAAAGGGACAGCCAGTGGAACTATATGGTTCTAAGAGAATCCTAAGCAAATATTACACTGGGGTGTCTCCTACCACACACCAATGGTCATGAGAGAAAGACACAGAAAACCTTTCTACCAATTAATATCTGCACTACCTTTTGCCTAGTAGTGCAAATGACCAGCCATGCTAACGTTCCCTTCATTTCAAAATAGGGGCCCCACACAGCTGTGTTTTGCAGATGGTGAACAGCTTCTGCTATTTTTAGCCAAGACCTCTCTAAGCAGATGAAATAGCACAGAACCGAAATTCCCCACAGAGTTTGCTTCATTCAGTGCTACCTTCAGTTCTGGGCCAGAGCTGCCGGCACCAGCACCCACACAGATTTGCATCAGTCCCCCAGAAAGGCTATTGTCATGCTCAGAGGACACATATATTTGGAGAACTAGGGCATGAGCTTGATAGGTAATAGCCATGGTCAGCTGAGGAGACATTGTTCATAAAAAGATGTGAGTTGGGGCCGGCCAAGTGGCGCGGTGGTTAAGCACTGGCTTGGGAAGCCAGCGGCCCTGGTTCGGGTCCCACATATGAGGGCCAGTGACACCGCCCTCAACAACAACAACAAAAAAAATGTTAAAAAAAAAGAAAAAAAAGATGTGAGTTAATACTGTATATTAGCTATAAATAATTACATATGAAAATTATAAAATATGGATGGGAAATTACAGATCAAAAACTGATCAGTGCTAATTGAAGTGAGGGGCAGACGGAGAGGAATGGGATTGTGGTATTGATTAAAGGGGACATTGGTTTCATCTGTAATGTTTTATGTGTATTAATAATAAGACTAGAAGCCAATTAGACGAATGGTAACAATTATGGATTCTTGAGGTTGGAAATGGGAGTGTTTGCTAAATTTGTTACGTATTTTCCAGTATGGTTAGCTTAAAAATTAAACAACAATAATTGAATGTGTTCAGATTTTAAGCAAGAGGTATTTCTATAAGAAATGAAGTTGCCCCTTCAAATTTCACAATTTTACTTTTTCTTACCTGAAGACAAGACCTTGTGCTTCCTCCTTCTTGTTCTTTTACTGATGGAGCAATGGTGAGAATGAAAGAGCTGTCTCAGACCCATTAGCCACCTTGGTCTTTTGAAAAGAATGAGCCACTGGTTCTGGAGGTGGGCTCCACCTGAGAAGAAGGAAAACCTTGCATACTCCTCTCTGTTCATGATGGCCCTACCACTTCATCGGGTCCCCTCATTAGATGAGCTCTTTCAACCCATCTCTCATCCCAAAGCTTACATGGCTCATATTCAGGAAAGAGGACAACAGACATATTCTCTCTCACATTCACCCACTCACATATGTAAATGTAGCAAGGTCAACTTGGTTTTGAGGTCAAAAGTACTTCTAACTGTGGACCACAGTCAAAATGTCTAAGAGCCATTATAATAAGCAATTTAAACATAATATGGCTAAATCAGAAAACTTTATTTTATTCACTTTATTCTCTCTGAACTTCTAAAAATCTTCCTCCCCCGTTTTCTCCATCCCAGTAAATGATATCACCATCCAATCCAATTGTTTCAACCAAAGACCAGAAGTCATCTTGGTTCTCTCCCCTCACCCTCTACATCCCAGCCATCAGTTACAGAACAGAAAATACTTGCATCACAAGTAATGGTTTGCAAAACTGTGTTTTGGAAATACACACCCACGCGCGCGCGCGCACACACACACACACACACACTGTGCACAGTCAATTACAATTAAAAATGCTACAAAGAGGTGTTTTTTATATTTCATCCTCTTTAAGAAGTTTGGAAATTCATAGATTCTTTCTCTCCTTTTTTGTATTTTTACATGTTTGGTGTCCTCTTCATTCTGTTGCCTTTCCTTTTCTACTGCTAAGAAATCTGCTCCTTTTGTGAGAAATAATTGATGAAAGGTAGGAGGAAAGAGAAAACATGGAAGGTATGGTACATTTTTGGTTTGTGGTTTCCTGATTGACAGATGTGAGGACCAACCAGAAGTCCGCTCTCCCCTCCGGATTTCCACAGCACTCCATCTAGACCCCTGTGGAACTTACCACTTTTAACCTTGTGTTTCAGCTATTGGAATACATGTTTTATATCCCTAATTATCTGTACCCTGGCTGGGCAAGGTTCCTTCTATATTTTACCTCTGTGTCCTCCCTGCCCCCACCCATACCCTACCACCAAAGACCCCAGCACTGTCCCTCAGAAAAAGGCTTCTGAGTGACTGCTTAATACTAACTTCCTTCTTTCTTCCTTTTTTCCCTCCTCTTTCTCTTCCATTCTTCCTCCTTTTTTCTTACACAGCAGGAAAATTGTTCTTTAGAAACTGCTTTCAGCTGGGATTGGGTGCAAAGGGGCAAAGTCTTTGGTACAGAAAACTCCTGCTGTGGCACCTGCCATTGGAGGGTCCAGGAAACTGGCCTGCAGAGAATAAAGTGTATGGTAGGTAGACATGAGCAAGCTAAAGAAAAGCAGCACTCATCAACGTGGGCACAAGCAGAATTTGTCAGGTGCCCTTGCCAATGTTAGGGAAGAAATCCCTTTATCTCATTCCTATGGGGAAATGTCTCTCCCAATGAGTTTTGAATGGCTGGAACCTCTGTGCTTATTTCCAACACTTATATACAGATATGAGTGATGCCAACCTAATGTAAATCTTGGAATCATGAATTAGCATGATGTGCCTGCAAAGGTCATCAGTATGCCTTACTACTCTAATGTTTCCTCTTCGGGAGTTCAACTTGGCTGCCAAGGAATCTAAGACCTGTGGGAAGAGAGCCAATAAAAAACAAGGTGAAACTACATCATCTCACTCTAAGCGGTGTCCACTCCCTAAAGGAGAAAATATCTGAGGTAGAGCCAGAGAAACCATGTAAAGACCTATCTTTTTTATTTGCCAGATAATGGGGCATAGGGCAGCGATTATAGCTTCTTTATGTCTCACAGAGTTCCAAGTACAGCCACCAGCAATTAACAAATATTTTTTAATAATAATAATGCTATATCTGAGAGCAATAAATATCTAACATTGCTCATTAAAAGTAGCCTGTAAACCATTTCTTGAAATTGTTTTCCAGCCAGTTTCAAACACGACTCTATAAAACCATTAAATAAAACAGAAGAGACTGCCATAAAATGAGAATGAGGATTATGTTGAATAAGATTAGAGGCTAAAGTTATAGCATCTAAATTGTCTTAAGGAAGCAAGTGATAAAATTTTACTAAGTACCACCCTTGAGTTATATAAAATATTCTCCAGTCGAAATCACACTGGGCTCAAGAGCAATTCTTTATCTCAAGGGAGTGATAATATGAAATATTTTAACAAAGGAAATAGACAAATTAAAAATAATTGAGAATTTAAGTGAACTTCACCTTCAAAAAAAAAAAGTAAAGTTCTTTACAATTTCATAATTTCAGGGACAGCAACTGGGTTTGTCCTATCTTAAGTTCATAGATGAAGCCAAGATCACTGGTATTTAGAACTTTTTTTATTTTCATATATTGGACATAATTTTTTTTTTTTTTTAAAGATTTTATTGGGGAATTGGTGGAGGGGAACAGCGTTGGGGAATCGGGGAAGGGGAACAGACAAGTTGCCGTCTTCTTGTTCTTCAGTTTAGTTGCGGAGGATGTTGCTTCACTGTTGGTATCGTCATTGCGCTCTTCCCGGATGAGGCAGATTGGTCGCCGGCCTCTGGATGTCGCTCACCGCGGCTATTGGCAGCTCACGCTTGGCTGCCAGCCGCTCACGCTGGCTGTGGGCCACTCACTGTAGCCTATGGCAGCCCACTGCAGCAGGGGCTGCAGCCCATACCATCACGGGACTTGCACAGCCCAGCTCCAGGTGGAGCTGTTGTTAGCTGTAGAGGGCAGTGTCACTGGCCCTCATGCGGGATCCGAACCGGGGCCGCTGGCATCCCAAAACCAGCGCTTAACCAATGCGCCACTCGTCCGGCCCTGGACATAATTTTTTAAAAGATGTGATTTGGGCCAGAAGCTTACTTCTTGAAAAAAATTTTTAGATTGTCTCCAATTATTTAATCTGAAAAGCTTTGAATATATTGAAATAATCCAATTCTGATGTTAGTAACTTTTAAAGGAAAATTTGTAGATAGACTCAAGAAAAAAACTGATACAGGAAATGAATTTTCCCATAAATAAAACAAACAGTGAGAAAAAGGAAATATAATAGCAATAGAAAAATGAGTCCAAAATCTTGACTATTTTGGAACCCAGTGTAGATATAATGGAAAGAGGAATCATTTTGAGAATCACTCCCTTAAAATCTTAAGGCAATCCATATATTTTGCTTTCATGGAAGAAGAAGTTCCTTCTTACATGATATTCCTCCCTCCCCACAAACACAAAAAAAAAGAGGAAAAGGAGACTGATTTCATTTTAGTTTCTTTAATATGAGTTTCCATCTAAACAGGACACTATTTGTTTTGTGATTATGTAAAGAATCAAGAATACAAGGTTTACTACTTCCAATTTTTAATTTTATTGAACAGCAGACTCAAGTTGAATTAATTTCCATCTCTTTAATGTCTCTAGAGTAGAGAATTGCATGTTAGCCTTCAGTTCAATAGCTATATGTTTCAGTTCTTATTAAAAGAACAGGAAAACCAATAGAAAAAATTACTTCTGCACACTCCCAAATGAAGCACAGGATTTCATAAAAACAGAATTTCTTGTTGTTAGAAGTTCACTGAAAGAAAATGCAAGTCTTTATTCAAGGATATCCCATGTAACTATTAGTAATAACATAAAAAACAGCTACCTGAATTATTAATGCCTATGGTCAGTAGTGATATTTAGGGGGCTTATCAAACCACAATTTGATGGCTATTATAAAAAATGTACCCAAATTTTCTATTTTATGCATTACTGAACATTTCCCCTATCATTTCCAATACCATAAAACTATTTGAAATGTATAACAGAGCTCAATAGTTTTGGTTTTCTTTTAGAATCATTTTGGTTCAACTTGTCAAAATTTGAGGATCTTAAGAGCTGTTTCAATTACAAGAAGTCTTTCAAATATCTATATGTTAACCTTGTAAGATAAATTTTCATCTTAAGAGCTGTTTCAATTACAAGAAGTCTTTCAAATATGTATGTTAATCTTGTAAGATTAATTTTCATCTTAAGAGCTGTTTCAATTACAAGAAGGCTTTCAAATATCTATGTTAATCTTGTAAGATTAATTTTCATCTTCACAGGAAGTCTTTTTTTTTTTTAAGATTTTATTGGGGAATTGGGGGAAGGGAACAGCGTTGGGGAATCGGGGAAGGGGAACAGACAAGTTGCTGTCTTTTTGTTTTTCAGTCTAGTTGTCGAGGACGTTGCTTCACTGGCCCATGTTGGTATCATCATTGTGCTCTTCCCGGATGAAGCAGATCGGTTGCCGGCCTCTGGATGGTCACTCACCGCGGCTATTGGCAGCTCACGCTGGCTGCCAGCTGCTCACGCTGGCTGCCGGCTACTCACTGTAGCCTATGGCAGCCCACTGCAGCAGGGGCTGCAGCCTACACCATCGCAGGGGCTCCCGCAGCCCAGCTCCAGGTGGAGCTGTTGTTAGCTGTAGAGGGAAGTGTCACTGGCCCCCATATGTGGGATCCGAAGCGGGGCTGCTGGCGTCCCAAACCAGCTCTTAACCAATGCGCCACTCGGCCCGCCCTAGGAAGTCTTATTTTTTAGTACCTAGAATTAATTAACTTGAACTTACACGATCTAATAGTATTTAAAATCTGGCAAACTATGAACACCAGCTCTAAGGTTAGGAATTTAATTATAAAGTATCTGGCACCAAAAAGGCACTCAATGAGTACCTGTTGAAAGAGTGAATGCGATAGAGGGGTACGTCCTTGCTAATAAAAGGGTGATATAATTCTGAATTGCAGCCAATGAATGCTATAGTGGAAAATACCTATGAATATTCAAATTCACATTTCATTGTGTTACAAGTGACATGGACTACCACAGGTAGTATACAAAAGAGAAAATATTTCATTAAAGTTATTCACACTGTTTATGATAGGTTTCATGGAACATTTAGTCCCAGAGTGAGAAGATAATTTACTCTCAAGACAGTAAGTCATTAAGAGTTATTATGAGATTTTCTTACTCTTTCTTTAGTGAAAAGAAAGAGAAGTGGAAAGATGAGAAACTAAAATTTTCTATCAAACATAAATGCCCTTCTGAGACTTTCCTAAAAGTAACCAATAATTAAAGAGTCCAATAATCACAAGCTCTGGAACTGAACAATTGACATCAAGATTTCCTAAACTGAAAATGATGCTCATTATAGTGCTTTCTGAAACAACAAATAACTTTACTGCTCTGGGTCCATACATAGGGGGACTTGAATTTATCTCCAACGCATTACCCAATATACTACAGTCATTCTGCTAGCCTTGGTCAAGAGACTGTGTTTGCCAATAGGTAACAATTTCAAAGTCAGTCTGTGAATTCAGTATGGTTGAACTTAACAATTATCCACACATTATATCAGTGAGTTGCTATGAGAATCGGGCTTCATCAATGTATGGCGAGTCCATTTAAAACTATAAAAAATCTATAAAATACATAATAATAAATATGGAGTACACAGGTATTCCAGAGTTTACAAAAAAGTCATCATATAGGCCGGCCGAGTGGCGCATTGGTTAAGCGCTGGTTTTGGGATGCCAGCGGCCCCGGTTCGGATCCCACATGAGGGCCAGTGACACTGCCCTCTACAGCTAACAACAGCTCCACCTGGAGCTGGGCTGTGCGAGCCCCGGTGATGGTGTGGGCTGCAGCCCCTGCTGCAGTGGGCTGCCATGGGCTACAGTGAGTGGCCCGCAGCCAGCGTGAGCGGCTGGCAGCCAAGCATGAGCTGCCAATAGCCGCGGTGAGCGACATCCAGGGGCCAGCGACCGATCTGCCTCATCTGGGAACAGCGCAATGACGATACCAACAGTGAAGCAACATCCTCCGCAACTAAACTGAAGAACAAGAAGACGGCAACTTGTCTGTTCCCCTTCCCCGATTCCCCAATGCTGTTCCCCTCCACCAATTCCCCAATAAAATCTTAAAAAAAAAAAAAAAAAAAAAAAGTCATCATATATATAAATTCACAGAGTGATAATGTTGATAATCGTTGAAGATTTTTAATACATGATCATCGGTTTTTCTCAGAACTGTTACTGAAGTTGTTTTGTGGAAGCAGCAGTGTCTACACTGAGACATTCTCATCAGATATGCAGCTAACCAAACCAGAGAGAATTTGGAGGTAGAAGAGCAGGGAGGCAGGATATACCATAAAGGTATTTTATAGGAAAAAATATGTTAAAACAAAAATTCATAACTCTAAAGGAATCAGACAAGTCACTGGTAAAAATAGGATCAGATACTGATGTTCTTTTTGAAATAAAAATAATGTTTGGAGGAAACCTTAAGAGAATAGCCATTCATTCTATCCCCCAATTTTTTGGCAAGAAAAGAACTTAAAAGATCTTTGCAGACTTTGAAAGCAAAAAATTAGAGGCAAATTCATTGAGACAGAAAATAGAATAGGGGCTAACATTTTATGTTATAAAATTGACCGTTTTGACCATTTTTAAGTGTATGGTCCATTGGCATTAACACATTCACATCGTTGTGCAAGCATCACCACCATCTGTGGAAGAGAGAATGTTCCATGATATGACCACTGTCTGTCCCAAAAGCTGGACTAGGGCCACAACAGAAGTTGCTTTCTGCAACCCCCACTTAGAGACTGTCTGATCCTAATCAATATGCGTTCTGACATAAATCAGCACTGCTTCCTTGCCTCCTGCTACATGCTGGATCCTGGAACAGGTTGTAGTCCTGACCTGGTCAAGTTTACAAAGTAATTTCTCAACCTGGCAGCATTCACATACTAATACCCATGACTATTCCCCCTTCTACCCTATATAATTCTTTGGTGCCTGCCACATGGCAGGAGTACATTTTATCTTGCAGCCAACCAAGACATGCCTCATATTTAACTTTCCCTCAATAAAGTCTATTGATTACCAGACTGGCACGGCCAACCTCTTTCTTCAGTCTTTCCCTGCCCTCTGCTTCTGGGGGTATATTTTCAGTCTCAGGGCTTTTTCCTTGGTCTGTGTATACTAACATCATCCATCTCCAGAATTTTTTCATCTTTTAAAACTGAAACTCTGTATCTATAAACAATAAATGCCCATTTTACCCTCCGCCTAGCCTATGGTAACCACCATTAAACTTTCTGTCTCTATGAATTCGTTATGCATATTTTAGCACAATAAAAAAAATTTTTAAGGAAAAAAAGAAACTATTTACTTATTTCCATTCCAATTGTACTGCCCTGGCCAGTATAATTTTGTCTTATGTAGATGATAGCAGTAGCCTCCTAACTGGTCTCCCTCTCTGTGTCACAACTCTGACCTGTGACACTCAACTCTCCATTTCCACTCTGAGATCATCAAAGGTTTTCCAAATTCCTACAGAACCAAAGACAAAATTCTTAGATTGCCTCAAGGCTAACATGACTAAACCACCAGAGCCTCCCACCCCCCCAAACTCCGATGCTGCTCTAGAGAATGACAGATGTTGGCAGTGAAAGATAAAGACCAAACACCAAAGTCTAAAAGACATTCCCACTAAAAGCAATGTGTTTGGACACGAATGGTAACACAAATTCTTAATGGTACCCATTAGGCTCTCTGAACCATGGACAATCACCGAGAAGGTTTTGTATTCTCATTCTAAGGGATTAACTAAGCATGCCCAAACTACTAAGCAGAAGTCCTGCTAGTCAGGCAAGCCAGCTTTCCCTAAACTGATCTAACCCATGGTTGTGCCTCAGTTCCCCACACCCCACCTGCAGACATCAACTCCTCCCTTTCTGTAACCATTTAATGGCAAAATTGCCCTTACTTAATGCGCCCACTGCATCTTGGGAAGCCTCTAGCTTCCAGAATCGGCCTCAGTTTTCTTTGGGGGGGGGGGGCAGCGAGAGGCCGGGGGTAAAATAAACATAGCATAAAATTTACCATCAGTAATCAGTGACATTCAGTACATTAGTCACAATATTGTGCAACCATCACTACTATCTAATTCCAGAACATTTTTATCACCACAAAAGGAAACCCCATATCCATTAAGCAGTCAATCCCCTTTTGCGCCCCATTCCCCACCCCTGGAAACCTCTAATCTACTTTCTGTCTCCGTGGATTCACCTGCTCCAGATATTTCATATAAATGGAATATATGGCCTCGTGTGCCTGGCTTCTTTCGCTGGGCATAATGTTTTTTGGAGCGTATCCATGTTTCAGTGCTTCTGATTTTTTAGATATGGTCACCTACTCCTTTCTGGTGGTTTCCCCTAGATTTAGGTAGCTTCCTCCTGGGCATGCAGAAATCAGTGCCCTGACAAAGACTCAAAGGGACCCTTCACAGATCTCTAGAACTCTCTCTAACTGCAACTCCGTTATCTCTGGTACATTATTCCATAAATTTTACATATTTTAGAAACAATTTTTCTGCTCTTATATAAAACATTTTCCCAGCAATGTTTTTTTCTCTGAGTCCTCAATGCTCCCTTTCCCTTCAAAACTGCAGAATTTTTTTTCTAGGATATATAAAGACTCTTCTCTGTGAATGAGGATTGCTCAATTAAGGCCTGAAGAGTCACCAGGCAGGTGACAAGACTGTCCTTACCTTTCATTGAAATGAAGGTGTCAGATTTCTCCTCTCAGGCTGACAGAAATTCCAAAGCAATTTCTGGTGCCCATCAGGCTTTCTTCTGACAGAAGCAAACTTTTTGTCCTGCTCTCCTTCTAGGATTTTCTGACTGCAGAGCCAATCTGAGAAGCTGCTTAATGGAGTGAAACCCTCAGCAGCGGGCAGTGGAATAAGAGGGCTGGGCTGTCTGTCTCCTGCTTACTCAGCCCAGCTCTCCTAGGTTCCCATTCTCTCTGTTAAATGGGGTGCATGGTAGAAATTTCCAGCATTGCCTGAGAGGACACTCACCTCCTAAGATGCTGGATTCAAACATGGAAACTGTACTGCCTCCTGTACTGACTTCATTCTTATGCCATCTTTGCACAGTGGTGGCAGGAATGGTCCCAGGAATCTAGATGTCTGGAAACACTCTAGGAATGGGTTCTGATTGCTTAACCCATATTTTGTTTGTTGCGAGTTTTCAAAATAAAAGAGGCCTTGCCTTTAAGATGACGGACGCAGTGGGTGGGGCCATGACCTAGAACGAATGAGAAACATTCTGGATGGAGCACAGAATGGCTTTTTTCTTTTTGTTTGTTTGGGGGGTTTTTTTGTTTGTTATTTGAGGGCAGTGTCACTGGCCCTCATATGTGGGACCAAACCGGGGCCGCTGGCTTCTTAAGCTAGCGTTTAACCAAAGCGCCACTCGGCCGGCCCCAGAATGGCTTTTTTAAAAGCAGTTCAGTGTATGGTTCCCATATGGGCACAGGCGTTTTGGCAGAGAACAGTCCAGCTCCCTTTTCATGTAGCCTCGCCTGGGCTTCTCACAGATGCCAGGAAACACTTGTGAGACACTAAGAGCCAGGTTACACTACTGTCTATTGCAAAAGTACCTTTTAATAGCAGCTGTTAGGGTGATTATGATAAGAGTAAACTGATAATTGGGTTAATGCTAACAGATTGATTGCAAAGACTGTTGGGAAAGAGCCTGAGAGAGGGTATGAAAGGTGAACCTTTGTGTACAAAGTGGTAGTCACCTGGAAACAAAGACTAGATCGATAATGGAATGACTACAGCTTGGCTTTCCGCTGGAGGGAGTTCCAAACTGACAGCATTTAGCCTATAATTAGAATTCACAAGCATTTTTAAAGGCAGTACTGGCCCCTCCAACTTGAAAACTATGCCAGCCTCTCAAATTTCCCAAAAAAATCTTTCTACACGTGAAACTTGTGGGATTGGTTAAGAAGGTGAAGCTAAGCTTCCTCCCCTTCTCTCTCACCCCATGGGGCTGACAGCACCATTAAACAAAACTTCAGGCAGGAATTTGTTTAATGGTATGTACTGGGTGTGAGCAGATGAAGCCTAGAATAAATGTATGTGATTACACAACTTTTTTTAAGAAACAGAATCTCAGCTCTACTATTTATCCTGGCTCTACTATTTGTCCTGAACCCACTCCACTTTCCTGTGGTTTCTTATTTCTTACTTGCTCTACAGAATATTTTTGCATTGCAAAAACGAGGTTCTCCATATAGAAAAAGACTTCTTGCTTTAAAAATAATTGACAGTAAAATCCGTTTTGGTTGCACCCATCTATTCCTTTTCATTATCCCCTCCTCCTCCCCCCGCTTTAGTTTTCCCACCTTTAGCCTTCTAGTTCTCTCTACCTCTCCTTAACCAAAACAAAAAAAGACCAAAGATCACTATCCGCTTACATTACTATAATGGCTCTGCCAGGCATCTTCAATTTAAAGGCTTTTTTGCAAAATAAGTGGTTCTATTTCCTATTGAAATAATGTCTCTGCTGCAGCTGGCAGATGGGAAAGTGATGAGGATGGGGGAGAGGACAGGGAGTGAAGCAACAGGCCTTCCTTTTTCTAAATTGTAAAAAGGCCCCAAGGCTAAACCCACTGACCACCCATCCACGCAGTCAGCAACCATTTGCCACTCACCAAATGGGAAAAATGTATTCTCATTTACATGATTTCATGTGTTCCTCACAAGAATCGAATGGGGTAGGTACTATTATTACTATTATTATTCTCATTTTATAGATGAGGAAGTTAAGACACAGCGAGTTCAGTTAAAACAAATGTTTTTGGAACAGGGACTTGAAGTGGGCAGTCTGACCCCATAAACAGCTGTGCTCAGCAGCTCCTATAATTTTCCTTCTTTTCCTTTGCTAGCTCCTTAATCCTGATAGCGTCTCTCCCGTTTCCTGGCTCCAAATATCCAAGACTTAAAAGATCCAGAATCCATTCTTACATACTGTCTTTTCTCTGGACACCAATGCTGTAGCCTGGCTCTTTTACCCACACCCCTCCACTCCCATTCTACTGCCAACTGATCATGCCATGGCCCCTGGGATTAGTAATACCTGCTCCACAGTGTCTACCCCCTTAGATTTTCTGGACTGACTGTGGGGGTGAAGGGAAACATGGGGTCTCAGGTAGGGGACTAGCTCAGGGAGAGGGCCAGCTGAGACAAATGGACTGGGCTCTGAAATCTGAGGAAGAATAGCCGATGCAAAAGAACCAGCTTGTGATAAGAATGACATTGATCTTTTACTGCATGGACTTTGTATGGGTATGCTGAGAAGAATAATTCAAAGAAAAAAATTGACATTCAAAATTTATCTAATAGTTCTCTTAAGATCTGTGCATTTCACTGCATATAGGTTTTACCTCAAAAAAAAAAAATTGGGGGGCCGGCCGAGTGGCACGGTGGTTAAGAGCTGGCTTGGGATGCCAGCGGCCCCGGTTCGGGTCCCACATATGAGGGCCAGTGACACTGCCCTCAAAAAAAAAAAAAAAAAAAGTCTGTAAACAAGCCCTGAATTCTAGTTAATGATGTGCATATGGGATGTCTTTAGGGATGAGGTGGCCCCTATCTGCAACTTTGAAATGCATAAAACAAATGAGATAAATTGATGATGGCTAAATGAATAGATATGTGATAAAGCAACTTAAGCAAAATGTTGTCCATTATGGAATCTGGTCTGTGGGTATATGAGTGTTCTACATATAATTCTTCCAACTTTTGTGTATGTTAGAAATTTTTCATAATTGTTATGAGAAAAATACTCACATAAATATGATTATAAATAATTAACAAATTGAGAAGAAAAACATAAAAAATGTATTTTTGACTGTAGAAAAGTATGGTCTTTTCTGAGTCCTGACTACTTTTATATTTTTAACTGATTTAGAATCAGTAAGCAAACATCAAATGAACTTTTTGGCTATTTGATTATATCATTATACTCGAGACATATTACCACTTTAGGTAGCATCATGTCTACTCAGAGAAAGAGTTTTTACTTGGCATTTTAGAAAAAGGTACAGGTACATAACTCAGAGACAACAAAGGAAGACAGGAAAGTAAGACATTTCTGAAATAAGGTGAAACAGAGAATGAGAGTAAAATTAAGGACATTAAAATGTAGGTGAAACCTATTCAAAAGGACACTTGTCTGACCAAAAAAGTCAGTGAGTTTAAGGTAGAACAGATGTGACCAGATGACAAGGAAATGACTTAGAATAGCCCATGGATGCTGAAAAGATAATGAATAAATAATGAAATAGTTTAAAGAGTTCTTTTTTTTTTTTTTTTCATTTCATTAGGGAACTGTGTTTTTCCCGGACCTATCAGCTGCAAGTCAAGTAGTTTTCTTTAATCTACTTGTAGAGGGTGCAGCTCACTGGCCCATGTGGGAATCAAACCAGCAACCTTAGTGTAATAAGCCCACACTCTAACCACCTGAGCCAACCAGCTGCCCTAAAGAATTAAATTTTAAGATTAAAAAAAAAAAAAAACTACCCTATAGAAAAATGGGCAAAATATATACGAACAGAAATTTCACAGGACCAGGAATACGAATGGCAGCTATCTCGAGACCCTCAGGAGAGCCAGCCTTGAGGACTAAAACTAGCACCCTGTGGACAGCACAGGAGAAAGAGGGGAGGACAAGGGGCCTCAACAAAGGCATGGGGCCATTACCTTAACCAGCCTACAGCTGCTGACTGCCAGACTTCTAAGCAAGGCAACAAATGTTTACTGCACAGGCAGCTTGTATTTGGGTCTCCTGGTACCTGCAGCTAAAAAACATCCCTTATCTAACTGGTACTATTTTGAGGTTATTTGTGAAGAATTTGTTGCAGCATTGTTTGTGATAGCAAATGATGAAATCAAACCTCACTACCATGTAGAGGGGACTGGTTAAATGAATGATGATATGTCCATACAATGGAATAACACACAGTCATTTAAAAAGATGAGGCAACAGAAAAGATCACATACCGTCTGATTCCATTTATATAAACTTTAAATGGGCAAAATTAGTCGAGGGTTCTGGAAGCCAGGATAGTGGGTGAGGGGAGAAAGTGCATGAGGGGACTTTGGGGGGTCCTGGTAAGTGTTCTGTGACCTGGGTGATGGTGATACAGATGTAAACTTACCTTTGTGAAAATTCAATGAGCTGTATAGATACTTACATTATATACACTTTTCTGCATGTGCCTCCTATGCCAATAAAACTTACCAAAAAAGAATGAGACAGCTTTATACGGACTAATAGGGCATGATAGCCAAAACATGTACATCCTAAAATAATTTAAGAAAACAACTAGATGTTATTATGTATCAAATGTAATGGTGATAGGTTAATTTAAATGATTGAATTACAATAAAATAAATAAATAAATAAATAAATAAATAAATAAATAATAAGTGTGAGCCAAATTCTGCGCATAAAACGTGGCCTATTCTGCTTTGGTTTGCACCTCACTGCTCCCCCCCCCACACACACATATATAGATTGATTCAATGTGCTTTCAAACAGCTCATCATCTTAATTGCACAATCCTTCAGATGCCCATGCCAGACACCGTCATTTTCAATTCCTCCCCGTTTTTCACCTTGCAGACACTCATCTACAAAAAAAAAAAAAAAAAAAGTTGGTTTTAGCATTTATACATATTCCAACTCCCCAGAGCTTCCCACTTCTACCCTAGCCCAGAGTGTCATTATTTTCCTTGAGGAGTGATGACCCCACTTCTTGTCTCCAATTGTTTCCAGTCATTCCCTTCAATTGCAGCTAGAATTAATGTTCAAAACGGCAAATTTGACTATGTCTCTCCCCAGCTTAAAAAACACTGTCGCGGCTTCCTTCTGCCCTTAGGACAGCCCAAGCTTTCTGACATGGACCACAAGGCTCTCCTTGATCGGATCCAGCTTGCCTCTTCCCCTGACCTGGGAGCATCCACCTGCTCCCACTTGGTCCTTCAGACACACAGCCCCTCCTTCGGTTCCTCAAAGGGCCCCTGTCACGTCCTGCATGACTGCGTAGTGGGAGTGGAGAAGGGACGGCGAAAGGTTAAGAAAGAGAGAGTCACACACAAATAACAGAAAAATGCAGTTCTGGGCCTGAGGACTCTCAGCCTCGTGGACTGAGAGCCCTGAATCGGGCCTGACTGCTCCTTTTATTATCTTACACGTAAGCAAAGATCAATGTAGCTTCCAAGGTCTGTGAGTCTCACACCTGAAAAAACATAGCTCAGGGCCAAATCACCCACGCCTGCAAGCTGCCATTGTCGGAGGTCCCATGAGTTGTTGTCATGCACCTCTTAAGAGACAGAAGCTTCCTCTGCCAAGGCTTACTGATAAGGATGCACGGAGGACAGGTATTATCATCAATAGGTCATTTCACAGGCAGGCTGCCAAAACCTGAAGCAAAGGGTCTACGCCCTATTTCTGTCAACTGGTGATTCCTCCTATCACCCACTGGCACCCATGCAACTGTGTCTGGCTTAGGTGGTTGCCTCCTGTGGAATCTTACCCGTTATTAACTAACCAGCCATCTTTTGGGGCCAAATAGGGATATATACAGTAAGCAAAATATTGAAGTAATGATCTGTCTTTATAGAAAGGATCTGTCTTTATAGAAAGGTGCATGGGGGCAGACAGGCAGGCTATCATGTGACAGGCCCCCTCCCAGAACTCACACATCACCCTTCTCTCCATCTCAGCAGCACCTGTGCGTCCTTCAGGCACTTCCTCAAGAAGGCATTTTTGGGAGCCTAAACTGTGTTGGGTCCTCCTGCTCTGTCCTGAGTGCCCCATATTCCCCTCTCAGAACTGTCACCACACCCTAATGTAATTATTTGATATCTGTTTTCTACATAAATAAGTACTGGGCAATATAGTGTCTGCCCTGAAACCACTGTATTTCCAGCATCCAGCCCCAGGCCTGGCACATAGTAGGAGTTCAGTAAACATTTATTATATAAGTGAAATCATGAATGAATGATGGGATGAACAAATGCTTTTTAAATTATCCACAGTAAGGGCTGGCCAAGTGGCGCGGTGGTTAAGCACTGGCTTGGGAAGCCAGCAGCCCTGGTTCAGGTCCTACATATGAGGGCCAGTGATACTGCCCTCAAAAAAATAAAAATAAATTATCCACAGTAAAATTACAGGTATCTATCGTGATCAGGTGCTTAGTAGGTGAAGTCCTCGAGGGAAATCCTTGAGGTCCTATACAACCTAACACCCTTTAAATGAATGCACTCTCCTTGCAATCATCAAATTTTGTCCCTCCCCAAACCAAAGGACAGTACAGGTCTTACACAAGTTGTTGGATTTAGCAACCCAGAAATACACTTAGGCTATTTAGAGAAAAGGTAGGTGGCTAGGATTCTTGTTTGTTTGTTTTTTATGTTTTTTGTTTGTTTGTTTTAAGAAAAAGATTGATGGTCAGAAAAGACAAGAGAAAGTAAAAGAGAAGGAAAGTGAAGCAATATTGTGTGCCTAATACATGCCTGAACACATGCCAATTTGGAATGGCAAAGGGAAGAGCAAGAATAGAGTTGGGAGGAGAAAAAGGGAAGTGAACAGGAGTGACCCTGGAGGAAATTTATAATATAAGCAAGACCAGGGCAGAAATACAAGGGGCTCCAGATACCCCAAATTGGAAACATGGAGGGAGACAATGCAAACAAAGACCAAATGAGCTAAGCCCAAAGAGCTGGCCTGAATTCTAGGCCCCGCCCTGACACTAATTAGCTGCATGGCTTCGGTCAAATCACTTAGTCTCACTGAGCCTCAGTTTCCCCATTTGTAAAATGAAGAGTATAATGTAGGCCAGGCTTATTATTAGTTCAGAACTTCCATAAATTCTGCTGCTCAATGACCATGCTTTTCCCAAAAAACAAAATGAAAGAACATTTGGCAGAATTCAATCCTTTAATGTTAAAGATCTCTACTAAGCATTGAACAATCCTCACCTTGGGTGTGAATAGCTTCTTTCTTATAAGACTCTCCAATCTTTGGTATGTTTTTATCAGGTACTAATTTCCCTACAGGTTTCTGTTGTGTTTTTAATCACAAAAACTAATATTTGTATAATATAAATTCTCTTTAGGATTTAGAAACTTCTTTCATGCTGGTCCAGACAAAACCTCTGAGCGCAGATATGGAAACCTGCGCAAGTGCACAGCTCAAAGGGAGAAACCAAAGTGCCAACTTCTTGCACAGACCTGGCCTTTGTACCAATGTGGCCCACTTACAACTTACAGCCTGGCATTACAACTTGCTTACACACTTAACTTCCAGCAATAGACCTGTGTATGTATTTATGGCCTTCCCGACAGATAGGACTGTAGCATTTGTCAATTTTCAAATCCTCAATTTCCTGTTTTTATTCCCCAACATGTTTGTAAATAACTCAAATTTAAAAATAAAGGTCACCCATTTATTCTGACAAGCTTTTCCAGAAGTATGTGAGAAAAATCAATCCTTTCAAATAAAAAGTCTTCCTCTTTTCAGCATTTTTCTTTTCTACTTTGAATACGGTCAGAGCACAAATTCTGATATTAGTCATGCATCTTGGATAATCTCACTTCCCAGCAGTTTATGTACTAAAAATATTTATCTATTCCCTGGTCTTGATGAGCACAATAGCAATCTTTCAAAAACCCTGCAGTGGGATGTACTAAAACTTGAATTGTTGCCCTGAATCATTTCTAGCTTCAACTCAGCCTTCTGGTTGCTGAGTCAACTTGGGGATGTTTCAAGACTAGAACTGACAATTGCGTTCCCTCTGGAGGAAGTTAGGAGTGATACTAACTCACTTCTCAAGGAAAGAGGTGGCTGCTGACTATTTTTATCCTCAAGAAAGAGCGACCACTTTCCAAATTAATCCTGCAGTGAGTTGGGAAGCAGATAAGGGAGCAAGGGGTTTAGAGACAGGCACTGAAGACCAGGAAGACCAGCAGGCAGAAGCTCAGGCGCTCAGCTCAGGAATTTTGTCCCTTAACCTAAAGAAGAGTGAGTGATCAGGCCCAGGGTAAACAGACCAAGACCAGAGGTTAAGGGCAGGGTCCTCAATCAGGGGTCCTGCAAACTCAGTGTGGGGGAGGAACAAGTTTCCCTCTACCCTCAAGGTCCTTCTGGCTGGTCTAATAATCAAATGGATATAAGACAGGGGCCGGCCAGGTGGCACGGTGGTTAAGTGCTGACTTGCGAAGCCAGCGGCCCCAGTTCGGGTCCCACGTATGAGGGCCAGTGACACTGCCCTCAAAAAAAAAAAAAAAAAAGGATATAAGACAGATTAGCAAGAAAAAATTACCAAATTTAATACATACATATGTATGGGAACCCCACACACAGAAGAGAGTCAGACCCCACAGGCCAGAGAGGAGCAGAGATGGAAAAGGAAGATGGGTCTGTAAGACATCCTGAGCTAGTAATGAGATAAGGTGCCTCGGTGGCCTTGGTAAGAGTCATGGCAGGTAAGGGTCATGGCAGGATGATAAGAAGAGCAGATGCTTAGTAAATAGAAGTTTGTCCTGCCCTATGGATGAGTCATAATCACTTATTATGGGCAAGGCCCCTAATGCAAATTTTTTTAGGTAGTTAAAGGGGAGCCAGAAGTTTCTCTAGAGCCAGAGGCTAAAGTTGTCTGCAAACCACAGAGACACGTTTTGGGGTGACTCATTCTGAACCCCATCAGCTACCAGGAAGACATGTGCAACTCATTTAAGCATTCTGCATCGCTGTCCCATCCTCCATCAAGCGCATTAACACAATGTATCCCTTGGAATTGCTTTGAAGATTCTAGTATATAAACTACCTGAAAACAGGACTAGTGTCCTGTTCACAATTGTGTATCTGGCACCAAGCACTCTGCTCAATAACAAATAAGGTGTTCATTGAAAAATTTGTTGAATAAATGAACGGTGAATATAAAATGTGTAGCAGAGAGCCTACTCATGGTAGATATTTAATGAAAATTTGTTAATTAAATGGTTTGCACAAAGAGCTTGGGACTGACTGGATGCATAATGCAATAAATGATAAATATTAATAACACAAGACTGATTTGTGTAAGGGCTCACCTGAGATAAGACTCTAAATGGCAGGTGAACTGACTGGCATTCAATGTATTCTCTTTTCAAACAGCTTGGGCACTGAGGACTGAAGCTACAGGCCCCCACATACTTTGCCATCTGTGTTAATTTAACTTTAGTGTTCCAGCGCCCTCATCACACAACTTTACTATTACAGGAGGCTCTGCCCAGACAAATGGCTAAACTGTTCATGACAGAAACTGCCTGAAAAACCTACCAACTCTCCAATGGAAACCATCAGCAGACACTTTGCACCCTAAGATTCTTTTTGAATTCCTCAACTGAAAATCCTCACTAATCCTGGAGAATTGTATCACGATTCTTATCCAGTCCTCATCATGGCTCCCCTCATTGAAAGACCCTCCATAAATCAAACTCCCAATTCTAAATCAATTTCAACCTTGCCTTCCCCTTGGAGCCATTGCCAAAAGTTTGTGCAGGTAGCGTGCAGTGAGCAATCACTTCAGCTTTGTCTTTTCAATTGGTCCTGCTGGTGCTATTCAGGGAAGTTGCATTGACAAATAGAATGATAGAATGTAAGTTTTATAAAAATAGCCTCATGGCATCTGTTCCACCAAGGGCTGGATCCCCTAAATAGGTCCCCTGACAGTCATCTAGGCTTTGCTCTGAGACCTCCTGTGCTAAGACCACTCTTCTACTTCCTGCAGGGTCATTCTATCTCTGCCCAGCAATCTCCTTGTGACTTCCTGCAAATCATGGCTCTGCCCTAAAAATTCACCCAAGAACTGGTTCCTCTTCCAGAAGTCAGCTGAGAAGGAAGCCACCTGCCCTTCTCAGCCCTCAGCACAGTTACCCACAAAGCATGATCTAAAATGTCAGAGGCCTGCTCAGGAGTCTATCTCCTAACTCAAACAGGATCAGGAGTTCCCATCACTACCACCCTTTGGGAACAGAGATTCTGTATCTTCTGCCCTGTGGGGATAGTGATGCTGTAGCTTATAAAGCCAGCAGAAGAGATAATAGGTTTGGTCCCTCCTTTGTGTTAAGGTGATTCCGTACCTTCTGCCTTTGGGGAATAGTGATAGAATATCTTATGAAACCATAAAAAAAGATAATACATTTGTTGCCTCCTTGTGTTAAGGTCTGGGTATCCCTCTTCAAATACAAGCAATTTGGGGATGGGGAATATACAAAGCCTGTTCACCTTTTACAAAAAACTGCCTCTCTCCTTACCAGAGATGAACCAAGCAGTTCATGAATCCCAGGTGGTTTGAAAATATTTTATTGTTGTTCTTTCCTTATTAGGAATAATACACATTCATTATAGAAAAATATAGATAATTTTTTTAAAGGTCACCTGTACTCCATCGTCTACAGATAGCTACCTCTGTTTCTGAACATTTTTATGTATTTATTGGTCATTTGTGTTTCTGCTGGTACAAACTATCTTTTCATACTTGTGCTCATTTTTCTACTAGGATATTGTGGACAAAAAAGGGGTTCTATGGAAAGTAACCTCACAGAGTGATCTATCTAATCATAAATTCCTACCTGGGCAGGTCATGGTGGGGAGTCGTACCCCAGGCATGTAACTTTTTAGTAAAAGGTTTGTCTTTGCCTTCAGCAAGCCCTGTCCACTGTTTTTGTGCATCTGGGTTCACACACCTTTGAAAAAAGGAGTAACCACCCTCAAGAGAGCACATAATCTTATCTATCCTGTACTCCGATCCCTGCTTTGCTTTCTCCCACCTCCATGTAATCTTCCTTACGTTCACTCCTTAATTTCAAATGCATAAAAGAAACAGTCATTCTCGGGAGCATTTGAGATCTTGCTTTTCAGCAACTGTCATCAGTTTGGGCTCAAATAAACTCTTATAAAAATTTTCTACAGGTCTGGATATTTCTTACATTGGCCATACTCAGTTTCCTCTGTACTAAGTTGTAAGAGCTCTTTATATAGTAGGATATTCATCATTGTCCTGTCCTCTTCCACACTTTGTACAATTTCCTGAAGTTTAACAAGCAATGGAGGTGAGGGATCTGGACCCTACGGTAATAGAGGCAGGAAGCAGCTGGGGAAATGTCCCCACAGGTGGGTCCTGGGGACCATAGCGGGATTAAAACCTGGGAATAAACAGGGAGAGAAAACATCAAAAAGGAAGACCCAAGAATAAAGGCCCAAGGCAGAGAACCACAATAAGAAGAGACCATATATACAGAAAGAGTGTATCTAAATGGATAAGCCTGTCCAAAAGGACTTGAAGTATGGGCCTTGTCAATAATAAGATTACCACTGATCATCTCTTTTGACCCACAATATGGCAGGACAAACTTCTATTTACTCAGCATCTGCTCTTCTAATCATCCTGCCGTGACCCTTTGAAACCCCAAGGCGCCTTACCTCATCCCTAGCTCAGGATGTCTTACAGACCCAGCTTCCCTTTCTATCTCGGCTCCTCTCCGGCCTGTGGGGTCTGCCTCTCTCATGTATGTGGGGCTCTCATACACACGCATGTATTAAATGTGGTTATTTTCTCTTGCTAATCTGTCTCATGTCTATCTGAGTATTAGACCAGCTGGAAGAACCTTGAGGGTAGAGGAAACTTTGTTCCTCCCCCACAGTATCATACTAGTCCAATATATCGAAGATGAGGTTAGAACAAATGCATTAAAGACCTAAAAACAGAATCTTCTGGTAGTTACTGAATGATATACTCTACTTGTATAAGGAATAATCCCCCCCAAAAAGGAGAATATGTGATCCAAGAAGCAGGCGTGGACAGCAAATAGTGCAGGATGGTAAAATACAGATGGTTCTGGGCCGGAAATCTCCAGAGAAAAATGGAAACAAGAAATTACCTAATACATTTGATCATTTGGAGAAAACCACTAATAGGAATATACTCTGTCCAGCAGAACAAATGAGAAGACTTTAAGAATTAGTAGAAGAAAAATATGTGAGCAAAAACCAAGGCAATTAATAACGCCAGGGGGAAAAAAGAATACAGGAGAGGAAATCTTATTATAATACACTTCTTGGAGCTATAGCTAATTATATTTACATGTTATAGCAAGGAAAGATGACTGCTGAATTGACCCAAAACTGTGATGTAAGCATGTAACAGACAGGACATGGAGGAGAGAGGGAGGAAGGTAGGGAAAGAGAGAGAGAGAGAGAGAGAGAGAGAGAGAGAGAGAGAGACAGAGACAGAGACAGAGAGACAGAGACAGAGAGACAGAGAGACAGAGAGACAGAGAGAGACAGAGAGAGAGAGTCAGGGGAGGGTAATTAGTGTTGAAGAAGTAAATCTTTGTTTTCTATTATAGGACATCTGAACGATAAAAATCAAGAAATAGCAGAGTAGCAGAAAACTCTATTCATACTATAAAGAGGAAAGCAATGTAAAATTAAAGTGAGAATATTGTCACGCATCAGACTAGTGAAATCCCAAAAGTTTGGAAATACACTCCTTCGGCTAGGCTGTGGGGAAGCAGACACTTGCCGGGAAGAGTATGAACTGGCCCAATCTCTGTGGAGGATGATTTGGCCATGCCTATCAAAGTCATGAAAATGTGCATCCCTTTGAGCCAACAATGTCACGGATGGAAATGGATCCTAAAGATATATATACATTTGCAAAATAACATCTGAATATTCACTGCAGCATTTTTTTGTAAAGGAAACATTAGAAATAATGCAAATGTCCATTTGCTTTAAAAAAGGTAAAGATGAAGAAGAAGGATGCTCTATTTATTCAAATGGCATGATTAATTAAATATTTTCTTTGCTGAAGAAAGCGAGGTACAGAACGGTGTGTACCTGAGATAATCATCAGTGCGTTTGCGGGCCTGTCTGTCTGAGTCATGGGCACATGGTAAGCATGCACTGCCCTGCCCCTTATGAACTGTCAGGTCCACGTGACATGATTTGGTAACTTAATGGGAACAGAAGTGACATGTGTCACCTCTGGGAGGAAGCCAGTCAATAGCGGATAGTGTGTCACAGTCCCTGCCCCTTGCCATTGCAAGCATGACACTCCAGATGGGAAAGGCTCTGCTGTTTCACGACTCTGTGTGAGGAAAATGTGGAACAACCCAGAATGGACACAAAGCATGAGTGAGGAAGAAACCACTAAGATGTGAGGGGGGAGCAGAGTTTGCCACCCCAAAATATGCCTTTTGGGGGTGATATTGATGATTTTAAGCTGGTTAGTTTTTAAGAAATGAAAGACGTAGAAAACCCCTTTTTCTTTCCCCCTAACTGCCTAAGAGGACCTGCTCCAGGAAGGGAACTATCATTATAGATAGCTACAGCTTAACATGAACTAGGTGTGATGGAGAAGGAAGAACCTAGTAAGACTCATTTGATTAAAGGCCTGTCTGTATCCCATTGTTAAAGATGGCTCCCCGCCACACACACACACACACACACACACACACACACATACACACACACACCTTTGTTTACCAAACATTTGCTTCTCCAACTCCACATGAATTGCCTTCCTGCCCTTTGAAGCCCCAAATCATCATTCTCCACTCACAAATCACCATTCTCCTTAGCATAAGCCTCAACGGCCCATTTGCCCTAGAACCCCCTATTCTTAAGGAACCCATGTATGTACATATGTAATTACATTTGGCTATTTTCTCCTATGAATCTGCCTTATGTCAGTTTGATTATTAGACCAACCAGAAGAACTAAAAAAGAAGGAAGGAAAATGTCCCCTCCTCGGCAGATGTTTGGATTGTTACTGCAACCTATTCTGATTGACGCAGAATACTACACCACCTTTAATATATAAAAAAGGAATGGCAGAGGAAGTAAATAGATAAAGCTGTTTTCTTGTATATAGGTATACATAGAAAACTAATCACAATAAACACCTGAGGCAAGTGAAGTTGGGTAGGAACTTGGATGGAAGACAGGAGTAGAAGAGATACCCTTTACGGTACATCTTTTTGTATGTTTCATTTTAAAACCATATGGATGAATTACTTATTCAAAAACTTTAATTAGAAAAGAGATAGAAGCATCAGTACATCATTTAGAAATATGGAAGAAAATATAAGATGAAATGGCTAAAGTAGTTAAAAGTGGATATTTCTAGGGAGTGCCATCTGCGGGGAGGATTGTTACTTTCCATTTATTATTATTTAGTACTATATCATTGAAAAACTATGTGTATGCATTACTTTGATTTTTTTTAATTAAGAAAAAAACAACAACATGAAGAGTGACCAAGCTTGTGTCTTGTGAAGTGATTTTATGAGTGCTAAGCATTATCCAACTCTGTCTTGCATTAGTAGGAAGTGACATACAAATGCAAATTTTTTAATTCCTCCAAACTGCCAATGTTTTATAAACTGAATCACATCCCTTAAACTTGGTATTGATGGAAAACTACAACCAATCTTGAATGCTGTGTAGCATAAAATTCAACACAAGGATTGGTATCTGATTTCATAGTCTAGGAAAGAGGAAAACCAGAAAAGCCACAGATATTTATGCTTTTGCCAGGAAAGGCAACTTCTGCTTCAAAACATCCCCTGTCCACTACCACCACCACCTACCCAGTGTCCAAATCCGAAATCTGGAAGTCATCCTTCACTCTTCCCTCACCTTATGCCTTCTAATTCCACATCCTATAGGTTCTACCTGGAACTGGTCCACTTCTCCCCATCCCTGCTACCTGAGTCACTGCAACATCTTATCTAAGTATTCTTGTTGCTTTCTAGGATGTCCTCTTTGCTGCAACTAGAATGATCTTTTGTTGGAGAATTGGGGAAGGGGAGTATTGTGTTTTTCCAGGACCCATCAGCCCCAAGTCCAGTTGCCACTTTCAATCTGGTTGCAGGGCAGTGGAGAGAGGGGCGCAGCCCACCATCCCATGCAGGAGTCAAACTGGCAACTTTATTGTTAAGCGCACCCGTTCTAACCAACTGAGCCACCCAACCAACAAATATGACCACATCACTAAGCAGCCTAAACACTTCAATATTCCCCCACTGCCTTGGAAATAAAATCCAAACCCCTACAACAGAACCTCCATCATCTGGCCCCTGTCCACCTGTCTGCCTCATCTGTCTTCATCTCTTACTCTTATCTTCCAGCTTACTGAACTTTCAGGTTCTCGAAGGAACCAATAGCTAGCTATTTTTCTTTTCCCTCCAAGCCTTTGCACATGCTATTCTCTGTTCTCACTGCCTCAAATACTCATTCCCCCATTTAATTTTTACTCATTCTTCAGTTAAGACATCTTCCTTCCAGAAAGTCTTACCTAGAACCCTGGGTACAGGTTGATACCCCTTCCATCTGTTGCCAGAGCCCCCTGTCTCTTATCAAGCAACATCAGGCTGGACTCTGTGGAAGATACTTGTTTCTCTCTTTATCTGATCTCCTTTCTGAAGGCAAACTTTGTCTCTTTTCTTCAACATTGTATCCTCAGCTCCTGGCACATGGAATGAATTCAGTGAGTACCTGTTGGGTAACCAAAGGAACAATACTCAAATCTAGAACCAAGTCCAGGTTGATATTTGATTTTTAATCAACTAGAAAATGAATAAATATCTCTGCTTTCCTCTAGTAAGGTACGATATTAAGTCTGATAATTTCATCTTTAAAACTCCCAAATTCTCCACGTGATCCAAGTGGGTTGGTACCCGAGACATAATCAATATTAACAGTCAGTGCTTGGTTAAGAGTTGGCTCCTATAACTTAGAGTAGCATGATCTTTAAAAGAAGCAACAGATCCTCACATCATCCCATCTAAGGGACTGGTGAAAAGGTACAGATGGTGGATAAAACCTGGTGCACAAACCCCTCTGATAATTTAATAAACTCTGATATGAACAGATTACGATTGACACCTGCCACTGCTAAGTGCCTGGGGTTCTATTTGGTCTTGTAAGCAGCCAAATCTGCCTTTCATCCATTACATCTCTATTCCCCAAGGAGGTGAGATAAAAGTTTCCAGAATGAGGCATTGTTTTCTTCAGCCAAAAACCTGTAATTTCTCATTAGGCTGTCAATAGCAATATTGAAGATGGGCAATTTCATTTGAAGCCAGTTGTACAAAAAACAAATGTCACCACTGGGAATTGTACAGTGTATAATTAGGAAGCAAAGTGGTGACCTACGTACTATGAGGACAGAATAGCTAAAATATCTCTCTAGGGCGGCCCAAGTGTAGGTCTTCTCTTGAATTAGAGGATGAATTTGACCAATACCAGCCTATGAAGTTTTCAGTGCCACCGAGAAATGAGAAAAATAAAGACTTTGTGGGAGAATCTTCTAAAAGGCTAAATTTATTCTTTCTGTTTTAAGTTTTCATTATGTGCATTCAACTTTTTGGTGTTGACTCACATTTTTAATATGAAATAATGTTAAGTGGGGAAGCAATGAACAGAACAATGTGCATTCACAAGAAACTGGTAGCAAGGTTCCCTCGAGCGAACTGGAGGGCTGCTGGAAAAGGGAGGGAGAGAGAATTTTACTATATACCCTTTCAATCCTTTTGGATTTTGAATCATGGGAATGCATTATTTATTCAAAGATAAGTTAATTAATTTAAAATAAATAAGATGAATTAAAATAAATAAGATAAAATGAAATGGGAATCACATATGACAATTATTTATGTCCTTACATGGAAAAAATTTAAAAATTGGCAATTCTATATCAGACTTCAAAACAAGAAAATATTTTTAATCTATAAAATCCCAAGGTCTGGGAACTATTTCAAAATATTTTTTTTCAACAAACCAATATTACTATAACCAAATACCTTCTCACTCCAGCTAAAGGAGACATGTGTGTCAGTTTGTCCCATGGCTGGTAATGTTGATTTTGACCACTTGGTTAAGGTGGTGTTAGCCAGTTTTCTCTAAAAACTCTTTCTCCAACTTATTCCTTTTTTTTTTTTTTTTTTTAAGATTTTATTGGGGAATTGGGGGAGGGGAACAGCACTGGGGAATGGGGAAGGGGAACAGATAAGTTGCTGTCTTTTTGTTCTTCAGTGTAGTTGCAGAGGACGTTGCTTCACTGGCCCATGTTGGTATCGTCATTGCGCTCTTCCCAGATGAGGCAGATCAGTCGCCGGCCTCTGGATGGTCACTCGCCTTGGCTATTGGCAGCTCACACTGGCTGCCAGCCGCTCACACTGGCTGCGGGCCATTGCCTGTAGCCTATGGCAGCCCACTGCAGCAGGGGCTGCAGCCTACCCCGTCGCCGGGGCTTGCAGCCCAGCTCCAGGTGGAGCTGTTGTTAGCTGTAGAGGGCAGGCAGTGTCACTGGCCCTCATACATGGGATCCGAACCCAGGCACTGGTGTCCCAAGCCAGCTCTTAACCAATGCGCCACTCGATCGGCCCCTCCAACTTATTCTTATATCCTTTGTCAGTTATTTGTATGGAGACTTTGAGGCTACATAAATAACCTGTCCCTCATCACATTTTCACCACTATTTTGAGCATCCTTTGAAGACAGTGTAGGGCCATGATTCTTTCTATACGTATTACCTGACTTTCTACTGGAAGGAAGGGACTTGACTTCTGCCTGGTTTATTTGTTTACTTATTTCTTTAAATCACCATAGACTCATGAATTTTTATTTTAGTCAAAGGGTTTGAGTCCATTACTGTTATTATTTATTTTGATGCTTGTTGACCACATTTGGCTAGAGGGTGATGCTTTTTTTTTTTTTAAACTGTGGGTCACAAGCCCCAACAGCTTAATCCGGCCTGACTCTGTATCTCTAACTGAAATTCTTCCCTCTCTTCACTTATTTGGTTTTTGACTTAATCTTCGTAACCAGTCGATAAAATAAATGACTACTCACTGTTTAGTCACACCATAGGAGGAAGCTGTGCAGCATATGTCCATGAAATAGCCAGCAGCTCATTGTCATGCAGGCATAGTTGCAACATTGGAGAACAGAAGATTTTATATGAGGGATAAATCTTTTAGGCAAAGGCTAAAAATGAATCGCTCACTTGGTGTAAATCTTGGCAATGCATGTATACTCCTCAAGTCCATGAGTTCATTACCTAATGTGACAAACCCATTTTGTAACACATATGCAAGGAAAAAAACAAATGAACAAAGCTTCAATAGTTCATCTTTTACATCATCCCTGCTTAAGCATTGTTCCATTAGTACAAATATAATAATTGAGAGCAAACCAACAGTGAGGAAGTAGAATGATCTGTCTCATTCACTCTAAGTATTTCCTTGAGTAAATATAATATGTAACAGAGATAAATCTTTCATACAACGTAGAGGTGAAAACAGAAATAACAGTTAATCTTCTGGGCATCAAACTAATAGGCCTAATATTTTTCTAGGTACCAGATTATTTGTTTCTTCAGCCAGTCTCCACTGATGTTTTGAATCTCTGGTTGTCAATCTTGACTGCCTTTTGCAATCACCACTTGAACTTGAAAAAACATTCTGAGGCTTGTATCCCATTCCGGGAGATTCTGATGTAATTGGTCTGGGGTGCTACCTGGATATGGGGCTTTTGTTTTTTAAGCTCCTGAGACTTTAGCATACAACCAAGTTTGAGAACCACTGGTTTAAACCACTTTGTCCTCCTCCTACAGTGTCTAGCATGGTGCCTGGTGGCAAGTGGCGCTCAAAATGAATAAATAATGTTGTGTTTTTCAGGAAGGAAGAAAGCAGACTCACAACACAAACTCTCCTGGAACAGATAACACGGAGGAAGCAAGCCCCGCCAAGCAATTGGGTGAGGACACTCACTGCCTCTGGCTGCCAGGTCTCTCTGAACTCTAGAAAAGTGTGTCCACACGGAGATGCAGGTACTGTGCAGCCAAGTCCCGAAGGCCTCAGAAGTTATAAGTTCATTAAGAAGTTCAGGGGTGCCAGGCTGTGTTTTGCTTCGTGAGGCAGAGGTTGAAAAGATAGGTGTGGGAACTTCAAGCTCTGTCCCAAGTCTGGTCGACTTTAGAGTCAATCTTTCTTCGGCTCCAGATTGCAGTGTGACAGCAATTCCTGCTTGGGGTGATGGGCACAAACGGCGAGGGGCTCCACAGCCAGCAGGGCTAGGCCTGCGTTGCCCAGGGGGTGGAACCAAGCCTCCAGCGCTGGGAGCGCAAGTCGCAGCGCAGCTACCCAGGGCTGCACGTGGCTTGGTGGGCGGGGCTTGGTGGGAGGACACGGGGGGCAGACTACAAGTCCCGGCATGTCTCGGGCAGCCAGGCCCAGACATGCGCAGTGGTTCTCGGGGGTGGCGGGGCGGGTCCTCCCAGGCCGTCCGCGGAGGCCCGGGGCTCCCGGTTAGGGGTGGCCTCAGCCATTGGCGGAGAGGCGGGAGGGGTGGGGCCCTCGGGCGCCGCTGCGGGTAAAGCCGATCGGGCGGAGGCCGGCGGCCAGTGGCCCGTGGGAGAGGCGCGCGGTGGGCTGCTGCATTTCGGCCTGGGCATGGCAGCGTCGCCCCTGAAAGTGTGCATCGTGGGATCGGGGAACTGGTGAGCTGCACCTCCAGGAAGCGCCTGTCCGGGACGGGCTCGGGACGCGCGCCCCCGCCGCGGCGTGGGCCCCGCGCAGCGCGCTCCGGGAGGGACTGGGCGCGCGCGTCCGGGGAGGTGGGGCGTGGGCGCCCGCCCGGGAGGCGCTGGGTCCGCGGGCCCGCAGGGGGCAGCGCGCCCACCGGCACCTGCCTGCGCGCCGGGCGCACGGGGGCACCTGCTCTGCGCGCCCCGCTGTTTGGCGCAACACGCCGAGGGGGTTCTCCGTTCTCGTCGGTGGATCGCCCGGGTAGAGGAATGGAAGGAGGCCCCAGCATTCGAACTGTCGTGTCGATAAACGAGAGGAAAAAAAAAAGGTGGAGAGAGCGCACAGCCAGGCGCCCTTGCTATCCAGGTCGCGGGCGGCACTGCGCTGCCCTTCAAAGTGCGGCTCTCGCCCCCGCCGCCGGTAACGTCTCCTGCCTGAGTCACGTTGTGTCAGGAGGACAGTCCAGCCTCCACCGGGCCTGGCACCCCGAATTCTCCCGTGGGGAGGTGTTTCCACCGGGCCTGGCACCCCGAATTCTCCCGTGGGGAGGTGTTTGCGCAGCTTTGCGTCTCTCCTAGGCTTGGCCTTTAACCTTCATAAACCATTTTGCGCCCGACGCTCTTCTAAGCGCTCTATAAATGTCACCTTTTTTAGTTCCCTATAATTACCAGACTCACACAGTGGGATGCTCGGGTGTGTGGGGGTGAATGAAGGGGGCGGAGAGGCAGCATGCAGTATAGCACCTGATATTTTCCATCTGTTTTTCCATGGCCCCGGCACTACTTTTCCCACAACTGAGGGGCTGGGATAGACGATTCAGAGGGATGTGCTTTCAGTGCTTCTGATTTCCTGGGGCCTGACTGACACTCATCACGGCTGAGGCTTCGACGCGCGCCGTAGCGCTTGGTACTAGCTACTTAGTCTCCAAGACTTGGCTCAGAAAGTACTTCTTGGAGGAAACCTTAGCCGGTTCTTGACTTTCCCATCCCAGCAAGTCCAGGGGTCCCTCCAGGCCCCCCTGTGGCTGACCTATCACGGCAAGGGAATGATTTGTTTCATTATCTGTTTCTACTCTTCCCCATTTCAGCGCTTGAGCACAGCATGTACTCCTAGTGCCTTGCATATGCTAAATAAATATTAAGGGAAGGTCTGAAAACTGTTTTTTCAAGTGTAATGATCTTTGATTAGGTAATATATTCAGGTTGTTTAAAAACCAAAAGGTACAGGACCAGCCGAGTGGCGTGGTGGTTAAGCGCTGGCTTGGGAAGCCAGCTGCCCCGGTTCGGATCCCACATATGAGGGCCAGTGACACTACCCTCAAAAAAAAGAAAAAAAAAGGTACAAAAAAAACAAAACAAAACAAAACGTGAAATGTCTCTCACCTGCACTTGTGCCCCAGTGTACCTCCTGGAGGAAAACCAGTATTATCAGTTTCTTCTGTCCTTTCTGGAGGAATGCCATCAGATACAAAAGAATGTTTATATGTATTCCTTTCCCCCTCTGCCCTGTAAATACTAGGATATTACGCACTTTTCTGTAAACAGCAACAAAACGTTCTGCACAACATTTAGTGGAGTTGGTAACTATTCATTGCAGAGCTTCATTTGAACTTTCAGACTGGCTTTGCCAGTTTTCATCCCAAGGTCACTAGAGTGAGATGTCAGGTGCCCTGTTGTCCATGGGACTGGAAAACACCCCTTTAGCGCGTGTTCTTTTGACATTAGTATCCTTTTCTGTAAAAAGACACAGAACCACAGGTGACAGCTCCTTTTCCTAACTTGCAAGGTGCAGTGGAAGTAGCACAGCTTTGCCACGCTGGATTCAGGCCTGGAGTAAAGAGCAGAGAAGTGAACCTCCTGCCCCCTCTGCTGGGGTTTGGCTGCCTTCCCGCGGCTTCTCCCGCTGTACTTGACTGCTTTCTTGGCCCGCTGCAGCCCAAGGAAATGGAGTAGAACTTGGCCAGTGACACTGGAGCAAAGCAATTGAGAAATGTGCCATACCGATGGTTTGGGCTGGCTGCCTGGCTCCATTAATTATGGGATCCGATGGGAACAGTTGCCGGCTTCCTTGCAACTGCTGTTTGTGCAGAACCACTCCTGTCCTCGAGAGAGAATCATGACCTCACCAGAGATTCAGGAACTTAGGGACCCATTGCATGTTCAGCCCAGATCAGCAGACATTTGCGTGTTTGCCTTGTGTAGGTATTGTGGCCTTTCTGGGGAGAGACACAACTGGATACAATCCCTGCCTTTAAGAATGTAGCTTCAGGTCTGAGATGGAGAGGGACTTGGAAGAGAAGTTCAAAAGAAATGGAAAGTGGAATGTGATCTATCTGTCACCAGTTTAGAGGTTAAATTTTACAGAGTTTCTTAAAATATGGTCCAAATGCCACTTGCATCACCATTACCACTGAAGCTAGACTTGCTGAGTCATATTTCCCTGAGGGTGGGACAGATTTTTCCTTCAGTGACTTGAGTCTTGCTAATTTTAAAACACATAACCAAGAGATAGATCTACCCTTTCAGATACGGGCTTCACTGCAGGAATTCCAAGGTGTTTAAGCAGTGTTTACACTTGGCCCTTTGAATTAGCTCAGAATACTTGCGTAAGTGAAGGTGTCACATCTAAGCTCCTAGCTTCAAGGGGTTGTCACCCTCACATTGAGTGCCTTCCCCATGTAAAGGGTCAATGGCAATACAGATACCAGAAGACTGAATCTAGCTGACTTTCCAGGGAGCTCCAGCGAGAACAGACATGTGAGGGAAAGTAAACGGGTTGTGTAACACGCCCTTGTTCTGTCCTTTGGCACCTCCTTTCCTCTAGGACAGGTCAGGGAGAGGAAGGAGGCTGGAGGGGCCTCATGCATCCAGCCCAGCCCCGTATGCTGCACACCACTGGCTGTGCAGGGAGCTACTTCCTAAACTGCCTGGCTTTTTATGGCCCCAGTGGCTCAGAAAAAAAAAAAAAAAAAAGGAACACACAAAAAACTAAAAAGCTTTTTCAGTAACTCCAAAGGTGAAACAAAGTTTCTTCATCAGAACCTTGGGACGATCATGCAGACACAGTGCAAGATCCAGTTCTGGAACTAAAATTTCAGGGCTTTCTTTACAGCCAAACCTCTGTGCTAGCCAGCCTATGTCCCAGACCTCCTTTGGAGGCAGAGTAATGCAGCACGTGGTATAAGGAGGGCTTGGGGTTCCCTGGGTTTCTACCGTGGCAGCTCTGAGGCCTTGAGCAAACTGCTTCTCTCCAGAAATCATTGCTTATAGCACTGGTACCTGCTGTCTAGGATTATGGTTAAAATTAAAAGAGATGATCCAGGGAGTGCAAGAGATGATCCAGGGAGTGCAAGCTAACAATCAGTGTCACCTGTTATTATTATTGTTATTCGTTTCATCATCCTTGACTAGTACCATCAAGTAACAAAATGCACCCAGTTGAAGTTTGGCCCAAGCATAGAGGCAGAGAGGCAGAGAGAGGACAAAAAACAAGGAGCATAACGGATATGCAGCTGGAGTTGTTTATCTCTTGCCCTTGTTTTCACCGTCTCCACAGCCTGAGGCCTGAGACTGAATGTCAGAGAGACTCGGCCTATTTTGCTCTGGTGATGGCCGCTGGATGTGTGTGACTTTTCTGTTTTGGTCTGCTGGCACACCCTGAATGCAGCGCCGCGGCTCTTTGTCCACCTGTGTCAGCTTTTGGTGCTACTGTTTCTGTCCTGATTCTCGCTACCCTCCGTCCTGGAGAGCCCAGAAACAGTTTGAATGTCTGAATCAGCGCTGTCAGAAATAATCCCTTCCCTGTTGACAGGCAGCACTGACACGCCTCTTCTTTGGAAGCTGGAGGGAGACTTTCATGATGGGTTAGGGCTGAACTGGGAAAGGACCCAGAGTTCCCTCCTGAACCACAGTGAGAAAGTTTGTACAATTAAAAAAATATGATAGTCCCTGATACTTAGTCACCTGTTGCCATCACACCACTCCCCCCGACCCACGCACCCCCACCCCCACCCCCACACACACCTGTCACCTCCTCCATCATTCTTCTCTTCTACTTCCTCCCCTCCTATAAGAAGGATAATCATGGTAATAGTTACCACTTACTGGTCATTTTCTGTGTCTCAGGTACATGATTTCATGTAGCTAAGTCTCATAACAAGCCTGTGCGATACTCTTATTAGCCCTATATTAGATGACAAAACTGAGATATAGAGAAAACTTTTCAAGGTCACTGGTTAATAAGATGAAGTTGAAACCCAGACCTGTCCAATGTCTATGTTTCTGTAAGTTCTTATCATTTTCAGTGAGAAGCATACTTTAAAAAAAAAAAAAAGATTTTATTGGAGAATTGGGAAAGAGGAACAGCTAAGTTGTTGTCTTTCAGTCTTAGTTGTGGAGGACGCAGCTAGCTCAGCCCCAAGTCCAGTCGGCAGCTCAGCAGCAGCGCAGCTCACGTGCAACCCGCTGGCCCATGTGGGAATCGAACCGGCGATCCTGTTACTCAGAGCTCATGCTCTTAACCAGCTGAGCCACTTGGCCAGTCCCAAGAAGCATACTTTTAGCCGAGGACAAATTTCATTGTCATAAACATACTGAGGAGGTTATCCTCTCAACTCTTCCACTTAAGAAAAATCGAATTGAAATGAGGCCTTAAAAATTGTCATGTTCAGTTTCTCTCCAAAACAGGCATCCCTTATTTTGTAGACTTGACAGATGATCATTGCTTACTATTTTTAATGCAACTGATTTTAAAATTAATCTTAGAAAAAAAATGTTAGTCTTATATTTGAGTGAAAAATCTTTCACTTCCAATTTACACCGATTAATCTCAGAGCAATGCCTGCGTGAACCCACTCTTTTCTATGACATATCCCTTTGAATAGAAATGTCCACTAAATTTTCTCTGTGGCAGGCCAGGTGGTATCCCCATGTCTCTCAGTGGCTGTTGGTGGGAGCTGGTTTCCAGGGTCCTTACCATCCAGCTCACTCTTCTCTCCCTTTCTTCCTCCACTTATCCCTCACTTGGTGATGTCAAGAGCTGAGCTCAGTGGGCCAGACGTCTTCTGGGTCCCCTTAAGGTTATACTGGTGGCAGTTTGCCACCATCCTACTTTGGGGCCTTAAAGATTCCACAGTTGGGAGCTGGGGGCTGAAGCAGTTATCTGTTGCTCTTTAACCATTTGCCCCAACATAATGCCTTCAAACAGCAGTCATTTATTGGCTCATGATTCTGGGGGTCAACAATTTGAGCTGACTAAGCCAGTCTAGCCTGGGCTCCCCCATAAGGCTGTGGTCAGGTGGCAGCAGGTTGGCTGGGGCTCTTGGTCCTAGATGACCTTCTTCACGTGTCTGATAGTGGGCAAGTTTTGGCCAGGCTGACAGCAGTGACTGAGCTACGCTCATTCTGCAAATGGCTAGCTCGGGCTTCTCCATGTGATGGCTGGATTCCAACAATGGCAGGAGAGAGCTCATAATTACCTCACATAAGTGGGATCATACAGTGTTTGTCTTTTTGCAGCTGGCTTATTTCACTTAGTATACTGTCCTCAGGGTTCATCTGTGTTGTAGCATGTGTTAGAATTTCCTTCCTTTTAAGGCTGCATAATATTCCATTCCATGTGTGTAGCATATCGTGTGTATCAATTCATCTGTCAATGGATACTTGGGTTGCTTCCACCTTTTGGCTGTTGTGAATAATGCTCTGAACACGGCATACAAGGATCTGTTCAAGTCCCCACTTCAATTCTTTTGGATACATACCCCAAAGTGGAATTGTTGGACTGTATGGTAGTTCTATATTTGGTTTTGTAAGGAACCACTATACTGTTTTCCATAGTAGCTGCACCATTTTCCATCCCCACCAGCAATGCAAAAAGGTTCCAGTCTCCACACATCCTCGCTAACATTTGTTATTTTCTGGTTTTATTTTCATTCTTTATTTTTTTACATACCACCTCACACACACCTAACGGGTGTGTGAGGTGGTGTGTATTTTGTTGAGTATTACATATGATCATGTGGCATGTACAATTTTGTATCCTGTTTTTTATTAAAGGTAACATTCTATTTTAAACTTTTCCTCTGCAGTTTAAACTCTGATAGAAAGGCTTTTTTTTTTTTTTTGGTCTCCTCTCCCTCCTTTCCTTTTTGTGAAGTTGTTCATATTAATCTTTATTCCTCTGTGGTTCCTTCCTTTGATTTTAAGCTTAGAAAACTTCCCTATCCAGAGATCAAATAAACATTCACCAAGTTGAATCTATCTTTAAAATGCTTCAATTTTCACATTTGTATCTAATACTCTGGCATTTGATTGTGCTTTAAAAGCCCTTTAACTGCCAAGAATCATACAAAATGTTAATAGTGGTTCTCCCCAGGTGGCAAGATTATTCATAATTGCTTTTTATCCTTTCATGCATTGCTTTTAGAGGTAAAAAAAAAAAAAGTGGATGTTATTTAAACCAAAACGGAACAGCCCCTCCCCTTAGATCCACAGTCAGTATCAGCAAGCTCTAGGGGAAAAGGGCATGGCATGCGGAGAACCTGCCTGAACCCTGCTCATTCTCCTCCCTGTGCCCCAGTTTCTTCCTGCTAAAAAGATGGGTGGACTATCAGATCCTTTCTGACCCAGAAAGATTCTGCACCTTGGGAAGCCGTGTGGGCCACCAGAATTCTGTTTGGTTCAGGCCTGACTTGATAGGCGGCCATTCCTTGGGTGATGTAACCTGATTAAAATATTACACGTTTTTAGAGAGGGAGGGGCAAGAAGGCTGGGTTGCCATGTTGGAGGTTAGGACCTCCAGCTAGTGGGTGTCCATCCTGCTGGGACTCAGCAGAGTATTGAAGACGCAAGACATGTCCTGGGCTACAGAGCTCTGCTTTTCCACGAGCCATGTGCGTGACCTCAAGGCTTCAGTTTCGTCATGTAAAAAATGGGGATAATAATAGTACCTGCTTGGGAGGGCTGTAGGGCTGTCAAGGCTTTAAAAAGATAAAGTGGGCAAGATTTTTATATTTAAAATAGTGCTACAACGGTAATATATAAATGTACCGAGGGCCGGCCCAGTGGCGCAGTGGTTAAGCACTGGTTTGGGAAGCCAGCGGCTCTGGTTTGGGTCCCACATGTGAGGGCGAGTGACACTGCCCTAAAAAAAAAAAAAAAAAATATCGAATCAGCACACTCTACAGCTTAAACTTACACAGTGTTATGTATCAATTATATTTCAATAAAAACAATAACAACACACAGTGCCCAACACCTGGGAGGCAGCAAATCAATCCTGACTGTTCCTGCCCATCCTTAGCCCTCTCTCGCCTCCGCCTGGTCCTTGCCCTCTTCACCTTCTGGTCCCTCCCAACCCTGTCCCATCCTCTCTGTCCTCTTGGTCTCCCCTCCCCACTTCTCCCTCACTGTCTCCCCTCCCTCTTTTTCCCTTAACGTATCCCCTCCTCTTTCTCCTTTCCCCTCCTCTCCCTACAAAATTGGCTCTAGGAAAAAACAGAAGATAATATTCATGTCCCTGTTCCTACATCTTTGCTCCAGGGGCCCCTTTCTCTGCCTGGAAGGCTCCCCACCCCCACCCTTAGGCAAGGCCCTCAGCCTTCCGGGTTCAGCCCTACCTGCACTTCCTCCCAGCTCTACCTGACCTTCCTGATGTCTGCCAAGCAGCTGTCGTTCTGTCACCTGGTTAGCCACTTGGGTCATCAGTGGTACAATTACATTTCTTTGTGTGCTTGCTAGGCAACATTAATCTTCGTGAGGTGGGGACTTGTCCGCTTTATTCCCTGTATCCCCTGTGCCCAGCACAGTGTCTGCCCTTCATAAGTGTTCAATATGTATTTTCAACAAATGTCACCTGTACACCAGCGCGAATGTAAAAGAGCAGAAAGTATGGGCTATGGAAATAGATCTGCCTTAGAACTGCTGGCTCTAGGTGGACAGAGTGACTTTGGGTAACCTGTTTACTCTCTGAGATCACCTTCTTCACCTGTAAAGTGGGGATAATGTGTACCTCTCTTGGGGCCGATGTAAAGATTAAGTGAGATCTTATATCGGGTGCCCGGTACATAGCTGTCGCAGGAACATTATTCTTCCCCTTGTCTCTTTTGAATTTCATTTGCACAGCATTTTAGAAGTTGTGAATTAGTTGATATTTTGAGGCCCAACACTTAGTATGATTCATAATTTCGTGGGAAATGTGATTTTTTTATAGCCATGTAAAGATCCAGAACTAGCCATCAGCAGACCTGAGTCCCTCCCCAGGTAGTTCTGCAACTACCTGTTTCTTTCTGTGACACAAAGTCAGAGTGACTCAGAGCCTCATGTGTCTTAATCTGCAAGGCCAAGCGTTTGGATAGGATTAAACCGTTATCCTGCAGATACTGCCTGCCCTTGTGGCTTTGGTTCATCTGCTTCACACCTGTACTATTATTTTCTTATATGCTTTCTTTCAAAGTTGCCTTTAAAAGAAAACTTTATATCACTTCTGTAAATGTCATAAGTACAAGGGAACAACAACAACCAGCAGAATGAAAACACAGAAATAGGACAGAACCCTGGACAGATCCTCCTGCCTGCCTCGGATACTCCTACCTGCCTCGGATACTCCTACCTGCTGAGGAGAGTCTGAGACCTCCTCATACTTTGTGCAGAAGGGAAATTAGCATGGCTGGAGAGATGGTAACAACATCACAGCCTTCAAATGAGACGGTCTACACTCAGAAGGGCCACGGGAGTTGAAAAGGGGCACAAGTGAGTCAGTGTCATTTGGTGCTATGTGTTGGGGCAGCACTCAGCCACTGGGGGTACCCCTGGTACCCATTCCTCACTGTGGAAAACGCTGGTCTAGATCATAGACCTGGAAGGGACCTTAGAGGTTGTCTGCCCCACCTGTCATAAGTAAATAGATGAGCTGAGCCAGGTGTAGACACGGCTGCTCATGCCCTTGACTCAGTGCAAGGATCCAATCCTGACTGTGTGTGTGCAGTGGCACCACCACCCCTAAAGCATAAAGAACTCTACCATGTGGCGGTGAGACCTCAAGCCCAACCACGACCCAACTATACACGTGGTCTTTGCAGACTGAGTCAGTGCTTTTATTTTAAGCCCAGTTCTCACATGTTTATGCATATTTTGGGCTGGCCCTCTGAGGCCAATCGCTTTTTTTTTTTTAGAACAGGGTATGTCACTTATCAGTAGAGTCCAGCCCCTTCGAAACACTCGAGTTCCTCCAAAACACCCCCTTTGCTCTGCTCGACCCTGTTCCTTCCCATTGGTCAGAAGTACTCACACATATGTAATGAACACACCTAGTACCTTTTCAGAGCCAAAATGGAGTTTTACCTGAGGCATATACATTTTTTAAAAAGCTTTACTGAGGTATAACTGATATATAAAACCACTGGAAATATTTAATGTATACAGTTGGATAGGTTTGGAGATGTGAAAATACCCGTGAGACCACTGCCACAATTGAGATAATAAACATCCATCACCTCCAAAAGTTTCCTTCTGCCCCTTCCCCCATTTTCGGTGGTAAGAACACTCAGTGTGATGTTAGCGGTGGGCTTGTCACATATGGCTTTTATTGTTGTGGATTATACTTTCTGAGGTTTTATAAACGACAGTGAAAGGTGAACGGCAAAAAAATCATCTTTGGTTCAATGTGGAGATTGTACGAGATTGGAGAAGAGATTAAGACAAAACAAATATAATGTTTTAAATCCTGATTTCCAAGAAAAAGAAAAAGATAACATTGTATAAGTTATTGTATACAGTGTATAACACTGTATAAGTATAGAACGGGCCGGCAGAGTGGCGCAGTGGTTGAGAGCTGGCTTGAGATGCCAGCTGCCCAGGTTCGGATCCCACATATGAGGGCTAGTGACACTGCCCTCTTTTAAAAAAAAGAAAAGAAAGAAAGAGCAAGACTAGGTCTAACAGGCATTAGAATCTTTTTGTTCCTCTCCGTGGAACATTTGTCCTTGAATCTTCTTCCCTCAACCCTGATCACCCTCCTTACCGCCTCTCTCCAACCCCCTTTTCTGAGTGGCAGATCCAACATCTTGGCCCAGAATTACCTGGAGTTTCCTCCAGTTGGTGTTTGGTGCATATGCCTTAGCGATTCTTGCAAGAGCCCACCCTCCCCCAACTCTGCTGCTTAAAATAATAAGCATTTATTGTGTCTTATGAGTCTGGATCAGCTGGTGGTTCTTAGCTTGGCCGGGCTCACTCATGTGTCTGCGGTTAGCTGCGGACGGGGCTCAAGGTCTCTTTGTCTGCTCTTCCCACCCCAACTTCTGAAGCCCTTTGTGTTTCTCAGCAGAGATATGGTCTTCCTCGCATCCCCATGTCTTCCCCCTGTACCCCAGGTGGGTCAGTCCTTCATGGATCTCTCAACAGAAGGTCCAGCATGGAAGACTGCTCACGGATTAACATAGCTTGCAGTCAAGTCCTTTGTTAATGTCCATCACGGTTTACCCTTCAATCACTTCCCCCTTCGCTTCCCTTCACTTCTCATCCCACACAGAACTGTGAATTCCTATGACCTTATGTATCTCTCTAAGGGAGCAGTAAGCTTTGGAGAGCAAAGGCATTGCTTTTTCTCTGTTGTGTCAACAGCATCTAGCCCGATGCAATGCATACAGTAGGGACTCAGTAAATATTGGGTAACTAAGATAAATGAGTGAGGGAACAAATGATTGAATGAAGTTATTGATGAAACCAAGGAGGACGCAAAATGAGGTCCTGATGACCTTACATGAGTAAATAATATAACTGGACTTTCCCTTACTTATTTTTGTGCCGTCATTTTAAGCCCCATTGAACCCCAAAGGATGTACAGACATGATCCGGTGGGCTTAGTTCTTAAAAATTCCAATTTTTGTGTAAATTTTCTTAACTAATTTCAGCAGATGCTACAGGTTTGCTTTTGGTGGCAAATGCTTGGCTTCCCCAAGAGGGGCCTATCAAGAGAATAGCAGGTATATTCCACTGAGATCATGGGGAGGTGTCTTGTGGTTCTGGTTTATTTTCCCCACTTGGCTTACTGAACGGGGATTCCTAGTGTCTTAGAAACATCCCCTCAGTTTGCTGAGCTCCCCAGAATCCTACTTGCTCTCACTGGCTTTGTGTGAGTTACTTAATCCCATGGAACACTGTGAGCCTGAGTCGTGATCTCCCTGTGAGCTGTGTGAGCAGCTATTTCCAAGATTAGAATAAAGGTGAGCATGATGGTGGGGAGATTCCTGGCTTCTTTTTTTACAGAGTGTCAGAAGGAGAATTGGATTCATGGGTATTTAGTTAATAAACTGCCCTGCTGGCATAGAATAAGAATTTTACCGATAAATCCCCAGAGCTTTGATACGTGTATTTGCAACTATTCTGTGAGAAAGGAGAGCCCCAAAGTTCTAGCTGATTATGCGGAGGAGTGGTTCTCAGTCCCCGGCTGCACATTTGTCTCTGGGGAGCTTTAAAAACTGCAGTGTACACCTGTACACAGCTGACGCTGAATAATACTGTCAACTATAATTATATATATACATGTATATAGTCACAGGCTATGGAGCACAGCATAGGGACTAGAGTCAATGGAATTGTAACAGCTATATAGGATGTCAGAGGGGTAGTAGATTGGGGGGATTATCGCTTTGTGAGGGGGCTAAATGTGTAACTATTACATTGTTTTGTACACCTGAAACTAATAAAAAAAATTTTATCTTAAAAAATACCCCCCCAAAAAAAACCCCTGCTGAGCCTGATCCCACTCCAGAGGTACAGACTTCATTGGTCTGAGGTGTGGCCCAGGACTCAGGATTTTTAAATCTCCCAGGTAATCCTACTATGCAGCCAAAGCTGAGAACCACTGTCTTAGTTTATGCATTCTATCTCAGGAACAGGAAAATAATTCTCATACAGAAAAATTATTTGGATTTTCCTGGTTGTTAAAGTGCAAAGGTTTATATGCTGGGATGAATTAGAGTTGGCTTAGAAACTGAGATTTATCGGAGACTAGAGATAAAGATCTCCAATATGTTCATCTGTATGAGCTTGGTCCTGCCCCCTTCTGTTATCACTCCTTACTCCATTTCAACAAATCATCTTGAGAATTGACTGTAATATAAGATTGTAAAAGTAGGAATGCAGCAAGTCCCTATTTTCAGATTTCTTCTAAATTCCTTAGATTTGATTCATAGCAGATATTCTGTTGTTTTTGAATGGGCTCATTAATTTCATGAACTCATCCTAGAAAAAGTGCTACATACCTCATTGTTGAATATCACTACGGTCTCCTTTAAAGTACTCCCCTTTGGAAGCTATGAACCGACGCCAGCACCTAGTCCGCCCTTCAGAGCAGTTTTGGAACTCTTTTCTGGAATGGCCATCAGAGCTGTGGTCATATTACCCTTGATGTTGTGAATGTCACCAAAGTGTCTTCCTTTCAATATTTCCTTTATCTTCGGGTAAAGAAAGAAGTCATTGGGGGCCAGATCAGGTGAGTAGCGAGGGTGTTCAAATACAGTTATTTGTTTACTGGCTAAAAACTCCCTCACAGACAGTGCCTTGTGAGCTGGTGCATTGTCATGATGCAAAAACCATGAATTGTTGGCAAAAAGTTCAGGTCATCTAACTTTTTCATGCAGCCTTTTCAGCACTTCCAAATAGTAAACTTGGTTAACTGTTTGTCCAGTGGGTACAAATTCATAAAATAATCTCTCTAATATCAAAAAAAGGTTAGCAATATCATTGCAATGAGTTCGCGAACTTAATTATCTGACCTCATGCAGTGTATTGTCATCGGTGAAGGAATGTAAAGGAATTTTGTTATAGTTTTTAAAATGTAACTGTGATGAAAAACCAGCCTTCAGTTTTCAGAAAATATTTATGAATTAATCTATAGAATTGCCTCTCTAATTATTGTAACTGGGTCACCGTGTAAGCCTATCTTTTTAAATGTTATATATTTTAAAAGTATTTTTACTTGGTGGAAGAAAATTCCTTGCTGTATTTATAGCTTCTCTTTTAGAAAAGCTTTCATCCTTAAATTGTTGTATTCATACACTTGGAAGACATTTAAAACAAGTTTTTATTCCTGCAGTAGAGCCTGCAGAAGCTAATACAAGGAACACTGGTATTTTGACAAAATACTTGTGTAAATTTGGATACTGTATTAAAACTATTGTTTTAAGTTCTGCATAAAATTGAGTATCAAATATCTGTGTTCATCTTAGCAATGGTGATACATTACTTAATCTCAAAAAAGGTTTTCTTGAGAAAATTGCATAATAAAATTACTGTTTTATAATCTTCAATAACTACATTTCACCAAACTGAGAATTCATCTGTTTCTTGTTAGAAAACGTAATGACTACCCTAACTCATGAATTTGCAAGGTGCTGTTTATGGTTCTTCCATTTGTTCCTCACACCAGAAAAGTTGTCTAAGAAACTATTTCTTCCATTCAAAGTCCTGTAGGAGAAGCTGATTGGCTCAACCGGGATCAGGTGCCCACCCTCCGACCAATCAGTGGCCCAGTCAGCGGGGTCTTGGCCTACTGTGCATTTGACACATCTGAGATGAATGCTGGTGCCTGGGCTGACCATGAACACCTCTGCCCCGGTGACCAGCTGCCCACCTGCCATCCTTTTCTCCAAGACTGGCATTAACTGGCTGGAGTACCTTCTCTTCCCCTATGGGAAAGCCTATAGGAGACTGATTCATTACCACAATATGTTTGGGGAATAGATTTACAGAAAAATGGGAGCTTGCGGGGCTAGAGGCCAGCTGGATGTCTGCTGCGGGGACCCAGAACCTGGGTTCTTACTCTGTTCCTTTTCTGGAATCCACTCTAGTTCTTGTCTTTCCATTATGATTGCTACCTTGGGCCTGTTGCAGTTCAGCAGAACACAAATTATTGTACGGTAGCTACATTTAATCTCCTTGATGAATCTGAAATATTGCCTGAAAATCTTAGAGAACACCCTTACGTGTTGCCATCTTTTAGGTGGATTTCTTTTTTTTTTTTTCCAAAGCCAAAACATTTTGAGTCTGTCACAGGACGATAGCAATGGCAAAAACATTGACAATTCATTGGCAGTTCATGGTTCAGTTCTCCCATCTAACGGTACAGGTTCTATCAGATGCGACATCCCAAAAGCATGAGCTGGCTGTGTGAAAGCCATATGCACTCCTCTAGACCACTACACAGGTCACAATATATTTATAAGCTTTAACCAACTTAACTAAATGTGCATGTGCTGAGGACTTTGCCACTGTGCTTGTGGTCCATTGGTGGTGGTTGTTCCTATTATGACCTTCACCACCCAAAGCCCCATCTCTACATTCCTTTTTTTCATATATACACTCTGTAACAATATTGGAGTCTTCATCTCATTGAACGAATCTCATTGCCTTGGCAATGGTAGCCCCTCATGGTGCCGCTGATTCTTAGGTAGATTTCTCTGCTGCCTGTGATACTCTCTTCTAACATAGGTTGATGCTCACTAGTTTCAAGGGGTGGTGCATTTTGACCTTGTACCAAATTCTGGGATGTTCCTGCTCACCAGGGTGGTATTTCCAGGAGAAAAACAACTAAATGTCAAATGGCTTGTGGCTGATACAACATCCCATCTTTAGTTACAAGCTCAGTGCTTGAATCAGAGTCAGAACGTGAGTCTTAGTCTTCTGAATTAGAATCTAATGTATTTTCTCTTCAGCCCAAGTGAGGTTAATTTTTTTTTTTTGTCCACTGTTTCCTTTGTAGGGGTTCAGCTGTGGCAAAAATAATTGGTAATAATGTCAAGAATCTTCACAAGTTTGCTTCCACAGTCAAGATGTGGGTCTTTGAAGAAACAGTTAATGGAAGAAAACTGACAGACATCATAAATAATGACCATGAAAATGTAAAATATCTACCTGGACACAAGCTGCCAGAAAATGTGGTAAGGCTTTAGGATGCAAGGTCCATTCGGTTAATTCTGAAAGTTACGCGTGGCTGAGTCAGCACTTGGAACTTGGGGAAATATAAAAGCCACTTCCCACTTCCACTGTCCCTTTGTCCTCCCAAGTTCTTTGCATGGTCGGTTTTGGTTTTCTGGACTCTGAACAATGGGCTTTGAATTTAGTTTGCTAGGGCTGCCATGACAAAGTCCAATCAACCAGGTGGCTTAAACAACAGAAATTTATTGTCTCACAACTCTGGAGGCTTCAAGTCCAAGCTCAAGGTGTCAGCAGGGTTGGTTTCTTCCGAAGCTCTTTCCTTGATTCGTAGATGGCCACCTTCTCCCTGTGTCTTCACATGGTCTTCCTTTCTATGTGACCCGCGTTCTCATCGGCTCTTATAAGGACACCAGTCATGTTGTATTTGGGGCCATCCTAATAACCTCATTTTAACTTAATTACCTCTGTAATGACCCTGTATCCAAGTACAGTCATATTCTGAGATACTAGGGTACTCATGAATTTTGGGGGGACACAGTACAGCCCATAGCAGGTTACTTGCTTGGCATTCCAAGTACAGGCCACATCAAAGCTGGAACTAATAACCTTGCCTTCAGCTGCTCCTGTACCCCGGTAACTCCCGATATTTCTACGTGTGTGGATTTTGATCCCCTCACGAAGACACTTGACCCAGGTCTGTAATTAAAATCAGGGCCAAGGCCTAAATTACAGAAGGAGATTGGAAAAAATATAAAGTTATAAGACTGACAGCTTAAAAGTCAAGCTTATTAGGCCTGGAAAGGAAAAATAAAGGTTATTGCCGGCCTCATTCCAGTGACTTGCAGGGGAGGTTAGAAACTAGCCTGAGGAACACTAAGGGGTGGCCTGCTGCTTCTCTGAGTGGGGTTTATGTACTTCTGTTGCCAACTTCACCCCTCGGTAGCTTTCTGTAATTGTTTGAAAACCAGACTGATTCCTGTGGTTACCCAGAGAAAGTCGTCTCCTTTGTTAAGGAAACTCCCATCACTACATACGAGTATATTCACTCACAAAACCTTTATGAGCATGTACCGTGCAGGCAAAGCCCAGTGTGGGGTGCCGGAGACAGAAGGAGGAATAAGACGAACTGCTCTCCTGAGTCCAGCAGAGGACGCAGACTTGTAAACTGCTAAGTGCCAGGAAGTGTGGGGCTGCAGAGACCTTGCTCACTGGAGAGTTTTGTTTGGCTTTTGCTTATAGTGTTCATTAGTGTCAAGCTATGTCATTTACATACATTGTCCCTTTTCATGCTCTCAATAGCCCTCTTAGGTTGAACAAAATTCAACCAAGTAAACTTGAAAATCTAATTGGCTTTGTTAAATGATTCATGGATTGGGCAGCATTCCATCTAGCAGCCAGAAGCGCACTCAGAGGAGCTGTACAAAAACGGAAGGTTTGTTATAGGCAGAAAGAGGGTGGGACAAGAATAATCTGCAAGAGTGGACAATGTCAGGCAAGCTCACCTTCCCTTAGGGGAAGGGAGCCGTCTTATCAGCACAATATTTTTGATCTCTCCTGTGTGCCGCCTCTACTTTGCTGTATGTTACTCATGCCATTGGGTTTAATGCAAGTACGTTTCCCTTGAGAATGTAGGTGAGTTGCCATGGGGTCCAGTTAGCTCACTGCAGAGAGAGCTAGGCCAAGATGCCCACACGCTGCACAGTGATAACTAGTCCAGGAGGATACAAAAGAACCTTCAGGCTTGTCCACACAGACTGCACTCGGTCTGTTTTAAATGATTTTATGTATTGTTGTTGGGTTGATTTCTTTTTGTTTTTTTTGTTTTTTGTGAACTTGAACCAAGAGCTCTGGATTTCTGAACGTCTGGACCTCATGTGGACCGGCCATGGTGCCTTATTTGATTATTTGCCTTTTTTGCCAGTGAAAGGCAAGCCCTTTTGCTCTGAGTTGTCTTTCCCAACGTATTTCAGGATCTTTAATGGTAGACACCCTCCGAATTTGGCAAGGTGCCCATGAAATAGGCCACCCTTTCCAACACCATGTGTTGATTTGTTCAGAGTAAAAGATAGGCTATAGGAGGGTCTTCACATTGCTGTGTTAGTTGAGGAGAGCTCGTGATACTGTGTAAGAGGAATAGCATTCTGTGAATGGACCACATGCACCGTGCAAATGCAGCTCATCTAACACGTGCCACACTGCTTCCGGGGGTTAAACGCAAAGCCCTCCTCCATGGAGAGTGGACGGGCATCTGTATGTGCTGCGTGAGCCCCAGTCATACTGTCCCAGGGACCTGTCACATTCCCAGCCAACCCAGCCAACAGCAGGTTCTTCCTTAATTTATGGAAGAAGGACGTGGAAGGGACGGGAAGAAAGTGGGACCAGCTGGCAGCTTCCTTGTAAATGTTTTTTAGCAAAGGACATGGGGATGGGCTGACTCCCAAAAAGTTAAGAATTTATAGAAGGTGGATAGATCTTTCTGATGAATAATCGCTCTCATTTGTTTTATATCATTTCGAAGCACTGTCATTTATATTATTTAATTTGAAAGTGCTCTATGAGGTAGCTGGGTGGAAAAGGTGATTTTTATCCCCATTCTATATATGGGCTGACTAAGGTCATTGAAGATGAGTCACGTGCCCAGGGGCACACAGTTGATCAGTTGTGGGACTCTGACATACATTTTATTTCTCTTTGATTCTGTTATCTTTTCCATTTTACCATGTTGGGAAATGCCCTGAAAAGGCTGAAAGGGAGGGCGTGCGTGCGTGTGTGTGTGTGTTGGAGGAGAATGGAGAAGAGGAGAACCAATAGGTCCAGAAAAGAAGAAAGATTTTAATTAAAATTCAGGCTGTCGGGGCTGGCTGAGTGGCGCGGTGGTTAAGTACTGGCTTGGGAAGCCAGCGGCCACAGTTCAGGTCCCACATGAGAGAGCCAGTGACACTGCCCTTAAAAAAAAAAAAAATTCAGGCTGCCGAGCTTGGTGTGATGAAGGCTTAGAAGTTCCCACATAAGTGAGGGTAGTAACTCAAGAGGGAATGAGGGGTCAGAGTTCTTATGAAGGTTGGCGGGGAGGGGCTTGGGTAGGGCCACAGGCAAATATAAAAGAGCATAATGAGCTTTGCCAATAAGGGACAAACAGCAATTGTGGGTTGGCATCAGGAGGCTAATGGATTAGAATAAGAAGAAACTCCTTTTTTGGAGAAGGTAGAATCTCCAGCTGGGAGGGAACTAATAAGTGGGTAGATTTTTGGTGATGAATCTTCACCACTGTGGCAACCTAGATTACCAATCTAGAAAAGCCCCTCTGAAGAGGAAAACAGCTTTTCCCCTGCCTTTAGAAGTGTGAGTAAGAGGGAGAAGTGCTAAGCTTTGGGCAGTTATCTGCAATAAGGGGAATGACTCTTTATGTTGCCATTCTAAGCTAAGCTAGAGAATGTTTTGATTCATATGAGTAAAATTCCAGGTAGGGCTGGTTTCAGATGCAGCCCAAACTAGTGGTTTAAATGTCAGCAGGCCCTGTGTTTTTCTCTATTTCTCTGCTCTCTGCGTTACACAAAGTTGGCTTCATTCACATGGGATCCCCTTGACAGGTCTCGGTACTTCCCCTCTCATTTGTCAAATGGTTGCAGTTGGTCCAGACTTCACACCATCATCTCACACTGTTCAAAAAAGAAAATACTCAAAAGCTACTGCAGAAGAGCAAGGAAGCAACTGTTCCCCAGAAGCCCAGCAAACATCTCTTTAGCTCCCATTTTTTTATGTGCTAATTGGGTTGAATAAGATAAGAACCATCTGTGTGGAGCAAGGGAGGGGCCAATTCCTCTCAAACTGCATGGTTAAAATGATGAGGCAGTATCTTTTGAAATGAAATTTAGGGCACTTTTGCTACAAAGAAGGCGAGTAGAGTCTAGGTAGGAAATTACAGAAGTCTTCCATACCAACGGAAGGGATAAGAGAATGAACTAATTCCAGCTAAATTTCCTTGGGGAATTCTTTGGGTGAGGGAGTAACTCTTAGCACCTGTATTAAAGAGCAGGCTCTTAGTGAAGAGAGTGGGCTAAGATACAAGAAGAGACATAGTAACCATGTGACTTAAAGAACAAAAGGATTTAGTTCCCTCTCACATGACAAAGGTCTAACACCTTGGCTTCACGCCATTATTTTGGTCACATCTTTCTTCATCATTTCCTGTGCTGTCTCGTAGGTCTGTGTTGCCATGGGTTTCAAAGCAGCAGAAATGAGGAAGAGAAAGAGTGGAGAAGTGGCCCCTGTTTTAAAGGCCCTGAGCCATGAGTGGTGTGCACTGCTCCCTCTCTCACAGTCCATCGATGAGAAGCCGGTCCCTGGCCTCACGTAACTGTCAGGGCTGCAGGAAAATGCGGTCCCTACCTAGGGGACCAGTGACTAACTTCCAGTTCTGTGATTTTGGAGGAAGGGGAGAAGGAATTTTGGTGAGGAACTGATGGTCTTCATCACGACTCCCAAACAAGATTTCCTGGGTGAGTTACCCATCCTGTGGCAGATAGCACTTCCTCAGAGAAGAATCTTCCTCCAAGTCCCTTTTGGGGACCAGGAATGCTTAATGGGAACTATATCAGTTACAGTTAGTTTCAGGTACATAGGACAGAAAACCTAAAATAACAATGACCTAAGCAAACTAAACGTTTGCTTTTTCTTTGTCTTGTGTAAAAGATGTTCATCATATTAACCATGCATCATGGTGCCAGGGACTCTTTTTATCCTACGGTTCTGCCATCTCAGCATTGCATTCCTCCTCACAGTCCAAGATGACTCTCTGAATCCCAGCCATCTCCTCACATTCCATCTGGCAAAAGGAGGAAGAAAGGCCTTGGAGGGCACTTCCCAGAAGTCCACAGGCAGCACTTCTATTTACACCCCCTTGGTCAGAACTTAATCACCTGGGCGTCTAGCTGCAAGGGAAGCTGGGAAATATAGCCTTCTTTTTTTTTTTTTTTTTTTTTTGACGGCAGTGTCACTGGCCCTCATATGTGGGACCAAACTGGGGCCGCTGGCTTCCCAAGCCAGCGCTTAACCACTGTGCCACTCGGCTGGCCCTAACAGCCAATTTTTTTTTAAATTTTTTTTTTAAATATAGCCTTCTTACCTGGCATTTATGAGCCTAGCCCCAAACCAGAAGTTCTCTTGTTGAGGAAGAGAGGGAGAACAGACATTGGGCAACAACAAGCAGTCTCTGCAAGAAACCGTGTGTTCCCCTTGCCTTCATTAGATGCCTTCACCTCTTCCCGTGTGTGTGTGTGTGTGTGTGTGTGTGTGTTCATATTAAATTTTAAAACCCATTTTTGTACTTATCTGAAGGAAAGAAATCATCATAATATCTGACATATATTGAGTGCATACCAGGTACCAGACACTTCTAAAGAAGTGGGGACAGAGCCAAGGGAATCACAAGGGCTTGGTGACATGCCCAGAATGTAGTAACAGCAGGAGTCGTAGCCACTCCTGAAAGGGTAAGGGGATAGAATATGTCACCAAACCAACCTGACCAGAGTTTAGGGACATGGAAGGAAGATTTCCTGTCAGGAAGTAAAACTGTAGAATGAAGTCAAGCCAGCACCCCTGCAAGCCTGGGCAGGAGAGGCCCAGGAGGCTTATAAACACCCTCTCCTGTCTCTTCTCCCACCTTGGATCTCCTGACAGTGCCCCCCTTTGGCTGCAGCCAACTGGAAAGCAGAGGGCAAGGGCACCCACTGGAACCCGTCCACAGAAAACAGCTTCCTAGGGAACAGAGTGGGGCAAAGGAGGGCAGAAAATGGATTGGGGGGTTAGGAGAGAAACAGAAAAAACAACACACACAGTATTATGATAACTTCCTTTTATAGGTAAGGAAACTGAGGCATGGAGAGGGTAAGTCACTTGCCCAGAAGGCAAGTGACAGAAGCAGGACCCTCTGGCTTCAGATGCATGTCCTGAATGAGGAAGGCAGCGCACACACCACACTTGCCTGATTGTCTGCACAGTGCTCTGCACATAGTAGGCATCTGATAAAGGGTCAATGAATGAAATCATTTGGATCGGCGTGTTTTGGTACAGAAGTAACCGTTTCCTCCTCGCCATGGCAGGTTGCAGTCTCCAACCTCAGCGAGGCCGTGCAGGATGCAGACCTGCTGGTGTTCGTCATTCCCCACCAGTTCATCCACCGGATCTGCGATGAGATCACTGGGCGAGTGCCCAAGGAAGCTCTGGGAATCACGTTGATCAAGGTAACGCCCGCAGCTCGGGCAGGGAAAGCATTAGTAGAGGTTCCTGTGAAATTTCACTTCTCATTTTCATCTGTTGATAAGGAGCTGAAGGGGAGGTTATGGCAGTTTTGGGGGTTTTGTTTGTTTTTGTTTTCTTTCTATCGTAGATGTGAGGGTGGTCTCCTCCTGATTAGCCTTGCTGTCAGAAAGCACCTTCCCAGCCAGCATGTGGGTCTCAGCCTGCATTCTGGAAATCAGCAGTGGTTTGCATTAGCTGGGAAATTAACCATCATTAGTTCCCACTCCTGGTACATTCCGTACAGAAGGAGTTTTAAACCAGAAGTCCACAAACCACCCCAAAGGTCCATAGACAGAATTCTGGTGGTTCATGGTCTTAATTGTAGGGAAAAAATGGCATTTCTATTTCTTTTAGCCTCTAACTGAAATGAGCATTTCCTTTGTTTATGAATGTAGACCATAAGCCAGAGTTCCATTCAATAACAGTAATATAAGCAGGACCTGGGACCCTCTTATCAATAGAATCACAGATATTTTCACATTGCTTCATAGTGGCTTCAGATAGCTCAAGGTGTCGTTTATGCTCATCACTACTTTGAAATTATGGTAACCAATAGACCTGCCTTCACATCTTTTTTCTAATTGCATTAATAAAATAGCACATGTGGGCCGGCAGAGTGGCGCATTGGTTAAGAGCTGGGTCGGGATGCCAGCAGCCCTGGTTCGGATCCCACATAAGAGGGCCAGTGACACTGCCCTCTATAGCTAAGATGGTGAACAACAGCTCCACCTGGAGCTACGCGGCTGTGAGTCCCCGGGATGGCATAGCTGTGGCCTCTGCTGCAGTGGGCTGCCATAGGCTACAGTGAGTGGCCGGCAGCCAGCGTGAACGGCTGGCAGCTGGTGTGAGCTGCCAATAGCCACTGTAAGCGGCCATCCAGAGGCTGGCAACCGATCTGCCTCACCCGAGAAGAGTGCAATGATGATACCAACATGGGCTAGTGAAGCAATGTCCTCCACAACTGGACTGAGGAACAAAAGGACAGCAACTTGTCTGTTCCCCTTCCCCAGTTCCCCAACGCTGTTCTCCTCCCCCAATTCCCCAATAAAATTCTTAAAAAGAAAAAACATATTATAGTTACCAAAATGTTAAAAAAATGCAAACAAATTTTGTTTTTAAAGATTTTTTTATTGGGGAATTGGGGGAGGGGAACAGTGTTGAGGAATTGGGGAACGGGACCAGCCAAGTTGTTTTTCTAAAATCTCCATTGTGGAGAGTGCCAGTTGCCATCTGGCTTCCCATCAGCAGCTCATGGCCTCTAAGCTTAAGGTGCTGGGTTCAGTCTTAGTTGCGGGTGGGCATAGCCACCATCCCATGCAGGAGTCGAACCAGCAGCCTTGTTGTTAAGAGCGCACACTCGATCCACTGAACCATCCGGGCAGCAGCTCAGTTCAAAGTGCTGAGTTCAGTCTTAGTTGTGGGTGGGCATAGCCCACCAATGAACAGGCAATCTTGTTTTTATACCAGCTGAGCCATCATGCCACCTGTTGGCTGCTGAGCGACAGCTCAGCTCAGTTGCAGCGTTTACTGGCCCATGTGGAAATCGAATAGGCGGCCCCATTGCTCAGAACTCGCACTCTAAGCCAACTCTTAACCAACTGAGCCACTTGGTCGGCCCTCTTGATTACTTTTAAAGCAGCGATTTCATGCCTCTTGCATTTGATGGTTTAATTTTTCTGTAAATTCCTGACCTCCTTATAGGGCATAGATGAGGGTCCAGAGGGCCTGAAGCTTATTTCCGACATCATCCGAGAGAAGATGGGCATTGACATCAGCGTGCTGATGGGAGCCAACATTGCCAGTGAGGTAGCTGCTGAGAAGTTCTGCGAGACCACCATCGGTGAGGGTGGGGCCTCGGGGGCCTGGACGTATGGTGTTTTCACATGTACATTTTCCACTTCTGGTATTTTCCATAGTAGACTCTTCCCTGCCCCCTTAACATCTCTGAGGTGGACCTTCCATGGGGTGGGGATTTTATGTAAAGAGGCCATTCCGTGAAATAAGTGTTTCAACAACCCCAGAATGAAAGTAAAGCCAAGGAGACCATTTGGACCCACCATGATCCAATAACGAATTATGGAGATCAAGCATAAAAATGGGAGTTTACTTGTACCAAGGAGCAGGTGGTTCCATCTATGCTGGGGCTTCCCTGGCCTTAGAAACGCAGCTTTTCTTTACTTACAAATGCCGGTATCTGGATCCTCACAGGACTCCAAGGAGATCTGAGTATTCATAGGAATGATCCCTGTTTTCAAATGAATAAGCCGAGGCTTAGAGAATGAGTTACCTGCCCTAAGGTCACACAGCTAATACAGAAGAACCCTGGCATGAACTTGGGTCACCTGTTTGCTGAAATAGAAAGCTCTTTCTAGTCTTATACAACATGAGTGCTGTGAAGAGTTTTGTTTCTTTTAAAAAGGGCTTTGGAATTCCCAAGTGCCTGTGTACCATATTAAAGGACTCATAGACGGGTAATTTTGTTGTATTTGCAGTTGCTTTGCAAGAGTTTGTTTAATTTTATCTGCCACTCCGGAACTTACTTCCAACTTTGTCAAACAGTCAAACAGTGTGAATCATTTCTCTCTGGCTGCTTTGTAAACAGAAGCTCTGAGAGAGGTCAGCCTCTCTTGAGTAAGATGGGGTGCACAGGAAAAGGTAGCTGCTGATTCTTACACATGCCTGCAAGTTGGGACACATGCCTGCAAGTTGGGACATTTCTGCTCTTGTTTTGCCTTTTCTCCCTTTACTTTTTGTTTGCATATATATTACCTCATTAATGTGGAAAATATAGATACTCAAAGATAACCATTTTTATTATTTAATTTTCATTATTTTTTCTATTTGTGCAGACTTTACATTTGTAGTTGTTATATACTGTTTTATAACTGCTTTATTTACTTAGTGTATAACAAACAACTTTTAAAATCCAACAACATGCATCTTAATAGCTGCATAGTATTCTATCAACAGTCCCATATATGTGGGCACTTAAAGCTCTTTTTTAAAAAAATAATATTTTTGGAGAGGAGAGGTATCTCAAATAATATAAAGAAGAAAACGAAATGGCCTATAATACCATTCCCCAGGTTGATATTTTCAGAAGTGATATAGCCACAGGTAAGAAAATTCAAATAACATGAGAAGGTGTAAAATTAGAGTTGAGATTATAATTTCCTACCTACTCCATCTTCCCAAAGGGAATCACTCTTAACAGTTTCTAAGTATCCTTCCAGAAAAATATATATATATATTACGTATGTGTGTATACTATGTTGCGTGTAGGTTTTATTTTTTCACAATTAATTTCTTGGTCCATCTGTGATTTTTTTATTGTGGCCTGTGAAATTGTTATGTAATTACTTCTGTTTTTTTAAAAAAATTAAATGGTTGTTCCAACTCAGTCCTATTTGCCAGTAATCAGTTGGCAATCAGTTTTGCCAGTTAGTTGGTTGGAATTGGTAAGACTGAAAGCACATCTCCAATCTTTGATTTAAACCTTGTATCTACGTAGATTTGGACGAGGATTTTTACCTGCCTCTAAGCCCTGTTTATTGTTGGAAAGTTTCCAGTGGGGTGCATTAGACTCTGCTGGTTTGTAAAGACAGACACTCAGAAGTTATACCTCTTTCTCTCTGGCTTCTGTTTCCCCAATGCTTGTAGTGCCTTCGCTGTGGGTTGGACCATTGTTGGCAAGAGTGACCTGAATTAAATTATGTAAAAACATTGGAAGTAAGATAGAACACGAAGGTGATGTTCTCTAAATTGTCTTGTAAAACCTGAATTTAATCATGAGGAAATATCAGACAAGCCCAAAGTAAGGGACATGTTACAAAACAGCTGGCGCCCATCCTTAAAATGTCAGTCTCATGAAAGACGATGAAAAGCTTAAGGAAGTGCCATAGACTAAAGAAGATTCAGGGAGGGAAGGTTGCCATGAAAGCCAGACAACATTGCTGTAATTGTTGGATTGGTATATGGTTACATGTTAGATAATAGTATCAACATTAAGTTTCCTGTATTTGATCATTGCATGTGATTATCCAGATCTCCTTTTTTTTTTTTTTTTTTTGAGGGCAGTGTCACTGGCCCTCATATGTGGGACCCGAACCAGGGCCGCTGGCTTCCCAAGCCATCGCTTAACCACCGCGCCACTCTGCCGGCCCCAGATCTCCTTTCCTTGATACATTAGCAACCAATTCATTTTTAGTTATGGTAGATTCAGGCATCTTAGCCCACTTGAGTCTTCTATGGAGGAAGAAGGAAAAAATGGCGTTGTTTTTCGTATGGTGTATAAATACTAACCAGCATAGTGAGCTATGGTGCCCCCTTGTGGTGAGAGTGCCCTTCATTCTTAGGACCAGTTTCACAGAATTGGAAACCTAATTCATTCATCCCACAAACGTTTTTCAAAGCCAATTACGTATCAGGCATGGCTCTAACTGGATGATACATAAGCTCCTGGTGGAGCTTCCAAGCACAGAAACAAATATGGAATCATAGACTAAAATAAAGATTTTGAAGGAATCTCATTAAAGAAGTTGATTATCTCTCAAACTTTATATGAAAGAGAAGGGGAATTTTCCTGTCTTTTGGTTCATAGTGAGTTTGGGACAGCCCTTCCACATGGCTTTTGGGGACTACCTGTTCTGTGCCAGATAGGCTGGGTCCCTGGCTTGCCACATCACTGCTTAGGACTGATAATAATACGATTAGTGTTTTCTTATTCATCGTTTAAAATAAGTTTTCGGGCCGGCCGAGTGGCGTGTTGGTTAAGAGCGGCCCCGGTTCGGATCCCACATATGAGGGCCAGTGACACTGCCCTCTACAGCTAACAACAGCTCCACCTGGAGCTGGGCTGCGCGAGCCCCAGCGATGGTGTGGGCTGCAGCCCCTGCTGCGGTGGGCTGCCATAGGCTACAGTGAGTGGCCGGCAGCCAGCGTGAGCTGCCAATAGCCGCAGTGAGCGACCATCCAGAGGTTGGTGACCGATCTGCCTCATTCAGGAGGAGTGCAGTGACGATACCAACATGGGCCAGTGAAGCAGTGTCCTCCACAACTAGACTGAAGAACAAAAAAGACAGCAACTTCTCTGTTCCCCTTCCCCAATTCCCCAACGCTGTTCCTTTCCCCCAATTCCCCAATAAAATCTTTAAAAATAAATAAATAAATAAATAAGTAAGTAAATAAATGATTTTTCAAGTACATTTGAGAAGTGAGATTGCTGTACATCAAGCCCACTTCCCTAATGGACACTGTGTGTAATTTGCAGTCACAGGAGAGCTGAGAGACCCCACCGTGTATCAGTGGCAAATGGAGAAAGCCCTTCTCCCCGGCCCGCTTGTCAGTTGCCTCACCGCAGCAACTCAAGATTCTAGCTGCAGACAGCGGGATTAGAGAGACTTGAGTGAAGGGCTTGCCTGTGATACTCACAAGTGTCCTTCGTGTTGGAGGCACTGAGCAGTGAGTGGCCCATGGTGAGGCACAGGAGAAAGATACTAATGATGTCGTGATGTGGAGGCTGGGGGCTAGTTTACCCACTCCAGGCAGTGAAACGGGGTTGCACAGACTCACTCAGAGGGCCTGGTGGACTGTTTGAAAAAGGAAGAGAACTGTTTGCACAAACTGGCACAACTCTAATATTTGGACAGAGGAGAGCTCAGCTAAATAACAAATACTAACAATGCCTGTAGACTAGAAAATGTGTTTCTAAGTATTGGATATAGGTATTTTAAACATTTTGTTATGGAAAATTTCCTTGAAAACAAACAAAAGTAGGTAAAACAGTGTCGTGAACCCTATGCACCCCTTGCCCATCTTTAATAATGATTAACTTCTGTACATTCTTGTTTCATCAGTATCCCCACCCTCTCTTTACTCTCCCCTGGATTATTTTTACATAGTACTTCTGGGCGTGATTTTAATCGTTGACAATCATCTTTTTTTTTTTTTCTTTCATTGGAAAAAATATAGCTCTAACTGTGATATTTGTTTTTTTGTGATTTATCTTCTCTTTTCTTACTCCTAAAAGGCAGCATAGCCTAGGGAGTCAGAGCATGGGCCCTGGAGCCAGAGTATGAGGGTTAGAATTTGAGCTCTGCCTCCTACTAGTTGTGTGACCATGGCCAAGTTGGTAAACCTCTTTCGGCCTCCTGTCTGTAAATGGCAAAATCATAGTCATAAGCATGTGAGTGTCAGCTAGCCTGTCACTATTACATAGGACCTTGAGTGCTCGTTTTCATACCTGATTCTTTCTTAACTTCACAATGGTCCCTAAGAGTGTCAAAGCGTTTTACCCATGAGAAAGCTGAGGCCAGGGGAGGTGACATGAGAGGTCTGCGAACTTATCTGCTCAGCAGAATCACCTGGGGAGCTTCAAAAATTGCTGATGCCTACTGCACCCCACAGACTGATTTAATTGGACTGCGATGTGGCCTGGGCTTTGGTGTTTTGAAAGACCCCCCTAGGTGATTGTCATGTGCAGACAAGGTTGGGAACAAGCTTGGGAACCTAGAGGCAGGCAGAGCCCAAGTACGCCAGATCAGTGAGCTTTCTGCCATCTCTGTGGGGTCATTCATGATTTGGGAGCCAGGACTTGGCCTGGTAAGTTTTTTCATCCTTATGTCCACATCGGAGCCCCACCCCACACCCCCACCAACCAGAGTGGATTTCACATCACACTTTACTTTTGTTTGTTCTTGTTTTTAACCCAACGTCCCTAAACAATAACCACAACAAAATAATGTGTCAAAACTACTGAGCTTCCAGCTTATTCCACGCACTGTCCCAAGGGAGGGGACAGAGCTTAGCAAAAACAAGTTCTGTGAATGCATTGCCATCTTCTTCAGTGTAGTCAGTGAAAATATTTCTGGTGTTGTATCAGTTCTCTGTTGCCATAGTGATGCTAAGTAACAACAGTCACAGAATCTCAGTGGTCTATGAAATAAGCACAGCTAACACATCTGTAAGTCCATTGAGGGTCACTTGATCATGGCTGGGATAGCTGGGGTGGCTTTGCTATATGTGTCTGTCATCTTCCTGTGGGGCCCTGTGGGCAAGGTGGGGCATGTGGGGTATAAGGGAGTCAGCCCTCTGGCACAGTGGGCTTCCAGCTTCCACTGCATCATGTCTTTTAATGTCCCCTTGATCAAAGCAAGTCACATAGCTGAGCCAAAAGCCAAGGGGTGGGGGAGTATGACCCATTCACTGTGAGTCCAAGAACATCATGTGGTCAAGACGAACATCTGTGGAAACGGATGCACCCTTATCCCATGGAAACGAGAGCATAAATGGTTTTGAACAATAATCTGTTACAGATGTAAACCAGAAATCTAGCCAACAAGTGTTTATGGTAGCAAAATGTTGCAACAATTTGAGATTTCAAACACTGGAAAGATAACTTAGATAAAATATAATACATGTACACAGTAAAATACAAAGCAACCATTTAAAACAATGTAGAAAAGATATGCTGTCATGGAAAATTATTCATGCCTTAAAATGGGAGAAAGCAGATTATAGAACCACATATACATTATGTTCCCAGTTTTGAGAAAAACTATATATATATTCATATTTCAGTAAGTTAAAGATGTATGCCAAATGGTTAATGCTCATCTGTGGTGCAGTTACGGAATATGTTTTACCTTCTAGTCCTACTCCTATGAATTTTTGAAATTTTCTATGATGTGAACATATGTTCCTTTTATAATAAGAAAATAGCTATTTTGAACTGTGTTAGATGTGAAAAATTGAGACAGAGACTGTCATTAATTCCCTTTTTCTAACCTTTCAATAGGCAGCAAAGTCATGAAGCACGGTCTTCTCTTCAAAGAGCTTCTGCAGACTCCAAATTTCCGAATCACGGTGGTTGACGATGCTGACACCGTTGAACTGTGTGGTGCCCTTAAGGTGAAGTCAGCCTTGTTAGTTCTACTCCCGGAGAGTAGCTCATCGCGCATGGGCACTGGTAGCATTCTTGAGTCTCATCTTGAAGAATGGGCCCTGTGTTCTGTGCACGTACTTCGGGGAAGAATAGTGAATTGAGAGCCTTGTCTATCACTTCCTGCTTTCGCCCCGGCCTTTCCTGGGTGGCTCTAGTTCCTCTCTCGCTCCTGGTTTGCTTTTATTTATAAATCTGGGAGAATTGTGGTGTTTTGTTCTTTGGGAGATGGGCAGCATTCATATTTGGGAAGCACGGAGAGTACCTCGATGGTAGAGTTTACCTGGGAGCAAAGTCTGCTATTAATTCATATATTTCTCCTACATACTCTCTTGAGCAGGAATAGGAACTTGTTTCCTATGAATTATGCTACTCTGTTGGTTTGATGGTTCCGTTGGTTGGTGGTTCTTTTTAAAGGAAAACATAGTCTGCTGCTCATGGAGGTTTTTCTAAGAATAGTTTTATCTCAGGGAAAAAAATGAGATCAAAAAAACAGCTCCTATTGGCCAGGGGCTTGGGAGGGGAAAAGGAAATTTCCACTTGTGGGCCCCTGATGTGCTTCCTCTGCCTTTTTTTAATTAATTAATTTATTTATTTATTTTTTGAGGGCAGTGACACTGCCCTCATATGTGGGACCGAACCGGAGCCGCTGGCTTCCCAGGCCAGCGCTTAACCACCGCGCCACTCAGCCGGTCCTCCTCTGCCTTTTAAAGACCCTCTCACTATTCTGACTGAGAAACAGCCACTGGGAGCTGGGCTGCTGAGTCATGCCTTTTGTAGCAAAAGCTGCTTTTCAGGAATTTGACCACCTAGGGAAAGAAATTAGGTAATCCGTAAGCATTGTGAAGATTAAAAGCATGCTGAGGAGACCAAAGTCCAAAGAATGCCTTCCCACTGATCCTCTACATTGTACATCTTGTTTTCTCATCAAAATGTAAAACCTCTTTCTACAATTAACACTATGTGTGAATGTGTGGTCATATGTCCCTATCCAATAAGAATTTTAAAAATTAAAACCAGTCAAAGACCTGGGCTGCCAGGAAGCACGCTTCCATCTTTCTAAATGCTTATGTGGGGCGCCTCTCCCATCACAAGCTGCCCTGTTATACATCTGAGACTCTGGCTTTGGCTGCTTTGTTTATTTTTGTCGGTTGGGATCTTTATGTGTTTTTAATAGTCCTTCATTAGTTTAATGACCACTCTACAGCAGGAGCATCAAGAATGCCTAATTGCTCAGCACCGGTCTGTGTCACTCCAAAGCTGTTTTTAAGTGACTGGATGTTTTTGGTGGTAGATGATGGGGAAGCTGTGAGATTCTGCCCTGAACAAAGGGTGCTGGGGGAGAAGAAAGATTCTAGTTTCAGAACTCTGGGAAAGCTCTGTCAGTGGGACCCCATGCTGGTCTTGTGTCTGAGCTTAGAATGGATTTTCATTTTTTGTTGGCAGGCAGGAAGCCTGTGAGTGGATTTGTACCTGCTACCAAGACAGAGTGGTTCATTGGGGGGAGGCGGCAGATGGGGGCTGAGGACCATTTATCATTTTTCCCCTGGCTTCCCTTTGAAATAGGACCAGTTACCATCATTCGTGCAAGTCTGTTTGCATCGGAGTTGGGATTTTTGAAAACTGACAGACAGGCATTTCGGCAGTCATGGAACCCAACCTTGCTGTCATACAGATGAGGAGATAGAAATCCAGGGACAGTACATGACTCACACAGCAAATATTGGCACAGAGTATGAATGCGGGTTTCAAGAAACTTAGTCCACTGTTTCTGGTTACTGTGTCCAGCCTGACTTTTCTGGTGTATGTCCAGGCAGTTGAATAAGATGAAGCCCTCCCTTGTCAGAGCCTGCCAAAGCAAGGACAAATGGCATAGATTTGTAGTGTTACATAATTAATTGTTGTTTTTCCCTGATTATAGAAGTTGTGCCCATTCCACACGACAGAATGGTATAAAGAAGAAAGTGAAAGTCACCCAGAATCCTTACATCCTGAGATGACCACTGTCAGTGTTTGCTCTATTCCCGTCTAATCTTTTAACTCGTGTTTATATGTCCTCTTTTTAAAACAAAAACTGGATCTTACTGTTCAAATAGTTTGACGTGTTTCGTTCTTTTCGCATTAACGACCTTTAGTAATCTCCCTACTAGCAAATTTAAAAATGTACACTGTCAGGGCCGGCCAAGTGGCTCAGTTGATGAAGAGCTCGCTCAAGAGTGTGAGCTTGGGCCGGCCGAGTGTCGCGGTGGTTAAGCGCTGGCTTGGGAAGCCAGCAGCCCCAGTTCGGATCCCACATATGAGGGCCAGTGACACTGCCCTCTGAAAAAAAAGAGTGTAAGCTGAGCTCTGAGCAACAGCAGTTCGATGCCCAGGCTGAGCTGAGCTGCCGCTGAGCTGCCAACAGGTGGCTGGACGGCTCAGCTAAAAAAAAAAAAAAGTACACTGTCTTTTTTGTACTCAAAAACATGAGGATGTTTGATTTAAAAAAGGAAAACAACTCCCTACAAGGATTAAAACAAATGAAAGAAAATTGAAAGGAATTATGCAAAATCGTGTTATACCAGTGCTTCTTATTGCCCTCAGAATGTCCTTCACCTCCTAGCTATTTTAGTCTCTGAATCAGTAAGACAATATTCCTTTTAAATATTAACTTTATTTAAGTGTAATTCATGTACTTTGAACTGCATCCATTTAAAGTAAGTTATACAATGGGTTTCAGCAGATGTGTACATACACCCTGAAAATCACCACCACAATACAGAACATTTCCATCATCTCCCCAAAATTACATAGATCCCTTTACAGTTCAAACCCACTCCTTCCCCACCCCAGCCAGGCAGCCACTGATCTTTTGTACAATGTCGTTTGCATTTTCTAGAATTTTTTTTTTTTTTTGAGGGCAGTGCCACTGGCCCTCACATGTGGGACCGAACCGGGGCCGCTGGCTGGAATTTTTATAAGGAGTTGTACAGGATGTACTTTTCTGTGCCTGGCTTCTTTCACTGGGGGTGTATTTTTGTTTGTTTTCATGTAAATTTTAAGAGGTACTTCATATAGAAAAGTACAAAAGTCCTAAGTATAAATTTCAATCTATGTTACCATTTTGAATAGATGCTTTATCAGGATTAAATTTCTTTAACAGAGATCCAGAATAATAGTGGCTGAACAGGTAGACGTTTATTTCTTATGTAAAAATCCGGAATCCATATGACAACTCTATTGTACAGAATTCTCTGGGAACCAGGCCCCTTCCAGCTCACAAGAGGATGATCCTTGTCCTTACAGAGGAAGAGGACATTTTACTCTACCATTCTAGGTTTGTTTTTTTTTTGGCTCGTCTAATAATTAAACTGACATGAGGTTAACAAGACAAAATAACGAAATTTAATTCTATACATATGTACCGGAAACTCATATACTTGAGAATCCGAGACCCCTGCATGCAGGAGAGGTTCAGAGACAGAAAGGGAAAATGAGGTATATAGGTATATATGACATCCCAAGGCAAGGAATGAGGTAAGGCACCTGGGGCTTCAGAAGAGAGGAGGGCAGTTTGCAAGACAATAAGAGCAGATGTTCAGAGAGATGTTTGCGCTGCCCTATAGATAGGTCATCAGAAGTTATTTCTGACGGTAACTCTTATTATAGGCCAGGACCCAATTTAAATTCTTTAAGGGAAAGGTAAAAGTTTCTGTTGATTGCCTTCAGCTCAAAGTAATCCACATGCCAAAGTAGCACATCTTGGGGAGGCCTGTTCTGAACCCTTTCATCACCCTCATGTTCTAAGATGGTGGCCAGAGCTCCAGCCATCCCATCTGACTTCCAGACTACAAGGGGAAAAGAAGAAAGGACAAAGCGCACAAGGCAGCTGTCTTTCTAAGGCAGGTTCTGGGAAGTCATCATGTAACACTTTGACTTTATCTCCATGGGCAGTGCTTCATTGTTTGACCATACCTCGCTGCAAGGGAGGTTGGAAAATAATTATTCTCCCCTCTGGGCAGCCATATACTTGCATGGAAATCAGGGACTTTATTATTGTGGAAGAAGGGGAGACAAGACTGGGGGATAAACCTATAATTTGTGCCACAGACTTGTGATGCTCCTTTGTAGGGCTGTCTGTGATGAGGTTAACCACCCATAATTGTTGGGCGTGTAGGTTTCCTCCAGGGTTTTGGCTTTGAGAAACGATGCTGCTAGGACAGCCTTGTGCCTAGCCTCTAGCCAGGGCCACTACCAGACCCTATTCACCATATGTGGTTATTTGCATTTACATTCAAGTTAATTAAAACTTTTTAAAAATTTAAATCCCATTTCTGAGTCACAGTAGTCCCATTTCAAAGACTCATTAACCACATGCATGAGTTTTCAGAGAGTCTCAGCAGCGAGTGGCTGGCTACTCTACTGGATGAGTAAATGTAAAACATTTGCATAATTGCAGAAGCTTCTAATGGACAACACTGCTCTAGCTGAGGCAGCTTCCTATCAGGGTGTCAGCCTGGTGGGCCAGGTGTGGACTTGGCCTCAGCCCTCCTTGACATCTTAGCCAACCTGCCTTATACAGGGCCCCTGCCGACCGTACATGGTACCTTGCCTGTAGTAAGCCCACACACTGCAGACTGAGCTTCCTCTTAGGTCAAAGGCATGAGGAGCTGGCCTCCAGAAGAGTCAGCTGGATTGTTGGACAGACAGAGAATAGTGAAGACTGACTTGGTTTCGTTGGAGCCGTTCTTCCTAGGTGGCGAGAGTGCTCGTGTAATCTGCAGGTAGCCTGGGCTGCATCTCCAGTTTGATAGTTTTTTGGGGGAGGGATGGGAGCAGAAGGAATTGAGTCTTACCTAACCCACCCCAACTTAGAATTGTAAAGGTGGCACTTCAGGGTGTATGAATGCCTCAAGTGTTGTTGCCACAACCCAGGAAAAGGGGAAGGGCTTAAAGATGTCTGTCTGTCTTCTGAAAATCATGGTATTTTTAGCACCAAAGCAGATTTAAATGCACAGTGGATAATGATAACTTTCACAGCTGAGCAATCTCAGAAGACATCTGCTCCAATGCTATTCAAACATGATCTGACGGCTCAGTGTGTTTATTTTTCTTTTGACAGTGATAAGTGGCAGAGGGAGAGAGCGAGGATTTCAAGATCCATCATAAGGCGATTAAACTAAGTTGAGGCCCAGGGTCCCCTCAGAAGGGAAGGATTTACCTTGCAGTAGCCCGCTATTTGCCTCCCCGTCTACCCCGCCCCTCGTGGGGAAGATTATACATCTAGTGGAAACTGTGAGGTGGCCCCGACCCGTGTACCCTGTGTTGAAGTTGCCGAGAGTGGGGTAGAGCCCCCAGGCCATGGGCACCCTCATCTACCTATTTGAGTGCAGTGATATAAAAGGTCAGAAGTACTGCTTTGGAGCTCAGGGCTCATCCTTACATCTCCTGCGTGGATGCTGCCAACGACTGAGAGCTCATGCCTTTGCCTCAAAGTCTTTTGTCTCTGGATGGCTTCAACTCTCCCTGTTAGGAAGTTCTTATCTTGATGCTGAGGTGGATCCTCTATGCCTTTCACTCGCTGGGCCTAGAGCTGAGTGGTGTGATCTCCCCAGCGAGAGGACTCAGGAGCCAGGCTGCCAGGCTTGGAAACCCAGCTCTGCAGGTCCTGACAGCGTCCTGACCTTGGGCAAGCTACTTACCCTGTGTGCCTGGGTTTCCTCACTCCTTACTATGCATGAACTAGGACCTGCCTTGTAAGAATGTGGCAAAGATTAAGCACGTGGATAATGCATGAAGCACTTAAATAGCTCAATAAGGTTAACTGTTACAGTTATTTTTATTATTTTTTTCTCCTCCTGAGCCTATCCTTTTTACCTCCCAAGACTTTAAGCAGGCACTCCTCTCTGACATCTAATTGCGGAAGGTTCAGGAAGGGCTCTGACCCGGCGAGCGGTGGCGGTGGCCAGGCCACATTTGCCACACGGTGGGAGCAGCGGAGCACAGGGAAAGAGCGGGGCTGTGGAAGCAGGCACCAGGAGCATGTGCCAGCTGCGTCCGTCCCCGGCGAGGTGTTCTCAGCAAGCCACGCCCCTCTCTGAGCCCTCCAGGAGGATGGGGCTGTCAGTGAGAATTCCAGTGAGACTGTGCAGTGGGCCTGGTCACTTAATAAATAGCCCCTCTCCCCTCTCTGTGTAGGAGCCCCTTGTTGAACTGAAGTCCCTGTCATCTCCCGTTCAGTCCGTAGACATTTACTGGGGTTGTCAGGCAACCTCCAGAGGGGTCACATGTAACGAAAGAAGAAGACACAGGAGGCATCAGAGAGCAATTTCAGTAATCCAACCATTTGGATCCTGGGCCTTGTCAGGATGCCATGATAACGAACAAAACCGCCAGTCCTGGGTGTCCGGCTCTTAGTCTCTGCCCAGCGCCCCATCTAAAAGGTCCAGTGTCCCATCCTGACGCGGCCACAGAGCCAGATCCCATCTTGCCTGTCGGCATCTCTCAAGGCCCCTGTCACTGCTGTCCCCTCTCCTCTTCACACGGTGCTGCCCGACATGAGTGTGCCAAGCCAGGAACCTCCCACTTCCTGGCCACTGTGCATGCACAGCAGGTAGCTGGGGATGGATCACTGCTGTCGGGGAGCTGATAAAACCTGCAGGGTGCATCGCCTGAGTGGCGGGAAGGGGCTGAGAAGCTTTTGCAGGTAGAGGCAGAAGTTAGTACCGTCCGAAAACATGCTCCCTGGTCAGGCTGTTCACCCAGAAGCCCTGAATCCTGGTCCACTCTACCTGCAGCTGTAGGAACCGAGGTCCACCTGGAGTTCAGCCTTCGTGGGGAGAGAGGGATCCTCTGGAAGCTACTTCCTTGGTCTGCTAGAGCTCAGCACCTCACTGGGAGACTAGAACACAGAAATAGTGTGAATTTGTCTAAAATATGTATGCATTCATGTCAGATTTTGGAGTATTTTTAAAGAATTTTTTCTTTTTTGTGTTGCTAGCAATGAAAATAGCCAGCAGTCTTTATTATTACCAAGGAAGAGAAGATACATTTAGGGCCCTTGCCATTCTGATCCCCTGTTGTCGAGCCCGCCTCCTTCTGCCCTGTGGGAGCAGGGAAGGGAGGGCTCTGTCCATCCGAAGTAGACAAAAGCTTCAGGAGGGATGTTCAGGTTTTTTTTCATTGAAGTGGCTTTGTGACTTTGGCCTCCTGCCTCCCTGTGAGCAATAGCTGTGTCTTAAGTGGCCAGATCCATTGCTCAGGGCGAGCCTGGCCACAACACTGCTGGGTTTGACGTACTTTATCACAAACTGTGCATCGACCAGAGAAGTCACTTTTCTTCCCCAGTTCATTCCGTTTTTCACCTCATCCCTCAGATTTCATAGGCCTGAAATCATCTGCCTTTCATTAATAAAAACCTCAGGAGGAAAAAAGTGTACTTAATTTTGATTTCCCATTCGTTACCAACTAAGTTTCATGTTTTAATCTCTCTCAAGTCACAAACCCTTATATAGTCACCAGATAGTATAAAAAAAAAAAATGCAAGCGTGGTTAGACAGAGTTGAAATACTTGCATTTTTCCCGGCACCCAGAGTTCTTGGTGAAGGAGCTGATAACGTGGGACGGGCCGGGAACCTGGGGGCTCTCCTGGCGTCCCACACGAGTGCTCTCTGTGCCTTCAGTCGTTAACTTGTCATATGTGGTTGTCTGACTTTACATTGGATTTAAGGCCCGGCCCAGATGCTGCCTCCTCTGTGCAGCCCTCCTTGCTTTGAAATAAAGCTTGTGGCTCCCACCGCTTCTCGGTATACTCTGCTCCTTCTGTCTCCTGATGTGCTTGGCTGTTTCTCTTTTCCCAGCTAGATTGTCAACTCCTTAAGGAGAACCTCTGTCTGATTCAATCTTGGTAGCTCCTCCCTGGGAGTACCTTGGCCCCTACCCCTCCCTGCCCCCCACCCTGCCCTCCAAGGCCCAGTGTAGGGCTTCCCACAATATACACTCACTTGAAACACAGGCGTGGAAATAAAAGTCCGATTTTCAGTCGAGCAGTCCAGTTATTTGTTAGGTCAGGGGACAAACAGTTTATGCAAACTTTTTCCGTAAAGGCCAGGTAGAAAACGTGGTGGGACTGTGGATTGCATGGTCTCTGTGATGACTACTCAAATCAGCTGTCACAGCACAAAAGGAACCACAGGCAATACATAAGTGAACCACACACCTGAGCTGCAGTGACACTATTTCCAGAAGCAGGCCATTGGCCCTTAGCGTGCTGACCCCTGAACTAGCTGATCAGCTTCTGAACAGGCAGGTATGGATCGAACCTGCCTTGTGTCTAGCAGAGTGCCGTGCGAAGAGTGAGTGCTCCTGAATGTCTGTCTAGGGATTATTAAATGAAACAAAAGGCTGAAACTTGAGCTGTCCATAGGCAGGCGCAAGGACCCAGCAGGTCCTCTCCTAGGTACACACACACCCAGCAGAAATGCCGGCACCAAAGGATGTGTACCAGGGTGTCCTCAGCAGCGCCATTTGGAATGGCCCCAAACTGGAAACTACCCCCGTGCCAGTCCACAGAATGGAGACAGTTATCGCGCTGTATTCACACGTAGGGTGCAAGGCAGCAATGGAAGTAAATGCGCTGTGTGTGAAAATCTGGCTGAATCTCACAGACGTGATGTTGAATTGAGACCAAGAAGATAGGAAAGCTGACGTACTGTACGGTTCTAGTCACAGAAAGATGGGTAAAGCAACTCTGTGCTGTTACAAGTCAGGAGCGCGGTCACCTTTGGTGGGGAAGGGACGTGACTGGGAGGGGGTCTGAGGGGGCCTCCTGGGCACTGGTTATGTGCTGTTTACATGGATGTGTTCGGTTTGTGAAAATGCATGCCGTACACTTGAGTGTGCTTTTCTGTATGAGTGTTGTATTTGACTAAAGCATTTGATTTAAAAAAAAAAAAAAGGGGGGGAAACTGTTTATCCAAATGATATTTAACCAGAGACCACTGCCAGCCTTCTCATTTCCTGCGTGGATGCTGGAGACTAATGGGCTCCCCCTTTCCGCCTCCTCCTGACCCCAGATCTGGGCTCCCTGTTCCGTAAATGGGAACATAGAAACCTGGTCCCACCTTTCATCGCTGTCACTCACTCACGGGTTCGAGAGCAGAACCCAGGGTTGCGCAGCAGCCGTGGTCTGCGCCTCAGTCCCTGCCCCGCCATCCCCTCATCCTCATCGCAGTGCGTGTGTGACGGCCTCCTTGTCTCCTTCGCAGAACATCGTGGCGGTAGGAGCCGGCTTCTGCGACGGTCTCCGCAGTGGAGACAACACCAAAGCGGCCGTCATCCGCTTGGGGCTCATGGAAATGATCGCCTTCGCCAGGATCTTCTGCAAGGGCCAGGTGTCCACAGCCACCTTCCTGGAGAGCTGCGGCGTGGCGGATCTCATCACCACCTGCTACGGGGGCCGGAACCGCAGGGTGGCCGAGGCCTTTGCCAAGACTGGAAAGGTAGCCCTGGGCCTGCCCGCCCCGCACCCCTGCCTCCTCACGTGAGACCCACTGGGCTGGGGTGAGCCACAGGCCAGCAGAGGTAGATGGAGGCCAGCCTTTGTTGTTTGCTGGGTGTTCCTGTTTACCTGTCTGCTTTTGACTTTAAGGTTCTTGAGTCTTGTGTCCTTTATCTTGAGTGTTTTCATTGTTCCTGGGCTGGCAGCTCCTTCCCTCCCCACTCTCCTCTTGAAATAAGTGATTTTCTGGTCTTGACCATTGAAGTCCCGCCCCTCCATCCTTTGTTTTTAAGACCATTGAAGAGTTGGAGAAGGAGATGCTGAATGGGCAGAAGCTCCAAGGACCTCAGACGTCTGCTGAAGTGCACCGCATCCTCAAACAGAAGGGGCTGATTGACAAGTAAGTCACCCATTGTCCAGGAGGCCAGAGAGACGGTCATTGTCCCACTTCTCGAGCGACCACCAGCCTCATCAATGCACAACTATTTGACAAGTGTGTGCAGCACTTGACGGGGTTAGTTCTGTCCTTTGTGTGCCATGAACATCTGTGGCAGGAGAGATCTACCTGCCCTGAAAATGAGTGTTTATATAAAACACAAAACCAGGCTCAACTTCAGGGAGAAGAACTCAATTCTTCATATTACAAAATACAATGTTTTTAAGATTCTGCTTCATCCTGCACGGTGTTTTTGGTAAGAGCTACATGTCCTAAGTTTTAAATTAAAAAAAAAAAAATGATTACTTGGTTGTTTTTATAAAAAGATTGAGCCTTGTTAATAAACTGCCAAACTGTTCAGAAAAAAAAGGGAAGACAACTCACCCCAGAACCCAACCACTAGCAGGGACCTGTGTGAAGGTTTGATGAGCAGCCTGGCAGTCTCTCCGTGGTGCAGACCGATGGATGCTGCATCCAGCCTCCACAGCCTTTCTGGGCTGATCACATGTTAAAGGTGGGCCTGGGTCAGCTTGATTTGTCACCCAGTTGAGGGAGTAAGCCCTGTGGCACCACCAAAGCTGCCCCACAGCCCTTTTTATCTTGCTGATTCGCTGAGCCTTCCTCCATCATCGTGACGCCAGTCACACCATCTAGTAAATGTTTATGCAGCATATTCTGTGTATCCTTTCCTCTCCATAATACTTTTTGGGAGAAGGAAGGTCTGGCTGCCTGGGAGAGTAGGGAGCTTGGCAGCTGTGTTGATGCCGCCAGGAGGTGGTGATGGGTGGCGTCAGCTGCTTTTTCTGGTCGCATCTCCCTCGCCCTCTCAGGTTCACCCCAGGTGTCTGGGTCCCAGCCGTGCATCTGTACCTCAGGCTGCACCCAGCTCTCCCTGTTGACCCAGTACAAATGGATCAGCCTCAGAGTTGCCTCTTCAAAGTGGAAAGTGAGGGACGACAGGGTGTTTGTCTTCCTTCTTTAATTTGCGTTTTATTTTTCTGAAATGGCTTTCCGAACCAGCCAGGCAGAGATGGAAGTCATAAACAAGCCTCCAGAGGGGGAGAATTACCTTTAAATCGTGACTAAAAGGAAAATGCCTCTGACATGCATGGTTTTCCTCACATACTGAACAGCAGACACTGATGTGTTTGGGCTCCTGTAAAGACCATTAAGTCTTTATCAGGAATTTGTTTAAAGTCTTTAAAACATACCTGGGTGTTTGGCCATGGTTAGTTTCACAATTTTAAATTAAAATCACAATTTTAAAGTGGCGCCTCTGTGCTACCAAGGGGTGCCTTGGATAGGGTTTTATGAATTAACAAGTTGGCTGCCTGGCAGTTCGTCTACATTCATCATTTCACTCCAGGAGGATACAGGCTGGAACCGACATCCTGGGATCAGGACTTGTCTGTTTTAAAAAGCAGGTGTAATTAAGCAGGGGAAAGCGGCCCTGAGCAGATGCCTCTCTTCAGTCATGTCCCATTTTCTTTCTTCTGGTGAGAAATTGAACAGGCTGTGTCTGTGCTTGATGAGGTCACTGCCATTTAGAGGGGCACCCCCTTTCTTCAGGCCGGAGGAGTATTGCGGGACTCTCGCCCCCCCTGGGCCTGCCTCCCGAAGCTGCGCAGGCAGAGCTGAGTTCTGCCGTTGTCCCTCTGCGCTGCCTCTTACCTTCATTTTTTCTTTTTTCATTCCAGCCATCACCGTGCTGGTCCCCTTCTATTGCCTTCTCTCTTTTTCCCCCTCCTCCATTGCTATGGAAAACGCAATGAACAAGAAGGTAGCATTCAAGGCGCCCTTGTGTCTTACTAGCCTTTTGGTCTTGGGCAGGTCAGAGTTTTAGCTGCTCTGTGCCCTAGTTTCTTGACCCACACACATCAAACTGGTAAACCAGATCATTGCCAAGTTTCTTCTACCTCGAGGATTCAAATTCAGAGGCCACCTGCTCCAACAGAATGAGGCCTGTAGTCCTTAGGTCGTCATTCAGCCCCTCTCAGTCCAGTACAGGCATGCCTCGGTGGGTTCCACTTCACAGAGGTTGCCTTTTTCACAAATTGAAGGCCAGACCCTCCACCAGCAAAAAGATTACAACTCACTTGACTGCGATACTTGCGTTATTGCAGTGGTCTGGAACTGAATCCGCAATTTGTCCAAGGTGTGCCTGTGCCAACCTGACTTTCTAACAGCACATCCGTTAACCTCCTCAACGCCATCTTTAGCTGAAGTCGACTTCCCTTTGCACCAGATGCCTCCGTCTCAGACTCCTGTGTGCATCTGTCCTCCACGGTGTGGCTGCTCGGACACCCTCTTTCACGTGCGTCTCCTCCCTCGTCACCCTAAAGGCAGATCTGTCCACACAGAAGCCTCCTTCTGTGTCTTCCAGCCACAAATGACCTCCGCTGCTTTGAACTTACTTTAGACCAGCAGTCAGCACACGTTTTCTGTAAAGAGCCCCATAATAAATATTTAGTCTTTGTAGGCCACATACAGTTCTCTGTCATATAGTCTCCTTTTTTGCTTTTACAGCACTTTCAAAATGTGAAAATTGTTCTTAGCTTGCAGGTAGCACAAAAACAGGTCACAGGCCAAATTGGATTCTCGGACTGTGGCTTGCTGACTCCTAGTGTAGATAATATTGCTACTCATGTGCTGTGGCCTTAATACATAAACATACAGTTTACTTTTATTCTTCAAATTTGAAAGGGAGGAGCACATGCTTTGGGTTAAAAAAAAATTAAATCATATAAAAAGGGCACACAGGGAAAGTGCGTCTTCTTCCCCACCCTAGACGCAGACCATTTTCTCAGTTTTCCATGTCCCTTTCCAGTTAGCCCTGTCATTTGGTGTACGGGTATTGGTCTCCACATTCCGCTCTGTTCCTAGCTTTTCTTCACTTGAGGGTATATTTTAAAGACCATTCCCACATCTGCACCCAGAAATCTCATTTAATGCCTGTGGAGCATTCCACTGAATGGGAGAACCACAGTTAAATTTCACCAGTCTCCTCTTGAGAAATATTAAAGTTGTCTGGCTTTTTCTGCTGTTACAAAATTTGTTTTATTACATGTCCTTGTACATGTGTCTTTATGAACTTATGTGAGCATAAGGTGTTTGTATTAGTTTACTAGTGCTGCCACAACAAAACACCACAGACTGAGTGGCTTATGCAACAGAAATTTCTCACAGCTCTGGAGGCTGGAAGACTAAGGTGAAGGTGTCGGCAGGACTGACTTCTTCTGAGGTCTCCCTCCTTGACCTTAGCAGCGGTGTCTCCCTGTGCCTTCACGTGGCCTTTTTGCTCTGTAGGGGTCTTAAGTCCTAATCTCCTTTTCTTGTAAGGACACCAACCATCTTGGACTATGGCCCAAGGATAGGCCCAGGATAATGAGCCTTTTTTAACTTAATTACTTTTTTTTTTTTTTTCGAGGCATTGTCACTGGCCCTCATATGTGGGACCAAACTGGGGCCGCTGGCTTCCCAAGCCAACGCTTAACCACCGCGCCACTCGGCTGGCTCTAACTTAATTACTTCTTTACAGGCCCTGTGTCCAAGTCCAGTCACATTCTGAGGTACCGAGGGTTAGGACTTCATTGTATGAAATGGATGTCTGTGGGACGGACACAAGTTAGCCCATAACAGTGTTGGAAGCTCCTTGAGGGCTGAGACCCTATTTATAAAATTGCACATCCCTGCCCCTAGTTGAATCCTGACACATCATTAGTACAGTAATACCTTGGTTTGCAAGCATAATTCATTCCGGAAGTAAACTACTCATATTGCAAGACATTGCTCGTTTACCAAGTTAAAATGTAGTAGAAATGTTTGCTCATCTTGCAGAACACTTGCAAACCACGTTACTCGCAATCCAAGGTTTTATTGTACTTAGTTTCTATTAGTGGGATTGCTGGTTGATTGGTTTATGTCAATATTTTTCTGTGAAATATTGCATTTGTCCTCCTTTCACCTCTGAACTTCTTTAGAGAGTTCCCCAAACTGATATAATTGGCTTTGTGGCATTTTATATTATATAAAATAGCATTTAGATGAGCAGTCTAGCTAGTGGTTGAGTGTGGGCTCCAGATTCAGAAATCCACTTTCCCGTACCTTCCACATCCCACGTTAACATCCCATCTACAGAATGTACTTTGGAAATGCTGGCTGTGAAAGTCGGGAGTGCTTTTGGCTGCAATAGCAATGCTCAGTGAAAGATGCCTTGAACAATAGGGTGTTTTTCCTTACATAGCAAGGAATCTGGAGATGGACATTATTGGTATTGGCTCAGTGCCTCTACATTAGAATCTCAGTGACCCTGTTGTCTTTCCCTCAAAACCTCAAGATGGCTGCAGGAGCTCCAAGCATCACATACTCACACAATTGCACTCAGTTCCAAGAGCAGTCTGGGGCAGCAGATTTTCCCTCCAGTGCCTCTCAAGGAGAGAAATGTCTTCCCGAGAAACCCTCAGTAGATGTATATGTCTTGCTGGCTAGACCTTGCTTACTTGGCTAATTCTAGGTGGAAAAAGGCTGGGAAAGTGAGCGCTAGGCTATTTCCAATCTCAGTAAGGAGAGCAGGGGGTTGGGAATGGCTTTGGGTAGCCACACATCTCCTGCCACCCAGCTGTGGGGACATATTAGTTGTTCTCATCGTAGGAACAGGAAAACTAAGCCACGGAAGAGGCTAAAATCTCTAGGCTCTGACTCCCTTTTATAAGCATTCATTCCACAAATACTGAGTACCTGCCCCTTGCTGTGCACTGTGTCAGGCCCTGATGATACAGAGGAGAACAAAACAGACTTGGGCCCCATCCCCTCGGAGCTTGCAGTCTATGATCTAGTGGCCGCTTGCTGCTGTGTTTATAGACTGTCACATCATGTGTCAAGTGTTGCACTACATACTTTACATTTATGTCATTTAATACAACAGGTCTGAATGTCTAGCCCCATTTTTACAGACGAACAAACTGGGTCAGAGGGGTTGTGAAACTTGCCCAGAGTTAATAGGCTGTGGAGTCAGATTTCATTAAATCTACCTGACTCCAAAAAAAAACCAAAATATTGTGAATCTTAAAAAAACCCACAGTGATAGACAAAGACATGTGACCTAAGCTGCCATTTAGGATTCTAACTAGATAATTTTCAGAGCAGCCTTTAAGTCTCTATTGATTCTGTCAAGCTCCCTTTGTGTGGGCGTATGAGTGTGTTTAAAAGCCTGATTGAAATTAACTTGGTGATTTCCTTAGTGATACCTGCCATAATACTTGCTGAGCCAGCTGTACCCTGGGATAATGTTATCTTCTCTTACAGTGGGTTATTAGCCCACCCCTTCAAATCATCATCCGTTTCAAACTTCATTTATATGGGTTCACATCTTGGAAGTAAAGGTAAAATAAACCCAGCTTCCAACATGAAATCAGTGTCTGCTGGTTGTGGGTCCCCATGTTGATTCTTGGAGCATTCCAGGCTGAATTATTTATGGTGATGTGTGGGCTGCCTCGTCTTCAGCCTTGGATGATCCTTTCTGGAGAAGGGAGAGCAGTACCTCCTTGTACGTTAAAATTTATTCTCCAATCTTTTCAATAGTGACCGAAACTTGGACTCATTCAAGGTTTGACCAAGAGCCCAAGCCACAACTCTTTCTGTGAATGACCTCAGGTTACCCAGCGAGGACTGCCACGTGACTTATTTGTAGACTGTACTCCAATCAGGCAGAGGATGGTTTAAGTTGGACCAAGATCTTATGGCCAACAGTGCCCAGGCTCTCTGCAGACCCAATAACAGAGGAATGTAGGAGGTGGCCACCAGTATCACAGTAATCTGCAATCCGTTAGCAGAGAAAATTAATTTGTTCTATGAGGTAAACCAGATGACTTCACTTGTCTTTTCATATTTCCCCCCCATTAGGTTTCCACTGTTTACTGCCGTATATCAGATCTGCTATGAAGGCAGACCTGTTCAAGAGATGCTGTCTTGTCTCCAGAGCCATCCTGAGCATAAATAAAGTGGATCAGGCAACGAGTCCAGCAAAGTTCTGCCTTTCCGATCAGTCTTTTCAGTTCAAATGGAAAACTGAGACTTGTCAACAAGATCTTTGTTTTATTGTAATCCCATCATGGATGTATCTGAATTTTTGCAGGTGCGTTTTTGAACTGCCAGAGCAGTTCATGGGCTAAGATGTACTGGCAACCACTAGACACGCACACGGGGACGTGCAGGTGTGTGCCCATTTCTCATTCTGTGGATATTTCTATGAACCAAAATTAAAGGTCCTTTTTAAAGATCACTTTTGAAATTTTCCCACTGTGGTAGCTTGTAAGATTGGAACGACCTCAGCTAAATTTTTTAGATCTAACTCATATGTATTTGAGTGAAGGAATTTTTTTTCTCATGATGTTACAATTTAACCAGCATTAATAACATGGTAGAATGGAAGAGTGATTGTGTCCAAAGATCAATATACTGTAACTTTTAAACACTAGCTCAAAGCCAGCATAATTAATCACTTCAATCATGAGTTGATCTTTTTTTTTTTTTTTTAACAATTAGGGTTTTTTTGTTTTGTTTTGTTTTTTAGCTGAGCCATCCTGCCACCTGTTGGCAGCTCAACGGCAGCTTAGCTCAGGCTGGGCATCGAACTGCTGTTGCTCAGAGCTCAGCTCACACTCTTGAGCGAGCTCCTAACCAACTGAGCCACTCGGCCAGCCCAACAATTAGGTATTTTTAATTAGGTAAATAATTTTCATTTCCTCTCACTGCAGTTTTCTACATATGTAGCCTCATTTCTCTTCATTAGCTGCCAGAATGTGCTTTCATAAAGGCTCAGCAGTGGCAGGAGACAGAAAACTCATCTGGGATTTTCCTGCTCTGACCGACACCTTCTCATTAACCACACTTGTAGGATGCTTTTTGTTAGGTAGCACTGTTGTGCAAACATTTCCTTTAAGTTTCACAGGTCCCCTGAGAGGGGGCTGCTACTATTCCTCTTTTAAGATGCAGTCACTGCCTGGTCACCTGGTGAGGAAGGGCAGAGCCAGGAGTCAAGCCAGTGGCCCTTCACCACCATCACCCCACCGCCCCAAGGTGCCCCAGGGCCTTCTCAGATGTCACTGGGCTGGTTCGACCTCCAGCTAATTGGTTGTGGTACATGCCATATGCAACCTTTCCTGAGGCCATTAGGAGGGCTCCCTGCAGCTAAGATTTGTGTGGGGAGTTGTCTAGACAGATACTACTTGAAGTGTGGCCTTCACTCCATCAGCTTCACTTGGAGTCTCTTAGAAATGCTGGTTCCCAGGTCCCATGTAGACCCTGACGTGGGGTCTGGTGCTTGAACATGCCTCCCATGTGTTTCTGATGCTCAGTACAATTCTAGAACCACTACTTTAGAAAATTCACTTTAGATTGGCATGTCTCAAACCAGGTTCCGTAGGAAACTAATATCCTAGGACCCAGTGTGGTTCTGGGCATGCCCTGGCAAGGCCAAGTGAGTTTGGGAAAAGCTGCGTCTGTGTACCCCTCTTAAAGGTGTAGAATGTATGTCGGTGGAACCCGTTTGTTTAACCTAGCTAGTCCCAAACACATTCGGTTATGGAGACTTTCTTTTGGCAAGGAAACTTGCCCAAGTTTCCAGGGGACACTGTTCTAGGCTGAGGTGACCTTAGGACAGCTTATAGCCTTCACTCCCTGTAAGAAATTAGGATGAATAACTACCTGTGGTAGTCTTAGTTCTGAACTTTTACAATTCAGGTCTGCCATGAAACTTTGATGAAGCTTTAAGGTGACACCGACAAGTAGATGTTAACGTCGCTGAAACGCACATTATGTGGAATAAGTGCTTTTAATTTTAGAATTAGAATGGGAATCACTGTATCTTCTTAAATGAGATTGGTTTCGGGATAGCATTACAATTACCTTGCGTAACACTTGATAAAATGTTAAGGGAACTTATGAATGTCACATATATATTCATGGATTTTCAGTCACTTTTTGACCTTTTTTATTTTCCAGTTTGGGACTTTTTTCCTTCTATATCTGAAATGATTTTAGAATAGATTTTTGAGGGAATTTTTAAAACTGCATCCAAAACATTTTGGGGTATTATAAAGCCCCCAATCCATAGAATTATATGAAAGTACACAAAATGCTACAAAATGTCATTGATTTTAGTGCCACTACTAAATTAATCAATTTTGCTTGTCTCGTGATTCATGTTTTTAAAAGTTTGTACATAGGTGACAAAGTGTTACTTTTTAAGCTACTAGGGCAGTAAGCTAATTGTGGTGTCTATTAAGTAGGATAATCAGATGTGAATAAATTAGGATTTATTTAATGTCTTTTGTGTCCTCTCATCAGCATTCAGCTTCTTGCTATGGGTTTGTACTTGAGTATTTTTTCTTTACAGATGCTCTTACCACTCGGAGGTCTGCTGACTGTACCTCTTGAACATACTTATGATATTCTGCACATTATGGAAAAAGGCAAATTTTATAAGTTTGTGCTCTGCTAACTATAGATATTTATTACTCTATGAGTTTTCTATTTTTATAACCACCTGTGGTCTATCATCTATTTTAATTCAGATTACTTACTAATTATGGTAATGGGGAGGGAGAGACATCCAGAAGAGAAGCTTAATTTGTACTATTTCTGCCAATCTGTGAATGTAAACAACTACACTGTTGCCTTGCTATAATCTAATCTACTACAATGAGGAACAAATATCAATCTTGAAATCCATCCAGGAGTTGAGCTAAATGCCTTCTGATTTTTCATTTAACTCTTCAACTATAACATGGCCCCATGGCGTCGGCCTAAAGCGTGGTAAGGTACCAGTATACAAAGGGATCTTGCGTTTTTCCATTAGTTCTAACCTAAGGGCCTTTTTCTTCCATGTATACCGTATTTGTTTACAGACTATAGAGGTGGATCTAATTTAAAAGCTTGGTTTAATAAACACTTGACCCCCTAAACCTGTGCTCCTGATCTAATCTTTTTTTTTTTTTTTTAATCGGTTAATAGCTTTATTTTTTAGGTCAGGTCTTTTTTCCCCTGAATTGTGCTGCATTAACAATAATAAAAAGGCAATTTTTAAAAGAAAGTCTTGATCTCTAATTCCAGTCCCCAGACACATCTGTTCCACCTGCCTGTGTTCCTTCGCATTGCTTGCTGATATTTTTCTGTAATATAATTGTAGGATGGAGGCTTTCCAGTCTCAGCCAGCCACTGGATTAATGAACTTGAAATCCACCCCTGCCCCCACCTCAAAGACCTAGAAAAGCTAGGTAAATATAACCAGTGTCCTTATTTTATTATGTTTGTATGTATGTATTAGTTTCAGATGTCATTGTATATGCAGGGCTCATCTCACAAAAAAGTCCTGAGGGAAATCTCCAGGCGTCCAAAACAAAGACAGAGCTGACAGCCAGAGCAGTGAGGCCGTGCAGTGGCCCTGTGGCTGCCAGGGGAGGGAGTGGGAATTCTCTCCATTTTACCTAAGGGTGTGGGTTATAAAGATGATGCTGGAACGACAGCCCTCCAAGGGCTACACTGTTGCGGGGGAGGGTGTGTGTAGGGGGTGAGGGGAAGGGGCTAAGAAAACCCAGGTATAGGCACACACAAGGAAGCTGCACTCCAAAGGGAGAAAAATGTGCCTCCTGAAAATTTGGTTTCGGGTTTGAATCTTTATATCCAGGAAACCACAAGCAAAAAGTGAGCATAAACATGGGGTATTGCACCAGTAATACCAGTAGAGAGCTGGCAGAAGCAAAAACATGAAAACACTGCAGGAATCCACACTGGATCCAGGCAGCACAGGCTTCCCACATAAGGTCCCACTGAACAGGCACTTAAAAATATATAAAATAATTACAAAATCATTATGAGTGAAAAATCAATAGAATTTTTAAAACAGACAGAAGAATTCGGTGCCCAGGATTTCAGATAATTAATTGAGCAATATGATTGATGCTTTGAAAGGTAATTTTAAAACTAACGACAATAAAGGGAATATTAAAGTAGTAAGGACCAATTACTATGGGGAAGGAAAAAAAAACTCCAGCAAAGCAGACTTGAAAGCAAACCTATCAGAACATCTAGAAATGAATATAATTTAAATTATGTCATTGGACAGATTAAAGTGTAGATTTAACCTGGAGATGGAATTACCAAACTGGAAAATAGATCTGAAGATACTAATAGAAAGCACACAAAAAATATTTCAGAACTTAAGTAGGTGGAGTGTAGGATAAGAAGATTCCACATATATCTGATAGGAGTTCCAGCCTTTTGACTCAACATATTTCCATCCCCCACCTCCAATCCCTGGCAACCACGGTTCTCTCTGTTTCTACGAGTTCAACTTAGATTCCACATATAAGTGAGACCGTACAGTATTTGAAATAAAGATCTGGCTTATTTCACTTAGTATAATGTCCTGTAGGTTTATCCATGTAGTCACAAATGGCAGGATTTCTTCTTTTTTTTTTTTTGACTGAATAATACTCCACTATACAGGTATATACCACATTTTATTTACCCACTCCTCCACGGACAGACACAGGTTGTTTCCATATGGTGACTATTGTGGATAAAGCTGCAGTGAACAGCGGGGTGCAGATATCTCTTTGAGATACTACTGATTTCATTTCCTTTGGATATATACCCAGAAGTGGGATTGCTGGATCGTATGGTAGTTCTCTTTTTAATTTGAGGGGAACTCACATGCTGTTTTTCGTAGCAGCTACACCACTTCACATTCTCACCAACAGTGCACAAGGGTTTCCCTTTTCCCTATGTCCTCGCTGACACTGTCTTTTTTATAATAGTCAACCAACTTGACAAATTACAGGGTGCATTAAGTTTAATGATAAGGTACTTTTCCAATGGCTCTTCCACTTACATTGTGTAAAATTCGAGGATGTTTTATTTCTTAGATTTTGAGGAGGAGCTGAAGAGCCAGTCCTTTTTACTTCAGCTAGTTCAGGTTTTCAGAGATGACCGAGGCATATGGACTTATCTAAAATCTAATGATGTTCCCAATTAGAAGCTAATGAAACATTGAAGGCATCTTAAGGACACTCTAGTGTTTAAAAAGCACATGTTCTAAATCCCGGACCTTGCTGATATTAATTCGGGAGAAGAAGGGACAACTATATACACAACATCTGGTCTTAGCCAGTTAGCCCTGGGGAGAACAGACAAACCTACCCACAGACAGACACATTCCAATACAACCTCCTGTGTCCAAACAAGGGCTGCCAAAATATATACAATGTGGTAGTGGCCAGTGGGTAAATTCTCCCAAATCTCTTGATATTTCTGCAAGTTCCATCTCTTAACTCCTCAAACATCTTTTTAGCACTGTCTTTTAAGTTATGCTAGCTGCTCTAACACTTAAATCCCAGTGGCATAGTGCAAAAATCAGTTTTGTACCTATCATAGTCCAACCATGTGGACCAAGTGGTAAGAGGGGGCAGGCACTTTATCCAGTCACGCAGCAATCCAGGCTAAAGGAAACGCTACCATCTCCTATATTCGACCTCCAGGTCATCCTAGAAATTTATATCCATTCAACACCCAGGAGAAGAGGGAAGAATCAAACAGAACATAACCCCTGGAAGTGGTGTTTTTTCTTTCCTATGTCCAGAACTCAATTGCCTAATGGCTGAGGAGGCTGGGAAATGTAGTTTAACTGTGTATCTCAGAAAAACATAATTTCATGAACACATACCATTGTTTCTGCCATTAATATATGGTTTTTCTCTTTTCGTATGGTGCTAAGATTTCCTGCTTTTCACTGACCTTTACAGTAATCACATGAGCTAGACTGCATGGATATTATTCCCCCTTACCAATGAGGAAAATGAACTTCAAAGAGGAGGTAGCTGACTTGACTACATGACTAAATGGATACTAAAATGATGAAGTAGGGGCTAGACCCCAAGTCTTGGCCACAGAACTACACCCCCCAGTCAAACCAAAGGTAACATGGCTTCCTTCAGTAAACAATCGATCATACCTTCAGTAAGTTAGTAGAAAATTATGTGTATAGATTCCTCATACAACTTATTTCCTCAAAAATAAAAAGTTCACCAGCAATTTAGTTTATATACAATCATAAAAAGTTATAAGGAGGGCTGGCCGAGTGGCGCATTGGTTAAGAGCTGGTTTTGGCATGCCAGCGGCCCCGGTTCGGGTCCCACATATGAGGGCCAGTGACACTGTGCGACACTGCCCTCTACAGCTAAGATGGTGAACAACAGCTCCACTTGGAGCTGGGCTGCTCGAGTCCTGGCAACAGTGTAGGCTGCAGCCCCTGCTGCAGTGGGCTGCCATAGGCTACAGTGAGTGGCCGGCAGCCAGCGTGAGCTGCCAATAGCCGCGGTGAGCGACCATCCAGAGGCCAGCGACCGATCTGCCTCACCCGGGAAGAGAGCAATGAGGATACCAACATGGGCCAGTGAAGCAACGTCCTCCGCAACTAGACTGAAGAACAAAAAGATGGCAACTTGTCCCCCTTCCCCGATTCCCCAACGCTTTTCCCCTCCCCCAGTTCCCCAATAAAATCTTAAAAAAAAAAAAAAGTTATAAGGACTATCTGGTAAAATTTTAATAGAAATATGTTATGGGAAAGAATTTATAAAATTGATTGCATATAATTCTTCAAATTCCAGCCTTCAGGTTTTCAAAAATTTTTTCAAAAATTGCCTCTCATCTCTTTTCTGGAACTGCTATCAGATGTAATAGATTTTTCTCTCAAGTTGTTTTTTTTTATATTTCTTTTATTGAAATAATTGCTGTAGTAAACATCAATAAGAAGTATATGTGTATCTCTGTTCACTTACTGAGTAAATCTAGAGGATAAAATCATAGAAGTGAAAATGCTGCCTCACAGATAATGTGTGTTTTATATTTTTAACGAACACTGCAAAATTAACCTTCAAAAGGATGGCTTCAATTTACACTTCTGACCACGCTTTTCTTTTCCTAATCACTTCTATAACCCCTTATTAGAGGTGCCTTTTATAATTACCAGGGAAGTAAATTAAACCAATAAATCCAAACAATGTGAAATTTTGTATTTATCAAGGACTTAGAAGTCTTGCCTACTAGTTTCACTGTAAAAACTAACTTTTTTATTCAAACAATAATTTTGTTAAAGCAGCCATCTTATTAATAGTTGTAATAGTTGGTGGTGCTGAAAGTTTATATAGGCACAAAATGGGTCATGTAAGTGAACTGTTTACAAGGAATGTTGAAACAAGAAACATTAATAATAATGTTTTTTTAAAAACCTACAAAATCACCGTCAGGCAAAACTCCAGAAGGGTCTTTAAAAAACAAGCTGACAGCGGGTAAGATGCTTGTCTGAGGAAATCCCAAGTTCCAGTAAACTATGACTCTCCTTTCCACTAGAGGTCACTCTTTAGAAATGGCTTTTCCTTAGGCAGTTGGCAGCCTGCAAAAAATAGCATCATTGTTCCAGTGACAATTTTTGATCAAGTTTTTAAAAGGCCACACATTTCTTATGACCCAAGCTGAGTTTGTGCTTGGTAGTTGCCAAGTGTCTAGGTTTCATTTTGACTTTTTAACCGATCATAAATTTTTTTTTTTTTTTAAGGGCAGTGTCACTGGCCCTCACACGCAGGATCCAAACCAGGGCCGATGGCTTCCCAAGCCAGCTCCCAACCACCGCGCCACTCCGCCTGCCCCCGACCATAAATTTTGATGTACAGTAGTTTTACTTTCACTCTGCCCTCTTTTCACTTAGACATCTGTTTGGATTTTGTTGCTTCTGGCTCTCTTTCCTTTTCTTGATGTTGGACACCCACTTATGTCTGTTAAATTCTGTCTTCTTCTCCCTCTTGTTCAAATAAAGGCAAAACCACCTGCTTCCTGCTTTCTGCTCTCAGGAAAGACTCCGGGAACATACCTGAGAAACACTTCTAAAGGATGGATCTTTTAGGCTTTGAAGAAGTTTCAGCAAGCATGATGGTAGACATCGAAAGAAAAACCCTCTTCGCATCTTAATCTTCCCTCTGGTTTACCTGTCTGTTATCTTTGGAGATGTGATTTTCATTTAGAGGCCATTTTATCATGAAGCGAAGGAACTTTAAGCCTCAAGACCCTTACTTGTGCAAGTCCTTTCTAAGGCGCTGTACCTAGCTTTGTTTTCTTAAACTCATATTCTTTTTCTTAAAGAGAGTTCCCTGCCCTCAAGTTATAAAAGCTTCTGGCTCCTTAAAAATGAGTCCACACCTAGTTTGGGGACTTTGCAGTCGGGTGGGGTTTCAAATGTTGAACTTGGTTGGCTCTGGGCAAGTTACTTAACCTCTCTAGGCTTCCATTTTTCTTGACTATGAATAGTGTCAGGTTTCTTGAGAAGTCAGAAAACAAGTTGCTTTTCGCGGTTCCCTGAACACATTAGGGGACTTCAAGATGAAAAGTACCCACGGAGAAAAAGACATCCATATTTGAATGGCTTGGGACCTTCAAAGGGAGATATCCAGAAAGTAAGAGAACATTCTGGTGTGGAGATCAAAAGGGAATGAGGAGCAAAGGTGTTATCTGGGCGAGGCAGTTATGAAGTCAGAGCGGAGTGAAAGAGGTATCTGTGAGGCAGGAGGGAAGGGAGCGTTCAGGGCCCAGTAACAGCTAAGTGAGATCAGACTGAAGTGTCCATGGCAAGGCCTAGACAGAAGTTCACATTTTGTTTCTGGGAAGAATGCGTAAATCTTGCATTCACTCTTCAGAGTTTACTCACTTAAGGCCCTGTTCTCATGTTCTTTTCAGCTTTATTGAGACATAGTTGACAAATAAAAATTGTTTATATTGAAGATGTAAATGTGATGATTTGATATATGTATATATTGTGAAATGATTACCACAATCTAACATATTCAGCACTCATATTTTACCTTTTGGTTGTAGTGGTAATGGTAGGAACTCTTAAGATCTATTCTCCTAGCAAATTTCGAGTATAAAATACCAGTATAATTAACTACAGCCACCATGCTGTACATTAGGTCCCCAGAACTTCTTATAACTAAGAGTTTGTACCCTTTGACCAACATCTTTCCATTTCCCGCATCACCAAACCCTGGCAACCACTGTTCTCCCTGCTTCTATCAGTTCCAATTTTTGAGAGTCCACATATAAGTGAGATCATACAGTATTTGTCTTTTTCTATCTGGCTTATTTCACTTTGCATAATGTTCTCCAAGTTCATCCATGGTGTTGCAAATAGTTGGATTTCTTTTTTTGTGGCTGAGTAATAGTCTGTGGTGTGTGTGTGTGTGTGTGTGTGTGTGTGTGTGTGTGTGTGTGACATATTTACCCGTTCATCCATAGACAGACACTTAGGTTGTTTCCATATGTTGGCTATTGTGGATAATCCAGCAGTAAACATGGGGGTGCAAATATCTCTTTAAGATACTGATTTCATTTCCTTTGGATATAAACCCAGAAGTGGGATTGCCGGATCGTATGGTAGTTCTATTGTATTGTGGTTTGTTTTTTTTAAAGATTTTTTTGGGGGGGGGATTGGGGGAGGGGAACAGTATTGGGGAATTGGGGAAGGGAACCAGCCAAGTTGTGGTTCTTCAATCTTCGTTGTGAAGGGCGCCAGTCGCCATCTGGCTTCCTGTTGGCAGCTCGTGGCCTCTAAGCTCAAGGTGCTGTTTTCAACCTTAGTTGCGGGTGGGCGTACCCACCATCCCATGTGGGAGTCGAACCAGCAGCCTTGTTGTTAAGAGCACACGCTCTATCCACTGAGCCATCTGGGCGGCAGCTCAGCTCAAGGTGCTGAGTTCAGTCTTAGTTGCGGATGGGCATAGCCACCATTGAACAGACAATCTTGTTGTTACGCCAGCTGAACCATCATGCCACCTGTTGGCAGCTCAGAGACAGCTCATCTCGGGCGCAGCATTCACTGGCCCATGTGGGAATCGAACCGGCGGCCCTGCTGCTCAGAGCTCGTACTCCAAGCCGACTCAACCAACTGAGCCAGTCGGCCGGCCCTGGTAGTTTTATTTTTAATTTGGGGGGAACTTGCATGCTGTTTTTCATAGCAGCTGTACCATTTTACAATCCCACCAACAGTGCACAGGGTCCCCTTATCTTCACATCCTTGCCAATACTTGTTATCTATTGTGTTTTTATAATAGCCATCCTAACAGGTGTGAAGTGATAGTTCACTGTGGTTATGATTTGTATTTCCATTGATGATTAGTGATGTTGAGCACCTTGACACATACCTAATGGGCCCCATTCTCATTTGGTTCTGCACTCACAAAAGCGTGAAAGCCATTAAGCATCAGTTTAAAATCAATTGTTGTAATGCCCAGAGGAATCACTTGAGGGCAGCACTGCACAAGGGTAATGGAACCAATATCATTGATTCAACATATACTTACTGAGGGCATATAATGTGCAATGTGAGTTTGTAACTATGGCACTGACCTAGCCTGGGAAGTCAGGGAAGCCGATTCCCTGAGGAAGTGACCCTTGAAACACATAGCAGGATGCAGTAGAATGAAATAGGAGACAAAGAAGTGTTCCAAGTAAGGGAACAGCATGTGCTAAGGCCTTGCAATGGCAGAGGGCATAGCGAGTGAGGGACAAAAGGACAGTGGCATTGGAGCTGAGAGAGTGAGTGGGATATGGAGGGAGGTTAGAGTTAGAGCTAAATTTATAGATTCTGTCACCATTTATTCAGAAGCTTCTATGTGTCAGGCACTTTCCCATAACATTTCATTTCAAGGCAAGTGGCATTAGTCCCGTTTTACAAAGGCACAAAGGCATAGCTACCACCAACTTTTCTTGAAGCTACCAGTGTCGTTTTCTCCACTGGCCACTAAGCCCTAACTTTCCTTCAACACACAGGTCAATTATCTCAAGTTGAACGTTACTGATCTTTTTGTGAATACGTCCTGCCTTCCTGACTGAACTATCTCCCTGAGCCAAATGGTTCTGCTGATATCTGGGTGCATCCCTAGTGTCCAGCCCAGAGCTGACCTGTAGGGGGCGCTCTGTTCCAGGTGGTTCTTGAAGCAATAATGTTGATGAGATTGCAATGTGGAGATTTCCATCATGGCTCAATTCTTCACCCCTCCTCAAATGCATGTCCTTAGCCATGGACTTTTCATGCAGTCTACTTCCGAGAGCCTTGGATCTGGGCTTGGTTTTCTAACTTGCTTTGCCAATGCAATATGGCAGAAGTGATATATAGTAGCTGAAACTCATTCATATTTAACTGCGGTCTAATTTTCCATTATATGGATAAACCCCAAACAGTTATCCATTTCCCTATTGATGGTTGAAGTTTCTTACTAATACAGAAAATAATAAAAAAATATTCCTATACAGGGACCTCCTCATATGTATATACTAGCAAGTCATGGGACATACACACTTCACATTTACCAAAATATTGCTCAATTGCTTTCCAAAGATTTTGAACCAATCTACTCTCCCGCCAGCAATATATGAGACTTCTCATTTCTCCATATTTGCCATCACTCAGTGTCATCATACTAATTTATGTAGTTTTTTGCAAATCTGTTGGGTCTAAAATGGTATCTGGTTAATATTTTAATGTTTATTTCTCTGATTTCCAAAGATGTTTAGCCTCTTTCTATGTGTATACTGGCCCTTCGGTTTCCTCTGTTATAAATTGTCTGTGTATAGGGACGGCCGAGCAGCGCAGTGGTTAAGAGCTGGCTTGGGACTCCAGCTCTGAGCAGCAGGGCCCTGGTTCAGATCCCACATATGAGGACCAGTGACACTGCCCTCTTAAAAAAATAAAATAAAAGGCCTGATCATTTTTTTAAAAAAGTAAATAAATAAATTGTCTGTGTATATCCTCTGTCTAGTGTCATGTTGGGTTGTTAGCCTTTTTTTTTAAATAGACTTGCTCTTACAAGTCTTTATATAATTTTATATTTTACATTATACATTCTATATAATATATATATAATATATAAAGATAGTATATTATATTGTAAATATAATATATAAAGAATATTACATATTCTTAACATGCTTGGTTGCTTATATATACTGCAAAAACCTTCTATTAAATTTTTACAGCTTTCTTGAGATATAGTTCACATATCATACAATGTACCCATTTATAGTGCACAATTCAATGATTCTTAGCACAGTCAATTTTAGTACATTTTCACACCCTCAAAAAGAATCCCTGGGGGCAGCCAGTTAGCTCAGTTGGTTAGATCGCAGGGCTCATACCACTGAGGTTGCCAGTTCAATCCCTGCATGGGCCACTGAGCTGTGCCTTCCACAACTAGATTGAAACAACTACTTGACTTGGAGTTGATAGGTCCTGGAAAAAAAAAGAATCCCTGAACCCATTAGCTGTCCCCCATCCCTCCTAAGCAACCACTAATCTACTTTCTTTCTCTATAAATATGCCTATTCTGTATTTCACATAAAAGGAATAAATGGAATCATATACAATGTGGTCTTTTGTGACTAACTTCTTTTTACTTAGCATCATATTTTCAAGGTGTATCCATGTTGCAGTATGCACCAGAACCTTATTCCTTTTTATGGCTGAATAATATTCCATTGTAGGGATAGAGCACATTTTGTTTACTGATTCACTCACTGAAGTATTGTTTACCAAAAATGTAAGTGAAATTGAAAATGGTTTTTCCGATTTCTGCTCATCTGATATGATTGCTTACTCCTGTCTTCCCTCTTACACGTGATAAGAAAGATGTTTTTGGCCAAAATGATGAAAAGGTGTATGATTGGCTTTGAACTGTACTTTATTGCTGAGACTCCTTAATTCCAATGCCCATAATGAAATAGCTAATCCTAGAGACCCTTTTTATCCTAAGTGTGGCCCCTGGGTCAACAGCATTGGTATCCCCTGAAGCTAGTTAGAAATGCAGGCTCCCCAGCCCTCCCCACACCTGCCTGAATTAAACTCTGAGTTAAAGGAGCTCTCCAGGTGATTCGTATGCCCATTAAAGTTTGAAAAGCACTACTCTGCACCACTATTTCTTACCCTACGCCCGCCCATACTGAAACCATGTGAAAGGCCCTTGAAACAATGCCAATGACATGCCCACTTTTCAGAGAGTCAGATTTTACCTAGTTCAGAGTGGGTCCCAGGCTCCCTGGGTGATTCCACTGAGCAGCCCAATAGCTTTGTTATCTAAACCACTTTAATGTAGAAATATTTATTCTACCTGCTTTAAGCCGACTTTGCAATTTTTTCTAGAAAAACTGACTGAACAGCTTTCTGGGAAGGCTCCGTGTGGCCCTTTTCTAGGGAGCTGGAGTGTGACGGCCAGTTATACCTTCTGCTCTCTGGCTTCCCTCTTTGGGTGCATGTTGAAAGCCCTATTCACAAACATGGTCTGTGTTTCTACCAAAACACAGCTGGAGCTCCTGTGCAGGGCAGCAATGCTACCCAGGCTGTCCTAGTTTTTCATGGTTCATTTTCGGTATCCAGTTTACAAACTTGCTCTGCCAAGAATAGCTACTACGTTAATCAGTGTTTACCCAAATATGTTCTTCCTTGCTCCTGCCAACAGATAAAATACAGTAAGAACAAACATTTTGGGTAGACACCAGGATTTGCCTCTTTTTAAATAAACCCAATCTTGATCTTATCTTCCCTACGGAAGCTGCTGCAGCAACAAGCTGTCAAATCTATTTCCCTCCCTTCATCTCATCTCTCCAAGGATTTCCTTCTGTGCACTGGCTTCCTAATGTGTGTTTATGTCGTTGGGCTCTCATGATCATAGCTACAATGATGACCACCTGGATCGGGTAGGCTGTACGGCCTCCACCTTTCATATGCACAACAGATACTGGAGGTCTATGCCTCCTTGTCATTTTTAATCCTGCCCTCCATCTGTCTCAGATAGTGTCACAGCAGTGCCCCAGCACTGTGGCTGAGGCCACTTTTCAGAGTTTAAAGGAAACAGGTGGGAGGGGGAAGGAAGATACTCTGTTCTGTGTATCCTGCCATTATCCAACTCACAGATACATGTGCAAAGGCCTCTGAGCTTTCTGCCCTCATTATTTTCAGCCACCTCAGAGCTTTTGCCACCATGACTTACTGAAAGGAGTGACGATGCAAGAATCACAAGAATCACAAGCCCTGAGGTTCCTGAAATCCACACCAAGCAGGGCGCTTACTGGTGTCGAATGGCTTCTTGGGTTCTCTCCATGGGTAGCTGAATTGCTAAGCTGTTAACTTGATCTGTCTCTCTCATACTGGGCCAAAGAGCCCTGCTTTATTTTCCAGCTACCAAGTGCTAAATCTCCTGTATTTATAACACTTTCTTAATTTCAACCCCACGACATTTCCCCATTACTAAAGCAGACTCCTTGGAGGGTTTTAATCCAGCAAAAAACGCTCACACCTGGGCAATTCAAGGTATAAGGCTTAGTTTGAGAGGACAGGCCACACCTGACGCAGCACTTCAAAGCTCTTTTCTATGGGGCCGGTTCTGTATCAACAGAAGCCAGCAAAGCTTGCTCAGCAGTGTAGGGCCTAGGGCCTGCCACCTCCAATGACTCCTGGTTTTGATTGTTGTTAAAGACTTTTGCTTAATTTGCTGGTACACTGCCTGTCTGATCCCATTACAGGGCTGCGTGCGTGTGTGTGTGTGTGTGTGTGTGTGTGTGTGTGTGTGTGTGTGTGTGTGTGTTTCCCCTTTGTAAATAACAGTCTGTTCTTTCAGCCAGTTCTTGCCCACTCCTGTACTCTGCCCTTTTAGTTTTATTAAACTGGTTTCATTCTTTTACATTAGAGCTCCAATAAATAATTCAGTAAGCTGGGCCTGATGTCCCTGCCGCCTGGAGGTAGAAGCACGTGCAGGATGTTTACTGGTGATTTCCACAGAGGCGTGTTGAGCCTTTTTGCAATGAGATTTTTGTTTTCCCTCTAGAACAACCCACTACAACTTCTGAGATGTCTTGGATGTCCTTTGCAAACTCCAGCTTGCGTGCCTCTGCTCATGGTTACTGACAAGTATTTGATGCGAACATCATTTCTTTCACTTTAATACTTGTAGCATCTGCAGAAAAGTCTGTGTTCCCATCAGTTCAGAGAGCTGAGTTTTCATTGGTTTCTATTTACAGAGCCAGGAATGTGTGTGTGTGTGTGTGAGAGAGAGAGACAGAGAGAGACAGAGAGACAGAGAGAGAGACAGAGAGAGACCTGACCTTAATACAGAATATTAAATATAATTCCTAATTAATCGAACCTAGTAAATTTTAGTGTTCTCTGTTATTAAATGGCAGCAGAATAGACAGATTTCTTTTTGTTTGTTTGTTTTTACATTTTTCTTTCAAGCAAAAGAGTGGTCATTAAAGTGCATCTTTTTCTTCTCAGTTTTTTTAAATGCCATATATATGGTTCTACTGTCAAAATTTTGATTACCCTGTGTGATCCCACTGTTTTCATTTTACATTAAATCAAGAGCATTTTCCCATAGTAGTAACTATTCTGAGAAAATATATTTATTTATTAGTCAATGGCATTTTAGTGTTTGTTTTTTAATTTTAGGATATACAACCTAATTATATCCATGGGTTGAATCACAGGTACTAAAATTATAGGATTTAAAGGGTGTATTTTAAAAGCTGTCAATAAATATAACCAAACTGCCTAACTAGTCATGTAGGTGGGCCCAGCGTACTGACCATCTAGCTGGCATTGAGAAATATTTTGGAAAAATACAACTTTGCCCACTTAATAGGTGAAAATAAAATCTTGATATTCTGATTTGCATTTCATCAATTATCAATGAGTTGAAAACGCAGAGAAACAGCATTTAGAAAAGAAAGGAGTTTACTTGCAAGGAATACGAGACTCAGACGAACCTGCTCATCAAAGAAAAAACACAACAGGTCATTAAAGGTAACACTGAAAAATTACCAAGGTGGTTCAACTTAGAATTGATATGTTCATTGCTGAAAACCAGCAATTTTCTTACAGGGTTATCATTTCTGCAAAAGCTACGGCCAGTCTTCAGACAGCAGCACTGCAGAATCAGGGATAAAGCTGTTTGCATTAAGTAGTCAGCAACTTACAGGCAATGCCAAGGGGTTCATTTGGGGAAGGCTGGAATTAGACATGGTTGAAAGTGTTAATTGTTCCTTAACCGTGGGGCTTCATGGAGCCAAGATGTCATTTTTGCTACCACAAGACATTGTGTGCAAAAGGAACATGCATTTCTTCTTTGGTAAGTACATATTTGTGTCTTTTGCTCTGTTTAATTTTATTGTGGTTTATATATTATTTATTGGATTTTACTTGCTATGTGTTAAAAATCCATTGCCACATACTGCAAAAAAAAAAAAATTTCCTGCGTCATTTGACTTTGATTTGGTTTATGGTATTTTTTTTTAGCTGAGCCATCCTGCTACCTGTTGGCAGCTCAGTGGCTGCTCAGCTCAGGCTGGGTATCGAACTACTGTTGCTCAGAGCTCAGCTCACACTCTTGAGCGAGCTCTTAACCAACTGAGCCATTCGGCCAGCCCTTGGTTTATGGTATTTTTATCATCACTAATACTTATATTTTTATGTAGTCAAATCCATCGATTATTTCCTTTATAATTTCTGTTTTGGTATCACCCTTTAAAAGTCTTTCCCAGCTCTTTTTTTTTTTTTTTTTTTAGCTGAGTCATCCTGCCACCTGTTGGCAGCTCAGCGGCTGCTCAGCTCCGGCTGGGCATCAAACTGCTGTTGCTCAGAGCTCAGCTTACATTCCTCAGCGAGTTCTTAACCAACTGAGCCACTCGGCCGGCCCTCCCAGCTCTTTTAATATTGCTTGTAGGCAACCAACAACATGGGAGGAAGTATTTGAAAATCATACATCCATTAAGGGATCAATATACAGAATTTATAAAGAACTCCTACAATTTAACAACAACAAAAACCTGATTAAAGAGTGGGCAAAGGACTTGAATAGACATACAAGTGGACATACAAGAAGATATACAAATGGTGAATAAGCATATGAAATTGGTGATGCTCAATATCACTCATCGTTAGAAAACTGCAAACCAAAATTATAATGAGAAAATACTTTCCATCCATCAGGATGAGTATTTAAAATAAAATAAAATTTCAAAAAAAAAAAAACAGAATAACGAGTGTTAGTGAGGATGTAGAGAAATTGAAAAACTTGTGCATTGCTGGTGAGACTCTAAGATGATGCAATTGCCTTGGAGAACAGTACAGTGGGAGGTTGGTGGTTGGGGGCTTGTTAGCAATGAGAGTCTCAGAACAGACTCTGAGAGATAGAATTGGGTGTGCTCATCAGGCTCTTTTGATGACAGGAATATAAATTTTCTTAGACTACCCATTCCAGTTACTACTAATGTGTAACAAATTACCAAGGTGGTTGAACTTACAATTGGTATGTTCATTACCCAAAATCAGCAATTTTCTTACAGGGTTATCATTTCTGCAAAAGCTATGGCCAGTCTTCAGACAGCAGCATTGCAAAAGTCAGGAACAAAGTTGTTTGCATTAGATAGTCAGCAACTTACCAGCAATGCCCCAAATTTTGTTGATTAAGCAACAGTCATTTTGTTATATCGCATGGATTCTGCAGATCAGAAATGTGGCCAGGGCTCAGGCTGAACAATTCTTCTGCTTTTCACAGTGTTGATTGAAGTCACTCAATGGTACTCAGCTGGTGGATGTGTTGTTCTGGAGTATCCAATATGGTACCTTGGTGGGAATGATTGGATGGCTGGATTCAGCTGGCACTGTCAGTTGGAGGGCCTACACATGACCTACTCAGATGGTTGTCTCATGGTAGTTAGATTTCTTACATGGTGGCTCAGGTCTCCCTGAGTGAAGGTCCCAAGAGAACCAGATGAAAGCTGTGTGGCTTTTCTTACCTAGCTTTGAAAGTCACATAGTGTTATTTCCAATGCATTCTGTTGGCTACGGCCAACAGAATGAGGTCAGCCCAGATTCAAGGGGAGAGGAATTATATACCATCTCCTGATGGGGAAGTAGTAAGGTCACATTGAAGGGAGCATGTGGGATGGAGATATTATTGTAGCCATCTTTCAAAAATACAATATATGCTACTGCTAAGAAAAAGATTCATCATAAAATACAACAGACCAGCTAGGAAAACCCTGGGAGGAAAGCAGGGTAGGACCAGAAGTAGCTGGTCTGTGACCTCTTGCATATCTGCCTGGGTCCTTTTCTGCTCACTGTTTTCCTTGGTCTTCCTCAATTTCCTAAGGCCTCTGTCCCCCCCCCCCCGACACACACACACACACACACCTCCCACCTGTGAGCTACCACGGCCTCTCCTACCTTTCAAGCTTCCCTCAAATGTCTTAGTTCAAAATCCTGAAAGAGACTCTGATTGGCTCAGCTAATATTTCTCAGCAGCCCTTGGTCCAATCACTGGAGGGGCTGGTACAGCTTGGAAGTAAAGAGTAGCTGGGCAGCTGTCAGATCTCACTGCCACTGGCTCTCACACCTGACTGCACATTTGAATCACCTGGGCAGCTTTTTAAAAATTACTCATGACTTGGGTCCCATCCCTATATGTTCTGATTTAATTGGTTTTGGGTTAGAGACTGAGTAGAGGTATTTGTAGATACATAGTACCCCTGCTTCTCCCACAATCACAGAACGCTGCTGCTGGCTGTTGTACCCTGGGAATGACTAAGAAGTTGGACAAGAATCATTTACCAGACAGGAAAAAAAAAAAACCAGGCTTTTCTTATTTTTATCTTTGAGCATGTGTTGTTGTTTGTTTGTTTCACAAATAAAATATTATATCAAAGAATTTGTGAACTAGAAGGGACCTCAGAGACAACCAAATATAACACATTCATTTGCAGATATGGATAAAGTGATCAATTCATCCTGGTTTGCCTGGGGCTTTCCCAGCTTCAGAACTAAACTCTGGCCATGTCCCAGGAAAATCTCTCTGTCCCAAGCACACCAAGAAGTTTGGTTACCCTATATGGAAACTCTATATCCATCAGCATCACTCCCTATTCTCCCCAGCCCCCAGCTGCTAGCAACCACTTATATCTACTTTCTGTCTCTATGGATTTGCCTATTCTGGACATTTTATATAAATGTAATCCTATAATATGTGGTCTTTGTATCTGGCTTATTTCACTTAGCATAATGTTTTTAAAGTTTCTTCATGTTGTAGCTTTATCAGTACTTTATTTCTCTTGATGGCTAAATAATATTCCATTGTATGGCTAACATTCATCAGATGATATACATTTGGGTTGCTTCCACTTTTTAGCTCTTATGAATAATGTTGTGATGCATATTGCTGAGCAGGTTTCTGAGTTGACATATTTTTTTTTGTTTGTTTTTTTAAAGATTTTATTGGGGGATTCAGGAAGGGGAACAGACAAGTTGCTGTCCTTTTGTTCTTCAATCTAATTGTGGAGGACGTCACTTAACTGGCCCATGTTGGTATTGTGATCATTATGCTCTTCCCGGCTCCAGATCGGTCACCTGCCATCGGACGGCTGCACATGGCAGCTCACTGCAGCCCAGCTCCAGGTGGAGCTGTTGTTCACCATCTTAGCTGTAGAGGGCAGTGTCACTGGCCCTCATGTGGAATCCGAACCAGGGCCCTGCTGCTCAGAGCTGGTGTCCCAAGCCAACTCTTAACCAATGTGCCACTCGGCCAGCCTTACATGTTTTTAATTCTGTTGGATATGCACCTAGGAATGGAACTGCTGGGTCATCTGGTAACTTTATATTTACTATTTTGAGGAACTTCCATACTGTTTTGCACAGCAGGTACGCCATTTTACTTTTCCGCCAACAGTGCACAAAGGTTCCAGTTCTCTGCATCCTCACCAACACCTGCTATTTGTCTTTTTGATTATAGCTGTCCTAGTGGGTGTGAAGTTTATATCTCAGTGTAGTTTTGATTTACATTTTCCTGCTGACTAATGATTTAAGCATCTTTTCATGGGCTTATTGGCCATTTGTATGTATTCTGAGAGAAATGTATATTCAGATCTTTGCTCATTTTTAAATTGGATTATATGTCTTTTTATTATTGAGTGGTAAGAGTTCCTTATATAGTATAGATACAAATTCCTTGTCAAATACATGATTTGCAAGTATTTTCTGCTATTCAGAAGATTTTCTTTTCATTTTCTTGATGGTGTCGTTGAAGCACAAAGTTTTTAATTTTGATGAAGTTCTATTTATCCACGTTTTCTTTTGTTGCTTGTGTTTTTGGTGTTGCATCTAAGAAACCATTGCCTAATTCAAGGTCATAAAGACTTAAGCCTATGTGTTCTTCTAAGAGTTTTATAGTTTCAGCTCTTATATTTAGGTCTTTGATTCATTTTGGCATGGGGTAGAAGCCAACTTCATTCATTTGCATATGTCTATCCAGTTGTCCCAGGACCATCTATTACATAGACTTCTTGTCCCATTGAATGGTCTTGGCACCCTTGTCAAAAACAGATTGACCATAAAAAAAAAAACCCTACAAATTGACCATAGATGTATGCATTTCTTTCTGGACTCTCAGTTCTATTCCATTAATCTATATTCTACCCTTACAGCGGTACCACATCTGATTAGTAGTGTTAGAGTAACTTTTTAAACAGGAAAGTATGGGTCTTCCAGCTTAGTTCTTTGTTTTCAAGATTGTTTTGGTTATTCTGGGTCCTTATGATCATGTCATCTGCAAACAGATGACCTATAGTTTACATCTTTCTTTCCTGTATGGATGACTTTGATTTCATTTTTTTTGCCTAATTGGCTTGTCAGTTAGTTGAATGTTAAGTAGAAGTGATGAGAGCAGACACTCACTCTTATTTTGTTCCTGATCTTACAAAGAAAACCTTCTGTCATCCACCAATAAGTATGATGTTAGCTGTTAGTTTGGTTTGTTTTGATCAGGTTTAGGAGGTTCCCTTCTAGTCCTACTTTGTTGAGTGTTTCTACCATGAAAGCATGTTGGATTTTGTCAAATGCCTCTTCTGTGTGTGTCGAGATGATCATGTGGCTTTCTTCCCTTTATCCTATTAATGTGTTATGTATTACATTGATTGCTTTTCATATGTTGCCAACCTTGCATTCCTGAGATACATCTCACTTGGTCACAGTGTATAATTCCTTCTATATATTGCTGGATTATGCACACTAGTAGTTTGTTGAGGATTTAAATCTGTATTCATAAGAACACATCTGTATTCAATCTTATAAATCTGTATTCATAAGAAATATTGACCTATAGTTTTTTTCTGATGTCTCTGCGTGGTTTCGATATAAGGGTAATACTGGCATCACAGAACGAATTAGGAAGTGTTCCCTCCTCATCTATATTTTGGAAAAGTTTGTGAAGAATTCGTATTCATTCTTCTTCAAATGTTTGGGAGAATTTACCAGTGAAGCCATCTGCATGTGGAATTTTTTGTGGGTAGTTTTCTTTATTACTAATTCAATCTTTTTACTTGTTATAGGTCTCTTCATGAGCATTTTTTTTTTTTGAGTGGTTACACAATACTTTATCAAATGGAGTGCCAGTTCTTAGATTTCTTTTGGGAGGATCAAACATTAAGAGGGAAAGGGGCTGGATTCACACTTATGCAGGTGTTCTTTCAAAAGACTTATTGAGCACATCTGGTTGATTCCATGCTAGGTCCTGAGGCTACCAACACAAACGGGACAGCCACAGCAACCACCGTTAGGAACGCGGAGTAGACAGGCTTATTTCAGATCTGAGTTTGGGTGGTCCATCCTGGGTGTGAGAGGAGACTCAGGTGTGCGTACCTTGGCCTTTCCTAACTCCAAATATGCCATGGAGTCCTCTGGCACTTTCCCAGTTCCCAGTTACTGAGCACTTTATCTTATAAAATCTCATTGTAATAGACCCTTAAGGACCACTTAGCAAAGTTCATTATCCTTCTTTCCAAAAGCTGAAAAGCCAAGGATCAGAGAAGACCAGTATGAATTCAAACATTTAGGTAGTACCTCTCCTGTACCAGATGCAAATAAGGTACTAGGGAATAAAGATGAAATGATGAGGTCCTTGCCTGCAAAGAGATCTCAGTCTGAGACAGAGACAAGGAGTCAGAGATACACTTAAGTGTTACAAATCTTTGATGGACATCTCTATAAGGTGAAATGGAGACAGAGTAGTGGGAGTCTAAGGAAAGGCCTCACCACAAATGTGACCCATGAGCTATGGCTGGGAGCAACCAGACCATTATACCAGGAAGTCACAAAAGTCCTTCAAAACTAGTGTGACCATAAGTCCTAGCTTTTCCGGAATATTCCTGGTCTACTTCTGTTATCCCAGTTTAAGTGTCAGTACCCGCCTTTTACTCTCAAAACACCTACTTGACATTTATATAGTTTTGAAGTATTTCCCTGAAAGATTACTATAATTGCAAAGGGAAAAATAGTAACTTTATGGCACACACTTAGCCCAGTAACCAAGGTTAATATCATCACTAAAGGGACAAACAAATATTATGGGCCTCCCGAATAATGTGCTGAGAAGGACACAACAGTATGTCTGTGGTATTCTTGCCCAAAATACATACACTGAATCTAATAATGAAGAAACATCTGACAAACCCAAATTGAGGGACATTCTACAAAAATAGTGGTCTATACTCTTGAAAAATGTCAGTGTGACAAAAAATGAGAAAGACAGAGACTATTCTAGATTAAAGAAGACTTTTTTAAAAATGACATTTAAATGCAATGTGTAATAAGGGATTAGACCCTGGCGGAAAAAAAGGAACATGAGTGAGTCATGTAGTGAAATCTGAATAAAGTGTGTAGATTAGAAAAGAGTACTGTAATCATGGTAGAATGTCGTTGGGTTTAGAATGGACGATAAGTAATGGGAACTTCCTCTCCAGAACCCAGTGAGATTCCAGGTACACACAGCCCAGCCCCAAGACATGGCCTGCACAGGCAGAAACCATTTTTACTTCCCTGTCTTACTTCACTGCATGTTAGCTCCTCACATAAATCAGAGGCTGATGGATGACCCAGACCCCTTGCTCTGCCTGTGATCTCTGCTCTGTGAAGCACCTGGAAGCGCCGGAGTAGCTTGGCTGCTGGGAAGAGACCCCTAGCTCTCTGTGAGCTCAACCAGAAGCTTTGTGGCCATGGCTGGACAACCCATTGTCTGGTAATATCTGATCTCTCTCAGTAGGATTTGCTTTCCTGTTGATACCTGATGCTCTCAACAATGAACATAAAAATAGAATCTTCCTGAGTAGTCCAGGGCTTTAAAATTACCAACAAAACAGTTTAGCAGATGCCTGTGTTGATCTTAGAAATTTTTTTAAAATGTTATTCTTTTTGACACTTACAAATGAAGGCCAATTGGACATTGCATTCAAATAATCCAATTTTCCATTCTAAAGTAGTGAGGCAGGGATTAGTAGAAGTGTGCTGGTTTGGGCAATCCTATAAACAATAGATATTTGGGTTGATGCACATACATTATTATAGTTCTTTGTAACACATTTATGTCATTAATTTTGTTTGAGAGGCTACCACCAGTCTGGTTACATTGAAGTGCTAGGACTTTTTGGAAAAAGTGATCAATTGATTTGGAAAATAGCAAATGAAGAGACTTTCGAAAAGAAGACTTTTTCTTTTTAAATGTCAGAGAAAAGTACACATTCATTCATTCAAGTGTTTTATTGAGGGTCTTTGAGTTGGTGTGGTATTACATAGGGTACTATTTATTGCTTTGTCCACAGCTTTTTTTAAGACTTTATTGGGGAATTAGGGGAAGGGAACAGCACTGGGGAATCGGGGAAGGGGAACAGACAAGTTGCTGTCCTTTTGTTCTTCAGTCTAATTGTGGGGGACGTTGCTTCACTGGCCCGTGTTGGTATTGTGATCATTGTGCTCTTCTTGGCTGAGGCAGTCACTCACTGGCCATTGGACGGCTGCTCACGGTGGCTCACGAAAGCGCACACCAGCTGTCAGCCAGCCCCACTGCAGCCTACGCCGTCGCCAGTGACTCATGACAGCCCAGCTCCAGGTCAAGCTATTGTTCACCATCTTAGCTGTAGAGGGCACAGCGTCACTGACCCTCATGTGGGATCTGAACCAGGGGCCCTGCTGCTCAGAGCTGGCGTCCCAAGCCAACTCTTAACCAACGTGCCACTCGGCCAGCCCTGCTTTGTCCACATGTTGTAAAATCTACCATTAATTTAAAAACAAAAACCTTAAAAATCATTCTTTTCAACTTTGCAGATGATTCCAAACTGGGACAATAGAAAATCAAAAAGATGACATGATCAAGATTTAAATGATTTCAACAGATCAGCATGCTGAGCTGTAACCAACAAGATAAAATGAAAACTGCTGCTGTATTTAAATACAAAATAAATAACCTGCACAGGTACAGGACAACAGGTGCCTGGCAGTGTCCCAGTTCGTGTGAAAAAGGTTTGTTGCAGAAACCAGTAAGATAATACAGTAGACTGTACAAGTAGGAAAAACAGGAGTCATGACCCTGAGAAATAAGAGTAGCCCCTGGTACTGTGCATGTCCCTATCTCCTTGGAGACATTGTAAGTTCCATGAGGCAGGGATTCGGACCCCTTGCCCTCTAAGAGGTTCTAGTGCCTGGCCCACAATATGTGCTCAATGCACAGTTGGTGAAAGAACGAAGAAATACTGAAATGAATAACAGGCACCTCACTGTCTGAGGGAACATCTAAAGTAATAACATCCATCCTGAGGAGGGCAACCAGAATGGATCCTGGATATGATTAACTGGATGACAGAAAGCTTGGGCTGAATGTGTCAGATGAACTTGATAGTGATCTTAAAATATCCAGAGGGAAGTCATGGGAAGGAATAGAATTGTGCATGTTGGTCCAGAGCCCAGAACTGCACTTGTGGGTAAGAGAGAGGCAGGTTTGGGTTTAATGTAATAACCTTCTCACAGTGATAACGTGATGGAAGATGGAACAGCCTTGCACAGCAGTATGTCTTCTCCCATGGAAGAGATCCAGCAGTGCTTGGCAGGTTTGAGAAGACCCCTCTACTGAGGAAAGAATTTTATTTCCCCCAAAATAATGTTTAAGTTTTCTCAAATACTGAAAAATATGAAGAAGGCAACAAAAAACTTACCAGAGGTGGAAAAGAAAAGTACTGAAAAATATGTAAAACATTATTTTAAATTCTACTTGTTAAAGGTTAAATTGCTAGCAGAAATGGAGGCTGTAATTTTTAGCTGGAGCCAGATTATGCAAGGTCTTAAATATCTCACCCCAAGAATCTAGATTTTATTTGAATGTTCTTAAGTGGCTTCCTGGTTTTCAGGGCCAAAGTTGGCATTCAAAAGCTGAAGTGTTCAACCATAGTTTTTCTAAGAAACATATGTGGGTTGCTTGCAGTCATCAAGGATCATACAGCTTGAAACTTCACACCTTCTCAGAGCAGAAAACTTCCAGAAAGAAATGAATCTCATTTATTGCTAAGCCTGCTGGGTTTGTTTGTTTCTTTAAACATAAATCTCTATAACATCCACCCAAACCTGCAGTTTATTGTCAGTAATACAAGCCCTGTCTTGGGGCTGCAACCAGGGAGCCCATTTATCAGGCCCTGGCTCCATTCCTTGTCACCCAGTGGAGGAGACAAGAGCAGTGTTTATGAGCAACTCTTCCAAGAGAGCATGTCCTAAAGTCAGGACTTCGTGCCTGTGGTGGACAGCTATTGATTTGTCAGATCAGGACAGCAACCCCTTCCCTCTTCTGGCTCGATGCCTTGCCCCTACCCTGTCCCAACCCCATGCTTAGGGTCATCTTATTATGTTTCAGGTATCACCCCCTAGGCCACAGTGACTGGTAGAGTTGTAGACCCCTGACCCCAAATAAGACATCCACATTATTCAATCTCTTACCACTGTATAAAGATCCTCCCCAAACTGGGCCAAAGGCAAGAAGGGCATCCCTCTATGATGATGAAGCTGAAGATGTGAGCCTGAAAATCACGGCTGGCCCACATCCTCCATGCCTGGCAGAAACCCACTGAGGGAATGAGGACAATACATGGTGTGGCAGATTGTGTTTCCAAAAAAAGGGCCACAGTAATACTTCTCATCAGAACCTAGCCACTCCCCATCAAGAGGTGGAGTTTATGACTGTCCCCATTCCTTGAAACTGGGTAGGCCTTGGTGACTGCCTCTACTGAGAAAGAAGGGCAGAGTGATATCATCTGATGTCTGAGGCCAGCTCATAAGAGGTAATACAGTTTCCTCCTGGCTCTCTCTCCGAAGCTTGCCTTTGTAGCCTAGCTATCATGCAGTGGTTTATGGGATCATAATCTTAACTGGCACACTTTATAGTCTCTCCTGTGTAACAGTAAGAAAGGAAAGCTGTATGGGATGTTCTCTTCCTTCTAAACTGCCATGCAACTGAGCTTTTTATAATAAAATATTTTATATGTAGTAAAAAAAAAAAAAAATGGACCCAGGTTGGTAAATAGAGAGACTGCTAACTTAGAGTTGCCGGCCCTTCCTAGCAGTGTTTTGTCCAGATCTGTCCTTCTCTTGGAGAAACCTAGACGTGACCTAACGGCCTTGTTTCCCAGAGCAGTAATGGGTATAATGGGTAAATCTGCAGATTTGAGAATCAGAAGAGAGTCAGGTTTAAATCTCAGTATCACTTTTTTTTATTGAGCTTCAGCAGTTTACTTCTCAGTTTCCTACACTGTTATATAGAAATGGCTTAGGTTTAATTTCCCAGAAATAGGCCCTAGACCAGGATTCATGGGAAAGTGATGTATCAGGAAGTGTTCCCGGGAGAAACCCACTGGGGGAGTAGATGGTTGTATTATAAACCTAATATCTGGCCAAACCCTTAAGGGTCATTTTGGCTCACTTCCACTGCTAGGCATTTGCAACTAGGCCCCTGGCAGCCTGAGGGCCATTCCGGGATAAACAAACCAAAGAGGCTCAGGTGCCCTCTAGAAAGCTTGTGGGTAGGGGAGGGGTAAAGAAATCCAAGGGATATAAACACTAATGGCACCAACTCGGGGATAATAATAGTACCCATCACCTCATTCAGTTATTGTGCCTAGTTCTTGGTCATTACTTAATTTCAAAAGAAGAAGAAAGAGAAGAGGAGGAAGTGGAGGAGGAGGAAGAGGAAGGGCTGGAGGCCTCCTTGGGAGAGCTAACTCCCAGTGTGGCTGTCACTCATAAAGGGAAGCAGCAGAGCCCACCAGGCTCAGGCTCATTTCTTTACTCTATACCCAAATCCAAAGTTGAGCCTAGCCAGGCCTCGGCTCCTCCCTAGCCTTAAAGAGAACTTTCCTTGTACTGTGAAGAACAAATCTCGGGTGTGCCCATCTTCAGCTTTTTTTTTTTCATCAGTGCGGATCATGCAGAGAACATGCGCACAGAAGCCCAGGACACTAGCAGTCTGTTTAGTCGAGCAAACCCCAGAATGGAAAGCCTGATATCAGAGGAAACAAGGATGGGAGGGTGCGAGCTGACGGTAGGACAGCTGGGAAAGGGTTTCCAGTTACTATGACTGGGTAACAAACCATGGTGAACTTGGTAGCTTCAAACGGTAACCACTTTGTTATGCTCATGGATGCTGTGGATCTGGAGATGGGTAAGGACTCAGTGTGGATGGATTATCTCTCCTTTACCATGTCAGCGGCCTCAACTGGGAAGACTTGAAAGCTGGGTGGGAGTGACTCAATGGCTGGCGGCTGGAATCAATTGAACACTCGCTCCATATATAATGATTTTTTCTGGCTGTTGGCTTTTTCCACCAGGAAACTTGCATGTGATCTTTCTACATAGTTGCTTGAGCTTCCTGACAGCACGGTGGCTGGATTCTAGGGGCAATCCTCCCAAGAGAAGTAGGTAGAAGCTGTATTGCCTTTTACAACCTAGCCTTGGAAGTCATGTAGTGTCACTTCCAGTGTAGTCAAGCTCACCCAAATTCAAGGGGACGGAAAATAGATCCAGACTCCCAATGGGGGGTTATATAAGCGACATCAGTCCAGTCCTGTCTTTCTCCCCATCAAGTAGTTTCTGGTGAGTCAGTCAGAGCTGTGCTGGTTATCAGTTTATTGCCTCTCAGCTCCCAATTCACCCTTGAACATATGCTCTGTCATCAACAAAACACATGTATGTTTAAAGCATTTCTCCTGTACATTGAGCATGATGTTAACCAAACCTTCCCTGTAGAGGGCGCTGGAGGGACACGAGGAGGAAGAGGCTTTTCTGACTTTTTGGAGTCAACCCTATAGGCTGTGTGGGTTTGAGAACCTCATACAGAGCCCACCCTACCCTTTTGGGTTGTCCGATCTGTGAATTGAGGATTTGGGTTTCTATGGTCTCTAAGCCTCCTTCCCACCAAAAGAATCCCAGCCTAGTCCACAGCCTTGAGACAATGTGTCATGGGGAGCAGGTGATTCAAGCAAATCTCTTTTCAGAAGAGCTTTCAAGTCTAACTAGTGCAATGTGCAAAAGAGGACAAGGGAGGTGACAAAGGAGGAAGGGCCTTGTGGTATCCAAATAGGAGTTAGAAGACTTAGATCACCTGATGAAAATGTTCCCGAATGTTCTCCATTATCAGAAGAAAATCTTATTCTATTCTTGATGGTTTTCAGATTTATGTTTAGGGGAAAATTTCAGCATGAGAATAAATGTATACATCAAAACTACTATTTCTACTATTCTGCTAACTAAAAGTGAAGTACATAATATTAAAACTGAATCTTAGCATGCCCCTTTCCCCATGGGTTCTAGATCTTTTCATAAGGGATCAGTTATTATCATTCTATAATATAAAGTAGCATTTTTGTGTTTTCAAGATCATATATCATTCTACAGCTACAGGCAAGTCATACATTGTGAATAGTTTTATCTTTCCTTCATGTATTAATAATAAAAAAAACTGTAAATATTGAAAGATAATAATTTTTTACTGCAGGGTACATCTAACCCTTGGTTTTATAGTAGCAGATCCTGTTATATAAAAAGATTCTGAGGTCATTTCTGTATTTGGAATAGTCTCCCTGGCTTTTGGTCATTTTCACCGAGACTGTTTTCCTCTGCCTGGTATCTTGTAACTCCATCATTCATATTTTTCTTTTCCTACCATACTAATGGCCAATTGTTCATTAGTTAGTTAATAGGCTCAAGCCCAATTCAGTAAATAGAGTGAAATCATTCAGGCTACGCTTAATCAATATATCTCAATAGGAAATATCAATCCTCTGGTGCCTGGCTATTAATCCTTCAGTAAACACCTCCTGAGTACTGATCATGTGTCAGATTCTGGTCTAGGCATGGAGGGCACAAGGATAAAAGGAAAAAAAAAACAGGCCTCCTCTCCCCAAGGAACCCACAGTCTCCAGCAGGAGACACCAGGATGCAGTGTGACCTGCACTAAAATTACAGTGACCAGGTAATTGATCCTCAAGGTGGGACAGTGTTGAGAGTCAGAGGGGACACTATTAATATGAACCAAGACGTGACATGTATAAACTTTCATTAGAACATGTTATGGGAACTGGCTGGAAAAACAAAACAACTGGAATTAAAACTACCATCCATTTCAGATCCCCTAGTGCTTTAAAGCTATGCTTTAAAAAATTACGTGCCATTAAGTAATTTAACTTGTGAAGAACCTTTATTCAAATGACCCTTGTATGAAAGGCATTTTTAAAAGCAAGGCTACCCAGTGTAAGTTTTGAAAGTTGTATGAACATTTGGATACATGGAGAAGGTTAAACATAATTTGTTCCTGGAACAAGTATGCCATAAATATGTTCATTTAATATCAAAAGTTAATAAACCAACTCTAATGGAGTAATTATGTGAAAGCTCCCATCCAAATCTTTCCTTTTTTACCCATTGCTATTCCCAGCACTCTTTAAAACTGCAATCCTAGCTACAGCAGATAATTATATATGCTTGTCTGGCTTAAGGAGTCAATTAATTTTGCATGTAATTCTCCCCAAAGACCTATAGGACAGGCAATTCTGTTTTATACTTTTTTTTAGAATGGCAAAAAAGATAGCTGATATGAAACCATATCTTGTTATGGTTAAAATGTCAGACTATTTAAAACCTACTTGTTTAGATATTTCCAACCCAGAAAGCAAAAGTTTTCCTAGAGGGACTTAGAACCCTGTAAAATAAATATCCTGCATATGTCTTTAATGGCTGTGCCTATCAACAAATTTGTTTGTTTTCCCGTCAGCTGCACTGGGCGAGGTGGACTGTACCCACTCTGTATACAGAGGTACTCAGAGGGAACAAAGTCTTATTTGCCATGCAAACAAGCCACTCCATCAGGGAAGTCGGAAATGATAGTTGCACCGGTGTTGTAGGTACCTGAGCAGTAGGTGCACTGTGGGAAAGATACCAGGACACACATTACATGACATTTTGACAAATATGGGTTGTCTCTATCTGGATGCTGGACCCAGGCTGCTGTAAGGAAGAGTACTTAGTTCAGGTCCTAGCTTTGAGCACCCACCCTCTGGGTTGTCCTCCTTCCGCCAAAAGAATCCTAGCTTAGTCCACAGCCTTGAGACAATGCATCATGGGGAGCAGCTGATGCAAGCAAGTGTCTTTTCAGAAGAGCTTTCGGACCTAACTAGTGCAATGTGTGAGAGAGGACAGGGAAGATGACAAAGGAGGAGATGCCATAACCCCTATTTGATACACAAGGCCCTTCCTCCAGCCTGTGAGTCCCCCAGGGCTGGGCTTCTGTGGGATACTTACAAAATATAAAGGGGTCGGCCGAGTGGCATGGTGGCTGGCTTGGGATGCCAGCGGCCCCGGTTCGGGTCCCACATATGAGGGCCAGTGACACTGCCCTCAAAATAAATTAAATTAAAATAAAATAAAATAAAATAAAATAAAATAAAATAAAATAAAATAAAATATATAAAGATTCAGGGCAATAATATAAGGCCCAAGTTACGCACAACACTGCCTCTTTCCCAACAAATAATAATGATTATTATCACCAAAATCAGCCCACACCTCTTGCATTTGCCTACTACGAACCGTCTTTAGATACCACAAATATTGATTGCTTACTAGCAAGGGAGACGAATGCATCAGTTTGGTCTTTATCAGAACCTAGATGCAGTTGAAACAAAAGAGAAAAGGAAAAATTGAGTTGAAGTCACACTGAAACCTCCTTGGAAAAAAGGGAGAAAAAAAAATGTTGGGCATCTTTCCATTCATGGAAAGCGGGGATTTCCAGGGCTCAGGGGAGTTACCTTAGTCACTGGCTCCCCTCACCATCCCCCACCCTTAGCCCAACCACAGGCCCAGCCAGCCTAGTGAAACTTTTTCCCAATGAGGCTACTTGACATGTATTTAATCGGAAATTCAAATATATTTAGGTTATGTCCCACTTCACCACCACCAAAAGAGTAAAACACAGAAAATCTTTCTCTGATAATATCAAAGAAGTTGGATTCAAGACATATTTATAAGAAGAATGACTGGACCATCTCTCCAGGGAGTGTCATCTATTCTCTTGTATCCTTGGGAAAGTAATTTCTTTGAGCCTTTACAATATTCCCATTGAAAATTAAATCGGGACAATGATGCTGGGCTGGATGACCTCTAGATCTCCTCTCTACCCTTTCCCATTCTGCTCCGGTCCCTCGTTAGCCAATTTGGAGCCTCAGCAGGAGACAAAAGGGGCATGCTGGGGAGATGAGATCAGGGTGTTTGTCCTTCCGACTTCCTCCTTGCAAGGCTGAGCGGCTGGCTGCTTCAGCTTTTGTAAGACAGCACCTCCCACCACCACATCGCCTCTCCTTCAGTCATCACAGCCTCTCCTGTCCTCCTTTCTCCAGCCCCCGCCTGGCAGGAACCTGGGGCTACTGCATCCTCTTAAGTGCTTTCCCACCCTTCTCACACCTTCCTAAACTCTTTCCAATTACCCAGCCTGAGTGTGCCAACAATCCAGCAGGGTCTCTGACTAATGGAGATATCCAACTAACTAGGATGTTGTGAGAACGAGGGGGAAGGGAATTTGGAAGACTGTTCCTCCTCCTGGCAGCTAAAGTGGGCCAGCTGGGCCCCAGGTGGGGAGAGGGGTGGGGTGGGCACACATCTGCCGTGAGCCCTTGTCTCCTGCAGCCCAAATAAATACCACCTGTGGCAGGTGACAAACTGGGCCTTTGAGAGAGGGATTAGTCTTAAAACTGAAACTGCTTAAAAAGAGCCCAGTTGAAAGACAACAGTATTGGTTATGAAACAACTTTGTAAGTAACAACTGTAAACATAAATTGAGTGGCCACTTAATTTTCATTATTAATGGAATAATTTATTTTCTTTATTAAATTAGCTTCATATGACCTGAATAAAAAATGTTAACATTGTGGGCTGGCCAAGTGGCGCGTTGGTTAAGAGCTGGCTTGGGACACCAAGGACCCCAGTTTGGATCCCACATAAGAGGGCCAGTGACACTACCCTCTACAGCTAAGATGGTGAACAACAGCTCCACCTGGAGCTGGGCTGCTGTGAGTCCCTGGGACGGCATAGCTGCAGCCCCTGCTGCAGTGGGCTGCCATAGGCTACAGTGAGTGGCTGGCAGTGAGTGGCTGGCAGCCGGTGTGAGCTGCCAAGAGCCACGGTGAGGAGCCATCCAGAGGCCGGCAACCGATCTGCTTCATCTGGGAAGAGCGCAATGATGATGCCAACATGGGCCAGTGAAGCAATGTCCTCCACAACTAGACTGAAGAACAAAAGGACAGCAACTTGTCTGTTCCCCTTCCCCGGTTCCTCAATGCTGTTCCCCTCCCCTAATTCCCCAATAAAATCTAAAAAAAAAAAAAAAAAAAAAAAGTTAACATTGTGACATTGTGAAGTAGTACTTTGTAATAAATCAGGTTTTAGAAAAGAACTTTGCAGATCCTTCCCCAATGAACCCCTCACAAAAAGCTTGTCCATAAATATTTGCAAACCATCTATCTGATAAGGGGTTCATTTCTAACATATGTAAGGAACTCATACAACTCAACAGCAACAAAACAAAACAAAATAAAAAAATAACCTGATTTAAAAAATGGGCAAAAGACCTGCACAGACATTTTTCCAAAGAAGACCTACAAATGGCTAACAGTTACATGAAAAGATGCTCAACATCACTAATCATCAGGGAAACGCAAATCAAAACCACAATGAGATATCACATCACACGTTAGAATGGCTATTATGAAAAAGACAAGAAATTACAAGCGTTGGCCAGGGTGTGGAGAAAAGGGGACCTTCATGGATTGTTGGTAAGAATGTAAATTGGTACACCTACTAAGGAAAACACTATGGAGGTTCCTCCAAAACAAAATCAAACAAAGCTCTGCAAGGCCACAGCCCTGAAGGCTTGAGCATGCCAGTAAGAACTGGAGTGAAACTACTTCTGGGGCATTTACTACATGCCAGACACAAGTCTCTTCACTTATTCTTTACTCACAGAAACGCAGTTAGACATCCTCATTTTCCAACGAGGGACCTGACAGCTTACATAGCATGTGCAAAGTAAAAAAGTTAATAGTGGCTGTTCTGGTTACCTGTTGCTGTATAGTAAACCATCCCAAAACTTAGTGGTATAAAACAACCACCAGATTATCATGCTAGGGATTCTAAGAATTAGGAATTCAGACAGAGCACCACAGAGCTTGATTTTGCTCTGGGAAGACTTGATAGCCAGGGGCTGCAATAATCTGAAAGCATTCTCACTCCATAAATCTGGCATCTGGGCTGAGATGACTCAAAGATTGGGATTACCTAGGATGGTAGCCCAGAGCACCTACACGTGGCCTCTTCATGTGTGTGGTTTGGGCTTCCTCAGCATGGAGGCTAAAGGTAGTTAAACTTTCTACATGGCAGCTCAGGGCTTCAAAAGTGTATTCCAATCAATGAGACAGAAGCTGCTTAGCCTTTTATGACCTAGTTTAAGAAGTCACATAGTATCACTTCTAGCCACATTCAAGAGTGGACCTAGATGAAGGGACATGGGTCTAACATCTTGATGAAAGGAATATCAAAGATTTGCAGCTGTGTTTTAAAGCACCACCATAGTAGGGCACAAATTCAATCCCAGCCCAGACACCAGACGTGAGTGACGCCATCTTGGATGCTCCAAACCAGTCCATCCACCAACTGAGCAATCTCAACTGACACCGCAAGGATCAGAAAAAAACAGCCAAGTCCTGCAAAAATTCCTGACCCACAGAATCTGTGAGATATAATAAAATGGTGGTTGTTTTAAGTCACTAAATGTTGTTTGTTACACAGCAATCGCAACTAGATCACATGTCTTTACTTCATGTAATCCTTATGGCAACCACCATTGTTTCCGGATTAGGAAACCAGCGGGGGAAGTTAAATAACTTACCTGGCACTGCGCAGCTAATAACTAGGGATATAAACAGATCTTTCTGAGCAAGCAATCTTTGCTCCTTCTACTGTCACACAATGCTACAGATGCTCTGGGAGGCCTCCCTCCTACTTTTGTCTGGGCCAGGCTTGTTCCAACATTATTAATTATGAAAACAAATACCTCTTCCCAAGGTTCTAGGGTGAAACTCCAGTAGTCACCACTATGGCTCCAGCCTCAGAAAGGTCTTGGAGAAAACTGTTTGCTTGTTTGTTTATTTGTGTTTCATACCTCTCTGGATGTCAGGAAGGACAGGAAGCAGCTGGAGAGAGCAAGAGGTTTATTGTCACCAGTTGCGATGTCATTCTGGGGCAGTAATTGAAGTGCCCTCTACCACCCTCCCACAGACTGACTTCCCATCTCAGTTCATGGCAATTTCATCCTTCCTGACTTTCAGGCCAAAAACCTTGGAGTCATTGTCAACTCTTCTTTCTCACACACACCCATCCAATCCATCAGCAAATCCTGTTGGCTCTATTTTGAAAATACATCCAGAATCCAACCACTTCCTGCCTCCTCCACTGCGACCATCAGGAACAAGCCACCATCATCACTTATCTGGACTTTTGTCATCATCTCCTCACTGGTCTCCCTGCTGTCTGCTCCCTACAGATAGGAGTAGCTCTTATAAAACCCACCTCTGAATGTACCCCTCCTCTGCTTGAAGCCTTCCGATGGCTTCCTTCCCTCACTCAGAAGAAATTCCAAGGTCCTTACCACAATCTAGAAGACCCTACAGGATCTGTCTCTGATACCTCTCTGACCTCACCCAGCTCTGCCCTCCTTCCTGTTTCTTCCCCTCCAGCCACGAGGGCATCCTTTCTGGACCTGCGATGCCTCTCTTTGGGGCAGAAGGCTCTCTCCCCGGTCTTCCATGGGAACAAGCACCATTTTTCCTCTCCAGTCTTTGGGATAGATGCCACCATTCCTGAGAGGCCCTCCCTGGTACTCTAGAAAAACAGCGTACACCTCCTTTGCACTTTCCTCCCTTATCTTTCTATGTAGCTTGATCCCCATTTACGATTTATTTTCTGTCTCCTCCTCTGGTATGGAGTTCTATGAGGGCAGACATTTTTGTCTGTTTTGTTCACTGCTTATTCTCAGCACCTAGCTCAGTATTTGGTATGTAATTACCACACAATAGTTCCCTAATGTTGTTAAATGAACTGAGTCAGACTCTTGAAAATCTGATGACAACAAAGATCTCCTCAGGTAAATGCCCAGCATGCGTAGTTTTGCAGACAGTTTCTGGGGGTTCCCAGGTACCCAGAATCCATGCAGATTAAGAACCTCTGCCTTAGAGCGGCAGTTATTTAAACCAGGAACACTAACCTTCAGCTCCTAGAGAAAGGAATGCCTATCTTTAGTTAGACTCTAGTTAGACTTAGTCGTGATCCATATATTGACTCAACCAATATTTACTGAGTGCCAACTGTGTGTCAAGTTCTGTGCTCATCCCTAGGGGAACAGATGTGCCTGTCCTTAAGACACTCAGTAACAAGACAGCCAGGTGAATGCCTAACTCTAATAAGGGCATTAAAGGGAGCGTTGTTAAATGAATTACAGACTTTGGGTACCTGAAGTTTAATCCCTCAGAAGTTCTGAGAAATCGTATGGAACACATGCCTCAGAATCCTCCCACCCCAGGAGTGGGGGAGCTGGGACATGTATACACTGAATCCTCAGGGCCATTGAGGGCTGCATTTCTGTTTTTCAGCTGTCTTCCTCCCACATGTAAGTCTGGTCCTCAATCCAGCTTCCCTTCAAACCATCAGGATGGTATAGGGAGGTAGGATTATCCTCAATGGCTTGAACCAATCAGGGACCAGCCACGGGGTGGAGGAATGGGGTCAAACTCATTCCCCCACCATGGCCGCCCCACAATGATGGAGGGGAATGATAGATGTGGAGGAGGCAACCTCCATGTCCACCAAACCCATTCTGTCACGCAAACTCATCCTATATCTTCAAGCACTGGTTCAGGAAGGTCTAAGCGTATTTTATAGTTCCAGTTGGCTGCTCCTCTGAGCCAGATTTGGAGAGATGACCAAGCACCTGGTTCATTCAGTCTTCTATCTCTACTCTGTCATATTTCACCAGTCACTGATCACTGGAGGTAGCCTACTTCCCACAGATTTAAGTTTTCTGGTGTTGAGTTTCAACATGTGCCTCAACCATTTTAGGTAACCTGACTCTTTCCCAAGGAAAGAAAAAGGAGGGAGTTGGGGAGATTGAAAAGTGACCATGAAAAGCCCAGGATTGGAGTGATGATGGGCATTGGTGGGGTGAGGGGGGCGAGAGCACAGACCCTTTCCTGTGAGGCTAACTTGGAGGATAATAAAGCAAAGGCTTCCCCTCCCCCAGTGAAGGTCACCTTGTATAAAAGGACAATTGTTCTGCAGTAGCTTTCAGTTATTTCCCTCTGATGCTATCTGGCCGCAAGAAAACATGAACCCGCTGGATAGGGTCTGGAGTGCTTTTCGGTTTAGCTGCTGGGAGCAGGGCACAGCATAAACTGAGCAGTCCAGAAGCCTGAGGTCTTAAGCAAAATGGAAATTGTCCCTAGGTTGAGACAGCAAATCAAGAAAAAATGGCATTCTGTGCTGTGAACACCGAGGTGAGCGTCAGGAGGCCTAATATTTCTTCCATTTTCCCCTGCCTTCAAAAAGCAGCTTGGAGAGCCAGCAAGAGCTCCAGGCTGACACCTACGGGTATGGCCCTGGACAGGAAAGGGGTAGAGAATTACAGACACCCAGCTTCCGGCTTCAAACCTTTCTGAAAGGGTTCTTTGCTAACACACACTGCGAACACCTGACTATGGCCTACAAAGAATCACCTGGGGAATTTTCCCCAAAACACTGATGCCAGGACTCCATCCCATCCAGAACTATTAAATCATAGTCTCTGAGGGTGGGGCTTGGGCATGGGTAGTTTTTTAAGTTCCCTAGATGATACTAACGTGTGGCTAGAGTTGAGGACCTCTGCCCCCACCCCATCTGGCCCCTACTGTTCCTATGGGAATGGCCCTCTCCCCAAATCCATATGGTTGCAGCTCACCTGCCATTGTTGCTTTAATGAGGGAGCAGACAGTGGGCTTACACTACACTATTGCGCCCTTTGCCTGGGAATTGGGGTGGGAGATGCAGGCTCCATCTCGGTCTGGCTGCCCCTGTTAAATCAGGATATATGTAGTGGGGAACGCCTGGCCAGCATTGCCTCCCAAGTGGAACAGGAACAGAGAAAGCTGGGGGCCATGACGTGGAAATTCTACTCACATCCCATTTGTCTGGAATGCAGGTCTGGTGCCCCACTTTTGGGGTTAAAATCCCAGCTCTACCATTTACTTTCTACCAAGCACTAAATGTCTTTGCACCTCTGTTTCTTAATACTTCATGAAGTGATTGTGAATATTATTAATTTGGGTTCCATCCAAAGCACTTAGCTTAGTTACCTGGCATATATGAGTGAAAGCTATTATTATTTTTATTTGTTTAGCCACCTGGCCACACCTAACTGCGAGGGAGGTTGGGAAATACCCTTAACCAGGTGGCTGTGTGTCCAGCTAAGGGAAGGAGGGGACAGGGGACATTCAAAGACAAGTCTCTATCATGTAAGACTTGCTAAAATAACTAAAAAGACTACCGAAGAGGATTGCAATCTCTAATTTGGATCTAAAAAGTTCTACATAAAGTCCTCCTTGTGTGATGGGGTGAATGTGATCCATTCCTAGAAATGGAAACAATAATAAAAACATAATCATGTGCGAGGCTGTGTGCCATGTTCTGTCTCAATTATCCACATGACCATGTAGACGCCCCCAGTACTGTGGGTTTATAAAAGCACCATTTCTTTTTACCCTATTCTCTCCCCAGTTCTTATTGAGTGCTTATCATCTGCCAGGCTAGATGTCCATGGTGAGTTCCATCCTTGCCAGCTGTGCCATAATTCTCGTGAGTTTATGATACATACGAGGCTGTCAAAGGCAAGGCACCCAGATCCCCTGCTCTGAAACACATAGATCCATTAAGGCAGCCTACCTGCTCTTTCTCCGTCAGCCCCGTCTGAGTGTGCCAGGAGATCCAACTGGATTTTCTGGTTACAGATTCACCACATCAAGGGGAGGGGAGGATCTAGGGTGCAGTCTGTCATCCAATCATAAACCTGATGCTAATAGGACTTCAGCTTGTGCAAAGGAGGCTGTGCCAGCCAGGCTCAGAGCCTGTCCTCTAATACCCAAAGCAAACACGTGGTGACTGAAGAAATAGTCACTTATCTTTGAGCAAAGTGGAGCTGAACACGGGAATTAAAAAACAAATAAATGAGGGGGTGATTCTTAGCATTATAAACAGTCAGGCGATAAAATTTCTCAAGTAACCCCGTAATACACTGTACCTTTTTGCCAGCAATTCTTCAAGAACGCATACATAAATGTATCCTTTTGTACAAATTTGGTGTTTTATTGGTGCTTTTTGGTGATGACTCTTTAGATAAAGACCCTAGTCACCTTTAAATGGCTCAGCTCTCTCATCTCTCCTCAATCCAATTAATCTATAAACAAACCCGCCAGTGAATTCTTTCTAAAGCCAAGGACAGTGCTTGGTAAGCAAACAGCTCTCCCTCCATTTCTTGCTTGATGTGATCCTCTCAGTCTTCTGGTGAGACACATTATGGGTGTGACTACTCTGTTTTTCCTCTCTGCTGTCCAATTTTTTTGTGGGTGCTTCTGAGATCATTTTGGAAGATTCTTGGCATTTCTCTGGGTGTAGTCAGCCTTGGAAAGACAGGTCTTTGCTCATCCGGTACCTTGGGATGAGTGCCTAATTAACTCTAATAAATAAAAGGCATTGGCATCAGGACCTTCAAATTCACCTCTGTTTCAAGTTTTTATGAGAGCCTAGAATTTTTTCAGTCCTACGAATGAAGCCTGTAGGTTTTGGCCCATGGAACCTCAGCGAGGTACTACTAGCAAGCACGGGGGATTTTTAGCAGCTCTGCCTTTCGATTTCCCACTGCTCTGTGGAACTGCCAGGGAAGCCCCTCCAAATTCAATGGATCTCCTCTCTGAAACCAGTGTCCATGTTGCTTGGGCCTCATCCTCAGATACCGTCCATTTGTGACTTTCTGTTTGCTTGTGAGTTATGCCGTCTGTTTCCTTGTTTGATTGTGACAAATGGACCCCTGAAAGCCATGGTGTAGGAAAACTTGCCCTTTCTTTCAACAAACCTCAGTTCTTTTCCACTATGCAACCTGGCGTGGGGTCCACCAAGCCACCCTATGGGAGAAAGTTCATGGGGTACCTGGCCCGCTCTCGCCTTCCAGTCCTCTTATGGACCTTAGGCTTTGAGAAGATGGCCTTTTCCTGTGCCTCAATCAGAGGGTGCAAACTGACAGCTCTCAGATATGTATATCATCAATGTAATCTTTCACTGGCTTGTAAAAGTAATTACTGAAAAAAAGTAAAAAGTATGCAGCCCAAGAGAACTTCAAGTATTTGACCCTAACTTTATGCATCCCTCTAAGATAAAACACACACGCCCGTGCGTGTGCACACACGCACACAGCCTGGCACCTCTGTGTCTCAGACAGGAGTAGGTATTGTATAACCTCAAATTTCTTAAATGCTCGCTGATGGAATTTCTCCCTATCTTCTTTGCCAAGCACAGTTTAATAAATGTTTATTAACCAAATGGGGATGGGGCAGCGAGGGCTTCTTGTTTTCTATGCTGGAAGGAGGAGGGCTGAAAGCCCCTCTAGCCACATCTTAGCAAACACACTGGTCCAGTGGTTCCTGATGAGAGGGGTGTGTCCCTCCTCCTGAAATTTCATCCTCGATCCCCTTATTCTTGGCTTAGTTAACTCTGAATGGCCCTTGAAAACAGTTTAAATGTCTTCTCCTAGAGGAATCTGTCCCTGGGCCCCTGGATCACCTTGCTGCCCTTGCCCTGTGTGGGCTGACCCCGGGCCCGGCCTGCTAGGGAGTCCACCCATCACTGACTTACTGGCCTCCCCCCACCCTCTTGATAACATATTCACCAAGTAAAGGGACAGTATCTTACTGAGCTGTGTACTGACTGGAGTAGCACATGGCATATTGTAGGTATTAAATAAATGTTTCTTGAGCCGATGAACACTGCTAAGAATTTGGTGGTGGTGGAGCGGGGAGTGGTCCATCTTTCTCATTGAGATCAAGACCCCTAAGATTTTTTAAAAAAGTAGTGACTTAATATTATTTAGAGTCAAGGCAGTGCTAGATACAAAGTAGGCCAATAATAAATTAGCTACTATTTAGTTATTATTATTAGATCTTCCAAGAACCCCCTACTTCAACCTAAGCTGATTCTTAATGTCCCTCTCTATTTTCCCAGCCTTAACCTGCCTTGCCCTCAGAAAATTCTCTTCTGCTCTCAGTACCATTGCATTTATTTCCCATTTTACTTCCTAGTCCCCCAGTATTTCCTCCAACTTCTCTGTTCTTAGTCACCTTCTCTACCCAAACTCTGTGTCCTCCTAGGCCATTAGAGGGCTTCCAAGGGGGAAGTAGGGAGCCACAGGGGGCTGGGAGGGTGAAGAGGACCTTTCCCTTTGCCCGAATCAGAGGGTGCACACCGATGGTTCTCATACTTGTTTTGTTCAGCCCACAAAGGTGGCACATACAGCGTTTTAAAATAATGGACATCAGTTGACAATATTTAAAAATCAGGATTTCTAACAATACTAGGCCCAAATTTTTACATGGCAACAATCAGGTTCAGCAGAAACCCAGTTGGGCCCTTTAGAGGATTTGAGCTCTGTTTATCAAAGACCCCAACAGCCCCTATGAACACCCCACAATTGACTTTGAATGTTAGTGGCTGATTTCATTGCATTCCCAGATGTTAATTGGGGTAAGGGGAAAGGAAAATATTTCTGGTCCCTGTGTACCAAACTAAAGGAGATAAATGAAAGTATAGCCCAGGAGGTCAGATGTTTAAAAAAAAAAAATGGGAGTGAATTTACTTTTCTGTGAAAGTGAAGACCTTTCTACCAAGTTAATATTTAAGTCCAAATGGGTCTGCTTCAGAAGAATACAACTCAAGAAGCCATTCTGAAACACACCTAGCCTGAAGCACTTACTTGTCTTACCAGTTAACTGCCTAAGCCCAGAGGATTTAAGACCTCGGGTCAAATGGATAGAGTCTGGAACCTCAACAAACCCCAAACCCAGAGGTGCATCGGCAAATGGATTTGGGTCTCATCTCCACCTATTTTCAAAATGAAGACAGACCAGACTAACAGGGTAGCTCTCAGGACTGGAGTAGAAAGAACATTCTTACTTTTTAGCCAACCTCCCACTTTCCCTATAAGACACATTAATAATAAGAGGAGGGAGGCAGGACATTCTGGGATGGATACACCACAAAATCAAATGTGCTTGGAGAATGTGAACTACAATTGGAATTAGAGAACTCTATTTTTAATCAGCAATAATAATTATTTTTATTTTCTTAACTTTTGGAAATAATTTCAGACTAATAAAAAAGTCGCAAATAATTAAGATTTCCTGTAAACATTCACCCAGATTCTCCCAGTATTAACATTCTTCATAACAAGAGTACCAGGATGAAGGGCCAGCCAAGTGGCTCAGTTGGTGAGCTCAGCTCTGAGCAACAGCAGTTCGATGCCCAGCCCGAGCTGAGCTGCCTCTGAGCTGCCAACAGGTGGCAGGATGGCTCAGCTAAAAAAAAAGTAGAAGAAGAAAAAAAAAAAAAAAGAGTACCAGGATTGAAATCATGGAATTAACATTGATAAAATGCTGTTATCTAATCTACAAAACTCATTCAGATTTCACCAATTGTCTCACTAATGATCTTTTTCTGACCCAGGATCCAACCTAGGATTTCACATTGCATTTAACTGTCAGGCCTGCTTAGTGTCTTTTAAGTGTGGGACTGTTTCTTTGTCTTCTATGACCTTGACTCTGTTAATGAACAAAATTCAACTGAATAAATCTGAAGATCTAATTGGCTTTATTAAGCAATTAATGAATTGGGCAACATCCCATCTAGCAACTAGAAGAGGACTCAGAGGAGGTGTACAAAATGGAAAGTTTTTATAGGCAGAAAAGAGTAGGAAAAGAAAGTTAAAATGGCAGATTATTTCAGGCAAAGTCACCTTTTCTTGGGGGAAAGCAGGGGGCCTTATCAGGCAGATTATCTCACTAGTGCTAACCAGGAAATTCCAGACTGGTTTAAAATTCCACTCCTGGGAGAGCCTCTAACTAGAATTAGGTTAGGAATTAAGTCTTGCTGAGGCTTAGCAAGAGTGACTCCATTTTGGATCTGTTGTTTCTTTTTAACAACACTTAATAAAATGTCCCTTAATTTTGGTCTCTTTGTTCTTTCCTCACGATTAACTTCAGGTTATTCATTTTAGTAAGAATACCATAGAAGTGATGTATCTTTCTCAGTGTTCCATATCAGGAGGTATATGCTACCTGGTGATACTAACTTTGATGTCTGGTGGTGGCTCACAAGTTTCTCCACTGCAAAGTTACTTATGAATTAAAAATAATAGTCAGATGGGCCGAGTGGCTTGTTGGTTGGGAGTTGGCTTGGGAGCGCAGGCTCTGACCAGCAGGGCCTCTGGTTCAAATCCCACGTGGGCCGGTGGCGCTCTGCACTCTGCCGCTAAGATGATGAACAGCAGCTCACCCTGGAGCTGGGCAGCTGTGAGTTGCCGGCAATGGCGTGGGCTGCAGCGGGACTGCAATAATACTGCAGTGGGCTGCTGTGGGTGACCAGCAGCCAGCGTGGGCGGCCGGCAGCCTGTGTGAGCTGCCATAAATCACTGTGAGCCACCATCCAATGGCCAGCTACTGATCTGCCTCAGCCGGGAAGAGCGCAATGATCACAGTACCAACATGGGCCTGTCAGGCGACGTCCTCCACAACTAGACTGAAGAATAAAAGGACAGCAACTTGTATGTTCCCCTTCCCCGATTCCCCAATGCTGTTCCCTCCCCCCAATTCCCCAATAAAAATCTTTTAAAAATAAATAAATAAATAAAAATAAAATAAAATAGTTATCTTCTGGGGAAATAATTTGAGAGATAAATATGCCTTTTCTCATCATACTTTCACCCACTAATTCTAAAATCCATTGGTGATTCTCATCTGAAACAACTACAATTTTAAACCAGAATAATAATGAAGAGAAACATGTGACAGGCAAATCTATGAAAAGTACTCCATCAATGATAATGGCCTTTAGTGCTCTCTTTCTCAGATAGCAGGTGGAAGTGCCAAGGTGTCCACTTATTTCACTGAATTATTTATGAGCCCTGTTTTCCCACTGAATGACCTGGGTTCCACAGACCCTTGAGAGTGTTATTTGTCATAAATTTTCCATATGGGGTAATATGGCCTTGTGGTAATATTTCAGATTCTGTACAAATCCTTAAGCCTACACCCCACACATTACCCACATTCCATGCAAACAGATCTCCTTAGAATTCTCTGTATCTATTTGCACATGGCCGGCTCATCTCAGCACTTTTGGTGTCACTTGGACCATTCCTATAAGCTGTGGTGACATCTCATCTGTCCACCTTCTCCTCCATTTTTACAAATTATATAACTCCCACAGGTCTCAGCTCAAAACTCTGCTCTGCATGAAGCCTTTAACAGGAGGGCAGGGTCACCTTTTCCTCCTTTGATGTTTTCTTCATTTAATAAAGTTTGGGTCTCAGCACTCCCCTGTGGCAGAGGTGGGACAAAGAAAAGTGATTCATAGTCCCTCAAGAAGTAGCGAAGAGAGGTGCATAAAATTAATGAATTCTAAAGAAAAGAACAAGCTTTAAGGAACTCCAGAGGAAATCACAAAAATGTGGCTTTTGAAATGGGCCTTGAAGGATACATAATTTCTAGGCTGAGGAAAGTTGGTTAGGGACATAAAGTGGTCACATCTACAAAGCCATGTAACAATGTATCTGGGGTTGGAATGGAAAGTTTCTAGAGAGGTTGGGAAAAGGGCTGAGAAGAGATTCAACCAGTTTATAGAGGCTTTTATACCATGTACAGTGGGGTGTTTGCCTAGATTTGAGCCTAGGATTTCAGGACAATAATTTTTGCAGGAAGATGGAGGGTGAATTGGATAAATATGTCATTGGTGGAATGAGTACCAATCAGGAGCATTTCAGGCAGAAGATGAGCACCTGAATCTAGGCAGTAGTTGAAAAGGAGCAATTTGTCAACAAACAGTGTACCACTGTTTCTTTGTAATTCTGAAATCTAAAAGGCTAAAAACCACAAGTTTCCTCTCAAGTTCTCAAGACAATTTATTTGGTAGAACAACCTGACTTAAATGGATGTGAAGCTATTTATTGTCTTTATTTAACCCACTTCATGGATAAAAAGATGGTCACAATTCTTTCCTGCTCCTCCCGTCCAGAGATGGTATCTATTATAGTTACCCGCTGTTTGAATCTAAGTTGCCCTTGTCCCTGGCTTTGACCGATAGAATGAGGCAAGAATGATCCTGTGTAGCTTTCAAGGATGGGCCTTAGGAGATCTACAGCTTCTACTTTTGCCCCTCTTAGAATGTTCCCTCATGGAAGCCAGTTGCCATGTAGAAGTCCAACTACACTGGGCCCACTATGCTCTGAGGAAGCCTAAGCTTCATGGAAAGAGAGGTGGAGGACACTCAAGGGGTCAGAATATGAGTGAAGCCTTGTCGAATATCCTAGGCCTGCCTAGCGACCAGCTGAAGGCAGCTGAGTAAATGACTCTAACCAACACCACACACAGCAGAACTGCCAGCCAAGTCCTGCGCCAATTCCTGACCCACAGATTCATGAGCAGGTAAGATAGTTGTCATTTTAAACCACAAATGTTTGAGGAGTGTTTATTGCATTGCAACAGACAACTCAGACACATGTCATTCCTATATTTTCATTGCAGAAAATCAATGTATTTGAATACAATGCCATTCCAGATCTCACTGAGGGTGTTATGTAGTATATGGTATATGTACATTTTATCTTCCTAAAAAAAAAAAAAATCTGAATTTTGAAATCCATCTGGCTGCAAGGGTTTTTGAGAAGGAATTGTCCTTTGTATTACAGAAATAGAGTCGTCTAGACTTCCTTCCTGTCTTCCTGTAAATGTCACCAATGATGCCATAGACTCCTCCAGCCATCTCATGTGTGTATCTCTGATTTCCCCACCAGCTACATTATTGCTTTCTTGAAACCAGCAGCTCTCAGACTTCAGAGTATAGGTATTAGCATCTCTGGGAAGGCTTATTCAAACACAGCTTCCTAGGCTCTGTCCTCAAGTTTCTGACTCAGTGGGTCTGAGTTGGGGCTTGAGAAGTTGCATTTCTGACAGCTTCCCAGGTGATGCTGATGTTGCTGATCCAGGGACACACTTTGAGAACCGCTGCTCTAGAGGAAAGCGCTGCATTTTTAGTTTTTGTCATATTTGCCCACTTGCCCAAAGTGCTTACCAAATGCTCATGGGGATAGAATTTGGGAGTAGAATTTTCCTGAAACCTTTGTCTTTGTAACGCTTTTGAAGCCTTGACTTCTACTCCTGAAGTCTACTCCCCTCCAGGCCCTACACTTGAAAGAAACGAATTCCTTGTTTTATCAGACTGTAGTTTTCGCTTTCTTGTCAGTTCAGCTGATAGAATAGTGTGGATAAAATGTCACTTCTGACCTCTTTTTTTTTTTTTTTTTTAACCTGTCTTGGAACGGATCAGAGGGAATGCCTTTTCTGTGAACCCAAAGCAAACCTCTATTTGCGACCAAGGATTATTTCCTTTCCCTTTGGTGGTTTTGTAATAAAATTTGTTTCTTGCCATCGTCTCCCCAAACAGCAGGGACCACCCAGAATGTGGTCTTTTTGGGGAGAGGTCCATCTATCAAAGCCTGCATTTTACAGATGGTACAACCGAAGACCAGAGAGGTGGAGACCCTGGCTCACGGTCTTACAGCTGAGAAACGCTAGCGCCGCCGTGTTGGAGCTGGGGTCTACCTTGACCCTATAACAAGCTGTCTCACTAAATGGGGCTCCCTCGTGTCCTTACCCAACCCAGAAAAAAACACAACCCGACTGTCATAAACTTCACTTGGCACAACCTGTACCTTTCGAGCTTTTTTGCAAAGTTTTCCTTCGGAGGGTAACGGGGCGCGGTCCATCTCGATCAGGGACCCTAAATGTCTCCCCCATCTCCTCTCCCCCGGCTGGGAGCCGTCAGCTCGGCTCCACGGATCCCCGGGACCCAGCCACCGCGTACTCCCGGAGGCGTCTTGCTCTCACAGCCCAGCGATTAAGTGGGTTCCTCACATTGTTCCCGACAGGAGGGGCAGGAAATCACGCCGGGCTGCGGTGGCGGCCCCAGCGGGCGGGGGAGAAGCTCGGGCGGTCTCCTGGAAAGTCCTGGCGGCCTTGCATCGATCTCGGGTCTAAGGGTCGGCCGGGTCAGAGTTCCCGCCGCTCTTTCTCTCTCCAGCGAGTCACCACCCCACCCCCTGCCTCGGTGGCGGCACAGGGACCTCATTTCTGGAGGCCTCGGTGTCCCCAAGGGCCCCTCCAGCCGCGGCCGCCGTCAGGTGGAAGGAGACAGGTCAGCGGTGGCTGCCCGCCCAGGGGAGGCGGAGCCTGACGCAGGCCAGGGCCCAGCCGGGGGGCCGCAGGCCGCGGGGACCCCGCGCCCCCTCCTCCACGCAGCCCGCCCGGCGACCCTGGGCGCCCATCCGCGCGCTGTCTCGGGCTCATCTGTTCCCCGCAACAGGTGAGGAGGCTGCCGGCCCGCTGCGCCTCTGCGGGACCGTCCCACCCCCGCGCGCCGCGCGCCCGCCCTCTCCACGCCCCCTCCCCTCCTTCGGGCCTCCGCCGCCTGCCTCCGCCGATCGGCGGCCTCCCCTCGGTCGGTCTCCTCCTCCGCTCGGGCCCCAGGGCCGCCCTAGAGCCCGCGCGGCGCAGAGCGGGGGCTGCCGCGCACCGCGGGACACGCGCCTCGACAGGTCCGGCCCGGGGAGGCGCCCCGTGCGCGCCTCCCTCCCCGCGCCAGCCGCGCTCCCCTCCCCCTCACCGGGGTCCTCGGGGCTCCGGGCCGCGTGTCCAGCCCGGGACGCGCTGGGGGTCCCAGAGGCGGCGCCAGCCTGGCCGAGGGGCGACGATGGAAGAGCCGCAGCGCGCCCACCCGCGTACGGTCACCACCACCGCCAGCTCTTTCGCGGAGAACTTCTCCACCAGCAGCAGCAGCTTCGCCTACGACCGGGAGTTCCTCCGCACCGTGCCCGGGCTCCTCATCGTGGCGGAGATCGTGAGTGCCTAGCGGGCTGGGGCGCAGGGCGGTGGGGGCGCAGGGCGGTGGGGGCGCAGAAGGACCCCCGCGCGTGCTCTTGGGCTGGGAGCCAACTCAGATCCGCCGACGGGCTTCAAAGGAACCCTGTGTGCTCAGCCTTTCCTTCCCAAAGAGCAACCCTCAGAGACCACCTCTCTGAATGAGGCACAAACACCTAGGGCTCTCTGGGGTAAGAGGGTCGTGACCCTGGGGATGTCAGGGGAGAAACCCAACTTGCTGGGCCCTGCCCGTGGTCGCGGCGTATCCTGAAGCAGGATGCTTGGTGGGCATGGCGTTTGTGTTAATGAGTGTCACGAACACCTGGTGCTGCCCTTACCTAATCTCCACGTGAATGGCCTCCTCCCTAAAGCACAGCTTTCCAGAGATCAAAAGACAAGAGAGGATTCATTCCTTTTCCTACGTAGTTCTCTTCCTGGTAGTAAAATTCAGGTGAATCAGGAAACGGTTTACTGAATAAAATCCAAGAGTCTCGACCTCTGAGGTTCCAATGGACTCCTGCCTGGTGCTGTGGCACATCGTGGTTTAGGCTCAGAACATTTCTGAGGAGGAGGCCAGGCTTTCTCCTCTTCCTAAGAGGACAGGGAAGCTGAGAGATCAAGTGATTTCCGACAGTCCCCATCCAGTCGGTCCTGCATGTCTGAGAAAGCGGTGGCCACTGTTTATTGAGTCTTCACCATGTGCCAGGGGTTCATCAAGCCCTTTAGATGTCTTTGTGCCCTCATGTAATCCACACAACAACCCTACCCTGTGAAGGTGGCTTTAATTATCAATATTATCCCACTTGACATGTGAAGAAAGGGATAGAGAAGGGAAGTCACATCTGGAGGTGATGGTGCTGGGATTCAAACCCAGGCCTGGCTGTCTCCCGGAGCCTGTTCTGCTGATGGCATCACTTCCAACCGTCTAACCAATGCTTCTTCTGCTATATCTCACACACAACATTTGTGGAAAGGAAACCTGGCATATGTTGGGGTAGAGAATGGGAGCCATGATGGTTCAGAAGTGGCTAAAGATGCTGAGAAATCTTGAGCAAAACCTGTGCACATCAAATGGCATACTTGCTCCTCCAGAGTCTCAGACCTCCCCCCAGACCCACAGGTTCAATCCCAGGTAGTTCCAGCTCATGTCAAGCTTGCGAAATGCTGGCTTAGTGCATCTCCCAGCTGATTCCTTCAGCTGATATTGAGGACTTCAGAAGACCCAATAAAAAGCTGAGGGATAGGACTCACCTTTCAGGGCCTGGCTTATAGGAATTCAACAAATATTTGCAGTGTGAATGAAGGAGTTGCCAGACTCCCCTGCCCCATCAGAGCAAACAAGCTAAAGTGACACAGATGGGGCTTCTACCCTGGGCTGGATTTCAACCAGGCATAAAGGAAAATGCCTCTTGTTTTCTGATTTATGATCAATATGCTCTATGTTCCACACTTTTTAAGAAAATAGAAAAGTGAAGAAAAAAATGTAAATGGCCCACAATCCCATCACTAGAAATAACCACTGTTGACATATTGGCATATATATATATGTAAAATATTTTAGATTTAAATTTTTTGAAAAAGACAGGAAAAATGTAAGAAAAATTACCCTTATTACTCCTACAACTGAGTTTTTACTTTTGATAGAGCTATGTATATACATGTTTATGGAGTCAAAAGAGTCCTGTGGGCAGAAATATGTGTCCCTCATCACCTCCATACCTAGAGATACCTACATTGAAATCTCTTAGAGCTCTATTGTGCTTCTAATGCTGTTTCTTGAGATATTTCTTTTTCCAGTTGTAGGCGTGATCCATTAGCTTCCTACTCTGAAAGATGAGGCCTTGGCTGTCTTGGACCACTTCTTCACTACCCCTGTTATATATACCCTTCCTGCATCCCACTATATTTTTGGTTAGATCAGTATCAAGTGTTGACCTTAGGACACTGAGTCACTGAATAGTCTGTGAGCACTTTTCCTTTCCGCCCAATTTCATATTTTCCCTGGAGTTAGTAATTCTCTTTTTCCATATTTTAGTCGTCCAGATATTTAGTCCTGAATTCTACCTTAGTTGTCTAAATCTCTCAGGAAAACAGAGATATCAGGTATTCTATTAAGGTCATCCTCATGACCAGCCCTCTGTGGGATCCTCTGACCTGCTTCCTTGGGCACAGCTGATGGCCTGGGGTCTCCTGCACGCCTGCACCATTACCCTGGAGATTCCCCTAGGTTGGATCCCCTGCTTGCCATGACCAGTATCCTTCCTGTCTTGCCTTCCTCTGGGAGAACACACAGCCTCTGATAGTTTGCTAAGAAAGATAGTTTGCATGTGTAAATTGAGATTTAGATCTTTCCAAATGTCTTGATTCAACTGTTACCCATAATTAATAGTTTGGGTAAAGAATGTTAGATTAGAAATTGTTTTTCTTCAGAATTTTAAAAGTATTCCTCTATTGTCTTATAGTTATTCTGATTGTTTTTTAAAGAATATATATTGCAATCCTTCTTTTTAATTTTTGTAAGCGTTTACTTGAGCCAAAACTTATGACAATTGCTGGGAAGCAACATATCAAATGCCATATTTATTCCGTTTCTTGAATCTTTTTCTTCTGGAAGCCTATAGAATTAATTATCTTTCTTCTGTAATAGCACAGTGATGCACCTTCATATGAGACCGTTTTCTTCCATTATACTGGGGACCTGGTATGTTCTCTCAATCAGAAAACTTACCTATTTTTAAGGAGATTGTAAATTTTTGATTTTTGTCTTTGCGTTTTTCTCTGTTGTTTTTTTTTTCCTGAAACTCCTTTTATACTTTTTTTTCTATGCCTGTGTTTTCTTATAATTTTTTTTTAATCTTGGATTTTTAACCTGCTGTGTTCACTTACCATACCAAGAGCATTTTTTCAGGGTCTGGGATCTCTCGCTTTGTTATAGTTTTCCGTCATAAGGAAGTACTGTTTTGATTTGCTCAGTTTTCTATTTTAATACTAGCATCTTCCTAGGTTTTACTAGTATAGCCAGTGCTGTAGCAATCTTACTTGTTTGTCCCTCTTTCCACATTTGTCCCGTGATTTTTATGAGGCAAAGTTCCTTAGAAAAGTAGAATTGTGTCAAGGGTGCACAAATTTAAGTGTTTTGTTACATATTCAGAAATTACCTTTCCCCACAGTTGTACTGGTTTAAACTGTCATCAGTAATGTGAGCCTATTAAACTAAAAAAAAAAAAAAAAATTTTTTTAATTAAAAATGTGAAGAATCACCTTAAATGATATACAATGTTTTATTGATTCTTAGATACTTTTTTGTTCATATTTTAATATCTGAATCAGGATGCAGCTTACAATGGATGTTTTCTTGGTTGTAATGGAATATGGTACCACTGATTCTTATCTTGGGGTGGTGGGAAAAGCAAATTTCAAACTATTGCTATTATAGCCCTGAGATAAAGATAAACCCGCCCCCAGAAGAATGTTACTTTTCTGCCTTGAAAAAGCAAAATACTGAGTCAGATTTACTAAGGCCTGACTTCCTGCTTGAACCTAGGGGAAATGAAATAATCGAGAACAAAACTCAATTGTTTCTCCAAATTTGTTGTCAAAATCCTTTGTCCTGGCTTTCTCACCGCGGTAGTAGGTAACCTACTAAAGACACTCGGCCTTGCCAATGTAATATGTTGAAACCAAATTGTAGTCATTTCCTTCCTTTTCAAGTTTTATAACAAGCTAGAAGCATTCCAGTACTTGATTTGTGACTTGTAGGGGTGCTATGATCTCATAAACATCATGAGTACTTAAAGGATAAAAATGCTATATCAGAAGCTGTGTTAATTGCACCCTTCCTGTTAACCATTATTGGTAACTTCAAAATGAGTTACAGCATTTGTATAATAATGCTGCGTCACCTTTCATTTACCTGCTGTCATGAGCAAACTTAGTTGGGGAAGGATGAACAGGGTTTACTAAGAGCTGGAATCTAAATATTCTGTTTGTTGAGTTCTTTTTAAAAAATGGTGAACCTAATTTCCACTTCACAAAAACAATACCTGGTCTTTGTAGAAAAATTAGAAAAATGCGGGAAAGAAAAAAAAATGTAATTCTAGCCTCCACAGAGTGGTTGCTAACAGGCGTGATACAACTCTATGTCTGGGAGTGGGTAGGATTTTTTTTTTTAATTGGTTATTGTAATGCCTGGAGCTTCTACTGGTGTTTCGTGCCCAAGGGGCCAGGGATGCTACATGTCTTGAAGTGCATGGGACAGTTCCCAACAATGAAGAATTGCATCATCAGTTGCCAGCAGCACTATTGTTAAGGAACTCTGAGTGAAGGACAATTCCCCCATTGGACTAAACTACGTCAGAATTTCTCAAATGGTTATAGGTTATTTATCTGTAATTTTTTTTTAATGTAGTCACTTGCAAACTACTTTTTGTTTACACTTTTTTTTTTTTTTTTTTTTTTTTTTTACTGCTATGGCCATTTCTGCTGGATATCTTCCATTTGTCCCTGAGATCTGCTCCCCGCCCTCCTTCACCCCACTCTGCACCCGGAAGGCAGACATACATACACTGTCTCATGGGCTTCCCTCTGATGTCCCACTGGATTCATCCGAAGGTGACACCCATGGGAGGTTATAGGGTGAGAGGAGAGCAGGGTCTGGGTATTCATTCCCCAGGATTCCTCCCTGCTGGGTGTGTCAGCTGGGTGGCTGTGTTCTCGGAGGAAGGTAGGCTATCTGGCAGCCCTCTCCAAGCAGCTGTTTCCTCTGGCTGTGATAACTACATTCCCATGTGCTTACTATTGCCAGGTACTGCGTTATCACTTCTGCTTTCCAGCACCCTCCTTTATAAATAACACCTTTATTAAACTCCACTCTCAGGTCCCAAAGTCTGAATGCACCCTGTCTCCTGCTGAAACCTGATTAATTACCTTTCCTCATCAATGATTAATTCCTTATAACATTATTAACAGCCAAGTAGTATTCCATAAATGTCCAGGCTACTCCTGTTCACTTTATGTTTCTTTCTTTTCTTTAACTGTGTTGTAACAAACATCCTTTAAATCTTTCTAGATGTTCTTTAATGTTTTCTAAGGATGAGTATTTATTATAGAATTAAATAGAAGGTATATGAATATTCTTTAAAGTCAAGTTTATTGAAGTATACAGTAAAAGTTGCCTCTTTTATTATAGTATAGAGTTTGGGCATTTGCATTTTTTAAAAGCAGCTTTGTTGAGATATCATTCATATTATAATATTGATCTTTTGAAAGTGTACAATGCAGTGACTTTTAGGATATTAACAGAGCTGTACAATTATCACCACTATCTAAGTTTAGAACATTTTTGTCACCTTAAAAAGAATTCCTAGGGCCGGCCGATTGGTGCAGTGGTTAAGCGCTGGCTTGGGAAGCCAGTGACCCCGGTTCAGGTCCCACATATGAGGGCCAGTGACACTGCCCTCAAAAAAGAAAAAGAAACCCTATACCCCTTAGCAGCCCCTCCCCATTCTTCCCTGTCGTCAGCAATTGGTAACCACTAATCTACTTTCTGTCTCTATGGATTTATTAATTCTGGACATTTCACATAAACGGAATCCTACCATATGTGGCCCTGTCTGTCTTGCTCCTTTCGCTTAACATGGTGTTTTCAAGGGTCAACCATGCTATACAGTACTCCATTACTTTTACTGACAAATAATATTCCATATATATATATATATATATATATATTTGATGGATTGCTGGGTTGTTTCCACCTTTTGACTATTATGAATGTTTCTGTGAACCTTCATGTACGCATTTGGATGTGGACATGTGTTTTCAATTCTCTTGGACATTTACCTAGGAATGGAATGGCTGGGTCATATGGTAACTCCTTGTTTAATATTTTGAGGCACTGCTAGACTGTTTCCTAAGTGGTTATCCTACTTTGCAATCTCATCAGCCATATGAGGGTTCCAGTTTTTCTACATCCTCACTAAGATTTGTTATTTTCTGTCTTTTTGATCCTGGTCATAAAAATGGATCCTACAATATGTGGCCTTCTGTGACTAGTTTCTTTTACTTAGCGTAATGTTTTCAAGGTTCCTCCATGTTGTAGCATTTATGAGTACATTTTAATTGTCAAATAATTATTTGGCAATAAAGTAATAATAAATGTGACTATACCACATTTTATCTACCCATTCATGAGTTTAGGGATATTTGGGTTGGTTCCACCTTTTAGTTATTGTTAGTAATACCGCTAAGAACATTCATGTACAGGTTTTTTGTGTGGACATAAATGTTCATTTATTTTGGATGTGTTCTTAGGAGTGGAATTGCTGGATCATGTGATCACCGTACATTTAGCCATTTGAGACACTGCCACACTGTTTTCCAGGGTGAATGCACCATTTTACAATCCCTGGCATACTTTTTAAAAAATGGTTTTTTAGGAATCATTTCTTGCCAGTTGCCCTAAGCTTCCCACCCATATCACCGAACAATTATTTAGACTTAATTACAAGTTTGAATTTTCTCATACAATTATTTTTTTGTTTTTTAATTTTTTTATTTTTCAATTTCAAGGTAATTTCCTCGAGTAATTATTTTAGAAAGGGTTTGAAGGTGGTAAACTTTTTCAATCCTTGCATATCTAGAAACATCTTTCTTTTAACTTCATACTTGAATAATAATTTTTAAAAATTGCGAGTCTTAACATTTCTTTTCATTAATTCTTTGAAGATATTGTTTCATTGTCTTTTAGCATTCAGTGTTGTTTAATGAGCGACTAGATAGTGGGTGGACCCTAGTCAGGCCTGGTACATTTGTGATCATGCATTCCCACAGACTTTAGTTCACTGTGACCTTGCATGAATGATGCCTTGTACGTTTTATTACCCATGAGAATAAAAAACGTGGTATTAGTGGTGCAGCAAAAAATTGTAGGTGGAATGTTGTGGTTATATTGGAGTGAAAAGGGTTGTGAAAAGCAGCTTTGCAACAATATAAGATAATTCCACTGGAGTTTTCAGGTTGATGTAATTGGGAGTAAAAGAAGATGATGAGCCCTCCCTTGGAGTTCCTGGATTCCTGATAGGATCTCTTCCTGAGTAGACAGAATGTCCTTATCTCAGCATGGGAGTAATCTGGAAGACCTAAAGCTCCTCTCTCAGGAAGGCTGTGTAGCCTGATGTCCCCTGCTGAGAATATGCCCTTTGCATTGATTGCAGTAAACTGAAACCTTTGTAATGTTTAAGTCCAAGGGCTTGTTTTCACTAGGCTTCAAACCCATTCCTCTGTGGGAATTACCGTTCACATTTCCTTTTAAGTAACTAACGGTTTTGGGTTTTTTTGTGTGTTTTTTTTAATCTCTCTACAAGCTTTTGGAATTTTCTCCCCATCTTTAAAGATCTATAGAGATTGTATACTCTATCACTATGTGTCTAGAAAGGGATTCTTTATTCATCCTGCTGAACACTTGTTGGGCCCTATATAACTATATTCAAATCTATCTTCAGTGCAGGGAAATTCCTTATATTCCCTACATCTGTGTTCTGTTTTCTCCTTAAAAAAAAAAAATAATAACCTTTATTCAATCCAGAAGTTCCAGGAGAGATTAAATTGTCTTCAATATCTCCTAACTTTTCTTTCATACTTTCTTTCTCTGTTCTTTTGCAGAATTCTAGGGAAATAACACTTCCAGTCCAAATTCAGATGGTTGGTTGAGTATGTTCTGCTCTTCAGTCCATCTGTTGAACTTTTTTTTTTTTTTGGGGGGGGTGTCTTTGATTGTTTTAACCCCTAAAAGTTTGACATTATTTTTACTTTGTAGTCTGATTGCTTTTTTTAAGTGAATCACTTTAAGTATATTAAAGCCTTTCTTTGTTTACAGAGAGACTACTTCTGCTTGTTGAGTCTGTTGCTTCTCATATGGCTGTTTTTCTCAACCCTTTGGTGATTCGTGATTATTCATTTGTAATTCTAGATGAGATGACTGGAGAGTGTTTGCTCAACTAAGAGAGAATCCCTGAGCCCCTGGCAATGAATGCAAGTTTTCATCACATGACCTGCATCTAGTGTTTTTTTCAGAGGAAGGGAAATAGGTGTGTGTGCGCGCATGCGCCTGTGTGTGTTTTGGAAGGGGGAGACATTGGGAATAGTGTAGCTGCACGGACTTTCCCATAGTTTGTTGAAGCATCTAGCAGTCTTGAAGCTTTATTTGGGGGCTATTTGTAAAAGTAACTGCTAGAGGGGATGGGGAAAAAATAATTAATTTGACAGGTTCTGAGGATTTAAATTTATTTCTTAGCAGATTACCTTTGGCTTATTCCTTCTCTCACTTCTGTTGTTACCTTTAATTTGTGGTTTTCTTAGGGTCTGCTTGGAATCTCACTTTTTTGGTAGGTCCTCTATTTTCCTGAAGACTGGAAATCCCATTGCTTACTTATCGTTAGTTTGTTCCTACATGCCTCCCAGGAATCCCTCACTGTTCCAGGGTGCCCTTTTCAGATTCTCAGCACTACTGCATCATATTTTTAAAGTATTTATGGGTTTTGGATAGTGTTTTTGTTTTTGTTTTTTTTGTTTTTTTTGTTTTTTTTAGTTTTTATATTTTTTGTTTTGTCATTTCAGTGATATTTAGGGAGTATGAAGAGGTGAACATACAGATCTAGTCAGCTACCTTGAAAGAGATGTTTAGCTGTTTCATTGTTCACTTGCCAGTATTTTTAACAATATAAGGAATATTGACTTCCTGTGTTGCAAATTATCTTCCAGCCTATTATGCCTTACTTTCATTTAAACATCTAAAGTTTATCTTCAAATCCATCAGTCATATTTTTCCCTACATTTAGTGTCATGCTTAGAAAGTACTACCTCACTAACAAAACTAAATATAATTAATTACACATTAATATTTAACCTGTATTTTTAAATACTTTTTAATATTTAACCTTAATATTGAAATTTGTTTTAATATAAGGTATAAAATTGGGCTCTAACTTTGTTTCCAACTATCTACTTAGTTGTCCCAACATAATATATTGATAAATTTATTCTGCATTCACTAATCTGGATTGCTTCCTTTTTTTCCTTAATTCTTATATCTACTTGGGTTCAACTCTGTACTTTCTAGTCTATTCTAGTCTTTGTTCCTATGTTTTAATATCTGTAATTCTATACATTTTAATATCTGATAGAGTAAACCATCCCTGCCATAATTTTTAGAACTTTGCTAAAGTCATATTCTTTTGTGTCCCCTCTCCTCTGTCAAAATACATTGGCTTTTGATTGGATTATTCTATAACACATGATTAATTTTTGGAAAGGGATTTACACTACTTTAGTTCCTAAGAAAACTACTCAACTGTTCATATGTGTTTAATAGTTATTGTGTACCAGAATCCAGGTCTATCATCTAGAATATAGTGGTATAGCACCTTTCTATTTTTATTTAAACAAGTGATCAATGATAGGATGCAAGACATAAAAAGACATATACATAGGGAGATGCTGAAGGTTAGTTTTTAAAACCCTCAAGTTTTCAGACTTGAGCTGAAATTCAAGAGGCTTTTATTTCTTGTAGGCCTTTCTTCCTTTATTCATCTCACAGACTTAAATCTAAAATTTAACAGATCCAAATACATTTTCTTCTCCCTTTCTTTCATTCTTTTCTTTGTTTTTTCTTTTCTTTTCTTTTTTTTTTTTTTTTTTTTTTCTGGGATTAATGACTAGAGCTATTCCCAGGAAGGTGGCAGTACTTTTCCTTAGATGAGTATGTTACCATTAGTTTTCATTTAAAACTAAATGAATTTTCACATTTATTGTCTTACTTGGTATTAAACCAGCCCCAGGTTTTGGGGTATCCCTTCTTTCATTTCCATTTTTAGTTGAGCCATTATTAAACAGTTCCTAAATTCTATGAGAATGGGTCAACCACACCCTTGTGGAGTGCAAGGTGAAACAAATCCCATTTGATTGCTTCTGCCTCTTCCATAACCACCCATGAGATTCATGGTAACCTGCCTTCTATGGGAAATCAGGATATCCGTTGTCTTGGTCCAAGTTCAGTAGCAGATGCCAATATCCACTCTAGCTAGCTGAATCAGATAGAGAGTGATATGGCTTCCAAAAATGTTGGTAGAGCCGGAGGAGCTGGCTATAGGCTGAATTTCCAGCAAAACCCTCCCAGAATCATACTGCCCAGTATGTAGTAGAAAGATTTCAACGACTTATGTTCCTGTGTAGATTTTATTCAAAGAAGGTCTAAAAAGCCATGGGGTGGATCAGTTTTCCAGAGGTCTGAGTTGAATGGCCTGTTTTGGAAAACATGCAAAGCTCTGACCTTGCTTCTTATCTTGCCTTACCCTTTCCTTCATCTGTCTATTGCTGGAGTCTAATTATAAGAGGTGCCACTTTCTGGGGGGAAATAATTCAGAGGAAAAAGATGTCTTTATTGTTGATTTATAATGTGCCTTGTTTCCAGAAAGGATTTGAGACAGGACAGAAATCTTTAAATTGAGATTTTAAAGCATGCAACAAGAAATCTATATTAATCAAGGATTGACAAACATCAAAGTTCTCTTTAGAAAAAGAAAAACTTGATCTGAAGCACTAGACCTTGAGCGGAATTGAAGGGCCATTCACAAATGAGATCCTTTAAAGACAAAAAGCAGTTCTGTTACCTGAGTCTGCACACAGCCGTCAAAAGGAGGAAATAATTGAGGACTTTTCAGCTAATCTCCCTTCAGCTTTAGGTTTACTTTAGTGTGTGTGGGGGGAATATATATATATATATATATATATATAATCTATATATATATAATCTGTGTGCTTTGAGGCTCTGGCCTTCTGGCCTTCACAGGCCCAGAAATTTCCTTAGAATTGGGGATGTTTAAGGAGATCTGTAATAGCTGCATTTAATATTCTACTAGCTTATACTTTGGAAATCATATCTACGATTCCTTTAACTGTGACATGAATCTTGAGCTGTTTTCCTGTTCATTCACATTTCAGATCACAAGCTTAGTACTTCCCTGGGACGCTAATGTTGGATTTTTTAAAACTTCCCTTGATGTGATAAGGTTGATTTAGCGAAGGTGAAAGACCAAAGCTCAGTGAACGAGGTCACTGGTTCATACCAGGCTGGCTTAGCTACTCGCCTGTGGAAAGGGAGCTCAGATGGGAGTGGACACTCGTGTTTGCTGTCTCTTGAGGTACTTGAAAAGGTTGAGCCACAGTTATTCCATTGCTGACTTGCATAATTGAGGAGTATACTGGGAGGTGTCTTCTGCAGACTTGATCTATGCCCCTAGAACTAAGATTCTTTAAAACTTTTTCATGTGTGAAATATCATACAGTACTAAAACCTATATACGAGTTTAAAGAAAAATAAAAAAATAACCATATGCCTACACTCAGTTTAAGAACTAGAACTCTACCATATCTCAGAGCCCCCTTGTGTGCCCTGCCCACTATCCCAGAGATAACCTCTGTCCAGGCTTTGTATTCTATAAAGTTCAAAGGTTTCTGGCCATTGTTTAGCCTTGACTCATTTTGAACTTTACAGAATTTAGAATCACATATTTTCTATAACTGCTACTTCTATTCATTGTTGTGTGTCTTCAATGTTGATACATATAGGGGTTCTCTAACCCTCCTTTCGGGCGCAACTGATCTCACAGATTGTTTTGAATTTCTGTTGATTTTTGTACTGAATTTATGTAATAAACATATATTGTTCTTACTTTGTAGCAAATTAAAATTTCATTCTGAATAAATAATAAGCATGCTTACATGTTATTTTCATTCATTTTCAATTTAAATAGATAAATGTCATACACGCATCTAGTGTTGCACCCAAACTTGTAACTTTTGCATTGCGCCTGACAGACGGTTAACTTTTCAATTTGTATTATATCCCATTATATGAATGTACCATAATTTGCCCCTTCTATGTTGATGGCCCCCTGTATTGCTATATTTCTCATCTTTTTTTCTTTCTCCTATTTGTTTGGAAGTTGTGCTCTGTCTATTCTTTTAGTGGATCCCCTGGCTGTCTTAACATGCATACTTAGTCTGTGATATAGGTTAAAATTAAGCAGTATTTTTACCCTGCTCTGAAACAAAGACTTCAGAACTCTTAACTTAGATGACATTCCTCACAATCTATAATATTTTCTTGTTTTTCATTTCTACCCTCTTTTCCACCTACAAGCTAGGCATTATTATAATTGTTGTACACAGTCAACAATTTAGTTTTAGCTACAACCCACCTCGTTGATATCTTTGCTCATTGTTCCTTCTTATATCTCAGGCCCACCATCTGTTTTTGTTTTTCCGAAGATCTTTTACTTCCTCGTTGAAAGATAATTACACAGGCTGTAGAATTCTAAATTGACAGTTATTTTTGTCTCCATTCATTAAAGATGTCATTCTTTTGTCTTATTACCATTTGCAACAACATGGATGGACGTGAAGGGTGTTATGCTAAGTGAAATAAGTCAGACTGAAGAAGACAAATACCATATGATCTCACTTACATGTGGAATCTAAAGAACAAAATAAACAATCAAACAAAACTCATAGATACAGAGAACAAACTGATGGTTGCTAGATGGGCAGGGCATTGGAGGCATGGGTGAGAAACGTGAAGGGATTAAGAAGTACAAACTGGTAGTTACGAAATATCCACTGGGATGTGAAATACAGCATGGGGAATATAGTCAATAACATTATAAAGACTTTGTATGGTGTCAGATGGGTACTGGACTTAACAGGGGATCACTTCCTAAGTTGTGTAAATGTCTAACCCCTATGCTGTACACCTGAAACTAATATAATTGAAAGTCAACTTTAATGAAAAATAATAAAGTTTTTAAAAAGAAGATTCTCCTACATAACCACAGTATAACCATCAAGTTCAGCAAATTTATTCTTTTTTTTTTTTTTTTTTTTTTAAAGATTTTATTGGGGAATTGGTGGAGGGGAGCAGCGTTGGGGAATCGGGGAAGGGGAACAGACAAGTTGCCGTCTTCTTGTTCTTCAGTTTAGTTGCGGAGGATGTTGCTTCACTGTTGGTATCGTCATTGCGCTCTTCCCGGATGAGGCAGATCGGTCGCTGGCCTCTGGATGTCGCTCACCGCGGCTATTGGCAGCTCACGCTTGGCTGCCAGCCGCTCACGCTGGCTGTGGGCCACTCACTGCAGCCTATGGCAGCCCACTGCAGCAGGGGCTGCAGCCCACACCATCACCGGGGTTCGCACAGCCCAGCTCCAGGTGGAGCTGTTGTTAGCTGTAGAGGGCAGTGTCACTGGCCCTCATGTGGGATCCGAACCGGGGCCGCTGGCATCCCAAAACCAGCGCTTAACCAATGCGCCACTCGGCCGGCCCAGCAAATTTATTCTTGATATTAATACAGTTCATACTCCAGTCTTACCAATGGTCCCAATAACATCCTTCATGTTCACTTTTTCTCTGTCTAAGATATAGGCCCGGGTCACGTGTTGCGTTTAGTTGTCTTGTCTCTTTAGTGTCCTTTGACCTGGAACAGTTCTTCAGTCTGTTTCCAGACCTTGACACTTTTGAAGAACCTAGGGAAGTTGTTTTGTGGACTGCTCCTCAAATTGTGCTTGTCTGATGTTCCCTTGGGAGTAGATTCAGGTTATGTTGTTGTCAGGAATACTGCTGAAATGATGTCCTCTTAGCCAGGCATATCAGGAGCACAGGATATTGGCATGTCTCATGATTTGTGACTCTAACCTGAATTACTTTTCTGTAAGCTAACTGTAGGCCTATTTCTGAGCACAAGTGACAAGATTTGGAGTCAAACAGATCTGGCTTTCAGTCTTGGCCTTGCTACTATTAGTTCTCTGATTGTAAATGAAATATTTAACATTTTATAGCCATCTGTAACATATATCTAATGATACTTATATCTTGAGATTATTGAAAAATTAAATACAAATGCATATAAATTGTTTAGCACAGTGATTAGCACAATAAGAATTCATAACTCTCGTTTTGGGGGGAGGTGGTGTTACCCACATGTCATAGAGGCCTCCCTGCCCCTTAAGGGTATTGGTGAAATTGTACAAAATCTCAGTATCTCTATATGAGGAACCTGAAGGCCTCCCACATACCTCCATTAATTTGCAAAGAGCCAGTGTTCTGTCAATCTTCTCTGCCTTCTCACCCACCTCCTCTACTCTTTGGTATTGCCTATTGCCATTGTCCATAAGAAGCCCACTTGCCCAAAGTGCTGGATTAGGTTTAGCTATTGACAAGAGATGGGGGCAGAGGCTCCTGGAGAATGCAAGCAGACCTCCCACACCATTCTCCTCCCCTTCTTGTTTTGTTTTGTCTTATCCTCTTGGATTATTCATCCTGCTCACCTCCAAATCCTTCACCCTCTATTGTGCAGAGAAACTCTCTCTGGCTCCTGTTTCCAAACTCGAATTATCTTAACCCAAGAACCAGCTCTTAGAGGGCAGATGGTACAATAAATAGGAGCTTCCTTTTCTATAGCATGATTGCTTTTATTCTATTCATTGTGTTTCCTGTGCAACAGTAACGCCATGGTATTTCTCTTATCTTTATATCTCTTGTGGTTTGAACTTGTATGAGCAACACCTTGATGGAGTTATTGCTCTGCTGGTAATTAGAGTATTGCCTGAGGCTAACCATGGACTTTTCTACAGACCTTTCCCCTGCATTCCAGGGAAGAAAGATGGGCTCAGCTGAAGTTGTATCACACAGGATCTTGCTTTTTAGAACTATTAGCTGGGGCCCTGCATAGTGCCGATACCACTTTGCTGTTTCCTGGTAACCTGTCTCATGGATGGGTCCCACAAAATGAGCATTGGATGTTGCATCTTGTGCATCTTATGCCACCTCCTACTCCTCCAAGGCGTGGTTTGTCTGGATGAACTTGTTTGGTGAGGCTACCACAACTTCCATATGAAACCGAGGGATGCCTTTTTCACCTTCGATTTTTTTACATAAATGGGTGATATTGTTGTCCATCCTTGTCTCATGAGAAATTGTTTAATCTTATGAAAGAGGAGGAAGGGAAGAAAGAAAGGGACAGTGTTCACCCTGGTAAAGACCAGTGTCCAGGGAGGCCTGTGCAGCAGGGTAGCAGGCAGGTGAGACCCCATGGTGGTCTCAGGTGCTGACTTATGGGCTTGGGCAGTCAGGTCTCCAGGGAAATGGAGCTGCCCTGGACACTGTATTTGAGGGTGACGCGAGTTTGTGGGATTATGTTGTGTTGCTCAGACTTGCAGGACTCTGAATGTGTAGTCACTGTTATCACCCTGAGTTATGTTAGTTGTCCTGGTGAAAAAGCCTTTCTTTCAGAGCAGCCTGTGGAACAGAAATGAGGCTACCCGCCCCCCCCCACACACACACACACCAGATCAGTTTTGTTGAAAATCAGAATTAGTTGCCAATATTTAAAAGTCAGATATTATTTATAAGAAAATCTAGATTTCCATGTTTTCTTGGAAAATTGGACCAATGTACAACATTGGGCCCACAAACCCTCATGACAATAATCCTTTGGAGCCAAGAAATAGCTGCGATCTACACATAAGAGTGTTGGTCAACTTGCATGTGTGACTCTTGTAACCAAGACCAAATTAAGTGGCTTTCAACAAGGTAAACTTATTTTTCTCTCATTTGACAAAGTACTAGCTGCCCCGGGATGACAGCTCCATTGCAGAAAGAGCAGGTCTCCAAGGGGAGAGAAAACGGGTAGAAAAACAAACAAACAAAAAACCATGTGCCTTCTACCTTCCGAACTACCCTTATCCAATTTTACAGAGAAGGTAACTGAGGCTAAAAGAGGTTACGGTGACCTCGTAGGTTCACAGCTAGGAAGTGGCAGAGGTAGGTTTAAACCAGGCCTTTCTGACTCCAAAGGATAGATAGGCTTTTAATTCATTGCATTCAGCTGTTTCTGGAGTAAATAATTCTGGAACACCTGTCTCTGTATGGGGAAAACTCTGAGGTTTGATGCTCCTATGATAGCAGTCAGAACCTGGAAGTATCTTGTAGCCCCACCATGGCAGGATTTGGGGTAGAAGTATAGCCATAATCTCTGTTTTCCCTGGAACACCTCCAAAAGCTACACCTGAAAATGTTTCCCTTGGCCAGCAAAAGAACTCATTTCACGTTAATGAAAGTAGAAAGAGAGACAGGTAGCTAGATTCTTCTCTCTTATAATATTTTGGTTACTTTAGCACATGGATTCTCAACGGAGACAATACTGGCTGCAAGGCATCAGAAACTGGTGGTGGTGGGGGTGGCGGGGGCAAAAAAAGTACCCTTTTTTATGTATAAAGTACATACAGAGATGTACAGTTTATCAGGGGCATTAAAATTGCGTGAGGAGAGTCTGCTGTGGTGGATCCTCTCTTGAAAGCAGCAATAGATTTCTCCACAAAGTCACATATACCTTTAGCTGGCATATCTTTCCTCTGTTCCCCTTTGCAGCAACGAAACAATATATGAATCTTATTTGGACGCTGATTCAAATAAGCACACGGTAAAAAAGAAGTTATGGGACAATAAGTAATATTTGAATATTGACTAAGCATTGATATTAAATATTGTTAATTTTGTTGAGCTGTAATAATGGTGATGTTGTTATATTAGAAAAAAATTTACCCAGAATGTTATCAGTGCTCACCACCTCCAATATTACCATCCTCAACCAAACTAAATGCTCTCTTGTCTTAGTTTTGCAATTGCCTCTTGACTGATCTCCCTGCTTTTACTCCCACTCCCCCATCCCTCAATCTGTTCTCAACAGAGCAGCCAGAGAGATCCCGCTAAGATGTATCGTATATGCCACTTCCTGTCTCATTCCGAGCAAGCATCCAAGTCTACTCCATCTACAGGACCCTCTGTCCCATCCTCCCCCTGGGTCAGCCGCCCTGGCCTCTTTACGCCTGCCTTGTTTTTCTCCATAACAATTATCACCATCTGACGGCATATGTATTCATTTTTTTGTTTATTTTTTTAGTCTGACACTCCCACTAGAATGTGAGCTAAGTTCTGAGAGTAGAGACTCTCTGTTTTGTTCATTACTATATCCCCAGGACGTAAAATAGCACCTTGTACAGAATAGGCACTAAAATTTCATGGAGGGAGGAGTGGAGTGGGTGGTAGCATTAGGACAAAAAACGTTTCTGAAAGTTCCTTGGGGGTGGGAAGCAGTCATGAAAAAAGGCTAAGAAACAAAGTCTTGTCCCAAGACTTAGGACAGCACATGGTCATGTAGGGCCTGCTCTTTCTCTCGTTACTGTATTTTTCTTTCCTCTTTTCCCATCGTGGGACAGTCTACGTTGTTTTATCTGTGACATCTACATGTCATACAGCAAAACTTTGCTATTAGGTCTGTGTAAAAATAATTGTGGATTTTGCCATTACAAATAATGGCAAAAGCCTCAATTACTTTTTTCTTTTTTATTGGGGAAGGGGAACAGTGTTGGGGAATTGGGGAAGGGGAACAGCCAAGTTGTTGTCCTTCAGTCTTAGTAATGGAGGGCACAGCTAGCTCAGCTTCAAGTCCAGTCACCATCCGGCCACCTGTCAGCAGCTCAGGCCAGCTCAGCTCAAGGTGCCATGTTCAATCTTAGTTGCGGGTGGGCGTAGCCCACCATCCTATGCAGGAGTCCAATTGGCAACCTTGTTGTTAGGAGCACGTGCTCTCACCAGCTGAGCCATCCTGCCACCTGTTGGCAGCTCAGCTCAGGCGCAGCTCACTGGCCCATGTGGGAATCAAACCGGCGACCCTGTTGCTCAGAGCTCGTGCCCTTAACCAACTGAGCCATTCAGACGGCCCCTCAATCATTTTTGCACTGACCTGATGATTGGCTCTAACTGTGGAAAGACCATTTGAATTTCTTCTTTTCGGCTGAGCCACGGTCTCCTGAGCTCTTCCTGTATGGCTGATACTGTCGTGGTGATGGTGGGAACTGCTGCCAGCAGAGGCAGGCTGTGCCCTCCGGAGAAGTCGCAGACTTGTAGAGACAAGGCTCCCACTCATAGTGGGGTATGTCAGTGACCTGCACACAGTAAGGGAGTTGGCTTCCTTCCCGGTGCTCCCACTGGAGCAGTACTGGGTTTACTGTGGCGCCGGTATCCTTGGGGCACTTTTTTCAGGCCTGGCAGGTGACCCTTGTGGGGGTTGTCCCCCCATGGCTGGATATTTACCATCTCGGCTCCCAAAAACATCTTCAGTCTGTTTTGCACATGTACACACTCCCCTCCCCGACTTTGAGAACTGAAGTAGCAGAGAGGCCCTGAGGAGGAAGAAAGAAATGAAGGCACTCCATGCAGAGACACAAATACACCGTTAGTTTAGAGCCAGGAAACGATGCTCTGGATTGTTGAGGTGCCTTTGGTATCTTTTCTGAAATTCATTTGTAAATAGCCAGCCAGTGTTTTATTTATAGCCCATTTCTTTCTAAAGAGGGCTTTGAAGTAGCTTTGTGAGTATATTGTAAACCCCCACACAAATATACACTTAGACTTAAACAGAAGTGGGGAAAAAAGGCTAGCCTGAGAAAACAGCACGGAGCAAGTGGGTGAGCCCCGAGGGCTAAGCCAGGCCTGTGATAGGGGATTCTGTGCAGCCAGACGCCTCTGCCAGCCGAGGGCCCAGGGAAACAGGCTTGGGGGTTCTGCAACACGGCTGCTGCACCTTGCTTTATCATGCTTACACTTTTTTTTCCTTAGTCATCACATTGTGTTTTTTTATTGAAACATCTAAGTAACTGACCCTGCAGCATGATTTTAAACATGATATAGGAGGGTGTAGGACTTTTCGTAGACCTTCTAGAATCTAGATGATTGTGTCTCTCTTTACCACCAACCCGTGATCACAGCGCACATAAACCGTGGACCGTGTCTATTCATCTCCACACTCCAGTACATGGAAGGCAGGGGGAACTCAATAAATATTTTATTGAATAAATGAACACTGTTACAGTTCTCCTTACTGGAAAGAAAGAAGCCAGTCAGTTTGAGGGAGAGTTATTTTGTTTATTTTTTTTTTTTTTTTTGGTGTTTTGTTTTTCTGGCTCTATTTTGAGAGTCCTCTTATGTGGGCAGTTTTATTAAGAATGTTGAATGGTGTCCTGGGTCTTGTTCTCAAGAAAACTTGGGAGGAACTTCAGACACAGGATCCATGTGGCCTTTCTTTGTAGAGGAGAGTTGAAGGCCTGACCCTAAAGGGCTGTTTACTGAAGGGGAGTCTCAGAGGCCCCAGGAAACACAATCTAAGCACATACCTCCTGGTCAGCTGACCTGATCCAAGAAGGAAGCTTAGAACCCTTCAGGAGGGTGAAAAAAAAACTCCTAGACATGACTGCTTCTGGGGCACCTGTGGGTACATGCCAGTAGTGGGTCAGTTTGAAGTTCTGTAATAAAGAAGTAAAAAAGCAGAGAGCTTGTATAGAATTATACAGAATTATACACAAAGTGTATATTCAAAATGGGTGAAATCCACGTAAGCTCTGTAGACTAGTTAAGTGTGTTGTGCCCATTTTAATGTCCTGTTTTAAATAAAGTACTCTAGTTATGAAAGATGTCACTATTGGCAGAAGCTGGGCGATGGGTTCAGAAAACCTCTGAACTATTTTTGCAACTTCTTATGAGTCTGTAATTAATTTGAAAAAAAAAAGTTTTGTTTTCAAAAAAGCATGGTGAGTGGCAACAGAACTGGCTTCAATCCCACACTACCCGATGCTGAGTGGTAACTTTTCATATGACTTAATCACTATGGGTAACTACAGGTTTGCTGTTTGCCTTTCTCCCCTTGAGCATTTAAACTTCTTGGAAAAGGAAGCTATAACCGTTTTGTTCACTGCTGAATTCCCCAACACCTAACTGTGCCCGGGACCCATTCTTTTGTACTCACCTGTGAATGAAGTTGGCACAGGTGATTGAAACGCTCGCTGAGGCTGTTCCTGCCCTTGCTACAGTGAGAACAACGTCACCTCCTCAGGACACAGAGAGAATTAAATGTATGTAATGTACGGAAAGCTCGGGGCCTGCTAGAGAGCAAATGTTCTACTCAGGGGATCAGCAAACGTTTTCTGTAAAGGGCCAGACAGTACACGCGTTACACTTTGCAGACAGTACAATATCAGTTGCAACAACCACTGTAGCATAAAAGCTGTCGTAGACAATATGTAAATGAGTGAGTGCAGCTATGTTCCAGTGAAATTTTATTTGTGACACTGAAACTTGAATGTCATATAGTTTTCACAGCATAAAGTATTACTCTGTTGTTGTTGTTGTTGTTTTTCCCAACCATTAAAAAAAAAATCAAAACTAGTCTTAGTTCATGGACCCTACAAAAATAGGCAGTGGGCTAGATTTGGCCTGAGGCCGCAGTTGGCTGACCACAGCAAGCACAGCCATTTGGGTCAGCCAGGTTCTCCATATTGCTGGCCACAGGCACACAGTTATGGAAACTAGATAATTTGGTGGCAAAGTTGATGTTCCCCTACAAAAGGGGACCCCTGTAAATGATTTTCTCTGGACTGGGAGGAAGGTTGCTCTCATGGCCTAAGTAAACCCAGTGTGCATTGTCCTCAGGAAGCCCTATTTCCCATGTGGAGATTTAATAAATATCCTCTCTGCTCTGGGCACCTTGTTGTAAAGTGTTCTCCAAGTGAACTTGTCTAGTGGGAAGGTCAGCTAGATTTGGGCTCAAATGCGTGCTGGACATCCTCTCCAGCTCTGTGAGCTTAGTCAAGTCCCGAATCCCTCTGAATTCAATTGCTTCCACTTTAAAATTGGAATGGTGGTATATAGTAGGGTTGTGTGTGTGGCTGCTTCACATTTTCTATTTTGGACTAGCTAATATCCATTAAATTCCCCTTTGTGCCCAAAGTAGTTACACTCACCCAAGACATTAGCAGGTTGCTTTGAGCACTGATGCAAAACAATATATTAAGATACTAAGCACTTAACCAACATTTTTATTGGGCACCTTCTATAATATTTGAACCTAGATAAGGTAAGGGAGTTCCCAGCTAGAATGGAATAAGGTAAGATTGTCTTCATTCTTTTAGATACACATAGGAGTACATACTCCTTTATAAAATATAGTTTTATTTTTTAATTACAGTTGACATTCAATATTATATTAGTTTCAGGTATACAACATAGTGATTAGACATTCATATAACTCACGAAGTGATCACCCTGATGAACCTAGTACCTTTTGACACCATACATAGTTATTACAGTATATTTGACTATATTCTCTATGTGTTACATTCCTGTGATTACTTTGTAATTACCAATTTGTACTTCTTTTTTTTATTTTTATTTTTTTTTGAGGGCAGTGTCACTGGCCCTCATATGTGGGACCGAACTGGGGCCGCTGGCTTCCCAAGCCAGCGCTTAACCACCGCGCCACTTGGTGGCCCCAATTTGTACTTCTTAATCCCTTTTCCTTTTTCATTCATGCTCCCAACTCCCCTCCCATCTGGTAACCATCAAAATGTTCTCTGTATCTTTGAATTTGTTTCTGTTTTGTTTGTTCATTTATTTTGTTTTTTTAGATTCCACATGTAAGTGAAACTTTATGGTCTTTGTCTTGCTCTGACTTATTTCACTTAGTGTAATACCTTCTAGGTCCATCCATGTTGTTGCAGATGGCAAGATTTCATTCTTTTTTATGGCTGAATAATATTCCATTTATATATATATATATATATATATATATAATTTCTTTATTCATTCATCTGTTGATGGACACTTAGTTTGCTTCTGTATTTTGACTGTTGTAAATAATGCTGCAATGAACACGGGGATGCATACTCGCATGTCTTTTTGAATTAGTATTTTGGGTTTCTTCAGATAAATACCCTGAAGTGGGATTACTGGGTCCTTCTTTATCTCTTGTTACAGCTTTTGTTTTAAAGTTTGTTTTGTCTGGTATGAGTATGACTACCCCAACTTTTTTTTTTTTCATTTCCATTTTCATGAAATACCTTTTTTTCCATCCCTTTACTTTCAGACCCTGTGTGTCTTTCAATCTGAAGTGAGTCTCTTATAGGCAGCATATGTAAGGGTGTTGTTTTCTTATCCATTCAGCCCTCCTATCTTTTTTTTTTTTTTTCCAGCCTGCCACCTGTTGGCAGCTCAGCGGCTGCTCAGCTCGGGCTGGGCATCAAACTGCTGTTGCTCAGAGCTCAGCTTGCACTCTTGAGTGAGCTCTTAACCAACTGAGCCACTCAGCTAGCCCAGCCCTCCTATCTTTTGATTGGAGCATTTTATCCACTTAAATTTAAGTAATTGTTGATCAATATGTAGTTATTGCCATTTTATTATTCATATTTTTTATCTTTTTTTTTTTCTTCTTTTTCTTCTTAAAGAAGTCCTTTAATATTCTTGTAATACTGGTTTGGTGGTGATGAACTCCTTTAGCTTTTCTTGTCTGGGATGCTTTGACTCTTAAAGTCATGAAAACTTTAGCTATTAATACTATAAAACTATGCTAGATGAATTATTTTCTTAGTGTTCAAATAAATTTCAGTGTAGATTGATTAGATGAAGTCGACTAGTAAAGTATTATATTTTATCTTTATGTATGACAGGAATTATAATTATTCTGCCCATTCAGAATAAAGTTAAATTAGAACATTAAATTTAGGGAAATAAAAGTTTAATATAATCTATAAATCTGGTTAGATTTGAATGTTGATAGATTGATAAAAATCAGAATAAATATTTCAGAAAATTGTCCTTTTAATGGAAATCCAAATTATTTCTTGTATTCCTCTAACCTTATGGAGATGGCCAAATCAAAGGATGGCAGAAGAGAGGATGATTCAGACTTTGTGAGTGAAGGAGATAGGAAAATTATCTGGAGGCTGTTGGTAGGATTATGGGGAAACCAGAGAATCTGGAATCTGGAAATACATTCAAATGCTAATTGACCCTCACAAAGCAGCAGTATTCTGTGCTTGATGTTTGTCTGTGAAGGGAGCAATCCGTTTATGGCTTTTTAAAAGAAGTATTTACGGAATCTTAACTCACATGATATTAATATATACTATTTACTTGACATGCTTAATAGCAGATCATAAAACTAACGTTCCAGAAGATTAAGCCAATTGCCAGATATCACATAGCTAGCTAGCGCTGGCATCTGAACCCATGTGGCCCGGCTCTACAACCCATGGTCTTTTTACAACATCACTTTGTTTCTTTGTGTCCAGGACTCTGCAAACACAGGATTATAGATAATGGATCCTTGCCCTCAAGGAGCTTAACATTTAATTGAGGAATTAACTTGCATGCGTGAGGGTATAGATGATAATATAACCATCATTTCTAAAGCACTTTTTTCCAAATGAACTATCTTATGTGAATGTCCTGCAACTATAAATTAACTGAGGCACATGCCATTCACATGCCATTAACTAATTTTCCTGGTGAGGAAGCCAAAGCCTAAAGAATTAGTGACTTACCTAAGGTCATTTCAGCAAGTGACAAAGCCAGAGCCCTGATTGAAGTTGCCTTCATACTAGAAGTCAGAAAATCAGCTGCATCCAGGGCCCAGGTGGGCAGCATCGATGAGCAAAGCAGGCTGGTTATATGGCAACACGGTGGGTTTGTGGTCAACCACAACTTCCATCTTAAGAGGGCACTGCTACTTAGCTACCATTGATTGTTGCCATGGAGGAATGAAAGGCTCAGTGATAGCAGATCTTCAAAGTTTTCAGAGAAGACATAAATCTGAATTTTAATGTAAAATGTCCTCATTCACCTTCTCAAAAAATTCTCAAACCACTGTACTTGTTGGTGAAAAAGTAAAATGGTATGGCCATTGTGGAAAACAGTATGGCACTTCCTCAAAACATTAAAAATAGAATTACCATATGATTTAGCAATTCCACCTCGAGGCATATATCCAAAAGAATTGAAAGCAGGGTCTCAAGTTTGTATTTCATATTTGTATGCCTGTGTTCATAGCAGCATCAATCACAATAGCTAAAACATGGAACCAATCCACGTCCCAATTGATGGATGAATGGATAAGCAAAACACGGTATATACATACACTGAAATATTACAGAAGCTTCAATTCTGACATGGTTACAACATGGATGAACCTTAAAGACATGCTAAGTAAAATAAACTAGTCACACACAAAAAAAAATACTGCATGCTTCTATTTAAATGAGGTAGCTGGGGTAGTCAAAATAATAGAGACAGAAAATAGAATGGTGGTTGCCAGGAACTGTGGGGAGGGAGGAATGGGAGTTATTATTTAATGAACATAGAGTTTCAGTTTTACACAATGAAAAATGTTATGGAGATGGATGGTGGTGGTTTAGCAACGATGTTAATGTACTTAATTCCACTGAACTGTATACTTAAAAATGATTAAGATGGTAAATATCGTGTTGTGTATATCCTACCACAATTTTGAAAAGTTGGGAAAGAAACAACTCTATAATGACCAGCATTCTGCATGCTAAACAGAATTGGCCGTTGGTCCTCAAGTTTGAGAATGAAGCCTGTAGTATATTCTGTGGCCTCAAGGACAAACTCTAGTGGCATTCCTCCAAGTAAGTAGCAAGCCAGGGAACTTCAGAGAGCTATGTGTCAGAGAAGCCTTGCTGGAGGAGGTAGAATCTAAAAGGGGCCTTTAAGTATGATAGTAGAAAAGAAAGAGGAGTCCTTTCAGGCTTGGAGGGGGTGATATGAGACCAAAGAGAATATATAGTGAGTGCTCAGTACAACAACTCTCAAAATATTAGCTAAAGTAATAATACCAGTGCAATACCAATAGGCTTTTAATAGTATATTAACAAGAAAGCCAGTCTGACTGAAATGGATGCATAGAGAATGTGGGACCAACCACCAAAAACCTCCAGCAAACATCATACTTAATGATGAAACTTGAGAAGTATTCTCCTTTAAAAACAGGAACATAAGGATGTTCACTATTACCATTTATATTCATCATAGTATTGTAGGCACTAATCATTGTAGTAAAACAAGAAGGAAAAAAAAGAATATAAGGATTGGAAAGAAAGAAATCAAAGTCAATATTCTTGTCCACAAAGAAAATCGACAAATGATTAGAATTATAGTGTTCAGCAGAGTGCTCAATATAAGATCATAGTATAAAAGTCAATTCCTGGGCCGGCCAAGTGGCGCATTGGTTAAGAGCTGACTTGGGACGCCAGCGGCCCCGGTTCAGGTCCCACATATGAGGGCCAGTGACACTGCCCTCAAAAAAAAAAATAAAAAGTCAATTCTTTTTCTGTACACAAGCAATAAATAGTTTGCAAGTGTAATTTCTGAAATACAACATATATGACCTCTATGGAGCAAAACTTTGGAACTACATTGAAAGATAAAGATCTAAATAAATGGAAAGCTATACCATGTTCATGAATGGGAAGTATCACTATTGTAAAGATGTCAGTTCTTTCCCAAAGAAATGCATTCAAAACAATTGTAATCCAAATCACAAAAACTTTGTGTGGGTAAGTGTAAGGTATGTGTAATTTAAGCTGCTTCTAAAATGTGTTGTATGTGAAACAGTCTGAGGCCAAATTTGGAGGACTTTGGTGCTAGAATATGGAATTTAGAGCTGATCTAATATGGCAGGGTTTCTTAGGCCAGTGTTTATATTTTCAGGGAATTAAACTATTTTGTGTATTACTCTAATGTTAGAAGCAAATTCTGGACATTCTCATTTTCCCAAGGGCTGCTAGGTAACTTCAGGGCAGACACTTGTGTTCATGTTTGTAGTCATCTTGGTGCTGGGTTGTAGTAATCTGTCATGGGACAGAAAAACAAACTGACTGATTATATCACTGTCTGATTAGATCAAGTGTAGGGCAAGTAATGTCACAGCCCAGTAAGGGGCTTGCAGCTAGCGGGAAATTATTGGAGAATTGTGTTGTCACATAGAATGTGTTACATAACATGGGCATAGTAAACCCAAAAGAACCTACATAACTGCTGTCGGCACCATATTTGAGTTGCGGACAGTGGTTCAGTGTTATAAACTCTTGCTACCTAATAATAACTAGTGTTACTGATTTGCATTACATTGGCTTTATGGTTTTGTGTTCTATTTAATTGGCAAATTTGATTTTTTTTCAATGTGGTGGAAGTAAACAATGTATATTTGGTTCTTGTTTTTACTGACACTACATGACTTAGCCGTGAGTGGTAGTTTTTTAAGAATTCTTTTCACTTTAAAGAGGCCCTTACATTATTCAAGATTGAGAAATACTGAAATAGCCTGAGTAGGGCTGGGATATTAGGTAGATCTTATGTTTGTTTCTCCACTGGCAATTTGCAGGGTAGATGGAAGATGAACGGCAAAGATGAGCCTGGGTAGAGAAGAATATTTGTTCAAGGTTAACGGTTAACAAGTCATTAAGCATTTCACATAATCCCTACAAAACAACCCATGATTTGATTTCCACATTTTCCAAAAAAGTTTTGTAGATGACGAAACTGAGGCTCAGAAAAGTTAAGTGACCTATCAAAAGCCACATAGTTGGAAGTGAAACAGGTAAGATGTCAGTTCAGACCACATCCCTTTCTACCAGGCTATAATTCACGGATGAGTGGTGGCCTCACTGGGATGGTTACAGCTGGATCCAGAGAAAGAAATGAATCTGGAAACCTTATTTCTTGAATTTCACTTTTGCTTCCTAAGGGGCTGAGGTACACAGCACCTGCCTGGTGCATGGTGAGTTACGCCAGTGACCTGGGCACTACAAAGCCTGGATCCCAAACCATGCCCCTTTAAACCTGCTTATTCTTATGTGAATTTATTTTTTAAGAGGAGGAGGCAGCAGCCATTGCCACCACTCTGTCTATGGCTAGTGGGAGTTAGTTTTACAACCTGTATTACTGTTCTTTTTCATTACTTGGTGATTAAACATAGGATGTACACTTTTTCTTAGAAGTTGAAAAAGCAAATTAGATGGTTATTATCTCCTTAAATTCCTCCGGTGATCTATAGCTCTCATTACCTTCTACAATATCTAGATTTACCTGTGGTATGATTTTTAACAACCTGGTCTGGAAACAGAATGTTGCATGTCTTTCAAGGTGATTATTGGAGAACATAGTCAGAAAAACCTGAGCATTCCTGAGGTTGAGTTTGTGTGTGGCAGAAATGTCTGTCTCCCTCTTTCAACCCACATCACCTTGGATTGTGACCCCCCTCCTGGTGCAGGGCACCTTGAAATTGGAGATTTCGAGGAGGCCTTAAGCTCCTCTTACAGAGATACCTCATTTCACAGATGAGAAGGCCCGGGCATGGAGACAGGGCCGCATTGCGAGTTTTTGACAGAGTTGGGTCCAAAACCCAGGCTCCTGAGTCCCAGGCTAGAGCCCCTCCTGTTTCCCATATATCATAACTTTCTGTTTCTCTTTTCTTAATTAAACTTGATTGCCAAACAAGCATATACTAGAAACTATATCTACAGGGTTCAAAAGGCAAAGTTGTGAAATTCCATGCACAGAACTCCTGCCACCCCCCACCCCCCCGCCATTAGTACTCTCTTACACAGGACAACTTTAGGTTTCTTGCTTATCCGTCTGTTGGAGGGCTGGCCTGAGCACTGTAGGACTTACCAGCATCCCTGGCCTCTCCATACCAGTTACCAGCAGCACCCTCTACCCGTCATGACCACCAAAAATGTCTCCAGACATTGACAGAACCCCCATAGGGGACAAAAATTGTCCTTGGTTAAGAACCACTGCTTTAGGCAAATAGAAGCAAATGTATAATAAGAACTATATATCTTTATTTCCCACCGCTTTTGTACTTAAAAGTAGCAATCTATAAACACAGGTCCTCTTCCTGATTTTATATATATAATCAATTATGTATATATAATTACTGGTTATATATATATATAAAATATAGTTTTTTACTTTTACATGTATAGATAGCCTAGAGATCTGTGGATCAGTACACGGATGTTGTCTCCCCTTTGGCGGCTGCGTAGCATTCCATGCTGTGGAGGCGCCATAATTGATTCAACCAGTCCCCTCTTGTCGGGTGCTTGGTTTCAGTGTGCTATTAAACTGTGCTCAGTGAGTCAACGTATTAATGGGTCCGTCTTCCTTGTGTGGGTGTATCTGTGGGATAGATCCCCAAAAGTGAGGTGGCTGGATCAAGGGTAAATAGATCTCATTTGGGTGGTTGTTGCCAGATTTCCCTGTCATGAGGGCCATGCCCTTTGGCACTCCCATCAGCAATGACTGAGAGGCCAGTTTCCCCACAGTCTCACCAACCGCGTTACGAAACCTTTGGATTCTTGCCAGCATTTTAGGTGCTGAATGCCTCGTGTTTCCTAATAGACCAGCATCACATTTATTTTAATGGTCTTATTCATCATGAGCAAGGAGCTCAATGAACCTCGGCTTTTGCCTGCTTTCCCCTCTGTGGGAAGTGTCCTGTGCTGTCTGTTTCTGGGCCTTTGCTTCTCCCATGCCCTCCACCAGGAATACGCTTCTTCTTATGTTCAACATTTTCACTATCCTCTGAGAAACGTCTCCTGATTCTGCTTTACACCCCCACTTGCCAGTCATTTTTTTCTCCATATTCCCTCTGCCTTGCTACAGAGCTTTGTGCTGTCACCAGCCATGTAGTGGTCATGTTGCCCAGGGTCATGGGAGTGTCCAGAGTCAGACAGGTCTGGTTTTGAATGCCAGCTCTGCCGCTTACCATCTGCAGGTCTTTGGTCCAATTTCTTACTTTCTCTGAGCCTCAGTTCTTTCACCTGCAAAATGGGAGCAATGCTTCCTTTATAAAACTGTAGACAAAAGTAACAAGAAGCCTCCATGAGGTATGCAGCAGCAGAGAGGCGTTTAATGCCTATCGGCTCCTTGAGAGCAGATCCATTTGTTTATTTCCTACAATGTCTTCCGTGTGCTCTTGCACAGAGTACATGAAGGTTTCGCATCTACTCTCTAAAAACCAAGACTGTTTCTACAAAGTGAATGGTAATTTATTCAAGTATTGGAGTGCCTGTTCTGTTCCAGGCATTGATCTCAGAACCGAGGGGTTAGCAGTGAAAAGGGATAAAATCGCTCCTTTTGTAGCTTGCATTCACTTGCAGCGACACACAGTTAACAGAAGTGAATGACATAGTAGCATAAGTATGGATACATCTATTGTGTATCATTTCTGAAATCCTATAGCATTATCTTTTTTGTTAGTAGCTTCAAGAATATATTTTTCCTTATTACACTGTAAGTCCCTTTGGGACAGGAATGATAACTGCTCTTGACGGAGATTCCTTGGAACCTAGTATCATGGAGGAAACCCAAACCCAAATCTTAGTATCGCCCCTCTGCGTAAACCCCTCCACAGCAACTCATGGCCTTCACGGTGCTGTCTGGACGCCTTCAGTGGCCTGCAAGGCACTGTGTAATCTGGGGCCTGCCTGGCACTGCGCCTGCCCCTCGACCCTACATATACCCCAGTTCTACTGGAGCTCCCAAGTTATAGAATGCCCCATGCTCTCTCATCTCTGCTTTTTTGCACATGCTGTTCCATTTGCCTGGAATAGTTTGCTTGTCTCCCTCACCTGGCCAATATTCTTTCATGTCACTTCCTTCAGGAAGCCATCCTTGATATCCTCTGGCCCTAGTCTAGGCCATGTGCCCCTTCTCTGTGCTTTAGTAAAAATCAGGACTTCCTTCTCTTGAGACTTCCACAGTCTTCTATTGTAATTGCTGGTGGTTTACTTGCCTGAATCTCCCTAATTGTTTAGCTTCCCCTGCCTGCGAATAGGGATGTATCTCTCCTCTAGTAGGTTATCTGCAGTGATTGCCTGACACAATGAGGGATGGATGGACAGAAGGATAGTCGAAGCATAGAAGGGGCTGTGGATGCATGTTCTGACTTGCCTTTTTTCCAGCCAGCCCAGTTGGAACCTGTTTTTCTTTGTAGGAATCTGGTTTCCCTTGAGATAGGCAACATGTTCTGTTTCTGGCCCCATTCCTGACTGGTTGACCCTGGAGAGATCACTTATTCTAATGGAGCATTTATTAAATGACCTACTGTGTGTAGTTGGTTTGCAGGATCGTTGACCTCTGAGGGCTCAGTAGACATTGTATCCCATGGGAATACAACCCTTAGGGTTGCATCATGCACTATGTTGCTTCACATGTTCTTTTGGATTTGAAGTTCCAAAGGTCAGGCCCCTTGCCTTTCTTACCCAGGTTCTTCTTGGTAAGAACAGTACCTAATTCAGCCACAGGGGGACAGGATGTGTGTGTGTGTGTGTACTTGGGCATACCTTTGTGTGTTGTTGATCCTTGGCCTTGCCAGTAGAGGGCAGCAGAGCAGCCCACCATAATGTCTACATTTTATTTTATTTTATTTTTTATTATTTTAAAGATTTTATTGGGGAATTGGGGGAGGGGAACGGCGTTGGGGAATCGGGGAAGGGGAACAGACAAGTTGCTGTCCTTTTGTTCTTCAGTCTAGTTGTGGAGGACGTTGCTTCATTGGCCCATGTTGGTATTATCATGCGCTCTTCCCGGGTGAGGCAGATGGGTTGCCGGCCTCTGGACGGCCACTCACGGCTACTCTTGGCAGCTCACACCAGCTGCCGGCCACTCATGTCACTCACTGTAGCCTATGGCAGCCCACTGCAGCCCCTACACCATCACCAAGGACTCACAGCAGCCCAGCTCCAGGTGGAGCTATTGTTCACCATCTTAGCTGTAGAGGGCAGTGTCATTGGCCCTCATATGTGGGATCCGAACCGGGGTCCTGGCATCCCAAGCCAGCTCCTAACCAAAGCACCACTCTGCCTGCCCCACATTTTAATTATTTTAATAAACCATCAAGGGGATACCTTTCCAATTCACTCCCCATGTTTTTGCTTCCAAAAGATGGTTGTTTTCCTGGAAGATTTATGGTGTAGCCACTGCACAGAGAGAATAATTCCCATTATTATATAAAAAGATGGTTTTTAGGAAAATTACCCTGTAATTTCAAAGAAGAATCGTACCATTTCCCCACCTTGAGCGGACATAACCTGTCCCTACATTTTAACTAAGCCATTGTCTTCTCTGAACCAACATGTGTGACAAAAGCTCACCTGTGGAATGAATGGTGGCCTCACACAGAGTATGCCAAGCAAAGCTGGTATCAGTTCGGTTGGCTGCTGGGGTGGACCCTCCAGGCCATTTTGAAATTCCAGTCATGTCATCACAGCAGATTGTACAAAAACAGTGGTGGCAAAGGATACAATTTCTTCTATTGTTCACCAGCCTTATCTGGAGGAGCATTTAATTACCAGCTGGTGGTAGTTAAGAAAAAATAGGGTTCTTAAACTCGGGAGGGATTTGGCAGTTTAAACAAAGGCCTGCATGTAGGAAAATCAGATCTGTATGTGGGAAGGATTTGCGGGAACTAGTTTGGATACTAATTTAAGGACTTTATTTATGAGGGAGTCCTGGATATGAACAACATTTTAAAAGTCACAGATGGACCAGCCGAGTGGCGTGGTGGTTAAGCACTGGCTTGGGAAGCCAGCGGCCCCGGTTCAAGTCCCATGTATGAGGGCCAGTGACACTGCCCTCAAAAAAAAAAAAAAAAAGTCACAGATGATGAGAAACTCAAGGACACAGATAAAGAGGCCTGGTGTATGTTCTTCAGCAGGTGTCAAGATCATTAGCAATGTTCGTTGCTCATCAAATTCCAACAAAATCTTTACAGTCTCCTGACTAAAAACTTTCTGTGAATATTGGAATAGCTAAAATATGAGACATACCATAGACATGGGACATTTTGCATGTTAATAAAATCTTTTATTCTCTTAAAGAATTTTTTTCAGAGCAGAGCTCTCAGTCTGTTTCCAGGGATACCCTAGCTAGGAATTCTCCTTAAATCCAGCTTCTGCTTATTAAATTAAAACAATCCTAATTTCAAATTTGATTTTCTCTCCTATCATCCAGCTCCTCAACAAGTTGTTAGTTTAAATCTGTCTTGGGTTCACATCTCAAGTAATTCTGATGTGCTTCCATCAAAAACAGCCCCTGAACCTAGACAGTGAAAGGCTGTCAAGGCACCATTTCCACATGGAAACTCTTCTTACTGCTACCACTCCTTTTGTGGAGAAGAAGTCAAAAGGGAGCATTGGTTTGAATCCATGAAGCTATTGGCTTAGGTTTCCCTGTGTTTTGTAAACATGTTGGAAAACTTTGGTTTAGCCAAAGGAATGTCAGGATTCTATCTCGCTCAGCTATCTCGACACTGGCGGTAGGTTTCCTTTCTACAGGAGTCATTGACTCAAGGGCAAAAACATAATAAACTGATGGAAAGACATTTTTAAGAAAAATGTATCCAAAACTTAGAAATAAGGCAAAAAGAAAAGATTACTGAGTGTCCCTGCAGTTTCCTAGTACAACATTATTTAACAAGCCTACCAAAGATCATCTGATGGTCTAGGGCAGAAGTCAGCAGGGCTTTTTTTTTTTTTCTTGTAAAGTGCCAGATAGTAAATATTTTAGGCTTTGCAGGCCACATGGTCTCTATGGTAACTACTCAGCTCTTCCATTGTATCATGAAAGTAACCACAGGTAATATGTAAACAAATGCAGGTCACTGAGCTCCAATAAAACTTTATTTATGGACACTGACATTTGAATTTCATATGATTTTCATGTGTCATGAAATATTATTCTTTTGGGTTTTTTTCAACTATTTAAAAAATATAAAAATCAGTCTTCACTCACAGGCCCTCTGAAAACAGATGGCTGATATTGATAAGTTGCAAATGATTTTTGTCCAGTTAGGACACAAATGATTCCTCCCAGATAGAGAAGAACCATCGAGGTATTACTTTTTGGCCTGCAGCATATTAACTTCATTTAGTATCTACATTTTCAATCTATTCCAGCATTCATTTCTCTATAGACACACACACACACACACACACACACTCACACACACACACTTAGGCTCTTGTACCTTCCTTTGAGCCGGTTTTGTCATCCTGCTCAGTCCCTCATTAGTGAGTTAAATCAGTCTTGGGCGTGTGTTTCTATATATATTTACATGAGAGTCCAGTGTTTAACTTTTCAAAAATTATACTTTGACATCCACATATATAAAAAGCAACATGGGACACTTTAAACCATACATGAATTTCTGTTTATTTGTTTTTTGGTGTTTTTTAAAAAAACTTTATTGGGGAACAGTGTGCTTTTCCAGGACCCATCAGCTCCAAGTCAAGTCGTTGTCTTCACTCTAGTTGGGAGGACGCAGCTCAATGGCCCACAAACCAGTAACCTTGGTGTTATGAGCCTGCTTGCTAACCACCTGAGCTAACTGGCCACCCTGTTCATTTGTTTTTAAAACTAAGAAGGGGTGAGGGGCAGGCCGAGTGGCTCAGTTGGTTAAGAGTTGGCTTAGAGCGCGAGCTCTGAGCAACAGGGTCGCTAATTCGATTCCCACTTGGGCCAGTGAATGCTGCGCCCTAGCTGAGCTGTCACTGAGCTGCCTACAGGTGGCAGGATGCCCCAGCTGGTGTAACAACAAGATTGCCTGTTCGATAGTGGGCTATGCCCACCCGCAACTAAGATTGAACTTGGCTCCGTGAGCTGAGCTGCTGCCCAGATGGCTCAGTGGATAGTGTGTGCGCTCTTAACAAGGCTGCTGGGATTGACTCCCACATGGGATGGTGGCTACGCTCACCCACAACTAAGACTGAACACAGCACCTTGAGCTTAGAGGCCACAAGCTGCTGACGGGAAGCCAGATGGTGACTGGCGCCCTTCACAATGAAGATTGAAGAACAACAACTTGGCTGGTCCCCTTCCCCAATTTCCCAACACTGTTCCCCTCCCCCAATTCCCCAATAAAATCTTTAAAAAAACGAAGAACAGGGCAATTCAATAAATCATTCACTGGAAGAATAAAAGATTTACACTTTATCTTGCGTCCTGGTCAAGGGAGAGTGACAGTGGATGAAGAGGGGCAGAGGGAGACACGCACCTGGGATGGGGTCCTCTCTTGTGTCCACTTGGACTCAGTAAAGTTGCAGCGGAAAGTTGGACTCAGGCATAGTGGTGGCAAAGCACTGGGGATTCTTTTTTTTTTTTTTTTTTTTTTAAAGATTTTATTGGGGAATTGGCGGAGGGGAACAGCGTTGGGGAATCGGGGAAGGGGAACAGACAAGTTGCTGTCTTTTTGTTCTTCAGTCTAGTTGCGGAGGACGTTGCTTCACTGTTGGTATCGTCATTGCGCTCTTCCCGGATGAGGCAGATCGGTCGCTGGCCTCTGGATGTCGCTCACCGCGGCTATTGGCAGCTCACACTTGGCTGCCAGCCACTCACGCTGGCTGCGGGCCACTCACTGTAGCCTATGGCAGCCCACTGCAGCAGGGGCTGCAGCCCACACCATCACCGGGGCTCGCACAGCCCAGCTCCAGGTGGAGCTGTTGTTAGCTGTAGAGGGCAGTGTCACTGGCCCTCATGTGGGATCCGAACCGGGGCCGCTGGCATCCCAAAACCAGCGCTCAACCAATGCGCCACTCGGCCGGCCCAGCACTGGGGATTCTTGACATCTCATTCAATTTTCCAAGAATGATTACAGTTTCTGGTCAGAGGTTCTTATAATTGATAATATTTCAAAAATAGAAGAAGAAAAGAAAAATACATTTTCAGAAGGCATTAACATGGGGAAGCTAGGTAGTATCCCAGAGAATAATGGACTGACTGTCAAGACTTCCCTAGGTAGTTGTGACCAAGTAACTATGTGACATTGGGTATCACAGTGCTTTTGGTTTTGCATATGTAAGATGAAAGGCTTGCACTCAACAGTCATTAATATTCCTTATGGTGCTAAAAATTTTATAACACAAATAGAGTCAAATTTCTTTTGGTGGAATTGAGTGGTCACTGATTCCTAATTTTTTTTTTTCCTAAATAAGAAAAGCATAATCTGTGTTCAGAGTCTGATTTCCATGTTTAACTTCTTATATAAAAGATAAAATCATCATATGTAATAAAATAATACTCTATATAAAAGATAAATATAACACTTTCAAGTGAATTCTCTTCCTGGAACAAATAGTGGTGGAAAAGTACAAAATGGAATTGTCTGCCTTTGTTTGCTATTCACTTTATGGTGCCAGGTGTCTCCAACAGGATCTTTCTGTTCCCTATACCTGAGGGTCACCTCCCTATCCAAAGTTAGCTTTAAGTCTGAGAGCAAAGGTTTCCTTGGCTAAGGGAGGATAAGATGAAACAAAGCTCCAAAAAGGCAGTTGGCACCCTGACAAACCAGAACATTGGCGAGAGAGATGGAAATAGAAGATAAGGAACCAGAGGCTCTTTTGAATTTAAAAGAACACTTGTGGGTGCTTGAAATTCCCTGGGTATTTGAAGCCCAAAGAAGAGATTAGAGGAAATCTTAAAAGGCATTGATTGGCCCTTAACCTTTTATTGGGAGGTCAGGAGGAATCTGTTGAGAATCCAGGAAAGCTAAGATCTCTCCTCATAAACACACACACACACACACACACACACACACACACACACACACACACACTCTACCCCCACCCAAGTTTTGCCTGTAATTTCAGTATCTTTTGATACCCCAGATGCCAAAAGACTGGCTCGTTAAGTTGAACAAAGGAAGCAGGGCATTTGGTGTGGAAAGTTGTCTTCAAAGAAGGACCTGGTCTCAAGTTTTAACACCCAAGTGACCCTATTAAACTACTAAACTAATTTTGTCTCCCTAATCCCCAACCCTTACAAACAACTACATGCTCAGTTGTGCAGCTTTCTCCTTTTTCCAGCAAATGGTTCTTGATCACTCTTATGTGAACTCTAAATTGAATGTCCAAGTTGCACACGTCCAGAATCCAACACAATAAATAAATTTAGGTTGTAAATAAGTAAGGTTTTCTAAAGAAAATCTTTATCTTAGTCTGCCTTACTGATAGTCACTGCTTGCTGGAAAGTGGTGGCTTTTCCTGGCAAGATTTCTCTAAATTCTCTTGAGAGCACTTGTGTTAATAAGTCACAAAGATTACTTTAATCTTTGCTTGGAATTCATTTAGTGCATGCATAAATCGTCAAGCTCATTATCATATCCGTGAGAAATTTCTAGACTTTTGAGAGCTCTGATGCATAAAAACTTCTGATTTCAACTCATTCTTAATGTGGTGACAGGGTCAAAACATGTTGAATTGGATTCGGGGATTTTTTTTTTTTTTTTAATTTATCTTATGCTTCCAGACACTTAAATTCAAGGTTACCTATCTTCAAATTTGAGGCAGAAAATAATATTTGCTCTTAATACTTTTTCCCCGTTTGATGCATTTTGGAAGCATGCTGGCTTGATTACATATTAATAGCAACGGATTGATACCTAGCACTCTTTTCCCCTCAACTTTAACTTTGAAATATTTCAAATCTATAGGAAAACTGAAAGAACTATTCAGATTCCTTCACTTAAATTTTGTAGATTGCTTCATTGAAATTTGCCAATTAACATTTTGCCATGTTTGCTTCATCTCCTTGTGTGTGCATGTGTGTATTAATTTTATTTCGTTTTCTTTATTGTTCATCACTATGAAGTAAGTTGCAGACATGACACTTAATCCCTAAATAAGTCAGTATGTATCTCCCAAGAACAAAGATGCTCTCATATAATTTCAATATCTTGACCACACTGAAGGAATTTAGCATCAATTCAGTACTATATGATGCAGCCCATACTCAGATTTCCTCAAATGTCCCACTGTCCTTTACCTCCACCTTTTGTTCAAGGATCCAGCGTAGATCAACAAATGGCATTTGGTTGCCATGTCTCTTTAGTCACCTTTAATCTTGAAAATCCCCAGCCTTTTGTTGTCTACGACATTGCCACTTTTTTTCTAGTATGCTCCACAGCCTGGTTTGTCCGTTTCCTCATAATGATGTTCAGGTTATGGTTAAACAACATTAGCAAGAAAACAACCAATGCCATTCTATACGTGTCTGATCCTATCACATCAGGGGGCACCTGATAACGGGTGGCTCCCATATTGGTGAGTTTGGTCACTTGGTTAAAAGCGTATCTGCCAGATCTTGTGAAAAGGGGCCCTTTCCCCTTGTAATAAGTCTGTGGGAAGCTATTTTGAGACCATGTGGATGTATTTTTCCCCAAAACACTTCATTGTAGTAGCATCTACTGATGTCCTTCTTAGCTTTATTTTGATTTGTTGTTGGAGGTGGCATAGGGGGAAAGGAAATGTATAAAGAAAAGGTGCCCAGTCAGATCTGTGTAGAACCATCCCTATTACTTCTCTATTTGTAAAATGCAAGAAATGAATGATGTGAGTGCTCTGCATGTTCCCAATTGTTACACTCCATCTCTATGAACAAAAGAAGCTTAGTTCCACTCAGTCTCTCCATAGAGAGGCCTTCAAGGCAAATATTTGTCTGGAGTCAGTAGCCTACAATGATCACTGAACGTCTAGATGAGGTTATTAAAATGCCTGATGTTTGCCCTGGTGGCACATACAAGACAAATGAAGCAGAATTCCTTTAGCTTGGTTACACGGTGCTTTTTCATGTTTTAGTTAATCGTACAGAGCAGGAACGTCGGTTTCAGCAGCCCCCGCTAGATAAACAGCTTCTGTGGTGTAATAGAGAAAAATCAGCAACATATACTTTTGACTTAAAGAGACAGATTTAAATTCTCTAAATGAAAGGTTTGAGTAAAACCTTAGGAGGAGAATATTTCTGTATGGTTGTGAAAACTCAAGTGAATTTTGTATTTCATCTTTCCCCATAGGGTAGTGAACTGAAACATTTGTTTTGGGCCAGTGGGTGAGAACCATCTAAGAAGGAAAAATGCTGGCAATCTAACCCTCCTTGAGAAGTATTATGTAGAGCATAATGTAATTTAGCAAACATTAGTTTTTTTCAAACATGGCAAATGTTTCCACAGTGCTATTTTAGAATTGTAGCATTGTGTAGCCCAGTTCTTTATGGCAATAGTTGTCAACCAAGGAGTGATTTTGACCTGCGGAACGTGTGGCAAAATCTGGAGACATTTTCTTTTTCTTTTTTTTTTTTTAAATTTTATTGGGGAACAATGTGGATTTTCAGGACCCATCAGCTCTAAGTCAAGTAGTTGTTCAATCTAGCCATGGATGGTGCAGCTCAGCTCCAAGTCCAGTTGCCGTTTTCAGTCTAGTTGCAGGGGCGCAGCCCACCATCCCATGCGGGAATCGATTCGTCCACATTGTTGTTAAGAGCAGGCATTCTAACCAGCTGAGCCATCAGGCCACCCACCAGCAACTGGGCAGCAGCTCAGCTCACATCATTGTCTTCAATCCAGTTGCCGAGGGCGCAGCTCACTGGCCCATGTGGGAATCGAACCGGCAACCTTGTTGTTCAGAGCACGCACTCTCACCAACTGAGCCACCCAGCTGCCCCCAGAGACATTTTTGATTGTCACAACTGGGAGTGTGCTATTGGCATTTAGGAAGTACAGGCCAGGGATTCTGCTCAGCATCCTATAGTGCACAGCACAGCACGCTCCCTCACTCCCCACACACCAGTATCATCAACACAGAAATACCAGGTCCAACGTGTCAGTACTGCCAAGGTTGAGAAGCTCCTTTTTATGGGATGGTAGAGCTCTTTTATAGACAAATGTTTGCAGTATATGAGGCACTGGGTGTTTCAAGAATAAAAGACTCTGCACTGAAAGCTCACCGTCTCGTTAGGAAAACAGACCTGTAGACAACCCCAAAACAATGGGAGATGGACTTCCTTTTACAAGCCACTAACTGTCTGAGATAAAATGGTGCAGCAGGCTGTACAGAGCAGCTTCGTTTGGACTGAAGCTTACAGGAGAAGTAGGCATTACCGAGCTCAGGAAAGATTGAGAACACGCATGCCCCAGCTCACACAGCTTTATCATTGGCCCATTCGAGGCCTCTGATTGTTTCTTCCAAATTTATCCCTCCTTTCCTTCCACACCATTGGCAACCATAATAATAAATTAAATGTAAATCCTTAATTTTGCATTTTTAAAAATAATGTGTATTACTGACTTCTGTGGCTATCTTAACATTTTGCATTTGCATAAATTATCTCATTCAGTGTCTTTTCCAGTTAGCTCTGTGCCGTTAAAAATCAGTTCATGTTGCTATGGGCCCGTCTATTCTGTTGCTTGTATTTGCTGTGTAGTATTCCTTGGGGTGCATGTCAGTTATGCTCTCTGACAACCATCTCCAACATAGTGACTTCAAACAACTGTCCTTCATTTTTGATGAGTCGGGGGGACTGGTTGAGTGGTTTGGCCGATCTATGTCTGGCTCTGCTCATGTCAGTTGGCATCACTCATTCATCTGTGGTCTGTTGGGGGCTGGATAATTTAAGAGGGCCTTGACACGTTGTGGCCCTCCTCCATCAGGCTAGCCTGAGCTTGGTCACATGGTGGCAGGGCAGGAGTTCAAGAGAGGGAAAAATGTGCAAGGCCCAGCTTTGGAACTTGCACACAGTCATTTCCACCATATTCTATAGGATAAAACAAGTCACAAGTCCAGTTGACATTCACAGTGTGGGGAATCAGACTCTATCTCTTGAAAGGAGGAGCTGAAAAGTCACATTGCAAATCGTATGGTTATAAGGAGGTTAATGGGCCATTGATGCAATGTAGTTAGTTAAACGGAGGCTACATCCATCTCTCGCCACCTTTTACTACTTAGTGTCCCAATGACACCTGTCCGTGTTACTTGCAACCATGGATGCTGTACTAAATAAACATCCTTGTGTGTCATCTTTGGGACCTAGATGAGAAATGGGGGTGATATAGTCCTAGGCATAAGATTGCTGAGGCATAACATATACCTATACTTACTTTGACTATATGTAGACATTCTCTATGATGCCTGCCTCGCTCCCACCAGCAGTGCTCAGGTGTCCTATATTCTCACAGCCAATTGGTAACATTGTCCAACTTTTTTTTTTTTTTTTTTTTTTCTTTTTGGAGGGCAGTGTCACTGGCCCTCATATAGTGGGATCCGAACCAGGGCGGCTGGTGTCCCAAGCCAGCTCTTAACCACCTCACCACTCAGCCAGCCCAAGTGAATGTATTTTTTTTTTTTTGAGGGCAGTGTCACCGGCCCCTCATATGTGGGATCCGAACCGGGGCCACTGGCTTCCCAAGCCAGCACTTAACCACCGCGCCACTCGGCCGGCCCATGTCCAACTTTTTAAATGTTGACTGGTTTAAGATGTGGATAGTGATAATCTCATTGTCATGATTTGTTTTGCATTGATTACTGAGTTTGGACATCTCTTCTTATGCATATTAGCCTCCTGGCTTCCTGGACATTGAAGAAGGAGGAAGCATGGGGCAAATGGTTACATCAGCTTGGAATGGCAGCAGGAACAGCAGATAAGGCCTGTTGGGACATTGGGATTTGGTGATGAGGGCAGTGGCAGCCTTGAGTTTTAGAAGAGGCTTTTGCATTTAGGTTCATGTTTTAGAGGAATACTCTTGACAGCAGTGTGAAGGATCCGAAAGGATAGATACTATACTACTAGGTGCTGGGATGCCTCACAGGAAGCTGAGAAATATTGGGTTGTCGGAAAAGTCATGATGTATTTTTTCTATGTTTTCATTGCAAAAATGCATCATGACTTTTCCAACAACCTAATAGTAAGGCCATAGAAATGAAGAGAAGAGATAGAGTCGACCCAACCTGGATGCTGATTGGATGGGGCAGGTGAGAAAACAGCAGGAGGAGTCTAGATGACTTAGTGTTTTTGTCTTGGGTGGGTGGGGAGACAATGTGGCATGAGTTGTTGAGGGATATGGGAGGAGGAACAGACCCTGGAGGAGAAGAGAAATCCTTTTGGGGCAGTGCTAAGTTTAGAAGCCTGTGGAGTGACAAGGTAGAGATGTCTGGAGAGCACACCTGCAAGAGTGGATGTGCAGCTTGAAAAGAAGGTGAGGTTAAAGGGAATTTCCAGATGGATGAGGTAACTGCTAGGCACGGGTTTGTCTAGGACAATGGCTCTCAAACTTAAGCAACAACCAGAATCACCGAGAAGATAGTTAAATCATAGATCACAGGATCCTGCCCTGAGCTTCTGATTCAGTGGGTCTGGAGTGGAGCCGGGAAATTTGCGTTTCCAACAAGCTTCCAAGTGATGCTGATGTTGCTGGTCTGGGGGCCACACTTTGGGAACCACCAGTATAGGGCAAGAGTATAAATGGAGAAGGTGCTGGAGGACTGCATTCAGGGAATGGGCAAAGGAAAATGAAACAGCAAAAGAATCTGAGAGGGTGAAAGCTCTTAGAAGACAATAGTGTTTTAAGAAGGAATTAGCATCATTCCTTTTAGAAGCTTGGCTCAAAAGGAAATGAGAGAAAAAAGGAGGGACATATGGTAAGAAGCATGTTTCCCTTGCACCATCATCATCATTATTATTATTATTAACATTATTATTTCAGGATGAAAGAGACATAGTATCCTTTTAAAAAGGATAAATAAACATCGGCCAGTGAAGCGACGTTCTCCACAACTAGACTGAAAGGACAGCAACTTTTTTGTTCTCCTTCCCCGATTCCCCAGCGCTGTTCCACTCCCCCAATTCCCCAATAAAATCTTTAAAAAAGAAGAAAAGAAAAAAGAAAGCAAATTTGCAAGAGAATTCTGTAGCACACACATGTAGACATTTCCACCCACAAGTCCTTCTCTAGAGCCTTGGAGTATTGGTGGAACCATAGAAAGGGCACTGGAGTCCTTCATGAGGAGATCTGGACTCTATCTTAGTTCATGACCTTGGTATTACTTAACCGCTCTGTGCCTCAGTGTCCCATCTATAAAATGAGGTTAATATGGTACCTACCTCAGAATCATGATGAAGCTTAAATGAGAATACATATAAAGCCCTTAGAACATTGCCAGTAAGTGCTCAAAATAGCCTGCTATTATATTTTAATATTGGTTGATAAACACAGTGGAGCTGAGTAAATTTTGTTATATTATCCAGTAGATCCCACAGTACAACCTTTTTATGAAACTAAGGTGGTATCACCTTTAGGAATCAAAACTTTCATATTTGGGGTCACAGCAGACCCACCAATTAGACTTGCTCCTTGCTCTATATGCTGGAAAGTGGTCATCATAGGTCTCAATCAATGACTAGAAGTGAATGGCACCACCTCAAGACAGCCCTTGCCTATGGGGTTATGGCATTAGGGGTTTGGGAGGATTAATAGGTTTGCATGATTCATAGGTAGAAACAGAGATAATTGGGTTTCCCAGGGAGTGCTTGCGTCTTGGTGATGTGTACCGAGTTGTTTATCTCTAGACAAACATCCTTCATCCACTACTGGTTCACAGAAATGTCTAGCGGCTCAAAGCATTGCCTGGCCTCCCTCAGCTTCTCCTGGTGCTTGCAGCCAGACCAGCTGATTTGAGTTTAAACTTGGAAGGGCTCTCGCATGCCTGAGCTACAAACCATTTCTTTTGCCCCTGTGCTGGGACTCATTTGTCCACAAAGTTCTTCCAAACTTCGGGCATCTTGGTGTCTTGTTTTTTCTCAAAGTCCAGTCCAGGGAGAGCCCAGCTGTGTTTTCAGTAATGCAGCTATTCTGACCAAGCCTTTGATCCATCAGGAAGGCCAGAGTGCGTGTTCAATCCTACGCTAGCCTTGTCTGTGTTCTCTTGGCTTTGTGATTTCTCAGGTCACAATGGGGAATGGAAGCTTTGTAGGCGGCGCCCACCTATGGTGGACCTCTTTCCGTTTGTGATGGGAGAGTTTGTTCTCTCCTCTGGGCATCTGATGACAATGTTCAGCCACCCTTGACTGTTGGTTGGCCCTGCTTTCTCCAGGATCGTTTGAGATTCTCACAGCCAGTCTTTATTTTCCTAGCTTAGTCGTTAGAAGAGAAAAAAGGAAGCAAGAGAAGGATATTTCAAAATAGGACTAAGGGAACACAGAGTAGAAAATTCATCCACTTAATTTTTACCACGTAAGTTACATGTATGGAAAGGAATGGTGGTGTTATGGATGCTTATTTAAATTTTGTGGAGTGTTTTTTCTCGTCAATAACTCCAGGATTTCAAGGCTACTATGTGGCTTTGAAGAAGCTTTGAAGAAGCCACATCTGTCCTCATCTGTGGGGAAAGGTTTGGGAGATCTTCAGAAGGTTTGGCATCACTGGAAGGAAGGCCCCATCCGAATTCCATCATGGTGGTAGTTAGAGGAAAGGGATTTTCCTGGCACTGTCAGGCTGCAGCTTGAATTTACAGTCCAGCCCTGGTTGTGCTCAAGAAAAAACTATACCTGACTTGTCGGTACAACTGTCTACAGGCATTTAAGAAATCTCCCATCCGGTAAATAACATTTTTTTTTTTTTTTTTTTTTTTAGCTGAGCCATCCTGCCACCTGTTGGCAGCTCAGCAGCCGCTCAGCACAGGCCGGGAATCCAACCCGCAAGCCTGTTGCTCAGAGCTTGCACTCTTGAGCAAGCTCTTAACCAACTGAGCCACTTAGCCAGCCCCTGTAACATCTTAATAAGAGGGCTTCTCCTTGCCTGCAATGTGCACCAAAGGAAAAAAATGAGTTCATGAAAATGGTTGGACTTAAAAGCGCCCTTCACTACTTTTTTCTAGGATTATGTTCCCGCAACATGAGGTAGCCATCATACTGTTAGGGGCCGCACACTGCAATTGTGAGTACGTTTCCTCCTAGGAACCCAGTCATTTCACTGCCAGGAGCATCTGTTGGCACAGGCTTCAGATGGTGCTGGGTCCCAGGTGTGCCTTTAAACCTCTAAACCAACTATTTAGGAAGTACTGTGACTTATGTTTATAGGATTGACTTACATTTCCTATATTAAGCAAATATAAAGAATTATATAATCGTGGAAAACATTTTAGAAATGCCGAAAATTTAAAACAAATATACATATATATGCATATGGTAGTATAACTATAATTGCTCCTTTTTTTTTTTTTTTTTAAAGATTTTATTGGGGAATTGGCGGAGGGGAACAGCGTTGGGAAATCGGGGAAGGGGAACAGACAAGTTGCTGTCTTTTTGTTCTTCAGTTTAGTTGCGGAGGATGTTGCTTCACTGTTAGTATCGTCATTGCGCTCTTCCCGGATGAGGCAGATCGGTCGCTGGCCTCTGGATGTCGCTCACTGCGGCTATTGGCAGCTCACTCTTGGCTGCCAGCCGCTCACGCTGGCTGCGGGCCACTCACTATAGCCTATGGCAGCCCACACCATCACCGGGGCTCGCACAGCCCAGCTCCAGGTGGAGCTGTTGTTAGCTGTAGAGGGCAGTGTCACTGGCCCTCATGTGGGATCCGAACCGGGGCCGCTGGCATCCCAAAACCAGCGCTTAACCAATGCGCCACTCGGCCGGCCCTAATTGCTACTTTTTATACTGGCCATTTTTTAGAGCATATACTTCATGTTTTAACAATAAGATAAAGAAAATATAAACAATTGGGCCTGTTTATTCACAGATGAATGAATGAACAGTGGTGGCGTCACCATACAATGAGATGCTGCACAGTAATATGAATTACTGATATACACAACGAAATGGCTGAGTGCCAGAAATTATGCTGAATAAGAGAGAAGCCAGACACAAAACAGGGGTTATCAGGGGTTAGCCAGACACAGTGTACAGGCCAAATCCAGCCCACTGCCTGTTGTGTAGGACCCACAGACTAAGAATGACTTTACTTTTTTTAATGATTGAGGAAAAAATAAGAATACTATTTTGCGATATGTAAGAATTACATGAAATTCAAATTTGGGTCCATAAATAGTTTTACTGGAACACAGCCATGCTTGTTCGTCTGTGTACCGTTTGGCTGCCTCTGTGCTCCTGGGGCACAGGTGAGTGGTTGTGACAGAGATGGTGTGGCCTCAAAGCCTAAAATAGTTACTTTCTTGGCCTTTATAGAAAAGGCATGCTGGAGCCTGAACTGAATTCTACTCATATGAAATTCTAGAAAATACAAATTAATCAGGACAGAAAACAGATCAGGGATCGCCAGGAGGTGAACACGGAGGCTGATTGTAAACGAGCACAAGGGAAGTTTTGGGGGGTAATGGAAATTTCTGTATTTGGATGTGGTGGGGGTTAGATGGATGTGTACGTTTGGCAAAACTCACAAAACTATACACTTTAAATAGGTGCCATTTGTTGTATGTAAATTACACCTCAGTGAAGTTATGGAAAAAAAGAGTTGAGCCCAAATTCCCCCCCCCCAGGGTAATTCAGCTACTCTACATTTTGAGTTCCTTCCCCTTTATACAGATGTATAAACATTTTCCACAATTGGGATGATAACACATAAAATCTTTAAATATATTTATAATATATTCATTCTTCAGCGTCCATTCCTAGGTAAACTCTAGTGGAAGGAAGTTTACCACCTGGCTTAGGATGGTGCTTGCAAAACTCTGCTTCCAAAATCCAAATCTGTGAGTGTTCCCCATGGCACTTGGGCCCCCACACTCCCGTTTTGCTTCCTGATTAAAGAGGTGTCAGGATGAGCACAGGCGTTTCGGCCTTTGGCCCCTCAGAGCAGTCGCAGAACTGTCTGCTCTGTCACCTTGGCTCTCAGCTTACCTTTGCCCCCAGGTCTGGTCCAGCTCTCTCCTCTCCATCCTGTGGGTCACCTGTTGAATGCCACCCCTTGCAGTTTACAGCAGAGCTAACCCAGAGCTCTTCCCTCCCCCGCGGCCCTCCAAACAGCCTCTTCTTCCGGCTCCATTGGCTTTCCCTCCCTCATTTCAACCTCACTCCAAAGCTGCCACTCCTCACGCTTTCTCAGCCTTACTGACTGCCATCCTGCTGCGTCCATCACTGCCTTCCTCTTGCTGTCAGTGATGTGGTTTCCTCACCTGGAAAGTGGTAACCTGCCTGATAGAATTGTTACAGTGAAATGATTTGTTACTCATGAGAGCTTAGAATAGAGCCTGGTGCCTTGTAAGAACTCAGTGATGCTTCCTGTCAGCGTCACCACCCTTGTCATTACGTTCCACAGCTGTTCCTGCCTCAATCTTCTGGCTTTGGGGGCCAGAGGGCATTGCTGTTCTTTTGCTGGCTGGCATTTTCCCCTTAAAATGCCTCTTAGAAAGAAGATATATGTAACACCTGGGCTGCACGCTTACCATACTACTGGGGTCCTTTCCTCCATGTTTCTCATTGTTTTTGAGTGTGTTACTTTCCTGTTGATACTGTAACAAATTATGACAAACTTATTGGCTTAAAACAACACAGCTTTATTCTCTTACAGTTCTAGAGATCAGAAGTACAAAAGTAGCCTCACTGGGCTAAAAGTCAAGGTATGGGCAGGGCTGTGTTCCTCCTGGCGGCTGGAGGGGAAAATGTTTCCTTGCCTTTTCCAGGCGTACTCCTTGGCTCGTCGCTCCTTTCTCCATCTTCAAAACTACCTTCAAATTTTTAAATCTCTCCCTGACTCTGACTCCCTTGCCTCTGTTTTTCACTTATAAGGACACTTGTGGACCATTGGGCGCATCCAGTGATTCAGGATAATCTCCCCATCTCAAGGTCTTTAATCACACCTGCCAAATCCCTTTTGCTGTGTACGGTAACATTCACAGGTTGTGGGGATTAGATCGGGGATGGCTTTTGATTGGGGGACATTATGCTTTCTAACACAGTGAGTCATCCTTTCTCCCACTTCTCCCTCTTCACCTGGTCTTTTAAAGCAGTGGTTCTCAAAGTACCATGCTTCAGGCACACGTACATTGTTAAACGTAGATTCCTGAGCACCCCTCACTCATCCACCCAGAGATTCTGACCCATAGTTCTGGGGTGGAGCCCAGCCATCTGCATTTTTCAGAAACTCACCAAGAGATTTAGATGCTGATAGTCTAAGCATCACCTCTTAAAAGGGAAAACAACTCAGTCTTCAAGGTGCTACCAAGTCTAGTTCATGTACAAGGTTCTACAGGACTTATTCCCCATCGTGGAGGCTGGTACAGCTGCTGTCACAGGATCCCCCACAAAAGTAGAGCATCGATGCTTTGTTCTGCGTCAGCCAGTGACCCCTCTGGAGAAAAGTGGCTTCGTCGTTCAATGGTTATGCCGGGGTGAGAGCAAAAGCTGGCTGTCGGGGGGGTGTGGGGAGGAGAGCGGGATGAGCTGTGTGAGTGGGAGCTCCTGACCCACGGCCACCCCGCAGAAGCTGAGGACAGGTGGGAATGAGTCCAGGAGGAGCCCACCCTTCACGGACTCCTCAGTGTAAAGTCAGGTCCCGCTTAGGGAGGCGCTGGTAAGGAGAGTAAGAGGAATTTTTTCTTAGTAGATCTGTTTTCTTTCTATTATTAGTAAGGAGGGAGAATTGTCTAGGGTGGGCTTGGGAAGTCCGATTGAGGCCTTGCTGATAGAAAGATGTTGACATCCTTTTACACAGATCTTGAATTGTGTGTTCTCGTCAATATAGCTTAACATTTTAGTTAGTAAGTGCTGAAAATTCCCACCACAGTTGTCTGGTTTCTCTGTTCAAACTTCCTGAATTTTGAGGGCCCCAGTGAGCATTTGGTCATTCATTCAGTAAATAAACTAAATCCTGTTCGGGAAACAAAGGTAGTTAAACTACAATCCCTGTTTTAAAAACTTTACAGTTTAGGGAAAAGGAGATGGTGGACACTGACCATGAAGCACAAGGCAAGGTGAAGAAAGTGCTACAGCACAGGTATCACTGGCCAGGTGCCTGAGAGGACTTCCATAGTGGGCTCCCTGGGGTATTAGGTTTAAAGTGAAAGAGGTTCCATGGCTGAGTAGTTGGGAAAGGCTGGATTAGACAAGGTGAATTTTCTTACTGTGAGGCACCGCACAGGCTTGAATATACTACATTTTGAAGAAATGGGTAGAGTCTAGTCTTTCCCGGACTAATGTGACCCTACACCCTGTTTTCAGGGAGTACCTCTCTTGAGAACATACTTTGAAAAATGTGACTTATGGACAACTATAGCTGAAAAATAAATTTAAAAAAAAATGTGACTTACGCAGCAGGTGTCATATTTTTGATGACTTGTGGTGTTAAAAATTAATTCCTAAATTATCTGGAGTTGACACCCTATACTTGATTCCTTTTAAGAAAGCCAAATGCGTCTCACTCTTTTTTTTTTCCCTTGAAATAACTAGACAACCTCTGGTAAATTACAAAAGGAACTCGCCAAAATCCAAAATTTTACTTAATACTTCGTTTGAGTCCACTTTTTTACCTGCTCAGGTCCAACCCACTGGTTTACACAGATTTGATGAAGTTAGGGCAATTGTCTTTTTAAAAAAAATTCCTCTGAGATTAACTCAGACTTTTCCAGATGCCCCGTGTTTACACGTTGGGCCTTGAACCTTGACAGATGGGCAGCTTTTTCAGAGCTGCTTAGAAGACAGTTGATAGAAGGCATGACAAGAATGTGACCTTTATTATGAGGTTTGTGGCTAAATGTGTTGGGTCTTATGGAGACGTCGAATTATTTGTTGAGCTCTACTTTACCTGGATATGAAATGAAGGCTGAATATAAAAGTGCCTGCTTGCTAGTTTGGGGGTTGTTTTTTCCAAGACAGCAGCAATTTCAATTGGGACTCAAAGTATATTTCAGGGGAATGATATCTGTGGATGAAATGGGAATGTGCCTTGAATGGCTTGATTTCAAAGCTAAATTTTTCAGTAACGTTTTTAGAAACCAGTTGAGTATGTGATGAGAGTACTCCTCAGGGCCAAGTTTCAATTCTTTTTTTTCCTAAGTCATGGAATATATAAAAAGTTGTGATTTTTTTTTTTTTTTTACTGTGAAACATTTTCCATTTGTATGATTTTTTTTTTCTGTGAAACATTTTCCATTTCTACATATTTCAAGGCTCAACACTCAGCTCAAATCGCTGACTAATTATGAGCCCAGATTTGAAAGTCTGTTTCCCAGTATGGTAGATACTTTCCTACAATAGGAAAATGCTTTTGTATATAATTTGTTTGTAAAAATGCAGGCCATGCCAAGTGTTTGAAAATTGAATGCCAGACTTACAATATTCCCTGAATATTGGGAAATGGGTTGGGATCTAAATGTGTAAGTGTTCTAGCCCTCCAGAGGTTTGTGCTCAAACACCAAAAGAGCAAGAGGATGGAGTGCACTGACATGCTTGTCACTGACTGGCTGTGTGACCTGGGACAGTTTGTCTGGACATCTTTCCTCATCCGAATTGATGTTGATAATAGAATTGACCTCAAGGCTATGCAAGGATTAAGCATGTTGACATACAGAATGGGCTCAGAGTACTGCATGGCCTTTGGGGGCAGCTCAGTAAATGTTAGTTTATTTTTTATGTAAGTACTTAAAACACAAATTAAACAGTAATTGCGATTACTTTTGCAAATTAAATTCTTCATGTCTGACTTCATCCATCTTACTTGAAATGACATTCAGTAGGAAAATGAATGTTAATGTTGGATGAAAGACATACATACGCTAAAGGGAAAGAGGTAAGAGATGGTCATAATTTTGTCCAGGTTTTATTTTTAAAGCCACATATTTTTGGTAGAAAAGTAAATAAAAATAAAGCTCTAACCTTTATGAAGGGCAGTTTAACCATAGCCATCATAATGACAAATGCAGGTCGTTTTTCGTTTTTTGTTTTTTTATTGGGGAACAGTGTGTTTTTCCAGGACCCATCAGCTCCAAATCAAGTAGTTGTTTTCAATCTAGTTGTGGAGGGCGCAGCTCAATGGGGATCGAACCAGCAACCTTGGTGTTATGAGCACTGCATTCTAACCAACTAATCGGCCACCCCAAATGCAGGTAGTTTTTGACTGAGCAGTTATACTTCTGTATAAATTTACCCTACAGCAAACTTGAACACATACAAAATTGGATTTGTATAAGGTGATTCTTTGCAGTACTGTTTCCAATAACGAGACCAGAAGCAACTGAAAAGGTCCACCAATAGGGAACTAGCAGAGAGAGTATACTCCTATATACTCAGGAATACTAGTAGTTTAATGAGAAATAAGGATGCTAAACTCTTGGAAAAGATCTCTACAAGCATTATGTCAGGACAGCAGTGGGTAGGGGAGTGGGGGAGTTAAGTATAGTTTTGGAAAAATACATAGGAAAGTAACAGTGTTTACCTCTAAGACGTGTAGAAGGAAAGCTCTGGCCAGGGACATCCAACTGGGGGATCCTGGTGACAAGGAGACTTCTCACCGTACCGTCTTTTTGTACTTCTCAATTTCTGAACCCCGTCAGGGTATTTATTACCTATTGGAAGAATTAAAATAATCAGAAGGAATTTCAACCTTAACCTTCCTCCTTTGATAAATAAAGATGTCTGCCGTGAGCTGTCTCCCTGTTAATGTTGAGACCCTGGGAACTTGTGCATTTAAGTCTCAGGAATGTGTGGTTTTATTTTCATTTTATTATGGGAGATTTCAGACAGCATAATAAACTCCCATCTGCTTACCACCCAGCTTCAGTAATTATTAATTTTATGGTCAATATTGTTTCATCTACATTCCTAACCATTCTTCCTCCGGGAGGATTTTGAAGGAAATCCTAGGTAATATATCATTTTATCTGTAAAAATGTTAATATTAACCCTAAAAGATTCGATCTTTTTTATATAGAATGGAAAATTTCTATATTTTAGAAGTTTTTAAAAATTAAACTAAACTTCTTTCCTTCCCCAACACACACACACACACCACACACACACCACACACACACATGCCACACACACACACACACACACACACACAATCATAATACTATCACACTTGAAACTTGACTATGCTGGGTTATTTTTTTGAAATATTAATCCTCAGCCCATACTTCTAAAGGTTTCACCACTCATCCCTCACTTCACCTTGCTTTTCAGATGCTCTTCAGAGAGTTACTCCCAGCACTTCCGACATGATAAGTTTGTCCTTCTGAGTTGAACAGTCTAGTAACTTCCCTCCTGTGAACATGTAGCTAACAATGTTATCACTAGCATCAACTTTGCCACTTTTCCATTTCCCACTCACTCCAATAGGGTAATAAGGGTAAAAGGTAATAAAACATTCAGATATTTGTGCACACTCGCTCTGCTGTGAAGGCAGACGTAGTGGAGCTATCAAATGACGCTTGGGAAAAAACCCATCCTTGGTGAAATATTGGCTTGTCAACTGAGGTCAGATGCTGGGTACAAAAGGCATTTGGCAGTTACCGTCAGTAACGTGCAAAAATTGAACTTGAAAGTTGAGGTGCATGTGTTATTTCCTCATACAGGGAATCTGTGCTCTGAACAGCTGTGGAGGAGAAAATATCAGGGATAATTTCTGCTCCTTCTGACTAGAGATGCTATGATTCTGTGACCTGAAAATCTAAACTGACCCCAATGTACATCTGAAACAGAATTGGATTTAAGAGAAATGAAAATGTATGCCCATACAAGAACTTGTACATGAAGGTTCATAGCAGCATTATTCTTAATAGTCAAAAAGTAGGGCTGGCCGAGTGGCGTGGTGGTTAAGAGCTGGCTTGGGATGCCAGCGACCCCGGTTCGGATCCCACATAGGAGGGCCAGTGACACTGCCCTGTTTAAAAAAAAAAAAGGAGGCCGGCCGAGTGGCGCATTGGTTAAGCGCTGGTTTTGGGATGCCAGCGGCCCCGGTTCGGATCCCACATGAGGGCCAGTGACACTGCCCTCTACAGCTAACAACAGCTCCACCTGGAGCTGGGCTGTGCGAGCCCCGGTGATGGTGTGGGCTGCAGCCCCTGCTGCAGCTCCTGCTGCAGTGAGCTGCCATAGGCTACAGTGAGTGGCCCGCAGCCAGCGTGAGCGGCTGGCAGCCAAGAGTGAGCTGCCAATAGCCGCGGTGAGCGACATCCAGAGGCCAGCGACCGATCTGCCTCATCCGGAAAGAGCGCAATGACGATACCAACAGTGAAGCAACATCCTCCGCAACTAAACTGAAGAACAAAAAGACAGCAACTTGTCTGTTCCCCTTCCCCGATTCCCCAATGCTGTTCCCCTCCGCCAATTCCCCAATAAAAAATAAAAATAAATAAATAAAAAAAATTAAAAAAAAAAAAAGGAATGTTTTCTAATAGTCAAAAAGTAGAAATAACCCAAATGTCCATCAGCTCATGAAGGGACAAACCCAATGTAGGTATATCGTACAATGGAATATTATTCAGCCATTAAGAAGAATACGTGCTACCATATGACAACATTATGCTAAGTAAAGGAAACCAGCCACAAAGGGCTGCATATTGTATGGCTGTGTTTCTATGAAATGTCCAGAATAGGTAACTCCATAGAGAGAGTAGCTTAGTGGTTGCTTAGGGCTAAGGGTGGTGATGTTGGGAGCAATGGGGAATGACTGCTAATCGGTAAGGTGTTGCTTGAGGGTGATGAAAATCTGAAATTGATTGTGGTGATGCTTCTACAAGTTGGCGAATACTCCAAAATCCATTGAATTCTATACTTGAAGTGGGTAAATTTTGTGATGTGTAAATTATATCTCCATAAAGCTGTTATTTTAAAAATATGATTTGATTAAATAACGGTGCCTCAAAATGTACCCGAATCTCTTCCTTGGAATTTTTTTTCCTGGAGTTCAGGTACAGTGCAGCCCAGGGGTTGGGGGTTTGATAGGTAACAATGTGTGAGGAAGGAGATGTTGTTTCCTTTCACCTTTAAAACTACAGAAAATTAGTTTTTCCTCCCTAGAAATCACCTTGAAAACATTAGTAACTTTTCTGACCCTGTGATCTTACTTTACTTCCAGTTGTTCACTTGGAGTTATGATAGTTATTCCTTTAGCAGATACTCGCTTCCTTCCTTCTCCACCCCTACCCCAAACTTATTGTAAAGCATCTTTTTCTTCTTGGGCGACAATCAATGACTTTCTTTTTCTGGAGTTTTCCTGTGTAGGAAATTGCTTTGGTCTTCAAAACCCAGTGCTGGTATCAGCTCAAGATAGGCCCTTTTATTTATATGAGCCAACACAAAGACAGGGTTTAAAATCAACACCCAAGTCAGAGGTGTATTTTCCTGCCAGTGAATGAAACATACCAGCATTGTTTCCCAGGGACATGTGACACTATTGAAACAACATTGGGGACCTACATCAGGCTTAGGTCATATGCCAGCTTGTTGACTTAAAAAGCTGCTGAAAATAGAAAATTGCAGTGGGGGGCCGGCCGAGTGGCGCATTGGTTAAGCGCTGGTTTTGGGATGCCAGCGGCCCCGGTTCGGATCCCACATGAGGGCCAGTGACACTGCCCTCTACAGCTAACAACAGCTCCACCTGGAGCTGGGCTGTGCGAGCCCCGGTGATGGTGTGGGCTGCAGCCCCTGCTGCAGTGGGCTGCCATAGGCTACAGTGAGTGGCCTGCAGCCAGCGTGAGCGGCTGGCAGCCAAGCATGAGCTGCCAATAGCCGCGATGAGCAACATCCAGAGGCCAGCGACCGATTTGCCTCATCCGGGAAGAGCGCAATGACGATACCAACAGTGAAGCAACATCCTCCGCAACTAAAACTGAAGAACAGGAAGACAGCAACTTGTCTGTTCCCCTTCCCCGATTCCCCAACGCTGTTCCCCTCCACCAATTCCCCAATAAAATCTTTAAAAAAAAAAAAAAAAAGAAAATTGCAGTGGGAAGAACACACAACTAGTGAAAGAGCATGGCAGTGTGAGGGTGCGTGTGTGTGCACTGACTCCTCAGGTCCCTCCATGGAACCTGGGGAGGAAGGAGGAGAAGCAGGTCCTGCCTTCTCCTGTGAAAGGTTATGGTAAGGAGAAATGTGCCTCGTGGGTGGGTGGCGAGGCCCCACCATATTATCCCAAACTCCATTTGAAATGAAGGGCAGTTGTGCCTGGAATCTGCTACATCAGGAGTTGGCAAACTACAGCCCACGGGCCACATCTGGGCTGCCTGTTTTCTTTGGAGATTCTTGTTCAAACACAACCGTGTCCATTTGTTTACCTATTCGCTGCTTTAAGACGTAACCCTAGAGAGGAGTTATTGCAACTGTCTATCCTGCCTAAAGTATTTACTATCTGGCCCTTTACAGAAAAAGCTTGCTAACTTCAGTGCTAAATGATGAAATTCCCTTCCCATGAGATTCCTGAAAGAAGCCTTCATTTGTGGTACTTGGAACGTGAGCCTGATGTGTGTTTCAGCGGAAAAGCCATAAGTCTCAGGCTGTGCAGCTAGGGGTTCAAGAACCCAAGTCAGCACGCAGTTCAATGCAAATCATTCTGACACGGCACATTAGCTCTGTAGTAATCAGATGGTGAGTTTGGGGTTTGTTTGTTTTTTCTACTTGGAGTAGTCAGGAAGGCAACTTTTGGTCATTTTTCAAGTATTCTTTAATGGTGTGTTTATCACTTATTAGGAGCATTTGGAGTCAGTGAAGAGCTGGCATGAAACTAACTACATTTTGCTTTTAAAGGAAGAAGCTACATGACACCAGATTTAATATTTTAACTACAAGGGTTTTAACTTCCTCATGAATCGTAACTCAGGTAGCTTCCTGGCTGGGCCACTTTTAATGCTGCCCTGGTCACAGGTACCTGTTGAGTTCTTTGTTCACAGTGTCTCTAGGGCTTGTCAGCCCTCTCTCTATACAGTGGCTATCATTGGATGGTCCAGTGGTGGGTACCTGACCGAAATTGGACAATCATAGTCTTCCCCAGGAATTTAAACTTGAGTCTGAGTAGCTATAGTTCCAAACTAAGTGGCCAGAGCTCTAACAGTGACAACATGGGTGGCCTTTTTTTTCCCATGTAACTGGGATACAGAGAAATCCAGAGATGAAGACGGCAAATGGGGCTTTTTGTGTTCCCCACAGCATCTGGGTAGATGTTGGTCCTACTTTTCCAAAGTAGATGTTTTAGGGGCTGGGTAGGATCAGACCTCATGGAGAATTTCACGGGCTTTCATCAGAGTCCTTGGCTCAGGCGCCAACCCCAAGGCCTGACCTTTCCCTGCAAGCAGGGAGGCAGTGAGGTCCAACACAGCAATTGCCAAGTGGCCCAGGGATACTGATGCCAAGGAATTGAGGATATTCAGAGGGTTTGGTCAGAAGACTTGGGGGAATCCTCTCAGCTGCACATCTGGTAGTCGCTAAGCCAAAAAAAAAAAAAAACCCCACACATCCAGAATCATTTATTGCTCCTCCTAAATGAAACTCACAGCATTTCTCGAAATGATTGCACTTCCTTGGCCCTTATCGTTGGCTGTGCTGCAGTGTTATTTTCTGTTTGTTTGATCTCCCTGACCACAGTGAGCATTCTTCAACGGCAAGAGCTGTGTCATCTTTATTGTATGCAGTGGCCTTGTGCAAGGCTTGTGTGTTTGGTTGTCCTGGTGTCCGGTAACCTTAGTGACCCTCATTCAGCTGCTGGAAGAATGAAAAAATGGAATCTTACACAGATGTGTTATAAATAAATGCAATCCAGGAAAACTCCAGTTTACATGGAAACTAAATTAGAAGTAGTTCTTCCAAACAGGATTTTATGCATCCTCTTGTGAATAGTGTTTTTCTAAGCCTTTTAAAATAATTGATTTATGGCAACTTGATAACATCTTTTAGAAAAACAAACCTCTTAAAATGTTGGGGGCTTACCTATATTTGCAAACATAGCAATCAATGCATTTTTAAAATATATTAGAAGGAAAATACTGATGGCTGTTACATTTGAAAATAAGACATACTTTTACAACTCAATAATAAAAAGACTATATACCCAGTTCAAAAAATGGACAAATGATCTGAACACACCTTTCTCCAAAGATATACAAATGGCCAATATGCACATGAAAAGATGCTCAATATATGTAGCCATTAGAGAAATGCAAATCAAACCCACAGTGGGATACCACCTCACACCCACTAAGACAGCTAGAATCAAATAAACAATGTGGAAAAATTAGAACCCTCACTTATTATTGCTGGTAGGAATGTAAAATGGTGCAGCCACTTTGGAAAGCAGTCCGACATTACCTCACAAGGTTAAATAGACCCAGGTTACCGGACACCAGGACAACCAAACACACAAGCCTTACCATATGACCCAGGAACTCCACTCCAAGGCATGTACCCAAGGGAATTGAAAATATCACATACAATGTGTTCACAAATATTCATAGCATTATTCATAATTACCAAAAAGGGGAAACAACCCAAATGTCCGTCAGCTGATAAATGGATAAAGGAAATATGACATCCATACAATGGAATATTATTCATGAATGAAAAGGAATTGAAATACTGATACATGGTTCCATGGATGAGCCTTGAAAACATGCTAAGTGAAAGGAGCCAGTCACAAAAGACTACCTGTTGTATGACTCCGTTTATATGAAAATCCAGAATAGGCAAACCTATGGAGACAGAAAGCAGACTAATGGTTGCCTAGGATTAACAGGTGGGGTGGGATGGAGTATGGTTCAGGGGAAATGGGGAGTGACTGCTCTGGGTACAGGATTTCTTTGTAGGGTGATGAAAATGCCCTAAAATTGATTGTGGTGATAGTTGTACAATTCTGTGAATATACTAAAATCCATTGGATTATATACTTTAAGTGAATTCTATCTTATGTGAATTATAGCTCAAAGCGGGTTTTTTTTTTAAACGGAAATACAATCATATTCTGTACCCAGCGTGATTGTCAGTTAAGCATAAAGGCAAAATAGGTCTTTAGATAAAGGACTTTGTTAAGAAGCTATCAACTGTAGTTTCCAGTAGCATCCTGAATGCAGAATGCGTCAACTTATCTGATTATAAGGATTACGTGGGAAGCTTCTTAAAATACAGATGTCCAGGCCTTCCTCAGAAATGTAGCTTTGGTAGCCTAGAGTGAGCCCAGCCAGGGGTCTGTATTTCTAATAAGTGCCCCGGATTATCTCCCAGGAAGTTTATGTAGCACTTAACTACGTCAGGCATGGCTCCAAGAGCCCTACAAATGCTAACCCTTAATTCTCATAATGACACTAAAATAGGAAGTATTATGTTCATAATGTTTTTATTGGAAAAATTTTTTTTTGTTTTGTTTTGTTTTGAGGGCAGTGTCACTAGCCCTCATATGTGGGACCCGAACTGGGGTCGCTGGTTTCCCAAACCAGTGCTTAACCACCGTGCCACTCAGTCGGCCCCCCCTTTTATTTTTTTTAAAGATTTTTTATTGGGGGAGGGGAACAGACAAGTTGCTGTCTTTTTGTTCTTCAGCCTAGTTGCGGAGGACATTGCTTCACTGGACCATGTTGGTATCATCATTGCGCTCTTCCCAGATGAGGCAGATCAGTCGCTGGCCTCTGGATGGTTGCTCACTGTGGCTATTGGCAGCTCACACTGGCTGCCGGCCACTCACTGTGTAGCCTATGGCAGCCCACTGCAGCAGGGGCTGCAGCTACACCATCTCCGGGGTCGCGCAGCCCAGCTCCAGGTGGAGCTGTTGTTAGCTGTAGAGCGCAGTGTCACTGGCCCTCATATGTGAGATCCAAACCGAGGCCGCTGGCATCCTAAACCAGCTCTTAACCAGTGCGCCATTCAGCCGGCCCTGGAAAAATTCTTAAGCGTTTGGAGCACCTTTACCAAAGTGTTAGCAATCGTATTCTCTTAGTTATAAAAGAGCAAGCATAAACGATTTGTTTTCTTAATGCTTTTCTAGATTGTCCAAGTTTTCTCTCACAAATATGCTGCTTTTATAACTAAAAACAAAAATGTCACCCAACTTCTATAGGTTGTTGAAATGCATATGCTGCACCTGAAAAATTGCTACCCTGAGAAGCCCTCAGGAAATCATTGGGGTTCACTTTGGATCACAATCCCAGCAGATAAAAGGTAGGCCAGTATGTCACCAGGACAGTGTTTTAGCCAAAGACTCAACTGTCACAAATGCCCTCCACAGTGGTGGCTCTGTTGGCTTCTCTCAGTAAAGGTAAGGCTTATCTGGGCTTTCGAATGCTGGTTGGAATATGAAGCACATGGAGAGGGCTACATAGGCTCAAGCCCCAGCATATCTCAGCCTGGGTCTGGGGTTGGTATGTTTGGAAAGAATGCCTCAGTCAAGCATCACTTTGTCTTCCACCTTGAGAATCCAGGCAATTCTGGCCACCTTGGTGTATCCCCTGCTCAGCCCTTGACTTCTCAGTTTCTTCTTGGAGTTCCTTGCTAAAGCTGTGTGAGCCATGGATGATAGAGTTTTGTCGTCTCTGGTTGCTTGTGGAGGTAGTATTTAGGTAAACCATTTGTCTGAATCTGAAAAATTGCTGGCTTAATTTAGAATTCATCATCTGCCAAGGGGAATTTTATTTTTAAGGAACTTGCTTACTTTGATTGGTTGATTGCCTGAAGGTTTGGTTTTTCACTCCTGGAATGAAGTTTGAGACTCTCAAGCAAAATTGCCCAAATTACCCCACTGCGTTTTTCTTATTTGCGAAATACCAAATTTAGCACATGAGGGGTTTTTGGAGGGCAACTGGAGGGTTCCATCCTGAACTACTAATTGTATAAGCTGTGCTGCAGTCTCTCCTAGTTCTTATGTAGGGAGAAATTCATTTTTCATATGGCAGGTAAAAAAAAACAAAGTGTGAACTGTATTGATTTGGGAAACTGCCTAGTCACTCTTCAGTAATACAGCAAATTGGCCTCCTTCTCCATGTAAATTTTTTTTCTATTGAGGTAATAGTTGAACCTTTAATCAGTGAATATTAGGACTCATAAATATGTACATATATCTATCTGTGTGTTATAAAGGCAATCTTTGCCATCAAGATAGCAACACTTAATTGTTTTTATTAAAAGAGCAACACAATTGACAAATGCTTAGCTAAACTAAGAAAAAAGAAAAAAACTCAAAAAAAAAATTAGAAATGGAAAAAGAGACCTTACAAAGGCCATAGAAATAAAAAGGATCATAAGAGACTACAACAAACAATTATGTTTCAACAAATTGGACAACTAAAAGAAATGAATACATTTCTACAAACATTCAACCTACCAAGTCTGAATCATGAAGAAATAAAAAATCTGAACAGCCCTATAACTAGTAAGGAGATCAAATCAGTAATCATAATCCTCCCAACAAGGAAAAGCCCAGGACCAGATGACTTCACTGAGAATTCTACCAAACATTTAAAGAAGATGTAACACCAATTCTTCTCAAACTCTTCCTAAAACTTGAAGAGGAGGGGGCACTTTCAAACTCATTCTATGAGGCCAGTATTACCCCATACCAGAATCAAGTAAAGATACTAAAGAAAACTATAGAACAATATCCCTGATTAATATAGAAATCATCAACAAAATGCTAGCAAACCCACTTCAACAAAAACAGTGACAGGATTATACATCATGACCAAGTGGGATTACTTCCTGGAATGCAGAGATGGTTCAACATATAAAAGTCAGTGAAAGGGCCGGCCAAGTGGTTCAGTTGGTTAAGAGCTCGTTCAAGAGTGCAAGCCCTGGGCCGGCCGAGTGGCATGTTGGTTAGGAGCTGGCTTGGGACGCCAGCTCTGAGCAGGGGGGCCCCGGTTCAGATCCCACATATGAGGGCCAGTGACACTGCTCTCTATAGCTAAGATGGTGAACAACGGCTCCACCTGGAGCTGGGGTGCTGTGAGTTGCCGGAGCCATGTGGGCTGCAGTCTCTGCTGCAGTGAGCTGCCATAGGCTTTAGTGAGTGGCTGGCAGCCAGCATGAATGGCAGGCAGCCAGCATAAGCTGCCAAGAGGTGCTGTGAGCAGCTGTCCAATGGCCGGCGACCAATCTGTCTCACCCGGGAAGAGCACAATGATAATACCAACATGGGCCAATGAAGCAACGTCCTCCACAACTAGACTGAAGAACAAAAAGACAGCAACTTGTTTGTTCCCCTTCCCTGATTACCCAACGCTGTTCTCCTCCCCCAATTCCCCAATGAAATCTTTAAAAAAGAACAAAACAAAAAGAGTTTGAGCCCTGAGCAACAGCAGTTCGATGCCCAGCCTGAGATGAGCTGCTGATGAACTGCCAACAGGTGGCAGGATGGCTCAGCTAAAATTAAGAAATAAAAAATAAAAATAAAGAAAAAGTCAGTCAGTATAACACAACACATTAACATAGTGAAGGAGAAAAGCTACATGATCATCTCAATTGATGTATACGAAGCATTTAACAAAATTCAACCTCCTTTCATGATAAAAACACTTAACCAACTAGGAATAAAAGGAAATTACTTCAGCATAATAATGGCCATGTATAAAAAGCCTATAGCTACCTTTACACTCAATGGTGAATAACTGAAAGCTTTCCCTCTCAGATCAGAAACAAGACAAGGATGTTTACTCTCACCACTTCTATTCAACATAGTACTGGAAGTCTTACCCAGAGCAATCAGGCAAAAAGAAAAATAAATAAAAGCCATTCAGATAGGAAAGGAAGAATAAAAATTATGTCTGTTCACAGATGACATGATCATGTATGTAGAAAACTGTAAATATTCCACAAAAAAACCTGTTAGAGCTAATCAATGAATTCAGCAAAGTTGCAGGATGCAAAATCCACACACGAAAAAATCAGCTGCATTTTTATACACTATCAATGAACAATCTGAAAAGAAAATTAAGAGACAATCCCGGGCCAGCCAAGTGGCGTGGTGGATGAGAGCTGACTTGGAACGCCGGCAGCCCTGGTTCGGATCACTGCCCTCTAAAAAAAAAAAAAAAAAAAGACTGTTTTGGGTTGGCGGAGTGGCTCAGTTGGTTAAGAGCTTGCTCAAGAATGTGAGCTGAGCTCTAAGCAACAGCAGTTTGATACCTGATCTCAGCTGAGCTGCTGCTGAGCTACCAACAGGTGGCAGGATGGCTCAGCTAAAAAACAAAACAAAACAAAACAATCCCATTTACAATAGCATAAAAAAAAAAATACTTAGGAATAAAACTAACCAAGGAGGCCAAAGGTTTATGAAATGAAAACTATAAAACACTACTGAAAGACATTTTAAAAGACACAAATAAAAAGACATTCCATGTTCATATATTAGAAGACAAAACTGTTAAAATGTGCAAATGTTCATACTTGGGCCGGCCGAGTGGCGCAGTGGTTAGGCGCTGGCTTGGGAAGCCAGCGGCCCCGGTTCGGGTCCCACATATGAGGGCCAGTGACACTGCCCTCAAAGAAAACAAAGTCCATACTACCCAAAGCAATGTACAGATTCAGTGAAATCCTCTCAAAATCCCAGCGGCATATTTTGCAGAAACGAAAAAGCCATCCTAAAATTCTTATGGAATTTTAAAGGATTCTGAACACCCAAAACAATCTTGAGAAAGAAAAGTAAAACTGGAGATCTCACACTTCCTGTCTCAAAACCACAAAACTGCAGTAATCATACACCGTATGGTACTGGCATAAAGACAGATGTGCAGCAGGGTACCTTGCACCAGTTATCAATCCCAAAGTTTCAGAACACTGCACCAGTCACCCACCTTAAGGGAGAACTCCAAACACCATTGTGCATTGCTTCTTGGTATCAAAGTTGCCGGAAAAACACAGAACTCAGTCAAGCACTGGATAAAACAATGCTTTACCCACCACATAGAGCAGAGACAGCTTCAGTAGTGGACATCGATTTCTTGTGCCACAGCAGGAAGACCCCAGCCCCTTCCTGTGGAGTCTGAAATACTGAAAGCTGGAGGAATGCCTGAGGGTCATTCATGTACATGCTTAAGCAGAAAAAGGAACACTCATTACACCTGATACAGGGGCTAATATTCCCACACAGGTGATAAGCCCCACACAGGCTGCGTGAGCTCCTTATCTCTTGGTAATGAGGCCCAAGGTCCATTCTTTTCTTTCCTTTTTTTTTTAAAGATTTTATTGGGGAATCGGGGAAGGGGAACAGACAAATTGCTGTTCTTTTGTTCTTCAGTCTAGTTGTGGAGGATGTCGCTCCACTGGCCTATCTATGTTGGTATAATCATTGTGCTTTTCCTGGGTGAGGCAGTTGCTCCCCGCCATTGAACGGCAGCTCACGGCAGTTCAAGGCAGCTCAAGCCTGCTGCTGACCAGCCCCACTGCAGCCTACACCATCACCAGCGACTCACAGCAGCCCAGCTCCAGGTCAAGCTGTTGCATCACTGGCCTTCATGTGGGATCCGAACCGGGGCCCTGCTGCTCAGAGCTGGCATCCCAAGCCAACTCCTAACCAACGTGCCACTTGGCTGGCCCCCAAGGTCCATTCTTATGTGGTTGAGTGGGGTCCAAAAGACTGCACACAAGAGAGTGACTTTCCCAACAGCAAACATATAGACCAATAAAACAGAATACAAAGTCTAGAAATAAACCCTCACACAGTATATGGGCAAAGGATCTTCAACATAGCTGCCAAGGTGACACATATTGGGAAGGATAGGCTTTTCCATAAATGGTGCTGTGAAAATTGATATCCACATACAAAAGGATGAAGTTGAACCCTTACACCATATACAAAAAATCTTTTAATTCAAAATGGATTAAAGAACTCAACATAAGACCTGGACTATAAAACTCCTACGAGACAGCATAGAGGAAAAGCTCATGACATTGGATTTGTCAATGATTTCTTAGATACCCAACACAAAGGCAACGAAAGCCAAAACAGACAAATCGGACGACCTGAAACTTTAAAACTTCTGCACAACACAAGAAAAGATCAACATGAAAAGGCGACTGACCTTACAGAACAGGAGAAAGTATTTGCAAATCACATATCTGATAAGAGGTTAATATCCAGACTATATAAAGAACTCCTACAGCTCAACCCCACCACCCAAATCCAGTTTAAAAATGGGCAAAGGACTTGAAGAGGCAGTTCTCCAAAGGAGACATACATATGGCCAGAAAGCACATGAAAAGATGCTCAACATCAATCACTCGTTATTAGGACCATTCTGGTGTTTTGGGGTCAGGTGCAATAGCTGACAGGTGGTAGGATTCTTTAGTGAGGTGTATGTACATCTCCCATCATAAGCAGACCAGCTTACTCAGGGAAAGTCTGCATGAAAATGTAGAGGTCAGGCTCACCTTAATACAAGGATTGACATTCCTGAACTTGTTTCTAGGGGACAGATGGCTACATTTCTCCATATCTGCAGCTGTGACTTCACTGACCATGGCCACTGGACCCCACTGAGCCTGGTCCAGCTGGTGCGACCAGGGCAAAGGCTAATTGGGTAGAACAGATGTGTTGAAGGTTGCCTGTTCCCATGTGTTTCCTGGGTTGGCAGTTATGATTTATGCCTTCCTCCCAAATTTCCTTCTGTATGAAACAAAAAGACCTGATAACCGAGGAAACCCTGAATGAAGAATGGATGCAATGAAAGTGTACATTCCTAAGAGGTAAGCGTGTCTGCCAGGCCCCTTTCAGCTCCGTGGAAGCAAGGAAACCGCAAGCTGTGAGAAGAAAACGCTCACTCTGAGATGAAGTCATCTTATTTCCTGCACCCAGAGGCAGATCAATATCCAGGGAAGGACAGACTTCAGAAACAGCAGCCCTGACAGACAGCTGGCAAACCTCCCACCTCGAGTTTGAGTGATTCTTCACATGAGGGTTTGGCTTTTCACACCCAGCAGCTGGAGGGCAAGCACTCAGCATCTTTGGCAGAGGGAAGCATTTTATAATCCTCCTTGTTTGATTTTTATTTCAGTTCTTTTGAGAGGGACAGTAAAGACCAGCAGTGTGACTTTTGACATTACTCTGTTTACCACAGTGTCGGGAACCTTTTGGTCTAATCTCCCATCCTGGAACCTAAAGGTAGGGGGATGGAGGTGGAGCTGTTCCCGGTAGAGAGAAGCAACTTCATCTGTGAGCAGTCCCCACAGGCGGCCTGTGATAAAGTGGGGCCTGCACAAATCAATGTTTGTGCATGTAAGAGTTGCTTTTGACCTCAGACATAGCTGTGGACCAGTGGGCAGTGCTGGGAGGTTCTGGAGCAGGTAGGAGTTCTCTGGTGTGGCGGTGAGCTGGGGCTCCACCAGCTTTGTAGCATTTGGCTTTGGACATGGCCTTCCACTTCTCAGGGCGAGTTCACCTGTCCAAATGGTGATGATGTCGACATCATACAGCTGTTCTGTGTGGCTAAATGAGATGAGGGTGATGTAACTGGTAGCACCCTAAACAAACACTAACAGCAGTGCTTAGAGGCAAGACAGGCATTGTCACGATAGGATCAAGTGTCTCCCTGCCACAGAAAAGTGGAAGACACTTTTATAGTGACTCTCGCCTGCCCCTATTCCTTTCTCATCTTCCTACCTATGCTTCTTTTTCAGAAGCCATTCATTTCTCTTGTTCCTTAAAAGATCTCCCTTTTCCTTCCCCGCTTTGCCATTTATACCCCCGCCTTTCACCAACATGGAAGGAAACCAGCATTCAAATAAATTTGCTGTGAGAAGCAAGTGGGGCCCGGAGCCCAGTTGGTATCTGACCACAAAAGGCTCCATCCAGAGGCAGCCTTGGGCTATCCCTGAGTCCATTCCCTTCATTCTCGGAGTGTTGTTACCACAGTTTGTTCTCTTTTCTTGAAGAGAACAAGCTATTTGGCTACGACTGGCTGCTGCTTTGCTTATTGATGATGCAGGACCATGAAGCAGATGTTTTTTACTGACTCACAGAGAATATTGAGATGATGTGTGTTCTTTGTGAGGCCCGAAAAGATGTTAGATCAGGTCATTGTCACCCGGATCCCTCTTAAGTCCCTAGTGCAGGAGAGGAGGCTTCTGGGGACTCCCAGTGGGAAGGAAAGTGGGGCTTCTCAAACTTGAGCTGCAGGGGCCTTGTGAAAACACAGTGCTGGGCCCCCAGCCCCGGGGAGGCTGGTTCAGCAGAGCTCAATGGACCTAAGAATCTGCATTTCTGACAGACTCCTGGGGGTGCTAATCCTACATCCCTGGGGACCACACACTGGGAAAAGCAAGGCAGGCTCCAGGGCAGAGGCAGCCCTCTGGCCAAATCCAGCCTGCCACCTGTTTTGTAAATACAGCTTTAGTGAAACACAGTTATTCCCATTCATTTGCATATGATCTGTGGCCGCTTTCATGCTACAGTGGCAGAATTGAGTAGTTGTGACAGAGACCATATGGCCCCCCAAAGCCAAAAATATTTCCTGTTTGGCCCTGTATAGACAATGAGTGCCAACTGCTGCTCTAATGGTTCCTCAGCACCCTGAGCCCAGTAGTTCCAATTACAGACACAGGCTCTCCCTTTCTTTCACTAGCTAAGTATTCTAAGAGCCTTACTGCCAAGATGCCAGCTATGCTAAGCATTAAATCATGTTTCGGGGTGGGGGGAAGAGGGGGAGAGTGAGACTAGCAGTCACCTCTGTTCACCTAGACCTTTGCAGATCACAGAGCCTTCCGACCCTGCAGCAACCTAGCCGGTTTTGTACCCATCCATTTGTACAAATGGAGGTCCTGAGGGCACATCACTTACCTGTCACTCACACAGCAAATGAGTGACAAACCTACGTCTTCTGTCCTTTCCATCTACCGCAGTGCAACCCTCAAATTGGATGAAACTTAGCATATTAGTCATCTATTACTGCATAACAAAGGACTCCCAAAGTTAGCTTAAAGCAGCAATAAACATTTATTGTCGCTCACAGTTTCTGTGGGTCAGGAATTCAAGATCAACCTGGCTGAGCAGTTCTCGCTCAGGGGTGTTCCTGACACTCAGATGTCATCTGGGGCTGCTGCCATTTGAGGCATGACTTGGACTGGAGGATCCACGCCCAAGGTGGTCACTCATCTGGCTAGCAAGTTGGTGCTGGCTGTCGCTGGGAAGCAAATTGGTGCTGGCTGTCTCTGGGAAGCCTCAGTTCCTCCCTACGTGGGCCTTCCCCACAACACTGCTTGGGTGTCTTCACAACATGACCTCTAATTGCCCCAGAGCACATGATACTGAGATTGAGAAACATGGGGGAAGCTGGATCTTTTTTATGACCTAGCCTCCCAAGCCACATAGCATCACTTCTGCTACACCTTCTTCATCAGAACCAAGTCAGTACCTTCCAGAGGAGCCTACATCCAAGATGCATGTCAGAGAATTTGTAGACGTATTTTAAAACCAGCGCAGTATGCACATTTCCAGTCCATTGCCTCTTTGGACTGTTGGGGTCCTGTGGTATTGCCTCAGTGCAGGTCTAATTGATCACAGAATGTCCGACTAAAGTCCTAAGCAAGAGCAAGATTAAGTCACAAAGTATTAGCATCAGGTAGGCCTCAAGCTTTGTTCTGCCCTGGAGCACCCAAGGGCTCCTGCAGGGGTACTTGAGGAGGATTAGGGAGGGCCAGAGTGAGACACCCACCTTACGACATGTGTGACACTGGGAAGAAGACACAGTATACAGTAAAACCTTGGATTGTGAGTGACTTGGTGTGCGAGTGTTCTGCAAGACGAGGAAACATTTTAATACATTTTAACATGGTAAACGAGCAATGTCTTGCAATACCAATAATGTTTCCAGAAAGAATTATGCTTACAAACCAAGGTATTACTGTATTTTGAAATCCCCCAGGGGCTTCAGAGATGCTCTTTCAGGTGCTGGCCCCCACCCCCATTTGAGAATTGCTTTTCTAAGCCCATTCTCCCCATTTCCCAGTTTGGGAAGAGACCCAAAGAGGCAAAGTTCCTTATTGGACAAAGAAGCGAGCCCGAGGCCCCTTGGCTGCTCTGGTCTGTACTCCCCACAACCCCTCTTATAGAGAATTAAACGTACTTCAGTAAAAAATTGGCATGGGCACATGGAGAAGGCCCTGGATTTGTGGATTGCATTTGCCCTTCCAGGTCTTTGTATTAATTAATCCTTGTCTCAGCCGACTACATTTCTTGTCAGATCTGTTTCCAGGCAACATCGGGTTCTAATGGATGAGTAGTACCAGACCGTGTTTCTCCTCCCACGTCCTGCCACCTCTGTGGAACGTACTTTAAATGTAGGAACTCGCCCAGACCCATGGTAAACTCTGATCTCTCTCCCTTGAATGGGGGCTTAATCTTTCATAAGCAGTATTTGGCTACCCTCTAGTGGATAAATGGAGAATGTCGCCATGGTTACTGAACAGAACTGCTGCTTATCTGGAAGGGGTGAGATGACCGGCTTGAAAATCCCCCCATGACCCGGGAAAGAAAATGCCCAGCAGGCAAAGGGAGCAGTCAGCTTGAGGACGCTGTAGTTCCTTGGTGGTGCAGGGAAGGGGTACACACTTTTGTCCCATCATCTTCTCTGGCTCAGTGTATAGTAACCTGGTTTATTTGAAGCAGTGCAGGAAACAAAAATATCAGGGTATCTATGCGTGTGTGTGTTTCCTGGTGCAGAGAGCATGTGTGATGGTCATTGGGATTGGCTAAATGTTTTCTGTAAAGGGCCAGACAGTAAATGTTTTAGGCTTGGCAGCCAAAGGCCATGTACTGTGCCATTGTCGCATGAAAGCAGCCATAGATCATATGTAAGTGAATGAGCATGGCTGCGTTTATGGGTTGTGCGTAACAGGCAATGGACTGCGCATGGCTATGCACCATAGTTGTCAACCCCCTGGTGAAGATGAACAAACTGGTGTTTGTCTCTCACCCTAGATGGGAAATTCCTCTGGGGCAAGGACTCCGTGTCTTTGGACCCTGAACGCCCAGCACTGGGCCTGGCATGTAGCGGGTGCTCAGAGCGTGTTTGCGGACCTCAGATGGCTCCTATGTCAACCTCTGTGACATATAACTTACTTCCAGGGTTTCTTGGAAGTTATTGTGTTACAAGCAGCATACTCTCTGAATTGGATGTTTAAACCATCAGGGCAAATAGGATTAGCTGCTGTCCCTGTTCTGTTTGTCTCTATTTAAAATGAACTGAGGTGTCACGTGAGAGACCCAAGAGATTCAAAGGCCTTGTGGTGATCAGCCCCATGGCATCCCGACAGCGGCACTGCCTGGTGGCCCCACATCAGTGGGCAGCTGCTGGGGATGGGTTTGCATCAAGTCATCTGCTAATTTTACCAGAACCTACTTCTGCCCCCTTGCACTTGGCAGGGGCTGCTTGGTGGCCTCTTAGGTAATGCTATATCCCCCACAGAGCGAGGAAAGAGCAGGAGGCAGCCTCTCCATCCCTAATACCGGCCTGCTTAGCATTACTCATGGCTGTTCCTTCAGGGCAGGTTTGCGGTCTGCCAAACCGCTCTATTTCTGCCGTTACTAATTACAGTAGGAACTGTCATTTATAGAGCACACTGTCTCATCATGTGGATTTTAGGAAATCCCAGTCCCTGTACTGAAGAAACTGGGGAACAGAAAAGTTAAGTGATTCGGGGGATGACATGATACTGTGTAGCGCAGTAATTAAAAACTTGGACTGTTATTTAACGCACTGTGCCTCAGTTTCCCTATAAAATGGTCATGATAAAAGTCATTTCAGAAGGCAGTTATGGGGTTAAATGAGGTAAGCCATGTGTAACATTAATTACTCTGTAACAGATGGTTCAATAAAGTTATTTAAAGGTTGGTTGTATAGGAAGTTTTTTTTTTTTTGGTTTTTTTTTTAGGGCAGTGTCACTGGCCCTCATATGTGGGACCGAACCGGGGCCGCTGCTTCCCAAACCAGCGCTTAACCACTGCACCACTCAGCCGGCCCAAAGGTTGGTTATATAAAGTCACACAGCTAGTAAGAATTCAAAACCTGAATCCTTCTACCAGGCCAGCTAGCCTTTACATTATACCATTTAACCATTTAACCATGAGAGACTCAGGTCACCAGATGGGGTGCCTGTTTCCGAGTCTTAGCATTCCCTCCACCATGCAAATTTTGCCTGGCTACCTCCCAGTCACCTGTTTAAAGATCAAACTACCTGTGACCTTCCAGACTTGGTTGGGTCCCTGTGCTTTATATTCTCATATCAGCCTAGTTTCCTTTCATAGGACTTACCACAGTTTATAGTTTAATATTCATTGATATGCATACCTTCTCCAGGGGTAGAGACCATGTCTGTTTCCCTCCCTGGTATTGTACCACCAGAGAGAACACACTGAGGTTTTTGAATGAATGAATGAATGAATGAATGTGACCCCATCTGTGTTGTATTATGCATGTCAGAAGAAGATCAGCCAGGCATAGAAATATTGTTTGGTTCCCTGATTGCAGGCACATAAGAGTAAATCTATAGAAGCTGGTTTCCAGTGCCACTTCAGTGCAAGGAATTAATATGGTAAATGATTTAAAGCCCAGTAAGGTATTTCAGAGGCGTGCTGAGCTGACATCTGGAACAATGCAGCCACTCTGGGCAAAGGCAGCTGGGAATGGCTGAGACAGTGCTCCGAAGGTAGCCTTGTTAATCGTCAAGTCACCTGTCTGATTTCAAGGCTGAAGCTCAGATGCAACCATGGTGCTTGTGCCAGTTAAGGTTAAAGTCAGAAATAGATCAGCCAGCCTATGTACTATAGCAATGTGGCATTTCCTGACCCTCTGACAGTGACACAAAAAGCCCCTGGCTCATCATCAATTCTCAGTAGATATTTGAATAAATGAGACCTTTTAATACCACCATCAGGTCATTCCCCTGAGCAGCAGAATAGCTGTCACAAAGCTCACAGGCTGCAGACATGACTTCACAGACTTGACTTCACAGGAAAGTCTTCACAGACAAACTTATTGTGTCTTTCAGTAGGACTTTTTAAAATCTAAGACATCTGTTTCCTTAGATTAGGATACTAGAATAGAGAAGATGTTCATGGGCATGCCCACGCGAAGGGGAGAGGAAGGTTGTTGGAGGCAACATGCTGAGAGCCTCAAGAGGTGACCATCGATTTTCTGTTTTAAAGTTTCTTCATAGAAAAACTCAGATACCTGGTACCATTCGGAGGAAGGGCAAGTAATCTCATTGCTGCACAAGGCAGCAATTGAAATAGTTGATGTCTATAATGATCCTGGGTTATCAAAAGGTGTAGTTATGTTTAATGATGTTACTGTACTTCGTTGTAAAAACGAGATACAGAAAATGCACTTGACCGAGCTCGTCACCCTATTGTTCAGGAAGGAGGTTGGAGAAGAAACCTGTAGTTCACTAACAAACAGGAATCTTTAGCTCCATGGAGGGTATTCATCAACTCTTCATAACAGACATCATACAAATGTAAAACATCAAAATGAACAATAAAAAAAAAAGCAGAATAAAATAAGCATGTTCACTGTCATTGATGTTCTGGAAGATGGTTGTAGAGATTCTAGTTAATGGAATAATACAAGAAAAGAACGAAATGGTATCAATATTGGAAAGCATCAAAACTACTGTTATTGCCGGCCAGCCGAGTGGCGCATTGGTTAAGAGCTGGTTTTGGGACGCCAGCGGCCCCGGTTCGGATCCCACATATGAGGGCCAGTGACACTGCCCTCTAGAGCTAACAACAGCTCCACCTGGAGCTGAGCTGTGCGAGTCCCGGTGATGGTGTAGGCTGCAGCCCCTGCTGCAGTGGGCTGCCATAGGCTACAGTGAGTGGCCGGCAGCCAGCGTGAGCTGCCAATAGCTGCGGTGAGCGACCATCCAGAGGCCGGTAACTGATCTGCCTCATCCGGGAAGAGCGCAATGACGATACCAACATGGGCCAGTGAAGCAATGTCCTCCACAACTAGACTGAAGACCAAAAAGACAGCAACTTGTCTGTTCCCCTTCCCCGATTCCCCAATGCTGTTCTACTCCCTGAATTCCCCAATTAAAAAACAAAATCTTAAAAAAAAACAACACAAAAAAAACTACCATTATTGCAAGAATAACACCAGAAAATTCTAGGATATCAACTGAGATCTGGGGGGAAGCGGGGGGAGAAGGTAGGCTTATAGCAACTAACACTTCTCACCCCCATACCTCCTTACTCCAAAGGTCTCCCTCCCCAGAGGCAACCACTTGAGACACCTCTGACTTGACTCCTACAAGTATTCGTAGCTCTAAATAATGTGTGCACTGTCATCTTCTGATTCAATTGTACATGCCAGCTAGTAGCTTCCTGTTACCATCTGTCTTAGCCTGGGCTGCCATAGCCAGGTACTGTAGACAGGGTGACTTACACAACAGGAATTTATTTCTCACAGTTCTGGGGACTGGAAGTCCAAAGTCGAGGTGCCAGCAGGGGTGGTGTCTGGTGAGGCCTTTTTCCTTGGGTGGCAGACAGCTGCCTTCTTCCTGTGTGCTCACATGCCTTTTCCTTGGTGTATTTGTGTGTTTGTGGGGAGAGAGAGAAACACCAGTCTCTATTCCTGGCACTTATTAACCAGATGTTTGACCTCCGGAGTCTGTCCTCTAACTTTTTTACCTTATCTCCCCTGTTTTTTTCATCTGTTTGTCTTTTTGCTGTCTTTTCTAGGTGTTCTCAATTTTATCATGTAACACTTCTATTGAGGTTTTTTTTTCTTAAATTAAAGTTCATTGGGGTGACAATGGTTAGTATAGTTGCATAGGTTTCAAGTGTTCTATTGAGTTTTTGATATTTGCCATCTTATTTTTCTAAATTATTTTTTATTAGTTTCAGGTATACAAAAGTGTAATAGTTAGATATTTACACTGCTCACAAAGTGATAACCCCCTTCCCTCAGTCTACAACCCCTCTGACATTGTATATGCCATCTTATTTTTAATTAGAAAAACTAATTTTGTTTTTGAAGGACTATTTCTGTCCATGTAACCTTCTTTTTGTGCTTCACTATTGTATTATCTTTTCTCCCTGAGATACTGATTTTTTTGATGTTTTGGGGGTTTTTCCTCTCCCTTTTCTAAGTTACTTTCTTCCAGTCCGTGTCTCGGTCTCAGTTTTCAGCCCTCTTAACACGGGCTTTGGTTTCATCATAGACCTGGTCATCTTGATTGTCTGCCTGTGTTTTAAGAGCCCAAAGCTGTTTGGAGCATGTAGCTGAGGCTTATCAACTTTGAACTTTATTGTAGATTGACTGGGTTGGGTAATCCCCCAGGCCAGCATCTGTAGGTCTTTTCTCATGTGCTAGTGAAGGCCTGGCTGCCAGTAGTCTAAGAACCCAGCAGAGGGGAAAGGTTAGGGATTGCTAACCTTTTGGTGGGGAAGTCTTCATACTGAAGTCATTTAAGCCTCTCGCGTTCAGTATGGTACTCCGCCCTTCATCTGTGTCCCTCAATCCAAGACCTTCTATTTTGTTTTACCTTCTTTAGAATGGTTCTCAGTTGGAGGGGAGTTTGCCTCCCAGGAGACACTTGGCAATTTAGGGAAACATTTTGGATTGTCATTAAGAGGGAGAGGGAGAGGTTTGCTGCTGACACCTAGTCGGCAGAGGCCAGGAATGCTGCTAAGCATCCTGTGATGTACAGGACAACAAAGAATGATTGGCTCAAACGTCAGCAGGGCTGGAGCTGAAGAAGCCAGATTTAGAGAATAGGCTTTAATACTAATGACAGAGGTGGGGGTGTCAGCCAGCAGCCTGGAGTAGGGAAGAAGGTAGGGACACAGCTGTCAACAGATCCTCCTGATTTTAGACTCCACCCCCCCGACCCTACGTCACTCCAATCCCCAGAGGTACCTGGGCCTTTTCAGACTTTGCAGCGAGCTTGGTTTGGTTCTTCACTTTCCCGGTTTACCAGCTTAGTTAGAATTCGGCTTTCCAACAGTGGCTAAGTCTGTTATCCCTCACCTATCTGCGTTCCAAACTTCCAAAAAACTGAATCACTTTTGTCTCCTTGCCTATTCATCCCAGTCTCATGATACTTTTAGAAGGCTTTTGGGAAGGAATAAAGTTAGATTAATGTGTTCAATTTGACGTCTTTACCCAGAAGCCTAAAATACATGCTGAAGCCATAGTATTATAGTTGGTACTGGCACAGCAGTCGATGCAAACAAGTGGAATAGAATAAAGATTCAAGAAACTGACCTATCTGAGAAGTCACCCATAAGTGATCATGGATCAATTGACTGTGTTCTAGAAAAAATAACATAAAATTAGCCTTTTCTCACCCCATATGTAGAACTCAATTTTCAGGTTGGATTAAGGATCTAAACATATATACAAAACTATAAAAAAAAAAAAGTAGGAGAATATTTTTCTAATCTTGTGAGGAAGACCTTTTTAAGCAGACTGGAATAGAAGGCTTAAAGAGCAATCAATTAACTATGTAAAAAATTTAAACTTCCTTTAAAAGTAAAAAAAAAAATTTAATTTTGTTTTAAATTTAAACTTCCATATCACGAAAGACTCTATGAAGTTAAAAAAGTAAAGTTGGATGGGGAAATATTGTCTTATATGTAGCTAGTTACCATTCCTCTTATGTAAAGATTTCTACAAATCACTAAGAATGTGATTTTTTAAAACTTCTCAGTAAATAAGGAAAGAACTAGAAGTGGCTAATAAGCATTTGAAAAGATGCTCTAGCATCCTCATCACCGATCAGGGAAATGCAGACGAAAACAAGAAGAATACTTACCAGTGGTGCTCAAAGTGTGGCTCCTGGACCAGCAACATCAGCTTCCCCTGGGAATTGGAACTGCAGATTCTCAGAGACCATCCTAGACCTTTCGAATCACAAACTCTGGGTCTGGGGCCCCTTCATCAGTGGTTTTACAAGCCCTTCAGGAGATTCTGATGCTCCCTTCTGTTTGAGAACCATTGCAGTGTCGCTAGGAGAATGAATGAATCACATTCAAGGTCATGGAGGAATCTCACAGAATTGAGTGAAAGAAACCAAACATGAAAGTATATATGATAGGGTTCCATTTATACGAAGTTCAAAATCAAGCAACACTAATTTAGGGTGAGAGATATCAGAGGAGCTGTTTCCCCACGAGGAGGGAAAGTGTAACCAGAGGTAGGGATGCAGCCCAGGTGCTGGTCATGTCCTGTTTCTTGATGTGGCTGCTGGTTACACAGGTTTGTTCCATGTGGGAAAATTCACCGAGCTGTTAGGATTTGTGCACTTTTTTCCATGCTGTATTTCAATAAAGCGATGAAAGGCAAAACATGTGATCTCTTTTTTTAGATCAGGTTTTTAATCCCTTGAAACATGGGAACTTAGTTAGGGTGGAGGGGAAGAGCATGATTACACGGATGAAAGGAAACATTAGTATAAGGGTTTTGATGAGTCATTTGGCAGAACCTCTAGAGCTTAAACTGTCCTGGAAATTTCACTTCTAGGAATCTATCCTGAATTTCAGGTATGCAGAGGGTATGTATTACCAGAATGTTCCCTGGGCATTTTTGTGCAGACATAAAGTAGAAAATTAAACTTCTCTCAATAGGGAACCATGATTCCATGAATCATGGAAAACCTGTCAAAATTGGCATAGATCTGTATGTAGTGTGAACAGAGGTCCTCCATGGTGTTGCCGACTGAAAGAAGCAAGCTATGGGCAGAGGGATCCATATTTTTTATTTTTTTTAAAGATTTTATTGGGGAATTGGCGGAGGGGAAAAAGAGAAGGAAAAGGATGTGCAAGTGGTAGTCATCAATGCAAGGGAAAGAAGTTAAGAAGAGTAGATATAAAATGTTTATATTGGTTTCTCTTGAGAACTTAACAACTGGGGGATGAGGGGGGGTCATTTCTTTGCTTATTTTATATGTATATGATATAATTCTGTGTTTCTTTTTACCTGCATTTATCATTTTCTAAATTTTTTTTTTTAAGTCTTAGCTTTACCATTCAAAAAAAGGTTTTCATGGGGCCAGCCGAGTGGCACAGTGGTTAAGCGCTGGCTTGGGACGCCAACGGCCCTGGTTCGGGTCCCACATATGAGGGCCAGTGACACTGCCCTCAAAAAAAAAAAAAAAAGATTTTCATGTAAGAAAATGCTTATCATTGAAAAAATAAACAGTATTTTTGTAGTCTGAGCAAATAAAGATCCTAGAGTTTGTCTTAAACACACACACACACACACACACACACACACACACACACACACAGCAGGAAATGAATAACTTTTTTTTTTTTAAGATTTTTATTGGGGACTTAGGGGAAGGGAACAGTGCTGGGGAATCGGGGAAGGGGAACAGATAAGTTGCTGTCTCTTAGTTCTTCAGTCTAGTTGTGGAGACATTGTTTCACTGGCCCATGTTGGTATTATCATTGCACTCTTCCCGGGTGAGGCAGATTGGTCCCTGGCCACTGGACGGCCGTTCATGGTGGCTCTTGGCAGCTCACACCGGCTGCCGGCCACTCACACTGACTGCCAGCCATTCATGGTAGCTCAAGGCAGCCCACTGCAGCAGGGGTTGCAGCCTACACCATCGCCAGCGACTCACAGCTGCCCAGCTCCAGGTTGAGCTGTTGTTCACCATCCTAGCTGTAGAGGGCGCAGTGTCACTGGCCCTCATGTGGGATCTGAACGAAGCCCTACTGTTCAGAGCTGGTGTCCCAAGCCAACTCTTAACCAACGTGCCACCTGGCTGGCCCCCATGAATGACATTTTTGAGTGACTTTCATCAGTATTGGTTATAGTGAGAGACAACAGGTTTGTTTCTAGGTGTATTTCAGTTACCTAGGAAATTCACTTGGGTAGAACATTCCTTTTCTTGACAGGGGCATTTTTTGTTTTTGTTTTTTCACTGTATTTGCTGGTGAGGTCATGGGTCATGTATTCCTGCTCTTTGAGAGATGACTCAGTTAACAATATTGTCCCTGTGTGGAACAATATTGTCCCAACTGCTAGCACATGTAACAAAGCATCTCTATACAGTGGACCCCGCTTGTTTTCATAATGAAAAACATTTCCACATTTGGAGCCAAGAGCTTTTAGCTGAGCCTGTTCAGCTGGACATGAGCTTGTTCTGGAAGCTCTTAAATCGTTGTCCACCCCTTGAGAGTCACCCTTACCCCATTTGCAGCGCCTCTTCGTGAATGGTTATGATTCCTGTGTGGATCATTGACAAAGGCCCGTGATGACCCTTTCAGTTTTAATCAAGAAGCCTGTGATGACTAGACTGAAGAACCAAAAAGGACAGCAGCTTGTCTGTTCCCCTTCCCCAATTCCCCAACACAGTTCCCCTCCCCCAGTTCCCCAATAAAATCTTTAAAAAAAGAAAAAAAGAGGCCTGTGATGTTGTTCCAGACCCTGCCATGTCAGATTATGTTTATTACTAGCCTTACGGATCCAGTGGAATGTTAAATACACGTGTATAGATTACCTGTCAGTTACAGTGAAGTGAGGCCCCCAAACCCCACTTGTGTGTGTGCTAGGCACTTTCTGGAATTCTGTCCCGTTCTGTGTATCTTCACTTTCAATAAACTCTGTTGCTGCAGATGTAAGCACCAAAGCATATCTCCATTAAGCATTTCTTTGAAATTCATATACGTGAGCAGATAATAAAATGTCAACTTTTTATTCTAAAGAAGGGAAACAACAACATTTAGAGGATGCCCCTGCTCCCTGCACAGGCATCCAAAACGACGGAGAGGCGGGCTTCTCAGGGAGCAGTTTAAAAATGCCCCCTGGGGGCTGGCCGAGTGGCGCGGTGGTTAAGCACTGGCTTGGGAAGCCAGCTGAGTGGCGCATTGGTTAGGAGCTGGTTTTGGGATGCCAGTGGCCCCGGTTCGGATCCCACATATGAGGGCCAGTGACACTGCCCTCTACAGCTAACAACAGCTCCACCTGGAGCTGGGCTACGCGAGCCCCGGCGACGGTGTGGGCTGCAGCCCCTGCTGCAGTGGGCTGCCATAGGCTACAGTGAGTGGCCGGCAGCCAGCGTGAGCTGCCAATAGCTGCGGTGAGCGACATCCAGAGGCCGGCGACTGATCTGCCTCATCCAGGAAGAGCGCAATGATGATACCAACATGGGCCAGTGAAGCAGTGTCCTCCGCAACTAGACTGAAGAACAAAAAGACAGCAACTTATCTGTTCCCTTTCCCGGATTCCCCAACGCTGTTCCCCTCCCCCAATAAAAAAAAATGCCCCCTGGAAACCTGGCTGAGGGCTTAACGGCTTAACGATCTTCACAGTAAGGGTGAAGATCTCTTTAGAGAGGGGCCTGCACGCTTCTCCCTGCAGTGTCCACTTACTAATCCCTCCCTGGAAGTCCCTGGCTACCTCAGAGTAGGTAGGTTGAAAACAGCTCATGAACAGCTCATGAACCGTTGTTCAGATCAGCCCCTTAAACTTGTGTCTGTTTCATCGCCTCCTTTGAGGAAATCACCTGCTAATGCAACTTGGTAAATATTTCTAGGGATCTGGGAGTCATTCTACTTTATTCAGTTTAATTTATTAAAATACTGTCTGTTTCTGAATTTGTCTTGCATTCACTCACTTCCCAATATTCACTGCTACTATATTGGTCTTGAATACAGTCATCCCTTGGTATCTGGGACGAGGGGAGGGAGGGTTGTTTCTCAACAACCCCCCATCGATGCTCAAGTCCCTTATATAAAAGGGCATAGTATTTGCATATAACTTACGTACATCCTCTTATGTACTTTAAATCATCTCTATATTACTTATAATATCTAATACAATGTAAATGATATGTAAATAGTTTTACTCTATTGTTTGGGGAATAATGACAAGGAAAAGCAGTCTGTACAGTTGCAACCATCATAGGCCTAACTACATAGTACATATCAGCAACAATGTAACTTTTTGTTTGTTTTTTTTCCAAATATTTTTGATCTGTGGTTGGTTGAATGCCCAGATGTGGAACTGTGGATAGAAAGGGCCAGCTTTGTATCATCTTCTCCCTCTTGTATGATCCCGACAGCCTCTGAACCTTCTTGTCACGCCTACCCTGTCTGCTCCACATGTCCATTTCTCCACCTGTCCATTCTTGCCCTGCAGCCACGGTGGTCTTTATAAAAACTCCACCTGACCTTATCATTGACTTGCTCAAAACATTCCCACCACCTTTAGCATAAAGTACAGAATCCTTAGGCATCCGGAGCCCACATTATCTGACCCTTCCCAACCTCTCTATCGTGTCCTAACTTACTACACTTTCTTACGGGTTCTAGAAGGGGGAAAGCTCTCCCTCCCTCCAGACCTTTGCCCTATGCTGTGCTCTCCGCCCTGAATGTTGCCTTCCCGATGGACTCGCTAGTTCTTTCTCCATCTTTGGGTTATTCTTCAGCCTGGCTTTCCCTGACACTTCCCATGCCTGCCAACAAGGTTATGTCTCCCTGTTGTAGACCCTGATCACACCCTTTATTTTCCTTTATAGCATTGTTTCATAATTCAATTTATTCCAATATATCCCTCCCACTAGATTTTAAGTTGTGTACGAGCAGAGCCTGGCATATTTTAGGTACTTTTCAGTTGCTAAAGAAATGAGTGACAGGTACTTTCCTAGCTTTGTGATAAAAATTACTGTAGTATTTTGTTCCATATACGGCGAAGAAAGCTGAAACAGAAATGAAATAATTTGCCCTGAGTCACACAGCCAGCCAGAGCTGGTCCTGGACTCCTCATACTGTCTCCTGGGGATGTGGTTTAGATACTGACTTTTTCATGGCTTAGGAATAAAGTCCTCCTGGTCCTTGAAAGGTGCTGGAATGTGAGGTGCATACCTTGCTCTGGCCTTCCTTTTCAGGACTAATTAGTCCTGTTCAGGACTAATTATGCCTATGATTTACATCAGTTTCTTTTCCCTTGATAAAGTCTTCCTTTAGTCAACAGTGACATTGATTTGGCCTTGGGTTTGGTTGGGTTTTGTTGACTTGTTTGTCAACAGTGACGGAGAGTTGACGACTGTTGCTGGATAAATGTGCAGCTTCCGAGGATGTTAAAATGCTGAGTGCCATCCTCCTTCTGAAAGCTCTCTTGGGCCACATGTTTATCTGCCACCTGCAAGAAGGGCATCCTAGCAGGTGGGGGATCCTCAGAGGTTCATCCCCTGAGAGCAAATCAGTCCAGGGACCACCTGGATTGGATCTGCAGTCTTGTTCCCTTGACACGTATCAGCCTGTGAGCACATTCTAGCCACAGATGTGTGTTATTTTGCCCCTCAAGGTATTTTAAAACTCTTGTTTGTTTTGTACTAATACATTAAAAATCAAGATTATTGGGCCGCCGAGTGGCGTGGTGGTTAAGCACTGGCTTGGGAAGACAGCAGCCATGGTTCGGGTCCCACGGGTGAGGGCCAGTGACACTGCCCTCAAAAAAAAAAAAAAATCAAAATTATCATATAGAGCTTGAGTTTCTGTGTTCTCCAAGGGGGAAAAAAAAAAGCAAAACCCGCCCACAATGGACTGGAGCTGAGTAGAGACAGCCACTTAAAACAATGCATAGCTTTTCTTGTTTGCCATGGCCTCTGCCCAGCCTACTATGTTCATTTATTTTACCTTCCGGGCATGTGTAGGCATGTGAGTTTGCAACCTCTGTTATATTTGTAAGTTATGTATATGTGTCTATATGGATGAAAGTTGTGATTGACGACTCTCTTAATGATTTTTTTTTTCTGTCCTCACTTCTTTTTCTTTATTTTCTCCTTTCTCCTCCCTTTTCCACTGCCTCTCATTGTGCAGGTTCTGGGGCTGCTGGTATGGACACTCATCGCTGGAACTGAGTACTTCCGGGTCCCTGCCTTTGGCTGGGTCATGTTTGTAGCTGTATTTTACTGGGTGCTCACCGTCTTCTTCCTCATCCTCTACATAACAATGACCTACACCAGGATTCCCCAGGTTCCCTGGACAACCGTGGTAAGAAAACCAGGGGCGTTCTTCTTGTCCTTTGCCCACAGGGTAGGGTGGAATTTAGTCCTCTGGTCAATTCTGCATTTTACTATAAGCAGCCGGAAGGAAAGAACCTAGCTGCCTTTTCAGTACTTTTCTTTAAAATCTCCTCTGCCTGGGCCGGCCGAATGGCGCAGTGGTTAAGAGCTGGCTTGGGATGCCAGCAGCCCCGGTTCGGATCCCACATGAGGGCCAGTGACACTGCCCTCAAAAAATAAATAAATAAATTAATTAATTAATTAATTAAATCTCCTCTGCCAAATATCCAGTTTCATAGAAGCTGGCAAGTTTTGCCTTCCACAGAACACTAGAACACAGCTTGGCCAACTTCTTTGCCATTCTATCACAAGGATCACCATTTCTCCAGGTTCCAATAATACAGTCCTCATTTCCATCTGAGACCTCATCAGAACGGCCTTTAACACCCATATTTTTTACCAATATTCTGTTCATGATGATTTATTTATTTTCTAAGAAGGTGGAAGCTTTCACTCCAACTTTCCTTTTTTCTTTCTCAGCCCTCACCAGAATCGCTGTTAGTGTCCATATTTCTAGTAGGCACCTCTACTCTTTATCTGGTCCCAAAGCCATTCCATAGTTTTTGATATTGATAACAGTGGCACTCCACCCGATTCCAAAATCAATCTAACCCACCCTTGATACCAAATTCTGTATTAGTCAGGGTTTGCTAGAGAAGAAAAGGCAATAGGACATATATAAAGAGATTTCTTGTAAGGAATTGGGTCATGTGACTCGAGGCTGCCAAGTCCCAAGATCCACAGCCAACAAGCTGGAGACCAGGAGAGCCAATGGTGTAGCTCCAGTCTGAGTCCAAAGGCCTGAAAACTAGGACAGCTGATCATATAAGTAAATTCTAGTCCAAAAACTAGAAGGCTCAAGACCCAAGAAGACCGAATGTTTCCTTTCAAGTTCGAAAGCAGGAAGAAAGATTGATGTCCCAGCTCGAAGCAGTCAGGCAGGAGCAGTTCCCTCTAGCTCCCAGGAGGGTCTGCCTTTTTGTTCTATTCAGACTTTTAACCAATTAGATGAGATAAACCATCAGGGCCCCCAGTGGGGTGATATATGGGAGGAGAATGTCCCTACCTCCTAGTTATCTCTCTTATCACCCTCTTCCCCACTCCTTTCCAGGAGAAATAGAGGAGTTTCTCATTTCCTTAGAAAAATGGATCCGGCCACACTTAATAAGAGACAGAGTTTGGGCCAGCCGAGTGGCACGGTGGCTAAGTGCTGGCTTGGGAAGCCAGCGGCCCCGGTTCGGGTCCCACATATGAGGGCTAGTGACACTGCCCTCAAAAAAAAAGAAAAAAAGAAGAAGAAGGGACAGGGTCATATACTCAGGGAGTTCACAAGTCATATTTTCAGCCATCATTCTCCCCATTTTCTCTCTGGTGCCTTCACCCACACAGCCAAGTAGGCCAGACACAGGACTTGTGTCAGGGCATTCTTCCCAGGTTGGGTTCTCTTTGAATGTCCTCTCATTCACCTTGATCCCTTGTGTGGGTTGCTGAACATGCCTGGGTGCCCAAAAACACATGTTCAAATATGTTCGTTACAGTGGTGTTTATAATCTTGGAAACACTAAGAACATCAAAGTGCCTGTCGATAGGGGGAAGTTAGACTATGAGGTATTAATGCCATGACAAGAAACAAGGTCAGTCTGTTTAGACTGACATGAGAGATGCCCTTGGCATCTTTTTAAGTGGAGGGGGACGAACCCCACTTATAACTCTCTGGCTCCATTTGTATAAAAGTGAGTGTTTGCCTGTACCCCAGAGGACGGGGTTGAGGTGGAAAAGGAGACACTGACTTTGTACTCTGGATTGTTCTGTTTGGACTGGATTTTGTTTAGCTACCATGAATATGCATGACCTTTTAATTTTTTTAAGTATTTTAATGTTTCAAAAGTAAAATACATGGCTAGTTTACTGAAGAAAAATAAGTTAACCCCCTACCTGAAAAAGAATACAAAATAAAAACTAAACTCTTCCACTCCTCAGAGGTAACTACATTTAACTGTTCCTGCATTTTAAGAAAAGATGAGGAGCCCTTTACTTGGCAAATAGCAAATGTGCCAAACTCTTAATGTGCAATTTAAGAAAAACAAAAGTAGGGCGAGCCAAGTGGCGCATTGGTTAAGAGCTGGTTTGGGATGCCAGCAGCCCTGGTTCGGATCCCACATATGAGGGCCAGTGACACTGCCCTCTACAGCTAAGATGGTGAACAGCTGGGCTGCTGTGAGGCCCCGATATGGCATAGCTGCAGCCCGTGCTCAGTGGGCTGCCATAGGCTACAGTGAGTGGCCAACAGCCAGCGTGAGCTGCCAAGAGCCACTGTGAGCGGCTGTCCAGAGGCTGGCGACCTATCTGCCTCACCCGAGAAGAGCACAATGATGATACCAACATGGGCCAGTGAAGCAATGTCCTCCACAACTAGACTGAAGAACAAAAGGACAGCAACTTGTCTGTTCCATTTCCCCAGTTCCCCAATGCTGTTCCCCTCCCCCAATTCCCCAATAAAATCTTTAAAAAAATAGATTTTTAAAATATGCACCAATGTGTTTCTGGACCAAAAAAAAAAACAGAACCAACAAGCATACTGAGTCATCGAGAGAAACCAAGGCTTTCTGGGGACACATTTCTAATGGCAAATGAGCATCATATGTGGTCTGAACCCTGGGGATATCCCCTCTCTTAAAAGTGAATTGCCTTAACTCAGGAACAATATGAGCAAAGTGTAGAGTTGGTAACGGATATACAAGCCATCTCAGAATGCTGGAGTCTGAATCTGGAAAATTCTATGTGCCTTTTTTTCTCGGAGAAGAAAAAGATACTGTCTCCTCCCCTTTTCCCTATATTAGTATATAGTCTCTCTGTATTACTGAGGGATAGATGTCAGACTGTAGGAGCCTACTGTTTGAGAGTCACCCCTCCTCCTACCTGTATGAAGCATTGATTTTGCCCCACCCTACGCCTCACCCTTGTTCAGATAGCAGTAAACTTTGGTTTCTTAGAATTTAAATAATATTGAAAACCGGGCGGCCAAGTGGCATGGTGGTTAAGCACTGGCTTGGGAAGCCAGCGACCCCGGTTCAGGTACCACATATGAGGGCCGGTGACACTGCCCTAAAAATAAATAAAATAAAAAAAAATATTGAAAACCAAATACCTACCTGGATTTATGTATATCCCTTCACTAAGAATAGGAAACAATAAGCTGAAGCTAAGGGTGAGATTAGTTCCCAAAGGGGGTTCTATTAATATATATAATAAGCTCCTTTGATTTTTAGGAACTTGCAGGGTCTTGAGCTCATTTAAATACCCTTTCCTGCCTAGAGCCAGGGATTAGAAAATTGGCTGGGCCAGCTTTGAGAAAAGCTCACCCTCAGCTCTGTGTCAGGGTCGGGTGCTAACAGGGTGCATCCGCTGCCGGGGAGCGTGGGCTGAGGCAGACGGATCTCACTGTGGCCCCGTCTGCAGTCTTCCTTCCTTAGCCAGTATGTCACCATGGATGAAACAAGGATCAAGAGCAAAATGAAGGAGAGAAAGGGGTAGTGTGCATGCAGCCTGGGTGACTTGGGGGAGAAGGAGGGGTGTCTGAGTATAAGCTGGTGTAAAACCCTCTCCTCCCCGACACCGATGATCTGCCTTCTCACAGCCCTTGTCGCCTGCCCTCCAAGTGTCCAGATGGGCTCCTTTCTACACTCGGGGTGTAGTTCTGGCCACTTCTGAAGTTTGGAGATGCCCAGACCTTCCTACACTCCCTGAACACGCCATCCTCTGTTTTCCCCCAGGGTCTGTGCTTTAATGGCAGTGCCTTCGTCTTATACCTCTCGGCCGCTATTGTGGATGCATCTTCCGTCTCCCCGGAGAGGGACAGCCACAACTTCAACAGCTGGGCTGCCTCATCGGTGAGTGAACCCTACCCCCTGATCTCCTCCATCCTCCCTGGGGATCAGGAGGAGGACAGAGTTCTCTGTGTGTGTGGGGGGGGGGGGCGGGGGAAACACCACCCCTAGTAGTGACACGTTGGCAATTAGTTTGTTGGTTTGAAAACATCATAAATGGTGAGGCCTCCTGATAACCTGAAGTGCAAAGAGGCTGAAGGACTCTGCTTAAGTGCAAGCCAGATGGCTTGAACAAAATAAGTATTTGAGAGAGGAAAATATTTGAGGCATTCTAAGAATAATTACCTCCTACAGTTTGAGTGGGGAGAGAGTTCCAGAAAATGAGCACACTATGATTCTATTTTGTTTTGTTTTAGTAAGTAGAAATATTTGTTTATGCATTGGGAATGTTTATAAAATATATACACCAACCAGAGGTTCTTTCCAGGACTGTGAATGAACGATGAGCGTGGAATGAGGGGATTCTACTTTTTAATTTATGTTCTTCTGTTGTGTTTGCATTTTTAAGCCATAAGCATGTGTTGTTTTTCTAATTTAGAAAACTAATTTTAAAAGTTTCTCTGATATTGGCCTTAAAATAGTCCATCTGCAGAAGTGTGTGTGTGTAGGAAGGGGTAGGGGGGGTGGGGGGGAGCAGCTGGACAGGATAATGTTAAAGCTGACTGATGGTGATACATGGGTTTTTGTTATGTTCTTTCCTTATATTTCAAAATCTCTATTTAAGGTAGCATGCATTGGTACACACAAGATTAAAAATCACAAGCTTTGGCAGCACTGGGCTCAAGTCAACACATAGCAAGAATAGCTGGACCTGGGCAGTGGTTGCCCCATAAGAGGGGCCTGCATTTTCCCCTTTACCATTCACACCACACCCTCCAGATGGGCTCATCACTTCCTCCTGCCCACTCAATTCATTTCTGTTAACTGATCCTGTGGCAATCTGAGGTTCAGCCCTGGTCTAAAATTGCCCATACAGTGGTTTCCCCCATTATCCGTGGTTTTGCTTTCTGTAGCTGCAGTTACCTGCAGTCAACCAATGTCCAAAAATATTACATGGAAAATTCCAGAAATAAACAATTCATAAGTTTGAAATGGCACACCCCTTTGAGTACCATGATGAAATTTTGCACCGTCCTACTCCATCCTGTCCAGGACTCAAATCATCCCTTTGTCTAGCATCTCCACACTGTATAGGCTCCAACCCATTAGTCACTTAGTACCCTTCACAGTTATCAGATAGGTCATCTGAGAGAGAGACTGCATTCACATAACTTATTACTGTATATTGTTATAATTGTTCTATTTTATTATTAGTTATGATTGTTAACATATTTTTTGTGGGAAACGAGTAAACTCGTCATATAGCTTTTTATGCCTGCTTACAAAGTGTTAATTGCTATCTGTGTCTAATTTATAAATTAAACTTCATCATAGGTATATATACGTAGGAAAAAACAGTATATATATATAGGGTTCGTACTGTCCATGGGTTCAGGCATCCACTGGGAACCTTGGACTGTATCCCCTGCAGTTAAAGAGGGATGATTACTGTACTAAATTAGAAATACATGTGCTTTTCTCAGATGCACACCACTATATTCACCCCTAAGCAAGCACTCGGGGGTTATTTGAGCAAAACTACAGGCTTTCCAGATATGTTCCAAAAAGAAAAACAGCATAGTCAGAAATCATTTTAAAAGGAAAGTAATTCAACCAGTAACACAGTTTTAGATGAGAAAGCCTGGAGTCAAAGGACGCTGTGAGTGCATGACTCAATGGAGGTGAAATGATAACTTTTGCTAATTAGAATGTGCCCTAAATGCTCTTTCTATCATGCTTTGTTTTCTCCAGTTCTTTGCCTTCCTGGTCACCATCTGCTACGCCGGAAACACATATTTCAGTTTTATAGCTTGGAGATCCAGGACCGTACAGTGATTTGCCATTTTGAGAATAAGAAAAGGGAACAAAAGGAAGACTCTCACTGTAAAAACAGCTGTAGGTATAATGTATATTTCCAGAGAATTGTATTTAACTAATGTTTTTATATACTTAGTTAAATGTTGCTCCCCGTGGTTTGTTACAATTAAACTGGATACTTATTTGCAAAGTGCTCTAGCTTATAATGAGCTCTTAAAGATCTTGTTGGTGTCTTCATAGACCTTATTTTCTTAGATAATGTATAAATAGATAAATTGCTAATATTAAGAATGTGTCAAGTTTGTAAACCTAACTTTTAAAATGCCACATTTTTGTTTTTTGATTAAATGTTTCAAAATCCTGGGTCATGTGAAACCTGATTTGAGAAAGGAGACATATGGCTGAAGGCCAAGGTTGGATGCTGTGGGGAATCTTCATCCTCCCAGGGCTGCCCAGGTCCAATATTTCCAGGAGACACCTGTTCACAGCCACCAGGCCAGGGTGGAGGAGAGACCCATCTCCCCAAGATTCTGTCCATGATTCTCACGTGCTAACCACTTGGGACAGAGAGCATCTAATGAGACACTGGCTTTGGAGCTTGGTAATGAGCTCGCCTTAAATGGTGCTATTAAGTCCAGAGACTGATGTGCTAGTGGTATTTTCTTCCAATACATATTAAAAATCAGCCTATAACCATTGAAAGGATAAATGCTTGCATGTACCTTAAAATCATCTTGCTGACCACAGTGATGTGTATACCATATTTTGTGGAAAATACCCCACCAAAAGTTCTCAAATCTCCAATCTCCAGCACTAATATTTTATAACGTCATTATTAGATATAATCAGACACTGGGAAGAAGCCCAGGCAGCAAGGCAGATGTGCACCAAGAGGAAGTGTTTTTAGGCAGGACGGTTCTTGCTGCTGTGGCAGTGTACCTTGGGTGATTTTTCAACCTGAGCTTCCTTTGAAAAACAAAAAACCACAGAAACGTTGATATAGTTGATGACAATGAAGACAGTTTCAGCCCGGCACTCAGAAGACATGACCTGTGACCTCTGCTCTTCTGTTTCACAGTGTGGTTTCTTTGTTGTTTTTTTTGTTTGTGTGGGTCTTCCTGTTTATCTAATTCCTTATCCAAGCTCTGTTTACCCCTACATGGGAGAGGTGGTATTTCTTCAGTGCCTAATACGCACCCCAGACCTTTGAAAGAAACAATGAAGAATGTTCTTGTGTTGTGGGTCCAAACAGGTAGTGGGGGGAAGGTGGGTACCAAGAATGAGAGGTGGTGTAGGGTACAGATGTGTGGGAGTGGGTGGTGTTGGGGGGCACAGGAGGCCACTCCTGAGTCCAACATTTAACAGGCAATGAAGGTTGAGCTTTAGCAACACAGATCTGCAAATGATCCAGGCTGCTACCTTTCTGGAGCTGTATTTCCAGTCACCATGCAGATAGCTTTGGCCTCACTCATCGTGCAAAAAAAGCTAAAATAACTAGTCAGTTTGTGTGCTCTCTCTGTCCATCACTCCCTCTCATCCTCACAGAGGTATATTCCTCTCCCATGTACTCTGTGGGTACTTTATATTGCAATCAAGGCTCCATAAAAGGCGGAAAAACTGTAACCTACAGAGATCTATATGTGGAAACAGTCATAAAGAAAGAAGCCTGCTTTTATATCTGTCTGCTGTCTCTCTACCCTCCCCACTTCTCACCTCCCCCCCGTGTGTGTGTGTGTGTGTGTGTGTGTGTGTGTGTGTGTGTGTGTTATATGCATGCACATGCATGATTTCTGTAATCGTGGCTGCATTAATAGGAAGTAACTTCTGGGGTGAAAAGTTCCATAAACCACTTTGAAATATCTTCCAAATAGATTACAACTGTAGGTCTTCCTTGCACTGATTGCAGCAACCATACCTATTTTAAGAGGACAATGACTTGTTTGTGTCCATGCAGCAGGCACTTGCTGTCTTGTCTTTATTTGTGGTTTTTCAGGAGCATGACCCTTTGTGTTGCCCTGAGAGTTCCCCAAAAAACAGCATTTATTTTTTAACTGAAAGGAAATTATTATTTCCTCTTTTGAATACTGAATGAGTTTGTTCATGAATACTTTTTAAGCGTGGGTTTTTAGACAACAAAATGAGTCTCCATGGTTCAGATGAAGCTAGAAGTTCTGAACTGGGTTTCCTTAATTTTTCTCTTAAGAAAGAAGAAACTAGCAAAACAAAGCCACATGCTGCACAGCCAACATAACAAGAAGAATACATTTCTAAGGTTTAAAAAACTATTACTACAGGGATAGTATACAGTCCGTTGACACTCTTCTTTGATAGAGCTGGGTAGGTTTTTTTTTAAAAGGATTTTTTTTCTTAAACTTTATTGGGGAACAGTGTGTTTTTTCCAGGTCCCATCAGTTCCAAGTTAAGTCATTGTCTTCAATCTAGTTGTGGAGAGCTCAAGCTCACTGGCCCATGTAGGAACTGAACCAGCAACCCCGGCATTAAGAGCCTGTGCTCAAACCACCTGAGCCAACTGGCCGCCCCGAGCTGGGTAGGTTTTTAATTTGATGTATTTACCCACTCATGGCAAATCAATGAAAGGCTTCAGGCAATTCATCTCTCTCCATCGCTATTTCCAACTCAGCCCCAAAAGATAAATATTTGGCCAATATTTCAGAACTATGAGGGAAACTAGAGACAACAATGTTCAATATCAATTATTTTTGTACATTTTAAATTGCTCCCTTCATAGGAAAATCCCTTAAGGGTATATGAGCACATTAAAGATTTTAGATACATAAAGTATCTCTGTGGAGAGCACAATTAAAAATGCTCACTGAAGATACAGCCTTGGGTAGAAAATCAATTTAAAATTCATGGTTCTGTCGCCTAGATGACTATTGTTTTGGTTGAAAAGATGGTTTTTCACAGAAAAAAAATAATCTAGGCATAGAAGGCTAGGTGTGTATACATACTGAAAGGTGGCTACTTAACACATTTTTTGCGGGAAACGAGTAAACTCATCATATAGTTCAAATGCCCGCTTACAAAGTGTTAAGAAGCATTTGTTAACTTGTCACATAAAAATTCTGGCAAATGTCCTGCCAAATGTGAACTGTAAGCAGACAGCTGTGAAGAAAGGTAAGATAACTGTCAGTGTTGAGGACTTAGGACAGCAGGGAAGATTAGAGTATATATTGTTACGAGTTAGGAAGGCGTGTTTTGAGAAAACTTCCATGTCAATGGCAGATTTCTAGAATATTCAGAATAACTAAATCCAGAATGCATCAGATCTTGTCCCTTCCTCCCCCATCTCTGCTCCCTCTTCTTGTTATCTAACTACCCTAGTTTTTTATTCAGTATCCACACCACCCACTTAGGCCCCAGCTACTTGGAGGAAGCTAACTCCACTGCCACTCTAGGAAAGGAGTGTGTGGTTCTGTCTAAGCTAGTTCCACCCTCACCACATTGATTGTTTCAGGGATGGGTAAGTGACTGCAGGCTTGCTCTGGAGTTCTGAGGAAATGTGAGGTAGAAAGTTGCTGGAAAATGTGTTGTGACCACAAGGGGGAGCCAGTCGTAGGATGAAGGCGACTGGAAGGAAAAGCAAAAAGATGAAAAGAAACTTCTTGGTGGTTGATCATTGAGACACTGAATCATTTCAGCCCATACTGCTGGCTTAGTCTGGACTTTACAATGACAGGAGCAATTTTACCCACTTTGTTTAAACTAATTTCTGTTACTTGCAACAGTATGTATCCTAACCAATGGCAAGTGGGTTTCCAGCGAAGGCATAAAATCTTGGTTCTGATTCACTTTCTTTTTTTTTTTAAAGATTTTATTGGGGAATTGGGGGAGGGGAAACAGCGTTGGGCAACCGGGGAAGGGGAACAGACAAGTTGCTGTCCTTTTGTTCTTCAGTCTGGTTGTGGAGGACATTGCTTCACTGGCCCATGTTGGTATCGTTATTGCGCCCTTCCCAGATGAAGCAGATTGGTCACCAGCCTCTGAACGGCCACTCATAGCGGCTCTTGGCAGCTCACACTGGCTGCCAGCCGCTCACGCTGGCTGCTGGCCACTCGCTGTAGCCTATGGCAACCCACTGCAGCAGGGACTGCAGCTATGCCGTCCCAGGGCCTCACAGCAGCCCAGCTCCAGGTGGAGCTGTTATTCACCTTCTTAGCTGTAGAGGGCAGTGTCACTGGCCCACTATGTGGGATTTGAAACAGGGCCGGTGGCATCCCAAGCCAGCTCTTAACCAACGTGCCACTCAGCTGGCCCTGATTCACTTTCTAATAAGGCCCTGGGTAGATGTCAGTAATGATGGGATAAGTCAACTTTAGCACCAGGGCTCTTTAGCAATAAAAGGGTAGAAAAAGGAAAATTTGAAAATCCCCTTGAGAGTGACTGAAGCCTTTCCCCAGGCTCTTGTTTAAGGATGGTGATCGCATGGGAAGTTCCTAGAAAGACAAACAACAGGAAGGATGGGTTCTCAAAGGAGTTTTCATGTCCTGACTTTTGTCGTTGTCATAGGAAAGCTGAGTGTAAAGGAGAAAACATGAAAATCAGGTCTCTAGTGAGAACTCCCCCTTGTTGTACCTCAAAGACAGTCACTCTTGAGAAGTGGCTTTGCTCTTTGGGAAGAATATGGACCCTATAAGAGTGAGGATTATGGAGCCGGCCAAGTGGCGTGGTGGTTAAGCGCTGGCTTGGGAATCCAGCAGCCCCGGTTCAGGTCCCACATATGAGGGCCAGTGACACTGCCCTCAAAAAAAAAAAAAAAAAAGAGTGAGGATTAGACCTAAACAAAAAAACAAAAACAAAGGTGGCACTTTTTTTTATTTTTCCAAATTAAAACTAGAGTGAGATGCTATGTCACACCGTCTACCTCTAGAATGGCTAAAATTGAAAAGACTGCAATACCAAGTGTTGGCCAGGTTGTGGAGCAGCTGAAATTCTCACACATTACTGGTGGGACTGTCAGATGTTACAATTTACATAAACAAGTTCATGTTTAATAAAGTTAAATATAGATTTATAATATGACCCAGTCATTCCATTCCTAGATACTTACCCAAGAGAAATATGTCCACAAAAAGACTTACGCAAGAGTATGCATAGCAGCTGTATTCATAATGGGCCAAAAATGGAAACAACCCAAATGCCTATCACAGGTGATGAAACAACCTTATACAATGGAATACTACTGGAAATAAAAGGAGCCAACTGTGGATACGTGCCAACAATGGGAATGAATCACCAAAATAGTATATTGAATGAAACAAGCCAGGCAAAAAAACTATACTATGTGATTCTATTTATATGAAATTCAAGCAAAGGCGAAACAATTCTATAGTGACAGGAAGTTGATCAGTGGTTTCCTGAGGTTTGAGGCAGAAGGGATTGGCTAGAAAGGGGCATAGAGAGTGTTCTGAGGTGATGGAAATATTCTACATTTTGATTGTGGTCAGGGTCGCATGTGCGTATACATTTGTCAAACTTCACAAACTGCTTACTTAAAATGGGTACATTTTATTTCATGTAAATTACACCTTGATAAAGTTGATTTTACAAGAAAACAAAGATGGGGTGTTTTTAAATGATCACTGTAGCCCTCGTCCCATCTGCTGTGCTGTCAGATCGTTTATTGTCATTGGTCTTCCACCTGGCTTGTGATCTTTCGGAGAACTGAGATGGTGGGTTTTCATCTCCGTCTTCCCTCTGGAGCTCAGCACTGCATGCGGAGCATCGTATGTGTTCAATAAACATTTTGCCGCGGGGAAGACCCTGGGACGTTAATGAAGACTCCCAGAAGATCTTGAAGGATTAGCAAGTTAGAAGACGAGGAAGATGAGGTAAACCCATAGAGGGCAAGCCTGAGTTTGGCAGTGAAACCAGTGCTGTCCTAATGCGAGCTTGCGGAGGACACGCGGCAGGGACATCTGGGTGAGTAAGGGCTCCGGAGGAGGACCTGCAGGTGAAAAGCTGAGTCTGTGGATCCATTGATGGCGCTTGAAAATAGATGGTCAGAAAAGTGCTTAATAAATGAGAACTAACAGGCGGTTAGTGGCTAGGTGTCTGAACACGACTAGCTGATTGGTTCCTAGAGCATGTCAATGACCAGGTGCCCTTCACAACTCCAACCACATAATGATACAGTATTAGGCTGAGCTGTATGAAATTGCCAATACTTGATTCTTTGACCTACAAAAATGGCAATTTCATATAATTCACCCGACAATTTTATACTTGACAAGTTGCTTTCATACATGATGTCAGTCGATCCTCAAAACATCTTTGCCTTAGATGAAGCAGGCATCCACAGCCCCATTTGTCTAATGAGGACAACTGAGACTTCCTTAAGTGGTAAGTGACTTGCCCAACGTTACCCAGTGAGACATGAGACTAGCTTGGGCTGACACAGAGGTCTTCACACCTGGTTCCTCTGCCTAGGTGACTGAAAACATCTGTGAGGGAAGGAACCAAGTAAAAACTATATAGGGTGTGGAGATAAAGTGGTCCAACATTTCCAGAAATCGATTTGGCAGTATATATGAAGAGCCTTAAAACTTTTCATTACCAGACGGTGTCTACAGGCATTCGGAATGGTCTAGCATTTGACATACCGTCAGAGGCTGTCCTACAATACAGCCTCTAACAAAACTAGGCTGCCCCAAACCCTAGTAATAAAATTGTTTACTTTTATACCACGAAGTTTGGGGAAACACCAAAATCTGCATGTGGCATGTGCCCAGGCCAACTTCACGGATTTGGGGCTGTGAGAGCTAAAGTTCTAATGAGGTTTCTAAAATGAAAAAACACATCAGCAGGGCCTGTGATGGAGCCATGTGTGTGCTAAATGTGTCTGTGACAGGATCAAGCGTGCTTTCCTGATCAAAGAGCAGAAAATCGTGAAAGTGTTGAAGGCACAAGCACAGAGTCCAGAAAGCTAAATTAGAAAATGAAGATTTTTCTGAGTAATAACAAAAGGCTAAAAAAAAATACTCATTACCTTGGACTTGGGGATACCTCTCTCAGGAATCTAAAATTCATGTGCAAAAATATCAACCCTGGTCTTATGTATAATGGGGGGAGGGAAGGGAAACTGGGTCAGCTTAAAACCCTCACAGTAAGAGAATGCTTAAATTAAGTAAATCTATTAACAAGCCTTCAGAAACTAATGCACTACAACGTACCCCCTCCCAAGTTTATTCAGAATCAGAATTGGTTGGCACCATCATTAATGATTTAACTTTCTATTTTGAACGCACTTCTCAAGCTGTGCCGAACCGTGGTTGCAAAAGTGGTGATTAAATTGATGATCAGTTGTTCAAGTGCTATCTTCCTAAAAATGTATACTGGAGAAAAATAAGTTGTACACACACACACACACCAATGTTGCCACTAAAAACTGAGGAATTTTTTTTTTTTTTTTTTAATCTGAGCCATCCTGCCACCTGTTGGCAGCTCAACGGCAACTCAGCTCGGGCTGGCGTCAAACTGCCGTTGCTCAGAGCTCAGCTCGCACTCTTGAGTGAGCTCTTAACCAACTGAGCCACTCGGCCGGCCCTGAGGAATTTTTAATAAATATTTTTGGTGTAACTTGGAGCTTACAAAAGGTAGAGCAAGCCCAGTTGTAAAGAATGATGAGATAATGGGGATGATTTTTCTTTTCTTTGTTTTTCTACAATGAGCAGGAAATAATTCATGATCACGAAATAACAAACATTTTTAAATAAAAGACCAGAGAAGGCAATGGTTTCAGCAGGTTGCAAAACCCAAGATCTGCACTATTAGTGGAAAAATTCATATCTTCAAGTCCCCTTATAAAGGTAGACAGGTGACCAGAGCCGTTGCATGAAAACCATTCAGTGGACTATACCCATTGCTTTGTCTCCCTTTGAAGGGAAGTGTAGTCATATTTGGCTATCATTTATATCTCATTTATGAAAGATTTTATGGATAAAGTAGAAAAAAGAGCCTCCTCTCCTCTCCTGCCCTCTTCTCCACCCCCTCCTTTTCCTTTCCTGTCCCTTCCCCCTCCATAACGTCATAAAAGGAAAACTGATTCTGGGAGAAAACATTAGCACAAAAAACTATTCCTTATATTTGTATGTTGCTTTATTACATTTCTTAACATTTTCAAATATATTTCTGTGTGAACTTCAAAGACTAGTGGTATCAGCCCATTTCATAAATAGGAACACTGAGGTCTAGACAGCCTCACTGGTGGGCAGTCTGGCAGCCAAAGCCCCCCATCTCCTTATTTGAAAGGTCAAGCAAACCAATCCAGGACCTTTATGCAGACCCCTGTCCCACTGCTTAAGAAATTAGGGTGCCCTCCCCTTGTCCCACCCTTTCTAGATATACAGCTCCAAAGGTAAGCAATCATCAGCAAGCTACAGCCACTGAGAGCATTCACAAAGCACATTGTCTATGGGGAGCCTCTAATCTGTTTGAGGAATGTGGCAAACACAGGAAATAATCAGAAAATGAGAGAAAACAGTCGAAGGCCAGGCTTCACTGCTTCACTGCCTGATCCATCAAATGTGACCATGCTCTCATTGGTAACACCGGGACCTTCTCTCCTTGACAATCATATTGGAGCAAACATCAGACAGTGTCAGTCTACTAAATAACAATCCACCAGAGGGTGAAGCTCTTTCAGTTACTCAGATTGCCTGAAACCCTATTACATATCCAAAGTCTTTTATTTCACCCTTAGAGATGGCTATAGAAACAGCTGCCCACTGGGGGTCCCTCAGCCTCCAGGTAGTGAAGCCTTGTCATTCAAATACATAAGAAGTAAGGAATAATGACTTTTTAAAAGGTAGCATTTATTACCATGTGTCAAACACTTTGAGGCAGAAACATCATCCCATTCATGTCTCTAGTTGTCCTAAAGGTCAGTTGCCCTAAAGCTCCGCTTTACATATGAGGAAATGGAAGCTCAGAGAAGACTGGTAACTTGCCCAAGGACACATGTCAAGCAGGTGATGGAACCACAGGAGCCAACCAGGCTTGTGGTGCCAGAGCCCAGCCCCTCAGCCACACAGCAAAGCAGCAGAGACAAAGGTTTCAGGGTCTCCTCCGGCACCAAGGCCCAGGTTCCCTGTTGGCCCTCAGCAGTGAGCGCACACACTATCTCCATCTGCAGGGCCTCACTCACGCTGTTCTGTTCACCCGCAGTCCCTCTCATGGCCATCCAACCTCACGGCCTCCGCCTTCTCTCTAGGTGCCCTTTGGCTTCTGCTGCCTCTGTGTGCCAACTGCTAACCCTTCCGGGTGCCTCCCAGTCAGACTTATGAGGGAGGATCTGACGGGCCCGTGGGGTAAAGCTCTCAGGTCACTCCAAGTGCCACTGGCCAACTCTGATGGGCTGCTCCTGGCTCACAGGCCATACTGGTCCAATTGGATGTGCTCATGAGGTGGGGACACCTGGCCAGTGTTCCTCAGAAGTGTCTGGGAGTGTGGCTGGGTCTCAGAGCTTGATAAACTTCAAAAAACTCACTGGGAGAGGAGTAAAAGACAGGCACTGGAAGAGTTATGGAGACCTGGTGTTTTTGCCTTCCTGTCTTAGCTTGGGCTGCCATAACAAACAAAATATCATATCCTGGGTGTCTTAAATGACAGAAGTTTATTTTTTCATAGTCCTGAACCTTGGGAAGCCCACGATCAAAGTGCCAGCCAAGTAAGTTTGTAGTGAGAAGTCTCTTCCTGCTTTGCAGAGAGCTGCCCTCTTACTGTATCCTCACATGGCAGAGAGAGGGAGAGAGGGAGATAGATATCTGGTGTCTCTTATAAGGACACTAATGCCATTATGAGGGCTCCACCTTCATGACCTTATCTAACCCTAATTACCATCTCCAAATATCATCACATTGGAGGATAGAGCCTCAACATATGAATTTGGAGGGGGGATACATTCAGTCCACAACACTACCAAATATTCATTTCCCTTTCTGAACCTGTGCCCTGGTTTTCCTTGGGAGAATCATCCCTCCCTGACTCAGTTCCTGTGGTTCTAGGGAACTACCCGCCCCAGCTCCAGGCTCAGGTGGAACTTGGCCTGTCCAGTAAAAGGGTTCCATCCCTCTGGATATAGTGATTGGTTGAAAGATGGAGCCATGACCCCTACCTGGACAAGTGAGAGGGTCTGTTATGGACTGAATTATGCACCACCACCACCCCCAAATTCCTATGTTGAAACCCTAACCCCTGATAGGATGATATTTGGAGATAGGGCTTTTAGGGAGATAAGGTTAAATGAGACCATAAGGGTGGGGCCCTAATCCAATAGGACTTGTGTCCTTCTAAGGGACACCAGGTATTTCTGCCCACTCACAAAGGACAGTGAGAAGGTGGCTGTCTACAAACCAGGAAGAGAGGCTTCACCAGAAACCAACCCTGATGGCACCTTGACCTTGGACTTTTAGCCTCCAGAACTATGAGAAAATAAAGGCTGTTGTTTAAACCACCCAGTCCATGGTATTTTGTTAAAGCATCTTAAGCAGATTAATGCTGTGCCCAAACCATTGGGAAAAAGGTGCTTTTATAAAGAGGTGGGGTTACTATCTGGGGGAAAATATAAGCCAATGCTGCCATAAGTCATGAGAGGACCTGCCTGACCGTAAAGCAAACACAGAGGAGTGTGAAGCCAAGAAACAGAGGTCCTGACTGCCTGATTTGAGCACCTGGATCCAACCATGTCTGAAATAGGTTTCACATCTGCATACCACAGTTATATAAGCCAGTGAATTATTTTTGCTTGAGTTTAGTTTCTGTCACTTGCAGCCAAAAGCACTGTGGCTAATACAGAGTCAATTCTCATTTTATTTATTTATTTATGTATTTACTTAATTATTTATTTAAGATTTTATTGGGGAATTGGGAGAGGGGAACAGCATTGGGGAATCAGGGAAGGGGAACAGACAAGTTGCTGTTCCTTTTGTTCTTCAGTCTAGTTGTGGAGGACGTCGCTTCACTGGCCCATGTTAGTATTGTGATCATTGTGCTCTTCCCAGCTGAGGCAGTTGGTTGCCGGTCATTGATGGCTGCTCACAATGGCCCATGGCAACTCACGCCAGCTGCCAGCCACTCACGGCAGCCTACAGCAGCCCACCACAGCAGGGGCTGCAGCCTACACCTTCGCAGGGGAGCCCAGCACCAGGTGGAGCTGTTGTTCACCATCTTAGAAGCAGAGGGCGCGGCATCACTGGCCCTAATGTGGGATCCGAACAGGGGCCCTGCTGCTCAGAGCTGGTGTCCCAAGCCAACCCTTAACCAACACGCCACTCAGCCGGCCCTCAACTCTCATTTTATTATTTTTTTATTATATCTGACCAGATATATCATCATAATCATATTAGTGTAAATGAGGTGTGGTCAGACATGACACTCTAATTGAAGCCTTGGAACCTGTACCCCTCCAGGGTAGATGGATAGGGAAGAACTTGGAAATTCTTGAATTCTCACCAGCTACTAGAGACCACCCATTTGGCTTGTTCCTTCTTAAGAGTATGAACTCTTTAAAGGGGGTTATGGAGTCCTTTGCCCAAGCTCTTACTCCACTAAGGGGCAGCCCTTCACACCAAGAAAGCATCACACTAGTGTAGACATCTCTGTGTACTTGGCATCAAGTATGATCGGTAGAGTCTAGCTCTTACATGATCATGATAAAATGATTAACACAGAGTGACCATCACTAGTGATTATTTCCTATGCGCTGATGGCACAATGTCCAACAGCAATCAGAGAAACCCAGCAAAGTCTCAATTCTAGGAGGCTCAGGAAATGACTGGTTCTCAAACTCCAGCATGCATCTGAATCATGTGGGAGGTGAAGGGACAGCTTGTCAAAATGCAGATTGCTGAGCCTCACCCCAGAGTTTCTGATTCAGCAAGCCTGGGTGGGGCCCAAGAATTTGCATTTCCCATGACTTCTGGGTGCTTCTGGTCTGGAAGGCACACGTTGAAAATCACTGATTTAGAAGATTACTGGAGAATTGGATGACGTTTCCCCTCGGAGGGGGAGAAATTATCCAGTGCTCGTTTTTTTCTGCTTCCCAGAAGCCTTCACTTCAACAGACTCCCTGTCATGTGCACTGTGGGTTTTGCAGCTTGGGACAAGTGGAGCAAAAATGTACATCTACATGAAAAATGATCTGCAATGCCAACTTCATGCCTGGGGCACAGAGTTCATGGTATAGAACTCCTGCCTGCCTTATCGCACTGCGACAGCAGCCCTTAGGTGCAATTACTGTTGTTTTACAGAGAAAGAAATGGAGGCAGCAGGCACTGTGTCTGCTATCTTAGGAGAAGTCAGATATTGGAGGCAATTTTTGTTGTTGTTGTTCATGAAACTTAACAAATGTACACAAAAATAGAGAAAATAGTGTAATATCTCAACTTCGGGAATGACTGGTTATCAAATTTGACTGTGCACGAGAGTTGCCTGGGAGAGTTGTCAAAACAGAGGTTGCATGAGTATCTCCACATTCTAGAATAATCAAGACTGCTGCAGTGATGACTCTCTTCTGATGACAGGACAGCATTGGCCTCCAATCTCACAGAAATTTTTTTTATTGTCGTTATCTCCCAACGAAGTTACAAGTTTGGCCACAGGGACACTGCTCAAAAGAACACTGATAATAATTCTCATGGTGGTAGCCCTGTTTGGGCCTGTCTTCATTTTTAAAAATAATCCAGAAGGAGTGGAACATAGTATGTCCCTTGAGTAACTGACAGCTTCTAATAGAAGTCAACATATGCTCACCTTGTGACGCAGCAAGTCCATTCATAGGCATTTACCCCCAAAGAAATGAGAGTTTACGTCCACCAAAAAAATCTTACCAGCCATGCTCATCACGGCTTTATTTGGTGCAACAGGATGAGTCGCAAATGCAATGTGTTGGGTGAAAAGAAGCCAGATACAAATTCGATTATTCTGTATTATTTCAAGTATGTCAAGGCCAAGAACAGGCAAAAATAACCTATAGTGAAAAAAGGCAGAGTACCACGGTGACCTGAGGCGTAGGGGAGAAGGGTGCAGTGAGGGAAGGGAGAGAGAAGAAACACGAGGGAACTTTTTGGGGTATTGGCATGTTCTATTTGTTGATCTGGGTGGTGGTTACACAGGTGTAGACACAGAAAAGTTAACGGAGCTGAACACGGAAGGTTTGGGCATTTTAGTGTAAATTATAGTTCAATAAAGATGCTCTTTGCACACAATCCACACCCACACATCATCCCAGGAGGCTCAGAGCCAGCGGCCCACGGCGTCCGTTTTCCACCTCCCTCGCGTCCAACTTGCATCTCTGCGGGCGCTACCTTTCGGGAAAGTTTCGGGCCCAGGGTGGGGGCGGCCCCCGCAGGATGGGCTCCTCCCGCAGGATGGGCTCCTCCCGCAGGATGGGCTCCTCCCGCGTGGGCCGGCCCCGCCCCGGCCCCGCCCCGTCTGGCCCGCCCCGCCCCGTCTGGCCCCTCGGCCCCCGGCCGCCCGCCCCGGCCCCGCCCCGGCCCCGCCCCTCGGCCTCGCCCCGCCCCGTCAGGCCCCTCGGCCCCCGCCCCGCCCCGCGGCCCCGCCCCGCCCAGTCTGGCCCCCTCGGCCGCGGCCGCGGGGAGGCGGCCGGCGGGCAGGGGCCGCGCGATGTCGCACGGAGCCGGGCTCGTCCGCACCACGTGCACCAGCAGCGGCGGCAGCGCGTTCGGAGCCGGGGCCGGCGCGGGGCCGCGGGGCGCGAACGCCTCCGAGGGGCTGGTGGACCCCGTGTACCCCCGCACCCAAGGGGCCCTGCTGAAAGTGGCGCAGATGGTAAGGGAGGCCCCGGGAGCGGGGTCCCGGGAGGCGCTCTGCAGGCGGCTGGAGCGGGTCGGAGCCTCGAGCGGCGGGCGGGCGGGGCCGCGCAGGTCCGGCTGCGGCGAGCCTTCCTCCCGGGAAGGGGGCGCGCAGCCCCCGCCCTGCAGCCGGCCCCACCCCGGCCGCCCATCTCCAGGGCCCCAAGTTCTGCCCGCGCCCCCCAGCGGGGCCTCACCCGCCTCCTGATGGAAACCGCGGGCAGAAGTTCCGTTGCGGCTTCCTTCCTCTTCTCGGGGCCGCGCCGCTTCGACCCCGCGCCGGGGGCGCCCAGGCCGCGAAGCCCGACCTCCTCCCCCGCCCCGAGGCCTCCGCTGCGCTCCCGGCTCAGCGCGCACGGCTTCCCTGCTTGGGGCGCACAGGGACGAGGTCCGAAGGGCTCGCCTTCCAGGCTGGGGACCCTCGGGCAGCCACCCTGGTCCCCTGCCCTCTCCAGGTCCATGGGAGCAGGGCCCGGAGCTTAGGGGACCGTGGGAGGCGGCTGACCCATGGGGAAGGCCTGTGTTGCGGAGCCCGTCCTTATTGGCGCGGGGGGGGGGTCGCCTGAAGGAGGGTCGCCTGTGGAGCCAGGCGGGGTGCAGGGCTGGGCCCTGAGTCTGACCGACGCACAGCAGCGGGCTTCCACCAGGGCAGATGTTGCCCAGCCTGTTCTCATGTTCCCCATGCTTTTCTCCCTTCCTTTTTTTTCTTCAAGAATTTTAACCATCAACACTTTTCCCGTTAGTTCGACGTGTTTGCAAAGTGGATTGAACTGTTTGTGACTCTCCACTCATTGTATATAATGTTTCCAAGCAGGAATGGTGGGAGTGGGAGTGAAGGGGGTGGGGGAGGCGTTGTCTTGAAGAATTGTATGGGGGAAAAAAAGGAATGTGGGGATAGGAGCAAGGTCACAGCCCCAGAAGCTGGGGCCTGCTGTGGACCAGCCCCACGGCCTGGGCGCTGGGTGAGAGCTGCCCAGACACTCATAGCACCGTTATTCTGGTGTGTGGAGAGAGAGCTCTCATTTCCTGCTTGGGTCAGATCTTCAGGGAAGGGGACTGAGTTCCCTTTTCTCTAAGAAAGGTATCTAGATGGACCCCAAAATTAGGAAGTAGAGGCATGTTAGCGACGACTAACAGTAACAAAAGGAATTGTACTGGGCAGTGTTGGTTTCGAGCATCGCATTTTTTTTGGTTCAGGCTAAGAGATCTGATCAGCCAAACAGAGGGAACCAGCGTACCTCCCCTCCTTAAAAGATGGGTGGGGTGAGACAAGGCCTTACCTGAGCATTGGAAGACATACATGAGTCAAATGATGAGTTTGGTGAACTCATGAATTTGACTGATAAAGGTAATGGGGATGAGAAGGCTCCATGTTGGTCTGTGAGTTTGGTGGACAAAGACTGGAGAAGACAAACCATTTCATTTTAAGCTCCTCAACTAACCTCTCACCTGTGGTCTTGTAACAGGTTGCAGGTGACATTGATTGTTCCAAAAAAGAGAAAAAAGACTTAACGAGTTGCTTCTCTGTGCGCCCCTGCACAACCATGCCCAGGGTATTCTTACACCTTCTTCCTTCCCTAGGGGAACCCTCTGTGGCGGCCGGCTGGTCTGAGCAGATCCCCTGGGAGTGACGTTGCCCTTGCAGGGTGCTCATGTTGCAACAGAGGGACTATTTAGGACTGTCTACTTGGGCCTCTGATCTAACCCCTCCCCATTCTCCTCCTCTTTTCTGGGGCACCTGCTTAGGCATTTGATGTTTACTGTCTTCTCCGCTGGAAAATGCATAGCCATATTTACACATTGGGGGAGGGCAGAAGCAGCTAAAATGGTGCCACCTTTTTACTCAGGTACTCTGTGGGCCTCTCATTTTGACCATTGATATCTCACTCACATCCTGAATAGGCTAACCCTTCTGTCCTAGACTTCCCATAAAGTGTTTTCATCATGGTCTGATCAATGAACCTGTCAATATATAACTTAAGAAATCATTGAAAGGGCTATTCCTTTGGAGAATAGCTTCCTTTCATTGCTTTGGGCCTTTCCTGGGTCCACCACTACCAGAAAATGAGGTGAGAAAATAGGAAGAAAGTGAGTTTCTAAGTGAATGTTTGTACTGGACATATCATTTCAGTGAATCTTTATAATCCTGTGGCCTTGATGGTTTAGTTTCTTTGGTCTTCCTCTTTACAGATACAGTCACGTTTGTTGGCCTTACGGGACTTGAGATTTTTGTTGTTAATAGCTATATTTTTTGAACCCTACTATTGTTCTTGATAATGTGCTAGGAATTACATACTCTATACTATGTATGTGTCATTAAATATTTTTTAAGAACCCAGTGAAGTAACGGGTTTGACAAATGAGGAAACTGGTGGAAAGGTGGAACTACTAAAGCCACACAGCTGTCAACGCCCAGGCCTGACTGGCTCATATCCCCAGAAGACTGCACAGTTATTGCTTGTTAATAGACTCAGGGAAGTCAAGGCCACAGTGAGATACCACTTCCCACCCAATGGGATGGCAGCAATAAAAAGCACATAGTAACATGCGGCAAAGAGGCGGAAGGCCGCATAGCCCTCCCACACTGCCGGTGGGGATGTAAAATGGTGCAGCCACTTCGGCAAACAGTCTGGCAGTTTCTCAAACTGCGCAGCATAAAATTGCCATATGACCCAACCGTTCCACTCATAGGTATATACTCAAGAGAAATGAAAACCCATGTCCACATGAAAACATGTACATGAAGGTTCACAGTAGCATTATCCATAATAATAGCGAAAAAGAAGAAACAACCCGTTTACTGATGAATGGGTAAATAAAATGTGGCATAGCCACACAATAGTAGAATACTATTCAGCAGATAAAGAAAGGAAATCCCGATACATGCTACAACATGGACAAACCTTGAAAACATTACGCTAAATGAAAGGAGCCAGACACCAAAGGCCGCACAGTATATGATTCCACATATATTAAATGTCCAGAATAGGCAAATTTATAGAGACAGAAAGTGGATGAGTGGTTGCTTGGAGCTGGGGGATTTGGGAGTAATTGGGAGTGGCTGCTAATGGGTAGGGAGGTTCTTTTTGAAGTGATGAAAACATTCTAAAATTGTGGTGATGGTTGCACAACCCTATTAAAAACCATTTAACTGTACACTTTCAATGTCTGAATTGTAGTTCAATAAAGCAGTTAAAAAGAAGTAGATCTAGGGAAGAGTTTGGGTGTGTGGGGGCTACTCTGCATGAAGCTACTGGATGTGGGATGGCCACAGCTACACATCAGGACACTCCCTCGGTGCCCATCCGTGTCCACTACTAAAAAAAGGAATGTCCACCTGGAGCCTCAGAGAGTCTGAGCTGAAGGGCCAGGTCTCCTGACATCACCTGGGTACCTGAGGGGGGCCTGAGCTGGAAGGGATGCCCTGGGATCTGAAGGCGTCCAGATGCCCTTGTTTGTGGCCTGACCAGCACTCCTCATCAATCAGTTCATTTCCTCAGCCTACATTTAGGTGTGGCACATTTAATTCCATTTCTGCAGAAACATGGCTGTGACAAAGCCCTTGCACTCAGGAAGTCTGTGGTTCTACCGAGGAGATAGATAAGTACCAAAACTGCGTGGTCAGGGAGAGAAAAGCTCTGCCGGTTGCCCACATTAGGAGGAAGGATGGAGGCAAGACAAAGGTGATGTTTGAGTTGAAACTCGAGAGATGAATATGAGTTTGTCCAGTTGGGAGTACCCTGCTTAGCTTTCAAATGCCTTTATTCAGTATGGTTAAGACGGAGAGAAGTGATATGTTGGGGGAAGAAGGGAGGTAGGTGAAAAGGAAGAAGATATAGCAAGACCTGAGTCAATAGTTGTGCAATTCTTAACCTTCCTACCCCAGCACTTAGAGAGAGGCTTCATCCCATTTATTTGCGCATCCGCTATCTTCGTAACTCTGTGTGAAGCGCGTGGATTATAGCCATGAATAAGACAGACCCTTTTTGCCGGTGCAGAAAAACAGACCGTGACATTTGCAGAGCCATAATATGGAAGGAGAATCAGAATGTAGTTTCACAGGCAGCAAAGATGGAAACTGAAATGTCTTCCAGGGCCAGCCAAGTGGCGCGGTGGTTAAGCACTGGCTTGGGAAGCCAGCGGTCCCGGTTCGGGTCCCACATATGAGGGCCAGTGACACTGCCCTCAAAAAAAAAAACAAAAAACAAAACTAAGTATGCTGAAATGTCTTCCAGAAGGTTCACTTATTTATGCAGCAGGTATCTGAGCACCCACTGCATGCTAGGGCACTGTGGAGAGAAGAGTTAATAAGATGGATCAGCCCCTATCCTCTTCATACTGTAATAAGGAAAATAAACATTAATCAAATGATTATATAAATATACAATTATAAACTGTGATAAAGGCTATGAAAGAGAGGTATTCAGTATCTCTGTATATAGAGCATTAACTAGGGGGTCTGGCCTGTCTGGGAGGTAAGGAAGGGCTTTTTGGAGGAAGGGGTATTTGAGGATGAGGGAATAGCATTACCAGAAGAAGGAAAAGCACACACAATGGCTCAGAGTCTGGAGGAAGGAGTATTGCTATGGTTGGCGTGGAGGGAACAAGGATGGGAGTGGTGTGGGTGAGACTGGGGAAATATTCAGGGACCAGACCCCAAGGCCTGACAGTCATGGTGAGGGTGTGGCCCTTATTCTAAGAGCATCACAGAAGCATCATGCCACTATCAACCCGCCACTGAAACTGGCTCTCAACCTGCACTGCCCCTTTAGGGGTCCTTTTGGAACTTGGTGGAAACTCTTGGTTGTCACAGGGATTAGGATCACATTAGGTATACATTCTATTCATTTCAGAATAATAATGAGGGCATTACAAATACTTAATATCGTAAAGAGATGTTTTGTCTGACATAAGACGTAAGGAAGCTAGCCAGGCTGGGTGGACATGTGCGTCTTGAAAGAGAACACTAAGTTTTCTGGCATGAGAGACAATCCTAAAGACCCGCCAGGCCAGGGCAGTTATGGGCTACACATGGGGAATTCTCAGCCCAGTTCCCAAATGGAATTAGACTGTGGGCAATCTCAGCCTCTGGTCTAATTGTGAATAGACTGAGGAGTGGAGAATGACCCAGCGTAACCCAGAATGGTCCACCCCTCTATGTTCTGCTTGAGATCTGTGTAGCAGGGGGGCACCAGTTTGGTTCCCAAGTGCCCCCCAGCCCACCCATGTCCTATTTCCTGGAAGCTGGAGAGGTAGGGGTAGCAAAGACCCTCACTGCTAAGGTTGTCTGATGCCAACCCAGTCCTGAGCAAGAAACTACTTTCCATCAGTGGTCAAACAAATAAAAATAAAAATGTGAGGGCTGGCCGAGTGGCGTGGTGGTTAAGAGCTGGCTTGGAACGCCAGTGGCCCCGGTTCAAGTCCCACATATGAGGGCCAGTGACACTGCCCTCAAATAAATAAATAAAAACATGAAAGCTAAACAAGTTATGGGTTTCATTCCTGATAACTAAAGTAATATCTATTTGTTGTAGAAACTTTGGGCCACAAAGAAAATAAGATTCTCCCACTCCCTCTCCCCAGAGATTAACTTTTAAAGTAAAATTTTATACTATTTCATCATAGACTTATATAATTTGGATGTTGTGTTCGGTTTTGTTTTGTTTGTTTTTACAAAATTAGGATACTATATATATTTTCTAAAATGCTTTTTTTTTTTTTTTTTTTTTGCTTAATATGCAATGAATGTTTTCTCATGTCACTTAATTTCCATCTGCTATTTATTTGGCTTTTAACAGAGTGGTAGCCACTCGTGGATGTCCCGTGGTCTTTGTGACCAGCCCCTTGCACCTCACTGTGGCTCAGGCAGCTTCCGGCCCTGCCCGTGTACACAAGGCTGCCATCAGCTTCCTTGAAGAGAAGTTCTGATGTACAAATCCGTAAATACTTCCTCAGAATAAATGGCAATGACCTTTTCCAGAGATAGAAACGAAATGCTTCTTGTACTTCAGAGCAGGGTGGCGTTAAACAATTGTCTAGACAGAAACTTCAAGGAGCCAAATGTGATAGTAATCATATTTTAAGTTGGAATATTATTTTTGGTGTCTGATGATTTGAAAAAGGAATGGCATTGATGAGCTGGAAAATTCCATGCTGCTTTTTTTATTACTAGTTTCAAGTATACACATAATGCTTTTAAATGCCCTTGCATTTAACTCATGGCAACAGCATCTGCATGCTTTGAAGAATGACAGCACCACCCAGGTGCAAGACCTTATTTATTCAGGCTGCAGAGCATGTGGATTACTTACCCACTGGCAAGAATTCCCCTCCAGCGCACCCCAAAAAAGCCACCTGCCCCCCAGACTGAGAACCACTTCCAGAGGAGATGGTATTGAGGATAAAACCAGCTAATGGGTCCATTAGGCCGGGGTGGGGCGGGCAGCATGGCTGTGTGATATTCCGGTGTAAGCCTGGAGAATGTCCCACAGGTTTCCTGGCATTACAGTGGGCCCTTGGCCTCCCACGGCCCTCCTGGGTCTCACCTAGGGGGACTCCCTGTGTGGGTCAGTTTATTTAAATCCTCGTGTTTGGGAGGACCTTCACTCTGCTCCCTTCCTCCCAGCCCCTCCTCCCTGGCTTTCAACGCTGACGTTTCCTGCTCAGCTCCACTGGGCATCCATCTGTTTCCTCCCCCTGCCATCTGCCTGGCTGGGCTGGCCCAGGCGTGCTGCCCATGGCAGCCTCCCTCTGACCTGCCGCCTGCCACATGCTCGCTTTCTTTGTCACCAGTCTGGCTCAGTGGTTCCCTTGCCCGCTGCTCACTCTCTGACATTCCTCGCTGGGGTCCTTAGCAACTCCTGGCACGAGTGGCCTGGCTCAGAGCCTAGCGCTGGCTGCTGGTTGCTCAGCGAGCGGCCTTAGGTCTTTCTGAAGGAAAAGGAGGATGGGACGGAATCCCATCCCACGCTCCCTGGCGGAAACCATGAACAGAGATGCTTCTCAGCCTCCTGCAGAGATGGCGATTGACCTGGTTTGTGTTTCAACATCAGGGCCATGACATGGCTGTTTTCCTGGAACAGCCACACTCTTTTTTTTTTCTTTTTTCTTTTTTTTTAACGTTAGGTAGAGAAAAGGACAGATTGATCGAGAAAGAGAGCGAAGTCACCTGTGGAGTGGTTTATACATATTACCCACAGAATGATTGCTGTGAACCCTGAGAGAAAAGCAGTATCATCCTCATTTTTAAAGATGGATAAAATGGAGTTCCTTCACAAGGGACAGGGAAGGGGGTGAGGGGGGAAAGAAATTCATTAAATGCTTGCGGGTACAGAGTAAATTGGAGCCTTCTGGAAAGCAGAGAGAATTACTAAATATAGTATGACCTCAATATATTTTTACTCACTTCTTACACTTCAGTTTTCTTTATTTCCCCAAGAAGGCAGCAGTAATGTTAATATTGTTCAGGAAGAAGTGTTTTTTAACCTGCCTTCCCAAATGATAAAAATGGTGCTTAACTAATAATAATAGCACCTATGACCCATTGAGTTAGCTGACCACCACTGGGCTCGGTGTCACCTCCTTTCTTCCTTGTGTTAGGTAGGTCCTGTCATTCCCTCATTTTACTGAAGCACAGAGAGGTTACATAACTTGTCCAAAGCCACAGAACCATAAATAGTAAAGCTGCATTTTGAACCAGGCAGTTTGAGTCCAGATTTTGAGCTCATAAAAGGACAATTTGGGTCACTTCTTTTTCATTATCAATACGGCCTAAGCATTTTTCCCACGTCATTAAACCTTATTTGAAAATGATGATGTGATAACTGCATACAAGTCCATCATTTAGCTATACCATAATTTATCCATTGGGCTCCTCATTGGTGCGCAGGCAGTAGCATATCTAAAAGGGGGTGCCATGAGATGTGACAGCAAGTAATAGTGACAATTTCACCCAAAGGTGAAATAAGCCAGAGTGGGGAAGAGCCCTCACTGGGGTATTGAACAGACAGGGTGTGCATAGTATTTCAGAAAATATTTTCATGTGTTACCCCTGGGGTGCTGGGGGGCTTAAAGAAGAAACCATTGGTTTATCTTTGTTTTGAAGTCATAAGTTCCTCTAGAGAGAACTAAAATTAAAGCATCTGATCTACTATGTCAGGTGATTTTACATGCAGTTTCCCTTTGTTTGGTCCTTCCAGTGACTCTCTGTTACTTGTTTTCCCCTTCTTTCAGTTGAATAGAGGCTGAGAGTTTTTGTCACTTGCCCACGTTTCAAAATATCCATTAAATTCTGAAGCCAGCATCTAAACCTCGGTGTGGCTGAGGTCTAGCCTTTTCCCACTGTAGTGTGCCATCTCTCTACATAGGGCAAGCAGGATCCCAGGCAGACACACCCTCGGGTGACTCCCACTGAGTCACACCTTTGTGTAATTCCATCCTCTTGCATGTGGGTAGGGCCTGCGACTTGCTTCTAACTAACAGGATATGGCAAAGATGGTGGGATTCATTCCCATGATTATGGTAGTTCTATGCCAAGGTGAAGGGGTGTTACAGATGTAATTAATAAGTTCCCCGGTTAGTTGTTTCTGGGTTCATCAAAAGGAGATTATCTCCAAAGGGGCCTGACTTAATCAGGTGAAAGTCATTAAAAGAGGTACTGGGGTCCTTCCCAAAGAGTGAGCTACTCCTGCTGGCCCTGAGGAAGTAAACTGCCTCATTGGCAGAGGGCCATGTGGCAAGAATCAATGGGTGGTATCTAGAGGCTGAGGGCAGCCTTCAGCTGACAGTCAATAAGATAGTGGTGACCTCAGCCCTATAGCTGCAGGGAACTGATTTCCACCACAACCACATGAGCTTGGAAGAGGACCCAGAGTCCCAGGTGAAACCCCAGCCTGGCCAGCATCTTAACTGCAGCCCTGTGAGACCCCAAGCAGAGGACGCCTGCCCCAGCTCCTGACCAATGGAAAGGGTGAGATGATGAATGCATCTTGTAAGCAACTTCGTTTGTGCAGCAGTAGGTATCTCATTTCCCCACAGAAGCCCATGTATCCTGCATCAGATCTGGCAAGGAAAGATGGGGCAACAGCACTGTATGGGGCAGAAGGTGCAATGGCCATGTTTGTAATAATATAGTTTCTATATGGGCTGTGGTCATATGTCACTGAACTCCTATGGAGTAAGCCCGTTTGTTTGAGCTCTTGCTCTGGGCATTGTGCCGAATGCTTTCTAGGCAAGAACTCACTCCTCTCTGCAGCTCCCCGAGGAAGTGTCAGCATTGCCATTTTACAGACGAGGAAACTGGTGTGGATTCTGATCTGCAGCCGCTAGGCTTGTGGGAACTGCCTCCATCTCACAGCTGTCCCTCTCTCCTCCAGGGTCCCTTTCCAGGACCCTTCTAAAAAACCAAAAATCTGGATTTGAACAATAATTGTGGTTGTACAATTGTTGAAGTTGTACTTACTCTTTTTTTGAATAGATAACATTCACATGATTAAGATTTTCAAATTACAAAACAATCCTCCAATTTTCCCTGTCCCTCCCTGGAGGCTGCTAGTAATACCAGTCACATAAATCCATCGGGAGTGTGTGTGTCTGTCTGTCTGTCTGTCTGTCTATTCTTCCACCACAGACAGGAGTTTACTTATACTCACCTTTCTGTACTTTTGTTACTTAACTTTCCATGTTGGAAATAATTCCATATCCATTCAGAATATGTCATTCTCCTCATTCTCTTTAACAGCTGCAGTGTGTTCCAGAGAATGGGTTTACTACAGTAAATTGATTTAATGAATCCCCCTGTTGACAGGCATTTTGGTTATTTCCCATCTTTTGTTACCTCACAGTGCTGTACTGGATACCTTTATACATATCATAGTTTTGTGTGACACAAGAATAACAGGAGGAGACATTCCTAAAAGTAGAACTCCTGGGCCAAATGTTGCCTGCTCTTGCACATTTTTTTCCTCTGGCCTGTAACTCAGATTCTCAAACATCACCTTGTGATCGTCTCCCAGATGATTTTAGGGGTCTTCCATGTCCATCGTCATTGAGAATGACTCTACTTAGTAATCAGAGTTCCACTGCTCCGGTCTCCCAATTAATTTTAAGATATTAAGAGCTTGGAAAATCTAGAGGACAAGACGACCTGTGTGACCAGCATAGTTCTTAGAATTTCCCAACATCCATCACAGGGAGTGTTGAAGTCAAGTTACCTAGAAGCAGAGCTAGAGCTAGGGTTCCTGCACACCTGGTTTCTTGCGTGAGGGAAGAAGGTAAGGGCAGGAGAAGAAGCTACACAAAGATGGGTTTTAGAAGTCTGGCCTCAGCCCGATGTTGCAGGTAGCTCTGGAAAGGGAGGTACTCCCCAGAAGTTCTCATCATGGTTTGACGCAATGGAGCTGGGCTTTTGTACCCTTCATTGGCTACAGACTCTGGGACCTCTGAGCCAGACAGCTGCAGGTCCAAGGGAAATCATTAGAAGGTTGTAGGTGGGAGGAGTTAGCAGCAGGTGCCCCTGCCACAGCTGGGGAATGGGTGCGCTGGCCTGATTAAAGGGAACCCAGGTGAGCAGGGCACCGATGAGTGCCTGCTTGTCTTCCTTAGGAGCCATTGGAATTGCTTCCTGCCTTATCTCTGCTGAGGCTCTAAGCTGATGCACTCAGGAGACTACAGACCTGACTGCAGCCGCCTTCTGCCTGCAAAACTGGTTTCACACTGTCCTGGCTTCCTGTGGTTGTACAGTACCAGGCAGTGGCCTGACAGACCATCCGGGACTTTTGATGTTACTTTTTTTGTTGTTTTTTTGGTTCTTTTTTTTGTTTTGTTTTTTTATTTTTTGAGGGCAGTGTCACTGGCCCTCACATGCGGGATCCGAACCGGGGCCTCCGGCGTCCCAAGCCAGCTCCCAAACACCGCGCCACCCTGCCGGCCTGATGTTACTTTTTGCTGTCCGTGTAAACCATTGTGTTAGTTTTGCAACTCCTATTTTAAACGAGGAGAGAGGAAAACATATTAATGTTTACTGAATGAAAAATAAAAGCAATACGGGGCAAAATTATTTCTGTAAACTTTCATGGGAAAGTTACAAGCAACATCATGGTAGTATAAATAATTTGACTATATCTGTTTTAACTCCTTGGAAGGACCTAAGACCACAACCACAGGAAAAGTTCCCTTGAGAACAGGTGTTTGATTTCAGAGATGGGGCCTCATTAACACATACTGTTGTGAGTGGCACTTGGAAAAGGTAAAAGAAGCAACACCGTATTGATAATGTGACATTGGTTTTACAGGGATTCCTCGAGTGTCTCCATTATTGAACAGTATGTCCCATTTACTGGTTGCCACTTTGGGCAGAGGACGAACTCTGCAGTGTAACATGCATCCCCTGGACCTGATGGGCATCTCTTTGCTGACAATAAGTGTCCTGTCATGGTTCGTGGTGACATTAATCCCCTATTTATAGATGTGATTGTTGCTTCAACATATAGTTGTGGTTTAGGGAAAGTTGCTTTTCCAATGTAGTGGGTGAAATGGTGCGCCCTCCCCCCAAATATAGATCCACAGTCTAATCTCGGGAACCTATGGATGTTACCTTATTTGGAACAGGGTCTTTCTAGATGTCATTAAGTCGAGTTTGAAATAATTATCTGGATGAGCCCTAACTCCAAAGATAAGTGTTTTCTGTGAGTCGTAGAGGAGGAGACCGCCATGGTGATATGCAGATGTGGCAGACCACATGGTTATGGCCGTGAGCCCGGGGAGGCAAGGAAGCCACCAGAAGCTGGAAGAAGCGAGGGCTGGGTTCTCTCAGAGCCTCCAGAGAGAGTGCGGGCCTGTCGACACCGTGGTCTTCGCCCAGGGATACTGGTTTCAGACTTCTGGCCTCCTTAACTGTGAAAGAATAAATTTCTGTTGTTCCAAGCCACCAACTTTGCGGCAATTTGTTACAGCAGCCAGAGAAAACTGATACAGCCAATTAAGGACTTTCCATTGTGGTCAGACTCTAATAATCTTTAGCATAGGCAGTTCAGGTTTTCTCCTTTTAGAAGTGCTTTGCTCATTTCCAGGAATGAAACTTCAGAGAGGTGGTGGCCGCCCCCTGCCACTGTGGTTGGCAGTTGCATCTCCATCTTTATTTTAGTGTATCTTTTTCCTGAATGGCTTTTTCAAAGAAAGAGGCAATCCTTGCATTTCTGCTGAAAAAAAAAGCGGAAATATCAAGATGGCAAACACGAAGAGAACATCAGAGGGTCATTCTCAGGTGGCAGGTTGGAGGCAAAAAGATGAAAACTATATTGCAAAGAAGCCCTGCTTCTGGCCCTCTACAGGTACTGAATCAAGTGTCCCCAATTCCTGCAAATCCATCAAACCTTACAGCATTCCAGCAGAATCTTTAAAGATAAGACACTGCAGCTCAAAAAATGTATATGAAGGTGGACCAGTTAGCCCTGCTCAATCTACTGCTTATGACATATAGTTGCTACTTTCTTAAATGTTAGGAGGAGTGCCTAATTTGTTTAAGTCTTCAAATTGTATATATATACTTTTGTAACTTTTTATTTATTTATATAGCATTCCAGATTTACAGAAACAGCTGCAGGAACAGTACAAAGAACTCCCCATACTCTATTTCCCCAGGTTCTCCAATTGTTAACATTTTACTACATTGGCTTAATCCTTTTCCATTTACATACATATTTTTTTTCCCTCTGAACCATTGAGAGTAAGACATATGCCCTTTTGTCCAGCAGTAATCCGTGTGCATTTCCTAAGCAGAATCTTCCCTTACATGCCTATAGTACAGTTACCTAATTCAGGAAATTGACGACACCAGTTCCATTACCTAATCTACTAGTGTTATTCAGATTTCAGCAGTTGATCCACTAATGTCCTCTTTCTGGTCTAGGATCCCATTATGATCACACGTGACCTTCAGTTGTCATGTCTCTTTTATTTATTTCAACCTGGAAGAGCTTGTCGGTCTTGCTCGTCTTTCATGACCGTGGCATTGGTGAAGTCTGGGACAGAACAGTGCCATCGTTGGATATTAAAGTTGGCTTGGGGCCCTCTGATTCTCAGCATATCGTAGCTACAGTGGAGGCAAAAGAAAAAGGAAATGCGTTTGGATTCTGGCGCAGCTTATTTCCATTTTAGTGCTTTTGTTTTCACAAAAGTTCCTTTTGCTAAAACGTCCTATTTGAAGTTAATAGTTCCAATTAAGCTTAACTGAATGTCCTGTTTAAACAAGCTTAGCTCAAATGTTATATCCTTCGGACAATGGCTAAAGTTTGAGGCCTTGTCACCGGCCGAGTCTTGTTCTATGAACTTGACATGAGTTGCCTGATTTAATCCTCACAGCAGCCCTATGACTTAGGTACTATTATTGTTCATGTTTTTTGCCAAGCATCTGAATGCATGGTAATTATGCAATCAGATATTGCCATATGGGGTTAACTTGACGGTAGAGAGATTTAGCTGTTAACCAAAAACTCATGCTCCATCTTTCACAGCCTGGGCTTGTTTCTAGTTGACCGACTTCCTGCAGCTTTTATATGTAAGTGGGCCATGCGACTTGTTCTTATTAATGGAAGGAGAGTGGAAGTGGTATATGTCACTTCCTGTCCGAGGCTTTTAAGAGGCAGGATTCTCTTACTGTCAGTTGTGTGCAGAGGACTCTTAAGACCTTATTTTTTCATATTTAAAAATAAGAAAGCAGAGGGCCGGCCCAGTGGCGCTGTGGTTAAATGCTGGCTTGGGAAGCCAGCGGCCCCGGTTTAGGTCCCACATGTGAGGGCCAGTGACACTGTCCTCAAAAAAAAAATAAAAAAAAATAAGGAAACAGAAATAAACCCCAATCTAGAGACTGCCTGCTTCCCTGCTGGACTGCCCCCTGCCTTGCCTCCAAATGGCCTTCCCCAACCCCCAATTTAAAGTAGTTCCCCTAACTCCACCCTAACAGCCCCCCTTCCCCCATCACCCTATCCTATTGCCCAGTTCTTATTTCTTCACAGCACTTCTCTAGCCAAAACCACCTTGTGAATTTGTTATTCATTTATGGTGGATTGACCTGGACGGCAGTGGGCAGCTGCCTTTATGTCTGGGTCACCACAGGGTGCCTACTTCCTGATGTGGTGTCTGGAACACAGGAAGCACTTGTGATTTTTTTTTTTTGAATGAATGAATGAATGAATGCAAGCATATTTTCTTTGCCAAAGCCTCTGGTGATATAATAGCACTCCTTTCAAAAAAGTCAATCTGCATGAAGTGTTTGAGGGACTGGGCTCTTCTTCAGAAGACACAATACTGCCGTGTCAAGGAGGTGCCTGCCAGGGGTGAAGTGTAGGCCCAGCTGCGGGGAAAGGCCCTCTGCCAGGCCCAGAATGTGCTCTGGGGCACATCCCTTCAGGCCTGCACGCCAGGAAGCGAGGAGTCTCTGGGCAGAGCAAGGAGAGGCTGAGAGGAGATGCAGGTGGGGACCCCAGCAAGGAGAGCATGGGATGCTCAACCTAGCGTTTCTGATCAAGATATTGTTTCTGGGGCCGGCCGAGTGGCTCGGTGGTTAAGAGCTGGTTTGGGAAGCCAGCGGCCCCGGTTCGGGTCCCACATATGAGGGCCAGTGACACTGCCCTCAAAAAAAAAAAAACAAGTATAGTTTCTGCACTCGCTGCCAGGGTGAGAACACCTTTCTTCTGTGTTTGGTTGAGTTGACAGGTTTCCACTGACACCATCAAAACAGCCGGTTCCTATGCCAAGGCAAACAGAGACAAGCCGAGGGATGAGAGAAGGGGCTATCTGTGTGTCAAGCTGTCAGAACACGGTTCCTAATTTAAAGCAACACCAGAAAACACTGAATAGTGGCATTACTGTATTGGATTAAAGGCTAAAGGAACTGAGTGCCAGTCGTGGTCAGCTCGCTTTTGGATTTCTATTTCTGGCTCAGGAACTCACCCTTTGGTGTGGTCCTAGTCATGGCTGTTTACCTGGCCAAAGCTACTTCAAGTCACTTTGTCAGATATTTATTTAGTGCCTACTCTGTTCCAGTCCTGTGAAGTCAAGTCTGTGAAGTCATGTCTGCAGCCTGTGAGCTTTGTGACAGCTATTCTGCTGCTCAGGGGAATGACCTGATGGTGGTATTAAAAGGTCTCATTTATTCAAATATCTACTGAGAATTGATGATGAGCCAGGGGCTTTTTGTGTCACTGTCAGAGGGTCAGGAAATGCCACATTGCTATAGTACATAGGCTGGCTGATCTATTTCTGACTTTAACCTTAACTGGCACAAGCACCATGGTTGCATCTGAGCTTCAGCCTTGAAATCAGACAGGTGACTTGACGATTAACAAGGCTACCTTCGGAGCACTGTCTCAGCCATTCCCAGCTGCCTTTGCCCAGAGTGGCTGCATTGTTCCAGATGTCAGCTCAGCACACCTCTGAAATACCTTACTGGGCTTTAAATCATTTACCATATTAATTCCTTGCACTGAAGTGGCACTGGAAACCAGCTTCTATAGATTTACTCTTATGTGCCTGCAATCAGGGAACCAAACAATATTTCTATGCCTGGCTGATCTTCTTCTGACATGCATAATACAACACAGATGGGGTCACATTCATTCATTCATTCATTCATTCATTCAAAAACCTCAGTGTGTTCTCTCTGGTGGTACAATACCAGGGAGGGAAACAGACATGGTCTCTACCCCTGGAGAAGGTATGCATATCAATGAATATTAAACTATAAACTGTGGTAAGTCCTATGAAAGGAAACTAGGCTGATATGAGAATATAAAGCACAGGGACCCAACCAAGTCTGGAAGGTCACAGGTAGTTTGATCTTTAAACAGGTGACTGGGAGGTAGCCAGGCAAAATTTGCATGGTGGAGGGAATGCTAAGACTCGGAAACAGGCACCCCATCTGGTGACCTGAGTCTCTCATGGTTAAATGGTTAAATGGTATAATGTAAAGGCTAGCTGGCCTGGTAGAAGGATTGGTAATTTTTTTTGTGTGGTAAAGAACCAAAGAGTAAATGGTTTCGGGTTTGAGGGCCATACAATCGCTATGCAACTATTCAACTCCATTGCATAGTGCAAAAGTAGTCATATGCAGTCCCTAAATGAGTGGGCTTGGCTATGCACCAATACATTTTATTAAAACAAACAGCGGGCAGGCCGAATTTGGACAGCAGGCTATCGTTTGCCGACCCCTGCAAAGGCTCAATATAACATCGTTTATAGTAACTAAAAGCTCAAAGACAGCCTACATGTTCCCAAGTGAATGGTTATTAAAGAATATCCAGGGCCAGCCAAGTGGCGCATTGGTTAAGAGCTGGCTTGGGACGCCAGCGGCCCCGGTTCAGATCCCACATATGAGGGCCAGTGACACTGCCCTCTACAGCTAACATCAGCTCCACCTGGAGCTGGGCTGTGCGAGCCCTGGTGACAGTGTAGGCTGCAGCCCGTGCTGCAGTGGGCTGCCATAGGCTACAGTGAGTGGCCGGCAGTCAGCGTGAGTGGCTGGCAGTACAGCGGTGAACAAGGCAGGCCTGTCCCTCCCTTATGGACTGAAAATCTGGACACTAAACAGGTGTTTCATCACCTCTGAGGCACCATTGTTTCAGGCACTGCTAAGAAGGGAGGGAGGAAGGAAGGGACGGAGGAAGGAAATGTTTTTACTTATATGATGACACAAATCTCTCTTATTTAAAATTTTTAGTTTATGATTATTGAAAGAGATCTTTCAGACTTAATTAAATGTAGATTTTATATACTCTTGTGAATACATATAAAGGAAAATTGGTGAGGGAAAATAAGATATTCCTAAAATTGATGTATAGCCAGAGCCCTCCTCTTCTAAATTCTTTTCTTTAAAATGTATTTTTACACATACACTGTCATTCTCTGTGCCATCCAGACAGTGAGCAATATAATCGTCCTTAGAAGAATCCATAAAAGAATGAAAAACCATCCGGGCTAGGCTCCTATGCTGGCTTTGAGCTCCTGCTTTGGGGATGATGCTAAACATGCCTGATTTGCCATCTCACTATCTCAGTCCCACGAAACCTCTGACTCCCAGGGCTTCATAGAGCTCCGCTCTTGCGCCAGGATTTTCCTCCATGCTGCTGACACCCATTCCGCCAGATTTGATTGCTGGCACATTCAATGTTGGCACACGGCAGGCAGTGGTAACTACTCCACAATTGCTGTGTGGTGTGGCCGGCAGCAACTGTAGAATATACCTTTGCTTTGAGGGAAGTAAAAATGTGCAAGAATGAGCATCTCTGAATCAGTGAAGTGGGTTTAGTGCACGGGTGCTGAGGATCATGAAGGAGAAAACGGAGGGTGCTGTGAGCACAGAGAACAGGTCCTCCCCAGGCTGGGTAGACCTTTCCCTCCCTAGGCTGTGGGTGAGGCCGTCCAGGCTGAGACCAGAGGATGGGAAGGGGCAAAGCAGGCCGAAAAGGTGAGAAGAGTGTTCTGAAAAAGGGAACAGCCTGTGCAAAGGCCCAGAGAGAAGGTAGAGAGTTGGAAGTTTTTTTGGTGAGTTCACAAAATGGGCTTTTTGGTACCGGTGGAGTGTGGGGGAGCTGTTAGCACAGAACAAGTCGGTCAGTAGTGATTCTGCTAGGCTTTGACAATTTCCTCATTGTCTGGTGTCTTATAGGAACTGCTGGGGGAATGAATGATGCAGTGAGCATGTTAATTTACCTGTTTCATTTAGGTCTTCCACTACAGGCATTTTATAGGTCTAGCATTTTATTTTTGAGATCTCATATTATTACACAAATATGATTAGAGCAACATGAACATAATTAGATCCAAAAAAGTATTTTAAAAAACCCCAAAGTTCACCATGGCCCACGACTGCACAATGTCGGCAAATATTCCAGTTGGGTCCTCATGTTTAGGAGAAGTTGCAGGGCTAGAATCCTACCGATTACAGTCATGGATTCTGCTTCCCACTTATTTCTGTATCATAAAATTTAGTATTTAGTAACATTGCTCTTTTGCTATAAAACCTTTATAATTGTGCAATCATCCAAGTGGATATTCTTTTTTTTTAAAGATTTTATTGGGGAATTGGGGGAGGGGGACAGCATTGGGGAATCGGGGAAGGGGAACAGACAAGTTGTTGTCTTTTTTGTTCTTCAGTCTAGTTGCGGAGGACGTTGCTTCACTGGCCCATGTTGGTATCATCATTGAGCTCTTCCCGGATGAGGCAGATCAGTCGCCGGCCTCTGGATGGTTGCTCACTGCGGCTATTGGCAGCTCACGCTGGCTGCCAGCCACTCACGCTGACTGCCGGCCACTCACTGTAGCCTATGGCAGCCCACTGCAGCAGAGGCTGCAGCCTACACTGTCACCAGGGCTCGCACAGCCCAGCTCCAGGTGGAGCTGTTGTTAGCTGTAGAGGGCAGTGTCACTGGCCCTCATATGTGGGATCTGAACCGGGGCCGCTGGCGTCCCAAGCCAGCTCTTAACCAATGCGCCACTTGGCTGGCCCTGGATATTCTTTAATAACCATTCACTTGGGAACATGTAGGCTGTCTTTGAGCTTTTAGTTACTATAAACGATGTTATATTGAGCCTTTGCAGGGGTCGGCAAACGATAGCCTGCTGTCCAAATTCGGCCTGCCCGCTGTTTGTTTTAATAAAATGTATTGGTGCATAGCCAAGCCCACTCATTTAGGGACTGCATATGACTACTTTTGCACTATGCAATGGAGTTGAATAGTTGCATAGCGATTGTATGGCCCTCAAACCCGAAACCATTTACTCTTTGGTTCTTTACCACACAAAAAAAATTACCAATCCTTTTTTGTTTTGTTTTTTTTTGAGGGCAGTGTCACTGGCCCTCATATGTGGGACGGGAACCAGGGCCACTGGCTTCCCAAGCCAGCACTTAACCATGGCACCACTCGGCCGGCCCTCTTTTTTGTTGTGTGCAGAAGAGCTTTCTTTTGACTCGGATTATTTTCCTTAAGATAAATTCTGAGAGATGGGATTATTCGCTCATAGGATATGGATTTATTTTATTGCTTTCAAAATAATTTCTAGTTTACAGCATGAATATGGGTCATAGGGATAGTGACATGTCATGAGAACAAATGAATGAACCAATTAATTGAACATTATAAGGTTATAATAATTAGAAACTATTATAAAGCCACTTTGATTGTACTTTTTTCTAATTTACATTTCCCTTATAACCCCTCTAGTAGCGCCCAATTCTTTTCATTCAGAGCATTTCTCACACTTCTTAATTACATTAGTGTAAAGCTACCTGCTGTAACAAATAAGCCCTGTGATATCAGTGGTTTAGCACAGTAGCCTGTCCCCTTTTTTGTTCCCTGGCGAGGTGCCACTTCTCAGCTCTATAACTTGGAAGGAAGAGCACCAATTTTGGTATCATTCAGCTATCTCTGCTGCAATTACTATTTTACAATTTAAATTACTTTAAAAATAGGTAATATATAAAGTATATATTCTGTATACAATATTAAATAATAGATAATAGATTCAACATATAATATATGTCATATATAATAGTATATATTCACATGGTTGATTCAAAATTCACAAAGCCTAAAATTAGGCTAAACTTTTCCCACACCTCTGTTTGGCTGACACCCTTCCCTGGTGGCAACATTGTTTCTCATGGTCTACATATACTCACTGTTCTGTACCTTGCTTTTTCAAGTTGTTTTTTTATTATGGGAAATTTTCAACGTAAGTATGTTGTGAATATTATAATGACCCCACACCTACTTATCACCCAGCTATAACAATTATCCACACATGGCCAATCTTGTTTCATCTATTTCTTTCATTCATCCCTTGGATTATTTTGAAGCAAATTCTAGACTCCTTTTTCAGTATGCATTCTTTTTAATAATGACCGTTATTGTTTATATTATGTTATATTACGTGACATTACTATTGTCACAACTTAAAAAACTAACAATTCCTTAAGGTCATCAAATATCCTGTCCAGGTTTCCCCAAGGGTGTGTGTGCGTGTCTGTGTGTCTGTGTCTGTGTGTCTGTGTGTGTCTGTGTGTGTGTCTTTAAAACAGTTGGTTTGTTCAAATCAGGATCCAAACAAAAACCATACACTGTATTTCATTCATATATTTCTCAAGTCCCTTTTAATCGTAGGGTTCCTCCCCATCCTTCTTTTTCCTTATACTTTATTTCTTGAATAAATTTGGTCATTCATCCCTAGAGTGCCTTCCCACTGAGTAGAGGTGTCTGAGGGTGTCTCAGTAGTATCATTAACAAGTTCTCCAGTCCGCTGTATTTCCTGCAGATTGGAGACTAGATCTAGAGGTTCATCGGTTCAGATTTGTTTATTTGTTTGTTGCAGCACCACCTCCTGTGTAGTCTTGTGTATTTCCATCAGAAGGTACATTATGTCTGGTTATCCCTGTTTTCATGCTGTTCGGATTGCTCAGTGGGCTCAGGTGTTGTCAGCCTGGTCCCTCCATTATAAAAGGGGCACCTTGCTTTTTTTGATGATTTTTACATTGCTATTTTCATTTAACAGTATGTATTCGAAGTCATAGCATGGGGTTCTCTACTTCATAATTATTTATTTTTTCTTTCCTGACTTACTGTGTACCCATTACCTGTCATGGGAGCTGGGAACCTGTTTCAGAGTCATTTTTTAGGGAACTCCCCACGCCCCCTTCCGAATGACCAACCTAAGCTTTCTTGGTTCAGTTTTCATTCTTAACTTTGTGTTGACTTTGAAAGTTTGCACCTTCTTCGATGCTCTTCATAATGATACTTCAACCGTGCACTCACAGTTCCTATTTGGTGCAAATCTCTGCTTTTTCCTTCATCTCTGATATTTCTTACTATGGCTATTTTTATTGCCTTCTTACTTTAAGAAGAGGTAAAATACAAATTACTAAAATAATAAATATTCAAATTGTACAGACCATCTGCCCCTGAACAGATGTCCACTTTAAGTCAATACCATTCTTCATTCTTTGGGGCCAAGGAGAAAAGTGAAGAAAACAGAGGCCAAGCACTGCCTGGAGGGCCCTCTCCACTGGGAGGAAAAGGAAGGCTGGTGAGATGGCGGCTCTGTTTAGTTTCTAATTTGCATGCAGAAAAGAGACTCCTTCCAGAAAATCCGGTTCAGGAGGAGGAAAAGGTAACCCAAGAATGTTATGACATGGGGCCTGCAGATTGTTTACCATAATAAAATTGTTCCATGCACCCGATGAGGCTTTTATTTTGCATTTAATACATGTAAAACATGTAATATGTGCCAGGTGCTGTGCTCAGTGCTTTTTAGGTATTATCTCAGATGAGATAGCCCTCTAAGTGGGGTGCTATTTGTCATCTCCACTTTCCAGAAAACTTAAACTTTGGGAAGTTACGTAGCTTTCACAGGTCACAGAGCTAGTGAGAGGCAGTGGGATTCCCACGGCTTGAGTGAGATCTAGGGTAAGTCACCTAACCACTGTGTGCCTCAGTTTCCTCATCTGTAAAATGGGGAAGATGATATTACCTGGTCCCAAGGGTTGCTGTGAAGATCCTATATGATATATTTGAACTCTGAATAAATGTTAGTTATTACTTTATTATCTCCTTTCATTGTCCTAGTGCGATCTTTCATCTTTAATCCTTTCCTCAGAAATCAAATTCTTAATATTCATTATAGTTGTATTTCCTATAAGGCCTTCATCTTCTTTGCCCCTTTACATGTCCCCACCTTATTTCTATGAGTCTGCAATGGTCCTTTTGATAGGAACATTAGATGGGCACAGGTCGGTGTCTGAATGAGGAGAGAACCCACCCTCATTCAGGGGATTGCAGACATTTTGCTTTTCATTTAACGATCAAGTGTAGAGCATGTAATACATGCCAAGTTCATATTGTTGACCTAGCAGAGAGGCATCTCGGTGAAGGGAAAAGAACGTTGAGTTGACTTCTGGCCTCTGCTGGCCATCCTCTGAGTGACCCCGGGTGAATCATGCCTGTTTTCTTGGTCTCAAATTCCTGCGAAGTAGAAGGGAAATTTTCAAGACCACTATTGTTCTAGTCATTTTACACACACACACACACACACACACACACACACACACACACACACACAAAAACACTCGCACACAATCATATATGAATGTAGAGGGAGGGTCAGGATATGAATTGCTTGGCAAGTTCAAAAAAGCCTGGGCACTGGTGTAGATGAACTGTGAGTACTGGGGACTGTGTGCCATTCCTACATCTGGGGCTTTTCTGGAAGGTTTTTCTGTTGTTATCAAGAAATTCCAGGGCAGAGAAAGTCAGAGCTCGGAAAAACCCTGTGGAAATGCCACAGTGAGGTTTTTGTGTAGTGTGGTGAGGGTGGGGCCTCTGAATTTCATCGTATCTCCATAACCTCTCACTCTGTGTTGTTTGTTTGTTTGTTTTAGGGCAGTGTCACTGGCCCTCTTATGTGGGACCGAACCGGGGCTGCTGGTCACTCTGTGGTTTGACAGTATCATCAGACCATTTCTGTGCAGATGTCTCTTTTTTTTTTTAAGTTTATTTTTGGAGGGGGGCTTTTTGGTAACAGCTTTGTTGAGATATAACTCACATACCACACAATTCACCCATTTAAAGTATGCAATTCAATGCCTTTTAGTATATTTACAGAGTATGTGCCACCATCACCACAGTCAATCTTACAACTTCTAGAACAGTGATGTGCATTTTGATGAATGCATAGAATCATGTATCCATCACCACAGAGTGATATAGACCGGCCTTATCACCCCCAAGATTTCCCTGTGCTGTCATTTTGTAGTCAACCCCTTTCCCCACCTGATAACCCCTTTTCCTTTCCATTTAAATTTTAGAATCGGCTTGTCAATATCTACCCAAAAAGCCTGCTGGAATTTGATTGGGATTGTGTGGAATCTGTATATCAGTTTGGGGAGAATTGACATATTAACAATATTGCATCTTCAAATCCATGCACGTGTTATGCCTTCCATTTAGGTCTTCTTTGATTTCTTTCATCAGTATTTTATAGTTTTCAGCATCCTACGAAGTTAGATTTAAACCGAATAAATATTTCCCCCTTTTTTGGCTGCTCCTGTAAATAGTCCTATCTGTTTCTAATGTTTCATTTCAGTTTTTGATTGCTAATATATAGAAACGCAGTTGATTTGTGTGTATCGTATATCTTGCAACCTGTGATACTGCTAAAGTCATTTATTCTAGGATATTATTCTGTAGATTCTTTGGGATTCTCTACATAGGTAATCATGTTGCCTACAAATAAAAAAGTTTTGTTTCTTCCTTTTCAATCTGTATGCCTTTTATTTCATTTTCTTACCTTATTGCAACTTCCAGAGGTGTGTAGAATGATGGTGGCGAGAAAGGACATCCTTTGTTCGCCATCTTAGGGGAAAACATGTATCCTCACCACTAAATAGGAAGTTAGCTGGAGATGTTTTTGTAGCTGTCCTTTATTTAGGTTAAGGATGTTCCTGGTATCCTAGTTTGCTGAAAGTTTTTATCAAGAATGGATACTGAGGGCCGGCCGAGTGGCGCAGTGGTTAAGCGCTGACTTGGGAAGCCAGCGGCCCCGGTTCAGGTCCCACATATGAGGGCCAGTGACACTGCCCTCAAAAAAAAAAAAAAAAAAAGAATGGATACTGAATTTTGTGAAATGCTTTTTGTGCATCAGTTGATGCAGAAAACTAATATTTGGTTTCTCTTCTTTGGTCTGTTCATATGGTGCATACATTAATTTTCAAATGTTGAACCAGTGATGTGTTCCTGGAGTAAACTTTAGTTACTTATTGTACATTTATTTATATATTTGAATTTGATATGCTAATATTTTGTCGAGGGTTTTTGATACCCTGAAGAGAGTTTATCCATAAGCTTGCTACTGACCCAGCCCACTTTCAATCCTCCCCTTCAAGACATTCCCATACTACTCCTTGCTTCTTTCTTCTTCCAGTGATGGCTGTCCTTTTAGCTTTACGTGTTTCTCTCAGGTTAGAAAAGCATGAAGTTACGAAACGCACTTCAGAAACAGGATTTAGGAAGAGGCATTTAAGTCCAGCAGCTAGATTCAAGTGGATTTGTTTTACCTTGTTGAGGTGCTGCCAAATGCCGGCCCACTCCCCCGCCCCCTCCCGTGGCCCCGGGAGGACAGTGAATTTGTGTTGGGTTACCTGAGCGGTGCAGTCCCCTGTTACCTGGTGCTTGAGAGGAGGTTTTGTTTAGGAACCTTTTGTTCATGGCTCCTTCACTTTCTTGTCTTCCCGGTTAGGGCAGAAGCTGGGCCTCTTCCTGGGGACTGAAAGGCCCTCTTTGTCTCACCACCAGGCCTGTTGCAGCAGCCACGAGGCCCCAGGGCAGCTCTGCAGGCCCAAATGCAGTGCGTGCCCCGATTCCAGCCTTACCAGGTCATTATTCATAAGGGAAGGCCAAGAGGATGAGGAACTTTCTGAAGGGAGGTCTTTGTTTTCACCTGGCCCTCAGGTGACTCAGAGGTGAGAGAGCCAAGGAGAGTGCAGGCTGGACCTGGGGGCACAGGTCACAACTTGTGAGGCTGGACGGAGGACAAGGTAGCTGGAGGAGGGAGGGAGAACGGGCGAGCTGTCCACACCACAGCGCCCCCCCCCCCAGTCTTGCCTGTCTGAAGGGGTTGGTTAACCACGCCAGCCTTTCTGCTCCCTGGAAGCAGGGGCAGCCAGAGGGCAGGCGGAGGAGGTCCTGTCTGGGAAGTTATTCTCCTGAGCTGGGTCCGAGAGCAGGAGAGGGGGACAGCTAATGGCCTACAGAAGGGGTGAGCCCTGACCTGGTGCATTTTTTAATCATGATTTTGTATGTGGTAATGTTTGGACAGATGGAATGGCCAGTTCGTTTTGAGCATGCTGTCAGCATTCTGAGGAATCTGAGGCAGCTACCTCCCTACCAAGTGTTGAGGGGAGTTACCTGTTGTTCCCCCACCCCACCCCCCGCCATCCACATGGACCCTGTGATGAGGGGGCCTGGAGGCTACCCTGGGGCATCCATGCTACCTGCTTCCATCCTCTCACCTGTCTCCTGTCCATCCCTCTGGCTGGTGCTTTACTCTGGTCCTCAAAACCTTGCTAGGATGGACACGGCCTCCTCCTAACTAACCTCTGAGTCTCTTCCCCATCTCTAGTCCACCTGGAGATTCATTTTCCAAAAATGCAATTCAGCCTAAGGCTCTTTTCCACTCAGTAACCTTCACTGGCTCCCCATTGCCCACCAATAATGTCCACTTTCTCAGCCTAGAGTCTCATGTCCCACTGCTCCCTGCTAACTTTCTTCCCATCGGTGCCCCTTTGCACACATGAGGGGTTTGCCTAAAATAGACAGCTCACCATTTCCCACATCTGCCGTGTGTCTTTGCACCCTGATCCCTTCTTTTGCTGTGTCCCCTCTGCTGGAAGCCTCCATTTTCCATTCTCTATATGTTCAAATCCTGCCTCCTGCGAACTCCACACAAGGCCACATCTGCACCTCACCGTGGATAGGCCTGGCCTCCCTCCTCCAAGCATCCTTCCTTATGAATTGTACCTCCCTGACAGTACTCGTATTTATCCCCTATTTTCTTTTAAGGGACGTGTGTCTGGGTCTTACCCTTTAGGACAGGCCTGTGTCTAAGTAGTCCTCATATTGTTCTCGTCTCCCGGTGACAACCCACTGCACGTAGAAAAATCACTGTTTAAGTGCTACTTTATGCTAAGAGCCTCTCAAACATTGTCCCATGTCACTCTTCCCAGCATACCTCTGAAAGTTTTAATACCTAATATTTGTTGAGTGTTTTCTAGAGCAGTACCAGGCTATTTTAAATGTTTTGCCGAAATCAGCTTATTTAATCCTCATATCAATTCTGTGTGCTAGGTTTTATTATCCCCATTTTAAAGATGAGGAAACTGAGGTTCAGGGAGGTTAACTGGCCCACTGATAACTGTATTTGTGAAATGACTGTTTGACCCCAGGGGTTCTAGCCATGCCTTATTGCTCCCTTTCAGCGTGACTTATTCTGATTGGAGGCCAGCCTTTGGCTAATAATCAGATTCCTTCTCGTCTCCTCCCTGGGTACCATATGACAACCACACATCCTTCACAACGTGGTTTTCCATCAGTGACACATGCTTCCAATCCCTTAATGGTTTTTGTGAACTTTCTTGGTCTTTTTTTTTTTTTTAATCTGAGACTAATTTCTTCTTCCCCAGGCTGGCACTGATTTGGCATTCTGTTGCCTGGGCTTTTAATCAAGGCATCCCACACCCACATTCTCAAATTCAACAGCCACTGACTTCTGGCAAGTACCCAAGGCTGGATGCCAGGCCTCCTGCTGCGACTGGCCCCACAGCTTCTCCATGTATTTACGTCCCCAGGATAGTGGCCAAAATACTGAGCAGCTGAACTATTCTCCTGCGTCAGGGTTTCCTTGGGATTGTCTTTGGCAAGGTGGAAACCAACGTAGCCTTGTATCAGTGCTAAGCATGGGGTGGGTGGGAACGTGGTTGGTACTCAAGAAGTAATCAGTGAATGAATAGCTTTATTCTTCTGTCGCCTTTCAAAACTAGGGTTGCCTAACTGGGAAATCTGGAATATTCTGAAAAAAGATGTATCAGCTTTCATTGTATGACAAATAGTCATAAAACCTTGGTGGCATGCAACAATAAGTGTTTATTATTCATATGATTGAAGTCAGCTGGGGCTGGTTCTGCTTATCATGAACTTCCATGTCTTGCTCCCATGTCTGGGGGTTGACTTCTGTCATCTGATCTGGGCTGGGGTCCACAGGGGTAACTGGAGTGACTCAGCACTGCCCATGCGTCTTTCTTCCCTCTGTGAGCAGTGGGCTACTAGCTTGAGTCGAGAAAAGTGGTGGGAGGGTGGCATAGCCCCAAAGCACGCATTAGGCGGTATGAGCTCACCACTCCAAAGGGCCTACCTATAGCAGTGCTGTGGAGAGAGTTGCCACATTTAATTTAAAGAAAATCAATATGTAGATATACTTGGTAGCAGGCTATTCTTTTTAATGACATTTTACCAAGAAGCATCAATAAATGGTTCTTCCAAGCTGAGCAGCTCAGGGGTGGAGCTGAGAAAACGCCGAGGCAACATTTTTTGTCCTCCTCCTCCTCCCTCTTAGATTCCTTGGCTACTGGGAAGCCCAAACCAAAAGCACTCAAAATGCCTCTGACTGTCACTGGCATTTTTCATTTAACTTAAGCAAGCTCGGCAATTTTAGCCCCATCGCAGCCTCATTCGTCTGCGGATGATTCGGGATGAACACCCACTCGGTGATCAGGATGGAAGTGGGGATTTCAGCCATTCTCTAGTCGTCTCTACCACAGCAGTTGCATTGTGTAACACTCAGCGACAGTGTCCTCAGAGGCGACAGCTGCCTTTCAGCTGAGCCAGCCCCAAGAGCATCTCTGCTGAGGGGACATTTTTAAGCCAGAGTCCCAGGTGCGGGTCGCAGATGTTGTCCCTCACCTGGGCTCATGACTGTCCTCTGGACAGATCTCAGCTTCCCTGTGCAAAGAATCAAAATACGAAACCCAGAACAATTCATGTGCTACTTTCAAAATAGACCAAGCAGGACCTTCTTTTGTTTAAGTGCCTGCTCCAGCTTCTACAGTTGCGTATCAGATTACCCCAGAATGCAGCGGCATAAAACCAACCACTTCCTATGCTCACAAACCCTGTGGGTCAGGAATTTGGGCAGGGCACAGTGAAGAGGGCACATGGCTTTGCAAGGACTGGGCCTCCGCTGGGTAGACGTGACAGCTGGGGCTGGAATGGGCTGAAGGCTCACTTGCTCACATGTCGTAGTTGATGCTGGCTCTTGGCCAACTTGGACTGTTGGCCCGACACGTACACGCAGCCTCCCCTGAGTGATCTGTGCTTCCTCGTAACATGATGGGAGGGTCTGAGGGTGAGCGTCCCAAGACAGAGGGCCAGAAGGAAGTATGGAGGTCTAAGCTGTAGCTGTGGGAGTCACACAATTGCACTTCCACCACATCCTGGATAGCCACCAAGGCTGCCCTGGTTCAAGGGGAGGAGAAACTGATTCTGCTTTTTGCTGGGGAGCAGCGAGGTTCTAGAACAGTGTGTGAGACTGGAAGTGTGGCTGTGGCCAGTTTGAGGCAATGTAGTCAACCCCTGTGTACCAACAGGGTGTTAGATGTTCTTGCTACACCTCATTACCGAGGCCAAGGGGATCAGAATAGCTGGCCATGTTTGTGCCCCATGACCACCACTCGCAACACACCTAGATCATTGAGTCCTCTGGGAAAGCTTTACAGTTAGGGCTTTGCTGATGAATTCATCTACCCAGTCCCATAACTTGAAGGGGGAAAAAAAAAAAAAAGCATAAAAGAGACAAGAAGCCGCATACTAGGGTTAAGAACCACATGCTGGAGCCAGATGGAGAAGACTGAATCCCGTCTCTGAGCACACAGCTCTGTGGCCCAGGGCACCTCGCGTGTCTCAGTTTCCTCATCTGTAGAGTGGGAGTAATAATAGCACATACTTCCCTGAATGGTTGTAATAATTCAGCATCCCTACGCCTGGCACATGGTGAGTGCCTAATGAACATTAGTGATTCATGAAAATAGTTACCATTGTCCATATCATTTCAGCACTTGGTAAAAACCTCATGTCCCCGCCAGCACCATGGGCCCTGCGCCGGCTTCCCCTAGTCCTAGAGAAGACTCCTTGGCAGCCATCTCACTGGGGACCTCTGGGAAGCACAAGCTCGTACTTCCTGTAAGATCCTGACTGCATCCAGGGGTCTTACCGTCTGATTGTATCTGGTTCTCTAGATCTTAGAATCTTTAAAAAGATCATTTAATATATTTTCTGTGTTTTCCCCACAAATATTGTCCCGTATTTTAGAACTTCTTCTAATGAGGTTGACTGTATAACTTAGTAGGACGCTTTTGAGAGCAAGGGGGTCACCAGTTGGCCGACTGCACCAGAGCATAAACAGAGATTATCCTGAACAAGCTAAAAACATGTCTCCCCTACCCTAAAACCCTGACTTACAGCAGCCACTAACTGCCGTCAACATGCTGGGAACTTGGCTTCCATTTGTTCTCTTGGCATACACGCATGTGTATTTTCACACTGCAAATCTTTCTTGGGACTTCTAGTATTTCTTTATTTTATTTTATTTTTTGTTATTAGTTTCAGGTGTACAAAACAATGTAATAGGTAGACATTTACACCCCTCACAAAGTGATAACCCCCTCCCCCAATCTACTACCCCTCTGACATCGTATATAGCTGTTACAGTTCCATTGTCTCTATTCCCTATGCTGGACTCCACATCCCGTGACTATATGTGTCTATATAGATATATGATTATAGTTGACGTTCAATATTATTCAGCTTCAAGGGACTTCTTTTTATTTTATTACTATGTTGTATCTTCCTGTGTTATTAAAGCAAGATTGTTTAAAGCTGTATTTGCCATCATTACAGATGTAATAATATTTTCAATGCAGACATTAAAAACATGAGAAAAAAGCACAAAGGGAGGTCCGGCCGAGTGGCGCAGTGGTTAAGCGCTGGCTTGGGATACCAGCGGCCTCGGTTCGGGTCCCACATATGAGGGCCAGTGACACTGCCCTCAAAAAAAAAAAAAAAAAAAACACAAAGGGAAAAGAATCACCCATGAATGCCATCAGCCCCAAATATTCACATTTAACGTTTTATCTGTGGTAGTATCCTTTAAATATATTGTCTATAGTTTTATTAGGGTTTGGGAGGTGGGGAGTCACAACTTTGTGCCTTATTTTTTTTCTTAGCGTGGTGAACATTTTTATTAATGGCTATATAGTGTTTTATTATCAGGATAAGTCACAATTTATTTAGTCAATATGTACTGTTGGATATTTAGGGGTTTTTTTCTAATTTTTCTGCTTTTATAGCACCCGGTGATGATTATTCTTGTCTGTCAATCTAGGCCTATACCTGTGAGTGTTTCCATGTGATAATTTGCTAGAGATGACATTATTGGGTCATAAGATATGCATTTTTTTTTTTAGGTATTTCATAATTTGGTGTGAAGTCCAGAGGAGCCTTCCAGACCTATGCTCAACCATTAACCCTTACATGTTAGTTTGCTGTTAATATCATTTCACAGTTTATTACATAGTCATGTTGGGTCAAACACAGCACTTTTATAAATATTAACTGACTTTATCATCATAACATCCTTATAGGGTATACTATCATCTCTATTATCTGGATGAGGAAATTGAGGCATAGAAAAACAAAGCTACACAACTAGAAAAAGGCACCAGCCATTGATCTGAGGCAGTTGTACCAAAGTCAGACTGCCTCTTGGAAATAAAATCGAATTTACATAGAACGGAACCAATGGCTGGAGCATCCACAGTGTCTGCGGAAGATCGCCAACCTCTCTGGACGCTATGAACAGCCATTCCTAGAAGACCAATACTTACTCCAACGAGGGAGAAAAATCTGATCCAACTGAGGAGGACAAGCACTCAGTGAGTTCTTTTACTGAGAGGTTGCTTTGTGAGATCCAGTGAGGCCCAGACCCTGTCTGGTTCTATGAAGACATTTTTATCTCATGTGGGTCATGAGGCTGGAAAGGGAAATAGCAGATGCTAGAAAGGGGTGGGGTAAAAGGCTGGAGGAGGGAGAGACCCCTTCAACCTGGGGAACACAGGGCAGAGAATGCCCTGTGGAAAGCCTAGAACTATATAATATGGTAGCCACTAGCCACATAGGGCTATTTAAATTTAAATTAATTAAAATTACATTAATTCAATTCCTCAGTTGCCCCAGCCACATTTCAAGCGCCCAGTGGCCGTGTGGTCGTTGGCTACCATATTGCATAGCACAGGTGGAAAACATTTCCATCATCACAGAAAGTTCTTTTGGACATCGCTAGTCTAGAAGAAGGCGTTTGGCAGAGGGAATAGAAGCAAAGGATGGAGAATGGTCATTAGACTGCTTCAATTTGGACATGGGGTGTGCATGGGGAAGTAGAAGTCAACATTGGAAAGGGGGCTTGAAGCTGTTCTTGGGTGCCTCTTGCAAGCCTCCTAAGTATTAGATCTCTGTAGTGTTTTAAACACCATCAGTCATGGTGGGAAGGAGTCCTCATCAGATCATGAGTGTCTTACGTGTCTGTCATTCCTGTGGCCTCGTATTCTAAGGAAGCTGCCTGTATGTGGCTTCACCTGACCCTGGATCAAACTGGCTGGAACAGAGACCGAATCGCCAGTAGGACCTAAGGCAGGTCTGAGGCCTGTGAGGTGGCCTGGTTCCGTGAGGCGACGGGCTGATAGGGGTGCTTCCTGTGCAGGGTGTGATGGGAGAGGGGCTCAGTCCCAGGACACATGGCAGGGACTGGAGAGAAGCATACTCGCTTGTGGGCTGTGCCCTGCGTGGTGAGGAACGTGGACCAGCTCTCCCCAAGACACGCCTGAGCGGTGCGGAGGTGCGCCGTGCTCCCGACAGGGTGAGGGTGTGGCCTGCTCCCTGCAGCACCTGCTTTGCCTTGAATTTCCCCTTCATTTCCTCACCTCAGTACCAACCAGGTACTCTCATAGAGGTGAAGCAAAAACAAACAAGAACAAAAAACAGGAGTTCAGAGAAACTTCAACTAGGAAAGGGTTTAAATGGCTGCTTAGCCATTAGAGGGCAGAGTGCAGGGTGTCTGTGAGATTTAGGCAGAGGAAAGGTTTGAAAAGGAAGTAAGCTGAGGTGTTGTGGGGCAGCTCACGTGTTGGGGTTAAGCTGGCGTGGGTTTGGATGGAAGGAAGCAGTCTCATCTTAGTGTAAGACTTTTGGCTCCTCTTCTGTGATTCTTTGTTTGGCTTGTGAAAAGATACCATGCATTTCTAGACATTTCAAGGTCTTAGATATTCTCTCCACAGCTCCTTGCCAAGTTGATCAATACAGGCTGGGGTTTTTCTAGTCAAGCCTGGGAAAACATTGTTCCAGAATGTTCCTTCTATTCTTTGCAGACAGTTGGACAAGTTGTGTTTAGCCCATCTTGCACCAAGGATTGTGGAAAGCTGTAGGCAACTGCTGCCCAGCTGGGGCCCACACCAGTGCGCCTGACTGCATCAGACACTCTCCCAAGTCTCTGCACTGGTATTTGCACTGGCGGCTTTTATGACTGGAGAACCTGCTTGCTCGGTCTGGCTGTGGTCGGAATGTGAACTATTACACTTTCATTTCATTTATCAGAAGGAACCAAAAATCGTTGTCTGCTCTTGGATGAAGCCCCAGGGACTCACACTACCTGAATTGTTTATTAAATACAATATAGCTTTTTTTTTGAGGGCAGTGTCACTGGCCCTCATATGTGGGACCCGAACCGGGGCCCCTGGCTTCCCACGCCAGCGCTTAACCACCACGCCACTTGGCCGGCCCTTTATAGCTTTTAAAATCATTACCTAACTACCACTTGTGCCCTTTTGGTAAGAGCGATGACTATAAATTTCAGTTCATTTTTCCCTCTGCTCTCCCCTCTTTTTGGCAACTAGTTATTTCTCTGAGCTTATTGGGCATTATATGTTAACTTCTTCTTTATAGAAATTTTCAAACATATACAAAAACAGAGCGAATAGCACAGTGGACCCTTAGGTACCCCCTCATCCTGATGCAATAGTCACCAATTCATGCCCAATCCTTGTTGAAATATATCACCACCCTCTTAATCCACCCAAATTATTTTTAACAGTTTAATCGAGGTATAGCGTACATACCATAAAAGCTACGGTTTGCAAGTACGCATTCAGTGATTTTTAGCAAATTGCCTGAGTTTTGCGGCTATCCCATAGTCCAACTTCAGGATATTTCCATCACCCCCAAAAAATCCCATGTGCCCATTTGCTCCCACATTATTGTGAAGCAAATTCTGTACTGTGTTTTAGCTCATCCATAAATATTTCAGCATGTGTCTAAATTGCTGAGCTTTCTATTCGCTTGGCATGGCAGCACCTGCTCAGGCAGCCCCTCTTCTGCTTGTACCTAATAGCAAACCCCTGCTTTCAGTGCTGCCTCCCCTTTAACCTTAGAGTACCCAAGGGGAGGTGACTGCAGAAAAGAGGCTGTACTCAGCCTGCAGGCCATTTTTACACTGGCATGCTTTGAGAATGGAATTTAACTCCAAATTCAGGTCTGTGTGTTTTATTGAAGACCTACTCTGTGCTGGGCTCTAGGGGATACAACAGGGAATTAATCATGGTCCCAGCCTGTGTGCCCACTGGCTTCATCCCACATGCTAAAGGTAGGACCTCTCTGAGGTGATGGTTTTACCTTCTTCTGCTCACCTGTCTCTCCCCTGTAGACATGAGGCAGGACCCCTACTCAGTGCCTGGAATATAGAAGACCTGCAGGAAATGGATGTATAATTGCATTCACTCATTTGTTCCTTCATTGATTCAACAGAGATCTATGGAGAACCCATGTACCATCAGGACACTGGGAAACAACAGTGAACAAAACATGTCAAAGCCCCCATCATCATGGGGCTTACGTCCAGGGGATGATAGACAATAAAAAAATAACAGATAAAATATACAGCTGGCTGGGCAATAATCAGGGCTGTCTCTAAAGCAGAATAATTGTGTGGCATCTACAAATGATAAAATATTTATAGTTTTAAAAGCAGGGTATAACACTATATATTCAGTGTAACCCAGTCTTTAAAAAGGAAAAATAATACGTGTTTATGGGCTGGGTGTGAGCTCATCCGTGTGGAACACGCTCACTCCTCACGGAGTCTTGGGAGCCAGGTTGACCTGGATTTGCTTCTTGGTTCCACCACCTAACCGTCTGTGTGGCCTTCCTTAGGCAAGCAACCCACCCATGGTCCTTTCCTTCATCAGATCTGTGAATTGGGCACAGTGCCACCTGGAAATAAGCTCGTGTCACACCATGTGTTAGGTAGGTGGTGCTTCCAGCCGTACCTCTTGAGTCCTCACCCCTCCTGGCTTCCATTTCACTCCCTGGACTTCCACACCTCCTGCCTGCCCTGCCTTGGCTGGTGCTTCCTTCACCCCTTACGGGCTTCCATGGCCTTGACCTCAGGACATCAGTCCGCTCATTCCACTCTGTCCTATTCACTTTTGCTGACACACATCCAGTAGGCAGTGCTGAGGCTGGGGTGCCCTTTGGAGACACAGCTCCAGCAAGAGGGACATCACTGCCATAGCAACTAGAGGCTGCCCGCCTCTGGAGGCCACCTAGGTCCAACCCCTGGCTCCAGACTCGCTGGCCCTGTGACCGGTGCAGATCGCTTTGTGACTCAGTCCCTCCGCTCCCTTTTGTGAGGTGAGAATAATAGCACCTGCATTGTAGGTTCTTGTCAGGATAAAGTGGGCATATAAAACACTTAGAGCTTGCTGCTCAGTGAGCATTCACGCAGTGTTAGTTCTTATCTTTGCTCCTATCACCTGAGAAGCCATGCTGATGGCCCCTTCCCTTGGGCTTCAACCCTCACATTCCCTGTGGCATCTCCACATTGTGCATCCTTGGCACTCTCTGATGACCCCCTCCTCCGGGAGGTGACTGACTGCTAACAGCCGTGTCCTCCGGAAGTCTCCTCAGGGAGGCCACCGCCCCCACCCTGTCTTTTCACTTCCATACATACACAGAGAAGTATGTCCCCCCTTACTAATGTCAGGGGTGAGAGGCAGAAGATACTGCTTTTGTGTTCTTGAAATGCAGTCAGCCACTACAGAGACGAGGAAATCGAGTCAGATTCTGAAAGAGAAACAAGGTAGAGAAACCATTACTTGCAGCAAACAAAAATGTGTAATTGCGGTTTCATTCGGTGTAAGCACCAAACCCCCAAGCCAGCATGAATGTCAGTGGTGCCTCTCACCCTTTTCTTTTGAGGGCAGTGTCACTGGCCCTCATATGTGGGACCCGAACCGGGGCCGCTAACTTCCCAAGCCAGTGATGAACCACCACACCACTCGGCCGGCCCAGCCTCTCGCCCTTTTTGATGTAATGACATTTTTGACTGGTTGTGCTTTCTAGCCCAATTTTCCTAAATGTGATCCGATGACCTTTGCCAGTGAAGAGCAGTGGTGACATGGGTGACATGATTGTAGTCCATCCGGGCTGCATCTGTTGTGAAAAATCGGTCACGGACCAGGGGAGCGAGACCTGGCCTGAGAAACAAGTAGACAATGTTCTGACTCCATCATGAACTAAGAACCTGGAAGCCCTTGTACATCACACCCACACCCACAGACTGGAGAGTCCGAATGCCACACAGGCATCCACCAACTTTGAAAGATGTTCAGGGCATAACCTCCAAAAGTCATTCATCTTCTACACACCAGGCATTGGACTAGGTCTCTAAGTGATGATGCACAATTAAGCACAATCCTCTTCTCAAAGAACTGGAGGCCAGTAAGGGGGAGGTGTGTTTTGTAAATGTGTTAGAGTGTCATGGAGCTGTGACAGGATGGCAGGATTTCATTCACCCAGTGTTGAACTGAATACCTACTATGTGCAGGGTATGCCGGTGGGAGCGGAGAAAATAAGAGTGAAACCCACAGGATCCCTCTACTCATGCAGCTTTCATTCTAGTTGGGGAAAAGGTAGTAAACAGGTTAACCAACAAACTCATAGATAAGCATTGATTGCAATGATACCCTAAGAGAGAATACTGGGGACCCTCCTAAGGGGCAGAGTGTACCCAGAGAAGCAGAGGCTGCTAGGACCAGAACCTGCAGCCCTGTTGAGCCTCATTAAATGACTTTTACCTGATTCAGGAGTATGGGAAACTACTGAAGGATTTTAAAGCTTTAAGGAGCTTTAAAGTTGATAATTGCTCTGTGGACAATGGATTGGAAGTGAGCAGATGGAAGTTTGGGTAAAAGGGAGTATTTCAAACCAGTGGGGAAAGCATGTGCTATTCAATGAATACTGTTGGTACAATTGATCATTTCCCGAAGTTAGGACCCTATTATATGCCCTAGCTTGTGCCATCTACAAAAATAAATCCCACATACTTAAAGAGGTGAAAGTTTTATATGTAAAAAAGGAAGTAAACATTTCTTTTTATTGTAGGGTATTCTTATAATCTTGGAGTGGAGGAAAACCCAGGAATCATGAATAGATTTGACTGCATAAAAAAGTAAAACTTCGGGCCGGCTGAGTGGCGCGGTGGTTAAGCGCTGGCTTGGGAAGCCAGTGGCCCCGGTTTGGGTCCCACATATGAGGGCCAGTGACACTGCCCTCAAAAAAAAAAAAAAAAAAAAAGTGAAACTTCGATAAAACAAAAAACTAAAAATAAAGGCAAACGAGAGATTGAGAGAATTATTTGTAATATTTGTAACAGATAGTAGGTTAATATTCAGAGTATAAAGAGTTCTTCAAATCCATAATAAAAATACAAACAATAGAAAAACAGGCCAAGAATATGAACAGGCAATAACCAATATGAAAAGATGTTCACCCAACTAGTAATCAAGGAAATGAAGATTAAATAACAAGATATCATTTCCATTCTTTTTTTTTTTTTTTTTTAAGATTTTATTGGGGAATTGGGAGAAGGCAACAGCTTTGGGGAACCGGGGAAGGGGAACAGACAAGTTGCTGTCTTTTTTGTTCTTCAGTCTAGTTGTGGAGGATGTTGCTTCACTGGCCCATGTTGGTATTGTCATTGCACTCTTCTCGGGCCTCTGGATGGTCGCTCACCGCGGCTATTGGCAGCTCATGCTGGCTACTGGCCACTCACCGTAGCCTATGGCAGCCCACTGCAGCAGGGACTGCAGCCTACACCATCGCCGGGGCTCGCACAGCCCAGCTCCAGGTGGAGCTGTTGTTAGCTGTAGAGGGCAGTGTCACTGACCTTCATATGTGGGATCCGAACCGGGGCCACTGGCTTCCCAAACCAGCTCTTAACCAATACGCCACTCAGCCGGCCCTCCATTCTTTTTATACACCAATAATCGGTGTTGGCAAGATTTGCTGTGCATATCATATCTTTTTTGGAATAGCATTTTAGCTAACATCAAAATCTTAAATGTGAATGTGCTTTCAGCCAGTAATTTCTCTTCTAGGAATCTTCCAGGAATGTTTACACCTATGCAGAGAAGTATATCCAAGAATATTTTTGCAAAATTGCTTGCATTTGTAAGAAACTGGGGATGTGATAAACGTCCATTAATAAGAGTGTTTCAAGTAGCAGTTCTCAACCCGAGGCACCTCTGGCAATGCCTCGAGACATTTTTGGTTGTCAAATGTGGTGCAGTGCTACTGGCATCTAGTGGGTAGAGACCAGGATGATGCTAAACATCCTACAGGACAACCTCCCGGACAACAATGAGTTGTCCAGCCCCAAATATCAATCATGCCGAGACTGAGAAACCCTGGGTCAAATTAAAACTGCCACCAGTTAAAAGAAAATGGTAGTTCTGTATGCGTACCCTTAAAGATCTCTGAGATGTGTCATTGTAAAATGATATTTTACGACTTAATATGTGATCTTTATAATAGAAGAGAACAAAATAAGTGAATTTTTTACTATATATTTTAAATCTTTTTTTTTTTTTTTGAGGGCAGTGTCACTGGCCCTCATATGTGGGACCCGAACCGGGGCCGCTGGCTTCCCAAACCAGCGCTTAACCAAAGTGAATTTTTTAAACCACTAAGTAATCCTAATCCATTCTCCTCCCCAGAGGCAATCACTGTTAACAGCTTCGTATGTGGCTTTCCAGAAATATCCTTAGCGTGGACAAGCAGAGGCTCTGGTTTTAGTCCACTGCAGGTGACTCTGCTGTATGGTTAGATTCAGGAACCAGTGTGCTAGCCACTGCACGAGGCCTGGACCTGTGGACCCCTGACATAGTGTTTCCTAGATTGTCCCCTGTCCCTTGGGTTTTCCATGGCATTTTTATATTTGAATGGAAAACAAAACTGTGTGCTGGGAGAGTGGGAAGAAGCCTTGATGTTGGTGAGACAGGAGACCCAGACGAGGTAAGTCAGGGCCAAGGTTCTCCCACTCAGTGAGTGTTAATGAGATTGCACTTTTTTGAGGGCTGTTTCCTGGTGATGACTAGTGGGGGGCTTAAACAGGGAAGCAGGGGTGAATTTGCCTACACCCCAGGGCAGAATTCAGCTGAAGTTGGGAGCATTTCAGATTCCCCTTCCTGCATGCCCGCTGCCAAGCACGTTCATTTGTGGGCCTGCTTGCATGTACAAATGCAGTTTCCAGTCACTAAGCCATCATCCACAGCTCTGACTTTTTGAACAAGCCTGGCTTTCATCTACTGGGCTTTTCCAGAAAAGCTTCTTAGAGCTGGACCTGAGATATTTTTGATATTGCCTTTCATCAGTAACTTTCCTTCCTCCTGCCTGTCTCTCACTGAAACATTATTCCAACGTCAGAATAAAAACCCTTGTGAGAGGGTAGGGTTGGGTGACCTGCCAGCATCCAGCCCAGTGTTCTTAAAACAAAAGGTGTCTGGTGCCATCTTCAGCCAGACACAGGCGCGCACAGTGGACCAAACTTGGCAGGAGCGTGGAGGGATCGGGCCTGCTGAGGGCACAGGCTGTAGGCAGGCAGCAGGCGATACTGCCCAGCTCAGAAGAAGGCATCTCCTGGACACCGCCTCTGAGTCTTGTCCAGAAATAGTCCTTCTTAGACTGCAAAATTCCACTTCTTCCTCAGGGGTGTCAAGGAGGAAGAGAATTCCTCCCACTCTACCCTCCTTTCCTTCTTACAGCTGGACGAGTAATAAAATAACAAAATGGACACAAGATTAGATGAACAGGAGAAAAACCAATTTAATACATGCACGTGAGAGAATCACAATACGATGCTCAGATCATAAAATGAGGCTCAGGAATGATTGAACCAGACACTTTTTTATACTTTTTAGACAAAAAAAATAAGAATTTTGTGAAGAATTGACAGGACAAAAAACATTAGTGCTTATTAGAAAGGAATCTAAGCAAGGTGTGGATATTCATTAGTGAGGAATCTAAACAAAATTTGGGCTTGGGTAGTAAATTAACAAAGTGTTTATATAAGTTCTTTAGCTCGTGATGGCTCAGCTGTAATCATGAAGTTGTCTATCTCAGCCTTCCAGGTGAGGGGAGGGCACCTGTCCAAGGAGAGATTTATTTCCTGCACTCAAGGAGACGAGGGAGGGTCGAGATGCCCTGGCACCAGCTACATATCAAGTAACCTTAATTCAATGTAATCAATTTGCCATTGTGGGATATTTGGGGGCGGCCTGTCTTGGGCCCAACAAGGGCTGAGAGCCTGAGCAAGCTGTCTGGCACCTGGCTATGGCATAAGGACCAGCTTGTTGTAGTTCCAGAGTTCTCAGGGGACAATAGTTTCTCTCAGGTAATGTCAGCTTGCTTCATCTCCTGTGAAACTGAAACCCACTGCAGCTTTCACAAAAATCATCCCTTCTTTCCAGTAAGAATGCTGATAGTACGGAGTCAGAAGGGACTCAGTTTGGAGGAAACGGGGTGGTTTCCAATCTGAGGTGATTCCAGTGACTCCAGCTGGTCTGTGACACCCTTGCTCTGAGCGGCGGGTTCTTGCCACATTACTTTTAGTGGACATTTATATTAGATATTCTGTGTTCAATGTTCACGACAGTTCGATAAAACACAACAAACCTTTATGAGAGGAGCTAGCAGGCACCCTAAGAATCACGTTAGCTCTTGGGTCGGTATCACATTTCAGTTGCTCTAAACAGACCACATCTATCTTCCCAAAGCCTCCCAGCCTTCTTCACTCAGTCCTGCAGTCCTACTCCGGCATCTCAAATTCAGGCATGTTTGTTGATCTGCTTTTCCAGCAGCGAACAGGAAGAGGTCCTGAGAGGGCAAGGTGTGGTTGGGGGACCAACACCCAGGGCCCTTTTCTCCACCGTTGTTTGTTCTGCTTCACCTCTCTGGCTACACCCCCCAAGCATGGATCTGAATGGTTCAGGGGTTTCCAGCATTTGCAGAGGTTACCTGCTGGCCTTCGAAGAGTTCCTGAAATGTTTGGTGTCTGCGAATTTATTTTTTTTTTTTTAATATGCTAGCTAAGATGCTGGCTATCAAAAGTAGGAATGGAAGAATCCTTGGGCAAGAAAGCTTTTAGCCGCATCCATAAGTACACAGCCTCTGCTGTCTGAGTGAGATTTTCCAAAATTGGGCTGTCCTGGAAGAGCACATGGTTGGAGCCCTCAGGCCAAGTGGACAGAATTTGGGAAGCCTTATTTGACCAGCAAGTTTCCCAGAAGGGTTTGAGATGGTGTGTGGTAGAGCAGTAAATGTAATGTACTTCCTGCTGCACGGTACTCAGACCTGGGAGCCCTGAGGGGGAGACCTGCCCAGGCCCCTTGTGTTCACTGGGAAATTCCCACATCTCTGTGGCACCTTTTAAAAAAGGCCGACTGTCACAGATGAAGGGTTGTAAAAATTATTCTAATCTTTGCATTAAATTAGGTGCAAAATTGCATCTCCACCTGGGAATCCATCGCACTGCATAATGCTAAATTATCTGCATTTCAAGGCAGACCTTGAATAAAAATGCTCCCCCCCACCCCACCCCCGTACATGAGGGGGTCAGTCGAAGACTGGGGAGACCCATAGACTCCCCTGATGGATGAGGTCTAGAAATGGGGACTGATGAGGCAGCAAAGCCCTGGCCACCGCCCACACTCCTGAGGCAAAGCTTCCCCTCCACTTTAAAACAACCTCAAGGCGTGAATCATTATATTACCATGGCTGGCTGGCTTGAGAGGAACCGAGAAAATGAAAATACTCAACGTCGCTCATTAGCAAAGGGAAAGACGCAAATGTTGAGGGTCGCTCTGTGTCAGAGCCACACTCTGTTTTGATCTGCTAAGCAGAGCATTCTTCATGTCCACTGTAGGCTTCAACCGAGAGTTCTTTTCTAGCTGCTGTACCTGCTATGACCACCCGAGGACGTAGTGTGCTAGAAATGAGGGCTCTAGAAAATCAAGTATGCGTAGCATTGACCACTTCAACCAGCGTTAAATCCTTTTTGTGATTTAATTCTGCATATACAGACCCACATTTCTTATGGCAGGGTTTCTTTCTCCACAGCAGCACAACTGTTTGGGCCACATATGAGACCAAGAGAGTTTTTTGTTTGTTTGTTTGTTTGTTTTAAAGATTTTATTGGGGAATTGGGGGAGGAGAACAGCGTGGGGAATAGGGGAAGGGGAACAGACAAATCGCTGTCCTTCTGTTCTTTAGTCTAGTTGCGGAGGACATTGCTTCACTGGCCCATGTTGGCATCGTCATTGCGCTCTTCCCGGATGAGGCAGGTCGGTCACCGGCCTCTGGATGGTCGCTCACCGCGGCTATTGGCAGCTCACGCTGGCTACTGGCCGCTCACCGTAGCCTATGGCAGCCCACTGCAGCAGGGGCTGCAGCCTACATCGTCGCCAGGGCTCGCACAGCGCAGCTCCAGGTGCAGCTGTTGTTAGCTGTAGAGGGCAGTGTCACTGGCCTTCATACACGGGATCCGAACCGGGGCCGCTGGCCTCCCAAAACCAGCTCTTAACCAATACACCACTCGGTGGGCCCTAAGAGAGTTCTTTGTTGCAGGGGCTGTCCTGCACGTTAATGGGGTGTTTAGCAGCACCCATGGCCTCTACCCACTAGATGCCAGTCACAGCCTGCCTCCACAGTTGTGACAACCTAAATTGTATCTATACAATGTCAAAGGACACAAAAGTCACACACAAACACACCCTTTGAGAATCACTGGAATATAGGAAAGAGGCAATATAAAATAATTTTCGTCCTAAATTCCTTGTACTTTTCAAGGAGATCCTAAGATTTACACACACTTAACACCTATGGGTTATTGGTTTATTCCCTATGTGGAGTGAACAAGAATTTATTCTCTTTAAGTGACCATCACAAAAACTCAGAATCTTCTCTTCTATCTGCTCTCTCATAGTATTCATATGTTGCTAATAGTTTACCTAACCTCTTGATTCACTAATGGATCATTAGTAGGCCAGCCGAGTGGCGCGGTGGTTAAGCGCTGGCTTGGGAAGCCAGCGACCCCATTTCGGGTCCCACATACGAGGGCCAGTGATACTGCCCTCAAAAAAAAAAAAATAGATCACTAACTTTTTAATTCTGCAGATTCGTTCACTCATTCATGCAATGATAAGTCTATGACTTACTGAGTTCTCGCCACACGCCCAGTGGAGAGCAAGCACCACCTTGTACCCAGGATTGCCACACCTATGATAGCACATCCACCTTCCTCAGCTTCTTTATGATGAGGGCTTCCATTTTTGGAAGGCAACACTGCATCTGACCTGGAGGAACATGGTCCCTGGAGTTAGACAGACTTGGGTTCAAATCCCACCTCTGCTGCTTACAAGCTGGGTAGCCTTGGGCTACTTATTGAACCTGCCTGCCTCAGTTTCCCCATATGAACCTGGAAGTGATTTCATCCACCTGGAAGAGCTCTGTGAGGCCTCAGCGAGATCGTGTACATCGGGCATCAGTAAACAGTCACTTATCATTTGCCGACTGGTAGCGTGTAACATGTGACTCGCCATCTTGGTGGGTCAAACACAGTCAAAAATTGGCAACTTCCTACAGTTGCACCTAGCATGTAAATCCAAGTGCAGTATCACACTGACTCCATCTTTGCTCTGTGGAGGTCCAGCAAATATTATAAATGGGAAGGTTCTAGGCTGGTTATTTTCCTACATCCCTGCCCTCTCTCTGAGAAGTCATCCTGCCGGCGCAGCCTAACAGCCCCCAGAGGACAAAGCCACTTCCTGCAGTCCTCGGCATTCACAACCAGCTTGGATTTTAAAATCTTACGTTATAGGCCATTGTACTCTTGCAGCCAATTTGGGAGGAGATAACCTGAGTTGTAGCAGTTCCTCCATGTTCTGTTGCTTGTGCCTCTGGTGTGGTTGCTGTTGGTTGCCCGGGCACCCGTTTTGGTGGGTGTTTCTCTGACGGGTCTGTCTTTATGTTGCAGGTCACTCTGCTGATTGCCTTCATCTGTGTGAGGAGCTCTCCGCTGACCGGCTACAGTGCCTACAGATACTTCGAAGTGGTCACCATTTGCAACTTGATAATGATCCTCGCCTTTTACCTGGTCCACCTGTTCCGCCTCTACCGCACGCTCACCTGCATCAGCTGGCCCCTGTCGGTAAGGGAGTGGCCTCGCCCTGTCCTCGGCACAGAAGGCAGGATGTGAGCTGGGCCACTGAGACCCCATGTTCTTCCCGCCTGCCCATCCTACCTCTTGCACCATCCTCAGCTGCTTCAGCCCTCAATTTCGCACTGTTTGGTGGACGTCCTCCCCTGATGTCCCCCTGCTTTCTAAAACCTACCTTCCAGCTACAAGAAAGCTGTGCCTCTCATCTCAGTGTTGATTTTCTCAAGTGACAGACAATGGGCTGCGCGTGCGCGCAAGAGAGAGAGAGAGAGAGAGAGAGAGAGAGAGAGAGAGAGAGAGAGAGAGTGTTGGGAGGAAGAACATGGAAGGAAGAAGCTGAAAAAGGTATTTATACCTTTGTGAATATTAAATAATAAGATCTGACAGCTAAAATGGACTGGCAGAGTCTGAGGGAAGATTTCAAAGTTGCCAGGGTTTTTTCTTTTCACTATGTTATGTTTGTTTTTTTTAAAAAAAAAACAGCTTTATTGATAGTTCACACGCCATGCAATTTACCCATTTAAAGTATACAATTCAAGAGATTTTATTATATTCCCAGAGTTGTGCAATCATCACCACAGTCAATTTTAGAATATTTCCATCACCTCAAAAAGAAACCCCATTAATTGACAATTCAAAAAAAAAAGTAAAAAGAAACCCCATGCCCTTTTAGGTGTCACCCCCTATTCCTCATCCTCTCCAGCCCTGAGCAACGACTAATCTTTCTGTCTCTATAAATTTTCCTATTCTAGACTTTTTGTGTAAATGGAATCATGTATGTGGTTTTCTATAACTGGCTTCTTTCACTTAGCAGAGTGTTTTCATGGTTTATCTGTGTTGTAGCATGTGTCAGGACTTCAGTTCTTTTTACAGCCAAGTAATACTCCACTGAACGGACACACCACACTTTGTTTTTCCATTCATCATTGATGGACGTGTGGGTTGTTTCCACTTTTGGGTATTACGAATAATTGCTGCTATGAACACTCATGTGCAAGTTTTTGGTGTGGATGTGTTTTCATTTTGCTTGGGAATATACCCAAGAGTGGAATTGCTCGGTCACATGTAACTATGTTTAATTGTTTCCACTGCCAGACTATTTACCAAAGTGGTACACCATTTTACATTCCCATCAGCAGTGTATGGCAGTTCCAATTTTTCCACCTCCTTGTCAAGACTTGGTTTCTGATTTTCTGATTGTAGTTGTTCTAATGAGTGTGAAGTGGTACCTTGTGGGTTTGACTTGCATTTCTCTGATGATTAATGACGTCAGTGATGTTTTCATGTGCTTTTTGGCCATTTGTGTGTTTTCTTTGGAGAGATGTCAATTCAGATCCTTTGCTTGTTCTTTGATTAGGTTGTCTTTTTTCTTATTGAATTGTAAGAGTTCTTTGTATAGTCTAGCTAAAAACTCTTTATCACATGCATGATTTGCAGATATTTTCTCCCATTCTCCTGGTTGTTTTACACTTTCTTGATGGTGTCCATTAAAGCAGAATTTTAAAATTTTGATGAAATCTGATTTATCAGTTTTTCTTTTCTTGTTCATGTTTTTTGGTATATCTATAAAGTCATTGCGAAATCCAAGGCCGCGAAGATTTACCTCTGTTTTCTTCTGAGTTTCATAGTTTTAGATCTATTTTGAGTTAATTATTGCATCGAGTATGAAGTAAGGATTCAATTCAACTTCATTCTTTGGCGTGTGAATATCCAGTTGTCCCACACCATCTGTTGGAAGACTATTCTTTCCCCATTGAATGTCTTAGCACCTTTGTTGAAAAATTGTCCTGGCCATAAACACATGGATTTATTTCCGGATTCAGTTCTATTGCATTGATCTTACTACACTATCTCGATTACTATAGATTTGTAGTAAGTTCTGAAATTCGAAAGTGTGAGTCTTCCCATTTATTCCTCATTTTCAGGATTATTTTGGATTTTTGCAATTTCATATGAATTTTAGAATCAGCTTTTCAGTTTCTACAAAGAAGTCCGCTGGGATTCTAATAGGAATTGCAGTGAGTCAATTTGGAGAGTACTGCCATCTTAACAATATTAAGTCTTATGATCCATGAACATGGGAGGTTTTTCCATTTATTTAGATCTTTAATTTCTTTCAACAATGTTTTGTAGTTTTAAGAGTATAGGTTTTGCCCTTTTTTTGGTTAATTTTTTTCCTAAATATCTTATTCTTTTTGATGCTATTTCAAATGGAATTATTTTCTTAATTTCTTTCTTAAGTTGTTTATTGCAAGTGGATAGAAATACAATTAACTTTCATGTATTGATCTTGTATTCTTAACCTTGCTGACCTCATTTCTTAGATCTAATAGATTGTTAGTGGATTCCTTAGACTTTTCTATATACAAGATCATGTCATCTGTGAATATAGTTTTATATTTCTTTCCAATCTGGATGCCTTTTATTTTATTACCTTACCTTATTGCAAGAAATAAGTTGCCTGTTGAATCAAAGTGGGAAGAGTAGACATCATTGCCTTCTTTCTGATCTTAGGAGGAAAGCAGTCCCTTTCATCATTAAATATGATATTGGCTGTGGGTTTTTGTAGATGCCATTTATCATATCAAAAAAATAACCTTCTAGTCCTACTTTGTTGAGTGTCTTTATCATGAAAGGGTGTTAGATTTTGTCAAATGCTTTTTCTTTGTTGAGATAATCATGTGGGGTTCCTTCTTCCCTTCCCCCAGTATTCTATTAATATGGTGTATTACATTGATTTTCATATGTGGAACCAACCTTGCATTCCTGGGATAAATTCTGTCTGATCATAGTTTAAAATTCAGTTTATACGTAGCTGGATTTGGTTTGCTAGTATTTTATTAAGGATTTTTTGCATTTGCACTCATAAGAGACATTATTGGTTTCTTGCAACATCTTTTTTTTTTTTTTTTTTTAAAGATTTTATTGGGGAATTGGCGGAGGGGGACAGCGTTGGGGAATCGGGGAAGGGGAACAGACAAGCCGCTGTCCCCCTGTTCCTCAGTCTAGTTGCGGAGGATATTGCTTCACTGTTGGTATGGTCATTGCGCTCTTCCCGGATGAGGCAGATCGGTCGCTGGCCTCTGGATGTCGCTCACCGCGGCTATTCTTGCAACATCTTTATATGGTTTTGTTATCAGGGTAATACTAGCCTCACAGAATAATTTGGGAAGTTTTCCCTCCTCTTCTATTTTTAGAAGGGTTTGTGAAGAGTTGGTATTAATTTTTTAGATGTTTGTTAGAATTCCACAGTAAAGCCATCTGGACCTGGGCTTTTATTGTGAATATTTTTTATTATTATTATTAATTCAAACTCTACTTGTTATACAGTTATTCAGATTGTTTATTTCTGCTTGAGTCATTTTCAGTAGGATGTCTTTTTAAGAATATGTTCTTTTCATTTAAGTTATCTAATTTATTGGCATACAATTGTTCATAGTATTCCTTTTAAATACTTTTTATATCTGTAAGATCAGTAGTGATGTACCCTCTTTCATTTCTTTTTTTTTTTTAAACATTTTTGTTGGGGGGCCGGCTGAGTGGCCCAGTGGTTAAGCGCTGGCTTCGGAAGCCAGCAGCCCCGGTTTGGGTCCCTCATATGAGGGCCAGTGACACTGCCCTAAAAAAAAAAAAAAAAAAAAAAAGATTTTGTTGGGGAATTGGGGGAGGGGAACAGCATTGAGGAATTGAGGAAGGGGAACAGACAAGTTGCTGTCTTTTTGTTCTTCAGTCTAGTTGCGGAGCACATTGCTTCATTGGCCCACGTTGGTATCATCATTGTGCTCTTCTTCCTGGATGAGGCAGATCGGTTGCAGGCCTCTGGATGGTCGCTCACTGTGGCTATCGGCAGCTCACGCTGGCTGCTGGCCACTCACTGTAGCCTATGGCAGCCCACTGCAGCAGGGGCTGCAGCCTACACCGTCACTGGGGCTCGCACAGCCCAGCTGGTGGAGCTGTTGTTAGCTGTAGAGGGCAGTGTCACCTGCCCTCATATGTGGGATCCGAATCGGGCTGCTGGCGTCCCAAACCAGCTCTTAACCAATGTGCCACTTGGCCGGCCCCCCTCTTTCATTTCTGATGTTGGTCATTTGAATCTTTTCTCTTTTTTTTCCTTGATCAGTCTAACTAAAGGTTTGTCTTTTGTTGATCTTTACAAAGAACCAGCTGTTGGTTTCATTGATTTTCTCTATTGTTTTTCCGTTCCTTATATCATCAGTTTCTGCTCAAATATTTATTTCTTCTTTTTGCTTTAGGTTTAGTTTGTCTTCTTTTCTAGTGTCTTAAGATGAAGGTTAGTTTATTAATTTGAAACTTTTCTTCTTTTTTTTTCAAATATAGGCATTGACAGCTATAAATTTCTCTGAGCACTGTCTTAGTTGCACTGCATAATTTTGGTATATTGTATGTTCATGTTCACTCATCTCCAGGTATTTTCTAATTACCCGTATGATTTCTTCTTTGACCCATTAGTTAGGTAGATATGTGTTGTTTAATTTCTCCATATCTGTGAGTTTCCCAAATTTCTTTCTGCTATTGATTTCTAATTTCATTCTGTTGTAGTTGAAGTACATACTTCATATTGTTTCAATCCTTTTACATTTACTGAGGTTTGTTTTATGGTTTGGCATGTGGTCTATCTGGGAGAATTCCAAAGTAAAGCCATGTTTTATGTGCATTTGAGAAGAATATATATTTTATTGTTGGTTAGAATGTTTTATAGATGTCTGTTACATCTAGTTGTATTATACAATTGTTTGAGTCTTCTATTTCCTTGTTAATCTTCTTTCTCCCTTTTTGTTCTATACATTATTGAAAGTGGGGTATTGAAGCCTCCAACTATTATTTTTGAATTATCTGTTCTCCTTTCTTTGAGTTTTTGCTTTATGTATTTTGTTGCTCTGTTATTAAGTGCATACATGTTTATAATTGTTATATTTTCCTGCTGAATTGACATTTTCATCATTACAAAAAGTCCCTCTTTATTTCTGGTAATATGTTTTGTTTGTATTAAAATCTCTTTGGGCTGGGCCAGCCGAGTGGCGCATTGGTTAAGGGCTGGCTTGGGATGCCAGCAGCCCTGGTTCGGATCCCACATATGAGGGCCAGTAACACTGCCCTCTACAGCTAACAATAGCTCCACCTGGCGCTGGGCTACGCGAGCCCCAGCGATGGTGTAGGCTGCAGCCCCTGCTGCAGTGGGCTGCCATAGGCTGCAGTGAGTGGCAGCAGCCAGCGTGATCAGTCAGCAGCCAGTGTGAGCTGCCAAGAGCTGCTGTGAGCAGCCTTCCAGAGACCAGCGACTGAGCGCAATGATGATACCAATGTGAGCCAGTAAAGCAACGTCCTCCACAACTAGACTGAAGAACAATGGGACAACAACTTATCTGTTCCCCTTCCCTGATTTCCCAACGCTGTTCCCCTTCCCTAATTCCCCAATAAAATCTTTAAAAAATAATAATAATAAAAATAAAATCTCTTTGGGGCCAGCTGAGTGGCTCAGTTGGTTAAGAGCTCGCTCAAGTGCACGAGCTGAGCTCTGAGCAACAGCAGTCCGATGCCCAGCCCAAGCTGAGCTGCCGCTAAGCTGCCAACAGATAGCCGGATGGCTCAGCTAAAAAAAAATAAAAAAAAAAAATCTCTTTGTCTGATACTATTACAGACACTCTAGCCTTTTTTTTGGTTGCTGTGTGAATAACATATCTTTTCCATCCTTCTACTTTCAATCTACTTGTGTCTTTGAATATAAAGTGTTTCCTATAAACAGCATATAGTTGGATCTTTTTAAAAAAATCCAGTCTGACAACCCCTGCTTCTTGATTGAATTATTTAATCATTCACATTTAACATTATTACCCACTGTTATTTTATTTTTATTTATTTATTTATTTTTTTTGAGGGCAGTGTCACTGGCCCTCATATGTGGGACCCAACTGGGGAAGCCAGCGCTTAACCACTGAGCCTCGGCCGGCCCCCCACTGTTATTTTAAAAGAAATTTCTTTTGTGTTCCTAAGTTATAAGGCCCCCTTCCGAGTTATGGCGTCTTTTTGCTTCTTTTGAGAACAAGTTCCCCTGGGCTTCTCTGATGCTGATAATGAAGAAACAAAGAAGAGAATAAAAGCTGGGGGACATAAATGAGGATAGGCTGAAAGGGGAGTGAATGTTGGAAGGATAGGCTCAGCCACACATTTTTTACTATTTAAGCGCCTTCCATTTAGTACTCTCAACTCGTTTTCCCTATCCCATGTCATTCTCCTTTTTCTTTGTGTGTGAGAATCTTGGACGTAGGGAACTTCCAGTTACTAATCTGCTCTTTGCTCAAATTCTCTGTGGTCTACTTGGTAATATTCCTTTCAGATCACTAAGGGAAAAATCGGGGTCTTTGATTTTGCATGACTTTGAGAGGAGCTGCAGCTTAAAAATTGAGTGCTTTTCTAAAATTTAATAGTTAATGCCCTAATGGACAGAACCTCGTGAAGCAGATATTTCTAAACTCTCATTGAAGACGGCTGAAAATGAATACAGTCTGGATTCAGAGTGAGTACTATGAATGGCCCTTCGGCCCAGTTCTCCTCTGATCTGGTGTTTACTGGGGAGGAGGAATGATGAGGTGGAAGTATTGCTATGCTGCCAAACGACAGAGGTCCAGCCTCATCCAGGGCCTGCAAGGATGCCATTTTAATCATGAAGTAAATGGGGTGGAGATGGACAGCCTTGTGGCCTAAGGGGAGAAGTAAAGTGTGAGTCATTTCTGCCAGTAGACTCATCAGAGTTTGGCCTGAGGCACACTTTCGGAGAGAAGAGGGAAGACAAAATGAGGACAAAACCAGTAGGACTTAGAGTGAGATAGCCAGCTCCTGCCACACACCCAGGCACTTCACAGAAGGGCTGCTGGCCTCATTCCAGTCTCTGACTCCGGGTCCACACCTACGTGTTCCCAGAACAGGCAAGACACTCTGAGCTGTCACCAAAGCTAGGACATCGTTAGCCCGGAACTTGATCTGAAGCAGATGCGAAAGGCACACATCTCTAAGGGGCTTTGCTTCTCAGAGCCGGGTCTTTGTTTGAACTCTCCAGCCTGCGAGTTGGGAGAAGCTCATCCTCTTTTTAGTACCTTGGGGCACAGGTTTAGGCACTGTGTACAAATTGATCTCAGGAGTGTCCTTAATGGATCTCTCTCTTCACACAAACACCATCCTTTCTGTCCCCTCTCTCCCCGCCTGCCTTGGCATCTTTCCTCTCTTGCTTGGCCTCATCCTGGCCAGCCTTCTGAGTCTGTTGCCTGGGAGCTGCACTGCTCCTGTCAGGGGGTGTTCCCCTCCTCCCCTTCCGTTCATCTCATCTGACCAGGAGTGGACCTGCCTACCCACGGCTTTGCTTTGTTTTTGTCCCCAGGAACTCCTGCACTATTTAATTGGCACCCTCCTTCTCCTCATCGCCTCCATCGTGGCAGCCTCCAACAGTTACAGCCAGAGCGGAGTAGTAGCTGGAGCGGTGAGGACTTTCTCGGGGAGACTTCAGCAGTGAATTCATGTTTTGAATGCTCATTTTCTTCCTGACAGGGACTGCGAAGGGATTGTTTTCTGGGGCCTTTCTTTCACAGAACCGGTACCCACCTTGAGCCAGTCAGCAACAGTCTCTAAAGAGCCTTAAACTTGGGCCCACAGGGCAGAGTCTCAGGGGGTGGATGGTCAGGGCTCTTGGCAAACCCAAATGGCCCCAGCGGCCCAGGCCTCTCTCTCTTACAGTCACTACTTAAATCAGGGGGCAGGTAGTTTTAATTCATGTGCTCATCTGGCCATTTGCTTGTGGCTGCCTTAGCCCTATGCAGAGAAAGATTCTGGGGCCTCTTTTGGGCCCAAAGGGAACAGTACTGTGATCAATTAGTGATAGCGGCCATCAATCCTAGCTTTGCCAATCCTAATTTTTAACCATATTCAGGCCAGGAAATAACCCTCCTGCACCTTTAAAGGTGAAAATTGATCCAGCTGATAGCCTAAATAGGAATAACATGGAAAAGTACAAAAATACAGTGCCGTGGGAACTATGTGTGTGTATCACACATATATACATATGTGTATGTTATGTTTTTTTAAAGATTTATAGACTCCTGACATCTGATTTCTGATTTAGTAAATTGTTTACAGTTGGGTGGCTTGTGGGCCAGTACTGGTTTGCCTCACTGAAGAGCAGGCAAGATTTTTTTAAATGAGTTTTCAGAAAAGTTCTCTGTGTGACAGTCACTCTTTCATTTATACACATTACCAAATTTCTCCAGACTTTGGGCTGAGAGTGGGTTCGTGCCTGGAATGCCACTGATGGGTGGAGGGTGCCCTCCAAAGGTCAGCATGGAGCAGAAGGGCACTCCTCTAACCGCTCATGCCCCTAAGCGCCTCCCACAGCCCCTCCTTTCATTCCCCACCCTAAACCCCCTCCCATCCCCACTCCCTGCAGCCTCCAAGAAGAGGTGTGGTTACCACCACCTACAGGTTACCAACTGCCCGACTATAGGCGGCTGGCAGAGGAGACACAGAGGAGATCTGTGCCCACTGTGCTTTATGACCACATTGGGAGAGGCCCACTGAGTTTTATGATTCAGGGTGCACCTAATGGTGTTAGCCCTGGAATCCTAATAAACCCCATTTATCATACACTATCTTTGAGCCTAGGGAGCCAGAGGAAATAAAAAGATATGATCCTTGCTTATGAGAAAATGGTGATCTAGCTTAGGAGTCAAGGCCAAGGCACATGAAGCAATTAGCAAACAAGGCATTGTCGTCCAGGATAGCATTATGTAGGAATAGAATAAACTGTTCAATTATGCAGTGCAGACAGTTGGAGACCGTGATGGTATATAATGTGCTAATTGTGCAGAACAGACAATGAGAGGCCAGAACAGGCTCTAATAGGCTAATTATGTGGTGCAGACAATCAGTACAAAAGGGGCCAAGGAGAGGGACCTGGGGAGGAGGAGGTGGGAGTGGTGGGGGCAGCTGCTTATACAAACCGGCAGCCAGGCTTGAAAAAAAAAAAAATCAAACCTTAAAAATCCTGCCCTTGGGCCGGCCGAGTGGTGCATTGGTTAAGAGCTGGCTTGGGATGCCAGCGGCCCCGGTTCGGATCCCACATGAGGGCCAGTGACACTGCCCTCTACAGCTAACAACACCTCCACCTGGAGCTGGGCTGCGAGCCCCAGCGGCAGTGTAGGCTGCAGCCCCTGCTGCAGTGGGCTGCCATAGGCTACAGTGAGTGGCCGGCAGCCAGCGTGAGCTGCCAATAGCCGCGGTGAGCGACCATCCAGAGGCTGGCGACCGATCTGCCTCATCCGGGAAGAGCGCAATGACGATACCAACATGGGCCAGTGAAGCAACGTCCTCTGCAACTAGACTGAAGAACAAAAAGAGAGCAACTTGTCTGTTCCCCTTCCCCGGTTCCCCAACGCTGTTCCCCTCCCCCAATTCCCCAATAAAATCTTTAAAAAAGAAAAAATCCTGCCCTTTGTTAGGCTGCTCCTGGGCCAAAGTCAGCAGTGGCTTTGGGCAGGCACTTAGTGGCAATATAATGAGCCTGAGGCCTTCTGCCAGTCTGAGAACACCAAAGCAACCAGGGGAGCCCGGCCGCTGGAGCCTAACCCCAGGTCTGGCCCTTACTGCTCTGTGGCCCTGGGCCAAACAGTGCAGGAGGGGGACAGTAACAGCAGCGTCCCTCTGGCCGACTTGTGAAGGTTAATGGAATCAACACACCTGAGGGCTTAGAAGACTGGCAGGTATATATTAAGTGCTCACTGAATTTTGGCTGCAGCTGCCAGTACTATTCACAAATAAAGCAAATGGCACTAGGTTTTGAAATTCCAGACACGAGGCCCTCTTCCTCTCCGGTCGCCCTGTTCCCCCATCTACAGATGAGAGGTTGAACAGGGGAGGTCCCCACACTTCAGCACCGGAAGGACCCTCAGAAAGGACATGAGTGCTGCCTGAACTTACTTTAGTCTAATATTATTTAAATATGTGCAAATGTAAGACTAGATAGCAAGGCCTCAGCTTCTGGTTCATACCCAGCTAGGAAGCCAAACAGAAAACCATTATGAATGAAATGCAAACAATGCTACCACACCAATAAAATCCATTTGAACATCAAAATTTTTAAAACCCCAATTAAAATGTACAATTCTACCTTTTTCTTTGTTATTAGCCCAGATAATTAAAGTACAGGGCATGACCCCCAGCTCAGTTATAAATGTAAACCCAAACATGGGCACTGAAGTTCCCTGGAGTGAGAAGAGCCGAGGGTTTGAGACCCAGAGACCCGGGACAGGGCCTCATCTCTATACCTACACAGGGACACTGTGATGGAGTCACATGATTCCCCAAGCTGCCTTCTGACCACAGTCGTTACAGGAACAGACACAGAGATAAGAGACAGAAAAACTGCCTGCGTGGCTGACGGCGGCCTGGGAACTTCCTCTCTCTCCTGTGCAGATCTTTGGTTTCGTGGCCACGTTCCTCTGCCTGGCGAGCGTATGGCTGTCCTACAAGATCTCCTGTGTGACCCAGTCAACAGGTGAGTTCCGGTTGTCTAAACACAGGTGATCTCTGGAGGTTCCCTATGCTCGGGAACAGGAGGACCGCCAGAAGTTCTGGGGTTCCACACTAGGGAACTGCCTGCTGTAGGGAGGCTGGGGGAGCTCAGGGGCCCCGGAGGAAAGGTGTAACCCAAGCACCCCTGCTCCTGCCGCCGTCTGCACCACATCCAGGGACACCCTAACATGTCAGCCTCTGATTGAGAAGCATTCTCTTTAAATGCTTCCTAATGTCAAAAATAAAATATGAAATTGTCGCCCCAATAAACTTCAATTAAAATAATAAAGTAAAATATGAAACACTGAGACAATACAAATAAGAAAAAAAAATGTTTTTAATAAAAATCATCTATCACACTATCCAGAAATAGCCCCTGTTGGGTAGCTATCCTTTCAGTATTTCCTTTCTCTGAATATATAGAGATTTATAGAAATATAGGTAGAAATACATAGATGCACATGTTGCTTTTATTAAAGACATCAGACCATGTATGATTTTCTTACCTACTTTTCTTCTCCCACTTAACAGTCTACGAGACATTTCCCCCGTGTCACATTAGGTGTCCTTGTCTATCATTCTTCACGGCTCCGCGGTGTCAAATTGGCCCCATTGCATGTCGTTGCTATAGTTTCCTTGTCTCCTACCTGGGGGTATTATGGTGGTTTGTTTTTAAAATTTTTGCTACTAAAAAGTGCTATAATGAGCATCTTTATAAATACATCCCTGTACATATATCTAATATTTTTTATCGTTAGCATAAATTCCTAGCAGTAGAATTGCTGCAGGCTTGGGCCAGCTATTTTGATTAAGTCGTTTCTTTCTTTGATCTAGGGTTTCCTTCCTTTGTTCTTTTTCTTTCTTAAAAAAAAAAAAGTTAGAAATATCAAAGCATGTACATTTTGTTGTCCGAGTTGCCCTGCAGAAGGCTCATCACAGCAGAGCTTCAGTCGCCTTCTAGTGGACACTGGCAAGGAGCTGACCGCATGGGAGCCAGTCACAAAAGACGACACACTGCAGGATTCCGTTCATGTGAAATGTCCAGAATAGACAAATCCATTGAGACAGAAAGTAGATTAGTGGTTGCGTAGGGCTTGGGGGAGGTGGGATACAGGCACAACTGCTGATGGGTAGGGAGGTTCTTTTCGAAGCGATGAAAATGTTCTAAAATTGTGGTGATGGTTGCACAATTCCGTGGCTATAGTGAAAACCATAGAATTGGACACTTTGGGCGATTTCTATGGTATATGAATTATATCTCAGTAAAGCTATTTATGGGGGGGAAAAGAATGTAAAAATGAAGTGAATAGGTAATGTCTAAAGGTAATAAATCTATAAATATTGGTATAAATATATTACTTAAAATTGTGGGGCCGGCCGAGTGGCGCGGTGGTTAAGTGCTGGCTTGGGACGCGAGCGGCCCCTGTTCGGATCCCACGTATGAGGGCCAGTGGCACTGCCCTCAAAAAAAAAAAAAAAAAAATGTGGAGGAAGAGCCAGAAGAAACAGCTAAAGGAGTTCAGGTACCTCTGAGGGGGAAACCTGGGGCGGGAGACGTTGGGATGGCAATCCCCTCTGTGCTATTTAATATTTTTTCTATTTTAGAAACGTATTTAAAAAGAATAAGATAATCCCAATGAAAGTTGGTGCTGGGTGGAGGGAGGCAGTGCACTGAGCAGATCATGGGTCAGCCGTATGGCCTGCAACTTCTGAGTGGCCCTGCCCTGGCCAGCCATCCTGACTTTGCCATTTCCTTCCCAAGATGCAGCCGTCTGAGGACATCGCAGCGTCCGGGCCCGCAGGAGGCCGTGCGGGAAGCGTGCCCTAGCAGACAGGAGGATCAGTGGGCCAGTGACCTGAGGAAAGATTTCTGAGCCTCTTTTCCTTTGCCAAAGCCCCGCCGGGCTGGTGGGTACAAAAGGGGAACTTTCACCTTCCTGCTAGGCTCCTGAGCTGCTCGGGACCTACCTCTCCAGTCGTCCTTGGGGAATTCCTCCCCACCTGGGAAAGAAAAGCAGCCTCCTTAGAAATACGGTCTCTCCCTCCTGCTTTTATAGCTGCCTCAGGGACTGGTGACCCCACTTAACACAGTGGATGGGGTTTCTGAATACTCCTGCCCATATCTGCCTCAACTTCACATTCCTCCAGGGAGTGAAGCTGCCTTAAGTCTACCTATAAAAACAAAGCCATCTCCTAATTTATGTAGCTTGGAAATCTGGTCTTGAAGATACCCCTTTTTCTTAAAGTGAGGTGTGCCTGTAGAAGTACTATGTGGTCAGCCTGTCCCCAAAGAGGGGATTTCGGTCTCCTTTCCCGGCTCTGCCTTCGTGACATTGTGTGTTATGGGTGTGTGTATGTATGTGTGTTTGTGTTTTTAAATAAAATATTGACTTGACCAGTGGCAGAAGGATTTCTTATTAAACTTGAAGAAGGCTGCAAACCCAGGAGTGAAGTGAAGGGCCCCACGAGGGTTATGGGTAGCACTCGATGCCAGCTGGGGGCCCACTCATGGTAGGTGAAAAGAGTACAGGATGCACAAAACAGCAGCCTCAAGATTTACATACTTTGAAAGTACATTTGTTTTAAGGGTAGAAGCCAGTACTGTTCACACGAGACATAAAACAGGACTCAAAAGCAACACAAGCAGCCTTAAAAAAGAAAAAGAAATTCTGACATATGCTACACCATGGATGAACTCCAAAGAGGTGATGTTAAATGAAATAACCCAGACACAAAAGGACACATACTACATGATTTATTTTATACGATGGACCTAGAGTGACAAATTCAGAGTCAGACAGTAGAAAGGTGTTCCCATGGTCTGGAGGGAGAGAAAAGGGGAGTTAGTGTTTAAAAGGGTACAGTTTCTGTAAGGGCAAAATTTAGTAAATCAATAACGTATTTAGACTTAGCTTATTTGCAGTTTGACTCACCACATAGCTCGCTGTCTAGTCACTGGGCAGTTTGATCCACCCTGATATTCAGCTATTTCCCCTCTGTTCCTCCCCTCACTGATTAACTGAAGAAGTCTGTTTTACTCCCTTTCTCAAGGCTACCCATACCTCGTTAATCCATTTATCAACAGAATCCTAACCTGAAAAGAGCAATTTCTTAATCCTCAGGCTCCCAGACACCAGAATACACATAAAGCCCCAGTCCGGAGATAACATTATCTTAAAATAAACCAGACCCCAGGAAGCTATGTCAGCCCTCCGACCTGCCTGACCAACTCCCTCTTTCTTTTGTTCTTGTGTACCTCTAAAACCATCTGCCCGGTCTAGGGACGGGGAGGTGGCCTTTGGACAGGGGCCCGCCATCCTCCCAGAATGCCGACATTCGGAATAAACGTGCTTTTCTTTCCACCAACCATGTCTCTCAATTTTTAAGTTTTTCAAGCGGCAGGTAGCCGGACCTCAGCTGTATCATTTCCATTCAGGAAGATGAAAACACTCTCTGGAGATGGATGGTGGCGGTGACTGTGCAACACTGCGAATGAAATTAATGCCACTTCACTGTGTAACTAAAAATCATTAAAATGGTAACTTTCCCATTATGTATATTTTACCGCAATTTTTTAAAAAAAAGCAATACAGGTCCTTCTGTCCAGGCACCAAAGTAGCTGAAAGAGCTACTTGGGGAATGGCGGAAAAGAGAGACCCAATTACACCCAACCCAAAGCAGGCATCAGAGCCCAAAAGGCCAGTGCCATATTTCGAACAACTAAGCATTACAGATCCTAGAGAATACAAGCCGTGTCATGTGTTTGTCTTCCCTAAACCAGACCCTCTCTGGGACGGCTCAACTTGGGCAGTGCCCATGTATAACCCAAACTATATCCACCACCCCAGCTGCCAGCACCCACTGAGCAGTCACAGGCCCACGCAAAGATGTGAGAGGAGAGAAGATTGGACCCATGGAGAAAGGACAGGGAGTCGGGGGCCTGCCCCAAGAACCAAAACCCAGCCACAATGAGGCAACCTGAGGCCCCAGGAAAGGGTGTTGGCACCTGTGGCTGAAGCTGGTCTGCCCACATCCCCTACCACAAGCGGCCAGCTCTCTGGCCAGGAAAGCCTCCTCCGTCTGGTCTAGTCCTTGTGGAGGAAGGGAAGCAAGGTGGAGGGTGGGGTTCTCCCACCACCCACAAGAAGGACTGCTGCTCAGAAAAGCTCACGCCGGCTTTCGTGGGGTTCTCTGCAGTGGGGTGGCTCGCAGCAATGGAACTGCCCCATCTTTGAGGGCCCTATGAGGAAGCACCCCTACTCTGAACATTGGCAGTGGAGCCCGGAGACTCACGGAGAAAGGCAAGCAGAGGTGAGGTTACTGAGAGCTGGCATTTGAGTCCAGGCCCGGCTGTCTCCTGGACCTAGCCTGTGACCACCCCACCTGGGGCCTCGGGGCTGCCCGGGCCAGGCCAGAGCTTGTGCCAACTGGCTTGCTCCATGGGCAGTTGGCCCTGGTGTCTGCAGACAGACCCAGAGGAAAACCAAGTCTTCCGGAGGAGGCCCTGGCCTGACACACCCCTTGTGCCGCAGCTGGGTGCTGGGGCCTTCGCTCCCAGAGGTGTTGACTGCTCAGCCCTCAGCTTACACCTCTAACCAGGATGCCAAAGTCACCCCGAGCTGGCTCATCCCCTGTGCCTCCCAGCCTCTTCTGTGTTACCACAGAAACACAGCAGGTCTTTGGGGCCCCCAGTGTGATGGTTTCTGAACTGCATCCTGTGAACTCTCAGAGTGGCGTCAGGGGCTCACAGATAACCTCATTTTACGTGCAAACCATGTTAACACCTTAAAATGTGTGCTCTCGTGTCACCGACAGCAAATGCTGACGCTGGGAACCCGCACAGGCTCCTTTGCCTTGTGCGGCCCTCAGGGCACCCTGGCCTGTGGCCTGCTCTCCTCTGGCTGAGGGAGACGCCAAGGGTGTGAGGCGAGCTGCTGAAACACCTGCCACCTCCTGGGAACTTCTCCCGGCTGCCCAGCCGGTCAGAGCAGCGGGATGAACCTGCAGAGGAGGCTGGAACGCCAGTTACCTGCTGACTCCAAACTGGGGGCTTCTCAAACTAACCCCCCCATGCTTATGGGCTGACTTTTAACACAGTGTTATAAGTGTAAATTGACGATTCATATTAATATCACATTTCCTGTTTTATATAATAGTTTCATGTATGATTTAGATCGAAAAAGGGGATTTCTCTGCTTAAAAGAAAAAGGCTAAGAAAGCCCTAACTTCAATGAAGGGGACTGCTAGGCTGGCCCCTGGGACCAGGTGGATGGACAGGGCACCCGGCTGGGGTTGGAGCAGTTGGAGTACGAAGGTGCTTTCTCATGAAGGCCTCTGGACCTTGTAAGGAGATTGAGGCAAATGTTAGGGTTTTAATTGTAATTTTCTGTATAAACAGAAAATTATGTAAATTTTTTAAAAGACCATGACTAATTCCATATAGAGTTGTGCAAAAAAGGAAATGTTATGATTTGAAGTGTGAACTTGCTTAGCTCTGGATAGTAATAACAGCTAGAATAACGGTCACACTGGACACTGATCTGACCAAAATTACAGACGGTGCCAAAAAAATAAGTTTACACATTTTAAGAGATGTTATCTATGTAGCAGTCGTTCGCGTAATCATAAGTGTCTGGACGCTGATGGTAACCACTTTGAGCATCTCTTATAATTGCAGAAATCAAACGCGATTATATATTACTACAATTTTAGTAGTTTTTTACTTTCTTAAAATGGGTATACATTTATTTTGGCCCCCTCTGTATTTAAAAACCTCACTTCCCAGTCAGGGCGTGTATGTGGAGGGGACAGCCAGCAAGTGCTGCAGGTGGGACAGCAGCCCAAAGTTGCCAGTTTTCCCAAGTGACCAAGAGAAGTGGAAATCTGGATTTTTAGGCTAAACATTTCCTGATTCTTCAATGTTGCCAAATAAACCTTTAAAGGTACACTTCAGGCCCAACAAAAACCTATGGGGAGGAGGGGTGGCGGAGCGGCAGATGCAGCCTGCGGGGCCTCGAGTTTGGGGCTCGGCCAGGCCCCAGGGAAGGAGGTGGGGTTCGGCAGCAGGAAGTCAGGTCCAAGGCCAGGAGCGCGCCGAAGCTTCGCTGGGCCCGCAGCTGCTTCCTCCCGAAACCCCGGGGAAGCGCATGGGACGGGGACCCTCCCTGGGGAGTCCCCGGGGTCCCCTGCCAGCAGCCGCGCCTGCTTGTGCCCCACCACTGCTCCCAGCTGGGCGGGGCTTTCCTTTGGCGAAAACAAAACCCTAAGGCGCAGGTGGCCGCAGCAGCGCCACGCCGCACGCCCTCCCCTAACAGCGCGCGCCCTCTTGTGGCCATCGGGGAGCAGCGCGACTTCGGTCCTTGGTGGAGGGACAGGCCTGGGGAAAGCCAAGTTCGTCAGAATGCACCAACTTGTACATTTTTTATTTTTTTTGGACCTCAAGTACACAAATTAATCATAATCCTCGGTTCACAACACTCACACTCAGACCATGAGTCCATGCATGGCCTCTTCCTCCCTATGTATTCTTAATACAGTCAGTTTGAAACTAGAACCATTGCCATAACCTACATTTAACTATAACCATATATTTCCCCATCTCATCACCTCTTCCCATTTCTCCTCTCCCAAGATAATCTCCTGAATCTCCCATTCACCACGTCTTTGTCTTTTTTAGTATATAGTTCTATTGTAGCTATATGTATTGCCTAAAAAGTGCATATAAGTATGGTAGTTGTTTATAATTAAATGAAAACGATGCCACACTGTATGTAATCTGTTAGGACTTTATTCAATTACCATTATTTTTCTGCAACAGACACCCCACACACACATTTTATGCAATACCTTGCATCCTCTTGTCTGCCTCTTGATGCAGCCACCAGTGCAGTGCTGCTCTGCAAGGGCTATGACCGGTTTCATTCCAGTGTCACCACATAGCTGTGCTTCAGGCCTCCATGGGCACCTCTGGACTGTCACACTGGAGCTTTCCTGAACACACTGTCATGGGACCCACTCAGCACCCACACGTGTGCAGGCGGCATATGCAGGAGAGTCCCCTGTCATGTGGGGGAATATTGGCTAACAGTACACCACAATCAGGGGGTACGTTTGTCCTCCTTCACTCCCAGGACAAACTGTCCTGAGGCAGGTTTTATACAACTTCCCTAAGCACAGTCCACTGGAACCAAGCAATCAGTCACCCAGTGGTGGCCAACTCAGTAAGGCATCCTTGTACCAGCTTTCTCTCCTTCCCAGCTTCACTCCTGATGCAGGTGGTTCAGCTGGACATGTGGGGACAAGCTGCAACTATGTGGGGGCTGCATGACCAGCTTCACTCGGGGGTGGCCTTGCAAGACAGCAGTGAAGGGAAATACCCCCAATGGCCAAAGCTCTGGGCAGTGCACCCGGCCATCCACTTTGGTGGAAGTGGCCCAAGAAAAGAGCCTCAGAGGAATGGTGAATCTCCATGGGCCAGGAAAAAGACCTGTAAGCCTCCCGGAGGGTGGGTGGGGCAGAAAGCCACTAAGAAGCTCAAAGGAGTAAGTTATTTGAACAAGAAGTACATTTTCTACTAAATAAAAACCCTGGGTAATTAATCCACTGGATGCCAGAAAGAAAAGGTAGCCCAGGAAAAAACCCTGCACAGATGCATATGTTTTAGGACTAAAACCAGGGAACAGATAGAATTAAATGGGCAGGCAAGGCCAAACTAGCAAGGGGCTGTGAGTGCGCAGAACAGCAGATGCAAAACCTGGAGTGGATTTCATGACTCCTGTGGAGCAAAGACGTAAGTCTGAGCTGATACCACTCGGACTGGACAAATTACAGCAATGTGACAAGCAGGGAAAAGAATCAGCTATGGGATTGGGTTTCTAGATTCACCCCCGCCCAGGAGGAGGCCCCAAATATTCGTACACTTACTAGATACTGGCTGTAGTTTTGTGGCTTTGGGGAGGGAGGGTTGTTTGTTTTGGGACCTGGACTGTGTTTGCTGCACTTTTGCAAGATGCTGACCTGGTACATTCATTCATTGTGACCCCTTCTGGTGGTGCATATAATGGTCAGATGCAGAGCCAAGAATGATGTTTACCCATAAAGCTTGCCAAGCATAACAATCGAAACAATGCCACTTCCTGGGAGAAGAAAAAGTACATGGTCTTCTCATATAAGATTTTGTGCAGCCACAGTGGGTGCGAAGCAAACCATCAAAGCTTCCTGTAAGTTGAACACCGCTGTCAGGCTCATGGAAGCCGGGACCTTTACCCTGGACTATGGAAGCTTAAACTAGAACGTGGCGATTTTCATTTCCACAGTGCCCGATAGCACCAAAGTGAAAGAAGACGTTGTTGCCATCATACCTGATTCTTGGTTTGCAGCCTAGGGTATTGCTAACACTTTATTTTTTAGATCCCTGAGACAAGCAAGACACAGTACACTTTCATTGCCCTGAATTCTCCAGTGACAGGGCATCAGTGGTTTGGACACACCTGGTATGATGTGAAATGTTGGTGGATATGCAGGCATTTCCATAATGGCTCCACAGAGAAACTGCTTTTGCTGCATGACATGCCATCCAACGGAGAAACTTTGTAGAAGCCACCAACTACCAAAAAAGTGTCCCCTCACCCAAACCGGCTGCTTTGCACATTGTCTGGCTCTTGCAGACAGTACATCCCACACCTGGGAATAGTCCTACAGCCTTCCACCCCATGTCACCAGACATGTGGCCACATTGGAGTGAGGGCCCCAATGACAAATAATCTTGGAAGCAGCTCAGGCAGCAATAAAAACGGCCTCACCCTCCAGCCCGTGTCTCCTTCAGACTCGAGGAACTAGAGGTGCCCATGGCTGATCACACACCTGACTAGGCCAATGAAAACACCTCTGCTTCTGGGCCTCTGAGTTTTTGAGATTGAGTACTTCCTCCTGCTGAGAGGCAACTGGAGCCCTCATCGAAACAGTCTCCAAATTGACATTTCTCATCCTGCAATTCTGAACTCAATTCCACAGGTGAGACAAGCTCTATCAAGTCCTATCATGAGAAGATGGACCTTTGAATGATGGGCCAAACGCAGCCCCTGAGCCTTTAATCGTCTTCACAAACAGGTGGTCATCCACTCAGGCAGAAATAGCATGTTCCCTAATGAACTGCTGCCTTAATGAAGGTCTTGCCTACAAAAGAGGCCAGCTGACAAGAATCACTGATCAAAGAGCCCACCCACCTCCGAGGTGAGCATTCCTCTACAATGCAACAGCCATCCAGTGAAGGCCCACAGCAGAGGACAATATCTGTACATAGGCTCCTGGGCTGTCACTAATGGCCTAGCTGTACGGTCAGGTCTTTGGGCCACCCAGGACTGGACTAATCAAGACACACCATATATTGGGTGTACCCCTTATGGAAAGATACAACTATTTTATTATACACTCAATAGTTATGTTATATAAATGGTTGTATGAAGCAACCATATCTAGAGAAAAGTGTTTGACAAACATATGTGGAAAAATAAACATATGTGGCCATCTTCCCTACTACATACAGAGCATGTGCTCAAATCCACCATGAGTGTGGAACCGCCATGAAGGATGGAGATGCCCAGTGAGAAATTATGGAAGCCACTCCTACCTACAAGGGCTGTATTATTTGCCAACTGTACCTGACTCTTTACTGATGACTTCCTCAGAGCCAGCTGATTTGTCTTCACCTATTTTTTATTATTTAAAAGATTTTTATTGAAAATACAGCTAACATACAATATTATGAGTTTCAGGGGTATGCCATAGTTGTTCAACATTCATAGACCTAAAGAAGTGATCACCATAAGTCCAGCAACCATCTGACATCATGCTATTACAATATTATTAACTATATTCCCCACACTGTATGCTGCATCCCCATGACTTAACTTGTTTTGTACCTGGAAATTTGGACCACTTATTGCCCTTTACCTTACCCCTCCCCCCTTTTTAATTTTTCAGTTACAGTTGACATTCAGTATTATTTTATATTAATTTCAGGTGTACAACAGCATAGTGGTTAGACATTTACATATTAATAATTTAAAGTGATCCCCCTGACTAGTCTAGTATCCGACTGCCAGGGCCCCAAAGGACAAGGAGGGCTGGAGTAGCAATATTTATACCAGACAAAATAGACTTTAAAACAAAGGCTATAACAAGAGACAAACGACACAGAAATCCCACTTCAGTGTATTTATCCAAAGAAACCCAAAACGCTACTTTGAGACAAGTGCATCCATATGTTCATTACAGCATTGTTTACAATGCCCAAGATGTGGAGGCAGCCTGGGTGTCTGTCCATGGATGAATGGATAAAGAGGAGGTGGGATATACATACAGTGGAATATTGCTTAGCTAGGGAAGGGAATGGGTTCTTGCCATCTTCGGCGGCATGGATGGACCTGGAGGGTATTGCGCTGAGTGGAGTATTTCAGACAGACAGATGCAATGTGATTTTGCCTATATGTGGAATCTAAAGAACAAAATAAACAAATCAGTAACAAAGTCATAGATACAGAGAGTATTTTGATGGTTGCCAGATGGGAGGGGTGTTGGGGAGGGGTGGGTAATAAAAGGGGAAGGGATTAAGAAGTACAAATTTGTTGTTACAAAGTAGTCATGGGCATGTAGGGTATAGTGTAAGAAATAGTCAATAATATTGTAATAATTATGTATAGTGCCAGGCAGTCTCCCAGGTCACCTGCTCCGAGTACTCCAGGAGTGTCTCCTGTGTAGATTGTGTGCCCTCCTGTTATATTTGAGCCTTGATTGCTGTTGGCATGGATGGGACTGACCCTTAGACTGACTGGCTATAGGGTTTGGCCATGTGCACAGCTTACAGGCTGCAGTGTGGGAGGCTGACCCCACTGAGTGGGATTCACCCCAGAGGGCTCTGGTGCCTGTTGAGACCACCCTTTGTGTATGCCAGTTGCGGGGCTAATTGGGCAGTGTTCCACTGTGGTCTAAAGCTAACCTCCTGTATGTTGGTTCTGGGGCCTCTTGAGAGGGGTTCTGGTGCAGGCCCAGGTCACCCACTACCTATGATCAGTTGGGGACTTAACCTGGTAGGAACTACAAAGCAATCTGTGGTTTTTCACTGCCTGTGCTAAACCTGGAGGCATGTGGGAGAGGCCACGCTGTGAACCGAGGATGGCTGCCACCAGTATCGGGCCTGGTGACGCTCTGCAAAAAGCCAGAGGCCTTCTGCACCTGCCGGCTCCTTTAAAATTCAGCCCGATAAAGCCTCATGCAGTATGAGAGTTGTGTGAGGTAGGGTCTCGGGGAAGTCATTAGAGTGGGAAGAGTTATGTTCACCAGGTTAATAGAGATTCTGGTTTGATGCCAGTGCTGAGTCTGGAGCTACTATGGAAAAGTCTCAGAGCACACCAAGGCCGGTCACTGCCTGCCTGGGGCCTGTGGACTCTTCTAGTTTTCCAAGAAAGGGTATGATGCAGGTGAGTCTGGCTGCTCTTGGAGCAAGTGTCTGGCATTGAGGCAGTTGGGTGGGGCGGGGTCCCGGTGAGTCAGCAGGGCAGAGCCCAGAAGCTCACCAGTCCAATCAGCTTCAGATTTGGCCTTAAGCGTAGGAGGCGGGTCCAATACATTAAAGATGGCGTCTGCATGGGAGGAACTCACCCAGAGTGGCGACTGTCCTCCTGGCCTCGAAGCCACACACCTCAGTCTGCTCCCTGTATGCCTCTGATGCTCCCGAAGTCACTATCCCTTCGCTGGAACCCAAGGTGAGTGCCCGCGAGCGAGCAAGTCTGTGCATGGGGCCGTTTAAGATGACATGTGGGTTTCCTGCCGCCTTCCGTCCCACCCAGATGGTTAGACTCCCGGTGGTTTTCACAGCCAGACGTTGCGGGGGCTCCTCTTTCTGGCATCAGTATTCCAGGCTGGTGAGTCTGGAGTGGAGCTGGGTTCCTCATTGCGCAGGGGACAGGGGTCGGGGGTGGGGATCCGCGGCTGAGATATCTCTCCCTATTCTCAACCGCTACACGGTCTGGGACCAGCCTTGTTTGCGTCTCTTTCTCTGCGCCTTCTACCAGTCTCGATGTGGCTTCTTTATATCCTTAGTTTTAAAACTTCTGTTCATTCAGGCTTCAGTGCTCCAGGTTGATTTTTCTATAATTTAGTTATAATTTTTTTTTTCCTTTTCTTTATTAGTCTCAGGTGTGCAAAATAACATGATAATTTACACCCCTCACAAAGTGAAAAACCCCCTAAGTCTACTATAGAAATCATACAAAACTATTACAGTACCATTGACTATATTCCCTATGCTTTACATCCTGTGACTATATATAGATGGTGCCAAAAAAATGTATACACATTTTAAGAAAGGAAATTTTAAATATGTATACATTTTTTGTCACTCTAGTATATATTTATTTATAGTTGACATTCAATATTATTTTATATTAGTTTCACGTAAACAATGCAGTGGTTACGGATTTATATAAAATTTTATGCAGAGATCCCCCCGATAAGTCCAGTATCCTTCTGACACCCTATATAATCTTTACATTATATTCCCCATACTATTTTTCACATAGCCATAACTATTTTGTAACTACCAATTTGTACTTCCTAATCCCTTCTCCTTTCTCACCCATCCCCCAACCCACCTGCCATCTAGCAACCAGTTTGTTCTCTGTATCTATGAGTCTATTTGTTTTGTTTGCTCATTTATTCTGGTCTTTAGATTCCACATGTGAGATCATATGCTATTTGTTTTTCTCAGCCTGGCTTATTTCACTTAGGTCCATCCATATTGTTGCAAATGGTAAGGTTTCATTTTTATGACAGAGTAATATTCCACATGTATGAATGTACCACAATTTCTTTATCCAATTGTCTACTTATGGGCATTCTGGTTGTTTCCATGCTTTGGTTATTGTGAATAGCAGTGCAATAAACACAAGGGTCCATATATTTTTTTGAATGTGTTTTGGATTTCTTTGGATAAATACCCAGGAGTGGAATTGCTGGGTCATAAGGTAGTTCTGCTTTTAATTTTTTGAGGAATCTCCAAACTGTTTTCGTAGTGGCTGCACCAATTTGCAATCCTACTAACAGTGCATGAGGGTTCCTTTTCCCCGCAGCCCCGCCAGCACGTGTTGTTTGTTGACTTATTGATGATGGCCATTCTGACCAGAGTGAGGTGGTATCTCTTTGTGGTTTTTATCTATGTTTTTCCATGATTAGTAACACTGAGCATCTTTTCATGTCTATTGGCCATCTGTATATCCTCTTTAGAGAAATGTTTCCTCATGTCCTCTACCCAATTTTTAATTAGATTGTTTGGTTTTTGATGTTGAGTTGTATGAGTTTTTTAATAAATTTTGGATATTAACCCATTATCAGATGTATCACTGACAATAATTTAGTTGTAATTCTAATGTGTTCATGGAAGGAAGCAGTCTGTGTTTATCTACTCTGGTATCTTGGATCTCCCTGTCTTCATCTATTTACAAGTTGCACAAGGTGATAATCTCTGCTTACCTGAGCTCCTGAGCACTCAAGGGCTTCTGCAGCACCTGCTCTGGTGGTTCGTTTTATTCAATGTAGGCAGACAAACTTGGGATGTATTTTATGGCCACCCTCCTCTGCCTACTTTTCTCTTATGATAACAAAGTGGCAGAAAGGAGGGCAATCTGGCTCATCCCTAAGTGGGTATGACAGATCTCAGCTGGTTAGGTGTGAACATGTCTGACCCCAGGAAATACATGGAGGTCAAGGGGAGGTACCTCTCTTTTTCTATTATAAATATGGACAAAACAGTCCCAGATGTCCTTCAACTACTCTTTTAAGCCAATTGAGTTAAAAGAACCAAACATTATGTACTATGAATGTAGACTGACAGCAGATTTTTTGCCATGTTAGATACCAGATGACAATAGAATAACATCTTTGAATTGATAAAAATAGCTGTTAATCTAAAATTCTAGGGCCGGCCGAGTGGCGCGGTGGTTAAGCACTGGCTTGGGAAGCCAGTGACCCCAGTTCAGTCCCACATATGAGGGCCAATGACACTGCCCTCAAAAAAAAAATAAAAAAAATAAAATTCTACATCTGGCTTAGCTGTTTTTACAAGTAAGGGCATTATAAACATATTTTTAGACTCTTGCTGAAAGGACAACTAACATTTGAGTCAGAAAAAAACAAAGTCCAAAAATAAGTAGCATGCACAGAAGCACTGGTGAGCAAAAAATAAAATACACTGGCAGATCTAATGAAAGCAATGACTGCATAAAACAACAATAATAGCTAACTTGGGGACGTGTTAAAACAAGATAAATTTAAACTACGAGGCAATAAGAACACAGTAGATGGGTAGAAGTACTGATTAACTTTACAAGTTTTTATAAAGTCAAAGATGCATGCTGAAAATGTAAAAGTATCACTGAAGAATTTTAGCTAATGAAGGTGGCAGGAATTACAGAATTATAAATTCGCCATTTTGCAACCTCTGATGAAATAACAGATTTAGACAAATATCAATTATCAATACATGGAACCTTATAGCTAAAAAGATGATGGAAAACTTCACAGTGGGAGAGATCAGGCTGTCAGCACCTGAACCACTGATTAAATGTACATTAAGTGTGGTACTTCTTGAGAATATGCACTGCCTGATGAAGTACACAGCATCACCTACAGGAAAACCTTGAAAACAGAAAACGACTAACCTGATTTTAAGCAAGCCTGTGGAGCTATTTTTCAGTTTAGAGGAGATAACAGAAATAGAGGAACAAGTTAAACAGTACAAGGACACAACAGATAAATCCAGAATGTGGTATGTCCTACAGGAATCCACACACAAATTATTAGAGGTAGCAACAGATGCCAGCAACACTGCTGAACACGAGATCAAAAAGAACCAATCACATTCCTATTCCACTATTCTAATCAGAATATGTAATTTTAAAATAAGGATTCTATTCTAGGTAGCTACAAAAATAAAGTATGTAGGATAAATCTGATGAAAGATATGTAAGACTTTTATAAAGAAAGCCATAAAACTTTACTGAAAAACAATAAAAGACCTAAATCAGTGGGGATCCTATTTCATGACTGTGAAGTTCAATCGTAAGTCATTTCTCCCAAAATTAATCTATAAGTTTAATGCAGCTCAAAGAAACAAATCAATAAAGGTATTTGCCAACTCCATCTTAAAATTTTATAGTAAAAAGTCAAATGCCTGTTCCTTCCTCCCAATTTTACTGTAAACCTAAAACTGCTCTAAAAAGTCTTTAAAGTAAAATAATAATAATAATAATAAGCCAAGAATAGAACAGAACAATTTTGAACTTGCACTAATGATATTAAGATTTTATCAAAATTGGGGTATTAGCACAGGTATAGAAAAATAGCCCAAGAAAGCCAGCACCAGACCATGCATATACATAAACTTGGTAAATGACGGGCAACACTGTCTATCAGAGGAGCAGGGACCACTTGCTGAAACAATAAAGCAAATGGTACGAGGTACTCATACACAAAAATCAAGGCAGAATCAAGTACTAAATATAAAATGCAAATCTTTAAAACACTTAGAAAGTAGAGAACATCTCTGACCTTGAGATAACCACAGAAGCCAAGTTGAAATATAAATCACAGATAGCGAGAAGGCATCTCCAAGGTGTATTACTAACAAAGGGTAATACCCATAATATGTTGAGAACTTTCAAATGAGGAAGAAAAACTCAATATGAAAAGAGGCAAAGGATATAAAGAAACATCTTACAGATGCGTGGAAGCCTAAAGAGCAACCAAAAAGTGGAAAGATGACCAGGCTCACAGGTAACATGAGGAATGTAAAATAAAATGAAAGGCCATTGCAGTCCTGGATTGGCAAAACTGTTAAGTTATATTAAGTACAAGACAAGAGTGGGGGAAATAAGCACTCTCCCACACTGCTGAGAATATGCACTGGTTCTACCTCTCTGGAGAGCGATTAGAAAATAACTAGCCATGTTGAAATTGCACATACCCTCTGACCCAATCACTTTATTTCTAAGTACACACTCAACATATAAATTCTCGCACATGTGCATGAGATGTTCAAGTATGCTTGTTCACTGTAACATTCGTTGAAATGGTCAAAAACAAAATCACATAAAAACTTCTATCAGGAGAGGAATGGGAAGTAAATTGTGTTGTATTCATACAATGGAACACCAAATGGCACTTAAGAGATATGAAACTAGAATAAGACGTACAAGAAACATTTCAAAATACTGACTGAAATAGCTATGAAAGGATACATATAGCACCAATACCATGTAATTGTTTAGATACACTTGTGTGTGTGTGTGTGTGTGTGTATATATATATATATATAAAATAGGGACAATAAAAACAGAAGATACCCACCAAATTCAAGGTAGTGTTTACCTTTAAAAAAGGAAAGAAAATGGGATTAGAGGTGGTAGTACTTTAAAAGTGTAACTTCAGGGGCCGGCCAAGTGGCGCATTGGTTAAGAGCTGGATTTGGGATGCCAATGGCCCCGGTTCGGATCCCACATATGAGGGCCAGTGACACTGCCCTCTACAGCTAACAACAGACAACAGCTCCACCTGGAGCTGGGCTGTGCAAGCCCCAGGGATGGTGTAGGCTGCAGCCCCTGCTGCAATGGGCTGCCATAGGCTACAGTGAGTGGCTGGCATCCAGTGTGAGTGACTCGCAGCCAGAGTGAGCTGCCAAGAGCCGCTGTGAGTGACCATCCAGAGGCTGGTGACTGATCTGCCTCAGCCAGGAAGAGCGCAATGACGGTACCAACATGGGCCAGTGAGAAGCAACATCCTCTGCAACTAGACTGAAGAACAAAAGGACAGCAACTTGTCTGTTCCCCTTACCCGATTCCCCAATGCTGTTCTCCTCCCCCAATTCCCCAAAAAAATCTTAAAAAAAAAAAAAAAAAAAAAGTTGGCTTAGAGCACGTGCTCTGAGCAACAGGGCCACCAGTTTGATTCCCACATGGGCCAGGGATGCTGTGCCCTAGCTGAGCTGTCGCCAAGCTGCCAACAGGTGGCAGGATGGCTCAGCTGGTGTAACAAGATTGCCTGTTCGATGGTGGGCTATGCCTACCCGCAACTAAAGATTGAACTCGGCACCTGGATGGCTCAGAGGATAGTGTGTGCACTCTTAACAACAAGGCTGCTGGTTTGATCCCGCATGGGATGGTGGCTACGCTGACCCGCAACTAAAATTGAACACAGCACCTTGAGCTTAGAGGCCATGAGCTCCCGACAGGAAGCCAGATAGCGACTGGCACCCTCCACAACGAAGATTAAAGAACAACAACTTGGCTGTTCTCCTCCCCCAAATCCCTAATAAAAATCTTAAAAAAAAAAAAAAAAAGTGTAACTTCATTTTCTTTTTTAAACAAGGATCCTTAAAGCAAGTATGTTAAAATACTATGATCTACTAGAGCTGGGTGGTGTCTACAACAGGTGCTGTCATCCTGTTATTTCCAGTGCTTGAAATATTTTAAAAATTAAAAATAAAAGTAGCCAAATGCAAAAATATCAAGGGAAGAACAATACTTCCTACCTTTTATTAAACCAATTTTCTATGATATACAGTACTTACAGAATTTAGTCTAAAAAAGAAAACTGTTAGTTTTTCTATTTTTAATTGTTTTGTAGTAGTCAGGCCTACAAAAAAAAAAAAGTCTTAAATTGGGAATTTTATTTCTCCTAGCTGGGGCACAATCCTTAACATGCTATGACAGACACTTTTGTTCCTCCACCCAATTGCCTTTTTCTTGCTAACAGAATCAATTTTGTTCAGGTATTAGAAGACTATCTACTTCAAAGGGTATTCACAACCTAAGAGGAGGAATCTTGATTAGTTTCACACAATTACAGTTAATTCCATTCTGTACGTCAATAAGTGATTTACAAACGGACATTTAAGGTCTTCTAGTAGGCACAGAGGTGAAGTCCACCGAGGGACTTCCGTAAAAAAGGAACACTTTAATTAGAGAGACAATGAAGAATAAACAGTCTCTTCTCTGGCCTTTGAACAATGCTGTGTAAGCAGAAGATACCTGGGGATGTTGCCACCATTGTGCTACACAGCAAGGGTCAATACTGAGGGCCAAAATCATAGCAGAAGATGGGTGAGCAGAAAAACATGGACAGAAACTGGGTCTCTGGTGATACCAAGCCACTGAATTTACCAGTCATGGAATTGCTCTACCCAGACTTCTTGTGAAATGAATTTTCCTTAATGTGTAAGATCCACTTAATTAGGTTTTCTGCTCCTTGAAGTCAACTGCATATTGATACAATGCTCTTTATCAAAACAAAACATAAAACTCTGAAGAATGTACAAATTCCAGTGAGTTCCTGATGACTATAAAGACTTTGTTATTCTCATACAGGCTGGAGGCAGGAATTTTGCAAACTACACAAATAGTCATAGCTTTACCAGAACCACCCTAGTTTTACTTCAGGCTTTCCCAATCACTGAACAAGTCTGAAGGAGAATGTGCCTATTTTGTTATTAGCATTGTCAGCCAAATCAAGAAAGATGATGAACAGTCCAAATTTGCTTCTTTGGAAGTATGTTAAAGGCATTTACTCCATAAATGTTCCTTTATAACTCTTCATCCATGGCTCCCTAAAATTGTTTGAATGTGTATTCCAACTTTCCAACAAGAGGGGCAGCCCACTGGTAGGAACTGGGTTTATTTGTTACCTGTGCCCCGCACCTGGGTAGACCCACAGTCCAGCATTGCAAATACGTACTCACCATGGTCATAGGTCTCATTCCTAGAACTCGGAGAAAGCTTTCCTCTAAATATCTTGTTTCTGTAATAATTAAACAACTACACAGGTATGGACAATAGATAGATTTATTAGACAATACGATAGATTTATTTCAAAAGATGACTACATAAGGGCCGGCTGAGTGGCTCAGTTGGTTAAGAGTTCGCTCAAGAGTGCAAGCTGGGCTCTGAGCATCAGCAGTTCGATGCCCAGCCCGAGCTGAGCTGCCACTGAGCTGCCAACAGGTGGCAGGATAGCTCAGCTAAAAAAAAAAACAACTACAAAATTTGACATGGAGAGAAATAAAAAAAGACCCACAGGATTTAAATTGATAAATACAAAAGTGATTGGCTATAAACAATGTAAAAATACATTTCCCGGTCCCCAAACAGAACATAATTTAAGTATAGCAATTGTAAAAATTTCTGTATTGTAAGTGCATGTCCCTTATAATTATTAAGAATCATTCTGAACAGTTCATTTATATAAAATGTAACAGTAAATTTACCATAGATGTTAAATAAATTATTTTAAATTTAAGTTTATTGAGTTTGATCTTTTCTGTACATTAACAGTGGTTTTCCCAAGTTCTCCTTGAACTTTTTATTGACCACAATGGTCTTTTTACTCCTAATTCCTTCTACAATAGAAGACTAAGGCTGATCAGTCATGGGTCCCATAAAAACCAATGTGAAGAAAGGTTCTAGAGTGACCAAAAATGCCAGGGAATATATTATCTTTCTGGAAAAGGATTAAGAGGCCAGCTAAGAGGTCCACTTCTACACCAATGAAACAAATGGAAGTGAAATCCCAGAACCACCAGATCTTATGCTCACTGTGAACATGCTATATGTAGGAGGCCAGCAGAGGACATGGCCATCAAACTCAACTAAACCCAATGCATGGGTGGGGACCCTGAGGTACCCTAGACGGTTTGCTGTGAATCCCAGCTGGGTCTAGATGATATTCAAAACAGCAATGGTATAGTTTGATGTGAAATTCCAGAACTTGCATACCATAACTTGATTATCTTTGAACCAGTCCTAATTCTTGAACCAAGACTCAGGTTATTCCCCCTGTCTTAGATGGTACATCCAGTAAAAACAGCATCCATGATCGGTTTCATTATCTCCCAAGCAGGCAGTGGTGGCATCACCACAAGCACTAGCATCCAAAATCTGATACAAAAGGATGGGATCACTAAACTATAACACTGGAAACATATTTCACTCTTTCAGATAGAAAACCTAGTATGCCTAGCCGGGGAGACCTCCACCAAAGTCCTTGACACATGGGTTCATTGCTGTAACACCAGAATCTTGAGTCAAAAAAATAGGAGGACAAGAAAGGTCTAGTCTGTGAACCACTTGGTCAGAAAGGTCCTATCCCAGATGCCTTGTCTGGCTGGCTCTAAGACAACCTACCAGCAACAGACAATTCTTCCAAATGATCAGAGCTTGTTGTGAAGTGTCTCTTGAGAAATGTTTGCCTACTCCCTTACACCATCAGCAGTATTAATCTGGGCAAGATTCTCTAGATACTGACTTTCTTAAGGTCTTCTCCAAAGAGAAACTAGAACAGTGCTTCCGTGGGAACAAAAACCCTAAAGATCCTGCTAACATTCTATGCAATTAAAAAGGCCCAAGATTCTGGACCATTGAAAGACATCTGCCAACCAGAAAGAGAAGCAGAGGTCCCACCTCTGCCTGCTGATGAAGCAGTGTGTGGACCATTCTGATAAGGAGACAAAAAAGGGAGCATCTCAAATACATGAAAAATCAAAGTCTGGGGTTTGGAAAAGATGACTGGCTCCAAAGAAAACACCTGAAGAGGACCTGCAGAGCTGTATTAATTTCCGAGAAAGGATCATATCCCAATAGGAGAACAGACCATGTCCTAACTCACAGTATGAATTCATCTCTTCAGGCGTTTGGTAAGTGGTCGAAGCCTGCTTTTGTAATTTCCCTATATTGCGCAAAAAGTGTATCTTTCTTACCTTTGGTCCTTAGGCATGGTATCAGTTTCTTCTACTTTTCTGTTATATAAGTCTTTTTTTCTTCTTGATCAACAACCAAAGTGCAGGATAAAAATGCGGTTGCTGACTGTTGCTGCTTTTATATATATAAAATAGCAAAATCTCCCACATATTTTCTATTGGGCTATAAAAGAGTTAATAATAATTATCCAAAATTGTTACAATATAATTTTAAGGCTGAGTGAGATATACTGAAGCTTGGTTATTATTATATTTTAAGGAAAAAACCTAAGTCAACATTTTAAATATTGAATTTAAAAATGTAAATATACATTAAATTTTATCCAATCATCAAAAAACCTCATAGCTAAGCAAATTAAGGTAAAAATGAAACAATTTATAAATGGATGAACTTAATCATGCAGTTTATACAAGTATAAGGCATAGTAACAGTGACAGAATAATTTATCATCAGTTGAGCTGTGATTTAAAGAAACAATTGCCCTCACCTCCCCCAAAAAGAGAAAAATTAAAAACACAAAAACAAAACTTCATTTGATACAAGTTTCAACTGTTATAAAAAAAAATTAAAAAAACAAAAACCGTCCGGCCTAAACTGTGGCGACTGACCCAGTCCTGCCCTTCCTCTTGCTCTTCAAAAGAAGTGGTTTAACAGTTACACACATTGCACGAGAGTTTCTGCCAGGCTCAGGTGCCGCACGGTCGCTAACTTACGTAACACCTGCCCCCCAGCGTCTTTAAGCATTAAGTGGTTCAGTGAGGGCCTCTGTCTTAATGGCAGGCTCAGGTTTTCTCAGCTGGGACTCGGTTAGTTTTTCATAGGCCATAATGACAAAGTCGAATAGGAACATGATACTTGCTAGAAATCCAAACACCTGAGGAGGAAAAAGCGGGGAAAGTTACATGAGGAATTCTCGAATAGAATTTCACATTTCTTACTTGGCTTTGAGAGTGTTTCATACAAGCAAGGCGATTCATCTATTGCATTTTATACATACATATTATTCTTAACTTCAGTGGTAAAAAAATTTTTTCTATCAAAAAATGGACGTTACAAAAAAAATTCCAGAATAATGACTATTAGTCTCACAAAATACAAGTATCTTATATGTACATGTGTATGTGTGGGGTGCCAATCCATGAAACTAAGGTTAATAGATGAAAAACAAAATCCTACAAAATGATACAATATACAGGATTATTAGCAATGGGTAGATTTATCTACAGATGAGATAAGGGACATATGTGAGTAGGCAGCTGAGCCAAGGTAAAATAGGAAAAAATTATTAATATCAAAACAGAAATTCTATTTTAAAGATATTTTTAGATTAAATTACCTAAAAAAAAAAATTTTCCAGTTAATTGTCACACTCTAATGACACAGCAGCATGATGTCACCAGCTACTTCCTCTTCCTTAAATCACTTCCTCATTATACTCTTCTAACATATCAAACATTTGGAGAGTTTTGTCAAAAAAACAAAGACCATGGTTCAAATTTAGCTTCCTCACTAGCAAAACCCTTAAAGAAATGGGGACCAAAGAAGTGTTCTGTAAAAAATGAAAATTGATGTAGATAATGGATAAAGTCCCTTCCAACTCTAACCCTGCATATCCATAATTTTTAAGACTTTGCTGTAGTCTGCTATAGTCTCTTGACCCTTTATACCCAACCCCTATACCCTGAAGAATATGCATTCTGCTTCATTTCACTGTAAAGCAAACTGAGCTCCAAATTAATTAATTTACCTTGGTGTCCCCAACAAATTCAACCTAAATTTAATTATTAATCCTACCCTCAAAACCCAAGTCTCTTGTCCCCTGATGGCATCTTCCCCTTTATTGGTCTGGCAAACTGATTCAGTACTTTAAAAGTAGACCAGATGTCACCCGTCTGTGAAGCTGACAGTCCATGTATGGCCCTTTATGCCAAATAATCCGGATAGATGACCTTCTGGCTCTTTTGCTCACCTATTTCACAAATTCTCTTGAAAAATAGACTCCCCTCACTCATTTGATTCTACAGAATTTTTCATAATTTAAACAGTTGCAAAAGGTAATTTCCAGTATATTATAAATGAGATTTTAAACTACCACTCTTAAATATAGCCAATGAAATGTAAATACTAACATAACATTGTTAATAACGTAACAATCTAACATATCATCTAATCAAAATACATAAATAAGCTCTTTTTTAATAGCTGGGAATTTTATGCCATGCTTTTTTTCCCCCCCTGAACTCAACTTTTCCTCAACTTCCATTTCACTTCTTCCACAGCATTTTATAGTAATATATTTGTATACTTGAAAATATTTTCCTTATCACCCTATCATACTCCTCTGCAACAAAAATATATACATAAACTGATATTAACCATAGGCTCTATTAAAACTTTGATTTTCTCTTCAATTGGTTTGGTTCATGTATCCATGGATACACATTGCTAGAATGAGTCATGGTTCAGCATTAGTTTCATTTCTGTTTTGTTTTTACACATATTAAGTGCTAAGAAACCATTGTAGGTAGGTAGATAATAGCCATGCAACTCTTAAACTCCTTTTAAGTTGTTCTATCATAAAAAGTAGTTTTAATGATCTATTAGCTGACAACTCAATTAATTACAACTTCAATTTTGTCATGAACGAAGTATGAATTGGAAACCAGCTGACTTGCAAGAGGATCCTCTATCCTGTTAGTCATTCACGTTCCCAACACTGGTACAAGTTCAGGTCTGTGATGCTTGATTTACAATTCTGAAATCAAAAAAGCTACAGAAATTCACAGTTTTCATAATTTATTTGGCTCAAAATCAACACAAAGTAGAAATATCCCTTTTACTGTGAATATTCATATGCCTCATAAATATTAATATGCTGGATTACAAATTGCTATCCAGCTCCTCTGAAAGTACTGTGTAATAAAGTATATGTACAATATTATCTTTCTAAAATACAAAATATTCAGAATTCTAAAATAAATCTCCCCACCCAGGATAAAAAGGTTTACTTATCCATCTCTTTTATTAGGCTCAGTTTTGGGATCGTTTCTCTTGTTATTCTCTACACCTAGAACAGCACATGGCATGTAAGTGTGTTTCTGCTGAACTGAAAAGTAGAGAAATGTAAGATAATAAAAGTCAATTCTACCACTTTCATGTTCGTATGTGGAGTAAATGGGTTTCTGTTAACAAACTCAAATTCTAAAGACAGGTTCTTAAGTTTTTGTTTTTTGTTTTTTTTATTTAGCTGAGCCATCCTGCCACCTGTTGGCAGCTAAGCGGCAGCTCAGCTCTAGCTGGGCATCAAACTGCTATTGCTCAGAGCTCAGCTCACACTCTTGAGTGAGCTCTTAACCAACTGAGCCACTCAGCCAGCCCTTAGGTTCTAAGTTTTTAAAGCTATCATATTTAAAGCTATCATTATTTGCTTTTAGGTCTTCTATTCAAAATTATGCTAAAAAATAACTTAAAAGATAAACTATTCTCCCATAGAGTATAACTTGTCAAGTACTTTCCAGATTTCATATTTCTAACGAAATAAAAATAAGCAAAGATAAAAATACAAGGTACTTACAATTGCAGCCCATTCAGCTGAAGTCTTGTCATGTGTGGCAACGAAAATGATGGACGCCAAAAAGAACACACATGTTATCCCCAAAGTAATATAAAAGTCCTGTACATATACATAAAAAACACATAAGAAATACAGTACAGTTAGGCTGATGGAAACAAATGTTTTAGTTTTTAAAAACCTTTAGTGACTTACTTTTTTTTTCTTTCACACAACTCAAATTTACATATGTGGACTTCTAACTTTTCAATAATCCTGGCATTCCATAAATATCCTATAAAGGAACCCTATCCATACTTTGGACAGGACATATTCAGAGAGTACATAACAAATAATCTTTTCATATAAAAGGTTCCCCAAAAGGTCGTGTGTGTGTGTGTGTGTTTCTCTCTAGAACATATTAAAATTATCAAAGCCAAAGGCTTTATTAAATTCTATCTTACTTTCAGCAAAAAAAAAAAAAAAAAAAAAAAAAAGCATTTTTCTTCCCTTTCCAAGTATTCTGTTAGGATGGCCTCTCTAAGAGTACTTGGGTGCTTTGAAAACACTTTGGAACAGAGAGACTCAAAAGAACCATCCAATCATTATGTTGTTTTGTACACCTGAAAAAAATAATAACCATAAAAAATAAAGAAAAGAAAAAAAGGGCTGGCCGAATGGCGCATTGGTTAAGAGCTGGTTTTGGGATGCCAGCGGCCCCGGTTCGGGTCCCATATATGAGTGCCAGTGACACTGCTCTCTACAGCTAACAACAGCTCCACCTGGAGCTGGGCTGTGCAAGCCCCGGCGATGGTGTAGGCTGCAGCCCCTGCTGCAGTGGGCTGCCATATGCTACAGTGAGTGGCCAGCAGCCAGCGTGAGCGGCCAAGAGCCACGGTGAGCGACCATCCAGAGGCCAGCGACCAATCTGCCTCACCCAGGAAGAGTGCAACGACGATACCAACATGGGCCAGTGAAGCAACAAAAAGACAGCAACTTGTCTGTTCCCCTCCCCCAATTCCCCAATAAAAAACTTTAGAAAAAAAGAACCACCCATCATTAACTAAATAAAATTATGCCAACAGTATGTTTTTTAGACTTTTAAACTTTCTGAAGTAACATATTACGTACTTTCAAATGTTCCAAGTAGGTAACCCTCAATGAGCTTGTATGACGAGCTAGCTACTACCATGAAAGCTTCCATATCTCATCATAATGCAGCTTACACTGCTGAAGTCTTCATGGGTTTCCAAGTGCCCTCTCTCACATGCCAACTGAAAACAGGGCTTGACATACATGATTCAGAGGGGAAAATGTTAAGCGACAGCCACTCCAAAGTATTTTCGGTCTGGTGCTGTCTGAGGTTTCTGAAATGCAGTCTCCACTAAACCTAACATTGATGAAACTATCCACCACAGAATTCCTATACCACTGTTAATCATTCACTTAACATTTATAAATAATTTAAGAGGTTTTTCTCTTTGCTTCTAAAAGGTGTTTTTCCGCAGTACTTTGTTTTTTCTATTCCTTTGAATATTATGTCAAATCTGCATATAATATATATATGTTTATTAGTATTTGGAGTACTAATATTTGGAGTACATTTAAGGAGGTATTTAAACAAGAATCATTTTGAGACAGAATAATGTAGTATTCAATAAATATGGGTTCTAGAGCCAGATTACCTGAGTTCAGATCTCAATGACACTACTTTCTAGCTCTATGACTTTGAATTAGTTACTTAACATCGGAGTGCCTTTGTCTCTTCACCTACAAAATGAGGATAATAACAGTGTCTTCTTCATAAGGTGACCCTAAAGATTAATGTTAACCCATGGAAAGTGCTTTGATCAGTGCCAGGCACATAGTAGATATCCCATAAATGGTGGCTATTGTTGTTATTCTTCTTTTTTTTTAAATATTTTATTGGGAAACTGGGGGAGGGGAACAGACAAGTTGCTGTCTTTTTGTTCTTCAGTCTAGTTGCGGAGGACGTTGCTTCACTGGCCCATGTTGGTATTGTCATTACGCTCTTCCCGGATGAGGCAGATCGGTCGCCAGCCTCTGAATGGTTACTCATCGCGTCTATTGGCAGTTCATACTGGCTGCCAGCCTCTCACGCTGGCTGCCGGCCACTCACTGTAGCCTGTGGCAGCCCACTGCAGCAGGGGCTGCAGCCTACACCGTTGCCGGGCCTCGCAGCCCAGCTCCAGGTGGAGCTGTTGTTAGCTGTAGAGGGCAGTGTCACTGGCCCTCATATGTGGGATCCGAACCGGGGCCACTGGTGTCCCAAGCCAGCTCTTAACCAATGCGCCACTTTGCCGGCCCAGCTATTGTTCTTCTTGATAGAATCTGACCCACAATAGCAAAAAGTAGAAAAGATTCTTTCTTGTAAAAGATTATCATTCCACCCTAGACACTATCACCACACGCTAAAAACATTTTCTTTAAAAAAGAAAAACCTCTTTTACGAGAAAATATATTTAAAATTTAACTAATATGCACACAGTAAAAGTGATTTTTAAACCATTAAAACAAACATCAAATCCTTACGATGTTAGGTGAAAAGTATAATATATACCAGGGGTGCCAAAAAATGTACACACATTTCAATTTTCCTTTCTTAACTGTATTTTTCTTTGACTGCCCTGCCTATAGCATGATGAAAGCTATGCATTCATTTGATTAATGCCATCTTTTGAGCAAACGTCATATTACACATTGCTACCATAATTCAATTCAACTTCGAAAAGTAATACATAGATAACATCTCTTAAAATGTGTGTATGTTTTTTTGGCACCTCCAGTATATATATATATGGTGTGTATCTGATATATATATATATATATATATATATATATATATATATATATATATATATATATATATCGGATTACAACTATTTCAAATTTTTAAAATTACCTATTAACAGAAACAAAAACCCAAAGGAGGGTTGGCTGAGTGGCTCAGTTGGTTAAGAGTTCGCTCAAGAGTGTGAGCTAAGCTCTGAGCAACCGCAGTTCAATGCCCAGCCCGAGCTGAACTGCCGTTGAGCTGCCAACAGGTGGCAGGATGGCTCAGCTAAAAAAATAAAAAATAAAAATAAACCAAAAGAAGTACAATATAGTAACATATTTACAAAAGCTATTTTAAGCTATTTAAGATAAAATGACTGATTTATTTCTTTTGTTCTCAGTATTTAAATCAGTATTTACTCAAAAATAACTTTTTAAATGCTCCAGTTTTATGTAATAAATGTTTTACATCTTGTTTAGTTAGACCATTACACTAAACTGGAAAATATTATAATATTGTTTCTTGTCAAAAAGATCAATGTCCTTAAACCCTACTGATGTAGCACTAAAGTAAAAACTAAACATTTCTTAAAACATTCTTATGGGTACTGATACTGTTTTGCTGTTGAGAGATAGGAAATGAACACATGATTTTAATTTTTAATGTTTCAAATATAAATTTATATGTTCAAACTACAAATTAATTAGCTCAAACACTAGTGAGTTTTTCCCTTGTCCAAATCTTATCACATACTTCTCTGTAAAAAGGAAGATTTTTCAAAGATTATAAATAAATTCTAAGGTATTCTCTCTGCATCCTCTTTTTATATGTATTTCATAAAGTGAATGTGTTCTATTGTTGTCATTGTTATACAGAGATCCCTGTGGAGATGTTATCTGCCATGACAGCATCTAGAGTTGCTAGGGCACTGGTTCTAGGAAGATTCTGCTTAGGCCACGTGAGGGCTTTCCTGGGGTCAGATCTCAGTTTCTTCTTATTCTATCTGTGTAACTTAGGACAAATTATTTAATGACCCTGAACCTCAGTTTCCTCAATAGAAAAATGGAGCATTAAGGTGTGAGGATTCTAAATCACAGCATGTAAAATACCTGACACACAGTGTGCACTGACAACAGCTGTTACCAGTGAGATAACAAAATGGTCATACATTGGCCATTCCAAGAACTGCATGTATGAGCTCATCAAAGATGTGATGGATTTGATTCAGCTCTACCTGTTTTTCAAAGTAATTTTTTAACTGTTATCAACTTAAAAAAAAATTTTTTTTTAACCTAAAATAATTGTTTTAAAAGAAGGTAATAGGGCTGGCCGAGTGGCTCAGTTGGTTAAGAGCTCGCTCAAGAGTGCGAGCTCTGAGCAACAGGGTCACAGGTTCGATTCTGAGCCCGAGCTGAGCTGCTACTGAGCTGCCAACAGGTGGCAGAATGGCTCAGCTTAAAATAATAAAAATAGGGCCAGCCGGGTGGCGCATTGGTTGGGAGCTGGTTTGGGGATGCCAGTGGCCCTGGTTCGGATCCCACATGTGAGGCCAGTAACACTGCCCTCTGCACCTGGAGCTGGGCTGTGCAAGCCCCAGTGATGGTATGGGCTGCAGCCCCTGCTGCAGTGGGCTGCCGTGGGCTGCAGTGAGTGGCCGGCAGCCAGCGTGAGCTGCCAGTGGCCGCGATGAGCGACAGGGGCCGGCGACCGACCTGCCTCATCCGGGAAAACAACTTCCTCCGCAACTAGACTGTGGAACAACAGGACAGCAACTTGTCTGTTCCCCTCCCCCAATTCTCCAATAAAATCTTTAAAAAATAATAATAATAATGATAAATAAATAATAAAAATCAAAGAAGGTGATAGATTCCTACAACATAAAATTTAAGATGCACAAAGATGTATATAGACAAAAACAAATATATATATTAAAAAGTAAATATTTAAAGGAAAAAGTGAAAAATCTTTAAAAACTAGTAAAAGGTGTATAATCAATAAGTCAATGCTTGCTTCTCATTAATTAAAAAAACATAATCTTACTGCTTTATATTTATCCTATTATCTCTTGTTCTCAATAGTTAAAAATTGACCCACCTTAAATACAATACATATGTGAATAAGCTCATCTGTCATCTCATAAATGCGTACTATACTCAAAAACACAGGATCAGCAGACTAAGTCTCTAGAAAGTTGTGTCTAATAAATGTCCTCTTTAATTCACTTATAGACAACTTTTTTCATAATAAAATCAAAACAAAATAGAATTACATGCTGTTTTATTTATACGCTCCAGAAATATGGCACATTAGTTCATTACTCTATCTCTAGTGTATAGCACAGGGGTCAGCAAGTTTTTGAGATGGAAGAGCCACCAGGGGTCAGCAAACTGCGGCTCGCGAGCCACAGGCAGCTCTTTGTGCCTCTGAAGTAAAATTGAAAATGAAAATAAAACTATCATAGTTTCATTTATAAAATTTTAACAGGATATTTACATAATGGTGATTATGTAAAAACATATTTATGGCTCTCGAATCATTTTTAAATTGTTGGGAGGGGCAGGATTGGCTCTTCCAGGGTTAAGTAAACTTTTGAGACGGAACATACCCAAAGAGCCGCATAGGGCTCACAAGCCACAGTTTGCCGACACCTGGTTTAGCATAATGCCTGGCATATAACAAGCACACAGTGAGTAACTGTAGAACCAACAAGTGACACTCTGAAATGTGAGAAATCAAAAGTGACAAAAATCCTAATTTAAAAAAATATATCTAATGTGAATTAGATTAAACCACCAGTAAAATTATAAACTATGGGGTAGTATTTGTCACTTTCCTTCTAATTTCACTTTCCCTTCTATCATCCCGTTTGGCAGGGAAAACTGAGTTGCTTAAAGTAGAATTGGAACAACTCTTCTCATGTTACTGAGTTTGGAAAGAATTACTACTTTGAGTAATGAAACGATACAAGATTCCAAAATAGCTAGGTTTTTAATATAGGAATTATGTTTTTTCATGCTTACCGATAACTTCACTTTTTCGGCTTCAACTCTGTTGTAAACGGGAGTGAAATACACAATCAGCATAAGGAGACTCAGAAGAAAGGCACTGCAGCTTACAAATTCAAAGAAGTAAAGTCCTCCACACATAGTGCACTGGGACACCACTTCTTCACAGACAAAGGCCAGCAGAGACAGCAACTACAAAAGAAACAAAACATTTACGAAGTGTTTTTCAGAGAGACCTCCAGTACTCAGAAAACACCACCTGTTCACTCAAATATTTATAAAGCGGAGACTACGGCAAACAAGTTTACTCAACGGCTGGTCTACACAGAACTTACAGCCTGGTTGCCTAGAAGGAATAGAGGTACACAAATAATTAACCACCATGTGCTACAGAACAGGGGAAGGAAATACAGGGTGTTGTTATAAAGGAACACAGAAGCAGCTTTCAACTCAGGGGTCAGGAAAGGCTTCCTAAAGGAAAGCTGAGACCCGAAGGACAGAAATATCAGTTTGGGGGTTAAACTCTGAAAGATGTTCCAGGCAGAGAAGCAATGCACAGGAAGACCTCGGGGTGAGAGAGCATGGCACCCTTCTACCCCAGTGCACACACAGACAACCCAAACCAGCAGCTGAACTGTGAAAGCAAGTTGAGTCACTGTGCCTAAAGTGTCCAGTTTGAGGGCAGGGATGATAGCACAAAAATGATTAAATGGGACTAAAGGGGTAAGCAAGTGGCCAAATCTAACTGTCCTCTTTAACTGGTTTAAGGAACCTGGATTTTAAGGGTTTTAAAGCAAAGGGTGACGTGATCAGGTTTATGCTTCTGGTAATTATTACCAGCTATAATATGGAGAAGGGACAGAGGAAGGGCAAAACCTAGGACTGACATCCAGCTGGGACGCTGATGTGGGAAATCAGGGAAGAGTGTGCCCAGGGTACCAGTCATGGAGAAGAGTGGCTAATCACGGAAGGATGAGGTAGAAGCCCGTATCAGAGAGGATGAATACAAATAGAGTAGGAAGCAGGATAATACATATGGACTGAAACATTTTAACCAAATACAGAAAGGCATGTTTATTCACCAGTCATCTAAAGTGGGTCTTGTCTTTGAGCATGAGCCTGCTGATTGCAGTTGTACCTCATGTTTTCTGCATTAATCACTTTCATCATGTGTGACTACCACTTCCAGACTGATGTTACCTGAAGTCAAGATTTTGGACACAGAGTACAAAACCCTTCTAGAGCTGCACTAATTTTACTAGCTTCTCACAGTTGCCTTGCTCTACAGCACATATTTGAGTAACTTATTTTTCAGTCTTTCCAAAGCATTCAATTTAGTTTTCATAGAAACAATTCCTTTTTAGGCTCCATTTTAGTCTGTGCAATATTTAATTAAATGTTTCACCATAAAAAGTATAATTAGTATAAACCAGTGTGGGATCAACACAAGTCAACAGATGGCAGAGGGGAGCGTGACGAGTGCTCCCAGAGAGGCCTGCTTGGCCATGGCCGTCTGTGATATGCGAACGTGGGTCAGAATGCTTGTTGGCACTGAGTGGAGAATGGTTAACTCTGGTTGATTCAGCAAGTGGTAAATGCAAGTGGGTTTTAACAGTGCTCCCACTGTTGTACATGCGCTATTAACATACTGGTGCTTCACTGCAGAAAGAGGTGTTTTTTTTAAAAAAAATTTTTTAAATTGGGGAATCGGAGAATGGGAACAGACAAGCTGCTGTCCTTTTGTTGTTCAGTCTAGTTGTGGAGGATGTCGCTTCCCTGACACATGTTGGTATTATCATTGCGCTCTTCCTGGGTGAAGCAGTCGCTTGCCGGCCATTGGATGACGGCTCATGGTAGCTTTCCCAGCCCACTGCCGCTGCCTATGCCGTCACTGGTGACTCATGGCAGCCCTCATATGGGATCGAAACAAGGCCCTGATGCTCAGAGCTCGCATCCCAAGCCAACTCTTAACCAATGCGCCACTCACCCGGCTCCAAGAAGAGGTTTTTCTTGTGAGTGTTATTTTTTTTTTCTTTTTAAGAGGCAAAGGTGTGGGGAGAGACTAAATTCAGTTTTACACATGCTAGGTATGAGGGGTCTGGAGTTAGGCAGAGATGTCTAAGAGGCAAGATGGTATATAGGTCAGGAGCTCAGGGGAGAGGCCTGAGGTGCAGATAAAGGTATGGGAGTAAGCCAGTAAGATCACTCAGAATGAGGAAAGTTGGCGTTGTGCAGAACTCTGAGGAATCCCAAGATTTAAGGGATATGAAGAGGAGGGGAAACCAGCAAACAACAATTAAAGAGTGGCAGTCCAAGGGGAAGTAGACCAAGACAAAAAGAACTTCTATGAAGAGAAAGTAATCAAGAGTGCTGAATGCTAATTAGGTTCTTAGGGGTCACGTAAAAACCACCGTAAAAACCACAGTGAATGGGCCGGCTGAGTGGCGCAGTGGTTAAGAGCTGGCTTGGGACGCTGGTGGTCCCGGTTCGGGTCCCACATATGAGGGCCAGTGACACTGCCCTCAAAAAAAAAAAACAAAAAACACCACACTGAAACACTTACATTAGACTGAGCTGCAAGAAGGCTGCTGGTGACATCAGCGAGACAATGTCAGTGTAGTTAGGCAGGGAAGCTTAGATTACAGTACTGCATATTGGGAAGTGAGAGGCAAACAAGGCAGTGGAATAGAGACAGCATAGGTCAGAAGTGTGGTGTCAGAAGAGGGGCCAGCTAGGGTAGTAATGGATGAGGTCAACGGGAAGGAAATTTCAAGAAGGGTGCGTGTTTCAATGCTTAGGCACAAACCAGTAAGAGGAGTGGGTCTAAAGACAGGAAGAAAAGAGGTAGGATTCAGAGCTCAGGTTTGGAGCAAACTTTTCTCTAGGAGTAGGAGGGAGGAGAGAGAAGAGTTTCACTTGGGTAGTTTGTGTGGGTTTTGTGGAAGCAGAGGGAGTTTCCTTCTGAGATTAAAAACCATCAAAATAAATAATGTCCCAAGTCAAAGCCTACCGAGAAATGCCTTCTCACCCAAGACAGGCTATTAGAAGCAACCAGATATATTAAGGGCAGTAATCTTACTACAAAATCAACAGATGCATTTCATAGTACATAATAAAAATTTTATTATACAATGCATTTTCATACAAAAGAGGTCAATGGTACAGCCACTCTGGAAAAAAGCTTAGTTTCTTAAAAAACTAAGCCTGTACCTGCCATACAACCCAGCAATTAGAGTCCTGCATTCTGCATCTGACCAAGAGAAATGAAAACTTATGTTCGTGATGGTACACAAATGTCCATAACTATGGAATACTACTTAACAATAAAAAGGGACAAACCTGATACATGCAACAACCTAGACGAATCTCCAGAGAATTATGCAAAGTGAAAAAAAATCCAATCTCAAAAGGTTATATATACTGCATCTATATAGCATTCCTCAAACAAAATTTACAGAGATGGAGAACAAATTAACAGTGTCCATAAGAAGCTACCCGTGTGATAAAACTGCATCGAAGTAAACACACACAGACACACATGCGCAGGACCTCCCTGTACATTTTTTTTTTCGAGAGGGTAGTGTCACTGGCCCTCATATGTGGTATCCGAACCAGGGCCGCCGGCGTCCCAAGCCAACTCTTAACCACCGCACCACTCGGCCGGCCCTCCCTGTACATTTTTTTGCAAGTTCCTGTGAATCTATAATTATTTCAAAAGTTTTTTTGAAAAGGTCAAATCCAAATTGGCATCTAAGCCTAAGGGATTTTGCCCCCCTCCTACTGGGCGATATAGAATTCATATATCCCCACTACTGAAAAGAAGGACAAAAATGGATCCTATAGAAGGACGAAAATGGATCCTACTGCTATGATTTCCTATTAGTGAAGCATAAAACAGTTCCATATATACTAAATAACTTCCTTCGGACAGATGCTAGCTGAGGCATTCCCAATCATTAAACCGCAGGATATAAAGTGACACACCAAGATAAATCCCAGAAGGTCATTGTGTAAGGGAATTTCCTTAATCTCCTGTAATTGTAATTACAGGATGAGTTTTTACATGACTAGAGTATAATAAAATACAAAATGTCTAATGTTCCATCTGCCTTATTCTTGCCTCTATGTTAAATCTTGTCCAAGTTTCACGAGTTTCTCTATGAGAAGTGTGCAAAATACATCTCAGTTGTATAAAAGTCAGTTAACTGTGAAAAGATATCAGCCTAAAACTCTAATTGGGGTTTGAGGATAGTTGATCCTGTACCATTGTTGTTAGAATAATTAGATTATCAGGAACACTCATCTGTGTAGGCTACCTGACAGAAAAAGTCTTATCTGTAGTATAAATACAGATTGCTTATCTGTTCTCAGTAAGAAAAGGGCAGGATCCAGCTTCACCAGAAGCAATCAATGTCAAGTTAAGTACAAGTCCTGCTCCAAACTTATTTAACAGCAATCACTCTTACGAACCTTACGCCTCAGAGCAGTATTAAGAGGCAGGTTCTACATGAGCATCCTAGGAGACTGTAGGGGTACAATATCAAGTTTAGACATTTACTAGTTCCTACTCCCAGTTAAAGGCAAGATATTAGCACTACAAGCTATATTCAGTATGAAAATTTCTCCTGACTCCCCATTTCTAATGCTATTAAGCTTCCTTTATAATCTCCTACAGCACTCTACAGTCTTTAGTGCAAAATAAAGTGATCATTTCACAATATATACAAACACTGAATCATTATGTTGTACACCTGAAACGAATATAATGTTATATGTCAATTATACCTCAATTTAAAAAAAATGAAGTGTATTTGAGTATCATGTATGCAGCCCTATCACATGCATAGGAACATGTAATGACAGAGAGCAACAAGGTCAACATACAAGAAACAATAAGAACAATATATTTTGTACCTCATAGTTGAGCATTCATTATATCTAAGTTCAGGAAATCTCAGGAAAACGTTCAGATCCACCAGGACTAAAAGTAGCTGGAGAAGGATGAGTAGAAAGGCAAGACTCAAACCGGGGCCAAGAGGCACACAGGAGCTGGATAGGCAGAGGACATTCCAAGAGGGGGGCCAAAAAAGAACACATTCATGAAGGTAATAATTTGCATGGCAAGCCCAAAAGGAATAATGAGACAACTGACCTAACTGGATGGGGAGTGATGAGCAAGACGGTTAAGGGCTGGGTGTGGTTATGTGATGATCGTGCCAGGGAGTATGGACTTCATGAAGACAACAGGGGCTGCCGGCCTGGTTTAGTTTATGGGTTAGAAGAGGAGCCAGGACTGGGTGGGGCCTGGAGGAATGGCATACCACAGTTCAGGGGTAGGAGGGAAAGAGCAGCTGGTCGGGTCACAGGAAGGGAAAGACAGGCAAGAAAGCGGAAGTTTAACACTTCCATGGAAAACTCCTTTGAAAAGCAAGAAAACATACTCCAAACTGTAAAGCAGTGATGCTGGGGAGTGTGAGAGTGAGAGGCTGTGGTGTGGCTTATTTTAATCAAATTTTTTCATTTTGTTTTTTGGTAAGCAGACAACTGCAGTCATATGTAAGTTTAAAGTAAACAAACCTGTCAGCCTGAAGTCAGGCTAGGCCTCCCATGCCTTAGGCAAACATTTACTCTCCAAAAAGGTTCAAAGATAAAATTTGCTGACAGAGATCTACCTCAAGGTAAAAACAGAGCATTTCAACTTAGTATATGTCCATTCTCACATTTAAATAATGAAAAGAGCTCCAACTTAAGATGAATTGCTTCTAAGGAATTTGTTTCTCAGCACTTACAGAATAACATTATTTGTAATTTAGGAAGTTTAAATCACTAGTGAATTCTGAATCAAACTGCTTGCTCAAAGAGTTATTATAATCACAGTACTGTGCAGCCATCAGGACATTCAGCCGGTACCATAAACACAATGTCAGCTTGTTGCAGAGACAATATTACACATATTTAGATTACTGCACCAGCTTACTAGCAAGGAATTAGGTTGCTAAATGCATACAAACATATGACAGCAAACATGTAATTCTCCCCTTAAAACAAAAATAAATTCCCTCAAAAGTAACAATAACAACCCTCACAAAATAAAATACATGGGCATAAGGACCAATCTAAGGATAGAAGAAACTGGTAATAAACTGATTGCATAAATTTAGGACTGCAATGACTCCTTACACTGAATTCCTAGATGAACATTTATTTTCTCTTCAGCTCTGAAAGGGCAGATAGTAGTTACAAGGTGCTTATGTTTTGGACAAACCTTTGACAAAATTAAGTTGTACCTGAATGGTAAACACAGCCCTACGACTCCAAGAGGCTGTAACTCAGTTACATACATATAACTCCAGCTAGTAAACTCTCTTCTGTCTCTAACCTCTCCTTCAGTGTTTGCAGGCTCCCGTCTCTATCCCTTTGGTGTTCTGTACCAGCACACCCCACACAGCCTCAGAGATTTGTAAAAGAATCTTAAAGAGGGGACAAAACAGCAGAGTAAATCCAATTCAACCTTGTAGGGCTCTAAGTACACAATGTCTGGTTTTTAAGTTTTACAGTAAGGTCCCTTTCTCTTTTGGGGTCTTTGAGAATCTGATAAGGTATATGAGTCCACATAATCTACCCAAAGGCAGAAATGCACTATATTTTGGATAAAATGTCATGGGGCTTGCAGGTCCCCGTTCAAGTACCTCCTCTTCTGATTACAGGTTTTCCCAATACAGTTGTTTTCCTTATTGGAGCTCTGTGATTTGATTTAATTTTTTAAAATAACTCATTTAAAGTAAGACAACCTAAAGGGCAACTTAAAGGCAGAATTTGAGTTAAGTCAAAGGAGACTTTGCCTGCTGCCTCTGGCTTCATGACGGTTTTAATTTATTTCATATATAAGTTCCTTGGGATTTTCTGGTAACTCCTATAATGTAGCGCTGTAAAAGTTAAGACATGATTAAAACAAAGTAGGAACAAGAAAACACAGCGATCAAAATGAAAGGCAGCAGTTAAAAATATTTTGAAAAATCTATAGAAAGAAAGCATTCCTGTAGCATCACAAGTTCCTCATAAACAAATAAACGGATTTCAAGAAGAGACATCAGTTTTTATTCTTTCCCTCTGGAGCACAAGGCTAACAACCCTTGCAAAGCAAATTCATATGCCCCTCTTCTCTGAGTCCAAGGAAAGTCCACCACCCAAATGTCTGGTGGGATTCAATTCTGAAGATAAGGAACTATATAGTTTATTAAGCTATAAGTAAGGTAATGATACATTTTACTTCAGCTCTGCCACTTCTGATGAGGAAGGAAAGATAAAAGCAACTGAAAGTAGGCGATTTAAGGGGCAACAGCAGAGAAGCTGCTCCAACCTAAGTCACGTGAGAGCTGACAAGAGGAAGGGCAGAAGGAACAATGGCAGAAGGGAGTCCCTGATGCTGGATAAGAGCCTAAGAGATGCCAGTGTGTAACTATGTCACTAAAAGCAGGCTGGCGAGACAGAGCCAGACCCCCTTGGGTTCCACAGGCTACACTGTCACTTGCCTCCAAAGCGATTTCCCAATTATTCCCAGATGTGATTTTGGTGGCTTAAAAAAAATAGGACCCGTTTCCTGACTGCTACTTTTCTATTGAATAAAAGTAGGTCATCTGACTTCTAAGAATTCAAGTTCTGCTTATCTGAATGCTAAGAAATGAAGCTCTTCCCAAGGAAACCAAATGGCTATTTTTAACTTGGGATGAGTGTTTAAAAAAAAAAAAATGCAACCCATAAACATTCTAAGCAGTTTCATTTTTTCTCTTGCAGAAAGGGTTGCTCACTGCTGGTTAAAACAGAATACGGGAGAGCTTCCTATGTGTCTGCGCTGAATGAAACATTAAATCTCAAAGATGTTTCCAATAGTTTCTCACTAATAGGTCGAGGCAGCTTCACTGCCTACAAAGTAAACTGGAACTCAGTGAAACTGACAATGCGGTGCCCGGGCCGTGCTGGCTGCACACAGACACAAAGCGCTCTTTCCCCATCAGGATGGCACTTTTGCGGGGCAGCTGATGGGACACACGTCTCAACGCCGTGGGAGGTGTCGGAAGCCCTTGTCCGCCAAATTCAACTGTCCTCCCCATGGGCTCGCACCAAGGAAACCCGCACGAACCAGAGCAAGCGAAACAAGAAAACCACTTGGTGGATCTCGGTACAGGCGTTTCGGGGGGCCGTCCAGGGCGCCTGCGGGGACCCGGCCGGGGATGGGCCTGGGGATGAGCGGCCGCCCGGCGCCAGGGGAACGCCCCCCTCCCCGGGCGGACGGGGCACGACCTGGGGGTGTGGCACGCGCCGCTTCCTGCACAGCCCGGCGGAGGCGAGGCGGCTCGGGAGCCTCCCCGGCCCGTGCGGGCTGATGGCCCAGCGGCCGGACCCCCCGGCCCAGACCCCCCGCCCCGGCCCCGGACTCACCAGCTCCAAGATTTTGAGCGCTCGCCGGGGCCACCTGAGCCGGCCCAGGAAGCAGTAGGCTGCGAGGCCGCTCCGGGGGCCCCTGGCAGGGCCCGGGTGCTCCTCCGTGGTGGGGCTGTACACGGCTCCGTTCTCCATCGCCCAGGACCCGCGAGCACACCGACCACAGGACTCGAGTGGGGAGTTCACCGACTCCAGAAGTCGGCGGGAGGGGCCGTCACTTCCTGGGCCTCCGCCCTGACTTCCGCCGACTTCGCTCTGGCCCCGCCCCCGCCCTGCCCCGACTCCGCTCTGGCCCCGCCCCCTGTCGCCCCGAGGCCCGTCTCCTGCCCTGTAAGGATCTGGGGAGAGGCTTTCGTGCAAAGGAACAAGTACTACCAATGTCCTGAGGACCAAAGGAGCTTGGCTTATTCTGAAACCAAAGGCTGCTGTGACTTGGGCTACACAAGGGAGAAGGAAAGGAGATGAAACTGGAGATGCAGGCAGAGAGGCCAGATAATGTAGGGGCTTTGCCGAGCCAGGGGAGAAACTGGATTTCATTTTTAAGTGCAATGGGTTGTCTGGAAAGACTTTAAGGATTGCTACCTTCTGCATCTCTCTTAGGTTTACGTGTCATCATCATTTAGTGTACTGGTCTCTTGTTCAGCTGCTGCAGTCACCTGTGTTAATTTTGTGTGAACTTAAGGAAACGAACTCATCAAGGAATATACAGTAAAACCTTGGATTGCGAGTAACGTAGTTTGCGAGTGTTCCACATGACGAGCAAACATTTCTAATACATTTTAGCATGGTAAACGAGAGATGTCTTGCAGTATGAGTAGTTTGGTTCTGGAACGAATTATGCTCGCAAACCAAGGCATTACTGTAATTATATTTGAGCAGCTGAAGTTGATTGAGTTACATATCAGTCACGCATATTTTCTCCACAACAATATAATGTAGGTACCATCATTACTTTCATTTCACAGATGAAAAAAAATGAGCCCAAGAGGCTGAGGATCATATCCCAGGGCAAACAGCCAGGGCCAGCTAGAATGCAGGCCTCGCCAGTACAACTTAAAATCTTGCTATTAGCCACTAAACTAGCAAATCTCAGCCTCTAACCCGTCTCTCCATTAGAGACTCAAAATCCATGGAAAAGGAGAGGGGTTACTGCTGCCATCTGCTTCCACGTTTATCTTCTTTCCAAACCTCCCTTTCTTCTTCTTAACAAAACAAAGCTCTCATTCAAATGAATAGAGACAAGTAGATATTACTTTGCAGGGGGCTGTCTACAGCCAGCCCAAACTATCTTTCTTTGATTACTTGCATTCTAAATAAAAGTCCTGCCAAGGCCAAGCCACAACCCATCCTGTCCAATAAAATGAGGCCACTGTGTTTTCACCAGGGCTACAAGGATTCACTGTCTTGTTATTCTTTAAGTCACCATCATCCCAAATTAGTCATTACCAATGTCAGAAATTTACTTCGAAATTCATCCAAAAATCAAGATAGGTTGATGAATAGAGAGATGGATAAAAGAGTAGACTTGTGATAAAGCAACTGTAGTAACCTCTTTAAGGTATATGGGTGTTCACTGTATAATTATTTCACCTTTTCTGTGTGAACTTTTCAAAATAAAAATTGAGGGAAAGTTATAAAGAAAAAGGACACTTTGAGACAGGAGAGAAGATGGACAAACTCTCTTAACACTCTTGATTTGTTTAAGATACACTTGGGCAATTCTTCTGTTTGAATTTAGAAGAGGATAAGAATTTAGCCTGTGATTCACATAAACTTCAGGATGCATAAGAATCACATAGGAGTTTAACTAAAAAATAAAGATTCTTAGGGCCAGCCGAGTGGCACATTGGTTAAGAGCTGGCTTGGGATGCCAGCGGCCCTGGTTCGGATCCCACATATGAGGGCCAGTGACACTGCCCTCTATAGCTAAGATGGTGAACAACAGCTCTACCTGGAGCTGGGCTGCTGTGAGTCCCCGGGATGGCATAGCTGCAGCCCCTGCTGCAGTGGGGCTGCCATGGGCTACAGTGAGTGGCTGGCAGCCAGCGTGAATGGCTGGCAGCCAGTGTGAGCTGCCAAGAGCCGCTGTGAGTGGCTGTCCAGAGGCCAGCGACCAATCTGCCTCACCCTAGAAGAGCTCAATGATGATACCAACATGGGCCAGTGAAGCAATGTCCTCCACAACTAGACTAAAGAACAAAAGGACAGTAACTTGTCTGTTCCCCTTCCGCGATTCCCCAACGCTTCCTCTCCCCCAATTCTCCAATAGAATCTTAAAAAAAAAAAAAAAAAAAGATTCTTAGAAATGCAGCCCCAAAGGCTCTGAATTTGGGGATATACTTTTGTAACAAGCTCTACAGGTGATATTGGTGATAAATTCATCCACACGGAGAAACACTGTTTTATAATGTGATGGGAATGAAAGCCATTAGGTAGGAGACAGCAGATGTGCCATAACTTCCTTTGCCCTGATTGATTTGGGGGTCCCCAGGATTTAGACACTAATATTCCTCCCAGTTAAAAGTGTGTCACTTATGTTTTCCTAGTAAGTTAAAAGAATAAAGATTTTAGGGCTTCATGAACAAACACTTATATCAGCCCTTTTGATGGATGTGTCCATACAGAAAACTATCAACTTCATTAATGAATAAACAACACTAAATAGCTAGATGCCAGGACTTGCCACATTGAAATGAGAAATCTTATTTATAAAGAAAAAAATACACTAAACAGAGAAAAGAAGATCCATTTAACTTGAAAAATATCCATTTTTCTCCTTTAATATTAAATAGTTAATATTTTAAATGAGGGAAAAATATTCACAAAAAGATAGTTTAGGAAAATGTACTTTGATTAGATTTTATACCTTCAAAAAATAATTTTGGTGCTACTTTTTCCATTCAGATTTTAGTATTTTCAGCTCCTACTCAAAAAATTCACTGGCTCTCTTATCAATTTAGCACAGTTAGACAATAATGTGGATACAAAAGATCCTAGAGGCAGTCCTACAATGACACCATAGAAACATCCATAAAGGACCATATCACAAAATAGAAAGTGATATGTGCCATAAAAGAGATACAAATTAAATGTGTTGTGAATTCACAGCAGAGAGAAATGACTTTCGGCTAAAAGGATCGACGCGGAGGAGATTCAATCTGGGGGTTAACGAATACTTAAGTTAGGACATGTGGAAATAAGACGGAGCGTATTATAGGCAGAGGAGCAATATGAGGAAAAGCAATGAGAGTGCATATAGACACAGATTATGGAGAGCAGGGAGGACAAATAGGGAGTATAAACTTGGGGTCAAATTTTGAGGGTCCTGAAAAATCAGGCTAAGGAACTGGGGCTTTCTTTTATTGTTGAACAATGAAGCACCACCGAAGAGCTTTGTAGGGAAGTGAAATGGCTGGAGGTCTTCCTTAGGGATATTTTTCCAGGAGCCTTGGGCAGACTGGATTGATTACGAAGATCCAGATAGGGGCTGTTGTAAAAATTCAGGAAAGGGGATAGGAGTTTACAATCTGGTGTTAGTCTTGGAGCTAGACGGGTAGATTGCTCCAAGAGAATCTGTGGGTGGCAAAACCAGCCTAATCAGTGGAGTCTGATTTGTTAGAAGCGAGTAAGAGAGGAATTGGAACAGGTTCAAGGTTTCAAGCCCATGCAACCAGGAGATAGAAGGAGAATAATGTTAGAGACGGAATATAGGAGGAATTAACTTTCGTCAGTGTCAAAGTATACATTTCAATAAGTTAAAGATGAGTCTCATACAAGTATACAGTAAGCATGCTTCAAAGACTTATTTAACTTATTAGTAACCAGAAGAATGTAAAACTGGTTCAGAGGAGGATATGAGGAGACCATGATGTGTGTGTGCGTGCAAGTGTGTGTGTGTGTAATAATGAAAGGAAAACACTCGAAAGGTATATGATTGCTAGGTTAGATCCAAAACTGGCTACTGTTCTACAGGACAATAAAATTGTTACTTTTCTGATTAACTCTAGCAGAGAGAAATCATTTTCATCTTTATCAGACAAAAATAATTTGCAACTTATCAATCTTCTATAATTGATGCCTAACTTATCGACTCTGGGCCCAACCCAATAATAAATAGTAAGTCACTACACCATCAAAGCCCTTAGGCTAGGTAGATGGTATTCTAGTCCAGAGGCTGGCAAACTTTTTCTGTAAAGGGCCAGGGAGGAAATATTTTAGGCTAGGAGGGCCATACAATCCCGTCACAACTACCCAGCTCATTTCTGTTGCTGTAGAGTGACAGAGGCCATAAATGATGCATACATAAATGCCACAATGCAGCCATGTTCCAACAAAAAACTTTGTAAAAACAGGCACTAGGCTGGATTTGGCCTGCGGGCCCCAATTGGGTGGTCCCTGCTCATGTTCAGTAGCTCTGACCTGTGTGATCACCAGAATCACTGGGACAGCTTGTGAAACCACAGATTTCTGCACCTCGCCCCTCAAGTTTCTGATCCAGTAGATCCTGGATAGAGCCTGAGAACTTGCATTTCTAAAAAGCTCCCATGTGGCGCTGGGGCTGCTGGTCCAGGACTGCGCGCTGAGAACCACTGCTCTAGGATGACATGTGGCATTGTGAGGGCCTTCGGTCATCCTTTCACCTTCCTTCCAGGTTTTGGATCACTAGTCTTAACAAAAGGAATATGAAGGACTCACGTTTGGTCCCCCTGAGGATGCAGTGGCAGCGGGCTTCAAGTAGAGTCCCTGGTGAAAATTTCAAATACGGATCTGGAGCATGGGAGGAGGTGAAGAGTGTGGGAGAGACTCACAGAACTCACAGAACCATACAAATGTGAAAGGGATGAGCTTACAAAAAGAACAGGATTCAGGCCAGAACTTTGGAGGTGGCTGGTGGGAGAGAAGGCCAAGAGGGGCCAGAGAAACAAAGGAATGCTTAGGGAGCTGAGAACACAGTCCTGTGATGGAAGGCAAAGAAAAAGGCTTACGTTTTCCTTGTCAACTTTCCCAAACAGCTCAGAGTGGACAAGGGTGCCAGAGACACAAAGAGGAGTTTGGATGAGATTTTGCAGATGATAGCTTATCAGAACTCCTCTCCCAACTAGACTAGACTTGAGGATAAGCAAATAAAATCGTCAGTCTTCCCATTTCATTTATACCAGCAGAGGGCACACAATGGCAAAGGAATGTTAATAATGCCTTTTGTTCTAGCGTTTCCACACTTGGTGTGGGGTCAATTCTTAGTGGTATTGGGGGGGGGGGGTTGTGCTGTGGATCACTTAGCCTCCTTGCTCCCATAATCCCTTAGTTGCCCTTTAGTGGAGAACACTCTGATTCTGATTTCTTGGGTGAGAGATGTGTGAAGAAAGGTGAAAGCTTCTGGCTGCCTGGGGAAGAGAGGGTGGAGGTCAGTTTGGGATTTGGACTCCAGGGAATCCTGTCATCACTAGGCAGCCCTAAGCACAAAGCCTTGCTCCATACTGAGCGTCATTAAATATTATAGAAAAAAATCTTGGAGTTTTTTCCCTCATTGTTGATTAATTTTTTTTTTTTTTTTGAAACTGTGAAACATTAACAAAGTTTCCAGAAGTAAAAACATACAAAGAGGTACACTTGGAGAAATGTCACTGAGTCTCCACCTCATTCCTGCCCAACTTCCCTCAGCAGGTGAACAGGTTTTGTTTGTTTCTGGTTATCTTTCCTGTGTTCCTTTAGTGGAAAGAGAGATACTCTCCTGGAATTAGCTTCATATCAGTACATAGAAATCAGTTTCTTTTTTCTTCTTTTTTTTTTTAAGTAATTGCATAATACTGCATTGTGTGGCTGTAACCACAGTTTATTCAACCAATTGCTGATGTACAGGGCATTTGGGTTTTCCAATATTTTGTAATTGCAAATAATGCCACAAGGAAGAAGTGTGTGACACTGTTTTTGTGTTATCAGAGATGTATCTTCAGGGTCAGCTTTGAGGCATATGATTAGGGTTTGCGTGTGTAGCTCTGTTAAATACTAAAAATTTCTTTTTTTTATTTTTTTAAGAAATTTTATTGGGGAACAGTGTGTTTTCCAGGGCCGATCAGCTCCAAGTCAAGTAGTTATTTCAATCTAGTTGTGGAGGGCGCAGCTCTTTGGTCCATGTGGGAACTGAACCGGCAACCTTGGTGTTATGAGCACTGCACTCATGAGCTACCTGAGCTAATCGCCCTTCCTCCCCTCCACCCCGAAAATTTCTCTTGATGCAGGTTATACAATTTTGCACCCTCAGGAGCAGTGAATGAATGCACCCATTTCTCCATCACCTCTCCAACAAAGTGTGTTGTTAAAGTTCTTAAAATTCTTTTATTCGGATAAGGAGAAATAATATTTCAGTGTAGTTTTAATTTCCACTTTCCCTGTGAGGAAAGTTGAATGTGGTTTCACATGTTCAAGGGCATTTTTGTATTATTTGTTGACTTGTCTGTTCGTGTCTCCTGCCTAGTTATATTCTATAAGAATTTTGGTTCCCCTGCCTCTAGTGTACGAGTTCTTCATACATTAAGGATATTATTAACTCTTGGGCCAGCCGAGTGGCGTGGTGGTTAAGCGCTGGCTTGGGACGCCAGTGGCCCCGGTTCGGGTCCCACATATGAGGGCCAGTGACACTGCCCTCAAAAAAAAAAAAAAGAATATTAACTCTTTATCTGTGATGTTATATTCTCTCAACTTTTTGCCTTCTGACTTTACTGTGGTGCTTTTTGACGTCCTACTGTTGTTTCAATTATCTTATGTTATTTTTATGTCGTTGAATTTTTTTCTTTTATTGCATGTGGATTGAATTAAAATTAAAAAGCCTTTCCCCATTCAGATACAAAAGAATTTAGCCACATTTTCTTTCTTACCCCGCCTTGTAGGGTTTTATATTTTACATTTAGGTCTGATACATTTGCTGTTTAGTCTTGTGACTGATGTCAGGTATGGATCCAATTTTATCTTTACAAATAGCTAGCTGTTGGTCTAATACGTGCGTGTGTGTGTGTGTGCAAACTTTTTTTTGGTAGAAACAAGCACACAAGGCAGTAGTCTTTTCAGAAGTGTTCTAATTACACTAATTATTTAGAGTAGGTAGCTAAATGTGCTTGCTTGAATAATCTACTCATGGGGTTAGTATTTAAGACAATTGTAAGTTAAAATTTCTTCTCTGGTGGCTATAAAAACTTAAATTTTTGTAACACTTTACAGGTTAAAAACTACCCCCACATCCTCAATCTCATTTATTTTTATTTACGATACAACTCTACCCTCCGAGCAGATTGTCCTCGCCCCTTATACAGTTGGTGAAATTAAGTCTACAGAACAATAAAAGACTCTTCCACAGTCACGGGATTAGTAAATGGGGTAGTCTGGCTCTTTCCACCATCTTCCACAGTATCTTGATGCTACAAATCTTGCACCTTAAGATTCTCATGGCTTTACAAAGCCCATGTAAGGGAGTAGGATGTGGCTAAAATGCTTAGACATCGTGCAAGGCAGGGTTGGGTTGCCAATCGATTTCACTTGAAGGTTAGAAGTGTGCTCCAAATATCGAGCACCTACTGCAGTTTATACCAGACTTTGGGAAAAGAGCAAAAGATGTGGTCATCGCCTACCATCTACATGATATTCCCCATCTGAGCAGAACTTGGAGAGATCAGAATTAACACATACAAAATGCAGAATACGAGACTAATTCAGTTAACTATGGCAAAGTTGTAGCATTATAGACAGAAACGAAACAGGAAATGCTTGGAAGAGTCAGTCTACAGAACGTACATCAACCACAATTTCTGAATCAATATGAGGCAAGATCCAATGACTAATTTGACTATTGGATTATCACAGGAGTTCTCCAAGTGCCATCAGAAGATCACTAGGGGTCCTTGAGATCTTTGTAGGGGTTCTGTGAGGTGAAAGCTACTCTCACACAACTACTAAGAGGTCATTTGCCTTTTTCACTGGGTGGACATTGGTCTGCACTGCCAGTAGAGTAAATCTGCTGGCACTCGCGCATGAAGCAAGGCAGTGGGACCCAACTGAAGTCATTGTATTCTCCATTACTACATGGGGAAAAAATAGAACCATGTTCACTTAAGAATTTCCTTAAGTGAAGAAATAAAAATTATTGATTTTATTAAGTTGCAACCATTTAGTACCAGTCCTCTTAAAGCTCCGTGTGAGGAAATGGGAAGTATACACGTACTGTGTCTGCTGCACGTTGATATGTAACGGTGTCTTGAGGAAGAACATTTATGCTATTAAGTTACAAGCTGAAATATCCCCCTTTTCTTCACCATATTTGCTTGAAAGAACTACTTATAGATCTAATGGTTTTTCAGACTTATTTGGCAGATATTTTTTCAAAAATGAAGGAAGCGAGCCTGTCAGTACAAGGAATATAACTAATAGTGTTTGTCATATTGGTAATATTTGAACTTTCCAGGATAAAAAAAGTATTTTGGAAAACCATCAGCAGGAATCCCCTGACATTATTGTTTACAATCCTATTTCTGCATGGGGAACAACTATTTGGTAAGGACATTAATAAGGTGTTACATGAAAGAGGAACTCCACATATTCCACCATTTTGCCAGGTTAAAAAGCAAGTTATTTGTCTAAAAAAAAAACCCCAAAAACCTCAAAATAAGAAAATAGTAATGGATGTTACCACTGGAGCCATTGTTAAGTTCCACAAAAGGACTTATAAATTAATATATAATAGTTTTTTTTTGGTTGTTTTTTTTTGAGGGCAATGTCACCGGCTCTCATATGTGGGACCCGAACCGGGGCCGCTGGCTTCCCAAGCCAGCTCTTAACCACCGCGCCTCTTGGCCGGCCCTATATAATAGTTTTAAAGAAACAAAATTGACAAGCATTACACCAATCTCACACAAACTCTTTACAAAGGAAACAAAGAGGGACTACTTCCCAACTTGTTTTGTGATGTCAACATAATCTTGATAACAAACACTGAAAAAAAATTATGAGATGAAAATTACAGGCCAGTTTTTCTCAGAAGCATAATACAAAGTCCTAAGAAAACATTAGCAAACCAAATTCAGCAATATAATAAACTAATACATAAAGATCAAGTTATGTTTATTTCAGGAATACAAAGTTGGCTTAATATTTTTAAAAGGTAATGTAACTGATACCATTAACAGAAAATAAAGAATATGATTATCTCAATCGATGAAGAAAAAACATTTTCTAAAATTCAACATCCATTCATGATAAAACTCATGATGCAAAGTAACTAGGAAAGGAGAACTTTGAGAATATCTACAATAAAGCATGCAGTAAATATACTTAATAGTGAAACATTGAAAGCTTTCACTCTGAGATGGGGAAAAAGATGCTCTCTCTCATTGGTTCTATTATATTCTACACTGGTGTACAGGTGTCATAAAGTGAGACATTAGAAAGGAAGAAATAAAACTCATGTCATTTATAGATGACAATAGCTGTATGTAGAAAAAAAAACTACAGATGAACTATTATTATAACTGATTTGAGTAAGGTTGTTGAATAAGATCAATATGAAAAAATGTATTTCATTTTCAGTGTTCACACCAGCACAATTCATAACAGCAGTTGAAAAACTGAAAACCACCCAAACATTCTGTGGTGGGCTGAGTAATGGTCCCCCAAAGATGTTCATGTCCTAATCCTTGGAATCTGTGAATGTTACTTTACAGAGCAAAGGGACATTGTAGATGTGATTAGGATTTAGACGGGGAGAATAGACTTCCAGTTTCCAGTCCAGCAAGAACGGAGTTTGGAAGTCATCCTTCCATCCTAACAAGTAAAAAGCTAAACAAGCTGAAAAATCAAAACCTCTTCTTTGATCTGTCACAGAAGTTCACAGGGCCAGCGCCTGTCTCCAAGCTTTGGAGACAGCCAGGTGGGCAGAGAAAAATCACAATTTACTGCAGCAGAAACCTCTGAGAGGCAGTACTGGGTAGGAGAGACTGAACTGCAATACCTCCAGGAGCTCTACCAGCTTCTCTCAGATCAGAGAAAAATCCCCTGGTGCTTCTGGCAGGGGGAGGAGGACAATAACCCTTTTGAAATGAGAATACGCCAGAGTATTGTTCTTAACAAGGTCTGCCCTCAAGAGAAACTATTTTACCAAAGCCTGACCTACTGGGGTTTTATCAGAACCTAAGCAACCAGGTGGAAAGGAAATATCCAACTTACAGCCCCCTCTCGTTATCCTGTCCCGCCTAAGGGGCGAGAGGGAGGGTGGCCATCTGAGAGCTTGTTAACTTCACAGCCCATGGGCACAGGGGCACTGAGACCTAATCGTAGGACTAGAGAGGACATCCCTCCCCGCACACATTACTAAGCCTGTTCACTGGAGTTCCTTTTACTCCCTTTGTCATATCCAGCTATCAACAGAAAATTACAAAGCATAGTGAAAGGCAAAAAAACAGCAGAGCAAGCATAGGCATCAGATTCAGAAAATGGCAGAGATGCTGGACTTGCCAGACCATGAATTTAAATTGACTGATTAATATGTTAATGGCTCTAACAGAACAAGGAGGCAACGTGCAAAAACAGATGGATAATATAAGCAGAGATGGAAATTATAAGAAAGAAAAAATACAAGAAATTTAAAAAAAAAATTGAAACAGAAATGAAGAATGCTTTCCCTGGGCTCATTATCTGACTGGACATAGCTGAGGAAATAATCTCTGAGCTGGAGGGATACAGCAATAGAAACTTCCAAAACTAAAGAGAGAAAAAAGACTGGGGAATAAAAGGAATATAATATCCAAAAACTGTGGGACAACTACAAGATGTAACATATACATAATGGAAATACCAGAAGAGGAAAAGGAACAGAAAAAATATTTGAAGCAATAATGACTGAGAATTTCCCCCAAAATTAATGTCTAACACTAAACCACAGATCCAGGAAGTCCTGAAAACACTTAGGATAAATCTCCAATAAAACTATACCTCAGCATATCATATTCAAACTTTACAAAATTGAAGATAAAAAATTTTGAAAGCCGAAAGGAATAGAAAAAACAACTATGAAAGAGCAAAGATAAGATTTAAATCCAATTTCTCTTCAGAAACCATGCAAGCAAGACAGTGAAGTAGGGAAGTACCCGCATTCCTCAGGTTAGCCCAATTTAATCACATGGATCTTGATACACGGCACTCAGTGGGGTCAGTGAGAAGCAACGTGATGGAAGCCGAGTTGAAGATACAATGCTGTTTGCTGGCTTTGAAGATCGAGAGCGGACCACAAATGAAGGAATGCAGGGCAGGCAGCCTCTAGATGCTGGAAGGGAAGGAAACATGCTCCTTGGAGCCTCCAAAAGAAACCAGCCCTGGGCCGGCTGAGTGGCGCGGTGGTTAAACGCTGGTCTCAGGTCCAACATATGAAGGCCAGAGACACTGCCCTCAAAAAAAAAAAGAACGAAAACAGCCCTGCTGACACCTGAACTTTAGCCCAGTAAAACTGATTTTGGACTTCAGATCTGTGTGTTGTTGTTAAGTCACTATATTTTGGTAATTTGATACAGCAACAAGAGGAAACTAAGACACATCTATCAATAACACAATGGATAAATTATTGTATATTTGCAGTGGAGCATAATGGTACAGAGAGAATGGATAACTATTGCTACATGCAAAATGGATCAACGACAGAATTTTGAAAGAAGCCTGGCACAAAAAGAAGATAAACGCTAAGATTCCATTTATATAAAGATTAAAAATAAAACCTATCAATGTCTTTGGGAATTATTAGGATAGCAGTTACTTGGTGGGTTAGGGTATGGATGCAGGGGCACACGGGAAGCATCTGGGGTGCTAATAGCGTCGTCTTTCTTGATCTTGGTGCTAGTTATATGTGGTTACTTTGTGGTACTTTGAACCATACGCACTTGTGACTTGTACACTTCAGTGTACTGTAAATGTCAATAAAAAGTGCTTTAAAAACAAACTTCCTTGCAAAAGTTCAGAAAAAAATAGGTTTAAGGTTTAAATGTGGTATACACAAGGTCTGAATTTCACATGAAATGAACAATTACAGTTATTTCAAGTAACAACCCAATTACCTGCAAGGATTTTCTAGTGTATTTCCAATGTCACACAGAAAAAAATGAGTTGGTGTAAACATGCAAACAGAGCAGACATATCAAAGTATAGCATGATGCACAGTCTGCCATTTTCTCTTTCATTCCTTTCGCTCATTTCATCAAGTACTACTTTAGAAAAATTGGTCTTTACACCATGATTGTAGAACCCTTTCTGGACTAACGATTTTATCTGTGGCATTTTTCATCTCATATTTTATCAAACAAAATGTTTTTACAAACTAATTTTTCCATGCCCAAGAAAATCCTGTTTTTCCCACATTGAAACAAATTATTACCCTCTCATGTATTTTTAGCATTTATATTCAATTATTAGGAGCCAAGTACTATTATAAAACTAAACAGATTTTAAGGTTCTAATGAAAAGATTATATGAGAGAGTAGGTGTATTGTCCTCATTTTGTTGAAAGAAAAAAACAAAAAATTTCGGAATACGTATTTTGAGGTAGTAACAAAGACCGATTTCAAGTTTAACAACTACTTTTCCAGTTATCTAAAATGACTCAACTGGGGCCGGCCGAGTGGCGCAGTGGTTAAGCGCTGGCTTGGGAAGCCAGCGGCCCCGGTTTGGGTCCCACATACGAGATCCAGAGACACTGCCCTCAAAAAAAAAAAAAAAATTACTCAACTGGTCAAATGTAAGTGTTCTTTAGTTGAACTTCAGTATGATGAAACTGCTCTCATGAATGTTCTAAAACAAGCATTGAAAACTGAGTATTGAAAAGGTGGAACTTCTAACAGGTATTCTCACCTGAAAAAGAGTAGCTACATGTCAGTGCATTTGCCAAGCTTTTAAAAACAGCTTCTGCCCATTAAATAATGATAAAGGCTGTATTTTTATCTACTAGGAATACTAACATAGGATTCTTCATTTCCAGATGTGGGGAAAATGTGCTGATCAAGGTAAACTCCAAATTTAAGGAAACAGGACAGTGAATCTCATATACTCACTGTCTCTTAGATCAGGATGTTCAATAATCCTATTAAGTTGAACACTTCAAAATACTCACAAATCTTCTTATCTGATAAATACAAATTTAAATATAAGAGAATGCAACAAGTTATTTGAACCTGAAGGCAGAGAATAAATACTTTATTAACTGATTACAGTTGAAAGTCACAAACAAAAAAGGGGTATATTAAGGCAGAGCCATATATATACACATATATATATGACATACATATATATGACATATATATATATAGACAAATCCAAAGACTGTTACCTCTTTACATTTTAAGAGCCTCTGCATTTTTCTTTTACACATTTAGGCAGTGTGCTTTCATTTCTTCTCACAAAACAAATCTTGGCCAATATTTTGAAATCATATTTTGATGACAACTTACAGGATCATGGATTAAGACAATGCCTAGTGTATCAAATGCTATCTGATAGTTGTCTTGGCATATTCCATGTATATTTATGATGGTGTGAAAAATCTGACAACCATTTTTTCTTTTCCAGTAAAACTAACACATAATTTTAAAAAATGATTTTGATAGTCTTAACTAAAATCAGCTCAGACTCCCAAGTCAGTCAAATGCCCAAAGCATATTATTTTCTGCCCTTCCCTAAACTCTTTGATGTGTCTTAAATAGCCTTTGGAGTATGATTGCATGGCTATATTTCAGATCTATAAATTGAGTTTTTTGAAATCCAAAATTACTTCCTTATGCAAAGTGGCGACGCAAACAGCAGTGCTACATAGCAAAGAATAATTTCCTTCTGTATCACTCCCTTTTATAAAAATGGGCAACCACAAAAAAAAAAAAAAAAAAAAATCCCGACATATTTAGTCCATCTGGAAAAGCACTCCAGCTCCCTAATTCCACTTTGAAGGAAAAGGCAGAGGCAAGTTTACATTATTCCAGAACTGAATACATGGCTTTATTTGGTATCTTCACGAAGCTTCTCCTTCCGTAGGAGATGTAGGTGTTGTGGGAGAAACTGTAACTGGTTTTCGTGTAATTCTGTCCAGTTCCGCATGAACATCTGATAGGACAGGCTTCTGGCCTACATTGAAGGAACAGAAACAAGATTTAGATATAAGTCGATGTATCTTTTATACCAGTGTCTTTTCATTTAAAAATTGCCAATGGTTTCAGTAACTTTATCTAACATACTAATGTAAAAAATAATATAAACAGAGCTACTTTAAAATGGAGTCAAAGCTCCTATTCCAGAGGATGCCTCAAACCTTTGGAATGTTAAAACAGGGCAAAATAACTTTGGACTGGGCTTAAAGCAGCATTGTAGCCGAAACAACTGTTTGCAAAGACAACAAGAAATCAGATTATTATGACTATAGGACTGAAAATTAACACTCTTTAGAATTAGCATCACTATGTTAGCTTTTCTGCACATATAGAAATGCCTGCCTTGTGAGAAAACTTAATCTTTTACACTGTCCATGGAAAAGCCAATATGTAATTCAATTTATACCCAGAAAACTGTAAAAGGTCCAACAATATGGTAGTTACAGGTATTTGTGACAAGGGTGGCAAAAAGGTGGGAATAAAAAAAGAGAACAGGTTAAAAGTCTTTTGAACAATAACAAAAAAATAAACCAAACTTCATGAAAATTCAAAACTTTTGTGCTACAAAGCACAGTATAAAGAAAGTGAAAGAATGGGCTGGCCAAGTGGTGCACTGGTTAGGATCTGGCTGGAGACACCAGTGGCCCCAGTTCAGATTCCACATATGAGGGCCAGTGACACTGCCCTCTACAGCTAACAACAGCTCCACCTGGAGCTGGGCTGTGCGAGCCCCGGTGATGGTGTAGGCTGCAGCCCCTGCTGCAGTGGGCTGCCATAGGCTACAGTGAGTGGCCGGCAGATAACGTGAGCGGCTGGAAGCCAGAGTGAGCTGCCAATAGCCACGGTGAGCGACCATCCAGAGACTGGCAACTGATCTGCCTCATCCGGCAAGAGTGCAGTGACAATACCAACATGGGCCAGTGAAGCAATGTCCTGCACAACTAGACTAAAGAACAAAAAGACAGCAACTTGTCTGTTCCCCTTCCCTGATTCCCCAACGCTATCCCCCTCCCCCAATTCCCCAATAAAATCTTAAAAAAAAAAAAAAGGAAGTGAAAGAACAACTAACACAATGGGAGAAAACATTTGCAAATCCTTTATCTGATAAGGATCTAGAAAACAGGTATTAAAACACACTTAAAACTCAACAATAAAAAGACAACCCAATTGGGCCGGCTGAGTGGCATGGTGGTTAAGCGCTGGTTTGGGAAGCCAGCGGCCCTGGTTCAGGTCCCACATATGAGGGCCAGTGACACTGCCCTCAAAAAAAACAAAAACAAAAACAAAAGACAGCCCAATTTTAAATGGACAAAGGATTTGAATACACATTTCTCCTAAGAAGACATACAAATGGTCAATAAACACATGACAAGATTCTTGGCATCATTAGCCATCAGTGATATAAAAATCAAAACCACCATGAAATATGACTTCACAGACACTAGGGATGGCTCTAATCAGAAAGATGGACAAGGGCCGGCCGAGTAGCCCGGTGGTTAAGAGCTGGCTTGGGACGCCAGTGGCCCCGGTTCAGGTCCCACATATGAGGGCCAGTAAAACTGCCCTCAAAAAGAACAACAAAAAAAAGATGGACAATAAAAAATGTTAGCGAGGATGGGAATAAATTGGGACCTTCGTATCTTGCTGTTGGAAACATAAATGTAAAATGGTCCAGTGTTTTGGCAAGCACGATGGCAGTTCTTCAAAAAACTTAAACCTATGTTACCACATGACCCAGTAATTCTTCAGCTCTTAGGTATATACCCAAGAGAAACAAAAACATATGTTCACACAAAAACAAGTGTTTATAGCAGTACTAGACATAATAGCCAGAGAGTGGAAACAATTTAAATGTACATCAACTGATGAATGAATAAATAAAATGTGGCATATAATTCAATGGAATTTTATCCAGCAATAAAAAGAAACATGGAAATGCTGAATCATGGCTGAACCTCAAAAATCATTATGTTAAAAAAGGTATATACTGTATGATTCTACTTATATGAAATCTCCAGATAGGCAAATCCAGGGAGACAGAAAGCAGATTAGTGGTTGCCCAGGACTGGAGAGTTCAGCAGATTGGAAGGAGTAACTGCTAATACGCTGGCGGATTCTTCTGGGGAAAATGAAAATACCCTAAACTTAAGAGTAGGGTGATGGTTTGCATAACTTTGTAAATACACTAAAACTATTGTGATGTACACTTCAAATGAGTGAACGTCACGGTATGTGAATTATACCTCAATAAAGCTGTTTAAAAAAAAAAGCCCCAGGTAACTATACCTGACTTTTTGGCAGATGATGGTAAGCCACTGCTTCCACCTCCAGCCCCCGCTCCAGGGCTACCACCAGCAACACCAGGGCCTCCTGGAGAACCAGTCTTTTTACTCAGCAAACTATTGAAGAAATTTGCCAGGACACCTTCACTTGTAGCTCCAGCTATAAAACAAAAATCAAAAACTTTTTCAATCAAAACATTCCATTTTTGTACAATATCATAATAATCATATACAGAAAATGAATAATAGGCTTCAAATTTAAAAGCTGTATATTTGAAATTTAAGTTTAGTTTGATCTTTAGAGCTGGTTAACTTTTCTTATCTACTCACATATAAAACAAAATATGAGTAACCTTTAAAACTGTAAGATAATTATTGGGTTGTCGAAAAAGTCATGACATATTTTTTCTGTTTTCCGTTGCAAAAAAGTGTCATGACTTTTCCGACAACCCAATATTTAAAAATTAGGGGCCGGCCGAATGGCTCAGTTGGTTAAGAGCTCACTCAAGAGTGCGAGCTGAGTTCTGAGCAAGGGTGGTTCAATGTCAGCCCGAGCTGAGTTGTCGTTGAGCTGCCAACAAGTAGCAGGATGGCTCAGCATAAAAAAAAAAAAAAAAAATTAGAATGTGATTTATTTTTTATTTTCATTTTTTATTTTTTTTGAGGGCAGTGTCACTGGCCCTCATATGTGGGACCCGAACTGGGGCCACTGGCTTCCCAAGCCAGCGCTTAACCACCGCGTCACTCGGCTGGCCCTAGAATGCGATTTTTAAAAGGCCAACGGTATTTTAAACAAATATATGTTAAATGCCAGTATATATCTCTCCTTTGAAAGGGGTTCTTCAAAAATATAACTTAAGAAATATCTGCCTCGGGCCAGCCAAGTGGCGCATTGGTTAAGCGCTGGTTTTGGGATGCCAGCGGCCCCAGTTCGGGTCCCACATATGAGGGCCAGTGACACTGCCCTCAAAAAAAAAAAAAAAAAAAAAAAGATTAGACTGTGGCAAAATTACAACATTAGATACTGATGACATGTAAATTAAACAATCTACTTGAAAAACATTATCAAAAGGTATAAAAACGTAAAAACTCTGGGCCGGCCGAGTGGAGCATTGGTTAAGAGCTGGTTTTGGGATGCCAGCGGCCCCGGTTGGGATCCCACAAATGAGGGCCAGTGACACTGCCCTCTACAGCTAACAACAACTCCACCTGAAGATGGGCTGTGCGAGCCCCGGCGACGGTGTAGGCTGCAGCCCCTGCTGCAGTGGGCTGCCATAGGCTACAGTGAGTGTCCGGCAGCCAGCGTGAGCGCATGGCAGCCAACGTGAACTGCCAATAGCCGTGATGAGTGACATCCAGAGGCCAGCGACCGATCTGCCTCATCCAGGAAGAGCACATTGACAATACCAACATCCTCTGAAACTGGACTTTAAAACAAAAAGACAGCAACTTGTCTGTTCCCTTTCCCCGATTCCCTAATGCTGTTCCCCTCCCCCAATTCCCCAATAAAATCTTTAAAAAAAAAAAATCATGTAAAAACTCTGACCACACCTTATCCCACTCACGGCAATTATCCCTATAGAAATATCTACTATTGTTGTTCTTTTTTTTTTTTTTTTTTTTTTTTGAGGACAGTGTTACTGGCCCTCACATGTGGGACCGAACTGGGGCCGCTGGCTTCCCAAGCCAGTGCTTAACCACCACACCACTCGGCCGACCTGTTCGTTTTTTATTTAAAGATTTTTTAATTGGGGACTTGGGGAAGGGGAACAGACAAGTTGCTGTCCTTTTGTTCTTCAGTCTAGTTGTGGAGGACATTGCTTCACTGGCCCATGTTGGTATCGTCATTGCTCTCTTCTCGGGTGAGGCAGATGGGTCGCCAGCCTCTGGACGGCTGCTCACAGCAGCTCTTGGCAGCTCACACTGGCTGCCAGCTGCTTACACCGGCTGCCGGCTGCTCAAGCTGGTTGCCGGCCACTCACTGTAGCCTATGGCAGCTCACTGCAGCAGAGGCTGCAGCTATGACATCCCTGGCAACTGACAGCAGCCCAGCTCCAGGTAGAGCTGTTGTTCACCATCTTAGCTGTAGAGGGCAGTGTCACTGGCCCTCATATGTGGGATCCAAACTGGGGCCACTGGCATCCCAAGCCAGCTCTTAACCAACGCACCACTCGGCCGGCCCCTACCATTGTTTTTCTTCATGTTAATTGCAGGTAACCTATTATTGTAAAAATATTAATTTCTTCAATAACCTACCATGGCAGAATGATTAAATATACCACAAAGCTTTCATAAAGCTTACACAGAAATGACATTTTAAGACTACACTATAAAATGGTTCTCGGTCTGATTAACTATGAGATTACATCCACAGAGACAAAGATTAGAAGCTATTGCACAAAAATGAAAATAGCTGTGGTAAAAGGCAATTTTAGTTAAGATTTCTTTCTATTGTACAATGTATTGTGTTATTTTCTCCAAGAAGAAAAGAAATGTACCTTTCATGTTTGGATCAATTTTTTTTGACCCAGCAGGGATAGGTGATACGCTGGCAACATTGGATGATACAGATCTGTTTGGTGTTCGAGGGGAACCCCCTGGGACTCTTGGTGAGGCATCCTATGTGAGAATAGGAAAGCCACAGTTATTAAAACCAAAAACTTTCAACTTCACAGTTATTATAAAAACAAATTACTTTGCAACTGTACCCCATCTGTTCTACTGGTTCTTTTATACTGCAAACCATTGACAAAAATGTTTAGCAATCATGTTCTCATAATTGGAAAATACCAGAGACCCATCACATTTTAGAATACAGTAAACCTTGGATTGCAAGTAACGTGGTTTGCGAGTGTTCTGCAAGACGAGCAAACATTTCTAATACATTTTAATGTGGTAAATGAGCGATGTCTTGTAATACAAGTAGTTTGTTTCCGGAACAAATTATGCTCACAAACCAAAGTATTACTGAACTAAATTTCCCTTGATGGAAAAAGGAGAACATATTGAATAATGAGGTGTGATTACAAGTATAAGCTTGTGAGTCAGATCTTAATCCCAATATGGACGTGCATCCTACCAGCTGTATAATCTCAGGTAAACATCATGTCCTTCAAAGCCTCCATTTCCCCATCTGCAAAATGGGGCTAATAATGGTACCTACCTCACAAGGGCTGTTGTGAGGATTTGTAAAATAATACACATAAATGTTCAGCACAGTAACTGACACACAACAAACACTGCAAAATAGATCTTTACAATTTAAGTCATCTCAAAGGGAGTGAAGTCCATCTTTTAAAATCTCACTAATTCCAGAAGAATTCTTAATTCAAGTTTATATCAAAGCACACCCATGAGACATGTATATGATTAAGGAAAAAAGAACTAAAGCAATATGCAGTGCATTTTAATAATTTTGTCAAAATCTGTAATACTGACCACAGGCCTTCCAGCTGCAGTTGGTGGTTGCTTTGCTAAAAGGGACTGAAAAACACAAAAGAATTCTAGGTTAGATATTTGTAGCATGTATTGCTGTATTTTTAAAGAAAATATATACAAGAATAGTTTACCCATTAACCATACTAAGTCTGCTTCTGATGTAATTTCATACCTGTAGCTTCATAAGAAACACTTGGTCATCTTCTGCCATAATTTCCTTCTCATGCACAAACTGAAATGAGCAGTAAGAAGTACATAAATGAGCAAGTCTAGAAATAGAAGCAGGGGACATTTGCAACGCATTTTTCCTTAATAATTCAGCAGATAGAAGAACCATTACATTTTTTATTTCGGGGAAACAGGACCAAGTGACTTTTCACTCATGCCACAGACTATTTTCTACTCAGGAGCCAGTGATCCTTTTAAAAAGTTAGGTCAGATTACATCACTCCTCTGCTCAAACCCCCTCTTCAAGTGCCTTCTACCCCACTCAGAATGAAATCCAAAGCCCTGCCTGCAGCCTGAGTGAAGCCTCACAAGACCTTAGCTCTGCCTTCCATCTCCTACAGTCGGGCCCTCTCATGGCTCTCTGACGCCCTCACACATTCCTGCTCAGGGCATGTGCGCCTTCTGTTCCTGCTGCCTCCAACCCTGTCCCCTCTGAACAGAGACATTCCTAGGACGGCCTGCCTCGCCGCCCCAGCCCTCTCGCGCACTCTCCCCTGGGCTTTATTTCCATAGCACTTCTGAGATGGCATATGTACTGATTCACTATAACATTACCCTCCTTGTTAGCACCTGGTACCTAAACAATGGCTCAATCAATATTTGTGGAATAAATAAAAGACAACAAAAGCAAAGCACAATTTGTTGGTAAAAAAAGAGAGTAGGTAAAGCTGTTTTTTGTTTTTTTTTGATATGTGCATTTCTTTTAACCAAAAACCACACCGACTGATATTTCCTTTTACATTACCTTTCTTATTTCTAATTACCCATAAACAGAAGACAGGTGCTCAATGTAAATGTTTGTATCTAAAAGAAGAATCTTATTATATGAAAAATAAAAATTACTTTTTCTTGAAACATGTCCAAATTAAAAGTCAGTGAGACAATGAGATACCACCTCACTCCGGTCAGAATGGCTATCATGAATATATCAACAAACAACAAGTGCTGGCGGGGCTGTGGGGAAAAGGGGACCTTGCTATACTGTTGGTGGGATTGCAGATTGGTGCAGCCACTATGGAAGTCAGTATGGAGGTATCTCAAAAAACTGGAAATGGAACTACCTTTTGACCCAGCAATTCCACTCCTAGGTATTTATCCTGAAAAACCCAAGACACTAATTCGAAAAAATATATGCACCCCTATGTTCCCTGCAGCGCTATTTACAATAGCCAAGACGTGGAAATAACCGAAATGCCCATCAGTAGATGACTGGATTAAGAAACTGTGGTACATTTATACAATGGAGTATTACTCCGCTATAAGGAAGAATGAAATTGTACCATTTGCAATGATATGGATGGACCTAGAGACTATTATGTTAAGTGAAATAAGTCAGTTGGAGAAAGACAAATACCATATGATCTCACTTATATGTGGAATCTGAAAAACTGAATGAATGAGTAAAGTAAACAGAAACAGTCTCATAGATATACAGGAAAAACTGAGGGTTGCTAGTTTGGAGGAGAGTGGGGATGAGGGAGAAGGGGAAGGGATTAGACAGCAAAAATAGGTAACTACAATATTGCCACAAGGATATGAAAGACAGTTCGAGGAATATAACTAATAATATAAATATTTTGTGGGATGTCAGATGATCACATGTCTTGTTAGGGAGACCATTTCATGAATGGAGTAGAGGCTTGATCACTGCACTGTACACCTGAAGCTGATGTTGTATAATATTGTATACCAACTGTAATTGAATATATAGATAGTCATGGGATGTGGATTATACTGTGGAAGAGAGTCAGAGGAAGTGTAATAGATATATATGATATGGGGGGGAGGAGTGGGGTGGCGAATTGGGGGAGGGGAGTTGTCACTTTGAGGGGTAAAAAGTATAACTATTGCACTGTGTTGTACACCTGAAACTAATTAAAAATAAAAATAATAAAAAGTCAGTGAGAAGTAAAATATACAAAAACTCATTTATACTCAACTTTTCAGAAACATCTGTAATATCTAACTATAGAACATCATATACTGCTTAACATGAATTGAAGATATTGAAAGAAGTGTACCTTATGGAACCTGATTTAATAGTCATAAAAATCACATGTAACGGTCAAGACTAAAATTGGATATAAGAAAGAAACTGGCAGCTCCTGGATAGCTGTGGGCTAGCATGGCTAACTGATGACTGCAGAGAAGATCCAAGATCTGCCTCAACAGAAAGAGGCTAATAAAGTTACTCTAGCAATGCTTTCTTGGCCTTTGGCTGAGCTCTAGGTTGGAAAGTTCACAGCTTCTATCTATTCAAACTATTCAAGATCCACACTCATTCATACCAATCCATGACTCCATTAGAATATGGAATCTGCACTAATATTTTCTGATATAAATATGCCAAAGGCTCAGTCATGATTCAGTAGCTGAAAAGGTAACATATATTTTGATAAAACAGATCTTTAATTTGAATGGTGCATTACAAACAGCCAAATTACACTTGGAAACCCCTCTGAAAAGAAAGGAACCCTTTACCTTTCTTAGTCTTAAAATTATGGACCTCCCCCTCAGTTTAAAAGCCTAAATATTAATACTATATACTAAAACTGTTACCTTTCGGACGGGTGGCTTGGTTATAATGTCTTCAAAATTATCTTCTGCTTTTAATGTCTGAAAATTTTCATGTAATATTCCTATTTTCTTATCATTATCCCACCCTGCTGGACTAGAAAGAAATGCGCATGAGAAATTCTCAAGCATTTATACAGTCATTCAAGCCATGACCACATTAAAGGAAACATTTTTATATAGACCAGTTACGGAAAAGTAATCAGCTTTTTTATTTTAATGCTCAAGTTATAGTTTACTAATTTCTACTTAAAACGTCTAGATTATACACTGGGTGTCTTTTCATGTATCATAACCAATTAAAGAGTAATAATTAACACCCAATAATTATAGATACACAACCCAATAGTTTAGCAATATTAGCAAGACCTTTCGAAAAGGCTCAGGCCAGCAGTAAATCGAAAAAGTGATGATAACTAGATCACGGCAAGTTATAAAAATGACTACCATCATGTTGTAGTAACAATACATGATAAAATAATAGATTTAAGTGTATACTTACATAAATACTGCATCTTTTTCCACAACAACAGCAGGAATCTTGTATGGAAATCCATATAGTTTCTGAACAATGTACTTATATACTAAATCTATATTTTTATTTTCTTTTACTGAAGTGTAAATAAGTGCTGCACCATCTGAATAATAATGTTAAAGAAATTTTTGGACAAATTCCATGAACAGTACCACAAAATTCTGTGTTCTCACCTTAACATTTACATCTACATACATATTAGTTTAAAAAATAATTTCTAGGGCCGGCCGAGTGGCGCGGTGGTTAAGCGCTGGCTTGGGACGCCAGGGGCCCTGGTTCGGATCCCACATATGAGAGCCAGTGACACTGCCCTCAAAATAAAATAAAATAAAATAAATTATTTCTAAAGGTATTTTATATGCTGGTCAAAAATATCAAGGTATAAAATACAGGCTAAAATGCAAATAAAACATCTTATAATAAATTACAATAAATGCAAATAAAACATCTTATAATAAATTACAATAAAACCAAAAGTCTCATTAAGCCAAGAAAGGAAAGGTAAATTTGGTAACACTGACACTTCTACTACCTCTATATTTAAAGCACATGAAGAGGCAATTTGTTTTTGTTCTTAAGCTTCCTAAATTTCATGGAGGGGTATTATTTATCAACAATTTTGTTTGCCTTTTCAACAAAAATGTTTTGCACTAGTCTCATGGTTTTTACTAGTTCCAGGAATTAGGAATTCGGGGACAAAGCTCAGGAGGCCCACAAAAGATAAATGAACCAATAGGTCTTATCAGGAAGCTTTCAGGAATGGTCCAAGGCAAGAGGAGATTTCATGACCAAAACTTCACAATCTCACATGATGATATAGTAATTAAAGCAGATCCTAATTTTACCTTTTATCCAAACAACATAATGGTGGATCAAAAGATCAAAAGAAGCCTGTGGAAAAGGGGCAATGGGACTACAGACAAAGAATGAGATCAGAGTGGCTATCAGAAATTCTATGATCACAGCTAAGGACCACGCTCTGGTACTGGCTGGAGTATCCTGAGAGAGATGGTAGCTTAGGCCAAAAGAACATGCTGGGAATGGTCTAACTTCCAAACTGGGATAGTCATAATGTCTAGAACATGAACCGAGGCTTATTAACCTGAAGGCAGTATTGCTAAATAATACTGAAGTTACCATAAAACTTGATAGAAACAAACATCATAATCTTACATAGAAGCTTAATTGTGTAAACTTTTCACTAAGGATCTTTCTCATAATGAAAATCGATTTATGATAATTTAGATTTCTACAGCTGAAAAATTTGCATTGCAATTGAAATTTTTTAAACTTAGAAAAAAAGATGATTTTGAACTGCTGCCCTCACTCACTGACACACAGACCTCATTATCTTGAAGTGACTTCTCACATTTCATATTCTTTTAAAATCAACTGGCTTTACTAAAGGCGTGTAATTACTTTAGTGGACAGTTTCCTTCCTGATTACATTCTATATGTACCTTTTCAAGTATACCATTAAATAAGTGTGTAAAGACACTGTTCTTAAATTTTCTAATCTTCAAAGATAACAAAAACGCTTTGTGTACCTATTTCGATCACTCCCACTTTTTTTTTCTTCCTAAAGACTCTATGTACACAAATGCTCTTTAGTTGAACTTAACCATGATGTGACATGAGATAGGGCCATGGACAGGACAAAGTAATGAAGGAAAAAGGTATCAAGTAATCTTACTCATTCGTTATTCAGCTAAACTTTCTATAAGTGGTCCTTAAATCAAATGTCCATTAATGAAAAAGAAAAACTCTTACAGATACTATAAACATGTACATATTACTTCTTATTCCTATCTACTCCTAAGATCATTTCTTCACTTTTGAGACCCAAAAGCTCTGGTTGGGGAACGCAGAGTATCTGATCGTAGAGGGGCGGCTGAGAACGGCTCTCAATGCACACCAGCTGTAAGGTGTACAGTAGGAAATTCTCAGAGCGCTCACTCATGACCCTCGTTTGCTCCTTCTGTTACTTATAACGGTTACCCATCGGCTCGCCTAATCCCTGCAACCTGGACTAGACAGGATTTCTTCTGACAGGTTTTCTAGCCTTGTGATCATCAAAATCACTCAGAAAGTTTTTGAAAAGTATAGGTTCTCTAGCCTCCCCTTGGAATGTTCCAATTCAGTCAGCACGGCCAGATTTTGAAACCACTCCATTGGACTACATGTGGAAACAACATACTAAACATATTAAAACACATTGTACATATTGATCTTGCCCCACTGCCCACCCAATAAATACCACATTTTGGGGGGTGAGGAGATCTGGTTTCTACTTCAGAATCTAAAATAGAATGTCAATAGTGTAATGGCCAGTTATACTGAGTATTGAGTTATTCTATGTGTAACTTAGCATTGGGCTTTTTAACTTTTTTATAATTTTTAATTAATTAATTATAGCTGAGCCATCCTGCCACCTGTTGGCATCTCCGTGGCAATTCAGCTCGGGCCGGGAATCAAACCGGCGACCCTGTTGCTCTTAACCAACTGAGCTGCTCGGCCGGCCCTGGGCCTTTTTTTTTTTTTTTTTTTTTTTTAAAGATAACAATACAAACTGGTTTGATAACAATTTCACCCCGGCATTTTAGGATATAAACATTATATTGGTGATATATATCCACTTTTTAATAAGAATGTTACAATGCCGACTCATCAGAATTTTCCACATAAGACTGATAAATTATTTTTCTTAAGCATAATACTTTAAACACAAGAAGCCAAAGATACTTCAGTACTTGCTTTTATATCTCAAAATACCCAGGTATACATGGTTTGGGAACTAAAATGAAATTTCCAACCAGAGGCAGGAGGAAAAAAGTTTATTGAACTTCTAAAGTCCATGAACTGAATTTCTTTTCTTAAAAAAAAAAATAAAAATAGAATACAAGCAGGTAAGGTACATTGTACCAATCGATGCATTAAAAGGATACACTGTAAACAAAACTTCCGGATATGTGACTGAATAAAATCAAAATGTTCATCTTTGTAGTCATGTTCTTTCTCCAATACACTAATGGCATCACACTGTTAAAATAATTTTTAAAAACCAATACATTAAATAATCAAAATTAAATATAATGATTTAAACAGTTCAGTTTGGGGTGGGGGAATATCACAGCACTACCACTCTAATACGATGACTAAACAGTAGGACCTAGAAGATCAATTACTCTTATTTGTTTAGAGACATTTAGTTAGAGTCTCAAGACTAACAATTTTATTTCTTTAAAAAGCATTGACTGGGCCGGCCGAGTGGCTCAGTTGGGTAAGAGCTCGCTCAAGAGTGCAAGCTGAGCTCTGAGCAACGGCGGTTCGATGCCAGCCCGAGCTGAGTTGCCGTTGAGCTGCCAACAGGTGGCAGGATGGCTCAGCTAAAAAAAAAAAAAAATATTCTTGGGCCGGCCGAGTGGCACGGTGCTTAACTCGGGAAGCCAGCGGCCCTGGTTCGGTCCCACATACGAGGGCCAGTGATGCTGCCCTCAAAAACAAAACAAAAAAAACCAATCAAATAGAAAGCATTGACTTGTTATACTGAATGTGGTGAGCACACCAAAGGGAAAGTTTCAGTACATAAAAGAAAGGATAACAGGACAAGCTTATAATACTTGCTAACTCAACTACTTATGTCCTAGAACAAAGTTTTTAAGATCTAAAATCTATTCTAATTCTAGAAAACACTGTATATCCAGGGAGTCTGCACCTCTCGTTATTTCCTCTATGTTCCTCTGTTTATCTGATAACTCTCAGTTGACCTTTATTTCTTTTCTGGGGCTTTTCCTTACTCTCACTACAATTTCACCAATAGCACAAAAAAAAAGGGAGAATTACAAGCTATTTTTGAAATGTCACTTGTACAATCAATGAAATAAATTCTGAATTCTGCTTGCTACAGAAAAAAAAAAAAAAAAGGCATGTTTGAGCATCAGGATATCCAAATAATTCCACTAAAACATTTCTGATTTGAAATATAAAATCTAAAAATATACATTTCATAATTCAGATAATAATTTTCATTATCCCAAGTATTGGTTGGGAGTCAAATCTAATCTATAATTTTTGTTATGAATAAAAATTCATAAAACAGAGTCTCCTTGTATAATAATACCGTAGCATGCTGCCAATAAACAGCTCTTTGCCAAACAAAACAAAACAAACCACACACACAAAAGGATTCCAGTGTGACAGTTTAAAAACAGTTTTAAAGAAAAGGTGTAAGTAATAATTAACTAAACCAGAATTATCATTTGAAAAGCAGATAACAGACTTGACTTGATTATTTTAAAGCTACCCCCATTCCTTTGTTATCGATAATTTTTGTAGTGTTTAAAGTAAAATTTATGCTATATTTAAAATTTTTTATCCTTTTGTTATCCCAAAGAATTCCATATTCTCCTTCAATTATATGTACAAATTTTTCATGTTACCAAAAATATCAATAATTTTAGATCTCAAAAGAGTTTATATATATTCTGTCATTTTCTTAAGTATTCCATCTATTCCATGACTTAAAAAGAGTAAAGACATACTACTTAGGACTAAATAGAGAGAAGATGAACTTGAACTATAAATTGTTTTTAAAGGAAATTTGATTTTATTATAAAGTACATAGTGACAAAACTAAATTAACAGAATTTTGATGTTTGCAATCCTATCAGAACCTCTTTAATAAATAAATAAAAAGCCCCTAAAACTACAATTCAACTTTACATAATGAGTGCTGGAAGGTGTTTAAAAGTCTATTTCATTGTAAGTACATAATCTTCTGATATTAGGATATTAGTATATCAAAAATTTAATGTGGAAAAATACTTTATTTTATAAAGATTAATAATTAAATTATCACCTCATCTGTGACTATTTCTACTAAACTGACGGTACCATGACGGTTAATTGGAATTTGGAAGATGAAATTCAATCACAAATATTTAAAATAACATTTTCTTCTGAAGAAATTATGACTAAGATCATAAAACCAACATGTGACTATCATTTAATATTTCAATTTATTTCTATTTGTTAAGAAAAATTATCTAGGGAAAATAATGTGTCAACTCCAAAAGGAGCCTGGGAAACAAAAGAGTTGTTCATCCTTGGTTAATATCAGTAACAGAATCTCTAGGAGGCAAACTGACCTTTGTGCAAACTACTAGTACTGGAATGCCCAAGTTATGTGTAAGTGTATCTGCACCCAGAGGCAAAACCACACTGTCGTCTTTGTCTTCCTGTGACACGGTATTTCTTCTCTGAGGAGAGGCTGGGAAATCTTCTCCTGGCTCTACATATTCTTGGAAGTCTCTAATCACTGAAAATCAAAGTAAATAATTTAATACACAGTTTAAAAATTGCTTCATTTCAATAGCTTTTCCTGCCATAATCTAAGTATATATTTTACTAGTGTTTATACTTCATCTTGTGTAAGAGAAGAAACAAAAAGGATTCGAGAAATCTATTTCAAAGACAGTACAGAAACACTGGACCCACATTAATTAGGAGGCAGAGTACAACACTGAATGGCTCCAAAGAATGGGGTTCAATGTAGACCTGGATTAGTTTGTGCAAATTACTTTGGGCAAGTCACAATCTAGCTTTGTCTCACTACCTTCTCTAATTCACAAAGGGTACTGAAAAAAGATAAAAGAAAAATGCATGTGTGGTGGGAGGAATTCCACAATTTAAAAGACGGTCCTAGATGATATTCTAATATTATTTTCCTTTTTCTGAACCCTTTTATTCGGGTCTTCTACTTTTTACCTGTGTGCAATCTTGGGCCACATTCATTCTATAACCCTGATGAGAATTAATGAGGTATTACCAATATAGATAAATTTTTAGAACCCATTTGCAAGATTGTCAAAACCTTCATTTAAAAAAAAGTTAAAGTAGGCGCGGTGGTTGGGAGCTGACTTGGGACGCCAGCAGCTCTGGTTTGGATCCCACATGTGAGGGCCAGTGACACTGCCCTCAAAAAAAAAAAAAAAAAAAGGTAAAGTAAATGTATCAAGACCCTAATGTATACTTTCACTCAGTAATTACTCTTCGAGGAATTCTCAAGGAAACATTCAGTGATGCACACACACAGGGATTTTCATATACAACTGTTTTTCATGTTTAAAAGCAAAACAAATCTGCACAGATTAAAACAGTACATGAGGCAATATTATACAGAAACATAAAGGAGGAAGAGTGTCTTAAACTTACTAGGGTCAAGAAGAGGGACTCCTGAACATGTGAGTGCAGTTCCTCCAAGCACACAGGGGCACGCATATACCCTTAGCAGCTCTGGTAGTTAATAAGTACCCTTCAATTCAGAGGCTGAAATCTAACAGTGGTTTCAAGTTTTAGCATGCACCTGACTTTCTGATTCAGACAAGCTCGGGGCAGTCTTGATACTTATGCTGCTAACCCTGAGACCACACATCAGTACCACCTTTATAGTATGAATTTAGAGAGGGGTAGGGAACCCACAGGCCATGGCCAACAGGGAAAGGTGTAGGTTAAAGCAGTTAGACATCTTTTTCAATGATTTAGGACATACATTCTCTTGTTTTTACTGTTTCTGTGCATATAAATTCTACTAAGCTGCCAATTCTCACCTAAAAGTTATCATCAGTTAACAATAACAAAGAAAAGCAGCATTCCATCTACATATTTTCTTAAGCAAAGTGCAACATTGGCAAACGAAGCACTCTCAGTGAAATTAAGAACTGTGACATCTGGCTTACGACCTGTTAGACATGGCCTACATCATTTTCATAATTTCCATGAAAACTTCCAATTTACATGGGAATGTATGAAATATATTATATACTTTGTAAATCATAAAATCAGCTTAACATCTTATTTATGTTGTTAACATCTTTTTGGACATATTTCATTTTGACAAGGTTGGTAAGATTGTTCTGCTTATCAAGAAATGAAACTGCTGAAAATGAGTAGCTGAAGAAAGATTCAATTTTTTTTATCTTGAAAAAGTACTTTCTGAAATGAAAGCATATGGCCTTTTGGCAAAGGAGAAAAGGCCTTTACTAAAGAGTCTGCTATTGTGTATATGTTTCCAATTTAAAATATTAAAACCCAGCACATCATTTAAACTGAATTTCAAAAACAGTACTCACATTATGTTTCCTTCCTTAAACCTTATTCAAAGTCAAAAATTCCTAACAATTATGATAGCTAGAAAATCTGTATTTGAAATCTATATTACTATTTCTAGATTACTCACACTTTTGTTCCATTTCTTTCATTTCCTCAGGAGGAATTTTCAATTTGTCAATATGTTCTCTAACAACACTTGCCCATTTCTGTAAAGAATCCAAAGCAGTCCAAGGCTTTGACATATCAACAACCAGCGTCACTAGAGTGTCCTTCAGGGAACTGGCATCCAGGGAAAATTTAAGGAGGCCTTTGTGATACAGGGCTCCATCTAGGATCCATACATTACATCTCGTTTGATCTACAACAGACAAAGGAAAGTTACCAAGGCAAAAGGATTAAGTTATTTCATCATTCGCCTAACAATACTGCTTGGTATCACATGCTTGGTACAGGAGATGCCTCCTTTTACAAGGTTCAACTATTTGGGTAACAGCTACCAATTAAGTAAGAGCCTAACGAATATTAAGGAAAATGATTTAACTGCCAACATAGAACACCATCATCCTCTACTTCGTTTTTTTCAATCCCAAACCAGACGGAATAACATGTCGCTATTCTTACCATCAGCAGATGAGCCATGCATGTTTAAGGTATTATACATAAAAACGGGAAGACAAATGATCTATAGAAAAGAAAATGGCTGATCAGATGAAAAAAGCTGGGGGGCTGACATTTTTATGTCAAAAATGAAAAGAAGGTGAAACGGAGTCATCAAACAATCATAGGATACTATTATTTCACTATCTGCAAGAAAGTGAATTGAAAAATTGAGATTCAAGGATAGCAAGAAAGCTAAAGTCTTCACACCTTAATACCATAAGATGTTTAAAAATATCGCTATATGAATCCCTATCCCCAAACCAATGAAAGTATGCCTAAAAATAATTTACTGATTGGCATGACATAGAATTCTTAGTAAAAAATGACACACTAAGAAAAGTCAAAGACTAGTATGAGCAGCAGTGCACCTCAGAAAGACTTCAGAAAACTAATGTTACAAATAAATGACATGTACCATCCCTGTCTTCATCGTGAACATTTAAGTACAAATATTCCAGTCCTCTTCCTTTCTTGTACTCCTCTATTCCCTGAAGTTTTCTTATTAAGCTTGTTTTCCCAGCTCCATCTTCACCTGTAAAAAAGGACAAATCTTTTTAATTTAATCTCTCTCTCTCTCTCTCTCTCTCTCTCTCTCTCTCTCTCTCTCTCACACACACACACACACACACACACACACAAATATAAATAAGGATGCTCTCTAGTGACAAGTAAAAGACCTAACTGAACTAGCTTCAACCAGAAGGTTCATTTGATGGAAGATAACCAGGTAACTATGGAGTTGAAGATGCTGACTTCACCTCCAGGGTTCTTTCCTGGCCTTTCTGCTCCTCCTATTCAGTCTCTCATTCTTTCCTATTACAAATGGCTTCCTCTGTGGCTATTTTTCAGGAAGCTCAACTCTTATGTCATCACAGTTTAATCTACATGGAACAAAAGGCTCTCTCTCTTAGCTTTGTCTGAAGGCTCTCACATAAAACTGATCCAGTTTGGGTCATGTGCCTACACAAGGACCACTCATGGAGGATGATGGTACATCAAAATTAACCAGGACAGGGAACTGTGACTGTAGTCTCGCCAAAACCACGAAGCCATAAGAAATATGTGGCAAATAAGGGGTGTGTATGGGGTGAGAGGGAAGGGGAGCAGTAAGCTGGACAAAAATAAAATGCAGACATTAAAAATACTGATAGCAAAAAATCATGTGATTTAAACTTGGCACAAGTTTAAAAGTTCTAAAACTAGGTGAGCTATTCAGTGTTTGGTGAGGATTCTTTTATATTGTGAATTTATTTAAATACTACATGTTAGGGCCGGCCGAGTGGCGCGGTGGTTAAGCGCTGGCCTTGGAAGCCAGCGGCCCCGGTTCGGTCCCACATACGTGGGCCAGTGACATTGCCCTCAAAAAAAAAAAAATAAAAAAAAAAAAAAAAATAAAAAAAGCAACGGAGGTGAAAAAAAAAAAAAATAGAACCAAATATTTAAAAAAAAAAAATAAATAAATAAATAAATAAATAAATAAATAAATACTACATGTTACCGTTTCATAAACTTATTTAGTTATTAACATCAGGTTAACAGTAGTTTCTTGGATCTAAAGACTTATTCCTGGAGATTCAAGAGTTCTCAGAGAATTTTAAAAATTGTTTCATTTTCCTGCTAAGCTTTAAAAAAAAAAGATATGTCTTGGGCTGGCCGAGTGTGGCGCATTGGTTAAGAGCTGGCTTGGGATGACAGCGGCCCTGGTTTGGATCCCACATATGAGGGCCAGTGACACTGCCCTCTACAGCTAACAGCTCCACCTGGAGCTGGGCTCTGTGAGCCCTGGGGACGGTGTAGGCTGCAGTCCCTGCTGCAGTGGGCTGCCATAGGCTACAGTGAGTGGCTGGCAGCCAGCATGAGCGGCCGGCAGCCAGCGTGAGCTGCCAAGAGCCACTGTGAGCGGCCATCCAGAGGCCGGCAACCGATCTGCCTCACCCGGGAAGAGGGCAATGATGATACCAACATGGGCCAGTGAAGCAATGTCCTCCGCAACCAGACTGAAGAACAAAAAGACAGCAACTTGTCTGTTCCCCTTACCCGATTCCCCAATGCTGTTCCCCTCCCCCAATTCCCCAATAAAATCTTTAAAAAAAAAAAATATGTCTTAGATCTTCTGAAGGACCAGCTTTATATGTAAATGCTGCCACAAGACTGTAGTACCCACCTCTGCACAGATGTTTATAATCCTACTGGTGCCAATCTGAGGCCAAGTTGCAGACAAAGCAAACATGCCAAACTCAAAAAAGGTGTCACAAGGCAGTCAGTTCTACATTCAATTGTATTGGTCAGACTGGTTCTTTTCATGAACCATTTTCCAACACCTCAGAGCAATCAGTGTAGCCTTAAATAAGCAATTAAGAACTTGTCATTAAATGAGTACTTATTTTTTAATACTATTTTTGCCGTGTATTAGTAAAACAGCCCATCAAAATAACAGATTGGGTTGAAAACGGTAATATCTATGATAATGACAATGATTCCCATGACGACCCATCATGCTTAAAATGGAATAAAATTAACCAGTGAAAAATAAATACATTAAGTACTTACATCTACTATTTTTTTTTTTTTTTTGAGGGCAGAGTCACTGGCCCTCATATGTGGGACCCAAACCGGGGCCGCTGGCTTCCCAAGCCAGCGCTTAACCACCGCGCTTACATTTACTATTAAACCCAACGCTGACATTTAATTTAGCAAACAGCATATGTTATATTGATTGCTAATAGGAATTTTATCAGTTCTACAGTTTTTACCACATTTAATTTATAATTTGTTTTGGTTTTGTAATTGTTCAGTAACTATAAACAAAAAGTTTAAAGAATGTGTATCTAGTCACCTCAATAGGCATGAACACTAGACATAAAAATAATTTAAATAAGGCCGGCCGAGTGGCTCAGTTGGTTAAGAGCTGACTCAAGAGTGTGAGCTGAGCTCTGAGCAACAGCAGTTTGATGCCCGGCCCGAGCTGAGCTGCCGCTGAGCTGCCGCTGAGCTGCCTGATGGCTCAGCTCAAAAAAAAAAAAATTTAAATCAACATGTAAGATCTATGAAACCCTTCTTTTAAAGAGTGTGAATAGGCAGAGCAGAAGACTTTTAGGGCAGTGAAACTATTCTGTATGATACTGTAATACTAGATACCAGTCATTATACATATGATAACTGAGATAATGCACAACACCAGAATGAGCCCTTTAGGTGTTAATGTTGGTTCATTAATTGTAATAAATTTGCCATTGTGTGGGATGTCGATAGTGGAGGATGTTGTGTATATGGGACACATGGGATATTCGGAAACTCTCTACTTCCCATCCAATTTTGCTTTGAACCCAAACCTGCTCTAAAAAAGTTTATTAACTTAAAAAATAGATATGTGAGCCTGTTGCTGTCCTCCAGCTCATAAACTGGAGAAGGAAAACAAATGGGAGCTGATTTCAAGACATTGTAATTACTACACTAGAAATAAGCAACAACCTAGGAAGCCTCCCTTAAGGGAAAGTTTTGCTTGGAAGTCAGAAAGGGCTTTGTAGAGAAGGAAACACATTAGCCAAATACTATAATGTTAATGAACCATGGATAGTTAGTCATTCCAGGAAGTAAGGAAAGCATATACAGAGGCCTGGAGGGAGAGAAGTATCCTTCTAAAAAGAACAAATAATTTGAATTCATGAAATTTAGAATGTGAAGGGGAAAGGAGCCAGAAGGTAAGAACAAATAAGGAATGCCAGATTATGCAAGGCATCTATGCCAGGCTGAGATGGTTAGACTTATCCTGAAGATAATGGGGAGCGACAGAAGTGTTTAGGTATTTCAGCAAGACTGCTATGGCAAAAATGTGGAAGACTCCCATTTAAAATCACAACCTCCCAACATTCCCATTCCTTTTGTTTTATTTTTTGCCATTGAACATACTAACATAATACTTATTTTACTTAGTCACTCTCTGCCCTTAAAAGCCCCCGAGGCAACCGCATTTGTGTTTTACTTCCTGTTGCATCCCTAGTGCAGAGGGAGTAACTGTGACCAAAGCGGCTATTAACTCGCTCCTTTCTTAGTGGAATGTATGTATACTGCTAAGCTTTCTACAGAGCAACCACTAATAGATCTTGTCTTAAACGACAAAAAAAAAGTGCCAAAATATTAATATGAGATTCACAAATCCCTGAATGAAGGATACAAATTTTGATCCCTTACCGACTTTGGATTTATTTTAAAACTTTGTGTATTAATGGGTTTGAAATGCAAAAGCCTAAGAAGTTAGCACAGAAAAATGATGAAATTTCAAGTCTGTTAAAGTGCTTCTGAAACCAGAGACCAACCAAGTCCGGGGATCGTGCTGCCTGCGTCGCTCAGCCAATAGATCCACACAGGAGTTGGGTCATAGAATAAGGTTTATTATCAGAGCACCAGTGGTCCGAGAAGGCAGTGGTTAACACCTCCAAAAACTGCCTTAACATTCTCAGACCTGCTTGGGGATTTTAAGGGGTAATCTGGGCGTTCCTCCAGAAGCTACGTGATGGTTAGGGGGTCTGCATGGAGACTTCTTTCTGGCAATGGGATTCTCTGGTGGAGTCAGCAACGCAGGACCAATGATGGGAGTAGCCTGGAAAGAATGCTGGACCATAGAGATTGTGATCAATAAGCTTAAGGATATTAATCATGAGTTTTGGAGTAATTTTCTAAAACAGGGAACTGGGTAGGGCAGGGGACATCCAAGCTCAAGCTGGGCTCAAGCCACAGGGGGATAATCTATTACTAAGTTTTAGGTCAAGGCAAGATGAGGCCAGGAATGCAGCGAGGCCAGGAATGCGGCGAGGCCCGTACTATGGGGGTCCCGACTGGGCCCTGCTTCACGCCCATAAACAAAACTTAAAGGACTGTAACTCACCTCCCTTTACCCATATCCTAGTCAAACATAACCACCATTGCCTTCCACTTCCATCTCTCTAGCAGCAGCAATAGCAGCAAATGTTTACAGAGTGCCTACTGTATGCACTGAACCCACAGTAATTCTCACACAACTGTAAGGGGAGTGATGGTTATCTCCCACTTGGCAGATGAGGATACTGGGGCTTAGAATTGTTCAAGTATCTTATCCAAAGACTCATGAAATAACAGAACTCTGACATGAATTCATATGACTTTAACTCCAAAGAGCATATTCTTTTCACTATACAGTAGTGCTATCTTTAGAGGCCATTAAAACAATACTTTATTATTTTTGTATTATGATTCACAAAAGAAAAAGGTATTTCTATTTTCAGGGATCACTGATATTTTCAGAAGAAAAAGAAAAATAATTTAATACATTCTTCTTTGTGGGCTGCCTCTGGATGATAGATGATTATGTTCCTGTCCTCCTGATAGAATTCTAAGGACTGAGAGTGACGTTTGTTTTACTATATTGGCAATTTCCCTCCTGGAATTTTTGATCAAAACAGTGTGCCTCTTAATATTCAGTACCTTGAGGATCCACTGTAAGATAAACATTGCAACATTAAATTTAAAAAAGGGCATAGTGTCTGGGCTGGCCGAGTGGCGCGGTAGTTAAGCGCTGGCTTGGGAAGCCAACGGCCCCGGTTCGGGTCCCACATATGAGGGCCAGTGACACTGCCCTAAAAAAAAAAAAAAAAAGAAGGGGACATAGTGTCAAATGTAATTTGATAAATATGGTAGTGAGATTTTTTTTCCCACCCTGTGATTTCAAAATTTCTCACTTCCAATAACAAATCAGAAGTGTTCACAATGAGAATAAAGAACATTTCATAAACACATACAGACTAAAGAACTCGAATGAAACCCTCTCTGCTTATAGAGGAGGAGGCTGAGGCCAGGCCACCATCACAAAGACTGTGGGAACACAGAAATGATGCAGTCAGTGCCCCCGAGAGAATCCAAACCAGCCTTCTCAGGAGGGCAACTCCCCTGTGCTCTCAGAAGAAAATGCGATGAGGGACAGAAAGAGGACATCTTATTCCTAAGAAATTCTAACACCTAATAGTGCCTGGCACAGAAAACAGTCTCAAGACGCTTACAGAAACACTTTGCTTATTGAAACAAAGTCAGGGAACAAAATATCTATCAACTACTCTTTGCCTTTCTTGAACTTTGATAATATTTGGAAGTTATAGTTGGTTGAGAATTGAACATTCACATTCTACACATATTAAGTCTATTTCTTCTTTTCATAAGTCTTAAGCCTCAATTACAATGACCACTTTCTCCAGCTGTCACTTTTTCTACACCTACGTGAACTCTGACATGATTTGTAACAGTGGCAAATGCGGACATCTGAAAATAGATCTCTTTTATAAAAGGCGTAACAGGGCCAATGAAGTCATATTCTGTAAACCAAATCTCATTTGTTACCTACCATTTCCCAGAATTTTATCTGAGGTATTCACAAAGATGTAGCCTTGCTCCAGGGTTATGCACACCTTCCAATCACATTATTTGTTAGGCTGGTGGGGTGTTTTTTTTTTTCTCTTTTTTATGTCTTTAGGCATTTAGCCCATGGCCTCTTCCGAGTTCTCTTCTAACTATATAAACACCATTGGGCTTACAACATTCCACTCTACTCCCCATCCTGCAGCTGAGTGGTCTTCCTGAAACAATCTCTTAAGGGTCACCTCTACAAGACCCTTTAAGGGATTCTAGTTAATGATATACACCTGAAGAACTGAGAGGGAAGTATACTGATACCTGCAATTTACTTTGAAATGCATTAAAATGAAAGGGTTGCATAATGGGGCACATGTGATAAAACAAATATAGTTAAATGTTAATGGTAGAATCTAGGTTTGGGTATAAGTATTAACTGTAAAATTCCTTCAACTTTTCTGTATGTTTGGAATTTTCATGAGATGTCAGAAAAAACCCCTTCAGGGTCTTCCTGCTGCTCCTGCAGTGAAGGGCAAAGTGTAAAGACCGATGTTCCAGACAAAGGTCCCTTTTACCTTTCGCGCCCATCTCACCACGGCCCATGGACCCATGCTGGACTCCAGCCACTCACAACTTCCTCCAGTGCAGCAGAGAGGCCTGGCTCTCTCCCAACTCTAAGTCTTCACACATGGTGTTGCTTTTTTCTAATATTCTTCCCTTCCCCTCACCACACCTGGGAGAGCGCTAGCTTATCTTTTCAGTTTCAATTTAGTTTCTTCTAGGGAACTTTGACTCCACAAGTCTGGTTAAGGGCCCTTCTTTGTATTCTCAACAATACACCACACACTTAAGACATTTCAGTGTTGTGTGTCAGCTTATCTGTGTGTTTCCTTCAGCAGGCTCTAAGTGTGTAAAATTTGTCCCCTTCATTCAACAAATATTCTTTGGGCAAGCTCTCTTAATAGTAAGCAGGATATAAAGTTCTTGTTTTTAAGGTACTCACAGATAAGAGATTATCCTATTCTTAATAGATACTGTCCCTGCTTGCTCACCAAAAACAGAAACCACATTATCTTAGTCTTTTGGGGCTGCTACAACAAAAAACACATTCCATAGGATGGGTGGCTTTTAAACAACAGATATTTATTTCTCACAGCTTTGGAGTCTGGGAAGTCCAAGATCAAGGCCCTGGGAGACTTGGTGTCTAGAGAAGGCTGACTTCCTGGTTCACAGACAGCAATCTTATCACCTGTCCCACAGAGCAGGAGGGGGAGACGAGCTTTCTGGTGTCCTTTTTATAAGGGTCCTAATCCCATTCATGAGGGCCCTCATCTAGCAAAGACCCTCTTCCTAATGCCATCAGGTTGAGGATAAGGATTGCAACATATGAATTTGCGGCGTACACATTCATTCTACAGCACCCGCCCGATACACAGAAGATCCTTTACCAAAATTCGTATCTTTAATCACAACCACAGATTCTATTTTCGTAACTACACCTCATCTGTAATTACTTGTCCTGGGCCTTTACCACAATCTATTAAAATAATTCATCATTTATATTTATAAAACTCAAGTGGCTATCTCTCATCAATAACAGATTAATAGTGTAAGTTCATAATACATACCTCCTTGGCTAAATTTAGGAAAACTTTCTAGTCATTGGACTCAACTGCCGGTACTCAGCTGCCTTGCCACAGCCAAGCTGAACGATGTTTGAAGATATTAAAAAGTCCATCATGAATGAACCCTCTCTCTTTAATCTATTATGTAATTAGAAGGATTAAAAGATTGTTAAAATACAGGATGCCAGTATTAGGCATTGACTGACTTTTCAAAATCATCTTTAATGGCCAAACAATTCAAAAAACAGAAGTCAGTAAGTTCCAAGTTATATATGGAAAACAACACACAGAGCCTATAGTTTGAGGAGTAAAACAAAATAAAAATACTACATATGCATTTTATTCTGTGTAACTAATATACCTTTAAAGTGGCAAGTAGGAAAATGGAGCCTGTGTGGCTTCAAAACGATGATGGAATTCATCTACCTATGTCTATAAACTGTAAGGTAGCTTTTTCTTCAGTTCCTTGGCCTTCAGCAGGCAGTGAAAGAGACACACCAGCTTTCCGTGTGCCAGCCAAATAGTTAATGATCTGTAAGCAAACACTTATACAAGTAGAAATTTCCTGTTTAAACAAAGATGAAAGTTCTTCTGTAATGCAAAGAACGCTCTAGTGGTGGTGTGAAAATTATTCTCCATATTTTATCTAAATTTGCACTTTTATATTAAATTTTCCTAGAGAAGACATATTTTAAAAATAAATCAAAATATTTCATTACATCAAATTCTAGTATAGTATGCAAAGGTGTTTTCACGTCCTCATCCAGGTGCTGGCAAACTTTTTCTGTAAAGGACTAAGTAGTAAATATTTTTGGCTTTGCAGGTCACATAAAGTCTGTCACATATTCATCTTTTTTTCCCCAACTCTGAGAAAATACAAACCAACCAGCCCCATTCTTAGCTTGCTGGGTATACAGAAACAGTCTATAAGCTAAACCCTGTCCCAGCAGATGGACCAAAGGAGAAAAGATTTGTTGATCAAATTACAGTGAAATTTTCCACAGCAAATAAGCCTGTATTCCAAATTATTTGTCTGAACCCTATCCAAATAAGTCATCTCTGTGAGCCTAGTATAAGATCTAAGCACTTAAAAGAACTTCAGCTTTACCATAAAGCAATAACAGCCATCAATTCTCACCTCTTCTCAGCTCAGAGTTGAAAACCAAACTGTAAGGAAATCTCCTTAAATACAGTTACCAAAACAGTGTAGACATAAAGGTGTGCTCATGATACTGTTTAATCTTCCCAACAGATCACTAATTCAACAACAGGGCGTAATGTCCATAAACTTTATAATGACAATTTGATTAACAGATTAAAAATGAAAGATTTAGAAGATATAATTTCTAATTGCAACATTGTCACCATTATTTGTGTGAACCTGGACAACTCAAGTATTTCCGTTAGCTCCCCAGCTTCTAAAATAGAGGAAGGGGGCCGGTCGAGTGGCGCAGTGGTTGGGTGCTGGCTTGGGAGGCCAGCGGCCCCGGTTTGGGTCCCGCATGTGAGGGTCAATGACACTGCCCTAAAAAAAAAAACACACTCTAAAATAGAGGAAGTAAAACCAGACAATCTCTATGGTGATGGATCTAAAGTTCTATGACTATTACCATTCATTACTTCTTGATCAGTGATACACTAGAAAATTTTTTAAAAAGAAATCAACTGTTTTTAAAAGACATAAAAACATGAATCGTGAAAATGAGCAGCTAAAGCAAAAACACTTAAGTACACATAATACATTAATGATAGCTATCTTGAACATTTCCAATGTATGCCACTGTTTGAAGAGTTTTACCAACATTATTTCATACAATCCTCACAACAATCCTACAAGGTAAATATTATAATCTGAAAGACTGGGCAATTTGCGAAAGGGTCATGGTTTGAATCCAGACACACTCTTAAACACTATTTAACTGCCATTGTTCCTGGAGCAGCTTTCAGTCTTCGCCAGCTCAAGATAAACCAAAATGACACAAGGTAAAATTCAGCAGCACTCCGCCTCCCTTTCCCCCAGCACCTCCCCTGCTGTCATGGAAGACTGAAGTACTGCACTTGTCTTGCTTTGCCCAAGTTAATGTGCCTGATACCTGCATTCTATGCAGAGCGTTGTTTCATATTTCCACACCTCTGCTGGGTGCATTATGGTTTACAGCTTCATGATAATCGGAACTGAGAGAATTCTACCCTGCCATATTTTTCTTTTTTTTTTTTGAGGGCAGTGTCACTGGCCCTTATATGTGGGACCGAACCGGGGCCGCTGACTTCCCAAACCAGCGCTTAACCACGGCGCCACTCAGCCGCGCCACTCAGCCGGCCCGTATATTTTTTCTTTATCCAAGTGAGATAACAACATTGTGAAGTTGACATTTTTGTTTTGCCCTTGCATGATGTAAAATATGTAAATCATCCTATTTTATCTGAAAGCTCTGGTGACGAGCCATGAGTGTTCTTCACTGGGACTACTTTTCAGCTCAGACTTTCTGCATGGCCTTTCATAGGTTATCTGGATGACCCAGGCAGGGTGGGTGGGGGCTTTTGGTCTGCTCCCCATCTCACATCTCCTCCCTTGCCTCAGCCGACAAGGCACGGAGAAGCTGTTAGCCAGCTGCAGCATCTGCACCCAGTAGTTGTAGATAAACATTTACATACAGCTATTTAAGGCTACATCCCTCCAATATGTTAAGGAGTGCCTACATAGTGAAAAGTTAGACAAACTCAATTTTGAATCCTAGCACAGTGGGGTTACCTGGGGCTCAAAAACTTCTTCTGTAAAACAGTGAACATAATAAAGCACCTACCAGAACACCAAGTAACAGGTATAATGGTTGGCCAAAGCCCTACCTTTGAATATTATCATTCAACAATCCACACTACATTAAAAAACAAGAACTTATTCTTTATCATGTCCCTCACTCTTGCAGAATGACATGAACCGAACTGTTTAACTCAATAAACATTTACAAAGGCCAATAAATGCTAATCCCAATGGTTATTAACAGTTCCTATGCTCGGGTAGGTCAAAGTCACACTAAAGCAATAGTTCTCAATCAACAAGTATGATACATTAAACTGCCTTTAAATTAAGGTGCCAATTTTTAACCTACGCACCTAAGTTAGGCAAAGATTAAAATGAATAATCATTAGGGCCGGCCGAGTGGCGTGTTGGTTAAGAGCTGGCTTGGGACGCCAGCGGCCCCGGTTCAGATCCCACAATGAGGGCCAGTGACACTGCCCTCTACAGCTAACAACAGCTCCACCTGGAGCTGGGCTGTGCGAGCCCCGGCAATAGTGTAGGCTGCAGCCCCTGCTGCAGTGGGCTACCATGGGCTACAGTGAGTGGCTGGCAGCCGGTGTGAGCTGCCAAGAGCCGCTCTCAGCAGCCGTCCAGAGGCCAGCGTCGACCCATCTGCCTCACCCGAGAAGAGCGCAATGATGATACCAACATGGGCCAGTGAAGCAATGTCCTCTCCGCAACTAGACTGAAGAACAAAAAAGACAGCAACTTGTCTGTTCCCCTTCCCCGATTCCCCAACGCTGTTCCCCTCCCCCAATAAAATCTTTAAAAAAAAAAAAAGAATAATCATTAGTATTGTCAAGTGCTAGACAAACAAGTACTCTCATACTGATGGTGGGAATGTAAAATGGTACAACTTTCCTAGGAGAATGTTTGGTAATATAATAGAAAGACTTAAAAGATACATATTTTTGATCCAGCAATTCAAATTCTAGTAATTTATCCCAAACATAATACTGGGCAAGTGGAAAATGAAGTATAACAATAATAATCTGTTTGCCAATCAATTAATTTTACAGCATAGCCACATATATTATTCAGTCAATGAAAGGGAGAAAACCATGTTTACTGCCATGAAAAAAAAACAGTCCTCTGATATATAAAGTAAAAAATAAATAAAAATCTGACTTCAAAATAGTATATAAGGTATGAGCTTGTTTTGTTTAAAAAACAAATACACGCAGAAAAAATGAACACTGATTATCCCTAGGTAGTGGGATCATACTCATTTTCATTTTCTTATCTCTGTCAATATTTCTGTCTCCCTCTTTCTGGCAAGAAACATGTAATACTTTCATAATTTAAAATACTGATTTCCAATTTTGAGAGGAAAATATTTTAGACATAATTTCTTTAATTCTTTTAATCCCAAGAAATATGAAAGAATTTCAATTAACAGATCAGGGGATTGTAATGTGCCCACGATCCCCCAGCTTCCAGTGGTAGAAAGGTCTGACTCCCAGACCTGGTGCCTCTAGGTAAGAACTTGGGCAATCCTAAGCGGCCTTGGTCCTTTCCACCAGGTTTTAGCCACTGCAGCACGTTCCCTCGGTCCACAGCCCACACTGTTCTCCTCCCTACCCTACTTAGCAAAATTTTATTCAGATACCACCTTTTCCACAATATCTTATGTAACCTTTTCACCAATTATTTCATACTGACATACTTGATACTATAGGAGTTTATAAGCTCCTAGTAGGCAGGGACCCAATCTTAGCCCTGTTCTCCCCAGATGACTCAGCAAAGCATTTTATGCACAGCACGTACTGATAAATGTTTAATGAACAAATGAATAAAGAGGTCTTTCTAATAGCCACTGCTCTGACTTTACAAATAAGGTCGAAAAAGGTTAGTTCATGGTCACTCACTTATTAATAACAAAATCCCATGCTGAACTTGGGTCCTTTTTCCTAACTCAAGGTTCCCTTCAGTTTTGCATTTTCAAAGTGCTTTTGCTGACATTCTCTCTCACATGGGCTTCACACCAGCTGAATGACCACTCTACCAGCCTACATCTGTGGTTCTTCCAGCTGTTTCTGTTTTTGACAGCAGCACTGGGAGAAATACATGAATTCCTCTTAATACCTGTTAAACCAATGTTCAGACTATACCTCTAGCTGGAATAACAATGATAATTTAAGTAAAATCTGGTCATCATTCATTCAACATTTACTGAACACCTATTATGCGCCAAACATCATATTCCATTAACCAAAAACCTCTATTAACTGTTATCTAGGCTTATTGATAAAATTGATGCCCATAACAACCTAAAGCAGGGGTCCACAAACTTTAGTCCACAAGTCAAATCTGGTCTATTTTTGCAAATAAAGTTTTATTAAACACTGCCACACCCATTCATTTATGTATTGTGTATTGTCTATGGCTGTTTTACAGCCACAAGGGCAAGGCTGAGTAGTTACAACGAGACTATATGGTTCAAAAAGCCTAAATTATTTAGTATCTGGCCTTTTACATAAAAGGCCAATGACCCTGACCATTATTATAAAATACCAATATGCCATTGGACTCTCAAAACATTTTATATTGGGTGTATTTTTAGTAGTGGTAATATATAATATGCAATAAATAATTTTGTTAATCCCTTGAAAATTACCAATCCAGTATCACATTTGTGGTAACATTCTATTCCTGGCATCACAGTCCCATACCCAATCATGCCAGAAAACTGCATTAACGTAGTAAGTCATGGAATTTTGATGGTCTTTAATCCCAGTTTCTCACAAGATTCGTAGTTTAAGGCTGAACAATCTCATTATTTTCAGTGTCAGCCCTCACATAGAAAATCATCCACTTCCTTGACAAGTTACTTCTCTGTACAGAATTCTAGTTCCACTGTGTATATCTTGAGGTTTCCTACTTGCAATAATTCAAGCCTAATGGCAGCTAGTTTTGTTCCTGAATAAGAAAGAAGACTGTTTCAAGCAAACATACTTTGTGTTTTTTTTTGAGGGCAGTGTCACTGGCCCTCACATGTGGGACCGAACCGGGGCCGCTGGCTTCCCAAGCCAGCGCTTAACCACCGCGTCACTCGGCCGGCCCTCAAACATACTTTCTGATGATGCTCAGCATTATGTAGGATATTTTTTGGCTGCATACTATCCTGGACTAGTACCTTCAGGGAGAAACAGGGATTTCTCTAGATTTCTTCCCTGGGTGGAATCAAACAGCCCACATCTACAAGGAAATACTTTATTAATTTAAACACAATTACAATATGTCTTCAAAACATTTCTTGAAAAATAACTCACAAGCTTTAGAATTAAAAAAATACATAGATTGTCGCATAAGAGTTTAGTGATCACTAAATCCAAATATCTTAATTTACAGATGAGAAAGAGGAGGCTTATCAAAGGGCCAACCAGTTTTCATTAATTCACACTGCTCTCAAATCAGAAAGTTATAACGATGTCCTATCTATAAACCAGGCAGTGTACTGGGGGCCAAGTCTACATAAGCATCTTAGTAGACAATGAATTCAATAAATCTAAATCAATGAGATTTTTTGTAATGAAATAGATACATTAAGGGAATCAGATAACATTCCTTAATAACTGCTAAACACCTTCTTACTTTTCCTACAAAGAAAGCTCTCTTTTCCTCTAGGGACACAGTCCAGTGGATAGGTTAAGAATGCTGACTCTGGGGCCAGGCTGCACAATTTAGAATTCTTATGTTGCCTTTTTTTGGCTGTGTAACCCTCCTGCAATTTACTTAACAGTTCTGTGTCCATTTCCTGATGTTTAAGAGGATAAAAAGAGTACATAAACAATTTTACATCACTGGTACATGTTAAGTGTTCTATAAATATTATTTTCCTTAGGAAGTTTTCTTATTGAACATGGGAAAGTAACCAAGATATGGAGAAAGTGACCTTAAAAGCAGCTATTAAAATATAATTACAATTATTGTAATAAAATTTATTAAATATAAAGGGTAAAGAAAAAAAATAGTTCCTAAAAGGACAATGAGTTAAATCCTACTTAAAATACATGCACAGCCACACACATATAAAAAACCCCATGCACAAGAAGTTTTGCCTTTAATATTAAAAATAAACTTTACCGAAGCTCATGCTCAAAATCTTTCAAGAAAGAGAATGGTTAAACACTAATGCCATAGTGTTTCTGGGTTTCACTACAGGTCAGGCCTAGTAGTTAAATAAATGTTTAAGCACAAGTACCATGGCCACAGTGGTGTCTCTCAATAAGCTACATCCTAGAATTCCAACAAATATTTGTATTTCACTTTAAAATAATTATTAGTACTTTTACTCAAAGATAGCCTTTTTAAAAAATTATGCAGTAGGAAGCGTACATAGAACTCTCTCCCTTGCAGAGATTTCTATCAAATTGAAAAGCCATGCCAAAGTCACAGAACACAGCATCTTTATAGCAGAGTAACCTTGGAAAACTCACTTAAAAGATCTCTGAAATTCATTACCTCATCCAAAAACTGGTGCTAATGTCCATCTCCCAGATTTGGGGAGGGGGAGGGGGAAAAGGAGGCACTATTATTTATATTGAAAATGCTTTGAGAATGGCTGATCCATTCCTAGTCCTGACACTTTTCTTCCACAGGCAATGGGAAAGGAGGCCATGCAGCAAGCTAAGGTTAAACTGCAATCTGTGTCTGGGGTACATTAAGCTTTAGTCATCATTCCTATTCTAGGTTACTTCTGGAAATGTAAAACCTTGTTAAAGTCTCATATTTGGTTTTTTAAATATGGAACTCTAGAGATCACCATAACTCATTAAAGGCATATTAAGGCAAGCATTCTCCTGCCTAGCAGCTTCAAACTCATAACAAAGAAGACCACAATCCCTATTTATATATTTATTCCCTCAACCAGCATAAACTGAATGCTGCCATGTGATGGTTAAATGTCTTTAAGAAATCTATAGAGCTTTTTTAGAAAATTAATCTTATTTGTGTAATCAGTATAAAAATCTGTTATTGCTTCTTACAAAGCTGAAAAGGGCTTTGATGAAAATCCCCAATAGTACTCACATAAACATTTTTAATTTCAAGCTTATATAACTTGACACTAGATGGAGCTTTATGAGCTATTAAGCTCATAAAAAAAGGAAATTTAATCTATTCTAAGTATGGAGGGATGGAAGATTCGGGCCTTTAAGTACACTCAGTCACATGACCTGCCCTAGTGTCAAAAGCATATTTTTAAAAAAGCATGGTGCAATGTCAGTGCAAATTAGAAACATCAAAAAATGGACAAAACTGTCACTTTTGTTTCACTACAAACAGAACCATCTAAGTAATATCTAATGCACAGGGATAATTGGGGGGAACTTTATAAAATGAAAACAAAATTCAGGAATCTTATCTTTACAATGGCCATGTTTGAAAAGAAGCTTTAACTTAAAGCAATTAAAATAAAATTCACTACAATGAGGTCACACTGTTTTAAGTCCATTTTAGTTTAGTGTTAATACTCATTTGTTTAAATTAGTAAATTTCAATCATTTTCTGGAATTTTTTCGCTTTTGGATCCTAATCTATCTTTGCCCTCTAAGTATCACTTATGTAGTAGGCACTAATTCAATTTTTAAAAAGAAAGTTCTGATCAAATGTTTTCTAATCCAGTTAAGACAAACCCATCATAAAAAGTCACTGTGTTGTTATCACTTTATAAATGTTATTTCATTCAGTCCTCCCCATAACCCTAAAAGGTAGGCATTATTATTTCTATAATATCCACTTTGAAGATCAAGAAACTATAGATGTCAAGGAACTTGCTTAAGATCGCTGGGCTAGTATGTGATAGGGCCATGCCTACCCAGTTAAATTTGCAGTATGTATTTGCAATCACATTAAAAACAAAGGTAAAAACTAATTTTTCAACCAGCTCCATTGACTTTAAAGAACATCAAGAATTATATTCTAGATTGGCAGCCATTCATGAAAAGTAATTTGTTCCTACCTAAACATGCCTATTAAAAGCAGACAGACCCTGTCAAGCAAATTTGACTGATTTCCTTTCCTGTTTTTACATGTACATAAAAAAAAAAAATAGTCAAGACACCAATACCAAAGTTTTAAAATGTAACCATAATGTTACAAGCCAAACTGCGATATTTCATATTTAAAGCATATGGAAGAAATCTCTCCTGTAAATGAGGAGCTCAGTTCAGCCTGCAAAATTTATGAACCTGTGAATTGTTCTTCCTCACTGTTCCTCTACCCTCAGTGCCCGGTTCAGTAAAGAAACAAAAATGCATAAAAATGATCCAGCCTGAAAACAACAGAAAGAAAATAGATTAAAAATTTTTTAAAAATGAATATAGTTGGGCCGGCCGAGTGGCGTGATGGTTAAGCTAGTCCTGGCTTGGGAAGCCAGCAGCCCAAGTTAATTTTTATTAACTTTCCGAGAGCAAGAGCATTGAGATGTTAGACCATTTCTCCTTGTTAGATCCACTTGGCCTAAGGGACTGGAACGAGCAAGGTATTCCTGCTGCCTCTTGACAAATGTCAGAATTCTAAGTGATGGTTAAAAACGCAACGGCAACAACCCGAGAGAACCGGACGCGAAAACGCTGAATCAAAGAAGAACATGTATCACAGCTCCCCAGGGCTGCCTTCTAGCTTCTATTGTCAATTATACAGAGAGTCGCCTATTAAATATGCATGGCATGCCATTTGCACTGGAGCTCTCGCGAAGAGCCTCCTGCTACCGATTTTTGTGATGAAAGAAAGAAAAACCCTCCTTTTCTAGGTAAAACCTGCAGCCACTAGCATCCCTCGGATGGGCCGCTGCATTCTGTCCTTGCCCGAGGAGGTTATCGGGCCCTCCCTGCATCCAGGGCTCCCTGCAGGGACCCGGTTCCCTCTCCCCCCGGTAGCTGTCAGCGACGGATGGGGCGGGGTCGGGCCCCGCCGTGCGCACAAAGCCGGCGGACGCGGACCCCCGCCGGGGTGGGGCCGGGCGGAGCAGGGCCGGGAGCCACTTACCCAGCAGCAGCACGTTCTTCCCCGCCGGGATCTTGGAGCGCGAGCGGGTGGAGACCTCGCTGAGGATGCAGGACCTAGCGGGGAGCAAGGCGCACGCTGAGGCCGGGGGCGGGGGCCGCAGCGCGCGGGAGGGACGGGCCCGGCCTCGGCGCGCCTGGGCGGCGGCTGCCGAGAACCGTGGTGGCCGGGGCCGGACGCCCAGCTCCGGCGGGCACGGGACCCCGGGGGCGCTCGCAGGGCCGGGAGTGCAAGCGGGGACCCCCCCCCGGGAGGGGTGCGGTCGTTACCAAAGGTTCTGCCCGTCCTCGTCGTCGCCGGCTGCGGCGCCGCCGTTGCCCGACGTCAGTTCGTTGGCCAAGGGGCCGCCTGTGTAAGCCGAGGCTAATCCCGGCGGAGAGGAGCTGAAGGCGCTGACTCGCCCCACAGCCGCCATCTTGGTCGGGAATCGCACCACTCCCGGCAACGCTGAATGAGCTAGGCGACCGCGGCGGCGGCGGCGGCGGCGGCGGCGGGGACCCGGATATGGAGCGTTCCGCGCACGGGAGCGGGGCGGGGCCTGCGGGGGCGTGGCCCTGCGCGCTGCAGGGACGGACGGAGCGAGCGAGGGCAGACTGCGCAGGCGCTGCAGGCTGGCGCGCGCGGAGGGGATGCGCGTGCGCGGGCTCCCGGGTAGGTCGAGCTGGTGCAATCCCGGTTCGGTTGAGCTCATCGTGTTGGACGACTTGCCACCCCCGCCACCCTGGGCTGCGGCAGGGCGAGTTGGGGGGTGTATCAGGTGAATAGTGCTCCTTCCTACTCTCCAGTCGGGGTCCACACACACCGTAGCGGGCGTGGAATAATTGCACTGTCCTTGTCGTCCCACCTTGCAAGGCTAAGCGCGCCTGCACTGGGCGCGTCCCAGGCGCCGAGATGGACATGGGCAGCTCCGCTGCAAAACAGGCCGTTGTACAGCCTGGGTCTGGAGTTGACTGTGGTCCCGGTTTCTAGGCTTTCTTTTTGTCATTCCCAGGTGGCGACCTTCTCAGGTGTCTCAAACCTGTGTCCCACATCATAGGCAGGTTCCCCCAGCCCCTAAGCAGCTGCGTGACAACCAGTGTGGACGGGGCTTACTTTTAATGGTCCGAATGCTTTGTATGAGATGCTCTGTGTGAGGTTTGCAAAGACCCTCTCGGTGAGTCATCCATCTATCCAGTCAACAGATGTTTTTGTTCAACACTTACAGGCACGGTGAGAACTGGGAATACACAGGTGGAAAAGAAACAACCTAAAATAGCCCTAACATACCCCCGCCCTTTCTATCAGAACTTGACTGGTTACGTACACGTATTTGGATGTCTGAGCCCCAGGTCCAGCAAGAGATGGCGGGTTTTAAGGCCCTATCTTATCACACCTTGAAAAGCAGTTGCTTAAAATAGTCTGGCCTTTTTGTACGTTATAGTTATCATCTTGTATTTGAAGATCACTTGCTTATATATGACCTCATCAAGGCCATTAGGCTAGTTAGAAAATCCACCGCTAAAGACTGTATTTGCTAGACATTCACAATGCAGTCAGAAGCCGAAAAGGCTTTGGAGGCTGGCAAATCTGAGTTCAGAATTAGTTCTGAGTTTACTGGCTATGTAAGCTTAGACAATTTCCTTAGCCTCTCTGAGTCTCAGTTACCTTATCTGTAAAATGGGGATAAAAGGACCTAGAATTGTTATGAAAATTAAATGAGATGACTGATGTAAAATGGCTTAGAACAGTGACTGACAAATCTTTAGTGCTTGATATGTGTTTATTATATATGTATATTATTGTATTTTCCTTTATTTTCCAACCATTAATCACTGACCACCCCCCAGAAATTGAGGGGCCTAATGAACTCATGCAGCTAAAACTCTTCATTTGTTTGTTTGTATGATTAAGAAAGGAAGCAGAGGGCCAGCCGAATGGCGTGGTGGTTAAGCGCTGGTCTTGGGAAGCCAGCGGCCCTGGTTCGGGTCCCACATATGAGGGCCAGTGACACAGCCCTCAAAAAAAAAAATAAAAAAAAAGAAAGGAAGCAGAACCCTGTCTTGGGATCCCAGGCTTCCTGTGGTGACAAGCAAGGACAGGGACTCCCAAGAGAATCTGGGATGTTATATCACTGCTGTAAAGGAAAATTGTATACTGCACTGGGTCCCTGAGAGTTAATTCACTCTCTGTACTTTATTCCTTCAGTCATTTTTTTCCTCAGCATTTTAGCCTCAATTTTTTTTAACTTTATTATAATTTTTATTATTATTATTCGTTACATATGTACAAAACAATGCAATAGTTATTTTTTCATCCCTTAAAAGTGACTCCCCCCCTCCTCCCCTGTTCCCCCACACCCGATATCATACATATCTATTACAATTCCATTGACTCCATCCCCACACTATATTCCACATCCCATGACTATATATGTGTTAAATTATAGTTGTCATATAATGTTGTTCAGCGGCAGCTTCAGATGTACAGTGAGTGCAGTGGTAAGGCCACTACACCATCCATGAAGTGATCTCTCAAAAGACATGCGTCCTTCTGTTCCCCTAAAAAAGAAAATATTTACAACCTTATTGATAATATTCCCTAAACTGTCTCTTCTGTCTCTGCAGTAATATTGTAGTTATCAGTTATGTTGTCTCGTCCCTTCCCTTTCTCCCTCTAGCCTCAATTTTATTTATATACAGAGTGGTCAGTTCCATGTAATATTTACTTAGTCTTGGAAGTATTAATTTTATAATAGTGTCAGCCTTCTAACACCACATTACTTCTAGATGTCCAACTACCCACTTATATTGAGGTCAAAGTTGTATTCCACATGGTTTTATTTTTTTTTTTTTTTTTGTTTGTTTGTTTTTTAGGGCAGTGTCACTGGCCCTCATATGTGGGACCTGAACCGGGGCCGCTGGCTTCCCAAACCAGCGCTTAACCGCCGCGCCACTCGGCTGGCCCTCCACATGGTTTTATAATATCCCTATCCAGCATTATTCCACTAAGATAGCTGACAAGAGTGGTCATTTATGAGTGCCTATGATGCTCCAGCACTCTACATGGTATGATTTGCAATCTTTCTGATTTTTAAGAGATCAGAAATTAAATAATTTGTCCCAGGTAAGAGCGGTCAGAGGTAGATAAACTGAAATTTTTAACTTTTCACAGTGTCAAATGGCCTGGGTCAAATTATGTTACAATAAATGCCCTGGCAACTTTCGGTGCTGTCATGGTAAATACCTTCTGTGGAAATCTCTGCATAACAAAAATAGAGAACCTGTATATTATAAGGAAGTCTATAAAAGGGAAGAATTCAGCAGTCCCTTGGAATTTTTGTTACATAAATGCTGTTTACAATTGAGCTATTTGCTATATTATGATTACTTTCCTTACTTGCCCAACTTTTTGTTACAACTAAAATCAACAACTGTCTTGGTTTTCATTTGCTTAGATTTCTATGTCCTTAACTCTAATTTTTATCCCAGTTGTATAAAACTCCTCATTAGATATTCTAACAATTTTAAGGTATTCTAACAATTTGAAGACATCTTGAAGAACTTTCTAGCCTGCACCAATTTGAATTGGTCGTTCTGTATACCAAATACTGAGGTGTCATCCTGGGATCTCCTTTCACTATTGTTCTGGAGATTCCCTTTGCCTGATTCCTGTGTCATTTTTTTTCTTATTTCTTATTTTAGTGGAGAACTTTTTCCAATGGTTTTATAAGAAAAGATGTATGGATACATTTTTGGAGACCTGTGTATCTAGTCAAGGTCAAACAAGGCGGAAAAAATGGCATTTTTAAAGGGATGCTAGATGAGAGCTTAACGAAGCAACTATTTATAATGTTGTTTCATTATTAAGATGCGAAGTTAGCAACAGCTAGAAGATTTAGGCCTGAAGGGGAAATAAGGAGTTTTACTAGAATCCGGAGAGAGCTACAGCTATAGGAAAGGGTTGCCCAACAAGATCTGTGGCTTTCAGTAAAAGAACACAGGACTGACCTCTCCCTTGGTATCTTTCCAGTGTCTCACATTGACCAAACCCAACCAGAAGCCAGAGGGCAAGAGAACTCAAGTGAAGGAGTCCATGCAGGTCTACCTCCATGAGCTCAAAGGATAGAGAAGGGTGGAGAGTGGATCTGGAGGGACAAACAGAAGATATCCAGCACACCTAGTACCTTTGAAAGTGCATTTAGTCTATACTCATGCAGTGAGAGTGTGTCTGAGTATAGAATTCTAAGGTTGCAAATTATCTCCCCTTAGATTTTTTTTTTTTAAGGATTTTATTGGGGAACAGTTTGTTTTTCTGGGACCCATCAGCTCTAAGTCAAGTAGTTGTCTTCAATCTAGTTGTGGTTGGCGCAGCTCTGTGGCCCATGTGGAGATCGAACCGGCAACTTTGGTATTATGAACACTGTGCTCTAAACACCTGACCTAACTGGATGCCCCTCCCCTTAGATTTTTAAAAGCCCTATAATCTGCTAGATTCTAGTGTTGCCACTGAGAAATCCAAAGCTATTCTGATCCCTAATCCTTTGTTGTTTGTTTGTTTGTTTGTTTGTTTGTTTGTTTGTTTGTTTTTAGCTGAGCCATCCTGCCACCTGTTGGCAGCTCAGCGGCAGCTCAGCTCAGGCTGGGCATCAAACTGCTGTTGCTCAGAGCTCAGCTCGCACTCTTGAGCGAGCTCTTAACCAACTGAGCCACTCTGCTGGCCCCAGTTTGCTCTTTTTGTGTTCTTTTTTTTCCTCCTTGGAGGCCTTAGAACTTCCACAGATTTCCACATTTACTCCCATTCCAGTATATGCACTTTCAACTGGTTATCCTGCCAGTTATCTTAGAAGAATAATCCATACTCTTATACTAAAGCAATCTCTCCACTTATGCACAAGATTGCATCTCCTCTCCTCAATTCAAGGACATTGCTCCAACAATTCTTCTGCCTCTTTCTCTATATAATCATTTATTGATCTCCACTGGATCATTTCCCATTAGCATACAAAATGCTATTAATTCTCCCATCTTTTTTTTTTCTTCCTAATTGGGGAATTGTGGGAGGGGAACAGACAAGTTGCTGTCCTTTTGTTCTTCAGTCTAGTTGTGGAGGACATTGCTTCACTGGCCTATGTTGATATTATCATTGCGCTCTTCCCAGGTGAGGTGGTTGCTCGTGGCCATCGGACAGCCACTCACAGTGGTTCAAGGCAGCGCACGGCATCTCACAAAAGTGCACGCCTGCTGCCGGCCAGCCCCACTGCAGCCTACTCCATTGCCGGTGACTCACAGCAGCCCAGCTCCAGGTCGAGCTGTTGTTCAGCATGTTAGCTGTAGAGGGTGCAACGTCACTGGCCCTCATATATGGGATCCGAACCTGGGCCCTGCTGCTCAGAGCTGGCATCCCAAGCCAACTTCTAACCAAAGCTCCACTTGGCTGGCCCTAATTCTCCCATCTTAAAACAAAAAAATGTTTCTCTTTACCCTCCTGCTTCACCAGCTACTGCTACATTTCTTTATTCCCTTTCACAGCAAAACCCTTTAAAATAGTTGTTATTATTGGCTGTCTTCAATTCCTCTTTCCCCTATAACCCACTTCAATCAGTCTTTTATCCCTATGACTCCACAGAAACTGCTTTTATCCTTGTTGTCAATGACCTGCTTGTTGCTAAAGCCATGGTAAATTCTCTATCCTTGTCTTTTTTGACCTATTAGCAGCACATGATACAGCGGATCACTTCTTCTGGATAGCCTTCTTCATATGGCTTCCCTGTCACCATGTGTTTTTTTCTCTGCCTCACTAGCTGCTGCTCCTCTGTCTTCTTTACCATTTTCTCGTTTTCCTGACCAATTAAAGTTAGAGGACTCCAGGGCTCCATCTTTGTTCCTCGTCTCTATCTACACTTACTCCCTTGGTGATCTCATCCAGTCCCATTGAATTCCATCTGTATGGTAAGAACTCCCAAATGTATCTTTCCAGTGCAGAGCTCCATCTGGAACTCCAGATTGATTCATCCAACTGCTTATTCCACGTCTCCAGTTGGATATCTAAGTAGCACATCTCCAGCTCAACATGCTCCAAGCTGAACTTCTGACCTCTCCCTGTAAAAGCTCCTCTCCCCACAGCCTTTCCCACAAGGCAGTGACTTTGTTACCTGAGTCTTCCTTGACGTCTCTGTTTCTCTCACACCCCACATTGAATCCATTTGGAATCCTGTAGTCTCTTCCTTCAAGATGTACCCACAGTCCAACTTCTTATTCATCCACTGATACCACCGTGGTCTGAGCTATCATCTCTTGCCTAAAAAAAGGTTCTTCGACATGGCAGCTAGAAGAATCTTTTGAAAATATAGGCCAGATTATGTCACTCCTCTACCCAAAACCTACAGTGGCTCCCCATTTTAATCAGATTCAAAGCGAACGTTTTTACAAGGACTGTACAGGATCTAGTCCCATTGCCTCTGAGCTTTTCTTCTCCACTCCCTCCCTCAGTTTCTCACTTCCAGCCACATTGCCCTGCTGCTGTTCCTTAAACATACTGTGTATCCCTTTGCATTTGCTGTTCCCTTGAAGGAGGTAAGGAGCTGTCCAAGCCAATATCTTTCCCCAGATAGCCACTTGGCTAGCTCCCTCTCCTCCTTCACTGTCTTTGCTGAGTTCTCAGCTTCTCAATAAGGTCTACCGTGACCACCCTATTTAACACTGCAGGTTGAACCTTCATCCCTGGTACTGCAGATTCTTCTTCTTTTTTTTTTTTTTTAAGATTTTATTGGGGAATTGGGAGCAGGGAACAGCATTGGGGAACTGGGGAAGGGAACAGACAAGTTGCTGTCCTTCTGTTCTTCAGTCTAGTTGCAGGGACATTGCTTCACTGGCTCATGTTGGTATCATCATTACTCTCTTCTCAGGTGAAGCAGATCTGTCACTGGCCTGTGGATGGCCACTCACAGCGGCTCTTGGCAGCTGTCGCTGGCTGCCCGCCCCTCATGCTGGCTGCTGGCCACTCACTGTAGCCTATGGCAGCCCACTGCAGCAGGGGCTGCAGCTATGCCGTCCCTAGGGCCTCCCAGCAGCCCAGTTCCAGGTGGAGCTGTTGTTCACCATCTTAGCTGTAGAGGGCAGTGTCACTGGCCCTCATATGTGGGATCCGAACTGGGGCCGCTGGAGTCCCAAGCCAGCTCTTAACCAATGCACCACTAAGCTGGCCCCAAATTCTTCTTACTTTGCTTTTCTTTTGTTTTCCATAAGTTTATTACCTTCTAACATAGTATAAAATTTACTTATGTTTACCTTCTAACATAATATAGAATTTACTTATCTATTATAACTTAGAACTCTGTGAGGGCTTCACTAATGTGACACACTTTGTGCCTGGGGTAAAGCAGACTTTCAGTAATGCTCTGTTAAAAGCATGAATGAACAGATTTACTCCTTATCGCCAGGGTTCCAACACATGATGATGATGATGATGGGTGTGTGTTTTGACTTTTTTTTTTTGAGGGCAGTGTCACTGGCCCTCATATGTGGGATCCGAACCGGGGCCGCTGGCTTCCCAAGCCAGCTCTTAACCAATGCACCACTTGGCCGGCCTGATGGGTGTGTGTTTTTTTTTGTTTGTTTGTTTTTAAAGATTTTATTGGGGAATTGGCGGAGGGGAACAGCATTGGGAAATCGGGGAAGGGGAACAGACAAGTTGCTGTCTTTTTGTTCTTCAGTTTAGTTGCAGAGGATGTTGCTTCACTGTTGGTATCGTCATTGCGCTCTTCCCGGATGAGGCAGATCGGTCGCTGGCCTCTGGATGTCGCTCACTGCGGCTATTGGCAGCTCACTCTTGGCTGCCAGCCGCTCACACTGGCTGCGGGCCACTCACTATAGCCTATGGCAGCCCACACCATCACCGGGGCTCGCACAGCCCAGCTCCAGGTGGAGCTGTTGTTAGCTGTAGAGGGCAGTGTCACTGGCCCTCATGTGGGATCCGAACCGGGGCCGCTGGCATCCCAAAACCAGCGCTTAACCAATGCGCCACTCGGCCGGCCCTGGGTGTGTGTTTTAAGAGGAGAAGTGGGTACAAAATATTTCTTCACTCCAACACCTGAAATTAGGAGCTCCTGTTTAGGATATTTTAACCTTTTTTAAAATATATAAATCCTTCTAAAATGCATTACACATTCTCTTGCTACTTTAACAGGTTATATGAATACAGATTTACCTTTAATTGGAGGCTCTGGGCTTCCTTTGGGTCATCAATTATAGTACTGTGCTGTTATACGGGGAAGTGCTTACACCCTACTGGGATGCCCCAGCATGTACCACAGAGTCTTTTTCAGTTCTGTTTCTAATTCAGCTGAGCCTCAAGGCCTGGAAGTGAGAAATAAAACATTAGCCAGAAGAGAGACAGCTCCTCCTGTCTCCAGCTTTCTATCTCCCAGGAGCTACACATACATCTCTTTTCTCTCTCTATCCACCATCATCTCCTGCTTACTCAGCTTCCTGAAGGCCACAGTGGGTATTTATGTATTTGAAGACAGTGATCATTTGGCAGGTGCAAGAATTCTGCAGAAAACTGGTTTGGGAGGGGAACCTTCTGCAGGGCTGAGGTGAGGGATACAGACTGCTTCCTCTTTCTATGGGGGATACCTCCCTCTGTGTTTGAGAACTGGGACAAGGCAGCCACCCTTTGACTTGCTTCCTGTTGTACCAACTCCCACAGGCTGCCTCTGACAGATTTTCAAATAAGACTGACTTCATCCACTGTGCCAAATGCTGGCAATCACAGTTGATACAAATGCCAGCTGAAAAGGCAAACCCAAAGAAAAAGGCGATAAGTAAGGAGATGAGTGGACCTTTAACGTTTGACCCCTGTAAGCAATTCAAACAATAAAATTGTGTTGGAAAGAACTTCAGAGGTTAAATAGTTCTCTCCCCTACACAACATATGATTTTTTTTTTGGTAACATCCTTGACATTGGAGACAAAACTCTAATGTTAAAATTGGCAGAGTCCTTGCTTACAGTTTCTCCCAACAGGAGACTCAGGAATCCAATTAGAGGGAAAACAGACTCCCAGTGTTGCATATTTTTGCTTTCCTTTTAGTCCTGTTTATTTTATTCTAAGTACCTCCTTAGAATGAATGAATGATGGGTGTCTAATTGATTTCTAGTCACAAGTCTCTCTAATTATAGCCCTAACCTCTCTCCTACTCCTCACCTAGGACTTTTATCAGGTGAGCCCTTACAGAACTTCATTATATTAGACAAAAAAAAAAAAAAAAAGATGGGGAAATACTACCTCACAGAAGAAGAAAGCAACAGACTTTCTTGGTGCGTGTTTTTTTTTTCCCTTCATAGAAAACACTAGAAAGTGAATCTCCTCTATTCGCAGGTCTAAAATGAAATTCACTCCCCTCCTTCTTAAAAAAAAAACAATGCCTGTGTATGCATATGTGTGTTTGTATGCAAGCATATTTTAGGATTTAATTTTACAAGAAAACATTTATTTGCTTTGAAATGTATCATTGAAAAATAATCCCCTCTGAATATTTTTTAAAGTCCTAGATGAGGTAATGATTAGAATTGTCTTTTCATTTTAGACTGAGCTTCTCACCACATTATAAAGAATTCATATTCATTCCTGGAAAACAGGTGATGAATGAAAGGGTAACAACTATAAATCAATTCACATTCACAGTAGCTTGAATAGACAACCAGTGACATGCACAGGGAAAACAAAGAGCCTATCTTTTAGGCTAGAAGGATATTTATTCTTCATCTAAGTGTTTTTATTTATCTACTTACACATTTTTAAATACAGGATAGATAGGATTCTCAGAATGGTTAGTGTCATCATTGTTTTAAGCTGTTCTTTACCGCTGAAAAGAAGAAAAAGATTCAAATATTGTTAGCTGGATATTTATTACATATATTTTGGAGGATCTCATTTCCTTGTAATCAAATACTCTGAAGTTCAAGTCCATTACCTTTTTTAAAAAAATAGTGATACTAATGGATCCTCTTAGATTTCCAGTTACACTCTGCCACCTACTTACTTCCTGAAGGAGACGATGTCTAATAACTGACTATAGATTGAGATCTGCCAACACTCAGTCATAAAATTCATTAAGATGTCCTGCTTTGGAGTCTCTGTGTAAGGCAAAATGGAAAAAATATGAAATTCTCTAGTATTTTTAGAAATGTGCTACCCTTTATTGCTGCAGGATGTTTCATATTTATAACAATTTAGTCTACTTTGTTCTAAAGTTAATTATGGTTCCTTATTGCTTTTACTAGAAGTAAGCCTAGAATTATAACTATGATATTCTGCACCAACAAAAACATTACATATGTTTCTTTTTTTACCCCCAGATAAGAAAGAGGATGAAAGAGTTGCCCAGTGGGAAATTTTTTTTTAATTCAAATAACTTTTATTTAAGTTGAAAACAATTCTTAAAACTGCATTAATAGTCAAAACTCTGTTATAAAAACCCTAAGGAACATTTCTATATAAGTCAGAAGTAGTTCTAGGTTAACAAGACCAGATTTGACTTAGGACTTTATCCTTTTAACAAATTATAAAGAGTGGACAAAAAAAAAATAGGTTATTTACAGAAAACATTATCTTCATATGTACTCAGAGGTACAAATTTGGTGACAGGAGACTTAAGGACAGTTGGAATCTCTGAAGCAGCTCTCAAAGAACTTAGTTTTATTTTCTTGGATTTTAAGACCACCTAAGATCTTTCTTCATCCTCAATCTTGGGAGCCAGATAGTACTTTAACTGTCCCATATCAGCAATTTTATACTCTGTAACCAGGGGTACATCTGCAGATATACTTAGTGTTACTGTAGGAGAAAGGAGTGGCTTTTGTAAAGAAGTTCAGATATCTCAGTGCAAAAGTTAGCTGAACTGGCTCATTCATCACTATGGTAACAGCTTCTTTATCGACATTACTTGTCTATGACAACTTAATATTACATTTCCAAGTTCCTCACTTGCAGAAAACTTCACTCCATCCTTTGCACAGGAAATTACAACAGCATCTCCAATGTGACTGAGATCTCGGCATATACATGCAAATTCACCAGAAGGCATCTTTACCACACAGCTCTACTCTTGTTCTGGAATCCCAAGTTGTTCAACATCTAAATCCATTAACTTCATTTCATAGTCTGAAGCCTTTTCTTGATTTGGAGCTTCAAAAGCTAGTGCCAAGGTGTCCGCATTATTTTCAGCCCTTAGTGTAATGATGTCTTCGTTGCCCGCACGCTTTAGTATTTTGGACATGCTAGTGAGGTTCACACCCATGGCAGGGTTGCGTCGCAGCAGTACGTGTGGAAACCCTGGGAGCGCAGGGTGAGCTGCACTAATGAGACTCGAGTCGTGAGTCGTGAGACGAGTTCATGCTCTGCAAGTTCACGCCGCTGGACCTGAGGTCGCAGCAGGCCTCGTAATGAGGTCCTTAGGTGCCTCCAGCACCTTCTTCAGGATGGAGCCCTGGACCAGATGCCCCTCGAACACGGTGGCGGTGTCACAGCGACGCGGCTACACGGTCAAGGTTAAGAGGAAGGTGTGGCCGGTTTAGGCTTCACAGGATGAGAGCTAGCGGGCGACCACTGCAATAAGAACCGGAGACCAAGGAAGATCACAGCAAATCCACTGCGCCAGCAACCTTTTAATACCGCCTTGTCTGTGAGCGCGCGCCGGATTTTTTTTGTAAGCAAAACGAATCAGCTGTTTTACACCATGTAAAATAAAAAGTTGTTTATTTGAAGGTGTTTAAGGAGATTCTAGTTTTACTACTAGGAAACGAAGTTAGAGTTGCCTAATAATGTAAAAGTGAAATCGAGAAGCAGAATGTCGTTTCTGATCCTTCTTCAGTAAATCTCAGAATTGTTGTGAAGAGTTGAGCTCATATTTCAGGTCACCCGTTGGTAAATGAGGAATAGCCAGAAAACCTACTAAAAATATATCACACCCCGATATATTTTTACTTGGATACACTGGCTCAGTCTAAGAAGTATATTGGCTATATGATCTCATGGCTTAAAATTTTGTTTTAAATAGCAATATTATATTGAGTCTGACATTTGAGACTCGGTCCACACTATCAAATCTAAGTGTTGGATTAAACAATTTTGGTGATAATTGAGTGATACAGACAACTTTTTTGCATCATTTAGATGAAATAAAACGGATTCAATATTTGGAATGAGGTACATGGGGTAATGGGTCCAGAATCAGACCAATCTGAGTTCAAACCTAGATTCTGCCACTCAGTAACTTTGTGACCTTGAAGTTATTTAAATTCTGGAGCCTGAATTTCTTCAATTCTAATAGAGTTAGGAGTATACAAAATCTGATATCAGTAAGGACTCAATGAATGTTAGTAAAAATGTTTATCGTTTTTCCTTTTTTTTTAAAAAAACTTTTTTTTTAAAATCAGGAAACAGTGTGTTTTTCCAGGACCCATCAGCTCCAAGTTAAGTAGTTGTTTCAATCTAGTTGTGGAGGGTTCAGTTCAGTGGCCCATGTGGGGATCTCACCAGCAACCTTGGTGTTATGAGCACTGTTCTCTAATCCACTGACCAAACCGGCCACCCCCTCATTATTCTTATTTGAGATAGATTTATAAGGTGTTTCATAAAGCAGCATTTCTCAGTGTTTAAATGGTTTAAATGTACACATGAATTCCATGGGAACCTTGTTAAAATGTTGATTCTAATTTAGTAGGACTGGGGGTGGGGCCTGAGAGTTTGCATCTCTGAAAGCTTCCAGGTGGGTTTTCTTACTGCTGGGCCACAAACCAAGATTATGCAGTAGAAAAGACACAGGTTTTGGATTTATCTATCTATGGACTAAAAAAATCCTGGCTCCAAACATGTTAGCAATATGATTTTGACAGGGTCAAGCTTCCTCATCTGTAAGATGGGGAATAATAAACTGTATTTCTAATTAAATCAATTTTTGTTAAATAAAAAATAAGTGTACTCAAACAGTACCTGACATATTATAGGGGCCTAACAAATCTAATTTCAGTTTTTCCAAAAGAAATGATTTACTGGTCCATCCAGTATGGAGACTGAGATAGTTTCCTTTCCTGAAAAAGACAGAAATTCCAATTTCCTTTGAAAACTTCTTAGAATTCTATCATTAGGAAATCAATTTCAACGTGGATTTCAAAGTTTATCATTGCATGGCAAGCAAATCAATTCATACCAGATGGTGTGGGAATAGACTGGGCAAATGCCCCAGGCAAGTTGTGGGGCCTAAGTCAGAGGGATAGAATTTCAGCAAGTGTAAATAACTGAGAAAGAAACTAGCTCATGAAGCATTTTATTTTGCTAGTATTATTTTTGCCTTTTTCAGTATGGAAAACTTCAAATATACTTCATAGTAGAGAGAAGATATAATGAACCCCGCATACCATCACTCAACTTCAATAGTTAACAGCACATGACTAGTCTTATTTTAGTTTGATTCCCATCCTCTCCCTAGATCTCTGAATTATCTTAAAGCAAACCCAAGACATGGTATTACTTCATAAAAATTGCAATACAGATCTTTTTTGCAATACAAAATAAGGACTGTTTTTTTTTAAAACATGTAAATATCATACCATTAAACTAATCATTTCAAAGAAAAATGCAACTACTGAATTTATAGTATATATTCAAATTACTATCAATTTTTACTACAAGAAATGAGACACGTAAAGCCCAATACATAAGAACAAAATAGATATACTCTTTCTGAAACATTGCTGTTGTCCAAGAGGGCAGAACAATCATTGTCTTACCCGCAGGACCGACATTCTCAGCATCCCTGCTCTCACCAACCGCTCCAGCTGGTTCCTAACTGGTCTGCCAAGCTGAGGTGTCTATTTCCTCTCCATAATGTCCACTGTTTTCTGAGCCTTCCCTGCCTGATTCTCTCCAGATGACAGAAGGAGACTGCTTTTAACTTTTGCCGGGAGAGGGCAACTCCTGGCTAACTGGTCTGAGTTCTAAGCTCTCACAAAGAGCTTAGAGTTCTAGAACCTCATAAAAACATTAGCGCTGGAAGGGACTTCATAATTCAGCCACTAGAAATGAAAACTGAGGGGTAGGAGTGTTCAGTGACTTGCCCTTTCTCAGGATCACCTAAAAACCTCTCTCGATAAGGACAAACTATTGCACATCTAATCTGACCTTTCTACCATCATAAAATTTCAATCAAGCAGTTGTCTCTTCTTTTACTACATTTTATTAGTCTCTCTAACTTCCTGCTAAGGGCTAAAATCCTTTTATTTTTTTGTCTTGGACATATCAAAATAGACATGTTTAGAGCAAAAAAAAAGTCATTAAGGAATATGAAAAGCTTTTCAATGTTATTGAAATCCTTTTTGAACCCATACAAAACTCTCCATTTTAATTACTAATTAGAAAATCTTTCAAATATATAAATGCAAAAATGTAACATCAATACTTATTGATACATTAATAATATTATATATGGGCTGGCCAAGCGGCGCATTGGTTAAGAGCTGGCTTGAGATGTCAGTGGCCCCAGTTTGGATCCCACATATGAGGGCCAGTGACACTGCCCTCTGCAGCTAAGATGGTGAACAACAGCTCCACCTGGAGCTGGGCTGCTGTGAGTCCCCAGGAAGGCAGAGGTGCAGCCCCTGCTGCAGTGGGCTGCCATAGGCTACAGTGAGTGGCCGGCAGCCAACGTGAGTGGCTGGCAGCCAGTGTGAGCTGCCAAGAGCCACTGTGAGCGGCCATCCAGAGGCCGGCAACCTATCTGCCTCACCTGGGAAGAGGGCAATGAAGGTACTAACATGGGCCAGTGAAGCAATGTCCTCCACAACTAGACTGAAGAACAAAAGGACAGCAACTTGTCTGTTCCCCTTCCCCAATTCCCCAATGCTGTCCCCCTCCCCAATTCCCCAATAAAATCTTTTAAAATAATAATAATATATAAACATTATATAAAAGTAATGTAATATCACCATAGAAAGCCTTTCCCTTTAGAATTTATTAAAGAAAGCCCACTCTCCACCCTTTTGCAATCCTTTTGTCCTGAGAGGTAGCCTTTATCTAAAAATAGGTGAATCATGGAACCGGCCGAGTTGTGCAGTGGTTAAGCGCTGGCTTGGGAAGCCAGCAGCCCCGGTTCAGGTCCCACATATGAGGGTCAGTGACACTGCCCTAAAAAAAAAAAAAAAAAAAAAAAAAAGGTGAATTGTAAACATATCTATATTCATGGATTCAATTGTTGTATGGTTATATAAATTGTACATTCTGCAAATTGCTATTTTTACTCAATATTATATTTTAAGATTGAGCCATGTAGCTTTATAAGTGGATCTTAGATCATTTATATTAATTGCTATATAGAAGTCTATTGTATGAATAAACCACAGTTTATTTCATCCACTCTCCCTCAGAGGAACAGTTACGTTTTTCTATTGGACATTGTCTGTCAGACTTATCACTAGGTATCCTACAGTTTTTGCAAATAGACTAAATGGAATCTTTGTAAATATATATTGATTCATTTATTATTTATTATTATTTGTTAATATAATACTAAGGTTATGTAATTGTTGGTTGCTGGTGTATTGGCATGCTATTAATGTTTGTACGTCTATCCTATATCCACCAACATTGCTGAACTATTTTATTCATTCCATTAGCTTACGTGTAAGTAGATTTTCTTGTGAGGGAATGGTAATCAGGTTATCTTCACCATTTTCCTTAATATTTCTTACTGTAACAAGATAGAGAAATTTGGATTTATCAGAGTTCTAGGGGGAAAGGTGGCTGAAAGCTGGAGAAACAGATGGATTGATGGGACTGTTCCTCTTGAAAGAAGCACAGCCAAAGCTGGGGGCCTGCCCACCAAAAGCTCTGTGTATAGAAAGTAAGGATATTTGAAAGAGGTGTGACTTGAGGAACTGGTTGGGGCCTTATGCGATGGTGGATGGCTGCATCATCTGTGATGTGATCCCCTCCTCTGTGTCTTAACATGTCTTTAGTAAAAACAGGAAATAATCACATGCGTGGTCTCATTAATATTTTCTCAGGAACCACTAGGGAGGCGGAGTTTTATATCCCAACATGCTGCAGAGACTGTAGAACGGAAGTGCATGTAACCACTGGGACCAGAATCCAAACAAGCATGAGGAAGTGGGGTCTGCAATCCCCGTGAAGCGCTGGAGCTGCCCAGCCTCAGGAAGGAGAATGTAAGCCAGGTTTTTAAACCTTTAAAGGTAAGAAAGCCCCTAGGTGATATTTGGTGTTTCATTGACAGCAGTCTGATTAGCTTGTTCCCCATGTGGTGTACACACTGTCAAAGACAGGGTTCACTTACTTTTTTCCCAAAATTTGTCTTTTCAAGCTTTGAGTTTGCTAATTCTTTGGCTTTCTTTGAAATTAGAGTGTTTATGATTGAGGGGCATAAGAAAAAAATATCACCTTCAAATGATCTCCTCAGTGGCTTGTCACAGGGGCAAAATTCTATCATTAGATTCGTTTCCTCAGGGCTCTCTCTACATATAACAAATTATGGCCTTATGTTACCTGAGAAAATAATCAGTACTGGATAACAAATTAATGTGAATATAGATTAGTTTATCCATTTGACCCATTGCTATCAAAATGAACACCATAAGGGGAGAGCTTGGAATCTAGGTTCAAACTACCTGGGTTGAATCCTCACTCCTCCACTTACTAACTCTGTGTGATTTGGGACCATCGCTTAACTTGTGTACCTCAGTTTCTTCACCTATAAAAATGGAGATATTAAGAGTAGTACCTAAACCTTAGGGTGGCTTTGAAAGTTAAATGAGTTAACCTTTGTCAGGCACTTGGAACAATGCCTGCCACATAGAAAGTGCTATTTATTATCAGCCATAATTATTATCATTACAGAGAAAGCAAAACACTGAAGAAATGGCCCCAAAGGATGGCTCATTTTGAGAGAATAATGGGATGAGGAAACCTACCCTTAGTGTATGAATGAAACCCAACAATGGGGGCAAGGGAGGGAAAGGACATTTAGAGTAAGAACACAGACTTTAAAGAAGAGGTGCCACATAGAAATATTTTATCTTTTGAAATTTTACATGGAACAATGTCTTGGTGCTGGTGCTTGGGGAATTAGAAAAGTTCTTCCTCATACATGCTTCCATAGTGTTCAGCTTTTGCTACAATAATGCTGCATAAAAAGGCACTTCAAAACTCAGTGACATGTAACAGTAAGCATGTATTTATTGCTGTGGGTCTGTAGGTCGGCTGGAATTGGTTCCAGATTGAGAGTCTGTTCCATCGGACTTATTCTGTGGTCTAGGCTGAAGACTATTGGCTACCTGGGCCATGGTCTTCTCCTAGTAGAGATCAGAAGCTTCCAGGAGCCTGGGTATAGAACTGATATGCTGTCAGCTCTGCCCATAGCCTATCGGCCAAAACAAGCCATATGGCCAAGCCCAACATCCGTGGGATGGGGAAGTACTATTTTCCCATGGAGGTAGGGCAGGGAAGGGGCACAATATATACTGGACATAAATAAATTTCGCCTTTCATACCTTCTGTCCAAGATTTTACAATTTTGATTGTATCTCCTCTCAGCCTTTATTTTTTTAGACTGATGAATTCCAATCTCTTTCTTCTCTCCTGATTAAGGAGTCACTCCCTTCCGATCTGCTTTCCCCTCTGCTCTTTTCTCTTTGTTAGATGTGACCCATTTTGTTGGCTTTCTTGTTTATATGTACATATTGAACTGTTGGACTTCAGAGTAAAGTTAGAAATGATTCCTATATCCTTTTCTGGAGTCAAGATGAATAAACTAAGTGGAAGGAAACTAATACTTTTGGAATCAACTACATGCCGGGCACCAAGCTAGATATTCTTCATAGCATGATAGGTATTCTTTATACACTGCCCCTTTCAATCCTCACAGTTCAAATGTCTCTAGGGACTAGGCAAGCAAATGAATAAAGTAAGTGGGCTATAATCTTCTGACTTCAGATGTAACAGCACTTCGCAGCAGAACCGTTTATTTTATTCATAATCAAAAGGAACCCCTGTTGAAATTGAAGCCCGATTTTTCAGTTAATAAGTTTTTCAGCAAACATTTCTGCTCTGTACCCATCATAATTCTTCCTATGGGCCACTTCAGAATGGCATGTTACATTCTCTTCTTTTTACATAGACACAATGTGCACATCAAACATTTAGAAATATTCTCTTCCACAAGAACACTGCTCTCATAATTTTCTTTAAATACACAGCCCTTGTGATCTATATTTAATGTTTCCTTTTTTTTTTTTAAAGATTTTATTGGGGAGTTGGGGGAGGGGAACAGCATTGGGGAATTGTGGAAAGGGAACAGACAAGTTGCTGTCCTTTTGTTCTTCAGTCTAGTTGTGGAGGACATTGCTTCACTGGCCCATGTTGGTATTATCATTGCGCTCTTCCTGGGTGAGGCAGATCGGTCACCGGCCTCTGAACGGCCGCTCACGGCAGCTCTTGGCAGCTTACGCTGGCTGCTGGCCACTCACTGTAGCCTATGGCAGCCCACTGCAACAGGGGCTTACAGCCTATGCCATCAGCGGTGACTCACAGCAGCCCAGCTCCAGGTGGAGCCGTTGTTCACCATCTTAGCTGTAGAGGGCAGTGTCATTGGCCCTCATATGTGGATCCGGACCAGGTCCCCACTGCTCAGAGCTGGCATCCCAAGCCAGTTTCTAACCAATACGCCACTTGGCCGGCCCTAACGTTCCCATTTTTGTTAGGGGTATGCATATGGAGATCATTCACTTTCCTCTTGGTTATAAGAAAACAACTACATGAGAGTGATGCCAAGTGGTAACTGCCATTCAGCTGTATTGACAGAGTGTACTACAGGAAATGGTGATGACTGTGGTGAAATGGAGAGTTCATGCCCATCCAACACGGGAAACCATCACTCAGCTCTAGACAAATTTTGCCAGTTAGGAATTTAAGTCCAGCATTGCTAGATCTTCCTTTCCTTAAGACAAGTCGGAAATCCAGATTTTCATGTAAAATTTCCCAATTTTTAAAGGTCACCAACTGAATTAGTCTGGATAGATTAGTCTATGCTGAAGCAACAAATAAACCCCAAAATATCATTGGTTTAGCACATCATACAAAGTCATATGCAGGTCAGCAGGGTTCTCCTCCATCTGGTGACTGAGGGACCCAGGATCCCTTTATTTTGTGATACTGTCACCACACATAGGGTTTCCAAGGTCACCACTGCAGGGTAAAGATTCATCAAACTGTACATTTAAAATTAATATACATTATACCCTTTAATATATGCCTAGTAATCTCAATGTAAAGGTCAAGAATATGTGTGTCAAAACTAAAATTCAAATGTTTCTACACTAATTCTAATTTTTATTTTTAGTAAGATACAGATAAATAATATCTTTTATTGCCTTGCATAAATAAATCCACCAACATAATAAAAAGTGGCGCAAAATAAAGTTTTAGCATCCACACACCACACATTTTTGCCTGTAAGGAATATTAAAATTGCCACCAGCATAAACATGGCTCCTCATTCATTCTGTTCATCTAGAGAGACCAAGGCAGTAAGGAATCTGTAAGTTTTGCAGAGGCTCAGGTGGAGATGGAAGGACACCTGACCATCACAAGGAAACTTTGGTTTCCAAGTGAGCAGGGTGAATATCATTCAAGTGATCAATCTTATTTGAGCATGAAAATGTAGGGGATTTTGCCCGTTCCCACCTAACAGAGAGAAAGACTTACATTGATTCAAATGAATGCATTGATCAAAAAAAAACAAAATAAAACAAAAGAACAAAAATATTAAATAGTGCAACCAATTGTGTCCGATATTCTGGACATGGAACATAAGCTCTGAAGTGACGAAGATATGAGTCTACTGATCTCCAAGTCATTCTCTGTCCTTGCCTCTCAGCAGAGTGCTGAAGGCAATGTGCGCATCTCTTCCCAACTCCAAGTTCAGTGACAACGTGTAGGTAGCTTGAAATTGGCCATGGTGAGAGTATTTACACAATGGATATCAGCAAATGCCAAAAATCAGGATGCTTTATTTCAGAGAGCCAGCTTACCAGTGTATCACTGTTTACCTGCCTCTCATGGTGGGGACATCTTGCCATGCTGAATATGCTTCTAGTGTCTAAAAGGATGGAGTTTTTTCATACAACGTGAAGCCCAATTTCAAGTCAACTACTTGATCTGGTGTTCAGTTGAAGAAACAGCCAGCTGTTCCTACTTTGCAAGGGAAGCTGGCTTAGAAAACTGGTTTTGTGTCTGTAGAGCCATAGAGTAATATTTATGTCTAAAGCTACACAGTCATTGATTTCAGGCTTTTTCCAAATATTAAGATAGTTCAGTGGTAACTATGTAATTTAAGACCTTAGCTGCTGTGCAAGCTGCGGCTTCTAAGTGCACTAATTGCTGTACCAATATGTCCACCCCAGAAGAGGCAGTGATTTATTTTGGGATTAATCAGTGGAAGTCTGGGCCAGCTTTAACTTGCAAACAGAATTGCATCTTGATATACTAACCCAGGAATATTTCTTTTTTTGGTCAAAACATTGCTGTGATAATATGATCTGCTCAGAACTTACTGAGAATCATGGTGATGTTTTAGGAGCATTCACTTTCCTGGGGTAAGAGTTTTGGCATGCAGTCTAGGACTTGTATCTAACTAACTCTAAAATCTTGGATAAATTGTTTTACTTCTGTGGGTTTTACAGTGTTCATCTGAGGGATGGGGGGAGAGTTAATAGTGGATAATCTCATGCCCCTTCTAGCTCTGAAAGAATATTTATTGAGCTCATATTAAATGGAGAATGGTTAAGAAATGCCTTTCCCCTGTCTGTATACAATTCCTTCCACTCTGCACTTTCTCCTCAGCTGGGTGCATTCCATGTTCTCACTAGTTTTCTGCAATTATGCAAACTCCTGTACTGTAATGGGAGGCTTATTCAGAAGCTCAAAATCTTCTTAGAAAGTGGTGGGTTGCAGATGGTCACAGCTAATGGAGAATTTGCTTCATTTTAAACAAGGATTAAGAAGGACTCTTGCTCTCAGAAACCCTTTTCACGAAGATGGCGCCGAAAGCCAAGAAAGAAGCCCTTGCTCTTCTGAAAGCCCAAGCCAAAGCAAAGGCTTTGAAGGCAAAGAAAGGCGTCCACACAGCCACACACAAAAAAGAAGATCCACACTTCACCCCCCTTCCGAAGGCCCAAGACACTGCGGCTCCGAAGGCAGCCTAAATGTCCTCAGAAGAGCGCCCCCAGGAGAAACAATCTTGACCACTGTGCCATCATCAAGTTCCCCCTAACTACCGAGTCAGCCATGAAGAAGACAGAAGACAACACACGTGTGTTCATTGTGGATGTCAAGACCAACAAGCACCCGATCAAATAGGCTGGGAAGAAGTTCCATGATATTGACCTGGCCAAAGTCAACACCCTGATCAGGCCTGATGGAGAGAAGAAGGCATATGATCGGCTGGCTCCTGACTATGATGCTTTGGATGTTGCCAAAAAATTGGAATCATCTAAACTGAGTCCAGCTGGCTAATTCTAAATGTAAAACTTTTCTTACTGAAAAAAAAAAAAAAGGACTTTTGACTTCCTGTGGAGATGCTGGGCTGGTTTGGTGCTCTAGTGACATCTGCATAATCTTCCCTCAAAAAACTCTGTATGACTTGAATTGTAATCAACTGTGGCATCAGTGGTTTCTTCCACAAAGCTGAGGGTGTTTGACTCCACATTAATAGATAATTCAAAAGCCTGTCTGTTCTCCAAATACCTGTCAGTGATCAATTCTAGGTCAGCGGTTGACACTAGCAGGTCACTGTCAGACTCTAGGTCAGTGATCAGTTCCAGGGGCAGTATGGGGCAAAGCAGACAGGGAGGACGAGACAGAGAGGGTCAGGGCCTTCCCGAGCATGGTGCCGGTGGGAAGGGGAGGAGGCTCCTGAAGGTAAGCAGGAAGGTAGACAGCCCTGCATGTAATCCAGACTTCTGCTCCTCTCTTTATCTTTTCCACTGTGCACCCCGTTCCTTCCCACCCTGCAGACATCCTCAAATGTCCTCTGATGTTACCTCGAAAGCCTATCACAGAACAAAGATTTGCTTTGCCAAGTTGAAGACAGCAGCATGTCATTGCATAACCTCTCCGGCATTCAGAGTTCCTGAGCAGCTGCTCTGGAGGTGGATGAAAATAACCCACCATTTCAGTTTCTATAACCCTTCAGGGATGAGATCGTTATTTTTAGGGTACAATAATTTTCAAAGCTCTTGCTTGCCTAGTGGGAAATGTCTTCATAGCTTTAGGAAAATGAAGTCTGTTCTGTCTTTCTTTTTGCTGCTGGTGTCCAAAATGAATTCTTTTTTGTAGCAATAAGAAACAATTCACTGATTACTGGCATGAAAAGTTTTTAACTGATGCTGAATGTATCCAGCTTAGAGAGTTTCAAACCACTGGACCTTAGGGCACCTTCACGTTTTTTGGCCTATGCAATAGATGAACTTAATATCCCTAATACCACCTTGGTTTACGGGGGATAAAGGTGATGTTTTTTGTTCTAAATGGCCCAAGAACATTGTCAGATACACAAAGAGTGAGGGTCTATTCGTTTGGATTCCCCCCAAAGCAGACCCTAAAACAAGGATTTTGGTACAAATAGTTTATTCAGGACCACAGTGAGGGAATGTGTATGGGCAAAGGGAAGGGTGGAGAGCCAGTAAAGCAAATGTTATTATAATTAGCAGTTGGGGCTTAATCCTGCTGAGGACTCTGCTGTAACTTGCCTCAAAACTGTCCCACTGGGGATGAGAGAGTTGAGGTATTTATATACCAGCAACCATCCCTCAATGATTGAAGGTTGCTCTGGGACATTAACTATCTGACACTTCTGGCCTGCCCTAGAGGGGACTGAGCAGCCCTCCCCCGCGAGGTCAGAGAAGTCCTCAAACAGAGAGACATAGGAAGACTCCAGGTAGGCAAAGGACATGTAGGTGGGACACTGACAACATCTGCTGCAAGAGTCAGTCAGATTCAGAAACATGCCGTGTGTTCCTCATTTAAATTAGAGAGTATGTTTTTTGGAAAGGCCATTTTTGCCTTGCAAGGTCTGTTTGCCTTTAAGTAAGATAGCAAAAAATCCAGCCCTAGCTATGGCTTTGGAGCAAAAGCAAATTGGAACTGAAGCCTTCACCATTCGCAGTCCCCCTCCAACTGTGCTCAGAGTAAATGAGGTCACCCTCTCCATGTAGAGTCAGCACAAGTCTGGGCAGAAGATGACACCATTGACACTCAGCAGAAAACTGAGACAATGGCACTTGCAAGAAGCAAGAAAGAACAAGGCTCAGACTCCATCATCTTCATCTAGATAATGCAGGACAATGTTGATTACCTTTGATGGCCATGACAGTTAAATCCAATGAAGATAAGATGTCTAGCATAGTGCCTGGTACCCACATTACAGCTCTAGCAGATAAATAAGAAGGCCCAACTATGTACTGTTTTAATTCTTCTCTTGAAGAGAAAGAACATTTTTGTTTTCTTTTTTTGTTTATAAAAATAATACATCCTTCTGGGAACTGTAGAAAGCTTAGAAAATACCAAAAAAAGGTAGAGAAGGGAAAAATCAACCGTACTTCCATTTTCTGATCTTTTATAAATATAAACAAAACAGACAAATTCACAAATATATTAATAAAATTCAGATATTTTGTAATACCGAGGATGCCAAAAAAAGTATACACATTTTAAGAAAGGAAAAAATTTTTTTAAATTGTAATAATATATACTGATAACAAAAGATGAACACAAGTCATGTGTATACATTTTTTTCGCACCCCCCAGTATAATCTTATATTGGGATCCTTCTACACATACGGTTTTGTATCCTGTTTTTCATATAGCATATTGTGGTGTCAACCTAAATAAAGAAGGTAAACTAAGACAAGCTCAAAGTACCAGAAATTGCATTTAACGTAATACTTTGGTTTGTGAGCATAATTCGTTCCGGAAACAAACGACTCGTATTGCAAGACATTGCTCATTTACCACGTTAAAATGTATTAGAAATGTTTGCTCATCTTGCGGAACACTTGCGAACCAAGTTACTCGCAATCCAAAGTTTTACTGTATTTGGGAATAGCAGAGGAATTGTGATTTGAGGAATGCATGCTGTAGCAAGCAGCAGGTGAGTTTGTTGAGGGTGTAGGAGGTGGGCAGCAGGGGGCAGAGGCTGTATCCATAGGCAAGACAAGCAAAAAGGGGAAGTCCAGCCAGAGTCCAAGCAGTAAATTCATTGGCTTGAAGATGAGGAGGGATTTTCGGTGGATGTTCAACAGCCAGAAGATAAGCCTCTGCTTTCCATAAATCAGGCATTTACGGGAAATCTCAGTTCTTAAGTTCTGTTCTCTGAGGGCACACGCATGAGATCATCCATGTCATATCCTGCAGTCCCATTTCAGGTTGAAATTCTTTCACTGTGAGCTCAAAGATTTTCTCAGGTCATTGACATTTCTTCAAAATGCCTCTGCCATCTGAATCGTATTCCATCACCTAGATGTGCCATAAACCATTTGGCCATTTTTCTATGAATTTGTAATGAACACTTTGGTGCGTACCACTTGACCTCTAGGTCAAGATGTATTCTTGAGTATGGGATGACAGAGTCAAAAGGGAATGAGGCCAAGCATCTGGGAAGAGGGTTAAGGGGCTGCCTCCTACCAGCACTCCCTGGTAGAAGCCTGTGACACACAGAGGTAACTCTCCTAGGCTGTGGAGTTGCAGGCCAGGCCGCCAACATACAGGATCAGAGCCCTCAGGCTTGCAGGAACCCTAGATTGTTTCCTTCTACACCCTCCTTGTTGTTTTTCAGATAAGGAAACTGATTCTCAAAGAGGTTAGTCACTTGGAATTTTTGGCAATTGTTTACCACTTCTCTTGGCACACATATAAGCAAGCCCTTGACAAGGCTCTCTGAGAGCAGCACGAATGGGCCAGACTTGGTCGGGCCATCAGCCTCCAGACTTGGGTTGTTTTTAGAAATTAAATTACATCATCATGATACAGAAGATGGAATGACCGGCTGACTGGCTCCCCAGCCAGAAGCGGGGCTATGTTTTTCCAGTGCTCGCCTCAGATAAAATATCTCTCTCCCTACATTGGGAAGAATCACAAGGTTTGGTGAAGTGCCTAGGAGGAAAAATCAACGAGAAGGAACACAGCTCATTAGGTCAGACTGAGTCAACGAAAACCACACTGGCAAAGACACGATGCTTTTGTGAGGGCAGCTTGTTGAACAGAGACTAGGACTCCAGGTATGATGTAGATTGCAGACATTGTCACTTCCACGATGAGGCCCTCCCCAGGGACTGTTTGGGGCCCTCTTGATGAAGAGATTTGTGAGTAAATGACCTTTAACCCAAGGAAAATCCTCCTCCTACAATCTCAGCTAATCTTAGATGTTAATATTTAGCATTACCTTGTACTTCCCCAGGTGCCAGTAAATGCAGCTGCCAGACTTATTAGCAAAACTGTTTTAAATACTTCCTTTGCTTCTTCCCCCTGCTGGTTTGATGAAGATTTTGGTTCTGGCAAGGAATCAGAAGTGACACCCCTTTTTCAGTAGAAGGAAGCCTTTAAACGTCAAAGATTTGGGCCGGCCGAGTGGCGCAGTGGTTAAGTGCTGGCTTGGGAAGCCAGCGGCCCCGGTTCGAGTCCCACATATGAGGGCCAGTGACACTGCCCTCAAAGAAAAAAAAGAAAAAAAAAGACTAAACGTCAAGGATTTGACGAAGGGCACAGAAACAGTTTCTCAGGGTTGCACTCTGCCACAGGATAATTTGCCCTTTATTTAAGGCCTGTAATAGACGTACCAGTGAAGAAGGTGATCAGCCTTCTCAAACTTTAGAGGACAGACTCAGGCTCAGTAGGGGTGGGGTGGGGTGGGGCCTGAGTGTCTGCATGTCTGAGTGCTTCCAGGAGATGCTGCTGATTTGGAGCTCACACCCAGCAAGCAAATGCTAAGTAGCAAGGAAGGTGGGGACAGGCTGCAGACATCTATCTTCCTGCAGCTCTGAGGGGCAGGCAGCAAACAACTCTCAGTTTTTCTAGGCATTTCCTGGCAGCCAAGAGCCTGAGCTTTGGGATCAGATGGACTTGTGTTCTAATCTTTGCTGTCCACCCACTGGGTGGTCTTGGGCAGGTCCTTTAACCTCTATGAGGCTGTTTCCTTTATAAAAAAAAAAAAGTGACTGGGGATAATACCTGCCTCGCTGAATTGACTAGATGTCGTGACACCATGTGTGTAATGGCCCAGAAGAGTGCCTGGCACATCGCTGTCCTCAGTAAATGGTGCCATGTCTCGCTATTGCAAGGATAGAATTGAGAGACCTAAAGAAGTGCCTGTTGTCTTCAGCTTTTCCATATTCAAAGTGAGGAAGTGCGTGGCTTTGTTTTCACAGATCCAAAGTTAATAAGCAGTAGTATTAGTGGGTGTGCACCCCAGATCAGACAGTTTCTCTCCTTTCGTGGGTACATTTGAGCCACCCAAGGGCAAAATGAGGTAATGCTTTGGCATCCTGGACAGAAGGCCTCTTTCCAATTAGCTGTCACACCCTCAGATGTTAAGGTGTCTTTCATAGGTACTTTTTCTATTATTAAGTTCATGTGACACCTTCTTCACAGATCCTTATTAAATGGAAGAAAATGAAAACAGTTCTTAGTTTTTATGGGTTCAATTCCATTTTTCTTCTCATACACACACTAAAGTATTTTCTTTGGGTTAATGTGCCCCATTCCTAAGCGTCTGGTTTTCCCAGACTTCTTAATAAAGTGGCAATACCTGCAAATCCTTTAAAGGGCTGTTTGCTTGAAATTTCAACATCACTTCAAAATAACTACAGGCTGCCCTGTTAACAAGCAGGAGATAAAACTACCCAACCTTTTTTCTCTGGGTTTCGGCCTGTTTTGACAGCTACATTTTACACTCACAAGTTGCCTAACTTACTGATGACTCAACAAAAGCCACCACCAGCAAAACCAGTTGTTTTGTGCCTGAGAACACCCTACTGCTGCCTGATTTCCAGAGGTGAAATGTCGGCCTTTCTCTCTGAAGATGCTTGGGAAGAGCTGTAGCAACAGCATGTATGGTTTAACCCATTAACTTATATCCCCAACTTTATTTCTCCTTACTTATATGACTGGTTCATTTAAACAGCGTAAAAAGGACTATACTTGGAGTGCAGTTATTTTCTCTTCGTTTATGCAAAATTCTTAAACTGCAATTTAAGATCAAAATTGGGCAGTGGGAAGTGTAGAGCATAGAGTTGTTCAGAAAGAAAGAAAATAAATGAAGTAAGGCTGAATAATGAATTGGGGAAATCAGAGATGGTGTCCAAATGGTTCACGTCACTAGCTGTGAATATGTGGTCACTAGCCTGATATGTGTTTTAGAGACCTCCTAAATTCAAGTTGAATTAAGGTTATTTAACACTAATTAGTTATTTAATTAAAGTGATTTAACACTAGTATATTAAATGTTTTATATTTAGGAAACATAGATAGACTAATTAGTTGGGGGGAAACTTCGATGAAGAAAAAAGTATAAACAAAAGCAACAGACATTTAAATTTGTTTTTCCTCCAGAGACCACATATACTCAATTGATATTGAAGAAATTCAGCACAACAGTGTAAGAAAGGGAAGACATAAGTTTATTAGATTCTTGGAGTCCCTTTCTTTCATTTGAGTGCTCCCAAGTGGTCCTCCAACTTCTAATTTTTATGACTCTCCAATATTAACTTGTTAAAGCGTTAATTGTTTGATTTGGTTTCTGTAAGCTGTAAGTGTTTACAATGGTGCTAGATGAGTATCTATCTGACTAGGATGTGATGGAAAAAGCTTCTGAATTAATTGGACAGAGTTTCCCTCCAACTTTAAGATTGAACAAAAACCTTGGTTCTACAATGATCTCGGATTTTTTATCCCATAGCTCTTGGCATTCCAGTTCAGAGTGAAGCCCTGGGTATGCTGGGGTATTCTCAGTTCCTTTCATCAAACCAAAGCTCCTGGTCTTTCAGTCTCTATAGGAGCCATTCTCCTACCACAGGGCCTTTGTGCATGCTGTTTTCCTTCCTGAACTCCCACCTGCACCTGTTGACCTAGTCCATTCCTATTTGTCCTTTGGCTTTCAGCCCAAGTGTCACTTCTTTCTGGAGACCTTTCCAGCTTCCCCACCTCCTGCTATAGGATCTCATAACACCTTGTAGCTTTCCTTAGTAGGCACTTCCACAGTTGCAATGTTATAATTGTTTGTCTGATCATTTCATTAATAATTGGCTCCTCCACTTACAGGGTAGGCTCCGTGAGTTCAGGGACATTGTCTGATTTTGCTCCCTATATTCTGGAAATATAGAGAAGAAACTCAGCTCCCTTTGGGGAGAAGGACTAGAGGTGAAGAGGGAGATAAAGGCTTTTGTCTTGTTTTATACCTTTTTGAGCTGTTTTACATTTATTACCATGTACACATATTTTTATTTTAATCTTAAAATGTGTAATAGAATTTGAAGGTGGCCATTTTGGGGGCACACCCAGTATATATGATTTGGGTACATAAGCAGACTTGAGGAGAGCAGAATATGGGGAGAGCTAAGGCCAAGAGTTAGATAGAGGCCAGACCATGAAAGGTTTTACAAACTATCTCAAGTAGTTGTGTGTCTAACCTAAGAGCAGTAATGTGACAAATTGGTACTCAATATCCATTTTAACTTTCTGTGTGCCTTTCTAAACTGCTGAAGCTGGAAAATTAAAAACTACATCTCCCAGGCACCCTGGTAACAGATGCAATCCAGGTTCAACCAGTCAGATTCACTTATGTGAGATTTGGAAGGCAGAGAAGAGGTGAGGCTCCCCTTGGTCTATTTCTGCGGTTTCTGGTAGTAAGGATCGTCAGGAGCATGGTTTGGAGATGCTCTGGTGTCCAGGGGTCCAATGTTCTAAGAGGGTGTGGAGCTGTTTTAGTTTTTGTTATTGCAGTTCTAGTATGCACAGCATTACTCTTTTTTTTTTTTTTAGGGCAGTGTCACTGGCCCTCATATATGGGACCCGAACCGGGGCCACTGGCTTCCCAAGCCAGCACTTAACCACCGCGCCACTTGGCCGGCCCGGCAGCATTACTCTTGAGTCAACAAGTGAAGCAGTAGTGATATTCTCATCCCTGGATTGTATCTAAGGTAGTGTGTTATGGGGACCCACAGTACCAGCAGCAGCCCTTGCTTCCCCACTTTGTGGCAGGCATGACAACTCTCTTGGTGGGCCAGTTCTATCATGTTCTGAGAATCGTTCCAGGGGACCCAGCCTAGAACGCACTCCTCTTAGCCCTTCCTACAGTTTTGTAGCACCTACTCCCCTCTATTAAAGCCCTTTTTGCTTGAAAGAACCTTAAGTCCATTTTCTGCAAATGAGCCCTTAAAAATGCAAAGCTATTACATTTTTGAGGCAGAAGGGTGCTAAGATCAGATGACTGCTGTACAGAAGAGGAGTCGGAGGGCATCTGAGTGGATGTGGGGAAGCAATGGGGAAGCTGTTGGTCGAGGACACACTTCCATGGATGTGCCTGAGAAGGGCCAAGGCTGAGCACTGCTCTGAGAAGGTACAGCTAAGGGTCTGCCCACCAAAGTGCAGAGATCACTTGAGTGTCCAGTAGGACAGTAGGACAGGTGACAGGTAGGACAGGTGACAGGAGGGCCAGTCAGTGAGACTAATCCTAGTGAGAAGCTCCAGAATTAGTGGCTGGTGGAGGGAAGAGAGAAGAAGGCCATCTTTTAAAAAAATAACTTTATTAAGGTATCATTTACATCATAAATTTCACCCACTTTGAGTATACGATTAAGTGATTTTTAGTAAATTTACTGAGTTGTGCAACCATCACCACAATCCAGTTTTGGAACATTTCTGTCACCCCAGTGAGATCCTTCTTATTTTTTCATTTTAGCTTTTATTTTGAAATGATTTCACTTACAGAAAAACTGAAATAATAGATAGCTGCTATACACTTTTCATCTATGTTCTCCCAACTTTTAACAAAATATACGTGGATTATTATTGCTATTAATAGTAATAGTTTTGGTAAATCATTTGAGTGTAAGTTGCCGACATCATGCAGCTTTACTTTTAAATACTGCAGTGTGTAGTTCCCAAGAACTTTTTTTTAAAAAAGATTTTATTGGGGAATCGGGGAAGGGGAAGAGAAGTTGCTGTCCTTTTTATTCGTCAGTCTAGTTATAGAGGATGTCACTTCACTGATCCATGTTGGCATTATCATCTCTTCCCCAGTGGGGCAGTCACTTGCCAGCCACTGGGCGGCCACTCACAGTAACCCAGCTCCAGGTCGAGCTGTTGTTCACCATCTTAGCTGTAGAGGGCGCAGCGTCACTGGCCCTAATGTGGGATCCGAACCGGGGCCCCACTGCTCAGAGCTGGTGTCCCAAGCCAACTCCTAACCAATGCGCTACTTGGCCGCCCAAGGACATTATTTTAAATAACCATAATATAATAATTAAATTCTGAGAATATAACACTGAAAGAATATTAGTTAATATACAGCACATATTCAGATTTTTCAAATTGCCCCTTTATAGTCATCTTCCCCTCCCTTCATTCATGATCCAATTCATGACCACTCACTTGACCCTCTGCAACAATTCCTCAGCTTTTCTTCTTTCTTAAAATCTTTCACAACTATAACACTTTTGAAAAACACAAACCAGTTTTTTTTTGGTCATCAAAAGGAAGTCAATCTTAACTTAATCAGTCTATTGCCTCAATTTTCCCACTTTCAAGCCTGCTTATGTACCCAAATCATATACACCGAGGGTGCTAAAAAAATGTATACAAGTGGACACTTCGGTCAAAGTTGCTCAAGCAGTAGTTCACCATGATCAGAAGTGTCTGGACACTGATGGTAACCACTTTGAGCACCTTTTGTAATTGCAGAAGTCAAACGTGAATTGTATTCATCTTTTGTTATCATGATATATTGAGCATTTCAATTTTAATACAGTTTTCCTTTCTTAAAATGGAATACTATGTATATACTATGTATATACTGTGTATATACTATGTGTGTGTGTATATATATATACATATATACATATATATATACATATATATATATACATATACACATATATATGTAGTACTTTTTTGTTTCCTACAGAGAGCTGTTTATTTATTGAGTACCTAATGTGTGTTGGGCACCATGCAAGATGCTAGAGGCTGTGAACAAGGCAAACAAGCAGTGCTTGTTATCAGATGTTAATATAGGACATTAGTGAAGTTAAGAAACAGAAAGCTACTCTAGCAAATGTAAGCAAAAATGGGAATTTATTGGAAAGCTATTACTGAAAGAGGTAAACATCCAAGCCCTGGAAAGGGCAGGACCAGGTGTTCATGGACCTTCCCCTTAGGGTGATGATGCCATTATGGTGACTCAAGCTAACAAGTCCCAACTGCTGTGTCCCTCAGTTTGTTTTAGAATACATTTCTGGGCAAAGAACTTGATCAGCCCAGGTTTGGTGAAGTGTCTATCCCTGGTCCAGTCAACCATGGCCAAAATGGCAGGTTTCTATGGCTCAAACATGGTCAAGAAAGATCTGCCCCTACATATTTGAGGGTTCCCAGAAACTGGAAGATTTTCTGAATGGAGCAGACACTCTAATTAGGTTTTTTTCTTTTTTTTTTTAGCTGAGCCATCCTGCCACCTGTTGGCTGCTCAACAGCAGCTCAGCTCGGGCTGGGCATCAAACTGCTATTGCTCAGAGCTCAGCTCACACTCTTGAGCAAGTTCTTAAGCATCTGAGCCACTCTGCCAGCCCTTTCATTAGTTTTTATGTTATATATCCCTAGCACTTAACTAGGTTCAGGGTTGATATTCAAAATATTTAACAACTGTCATGGCCCATTCAGAGCAAATGCTGGTTGTACCCCAGGAACTGGGCCCAAGAGGACACCTGCTGGGCCAGGCATTAACCATGGAGTTGCTAGATCATGGGGAGATATGAGACATCCTATGAGAGGGACCAGGGTGGCCTTGGAGAGGTAAAGCTTTGGGGAAATTTCCTAGAAGTTCAAGTGTCCTAGAAGCAGACTCTGAAATGCATATTCACGTGAAAGTGATTTATCAAAGAAATGTTCCCAAGGAAGTAGAAAGTGGATGAAGCAGACAGGGAAGGTGAGGAAACCCAGCAAGAATGCTGTATGAGTCAGGGTTTTCCAGAGAAACAGAACCAATGGGAGATATATATATATATATATATATATATATATAAAATAAGGAATTGGCTCACATAATATGGAGGCTGAGAAGTCCCAGGATCTGATGTCTGAAAGCTGGAGACTCAGAAAAGCCAACGATATAGTTCTAGTCAAAGTCTGAAGGCCTGAGAACAAGAAGCACTGATGGTGTTAGTCCCAGTCCATGGGCAAAAAAAGATGGACAATCAGACAGGGAAACTGAATTTTCCCTTCCTCCATCTTTTTGTTCAATTCAAGCCCTCAGCACACTGAATGGTGTTCATCCACATTGTATAAGAGGGCCACCTGCTGTTACTCAGTGTACCTATTCAAATGTTAATCTCATCTGGAAATTCCCTTGCAGACATACTCAGAATAATGTTTAACCAAATATCTGTGCACCCTGAGTCTCAGTCAATTTGACACTTAAAATTCAAGTCCCACAGAGGGTAGCTTTAGCCTGACCCCATAGAGGAGCTCTAGAGTATAAGTTATGCTGCAGATTTCTCCCATCCAGAGGCAGGGGAGCTGGGCTCTCATGTCCCAGCACCTCCAAGTCACTGTGTAAAGGCCTCAGTGGGCAAGGATATAAATAAGTCCTCAAGCATGTCTGGCTTTCTGTGCCCGTGGCTGAGCAGCTGCTAAAAAGCTACACGTTCTCGCTACCGAGGTGAAACCACCCAGAAAATGGGGTGGGCGACGGAACACTGACAGTGTTTGTACCAGTGGAATCAGGGCAGTGGCTGCTTACCAACTGGTTCAGAAGGATTTCAACATTTTAATAACCAATACAGCCAAACCAGTGTGTGTCAGCCCTGAATACGTTGCAGTGAAGAGTACAGCAACCAAAGGGTGAGATTGTCTGGACAGTATTCCATTTCCGTCAAGCAACTGGCTGGATGTCAGTAGAAAGTCACAGTTATCTAAGGTATTAGTGTCCATAACTATAAAAGATTTGAGGCAGATGATTTCATCTCCAATCATCTGTAGTTTCTCCCTTAATAACGTTAAAAATTCTTTATTGTGTCTAGATTTTCAGATTCAAAAGTAAATAATACATGTACTGGACAACTGGCTTTTTTCTTTGTTTCTAGACTGTAACCTCATCCTCCTATTTGTTGACCTCTATTTGGGGAAATGCCCCACATGTGTGGTCTTGTAGGGATGTAGTGGCAGCTTCCTAAAGAGAAGGCCTTCCCTGATCACTCAACACAGATGGAGGGCCTGAACATTCTGGATCCATGCAGCTTTCTCTCCTGGAATTTGCAATGTGGAGTGAGTGACACCTGGAGGTGGAGATGGTTTGGAGGTCATTCTTTGCAGGCAGCAGTAGCTTGCGGATACCCCCTTCTGGGGTATGGCTGCCAGTGGGGTTCCTGATGCCCAGCCTCCTGGAGGCTCTTAGGCTGTGCCTTTACCATGCCTGGCCATACAGAATTGATTCCCCTGACATCCTTTTCCTACATTCCCGTTCTGTTTAGTTACTTTCCACTGTTTGCAGCCAAGAACACTGACTGATAAAATGCAAGTTCACACTGTAAATAATATGTTTAACAACTTCAAAAAGCCTTAGGTAGTGGACCACTTGTAATGCATAGACAGTAAATCCTACTTAAATCCTACTATTTTTCACTCCAGCATCAGTTGTCAACAGTTAGAGTCTCTTTCCATCTTTAGAGGTTAAATGCCTTTAAGGCTGGGGCTGTGGACTCTTCCACTGGCGTAAACTCGTGTCTAGCAGTGACCCTTGCACTAATTAGGCTTTCACTAAAGAGCAAAAGAATCAAAAGTAACATATGATAGTACAGACAAAAGGAAAATGGAGAATTAGCATGCAACTTCTTCTAAAACTCTATTGTGAGATTTTATACACAAGTACCCGAACTGATAACTGTGTTACTGCAAGAATGTTTTTTTTCTCAAATATTGATGAAAACACTCTTTTATGTACCCTGTTTCTTTGCCCAGCTTTTAATCCAGTAATAGCTTATCTGCTTATGTGCAGTGACCTTGCTTCTAGGCATAAGGGTGAATTTCTCATGACTACTATTTTGGTCATGTTCATGAGCAATTTTTTTCTTTAGCTCCTTGTGGATAAAGTATCTTCTTTTTAAAAAACTTTTTATTATTATTAGTAGTAGTAGTAGTTACAGATGTACAAAACAATGCAATAGTTATCTTTTTCACCCATTACACAGTGACTCGCCCCTCCCACCTCCCACCTCCCCGGCGCCCCACCCCCGATATCATACATATCTAGCACAATTCCATTGACTCCATCCCCACACTATATTCCACATCCCATGACTATATATGTGTTAAATTATAGTTAACATATAACATTATTCAGCGGCAGCTTCAGATGTACAGTGTAGTGGTAAGGCCACTACACCGTCCATGAAGTGGTCTCCCTGACAAGACATGAGTCCTTCTGATCCCCTAAGAAAAAGATTTACAACCTTATTGATTATATTCCCTAAACTGTCTCTTCTGTCTCTGCAGTAGTATTGTAGTTACCAGTTTGTGTTGCCTCGTCCCTTCCCCTTCTCCCTCATGCCCATCCCCGTCCCATCTAGCCCTCATCAGTTTTTTCTTTGTGTCTCTAAGCTGTTTCTGTTTACATTGCTCATTTATTCAGTTATTTAGATTCCACATATAAGTGAGATCATATGGTATTTGTCTTTCTCTGACGGACTTATTTCACTTAACATAATGTTCTCTAGGTCCATCCATATCATTGTTAATGGTACAATTTCATTCTTCTTTATAGCTGCATATTACTCCATTATGTAAAGGTACCACAGTTTCTTAATCCAGTCGTCTACCGATGGATATTTCGATTGTTTCCAAGTCTTGGCTATTGTAAATAGCGCTGCAATAAACATAGGGGTGCATATATTTTTTCGAATTAGTGTCTTGGGTTTTTCAGGATAAATACCTAGGAGTGGAATTGCTGGGTCAAAAGGTAGTTTCATTTCCAGTTTTTTGAAATACCTCCATACTGACTTCCATAGTGGCTGCACCAATTTGCAATCTCACCAACAGTGCAGCAGGGTTCCCTTTTCCCCAAAGCCCCGCCAGCACTTATTGTTTGTTGATTTATTGATGCTAGCCATTCTGACCGGAGTGAGGTGGTATCTCAGTGCATAAAGTATCTTTTTTTTTTTTTTTTGAGGGCAGTGTCACTGGCCCTCACATGTGGGACCGAACCGAGCATAAAGTATCTTAATAACCATAGGATCACAATCTGAAGCAGCTAAAAATCAGTACCTTCAGGGGTCTTTCATCCATCCCCACTTTCAGCAAGATCCAACAAAAATATCCCAATAGATGAAAACCTTGTTTTAGAAACACACGACAAAGAAACTGAAAGAAAAAAAACAACAGCAAAACATGTGCCAAGCAATAGAGAGCTTTCTGCTTATATATTTTGTAAATCATGGAAAATGAATTCATTATTATCCCACGATCTCTTGAGTCAGAAACTCAGGCATCTGATTATTCTATAAAGTAAAAATGACAGCATTCTTGAGAGATAGTTGCCTGGTTACTCAGACTAGATGGTTGTCTAGATTCCTCTGGAATCGTGTGTCTATTTTGGTTTTTCTGTTGAGCTCATTTACTTCACTACAATAAAAAAACTGAACAATTTTGGGATAAAAATTCCACTCATAAGAAAGACTTTTCATCCAGAAGATATTTTTACTAGGAAGTACAGCTGTATTCATGCAACTGAATTGCTCTATTTTAAGGATTGTTACATGCACATATAAGAAAAAAAATGGAAAAAAATGAATCAACATATAAGAAAAGGAAAAGTGCCCACTCAGAGGAGGTCTCAGATTGAGATGTATATAATTTTGAGGCTGAAAGACACCGTCTTTCTAAGAGGAAAAGCTAATCAGCATCTCGTATAAGATTGAAGTATAACTTACCCAGTTGAGAGATGCTTAGTAAACTCTTCTCTCTTCATTGAAAAGGAGAGTTGTGCAGGTAGGCTCTTAATCCCTGAGCTCAGAAGCCCTGAATTCTTTTGAATTAGTGATCCAGTCACAGATCTTTTTTCATTCTGCACTTAGACAAAAGAAAGTAAGATAACTGTACTACTTATGATTCTTTAGATTATAAACAAGAGAACCTGAGTGAGAGACCTTCCACAAAAGGGAAACTACAGGAACGCTGACAAAAGGCTAACCAAGTAGCTTGGGAATGGACAGGAACCAAGGTACTGGAAGCTAAGAGGCAGGGACCACAGAAAGATTAAGAAGGAGAAACAGGCAAGCAGGAGCCTGTGATGAGATAAATGAGCTGCAGTGAGCCATTATATCTCCATGTTACTCACTCAACATTCCTAAACCCTGGAGACAGTGTCAAATGGGCTGAGTTTAGGGCACATGCCTGGTCTGTTGTACCAAGGTGGTGAAAGGAAGGGTCTACTGAAAGGAGCCTCCACAAACCCCTTTCAACTTCCATGATGGAAAGACAGGTACCTAGATTTACAGTCATATCAAGACTGTCCAATGGGCCGGCCGAGTGGCTCAGTTGGTTAAGAGCTTGCTCAAGAGTGCGAGCTGAGCTCTGAGCAACGGCGGTTCGATGCCAACCCGAGCTGAGTTGCCGTTGAGCTGCCAACAGGTAGCAGGATGGCTCAGTTAAAAAAAAAAAAAAAAAGTACAGCCACATCAAGACTGTCCACAAAAGAGTGGTGGAGAGGTCATTTCCCAAGGGAGAGTGAATGCTAGGAAGCCAAAAAATGTCTAATGTTGACCATTGTCTGAGCTTGGGTTCCCAGAAGCAGAGACTGAGACAAGGATTCTTAAGAGAGAGAGAGACCGAAGTTGTGCATTTAGAAGAAACTTCTAAGAAGGTGAGGGAAGCAGGATAGAGCCGGGGAAGAGGCTACACAAAGATGAGGTTTTTGGTTGAAGTCTAATTTCAACCTAACCCATAGGGCGTTCTGGAATGTGAAAGAGACCACAGAGCTGCTCCCTTTTGAAACAAGGGAGCTCAGATTTTGCATCCTCCTCTCAGGCGGTCATTGACTGTATGATGCCCTGAAGGGAAGTATAGCCTCCCAGGCATTTCCTAGTAAGGTGTCTCCATTGACCAAAAATAATTCTCCAGAGAAAGGCACAAGTTTGAGTCATTAACAGCAACACTTACAATAGTGGGGGATGAGGGCACCAGCATAGTACAGAGGATCAGGGCAGGGCACCAACAATGGCTACAGAAGCACAAAAATACAGGCAAGGTACATAGATTGGATTTACTAAGCCCAGGGCTTCTTAACTGTGGACTGGTATAAGAATCCTGGGTCCACTGTTAATTCTGCAGCAGATCAAATGAAAGGGATTGATGATTTATTGTGTGGCTATCTCACTGGGAAAATAATGTAATTAACAGAAAGATACCAACAGACAAGCTAAAAAGAGGTAAAAAAAAATTTTTAAAGAAGAAGATGTGGAAACATAGATATATTCAAAGGACAGAGACTAAAAAGAGAGGGAATTACAGGAAGGAGATAACTGAAAAAAAAAGAAATTAATGGACAATGCATTTGAAGAAATGTATCAAAAAAATTAAAGAAGCTTTATAGACCTAAATGGGAATTTGTGAATAATTAGTGATTTATGCATAGAAAGCTAAGCAAACAAACAAAAAGGCTATTGTGAACTCCAAGAAAAACAAAAGGCTGTAAAAGAAAGGAAACATAACTATGATTAACAACATTTGCGACATGAGTAAACAGCATTACTCATTGCATTATGACTAAAAACATTAATACGAGTAAACATTCTACATTTTCAGTGGTCTAAATATAATATGAACAAATAAAATTTGTAAGAGTTATCTTTATCTATATCATCTATATCTATATCTATCTTATGTACAGAGACAGAGACACAAAGGAGTATTAAGCGAAGTGGCCTTAATTACAGTCTGAACCTCCTCTTCCGTCATGGGAAGGCATGCGGGGTATTTGCCTGTTTGCTCTCTAATTCATTCCCTGCCTTTCCCCTCCTGGGCTCCTATTGTACAGGGCTACTTCTGTAAACTACCCACACCTTCTGTAAAATGGCTTCTGGCTGAGTTTAAGAAATGCCAGGAAATTGGAGGGTGTGAGTGAAGGAGAAGCCAGGATATGTCCTCTTCTAACTCTCTCTGCCTTGGGCAACATCTCTGGTGGTGGTGGTTTCTCTGTGGCTTCAGCTTCCTCTGAACCTTCTCTTCCCTGCTCCTGCCAAGCTATCCCACCTGGGTTGTTGCTTCTTCTGATGACCTCTTTACCACTGCCTTCTCCCACTGACCTGCTGGCTCTGGAGGTGACAGTGGCTTCCTGCAGTTGCCAGTCTTAGGGTTGGCTCCCCTTCCCCTGGTTATCCTTCCAGATCATCTGATCCAGGTTTTTCCACCTCAACACTGTGGACATTTCAGGCTGGGTGATGCTTTGTTGTGGGAGTTGTCCTGTGTGTATTACAAGATGACTAGCAATATTTATTCATGGACAGATTCTACCCACTAGACACCAGTAGCCTCCACCCACTTGTGACAACAAAATGGCTCCAGACATTGTCAGAACATTGGCAAATGTTCCCTGAGGAGCAAAATCACCCCCAATTGAGAACTACAGTTCCAACACCTTTACAGCTGTATTACATGTCCTCTACTAAGTAAGCTGATGAGGGTTTTATTTCTCTGACTTGAAATTGATTCAGAAAGCTATAAATTATGTCTAAATTTGACAAATCAAATATTAACATAATAAACATATCATTTAGAACTATGCAACCAATAAAAGAATAAATGAAAGTATTGAATGCAGTTGTTTCTAGAGAATAGAATCAGAGGGCAAGGAGGGATGATTTTGAATTATTTATTATTATATAATTTATATTAAAATATTATAATATTTTAATATAAATTTATATAATTTTATATATATATATATGTATATATATATATATACACACACACACACACTAGGAAAACAAAATACTAGGAAAAGAGAACATGGAAGAATTGGCCATTCTATTACCAGGTAGAAAGTTCCAGAGAGAGGCTCAAAATTCTTATTCTCATAAGAAATTAATCATTTATTAATAATTATTCTGATCATTTCTTTCTATTCTCATCTAAACCATATTCCTTTATATTTTACGCAGAGGCAAGTGTGGCAGTCATCTAGCTTGAATCATACGTTTGTTTCTTTTTCAAGATGAATCCAGGCTGTCTCCTCCCTGATAGTTCTGGGTGGAGAACTGGCTTACCTGGTTGTAATTATGTAGTAGTCAGAGAAGACAGCAATAAAACATTATAATAAAGATTATATGAACATTGAAATAACATTAGAGTCCCTGGGTCTGCATGGGTTGTCTCCCTCCATAAAGAAGGGGTGGAGGAAGTTCAGATCTTGCTTTGCTGGTATGTGTCAATACTCCTTATGTTACTAACATGTCTTTCCCCAATCTCCATCCTCCCCTATCTCCCACATATTATAATCTCTAGTTCTAACTCATCTTTGTCTCCCCCATCCATAGCAATTGAAACATCATCTTGGGACTGAATCCTTGATTTACTTGATTGACTAATTGTGATTGTGTTCCAGTTGTTTTGGAAATGCATCCATCTGACATATGACCAAATAATAGAAGCCAGTTTTCAACCCTCCAAAACATAAAAAGATGGAAATGTATGAGTATATGAATAAATATATATATATACACAAATATAATGTATTTTTATATCTATATGTTTATATATTAAATACATATCTGTATGTTTTAGTGTTCATTAGTATCACCATATACCTATCCATGTAAATAGCTTTTTTCTGACTAAAAAAGTCATAAGTGCTATCATGAAAAACCAGATAATAAAAAATATTTTTGAAAGGTAAAAACCACTAATATTTCTACAATCCAATGATGACTACTATATGAATCATAATTAATTTCAGCTGTAATTACCAGGGGATAAATTATTTTTAAATAGTAAATAAGGAAGATATTTCTCTAATATAAGATGTCTGGAGACAGACTGTCTATAGCTTACACCATGGCTCCAAAGTCATCACAACCCATCTATTGTATTTCTAACTCTCCACTCTGCAATTCTTAGGGTGTAGCCCTCATTCTCATGGTCCAAAGTAGCTGCCAGAGCGCCAGCCCTTACATTCACGTTCCAGGTAGCAGATTGAGGAAGTAAACAAAAAGGAAGGAGAGGGCACATAACAGCTATGTTTTAAGGTGTCACAAAATACCATCACACAATACTTTTTATAACTCATTGGCCAAAACTGAGACACACAGCCACACTCAGCTTCCAGGGAAGATGGGGAATATAGAACTTTTAGCTAGGTAATGGAGTGACATCAGTGAAAATGGCAGAATAAGGACCTCTGAAAATCCACTCCTCTGTAAAAGTAATGAGAACACATGCAAAAATTATCAAAATCTTTTTCAGAGTGCTGGATGTAAATCGAAGTCTTGCAATAATCTAAGAAGCATATATTCAAGAAAAGTGGCTGAATCCTGGCAAGAACAGTGAGTTTTCTGGCATTTTAATTTACCCTATTCACATCTCCCTCTCCCCACATGGACTAAAAGAGTAAACATTACTACAGACCAAATAAAAAGAAGTGGAAATACTATGAATAATTGTATGCCAACATAGGCCGGCCGAGTGGCGCGGTGGTTAAGCCCTGGCTTGGGAAGCCAGCAGCCCCGGTTCGGGTCCCACATATGAGGGCCAGTGACACTGCCCTCAAAAAAAAAAAAAATTGTATGCCAATGAATTATATAACCTAGGAGAAATGGACAAATTCCTAGAAAGACACAAACTAATGTAACTGGCTCCAGAAGAAATGGAAAATCTGAATAGAACCATAACAAGTAATGAGATCGAATCAGTAATCTGGGCACCAAGGAGCCAAGCTAAACATCAGGATTCTTATTCCTAAGGAAGAAGAGAAAGACTACAGGGGATGCCTGTCAGTCTCTGCCGCAGCCACTATTAACACTTGGGCATCTTTCTTAGAATAGCATATGTATGTAATTTATCACGTGGACCATTTGGTAGTCTAAGCAATTAGGTTTATCGGAAATCAAAAACATAAAAATGTTTCAAAGAAAATCTAAGTCACTCACCAAGTTTACTACCTTGTCAAATTGGTGATTTGTCTATAAAGAGACTTTCTTTTTTTTTTTACCTTGTTTTCCAACAGGGTCATGTGAAGGCTCTCTCTGAGAGAGCTCATCTAATCCCATAACTCCCGTTCCCAAATCTGTGCTGATTTCTCTAGAACTTCATCTACAGCCCAAGTCCTTCTCTTAAGCTCTAGAGCCACACATCCATTGGCCTCCTGAACGTCTCCAGTTGGATAGTCTGCAGGTTTTCCCATCCAACAAGTCAAAAACGGAACTTGGAGTATGGCCTTTCTGATTAAATGATTAAATGCCTTTCTGAGGTATGTGTATGACTAAAGCTACTATCTCTGGCCACGTGTCATGGATAGAAGCTAACACATACAATTGTTAGGTCAAACCGTATGAAATTGCCAGACTTGTGGGACGAACACTTGGATATCTGCAGTTTTTCATGGTTCATCACACTTTTTTTCAATTCATCACACTTTATGTCAAAGCACTTTAAAGTAGTTTATAAACATCCTGACAGATTGTCTTAGGTAATATAGAATGCTATTATACTTATAAAATATAAAGTCATTGTATTTATAAAAGATGTCATATTTATGAAGTCACTTTACTTATGAAGCTTCCTTCAGGGTTTCAGCTTGTCGCTACACTTACATAATTATAGAGATTTTACTGGTAAGGTAACCAGGAATCAGTGTTCATCCCACCGGGACCTCTTCTTCCAGCTTCCCACGATTCTGCCCACAGTGACTCTGATCTCTCAGAGAGAACTAGAAAGAGCTGGGAACTGCACGAGGAGAACAGACAATGAAATTTATGAAATCAGCAAGTTTGGTTTTTCAATTCAGGTCAGTAGGTGTCAGTCAGATGTGGGCTATAATCTTCCAGGATAAAATACACAAAATGTGATTTGTAATAAATATTTCCCTTTTTGAAAATAATATATTGAGGTGCAAATTACATTACATAAAAGTATTTTAAAGGGCCGGCCAAGTGGCGCGTTGGTTAAGAGCTGCTTGGGACGCCAGCGGCCCCGGTTCGGATCCCACATATGAGGGCCAGTGACACTGCCCTCTACAGCTAAGATGGTGAACAACAGCTCCACCTGGAGCTGGGCTGCTGTGATTCCCCAGGATGGCATAGCTGCAGCAACTGCTGCAGTGGGCTGCCATAGGCTACAGTGAGTGGCCAGCAGCCAGCGTGAGCTGCCAATAGCCGCAGTGAGCAACCATCCAGAGTCCGGCGACCAATCTGCCTCATCCGGGAAGAGCACAATGATGATACCAACATAGGCCAGTGAAGCAACGTCCTCCGCAACTAGAAGAACAAAAGAACAGCAACTTGTCTGTTCCCTTTCCCCGATTCCCCAACGCTGTTCTCCTCCCCCAATTCCCCAATAAAATCTTTGCCACCTGTTGGCAGCTCAACGGCAGCTCAACTCAGGCTGGGCATCAAACAGCTGTTGCTCAGAGCTCAGCTCACACTCTTGAGCGAGCTCTTAATCAACTGAGCCACTCAGCAGGCCCTAAAAAAAAAAGAAAGTATTTTTATTTATTTACTTATTTTTTTTTTTTTGAGGGCAGTGTCACTGGCCCTCACCTGTGGGATCGAACCGGGGCCGCTGGTTTCCCAAGCCAGGGCTTAACCACCGCGCCACTCGGCCGGCCCTACAAAAAGTATTTTAAAGTGAAAAATACAGTATCATTTAGTACATTCACAATATTGTGCAATCACTACTTCTATCAGGCTCCAAAAAAATTTCTATCACTCTAAAGTAAAACCCTTTAGGGCTGACCGAGTGGCTCAGTTAGTTAAGAGCTCGCTCAAGAGAGCTGAGCCCTGAGCAACAGCAGTTTGATGCCCAGACTGAGCTGAGCTGCCGCTGAGCTGCCAACAAATGGCAGGATGGCTCAGCTAAGAAAAAAATAAATAAATAAAACCCTTTATCCATAAGCAGTTTCTCCTTGTTCTCCTCTCCCCTGCCCCCAGCCCCAAAACCACAAGTCTGCATCCTGTCTCCATGAATGGGTCTATTCTATTTATTTCATATAAATAGAATCAAACAATATGTGACAGTTTGTGTCCAGCTTTTTTCACATAGCGTAATGTTTTTGAGGTTATCCATGTTGTAGCACGGATAAGGACTTCATATCATTTTATGGCTGAATAAAATTTACTTGTATGTATAGACCATAATTTGTTTATCTGTTGATCTGTGGATGGACAGTTGGGCTGTTTCTACTTTTGGGCTATGATGAATAGGGCTACAGTGCAAGTGTACATGTATTTGTTTGAGTGCCTGTTTTCAATTCTTTGGGGTATATAACGGAGTGAAATTGTGGGGTCATATGGTAATTCTGTGTTTAACTTTTTGAGGAGCTGACAGTTTTCCGCTATGACTGAACCATTTTTGCATTCCCACCACAATGTATGAGGGTTCCAATTTCTCTATATCCTTGTCAACACTTGTCATTTTCTGACTCTATTTTTTTATATATATGTAATAGTCATCCTAGTGAGTGTAAAGTAGTACCTCATTGTGGTTTTGATTTTCTTTTCCCTAATGACTAATAATACTGAGCATCATTTCATGTGCTTGTTTTCTGTACATCTTCTTTGGAGAAAAGTCTATCCAAGTCCCTTGCCCACTTTAAAGTTGGGTTGTTTGTCTTTTTATTGTTGAATTGTAAGAGGTCTTTTTTATAGTCTGGATACTAGTTCTTTATCACATAATTTCTTCCATTCTCTACGTCATCTTTTAATTTTTTTGATAATGTCCTTTGATACACAGAAATGTTTTTATTTTGATGAAGCCCAGTTTATCTAATTTGTTGTTTTTATTCATGCTTTTGGTATCATATTTAAGAATCTATTGCCGGGCTGGCCAAGTGGCGCGGCGGTTAAGCGCTGGCTTGGGAAGACAGCGGCCCCGGTTCGGTCCCACATGTGAGGGCCAGTGATACTGCCCTCAAAAAAAAAAAAAAAAAAAGAATCTATTGCCAAATCCCAAGTCATAAATATTAACCCCATATTTTCTTTTAAGGGTTTTATGATTTTAGCTCTTATACTGAGGTTGTGCATCCATTTTGAGTTAATTTTTGTATGTGGTGTGAGATAGGGATTCAGATTCATTTTTTCACATGTGGGTATTCAGTGTCCCAGCACAGTTTGTTGAAGAGACTATTCTTTGCCCCACTGAATGGCCTTTATACCTTTCTTGAAAATCAATTGGCCGTAAATATGCAGGTTTATTTATGGACTCTCCATTAATTTATTATCTATCCTTATGCTAATATCACACTATTCTGATTACTGTAACTTTGAAGTAAGTTTTGAGATCAGGAAGTTTGAATCCTTCAACTTTGTTCTTTTTCAAAATTGTTTTAGCTATTCAGGGCAGGTAATTTCCCTTTTGCTCCAAAGCCAATTTCTGCTTTCATCCAAGTTTGTGACTGTTTCTGGACCATTATGGGTGCCTCTAGTCATAGCAGTATTAGTTGGAATAATGCCAGACCTCCAAACAAGTTATTATTCCTCTAAACAGAAAGAGCGATATCTGGGTCTTTGTGAAACCACATTTATTTCATGAGGGGAAAAAAACTAAGTCAAATGAGATTTTTGTTTCAGTGTTTTGGTTGGTGTCATATAGGTGAAAACAATTCATGTACGGGCTAAAATATTTGTATAAATAGGAGTAGGAGATACAGAAGTCCATTTTCTATAGTATAGATACAACCCTGGACACTATGGTAAGTCTAATATGGTGGACACAAAGTCAAGGTTTGAATGATATTTATGCTATGCAAGGGTTGAAAGGCCTATCCATCTGAGCAAAAATCTGATGGGCATACTTTGTTTTTTCTCTTGCCTCTCCCTTCCTATTGTCCATCTTGCCTTTTCTTCCTAACTTCCTTCCGGATCCTATTCTCACACCTTCCTCTCTGAACATCTTTCCATCCTCCTTCTCATTTCTGGCCTCTTCTTGCCCTGCCTTCTTCTCTTCCTTGCCCTTCAAAACTCCCATCCCCTCACTGAACTCTATTTTAGGAAAACAAGTTGATTGAACTGATCCTAAGAAATAAGTGTCGGGCCGGCCGAGTGGCGCATTGGTTAAGCGCTGGTTTTGGGATGCCAGCGGCCCCGGTTCGGATCCCACATGAGGGCCAGTGACACTGCCCTCTACAGCTAGCAACAGCTCCACCTGGAGCTGGGCTGTGCGAGCCCCGGTGATGGTGTGGGCTGCAGCCCCTGCTGCAGTGGGCTGCCATAGGCTGCAGTGAGCGGCCCGCAGCCAGCGTGAGCGGCTGGCAGCCAAGCGTGAGCTGCCAATAGCTGCGATGAGCGACATCCAGAGGCCAGCGACCGATCTGCCTCATCCGGGAAGAGCGCAATGACGATACCAACAGTGAAGCAACATCCTCCGCAACTAAAACTGAAGAACAAGAAGACGGCAACTTGTCTGTTCCCCTTCCCCGATTCCCCAACGCTGTTCCCCTCCACCAATTCCCCAATAAAATCTTTAAAAAAAAAAAAAAAAAAAAAAAAAAAAAAGAAATAAGTGTCAACAACTAACTCACGATTACCACCAAAACACTCTTAGCCTGGAGTGTTTATTTGTTAGCCCAAGAGGTAGCTAGCAGGTGAACTAATTGCAGATTGTCCAGGAAAGAAAGCGATTTGAGCCCTCTGGGTCTTCTGTGAAATTGCTCTGATGAGCCTATGATGCATACATTTTGAGACCACCTAGGACTCTGTTTCAGTTTTCTCTTTCTTTAGGCAGAACCTGGTCCATTACATCTGCCAGGTGGTGTTTTAGAGGAGAATCTATGATTGGTTCCTTCTGGTCCCACCTTAATCAGGTGCTGAGGCTTTGCTTTTACTTCCCTCTGGACATCCAAGCTTTCACTGTCTGCACAGGCTATTATGCCAGATGTTGTCCACACAGGGTCATTTTTCTCTGAATGATCAGCGTGTTTTGTGTTGCCTGCTGCCAATGCTTGGCTCCTCACTGACCCCCATAAGAAGGACCCTGACAGTGATATAGATTCCCCTTTCTTGTGGCTCCCCAGGGTGAGGAGGGCTGCCTGCAGTTGGGGGTTCAATTCTTGCAACTTTCTCCCCAAAACTCTGGTGGTTCATAGCCAGCTGCCTGGGCTGGCTTTGACCACTACTTCTTTTCATTTCTCAGGGACAATAACCCTTCCCCACACTTACTGGGTTCTGTTTTTATTTTTTTAAATTAGTTCCTGTATATTACTAGTAAGTATATTAAATTGTGGCCCAGTAAACATAACTCTCCTCAATTTTAAAACAGTTAAGATGATTATCTGAGTTCACCTGCCAAACATCACTTAACTCTAATAAGAAAGAAAATTCCACAGCTTTTTCTTCCCCAGAGAAGGAAAAAAAAAACAATAACAAAACCCATGATTGTAGTAAGTATTATAATAGCATGGCAGCAGCATTGAGGATTTTAAAAATTATATTCAAGTTTTTATGTATCTGACTTATTTCACTTAGGATAATGTCCTCGAGGTCCATCTTTATGGTAGCATATGTTAGCATTTCCTTCTGTTTTAAGGCTTAATAATACTTCATGGTATGTATATATTGTATTTTGTTGATGGACATTTGGATTGTTTCACCTTTTGGCTATTATGAATAATGCTGCTATGAACGTGGGTGTACAAATATTTGTTTAAGTCCCTGTTTTAATTCTTTTGGCTATATCCAGAAGTGGAATTATTGGTTCATATGCTAGTTCTATGATTAATGTTTTTTGAGGAACCACCATACTGCTTTCCACAACAGCTGTACCATTTTGAGAATTCACCAGCAATGTACAAGAGTTCCAATGTCTCCAATTTCTCTTCATCACTTGTTATTTTCTGATTTTTTGATAACTATTATAATGGGTGTGAAGTGGTGTGTCATTGTAGTTTTGATTTGCCTTTTGCTAATGATTAGTGATATTGAGCATTTTATTGGTCATTTGTGTATCTTCTTTACAGAAATGTCTATTTGACTCCTTCGACCATTTTTAAATCAGATTATTTGTTTTTATGTTGTTGAGTTGTAGGCTTTCTTTATATATTCTAGATATTAATCCCTCACAGATACGATTTTCAAATATTTCCTCCCATTCCGTTCATTGCCTTTTCACTCTGACAGCATCATTTGATGCATGAAAGTTTAAATTTTTTTTTTAAAAGATTTTATTGGGGGAATTGGGGGAGGGGAACAGCGTTGGGGAACTGGGGAAGGGGAACAGACAAATTGTTGTCCTTTTGGTTTTCAGTCTAGGTGTGGAGGACATTGCCTCACTGAACCATGTTGATATTGTCACTGCGCTCTTCTCAGGTGAGGCAGATCGGTCGCTGGCCACGGCAGCCCTTGGCAGCTCACACTGGCTGCCAGCCACTCACACTGGCCGCTGGCCACTCACTGTAGCCTATGGCAGCCCACTGCAACAGGGGCTTACAACCTATGCCATCAGCGGTGACTCACAGCAGCCCAGCTCCAGGTGGAGCTGTTGTTCACCATCTTAGCTGTAGAGGGCAGTGTCACTGGCCCTCATATGTGGGATCCGAACCAGCGTCCTGCTGGTCAGAGCCGGTGTCCCAAGCCAGCTCTTAACTAACGTGCCACTCGGCCATCCTGAAAGTTTAAATTTTAATGAGCCGATTTATAGGGTTTTTTTCCTTTTGTTGCCTATGCTTTTGGTATCATATCCAAGAAGTCACTGCCAAATCCATTGTCATGAAAACTTTCCACTATGTTTTCTTCTAAGCATTTTCCAGTTTTAGCTCTTACATTTAGGTTTTTGATCCATTTTTAGTTAACTTTTGTATGTGGTATAATGTAAGGATCTAACTCCATTATTTTATATGTGGATATATAGTTTTTCTCTTCTACCTTTTTAACTTCATGTATTTAACTCTGGCTTATCTGGAAATGATGTTAAAGTTTAATATTGATTAAGAGTTTAAATTGATTTTCTTTTCAAGTTGCTAATCCATTTTCCAAAGCAACGTCCTTCCTTTCCCCAATTATTTTGTAACACTTTTATTGAAATATTGGGTTGTCGGGAAAGTCATGACACATTTTTGCAACAAAAAACACAGAAAAAATATGTAATGATTTTTCTGACAATGCAATATTTCATATACCATACAATTTACACACTTAAAGTGTACAATTCAATGGTTTTTAGTATATTCACAGAGTTGTACAACCATTACCACAATTTTAGAACATTTTCATTATCCCCCAAAGAAACCCTGTATCCTTGAGCGGTTACCGCCACCCCTAATTTCCCCAACACCCCAGTCTCAGGCAACCACTAATCTTTCTGTCTCTGTAGATTTGCCTATTCTGGACATTTCATATAATAAGAATCCTACAATATGTGGTTTTTTGTAACTGGCTTCTTTCACAATGTTTTTTATTTTTTATTTTTTTATTTTATTTTTTAAAAGATTTTATTGGGGAATTGGGGGAGGGGAACAGTGTTGGGGAACTGAGGAAGGGGAACAGACAAGTTGCTGTCTTTTTGTTCTTCAGTCTAGTTGCGGAGGATGTTGCTTCACTGACCCATGTTGGTATCGTCATTGCGCTCTTCCCAGATGAGGCAGATCGGTCACCAGCCTCTGGATGGTCGCTCACCACGGCTATTGGCAGCTCACGCTGGCTGCCGTTCGCTCACGCAGGCTGCCGGCCACTCACTGTAGCCTATGGCAGCCCACTGCAGCAGGGGCTGCAGCCCACACCGTAGCCGGGGCTCGCACAGCCCAGCTCCAGGTGGAGCTGTTGTTAGCTGTAGAGGGCAGTGTCACTGGCCCTCACATGTGGGATCTGAACCGGGGCTGCTGGCATCCCCAAACCAGCTCCTAACCAATGCGCCACTCGGCCGGTCCTTCTTTCACAGTGTTTTTAAAGCTCATCCATACTGTAGCATGTGTCAGTACTTCATTCCTTTTTATGGCCAAATAATACTCCATTGTATAGATACACCACATTTTATTTAGCCATTCATTAGTTAATGGATATTTGGGCTGTTTCCACTTTGCGGTTATTATGAATAATGCTGCTATGAACATTTATGTTTAAGTTTTTATGTGGACCTATGTTTTCAGTTCTTTTGAATATATACTCGGGAGTGGAATTGCTCTGTCAAATGGTAACTCTATGTTTAATCTTTTGAAGAACTGCCCCGCCATTTTCCAAAGAGGCTGTTCCATTTAACATCCCCACTAACAGTGTTATGATTTCTTTTTTACTATAGACCTCCTCCTATTGGGTGTGAAGTCGTAACTCATCATGGTTTTGATTTCCCTGATGGCCAATGATGTTGAGCATCTTTTCTGTGCTTATTGGTCATTTGTATATTTTCTTTTACCCAATTATTTTTTTTATGTCTTCTTTATCATACCTACCTGTTCTATTCCATTTGGCTCTCTATTCTTTCATCAGGCCACACATTTCTTTCTTTATTTTGTATGTTTTAATATTTGATAGGACTGCTCTTTGAACTCCACCCCCCTTCATTTCCTTCACTTTTTCTGGATTGTCTTGGATATTCTCTCTTATTTAATTTATTGGGAAGAACTTTAGAAAGTGACATATTATCATGTTAATGAAATGAAGACAGCTTTGTTTACAACCATTTTTTATATATTGCTTACAGTATTCTGATGCACGTCATATGTATTCTATTTTTTTTTTTTTTAAGAGGGCAGTGTCGCTGGCCCTCATATGTGGGATCCAAACCCGGGCTGCTGGCGTCCCAAGCCAGCTCCCAACCACCATGCCACTCAGCTGGCCCAACTTCATATGTATTCTAAACATCCAGTGGTGATTTGTGCTACAAATGGTGTGCATGTGATTTGTGATTTTAATGAAATAGTGCAGTAGCTTTAACTTTAGAAAAGCAACTGACACACATGAAAGTGTTAACTTGCGTCAGCTTATGCCAGGAGATAATGCTTGATTTACGGTAAGATGTTTCATCTAAATATTTCTCCTATTTGTCCCTTGGTGTGGGTAATTGCTTACTGAACTAGTTTATTTGCATAATTTCAATTTTCCAGCATCTGATTAATCTTGACAATTGGGAGTCTCCATGGAAATAGTGGAGCTAGATGCTACACCTTCAAAAAAAACATAAAAATAATGCTTTCTTATTTGATGCCTGGCAACAGTACTCCTTGTTTTTTATTCACAGAAATTTATTTTTGCTGATTAGTGTGACTTTAGCAAGGAAAGGGAGAGAAGAATATTGTTCTCTCAACATTCAAAATTGATAGGTCAGGGGCCGGCTGAGTGGCATGATGGTTAAGCGCTGGCTTGGGAAGCCAGCCGCCCCGGTTCGGGTCCCACATATGAGGGCCAGTGACACTGCCCTCAAAAAAAAAAAAACACAAAAAAAAAACCTGATAGGTCAGTGTAATCTTATTGTTTTAAGACCCAGGTGAGGTCTTCATAACCCTAAAGAGCATGAAAACCATACACACAAGAGCATAACGTATAATAAGTATAAAGGCAGAGTGAGTACAATCAGAGAGGAAGCTTCATTAAGGATCTTTGATGACAAAGGAGTTTTGATTAAGAGACACACTAGAGGGTCGGCCGAGTGGTGCACTGGTTGGGAGCTGGTTTTGGGACACCAGTGGCCCCGGTTGGGATCCCACATATGAGGGCCAGTGACACTGCCCTCTACGGCTAGCGACGGCTCCACCTGGAGCTGGGCTGCGGGCCCCTGGCGACGGTGTAAGCTGCAGCCCCTGCTGCAGTGGGCTGCCATAGGCTACAGTGAGTGGCCGGCAGCCAGCATGAGTGGCTGGCAGCCAGCCGTGAGCTGCCAATAGCCGCGGTGAGCGACATCCAGAGGCCGGCGGCGGGTCTGCCTCATCTGGGAAGAGCAAAATGACGATGCCAACATGGACCAGTGGGGCAACGTCCTCTGCAACTAGACTGAAGAACAAAGGGACGGCAACTTGTCTGTTCCCCTTCCCTGATTCCCCAGCGCTGTGCCCCTCCCCCAATTCCCCAATAAAAATCTTAAAAAAAATTTTTAAAAAAAGAGACACACTAGATGAAGCTGCTGCAGCTCCCCGGCGGTGTGGATTCACATGGCATTTATAAGGCTCAACAGTAGATCTCAGTCCAAATTTCATTTTATCTTCCATTCTGGTTGGTCTCTGTGGTAGACAGTAGTTTTTGTTCATGATTCTTTCTTGCTTCTCCACCCTTGACATGGATTTACTACGGATGGAGTACACTTCTCCACCTCATTCACTTTGGGCTGGGTCTATAGGATGTGAGTAGATAGAACATATGCCATGTCTGACCAGAGGTTTTATATGAATTTCTGAAATTGGACTTGACCTCCTGCGTTTCTGCCCTTTGCCATGAGAAGAGAATGCCCCAGGTAGCCATTTCCCACCTAGTCTGGCTCCAGGAAGGAGAAACAAGTGGAGCAAGACCAAAATATATGGCCAAAGCAAGCCTGGCCAACCCAAATGCAATGCGCAGACCGGAGAGAGAAAAATAAATGTCTTTTGTTATAAATCACTGACCTGTGGGGATCGTTTGCTATGTAACATTATTGCAGCAAAACCTGACTATTAATAAGATAATCAGTGAGAGAATAATTGTTCCTGTCAATGCTTACCATGAGCAATGATACAGGCTTTGGATTGTGCATTCTGGGTTCCAATTAGCTGGTCCCCATCTTTCCAGTCATCAATCAGATGGAGCAAAGTCTACTTAAGAGACCTACTAGCTTATCTTGAAGATGCTAAGTGTGTTCTTTTTTTTTTTTTTTTTGTCTAAATGTTTTTATTTGAAACAAATAGTTGCACCAAGCAAGAGCTTCCTCTCGCCACTCCAAATTCAAACAGAACAAATAGGGGAAAACGTTGCTTGGCAGGACAGTTCCAACACGGGAACATCCTTTTCACTGTGTTTGGGGTCACTTTATTCATAAGCAGTCATTCTTACACAAAGTATTAACCCCAAAGTACAAAGGTCACACAAAAGGAAGTGGTCTTAATTTCATGTGCGGGGCAGTATGTTCTATAAATGCCAAAAGTGGGAGAAGCACAAACACAACCCACTCTTTAAAAAAAATGAAATAGTTCAAAGTAGAATTTTCCATCCCCGCTTTCTCCCATAATAAAAAGTAGCACTGGGGTCTGACACCCAGATTTGGTTTTTATCCTGGCCATTTAGAAAGTGTTCCCCCACAGGAGCTGCATCATTAGGGTTATGGATAACAGTCCATTCACTTTGAAGAGAGGCCTGTCTACTCCTTCCTCCTCTTCTTGCCTTCATGCTCATGTTCCTTGGGGCGGCTGCTATCTGAGGGTCTTTTAGAGCCACCATGCTGTTTGGCTTCTTCCAAAAATTTGTCCAAACTAAAGGATCTTCCTCAAACTGAACTGGTCCTTCACGACCTCTTTGCCTACGATCTGAACCAGAAAACTCTTTATTGGGAACAAATCTGTTGGTTTTTATTCTGGCTTCTAGGTCATCACCATACATGTCCTTGTCCAGATTTTTACTGGGCCTGTAAATATTCTGGGTCATATCTTTACCACCTCTCCAGGCTTGATCATATACATTGTAAATTTCATCTTCTCCACCTGCAAAACCACTGTCCATACCCTTGGATTGGTTGAAGAGCCTCTGGTCATACTGAACTTCATTGGAAGTCCGAGGATTGGGCACACCAAGAGCAATGACCTCGCTGATATCTCGATTTTCATTTCTCTGTAGTTTCGACCTCTTATCAGGAGCTGCCTTGGAAAGGTTCCGGTAGTGCTGTCTCTCTTTCCACCTGTCATGCCGGATTTTGTCCCTCTCACGTGCCTCCCCATCCTCTTTTTCCACATGGGTTTTGATCCCAGCTCTTCTCTCCCTGGCTTTCTGGGCCATCTCTCTCAGTTTCTCTTCATGTTTCTCCTTTTCTTTCTGCGCCATCTTTCTCTCTACTTGAGCACGCATTTCCACAGCTTCACAAGCCTTCCAATCAGCAACGTAGAGGGCTTCAGCCAGTTTGGCAAAATTTTCATTGATGTGAACAGCCCTCTTCCATCAGCAGCCAGGCGTTTGTCTAATGGAAATGTATAACCCTTTGCATTTTTCCAGTTTGAAATACAAGGAGGAATCTTCCACACTTGTTGTTCCTTCACAGTCATCTTTCGGCTAGGAGAATGCGTGACAGGTGCAGGAGGAGAAGGTGGTCCTCGGGGTATTTTCTTATTGATCTTGAACGTTGGAGGCTCCATTGGATCTTTCTGCATTTCCACCATCCGAATAACCCTCTGTTTTGCTCCTGAGTTGAATGCCACTCCTTGTTGAGATGGTGTGTATCGGATATACTGAGCAGGAGACAGTTTATCAGCTGCTCGAACTGGCATGGCTGCAGCAACCTTCTGTGATACAGATTTTTCTAAGGCTATCCTCATTTTTTCTGTTATCTCTTTTTTTTTTTTTTTTTTTGAGAGCAGTGTCACTGGCCCTCATATGTGGGATTGAACCAGGGCCGCTGGCTTCCCAAGCCAGGGCTTAATAACCACCGCGCCACTCGGCCGGCCCTCTGTTATCTGTTTAACAGCTTCTTCATCAGGTCTTCGCAGGTCTGGGTCATCTGCATTCATGACTTCCTTGGGAACCAGGTCAGTGTACTTGCTGTAAATGACCTTGTCTTTTGACTGTCCTTGTCGAGCAATTGCATTATATTTGATTTTTCCTTAAGCATCCACCTGAATGGCCAGGGCATTTGACATTTTCTTCTTTCGTCCCATATCCAGTGGATACTGAGCCACACAGATCTCTGGAAAAGCACCTCCATCTCCAAAATCCTCTAATAACCGAGGTATCCAGCCTTTCTGGTACCCATATGGGGGAGGCTCTCTCCGGGAGGAGGCCAGGGAGGTCTGTCGTGATCTCTGGGATCTTGCCTTTTCTTCAGCCTCAAGCTGGTCCTGAGATAGCTGTGTAGGTGCAGGTAAAAAGCTGGTGAGCACCATCTTCTTCCGCTTGTTTCTAAGTGTATTCTTGAAGGTGAGATTTTTTTTTTAAATTGGGGAATTGGGGGAGGGGAACAGCGTTGGGGAATCAGGGAAGGAGAACAGACAAGTTGCTGTCTTTTTGTTCTTCAGTCTAGTTGCGGAGGACATTGCTTCACTGGCCCACGTTGGTATCGTCATTGTGTTCTTCCCGGATGAGGCAGATCAGTCGCCAGCCTCTGGATGGTCGCTCAACGCGGCTATTGGCAGCTCACGCTGGCTGCCGGCCACTCACTGTAGCCTGTGGCAGCCCACTGCAGCAGGGGCTGCAGCCCACACCATCGCCAGGGCTCGCACAGCCCAGCTCCAGATGGAGCTGTTGTTAGCTGTAGAGGGCAGTGTCACTGGCCCTCATATGTGGGATCCGAACTGGGGCCGCTGGCATTCCCAAGCCAGCTCTTAACCATTGCGCCACTAGGCCAGCCCGAGATTTTGTTTGTTTGTTTTTCAGTCTGTATTTTATAATCTAGGGACAGATATTCTAGGAATACTTATTACTGGAGAAATCAGTTTACAGAACAGCTTGTAAGTTCTCAGGAAAATTTCAGATGTGCACACTGGCAGGCCCAGAATTTCTGTATAGGTAGGCTGAATAACAATCTGGAAGAGAGCTGGGGTGAGCAAAAAGGCTTAACATTGCATTTGCATAAGCACTTTAATATAATTGAGCAAACTCCCAATTGACCATTGGGAGTTTGCTCAATTATATTAAAGAACTGGTTGGAGGAAAGTTAATGAAGATTATATGGGAACCCTAAAGCTCCAGACTCCTAGATATTCCCTGGCTCATACTAATGTGTCTAAGGCCTATATTAGTATATCTATAAATAAGCAGAGAGGGCTGGAAGGGTAGACTCCAAAATGTTAAAGGAAATTGTAAATTAAAGTAGAATTCTGAAGAATCTTTACCCTCTTCTTTGTATTTTCCATGTTGTTTGAATCTTTTGCACTGAACCTATATAATTTCTCCAGTTCCCCCAAAAGAAGGTATTTTCCACCAGGAAAAGACTCCTACTGATCTCTCCGTTTTCCCACTTCTCATTTTAGTCATCTACATGGTACTCCTCATATCCCCAAATTTCCATTCTCCCACTATGTCTTGTACTTGCTTTTTCTCTTCAGTCCTTCTCTGACAACAACAAATGTAAAAGAAGCAACAAGAGATGTATTCTAAGGAGCCCTGGCCTGAGTGTTAAGATTCTAGCTCCAGCCCTCAGCTTCTCCGTAGGACCTCAGCCTCCACATCTGAAAAGGATTGGACTAATGAGAGATTACAAGCTCAAATGCCCAGAGGTGCCAGGAACAAATGAGAGAAGCAGGTTGTCTTGGGGGTGGGGAGTAGGGACTGTGTTGGACTGGAGGACACCAACCAGTCCAGTCTAAAGGTGCAGGTACTGCAGGCCTGGGCTTGCCAGATATTCTGATTTATCCACAAGTTGAAAGACAGGTTTTTATATGAATTCTCCTGATTTTTGAATGTTGATAAATACATTTTAAAACATTTTGTGAATTCCTTGCAGGCCAAATTAATCTCACCTATGAAGCCATCTGACTGCTGGCGAGCTGAGGCTGGGTGGGATGCTGTTTAAGGTCCCACTCAGGCGCCCCCTAGTGAGGGGGACTGTCATAGCTCCCCCATAGTTGAAAAAGGGCTGTTTCTTAAAATTTAACAGATCAATTGAGGTCATTTATTGGAATGCCAAAAAATTTATCTTACTAAATAGCTTCTTGGGTGTAATTAAAATACACCAAAACGTGATTTACTCACAGCTAACTGGGAATACAGGATTACAAAAAGTAAAGAATTTTTATTCTTGACCCACATTCCAAGCACTGTTCTATTTTAAAGTATTATTTCACTTAATCCTCATTGTGATCCTATGAATTAAGTAGTATTACTACCCCGATTTTATTAGATAGGGGAGTTGAAGCCCAGAGAGATCGTGTAACCTGTACAAAAATCACACAGCTCATTAGCGATGGAGCTGGGATTCCAAAGCAGGCAGCCTGAATCAAGAAGACATGCTCCTAAAATAATTACTCTAAATTGAAATTAGGCTCTTCCCCTAAACCCTCAGCAGGATGCAGAATGGGTCCCAATTTAGAAGCAAGAATTCATGGTTAGATTTTTATAGGATTTTGCTTTAAAAAATAAAATCTGGCTTTCTGAACAGGATTAAAACTTGAAATAAATGAGACTTTCTAGATTCTGACATCTATCCCTAGAATATCAAGGATATCTAAAATTTATGGTTTCCCCTCAGTATTTCATCTTTATTGTAATATAAGTTCCTACAGGGCCTATAGGGATGGGGAAGGATAGAGCTCAGGTGGATGTGCTCTTATTTTTCCCATCTTAAAAAAGCCTCTTGAGCCCAGCCGAGTGGCGCGGCGGTTAAGCGCTGGCTTGGGAAGCCAGCGGCCCCGGTTCGGTCCCACATGTGAGGGCCAGTAACACTGCCCTCAAAAAAAACAAAAACAAAACAAAACAAAACAAAAGCCTCTTGAGGGCTGGCCAAGTGGCTCAGTTGGTTAAGAGCTCGCTCCAGAGTGCGAGCTGAGCTCTGAGCAACGACGGTTCGATGCCCAGCCCGAGCTGAGTTGCCGTTGAGCGGCCAACAGGTGGCAGGATGGCTCAGCTTAAAAAATAAAAAATAAAAGTATAAAAAAGCCTCTTGAGGACTCTTCCCTTTTGACTGTGATCCCAATTCACTGCCCCCCTTTACAGCAGGGCATGGTATCAGTTCCTCTCCTCTCAATCTCTCTTAAACCCACTTTAGCTAGGTTTTGTTCCCACCACTCTTCAGAAACTGCCACTGTCAAGGTCACCCATGCCCTTCACGTTGTCAGTTCCAATGGTCAATTCAAAGTCTTTACATTTCTTGACCTGTTGACAGCGTTAGATCCACTTGATTATTCCTACCTCCTGGAAACACTTGTTTCACTTGGCTTCCAGGATTCCACACTGCCCGGATTTTCTTCCTACCTTCCCACCCCACCCCTCTCCTGGTCCTTTGTTGGTTCTTCCTCATCTCCCAACCTTGTGGTATTAGAGGGCTTCAGGGCTTAGATCTTGGCCCTTTACTCTTTTTAACACTCACTCTCATGGGAAGCCCATCCAACCTCATGGCTTTCAATACCACTGTATGCTGATGACTCGCTGAAGTATCTCTAGGTCAGACCTCTTCCCTGAACCCTAGACCTGTGTACCCAACTGCCCACTGGACATCTCCATTTGAGGCCAACAGGGCATCTCAGTGTCATCAAGTTAAAACTGAGCTCTGATCTTCTCTCCCAAACCTACTCAACCCTCGTTCTTTCACATCTTGGTTCTTGGTTTGGCATCTTTCTGTTGTCATTCTCTCATACTGCCTCCACCCCATCCAGCCTGTCAGCAAATCCTGTTGGCTCTACATTCAGAAGATATTTAAGTGCAACCATTTGTTACCACTTGTACTACTCTCATCCTGATCTAAACCCTCATAATCTCTCGCATGGATTATTTAATTAGCCTCCTTTCTGGTCTCACTACTTTCATTTTTGCCTCTTTAAATGTATTCTCAAGGCTGATCACGTTAAAGTCACGCTTCTGCTGAAATCCCTCCAATGACTCCCCATTTCTCTGAGTGAAAGCTCAAGTCCTTATGGCGCCTAAGAGGCTCTCTGTAATCTGAACATATTTTTTAACCTAACTCATCTCCTACTACTCTCCCTTGCATACACTCCCTCCATTCATCTTTGCTATTCTAAAACATGCTAGTATCTTAGAGCCTTTACAATATCTATACCCCCTACTTGAAATAATTTCCCTCCAGATACCAATACGGTTCACTCCCTTTTCTTCTTTTTTTTTTTTTTAGAGCTGGCTTTCCAAACCAACTCTTTTTTTTTTTTTTTAAGATTTTATTGGGGAATTGGTGGAGGGGAACAGCATTGGGGAATCGGGGAAGGGGAACAGACAAGCTGCTGTCTTCTTGTTCTTCAGTTTAGTTGCGGAGGATGTTGCTTCACTGTTGGTATCGTCATTGAGCTCTTCCCGGATGAGGCAGATCAGTCGCCGGCCTCTGGATGTCGCTCATCACGGCTGTTGGCAGCTCACACTTGGCTGCCAGCCGCTCACGCTGGCTGCGGGCCACTCACTGTAGCCTATGGCAGCCCACTGCAGCATGGGCTGCAGCCCACACCATCACCGGGGCTCGCACAGCCCAGCTCCAGGTGGAGCTGTTGTTAGCTGTAGAGGGCAGTGTCACTGGCCCTCATGTGGGATCCGAACCGGGGCCGCTGGCATCCCAAAACCAGCGCTTAACCAATGCGCCACTCGGCCGGCCCCCTTTTCTTCTTTAAGTTTTCACTCAATAGTCATCTTCTCAAGAAGGCCTAACCTGCCTACCCCATTAAAATTGCGGTCCCTCTCTCACCTGAATACTTTGATCTTGCTCTACTTTTTTTCCCATGGTAGCTTATCACCTCTACCATACCACAGAATTAGTATATTTATTATGTTTATTGTTTATTGTCTGTATCCTCCCAGATAGAATGCAAGCTCTAGGAGGACCGGGATTTTTGTCTATTCTGTTCTCTGATGTATCCCTGCCATCTAGAACAGTGCCTTCAAAGTCTGAAGGACCTACATTAAGATTTCAGATGTTATCTATAGAGCGTGCCCAAAAAATGTATACACATTTTAAGAAAGAAAAAAACTGGGGCCAGCCGAGTGGCACATTGGTTAAGAGCTGGTTTGGGATGCCAGCGGCCCCCATTCGGATCCCACATATGAGGGCCAGTGACACTGCCCTCTACAGCTAACAACAGTTCCACCTGGAGCTGGGCTGTGAGCCCCGGCGACAGTGTAGGCTGCAGCCCCTGCTGCAGTGGGCTGCCATAGGCTACAGTGAGTGGCCGGCAGCCAGTGTGAGTGGCTGGCAGCCAGCGTAAGCTGCCAATAGCCACAGTGAGTGACCATCCAAATGCCGGCAACCGATCTGCCTCATCCGGGAAGAGCACAATGATGATACCAACATGGGCCAGTGAAGCGATGTCCTCCACAACTAGACTGAATAACAAAAGGACAGCAACTTATCTGTTCCCCTTCCCGATTCCCCAACACTGTTCCCCTCCCCCAATTCCCCAATAAAAATATCTAAAAAAAAAAAAGAAAGGAAAAAACTGTGTTGAAGTTGTAATACTCAATATACACTGATAACAAAAGATGAATACAAGTCATGTGTATATATTTTTTTGGGCACTCCTGATATAGTGATTTACACAATTATATTGTCTGGGATTATTCTGTGTTAAAATTATTCATTAAATGTAAAAACATAAACTGTATTATAAAACATACTTCGCAATATTTGTCACCTTATTTGGGTATATCTTTATATCTATATCCTCAAAAAATTATAGCCTGGGCCTTTCTTGATCTCTGACTCTAAGAATTCCAGTGAAAAATAATTATTTTGTTGTAAGCCAAGTTTATGCCCATTATAGTACTGATCATTTCTTAGACCTCAGGATAGTTTTCTGAAGTTACTTATTATGCTTTGACCATTCAAATTGTGTACCATGTGTCTGAATTTCCTGTTCAAAAAATAAACAATAAGGGCCAGCCGAGTGGCTCAGTTGGTTAAGAGTTCACTCAAGAGTGCGAACTGAGCTCTGAGCAACAGCAGTTCGATGCCCAGCCCAAGCTGAGCTGCCGCTAAGCTGCCAACAGGTGGCAGGATGACTCAGCTATAAATAAATAAATAGATAGATAAATAAATAAATAAACAAACAAACAATAATTTAAAAGTTGTACTTGCCCCTTTGAATTCATAGTAACCTTCCAAGTCAACTAAGTAAGCATTGTTGATACCAATACATTTTCGTCACTTGATTCCTGGTAGACTTATGAACAATGCTGATGGCTTCTTTGGAAACATGGTGTTAGTGTAAAAATTAAATAAGAAAAAGCCTCAGGCCAGCCGAGTGGCGCATTTGTTTAGAGCTGGTTTTGGGATGCCAGCGGCCCCGGGTTCGGATCCCACGTATGAGGGCCAGTGACACTGCCTTTTACAGCTAACAACAGCTCCACCTGGAGCTGGGCTGTGAGCCCCGGCAACGGTGTAGGCTGCAGCCCCTGCTGCAGTGGGCTGCCATAGGCTACAGTGAGTGGCCGGCAGCCAGCATTAGCGGCTGGCAGCCAGTGTGTGCTGCCAATAGCAGTGGTGGGCGACCGTCCAGAGGCTGATCTGCCTCATCCTAGAAGAGTGCAATGACGATACCAACATGGGCCAGTGAAGTAATGTCCTCCGTAACTAGACTGAAGAACAAAAAGAGAGCAACTTGTCTGTTCCCCTTCCCCGATTCCCCAACGCTGTTCCCCTCCCCCAATTCCCCAATAAAAATCTTTAATAAATAAAAAAATAAAGAGAACTATTAAAAAAAGAAAGAAAGGAAAAAAAGAAAAAGAAAAAGCTTCAATTCATGACCATGACTTAAAAAAAAAATCTATTACCCAAAGCATAACATGCATAGGAGGGAATATAAGTGTACAGTTCAATGAATTTTCAGAAACTAAACTAACAAGTAACCAGCACCCAGATCAAGGAACAAGATTTCTAGCACCCCCAAAAGCCTCTTATACTCCCTTCCAGTCACTAATCCCCCAGAGTATAACCACTCTCCTGACTTCTAACTGAATAGTTTTGCCTATAATAAATAAAATAGTTTTATCTTTTATTTAAGTAGAATCATGTACTATATACTGTTTTGTTTTTTATTTCTTTTGCTCAGCATTATGTTTGTGAGATTCTTAGATTCTGTTGTCATTGTAGGTTGTTAATTTTCATTGCTTTATGGTATCCCACTGGATGAATATATCATGATTTATTTATCTATTTGACTGTTGGTGAGTAGTTCAATAGTTTTCAGTTCTCCAGTATTACAGATAATGATTTTATTAATCTATCTTGTAGCTCATGTATATTATGGATTGAATTAGGTCCTCTAAAAAGATATCTGAAGCACCAACCCTTGGTACCTGTGAATGTGATCCTATGTGGAAATAATGTTTTTGCAGATGTAATCTGCAAAGATGAGGTCACACTTGATTAGGGTGGACTTTAATCCATATGGCTGGTGTCCTTATGAGGAGAAGAGAGACACAGAGACAGCGCACACAGGGAGAAGATGGCCGTGTGAAGACAAAGGCAGAGATTGGAGCTATGCATCTACCAGCCAAGAAAAGCTATGGATTGCTGGCCATTACTAGAAGCCAGGAGAAAGCCATGGAACAGATTCTGCCTCCACTTTGATTTTGGACTTCTAGCCTCCAGAACTGTGAGAAAAGAAAATTCTGTTCTTCTGTTCTACCACTTAGTTTGTGGTACTGTTTTACAAAACCCTTAGGAAACTAATACAAGGTCTTTTGGAGAATTTACGCTGAACAGTTGCCAGTGAGGGATTTTACACTTACACCAGTACTGTATGAGAGTTCTAGTTGCTCCACATCTTCATCAGCACTTGATATTTTCCATCTTTTTTATTGTAGCCCTTCTAATGAACGTGTACTAGTATCACAATGTGGTTTTAATTCCCCTAATAGCTAATGATATAGCATCTTTTCAAATGTGTTTATTTGCCAACCATATATCTTTTTTCATGAAATGTCTGTTCAAATCTTTTGCCCTGTTTTTATTGGATAGGTTGTTTCTTATTATGGAGTTTTGAGAGTTCTTTATATATTCTGGATACAAAAATTTATCAGTTAAGTGTTTTGCCAATATTTTCTCCCCAGGCTATTACTTGTTTTCTTTCTCTTAACAGTAGCTTTCAAAGAGAAAAAGATTTTAATTTTGTTGAATTCTAATTTACCAGTTTTTTGCTATGGATCATGTTTTTGGTTTCATACCTAAGAAGTCTTTGCCTAACCCAAGGTCAAAAGATTTTTCTCCTGTGTCTTTCCTGTGAGCTCTTTAACTGTCAATTTCTCAAATCTTTTCCAATGATCTCAGAATGAAATCACATTTTCAACTGCATGATATTCTTCTGCTTCAGGTTGAAAGAAAACAAAAGAATCCAACCAAACATATCACAAATTCAATTACTTGGGATGAGTAAGAACATAATATGTTGACTTAACTAGAATTATCATTATAATTTGAATCTCAGCAGGATATGAAATTAGATCTTCTAGATAGAAGTTAAATTAGGACATTATGGTTGTAATAGTCATCTCAATTGCAAATGACAAAAACCCAAGCAAAAGTAAAGGTGGGGGTAGATTTCTGGCTTTAGAAACATCTGGAGCTTAAACAACAGTGTTTCTCCTTCTCTCCACCACTCAGTTCTCCTTCTGGCTTACATATAGTCTCAAGAGGGCTCTGCCAACTCATGACAAACATGGCACTTTCTGGTACCGCAAGGCAATGGGGAAAAAGTAATTGTTTAGTAAAATATCTTGGGTAAACTGGCTCCCATTTTGGAGGAAAATAAAAGTGGATCACTACCTAATACCACATACAAAGATGAGCTTCTGATGGATTAAAGACTTAACTGTGAAAATAAACATATAAACTTAAAATGAGAAAATACGGGAGACTGTCTATGTTGAGAAGGACTTCAAAGAAACTCAAAAGCACAAAACTGTAGGAAAAAAAAAAGAATGCTATGGAAAAAGTTAGCAGACAACTAAAACAGGAGAAGGTAACTGTTACGTTTAAAATCGATAGGTAATTATAATAGATATGTATGATATGGGGGGAAGGAGTGGGGTGGTGAATTGAGGGAAGGGAGTTGTCATTTTGAGGGTAAAAAGTATAACTATTGTACTGCGTTGTACACCTGAAACTAATTTTTTTTAAAAAAGTGTTTAGGGCCGGCCGAGTGGTGCATTGGTTAAGCGCTGGTTTTGGGATGCCAGCGGCCCCGGTTCGGATCCCACATGAGGGCCAGTGACACTGCCCTCTACAGCTAACAACAGCTCCACCTGGAGCTGGGCTGTGCGAGCCCCGGTGATGGTGTGGGCTGCAGCCCCTGCTGCAGTGGGCTGCCATAGGCTACAGTGAGTGGCCCGCAGCCAGCGTGAGCGGCTGGAAGCCAAGCGTGAGCTGCCAATAGCCGCGGTGAGCGACATCCAGAGGCCAGCGACTGATCTGCCTCACCCGGGAAGAGTGCAATGACGATACCAACAGTGAAGCAACATCCTCCGCAACTAAACTGAAGAACAAGAAGACAGCAACTTGTCTGTTCCCCTTCCCCAATTCCCCAACACTGTTCCCCTCCGCCAATTCCCAGTAAAATCTTTAAATAAAAAAAAGTGTTTATTTCACAATAAAAGAATTTTTTAAAATATCAATAGGTGACTAATATCTAAAACGTACAAGAAGGGCTGGCCGAGTGGCGCGGTGGTTGAGCGCTGGCCTTGGAAGCCAGCAGCCCCGGTTCGGTCCCACATATGTGGGCCAGTGACACTGCCCTCAAAAAAAATAAAAATAAAAAAAATAAGACGTACAAGAGATTCTTGCAAATGAACAAGAAAAAGAGGAACCCCAACTGGAAAATGAGCAATTTGTTTTATTTATTTATTTATTTATTTATTTATTTATTTTTTTTTTTTTTGAGGCCAGTGTCACTGGCCCTCATATGTGGGAGCCAAACTAGGGCCGCTGGCTTTCCAAGCCAGCGCTTAACCACTGCGCCACTTGGCCAGCCCAAAACTGAGCAATTTGTAAGAGACAACACCAAACAGGCTAACAGGCAAATGATGGGATGTTCAAACTCATTAGTAATTAGAGAAATACAGAATAAAACAGCATTGAGATTTCACTCTACACTTTTTAGACTGGCATAAAATTAGAAAGACGGCTAATGCCAAGTATTGGCTGGGTCTGGGGATATAGGATCTGGCAGGCCCTGCTGCCAGGAGTGGTGCAGACACCCTGGGGAGGAATTGGTCATTCCTTAGTGACATTATGAATATACATACCCTAGGCCACAGCATATATCCCTGTTGAACTATCCCAAAGGCATTTTCATACTGGCCCATGTGGGAGCGAGCGTAAGAGTGTTTATGATAGTCTGTGTTGACGGATAATTGGACACAGTCTGAGTGTTCACACTGTGTGAGCGGATAGGCAAAATATGGTTGTGCAGCCTGCAGCTGCCCCAGGGGAAGAAAGCAGGAGAGACATAGGGCAGCTAAGGCAAGGTAGTGTTGGGTTCCTCTTGCTCACAGCAGCTTTTTGCAGCAACTACTGGAAGAAAAAAAAAATGGGTCAAGAGAAGGAAAAGTTGAGCAGCCACTGCTTAGAGGTGACAGATTTAGTAACTTCAGGTGAGCTTGTTTTCATCTGTGAGAATGTACTCTGAGCTGTGGATTTTTAAAAGAAGCACCAGGAGCCACCCCTCACCCCCCCCCACCCCGCACTTACAAGCCTTCACAGAGAGAGCAATGCTATATTGTATCTTTGCTCCAGTTTAGACCAGCTCCATAAAGCAGGCAGTGATTCCCAGATACCAAACCCCCTGCAGCGAGTTCCTGTCCCCATAAACCGAAACACAAGTGCCTGAGGACCATCTATGATGATCTAACTCTTTAGTGATGTTGGGTTCTAACCTCCTTGTATTTCTGGATATATTCAAAGGCAGCCTGTTGATGAAAAGCATAAACTTCCCTGAGTTTGAATCGGCTCCACCCCTTACCAGCTGGGACCTCTCTGCACCTGAGATGTCTCATTTATGAAACAGAGATCATAATCCAACCTACATCACAGGCTTTTGGTGAAGAGCCATGAGTTCATGATGTGAAGTATTTAAACAGTGCCTGGCACTAAGCATAAGGGCTATAAAAATGTATTGGGTTGTCGAAAAAGTCATGACGTATTTTTTTCTATGTTTTTCATTGCAAAAATGGGTCATGACTTTTCTGACAACCCAATAGATATTGGCCATTATTATCAAGGCCACTGGGATTTCTCCCTCTTGGTCTAGATTAACCCATATTTATTCTATATCTACCACAACCCCCTACCAAGTGCTTCACATGAATTATCTCATTTAATCTGCTAAACAATTAGTTGGATATTATTATTATTACCACCCCTCTTCCCAGTTTTCAGATGAGGAAACAGGCTTAGAAAGCTGAAGTTAAGCTCATAAATAGCCAGAGAGTGGTGTTGCAAGCCCATCGGTGGAGCCCCAATCGTTTGCTCCTGTAGCATTTTATTTCCAGAATGTCTCCTGAGCATCTGATTTCACCGTAAGTCTGCACCCACCATCACCAGGACTACAATAAAAGGAAATCAAATGATGGGCATAATAAAGCTGTTGAAAACACTATTTTATCTTTCCAAAGCTGTACTTGTTCCAATCTGTGCCTGAGTGGGAAAAAAGAAATAATGTTAACCTCCCCATTAGTCTATCCTCCCCAACCAGACTGATTCAGCCCCGTAAACAATAGATATAATTATACTGAACAATTGTGTGTTTACATCCATGTCTAGACACAGAGCCTACATTTTGAAAACAAAAGAGAATTTACCCTGCTATCTTTTTAATTCTTTTTGTCAAACTTTCTCTCAGCATGAATGCCTCTCTTGTGATCGGATGTATATTCAGAGTATCAGGACTTTTTTTTAAATCCTTTTTGCGAAGGAATCGGTATTAATTTAGGAGGAAGACAATAATATACTTAAACAGTCTGTAGTCTAATTAGAAACAAGTCATTTTAAACCACAGAGGATTTAGAAAATCATGAAAGGACACTAAAACCAGTGAGTGAAAGTTTGATGAGGAATATGTTATTTATCTAGTACCAAAGTATCTCCCCACAAATTACATATTAATTGTAAAGGGGAAAACAGTAGCTTGACAGTGGCAAGAGCTGACCACTTTGTCAAGTGATCCAAGTTAACATCACCAATATTGGGACACACTGACATCAGGAGAACTGACAGTAGGTGCCTCCTGAAATGATGCATTAAGAAATATACAACATCGGGCCAGCCGAGTGGCGCAGTGGTTAAGCGTTGGCTTGGGAAGCCAACGGCCCCGGTTCGGGTCCCACATATGTGAGCCAGTGACACTGCCCTCAAAAAAAAAAAAAAAGTAAGATACAACATCATTTCTGCCCCCAAATGCTTAATCTGAATCTAATCATGAAGAAACTTCAAATAACTCAAACTGAGGAACATTTTGCAGAATAACTGACCTGTGTTCTCCAGAGGAGTCAATGTCATGAAACACCAAGACAAACTGAAGAGCTGTTTCCAGATTAAAGACGCACAAAGTGCAATTAAATAGGGTTTAATATGTTCCCAGAGCTGTGCAACCATCACCATTATCTGACTCCAGGATATTTCCATCACCCCAAAAAGAAACCCTTATACCCACTAGTAGTCACTCCCCATTCCCCTTCTTCCCAGCCCCTGGGCAATCACTGATCTACTTTCTGTGTCTGCGGATTTGCCTATTCTGGACATTTCATATGAACAGAATCATACAATATGGTCTTTTCTGACTGACTTCTTTCACTTAGCCTGCTTTCAAGGCTTATCCATGTTGTCATGAGTAGCAGTACTTTCTTCTTTTTTATGGCTGAATAGCATCGCACTGTATGGATAGACTATATTTTGTTTATCCATTCATCAGTTGAAGCGCATTTAGGTTGCTTCCATTTGGAGGCTATTATCAATAATGCTGCTGTGCACATTGATGTATAAGGATTTGGGGGAACCTATGTTTTCAATTCTCTTGGGTATATACCGGGCGTGCCAAAAAAGTATATACACATGACTTGTATTTATCTTCTGTTATCAGTATATATTGTGTATTACAATTTTAATGCAGTTTTTTTTCCCTTTCTTAAAATGTGTATATATTTTTTGGCATCCTCTGTGTCTAGGAGTGGAACTGCTGGGTCATATGGTAAACTCTATGTTTAAGTTTTTGAGGAGCTGCAAACTGCTTTTGAAAGTGGCTACACCACTTTACATTTCCACCAACAATGTATGTTTTCACTTCTCCAGATCCTCACTAACATTTGCTATTATCCATCTTTTTTTATTATAGCCACCCTAGTGGGTGTGAAGTGGTATCTCATTATGGTTTAGATTTGTATTTCTCTAATGACTAATGGTGTTATCTTTTCGTGTGCTTATTAACCATTTGGATGTCTTTGGAAATTTTTCTCTTCAGTTCCTTTGTCCATTTTTAATTTGGGTTGTCTTTTGTTGCTGAGTTGTAGGAGTTCTTTAGGGCCGGGTGAGTGGCTCAGTTGGTTAAGAGCTCGCTTAAGAGTGTGAGCTGAGGGGCTGGCTGAGTGGCGCAGTGGTTAAGCACTGGCTTGGGAAGCCAGCGGCCCCAGTTCGGGTCCCACATATAAGGGCCACTGACACTGCCCTCAAAAAAAGAAAAGTGTGAGCTGAGCTCTGAGCAACAGCAGTTCAATGCCCAGCCCAAGCTGAGCTGCCGCTAAGCTGCCAACAGGTGGAAAGATGGCTCAGCTAAAAAAATAAATAAATAAATAAATAAAATAAAATAAAAAATAGATTGTTCTTTATATTATATATTCTGGATACTAGATCTTTACCAGATATATGATTGAGAATATTTTCTCCCATTTTGTGAGTGGTCTTTTCATGTTCTTGATAGTGTCTTTGGATGCACAAAACTTAGTTTTGATCAAGTCCAATTTATCTGGTTTTTGTCTTTGGTTGCTATGCTTTAAGTGTCACATCTAAGAAATCATTGTCCAATCCAAGGTCACAAAGATGTATGCCTACGTTTTCTTCTAAGTTTGATAGTTAGTTTAAGCTTCTTTGGATTTTGAATACAAAATTATATCACATTTGAGTGTGTCGTTCCAACCCACTTGTGATAAAAAAACCAGTGTTGAGTGGGATTCCAGAACAATAAAATACTATATAGCATAATATTGTAATAACTATGTATGGTGTCAGATGGGTACTAGACTTATCAAGGTGATCACTTCATAAGTTATATAAATGTCTAATCACCATGTTGTACACCTAAAACTAACCTAATATGATATGTCAATGGTAACTGAAAACAATTTTTTTCAAAAAAAATAAATACTATGCAGCAAATCCAGGCTGTGGTACATGTCACCCTGCCAGTTGGGCCTTTTGACACAGCATAGCATTTGAGTTTTCTTTGGTAAATAAAACTACCAGCCAAAGATTCTGATGAGCCCCCATAAGAAATCATAGCATAGATAGATATGGCTTGGGAGCAAAGCCGTGCCCCCCACTGCTACTAACTGTTCTCCTTTCAAGAAAGTTTCTGACTTGCTACTAAGCCCTGATAGAGACTGAATGCTTGACAATGGGAAGCCAAGTAACTCTGCGAACTGGGTGCTTTCTCATCTGTCAACCCGTAAGGTCAGGCATGTGCAGCAGCAATCCATCATCAAATGGTAGTGGTACGTACGAGATCAGGTTGGAGCAGGTCTAGAAGGCATGAGCAAGGCGTATGAGCAGGTGGCTCAGACTTGTTTAGCACCTGCTCCTCCTTTGACCCCCCACCTACATTGCTGTCTGTCCATCAGCCCACACCCATGGCTCATGGAGAGTTTCTTATGACCAGCTTTGAAGGAAGAAGTTCATACCTGGTTTACAGAGAGGTCTGCACCATCTGTTGACTAATGGCTGGACAGTGGAAATATAGTATATTTCCATTATTATAGTATGTTTCCGTTATTTCAGAAAGTTCTATTGGACAGGCCTGCTAGAGTTTGCTGATTGCATTCTTCATGGTATATTTAGCACATTCCTCTGCCCGCTCTATACCCTGTAGTTGGATCTAGAGGTTCAATCTGCTTAGGGTTTGTCTTTTTGGCAAGGCTACCTTAAGGGTCATATGTATTCTCCAATTAGTAATCACATAATGACTGGTTATCTCTCTTATCATCAGCTGCTGCTGATCAATGAATACTCTAGCAAAAATATGAAAAGGCATGTGCATAAAACTAGTCATTGTGGCACAAAGGATTAGAAACCACACAATGTCTATGAGAGAACACATGAGACATCCACACAATGGAGAAGTATGCCACTATAAAAAGGAATAAGGAAGATTTCTATAAGGGCTATGAAATGACATCTTATCTTACATATTGTCACACACACAAAAAGAAAGATGGAGAAAAGTGTGTAGAGCATGCAATATTATATCTATGTGGAAGAACGGTCTCAAATATACATGTACAAATATACATATGTGTGACATAATTTAAAAAATAAACGTGGTCTCTGCTGTCAGTTCCTGACACAGAGCTCCTAAAACCCTTGTTTTCTTGAGTGATGGGAAAGTCTTTTGTTCTAAGGAAGCAACTCTTGGAAGGCTCCTGGATGGCTTCAGGATGGGGCTGTTCACCAGAAAGAATTAGCTATGATTTGGAACTTCCAGTTCTACCAACTCCCATCCTTTTTTATTGGAGGGGAGAGGGGCTGGAGATTGAGTTAATAGTCAATTATGCCTACAGGATGAAGCCTCCATAAAAATCCCTTTAGATTTGGGTTTGGAGAGCTTCCGTGTTGGTGAATGAATGAATCCACCTGCCACAAGGGTGGTGCATCCCAGGCTCCGTGGAGACAGGAGTTCCATACTCAGGACCCTTCCAGATCTCACCCTGTGTATATCTTCATTTGGCTGTTCACCTGCATCCTTTATAATATACTGTATAATAAACCGGTAGCATAGTAACATGTTTCCCTGAGCTTTGTGAACCATTCCAGTAAGTGATCAAACCTGTAGATGGAAGGGCGGGATGTGGAAACTCCTGACTTCGTAGCCACGTTGGACAGAGTGGATAACCTGAGAACCTGTGACTTATGACTGATATCTGAAGTGTCCAATTCTGAGTAGTTAGTGTCAGAGCTAAATTAAATTATAGGATACCCACTTGGTGTCTGGAGAGTTGGAAAATTTGTTGGTGTGGGGAAAAATTACTCACACATTTGGTGTCAGAAGTATTGTGAGTGGAGAAACAATATGTTGTCAGCATGTAGTTTGCTGACACGAGGCTCCCTGCTTTCTCACTCCTGGAACTACTAAGAAAGAGCACCTCTCTGCTGGGGATGCCTATGAAAACTTAAAATTTAACGGTGTTGTCCATTTTGCTACTATGGGGGAAGAGACTGCCTGGGAATGAAGCCAGTAGGAAGAAGACAGAGGTAAAGGATGAAAAGAGATCTTCGCCTGTATTTTTTGAGCAACGAAATCTGGTCAGCTCCACTTCTGGATGTTTTAATCATGAAAGCCAATACAGTTCCTCTTTGCTTAAAATGCTCCAAAACCTTAAGCTAATTTGATCTGCAGCCGTGAGAATGCTGAATAATAAGGCACTGGGCAAGTCTTGGCCACTACTTCCACTCCTTTCCCAGAGGGGTTTTGGAGCTGGCTCCTCCCAGCTCATAAGGGCCCATTGTGCACACCTCTTCCCAACTCTGTCGTCAGGGTCATCGCCTCGGTAGCTTGAAGTTGGCCATGGTGTATTTTTTTCCACGGATATTAGCAAATGTTGCAAATCAGGGCTCCCTCCCTATCTTTGAAAGCTGGTTGCTAAGCATTTATTCATACCCTACTGTCTTAGACTCACCTTTTGTTTAAGCCTTGCTGTAGTGACCTCCTACACTCATACCAGTACCTCACCGAGCTTTTCATTTCCTGCCCTGGCCTCTAAACCAGTTCAGCACTTACGTGTGTGGGAAGCTGGTGCCCCAAGGAGCAACCTTTGATTAATAGGGAACAGGATCTGGTGGATGAATGTTTTTCTCTTTCATCCCCAAATTGGACATTGTTTGTTTTTGAGAATTTTTGTAAGAGTTTATTTGAGCCAAACTGACCACATGTGCCAGGGAGCAAGATCTCAAATGCTCCCCCAGGTTGGACAGTTTGGATATGAATTTTGTAAGGCTTCTTGGAGGATGGGTCAACCAGTCAGTGATAGTCAACTTGATAATGTATCTTTCCTTGATGGGCTTTTCCTCCATCCACATTTTCACTCATGTCTCCTGGGATCACATTCCCAAATAAATGACTTGCACATAAGCTTTAATGGTAAGCTCTCATTTCTGGGGAACCAGGCTAAGATTCCCAGCTTCTATAAATATTCTTTTTCTCCAGGTTATAGAAATAGCCCATCAAAGACACAGAGTTATGAAAAAGAATATCAACAGAGCCATTTCATAATGGAGTTGGAGCCACCATTCCAAAAGAAATTGCCTTGCACATCTGACTCCTCAACCCTCAAACTTTTGGAATGATTGAACTAGGCTAATTACCTCTGCACTGGGCCAAACCAACACTATATTCTAAACAACTGCTTGTAAAGGTAACAGGAAAGCTGACGTCCTGACTGTGAGGACTGAAAATATAGGACATTCTTTAGAATTAGCACCACCATCTGTAGCTAAAGAACATCTAAGCCCATTTGTAGAGATTTCACCTGTTGAAATTCCTTCCTTGGCTTATTGACACTTAACAGAAATTCCTTCCTTCTATTCATGTAATTATTCTCTTTCCCTTTCTTGTAAATACCTCCTAATCAGCACACAAGTTGGGTTTCTGCCTGAAACAATGCTTCCCGAATAGCTATTCTTTGATCTCAAATAAATGCCCATTGCTTCTCAATTTTGGTTTTTCCTTGTTAAAGTAATCACAGTAAAGAAAGGAATAAGATTCATTCCAAATTTGTGACGATCTCCTACAGAATTCCTTCTCTCATATGTACATTTTCTCTCAAGGCTGCCCACCCCAAATCTCACTCCACCATCATTTCTTGCAATGTGGTCTTAGATGAGACCACCCCAGTGTACTAAGCCATAGCTAATTCTGTCAACAGACAGCCCCAAGTGGACCAAAATGGCACATGACAAAATTGGAAGAACACAGGGAGAGAGGGAATTCAATTGCATTCCCACATATCAAGATATATTTGCATGTTTATGGACAGGAGTCATTGTCATTGCTGTCAGTTATCTACAATATAGACTGAAAAAAAGAGCTCAAAGACCATGAAAGGCACAGATACTCCATAGAATTGGAGAATCCAGAAGTGTACGAGTATGTTTAGATAACGTCTGCTTATTTTCCCATTGAAGACACCCAGCAACCATTTTGCTCCATTTCCATATCTTTCATATTTCCCCCCTACATTTGTCTAGTTGACCCTCCTAATTTCACAGATAAAGAGAAGGAGGCCCAGATGAAAACAGCAGTCATTATAATATATTTGCCACAGAGAAGGACAATTATGTGTAAAGCTCAAGACACTTGCTTCCCTAGGACAGGGCTGGTCCTGTGCTTCAGCTCTTTACTTCTCATATCCTCCTTTTGTCACCACATCCCTTTATTTCCACGTGGACTAGGACTTCTCCCACCGACCTGTTGCTTTTCATTTCCTAATATCCTCAATTGGCCACTAGCCTCCTTCTTACCCTGGGTCCAGGTGACAGTCTAGTTTGCCTGGTGACTTCATGTAGCTAAACCTCAGTCACTGCCATTTTATTTGCCAAACTCTGTATAAGGGCAGAGCTTTACGTTGTTTCTGTACTGTGTGTACAAATTACTAAACACAGATAAACCTGAGGCTTGTGATCAGAAAGCAAGAATTGTTTTTAATCCCACCCATCCAAAGTAGGTTTAACATGAAGTATCTTTTCACGCCTTGCTGGTTTCTCACTTTCTGCTGTTTCTCAAGAGTTACACAGAATGCAAACCAGCGGCGGGGGGGTTCCCGCCTTAGTTAGCAGGGCTGCTATATTTCACTAACCTGTCAATTCCCCCTCCACTTTCCCTACTTTAAAATTCTCTGCATCTTAAAATACTCAGAGTGGCCAGTGTACAGTCCAAACAGAGGCTTTGACACACACTGCAGGCTGAAAATGCTTTGCATCAAGCATGGCAAGGACATGAAATAAAGCAAATGCCATGACAGGAAATCACAGAGCAAGTCTCGTCAATTTGCAAGTCCACTGGGACAAGATACAGGGACAGTTGGGTCGGATCTCCCAGTATTTGCTGCAATCAAGCAGGGTCCAGCTGCATGTGGGGTTTATGAAATATGGCTACAATCACCACTGGACATGCAACAGTAGCAAGGAGCCAGAATAATCAAAGTTACCCACAGGGGAGGATATCTTGATTTATTTCCACTTGCATTACTTGCTATAAATAGTGTGGCCTTGGCCTCCTAGCTCCGTCTAAGGAAAAGGATCTGTGGTCCTATTGTCTGTCCTTCCTTCCGTCTTGTTGGTAAATGAAAGGGCAAGGTGGAAGGCATACTCCCAGTTGGCAAAGTTCTGAGATTATACCAGCTGGACTGAGGAGGAGACACACATGAGACTGCCATTTTCTTGGTTCCATAGGACCTGCTCAAACAAAGGAAGTTGTCTTAACCGGCCTCCCCTAAATATAGTATAATTTGTGATAGGGTGCCACCTAGTGGTCAGTGGTAAATTTATGTTTTCAAGTTCAGCTTATAATACAAGTGAAGTCATAATAAAGGTCTAAACTGGCACTCTCCAACATATTTGTAATGTGAGGCACATATGTGAGAAGTGTGTAGAGAACCGGGGACCATGAAGGGCATTTCCAAGGTCAATGCTGAGACTTATTATGACAAGATCCTGGGGCAGGTGGTAGCAGTGGCTATGGAAATGGGCAAAAGCTGCGAGGGCCATTCTGAAGTACGGATAACGAAAGATGATTCTATGCTTTGACCCTGCAGCTAGCTCATGCATCTGGTCTAACGGTCTGTTGGATGATCCAGAAACTCCGGGGCACTGAGCCTTGTTCTAAGTCCCCAGCTCTGAGTTCAGATACGTTTTGGAGCAGGCTGGATTGACCTGAAGTTGGGGAGGTGATGAATAAAGACTATTCATGCTGAGGGTACTTGAATGGTGCCCAATAATACTATTGTATATTGTTTCACCCCAGGTTTGATGAACGTCACTGGCCCAGCACACATCCAGCCTGACATATACACATGGAAGGCTGAGCCTAGGAAGGGCAATTCAGCTCCCTGAAGGCCTAATGTGACCCAGGCTTACCCAGATGTTTCCATCTGCAACTCACCACCACCAACACACACACCTGTAGTGAGATTTTATTTTGGTTTGGTTCTGAAGCTAGCACTTCACTTTATCCCAAAGAATGTTGCCGATCAATAGTCTGTTTGTTTGTTTTTTTGAGGGCAGTGTCACTGGCCCTCATATGTGGGACCCGAACTGGGGCCGCTGGCTTCCCAAGCCAGCGCTTAACCACCGCGCCACTCGGCCGGCCCCGATAGTCTGTTTTCTGACTCTGCTTATTTCCTCTGGATCCCCTACGTATGTAAAATGTATCTGATTTACCCAGTGAGGTAACTGGGCTTGGCTCTCTCAATTGGAGCCAACTGTTGACACTCATCAACACAGCGGACAAAGAGTGGGTGAGAAAATGAGGCTCCTGGCAAATTCCTATGTACCTCGGATCGAACAGCCTCCTCTTTGTTATACTAGGTTTAGAGAACTTCTTAACTATCATGGATAGTGCAGGGACATTTAAACAGTTACTTAACCTCACCTCTTAATTTACCATGGTCCAGCAGTCCTAAACACGAAAAAAACTTGAAACAATTCACAATTTGATTTACAGGCACAGGCCTGCCTAATAAATTGGAGTTCCCAAAGGAGGCTGAACTGGAGTGAGAAATGGCAGATCCTGGAAAGAAAAATGACCATCAAATGAAACCCTATTTAATTTACCTAAAGAGTATCTGCGTTTGCTTTTTCTTCCATCAGCACCTTTTATTTTATTTTTTTAAGATTTTATTGGGGAATCGGGGAAGGGGAACAGACAAGTTGCTGTCTTTGTGTTCTTCAGTCTAGTTGCGGAGGACGTTGCTTCACTGGCCCATATTGGTATCGTCATTGCGCTCTTCCCGAATGAGGCAGATCAGTCACCGGCCTCTGGATGGTCACTCACCGCGGCTATTGGCAGCTCACGCTGGCTGCCGGCCACTCACGCTGGCTGCCGGCCACTCACTGTAGCCTATGGCAGCCCACTGCAGCAGGGGCTACAGCCTACACCGTCGCCGGGGCTCACACAGCCCAGCTCCAGGTGGAGCTGTTGTTAGCTGTAGAGGGCAGTGACACTGGGCCTCATATGTGGGATCTGAACCGGGGCCGCTGGTATCCCAAGCCAGCTCTTAACCAATGCGCCACTGGGCCGGCCCCATCAGCAAATTCTATTGATATATGTCTGCACACTTGTCATGCAGTGGAAGAGAAGTTATATGTATAATGATGTTGGTTGTAATACTGTTTAAAATAGCAAAAAATTGGAAACTATCTCAATGATCATTGTGATTGGTTATATAAATGAAGACACATCCATACCATGAACAACTAGGTAATCGTTAGGGAAAAGGTAGAGGAAACAACAATAAAAGGACAAAAAAATATGAAAAATAATAGTTTTCAAAACATTGGACATTAGGTGATAAAGGACAGTGATGCTTATGGGACTCTTTACTATGAGAGCCAGGCACGGCCTGGGCCCTCCCTGACTCATGGACCTCATCTTGTCCCTTCTTCTCTCTGCTCTAGCCACACTGGATGTGTGTTCACCCCTCACACTCACCATGATCTCTCTCACCAGAGGGCCTTTGCATCTGCTCTTCCCTTTATCTTGGTAACTTCTACCCATCCCTCAGACCTCAGCTTCCTCAGGCTTTCCCTGAGGGCAGTGCATATCCCCCAAATATGCACTCTCAGAACAGCATTTTTTTGATCCTTCTACCTCTCATTTGTCATAATGTATATTCAAATATATGGCTTGGGACGCCAGCGGCCCCGGTTTGAGTCCCATATATGAGGGCCAGTGACACTGCCCTCAAAAAAAAAAAAACAAAAAAAAAAAAAAAAAAAAAAGTAAACAAGGGCCGGCCGAGTGGCGCATTGGTTAAGCGCTGGTTTTGGGATGCCAGCGGCCCCGGTTCGGATCCCACGTGAGGGCCGGTGACACTGCCCTCTACAGCCAACAACAGCTCCGCCTGGAGCTGGGCTGTGCGAGCCCCGGTGATGGTGTGGGCTGCAGCCCCTGCTGCAGTGGGCTGCCGTAGGCTACAGTGAGCGGCCCGCAGCCAGCGTGAGCGGCTGGCAGCCAAGAGTGAGCTGCCTATAGCCGCGGTGAGCGACATCCAGAGGCCAGCGACCGATCTGCCTCATCCGGGAGGAGCGCAATGACGATACCAGCAGTGAAGCAACATCCTCCGCAACTAAACTGAGGAACAAAAGGACAGCAACTTGTCTGTTCCCCTTCCCCGATTCCCCAACGCTGTTTCCCTCCCCCAATTCCCCAATAAAATCTTTAAAAAAAAAAAAAAAAAAAAAAAAAAAAAAAAAAATATACACATACACATATGTCTCTTTCGATAATGTCTATAGCCTCATCGGTTTATAAATAGGGTCTGTGTTCCTTTTCACTCCCTATTGAGAATGAAAACACAATGCATTTCATAACTATTTGTTAAATGTGTGAGTCAGTGAATGCAATTCTTATTTGGGATGATTTTCAAAATATTTAACTATAATAATATGGTGTGGGCTCTCTGATTTAGTACTGGAGTCGGCTGTAAACAACCAGCATGACCATACATGTGAATATCCACTGTACATTAGCCCTGGCTATTCCAATACCAAAGGTTCTAACATAAACTTAATGCTTTCATTCTGGTCTATTACAGGATTTACATGGGGCTTAAATAATAAATTTATATGACACATGCAAAAAAATAAAATCAGACCTATTTGCTTAGTTTGATTTAGACACTGAATCAGTTAGGATTCATTTCAGTTGTATGTGATAGAAAATCCAAATTAACAATGAACACACCTTGCATGTGACAAGGTTTTAATGTCACACAAATGCAGCCTAGAATTGGTATGGAGAGTCTAAGGTATCATCAGGAACACAGGCTCTTTAAGCTTTCCAGGCCTCCATCCCTAGGCTTCTTGGTCTTGATGGGTTTGGGAGTTCCAGCCATCACATTCACATTCCAGGCAGTGGAATGGAAGATTAGGTGAAACGAGAGATTAGAAAATATGACTTATACATTCACTGGGGGGAAAAATAGGCAACAGTTATTACATGTGAGTAGCCAGATGTCAGGTTTCACAAACAAGGCATTCAAAGTAGCCATTTGTTTTGTGTCTCAACCTGTAGACAGTGATGCTATTGGTTAGAAATGTATGGGAACACTCACCATTTCCCCAGTTTTGAGGCTGGCCCAGCCCTGTGGTTATTGTGATTTCAACAGGCATCTCAGCAACAACCATCAGGGAATTTTGAAATAAACAAGGTTGATTACTCATAAGTCCTAGAGAGTACACAACGCACCTGGAGCCACACACAAGGTCACAGTAGAAACAGAGAGCACAGACCTGGGGCTCTGTCTTTATGGGGGTTAAAGATGGGGTGCCTAGAGCTTTGTGGGTTTTCTTTATTGGTGAATTTAAAACATAAGCATGGGATTTAAAGTGTTAAGGAAAAAACAGGGTCACTGAAATACCAGCAACCTGAATTTAGCAACATATAAAAATTATGCACCATGACCAAATGAGGTTTACCCTATGAATGCAAGTTTGGTTTAACATCTGAAGAGCAATTATTGTAATACACCATAACAATAAAATGAAACAAGAACCACATGATCATCTCAATAGACACAGAAAAGCATTTGGGGGCCGGCTGAGTGGTGCAGTGGTTAAGTGCTGGTTTAGGAAGCCAGCGGCCCTGGTTCGGTCCCACATATGAGGGCCAGTGACACTGCCCTCAAAAAAAAAAGAAAAGCATTTGGCAAAATCCAACATCTTGTCATGAAAAATACACTCAACAAAGTAGGAATGGAAGACAATTTCTTAACCTAAGAAGGAGCACCTGCAAAAATACCCAAAACTAACAAAATATTTAAATGTGAAAGGCTGGATGCTTTCCCCCTAAGATCAGGAATAAGACAAGGATGTCCACTCTTGCTATTTCTATTCAAAAATGTACTGAAAGTTTTAGCAGAGAAATTAGGCAAGAAAAAAAAAAGGCATCCAGATTGGAAAGGAAGAAGTAAAATTAACTCTATTTGCAGATGATATGACTTAGTTATATAGAAAGTCCTAAGGAATTAACTTGAAAACTATTAAAATAAACAGTTCCATCGAGGTTGCAGGATACAAGATCAGTATACCAAAATCAATTATATTACTATTACAACAATGAACAATCTGTTTTTATTTATTTTTGTTTTGTTTTGTTTTTAGCTGAGCCATCCTGCCACCTGTTGGTAGCTCAGTGGCAGCTCAGCTCGAGCAGGGAATCAAACCGGTGACCCTGTTTCTCACAGCTCACACTCTTGAGCAAGCTCTTAACCAACTAAGCCAGTCGGCCAGCCCATGAACAATCTGAAATAACATTTACTGACACATGCTACAATATGGATGAATCTTGAAAATATTATGCTAAGTGGAAAAAGCCTGTCACACAAGATACACATTGTATGATAATTCTCTTTATATGAGATATACAGAATATGCCAATCCTCAAATGGTCAAACTTGAGATAGAAAGCAGATTTTGATTGCCAGGGGCTGGAGGTTAGGAAGAATGGTAGATAACTGGTAATGGGTACAGGGTATCTTTTTTTTTTTTTTTTTTTTTTTATTGTTTTTTGAGGGCAGTGTCACTGGCCCTCATATGTGGGACCGAACCGGGGCCGCTGGCTTCCGAAGCCAGCACTTAACCACCATGCCACTCGGCCGGCCCAGGTACAGGGTATCTTTTGAGTGTGATGAAAATGTTCTGGAATTAGTGGTGATGGTTGCACAACTTTGTGAATCTACTAAAACCCACCAAACTATATATTTCAAATAGGTGAACTGTATGGTATATGAATTATATGTCAATATAGGTATTTTCAAAAAAAGAAACAAGGATGAGCAAAGAAGCTGGTGAACATGAGAATATGTCTAAAACACACAACAACAGCTAAATTAAGGGACAAAAAGCATCATAGAATTGGGCCGGCCGAGTGGCGCATTGGTTAAGAGCTGGCTTGGGACTCCAGCGGCCCCAGTTCGGATCCCACATATGAAGGCCAGTGACACTGCCCTCTACAGCTAACAACAGCTCCACCTGGAGCTGGGCTGCGAGCCCCGGCGACAGTGTAGGCTGTAGCCCCTGCTGCAGTGGGCTGCCATAGGCTACAGTGAGTGGCCGGTGAGCGCCTGGCAGCCAGTGTGAGCTGCCAGTAGCCGCGGTGAGCGACCATCCAGAGGCCGGTGACTGATCTGCCTCATCCGGGAAGAGCGCAATGACGATACCAACATGGCCCAGTGAAGCAAAGTCTTCCGCAACTAGACTGAAGAACAAAGAGACAGGAACTTGTCTGTTCCCCTTCCTCAATTCCCCAATGCTGTTCTCCACCCCCAATTCTCTAATAAAATCTTTTTTAAAAACCCAAAAACATATTGAATATATAAAAAGCCATAAGTTCAGAGTAATTTTTCAAAAAAGAAATAGTCCTGGAGATTGCTGTAACATCAAACTTATTCCTCTGAAAATTGATAATTATAGGGAAAGAACTAAACATTCATATTGCCTTTCTGATATAAACTACAATAAATGTCAGTGTAACCAAGTATCCTTGTGGATAAGGGAAAGTTTTTCAGTACAAATTCTATCTAGGGCTGGAAGTAGGGTAACTTGAGTGGGTGCCTAGAGAATGAAATTTAAGAAGGCACTCACTTTAGCCCTGATTCTAGTTAACAAAGCATGAAAGTCCAAATGAGAAAATTATTTCAACCATTAGTAAAATAACTGGTTCAGACAGTGGTCATTAATGCTTCTAAAACCATTACGAGAAAGACTGATAGGAAATGGATAAAAATCAGGCTGTCACTACCTGAACCCAAGAATCAATGTTAATGTTACAAAAAGTGAGACAACCAACCATATGTGCCTTCTGATGGGGTTGCAGAACATACACCTAGAAGGACAGCACCACCTGGGAAGAATTTTCAGGAAAAAATTTGTTGACTCATAATATAATAAAGCTTTTAGAAGTAACTTGTATAGTCCACAGGAAATGTTGAGCATAAAGGATGCAGTCACAAGGAAGCAATATGCCAGGGATCTTATACTGGATTCTAATTTCATCAATAAGTCAATGTAGGGACTAATAAAAGGAGAGGGAACTGTTCTATATTAAGAGAAACATAAGGCTTAAAAGACTTCTATGAAACACAAGAGACATAACAATCAAATAAAATGATCTTGTAATTGAATTATATTAAGAAAGTATTTTTAATTTTGTTAGATGTGATAATGGCATTGTAGTTCTGCAAGAAAATATTTGGATATTTCTTTTTGAGTTGCATGTCGAAGTGTTTAGAGGTGAATCATATGATGTCTGGGATTTGCTTTAAAACACTCCAGCAACAAAGGAGGAAGGGATAGATGAAACAAGTATGTATATGGTAAAATGAAGCTAGAGGGTGGACACATGGGATTTGTTATACTTATAACAATAATATTTCCCCCAAAAAATATGGGTGCACCTCTATTCTAGAGAAACTCTTTTAACTGTGCACAGGTTTAAGAGTGAGCTCAGCAGCTGTGTTTGTAAAATGAAAATTGGAAATGTCTTCAATGCTTGTCAATAAAAGAAGAGATAAGTAGAGGTAAAATTATACGAGGTTCTCCTGTCAACAGCCTTTCCCAGTTCCTCCTGTTTAATAAAATTATGATTATATTTATACCTCATGGGAATATTTTGTGGGTGCATCATGATGAAGCCAAACCATGCATTGGGAATCTCTCTTTTTTTTTTTTTGAGGGCAGTGTCACTGGCCCTCATATGTGGGACCCAAACCAGGGCTGCTGGCTTCCCAAGCCAGCACTTAACCACCACGCCCCTCGGCCGGCCCATTGGGAATCTCTTTTTGCCAGTATTGCCCAATGGTGGGCAGGCAACCAATTTCACTGATAAGAACTAAGGGAACATTTTGGTGAGAGGCTTCTAGATATGATTCACCATACTTCATTGATTCTAAGACATAATCTTTCTGTCATCTTTAAAATCAGCAGGCTCCTCACAACTGATAGCATCTCACAATCACTGTATGACAAATGGCTGTTGTGTGGTTTGTTTGTCATTCCCAGTGTGTGTGCAAACTTGATCTGAACATCTACCATTGGCGACACCTTCTGGTGAGATCTACAAAGTGCCAGAATTAAAACCTGCAGAATGGGCCTTCTTGAGACAACACTATGTGAGGAGATGCCATACTGCCAGTGGTCCTGACGTCTCAAATAACATAGGCATTAATTATCTCACTGATGAGAAATCTGCAGGTAAGCTGTTCCATTGCTGGATCAGTGACTCGACAATGCCAGGATGCAGTTTGACATTCCTGGGATCCTTTGTCTTCCCCAATGGGCCCAAGATAACTGCCACAGCTCTGAGTGTCATGCTCCAAAGCAGGAAGGAGGCGAAGGGGGCAAAGATGATGGCTTTGCCAAAGTGGACAGACCTTGAGAGTATTATACTGACTCAAATATGTCAGACAGAGAAAGACAAATACTATATGATCTCACTTACACGTGGACTCTTAAAAAAAAAAAAAAGATCTCATAGATACAGGGAACATATTGGTGGTTGCCAGAAGTGGGGGTGGAGGGTGGGGTGGGGAGCAAAATGGGTGAAGAGGGTCAAAAGGCACAAACTTCTTTGGACCAGCCGAGTGGCGCGGTGGTTAAGTGCTGGCTTCGGAAGCCAGCGGCCCCGGTTCAATCCCACATATGAAGACCAGTGACACGGCCCTAAAAAATAAAAGTTACAAACTTCCAGTTATAAAATAAATAAGTCATGGGGATGTAATATAGAGCATAGTGACCAATAATACTCGACAGCATATTGGAAAGTTGCTGAGAGAGAACATCTTCAAAGATCTCATCACAAGAAAAAAATTATTTGTAACTATGAATGGTGATGGATGTTAATTAGACTTAGTGTGGTGATTGTTTTGCAATAGATCCAAGTATTGAATCATTATGTTGTACACCTGAAACTAATATACTGTTGTATGTCAATTATACCTCTGTAAAAAAATTTAGACAAATTTAAAAGGAAAAAGAATAGCCTAAGAAGACATGACAATTAAATATAATGTGGTATCCCATTCCTGGAACAGAAAAGGAACATTGTTTGGAAAATGGCGAAATCCTCCCCAAAAATATGAGTTGAATAGTATAGTAAACAGTATGGATCAAGGTTGTTTCTTGGATATGACGGATGTACCATCGTAATTTAACAATTAAGATGTTCAGGGGCCGGCCGAGTGGCACATTGGTTAAAAGCTGGCTTGAAACGCCAGCGGCCCCGGTTCGGATCCCACATATGAGGGCCAGTGACACTGCCCTCCACAGCTAACAACAGCTCCACCTGGAGCTGGGCTGTGCGGGCCCCGGCGACGGTGTAGGCTGCAGCCCGTGCTGCAGTGGGCTGCCATAGGCTACAGTGAGTGGCCGGCAGCCAGCGTGAGCTGCCAATAGCTGCGGTGAGCGACCATCCAGAGGCTGGCGACCAATGTGCCTCATCCAGGAAGAACGCAATGAGGATAACAACGTGGGCCAGTGAAACAACGTCCTCCACAACTAGACTGAAGAACAAAAGGACAGCAACTTGTCTGTTCCCCTCCCCCAACTCCCCAATAAAATTTAAAGAAAAAAAAAAAAAAGATGTTCACAACAGGGCAGACGAGGTGGGGAGTGTACAGGAATTACGTATCATTTTTGCAACTCTGTAAACCTAAAACTATAATAAAACGTTTTATTTTTAAACGGAAACCCCAACAGTGAAATCAATGAGGCCAAGTGCAAGGCTCGAGGCTCAGCCCATAAATGTCAGGTGTGGTTATCGTGATTTTGTGTAAAACGAGGGACAATGGCTCAGACACTTGAGCAGTGGGATCAGGATAAGCAAAACGCACCCGTGCGCAGAGCCCTCCTAACCCGTCCACCACGCGCCCGGAGGCGTAAGCCAGGAAACATCCGGCTGGCGAGCGCAGGCGCAGACGTCGCAATGGGCGGGGTCAGGACGCCGGCGTGGGGCGGGGCCAGCCGCAGTTCCCACGCCGGCCCTGGGCCCCGGAAGCACTGTGTCCAGTGACTCGGTGGGGGCGGAGGCTGCAGAAGGCGGGATGCAGCGGCGAAACCTGGGTGCAGACGCTGCTGCAGCTGCTAGACGACGGGAACCAGCTTCGTCACTTCCTCAACCCTCCGTCTGCCCACTCCGCTGGCCGGAACCCCGGGGCCTGGAGCAGGGGTGGGCCGAGTCGTGCTCAGAGGCCCGGGAGAGCGGCCAGCCCTGCAGCTGGAGGCGAGGCCACGCCACCGGCAGGGAAGCGCTCCAGCCGAGGCGGGAAGATGGCTGCAGACAGGCCTTCAGGTACCGCGCCCCTGCGCCGAGGCGCCGCGGCCCCGAGGGAGGCTAGGGGTTCAGGACTCGGGGGCGGCTTGAATGGGGGCGTGCATTCCTCTCCCCTCTCCGGTGCCTAGGCCGTCGCTAGGGTCCGATCGTTTTCTTTTTAACCCAAGGGCAGCTGGAAGCCGCTACGGACCGCCTTTGTCCAGTCTTTCAGACTATCTCTGGCCCCCCAGAAAGCTTCAATTGACGTAGCCGCTTCACAGACTTCGATTTCCCAATGGGGGAGGCAAGGGAAGGAGAGTTCGCCCTGGAGCAAGCCCTCAGCTGCTCGGGCTAGGACTCCCCCGGGCAGCCTCTGGTCGGTCACATCCTATGCAATCAGCTTGGTGGAAACCACTTATTGAAATGGACATCACGTTACAGTGTGTCACTCTGGTCCGTGCTCCTGACCAGCTTGCGTTTAGGCTTGTGTTCCCGAGTGCCTCATGATGTACTAATGTAATCTTAATGATTTTGTGTATGGATGAGGGCCCCATTCCTAGCATCTTTTTCATTGAGAAATATAAAATTCTTTACTTCTTACCTCGGTGTGGGGTATGTTCCCCAAAGGAAATGAATGTTCTCTGTGGCATCCACAGAGTGAGAAGTGGTCAACACTTAGACTTGACAGTGAAATTACTAAAAAAGAAAAAAGAAAGAAAAAAAGCCTCAATGTGATGTAGGCCGTCGTAGGTCCTGATGTTAATAACTGACAGATAAACTTGATTTAGAAATTAAAGTGAGTCCATCCGAATACAGGTACAGATGAATCAGATCGGTAGAGGACCTCTTTAGTAATCTGCTAAAAAGGAAAAACAACAGAGAGAAGGCTTAGAAAGTGTGGATAATAGAGTGTGTTATAGAATGTTAGATAGGCTGGCCAGGGAAAGCCTCGGGGGAGGGGATATTCTAGCAGACAGCTGAATGAAATGAAGGAGTTAGCCACAGGGAGTGGGTCGGTAGGGAGAATGTTTCAGGCAGGGAATAAGCATGACCTGTCCAAGGCTGGACCAAGGGAACCAACATCTTCCTTCCAAATTTAGGACAGTGTCTAATCCCCAAGTTTCCCGTACCTACTTGTCTATGCCATTGCACTTGCCTGGAATCACCTTTTTAGGCCTAAAGCCCATCTAGTTTTCAAATCCTACCTCAGTCATAAAGTACTCTTCTACTTGTTCATTCATTCATTCGCAAAGATTGAGTCCCAGGTGTTGCCTTAGATGTTGAAGAAATAAATAGGACATACTCCCTGCCCTTGAGGACCTGCTGTTCTGTCTGCCAGAGACAAACCTCTAATGGCACCCCCATTTTGTATCACCTGTGTAATGTATATAGTAAAAGAATAAAGTTCGGAGTCATTTGGGGGTTGTTTCTTTGGTTGTTTTAAGTTTATGGGCTACATTGTAGGAAACTTCCTATCTCAATAATAAGGTTGAATCTGTGTTAAGTAGGTGTTTAGTGGGTTCTCCTGAATCTCTCAGCTCCTCTCCATCCCTATTTCAACTGCATTAGTTCTGGCCTTTACCTCTTTTTTTAAAAAGATTTTATTGGGGGGGGGCAGCCACATGTTGCTTGGTTAAGAGCTGGTTTTGGGATGCCAGCGGTCCCGGTTTGGATCCCACATATGAGGGCCAGTGACTCTGCCCTATACAGCTAACAACAGCTCCACCTGGAGCTGGGCTGTGTGAGCCCCGGCGATGGTGTAAGCTGCAGCCCCTGCTGCAGTGGGCTGCCATAGGCTACAGTGAGTGGCCGGCAGCCAGCGTGAGCTGCCAATAGCCGCGGTGAGTGATCATCCAGAGGCCAGCGACCGATCTGCCTCATCCAGGAAGAGCACAATGACGATACCAACATGGGCCAGTGAAGCCACGTCCTCCGCAACTAGACTGAAGAACAAAAAGACAGCAACTTGTCTGTTCCCCTCTCCCAATGCCCCAATAAAATCTTTAAAAAAAAAAAAAAAGATTTTATTGGGGCATTGGGGGAGGAGACCAGCCAAATTGTTCTTCAATCTACGTTGTGGAGAGTGCCAGTCACCACCTTGCTTCCTGTCAGCAGCTCGTGGCCTCTAAGCTCAAGGTGCTGAGTTCAATCTTAGTTGCGGGTGGGCGTAGCCACCATCTCAAGCGGGACTCGATCCCGGCAGCCTTGTTAAGAGTGCATGCTGTACCGGCCGGCTGAGTGGCGCGGTGGTTAAGCGCTGGCTTGGGAAGCCAGCGGCCCCGGTTCCGTCCCACATACAAGGACCAGTAACACTGCCCTCAAAAAAAAAAAAGAGTGCATGCTCTATCTTCTGAGCCATCTGGGCAGGCAACTCAAGGTGCCGAGTTCAGTCTTAGTTGCTGGTGGGCATAACCCACCAATGAACAGGCAGTCTTGTTCTTACACCAGCTGAGCCATCCTGCCACCTGTTGGCAGCTCAGTGACAACTTAGCTCAGACACAGCATCACTGGCCCATGTGGGAATCGAACTGGCAGCCCTGTTGCTCAGAGCTCATGCTCTAAGCCAATTCTTAACCAACTGAGCCACTCAGCTGGCCCCAAGAAACCTTTTTTAAGTTTCGGTTTTCTGATGTATAGGATGAGATTGACAATATCTACCTCACAGGGTTGGTAAAGGGTTAAATGAGATCATCTCAGGTCCTGGGTTTTAAAAATGCTAACTAATCTTACTTTAGGGTAGTTGGTGGTGGGATGGAGAGGAGAGGCAGATGTGAGAGGTGTTTAGGAAGTAAAATGGGCAGAATTTGTCGCTGATTGGATGTAGTAGGTGAGCAGAGCCTTTGCTTGGAAAAGGTTCTTCATTTGCCTCAGTTTTCATTTGTAACATAGGCATCCTAATAATTTTCTAATTTATTCCTAATAGCGTTCTAATTTATTTACCTGACAGGGGTGTGGCTTGTGAGGATCCACTGAGGTAGGGTGTGTGTTTTAGCCTGCATCCTCTGGGAAGCAGAACCTAATTAAGGTGCTCACTTTTTATTTGAATAGAGCAAGCCCGGGGTGGTGAAAGTGAGAGAAAGGACGTTAGACAGAGGGAGCCACAATGCATTCCATCCATGGCTACTGTTTCGCCTTGCCAGGAGGACACACAGCAGGTCACTTACATATGGGAGTTTTCTGGAAGGTTTTTGAAGAGAAACTACACTTTAGTCCATGTGGGAGAGAGAGAAGGGATGACTTACCTGTCCAGCTTCCTCCCGTTTTTTGTTTCCAGGTGGTCAAGACTCACCTGCTGGGAACTAATTTACTTGTGCTTCTAGGTTGTGTGGCTTCTCAGTGACTATCAGCCAGAAGTTTTCACACCCTGAGTTGTATTTCAACCAAGTCGTAAAGGGAGGGGTGTCCCAGGGAGGATGGGGTGCCAACCAGAGACAAAGACTGAAGGGACAGTGGAAGGAAGGTTCACATAGTTCGTGTCCCTATAATGTAGTGTGAGACCAATCTCATTTTTGACTAAGGGAATACCAGCAATGTTTTAGAATGATTTATTTGACTTTACTTTTGGTAGTTATTTGAAAGGAGAAAGTAGCTGGAGTTAGAAAACAGAGTCTTGCATTTGAATTTATCTGAGAATTTGGACTATGAGGATGGCAGTAGTAGGCTTGATAGGAAAAGATTGATAATATGAGTAAAGGAAAGACAGGACCAGGTGAATAATGCAGTCCGGGGAAGAGTACTTTAAAAGGGCTTTGACATTTTGAGCCAGACTGACTGTAAAAATGGTAGGAAGAAGAAACAGATGGAAAAAGTGGAAGCCAAGGCTATTTTTTATTTTATTTAAAACACTAAAAAACTTTTTATTATTATTAAGTATATATAGTAAAAAGTGTGAAGCCCTCTATCTCCCACTTTACACCTAACCCATACTGAGTTTGTGTGTTCTTCCAAACTTTATGCAGATAAGGAAATAAATTATACAGTACCGGCCTAACATTTTTTTCAATGTCCAATAAGGAATCTGTGCATTTTTTGTTACTGTCAATTTTATTTTACTTTTTAATCCTTCATAAAACCACACATTTTTATAATTAGATATTATCTTTTCTGGGTCCTTAAAAAATGTAAAGATTCAGTGATATATTTTTTCAAATTTTTTTCAAATTGAGGTATGATTGACATTATATTAGTTTCAGATATACAACATAATGATTTGGTATTTGTATATATTGCAAAATGATCACCATAGTAAGTCTGGTTGAGTTCACATCAGTCACCATACATATACATAGTTACAAAAATTGGTGTTCATTTGATATTGTTTCAACTTTTTATCACCAGTGATTTCAAACATCCAAAGAATTGAAGCAATAAAATGAATATCCATATAACCACCACCTAGTTCAACAATTTTGCTGTATTTATTGCCTCTATCTCTAGCTACCGAACCATTTCTAAATAAGGTATAGACATCATGACACTTCATCTTTAAATATTTCATCATATATTTCTTAAAAATAAAGACATTCACCTGCATAACCATAATACCATTATCATACTTCAGAAAATTAATAGTATTTGAATATATCAAATTTCCCTAGTTGAACCAAAAAAACGTTGTTTAAAGCTTTAAAGAAGCCATGCCTTTTGAATTAAGATCCAATCAAGGTTCATCGATTGTATTTTGGTACGGCTCTTAATTGTTTTTTTTTAATGCATAACTGATTTTTTTTTTGAAGAGACTAGGTCAGTTGCCTTGTAGAACATTCCACATTCTAGATTTGTCTAATTATTTCTTCCTGGTATCCTTTAATTCTTTATCTCCTGTATTTTCTGTAAACTGAATGCTATTTCTACAGGCTTTGTTAGATTTAGGTTTAACATATTTGCAAGATACTTTGTAGGTAATTCTGTATACTTTTTATAAAGTACATATTGTCAGTTTGTTCACTATTAGTGATGCTAAATTTGATCAGTTAAGATGGTGACAGAAACATCTTTTTTCACTTGCAATTAGAAGTAATCATGTGATAATAGACAAATATCAAATCAGTGTTATACTCCTGAAACTAATGTTGTTTTATGTCAATTGTATCTCAGTTTTTTTAATAAAAGAAGTAATCTGTGGAGTTATAATTTGGTTATTATATAAACATTTAGTATTGTTGATCTTACCTTAATCAGTTATAACATTGTTGCAAACTGTTTTTTTTCCTAATTCTATTACTGTGTCTACATTTATTAGCTGATGTTCCTGTAAAGAATAGCTCTCTCATTCATATCTACTGGGGGTGAATTGCATTTCTTCCCAGAAAGGCATGTTAAATGCTAAAAATTGAATTCATCCTTTTCATTTTACTAGTTTTCAGGTGAGGGAATTGATGTAGTGATATTTGATATTTTAAGTGTTTTTAACGTTTAAAAATTCAGAGTAATTTGGTCTTATGATTCAAATTTAAAATGTATAGTTGATTTATAAGAGAAGTTGAAACCTTGATATATAAGTTTTCAGAAAATTTTGCCTTTTTAAGTCAAACAATTGAAGTTGAATGTATTAAATTATTTGAAATAGTTAAAATTTATGTTTAAAGATGTTTAACTTTGTAAATGAGATCAAACATTCATCACAGCCCTTTAAAATTAAAACTCCAAATAGAATAAGATGTCTACGTTGAATGTAAAAGTTTGAGGAAAATCTAGGCTTTTTGAATTTGTAACATCAATAAAACAAGTATTTAAAAACCAGAGTAAATCTTTTTTCTGTGCATAAAATCTACTTTCAGATATGAAAATAAAAATGCCCATTGGCAGAGGTAGTGCTCTGCTTGGTCTGCCTTCCCCCAAGATGCAGACACTCCTGATATTCGGGTCCCTTCTCTCTGCCGTGCTGGACAGGGCACTCAAGTCTGTAGCATTGCTGATCACATGTTATTTCTCTGAGTTGTGTAGAAATCAGCCATTATATGTAGGGTTTTCGTAAGCCAGGTATACTTGTTCAAGTGACAGAAAACCACATGTGATGTGTGTTAGCCTTAGCTGTACAGTGACTTTGGTGAACCTGAATTCTTTTTCTTTGAAATGGCATCCTTATTTAAAATTTTCCTTCACAAAGGCGTCAACACGATTTTGTGAGCATAGCAGTAGATTTCCTTAGGCCTTAGCAGTCCTTTTTTCCTTTGGAAAAAAATTTCTTGAACATCATTGGAGCTATGTTTTGAAAAGTATAGCTTATATGGAATCCCCTCCTCCAATCAGATTTGAGTTGTTAATATTCTGTAATGGAATGTGTGTGTGCTTTCAGTTAACTGGCTTTTTTCAGTTTTGGGAAAGCAGTGTGTTTCTTCTCTTCTTAGTTCAAACCTAAAGGCAATTGTTTGGTTAGAAATGAAGACTGTTGGCCTAAAGAGCATCAAGGCTTGTGTGCCAAAGAGCTCTGTACGCCAAGAAAGTCTGCCATGTCCAATCGGCCAGAGTAGAGGGAAAGTCAAGCTTATGGATGAACGGTCATATACTCTTTCAGTTGGCAATGGAGAATACTTTCGGACAAATAAAGACACATTGTGGAATTATGTGCAGACTCCTTCTGGTAAGAAGTAAGCAGTTAAAAAAAATGAATGTTTTAAAAACTGTTTATAGAAAGAATACCCATTCCTTGCAGAAAATTTGAGAAGTGGAAAGAGATGACAAAGAAAATAAAAATAGTAATCCTATTGAAGTTTTGGGGGTTTTTTGTTTGTTTTATCTTGAGGTGAAAGAGTGTAGGTAAAATAATGGTTGGTCAACATGTAAAAGGCTATTGTTGAGCTCAGTTCTCTGAAATGTCTGTAGAAATGGGATTTCTAGAGTCTCTTGTCAGCCTTAGGGTCTAGCTTATTTATTTATCTAAATGCCTATTTCTCTCCTTTTCTGGAATTTTAGGAGACTTTGACAGTTCCTAGAGGATTATGATGGCAGTGGCAATGTGAGCCATTCTGCTTTGGGTGGAACATAGGTAGATGCTTAAACTCTTCACCGCCTTGGTGAATTGTTGCGTATTTCCCTCTGCCCTGTATTTATACTTCACTCTTTGACAGTTGGGCTCAGAAGCCCCGTTAAAGAATGTCATCTAAGGGCCGGCCGAGTGGCGCGGTGGTTAAGCGCTGGCCTTGGAAGCCAGCGGCCCCTGTTCGGTCCCACATATGTGGGCCAGTGACACTGCCCTCAAAAAAAAAAAAAAAAAAAAGAATGTCATCTAATCCAGAGAGGGTGTATTTCAGAAGATGCCATGGGGATAGCTTGATGGCCAACTAAGAATTTTTGTCATTTTTTTTTTTTTTTTTTTTTGAGGTCAGTGTCACTGGCCCTCATATGTGGGATCCGAACCGGGTTCCCTGGCATCCTAAGCCAGCTCTTAACCAACGCGCCACTCCGCCGGCCCATAGATAGATTTTTAAAATACAGTTTCCTAAAAAACAGTTAAAGTACTTACGTTTATTGTTACAGTTTATGATGAGTATACATGGAGTTGAGGGTTCTGCTTCACTCTAAACTCATACTTTGCTTTCGGGGGTCCTGAAATCCTGTGTCCCATTTTTACGCATTTTAAAGTAATTGGTTGCTATTGTTATTGTGCAGCTGAAAGTTCTGCAAAACAGACGTACTGTGTAAACAGTAGTCTTGCAATCAAACTCGTTGTTGGCTTTCTAAAAGAAAAGCTGTTTGAACACTATCCTTTTAAACTGGGAACCTTTCTCCTTTAAACTATTAGTTCTTTCTCCTCCCTATCAGTTCTGATTTATATGTATGCTAAAGTGGAAATGAAATGCTAATTTATCTGCTAACTTCATGTATCAGAAGTGGCACTTCTAATAAACCCAAATATCAGAATACCTTTTTGTAGGGCAGATCTAAATCTTAGAAAATTTCACTTAAACAAAAGTTCTGTTCTTAGTGTAAGTATGTGATCTAGGGGTTTCAAAGTGTTCTAAGGGGCTGTTCCATAATAATTCTAATTTCATTGTTAATTTGTATGTTTAAAGTACAGGGAAAAAAAGAAACAACTGCAGGAATCCTCAGTTGTTTTGGCAAAAGGAAAGGGGGAAGGAAGTTCCTATTTAGCATCTCCAAGCAAATAGTTAGGTGGCCACGGGGTGGGGGGCAGACTGAAGATGTGGCTGATTCTAAGATTTGTGCTGTTTTCATCCTGCATGTTGCCTTCTTCAGAGAGGGGGAAGCTGGGCGTCTTTACTTACTGCTGACATGTGCCAGGCCAGGGCTTTCCAAAATCAGCTCTGCGGAGGACTGGTTCTTTAAAACGCTCCTGGAATATAGATTTCTAGGCAGTTATCAAAATGCCTGCAGCGTAAGTGTACATACAGTTAGTTAAAGGAATTCTCACACACCCAAAAGCCCCCCTTATGCAACTTATAGTCACTAGGCTCCTGAAGGTAACCATTCATTGGACTTCTGAAACCTATTAGTTTTAGGTAGGCGTTTAAAAACAAGACTTTAAAAAAGTAATATGCTCGGGCCAGCCGAGTGGCCCAGTTGGTTAAGAGTTGGCTTAGAGCGCGTGCTCTGAGCAGCACGGCCACCGGTTTGATTCCCACATGGGCCAGTCAACGATGCGCCCGAGCTGAGCTGTCACTGAGCTGCCAACAGGTGACAGGATGGCTCAGCTGGTGTAACAAGATTGCCTATTGGATGGTGGGCTACACCCACCCACAACTAAAGATTGAACTCGGCACCTTGAGCTGAGCTATTGCCTGGATGGCTCAGTGGATAGGGTGTTGACTCTTAACAACAGGGCTGCTGGTTCGACTCCCGCATGGAATGGTGGCTATGCCCACCCGCAACTAGGATCGAACACAGCACTTTGAGCTTAGAGGCCACAAGCTGCCGACGGGAAGCCAGATGGCGACTGGTGCCCTCCACAGTGAAGATTAAAAAACAACAACTTGGCTGGTCTCCTCCCCCCATTTCTCAACATTGTTCCCCTCCCCCAATTCCCCAATAAAATCTTTTAAAAAAAAAGTAATATGCTCGTTATAAAAATTTAAACATTAAGAGGAATATGAAGGAAAGTAAATCTCTCCCTCCATCCTACTCCCTAGAGATAACCACTAAGAGTTTGGTACCTGTTCCTCCAAACTTTATTCTGTACATATGCAGAAATACGTATCTATGTATATATTTTTATAGAATATGGAGTTGTGTAAAGCTGTTTGCAGTTTCTTTTTTACGACAAGATGTAGATTTTTTTTCATATCTAAGCATGTAGACTCAACTAACAATTCAGTGTGTCCTCGTATTCCTGTCCTTTGACTCAGTTAAGAGTTTCCTTAACTGAAGGATATTTAAGTGATTTCTAGACATTCACTATTGAAAATAGTGCTGCAGTGAGCATCTTTGTGTCCTTGTACATGTGTGTCTGTAGGATGAATGCCTAGAAGTGGGATTGTTTGGTCAGAGGCTGTGTACATAGGTATTGCCAGTTACTTCCTAGGAGGTTGTACCGGTTTACACTCATACCTAACAGGTGTCGTACTTGAGTAGTTTTAGATGTTGTTCAGCTGAGGTTTTTACTTTTATGTTGAGTTCTGTTTTTAAATTTTTTTAAAAAAATGTAATTTTTAAATCAGTAAATTGTGGGGCAGGAATCATTAGTCTTAGAATGTATATGGATGCTTCCTCATGTTGAGGCTTTTGTGTTAATTTTGGCTTTTGGATTTCTAAGTTTGTGAACGCATTCTTTGCTTGGAAATTAACTGAGTTCCTATCGATGTTGTTTTCTCGTTGTTAAATGTTACTGTGTTCCAACTGGATTATAAACTTCTTGCAGGCATCGTACATGTCTATATAATCTCCTTGTGTGTCTAGCTCCTGCTTTTGGTATATTGCTGGGTGGAGAGATCTAAAAGTTGTAAAAGAGCCCAGCATCCTCATCCTGAGTATCCTGATGGACAGAGCTGTAATCCTTGCATAAGTAATAGCGGGTTTTCATTGTACTTGTATTTGACCAGGGCTAAGGGAAACACTTCTTCGTCAGATTTTCAGAGTCACTTCTTACTCAATAATACTAATCAATTGTTGTAATTGAGAGAGTTCTAACTTTGGCAACTTCATTAGGAAGACAACAATTAAGAAAACTAGGGACACTGTCACTGCAAAACCTTTATTTCTAAAGAACTGTGGGACTTGTGTATTTGCAGATCAGGGAGCAGAGAAACAGGAAGGGACAGGTCAGACCTCTGGGATCACTGACCAAGAGAAGGAATTGTCCACCAATGCTTTCCAGGCTTTCACGGTAAGACGTGGTTTCTCTATGCATTCGAGAGTTAAGCTCAGAGAGTACGTTTAGTTTTAAAATAAAAACATTTTAGAGTTTAAATATGGTGAAAGGAATGGGAGTCATTTGAGCCATCCCCGAGTCTTTGTGTTTTCATAAATACGTTTTAACTCTCAGTGTTGTTTTTAAGTCATTTAAACTTGGATTTGTAAGTATGTGGGTTAGTCTTTTCATTTCACCACTCTCTTCAGTTCTTTTTCTTGACTGTGCTTTACAATGAAACCGCAAAAGTTTGTCAATACTTTAACTTTTCTGACATTACATGATATGGGAAACAAAACACCTTATTTGATTATCAGGTTACATACGTGTAAGCAAAGAACTTGATACTTGGGTAATCAAAGTATATTCACTAGAAATTAAAATTTGGAGTATTTAATCATATTACCTGTCTAGGCTAACCTAGGCTATTATATCCTGCTAGCAATATGTACCAATATATACTGATAAATATGTATGATATGTGATTATGATATACATTGGCATAGTTTATATTTATGTATATGTCTTATGATACCCATGTATCAGTGTTAGAATTTGATTCTTAGGAAACAAATAGCCACAATTTCTTTTCTGGTTTTGTTGAGATATGATTCACATATCACTTTTTTTTGTTTGTTTGGTTTTGGTTTTTGTTTGTTTGGTTTTTAGCTGAGCCATCCTGCCACCTGTTGGCAGCTCAGCGGCAGCTCAGCTCGGGCCGGGAATTGAACCAGCGACCCTGTTGCTCAGAGCTCACACTCTTGAGCGAGCTCTTAACCAGCTGAGCCACTCGGCTGGCCCCACAATTTCTTAATTGATATAAATACTGCTTCATCTAGTGACTTTATATTTGGGGGAATTATATGTCTTTTTTAAGAGTTATAAATTAAAGACAAGTGTGAAGAAAAGAATTGAGATCTTGCTTCCCCAGCAATTGTTGTTAGCTTTGGCTCAAGTAAATGCTTATAAAAATTAAATAAAATAAAGATGATTGGATAGTTCTTAAAGCTGGTATGTAGTTCTGTGTATGTGTGTGTTTTTTTGTTTTAGGCTGGAAATTATGATGCCTGTCTGCAACACCTTGCTTGCCTACAAGATATAAACAAAGATGATTATAAAATAATTTTGAATATAGCAGTAGCTGAGTTTTTTAAAAGTAACCAAACAACAACAGATAGTTTGAGACAGACACTCAACCAGCTGAAGAATCAGGTAATATACAAATGAATTTAGCTATAATTGTGGTGCCCTCTTAAACTGAGCAACAAAAGCAGTTAAGAAAATTAATGTAGCTCATAGTGGGAATCCAACTCAGAAACCATGTTGGCAGTTAAACATTGAAGATACCTTCACAGTGGCAAGGGAGAAGATCACCTTGCTAGGTACTTAATACAGTCCCATCAAATTGTTTTACTAAACAGAATTTTATTATGAATAGAATTTTTAGTGTAAGAGAGTAATTAAAACCTAGAGGTCCTGTTGAAAATGGGTGAAAATCCTGAGTAAGAAATGTTGGCCTGTGTTCCTGTTTATTATTGATACAGATTCCTTTCACTTTTGCTCTTTATTTTCTTACTGCTGTTAGATCTCTGTTGATTGTTTTATAGGTCCACTCAGCTGTTGAAGAAATGGATGGATTAGATGATGTTGAAAACAGCATGTTGTATTACAATCAGGCAGTCATTCTTTATCATCTGCGGCAGTACACAGAAGCCATATCAGTTGGCGAAAAACTTTATCAGTTCATAGAACCTTTTGGTATGTTATCTGTCAAGTCAAAAATTCCCCTATCTTCTCATACTTACATTGGTCTCGGGTGTTTTTACCTAGATAAACTAAATCAGAGAATTGCATGTCAGTAAGAAAGAAACAGAACTGTGTCAGGTTTTCTTACTGGTTAGAAAGATAAAAATTATATCACTTTTAGATGAATCCAGGTTTTCACTTAGTACGCCCCAACCCAATTTTTTTTTTTAAGAGGGCAGTGTCACTGGCCCTCATGTGGGATCCGAACCGGGGCCGCTGGCATCCCAAGCCAGCTCTTAACCACTGCACCACTTAGCTGGCCCCCCAATTTTTGATAACTGTTAGAAAGACTTGCTGATTTTTGTTTTTTCATTGCTGTTTAAACACCTGATCCTTTCTTAAGTAATGTATTAATGAAGGAGTGTTTTGAAATGTTGGGACAGCGTAGTATTTTGTCTCCTGCCTAACTGAAATAGAGTAGATAGTACAAAACTGTGTTAGCTTTTTGTTATCTTAACTAGCTTACAATTATCAGCCACAAGTGTAGGAAGAGAGGGAAGGGGCAAAGGGAAAAAGTACGAGCAAATACAGTAGACAGCTGGATCCAGGAAATGGTTGTTAGAGTGGGCTGTTCGTTTCCACCCCCAGTCAGGCAGATTTCAGTTGTGATTTGCATTTTTGTCTTTTTCTCCTTGGTTCTTTTAAAATCAAAATACTAATGCAGATTCCTGATTTATAAACACCTGATTGCTGCCGTGGTCACCACAGGGACAGGTGGTAGAGTGTGGTGGCTCCTCGGTGATGCTCTGGGAAGAGTTACAGGGCCCCCTTTTGCTGACAGCTGGGTGGACAGCTGCTGACTCGGCTCCAGGGAGGCATTTTAAGGCGCTTCTCTTCTCTCCCCAGTCATAAAGGCACGGTGGCTGGACAGACTGGGCAGGAGAGATGGCGGTGGTGAAGGGCTATGTAACGAGTGACCAGCTCCTTTCTTCTGAAAAGTTAGAAGTCAAAATTATACTTCTAGGATGGCATAGATGTGTTTCCCTGTAAAGCTGGTTTTTAGCACAGCATCTAGCAGCCAACTAATATTCAAATGCATTTTTCTTCTTTGAAAACAATTACTGTTAGTTTTTTTGGGTTTTGTTTTTTTTTTAACTTTACTACTTGGGTTCTTTATATAACATATACTTATTAAGCATATACTTACTATGGGCCCAGACACTGTTCAGGAATCTGAAGATAATGCTGTGAATAAAATAGAAAAGGTCTTTACCCTTATCAAGCTTACATTCTAATAGGGGAGTGAGTGACACAATAAATATATTGTGAGGTAGTTAAATGCTATGAAGAAAATCTAAAATTGAGTAAGAGGACAAAGGCTTACTGGGGGTGTTATGTTTAGATAAGGTGATCAAGGAGTGCCTGAGGTAAGACAGTATTTGAAAAGAGGCCTGGATGGAGAGGCATGCCACTCTTTAGAGGAAAAGCATTCCAGCCAGAGGTAAATAGTATGTGCAGAGGACCTGAGGTGCGCTTAATTTTGGTGAGGGAGAGGACCAGCAGGAAGGCCTTTGTGACTGGAGCTGGGTGGGAAGAATGGTAGGAAAGGAACTCACAAGTAGCCAGGGGCAGAGCAGGCACAGCACTGTCACCCAGGTAAGGACTTGCAGTGGGTGGGAAGCCGTTGGAGATGTGACCTTAGCTCAATAACTGTACTGATTTTAGTTTTAAATGGATTCCACTCTGGCTTCCATGTAAAAGCAAGAATGAAATCAGAGGGACTTGTGGGGCCAGCCGAGTGGCGCAATGGTTAAACGCTGGCTTGGGAAGCCAGCAGCCCCGGTTCGGGTCCCACATATGAGGGCCATGACACTGCCCTCAAAAAAAATAAAATAAAATAAAGAGGGACTTGTTAGGAGGCTCTTAAGGGCTTTTGAAATTTTCTGTGCTTGATTATAGCAGCCTTATGTTAGACCTTATTTTTCCTTTTATCTTCTCTTTTGAAAGGAAAGGAAATGCATAGTGTTACGTCATACCAGAATACCCTTCCTCTCTGGGTTGGGCTCTTCTTCCTTTGAAGTCCTCATCTTTATAGTTTCCTCTTAGCTATTGCAATTTTCTAATGTACTCTAATCCATACGTTGCTTCTTTTGTCTCTGTAATCAAATTGTTTCTGTGCCTAGAAAGGGTATCTATTTCCTAGAGTCATAGACCTTTTTAGAGTTAAAAGGAACCTGAAGAGATCACCTGGTCCGCCCCGCCTGCCATCAGGCAGCTAAAGTGCTCTCCCCATTCTACAGGTCAGCCAGTTAAGGTCTAAAAATTAGTTCAATGATGTGAAGAAGCCACACACATCTAATAAGTAGCTGAACAGACGCTGGAATTGAGGTCTCCTTCCAACTAAAGTAATAGTCCTCATTTCATGTGCTGGTGTTTGATAGATATTTTGCCACAGGAAGTCCAGTCACTAGAATCCCTAAAATGAGAGACTTTGAGAACCATGCCTGATAGAATGCCATTATTGACTTTGCAAGTTGCTTCCATTCATGGCTGTAGGTGATAAATATTCATATTTAAGTAAAGACTTAGGCTTTGCTCTTTAGGGTTTGGGGGATTGGGAGATGGTCTGAGATGTTTGCTTCTCTTAGATTGTGACTTTTCTTTTCCTATTTTGTTTTTTTTTTCTCCCAGAAGAAAAATTCGCCCAAGCAGTGTGTTTTTTGCTTGTAGACTTGTATATATTAACCTACCAAGCTGAGAAAGCTTTGCATCTTCTTGCAGTCCTAGAAAAAATGATCTCACAGGGTAACAATAACAAAAATGGAAAGAATGAGGTAAGTGCTCTGATGTGATCAGACTAAAATTTAAATAATGATTAATATTTATAGTTATTAAATATTTTAACAGGTTTCTTGAAATATAATTCACTGCAGCATGACTATAGTTAATACTGTATTGCATAGTTGAAAGTTGCTTAGAGAGTAGATCTTCAAAGTCCTCATCACAAGAAAAAAAAAATTTGTTACCTCGATTTAAAAATTTTTTTTCAATAAATAAAAATCAAAAGAATTATGCCTACCCTCAGGAGGCTCCACAAGCTAGGTAGAGAAAAACAGATGGATTAAAGTTTTGATTAATGACAAGAAAGAAAGAGAAGGGAGGGAGAGAAGGAAGGATGAAGGGAAGGAAAGATATATAATTGAGATACACAAAATTCACCATTGTACCATTTACTAGTGGTTTTTAGTTGTACAACTGTCACCATGATCTGATTTCCAGAACATTTTTATCACCCCACCAAACCCTGTATTCCTTATCAGTCATTCTCTTTTCCTCCTTCCTTCAGCCCCTGGCAACCACAGTCTACTTTTTATCTCTGTGGATTCGCCTACTGTGGCCACTTCATATAAATGGAATCATACATTATGTGGCCTTTTGTGATTAGCCTCTTTAACTTATCATGATATTTTCAGAGTTTACCGTGTTGTAGCATATACTTCATTCCTTTTGTCATTCCTTTTTATGACTGTATAATAGTCCATTATATGGATGTGCCACATTTTTTTATTCATTCATCAGTGGATGGCATTTGGGTTGTTTTGCATGTTTGGCTATTATAAATAATGCTGCTATGAACATTTATGTCCAAATTTTTGTGGGGCTTAAGTTTTCAGTTCTCTTGGGTACATATGTAAGAGTAGGAGTGCTGATCATAGGGTAACTCTAGTTTAATCTTAGGAGGAACCATCAGACTGTTTTCCAGGGCAGCTGCACTATTTTGCATCCCTACCAGCAACTTGATGAGTCCCTGAACAGATTTGCTTACTGTTTCTCCTTCCATAGACCTGAATGTTCCTTGAAAAGCAAGAACTGCAATGTTGTCATTTTTTGTCACCTGAGGACCTAGTAGAGCACACAAGCACCTCACCTACTGAACTGAATTATATTTCACCAAGTATTATAGGTTCTGAATATAAAAATGAAGTATTTTGCTACAGTGTTTACAAATAATGCTGACTAATCTTATATATGCACAGTTGTTAAATTGAAAAAAGCAACGCTAGATGTTTATTTTTATCTCCCCTTTTTTTTGTGTGTGTGTGTGTGTGTTGTTTTTTGGTTTTTTTTTTGAGGGCAGTGTCACTGGCCCTCACATGTGGGACCTGAACCGGGGCCGCTGGCTTCCCAAGCCAGCGCTTAACCACCGTGCCACTCGGCCGGCCCTTGAGCTCGCACTCTTGAGCGAACTCTTAACCAACTGAGCCACTCGGCCTGCCCAAATACTCCTTTTTTAACAAAAGGGCAGGAACAGGAAGAAAGAAGGCCATCCCATGAAAACCGGAGGCACAAGCAAAATGAAAACATAGTTAAAATATATCCTCAGGGTCCACCAAGTCTCTTATCAGAGCATGGTGAAGGCTCATCTTAAGAAACATAGGCTCATTTTGAATCACTTTAATGATGAAATTTTCTCTAATGAAAGGTTCCCTGTTTATCCAGACTATGAAATTTTATTGTCTTAATTCTAATCTTTCCATTCTATAAAACTGATATCCCATATATGAAAAGATGCTAACATACATCTTTAGTCATTAGGGAAATCAAAACTATTATGAGATCTCACTTCACACCCATCAGGATGGTTACAATAAAAAATAATAATAGCAAGGGTTGGCAAGAACATGGAGACTCTGGAGACTTCAGCAGGTTGCTGGTAGGAATGCAAGCTCTGGAAACACATCCTGGTGGTTCCTCCTAAGGTTAAACTAGAGTTACCCTGTAATCAGCACTCCTGCTCTTATATATGTACCCAAGAGAACTAAAAGAGAAAGTTTTCAAGAAGGGAATGACTTGATCTCTTCCGGGTTTTAGAAAAAGAATCTGAGTTTTGTCCAAATAAAATCCATGCTTTTTAAATCTAGTCTATCATGCTCAACAGCGAGCATCTCATAAGTAACTTCCACACTATTAAACCTGAGTCCGCCGGAGTGGGACCTGTGATTCTGAATTTTGAAAATGCTCTCTAGGTGATTCAGATTAGCTCACTTGGAAACCAGTGATTTAAATTATGGTCACAAAGATTTAATTGGTTAACTTTGTTTCACCACCCTACAGGCTGGTAATAACACCAACAAAGACGGGTCTAATAAAGCTGAGAGTGGAGCTCTAATAGAAGCTGCGAAATCAAAGATACATCAGGTAGGGTAAATTTTAAAAGAGGCTATACATCACATGTATTTACTTGTAGGTTGAATGATGAAGAATGTGACAGATCATTGAAAGCAGTAAATCATGTAAGGCATGTATGTTTATTTGGCTTTGAAGTATTGTAGTTTGAAGTACATTTAGTCTTTCTAAATATACTTTGATTAAGATGATAATGTAGCGGGCCAGCCCAGTGGCGCGGTGGTTAAGTGCTGGCTTGGGAAGCCAGCAGCCCCGGTTCAGGTCCCACATATGAGGGCCAGTGACACTGCCCTCAAAAAAAAAAAAAAAAAAAAGATGATAATCCAATATCACATATTTACTATAGAGAAGATTAAGAGAAATGGCCTGGGGATGTATTTAGGTGATAAAATCAGCTTGTTCGTGTTTAAAATTCATTGTTAATTAGCCACCAGCAGCTAAGAATTGGTAGGATTTTTGCTTGGAACTTTTAAGTATAAATTTTATTGTACCATGTTTTGAGTTTTTTAGAGTGTATTCCATTTAGAGTGTCACTGGCCCTCATATGTGGGACCCGAACCGGGGCCGCTGGCTTCCGAAGCCAGTGCTTAACCACCGCGCCACTCGGCCGGCCCCCAAGAGTATTTTAAGGTGTATTCCAAGAGTACAGTAAAACTAGACTAAGATAATTTTAAACTTGCTTTTGCAAATAACTGGTATAACTGTTGTAAACAGATTTGGTTTAATTTCCTTAACTAGAAAGTAAACTACTTCAGTATGTATGAATCCACCGCAGTTCTTACATACTAGCATTTTCCCCGACAGTATAAAGTAAGAGCGTATATCCAAATGAAGTCTCTGAAAGCGTGCAAAAGGGAGATCAAGTCAGTCATGAACACAGCTGGAAATGTAAGTTTCTTCAAGTTGTGGTTTTTATATCCTAAAACTTTCTTATTTGGACAATATGTCCAATTTTAAATTTGTCAACTTTAAATAATTTATCTTAGTCTGCTATCTTAGTTTATATATACCAGCAGATATAAACCTTGATAGTGAGTTGTAAAGTCGTGATCACACTGTGTCTACAATGTAATGTAATATGTTTCTCTCTTAAAATTATTACAAGCATTTCCCCTTGGCATATAGACGTCAAACCCACCACTTTAAATAGCTACTTGGTATTCTGTGAGTAGTTTATCACAATTCACTTAAACATTCACTGTAATTAGACAGACACTTTAGAGTTTTTTTAGATTATACTCAAAACATTTATTAAAGATTAACAGTCAAACTGTTGCCCAAACCTGCCCCTTCCAAATGATCTTTGGCTTGACAATACCTTCACTTTGATTTGTGCTCGAGTATTTGAGATATAATTACCTCTTCCTTCCACTGCCTCCAATGAGAGAGAATTTTTAAGATGGTAGTGGGAAGAGAGAACTGGGAACAGTCTTGATGCTTTTAGGAAAACTGTTAATTAAAAGTATGAAGTCATGAGATACAGTTTGTAGTAGGAACAGTTCAGGAACATTGACCCTAGAAATCTCAGGCAGGTTCCAGATTAGCCACTGGGTCAGTATTCAAGGGATTTTTTTAGAATAATTGCAACCTAGAGCTGAGGAGAGAACTTGAGGCTAAGAGGGAAAGAAAGGCCTAAGTAGCCAGACAGCCATTATCAAACTTTTTTGAGATAAAAAAAAAAAACCAACATGATCCCTGCCTTAAACGATGCCACAGTCATAGGGAAGAGACAAAAAGGAAAATAAATCATTGTGATGCACAGTAATAATCATACCTGACTCAGGGAACACTTCAGGAGGAAGTACTGCCGCCTGGAATAAGTTTTGAAAGCCCTTACTTCCTCAGTGACCAGGAAGCAGAGCAAAGCATGAACGAGGATTTAGAAGGAAAGCCTGTAGCTAAGCTACAAATACATGAGCCAAGGATTCCGGATGTCCTCTGGATGATGTTTAGTCCCCAGATCTCTGCATGACCCGTCACCATGAGCATTCTTAGGACAAACGAAAGGTGCTCTGCAATCTAAAAAGCGATCTTTGTAACAGCAAACTTAGCTCTCAAAAATAAGGCGCTCTGTGAAGAAATTTTTTCATTCATAGAAAGACTTTTTTTTCCCGATTTGGAAAAGTATTTGATTAATTATGCCTCTTTGTGTTGTAATGAGGGTGCATTTGTAGTATCCTAAAAATGAGAGTCTGTCTAATAACCATTAAAGTGAATGTCCTGGTTTGTATTGTTAATACAGCTTCCAGTTAGCATTATTAGGTAACAGTTGATAAAACCCTGCAGACTATATTCTTCTAATATACATATTGTATGTATTTTTTTAGGTAGACCCCCCTAATATAGAAGGTGCTCTCTGACAGGTTTCATTGTTTTAGGTTAGGAGAGCAATGAAAAATTTAGAGACTGATTTTTGTGACCATGACTTAACTGATTCATTTGTGCCCTTGAACTTGGGCCAGCACAGTAGTATGATTATGATCGCACATTAGGCATCTAAAAACAAATTAAAAGTAACTTATATTTTCTTTACAGTCTGCACCCTCTCTGTTTCTTAAAAGCAATTTTGAGTACTTAAGAGGCAATTATCGAAAAGCTGTGAAGCTATTAAATAGTTCGAACATTGCTGAGCATCCAGGATTCATGAAAACAGGTAAAAGAAAATTGTGAAATTTTAGTATTTTCTTCCTGGCTCTTTTACCCTTTGTTACTTGGTTTTATATGCATACTGCTCTTCAGAAAGATTTCTGCTAATTTTTTTTTTTTTTTTTTTTTTTTTTTTTTTTTTTGGTCACTGGCCCTCACATGTGGGACCTGAACCAGGGCCCCTGGCTTCCCAAGCCAGCGCTCAACCACCGCGCCACTCAGCCGGCCCTCTGCTAATTTTTTAAATGAAAATGTTTTATTATTTCTGTTGCAGAAAATTCCTGGAATTTTACTACTTGTATCCATTTTGCAAAATGCCTCACTTCTTTTATTTTTCTTTGACCTCACTTGCTCTTTCCTACATTTTGTTCTTTAATACCAGCTTAGAAATTATGTCTGGGGCCTAAGGTTGTTGGACTTTTCTGTTATAAAATGACCCCTTTCAAAGAAATGAGATGGTGATGTTTTTATTTTTCCCTTTTCTCCCATAAAAGCAGTGAAAAATATGATGATTTCTTTAGACCATTAACTATAACAAAATATTTCAGGGCCGGCCTAGTGGCTCAGTTGGTTAAGAGCTCACTCAAGAGTGCGAGCTGAGCTCTGAGCAACAGCAGTTCGATGCCCAGCCTGAGCTGAGTTGCTGCTGAGCTTCCAACAGGTGGCAGAATGGCTCAGCTAAAAAAAAAAAAAAAATATTTCTATGAAGTTAGGAAGAAATTACTGTCAGCTATTTTTGCCTCTATTTGGAAAGTTTTAACGAATTGCTTGTCTTACTGGTAAAATTTGTGGCTGTCAATTATGTTCAGATCATTGCTGTTTTGGAAGGAAGGAAGAAAATTCATTTATTCAAGAAATGAGGTTAAACTATTGGGAAATGTGCCATGTTTAAAATGCAAATGATGAATACATTTCTTTTAAATTGTTTTCATTTTATCCCACATACATGCACAGAGCACACCTACAAGCATACACAAACTTGCCCCATCTCCTCCTTCAGTTTAGTGGCATTGCAGAGGATGGAGAAAGATGGTTTGTCCTATCATAATTTTCTCGGGTATTTATTTGTTTTGAGTTCCCATTTCTAATTCTACTAAATTTTACTTTTGTTTATTTTTATTGTTTTTTGAGGGCAGTGTCACTGGCCCTCATATGTGGGACCGAACCGGGGCCACTGGCTTCCCAAGCCAGCGCTTAACCACTGTGCCACTCGGCCGGCCCAAATTCTACTAAACTTTAATTATTTTTTATTATTATTTTTTTTAGCTGAGCCATCCTGCCACCTATTGGCAGTTCAGCTCGGGCTGGACATATAACTGCTATTGCTCAGAGCTCAGCTCACACTCTTTTTTTTTTTTCCAGAGGGCAGTGTCACTGGCCCTCTGAACCGGGGCCACTGGCGTCCCAAGCCAGCTCTTAACCACCACGCCATTTGGCCGGCCCACAGCACGCTCTCTTGAGCGAGCTCTTAACCAACTGAGCCACTCGGCAGGCCCCTCTAAATTTTAATTTTTGATTTTGTTATTGTCATGGTTTCCTCTCAGAGGCCTACAAACACCCAAACACTGAAATGATCTCTCAGACCAAACAGCTTTGAGAAAATTTTAGGATTGTCTTGACACAGATTTCAGAATTGATAGTGACGGTCTCCAAAATTGGTGTCAGGAGCAGGTCATGTAGTTGACTATTCAACAGTTGCGATAATCTATTAGGAAAGATTTTTATATAAGAGTTGTATATTTTATGTATTGATTTTTTTCATAGTTATTCATTTTAAAATTTTAAATTTCCTTCCCACATATAAAATTTAGTTTTGTTGCTCATAAAATATGCTTATTAGAGAAGATTTGGGAATAACATCTTTTTTTTTTTAATCTTTCACTATTCAGAAGCAACCTCCTTTACATATTTTTGTGTGTTTCCTATTTTTTTTTTTCCTAAGCATAGTTTTTTGTTTTTTAAATATAATCATGCCTTACCTTTAAAATATATCAAAAGCCAACCTTTAGTTTTTAGTAGTAAGCATTGAATGTCCTGATTATTAATTTTGTCAATCTAGTCAGGCATTTTATACCATTGAGAGAAAGATGGACTATCAATAAATTATTTTAAAATGTTTGAGAAACCATTTAGAGAAAGGAAACTAAAGCTTGGATTGCTTTCATTACACCAAAATAAAATCCAGAGAAATGAAGGATTAAACTGAAAAAAAAAAAAAAGTCATAAAAGCAATGAAAGAAAACTTGGATGAATATTTTAATTTTGTGGTGAGGAAGCCTTGATTAAACGTTATCCAAATCCAAGAACCATAACACTTAGAATAGATTACTAAATTTGACCACATAAAAATATAAAACTTTTTATGATTAAAAACATAAACATACACACACACACACACACACACACATTTGACCAAGTCACAAGACAGATGACAAACTGGCAGTGGGAGAAATATTTGAAACAGATGTGACAGAAGGTTTCTATAACAGGTAACCAATGGAAAAACATCTGTAACCAAATTTTCAAATGGGTAACAAACAGGAAGAGGCAGGATAAGAAATACAAATGCCCAACAAACATGAGAAGATAGATGCTCTGCCATAGTGATATTTAAAGTGAACTAAAAAAACAGGCGAGACTTAGAGTTTAACAAGCAAAAGCAGGATTTTATATATCCTGCTTTATATATTCTTGCTGTTTTTCATATAATATAGTTTATTTCCATATATACTTCATTTTTTCCAGTTTCTACATAGTATTTTGTTACGTGGGTGCAATACACATATAATAATTTACTTATAAATATTTTTGATTTTGCATTTTTGTATCGTTTGCCTACAGTTATTAAAAATTAAATCAGAAAAAAATGCCAAACAGGCTAATTAAAACATTGTGCAGGGTTGGTTTATCACCTTTCATAAAAGATTTTAAAAGAGAATTTACAAAATTTTTAGATGTTTTCTAAATTTCAAATGCCTTGTAAACTGTTCTATAGGGATTAAGTGGAATCCCTCGAATTGCTCATACCGTTAACTCAAGCTAGGTAAGCCTAATTCTTGTACGATGTACATCAACAGTAAAATCCGTGGACAAATGTGTGTTTTTCTCAGGTGAATGCTTGCGATGCATGTTCTGGAATAATCTTGGCTGCATCCATTTCGCCATGAGCAAGCACAATTTGGGAATTTTCTACTTTAAAAAGGCTCTGCAGGAGAATGACAATGCCTGTACGCAGCTCAGTGCAGGTAGCACTGATCCAGGTATGTCCTTGGTGGGGGACAGTTTAGATTTTACTTCTTTAGGAAAAGCATGGTTTTAAGGAGCAAGCATCTGGTCAAAATGCATGCCATGGGTACCTATATACAGTTAACACGGATCCTGCCCAACAGGCTTGACTCTGGGGGTTTTTTAGTAGGTACTGCTACTTTGAATAGCTAGGAGTGAAGAGGGATTATCAAAGACATTTAAATTCACTTTTTCATGGATTTGAAAATCAGTAATCCCATATGTTAATATTAAGAAAACAAAATATTGTGCTAAGATTTCTTGACTGTGCCAAACTAGTTTTATTATAGTTTCTTTTGGGGGTTTCAAGTGTGGTACTGTTGGCAACACCTGACAATCTTTAAGCAAATTCCTGAAATTTGTTCCTTTAATTTTCATAATTATATAGATCCTTGACCTGAAATGCTTAAAATCAAGCAATCACATTTAGGTTTTTAAAAATATTTTTAAAAAGCTATTTGTTTGGCTAAAATGTATCCAAAATCACAAGTGGTTTTATTTTATTATGGATTGTGAAACTTTGAATAAGTGGGTGAATGAGTAATAGTCATCTTAAGTATAGTACATTAATTTTTATCTCCATAGTAAAGTTCCCTAACACCCTAACAATAATTAAATACTTCCGGTTAAGAAAAAGCACATGATGATAAATTGATTACCCAAACTGAAAGTGAAAATAGAGTAGAACCTTTGTGCAGGCTCTAAAAATGTAAAAATGTGGGAAGGTGGCATAGGGTTCAGAGGAGTGAGAGTGAGTCCTATCTCTTCCTTTGCCTTCCTGGATCATTGTTGCCTGAGGAGCTTACATCTGTGGCCCCACCCAACAGTCAGTTGTGGTGATTGGAGAATATTTGTGGGGTTGGGGCTAGCGATCATCATTGGTGAGAACCGTTAAACTTCAAATGGGAGTCATTGGTATTGAACAAGGTAGCATTTAAGTACTTGGTAGAATAAATGTTTTCAATGTAACTGTTATTTTTAAATCTAATGATTTATTCTCATAATTTTTGTCATTAGGCAAAAAATTTTCAGGAAGACCCATGTGTACATTATTAACCAACAAGCGGTACGAGCTGCTGTACAATTGTGGGATTCAGCTTCTTCACATTGGAAGGCCCCTTGCTGCCTTCGAGTGCCTGATTGAGGCTGTTCAGGTTTATCATGCAAATCCCCGCCTCTGGCTGCGGCTGGCTGAATGCTGCATTGCTGCCAATAAAGGGGTGAGTCCTGCCTGGGCATCTTTTTTTTGTTTTTGTTTTGTTTTGTTTTTAGCTGAGCCATCTTGCCACCTGTTGGCAGCTCAACGGCAACTCAGCTCGGGCTGGCCTCGAACCGCTGTTGCTCAGGGCTCAGCTCGCACTCTTGAGCGAGCTCTTAACCAACTGAGCCACTCGGCCAGCCCCTGCCTGGGTATCTTTTTGAAGCCACCTCCCTCTCCCACCCCCACTGTTACATGGAAAGCAAAAAAACACTTGGCAGCATGCAAGACCTCATCCCCTTTTTAACTCTCAGGGAATTTATAAAGATAAATTGTATCTAACTGTTCTTTAACAGATAAAAAAAAAATTTAGGTTTGTCAAGTCGCTTGCTAACATTCTGGTTCTTGGTAAGTATGGCACCATGTAGCAGAAGTCACGTTAAAGAATCGAAGCCAATAAGAAGGTCCGATGTGTTGGGACAGGGGTCTGCCGGCTGCTGGGGCTGGGACAGGCTGTCCGCTGGCGTGAGGGTGGTGTGTGCAGCCGGTGATTAGAGAAGGACTAATGATAACCTAGTGAGTGTGGAAATAGCTGCATTTCCTTCAGTGCCTGGGACTTGACTTTTGATTCAGTAAATGGCTTAGAGTTCATGATTACCAGGCTGTTGCCCTCTGATACAGGCTTGTCCACAGTGGCTGTGAGAAGTCGGGCAATTCAGATCGGTGTCCATGCCTAGATTGTCTGCAAATGGCAGTGGGTGGAAGCCTTTTGTATCCCAAGTGAGGGGTGGTCAGTAGGAGGCAGGGGGAAGATAGGCTGTATCAGAATTACCAGATGTTGGTATCACCCCATTTCTTGCCCACCCACCACCCACCCACACCCTTGCTGTGCTCTTTGGGCATGCGAAGATTGTGAAGGTATGGTATGAAGTTTTGTCTGGCGTTACCTGCCACAGGTGATACAGGATGTTTAGGCTGTGTTCCTGCTGCTAAACAGCACTAACTGAGAAACAACTGCAAGAATTAAAGGATTAAAGGAGTGCATTGGCCTGGCAGTTTGAGTGCACCACTGTCTGAAAAGATGAGTGTTATCTTTGAAAGGTTTTAATGATTGATTTCATTGTGCTTTTCTTTTTACAGGACAGCATTCCTATTTGGTAATTGTTAAATTAACCAACAAACAGCTCTAGGCAGAAACTATACTTTTTTTAAATAAAAGGATGTCTAGAAATTGCTATTCTCTTTAATCCATTCATGAGAATAAGTGTTAAAGGCCTTGATTTTGTACAGTTGTGAGAAACCAGGGAATTACATCTTCCTGAGAGTAGAGACATACAGTAAGGTTTACTATTTCCTTTTCAAATTACTAATTTTTAGAAGTAGTACTTTTAGGATTGTCTTTGTTCTGTGGATAGTGTTACAAGGATGCCCCCTATACCCATTCTTTTCTACAAAGTTTTAAAATTGTGATTTTTAAAAAATGATGAGGATGTCTCAGTAGCTGTAACTTGGTGGGTACCAGATCACTCACAGTCTGTGCTACTAACAGGAAATTTGCCTTTAGTAATCCTCATCTGTCTTTCTGTATTCTCTTCCTTCTAAAAAATTATCTGAGGTGACCTAAAAGACAGTAAAAACAACCCCGAAGCACTCTTGAATAAAATCAGAGAGCAAAATCCCAATAGGACAAATAATAAACTCCAAATAAAATTCTATAAAACTTATTTAATCAGGGCCGGCCAAGTGGCGCATTGGTTAAGAGCTGGCCTGGGACGCCAGCGGCCCCAGTTCAGATCCCACCTATGAGGGCCAGTGACACTGCCCTCTACAGCTAACAACAGCTCCACCCGGAGCTGGGCTGCGAGCCCCGGTGATGGTGTAGGCTGCTGCCCCTGCTGCAGTGGGCTGCCATAGGCTACAGTGAGTGGCTGACAGCCAGTGTGAGCTGCCAAGAGCCACTGTGAGCGACCATCCAGAGGCCGGCGACCGATCTGCCTCATCTGGGAAGAGCGCAATGACGATACCAACATGGGCCAGTGAAGCAACGTCCTCCTCAACTAGATTGAAGAACAAAAGGACAGCTACTTGTCTGTTCCCCTTTTCCGATTCCCCAATGCTGTTCGCTGCCCCCAATTCCCCAATAAAATCTTTAAAAAAAAACAAACTTATTTAGTCAGGACAGGAGGAATGCTGAACAAAGCAGTGTGCACCCTGAGAAATAAATTTTATTTTTTTAATTAAAAGAAGCAACTTAGGGCCGGCCGAGTGGCGCGGTGGTTAAGCGCTGGCTTGGGAAGCCAGCGGCCCCAGTTCTGTCCCACATATGAGGGCCAGTGACACTGCCCTCAAAAAAAAAAAAAAAAAAAGAAGAAGAAGCAACTTAATTGTTAAGTTGGTGATGCTAAGATCATTTTGACCTTTTTACCTGATACAAGTTGCTTCAGACATATTTTGGCAGAAGCAGGGCTTGTGTGTACTAGGGTATTGTCTAATGTGCGAGAAAATATCTGCTAAATTATAAAAAACATAGGCTCAATTGTAGGGGGAGTATTTAACCAATTTAAGAGAAGGCTATTAAAACACATAAAATGTACCATTTATTTTTGAGTTCTGAAACTCAGATTTGTTAGTGCTATTACTGCCAAGGCACTATAAAATAATGACTATTTTAATTACATATGGCTCTTTTACACTAAGACTGATCTGCCACACTTTCTGGCTATTGGTGTATTATTAAAGGTATGGTTTATTATTGTGGATTTTTAGTTCCATTGCATCAATGTTTTTATCTGTTGCATCGCCATAGCTAGCCATCTGAGCAGCGTACATGGCCTTAAGGATCAGCGAAGAGAGTATGGATGAACCATTATAAATTTATTACCACCACTAGGAAAAGAAGTTGGAATGGAAGCCCTTCCAATAATGATTCAGAATATCTACTTTTTCTTATTTTTTGTTAATAATGCATGGCTGACTCCTTGACGCAAAATTGGTTCCAAGCAGAGAGGTTTTACTGTATTTTTAAGCATTAAGTAATATTTTCTTCTTTTTTTTTATTTTTTTTTCAGCTGAGCCATCCTGCCACCTGTTGGCAGCTCAACGGCAACTCAGCTCGGCTGGCATCAAACTGCCGTTGCTCAGAACTCAGCTCGCACTCTTGAGCGAGCTCTTAACCAACTGAGCCACTCGGCCGGCCCTAATATTTTCTTTTTATTGTTTTTATTTTCTTTTTTTGAGGGCAGTATCACCGGCCCTCATATGTGGGATCCGAACCGGGGCTGCTGGCATCGCTGGCATCGCAAGCCAGCACTTAACCACCGCGCCACTCGGCCAGCCCAATATTTTCTTTTTAAAATGAATATACAGTGAATCCTTATTTTAATAAAAGTCTATATGGAAGCACAACCATAATAAAGTTAAGTTAGGGAGCACTAAGTACAGTGCAGAAACACTGTCTAGAGATGGGCTGTTTGCTGGGCTTGTATGCACTGGCTCCAGTTCGTCCCTGTATATGAGAACCTGGATGACTTTATAAAATAAATAGCTGGGATTCCACCTGGAGGTGAATCAGAGGCAGATGGAGGGGGAAGATAAATGAAATTGGCCCCATCAAGCTCCTGTAGCTAGATAATGTATATGAGTGAAATACCCTAAAACTAACTCACATTCTCTGTGTGTGTGTGTGTGTACACACGCACATGGAGCTTTTACTCTTTTTAGTTTAATGTTTACAGGGTTTGGGGATTTTAATTTCCTAGAAGGCAAAATTGTGCCCTTGTAAACCTTAACATATGTAGCTTGTTAGAGTTTATATGTTGTCGACAATTTAATAAATACTTTCAATTAAGAAGGGGAAAAAAAAATCCATGTTATCGGAAGTGGAGCTTCCCTTTTCTTTTTCGCTGTGTTTTTATGGCTCTCTTATTTTCTTTACTCTGATGTCAAAATGCCTGTAATATGCAGCATGGTGCCTGGGGTGTAGAATGTTCTAAATAAATCATTCTAAATAAATGCTTGAGTCATTCTTAAATTCTTAAACTACCTTTTTCATTAGAATTACCTCATATTAATAAAATATAGCATATGTCAGACTTTCAGCCCCATGTACTCTTTTCTTTAATGATGAATATATTTCCTTTATCATGTATTTCCTTTATCATCCATATTGATGGATCTTAAGAACTCTGTCAGAGTTACTGGAAAAGGACTGGAGCATTTTTCTAACCCCATTTTATAATTCCATTACGTTAATTGGAAATTATTTGTATTTTGTAGACTTCTGAACAAGAAACTAAAGGTCTTCCAAGTAAAAAAGGAATTGTACAGTCTATTGTCGGTCAAGGTTATCACCGTAAAATAGTTTTGGCATCACAGTCCATCCAGAACACTGTATATAAGTAAGTATTTTGCAAAGAGAAAGTACATACACTTAACACTATTTCACATAATGTTACTTATGTATAAAAATATGCTTAAGACTTATTTCATAGGAGGAGCTACCTACTTTGTAACTAGGTTGTTTTGCTATGTCAGCATAGTTGCATAGTGAATGTTATTGGACATGTGATTTTGGTTTATTATATCAATGGGTGCTGAAATTGTTGCTGACCTAAGAAACCTTGGTCCAGTCAGTGCCATTATTTAGAATGTCCAGAAGAGGGCATCTTGATGTTTTCTTATTGTAGTTCATCATTGTTACTTTTCATTTAGATATTTTCTCACAGTCCCTAAAGCAAATTCTCAGTATTAGCAGAAAAAAGTACTAATACATAAAGCATCCAAAGCAACATAAAGTTGTTGCATGTAAGAACCTTCAATTGAACAATTTTTAAATAAACATTTTTATCTTGTGTGAAGATTCCAGTTTAAAGTTGTTATTTCTAAAGTAGTAGGCTTTGTAAAAAGTTTGGTGCTTTTTTGTTTCTTTTCCAAAAAATAAAATTGTTCACTACCATTTATAATTTTTCCAAAGTTTTTAAATAGTATCTGACACACGATATTTTGGTTCTAATTTATTTCAACTATAATGCAGATTTTTTTTTATGACTTCAGATAAAGCATCACTTTATTACTAATTTTCATATTTTTATGTTTTTCTAATAAAGCTAATTCCGTTTGATATATCAAACCAATTAAAAAGTTATATAAAATCTCAACAAAATTATAAGGCAAGAGATAATGCTGCTTTTTCAAAACTTAATAAAGGCATTTTTGAAAGTAAAAATCAACCAAAACAAGGCTCAAAGATGAAAATCTACTTTCTTCCCTTGTTTCCAAGTCTTCTTATACCTGTCGTGGCCCTTGTTAAAATTTTCCTTGTTTATAACTCCTGTTACATTAACATTGATATTACAGATAACCTTCAAGTTGTCTTTGCTCCCATTGCTACAGACATGTGGTGTATAATGTATATACTTGCAATCTATACTTTTCACACCGTCTACATAATATTGAGGATTTGGGTTTTTAGCATTCTCTTATAACTGCTTATGTTAAAATGTCTACCTAGCACAGAGCACAGTTTTCATTTACACTTGTATTGGCTTTGTTCATGATGATAGAAGGGTATTGCTCATTTTTATGTTATTGACTTAGCTAATTGGGTTTTTTTCTTTTAAGTGATGGGCAGTCTTCAGCCATCCCAGTCGCCAGCATGGAATTTGCAGCCATTTGCCTTAGAAATGCTTTGTTGCTATTACCTGAAGAACAGCAAGATCCAAAGCAGGAAAATGGGTCTAAGAACAGTAACCAGCTAGGTGGGAACACTGAGAGCAGTGAGAGCAGTGAAACTTGCAGGTACTCGAATCCCTGGGGGCCTCCGTGGGAAGGACTTAGTTAGCAACCCTCTCTGCCCTTTGGGGGAATTTCTAACATCCTCAGCCTGAATGTCCAAAATTCTCTAGTTTGTTCTTTCTTTTTTTTTGGTTTTTTTTTTGAGGGCAGTGTCACTGGCCCTCATATGTGGAACCTGAACCAGGGCCCCTGGCTTCCCAAGCCAGCGCTTAACCACCGCGCCATTCGGCCAGCCCTAAAAAAAAATTCTCTATTTTGAATAATAAGAAAGAAAAGTATGAATGTTTAAGTGTTTGTGGAAGAGAAAAATAGGTGAAAGCTAAGTCAGGAGAGAATCTTGAAAGAGAATAGTGGAAAGTAATAGCTTTTCATTAACAGCAAGAATAGTTGCAGGAAATCTTGTTGCTTATCAGGCTGTATTTTTTTTTTTACTTTTACTAAAAAAAATACTTGAATCCCAAAGCTTCTCATTTCTTATGATCCTTTGCCTTTTATACTGTAAACCACTAATCTCCAGAATATTTCCATATATTTCTAGTTTTCTAGTAGAAGTTAAATATTATGCCAATCTATAGAAATTGGGAGGTCTAATCTAGAAATAAATAAAACAAATACCAGTTTATATATAGGAAGTTCTTTTTACACATGGCACCTTTAAACTCAAGTCTCCCATCTCAGAATTTTTTAATTGTAATAGAAATATGGGTTTAATATAGAAACTTTGAAACAAAATTGTGGAATTTTTTCTGTTCTACCAAGGGGCTATGTTTTACCGTGGTTGATAAAAGGCAATCAGAAGAATGAGAAATGTGTAAAAATCTTGGAGCTGTTTTCTTTTTATAGTAGAGATAGTGTTTTCATTTAGAGGTTTTTAAAAGCAGCATTGTGTACTGGGCAATAGAAACTAATTACAGCATAGCTTTAACATGTCAGTGATGCCAAGTTATAAGTATGTTTCATTGTTTTGACTCTTTTGCACTTTTGTCATAAAAAATTGCATGGGTATGAGAATAGGGAAACAAAATTCTACACTTCAGTGTTTATTTGTTGCTCTTCATAATTCAGTCTGTCTTCATTTAGCAGTAAAAGCCATGACGGAGATAAATTCATTCCAGCTCCACCTTCTTCTCCATTAAGAAAACAGGAATTAGAAAACTTAAAGTGAGTATCTAAACAAAATTATTTGCATTGCACCTATTGAAATAAGCACGTTGTTTTTAATCTGTGTTATTCTGTTAATATTATAAATTACATTAATGTCAAATGTTAAGCCAACTTTTCAATCTTGTGACAAACACTATTAGTTAGAATATATTTTTTACAAATTATTGGGATCAATTTGTTAATATTTTGTTAGGAATATTTGCTTCTAAGTTCGCAATGAAGATTGTCCATACTTTTCTTTCTTTATACTGTCTTTGATCAGGTTTTGGTTTCGAGGTTATGCTGATATATAAATGAATTGGGAAGTGCTTCTTCCTCTATTTTCTGAAAGAGTTTATATAAGATAAATATTATTTCTTCCTGAAATGCTTGATATTGGGCTGTCAAAAAGTCATGATACATTTTTGCAACGAAAAACATAGAAAAAATGTGTCATGACTTTTCCGACAACCCAATAGATTCACCAGTGAAACCATCTGGTGTAGGGTTTTCTTTGTGGGAAATTTTTTTTTTAATGAATTCAAATTCTTCAATAAATATGTACTATTCAGATTTTTTATTTCATCTGTGTCAGTTTGGGTAAGTTATATTTTTGTCTATGCACATTATAAGCCCCATTATTACTTTGAACAGTCATGTGTATGTTAAAGAAATTAAAAAGAACACAGTAATCTTTTGTGTTTAGCCACATAATTACCATTTCCTGATAATTTTAGTTTCCAGAAGGCATCATTTCTCTTCAGTTTGAAGAGCTCCCTTCAGCATTTCTTACAGTACAGGTCTTGTTTTGCCAGGGTTTCTTTGTTTTTTTCTTTTTCTTTTTTAATCTAGAATTGTTTTTATTTCATCTTCATTTTTGGAGGATATTTTCACTGAATACAGAATTCTAGATTGGTAGTAGGGGTTTTTTTCTTCCCCTTCCAATCTCCTCTTTCAAGATGTCACTGCATTATCTTCTGGCAGTAGATTGTCTCTCTTTGTTTTTCAGCAGTTAGAGTATGATGAGCCTAAGTCTGATTTTGTTTTTAATCTTTCATGGGGTAGGCTGAGTTTTTTAAGTCTATAAATTTATCTTTCAACAAATTTGGTATATTTTTGACCATTATTTCTTCAAATGATTTCTGACTAGGCTTAATGATACTTTTTAAGTATCATTAAAAAAGCATTATTTTTAAGAATTATTTCAATAATAGGACTGCAAATTAAAATGGCAGGAGCAAGCCATTATTTCTTATGTTTTTGCCTATTAAATTGGAAAAGAGTGACAAGAGTACAGTTAAAGTGTTTATATATTGCTGATTACATTGTAAATTGATGCATTACTTTTGGTAAGCATTTCATTTATTCACAAACATTAGTGCTAGTCCTGTAGGCGGTACAGGGGAATCAAAGGTAAAAAACACTGCCTTCAAAAGCAGATGACAAAAACTTAGGAGAAAATGATATTAGTTAATAGGTTAGTTATTAGGTGGTGAGATTTGGAATGTCTTTTCTTCTTGTGATTTATGACCCTTGTAAGTAGAAAATGACCTCACTTGAAAATTTTGCATTTCTTTTAATCTGCTCAAGGTACTCAATCTAATGCCAGTGTTTATTCATCACCTATGTTTCTTTTTCTGTGAACTTTTACTTGTAGAATCTAATATTCTTTTTTTTTCCTTTTTTTTTTTTTTTTTTTTTTTTGAGGGCATTGTCATTGGTCCTCATATGTGGGACCGAATCGGGGCCGCTGGATTCCCAAACCAGCGCTTAACCACCACGCCACTTGGCCAGCCCTAATATTCTCATATTGGGTTTTTCATCGTTTTCAATTTTATAAGAATTCTTACCAATTAAGAAAATTGGCCCTTAGCCGGCCGAGTGGCTCAGTGGTTGAGAGCTGGCCTGGGATGCTGGCGGCCCGGGTTCGGATCCCACACATGAGGGCCAGTGACACTGCCCTCAAAAAATAAATAAATAAATAAGTAAGTAAGTAAATAAATAAGTAAAATAGTGTCTTGCAAATTCTAAAAAAAAAAAAAAAAAAGGGCCGGCCTAATGGCGTGGTAGTTAAGCGCTGGTCTTGGGAAGCCAGCGGCCCTGGTTCGGGTCCCACATATGAGAGCCAGTGACACTGCCCTCAATAAAAAAAAACAAAAAGAAAATTGGCCCTTATTATTTCCTTTACTTCTTTTTTTTCATTTCACGCAGTGTTTAGAAGAAAGTCCTTCTTGCCTCTAAGATTTTAAAAATAATTTATCCATGTTTTCATCTAGCACTTTCACTGTCACAGTATCACGACCACCAATCTAAATTTTTGTTTCACCTCGAATTTATTTTATATAAACAAATAAGTTAGGGACCTATCTTTATGTTGTATAATTTTTCATCATATAGTCTTTTTTTTTTTTTAATTCTATTTATTTATTTTTATCTGAGCCATCCTGCCACCTGTTGGCAACTCAGCAGCAGCTCAGCTCGGGTCAGAAATTGAACCGGCGACCCTGTTGCTCAGAGCTCGCTCGAGCGAGCTCTTAACCAGCTGAGCCACTCGACCAGCCCCCATCATATAGTCCATTTGACTAACTTTATTTAACTTTCAAAATAAAACATGGAACAACATAAAATACTGATTTTATGTCTAAACAGTTTAAAATACATTTTTATAAAACAACATGTATATTTCTGTTTGCATTAAAAAAAAATCTGGAGGGATCTATATCAAAACCTTTATAGTAGTTATTCCTGAATGATGGGATAGCTAATATTTATTTTTTTATTGGATATCTGATTTTTCTAGTTTTTTAAAAGTGAAGATATTTTATTAATATTAGTGATACCCCTACTTACATACTGAGTGCCTTTGGAGGAAAGACTGGCCAGCAGATGTGCCCTCCTTTTCTGCTCATATTGTCAGGTCTGTGTGTTTGTGGCAGGGAGGGCATTGCTGTCTATGAGCTCAGGGCTCCAAGCACCCTGCCTAACAAAACAGCAACTTCCTAGCTCTTCGTTTTATTTTATTCTGTCAAAGTATTCCATAAATTCCCACTTTACAGTAATACGTCTCTATCTTGGGTGGGTGGGTGGGTGGGTGTGTATTCATCCATATCTTCATGGCATACTATTGTCAGGAGGAAAGAAGTAATCCTCTGATTATATGGAGGAACATCATAAATCTCAAATTTAGATACAGATGAGGAGTTGATCATTTAAGGTTTTGAAAGCAGGGTTTTGGTGTCTCAAACTTGACAAAGGTAATTAAATTTTTTTTCCAATTATCCTCAGTTATATTAAAATTTCTCTAATTCTTATTTCTTGTATGAGTGCTTTCTAAGATAGCAAGAAAATGAAAGTAATGACAAATTGCCAGTGAAACAATGGCAAATATAAAATACACAGAAGAATATTCCTGTTGAGTGAAATAAAATGGAGTTTTTACAAAGCAATCAAATTTCAACCATATATAACTAAAATACTTAATTTTTGTCCTGACTGGAAATGTGTAAAAACAAAGCAGATTAATTAAGGCTAAATTGTATTTGGTATAAAGTGAGCTGATGAGGAAGGGGTAGGTAAAGTTCAGCCAGGATAATATTTGGGTAATGCTTTAACTTGCCAAAAAATATACCATTTTCCCCCAGTGTGCCTAATATTTTCTAGAGATGTCTCTGTTTATGGAGCCAGCAACACTTAATATTTATTTAAGGGTTCATATATTTTAATAGGTTATTTTATATGGTAAAAAATCCAAGTACAGTCATGTGCCACATAACCTTTTAGTCAACCAGACTGCATATATACAGTGATCCCATAAGGTTATAATAGAGTTAAAAAATTCCTATCACCTAGTGACATCGTAGCACAATGCATTTTTCACATGTTTGTGGTGGTGATGGTGTAAACAAATCTGCATTGCCAGTCAGAAAAATACAGCACATACAAAATTGTATAGTATGTAAAACTTGATAATAAACTACGTTACTGGTTATGTATTTACTATACTCTTTATTGTTATTTTAGAATACTCTACTTATTTAAAAAAAAAAAAGGAAGTTTGCTGTGAAACAGCATACAGCATTATGTCAGTAACCGCTTCATGTATCTTATGTTTACCGTGTCTTTTGATGGTATCATTTTCTCTTGTGCTTGATTTATTCTCAAATTGTTTTGTACAGTAATGTGCTGTACAGGCCTGTAGCCTAGGAGCAGTAGGCTGTACCATACAGCCTAGGTGTGTAGCAGGCTAGATCATCTAGGTTTGGGTAAGTGCACTCTGGGATGTCCGCACAACAAAATCGCTGGATGACACGTTTCTCAGAACATAGCCCAGTGTGAAGCTGCACATGACTGTAGTACAAAAGGTTATATAGTGTAAAGTAAATCTTGTCCCATCCCAGTTCTGTTGCCTCTCCCTGAGGTGCTGCCACTGACGAGTCTCTCATATATCCTTCCAGGGAGCTTCCCTGTGCCTGTTCCAGCATACGTATTTATGGTGGGGTTTCTTTTACACTAGCAGTTGGGTAGTGTCCACACTGCTCTATACCTTACTTTCCCACTTGACAATACTGTATATCTTTAGAGATTGTTTGATATCGATACAAATCTCTGATTCATTCTTTCTAATGGGTGCATAGAATTGCATTATATGAATATCACATAATTTAACATTCCTTTATATTTAGCTGTTTATAATGTTTCATTCTTTGCTATTACAAATCATGCTACAGTGGATGTCATTTTACACATTTTTTTAAGGGGAATACTTAAGAAGGTATTTGAAACCATTTTTAAACTTGATTTAATTTTTACAGATTTATTTGAATGAGCATTAATCTTAGGATTGCTTAATTTATGCATGCAATTCAAGAAGTGTATTATCCCATAATGGTTGAACAGCTGCAGAGTTGTGTAAATTAATTTTATATTCTGAAAAGTGGCATTAAAGAGAAGGGTATATGCTGGGCCGACCGAGTGGCACGGTGGTTGAGAGCTGGCTTGGGAAGCCAGCGGCCCCGGTTCGGGTCCCACATGTGAGGACCCGTGACACTGCCCTCAAAAAAAAAAAAAAAGAGAAGGGTATGTGCAGGGTGGCATACTTCTTCTCAAAGAGTTTTGTACTTTTCATGGCATAACTCTTGGCTTTCCACATGTCCTAGTAGGCAGATTGGTGATTTTAAATAAAATAAAACTACTTCCGGGCCAGCCTAGTGGCGCGATGGTTAAGAGCTGGCTTCGGATGCCAGCGGCCCCGGTTTGGATCCTACATATGAGGGTCAGTGACGCTGCCCTCAAAAAAAAATAAAATAAAATAAAATAAAGTCTCCTTAAAAATAAAATAAAATAAAACTACTTCCCTATTTGTGTGGAAAGGGGCAAAGAATCTCCATAGGGAATTCCATTATCATAAAGCGAGGCGAAGATGGGTTCACTGATACATATTAACCTTTTTTTCTTATGGAGCAGATGGGAGAAAGGAAATGGAACAAGATGGAAGGAGCCTTAGGGTAGATTTATAAAAAGAACTGCTATGCAAGTCAGTGGTAACGATAATGTGGAGATAAATGGTGCAGGGAAGGAGTCGTAAAAGATCTGCGTCGTAATTTTTAAAGCTATAAAAGCACACAGTGCAGTTGGGTGTGTTAAAGGGCAGCTCTGTGGCAGGAGCCAGCTCAGCTGTCCTCTCTAGAAGGCTCCTTAGCCTGAGCACTTGGTTCTGTGCAGATTGTGGACTTCCTAGAGATTTCATCTGTTTCTGACCTGAATTCTTTTATGTGATTGGAAATATGTGTGACTAGTACATAGTTTACTTTTTATGGACTATTATATTTGACCCCTTGTGCTCTGTAATACCCAAGATACCGATGCAAAACCTCATTTCCTATTTCCAGCATAGCTAATATGCAGTAAATTATCATGACTGTTCTGATGGCCACTTCTTACTATCTGGGTTCACAGCCTCTTGAGTATTTTCTTTTTTTTTTGAGGGCAGTGTCACTGGCCCTCATATGTGGGTCCCGAACCGGGGCCACTGGCATCTCAAGCCAGCTCTTAACTACTACAGCACTCGGCTGGCCCAACAACCTCTTTGAGTATTTTCAGTTTTTTCCATGTGTACATAAACGAAGGTGGCTCCAAAAAGATATTCATTCTGGAAACAAGTATGTTTCCAGAAGGCATATGACACCTGAAGCAATTGTGAAATTCTGTATTAAAATCAGGGTAGGTTTCAGAACAATATTCTCCTAATTAAAACAGAAATTTGTCCCCAAATCAGGAAAATGTCTCAGAAATTAAATAGTTTAATTCTGAGGCTCAGATGAACTTAGAGGTACTGATACAATGAATCATGAAAGGGGTGTGTGTGTGTGTGTGTTTTATATAACGACACTGTTAGAATATTGCTTCAGTTCTGAACCAGTCGAAGCTCCACAAAGCCATCAGTTTCATTCACATATTCTGCAGCCTTGAATTAAATAAATGCTCTGATTTTTAAGTTTTTTAAATAAAGGTGGTTTTACTTCTAGGTATTTATACAAGAGAAATGCGAACGTGTCCACACAAGAATTTCTTAGCAGCTTCACTCATGAGAAACAAAAGCTAGATATAGTCCAGGTATCCGCTAATTGGAGAAGGGATAACTACATTGTAGTCCACTCTGTGTATCGGGGTACTGAATTATAAAAAATAACAAATTACCAAACAAGTCAACATGTTTTAAATCTCATTTTGTGTTTCTTTTATTTAGTGTAAGGTACCTACAGTATAATTCCTTTATACCATTTATATGACATGCAAAATTATACCAAAAGTAATTTATATTGATAGAAATCAGAACAGTGGTTGGAGAATTAACTGGAAGGAATCATTCTGGGGTGACAGAAATATTCTGTATCTTAAGTTGGTGGTTACATGTATGTATGTGTGTGTGTGTATTTATATATATATATATATATATATATATATTCAAACTCATCAAACTGCACAGTTAAAATCATGTATTTTAATGTATGTAAATTATACCTTGCTTAACATTTTTAAGGTATTTTGAAATTTTCAAAATTAATGTGATTCTAAATACATTCTTTTGGGAAATATAATTTAACCACCAAGGACTGATAAGTGATCTAGTTCCCTTACATATCATTTATGAGGTGGCATGACATTGAAAACTGGGTTTCTTAAACCATTACCCCCCCAAAAAAAAAAAAAACAAAGCAAAAAAACCCTCTTCTGCTTGTATTTAACATGTATTTCTTAGATTGTAAGGCTACAGTCAGTTTTCAGGCCCAGATCTACTCAAGGCACGTGGCTGCTGAGCAAATGACACATGGTTGGTATAAGATGTGCTGTTTAAGTGTGTGCTACTGGATTTCAAAACTTCCTTCCCCAAAAATATAAAATGCCTCAATAATTTTATATTGATTATATGTTAAGATATTTTAAATATATTGGATTAATTAAAATATATAAAATTAATTTTGCCTGTTTCTTTTGACTTTCTGAAGGTGCCTATTAGAAAATTTTAGGGCCGGCCGAGTGGTGCAATGGTTAAGTGCTGGCTTGGGATGCCAGCGGCCCGGTTCGGATCCCACATATGAAAGCCAGTGACACTGCCCTCAAAAAAAAAAGATAAAAAAAAAGAAAATTTTAAACTACTACTTATGGCTGCAGTTATGTTTCTGTTGGACCGTGCTGCTCTGAGGTTTCAGAGTTGTGTTTGAAGTGTTTGTATTTGTTGATGCATGGTTTCTACAAATGTCTGATATTGATACTATGCCACAAATTTTAGCTGAATTGTTCTTCATAAAAATATTTGTCTTTAAAAGGCCTAATGTCCAAATGAATCGTAGAATGTAGACACTTGCACAGGATTAATACTTTGAGCATATGTTTTGATTTAATTATTAATGTTGCCGCATGCATTTGGAGATAATGATTTTCTTATACAGTGATTGATTATATTATAAGGGTGTACTATTGATATTTTCTTTTTTTTAAAACAGTCAAACATTTATTAACTGCTGGTATCTCCTATTTTTAAAACAGTTTTATTGAGATATAGTGTCCAATCAGTGGTCTTTTAGTGTATTCACAGATATGTGCCACTATCACCACAGTCAATTTTAGAATATTTTCATCACCTCAAAAAGAAACCCTGTACCTTTTAGCTGTCACTCCTTCACCCTCAGTCCTCAGTCCTAATTAATCTACTTTCTCTATAGATTTTCCTGTTTTAGACTTTTATATGAATAGAATCATGTAATATGTGGGCTTTTAAGACCAGCTTCTTTCAATTAGAATAATGTTTTCAAGGTTCATCCAAATTGTAGCATGTATCATATTTTATTCCTTTTTATTGCCAAATCAGATTTCATTGTATGGATATACCACATTTTTGTTTATTTCATTCATTGATGGATGTTTGGATTGTTTCCATCTTTAGGCTGTTAGGAACAATGCCGTTATAAACATTCACAAACAAGTTTTTGTGTACGCATGTTTTTATTTTTCTTGGGTGTATACCTAGAGGTAAAATTGCTGGATCATATGGTAATTCTGTTTAATCATTTGAGGAATTGCCAGACTTTTTCAAGTGGCTGTGCCATTTTACTCCCACTAGCAGTGTATGAGGCTTCCAGTATGTTCACACCCTCACCAACACTTGTTATTGGCCATCTGTTTGATTATACATTGTAGTGAGTGTGAGGTGATATCCCCTTGTGGCTTCGATTTGTATTACCTTGAAGACTAATGTAGAGAATCTTTTTGACTATGTTTTAGGCATTTGTGTATCTTCCTTGGAAAAATGTTGATTCAGATCCTTTGCCTATTTTTAAATTAGGTTATTTATATTTTTGTTATTGAGTTGCAAGAGTTCTTTATATATTCTAGATAGAAGATCCTTATCAGGTATATGATTTGCAAGTATTTTCTCCCATTCTCTGGACTGTCTAGACTTTTTTTAAAAAGATTTTATTGGGAATTGGGGAAGGGGAACAGCCAAGTTGTTGTCCTTCAGGCTTAGTTGTGGAGGGCGCAGCTAGCTTCGCTCCCCAAGTCCAGTCGCCACCCTGGCCCATGTGGTAGTTGAACTGGCAACCCTATTGCTCAGAGCTCATGTTCTTAACCAACTGAGCCACTCGGCTGGCCCTCCATAGGCTTTTTTGAAGGTGTCCTTTGAATCAGAAGTTTTTCATTTTGATGAAATTCAGTTTATCTATTTTTTTCTTTATTTGTGCTTTTCATGTCATATCTAAGGCCATGAGGGTTTACCCCTATGTTTTCTTCTAAGAGCTTTATAGTTTTAATGCTTACATTTAGGTCTTTGATATATTTTGAGTTAATATTTAGATATGATATGAGGTAAGGAATCAACTTAATTCTTTATATACTGTTATTAGTAATAAAGAAATACGTTCATAGGATTAATATGGTTGCATCATAGTTTAATAACTGTCATGGATATGTCCTGAGTCTTCCATGTTGCATATCATATGGGACATCTTTATTATTCATTCTAAGATTGTAATATTAGCTGAAATTTTTATTTCAAAAACTAAAATGGAGGCTGCTGTAGAATCTGGAAAAGAGCATAACAGAATTGGAAAAGGGTAGGAAATAATGTCGAGGCCAACATAGGAAATGTCTGTATGAGAAATTAAAATCAAAACGTACAAATAATGAAATTTCATTTTGTCTTTTGTTTAATAAGAGGCTCAAAATAGATAAAAGGAAATGTTCAGGACAAATTTAATTAAGCCCAGTTAAGTTATTTCACAAATATGAATTGTGGAATCTTAATTAGTTCATTTAGACTCCAAAGTGACACTCAGTGAATTATTTCCCATTCAATTAAAAGGGACCTTCCATGGCCCAATGTTTATGAAGTAAGATGACTCTTACAAATGGTTGATAACATTATAGACAGTTTTCGTGTACTTAAGGAATCATATTTTTTTGTATTAGCTTAGTGGTTCTATTGTAGCTTGTGAGACATACCTAAAACAGGGTTTGCCTAATAATCTTTTGAATGTCCTATTGCACTTGTTAGAGACATAGCCCCGTTTCAGTCGTATAACTGAGTGGGGTCCTACTAAAACCTGTCCATCTTATAATAAACTCTACCGTACGAGGAACCTGCCTGTATGACATGTTATCAGCAGTTTGTTTTCACACTGGCATGATTCACACCTGCGACCCAGGATTTCATTTAGATGAACTGGTGATCAGATTCCTCACAGGCCAGGGATAGAATAATTCTCCAGTGGCCTGCCACTCTGTGGAAATCCCACGGGGCCTCTGCTGACATTGAACAAATCATTTAAGCCCGCTGGGCCTTACTTTTCTCTTGTGTTAAATAAGAAAATTGGATTGAGTGGTGTTAAGGTCCTGTCCATGTTTGAAATGCCGTGTCTGTGACTTTAGACATTTTATTTGCTGCTTGGGGTAGGACTGGGTTCTCTGAAATGCTAGATTTGATTAAAGAGAAAAACTTTTTCACCTTCTTTGTGCTGGGCTTCTGTTTGTATTGGATTTGGGTGTGTTTGTCATTCTTTTTGCATAGAACTGTCATTAGAAAGCAAAACATTTTCAGAAGATTGGAAGTGAAAAACTTACTAATTTAACGTTTACATTTTCTTAAGAGTTGAAAGTTGACAAGTTTAACGTTTTCTAGATGGTTTCAGATAAACGGAAACAGCTTGAGATTCTTTTTTAATTTTAAAATCCAGTATCATATTTAGTTTGTTAGAAGAAATTCCCTTATTGGATTTTTGCAGCCCGTTTTTCAAATAATGTTTGCTATGAGATTGCTTTGTAAATTTATTTTCCTTTGACAAATGATGACTTACTAGATTTACCCGTTTTAACCTCTTTTTTTTTTTTTTTTGAGGGCAGTGTCACTGGTCCTCATATGTGGGACTGAACTGGGGCCGCTGGCTTCCGAAGCCAGCGCTTAACCACAGCGCCACTCGGCCGGCCCTAACCTCTTTTAATAAGGGTTAAACTATTTCAGATTCTTGATTTAGATTTATTTAATTAGCAGAATATATGGCTTGACACATTTTAATGCCCAATCTTGTATAGCTTGTTACTCTAATTTGGTGCTTTAAGGAAAGTTGTTTGGAGCTTTTTGTTTTGTTTTGTTTTTTCACCTTTCTTTCTTCTTCGTCTTTTTCATTCTTTTAGTTTCCAAGGGTTGGCGTTCTGAGAACCTAGAGACAGCTCCTCCTGCATGTGAAGGAGGGAGTGTGGGTTGTGTCAGATCTTCCAGTGTGTGTGTGGGGGGAGGGCCGAGGGGACTGAGGTAGTGGGTCTCTTCCCTTGAGGGTGTAGCTCTTCCAGTCTGCTGAACTGTCAGATCCACTGAGTGGTTGGTAAAACAGATTGGACAGTGACTCGAAGTAGTGGGGCGGGTGGGGCGGGGGTGTCAGTATTTTAAGTAACAACTATCAAAAGTAAAGGGATTTCTCCAAGGGCTTAGTAGATAAAGCCATGCATCTTGCTAGTGTTACCAATCTGTGAGAATTATGCAGAGTGCACGGTTGTTTTCGAAAAGGAAACTGAGGATGAGTGAGAGAGTAGGTGATGAGAGATGAGTTGGAGTAAATTGTAAGACACTTAAGGGAAGAGGAACATAAATGTTAATTTGAGTTTCATGCAATGAAACTTGCTTACTCCCAATGTTTCTTGATCAGAATATCAGCCTTAAAGTTTTGCATTCACATGTTTAAGTGTTACAGGAAGATTGTTCTATTATTAGAATCTTTTACCCTGCTGTAATTGGATATGGTATCTTAGGACAAAGAGACAGAAATTGAGGAAAACAGATTTTTACCTGGTACGTAATTATAGTTTGGACTTCCTGGGGAACAGAATCATGTTGCAGATCTTACATGACTGAGTTCTGGACCCAAAGCGTGCTTGACAGTGGGCTGGAGCAGTAATCACCCCCCTACTGTCGGGAGAGGCCAGGGCAGGCTTTTCCCAGCAAGCCCGCCTGAGGTAAGCCTTGTCCTGGGCTTGAGGACATCAAGTACTCAGGGTGACACCCGTCCTGCAGGAGCCAGGAAGGAGTCCATCGGGTCAGCTAAGTGGCCTGCCAACAGGACAGGTGGGGGTCTGGTGCCTGGAGAAGTAAATTTAAAACCTTGAAAACTGATCTTCAACGAAGACCTATTAAACACCTATTGCAGATGGTGAGAAATTGCTCTAGTCTTTGTGTAGGAAACTAAAGATGTGGGCTTCTGCTTTTAAGGAGCTTCTGTATGTCCCCCATCTTTGACAAAGTCATAAATGAAAATGAATATTAAACTTTGTGGTTGTCATTCACTTAGGCCCTGAATTGATGGTTTCTTGGGCCTCTGGAAACCAGATACAGAGCTTTAAAAGTCTTTTTCATAAGCAGTACATACCTGGCTGATAAGTAAATGTCCATTGTCATTTGAAAATAAAAACTACAAGTAAGCCAAAACAGGAAATCAAATTGCCCTAATGTCACTACATGGAACTAACCACTGAAGCGCTTCTGAAAATGGGAGATAACTAGCCAGTGCCTCCCTCCTTTAGGCCTTGGAGTCCTCTGTCAGGGCAAGAACTCTCCTCAGGAGCCATGGCCACAGTCTGTTGCTGGTGAAGACAGCTCTTGGAGATACAGGGGCATTGCCAGTAGGCCTGTCAGGCAAATCCCTTTGGAAATGACACTACCTGCCTGCTCCTACGCTACTCTTCTTTGAACAGGGTTCAGATTTTAAATGATGTTCTCAGCAACAAAATTTAAACTTCTGATGTTTGGATTAAATTTTGTTATCTTCCTTGTTAGACAGGTGAGAGCACATATGTATGCATAGTTACGTATGTATGCATTAGGAAAATCATAATGTAATCTTTGTACCATATTTGTAGGCCGACCTTGTGAATTGACCGAGAAGCAGAAGCGATATTAGAATGGGGAGAGCAGTATTGGGAGTCCAGAGTTGAATGCTAGTCCAGAGTTGAATCTCACTCTCTAAGCTGAAGAGTTGCACATCAATTCCTTTGAATCCCAGTGTCTCCATTAATAAAACAAGGAACCGCAGTAGGCAGTCTTTTCAACCCTATCATTGTAGCCCAAGACCATAAAATCTCAAGTTCCTTTTGTCTTCCCAGGGACCAGTCTACTTTTCTGTGGTGTTGGGAGCTGAGGGGCTACTTTTCCTTTCGTGGATAGTTTTCTAAGGTTCCAGCAGCCCGGAGTGAGCCAGTGCAGAGGAAACAGCAGAGCACTTCTGAAGTGGCTGTGCTGTGCTTTCACTAGAAGGGCCATTTCTAGTCAGGATTTCGGTGTTAGAAAACCCTGTGGTGATATGATGGGTCGCATTCTTGCTTAGACTGAAATTACAGCCCAAATGCACTTAATGATATACACATGTATTGTAATTTGTAAACATAACTCAAAACCCTGTATCTAAGTCAGGTCATTTGTGGCCAGCCATTCAGACCTCATTTCTATTTGACAAGGGTTTATTTTAAGATTGCTTTGTGAGGGGCCAGCCGAGTGGCGCGATTGTTAAGCTCTGGTTTGGGATGCCAGTGGCCCCAGTTCGGTCCCACATATGAGGGCCAGTGACACTGCCCTCAAAAAAAAAAAAAAAAAAAGATTGCTTTGTGGAGCGGTTGTTTAAGTGATCTATTAGTTAAGTCAAGTTTTTAGCTAGACCTGTTTAGTTTGGGTTTTTTTAAAGATTTTATTGGGGAATTGGGGGAGGGGAACAGCGTTGGGGAACCAGGGGAGGGGAACAGACAGCTTGCTGTCCTTTTGTTCTTCAGTCTAGTTGTGGAGGACGTTGCTTCACTGGCCCATGTTGGTATCGTCATTGCGCTCTTCTCCGGTGAGGCAGATTGGTCGCCGGCCTCTGGACTGCCGCTCACAGCGGCTCTTGGCAGCTCACACTGGCTGCCGACCACTTACTGTAGCTTATGGCAGCCCACTGCAGCAGGGGCTTCAGCCTGCACCGTCGCCGGGGCTCACAGCAGCCCAGCTCCAGGTGGAGCTGTTGTTAGCTGTAGAGGGCAGTGTCACTGGGCCTCATATATGGGATCCGAACCGGGGCCGCTGGCATCCCAACGCGCCACTTGGCTGGCCCGCTAGACCTGTTTTTTAAATGAGCAGCCCATTAATCAGAAAACCAAACAGAAATTTAGATTTCCAACCCAACTTAGCAAAATCATTGTACCTTAAGTTTTTTACCTTCACATGTATTTTATTCAGCCTGGTTTTTTTTCTTGAATATTCATTTAGGATACTAGTACCTATGTGACTGAAATTCTTTTAGTTACTCTTGATACTGTTGCTTAGCATGAACTACAGGCTTCTTTTTTGTTGTTGTTTTTGTTGTTGTTGTTTTTAAGAGGGCAGTGTCCCTGGGCCTCACATGTGGGATCCGAACCGGGCCTGCCGGCGTCCCAAGCCAGCTCCCAATCACTGCGCTTCTTCCAACTACAGGCTTCTTAATAGGCTCAGAGAAGAACACTTCACAGTAGCTAAGTTAAATGGATTTTTACTCAGTTGTTTCCTAGCAAAATCACAAATGTGCGTAGAAAGAATAACATGCTTCTCTAGCTTTATTTCTAGGATGTTAAAAGAAATGTCCTGTAGGACTAAGTTCTCACTAGGCCACTGACTACATTACTTTTTGACAAGCTAAATATATAACACCATTGGGTTAATTTGATGGAGATGGGGGTCAATTGGATGGAAGCTGAAGAGGATATAGATAAATAGCTATACTGTGCTTCAGACGGTAGGTAGTTTTATATACATTGCCCTAATTCTTGCCATTAGTATTGTGGCTCCTCTCTTTTTTCCTGGTGTCCAGATTGTCATGGTTATATTTAGCGTTCTTTCCTATTTAACAAATACAACAATTGTCAATTTTGTCATTCAGGTTTTCCGCCCTTTCTTTTTGTGTTCCAGATGCTCTATACTGGCCTGTAGTGCTTACGTGGCTCTGGCATTGGGTGATAACCTTATGGCTTTGAATCACGCAGATAAACTTCTTCAGCAGCCCAAGCTATCAGGATCTCTGAAGTAAGTGCGACTAGCCTTGTGTGTCCCTGGTTTGTTTGTTTAGAGGTTTTCAGTCAGATTTTTTAGGTGCATGTTGCTTCTTTTTACTCCCACAATGGAATATATATTATCTAGGGAAAGTAACCGATTAAACAATGTCTTCATTTGGTAATTTCATGTTTGGCAGTGACATTTTTTCACTTGTTGCACCTCAGGTTTAATGGAGGTGGCATTTGCTGCACTAAGCATTAGGAGGCAGAAATTTGGGACTCTCTGGTGTCCGCTGCTAGGTTTGACTAGAATACATCACTGCAGCATATTGTCACCTGTTAGCCCCAAAATAAGAGTCCTCCAGAAGACCCACAGAAAAAAAGGAATTTGGTCATCATGACAGATCTGCTTTAAGGAATACAATTTAAATAGACAGAAAAAATTTTTTTAAATATTCTTCCAAACTACAGTACCATTTCCTGAGTACATGAGTTTTATCCAAACTTCTCCAAATGCCTCTGCAGTATTAATGTCATTGTGATTCTAAAATTTTCAAAAGCACATCATCTTGTCTTTTATGGAATGGGGTCATTTGTAGCATGCTTTGAATCTTCTTATGATGCTGGTGCTAGAAATTGTATTCAAAGCCACAAGTACTTTGCATAATATTAGGCAGTATGTTTGTTTTTTTTCATTCATCCTTTGGGCATATCTTTATAATCGTAATCTCCAAAATAAAACTATTTACTTTTTCCCCTTTTAGTGGTCTTTGTTTATAACATGCAATGCTTAGAATAGTGAGATCATACTCTGAGGAATGATTCTATAAACGTTTAATTATTTTTGTCTTTGAAAAGAAAAGTAGAGGGCCAACCGAGTGGCGCGGTGGTTGGGGGCTGGCTTGGGACTGTACATGGCCATTATTAGAGTGGTGTTCTGTTTTTCTATTTTTAATTGGGGAGGGGACCAGCCAAGCTGTTGTTCTTCAGTCTTCATTGTGGAGGGCGCCAGTCGCCATCTGGCTACCCGTCAGCAGCTCATGGCCTCTAAGGTCAAGGTGCTGTGTTACCATCTTGGTTGCGGGTGGGTGTAGCCACCATCCCATGTGGGAATCTAATCCAGGAACCTTGTTGTTAAGAGTGCACGCTCTATCCACTGAGCCATCTGGGTGGCAGCTCAGTTCAAGGTGCCAAGTTCAGTCTTAGTTGCAGGTGGGCATAGCCCACCACTGAACAGACAGTCATGTTGTCAGGAGCATGTGCTCTCACCAGCTGAGCCATCCTATCACCTGTTGACAGCTCAGCTTGGGCGCAGCGTTACTGGCCCGTGTGGGAATGGAACCTGCGGCCCTGTTGCTCAGAGTTCACGCTCATAGGCTAACTCTTAACCAACTGAGCCACTCGGCTGGCCCCTGTTTTGTTTTTCTTTTTAACAAAAATGAAACATTCTCAGGCCAGCCAGGTAGCGCATTGGTTAAGAGCTGGCTTGGGACACCAGCAGCCCGGGTTCGGATCCCACATATGAGGGCCAGTGACACTGCCCTCTACAGCTAACAACAGGCTCCACCTGGAGCTGGGCTGCGAGCCCTGGTGACGGTGTAGGCTGCAGCCCCTGCTGCAGTGGGCTGCCATAGGCTACAGTGACTGGCCAGCAGCCAGCGTGAGCTGCCAATAGCCGCGGTGAGTGACATCCAGAGGCCAGCAACCAATCTGCCTCACCTGGGAAGAGCGCAATGACGATACCAACATGGGCCAGTAAAGCGACGTCCTCCGCAACTAGGCTGAAGAACAAACGGACAACAACTTGTCTGTTCCCCTTCCCCGGTTTGGTCCCACATAAGAGGGCCAGTGACATTGCCCTCAAAAAAAAGCTTTGGAGTGGTTAATATGCATAAATCCTAGAAAATGTTTAAATTGAAAAGAGCCTAAGATTTGAGGACCCAAGATCCATGTGGAGGGCCGGCCGAGTGGCGCATTGGTTAAGAGCTGGTTAAGGATGCCAGCGGCCCCGGTTCGGATCTCACATATGAGGGCCAGTGACACTGCCCTCTACAGCTAACAACAGCTCTACCTGGAGCAGGGCTGCACGAGCCCTGGCGACGGTGTAGGCTGCAGCCCCTGCTGCAGTGGGCTGCAATAGGCTACTGCAACAGTGAGTGGCCGGCAGCCAGCGTGAGCTGCCAATAGCCGCGGTGAGCAACCATCCAGAGGCTGGCTACCGATCTGCCTCATCCAGGAAGAACGCAATGACAATACCAACATGGACCAATGAAGCAACATCCTCCACAACTAGACTGAAGAACAAAAAGACAGCAACTTGTCTATTCCCCTTCCCCGACTCCCCAATGCTGTTCCCCTCCCCAAATTCCCCAACAAAAAAATCTTCAAAAAAAAAAAAAGATCCATGTGAACACTCAGTTGTGTTAGGCTAGCCAAAGGTGAGACCTGAGCTGGCCCCTTAAAAGGAGGAGTTAGGGGCTGGCCAAGTGGCACAGTGGTTAAGAGCTGGCTTGGGACGCCTGTGGCCCAGGTTCGGATCCCTTGTATGAGGGCCAGTGACACTGCCCTCTTTAAAAAAAAAAAAAAAAAAAAAAGAGGAGTTAGATATTGGCTTCTGTAGATGTGGCCCAGCTTTTGAGCCCAAGAAGACAAGGTCACAGGGGAGCAGTGGGTGTGCTCTGCCCAGGACGCTGTCTGGTAGGAAGAGGCATCTTTGGGGGAGTAAGAATATTGACTAGATATAGGAAAGGGGGACTAAATTGTGCAGACTTAAAATTTATGCAAGTTTTGTTTTGTTTTTGTGCACAAAGTCATTAAGATTTTGAGCTAGGGTGTAATATGTCTAAGTCTATTTTAATTTTGAAAAACCAATCAGGTGATCATAAGGAAAAGGGCTTAGAGACTGGAAGAAGCAGGCAATTGGAAGCCAAAAGGATGCACATCTGCCCTGGGTCTGTGGGCATAAAATCGATGATTTGAAAAGTAGGAAACGTTTAGAATGGGGGTCAAGTTGATCTAACCCAGACCCAGGACTGGTCCGGTGCCATGGTGCCTTCTGCCTGTTCCAGCAGCAGAGACTGGAGGCCTCTTGAGTCTCAGGCCCTGCTCATTCGGTGGGCATCCTTCCTTGAACTGGCCTCTTATCTTAGAACCTCATTACCTTCTTTTGTTAATGTTATTTTCTGTATAAATAGGATAGCATAAACTGGCCAATTTTGAACTGCTTAATTGGTATGTGTAATTTGTTCCAACTTACCTACTAATATAGAAATGACCATTGTGTGTGTGTGTGTGTGTGTGTGTGTGTGTGTGTGTTTAGCCGAGCCCTGTTGGCAGTTCAGCTTGGGCTGGGCATCGAACTGCTGTTACAGCTCAGAGCTCAGCTTGCACTCTTGAGCGAGCTCTTAACCAACTGAGCCACTTGGCCGGCCCGACCTTTGTATATTTTAAGATAGTTTTAAAGAGATCAAATTTAAGTGACCCATAATCAATCCATTTATAAACTTAGACTTCAATTCAAGGACTTGAAATATATGAAATATACACTAAATCTTATACATCAGGTATTTTTGTGATGATCTACTTTTCAGTTTGGAATCTGTTTCATTGTAGGTTTCTGGGCCATTTATATGCTGCAGAAGCCCTCATCTCTCTGGACAGAATATCTGATGCCATTACTCACTTGAACCCGGAGAATGTCACTGATGTCTCCTTAGGGATCTCTTCAAACGAGCAGGACCAAGGTTAATGGGGACACATTTGATCGGAACTGGTCACTATTTCCACTGCCTTCCTGTTGTATCTCAGGATGTGTAGAAATTTAAGGGCACAGTTGTGAAGGGAAGGAAGTCTTAGGTCAGCTGTCTTCATTTTTGGCTATACCCATTTTGTAGTAATTGTTTGCTGAGTAGACCTAGTAGATCTCCTAATTCTCATTTTTGAAAGGCTGATTGATAGTGTTCGAACAATTCATTTTGATTCTCATACTGTATTTTTCTCTTTGGAGGGATTCTACATTCCAGTGGAAAGCAAAATACTTTATTCAAAAGTCAGTTTTATATCATGGCTAAGATAGTTTTGAGGGACTGAGACAGGCATTCACTTTATTCAAGGTTATTTCTGAGGCATGGGGTGCTATAGGTGGTGGTAGCATTCTGATGTTTTCTAATAGAACCTTCACTACAAGAAAACAAAACTAAATACTGTGACAATTGCCTTGATACTAGATTTCCATTTCATAAAGAAAATTAGGTTGTTAGAATATATACACTGTTGTCCTGTCTCAGATTTATTTTCATGTCTGTAGGATCGGACAAAGGAGAAAACGAAGCAATGGAATCCTGTAAGTGAGAAGTTTTGTAAATCCTTAAGTAGCCTGGCCAGAGTCCCAAAGATTTAGACGCGAGCCTTCTATGTCCTTCATTTGTCGGCCTGAGGAGCAGCGCTGTGCTTTCTCCTGAGCAGCTCCTGGAGACAGTGGATTGGGTTGCTCCCTTGCCCTTGGCCCGGCCCCTTCACCAGTACCTGTGCTTTTTCCCCCCAGCCGGGAAGCGGGCTCCCCAGTGCTACCCCAGCTCCGTCAGCTCTGCCAGGACCGTGATGCTGTTCAACCTTGGCAGCGCCTACTGCCTAAGGAGCGAGTATGACAAAGCCCGGAAGTGCCTGCACCAGGTGAGGCCAGAAAGGATGCCCAAGGCCCTCTTACACGGCAGCCAGCGAAGGCTGTGGAGCTGGGGTTCTGGTATTTGGTTTGAGACTCCTGGTCAGTTCGTTAAACATTGCAATATTACTTTTCCAAGTTTAAAAATATTCTTGCAAGGTAAACAACTCATCAGTATTGCAAATGAACCTAGGCACTTAATGGAGAGTTTTTTCTGATGATTTTAATAATTAAAATTTCAAAAGATTGGAAACCATCTAAGGGATCACTTAAGTAAATAACTGTTCATCCATGTAACTGAACACAATGCAGCTGTAAATTGTAGTAAAATGGTAAGATATCCACAACACAGTAAGTGAAAAGAGCAAGATGTAAACAGTTTCTGTATAATCTTGTATATACATAAAGGACACACCAGAAACTTCTAACATTGGTTTCAGGGGTAGTTGGATAAGTACTGTGCAGCTAGAGCACTAAAATTGGAGATTTTTCACTGGATACTATATCTGTTCAGAAAGTTAAATTACAAATCTATATCTGTTCAGAAAGTTAAATTACAAATACACCTTTCAGAAAGACAGGGTTCAGAAAGCCAGTACCAAATAAACTCCACATACTGACAATGTATAACTAATAAAATAGACCTCAGAATTCTACCACGGAAATGCTGCATCGTTAGCAGGTCTCAAGGAAGATTCTGATTGGGTTTCTTTATGTCTCCTGCCCATCCCTGGACCAGTCATGAGCAGGGATCCTAACCTGTAGTGAGTGGGTCCCACGTCCCACTGTTGGTCGTCCCAGAGGGATTTCACAGAATCATAAAGGAGTGACTCCTCTAAAGGATGTTAATCAGCAGTTATCAGTAGAGCGCTCACTTCTGTGCTCAGCTGTGGGAATAAGTAATGAGTGGGCATGACGGAGCCCTGCCCCTGTGACCTTACAGTTAGGAGACATCTTCCTAAAAGGGGAGTCGCAGGGTCAGAGGTAATAGAGAATTTAAGAGCTTCTAATACAGAAAGTTTGTGCCAGATGGCATGTTCACCAGCGGCACGTGAGAGTGCCCACATCCCCATATGCTTGTCAGAGTAACTGAAATGGAAATTAAATCTATTCTCGGGAGATAAGGTAGCTTCTGGAAATCTCCCTCCTCTGAAGGCCAGCTTGTTGTGTCTAGCAGTGATAAAGCTTACCTTGTGGAAATTCAACAGGAGTGATGTTAGGAAACGTAGTGGCATCCGGTCAGCATTTCTGATCCCAAATCAGAAAAGTTAAGTGATGGACTATCTAGGGGACGACACTTGATACGATCTAGGAGTTAACTGGGTAAGAGTTTAAATGTTTCACTGTTCTCAGTGGCAGGATGAGGGTATTGAGCAGCCCTTCTGAAAATGGACTCCGATGAGTGCAGCAAACAAGGCTTTTTGCTCTAAAGTTACAGAAAGGACGGCCTAGCTCAGGTCCTGATACAACAGGTGGCCATGGCGGCTGCCACGCTGGGAGAGACAGATGGGATCAGGCTTGGTTCGGGGCCTGAAGGGGGTTTTGTTTTGGTCCCTCCGTTTTTAGGTTAATCCAATGGCTGGACCTTTGTTAATTGGGAGGGCAGAATAATGGTGTGCAGGGTTGGAAAGGGCTCCCGAGGAGATGTTTGAGAGTTTGTCTGCCCACCACTAACCATTCTGACAGCCAGTAAGCAAAATACCATTAAGCCCGCCCCATAATAGAAAAAGCTGCACTCTGATCAGTGCAAAGAACAGTAAATAATGTGTGTTAACTAGCCACTTGGAGGGGAAAATGGAGATTTTAATATTCAGAAAATGCTGTAAAGGTGATCTTGCCTGTATAAAGCTAGGCCCAGTGGTAGAAAATCTCACTTTCTGTGAGGAGTTACTACACCTCACAGATGTGTTGAGGGATAAAAAGCTCCCTGCCTCATCCGTGAGGAACTTTGGAGCATGTGCTCTAGATGAGAACCCCGCTCAGCACTGTGATTTCTTCCAGTGCTGCCAGGAACTGACCCTGGGCAAGTGTTTGGTCCCCCAGACCTCTCCTGCATTCACACCTCGGCCTGCAGGGCCCTTTCCATCCATTTCCTGCTGATCAGATATCAGCCCTGCAAAGACAAAGGCAGGCTTCCCTTGCCCCAGAACTCTCTGTGGAGAGAAACTCTTCTTTTGTCTCTCCATGTTCACAGCACACTCCCTTTCCTCTCTCCCTAGCACTTAGGTAAATGTGTGTGGATTATTGTTAGTTATTCGCATGCTTGTGTATCGTCAGGGTAAGTCCCTGTCTTCCCCCACTCCCACCTCTGGTCAGTCAGTATTTGTAGAAGGACACTCTCTGGTTAGACTAAGGGAAGGAGCAAAGCAGTCTGGAAGCAGGAGCGCCTGGAGCCAGGGCGGCACAGACGCGATTTGAAAGTAAGGTGAGGAAAGGCTGCAGCCCAGAGAGGCCCGGGCTAAGGAACCTTTGACCAGAGGCGCCCAGGCTTCCCTTCCGCAGGACTCGGTCAGAGAAACTGCTGACTGGTGATATGGCTCTCTTAAGTTTGAATTCTTATTACCCACATTAGGAATTCTTATTACCCACATTAGGAACTTGCAGGTTACAGTACTGAGTTGTTACTTAGGAAAATGAATGGGCTGCAGATTTTAATACAAGCGCAACTATATCTGTGGTAGAAAGCCCCCGGCAGATGGGTGACGGGAGTGTGGAATCAGCATCTCAGAACGGAATACAGCCAACACACAGGAAGGACCCCAGGCAGATGAAAACCAAGAGGGAAGAAAGCTTTCCCCATGAAAAACTCCTTATGGATTAGGCAAGGGAAAATAAATATTTAGCTAAACATCCGTGTCTAGTTTCATTGGTGAAGAACAAGTTAAAGGTAGCTGAGGACCATGAGGGCAGAACTAGAGCATTCCCTAGGAGATCGTGTGGGGGTGAACTTTAGTAAGCCTGTAACTTGGCTTTAGGCTGACATACTCGGTGATCTTTTGTTTGCATGCTTTTTGGCATTACTTGGAGTTTGTGTCTTGAGCTGTTGGGTTTCATGGGTGTCTTTTGTTTTGAGCAAAGGCGGCTTCAATGATCCATCCTAAAGAGGTACCTCCTGAAGCCATCTTACTGGCAGTCTACCTTGAACTGCAGAACGGTAAGAATTCTTCTCTCTCCTTCTTCAAAGAGCCCAAGATTTTTGGTGTCAGCTTTTTATTTTCAAAATTGAAACTTTGCCCTCCTTGAAGATATTACCCATCAAGTTCTAAACAAAAATGTAGCTGGGAAGCTTTTGGTATCTTACAAATTCCTACTTCTTGCAAGTTAAGCATATTTCTTTTTATCTATGAAAGTGTAGACTAGCATAACTTCTGACACTTAATTACAATTACTCCCTTCTAATTGACCTTTCTCTTAGGCAGCCAAGTGCCTCTAATTGAGAACATGAGTCAGAATGCCAATTGCTTGGAGTTACACACCGGAGTGTTCTGAACACAGATTTCAATGATGAGTTTTACAATAAGCCAGTTCTTGCTGAGAACTATTTGTCCAAACCTGAATCCAGCACATACAACCTTCAGGATGTGGCTACTGGAAGAAAGGCTGTGAGCCTCCATAAGGGATAGCATTAAGTAGAGAAAAGACAGGAATGGGGGACGTTAGAAGAGACGGAAATAGTAAGAGCTGAAAGCCATACCTTCTTGTGGGAATTCTTACCAGCCTCCTCTCTTGGAGCTGAAGAAGGGGTGTTCAGGCCTTGGCTTCCTGAAAGGCATGGCTAGGGTTAGTGCACAGCTCTAGATCCCTGTAGACAGATTCTCAGCCTGGGCTGTACCTTAAGATCACTGGGGAGCTTTTAAAACTCCCGCTGGGCCAGCCAAGTGGCTCAGTTGGTTAAGAGCTCGCTCAAGAATGCGAGCTGAGCTCTGAGCAACAGCAGTTCAATGCCCCGCCCGAGCTGAGCAGCCGCTGAGCTGCTAACAGGTGGCAGGATGGCTCAGCTTAAAAATAATAATAATAAAATAAAATGAAACTCCCGCTGCCCAGGTCATACCCTAGATCTCTGAAGTCAGCGTTTCCAAGGATGGGATGGAACCTTCTGTGATTCCAGCACGGTGAAGGTGGCCACTGCCCTTCTAGATCATCTTTGACCCCCTCGCAGGAGTATGATGGTTGCTGTGTGTTTGGTGGTTTCGTTGTAAGCGTTTTTTTAATGGGAAGTGTTTTTGTAGGTAACACCCAGCTGGCCTTACAGATCATCAAAAGGAATCAGCTGCTCCCTGCAGTGAAAACACTCTCTGAGATGAGAAAGAAGCCAGTGTTTCAGCCTGTCCACCCGATCCAGCCCATCCAAATGCCGGCTTTCACTGTGCAGAGAAAGTGATCTTTTGCTCTTGGAAAACTGCTGAGACCCAGGGGAGGATTTATGGACCTTTTTCAGTTGTATCACAGCAAAATGAATAAACGACAGATGATGAAAAGGGTGCTAGTTTTGAAGACACCGGAAGCTTACTTACAATTAGGGATTCACAAATTCATTTTCATCTCTTTTTCTTTAATCTTGGCTAGACTATTAATTTTGAGCCATTATGTAATGTGTCTCTGTCATAGGCAATTAAAACATGGTCTCATCAGAACAGTCTTGTATAATACGTTTTGTCTTCCTTGCAACTGCTATTTTGGCATCTGAGATTTAATGTTAAAGTTTTAAAACAGAGAACGAACGTCAGCAGTACACTTGTAGCCCAGAAGCTGACCTGGAGGCAGAGGGGAGAAGTTGATGGGTTTTATGTCTAGTTGTGACTAAAAGGACCAGAAAATGCGTAATAAAACCCATAGTGCTAGTAAAATTGGTTTAAGATGAGATGACTGATCTGGTAGGAATCAGTTTGCTTAAAAATTACACAGGCAGGGGCCGGCCGAGTGGCGCATTGGTTAAGCGCTGGTTTGGGGATGCCAGCAGCCCCGGTTCGGATCCCACATGAGGGCCAGTGACACTGCCCTCTACAGCTAACAACAGCTCCACCTGGAGCTGGGCTGTGCGAGCCCCGGTGATGGTGTGGGCTGCAGCCCCTGCTGCAGTGGGCTGCCATAGGCTACAGTGAGTGGCCCGCAGCCAGCGTGAGCGGCTGGCAGCCAGGCGTGAGCTGCCAATAGCCGCAGTGAGCGACATCCAGAGGCCAGCGACGGATCTGCCTCATCCGGGAAGAGCGCAATGACGATACCAACAGTGAAGCAACATCCTCCGCAACTAAACTGAAGAACAAGAAGACGGCAACTTGTCTGTTCCCCTTCCCCGATTCCCCAACGCTGTTCCCCTCCACCAATTCCCCAATAAAAAAAAAAAAAAAAAATTACACAGGCAAACAGGGTTTAGGGCGCTGGTCTTGTGTCACCCTCCCAGGCCCTTATACAGAAGTACTGATTCTGGAGTCTGTTGACAGGAGTTCAAGGTTTATTGCTAACTTCTTTGCAAATGCAAACAAAAGTGTACAAGCTCCTTTCGAAGAGACAGCTATGTATTGTGAGACTGACTTGGCCAAAATTTCTCCATAGGGTCGATAACTCTAACTTTTACGTAGGAAAGAAAAAAACAAAATACAGACTTGCTTTAGAAAAATTGGGTGACCCTCCTCGTTAAGATCTCGTTGGGTAGAGTCATGAAATCTTGCCATGCAGGAGTGTATCTTGCTGTCTACATCTCTTCAGTTCCCTCATTTGGAGACCAAGTTCTGATAGGGAAGTCAAACACACGAGCTATATCTGTGTTTCACAACTAAGAGAGAGAGGAGCGTTTGGATAAACACGTGATCTATTTGAAACTTGACCTGAATTATTCTGGCTGAAGGGATATACGTATACCAAAACCGAGTATTTGTGATGAGCTAGACATTTCTCACAAGAGACTCAGATGGGGGAATTTCTTCCTGCACTTAAACGTGGGGTGGATGTGCACGGGGCTTCATTGCCCTGTTGTCACATTGCAATCATCTTGTACACAGTGTAGCTTCTCTCAGGTAGATACAGAAAACAGAGGTGGCCTAGCTTCCTTGGGCCTCTGCTGGTTGGCTTATGGGAAAGCAGGAATTGCTATGAGGCTGGTTAGGCCCCATGTTACTGTCCTAAATAAGAATACATTTGACTGCAAGTAGCAAAGCATCCATGGTTTAAAGGAAGAATGATGTTCTCACTTGAGAAGGGGGTACGTGGGCAGCTACCTGCGGGCCTTGGTTCCGGCTCTCAGTGAAGCCATCGGGGACTCGGCCCTGTTTTTCCACACCATTCTCCTTAGCATGTGGGCTTCTGTCCCCAAGGTCACAGGATGGTCCAGCATTGCACCTACACTGAAGGCAAGAAAGAGGCCAAGGCAGCCTGTCTCGATGGGAGACTCAGGAACAAAGCTTTCCCAGAAAGCCCAGGCAGACCTGTTTACCTTTCCTGTGTCAGATTGTTGCGGAGTCATCCATAGCTGCAGGGAAGGCTGGGAAAGACGGCAAGCCGCCAGCAGTGTCTTCTGCAGTTGCTGGGATAGCCCAGTCCATTGGTTTCCCAGCCCGAGGACTAGAGCTGATACCTTGTTGTCAAATTAACCCTCCTGCAGCCCAGCTTCACCTTCCATGCCCACCCTTGGCAGATCCCAGCACATTAAACGGAAGCCTCTCACCTCCGGGACTCTGTTCCTGCTGCTTGTGTCAGCCAGGAAGGCTTCTTCCCACCTATTTTTCCCCGCCCCCATTTGTTAACACCACCTACTGACTGAGGTAATCCTAACTATACTAAAAGATGTTTTTGTTTGTTTGTTTTAAGAGGGCAGTGTCACTGGCCCTCGTGGGATCTGAACCGGGGCTGCTGGCGTCCCAAGCCAGCGCTTAACCACCGCACCACTCGGCTGGCCCATTTTTTTTTTTAGTTGAGCAGTCCTGCTACCTGTTGGCAGCTCAGCAGCTGCTCAGCTCGGGCTGGGCATCAAACTGCTGTTGCTCAGAGCTCAGCTCGCACTCTTGAGCAAGCTCTTAACCAACTGAGCCACTCGGCTGGCCCCTAAAATATTTTTCTGAAGTTTTACCTCCACCCCCAATTTTCTCCTCTGTGTGTGTCTCCTGATTTGTCCCTTTTCTTCTGTGGTATATGGTTTTCTATAGTTCAACAGGTGTGGATGCTGTCGGCACCAACCTCAAAGGATGGTGGTGTCTTTGATGGGGGTGTGAATTCTGAGAAGAGCCCCATTCGCTTCTGTTGGTGCTCCACTACCCATTCAGCTGCAACATCTGCAAAATGGGGCACAGTTCACCTCAGGGGTCCCTGCACAGCCCCGCTGAGAAGGGGATTGCAGGTATCCCCAAAGCCACAAGGCATGAACCCTCGGAAGGGCTGGGTAGTCTTCCATTTTACCCCCTGGCTCTTATCCCACGTCCATGCCCTGCCTCTCAGCCCAACAACCTTTAGTGTCCTACCCTGACCCTCTGCCAGCTGCCTGCTCACCTGGCCCTGCTCACCCTCCAGCACTGTCATCACGTGCCCTGACTGCTACGTCCACCACTTAACTGTCCCTTATCTGACTCGTTAGCTGGGAGCTCTGCCCCTTCCTCAACAATTTGAGCAAATGACTTGATCTCCAGGTTTTTTGACCGGTTTACAAAACGAGGGTACCTTTCCTCAGGGCCCAGTGTGAGGATTAAAATGAGATGAATACAAAGCACACCTGGTAGGCATCAAATGCAGGTGAGTTCTCCTGCCCCTCGTGTTACCTAAAGTACCTGCTCAGCCCAGTCACCCTGTCCGCACTTTGTTCCCTCTCTCAGTCTCCCTTCCGTTCCCCTTCTGGGAAGCCAGCTGGAGAAAAGTGATGGCATCCTGGACCCTGGAGGCAGACCCTGACTGGCTTCAAATCTTGGTTCTCTCCCTGGGACAGGTTCGATCTGGAACAAGTTGTTTTGCTTCTCTGTGCCTCAGTTTCTTCATCTGTACAATGATACAGTACCTACCTCTCCGGGTTGTAATGAAGTATAGGGACCTGTACTTCATTGCTGCCTGTGCCTGGAACTCCACAAGTTCGAAAGGGAACTCCATAATTTCCACTGTAATATAAAGGATACCAAAGCGGAGACCTTGCTGAACCACTGACATTGTGGAGGGAGCACTGTGAGTGGGTGGTAGGGAGCAGGGGGCTCTTTGAGGTAAACTACTTAGGGTATGTCCAGTGTCTGGTGCATAGTTGTTCAGGAAATACTGGCATCTTATGTTCTCATTCCATTCTTACCTACCTTGCCTAGGCCTTTATCCTGTGATGATAAGCAGGCCCACGTCTCCCTGCCTTAGGTCCCTTTTCCTACCTTTTCATCCTCTCACACTTGTGACTGACTCCTGCTGGGGGGGTGGGGGGTGTCCTTCAGGACCATCAATGTCTCCATGGTAACTGCTTAACTCTCCCTGCTCATCTTCTATTTATCCCTTCCACCCAAACTGGACTCTGCCATCTCCCAAAAGGCATCACCACTTCCCTACCCATAGGGCTTTGCTTCAGTCTCCTCCACTCCCCGTAACTTCCTTTCAGCCTCAGTGTGTCCACATCACTGCCTTTCCGTGTCCCTAACCTGCAAATAGATTCCTCTTAGGCCCCAACTCTTGATTCATTTCTCTCATGCTTACCAAGGGAGGTCATGTTCTGGGCTGGTGAGCTTTTCTGCTGAGCCCCATGGTAACCTGACAAACCTGCAGGCACAGTGTATATGCTCTGTTCTGTGTCAGCTGTTTTTGTCCCCTTCCTGGATTGCGAATATTTTGAAGATAGGGCTGTGCATTACACAGTGTGCGGATTGTTCTAGACGAACAACAAAATCTGCCGCACAGAATTTTTGATGATATTCTCTTTCTAAGACTGGCACTGCCACAGAACTTTTTTCAAGGTAGCGATGGCCTGTTAACATAATCCAAGGGTTCTCATGGCCTCAGCCTCCTTGACCCTCTGAGCCTTATCAAGTAAGAGTTAAATAGTGGTCCAGGGCCGGCCAAGTGGCGCGGTGGTTGAGTGCTGGCTTGGGAAGCCAACAGCCCAGGTTCGGATCCCACATCTGAGGGCCAGTGACACCGCCCTTAAAAAAAAAAAAAAAAAAAAAGTGAAATAGTGGTCCAGCACGGGTGGGTTACTGGTTAGAGTCAGCAGGCTCAGGCTGAAGTAACCAGACCCAAATGTACACAAAGCAAACAATTTACACATTGAGCTTCCTTTTCTCCCTGGGAACAACTGGGCAGAAATGCAGGCGCTGGCATCGGAGTGGGGGTGCCACGGGAGGAGGCAACGAAGTTCATTAGCCCCCTCATTTGGGGCAAAGGGGATCCGTGTGGTGACAAACAATTGTGCTGGAGGATTTAGGAGGATTTGGCCAAGTGTCCCTGTGGGCCCCAAGCCTCGTTCTTAATCCGGTCCACATTTCAGACTACTTAGGATCGCATTAAATGTCAAAGCCGGCATTTAGGGAAATATCTACATTTCGTATGCATCGCTGGGGTCCAAAGAAACGCTGAAACGAACCTTCGAGCATTTGGCGCGAGAAGCGCTCTGTGTGGTCCGGAGTGTGAATGGGGACAGGGGGGCGCTGCGCCCTCGCGGCCTCCGGCCCAGGAATGTGGGCTTTTCACGTGTAGAAAATGCTGATGCTTTGTTCCAGCCTTGGCCTCCCAGAGGCTTGGAGGCACCCGGCCGGATTGTCACAGCTGCATTTGAATGTGAGCGGCCCCCAGGTCCCCTCCCCCCAGCCCAGCTTTACTGGGACCTCTGGGACTGCGGGGGAAGACCGGCTGCAAAGGTCCTCTGCCCTCATTTATTTCATCGCCTATTGGGGAACTTTCTCACTTTCCCCTCAGGCACCAGGCAGGTGATTTTTTTTTTAACTCCCATTTCAAGGTGTCATTGAACACTTTCAATTAGATGAAATAACTTATTCCATCAAGGAAAATCAAGGAGGTGCATGTCCAGTGATCTTGTAGCAAGACCCCGGCGTTTGATGTAACACTTTGCAGGGCCTCCAACCTAACCATGGCGTGGTGCATCCTCCTCTGAGTGAGCAGCCGAGAGAGACCACAGGTAGCGGCGGGGAAGGGGGAGACACGCAGCCCCAAGGGCTAAGAGGCGGCCGAAGCGCAGATGCGCGGGTTTCAAGCCGTGATCCTGGCGGCGCGGGCAGCGGCGGGCGGCTTCATCCGCGGGCGCTGCGCTTGGGCCTTGGGACCCAGCGCGCCACCTGCCGGCCGCACGCTCGGCTGGCGCGGTGAACAGTCCAGCCTGCAGCGCCCCTGCTCCCTAGCAGGGCTCCACATGTACTAGCTTGGACACCCACCCGCATCCACAGACCCAGCCTTTCCTACAGCTGAGCTCTACCTCTGCCCCACACGACACCCGGGGGCCCAGAGAGGCAGGCGGAAACACTCATCCTGCCCAACAAATAGGCTACTCCGATTCCTTCAGTGATGCTGGTGTTTAATTTCATTTTACTTATTTTCTTTTTTTTTTTTTAGTACATGTATTCTTTATTAAATCTTACTAGTATTCTTTAAAGGACAAACACACAGATGAGTAGGCTATAGTGAAGAAATCTTATAAGTGATACTTAGTGGCTGCTTCTGCTTCAATGATGCTTCATCTTCAATGATGCTTCTTATCTTCATTCTTGGACTCCAGGTAATATTCAGTCGCTGCAGCTACCACAAATGCAGCAAATCCCCATTTGAATCCTTTTAGTAATGCACCAACAAAGGAAACATTGTTTGCAAAGCCACCCATGTATCTCCAAGCTTCATTGCGGGCCCCATGGATCCCTTAGCACTCGTGCAGCAAACTTCGCCTGGACATTTTCTAATGGTGTCCCTTCTATCTTCCATTGTTTATAATCTGGAAGTTCCATTTTACTATGACCATGTCCATGTCCATGAGCCATGTCTGACAGCAATCTGACCTCTCAGGACATTCAATATTCAACCCCTTGACTTATTTTCTTATATTTGTTTAGTTTTATTTATTTTACTTTCTTTTAGTTATTGCCTCTTATGTAGTTTTCATTTCGATTATTCCACTTCGTTATTGTACTTCTTTTATTTCCTATTCATTTCATTCTCCTAGTTTTAGTTCATAATTAATTCCCTATATTTTTTTCTTTTTATTACATTAAATGTCAGTTTTGTTTTATTCCTTTTATCTCTAATTTAATTGCTCCATTTTATTTTATCTTATTTTACTTTATTTGTAGGTAAAAGGAAAAGCTGGCTACCTTTTTCATAGTGTTTTGAGGTTTATGTATTTTCCTGCCTCTGCATTTTGAGAACTAGTGAAAACAAATACTATCTCAGCTAGTTATTAGGGTGTGTGTCTCCTCTCCACAACTGAACTGGAAGCATCTGAATGAAAGTCAGGGACAAGGTTTGATGTTATAATTGGGACAGGGAAACATGTTAACTCACTGCAAGTCATTAACAAATATTTCTTAACTTGGCAAAATGTAAAACACTCATTGCATGTCCCATCAATCCAGTTTTTAAACTCCATCAAGGTGCCTGCTGTGGGCAAGGCACATTGCCACATACACAGGGCAGAAGTCAAGGTGAGAGCACACAGTCCAACCTACAGAGCTCCGAGCCAAACAGGACAGAGACCAGGACTCAAGAATTCAAACAGGGCTTCATTGAGGAAGTGTCATTTCAAGGGGACAGGTAGAGAAGAGCAGGAGGCTGCTGCAGGTGACTGGACGATAGGGGACAAGTTCCAGATCATTAAAACTAGGAAAGAAGGTCTCTGTCACACTGCAGAGAATCAGGTGCTGGAGGGAGAGTCGTCTGTAATTTGATAGGCAAAGAGTCATTTGTCAGGAAGTCTGGGTTCTCAGACTCGATGGTTATGTGGGGTCCATGGAGGGCCTTAGCGCTTGTGCCTTCCCAGAAAGACCATGTACAATATGGTGTTATTTGGGAGAAGAGGAGAATGAGTCACTATTTTCTAGATTCTATAGAAAGCACTATAAATTGCATTTCTGAATGTTCACCTTATCTTCTCCAACCTTTCATTTTGAAAAATATTAAACTATGTGTGTGTGTGTGTGTGTGTGTGTGTGTGTGTGTGTGTGTGTATAATTTTTTAACAAACTTTTGAGAATAAGATGTGGACACAATTCTTCACCACTGAACACGTTAGCCTGTTTCTCTAATAACAGGGCCATTCTCTATATGACCATAACAATAACTCCCAAAAAAGTTAACATTGGGGTGGCCGGTTAGCTCAGTTGATTAGAGCGTGGTGCTAATAACACCAAGGTTGCCAGTTCAATCGCCATATTGGCCACTGTGAGCTGCGCCCTCCTTAAAAAAAAAAAAAAAAAGAAAGTTAACATTGATACAATAATTTTATTTAATTATACAGTCTGTATTTAAATTTCCTCAATAGCCCCAAAATGTCCCTTTATTGCCGTTTTTCCTCTTAATCCAGCATCAACCTTTAGTTCACAACATTCCCCCAGCTTTTTTGGTTACTCATGACTTTGATAGGTTTTTTTTTTTTTAGCTGAGCCATCCTGCCACCTGTTGGCAGTTCAGCGGCAGCTCAGCTCAGGCTGGGCATCGAACTGCTGTTGCTCAGAGCTCGCACTCTTGAGTGAGCTCTCAACCAACTGAGCCACTCGGCCGGCCCGTGACTTTGATAGTTTTGAGGCTCCAGGCTAGCGGTCTTGGAGAAATTTCCTCTGCCCGGATTTATCTGATTATTTCTTGATAGTGTACATGCATTTTATGGGGAGACAGCCCATTATTTTCATTCATGTGACACACACACACACACACACACACACACACACACACACACACCCAAGCTGAAGAATCTCTCTTCAGAAGCCTCAGAAGAGCTCTGGTTTCCTGAAAAGTTTTCTGCTTTTGCTTTCCTGTCTATTTAGATTCCAGCACCCATCCTTACACCACTCTCAAAACCACCCAATGAGGAAAGCACCAAGACATCCAAATTTCCCTTTCTAAAAATTTCACATTGTGCAAAAATTGAGAAACTCAAGGGCTGGCCGAGTGGCACGGTGGTTAAGAGCTGGCTTGGGACACCAGCGGCCCTGGTTCGGATCCCACATATGAGGGCCAGTGACACTGCCCTCTTAAAAAAAAAGAGAGAGAAAAACTCAACTTTCTATTCCCACTTAATTATTTTGGCCTTCATTAGCACTGAACCCTGGGAAGGGAGGAATCTGGGAGACGGGAAGTGGTAGCAGACCCAGGCAACAGTGAAAAGGCCAGCTGGAAGGAACCAGTTGGGGTCAGGAGATGCACTACGGTGGTGAGATGCCAGTAGTGCGTGAGCTGCATCTGGTGCAATGCAGGGTGGACAGCAGTCCTGAGTTGGGGATGAATCCATCTGCACAGAGGGGAATGGGGAGCAGATCTTTGTGCACCTCTAGCTCACGTAGAGTTTTATGAGATTGGAGAGGGGCAGGGATGGCAAGGGGTATAAAGATTGAGCCTGAGAAAGCTACAGTGGTTGGTTTCCTTTCTCAGGCCATCCAGGTTTTCCTTTGCTGAGAAGGAAAAGGAGACTTTTTCATTACAATCCAAAATAGGGGTGAGGTTAGGGTGCTGCAGGGCTGGATTTTCCACCCTTCAAGATCGCACTCTGCTGGAAAAAGGCCTTAATTAGGTCTCGCAGCCCTAAGTCAACCTGCATGGCCAGGGTTCCTTTTTTTAGAGGGTGATCCTACTGAATTAAAATTCAATTAATCCAACTTTAAGGGCAAGAAAAACTATTTGTGAAAAATCATTAAACAGCACATAAAACCCTTTGAGGAACGGTGAATACTGGGAGAAGTACAGCCTGGCTTTTGTTAAGCTGCTTTGAGCCCAACGAGTTAACTTTTTTAAGGAATTTTAACAAGATAGTGGTCAAAGTGGAATTTGTTCATGTAGTTTATTTAAGGTTTTACAAGGCCCTGCTAAGAGTCTCTCCCCTGAGTCTGGAGAGAAGGGAGCTTGGTAACAACGTGGTGAGAGGTATAATCTTAAGGGCATTTTGAAATCTGTGAGGAAACAAAACAACTGGCCTGGTCTCTTCAAAAATGCCAGGCTCCTGAAAGACAAAGCAGGAACCGGGAAACAGTCAGGCATTAAAGGGGACTAGAGAGACATGACCCCTGAAGGCAGCATGTCATCCTGGACTGGGTCCTGGGAAGGGACAAATGAATGCGCCCAGAAAGGACATGATTGGGACAGCTGGTGACATGTGAATAGTCTGGGGATTAGATAATAGTATTGTATCAGCGCTAAATTTCCTGATTTAGATAACTGTACTTTGGTTATTTATATAAGAGAATGTTTGTAATCTTAGGAAATGAACAAAGCAGTGATTAGGAAGAGAGGGGCATCGTATCCACTCTCAAACAATTTCATATACAACATATACATAACACATATGTACATATAGAATACACATTATGTACATGTAATGTACACACATATATGGAGAGGGAGAGGGAATGATGATGCAAGTGGGGAAAATGTTAACATTTAGGGACTCTGGCTGAAGGAGATATGGGAGTTCCTTGTATTATTACTGCAATTTTTTTCTGCATTTAAAATTATTTCAAAATACAAAGTAAACAAAAATAAAAATAAGTAGGGCTGGCCAAGTGGCTCAGTTGGTTAAGAGTTGGCTTAGAGGGCCGGCTGAATGGCTCAGTTGGTTAAGAGCTCACTCAAGAGTGTGAGCTGAGGGCCTGCTGAGTGGCACATTGGTTAAGAGCTGGTTTGGGACTCCAGCAGCCCTGGTTCGGATCCCACATATGAGGGCCAGTGACACTGCCCTCTACAGCTAACAACAGCTCCAGCTGGGCTGCGAGCCCCAGTGATGGTGTAGGCTGCAGCCCCTGCTGCAGTGGGCTGACATAGGCTACAGTGAGTGGCCCGCAGCCAGCATGAGCAGCTGGCAGCCAGCGTGAGCTGCCAATAGCCGCAGTGAGCGACCATCCAGAGGCTGGCGACCGATGTGCTTCATCCGGGATTCCCCTCCCTCAATTCCCCAATAAAATCTTTTTATTTTATTTTATTGAGGGCAGTGACACTGGCCCTCATATGTGGGACCGAACCGGGGCCGCTGGCTTCCCAAGCCAGCGCTTAACCACCACGCCACTTGGTGGGCCCTAAAATCTTTAATTAAAAAAAAAAAAAAAAAAAAAAAAGAGTGCAAGCTAAGCTCTGAGCAACAGCAGTTCGAAGTCCAGTCCGAGCTGAGCTACCACTAAGCTGCCAACAGGTTGCAGGGTGGCTCAACTAAAACAAAACAAAACAAAACAAAAAAACAGAGTTGGTTTAGAGTGTGAGCTCTGAGCAACAGGGTTGCCGGTTGGATTCCCACACGGGCCAGTGATGCTGCGCCCGGTGTCGCTAAGCTGCCAACAGGTGGCAGGATGGCCCAGCTGGTGTAAAAACAACATTGCCTGTTCGATGGTGGGCTATGCCCACCTGCAACTAAGATTGAACACAGCACCTTGACCTTAGAGGCCACCAGCTGCCAACGGGAAGCCAGATGGCAACTGGCGCCCTCCACAGTGAACACCGAAGAACAACTTGCCTGGTCTCCTCCCCCAATTCCCCAACACTGTTCCCCTCCCCCAATTCCCCAATAAAATCTTTAAAAATAATAATAATAAACAAAGCTAAATAGATAAACTTAAGAAGAGGGCCGGCCTAGTGGCGCTGTGGTTAAGCACTGGCTTCGGAAGCCAGCGGCCCCGGTGCAGTCCCACACATGAGGGCCAGTGACACTGCCCTCAAAAAACAATAAAAAAATAAAAACAAATAAAAGAGCTAAAAGCTTTTATTTTTATTATTTTTGAAGAGGGTAGTGTCACTGGCCCTCATATGTGGAATCCGAACCCGGGCTGCTGGCGTTCCAAGCCAGCTCTTAACCACCGTACCACTCAGCCGGCCCAAGAGATATAAGCTTTTAAAAAAAAATGAAAGAAAGGGGTAAAATGTAGGGAAATAAAATAGCCACATTTATTGATTTTCTCCTGCCAGATAATGCCCTAAGATAGGTGCCAAAGGCTGCACAAGAATGAGGAATCCTCCTCAGACAGGTTTATGACCTAACTGAGCAGATAGACCTAAGGCACTTGCCTGCAATCACTGGAAACCCATGGGCATCCATGCAGCCAGCAGCCAGCATTCAATAATGAGTTAGTGAGGCCACCAATGCCCAGACCAGAGTTTGTGACTTAGCCCTTGCCTCCAAGCAGCTGGCAGTTTTACAAGGGAGACTGACGTGTGTAAAATGACTGCAGTGCAGTTTGACAGGAACTGTGATGGCAGCATGAATGTGGGACTGTGTGTCTCATGCTGGGGAGGGAACATACCAGCAATGACTGACTTCCCAGATGGGACACTTGAAGGCTGAGTACAAGTTTTCCAGTGAAAGGGAGCTGTGAGCAATGGGAAAGGAGACAGTCTGCTAAAGCACAGAGGTAGGAGACTATGCAACTACTGGGCAAGATTTCATCAAATGCACATGGAGCCAAGGCTGGAGGCTGGACAGATGAGTCATTGCTGGAAGGCTTAGAGGAGGCCAGGGTTTCGGAGCTGAGATTGGAAGAGATTGCCTCGGATGCATGAAAGCTATATATTACACACAGACGTAGGGAATGTCTGGTACAAAAGCACAGAGGTCAGGAATGAGCAAATCCCAAGGTGAGGGCTGGTAAACACCCTGGAGCCCAGGAGTCTGCACAAGGTGGGGTTGTGCAAGGTGTTTGCTTCTCACCTGAGCCTGCACGCTTTCATGTAAGTCCTCAGCCTATCGTCCAATGGTCAGGGTCAACTTAGAAAAACAGAAATGACTTTACATATTTATACAGAGGGAATTTAATGGGGAGATTTAATTGGACAGGTGATGGAACCCAGAGGTCAGCTAGAGCAGGAAACTAATGACACTCCTTGGCTGGAGCGTCAAAGGAGGAGATGAGATGACCAAAATGCAGGGTTTGAGGTCACCTGCTGAAAGCCGAAACCACAACAGGCATAGAGCTGGAGCCATGGCTGCAGACTGGAGTTGCTACCCAAGCCAGGGAGGGAAGAGAAGAAATACCATGGCTTCACCCTTCTTCCCATTCCCCAATCAACTGGCAGCCTCTTATTGGCCAAACCCAGCCAGAAGTCAATTGAGTCAGGAACCTGGGGAGAACACTGCAAGGATCAGCCCCTCTGTGATGATACAGATCAGAGCAGGGAAGCAAGGAACAGCTCAGGGCTCACAGGCCCAGAAGCAGCCCAGTCAGGACTTCTCCAGGAATTCTTTTCGGTCCTCTATGTAAATTGCACAGTCCTTTTGGTACCAGTATCAGCATACACTCATTGAATGCCCCAGCACTCTGCAGCTCAGGAAATAATACCAGCAATTATCCAACTGTTCAGGCCAAAACTTTGGAGTCACCCCCACTCCCACCTCTTGACTTTACCTTTCTCTCATCCAATGCATCAGCAAATCTTACTGGCCCTTCCGTCCCTCCTTCCTTCCCTCCCTTCTTTCAAAATATATACTGCAGCCAAAGCAATCTTGATAAATAAGAACAAAGCTAGAGGTATCATGTTCCCTGATTACAAAACTATTACAAAGCTATAATAATTAAAACATCATGATATTGGCATAAAACAGAAACATAGATCAATGGAACAGAATAGAGAGCTTAGATATAAACCCACCTATATATGGTCAATTAATTTATGACAAAGGAGTCAAGAATGGGGAAAAGAGAATCTCTTCAATAAATGGTGCTGGGAAAATTGGACAGCCACATGCAAAAAAATGAAACCAATCATTAATTTACACCATAAACAAAAATTAAGTCAAAATGGATTAGACTTAAAATTAAGACTTTAGTCCATAAAATTCCTGAAAGAAAACATAGGTAGTAAGCTCCTCAACATAAGTCTTAGAGATGATATTTTAAATCTGAAACCAAAAGCAAATGTTACAAAAGCAAAAATAAACAAGTGACACTACATCAAACTAAAAAGCTTCTGCATAGCAAAGAAAACCATCAAAATGAAAAGGCAACCTACTGAAGGGGAGAAAATATTTTCAAATCATACATCTGATTATATATCCAAAATATAAAGAATTCATACAAGTCAATAGCAAAAAAAAAAAAAATCTGATTAAAAACTGGGCAGAAGATCTGAATAGACATTTTTCCAAAGAAGACATACAGATGGCCAACAGGTATGTAAAAAGATGCTCAATATCATTAATCATCACACAATGCAAATCAAAACCACAATGAGATATCATCTCCCACCTATTAGAATGCCTATTATCAAAAAGACAAGAAATAACGAATGCTGGCAAGAATGTGGAGAAAAGGGAAGCCTTGTGCCCTATTGGTGGGAAAGTAAATTGGAATAACCACTATGGAAACAGTCTGGAGGTTCCTCAAAAAATAAAAAAAAGAACTACCATATGATCCAGTAATCCCACTCCTGGGTATTTATCCAAAGAAAATGAAAACACTTAATTGAAAAGATATCTGCACCCGCATGTTCCTTGCAGCATTCACAATAGCCAAATACGGAAACAACCTAAGTGTCCACAGATGGATGAATGAATAAAGGAAAGGTGGTACATATATACAATGGAATACTATTCAGCTACAAAGATAATGAAATCTTGCCATTTGTGACAAAAATGGATCTCAAGGGCATTATGCTAAGTGAAATAAGTCTGATAGGGAAAGACAAATACAATACAATCTCTCTTATACATGAAATCTAAAAAAAAAAAAAACCCACCAAGTTCAGGGCCGGCCGAGTGGCATGTCGGTTAAGAGCTGGCTTGGGATGCCAGCGGCCCCAGTTGGGATCCCACATATGAGGGCCAGTGACACTGCCCTCTACAGCTAACAACAGCTCCATCTGGAGCTTGGCTGCTGTGAGTCCCCAGGGCGGCATAGCTGCAGCCCCTGCTGCAGTGGGCTGCCATAGGCTACAGTGAGTGGGCGGCAGCTGGCGTGAGCTGCCAATAGTTGTGGTGACCGGCGACCTATCTGCCTCATCCAGGAAGGGCGCGATGACAATACCAACATGGGCCAGTGAAGCAACTTCCTCCGCAACTAGACTGAAGAACAAAAGGACAGCAACTTGTCTGTTCCCCTTCCCTGATTCCCCAACACTGTTCCCCTCCCCCAATTCCCCCAATAAAATCTTAAAAAAAAAACAAAAAAAAACAAGTTCACAGGTACAGAGAACAGATTGGCAATTAGTTATAAGAGGCAAGGTGGGGGCGGGGAGAAATACCTGAACTGGTTTTGTTTAAAAAAGTTGAATAACAATTTTTGAAAACAAAAATATAGTGTATTTCATCAATTTGAAGGGGCATATTCTTTTCATTTGTTAATGTTTCTGAAATTGGGATTGATGGTACAGAGTGGTAAACTGATATTGTTTTTATTAGTTGTAGGTGATAACGGTATATGCCCAGTTATCCATTGCTGCTTACTTAACAAACCACTCCAAAACTTGGTTGCATAAAACAAGCACATTTTTACTATGCTCGCAGATTATGTGAGTCTGGAATTCAGACAAGGCACAGCCGGGTGGCTTGTGTCAGCTTCACAACCCCTGAAATCTCAGCTGGGAAGACTTGAATGTCTGGGGTGACTCTAAGGGTTTGAGGCTGGAATCATCTGGAGATGATTCCACTTACACGTCTGGCTCCTTGGTTGGGATAACATGAATAGTTGGGGCCCACTGGATATCCCCTGCCCTCCCCTCCCCTCCCCTCCCTCCCTCCCTCCCTTCCTTCCTTCTTTCCTCCCTCCTTCCCTCCCTCCCTCCCTTCCTAATCTATCTATCTATCTATCTATCTATCTATCTATCTATCTATCTATCTATCTATCTATCTATCTATCTATCTACCTAATCTTATCATCTTTATATATTCTCAGGACTTCTCCATGTGGACTCTCCACATGGCCTCTTGATTATGGCAGCTCAGGATTCCTAGGGCAAGTGTCCCAGTGAGCAGGGCAGAAGTTGCATGTCTTTTATGACTTAGCCTCTGAGGGCCTCTAGCATCTCTTCCATTGTACTCTATTGCTTGAAGCAGTCCTAAAACTGCCCAGATTCTAGGGGAAGACATATAGACCACCAACCTCTCCATAAGAGGAGTGTCAAAGAATTTGGATACTGTACCTTGAACTCGACCACCCCTCATGACCTCGACAGCTACCATCCTGGTCCAAGTCATAATCAGCATCCATCTGCCGCTATGACTCCACTCTTTTCCCTCTGGCCACCCGCAACCATCTATTCTCTACACAGTAGCCAAAGTGATCCTTCTAAAACATAAATCAGATCATGTAACTCCCTTCATCTTAACCCTCTGTTCGCTTCTCAACACCCAGAATAAAATCCAAAGTTCTAACTTTGACTCTGAGGCCCTACAAAAATCAGGCTCCGGACTTGATTTCTGACCAGATTTCTTGCCACTTTCCTCTTTGTTCATTGCATTCTACTGTGACTGGCAACATGGCTGTTTCTCAAACAAGACCATCATAGTTCCATCCCAGGGTCTTTCCATTTGCAGCTCCCTCTGCCTATTGCTCTCCTCCCCTAGATGCCTACCTACATGGCTAGTTCCTTCTCCTCATTCTTGTCTCTGCTGAGATGTGACCTCCTCAGAGATGCCTTCCTTGACTTCTCTATATAAAACAGCATCCTATTCCATCCTTCTTGGTCCCCTGACCCAGCTTTGCTGTATAGCACTGATCATGAGAAGCCAAAATTCAGGCCGGCCAAGTGGCGCGGTGGTTAAGAGCTGGCTTGGGACGCCAGCAGCCCCGGTTCGGGTCCCACATATGAGGGCCGGTGACACTGCCCTCTAAAAAAAATATAAAAAATAAATAAATAAATTTATTTTAAAAAATTAAAAGAAAAAATGAGAAGCCAAAATTCAAAATTCATTCAAAAAAAGAGAGAATGAAAATACAAGCTACAGACTGGAAGAAAATATTTGCAAAGCATATGTCTAATAAAGTATTTATATCCAAAACATAGTTTGTTTGCTTTTTTAAGATTTTATTGGGGATTGGGGGAGGGGAACAGACAAGTTGCTGTCCTTTTGTTCTTCAGTCTAGTTGTGGAGGACATTGCTTCACATGTTGGTATCATCATTGCGCTCTTCCCGGATGAGGCAGATCGGTTGCCAGCCTCTGGATGGTCGCTCACAGCGGCCTTTGGCAGCTCACACCGGCTGTCAGTCACTCATGCTGGCTGCCAGCCACTCACTGTAGCCTATGGCAGGCCACTGCAGCAGGGGCTGCAGCTATGCGGTCCCGGGGACTCACAGCAGCCCAGCTCCAGGTGGAGCTGTTGTTCACCATCTTAGCTGTAGAGGGCAGAGTCACTGGTCTTTCTATGTGGGATCTGAACCAGGGCCGCTGGGGTCCCAAGCCAGCTCTTAACCAATGTGCCACTCCGCTGGCCCCTAAAACATATTTTTAAAAACTCTCAAATAATAAGAAAACACTTGATAATAAGAAAACAACCCAATTTTTTTTAAATAAGGGAAAAGCTCTGAACAGACACTTTACCAAAGAAGATCTATGGTTTGCAAATAAACACATGAAAAGACACTCAACATCATTACACATTAGGGACAAGCAAATTAAAAACCACAATGAGGGCTTGCCGAGTGGTGCGGTGGTTAAGTGCTGGCTTGGGAAGCCAGCGGCCCCGGTTCGGGTCCCACATATGAGGGCCAGTGACACTGCCCTCAAAACAAACAAACAAACAAACAAACAAACAAACAAACAGAAAAACCCAAACAAAAACCATAATAAGATATTACCAGACACTTATTAAAATGGCTAAAATTAAATAAACAAAACTAATCATACCAATTTTTGGTGTGGATGTGGACAACTCTCATACACTGCTGGTAGAAATGTAAATTGGTGCATTTAAAACCATTACATTTAAATAACTATGTAACTGGGCCGGCCGAGTGGCGCGGTGGTTGGGCCCTGGCTTGGGAGGCCGGTGGCCCCAGTTCGGGTCCCACATGTGAGAGCCAGTGACACTGCCCTCAAAAAATATAAATAAATAAATAACTATGTAACTATTGGGCTGTCGGAAAAGTCATGACGTATTTTTTTCTGTTTTTCGTTGCAAAAATGCATCATGACTTTTCTGACAACCCAATATTTAAAACCATTTTGCAGTTCCTTGAAAAAGTAACATACACTTATCATACGATCCAGCCATTCCACTCGTAGGTATTTTTCCAAGAGAAAAGATGTACTTGCCCATACAAAGACTTCTATATGAATAGCACCCTTATTTGAAATAGCCAGAACTTGAAGACAACACAAATGACCATCAATAGATAAATGAATCAACAAATTGTAATTCATCACATAATGGAATATTACTCAGCAATAAAAAGAAATGAATTGCTGATGCACACAACATGGATTAATCTCACAGCAATTATGCTGAACAAAAGAAGCCAGAGGCCCCAGTTCGGATCCCACATATGAGGGCCAGTGACACTGCCCTCTACAGCTAACAACAACTCCACCTGGAGCTGGGCTGTGAGCCCCCATAAGGGTGTAGGCTGCTGCCCCTGCTGCAGTGGGCTGCCATAGGCTACAGTGAGTGGCCGGCAGCCAGCGTGAGCTGCCAATAGCCACGGTGAGCGACCATCCAGAGGCCAGCTACCGATCTGCCTCATCCGGGAAAAACTCAATGACGATACCAACATGGGCCAGTGAAGCAACAATGTCCTCCGCAACTAGACTGAAAAACAAAAAGACAGCAATTTGTCTGTTCCCCTTCCCCAATTCCCCAGCACCGTTCCCCTCCCCCAATTCCCCAATAAAATCTTAAAAAAAAAAAGCCAGATCCTCCTACCTCCCTCAAAAAGTACAAATTGTACAAAAGAATACATATTATATGGTTCCATTTATAGAAAATATAAACTGATGTATAGTGACAGAAAGCAGATCATTGGGTTCCTGGGGTGGGGATGAATGGAGGGGACCCAAGAAAACTTCTGGGGGTGATGGATACATTCATTCTCTTGGTTATCGTCAAGGTTTTACAGGGGTATCACATATATCAAAACTTACCAAATTGTATATTTTAAAGGTGTGTCATTTATTTATTGTGTGTCAATTATACCTCAAAAAAGCTGTTTTTTAAAGAAAGAAAGGATAATCTTAGGGACATTAATCTGGCAGAGAATATGGGGTAGGCTAGAGTGGAAGTGTCCCAATTATTTATTGTATGTAACAAAAGACCCCCAAATGTATGGCTTAAAACAACCACCCTTTTATTATATTTCACAATTTTGTGGATCAGGCATTTGGGCTGGCTCAGCTGAGTGACACCCCATGGTACCTATCTGGTAGTATTCAGGCTAGGATGGTCTGGAGGTTCTGAGATGGCTTCACTCACATGCCTGGCACCTTGGCACAGATGGCTTGGAGGCTGGGCTCAATGGGCCCCATTCCCTATCCACATAGACCTAGAGACTCTCCATGTGATCTCTCCAGAAGTGATGCCAGACTTCTTACATGGTGGCTTGGTCTATAAGAGATCAAGGTGAGAGCAGCTAGTTTTTTTTTTTTTGTTTTTTTTTAGGGCAGTGTCACTGGCCCTCATATGTGGGACCGAACCGGGGCCACTGGCTTCCCAAGCCAGCACTTAACCACTGTGTCACTCGGCCGGCCCGCAGCTAGTTTTCTTAAAGGCTGAATCCAGAAATGGCATAGCATCACTTCTGTCATACTCTCTTGGTCAAATTAGCCACCCACTAGCCCAAACTCTAGGCCAGTGGGGCAACAGACCCCCACCTCTCAGTGAAAGGCGTGGTAATGGGGAAGAAAGCATAATGGGTCCTAAGCAGTTCAGTTTGGGAATGTATGGCTGGTAGGCTGGGTTGTGTGGAAGAGTAATGGAAAGGGAGATTTGGGACAAAGAGGTCTTTGGTCATCAGGTTAAGCAGTTTGAGTTAACTTTTTTAGGTAAAAGGGAACCCCTGAAGTCTGGAGCAGGTGGAATGATGAAGATCAGGGTCAGGCTAAAACAGGGATAACTTAAATGACACAGAGTCTTTCAGCCACAAAAATCAGAGTGCATCTGGAATAAGGTTATTTATCTTTTGATTTTCTGTTTTTAAGAACAACTTTTATAGCTGTTTTTTTTAACCCCTATTATGAAAGGCATGTTTCATTTTGGAAAATCTAGGCTGAGAGCTTCGCTAAAACATGGCAGGCCACAGGCAGCCACTGTGAGGTCTTGAGGTGATAATGATGGGAGGGGAGGCTGCAACTCTTTATCGTGGAGGGGAAGGAGGATGTAAATGATTGTGTGAGATGCCAAGGTCCAGTAAAGGGTAATGATTAGATTAGGCAATGACAAACTTAAGTGGGTGGGCAGTTTGCAAACCAGTCTGTTGAATAAGGATCATAAAAAGAGGAAGTTAATGTTTAAATGTGTGCTTGAGGCTGGCCAAGTGGCTCAGTTGGTTAAGAGTTGGCTTAAGTGCTTGAGCTCTGAGCAACAGGGCCACTGGTTTGATTCCCACATGGGCCAGTGACACTGTGCCTGAGCTGAGCTGTCGCTGAGCTGCCAACAGGTGGCAGGATGGCTCAGCTGGTATAACCAAAAGATTGCCTGTTCGATGGAGGGCTACACCCACCCGCAACTAAGACTGAACTCAGCACCTTGAGCTGAGCTGCCGCCCGATGGCTCAGTGGATCGAGTGTGTGCGCTCTAACAACAAGGCTGCTGGTTAGACTCCCACATGGGATGGTGGCTACGTCCACCAGCAACTAAGATTGAACACAGCACCTTGAGCTTAGAGGCCACCAGATGGTGACTGGCGCCCTCCACAACAAAGATTGAAGAACAACAACTTGGCTGGTCCCCTTCCCCAATTCCCCAATAAAATCTTAAAAAAAAAAAAAAAAGTGTGCTTGAGCACTTACATATGATTGGTACTATACTAAGCACTGTACATTTAGTAGCTCATTTAACTGTGATGGGCTAGGTACTTCTACCAGTCCTGTTATATGCATGAGAAATCTGAGGCACAGAGAAGTTAACTTCCCCAAGCTCACATAGCTAAGGGTGATGGAGCTGGGAGGTAAGGCTGGCTGAGCTCTGAATTTATTTATTTATTTACTTATTTACTTATTTATTTATTTATTTATTTATTTATTTTTTGAGGGCAGTGTCACTGGCCCTCATATGTGGGACCCAAACCGTGGCCGCTGGCTTTCCAAGCCAGTGCTTAACCACCACGCCACTCGGCCGGCCCAATAAGGATGGGAAAGTTTTTTTTGTTTGTTTGTTTGTTTTTGAGGGCAATGTCACTGACCCTCATATGTGGGACCGAACCGGGGCTGCTGGCTTCCTAAGCCAGCACTTAACCACTGTGCCACTCGGCCAGCCCTGAATTTACTTTTAACTACCAATGCTGGGTACTGACTTTTACCTTACACATGTGCAATTCAAGTTTCCCTACTGGTGCCTATAAAGATCTAGGTGACTAGAGCTTACACTGTATCATCTGACTTCTTGCTCTTCTGAACCCTGGGATGTGGAAAGCACCTGACACATTTCTGTTCGTGATTCCAAGGTCAGAATAAGGGTGGAGTCGTTTGCCCACAGAGTGGAACTCTATCCCCCCTCAACTGGCAGGACTCAAGCAATGATTCATTTTTTTTTTTTTTTCTTTTTAGAGGGCAGTGTCACTGGCCCTCATATGTGGGACCTGAACTGGGGCAGTTGGTGTCCCAAGCCAGCTCTTAACCACCGCACCACTCAGCCAGCCCTAAACCAATGATTCAATGGCTATTTTGTTAGACTGGAACCCACTCATCCTCATTGTTCAAAATAGTAATTGTGATGCAATGTGTAATGTTTTTAAAAATACGCTGGTGAGTTACGTTTTAAAAAATTATACGAGGGCCGGCCGAGTGGTGCACTGGTTCAGAGCTGGCTTGGGATGCCAGCGGCCCCGGTTTGGATCCCACATGAGGGCCAGTGACACTGCCCTCTGGAAAAAAAAAAAAACATGAATACATCTCAGGACGATGGTGAAAGGTACAATTTTGACATCAAAACAAGCGGGTGCACCGAATAATTAAAACATCAGATGAGAAAAGCAGATGCAAAGTTGCTCTGATAGAAATGTCACCTCAAACCCCAGGTCTGCAAGAGCAGCAGGGTCCAGTGTCATCTTTGAAAACAAAATATGGTGATAGATGAATTCAAGAAAGATCACAAATTTACTGCCGACATAATTTTAGGGCTGGTTTCTTTTTTAAAATTATTAAAATACAAAATAATGTATTTTCAGGATTTGGGGAGGTGCATGTAACTCCTTTCCTAATGTTAACAGGGAAAACTGGAAGGCTTGCTAAGAAAGGGTGTTTATTAGCTAGGATGGCAATGAAAATTTTAATACTATTTTATAGCAGGGGACTGTCTTTGGCCTTTCATCTGGATATGTGACTCATGTTCCTCTCATGGATAAGCCTTATTAGAGTCTAATCCTAATTTGTTCTTTATCACTATACAATAGTTTAAAAAATCTTAACTAGAGCCGGCTGAGTGGCGCAGTGGTTAAGAGCTGGTCTGGGATGCCAGCAGCCCCAGTTCGGATCCCACATATGAGGGCCAGTGACACTGCCCTCTAAAAAGAAAAAAACACACACACACAAAAAAACTTAACTATATTTCTATACAATTAGCGTTAAATTAGTTGCTTTCAAGATTTCCCTCTTTCCTATCTATGGTAAATTTAAGTCAATGAAAATTACGAATGTGCTAATAATTTAACAATTTATACTGCAGCCCTTTTTCCTGGCAATTTCTGTCAGTTCAAGAAAGGAAAGAAAGGGAAGCCACTTCATGAAGAGAAATCAAAACCTCTCCCCTGCCACCCCCATTCTTTCTTTTTCTTTTTGGCTTATTCTGAGCAATTGTCCCCAGGAAACTAACCCACCAACTGCTGTCAAGTTTGATTCCTCTTTCTGGAGTTACAGCCTTCCTGCTCTACCATGATGGCTCAGCTGACTTCTCATCTCATCTTTGCTATCCACTTGCAAGACATTTTAGAGTCACAGGATCAGGAGGACTGTTGAATTTCCCCCCTCCCCCACCATCCCTTTTTTTAAAATAAACCTTTTTAGAGGCTGGTGGGTGGGGCCAACCAAGAGGGAGACAGCAGGTCTGGCCCATCCTTTTTCTGACCCTCTGGGGCCATTTTCCTTCTGGCAATTCTCTTCCCCCATCTGTTTTCCTCTTGTTTTTTTTTTTTTTTTTAAAGTGGGGGAGGGTTAAAAACAATCCAAGAAAGGAAAAAAAACAAACCCCCCAAATACATAGACCATCTCTGGAGCAAGGCCAGCCAGTGTGTGGTAGAAAATTCTATAGGTGTGTGTGGAGTCGTGTGGAGTGTATAGATGTTTACATACAGGTCTCAAACTATGGAAGAAAATAAACTTGTATTGGCAATAGATGGGAGCATGAGAAGTTCCTCTCTAGAGCACGTTGTGTTTTTTTTTCATTGGCAAAGGAGGAGCTGTTTTGTTTTTCCAGTTTTATTGAGATAAATAATTGACATGTTTTGGTTTTGATAATTTTTGCACACCTTACACATTTCAGTAAATGTTCACTGAGCCTGGATTGACTCCAGTTGCTGAGGAGAGGATTCCTGGAAGCAGCTGAGGATTTGGGTCTTCCCAGTGGGGCTGCCAGGCTCTTCCTCCACCTGGGAGCTCTTCCCATCTCAAGACAGCAGTTGGGCCCCACAATGGCTCTGTCCCTTTAGGGAGGTGTTTCTGCAGCCTGGGACTTTCAGCACATTTGTCCAGCTGGGTTGATTTAAGGGCTCCTTCCAGGCTGATCTTGCCCTGGAAAACTCCCTGAAGCCGGGTGAGCAAATCCAGAGGAACTGTGGATGTTTATATAGTGGGGGTTTTTGTTTGTTTGTTTTGATCTTTATATTCCAGGCATGGGTATCCAGGTTGGACACCAAGTCATGTTTTTAAATTTTTTTATTGAAATATAATTTACACACAGTGACATTCGGCAGATCTTAAATGTCAGATTTACAAGTTTTGACAAGTGTGCACACCAATATATTTCTATATCGGTACCCCAGGTTCCCTCCTTCCACCCTCCTCCCAGTCAATACACCCTCACCCCCAAAGGTAATTTTCCTATCCCCATAGCTTAGTTTTGCCTGTTCTAGAATTTGCTGTAAATGGAATCACATAGTATGGACTTGTTTGGCTTTTTTTTCTTAATGTGTTTTTTGAGATTCATTCAGGTTGTTGCTGCCTGTACAAGTAGGACCCAAGATGTCACTAAAAGCTTGATAGTGTTAAGACGAGGACAACTGTTCCACTCGTTGGCCTCCAAACCAGGTGCGCTCTAATCCTGGTATGTGGCCCTATCTGCTCTTCCAAGTCAGTCTCTTTCCAGCGCCAACCAAGTTCCTCTCCCAGAACCGCCTGGGCAGCCTAGGGCACCACCCAGATGGCCGCGGGGCCATCACCGGGTAGCCACTCTGAACAGCTGCCCTCTGCCCCCCACCCCTCATTAAAACTCAGAAGGAAACCGGGCCCTCGGAGATCAAAATTCAGATTCGTTTAATTCCACGCATCCAACTGCATACAACTGCGTGATGTTTTGGTGTTGATCACAGATATGGAGTCCTTAAGAAAATGTAATAAGAAAAAAAAAAAAAGGTGGGAGGAAAAAAAAACACCCAGATCTCACGGGCAGTGGATATCAGCCTCTGTTGAAGCACGATTCAGAATGAAATCTTTCCCTTTCTTTTCTTTTTTAAATAAACGGAAGAGTCGCTCCCTGCTCCCCGCTCAGAAGGTTTCAAAGGTCGTCACACTGAAGCCCGGGGGCGTTCATCTCCCCAGCGGCCAGGAGAAGGGAGGAGGTTGGAGGGAGGAGGGAGGGAGTACACAAAAGCGAGCCGTGCCGAGAGGGCTAATGTTTCCTGTTTGCCTGGAACCCCCTCCCCTGTGTCCCCTCCCCCAGCCCCCTCCCAGCACTCGGGCGGAAGTGAGTTTGCTCCTTTGGAGATTAAAAGGATTCCGAATTCCGATCAGTCCCAATAACCAGCGTACTGAGAGGAGGAGGAGGAGGAAGAGGAGAAGGAGGAGGTGAAGGAGGAAGAGGCGGCAAAGCAGAGAAAGAGGGGGCGCGCGCGCGCGCGCACGCACGCAGCCCGAATTGGGGGAGCTGTTCAAAGCCCCAGGAGACCAGGGAGTACGGCTCGAGCAAAGCCCGGTAGGCGCAGCGCGGCCGGGGCCACCCTAGTCTTGCAGGGCGCCTCGTTTCAGAAAGATGACGCGGGCGCGTGCCGGCGGCGTTGGCCACGCGGCTCCCGAGCTCACCGCGTTGGGCCGTTGCCGGTTCCACTGATTCCAGCGTGCCCCAGAGGAGGCTCCGTCTCCGCGGCTCAGGATCGGAGGGGGGACCAAGGCGAGGGCGAAATGGCCCGATGACAAAGGAAATGTGATCCCCCTTCGCTGCCAAGGTTTCAGAGAGGACGGACGTGAGGAGGAGGAGGGGCGCGGGGCGCGCGCGGAGCTCGGATAGCATTGCACGACGGCTCGCGCGGAGCGGGCAGCGGGTACATCTAATATCTTCCTGCCGATGAATAATTCAGGACGGCCTGCGGGGACCTGCGGCCCCGCGCTGCAGCGCCGCTAAACCGGAGGAGAAGGAGCGCGCGGGAGGCGCCCAGGCCCGGCGAGGCGGGGTCACGAGGGCCCTGGGCCGCGTGGGGCGCGCGTGCGTGTTAAGCGCCGGCTGCCGCGGCGGGGCCAGGCGGGCGCGCGGGAGACTCGAGGCGCGTGGGGCGCGCGTGCGTACTCCACGCGGGCGGCCGGGCTCCCACGAGCTGCAGCTGCCGCGGGCCCGACTGCCCTGCAGGGGAGCCCGCGCCCGGCCGTGCGCAAGCCCGAGCGCGGCACGCCGGGCCACCCAGGAGTCCCCGGCCGCCGCGTCATGCGGTGGGGCGGCCGACGTCGCGCGGGGGGACCCGGGCTTGGCGTCGCGCCGCTCCCGCCTTTACTAGTTTGGGGAGCCTTTCTCTCCCAAGAAGAGACTAACTAAAATTCGTTTAAAGAAAAGCAACACACCAAATACTCGTCGAACCAAATTCTTGCTCCCGCCGGGACTGGGATTGCACAGCGGACTCTACTTTAGAGGACTTCCATCCACGAGCAAGAAACTCAGCTCCAGCTGCTCCAGGGAGCCCTCTGACCTCCCTGCCCCCGCTCGCCCCTCGCAAGTCGGGACTTGTTCCGGCGCTCCCGCTTGGGCAAGCACGCAGCCCCCACGTCCTCCGGGAAGAATCTGGGTCGCCTCTGGACAGTGGCATTTAATGCCCGCAGCGTCGGGGGTGGCAGCGCGCGGGCCGGACGCGGCGAGGCCAAGCGGGCCACGCCGCCCTGGTGCCTGCTCCTGGACTGTAGGCCTAATAGATGCATTTTTCTGAGTGAGTCGGCGACTCCCCCACCCACCTCGTCCGCGCTCTCCTCTCCTCCTCTTCCTCTCTGGTCTCCTCCCTCCTCTGGGCCTGGTTGCAAATGGCTTCGTTCCCTGAGAGCGACTTCCAAATCTGCCTGCTTTGCAAGGAGATGTGCGGCTCGCCGGCGCCGCTCTCCTCCAACTCGTCTGCGTCGTCGTCGTCCTCGCAGACGTCCACGTCGTCGGGGGGCGGCGGCGGGGGCCCCGGGGCCGTGGCGCGCCGCCTGCACGTCCTGCCCTGCCTGCACGCCTTCTGCCGCCCGTGCCTCGAGGCGCACCGGCTGCCGGCGGCCGGCGGCGGCGCGCCCGGAGAGCCCCTCAAGCTGCGCTGCCCTGTGTGCGACCAGAAAGTCGTGCTGGCCGAGGCAGCGGGCATGGACGCGCTCCCCTCATCCGCCTTCCTGCTGAGCAACCTGCTCGACGCCGTCGTGGCCACGGCGGACGAGCCGTCGTCCAAGAACGGGCGTGCCGGCGGCGCCCAAGCGGGCGCGGGCGGCCACAGCAACCACCGCCACCACGCGCACCACGCGCACCCGCGCGCGCCCGCCTCGGCCCCGCCGCTCCCGCAGGCGCCTCCGCCGCCCGCGCCTTCCCGCTCTGCGCCGGGCGGGCCGGCCGCCTCCCCATCGGCGCTGCTGCTGCGCCGGCCTCACGGCTGCAGCTCGTGTGACGAGGGCAACGCCGCCTCCTCGCGCTGCCTCGACTGCCAGGAGCACCTGTGCGACAACTGCGTCCGCGCGCACCAGCGCGTGCGCCTCACCAAGGACCACTACATTGAGCGCGGCCCGCCGGGTCCCGCCGCCGCCGCCGCCGCTGCCGCAGCCCAGCAGCTCGGGCTCGGGCCGCCCTTCCCTGGCCCGCCCTTCTCCATCCTCTCGGTCTTCCCTGAGCGCCTCGGCTTCTGCCAGCACCACGACGACGAGGTGAGTGCGTGGCGGCCTCCAAGGGGGCTGCCCCCGGGTGGGGATGGGGCGCGTGTGGGTCCACCCGGGAAGCGCCGGAGCGCTCGCGAAGGGCCTCGGGACCGGTCCCAAAACGATGGGAGTGGGGCTGGGAGCCTTTTCCTCTTAGGGATCCGTCTTGTTTTCCTTTGGCTACATGGCGGTCGTTGCCAACAAGTAGATCATGACCTGGGGAAGTGTGTGTAAGACATGGCTTCTGTGTGTGTTGTGAGGGGCTCCCGAAGGGTCCCAAAACGTGGAGTCCCCCTTTTTCTTCATCTAATTTTCTGTGTGGTAAAACTTGGTAACCCTTGCCTCCAATTAGGCGTGAGCTCCAAGTTCCATGTGTGTGACTGTATACACCTTGTCTCCGTGTGCGAGGGTCCGTACCCCCCCACCCCCACTCCCCAATCCTGGTTCCGGAGGTTTGAGGACATCTCTTCGTTGTGGGCTTTGATTTCTTCATTTGTTTGATAAAGCGTGCATGCTATTTTCAAGTTTAAAGTAAGACCAGAGAGATGGCAGAGCCTGTGCGTGTCTGTGTAGACGTGGTCTGCGGCCACACCAGAGGCCTCGCAACGTGCTGAGGGGGTTCTTCTTTCGCTTATTTTTTTTGTTTGGAAAACTTGTAGGTTGTTGCTTTTAAGCAGGGCATGAGCTAGGAAGAGAGATGGCTGTGTGGGTGGGGAGTATGTGTGCCCGTGTAGACGTGGTTTGCAGGGAAAACTGTATTTTTTGTTGGGACACGTAATCGTTGTCTCCTTGGTTCAGAGGGCATCTGTGGATCTTTGAGGGCCCAAGGGGACCTCGGTCTTAAGCTCTTCGCTTCTCCGCGGCTCTGTTATTCGCACTGCGTTCTGGCCCCTGAACCTCTGTTATTTGGAATTCGGCCTGGTGGGCCCGCGGTTGAGCCTAGAGAAACGGAATTGGGGGACCGTACCCATTGCTTTTTCCCAACTGGGAGCCCCCCTGAGCCGCTCTCCGCTTCCCGGGCTTCGATCCCTGCTGGAACCAGTTTTCCTGGTTGGGAGGTTGTTTTCCCCTCACCCCCCACCCCCCGCCTAACCAGGGGTCTTAATTCTTTTGGAGAAAAAACGGACTGCTGCTTGAACCCAAGGGTGCGCAAATTTCGAGGGCTGCACTGCAGCCATTGAGCTTGATTTCGCAGTTTTGGCTATTGAATAAACCTTTCTGTTTATTTTTCACACCGCGTGACACCTTTCACTCTTCCGAACCCATTACCGGAAAGGGCCGAAAATTTTGAGCGGTAGGCTCTGCCCAGAGGGTCGGTGACTTAGGCAATCTACCTGTGTGTGTGATCTGCTATAGACTTGCGTTGGACGTGGAGCACAGGACAGCAGAGGCTTTAAAAAATCTTAGTGGGAGTTTGAACTGCCTGCGTGTTGGAGTGGGCGTGCTGGTACCGAACGCGGCAGAGGCTTGCACAGCGCAGTCTTTTCCATTCCTAACCTGTTATTTGGGGGAGGAAGGCGGAGCTATTGCCTGATGGCCTTAAGCTGGCTTTCCTATTGGAAAAAAGTTGAAATTCTTCTAATCTACTTGTGAGCGCCTCACTTTAAAAGTTTCCTTCTTCTAGGTGTGAAGCTAGGAGGCAGTTATTCTTTTCCTTAGTTTTCAAGCTTTGAATGGACTCATCTTTAAAGTTTTTCCACACTCTTGGGTGATTCCAGTATTGTCTTTCATCACTTTTTAGAAAAATGATTGAGCTAAATACAAATCTGAATCCCAGGAATGGAAAGATGGAGCCAATTCACTTGATGATTAGGGTCAAATGGGGGAAGGGGGGGTAGTGGGGTAAAGTGAATCGGGGAGATCCTCCAGTGTTCCTCCTGGGAGGGGTGTTGATTGAACCCTCCCCCCCCCCCAGCAGTTCAGTTTAAATGTCAGGTTTTATTTATATTCCCAGTTAAAGATCCACATATTGTTTATTTGGGCTAAAACAGTAGATGCTCACTGTTGCCAGACTTGTAAAAGGTTTATACACTTTTTAAATTATAAAAGCGTTCAAATGGGATGGGAGAGTGTAAAGTGTTGACTGAAGCTCCCCTCACCCTGGGAGGTACCTGGTTGGATGCTCTGAAAATTCGCTTTTTATCATATGCAGTTGTTTGGCAAAACCATTAAGATATTACATTGTTAAACTAAATATCCTTTAAAAACATGAAATTTGTTCAGTTTTGAGCAAAGTTCTACTTCCCTGTTTTAGTTTTTAATTTAAGGAAAACTTGGAAATTATTTTTCAGACCTCTTTTCCTGGATTTAGAATGCTAGAAAATTTGAGTTTAAAGGTGGCAAAGCGGTGACTAGAGAACTAACCCTGTTATACCCAGGTGCACACAGATGTCCCAGTATGGCCGTAATTCTTCCTTTCCTTCCAAGGAAGTGCTCTGTAACAGTTTTAAAATATTGTTAGGTTGAAAACCATGCTTTTGACTGGAAAAAGAGCTTGAGGGCACTTTTGGAGGATGACGGTTTTTGTTTGATGGTGACAGGACTGAATACCCAAATCCAGGTATTTGGCTGTATGCACAATTTACCACAATTTTTAAAAATGTGCTACTTTACTGGGTTGTCTCCTGTGACAACATGCTCCCGTTAAATAATTCAGGGCACTCTTGCCTATGGTTGTCTAATGCCACCTGACCTTGGGAAGGAGGTCTGATGCCTGGCTTTTCCCTTTTAATTTTAGGGAGGGTGCCTCCATCGGTTGGCTACGTGGGTGCGGGAGGCTTTTCCTAAGCATCTCCTTCCCTCTGCCCTCCCCCCTCCGGCCCCCCCCCTCGTCGAAATGGCTCCCTCTGGATTGGCAAGGTCACCCGGTGTTCTGAGCTCTTGGTTTAAACATAAGAACTTTAAAACCTAAAAGGGGAAGGAGTGAGGGTTTCCAACTAAGTGATAAGAATTGCTTTCTCTCCCACTCTCATATTGGGGCTCATAAAAAAGAGTGTGGGTTTTTCTCTAGTTATGTGTGTCGATGGTCAGTCCGAAAGGCCTGCAGGCGCCTTGGCCTGGCGGCCATCCAGGCCGGAAACCGGGGCCAGCGTCCCAGAACTGGGGGTCTTGGCGGGTCCCAGGAGAAGCACTCTCAGGCAGCCCAGCGGTGGGCCTGTGCCGCCGTCCGGCTAGCTCGGAGCCCATCGGCTGTGGGAACGCTGCCGGACCCGTGGCCATCCTCACCCCACGGGCACCGGAAAGTGGGGAAAGTGGTAGGGAGTTAAGGGGTACTTGAGCACGCTGCTTCAGCCACTCTCGAGTTGCATTTAATGTATTATTGGCACATACAGTGTGAGCCCTTTTGCTGTCCTGGAGGCAACACTGGAGCAGAAATCTCAGGGCCACCATGGTGTGTGTTAAAGGACTGGGCGTCAGGATTCTGGAAATGGCGGGAAGCCTGTTCTATCCCCAGCACTAGTGGTAGGGGACCCGCTGGGGTGACACAGTTGCCATCTTGAGCCAAAGGAAACTGTAGCCTGTCCCACTGAGGATGGCAATATTTCCAGTTAAGGCAGGCCAGGGGTGGGATTTTTCCTGAGTCTCCCTGATGGGAAAGCAGGGGTGCAGGTGTTGCTACGATTTTTATTCAGTCCCTGCCTTGGGCTTAAAAAAAAAAAAAAAATTCTGGAAAAGAAGTTTTAGAATTCCAACCAGAGACGATCCCAAGCCATCCTAGACTTTGGGAACTATCTTTCCCCAGAAATACCACTCTCCAAAAATCAGCCTTAAGTCTCTTTGCTGCCTAAAATAATTGGTTGTGGAATAATACATTCCTATATATATTTTGAAGAAGTCCTGAATGGGGCTTGTACCAGTGTTGATATATATATATATATATATAGAGAGAGAGAGAGAGAGAGAGAGAGAGAGGGAGAGAGAGAGCGCATTCATAGTGTCTAAGCTTTTTCAGGCATGTATACGCAGTGTATACATGTTAGATTTTAAGTTATAAGCAGGGTGCTGTGGAAATTATAAAACCTATACCAAAAAAAAATTTTTTTTAACAAGGACAAGAGAAAAAAGTGCATTCTAGCATTTCTGCACCCATCTCCTACCTGCCCTATAGGATTTAGGTGGATATGTGCCTGCTTAACACATGCATTTCACATATTCGCCAGAAAACCACTTTCATAACTTGGGAAATAGAGTCCAGTTCAGCAGGTAGATATTTGTAAGTTGACATCATTTGTAGGTTGACATCTGTTGAATTAAGGAAATGCTTTTGATGAAAATATTTGGGAAATAAAATGTTCATTATTTCTCAATTCCTTACCCTTGAATGTAATCTGTTTTTGTGGGCTTTTGAAATCATATTTGAGCCTGGTTTTCCATTCACGTGCATAGGAATGGGTTTTATCAGCGTGGATCCTGGGGAAGTGGACCTTGGCTAGTTGGGCAAGCTTTTGCTGGGTGAGGTTGGCTTGGCGTCCTAACCCCCAGCTGTACAGTGGCAGTAATATTTGAGCCTACCTCCAGTGGTATCAGCACTGTCTGGGGAACCTTGTGTGACTCTGCCTTCTTAAAAAGGTAAACTACATGGGTTTTGAGGTTGGGTAGACTTGGTTTGGGTCGACAGGATTTTTGTTTCCAGTGCTAGGAATTATATATATTTTGGAAATAATGAAGATGCTTTAGGAAGAAAACAGGAACTGTCTCCCAAACTTCAGTTCATTTGGTATTAACTATGTTTTTTTAGGTTCCCATATTTTCAAATTAAGTAGTTGTGCATGATACTTTAGGAAGAAAACAGGAACTTTCTCCCAGACTTCAGTTCTTCATTTGGTATTAACTGTTTTTTAGATTCCCATATTTTCAAGTTAAGTAGTTGTACATGGAATGAAGAAATCTTGAAAGTGTTTGAAGATGGATTAAAAGTTTTGTTTTTTCTACCAGTTTTCCCCCCCCTCCCATTTTAGCTACTTAAGAATTCTAGGATGCTCAAACCAACATAGTTTCTTAAAGCACTCCTTAAAATGGAAGGAAGCAACTTTTCATATGTAAAATTTTGAGTATGGCTGTTAGCTTTTTGTTTTTATTACTAAAACTTTGCATATAGAAAGGGAGTTAGCTTTGGGGGAAGCTATACCTGAGGTGAAGTGGTTAAAATGCTTTTGTTGAAGGTAGTGCTCAGGAGAAAAGGTTTGTAAGTTTTCCTGGTTCAAGAGAAATTTTAACTTCTCTGATAATTTGATAATTCCATAGCTCTGAAATTTCACCTCCAAATTTTATTTTCCTCTGGTGCTAACTTAAAAGTCACATGGTTAGCTTCATCTTGCTATTTCTCCATCCAGTTCCTCACACAGGGCAAGGTTTATTTTAGATGTATTTATTCTTAGTGAATAAAGGACCATTTTGATGTCATTCTTCTTCACATGAAAGCCAAAGGTTGGGACAAATTCTGTCATGCAGGTGGTTTCAAAGTAGTGTTCTCCCCCCACTCCTCCATAACACTGACAAAGACTTAAAGTCTTCGCTCACTAAGTCTGTTTTTGGCCATGTCTGTTATTTTGGAAGAGAGCAAGAGAAAGAGAATGATAAAGAATTACAGTTGCCTAAAGGGAGCAAGATGCCGCCCATTGCAGTCCACTCTGTTCCCCATTCTCTTGACCTTCCAAGCATTGTAAGTTGCAAGAGGAAGCTTGATCCAACTTTCCTCTTCAGTTGATGTGATCTCCTGCTGTTGAATACTAAATTATTCTTCTCCCCTTGAGGTTTTGTTTATGCCCACAAACCCGAGTTGACCGAAACCATATTGACTGTTTCGATTGACAAGACTGCTGACTTGTTACCAGAAAAATTGGGAGGGATGAGAGCTGATCGCTGGCAATTTACATCTGAAAATATTTGTCCTAAACCTTATTCCACTGTAATAATTCTTTCCCTCTTCAGATGCCATCTCTAGCTTCCTGTGTGTTTAGGTAGTTTGCTTACAGTTGTCTTAGAAGGTTGGGTGGAATGAAAAGGGGGAGACTCTAGTCCTGGGTCTCAGCTCCCACTCAAATCCAGTTGAGATTTTGGGAAATCCATGTTTAATCTGTCTCGTGTAGGCTTTCTACTAACCCCAGATAGTCCTTACCTGAGTTTCAGCTCCCACCAAGGGAGGTTTTTGTTTTGTTTTTGTTTTTAAATGACTCTCTATGATGACCCTGGTTTAATGATCAGTAGGCACAACGCCCTAAGGAGAAGTGGTAACCTTTAATGGTGAAGTTATTGCTTTCACTAATATATTAACAAAATGAAGTTGTAAATATTGGGGGGGCGGGGAGCTTGGTCATGAATAAGGGGATAAAACTTGTATTTACCTGGACAGTCTCCTACAGGATAGCAACATTCCGTCAACATTAATGGAATTTGAATGAAGCCGAGTAGTGTACACTAAAAAACTTAAGTGGGTTAAGGTTAGTTATGTAGAATGGGAGCATCCTCTTAATGGCTTCCACACCCTGTGAATTTTGAGGGCCCCAGAGTTAGTAGTCTTTGGAGCCTGAGCTGGTGAGGAAGCCTTGGGAATGATAGAAGAACCCCTGTGTGTTCCTAAACAAGTGTCAACAACTGTATCCTTCAGTTGTTATTTCTGGAAAATTAAGCCACATTTGCAGTTAAAAATATTTCTCTTGGGCCGGCGGAGTGGCTCTCTGGTTAAGCGCTGGCTTGGGAAGCCAGCGGCCCCGGTTCGGCCCGCACATATGAGGGCCAGTGACACTGCCCTCAAAAAAAACAACGAAAAAAAACACCCCAAAACGTTTCTCTTGAAATGTCACTGGGTTTTGGGAGCAGAGCGTCTTTCTAATTGGGATAATTATAAAAACGCGATTGTACTTAAAAAGTCTGCACGCTTAGATTTTGCTGCTGAATATGAATCTGATATGACTACTTCAGCACAGGGGTTTTAAAAATGAGAATTGTGAATGGGTGGCATCAGCAGTCATAATTATGGGGTTCAGACCACATCTGTAAATTTTGGTCTGTGTCCGCAGTCTGCCTGTTTCAGAATCAGTGTCAGAGGGAGATATTCCTCTCTCAGGATTATTTTATAGGCTTGTACTAAAAATTCACACACAAAAATGTGTGTGAGGCAGAAAAGTGGCTATGGTAAAGAAAGTTTCAGTGGCTAGAAAAAGGTTTTTGCAATGTTATTTATTAAAGGTGTGTGTTTAGGGCCCTTGCTCTGCCTCAGTTTTCTCATCTGTGAAATGGCAGTTACACTTTTCCATGTTGTAAGGATTAGGGATAACACATAAATGGTGATAGCACTGTGTTCCACAATTAAAGGCAGTTGAAAACATTTGTAATATTAGGGTATTGAAACAGACCTCTCACTTTTTTCTCTCCTCTCCTTTACCTCCAAACGGGTGTTGTTAGACGAAAAACTATTTTAAAAAAAGCAAAACTAATTTTCAATGCTAGAATTTGTGGCTGACCTGTGCTTGTATCAGTTTACCATTATGTGAATGGAAAGAGATGTCTAGTGGCTTATTCAGGCGATGCAAGATGTACTGGAGAAAAAATGCATAAACCTTGTTTCACTTTAGAAAAACTGGGACTTCAACTTTAACTTGTGGTCTAGACCATTTTACGGTCATAGGGCTCCCCAAGCCTAGGAGAGAAGATGGGTGTAAATGTATCAATTTCTTCAGCCTTTTTTTTTTTTTTTTTAAAGATGGAAGTCCAGGTTACGTTTTATCATGTATTTGAGAACCAGTAATCTTTGAAGCCATGGTGTTTATTTTAGGGGTAGTGGGGGGGACGGGAGGGACTATGGCATTTCAAGGAAAGGGATCATCTTGCTCAAGGGAACAGTCTCATTTCAGGGACTGAAATATTGTATAAGCTTTAATTTCATGGTATTGTCAGAGGTGTGTGTGTGTGTGTGTGTGTGTTTTGGAGGACTCTAAAGAGGAAACCTAAGTTATTACAGGAAAGGCCTCAAATCACCGTAGAAAAGAACTGCTGTACAACCTGATGATGGTGAAATGACTTCTGTTGATGAGAAACTCCAAGTCCAGTTCTCTTTTTTTTTTGAGGGCAGTGTCACTGGCCCTCTTATGTGTGACCGACTGGGGCCGCTGGCTTCCCAAGCCAGCACTTAACCACCACTTAACCATTGCGCCACTCAGCCAGCCCTCCAGTTCCCTTTTCACATTGCTCTTTATTCACAACATTTAGCAAATTTACGTTTTTGAAACTGGTCCTTAAAATATCTGACATTTCATATTACATTTATTGCTTACATCTGTAGGTGCTTGTGTTTTATTTTCTTATTTCTGATCTTTTCTTAAGTTGCTAAGGAGAAAAGTCATAAATGGGCCATGGTCTCCTGGCAAAAATGAGTGTGACAATTATGACTGTGTCAGTGCAAAATTAACTTATGTGTGAAGTGTTGCCAGAACATGACTTAGCAAGGAAAGGCCTTGAGTGTTAATTTTTCTCTTTTAAATGAGAACCAAGTAGGAGACGTCTGCAATGTCAGGAGTGAGACGGATGCTTCCCAACTGCCAGTCAACTTCTAACATAAGCACATTCTAGTCTGGATCTCAGGCAATGGCGGCCACTTCCTGCCCCCCCTCCCGCGCCCCTTTGCCTTCAGAGCAAGCACTTTGGCATTAGTGGGTAGGGGCTGTTATACTAGATCTGGCCTCTGTTGATGTTCCTGAATTTAAGGGCTAGTTCCAGAAAGATTTTGCCTGATTGTCACTTCTCAGAGGTGATTGATGCAGATTGAGTTTGGCTCACGGTGCTGCTCTTTTTAATTCCTTCGCCAGGAATAAAGGAGACGTCTTAGTTTTCAAGCCAAAGAATGAAGGCCCTTGAAAATATTAGGCTCTGATGTCCTTTCTCTCACATTATGTATATGGATGGACCGGGGAACTTGGGAGATGAAAGAGGGAACAGTAAATTGGAAAATGCATGTAGCTTCTCAGTAGAGATAAAAGAACCACGAGCTTTAGAGTGAGAAGACCTGGGTTTCAGGCCCAGTGTTGCCCTGAAGTAGCTGTGTGACCTTGGATAAGTCATTAAACCTTGATCTCTGACCTTTTAGATGGGAGTGATAGGAATGGTTATTATGTTCTTAGAGACTTATCTGTGGGGAGAGCTGTGAGTTACTTGAAGGTGCTTTAAAGGATTCAGAAAAATCCATGTTTTAATAGGATAGGTATATACATAACTTTGAAAGAAAAAACCAGTTGGCTTCAACTTTTCCTGCAAGTTGCTGCCAAACGTGTGAAATTTCTTTTTCATGAAATTAAATATGCTGGTTATCTTTTCTTAACTATTTCCTGGTGGATGGCCAAGCGATTTGATGCCAAGAAATAATTTGGGCCGTTCCTCTTTGCTGACAGGATTTGATGTGTTAAGATTTGTCATCAAAATATTTGAGTGTCTGTTTGCTGCTAAGAATTGTGCTCATGATAAAGAGGTACAAAGGCAGCCTTCGACCCGCTCCCTTCCCTACCTGAGGGCCTTGTTTTTGTCTCTTTGGAAAGACGGAACTGAAAGGGAGAAGGTGGGTGCAGAGGGAGGGGGGCTGCTCACTTCTCTCTGTGTGGCTGCTTTTTATACGTGGTCTTACTTAAATTACTAGATGGAATCTAAACGTTTATAGCTCAGGACATCTAAACAGATAGAGAGGTTCCGAGGGAGAGATGATGAGTTTGGGCTGAAAGAAGAGTCTCTGGGAGAGTGTTGGAACTTTAGGGAGAAGGTGCGTTGGCAGTCAGAGTGGTGTCAGGAAACTGCAGTGGACCCACTCGAGAGGAGGCCATGTAATCTAACCCTTTTCCTAATTTTTCCTCATCCTTTCAACATGCCTACGGAAGGTGTTAGGGTCCCCTCCTCTTTACCCCTCCGAGGGGTAATGGGTTATTGATAATGTAGCAGAAACAACTGGTGTTATCAGTCAGGGGCCAGAGCCACATTAGTTTTGTCAACAGGTCATTTAATGTACAGAATTGTTGACTGGAAGTTGTTAACTAGGAAGTTGGAAGGCAAGAAGAGAGCACTAGCGGATCTGGGAAGTCGCAAGTGGGGGAAGCAGCTGCCATCCTAAGGGTGGGGGATCAAAAGGGACACGGAGTTATTAATACCTAGGAGGGTTCCTGTGGGTCTCCCCTGTGGGGGTGGGGAGACGGGATGATGAAGCTGGTTCCTCCATTGTCTGAAAACTGCGAACTGGAATCAGGTACAGCCTGCCCCAGGAGGGGACCCAGTGCTGCTGGGGTGAAGAAGCCTGTTGATGGTGTGATCCAAGGAGACTAGAGCGCCATCTTTTCTCCCCCTAGCATCCCCTTGGCAGAGTCTAACTGCGACCCAGCTGGCATGGCAGAGATGGGGTTTGCTCAGTCCCAGTCCCTCACCCCCGTCCCCCAAATCACAAAGCCGGGAGGATGGGTTTGCGGCTGAGAGACTAGAAGAATTCAGGAAGCAGCACAGTTGCGAAGATGGTTTCCCATTTGGGCCATTGCCCCTGGCACTGCCACCTGACTTGATTCCATTGAAACTTTTCATGAAAATGGGGGGAGACCTCAGACTCATGGGAACGAGAAGTGATATTCCGTCAGTGGGGTTCGATTTGACTTACCTGGCTTCCTGCCATCCTCTGCCAGCCGGCTGCACTAGTCACAAGCAACCCATCTCCCTGCACCCAGCTCTCACCACTTGAGTTGTGTGCTTTCCAAGAGAGACTGCTACTGTTCCCAAACCTGTTTATGTCCGTTGTACAGTTCAAGTAAAGATTAAATGCGTGCAGGAAAGGGTTATTTCTCTGAAAACAGACCTGAATTTCTGTGGAAACGGATGAGATATGTAAAATTAGGAGGCCCTAGGAACACAGCAGCAGGTAAAACAGCCCCCAGCCTCCTTTCCTGGGCATTTACGCCCCCAGTTTGGCATTCGGTGATTTCCCTGCCTTCCCTAATAATAGCCTTGATTTGGTTCTGACCCCTGAGTGGGGGCTGCTGCTGGTCCACAGAGGAGGGCACCTACGCGAGACCATGAGTATTGTCTCCCTGGTGTGAGCTAGACCCGTCCAGCGCATTCTGGTTATAATCTTGGGAATGAGCTGGAGAGGCTGCCGGAAGGAGCCTCCCCTCCTCCCTCCCCGCAGCCTCAGGATGGTCAGTGACCCCTCCCCCCGCCATGCTTTGTCCCTCAGTTCAGGTTGCAGTTTGTGCCACAGAACCTGAGATGCAAGCCACACTCCTTCTAGCCTGGTGATCTTCTAGTTTGATTTTTTTTTTTTTTGGTTATTGTTTACTGAGCTATAATTTACATATAAAGTAAAACCTTTTCCAGTTACAATTACGTACATTTTAACAAGAGTATAGAATGTGTAATCACTATAGCATAGTCAAAAAATACAGAGCAGTTCCTTCGCTCCCCAATCCCCACCCTCCTAGGCCACCACTGGCCTCTTCACTCTTCCTCTGATTTTGTCTTTTCTAGAATGTCACACAACAGAATCATAGTGTTGGAGCGTTTTAGTCGGGTTTTCCCCCCAGTTAGCGTGGTACGTTCAAAAGTCATCCCTGCTGTACTGTATAGCACAGGTAGTTCCTCCCTTTTTATCACTGAAGTTTTTCGTTGTCTGAATGTACCAAAGTTAATATCTCCACTGTTTGAGGGACACTTGGATTTCCTGTTTTTGGTGATTGTGAATATTTATTTTAATGCCTAGAATGTGTGCAACGCTGTGTTGAGTTGTTGGTGGTGGTGGTGATGGTGGTGGTGGTTACCGTCTCATGTTGGGGTCCCCCTTTTGATCCAGTACATCCTTGTGTGACGTTGAGCCTGTTTCCTCATCCTGTAGGGGCTGGTAACATCTGCATTAGTCAGCCTAGGTCTGTCTTTTGGGTTTGAAAATCAAATGAAGTATATCCTGATGAAAAATTGCCGTATGCCCTATATGTAAACATAAGTGAAGACATTTAGAAATTTAAAACCGAGGGAACCGATTTGGGGACAGTGCTGCAGGGGGTCAGTGGAAGCACCTTCTAGCCACCCACCCACCAGTCCCGCCCTTTATTTTTATTTATTTTTTTTTTTTTGAGGGCAGTGTCATTGGCCCTCATATGTGGGACCCTAACCGGGGCTGTTGGCTTCCCAAGCCAGCGCTTAACCACGGTGCCACTCGGCCGGCCCCCACCCTTTATTTTTAATCATCCTGAGAAATTCTACTTGTTATTGTTTTTAAAATCTCCTTTGGTTTTTGTTGTTAATTTTATCAGAGTGGTCAGGGATTTATTTAGAGGAATCTTCTAAGAAGAAGTTTTTATTTTACCAATTTAAGTAGATTCAGCTATGGACCAACCCAGATATCTAGCCCTTTGAGGGAATCTGGGAATCCCCTCCATGTAGTATGGGTGAAGGAAGGTGGAAGTGTCCACTTTGAAAATGAAGGTCAGAGGAGAAGGGGGTTTTCTTTTCAGGTTTATTTATGGTAATAAATGGAAACCCATTTATGAAGGGGGGGTAGCAAACCCCTTTCCTAAGCAGGAGAGAATGGTTAATTCTGGGCGACCTTTGGGACTTGCCACAACAGCTACTAATTTTGTAATCTTTTTACTCATCCCTTAAGTCTGTTGTGCAATAAATAGATTTGCCCTGATACCTAAGAGCTGAACTACTCACTGCCTTAATTTCTTCATCTGCACCATCTCTCCTTTACTGTTGGGTTAATTGTTGTTAATTGTTACTTATGTGTACAAATGTTAATGACATACAAATACATGCAAAGAAAGGTACTAAATATATTTGGGCATCTCAGACTGAAAGTGCTACTTCTCGGGCTGCGAGTTGGAAAGTTTGAAAACAAACACTTCCCTCTCATGAAAGGAGAGATGGTTGTTCATGGCATTCATATTGGAGTGTTGATTGTCAAGTGTCTGCTGCACAACCTGGCACAAAATTTGACTGCATTTAAAGACAGTCTGCCTGGTTGATCAGTGCCTGTTTGTTCTAGCCCCGTAGAACTTACTTTCAAGGTTTTTTGTTGTTGGCTAGGGAGGATGCAAAACCCAATTCTCCACCAAAAAAAGGGCATGTAAAGCAACAAATAAATGGGAATAAAATTTAAAAGCTATGGACAAGATCAAATTATGCAGACAAGGAGGAGATGTTTGGCCCTGGCTTGGGTTTAGGAGAAATTGGGTTTCAGGCTCTGTTGAGACCCCTTGTTGGCTTCTAACAGTTTTCTCCCAGTGTGACATGGAAGGGGGTGGGGTGTTGCATGGGGGAGCCCAGAATGTCCAAGGTATAACAGTCTGTGGTTTCGGCAGATTTAAGAAGCAGTCTGCAAACGAACTTGGAGGTCCTTGCCCTGCCTGCCAGGGTTTTCTCATTTCGGTTCCTTGACTTGCAGCCAGTACTTACAAATGTTTGCCACTGTGTGAGGATTCTCCCTCCTTGGTGCTAAAGGCACGGGAAAGATGAGCCAAATGAATGAATGCTGAAACCAAACGAATGAGTGCTGAATAAAGACTGCAGAAGATTTGTAAACACCTAAAAAAAGGCCAGAGATGGGTGGGTAACAATTTTGCTTTAAATTTGTGTTCTTTTAACAATCCTTCAGGTTTTTTTAAACGGACATTTTGTTTGACTTCACAGTACTTGTCATTTTGGGTTATAATTTTTCTGAATTATGTTGAAGCTTGTGACGTTAGTTGACCCTCTCCTTCACCATCCTCAGCTTGTAGTTGCTGGAAGAATGGAAAAGGGAGATTTTTCTGAGGGGGGGGGCTAACTCATATTCCCAGAAAGTAGCTTGGATCACTTAACTCTAATTCTGATTTAATTATACAAGTAATACATACGTATATCTTTTTATCCATAAAAATTTTTTGCAAAGGATTCCCCCTAGCCCTACTTCTTTCCAGAGTGTATAACCTGGATTTGTGTTGTCTTTTAAATCTTAACAGCCCTAAACATACGCATGTAGAAATATATATAGCCTTAAAAACATGTGTAGACGTTTTCTTGTACTAACTTGCTGTTCATTACTGCTCTGAACTTGGTGTTCCTGGCGTGGGATTTATTTAGTTGTTCCTGTATTTGGATTTTCTCTGCATTTGGCCATTACCATCAACGTGTGAACATCTATGTGTCCCCTCTTCTAGAGGGAGGGTCCCCCTCCACCCCTAGCCAGGGAATCTCTAGGAAGCTGGAGACACATTTGAAATGTTAATTTGCTTCTGAGAGCTTGCCTCCTACTAGCCCCTTTTCCTCCCACCCCACCCATTCTTGTTGCCATCAATATAACTAGGGAAAAATGGGTCGACCTGTTGTTCTATTTTGCATTTCCGTGATTACAGCTAGGTGGGTGTCTTTTCATATGTTTATTGGCCATTTGGGTTTCCTCCCTAGATTGCCTCCATTTCTAGGCCTTATCAGTCCTGGGTTTAAAAAAAAATTCAATTTCTAAGCAGTTCAGAGAAATACTGAATGCTCATTGCCTGTTGCAAAGGATTTCTTTGATTCCAAGGGCTTGCCTCAATTTAATTTAACTGAGTGCATATTTTAAATCTTTGTGTGGTCAGGGGTAGCTTTTTACTTCCTCTACATTTTGAGCCTTTAAATTCCACTTTCGGATATATTCTTGGTGTATTATATGGAATGGGATCTAATTTTACTTAGGACAAATGACGAGCCTAATGTCCTGACAGTTAGTGAAGGGTCTCATTTCCCCTTTTTCTCTGAACCTCACATTTCTAGGAAACGGTTCTGAATATAGCTATTGGCTAGGGGCGAGGAGTGAGTGTCTTAAGGCCTTTACTATGTGAGTGCCAACCGGGGTGCCCCAAAAATGTATACACGTTTTAAGAGATATTATCTACATATTACTTTTCAAAGTTGAATTGAGTTCAAAGTAGCAATGTGTGTGTAGTATGATGGTTGCCCAAAAGATTGTAATTGCAGAAGTCAAACGTGACTTGTATTCATCTTTTATTATCAGTATATGTTATTACCATTTTAATACAGTTTTCCTTTTTTAAAATGTGGATACGTTTTCCTGGCACCCTCTGTATGTTGGTTGAGTGTTCGTGCTTTGTGGCCGTATACCGGCAATCTCTTAAAAAAAATTTCTTCGATATTCGGTTGCTGTTAAGGAAATAGAATTCTCTCCAGATGTTCTTCCCGACAGGTCAGGGCAGTGCTCAGGGAGCTCTAAGCCTCTTACCTACACACCAGCCCGTCCTTCAGCCTGGGCTGCCCTGTTGCCTGCTGTGGACCCGCTACTGGACAGGACCATACAGACCCGCCCTCATATCTCCCCTCCATTTTCATTTTCACTGGATTTTTAAATTTCAAGAGACGAGTCATTGTAAAACAGGCAAATGCTAATATGTAGCGAAAAGAGCTAGCACTGCTTCATTCCACCCCCTAGATGTAACTACTGACAGTTTGGATGGTATCATTGGTCCTATTTCCTATGTTTATGTGACATTCATTACCTTTGTGACTGTCATTGAATCATGCACACACTGATAATAAAGCTGTTGAAACATGTGTATACTGTAGCCCTAGTTCTATATTTTGCTTTAAAAAAAAATCGAATGAATCTGGCACATTCTTGGATGATAACGCACAGCTCTCTCTTCCTCTTTTTTTTTTGAGGTATAGTTGAGGCGCAGTCAGATGCACACATTTTGATGAGTTTTCTAACAAATTTATACATAACTGTGCTCCCACCCCCACAGCCAAGACGGAACGTTTCTACCATCCCAGAAAGTGCCTTTGCTGTGGCACCTTTTAGTTGGTGCTGATCCGGAGAATTTGGCCTGCCACTCTGGTCATGGGTTTTGGGAGGATGTATGGGAAGTAGAGTGAGCCCGGAGAGCTTCGGATGTAAGCGAGTTAGTCATGATGGGAAGTTGCAGTGTCTGATGTCCTGGGTTATTGTAGGTTTATTACAGCAAGGATAGCTGTAAAACGCCCTAAAATCTTTACCGCTGAGACATATTTTATTTAGCCTCTGCGAAGGCCTAGATTTTCTCTCTCTCTCTCTATCTCTCTTTTTTTTTTTCTCTTTTAAACATTTGCTGTCTCAGGGCCACAATGCAAATAGCCAGGGCACATTGTTTTCTAGTGAGCAGATGCCTGCTGGGAGGCAAATTCCTTAAGGATTGCTTGGAAAATGTGGAAGTGAATTCCGCTCAATCAACAGACTTCTCCCTGAGCGTCTGCCCTGTGCCCGGTTCTCTCCGGGTGTTTGAGGACACAAAGGAGTAGGACAGAGGTTGCTTTCTGGGGACCCTTACATCACTATAAAGGGAAATAGAATTACTGGAGACTCTGGGTACCATGGTGAATCGTGTACATGTAAAAGTACTAAATTATTTTTGATTAGCTTTATACGCTTATTATTATTATTATTATTATTATTTTTTGGTTTTAATTCAAGGGCTCAAAAGGCAGTATGCAGCGGGGAAGTGAAGTCCTAGTGACAAGAGGGCCAGCTTCCTGTGTACCTCCAGAGGGGGGTGGGCATGATGGAGCTAAAGCTTGTCAGTCCTGTCCTTGGTGGTGAATACTTCTGAGAAAATGCGTAGCTTTCCAGGCCTGCCAGGTCACTTGCAGTTGACAGACAGCTGGGTGGCTTCCATTCTCGAAGACTCTTCCTTTCAGAAACATTTTGGTTTTGAGTTTCTTAGAACCTGTACATCAAGAGGGGACGTTGCAGTTTGGGGGTGGGTTGCAATATCTCACCATGGACCAGCTATTGTAAATGTCATCAGAGCTGCTTTTCACTGAATGACATGTGACCCCTGAGCCCGCTTTCAGTAGGTTTTGGGTAGAGTTCTGTGTGCAGAATTGTTGAGCCCTCAGTTTAGAAAGTTGATTATTGAACTGTGCTGTGGGGAAGGGTCCCCCGCGCACTTTTCCTCCATGTGGGACTCTCACCCAGGCGTGGCCTCTGACCCCCAGTGGAACGGGGCCTACTGAAGGAAATAGCAGGTCGCTGAGCTGGAGCTGGGGCGGACGTGTGAGGGCTGGATGCCGTGAAAACCGGTTGCAAGGCATGAAAGCAAATCTTTTGTGTGTGTAGGGGTGGGGTGGGGTGGGGGACGGCGGACGTACGTGGGCCTTGGCCAGGTAGAGGGGAGAGGATCACTAGTGGTGCTTCAGGAAGAAAGACCTGGGAGGCTCTGAGGCGCTTGAAAACCCGGAAAGCAGTTTGCTGAGGGCTTCATTGGTGATTAGAACTTTATCTGCAAAGCAAATGTTCAACCAGTGTTTACGGAGTTAATTCAAACAGGCGCTAGGGAGCTGTTGGGCCCCATTTAAAAACTGCGATTGGGGATGGTGAAATGGGACGTTTCATAGGAACAGCCATCCTTGGAACCACCTAGGTCCTCAAAGCAAAAGAGAACCTTTCAGTTGTGGACGTCGGTCCTAGAACTGCTTTACTGTGAAAGCCTGACCACCTCCCTTTCAAGCCGTGTGAAGATCCTGTCCACTGTTGTCAGCAGAGGGGTTGCACCACCTGTGGAGGGAGAAAAAAAAGATTGCTTTGCTCCGTTCCTATTCCCCCCAACTTCTCTCCCCTTCCAAAGGTCCTTTTTGCTGGGGACTCCTGATTAGAACCTCCCCGGAGTCACCTCCTATGGTGATGCAGAAGCTGCAGTTTAAAAGACAAGCCAACAAAACCCACCATCTATGTTTCCAGGGACAGTAAGATGTTTGCATTGGTTACAGTAAGAGCCAGTACACAGCATGAATACAAAGACCCTCAAGGTATGGTTAATGATTAAATTCAGAGGTTTTGGCCTGTTTCCTTCAGAGATTTTTCTGTCTTGAACTTTACTCCATCACAGTGAGAGACTCAGCCCCCCAATTGCATCTCAGGTTTATAAGGTCCAGCTTTAATATCTGTGCTGTAGTTGTTGCCTGGCCGCCTCATTCCTCCTGACCCAGGTGGAGGAGTGGGCTTCCTCAGGCCTCTTGCCAGGGGCACTTTTTTCTGCCCCGTTTTGTTTGGATACTACCCCACCCCCCAGGCTCAGGGCAGCAGGAATTCCTCCCGGGGCTCTTTGTTCCCTCCTGAAGGGCGGGAATGGCTGCCTCCTGGAATGTTGATCGCCTAGGCTGAGTGGCCAGCACAATTGAAGAGTCCTGTCTCTGTTCCTGGGGGAGTTCTCAGGGCTCGGATGGGGGTGCACCTCACCAAGACTCCCCCATGTCTGTCACCGTGGGCTGGATTAAGGGAGCCAGCCTTTTGTTCTAATAACAATCAAACTAAAGGTCCCCCTCTACCATTAAAAATGGTTAGTAAGAAGTTTAGTCCTTATTCCTTCCTATTCATTGGCTTAATATGTTCTCTTAAAGCCCCTGGTTTCCCCTCTCAAGAGGTTTGTGGGGCCTCACCTAACTGGCACCCCCAAAACTCAGCAAGAAGACCAGTATCACCAGCTTTAGCTAGCTCTCCCTGCCCACACCCCGTGTCCAGTTCATAGACAGTAAGTAATTTTTTACTATGAATATGACCCCATGCAGTATTTGGGACGTACTTGTACTGAAAACTGTGTCTGAAATTTTAACTGGGCAGTGCTGTTTTTTTAGATGGTAATTCTAGTATGACACTCCTTTTTACAGCTATTGGGAGGGCTTGAAATTCCCAAACTGAAAGGCTTCTGCGTGTAGGATCCCCCACTCCACCCCTTCCCCCGCCCCTACCCTGCTCATGATTCAGCATTTGGGCCCTACAGGGGTCCTTATCCTTGAGCAGTTTGTCACAGGACACCACCATACCTGAAGCCAGGACCCCTGGGGCACCCTTTCCCCTCCCACCCCTCCAGGTCCTGGCTAAGAATGTGGTGTAAGACGCACCTTAAAAAGGCTAACGCCAGCCCCGAGAGGGAGAAAGCCAGCCCCTGACCCTCCCCGTCCATTGCCGCCAAACACACTGGGGCCTTAGTGTCTCCATAGGCCAAAGTGTTTTGGGGGTGGCGGTTTTATGGGGTTTGCGCAGTAGCATAGGGGAGAGTGGTTCCTGGTGTTTCTGGAAGAGGATTTGTAGGGTGCAGCACTTGGGAACTTGCTGCATATACTGTAAGGGCACCCCTTTGGTTCTGGGCACCTGTATCTACGTGCTTTTTCTCCAGCACAAAAAAGAAGATGGTCCCTGTAGGATTTCCGGAATCTCCACAGCACAGAGAGCTGGTCATATCTGCATGTTGCTAGTATTTGGGGCTGTCCAGGAGTGCTGTTCACTGGCTCCACAGCCTGGATTTGCTGCCAGGAAAGCCACTGGCCCCCTCAAACTGGTATTATGACAGTGACAGTTGTTGCCTGTTTTGCTTTGACTGCCAGGAAGCTCAGAGCCAAACTCCTGGTCCCTAATCCGGAAAGGCTCATTGACATGCCTCTCTTTTCTTGATCCAAGCTCATTTCCAAGTTGTTCCATCTTTGATTTGGTTAAGAAAGAGTGGCTAAAATCAATCTCAGTATAAAAAAAAAAATTGAGTGAAAGACAAGGGGGCCGTAAACTGCCCAGGATAGGGAGTTTTTGATCCAGTAAATCTGGCTGATGAGTACGTAAAAGAATTAAGCCTTTGTACCAGCGTCGTGCTTGTCAAACAAACATAATCCTCACGTATGCTCTGTCCCTCCCTGGACAGAGTCCAGGCCCGTGCCCCTCGAGGGGAGGTGAGGAGATTTGCTAGAATGTGCGTGCCTCACAGAGCTGTGGGGGCAACAGGACTGCAAAGTCCTCATCTGTAAAAATCAAAGCAATTTGAGAAACCCCAGGGTTAGTCGTGTCCTCTGGTGGAGGTGTAGGATCTTCTGACCCATGTCTCCCCACCCCCTCCCTGGAACCCTCTATTCTGCAATTTGGTAGAGCTTGAAACCCCTTTTTGAGGGGTGGGAGGAAGTGGTTAATCCCCACTTCCTTCCCTGGGAGTTTTATGGGCCTCTGGGAGGCTGCCTTACTCTGGCCTTCAGGGTCATAAATGACCCTCTCCCAGGGGAGGGCCTAGGCCCCCGTGCGCCTTTGCCCAGGCCCTCGGCAGTTAGGTGCTTCATCAACAGGACTTTTGGATGGCGGTGCGCTCGGTCTTGTGTGTAAACCGGGAGGTGGGGTGGGAAGCTTTGTAGGATTACATGAGTTGATGGCTCGGTCTCCTTCCCTTCCCTCCAGCCTGACATTGTCACCGGGCGAGGTTGGACTGAATTTCTATTGCAGGGGAATCGTGGAGGGGCCAGGGCCCCAGCCTCCTGGGGAGCCCTCTGCTTCCTGCTGCCTTCAGCCTCTCAGATCTGGCCTGCCTGATAGCGTGGGGAGCAGTGTGAAGGGACCCATAATTGAGGGTTGAGTGATGATTGCACTTCAGAGGAAACTCTGCCCACCCCATCTCCTTTGTTTCCTTCACCCATTTTTAGCACTTAGCAGCCTCTCCTCCATCAGCTGGAGTTTTGATGAAAAAAGCATTTGGGGGTGCCCAGCTCTTGGGACGGGCTTCCCGAGTGGCCTTCTCGGCCAGGGATGCCGCGGGTTGTCTGAATGGAATGGCTGGCTGGCTGGGGTGCACAGCATATTTAATCTTGATGAGTGGCTCAGAGGTCTGGGAAGGAACTCTTCCTCCTGCTAGCAGCTCCTTCCTTTTCCCCTCCTGCCAACTAATCCCCCTGCCTCCCGCTCTGCAGGGTTTTAATTAACTGTGTTTAATCTTCCCCGGGAAGCAGGCTGCCGCCCGCCTGCTTATCCCGTTACCCGCTGGGTTTTCTGTTCCAGCCCAGCCAAGGACAAGTAACATTCTGGGAAGAGGCATTAGAACCTCCCTGAAAAAACTCCCTCTTCTGCTTTACTGGGAAGGTGCAGAGCTGACCCAGAAAGTATCCCGGGTGTGGGTGAGGGTTAATCTGGACCCTGCCCTCGAAACACCCTGGCTCGCCTTTGTGGTGGAGCTCCATAAATCCTGCTGGATTTAGTGTTATGCAAATAACTCCAGATAATGCACTTTTTTGGGGGTGGATTCAAGGTGCCTGGAGGTGGGGGAAGGGGGCGAAAGAGAAGGGTTCTAAACTATTAGAGCAGAAGTATCTTATGCAAAATCATTTTTTTTAAAGCGATGGCCCACTATGATGTTGCTTATGTTTTCTTCATTCTTTGTTATTTCAAGTTTAAAATCAGCCCTTTCCTGTTTAAAGATGAAGAGGGAGTTGAGAACCCCAGGGCTCCTCTACCCCATAGAGATTCTGATTCTTTTAAAACAGGGGTGGGGCTCAAATTTGCATTGTAAACCACGCACCTAAGGCAGGTGGCCAATTTGAGAAATAGATTTAAATGACGCCCCAGGATAGAGGATTTAAAGTCTCCACAGAGCCCGGAGCAGAGGTTTTTGTTTTTGTTTTTTTGGCATTTAATTCCCCCACCACCGTTGTCAATCATGAATTATCTCTCTTCCATTTATCCCATTTAAGTGATGGTACCTGAGCTGTTACACCTGTTTATCATCAGACGCTCTGATTTAGGCAGCCCTTGATAACTACTTATTATTTGATGTTTCTTCAACTTCAAGCCAAAACCTTGTTGACCTGTAGCCAAACCCCCTTCTTGGAGCCATCTTTGGAAAGAGGGTCAAAGGGGACATTGTTTCTAAGAAATTCTGTCGTTCCCGAGTTCTGCAGTCTTAATGGCATTGGGATGAACATCCAATTGAGACAGGTTATACTGAAGGCAGTAAGTGTTTTTGGCCTGCGCTGGAGTGCCACTCCCTACAGGCATTGCATGCAGAACCCTGCTCACTACACACAAGCAGCTGGAAATGGGTTAGCTGTTCTGGGACGGGACGCTGGTGCCAAATTCCCTGTGTCCACACAGCTGCCAGGGGCGAGGCTGCATCCCTTGCCAGGTCTTCAGCTGCTGGTCTCGCTGCCAAGTTGGCATGTCCTCTGTTTAAACAGCCCTACGGCGGCCACCTGGCGGCCTTCCAGGTACCGGTCTGTAGGGCACAGAGCACGCGGGGCTGCTGGGAGGAGAGGTCGCAGGAGGAACTCAGGGCCTCTCCTGGGAGAGAGGAAGGGTGGTCTCGTTTTCTGTCGACTGAGTTAGGGCAATGACGGGCACTCCAGAAGAAACCCAGGCTTCCCTTGTTCACACCTAGCTTTCGCTTTGGCTAAAGAAACCATGCTTTTAGAGAGGTACACTCTTTCATTTGGAAAATTTATCTGTTACTCTTGCTTGCATGCTACATCCCAGTTTTTTTTTTTTTAATCATCTCCATGTTTCCTTAAAGACTGAGAGGCAGTAAGTGATCTTCTTTTTCTTTCCCCGTAAGTCCTCTGACTAGTTATTTCATACGAACTCCAGTTGGCAAAGGCCACCTTGAACTAATCTATATCCCCTTCTCCCCAGCAACCTTTGAGAAGTGAAGGGGTGAATGTTCAAATGGGACACATCTTCCCCAAGGGTCCCTTTTCATTTGAAGAGTGATTAAATTATTGTATTAAAACAGCCGCTGCTGTGCTATGGAGAAGGACAGTCATGTTTAAGACAAAGCTGAAATCTTGAGCTTGGGGGGGGCTTCGTCCCTCGGATCAAGCCAAGGCTGCCATTCACTGTTCAGGGTGACAGTGGCACCTACTGTGCTCCTGACACAGAACTAGCCCCATAAAAACCCCACAAAGATACAGGAACCCCTAGGAGCCAGGGCCGAGAGGATGCAAGGAGAATGGCTCTGCTGGCTGCTGTCCTAGCCAGTGTTCAGGATGTCCCTATGTCATCCTCCGGCTGAACAGCTGCGACCAGTACCCCAGGGCAGCAGCCTTGCCTGCCCGCCTACCCCGCGCCCCCTGCTTTTCTTTATTCCCTTTTAAGTCTTGCCTGTAAAGCAGGTAGCTCCTGTGTAAATCAATATTCGTGCCTTTCACACCCTCCAGCAGAGTTGTAGGGAGTTGTTCAGGGTTACTCACAGATACAAACCCTTTTTCAAAGCCGTGGGCTTTCTGTGAGATTACAAACCAGTTGTGTGTATTGTGGATTAATAATATGAATTTGCCCAGCTCTGTGAGAGAATTCATTGCCTTGGGGTCTTTCATGAGGTTTGAGGGTCGCATTGCATCATACCAGCCATGTGACCTGGCCAGTACTTCTGTTTCTACCATGTGTAAAATGGTGGTGGGACTGTGGCTCATTAGGTTGTGCTTTTTAATGTGATGATATATATGCATTTAGCCCAGTGCCCAACTCGCTACATCCATCCATTTGGCTCCGTCCGTGTGGCAAGTATTGTTGTGAGCCCAGCATTGACAGACCAATGTGATGACAACCAAAGAGTTTTCCCCGCCTTCCACATTGGCCTGTGGGTCTCGGCTCAGGCCGCTCTCTCTATGGGGCTCTGATCTTTGGTTTTTAGTTGTGATAGGACACTTTTTTTTAGAGGTACAGTTGACTCCTGAACAACACGGGGGTTTGGGAGCACTGACCCCGGTGCCATCAAACCTACCCCTAATGTGGCTCCCTCAACTTACCGATAGGAAGCAGTCAATTAATCCATATTTTGTATGTTATATGCATTGTTTATACTCTATTACAATAAAGCTAAAGAAAAGAAAATGTTCCTAAGGAAATCAGGAAAATACTCCTACAGTACTGTCCATATTTGTTGAAAAAAACAAAAACCCAAAACCCACCACTACCACACACCATGAATAAATGGACCTGCGCAGCTTCAGCCTGTGTCGTTCAAGGGTCAGCTGTACTGTGTTTGGGTGTCCTTGATACGAGAGTGTCAAAGAGCAAAGCACCACTTATTACTGTGACCTTGTGCAAGTTAAAGTTAGTTCATCTCTGTTGGCCTTGGTTTCCTTATTTGTGAAGTAGGGGGAATGGTCGGTGCATTCCTCTATGCACAGATCTGAGCTGTTGGGGTTTTGACAGGTGCACACCCCAGGGTAGGGTGCATTTCTTTCAGCCCTCTCTGTTCTGCAGGACAGAAGAATCTTGCCAAGGGGGTTCCACGAGGTCTGGCCCATAAACGCTTTATCGTCTTTACAGAAATTAGCTGCTCTTCCATCCCTGGTTCCCTGGAGGCGTGGGGCCTGAGTCATCAGGGCATGGGGTTGTTGGAAGGGTCCTTCCAAAGAAATAAGGAGACGGTTTTTGCCAATTCTTTGCTCCCTCTTCATCATTTCATGTTTCTAAATAGTGCTTCTTTTCATGCTGCTTTTGGGAAATGCAGATCAAAAATACACTTCATTTCAGCCATGAGCAGGAACCTGAGGTTACATGCCTCTTGCCAGACAATTTTTGAATGCCTGTGTCCTCTTTCATTTTTGCCCCTCAGCCACCAGTTGTGGCAGGCTGGATGAAACCTGGGTGCAGTGGCCAGGCTGAGGCGGACCCTGTGGGATTCAAGGTTGCAGGAAACCCCAAGAAGACAGCCAGACCTGTGGCTGCATCTTGCAGCAATGGATGGGTCACCACCCCTCCGCCCCCCCGCCCCTCCCCCTGCGGGTTACACCAAGTTGCCCAACACGGGCTCCATATACGTAAACCCCACCCCACCCCCAAGCCCCATCCATGAGCTCCCTACAGCCACAGTGTCTAGGGTTGGGAAAGGGTTACGATGGCTACTTAAATTTTTTCAAGGACTCGCTTGTTTTAGGAAATGGGATCTTAGGTATCCTGGCCCTAGGAGGTCAGGGGGGCCTTAAGTATAGAGCTGCAGGGCGGTGGGGTGGATGGGCATGATTACTATAATTTAAACTTAAAAGCCATACATTGGAAAATGGGCCTCAGTTTGGATGGACAAGGTCAGAAGGAAGCCGATCCTGTATGGTTGCCATGAAGTCTTGGTTAAATGTCTTTTCATGGCTAAGGCAGAGCCAAGTCCTCTTACCTGCCTTAGATTGTAAACTTGGCATTATGATTCCTGCCCAGGACTAATTTGTAAACAGCCTGGTTAGGGAGTGGAGGCTGGTTAGGGTCTGGAAGACCCAAATTTAATCCTTCCTCCTAAATTAACCCAGGCCTGTTTTACTGGATAAACCCACCTCCTCCCCCTCCACTTTTTTTGTCTGGTGGAATTGGCACAGTTGAGCGCATTGATTGTAGATTATAACTTTTTAAACTAGTGAGGGACCTCTTTGACACCCGTACACCTTCCCCTCAGAAAGAGGTGTACACTCAACCATCGCACACACAAATTCAGGGTCACTCCCATCTAGCTTGTAAGATTTTGGTGGCTCACAGCATCCTTGGGTGATGTCTTCAGTTCCTTTTAAAACGAGATAGTCATGTTACCATATTTTCAAAATTGGAACAAAACCCCACCCTGCCTGGATGGCTTGAGAGTTGAGCCCCGGTGGCTCTGAGACCCACAGCGGTGAAAACGGCCAGTCTCTGTATCCTTTGCTTCTTTTGGGGATGGAGTAGGTAATGGAGCAGAAAGGTCTTGAGGCAGTTCTGAGCTTGTTTAAAATGCCAGCCCTGTGGCAAATCGGGATTCTTAGAGAAGAATGTGGTGATTAGAGGGGGGAAATTTGCATCAGTAATTAGGAATACAAATTTTTGCATGTGATTCCCTAAAGGACATTAGGGAGGGGGGAAAAGCTTAAGAGGAAAATTGTTTCCCAAAGGATTTTTTTAATAAGGCATTTTCCCCTACCCCCCTCGTGTGATTGACCTATTTATGTACGTTTAGAGTGTTGATGTCACAGCATTTCAAAGGGATATTGTGTGTCTTAACTGGTAACTTCTTTTAAGTGGGCCTGAAATATCCCATCTCCATTAATGATCAGCCACTTCCCTCTAGTCATGGAAATTGTCCCAGAATGGCGTAGTCATCGAGATGACTGGGGTCATTCTCTCTCCTCCTTAATTCTGGACCCCCTTTGGCAACAACTGGAATGTAATTGGCAAATAAAAATAACCTCTAAGGAAAAGTAGCTTGTGTAGATGAAAGTTCTCTTGATTTAAAACAAAACAAAACAAAAAAAATGTGTTTGAAGGTGAAAATCCTGAGAAAGGATTGGGGAGAAAACCTTGCTAACCAGAATATCTTTTGACCTCTTAGGAGGGAGGGTTTTATAGGGAAGCCATTCCCTGCCCCATCCGCCTGTTTCTCTTGTGGGATTAATCATTTCCTTTTGACCCTGTGCTCTGCCCCTAACATGTTGCATTGATCAAATCCCAAAATCTCAAGTCATTTCTCCACCCCCACCACCCACCCCGTTCGAATGTGAAATTCTGAGGTGCAAGTGTGGGGAGGGGCTTCAATAGAGAAAGTTATATCAAAATACACAAAATGAAAAATTTGTTGTTTTAAACACAATCCTCTGCACCGTCCTGTTTTGTTTTGTTTTTTAGGACTTTTGTGAACAGGCCTTCACAAAAGCTTCCTTTTCAAAAATGTGACTGGAAGTGTTACTATTTCACCCCCTGAGTTTTAAAACTTGGTTTAACAGTGTTTCGAGGCAGAATAATGGGGAAAAGTTTGTTCTTTTTGGATAAGTATTGGGTTTCAGTTCCTGTCCCATACCCATTGACACTTAAAACGATTCCTAAGTAGATCCTGAAATTTAAATTTCTGCCTACAATTAGCAGAAAAATTACAATTGGTAATAAGATGAATATAGTTAGTAATGGAGCTGAATACAATTAGCAAAAGAGCTGAATCAACAACAAGCACATGCAGAATTGACTTTGAATTGTGTGCCTTCCTCTTTCTTCAGGGAATTCACTCAACTAAAGTTATTTGCAGTCTCCTAGTTAGTGTTATCTTCGCCTTTTAGTCCAGTTAGTAGAGATGCTAGAGCTGGCAGCTTTGAGAGGGATGGGGCCATTCTGGTTTAAATTAATCAATTTTTGTGTGACAATCATAGAAAATTTAATTTGAGGGAGCTTAATGATTTCAGTGTGGCAAAATGGGGGGTCTGAAGAGTGTATCAAAAGTTGCAAAGAAGGGGGACATACAGAAGAGAAAGCTGATTTTACCATCCGAGCATGAGGAGGCATAAGCACAACTATATCTTTTTGGGGAAGGAATTTTCTGCCTACTTCCTGCTTGCAAGAAGTGAATGATTCAGTGGGAGGGAGGAAGAAATGGCCTGGAACCCTCTTACTGAGCCTGCCTGAGGGAGCCTGTAAGAACAAAGGTTCTGTATGGGACTAGCTACCGTCTTGGACCCAGCTATTTTATGATTGGGGCTAAGCCTTGGACTAAATTGATTACAGATCCGGGGAGGGGATAGCCTTTTGGATTATGGGGCTGTGAGTGAAATTAGGGACAGGGACCGTGTTGTGGCCTAAATTGGAGCCCCTGGGGGCACATCCTGGAGAAGTACATTGAGAGCTGTGTTCCTTCCCTCTGACTAGAGGGGGAGGGGTGGGGAGTGGGGGACAGATAAATAGGTTTTGCCAGCTTCTCACCACGTGTCCACTGCTGGGTTATGCCTGAGGCGGTTGTGTAGAAGTTTTTGAGGTATTAGAGGCCAAGATGAATGGATGGAATAAATGCAGTGTTAAGGGGGCAAGGGGCTCCTTAAGAGGTAGGAGGAGGCTGGGGCCCTCAGAGGTGAGCACTTAGGAGCAGAGGCCCAAAGAAGGATGAGAACATTTGACCAGAGGTTTCATCATACTAAGTCCATGTTCTGGTGCCTTGGGAACATGCCATTAAAGTCAGGCATGCTGAACTCAAATTTATTCTCGACCTGTAGGCAGCGGGGAGCCATTGAGGGTTGTTGAGGTTGAGAGTCATGAAAAAAAATTAGTTGGAGGATGTTAGTAGGACTTGTTGGCACACAGATAAAAGTGCTTCTGCCACAGGCACAGGATTACAAAACCCTAGCTAGGTAGATGGAAATTTATAGAGGTGCGTATTTCGAGGCACCGCGGAAGGAGTGTTGTTACTCTGAGAGTCAACAAAGTCGAGTGTTTTCTACATTGACCCTGCAGCCAGATTCTGCCAGTTTCTACTTGTGTCTTTGGGCAAATTACTTAACTGTGTATGCCTCAGTTTCTTCATCTGTAAAATGGGGATGATAGTAGCTACTTCATAGGGTTGTGACAAGGATTAAACCAGTTAATATCTGTAAAGCCCCTGCCGCGGGGAACACTTAGAGCCGAGCCCCGGGAGAGAGCCCTGTGCTTCGTTTAAGCCCCTTGTGTGTGCCCTGAGCGGAAACTTAGAAAATACTATAGAAAACTAAGTTGCTGGTCTTCCTAACTCCGAGATAAACAATTTGGGTATTTCATAGCATAAAAGAAAGTGGGTTTCCCTCCTTTACCCTGTTCAGGTCATCCTGTGAATACTTCTTTGTATTCTGTTCTTTTTATTTCACCCGGCACATCCTGTTAATATCTGGTATTAGTTGTTATTTAGTATAAACAGTCATTAGATGTAGCTTATCTTAGCAAATATTTTAGGAATGTGAAGGGAATAACAAAATATTTGCGATTCCACTAAATTCTAAGTAACTATGTAAACACACCCTAGTATGGCTGAAAAAGGACACCATAGTAGGAGTCTCAGACCGCCAGGTCACCCTCAGGTACTCCTTATTACCATAGCTTTGCTTAGCAAGGAGTGCTTCTACCTACTTTCTTCCTTTACACAAATAGCAGCATCCTATGTGCATTACTCCTTCTTTATTTTTTTCCCCCATAGAGTATTTTGTAGATCGTTCCATGGCTCCAGAGCATCTCGTTCTTTTTCATGGTCACCCAAGTAATCAATCTATGTAACAGTTATTTAGCCGGTCCCCTACTGATGGACATGTAGGTTGCTTCCGATCTCAAACATAGTGCCATAAATCATGTGTCTTTTCAAGGAAGTGCCTCATTCCTCGCTGGGTGGCTTGAACACTGAAAGATATATCCTGTCACTTGTAAAAAGGTTCTTGTTTACTAGAGAAAGGGACGCCCTTTCTTTTTCCTGAGAAGAAATGCAGGTTAAAAAGCTTTTGCTATGGTTATATCGGGCCTGTGGTGAGGAATACGATTCGAGCTCTGACCGGTCTGGAGTTTGGTCAAACGTGTGTGTGTGTGTGTGTGTGTGTGTGTGTGTGTGTAGAGATACAGCGGCTTCAGGAGACCTGCGGAAAGACGGGATTTACACTCGCCCCGTCCCGTTTAATGGTTTTGTTTTCTACCGCATCCATCCAGTGGGTAGTTATTTCTGGAGAACCACCTGGTTCATAGATACAACCTCAGACATGGAGAGATACTTCTGGATGTGTTTATTAGCACACTACCGGGGCTCAGAGAGGTCAGCACCAACTCTTTGGGTTTTGGGAATCGAAATGTTCTCCTGACTCTTGCTCCCAGGGCTCTGGAATGGAATCCATAAGTCAAGTTTTGATGGAATTAGCCATAGCCAGAGGTAGGAAGGAACCTTGGGTAGCCCTAGGCCTCACTCACGGAGGAGAGGACTATTCAGCATTATCTGGCTGAGGAAAACCTAGCCCTCAGCTCCTACTCAGAGAAAAGCTGTTTTATCTTGTTTAATAGATAAAATAAAAGTGGTGTTTTGATTATTGGTTGTTTCTCATTTTGTAGGTAGACTGGACTCCTGCCCAGAGAGTCTTCTTGTCCTATTTGTTATTGGAGCTGGAAGGTCCGCTGGGGCGTCCACTCAGTGCCTGGGTCCCTCAGAGCAAGGAGCTGGGTTCCAAGAGTGTGTGTTCAAGCACATGAAAGCACCAGCTGCCCTTCTGGAAGTTTTACAGCATTACTTTTCCAAATTCAAGGGGAGTGGAAATGGACTGCACATTTTGATTAGAAGACTAGCAAAAAATGTGCAGCCATCTTTAATTTGACCACAAGTGACATCTCAGAAAAGTTCATGTAAACTCACCCAGATACCACCTCTTAGTCATGGGAACTGGATTTCCCTGACATCACCTAATTTTTATTCACAATTTTAGAACTGCAAACTGTGGAACATGGTTTTCTTTCTTTTTCTTTTTCTTTTTTTTTTTTTGAGGGCAGTGTCACTGGCCCTCATATGTGGGATCCGAACCAGGGCCGCTGGCGTCCCAAGCCAGCGCTTACCCACTGCGCCACTCGGCCGGCCCATGGTTTTCTATCATATGTCCCTCCCTGCCTCCTTCCCCTTCCACTTTCCATGGGTTTTGGTTTTGGAAGGGGAGTGTTTTCTGTCAGGAGTTGGTGAGATTGCTAAATAAGATCAAATAGATGGCCAGCATTTCTCATTTCGTCATTCTGGAGATGTGCTGTAAAACTGCTGGTAAAGCAGTGCGATGTTCATTGTCCATTGTCTAGTTAGTTTTTATTCTGATGAGATACAGGGCTAACCACCCACCTCAATATTTATTGAGCCTCCATGTGCCAGGCACTTTTAGGGGCTGGAAATGAAGCAACGAACAAGACAGAAAGTTCCCAGCCTTTGCAGTACTTAAGTTCTAGTGAGGACACCGACCATGAAAAATTGAATGTGTGTGTGTATATGTATGTATGTATGTATGTATGTATGTGTGTGTGTATATATATCTATCTATATCTATATATATATATTATATATACTTTCACGTAGTGAAAAGTGCGACAAAAGGAAACTCAGCAGGACAAGGGAGTGGACCCTGTACCATACTACCAGTTTCGTGGTCTGGGAAAGTGTCTCCGTGAGGAAGTGAGATTGAGACTTGAATGAAGCAAGGGGGTACCTTGCAGGTGTGGGGTCAGCAGGGGGGCGGGTACGGATCTCAGGCAGAGGGAACAGGAAGTGTGGCTTGAGTTCAAGGAACAAGGGCTGTGGACAGAGTGGCTCCCAGGAGAGCCACTGAAGAGCTGTAAGGAGGGGAGTGCTGCCATGATCTGTCTCTGACTTGTAAAAGGTGCTCTCTGCTTGGGGAAGAGACGGTAGGGCAGCAATGGCAGAAGCAAGGGAGGCCCCAGGAAACAAGTGCCAAGCCCGCTGCTGGCCTGGAAAGTGGTGCAGACTCAGGAACGACATAACAGGAATGAAGGGTGCTGAATATCCACGACTGTCTCCCTAGGACACGGGTGCTGATTGGCTGCCTCGGAATGAAATAGCCCCCCATATTCAGAAGGGACAGCACACAGCATACAGGAGAGAAGCCCAAAGGCTGGGTGGGGTATCAGGCATGTCCTGCAGGCCTCACCATGACCAGGGCCTGGAGTTCTCAACGTTGTGGCCGACTTTGGCAGGCCAGAAGGTGTCTTGGTTTCCCTTTTAATTGTCTTCCTTGCCTGGAGCTTTAATCCCATTCATTCCTATTTACATTTTTAGTTACTTTTTTTTTTTGAGGGCAGTGTCATTGGCCCTCATGTGGGACCCGAACCGGGGCCGCTGGCTTTCTAAGTCAGTGCTTAACCACTGCGCCACTCGGCCTGCACCCCTATTTACATTTTTAGACCACTCTCAGGCGTCTCTTCCTCCAGGAAGTCAGCTGAGATGAACGTCCCAGACCCAGCACCTTCTATTTTCTTCCCCCAACACTGAAATTGCTGGCTGACTTAGTTTTCTTGCCTACTGGCCTGGAATCTCTTTGAGGACCCGGGTGCAGGGTCAAGAGCATGTATTGGGGATTCATGTTAAAGTATAATGCATCTGTTGGGGTGGCTAAAAGAGGCTGATCTGATGGCCAAGAGCTGGAGGGGCAGGGTCCGTGGCCTCGGGCAGGCACTGTGGCTGCACAGGAAGTTCGAGACATGTACAGGTCAGAGGTTGTCATCCAGTACACTTTTTCCAGTTGTATTTATGGAATTTCTCAACATTCTTTTCAGTGGGCAAACAAAGTAGTCCTGGAGAACGCTGGCCCAAAGGCCATCGGAGTGGCTTGACAGCCATCATCATCAATCCCTTGCGTCCAGCCTGCAAATGTGTTTCTGGAATTGGATTTAATTTGCTCTGCCACTTAGCATGCCGGAACCCTACGGCACGCTGCCATCCCTTTCCTTTCTGTTACAACTGCTGGTCCATGTTTGGATTTCCCTGAATTCACCACCAACATCCTGAATTCACCACCAACTCCTGTGAGATGAAGGGTGTTATCCCCATTTTATGGGCAGGAACAGAGCTCAGCGAGCCAACTTATCTAAGAGCTGGAGAAGGAAGGGAGGGGCCACATCAATATTTGAACCCAGGGTTTTTGACTCTTCAACACAAGGTGGTCCCAGGTTGTGCCCTGGTCTCCTTTCATGTCTAGATAGATGTTTGGAACAATCGCTGATCTCTGTCCTCTCAAGGTCACCCAGCTGCCCTTTATATCCCTGCTCAGAAAGTTTTCCCTTGCCCACCGTGGGCTTCCAGCTAACATTTCCCCGTTAGTCTCTTCCAGATTCTCCTACACCTGAGCCAAGAACGTGTGCTGCTTCGCTAAGTTGGTCCTTTTCATTTGATATGTTAGTCTTCCTCCTCAGTCCCCCCTTTATCCTGTTTTTTCTAAGACACTTTTGACTTAACCTGCCCCATCCTCAGGCCATGGGACCAGAGACACTACTATGAACAGAGCCAATTTTTGGAGGGCAATTTTTCCTATCTGCCCTCGTGTATGTATTTTTTTTAAAAAAGATTTTATTGGGGAATTGAGGGAGGGGAACAGACAAGTTGCTGTCTTTTCGTTCTTCAGCCTAGTTGTGCGCTCTTCCCAGCTAAGGCAGATCAGTCACCGGCCATTGGACGGCCACTCACAGTGGCTCTTGGCAGCTCTTGCCAGCTGCCGGCCGCTCACGCTTGATGCCAGCCACTCACAGTAGCTCATGGCAGCCCGCTACAGCCTACGCCGTCGCCAGCGACTCACGGCAGCCCATCTCCAGGTCAAGCTGTTGTTCACCATCTTAGCTGTGGAGGGCAGTGTCACTGGCCCTCATGTGGGATCCGAACTGGGGGCCCTGCTTCTCAGAGCTGGTGTCCCAAGCCAACTCTTAACCGACGCGTCACTCAGTCAGCCCCCTCATGTATGTATGTATTTTGATTAATTCTACATTTGTCTTACTGATCCTCTCCAGTAGGTCTCCAAACTTGGTGCCATTTTTGAGTGTGAAAGGGGGTGCTATGAAGTATGTTTTAGACAACATGAGCAGACCTCCCAGACTGACCCACCAAGACTTCTAGGAGACTAGAAACTTGTTGAGGTGTTTTTTAAAAAAAAAATCTCCCAAAGGCTCTTAGCTCAGAGCCTTAAATCCAGTGTAAATGAAAGAAAGAAGCGGGGGAGAGGGTAACAACCCAGTAAACAGCACACTTGATAAGGATACTGTGGCCTTGGAGATTCAGACTCAGAGACTACACCTGAGGGCAGGCTGAAGCGAAGAGCTGACTCTAAAACAGATGACCACCCAGGAGGGAAATGTGGGGAGAGCAGGGGTCCTGCCTCTGACCCAAACCAGGACCAGCCAGCCCAGCCTACTAGGCCCGCACCCCGTGGGGAAGGCACTTGCAGTTTTAGGCACAGTGGGATTAATGTGGTAGCAGGACTAAGGGAGTCACCTAGGGCCAGAACTTCAAAACACACCGACCTGAGGATCCATTACAGCCAGATACTTGGATCTTGGCCTGTTTGGTATCTCATCTTTTCCTGGTTGAGGTGCTAGCCAAAAACAAGGGTGACTTTTTCTTTAATCACCACGGCCAGATGAAGCAAGTCAGGAATTTGGGGGACCCAAGCAGAGTCCAATGTAAGGGCTATTCTTTTCCTCTGTTTTCCTGCTGAAACCTGAGATAGCCGATTCCACCTGATTGTCTTACCAGCTCAGCTTGGGGAATTATCTTTTTCCACCTTATCAGGCCTGGCTTTCCCCGTCTTTTTGAACTCAAGACTTTATCCTTGAGTATCTGCTTGGGGGGTGATGGGGAAGTTCTGCAGAAGATGGGGCTCCTGATTGCATTGTCTGCTGAGTCAGGTTCAGCGGGCAGAGTGCCCGCCAAGTTCTGGTGACTGGCACACAGGTCAGGTACAGTTTGAAGAGATGCCTCGCTCACATAAGCTCCATTTTTGTTTGAAATGAAGTGGGATATCTGAGAGAGCTCCGTATCTTGAGACTTGAAGTTATTTCTCATTACCATTATTTTCTCATTAGAGAAAAAAAACACGGTGTGATGAACGGTCCTGGGAATTCAGGCTTCTAAAGAGGAGTTGGATGCCAGTGGTTTTACCTGCAGTGTCCCCTCCCCAAACGTTGACCTTTTTTTGGATTGTATCTTATTACTAGTTGGCATTTTTCTGCCTGAAATCCTGCTAGCCTGGGTGTGGGGGTTCCCTGACTCCTTGCCAGATCCGGCTGTAATTAGTGCTCCTTTAAGACCGCAGCTGTTAAGAGCTGTGCACTCTTGTGGGAAGAGGGGTGGGTGAACTCCTGGGTACTAGGGGCTTCATTTCTGGCTTTTAGCTCAGGGACAGTTTGTGATTCATCTGGCTTGGGAGTTGAATTGATCCTCTACAGTGGGTTTGTCCATGTTTGTCCCCTGGGATTCCAACACAGGTTGGGACCTTCTTCCCCAGGTCACATCACTGAAGGCTGGAATGCAGCTTTTCTACCACCCAGTTCTTTTCCCTGTTGGACCAGTTTTTACTGGTTTGCCTGGGCTCCTTGTTCCCACTCTTTGTTGAGTTTGGTTTCTGTTTCCCACACCCTTCTTTAAAAAGCCCTTTAAGTGTTAATGGTGCTTAATCTGAGAGGTCTTGCTTAGAATTTGTGTGTCTTATTGCCCTGCTCTCCACCACCCTACCTAGGGCCTCTAGGCCACCTACAGGAGGAGGGCTCCTTGCTTTCCACAGTTTGCATTTGGGGGGCTTCAGAAGAACGGATAAGACCCACCCTGTAAACTGCCCAGATCACCAAACAGTCCCAGGCCTCTTGTTCTTCTGGTGACTCCCAGCTCGGCTGGTCTCCTAGCCTAACTGTGTGGCCAGTGGTGTCCCTTTGGCATTTGTGGGGTTGTCTGGGGTAAGATTAGGTCTTCTATTAGAGCAGAGGCGTGCGTGCCTATGTGATTTAAATTAATGGCCTAACAAGCCACTAACTTGAAAGGGGTTTAAAAAAGAAATCCCTTTCTTGATAAGGCGAAGGCCTTTCCTTCTGCCCCCGGCCATTGCACTGGAGATTTGGTCTGAGCTCTCTCTGCTTTCGTTCATTTTGCCTTTTACTCACGGAGGAAACTGTTGAGAAAGGCTCTGGTGATTCCTGGGGTGTCAAAGAGGGAGGAGGTGCTGCAAGAAGTGTGTGCTCGCTCGCTCTCGCTCTCTCTTTCTCTTCCTCTCTCTCTCTCTCTCTCTCTCTCTCTCTCTCTCTCTCTCTCTCTCTCATGCTGTCCTCCATGGGAGCCCCTTTGAGGAGTTGCTGCCCAGAAATCCTAGGCTTGGGGGCTTGATGATAAATCCCCATGCCTCAAAACCACACAGGTAGCCCTTACCCCATGCCGAGGAGCAGGCACTTACTGGCCTTAGGAGACTTCACAGGCCGTCTGCTGCTGCTTTGATTGGTCTCCTCCTCAATTGAAATAAATCCTGCCTTCCGAAACAACTCGGGGTGAACACAAGATTCCTATACCAGTAAATACTCTGTTAACCTCTTAATTTGTAGGCTTGGAAAGGCAACCCTCTTTTAAAATTGTTAACGGGTGTGACAGTGTGACTTTGGGTGACAGAGAAGGCCAGGGTTGGACCTTTCTTGCCCAAGGCAGAGGACAACAGTCATGCAGGAATCTAGCTACTTAAGGTGATCAAACTTGGGGAGAGAGGAAAAAAATTTTAATTGTGTTATGTCGGAGGGAGAAGATGTGGCTAGAAAGATTTTAAAAACCTTTTTGTGACTGATTTTATTATCTGTGTCTTTATTTCTGCTGGCCCCGGGTGATAAGTGCCTCCCCCTGCTTTAAATCCACCTGTCCACGTGATCTCAGCCACACAGGCAATTGAAACCCCTTTTGCTCCTTTAGGGAGCGAAAAGGTTTCAGGTGCACAATGTTGCCCACTGTTTAAGAGGTGAGGACTGAATTACACGGCCACCTACAGAGTCTAGCCATTTTCTTTAAGTCAGCCTTCAGGCACCACTGACTTGTTCAGAAGACAACAGATTAAAACTGGTGCCTTGCTTTCCCCACCTCGGAAGCAACAGGCAAACGGTATGTCTATGTCAAAACCTGTCTTTTCAGGTCTGGTTTAAAAAAATCTATAATTTACGTGGGCAGTGATCTTGGTGTTAGAACAAATCTCTTTTATTTGCTGCTGGAAGCGGCCTGGGCCACTCATTAGTACATCAGAGGTCAGATGCATGCAGCTGGGACACTAATGATTTCATAGGCTTTGTATGACCGCGGGCCGCCTGCGGTGCTGTAAATCGGACTCAGGGCTCTAATTTTTTCAAAACCTCCAGGGAGTTAGTCCGCAGCTTGCCTCATGTGAGATAGAACTTAAGATAATATTTATAGTGGAGGGCAAAGGAAAAATAATACCTAATGGGAACATTGTGGGAAGAATGGTAGCAGCTTACTCAGAGTAAATTATGTGGGGCCATTGGAGTAACTCATTTATGGGCTCAACAAGTATTTATTAGGTCCTTAGCTAGTGTGGGGGAGGAACACGCTTTGCTGTACCCTCAAGGTCCTTCTGGCTGGTCTAATCAAATAGACATGAGACAGATTAGCAAGAGAAAATAACCACATTTAATACATGCATACGTATGGGAACCCCGCATACATGAGACAGCCAGACCCCACAGGCCGGAGAGGAGCCGAGATAGAAAGGGAAGCTGGTTCTGTTAAGACATCCTGAGCTAAGGATGAGGTAAGGTGCCTTGGGGTTTCAAAGGGTCACGGCAGGATGATAAGAAGAGCAGATGCTGAGTAAATAGAAGTTTGTCCTGCCCTATGGATGGGTCAGAAGGGGTTATCTCTGATAATCGCTTATTATGGGCAAGGCCCCTAATTCAAGTTCTTCTAGTTAGTTAAGGGAGGGCCAGAAGTTTGTCTTGAGCCGGAGGCGAAAGCTGCCTTAGTTGAAAACAACCTGCATACCACAGAGGCCCATCTTGGGATGACTCATTGTGAACCCCCATATAGATAGAGCACCACACCTCAGTAAGCGTCCATCCTTCACCCCATCAACACTAGGTTATTGGTGGGAGGGTTTCCCCCTCATTTTTAGGTCTAATTTACATAGAACAAGCAGAATATAAATGTGCATTGCGACAAGTGTGTACCCAGCCCTCTCATCAATATACTATTATGGAACATGTCCACCCATCGCCCCAGAACAGATCCCTTGAGTGCTGTCCAGTCCCACCTGTTCTCACCTGCAACTTCTGATTTTTTTTTTCACCTTAGATTAGTTTTGCCTTCGTACAGATGGAATTATGCAGCATATTTTTTTTTTTTTTTGATTCTGGCTTTTTCCACCAAGCATACGCACGAATCAGTCATTCATTTTCGTCACTGAAAAATAGCCTATTGTGTTGGATATATAGTCTGATGTGGGTATGGAAGTATTTTTATTTCTGAAGTGGAAGAATTTTTAAACACCCAAGTTTCATTTTAAGTGAACAAGTTGATTGGTTAGAACAGTACATTTGGTGTAGGCAGTAATGAATCCAAAACCCAATTCTGGCATGTTCCAAGTGTCACTCAGTGTCATGTAACTTGGACCTGTTGCAGGAAGCCCCAGGCACAGGTGTCGCTTGCCACTGTGGGCCTGTGTTAAGGCCTTTCTTTAATGCGTGTGAGAGAGACTCCAGGGCACGGGCAGCAGACCATGCTGGCCTGGGTGGGCATGGCCAGCCATGAATGTGCCCCAGGCTGCAGGGGCTGGGCAAAGCCAACAAGGCTCCGGCCTGAAAAACCAGAGTCTGACCAGGGGACCAATGAGAAGGAATCCTGCGGAGTGAGGGGCCTGCTGCAGCAGGCCGGGCTCACCGGAGGCAGAGACTCGGAGAGTCTGCCGGAGAGTCTGCCGCTGGCTTGTTTATCACCAGCCCTGAAAGGCGGGGCAAGGAAGCAGGATGCAGGCCCCACCAGGCGCTCTCAGTGCCAGCACCACTGCCAGGGGCGTATCCTGAGGGTCTGCACTTCCCAGGGCCCAGAAACGGAGTGAGCGGAGGCAGAGCTGTGCTCCCCCATCTCGGGCACTCCTGGATTTGCCATCTGTATTGCCCCACACTGGTATTCTATGGCATCACGATCATACGTTTTCAAAGTTGGATGTTTCTTTTTGTGACTTCACAAAGGCACTGAGACATGCTAAGATAGCTCCCTGTGGGGAGGGCTGTCCTGCCCGCCATGTTTCCTGCCGTCCCCACGCGGACCTCAGCCCTTTGACTTCACCTGGAAGGTTTCTCCTGGCCTGTTAAACTGACTGCAGTTCCCCGACTGGGGTCAGGGTCCCAGGCCCCACAGGCCCGGGCTCTCCTGTCCTTTCTTGCCTCCTGAAGGCCTTTCTTATTTGCTGTACGCCCTCATCCTTTGGAGGGGCTGTGGTAAGAAACACGGTTGAGCCGTATTTCTGTGACTCGGGCAATACTGGCGGAAGGTGTAGTGCTGCCCGGGGAGTCCATGGTCCCTGCGGTTTCACCGTCGAGGGCCCATGTTAGAGGGGAAATGGTTTTCTTCCAGGATGAACTCATGTCCATACTGCTTCATCTGACCGTCCTGTGAGCCAAAAGTTGCGATATTTCGCATTTTTACCAAATCTGCAGGTAAGCCCAGCCAAATTCAATCCTTCAAGTATGAAAACAGAACTTAACTACCTGTGCCTTTTTAAATTTGATTTTAACTTTGAAAAGTTAATGGTTCTGTTTTCACACGTTAGTTAGCTGTGAAAGCTGTGTGCTCAGGGGAAATAGCACCCACACCTCCCTGGTATTACACAGGGAGGGACCTTCCGTGGGGGGAGGGACCTGGGGGCTAGCAGAATTGCTAGGCTAAAGTGCGGACCAGCTCTGGGGTGCTGGGCCTCTGGTCCCACAAACCAGGGGAGCAGGTGATAGGAAGGAAAAGGAGCTTGCAGCGGGAGGATTTAAGGAAACTTGGGGGTTGGGGCACCAGAGGCACTGGCCGTTTGCTAAGTGGGGGTTGTGGGGGGACAGTGGTCAATTAGGAGGGTGAACATTATCTCCTAACAAATAAGGAAGGGATCATGATGTGGCTTTTAGAGTGGCACAGACACCTCAAGTGGTCAGCATAGGCCGTTTCATGGTCCTTAAAGTATGCTTCCCCTTCGGCACCAGCTACCGGACTGAAACTGGAGTTGCTAGAGCTAATGAGATCCCTCCCAGTTTTCAGCGCCTTTCAAATGTGTCCGTGGAGCCCACACTGCGCGGTCCAGAGCTGAGCCGCCTGCTCTGGCTCCACTTGGGGCTGGTTTTGGACACCCCCACCCCTACCCACCACTAGGCATTCTGCGTTCTTTCTGTTGCTTGGTGGGTCCTGGGAGTGAATCTTATTACTCAGCTAGCTGGCCAGACAAGTAGTAGTAAATAAGTCTTGTACCCTAACCCTGGGGATCAAATGTGCCTCGACATTCAGAATTTCTGATTTTACAAAGTTAATACGGTGCCAGGTACATCTATTAGTAATAACACCACAGAAGAAAGAAGATTCCTTTTCTTCAGTGGAATATATGAAAACTCACACTAAATGGCATAGGTAAAAATCGCAAACAGTTTGTACGCCAGTTCAGGTTTTGCTGCCACGTAGTTTATGTCCAAACGTTTGGTTTCCAGAGCCTGTTGGCGCTTGGAATTGCGAAAAGGGGATTGTACGTTTGTCTGCGGCCCCAGTGCTGGGTGTTTGAACTGGCCCCGCCAGGCTCCTAAATGCTGATTCTTAACACCCCTCTTCCTGTACACTGCCTGAGACCCCTTCCACTGTCCCCCTCTAGAGATACCCCCAACCAGCTGCCCCATTTCCCCCACGTCCTTGTGTTTGGGACAGGACCGTCTCTCCCGGCTTAGACCTACAGAGGATGCAAAACATAAAAGAGCTTGCTTTCTCGCTTTTTCAATCTCCATCCAATCTCCATCCACAGAAGCCGCCCTCCAGCCAAGCACTAGTGGGCGGGCGGCCTTCTCTCCCAGTGCCAACAATGGCCATCTCGATGCCTGGTGTCCCCCCCGCTGGCTTTTGTGTATGTTTCATCTTGTGGGCAATAGAAACATGCACTGGCCAACCTATGTTCTTCATATGAATGGAGGTTGAACTGGCTTAGTTATTAAATTCTAGAATCCTTATTATTCATGCTGGCAAGTATGGATATTTTTCCCCCTGACACATGGTGATGTAGCAGTTGACTAGATTACCCAATTGGAAAAATTAGGGTTGTATAAAGAACAAGGACAGTCACTACCTTGTTTCTGGTTTGTCAAAAATACTTTTTTTTTTTTAATCAGTAGGGACTCAATAAGTTGTGGTCCATCCACAGGTGACATACCATGCAGCCATTCATAAAACAGACAACTTGACCCAGAACATACTCCAAGTTAAATAGTTAAGTTACTAAAGTTGAGTATAATGTACTCCTTTTTGTCTTTAAAAAAAATTCACATGTGGGCCGGCCAAGTGGCGCGGTGGTTAGGCGTGCTGTCTTGGGAAGCCAGAGGCCCCGGTTCGGGTCCCACATATGAGGGCCAGTGACACTGCCCTCAAAAAAAAAAAAAAATTTTCACATATGCATAGAACATAGCATATTTTTGGATGGTTATATATAAAAGTAGAAGCAGTTGAGTGACAAATTGAGAGATTTAAAACTATTTGTACTTGTGTATCTTTTTACATTAAAAATACGTGTTGGGCCAGCTGAGTGGCACAGTGGTTGAGCGCTGGCTTGGGAAGCCAGCGGCCCCGGTTCGGGTCCCACATATGAGGGCCAGTGACACTGCCCTCAAAAAAAAAAGCAAACATAACACGAAAAATACGTGTATGTTCCTGTTTCCTTGTCTAAATTAGTTTTCAGGTCCCCCCACCCCGCATCCTCAGCTGGGCTCTGCTGTTGTGAACTGGTGGTGATTGTGCTTGAATGGAGGTGGGGTGGGGGTTCACATTCCTTTCTTTTCCCTCTTCCCAGGCATTCGGTGTTATTTTCCATAAATCAAGTGAAGCTTGGTTTTGATGTTATTGAATAGACTTAGTTTCATGGCTGGACTTTACTCCTTGAACTTGGCTAACCGCTTCTAAACAGGAGGGTTGGTCTAGTGGCACACTCTGATAAGGTTTCTGGTTATCACCAGCTCTTCATTTCTGTATAGTGGGAAACTTAGAAGCCCTCTCGGGTGGGTGGAGACCACCTTCTGTCCAGGCCTGAGTTTGTGGGAGGCCAGATGTCCCCAGTCATTTTAAGGGGTGTCAAAAAAAAAGTTATAACTGTTAATATATTGTATTTCAGTTGGGATATTTTGACAAGGAGAGGCGGGCGCCTCCGTCTTTTCAGCTTGCATTGCTCATTTACACGGACAGTTTTATTTAAAACTGGAAGCTCATTCTTACAGATGTGCCGTGCTCCAGCAGGACGTGTGTGTGCATGCGTGTTCGTTCGTTTGTTCATTCGTTCATTCGTTCGTTGTTGGATCACAGGTAGTATAAAAAGTATATTCCAGGAGCACACACACTCAGTCTTGTCGCTAACAAAACACTTTATTTAAAGCGCTGGCTAAGGTAAACCTGCCTGCTTGGTATTTTTATTTATTTTTTCTCTAACCTCCCCCTTCCTCTCCTGCTGGGCCCACATTCTTAGGTCTTTGTCTCTGCCTGGTATTTTAGAAATTTGGGGAGAGGAAGGCAGTGGGTGGGGCGTCCTGGAAGCTGGGGGCAGGGAAGAGGGTGGTCACTTGCAAGGTCAGAGGTCGAGCCTGCTCCATTCAGCTGGGGCAGCCAGATTGTCGCCATGCGGGGGAGGTGGGGGAGGGCGGGGGCGTGTCCCTGTAGCTGCCTGGGAAGCCCCAAACAGGCAGCCCCAAGCCCTGGAATTCCTGCCACTTGAGCACTGCCTCTTCCCCCCCTACCCCCTTCCTCAAGCCATAGTTCATGGCCTCTGCCACATTTCTGGCCTTGGACCCTCGGCACAGCCCTTTGGAAAACGTGGGTTTCAGTTTATTCTTTTAAAATATCCTGCAGCTGGTTCAGAGAGAACTGCACCCATGCACACATCCATACCTATTGATCGTTTTTACAAGCTCAAAAATGGTGGGGTTTTGGCCTTAGAAATTGCAGGTAGATGGAACACGGTGCTTGTAAACACGGTGCGGCATCAGTCCCATGGGAAACGGTGCCGGGGGTGGGGGGATCGCATCCAGGGACCCCCTTTGGCCCATTTTAGTAGGCTCAAGGCTGCATGCTGAGAGGCCCGGTGTCAGGGGCTTCGGGCACCATGCTTGCCACTCCTCTGTCCAGGATTTCTTTTCCAGCTACTTCACTTGCAGAACATCTCCATTTTGTAACATCTGTGCACGAACGACATCATCCAGGCCCCGATTTTAACAAACCTAAACCCCAGAAAAATCACCTTAATTCCTTGCCGTTACACAGCTGGCACTTGGGGCCTGGCACCCTGTCTCGGCCCAGAATTATTTCAAAGCCTTTTGGTTTCTGATGTCAAGTCCCCAGAGATAGAGTTCTTGGGATTTTAGGGGTGGAAGGAACCTAGTCAGACTCCATGTGTTGTACACATGAGACTGAAGCCCAGACAGGTGACTGGTTAGGTGGTCCCATGACCAGGTGGTAGTGGCCGGACTCGAGGCAAAATAGCCTAACGTTCTTTTCTACTCCACGCCCATGACGGCTGTTAACATTTCTTTGGATGAACCCATAGACAAGAAAGAAAGCAGGGGGGCGCCAGACAGTCTACACAGCTGTCCCCAGAACAGGTAAAGAGAAGATTGCTTAGCTGTTTGGGAGGAGGAAGGAGGGCACAGGGTTCAGAAGCATGTTTCATTCTGACTTAACAAGGAACCTTGTGATGGGTGATTGGAGGTTTTCACACTTCCCATTAGCATAGGAGTGATCCCTTGATTCCCATGACAAATGGAGGCAGCAAAGGGAAGGAATGTGATTGAGTCGTTGAAACTTGGTGTCAGCTGCTTTAGCTTCCCTTCTGGGGCGTGGGGGGTGGGAGAGAGACTGTCCAGGAATTTCCCCAGCTTTGCATCTTTTGGTTAGTATTTAAGGTTAGCTTGAGACTATTAGATTTATCTGATGAGAAAGACGAGCTCATCTCTAAATGGGAGGGTGTGCTTTTGGTCTTGAAGAAGGTAGATTGCCATCATTGGTTTCAGCCCACCATAGCTGCTGGAAGAGGATCGCAGTGGGCAAAACTGGTCAAGTTACGAACCTGATCCCATTTTCCCTTCCTAAGGAGTCCATAAAACTTGCTACATCAGAGCCATTTCTTCACAGTAGGAACATAGTAATAATCGGAAACCGGTTTCCTATTTATGAATCCAAACGTTCTGAGAGAAGCAGCCTCACCCATGCTGGATTAGACACCTCCCTGTGAACGCTGTTAACCTTACGCAGAGCAGGCCTGTTAACTGGACTGAGCCCTTTGGGAGTTCATTTCCGAGTGGATGTGCTCCATGCAAAGGCCACTTAATAAAAACAACCTGGAAGAGGAGAGATGCATTCTTATTCCTGCCCCAGGGCTGTTTCTGTGGCCCTCCTGCTTACCTACCACCAGCCCTCCCTCCCTGTCCCTGCTTCCCCTCCAGGATACCTAGCAAGGTGCTGTGTGCTCTGCATGAGCTGGCGAGTACCAGGCCTGTGTGGGGTGCAGCCCCTGAGAAGGCTCATGTTGGCCTCCCTGCTCTGCTAGCTGTGTGGCCTTAAGCCCATCAGACCTCTTGTCTTCACCTGGGGATTAAGTACTGCGTGTATGTGAGCGAAGCCCTCGGACACCACTTCCCTGCCTCCTGCTGCATGTTGGCTGGCTTTCCCTCACTGCCAGGTGCACGAGAGGCACATTTAAGCTCTGCTCTTGAAAGCAATCCAGCAAACATTTACAGAAAGCGCTGCTAAGTGCCCTGCTCTGTGGAGGGATACGACGAGACTGGCCCAGTTTCTGTGCCAAGCAGCTGTCTCTCCTGAGAGCTCAGGTGGAGGTTGTGCCAACCCTTCTCTCTCGCCCTCCCGGTTCACTGGGCCTCCAGGGAAATACAGAACATCGCATAAACCAGTTCTGTCAGCACGGGCTGCCTCCCAGGGTCAACTCCTTGGAACAACTTGGCAGGAAGAAGAAAGACAAGAAGCTGGCTGACCTTCCCACTAGCTTTTTGCCTTCGTTCCAGAATCTTAAGCCTGGAGCTTGCTCGAGTGCCTGGGAGAACCATGTTTTGCATGTTGCGCGAACCTCCTTGATGGGAGGGGAGGGTGATTGATACCGGCTCCTAACCTTGCTTCATGTACTCAGAGGCTGGGTGGCAAGAGGGAACTTTTCTGGGTAATTAATCCAAGATACGGTGAAATCTCTGATGCCTTTGAAGTGCCTCAGTTATAGTTCTGAATGAAACTGGACTGGACTGAGGGAGTTGGCTGTCGTTTTCCTTTGATTTGGGGCAGAGGGGGTGGGAAAGGAAAGGAAGCTGCGATCCCAGTTGACGGCACTGCTCCCTCTCCCTGGAGGGGTGTGCTTCCTTCCTGGGATCCAGAGCACCCCTGTGGCTGTCCTCTCTGCCCTTGATCCCTATCTCGCATTAATGCCTGTCGCCTCTCTTGCCCGCAGGTGCTGCATCTGTACTGTGACACTTGCTCAGTGCCCATCTGCCGTGAGTGTACAATGGGTCGGCATGGGGGCCACAGCTTCATCTACCTCCAGGAGGCGCTGCAGGACTCGCGGGCACTCACCATCCAGCTGCTGGCAGATGCCCAGCAGGGCCGCCAGGCAATCCAGGTCAGTCCTTCCCCACCTGTCTCCCCCTGTTTGTTTCCCTTGTTTTTCCTTGCGCACAAAACCTTTCCCAGTGCCTTTCAAATGGCATGTATCGATTATTGGGCAGATACCAAGTGTGCCGGGGGCCGTGGAGCAGTGACCCAAGTGAGCTCACTTGATACCCAGGCAGCAGCAATCCCTTGGGGGTAGGGCAGGGAGACCTCCTCGTGGTCTTGTGATGGGAGGGATGTGACAGGGAGTTACGGGCCAGTCAGGGCTTGTTCCAGATACCCTAGGCTGGGCCTCCATTGCCTCATCTGCCTGTTCCCCATCCAGCCCTCTCCCCAAATGAAAGTGGACATTAGTGTTCTTTAGGCAGGACTGCTTACAAACTGGGAGCGTAATGCTTTTCAGACAGATACCTTTGCTGTTCAGATTTATTTACTCACAGGTGAGAAGTAAGTGACCATGGGAAATCTTACATGAGGACTCAGTCTCAAACTCTTTCCTGGGTGATAAAGTCATGTCCTGATAATTAAGACCTGTATTTCTATTGAGTCCCCATCCCTTCCCTTTGGGGTTAGGAACACCTGTAACTTGAGGGTGTAGCAAAGTTCTCATAAACAGTCAGGTTAGTACCATGAGCCTGAGCTGATTTTGAATCTTCGTACCTGATCCAGGTGACAAGATTTTAGGCAAACAAAAAAATGATGGAATGTTTACCTTGTCTTGGTAGGATTAACTTGAAAGTCAAGAAACATTGCTCATCCTTGAGCAGAAATTGAAGAGGAAACCATTGTTATTTACATTCTAGAGCATTTGAATAAGTGAATTGTTTTTGAAAACAGGATCTTTTTTGGAAATGGTGAAGAACTGACCTTGTGCTTTATGGAAGGGAGGGTTTAGATTTTAGTAAGTTTCCCAGCAACTGTCACATTTCGATGCATGACATCGAAGTAAGTCATCTTTCTGATGAGTCAGATTGTCTGATATTCATTTCATAAGATTGGAAGTTGGAGTGCATTTCTGCAATGACTTATCCTGTCATATTCTTATGCCTTCAGAGTGCCTCTTGGTTGCTGTTAAATCTTGTTTGCCAGCATCCCACTAGTGCGTCGTACTGTTTTCTTTCTTTTCTATTTCAATGTACCGCTTTCCCCGTGGATTTCCATTTTTATGCCGCTACAGTTAGGATCTTGTCAGATGTCTACCCTATCAAACTGCTGATGCAGGGGTCCTCCTGCTCCCCTGGATTAGGTTAATCAGATTAACCCCTTTCTGTCCTTGGAGATTGAGAACACTCGGGGGTTCCTCGAAACACGATGAGAGAATTGCTGGCTCGCTTTGTGCTCCGCTGGCATCAGTTACTCTGGGGAGAAAAATGAGTTCTCGTCATTCGCTAGAGGCATAAGGACAAATGTGTGGTTAAAATGATAAAATCTCAGGGAAGTGGAAATTTGAGCTTTTAATGGAGAGGGGAGAGAAGGGCAGAAGATTTGGACTGCCACACCCAACTTTCTAAAGCGAATACAGTCAGTGTTGGCTGAGAGTCTGCTGTGTGAGCAGGGAAAAGAACCTAGGAGTGAAATTCAAATATTAGTTGGTACGACTGAGCCTGACACTAATGTAAATGCTGGATCTCAGGGCATTTTGTGGGGGAGGAGTCAGGTGACAGGTGAGTGCTTGGGGTAAGTTGGGATTCTCAGTATGTTAATCTGTATGACCACACCTGCTGGACATCAATTGCAGAGATTGTGAAAAGACTCCCTAGAAAGTCCTTGTGTAACCACTGGGTGTGGGTGTGGCGTGGTTCTTGGTGATAATGCTTTAAAACCTATGTTCAGCTAGTGATCTGAAGATCAGACACCTGGTTCTGTGTGATGCATGTTCTTATCAGATGCATCTACCATTCCTAGGAACAGTCTGGAAGCCCTCTGTGAAAGTAGAGTGTCGGGGTTCATACCTGTTAGAAGTCCATGGGTGTTGGTAGAAAACATAGCCCCTATATCCCACTGAGTTATTCTGTGGTGCCAGCACACACCTTTGGGGACAGGGAGGGGAAGTCGAGGTAAAGATTGAAGACAAGTTAGCTTTGCTGAAAAACAAATTATTTGCCAAAAAGCCAATTTATTTCCACTTAAGCCACAGAAACCAGCTCTGTCCCCAAGGTCAGAAGATGAGTGTGATCCAGTGTTCATTGTGAACCAGTGTTTTGCAGGTGGATTCCTTGTAAGGGTCAGGACAATCAGGTATTTGTCAGAGAAACAGTGAGAGTGGGGAGAGGTCTGCACGTGTTCAGCAGATATTTAACTGAGCCTCTGCTATGTCAGGGGAGAGCACTGTTCTCAGAGCTTCAGGTGGAGTCCCTGTCCAATCCCCAAGGCATTTAACCAAATGTATCTGGAAGATCCTGGGAAGAGCAGCCACTATAGAGATAGCACAACATATGCTTTTGCTTATTTATATAAAGAGACCTTTAGATTTGTGTGTGAATAGGCAATTGTTTTCTCCTTGGTTGGTCACTAAGGAATGGACAAAATGACATGACAGCCACTGAAATTTTGAGATGTGCTCCGCAGGGTGAAGAAGTGATGGTGAAAGGCCATTAAATAACACACTGATTTGGATGCACCATACTTCGAACACTTGATTTCTTCACACGGTTGGTCAAAATGTTTAGTGAATGGCCCAACCACATAATTTTTACACCGTCATTTAATAGCGTTTATATTGAAGAGTGTAACAGAGATGGCATGAAGACTTTTTTCTGTTCTTAATGTGAACATGGGAGAAGGAAGCAATACAATCAATTAACATACAATTTAGTGAGAGTGGTTAGTTTCGTGAAAGAATACATAATGATCCCAACCTCCCACTTTTACAGAAAAGCACTTAACCTGCTTAAACCAAAATATAGAATGATTCTGATCAGAGTAAAAAGAGATTCTGATTTCTTTTACAGGAACGTTTAACAAGTTTGATTTGGAAGTCACTGGTCTAAGAGTAAACATTTGCTATTAATAGTACTGATGTGTTAAGCATGTTATTCCGGAGCATTTAAAAGCTGCTTATTTGTACTGGCAAATTGGCAGATCCAAGGAACAGTAGATACCAGAGAAATAGGCTTTATTTTGCTAATAACTTGAGCGGGTTAAGAAGACCTCAAACCAGTAATAAAGGATGATGAAGGTAGGAGAAGGAATAGATTTAAATCTATCATAGCAAATGCCAAAGTAAAAATGTAGCTAGATTAAAGGGGTTACATGGAGAAGAGAGGGGAAAGTATTTAAAAAACAAACAAATGAACAAACAAAACCCAACTGTAAATGTTATGTTAAATACCCAAAGGCATGAAAGCACTCTTATGTTACAAGCAATACAAGAATCTTTGCCTATTAAAAGGAAAACAGGGCCGGCAGAGTAGCGTGGTGGTTAAGCAGCCGAGGTGGTTAGAGGTGGTTAAGTGCTGGCTTGGGAAGCCAGCGGCCCCGATTCGGGCCCACATACGAGGACCACTGTCACTGCCCTCAAAAAAACAATAAAAATAAAAACAAAAGGAAAACAGCAAACTAGAAAATATGGCAGACAATTACTCTGTATTCAGCCTGAGCAGTTATCCAATTAAAATGATATCAGAAGACTATTTTGGATAAATAACCGAGTATGTATATACACCATGCTTACTCTTTGTGGGTAGGACAACATAATGGGAAAAAGGTCCAGAGCTGCTCTTGGTTCCATCTACTGTGAGGATAAAGACCATCCATCCTTAGCAGTCAGACTGGACATTCCAGAAAATGTGGACATCACTCTGAAGAGACGCACACTTATGAAGGGCCCCAGAGGCACCCTGCAGAGGGACTTCAGTGACATCAGTGTAGAACTTGGTCTCCTTGGAAAGAAAAAGAAGAGGCTCTGGGTTGACAAATGGGGAAATAGAAAGGAACTGCCTGCTGTTCACACTCTCTGTAGTCATGGACAGAACACGATCACAAGATGAGGTCTGTGTATGCTCACTGCCCCATCAACACCATTATTCAGGAGAATGGTTGTCTGGTTGAAATCTGAAATTTCTTGGGTGGAAAATACATCCACAGGGTTCGGATGAGGTCATGTGTTGCTTGTTCCATATCTCAGACCCAGAAAAATGAGATAATTGTTGAAGGAAATTGTTGAAGGAAATTGATCTTGAACTTGTATTAAATTCAGCTGCTTTGATTCAACAAGCTACAACAGTTCAAAACAAAGATATCAGAAAAATTTTGGATGGTAATCTGTTTCTGAGAAAGGACCAGAGCAGCAGGCTGATGACTAAGATCTAAGTTGTGTGGCTACAGAAATGCCAAGATGTCGAATGATTCCGTAGACATGTGATATTTTAAAGCTGCAATAAAAGTCATGTATTGAAAAAAAAAAAAAGAAAAAGATCCAGAGCTTTGAACTCATTCCTCCTTTGGGAATCTTCTCTACAGCATCGCCCTGGATTTTGAAGGTATTATACCATTATGAATCACCAACAATAGGAGTAAGGATTTTTTGGCCACTTGCATTTATAAAGAGTTTGTGATCGCATTAAAGAACTCACACAAGGCCAGCCGAGTGGCTCAGTTGGTTAAGAGTTGGGTTGGAACCTGTGCTCTGAGCAACAGGGCCACCAGTTTGATTCCCACATGGGCCAGTGAACCCTGTGCCCTAGCTGAGCTGTCGCTGAGCTGCCAACAGGGGGCAATGGCTCAGCTGGTGTAACAACAAGATTGCCTGTTCAATGGTGGGCTACACCTGCCCGCAACTAGGACTGAACTCAGCACCTTGAGTTGAGCTGCCGCCTGGATGGCTCAGAGGATAGAACAACAAGGCTGCTGGTTCTATTCCCGCATGGGATGGTGGCTACGCCACCCGCAACTAAAATTGAACACAGCACCTTGAGCTTAGAGGCCACGAGCTGCTGATGGGAAGCCAGATGGCGACTGGTGCCCTCCACAGCGATCGAAGAACAGCAACTGGGCTGATCTCCCCACCAATTCCCCAATAAAACCTTTTTTAAAAAAAAGAAAAGAAAACCTCACACAGTGTTCAGGTGAAATTGGTTCAAGAAAAATTATGCAAAACCAGAAAACAATTGCACAGAAAAAGTAGTGAAGGAAGTAGAAATAGATCAAAATATTAATAGTACTGTTGCCTTTTTTCTTTTCTTTTTGAGGGCAGTTTCACTGGCCCTCATATGTGGGACCCGATCCAGGGCCTCTGGCATCCCAAGTCAGCGCTCAACCACTGCACCACTCGGCCGGCCCAAGTGTTGCCTTTTATGGTGGGACTGAGGCAAAATTTTTTCAGCTTTATTAAGGAAAATTGGTAGACAATAAACTGCACATTTAAAGTGTACAGCAGGGCCGGCCGAGTGGCGCAGTGGTTAAGCGCTGGCTTGGGAAGCCAGCGGTCCCGGTTCAGGTCCAACATATGAGGGCCAGTGACACTGCCCTCAAAAAGAAAAAAAAGTGTACAGCATATGTTTGACATGTATTTCACCCATGAGAACATACCACAGTCAACATTATGAAGGTGTCTATCACCACCAAAAGTTTACTTGTATCTTTATGATAATCCCCTCTCTGCTCCCATGTCCAAGCAACCGCTCCTCTGCCTTTTGTTATAGATAGATTTCGTTTTGGGTTAAGGAGTTAGGAAATGAATTTAGCAATTACTACCAGGCCTTTACTCTGCTCCCAGAGGTACTGGTGTAAATAAATACTGAAGGTTTTAATCTCTATTAAAAAAAGATAACAGGTGAAAGAATCCTTCAGCTCTACCCCCATCATTCCTAGGTATTAACATTTATCCCTATGGCCCAAAATGGCTGCTGGCACTGAAGCCATCACATCCATGTTCTGGCCAATTGCAAACAAGCAAGCATGCAGAAACCTTTTTTGTAGAGATTTCCCAGAAGTCTCGCATAACACTTCTTATATTCATTGGCCCAAAACCCAGTGTCATGACCACATCAGTTTCAAGGGAGTTTTATTCAAGTTCTCTCTACAGCCTTAAATGTGATAGAGCTTCTGTTATTTTTCATCTGCTGTTAGTAGTAAGTCAGTACTCTTAATAAATGTGAAACGGATGTTGTAGACAACCAGCTATCTTCTTTTTGACTACCTTTATTGAACATGCATTGTCTGCCCGTTTAAAAAAGTAAACATTAGCGCTCTTCATGTTAAAACAAAAGTGATAGATTTTGTACCATTCTGCACAAAAATTAGGAGACTTAGGCTTAATGACTAAGCATAATTATTTTAAAATGTACAAATAACTTGTAAGTGAATCTAGAATTGGTGAACTGCTTTGGGGTCCCGTCTTCTTATTTTTCTTTGATCACCTTTAAGTAGCCTGCAGACACTTCAGCTTGCTATGACGGAAAGTTACCACAATGAATGCTGACAATGCCTACTATGATGTGGACTAATATAAATTATCCTAGAAAGTTAGATCAAGGAATCTTTCTTTCTATTAAGATATGGAAATGGAAGAATAAAGTTTAGTTCCTTTGCCCAGGTTCCAGATCTCATTATCCATAGGCCTTCCCTTTTCATCAGTAAGAATCAACAGACCTGTACGCTGAGCTTCTGCTCAATTTCAGGCACTGAAATAGGTATGTTATGCATAGATAGGAGTTCCTGTGTGGCCTGGGTGTCATTCTTTCCATTTTGCACAGATGACACTTTTCTTGAAAGATTCACCTCAAGTGACCTGCCAGATGAGTAGAGGGATTACAGTTTGAATCCAAAACGGACGCACGCCTCTCATTTGGGAGGCAGGGGTTCTCTCTCTCTTGCCCGCCCCCCTCCCACACACACACACACCCTTGTACATGTGCACACACACAAACACCCCCACCCAAAATGTGAGGAAGAACCATGATTGAAGAATTTTAATACACCATGACCTAATTTTTAAAAATTTCTCATGCTGTCTTAATAGGACTCTTGGTTGCAATTGACTAAAAGGGAATGAATAGTCTCAGGTGACCAGGTGGAAGAATATAGATGGATCAGGCTTCAGGTATCCAGGGACGCAGACCTTGGTGCCGCCAACACTCTGAATCACTTAGCCCTGCCCTCTCTCCATGGTAACCTCATTCTTGCCACTGGACCTGCGCCTGACCATGCAGTAGAGAGAGAAGAAGGGTGGACGTAAGGGGAACTCTGTTCAGGCCTGCATTATTCCAGCAAGCCATCCTCAGAGAAAGAATGGGTTTCCTTTTCCCTCACCACTCCCCTTTTGGGGTTGGGGGAGGAGAATGGAACATCCATGATGTAAAATCCCAGGGAAGGGCCCTTGATTGGCCTGACTTTCTGCGTTCCTCCTCTGGTGTGTTGGCTGAAGACACTGTGATTGATGAGAGCTCCCTTTGGAACAAATGGAGAAGCATGAACACAGTCCTAAAGTAAAGGCTACTAGGCAGCCCAGGCTGAAGATAACTTTAAGCCCCTATAAATTTTACACTTTTTTGTTTTTGTTTTTTAGCTGAGCCATCCTGCCACCTGTTGGCAGCTTAGCGGCAGCTCGGCTCTGGCGGGGCATCAAACTGCTGTTGCTCAGAGCTCAGCTCACACTCTTGAAATTTTACACTTTTAAGGAGATTTCTTTTTCTTTTTTTTTTTTTGAGAACAGTATCACTGGCCCTCATAAGTGGGCCCCGAACCAGGGCCGCTGGCTTCCCAAGCCAGCGCTTAACCACCGTGCCACTCGGCCAGCCCGAAATTTTACACTTTTAAATGAGTGACATTTTACAGTATATCTGGACACGGTACAACTTAGGAATTAGGTGTTTTAATTTACATTTAATAGCTCCTGTTTAGGGGGGGAAAAAACTGTTTCAGGACCTTCCTTCCCTTTCTTCAGCCAGGGGCATTTGCCTTATTAGTTTGCCCGCCATTGTTGGAAAGAATAGACACTCACTGGAGGCCCAGCAGAGGTGTTTTCTCCTTTCTCTGGTGACTTCTGGACCCCACGTCACACCACTGATCCATGTTCATGTGTTCATGCTGGAAGGCTTGGGATTGATAGTGGCTCCTCTCCTATAATAAATAAGGAGCCACTTACTGCATGCAGTTTGTGTATTAACCTCCAGAGTGAGGACACCTCATTTTCCTCGAGTCTTGATATCCTCATCAACTCACGTTCAAGATTAGTTTCTGTATAAGCTTCCAATAAATCATTTCTGGATGAGAAGAGTATACATGTCAAAGGTACACTTACTGGATTGACTGAGGTTTTTTTTTAACCCAGTATTACAATTATTGGATGTACAGTTGGCTATGAACCACAGTTCCCAAATTATGACTTGGAGAAACTCAACAATTTGTCTATATTCAGCTTGAGAGTCGTAGTTCTAGGAAAAAAACACCCATAAGTACATCCCTCAATTGGAGATAGTCCTGTAAAGAGAGGGTACCCTGATGAGTTACCCACAACAATGAAAGCATGGACGGTGTCTGTAGTGTACCTCACCAGTGTTGTACCACTGCTCATTTTTTTTTTTTTAATTTTTATTAGGGAGCAGTGTGTTTTTCCAGTACCCATCAGCTCCAAGTCAAGTAATTGTCTTCTTTAATCTAGTTGTGGGACTTGAACCGACAACCCAGGTACTTTGAGGCAGCGCTCTAACCGGCGCTGAAGCCTTGATTTCTTAATGACTGCATTTCTTTTTTATCACATTGTAGATGCCATTGAGTGTAAGATGCACATTTATGTTATATACAACTAATGAAGGAAAGAAATCCACTGACATTTTTAAGTTAAATCATAGTTTCAAAGATTATAATAAATGTGATGAAAATTACCTAGAGTGAACTATCAGCACTTTTCTCCTATCTGGTAGTGGCCTATGAGTTTATGGGTGATATTTGTGTTCTCTTATCTTCTATCAGGATACCTTAAGCACCAGTCATCTGGCCACCCCTCTTCTCCATAGCAGACATCACTAATCGCTTGCTGCACTCTTCCCTCGGAAACACAGATATGGCTTCAGGACTCCTCAGTAGTCTGTGCCTGTCACTCAGCAGTCAGTTGCCATGCACTGACTGATTTCACCTGCCCAGATCGAGACCCTCACATTTCAAACATTTGATTGGATCTGTTACCTACCATCTAGAAGATAACATTTTTTTTTTTCAAGCCCCATGCTTGTTGGGTTTTTTTTTTTTTTTCCCTTAACTGCAAAGTGTGTTTTGGTTTTCAGAATTTATGCAGCCCTTTCCTTCACTGTCATTTCCCCCAGCCCACCTGCCTCTTGTCTCCTTCAAAGGCCCAGCCTTAGAGAATGGGAACTAGTTCAGCAGGCCCTGATCTGTACATCACGGAATGCAGTGCTGGACTGGATCTTGTACAATGTGCAGAGGAAATAGCCATGCTGTCTGTGACACAGGGCTTTTATGCCTCTCGGCTCCAGAAATGATATCATCCTTGCATGCTTGTGGGATGACTGAGATTACATTACAGTAAGAGCTTCGCACCCCTTCTACCTGCTTGAAAAAATGGGAGTTCGAAACCCAAGGGCTTGTAGGGACTTGGCAGGACATATAAGGGAGCAGCAAACCTGGCTAAGGAGGCAGCAGGGGGAGAGGTAAGTAGACCCTCCCATAGTAACATCCCCCCACCCCCCAATGCAAAGGAGGTGGTCATTGCTCTCTTCAGCCCGCTCTTGCCCTGCAGGAATGTATGGGCCTGTTACTATCATATCTTGTGATTCTTGTGGAAAATCAGTTTTAATAATAAATCAGTAAATAATATGACACTGGTATGAATAGGAAGCCGTTTGCCACCTCTGCTGACTATTGAGGAAGTGTTAGATATTATGGACATAGGCTTGTTGGTTGCTTCAGTCACATATTGACTTGGACAGTGGCTCTGTGCTAATTAATAACACATCTGAAAACAGGGTGTGCCTGTTATTAAGTTCTACACTCGGCTCTGACCCCACTCGTGCCACGTGATGCTAGGGCTGCTGAACTTCAAACCACCTATCTGGAAGTTGGGAGAAGGGACTTGCTTCTTCATTTTAACTTCCCGTTCTTATCAGCTGCAGAAGTTGGTTGCAGTTTCCAGCTTGTGCCATTCCCAGGAGGAGCTGGGCATGGCCCCTCCTCCCTACCTCTGGGTTCTTGGAAGCCCCTCTTTCTTCTCTTTTCTTTGTTCTCCCAGCCCAGGAGGCGGTGGTTACTTCCCACAGTTACTGTCTATCTCTGATCTTCAGGGTGCCCATTGTCCTAGCACTTCTCCAATTCCTGGTTAACCAAATTCCCCACCTTAAAATCTGCTCTGTTTAAATGTCTAGTGAAGTGTCTCTTCGTCTGAATGAATCTTGACGGACAACCTGAGACAATGGAAATCAACCAACCCCTTTATGATACCTGCTTATATGCACACTTGATTGGTCATTGGAAATTTTTTCTTAAGGATAATGTGGGTATATCCATCTACTTCATTTTTGTTGGCTGCTGTATTCATTTCCTAGGGCTGCTACAACCAATTACCGCAAACTGGATAACTTAAAACAACAGGAATTTATCGCGCAGTTCCAACGTCCCAACTCAAGTGTCACCAGGGACATGCTCCTTTTGAAGGTTCTAGGGAAGACTCTTGCCTTGCCTTTTCCTGGCTCCTGGTGGCTGCCTTGACGTGGGTCTCTTATCTCTCCCAGTCTCTGCCTCTGTCTTCACCTAGCCTCCCTGTGTGTTTGTGTCTGTCTTTATGTGACTTTACATGGTTACCAGTCATTGGATTTAGGACTAACCCAACTTCCTTATCACCTCAATTTAGCATCTGTGAAGACCTTATTTCCATATGAGGTCACATTCTGAGGTTTCAAATGCACCTGAATTGGGGGGCGGGGGACACGACAATATTTAACCCTGTGCACTTACCTAGTGCTTGTGGTTATGGCCACAGATATGTGCAAATTTAAAGTGTGTAGATTGTCCCTGTTATAACCCAGTGGCTAAGTACCATGGACTCTGTACTTAGCCCCCACTTAGTTTGATATGCAGTGACACTTGGGACTGGATTGTAAAGATGGAGCAGAAAGATTACATGAAGGTGTCCTTCACTTCCAGCTTCAGGAAAGAAGTGGTATCTGAGCTGGACTTTGAGCTTTAGGGTGAATTGGGAAGAAAAGGTATTCCAGAGAGCCTGTGAACCATCCAGATCGACCCAAGTGCCAGCCCTGGTCAACTCAGAGGATCCTTAGGCCTCACAGGGACTGGGACAGAGAATGCAGTGAACAGTGAACCACAGCCGTGGATCGTTTAGGGGTGGCTGCAATGTGAGGGTGGCTCTCATGCCATTACTGTGTCATCCAGGCTGAGAGGATTAACGTTGGTAAACAGTCCCCAATTCGAAGTGACGAGTCACAACTATTTAGCAGGGAGTGTATTTATAAACATAAGGCTGGTCATATATGGTTTGATTCCATTTATATGAAATATCTCGAATAGACAGATTTATAGAGACAGAGTCGATAGATTATGGTTGCCTTGGGGGCAAGGAAGGTGAGATAAAGAATGACTGCTTAATGGTATAGACGTTTTCTTTTGGGGTGATAAAAGTGGTCTGGAGCTAGTGGCAATGTGTGCACAACACTTAATGTGCTAAATACCACTATGGTAAATTTTATGTTCTGTATTTTAGCACAGTTTTAAAAAGAGGCAGGAGTTGTTGTTGTGTGTGTTTTATTACAATTTAAAAACAAATTAAGGTAGGACGTGTGAATAGGTCTAGGTACACGATGCTGTTTGTCAAGAGCTGAGCGGGTCAGGTGAGGGAAAGGATGACTGAGCTTTTGTTGCAGGCGTTTCTCTGAGCCCTGTTAATAATAAGCTGTGCCAGGTGCTGTGCTCAGTTCTTTCCATGTATTCTGCTGCATTTTTCTCACATTCACCCTTAGCAAGATTGGAGGCCAGTCCAAGGCCTTTCAACGAGTGGGAGGTGGAGCTAGGATTTGAACCTGGTGACACAACTCCAAGGGTGACCATCCAGCTTGGTTTGCCCACGACTGCTTCGTGTTAGATGTCTTCCATATTCCGGAGACCCCTCGGTCCAGGGCACATGGATGATTGGTCACCCGTGACTAATTCCTGCGTCCAGGTCAGGCCTCAAGCTCTTTATGCTTTCCCAAGCGCCTTCTGAGTGGGGACACCTGCTCAAAAACGGTTGCACCACCAGCAGTCCGTTTGGAATCCCTGATTTAATACCTCAGTATCTCAAAGAAATCCTTGTGGCTTTTCAAGACATGTCATATAATATTAATGAAAACACCAGGCCTTCTGTTCTGGATTAATTTTTTATGAACAATAATACGTCTGATTAAACTGGCTGATTTACTAGGGCTGGTGGTACCGGGTGGGGTGTGTGGTAGTGCGTAGATGGTCCCAGGCAAGCCGTCACTGACCACAGGGCAAGGTTTCTTCGGTGGATCCGACAGTATTCCCAGTATGCACTTGGTGTTGGTTCTGGCTGGAAATGACCTGACAAGAACATGACGGATAATGGCTGGCTTGCAGCCTCTTGTGTACACCCTCCCCATGAGGGGGGATGCCAGGCCTGCGGAGTTTCCCCCTGGTGCGGGAGCAAGGCCAGAAAGATGGGGAAGCTGCTCGTGTGCTCAGCGTCGTAGTATGTTTCACATTTGATCCTCATTCCCAGTTTTCGGCTGTGACCCAGCTACACTGGTTTCTCTGTGTCAGAGTATCTCTTAATAGTCCTGACATTCACTGTGTAGGTGCCATTTCTTATACAAAGAAATCCGGCATTTGCCAGCAACTCCTTCAGTTACATGTCAAACAGATGCTGTTCTCTCCCTAAGTGCCTTGTTTTCTTTCCAAGGATGCGGATCAAGCAAGCAGTCTGGGGGGCCCTTGGGTGTTTGCTCGTTTTTTAAGATCCGGGGGAAAAAAAGCAGACGTCAATGCTTTGTTGGAGGAGTGAAGGTCCTTCTTATGCTATGAGATTGTTTTTGATTTTTCCAGCTGAGCATCGAGCAGGCCCAGACTGTGGCAGAACAGGTGGAGATGAAGGCTAAGGTGGTACAGTCGGAGGTCAAAGCCGTGACGGCAAGGCATAAGAAGGCCCTGGAGGAGCGGGAGTGCGAGCTGTTGTGGAAGGTAATGGGGGGCCGGGGAGGGGGGAGCACGCCCACCCCCATTCTGGGCCTCTTCAGCAGGCCAGCATTTCTTCCTCCGTGAATCACATGTGAGATCCTGGACCCCAGCTCTAAATTTAGAATGCTTGGTGGTTTTCCAGAATTTGTTGGCAGAAAAATTCAAGGGTCCCTGGAACCTTGTGGGTGCTCTCCGGGCAGTAAAACAACAAGAAGCCTTTTCAGAAATAGCCGGGTACCAAGGCTGGAGGGAGTCCCACGTTTTTTATATTGCACACGCTGCCAAGGAGGCGGCAGACAGGAGGGAGCACAATTGAAGCCGTTGTTAGGAGAGCCGACTGGTGGGAAACATCCTTATTTTTGGTGTCCTGGCTGGTTGCACTTCCTGGCCTCTTGTGGAAAGCCAGTTTTCCACTTGTGAGGGCAGCGAGCGTGTGCCCCTTCTTCCTGTTGGAGCAGGAAAGAGTGCCGAGCACACTGGTGTGCTGTTTAGATAAAAATCAGCTGGAATGACGGCTCTCCCCACCCAAGTCAGCATCCCAGCGTTTTCTTCTCTGATCTTGGATCCTCTCTCAGGGAAGAGGGGACTATGCCTATGAATTGGCCAGTGCCGCTCACCGCTTCCCGTTCTAATTACATTTTCCAAACACACGTAAGGCCACATATGTAGCTGGTTAAAAAAGGGTGCACTTAGGGGTATGCGTGCTTGTTCTGATCATCCCAAGTGTAGGATGGCAGGGGTGGCACCTCAGTCTCTGAAAGCGACCCTCGCCAATCACTAGGTCCTGAAATGTTATGGAAGGATACGTTGGATTTGGCATTGCATTCTCCATTTAGCGCCTAACGACCTGCTTTCTACCTCTTCGGATCTCTCAAGGAATATTGGTTCAATCACTTTTTGAAAAGAAGGGTTCTTGGGTGGAAAAAGTCCAAGATTTAATTCAGCACATATTTTAGCGGGGCACCTTCGTGGGCCTGACCCGGCTTTCAGACACTCAGATGTCCCCATGGTCTGTCAGTCTCATGCCACCCACGAATGTTCATTATAACCGAAAGGGGCCCGCTCCTTGCAACCTGAGAGCTCTGTGGTGAACTCGGCCACAAACTTGCTCTTCTGGATTTGCTGATGAAAAGGCTTTTGTGTGTTTCTGCAGATCTCACCTCAGCTATCCTCCCTCCTGGGAGGCCGGCTCACCCGCCTCTCTCTTTTTCAGGAGGACTGGAAAGCCAGTTTTGTACTCTAGGAAAAGCAAATTTGGAAGAAGAGTCATTTTCTTCCTTATGTAATAAACTTCTTCGTTTCTACTTGTCTTAAAAACTTTTTCTCCAAAGTAGGCTTGCTCCGTCGGGACACAACTCGTTCTCATTTTATTATATCTTTACTTTTTGCTATGGTACCTCTCCCCAAAACCTGTGGAAATCCCTTCTGTCTTACCATTTACTAATTTGTCTGCTCCCACCCACAAAGACTTCCTACCTGTCTCTGCCTGGGCATCTCGTCGTTGTGTAATGTTTTGAGTTATTGAACATTGAGATACTTGAGTCCCCCGTGACCCAGTTTTATATATTGAGATGCTCCCTTCATTCTTGCGGTTTATCAGTTTCTGGGCTTCCGTGTGAGGTCCGCGGCAACCACGTAGCTGAAGGATCAGAACCAAAGCCCCAGGTTTGGCCTAGTGCAAGACCAAAGGACAAAGCGTGTCTTTGATCTGTCCCCACACGGTCCTGCCTGCACACACATGTCCTGCTTCCAGAGTGGACAGATGTGGAAAAGCATGTGAGTCAGAAATCACATCATTACTCCCCAAGGGAAAAGCCCATTAAAATCCAGGCCTCCCAACAGTAGACCCTTATTCTGAAATAGGCTTTCTGTAGCTTTCAGATCAATAGAGAACTTGGAATTCACAGTCCTCTGCAAGAACAAGCTGGGTGACCTGTGTATTCCCTTCATGGCGGGGAAATCACTTAAAATTAGAGGACTTTTTGTTATTTAGTGCAAAAGAATGGAGAAATGTCTGTTTCACTGGTCAAACGAAATCCCACGTTCCAAAATACCAGGGTTTGAGAACCTCAGAAGTAGGAATTATTTTGGCAGGTCAGAATTCACATTTTTATATATTCGATTTTGAGGCTCCTTTGGAAATAATACAGGCCAACAGTTGCCAAAACTATGGTATCTCCTAATTTGGGGTATGGGACCTTTCAGGCTCCCTGTTGGAGGCTTCTAAAACCTGTCCTTAGAAACACGTTAGGGAGGGGTTGTAATCTTGAATTAGATCCTCACCGAATCCCTTTACTCTTTCTACACAGTCTTTCTCCTTCTTAGTTGGGTGGGGCTGCAGAGGAAAGGAGATATCTTCAAAGAGATTTCAGGCTTCCTGTAGCTGCATTGAAAATCCAGTCTTTTGGGAGTGCAAGACTGGCCCATGGGGAAGTCTTACTGGTTCAACTGCCTCCAGTCTCCTTTCTGCCACTTTTTTCCATCTTCACAGCTACTTCTGTTGCCTAAGCTACCATCATCCCTCACCTGGGTGATGGCTGGTGTCTGCTTCCCCCGTCTTCTCCAGCGCACATTCTACACAGCCCATACAAGAACATAAACTTATTAACCGTACCCCCTGCTTAAAACTCTACAGTTTTGTTGTTGTTTTTAAAAGTCCAGGCAGGTGCCCACCTCAGGGTCTTTGTGCTTGCTATTATATTTCCTCTGCTTCGATCACTCTTGTTTTAGCCCTTAGCTTGTCTCAACTTTCAAGTACCAACTTACGAAAGAAACTGTCTTTCACAACCCTTTATCAGGTTGTCGGAAAAGTTATGACACATTTTTGCAACAAAACATAGAAAAAAATACATCATGACTTTTTCTGACAACCCAATAAAATCAAACCTCCCTAATCCCTATCTGTCATACTCTTTTTTTTCTACTCTCTAACACGTAACATAACACCATCTGAAATTCTCCTACATGGTTTCTTTGCTTGCTTGTTTAATGTCTGTCATTAAAATACAAGCTCTATTGGTCACAGTGTATCTCCCTCTAGTGCCTGGCACAAAACAGGTACTCAATAAGCATTTGTTAGGTGGCTGTTTTTAACATCTATTTTTATTTAATTTCGAAGTTAGAGAAAAGTTTCAGGTATCAACAATAAAAGAACGCCATATGTTCTTTTCCAGATTCCACCAATTATTTACATTTGGCCCCATTTTCATCATTTCTCTCTATACGTATAGTGTATGTAATTTCAGAGCAAGTTGCAGTGTTGGGAGACACAATGCCTCTCTCTCCCTCAATGCTTCAGTGTTTATTTCCTCAGAGCAAGGACATTCTCTTAGATAATCACAGTTAAGCAAAACCAGTAAGTTTAATCTTGATATTATCTAAGCACCAATAGTGGGGTTTTTTTTGGGGTGTGTGTGTTGTTTTTTGTTTGTTTATTTGGGTTTTTTTATTGTTTGTTTTTTAAAGATTTTTACTGGGGAAAGGGGAACGCCAAGTTGTTGTCCTTCAGTCTTAGTTGTTGAGGGCACAGCTAGTTCAGTTCCAAATCCGGGGCCCATTGGCAGGTCGCGGCCGCTCAGCTCAGGTGCAGCTCGCTGGTCCATTTGGGAATCGAACCGGTGACCCTGTTGCTCAGAGCTCGCGTTCTTAACCAGCTGCGCCCCTCAGCCGGCCCCCACCAATAGTGTTTTAATAGCAGTATCCCCCCCAGCCCAGGGTCACTCACAGGCATTTCGTTGTCGTGTCCCTTCAGTCCTCTCCTGTATCGAGAGCACACAATTCCTTGGCCATCCTTTGCCTTTGGATGCTGCCTTGTTTGAAGAGTGCGGACCAGTTGTTTTTGTCGATGTAATCTCAGCGTGGGTTTGTCTGCGGCTTCCGGACGACAAGCCGTCAGGTTATGTGGGGGGTTCTGTGCATGGTTCTAAGCCTCTGTGCCCTCTCTCCCTACTCTCACCTTTCCCTCCAGGTAGAGAAGATCCGCCAGGTGAAAGCCAAGTCTCTGTACCTGCAGGTGGAGAAGCTGCGGCAGAACCTCAACAAGCTCGAGAGCACCATCAGTGCCGTCCAGCAGGTCCTGGAGGAGGGGAGGGCGCTGGACATCCTGCTGGCCCGAGACCGCATGCTGGCCCAGGTGCAGGAGCTGAAGAACGTGCGCAGCCTCCTGCAGCCCCAGGAAGACGACCGAGTCATGTTCACACCCCCCGACCAGGCCCTGTACCTCGCCATCAAGTCCTTCGGCTTCGTCAGCAGCGGGGCCTTCGCGCCGCTCACCAAGGCCACAGGTGACGGCCTCAAGCGGGCCCTGCAGGGCAAGGTGGCCTCCTTCACCGTCATTGGCTACGACCACGACGGGGAGCCCCGCCTGTCGGGAGGCGACCTCATGTCGGCCGTGGTCCTGGGCCCTGATGGCAACCTGTTTGGGGCAGAGGTGAGTGACCAGCAGAATGGGACTTACGTGGTGAGCTACCGGCCCCAGCTGGAGGGCGAGCACCTGGTGTCAGTCACCATGTGCAACCAGCACATCGAGAACAGCCCCTTCAAGGTGACGGTCAAGTCCGGCCGCAGCTACGTGGGCATCGGGCTCCCCGGCCTGAGCTTCGGCAGCGAGGGCGACGGCGACGGCAAGCTGTGCCGCCCGTGGGGCGTGAGCGTGGACAAGGAGGGATTCATCGTCGTTGCCGACCGCAGCAACAACCGCATCCAGGTGTTCAAGCCCTGTGGCGCCTTCCACCACAAATTCGGCACCCTGGGCTCCCGGCCCGGGCAGTTCGACCGGCCGGCCGGGGTGGCCTGCGACGCCTCCCGCAGGATCGTGGTGGCTGACAAGGACAATCATCGCATCCAGATCTTCACCTTTGACGGCCAGTTCCTCCTCAAGTTTGGTGAGAAAGGAACCAAGAATGGGCAGTTCAACTACCCTTGGGATGTGGCGGTGAATTCTGAGGGCAAGATCCTGGTCTCAGACACTCGGAACCACCGGATCCAGCTGTTCGGGCCCGATGGAGTCTTCCTGAATAAGTACGGCTTCGAGGGGGCTCTCTGGAAGCACTTTGACTCCCCCCGGGGCGTGGCCTTCAACCATGAGGGTCACTTGGTGGTCACTGACTTCAACAACCACCGGCTCCTGGTCATTCACCCCGATTGCCAGTCGGCCCGCTTCCTGGGCTCGGAGGGCACTGGCAATGGGCAGTTCCTGCGCCCACAGGGCGTGGCCGTGGACCAGGAGGGCCGCATCATCGTGGCCGATTCCAGGAACCACCGGGTACAGATGTTCGAGGCCAATGGCAGCTTCCTGTGCAAGTTCGGCGCTCAGGGCAGTGGCTTTGGGCAGATGGACCGCCCTTCTGGCATCGCTGTCACCCCTGACGGGATGATCGTCGTGGTGGACTTCGGCAACAATCGAATCCTCATCTTCTAATCACATTTTCTAGGCTTCTGTGTTTGGGGTGTGCATGTGTACGTGTCTCTCTCTTTCTCCCTCTCCCTCTCTTTCTCTCTCTCTCTCTCTCTCTCTCTCTCTCTCTCTCTCTCTCTCTCTCTCTCTCTCTCTCCACTTTTGAATTTCAAAGAAGAAACAGTCTCAGGGAAATTTTTTTTTCTTTTGTTTAAAGAGAACAAGAAAAGTACAACATTGCTTAAGTCGTCCTACCTCATCTTTATTTTTTTACAGATGAATGTACTTATCTTTTCTGCAGGGATTGAGCCTGTGAAGTGATAATTTCTATCTACCTCATAAATCTTTACATTTCCTTCTCCAGCAGGCGCTCTGCCCGCCTCCCTCCCTCCTCACTGCATGGTTCCCTGTCCCCTCTGTGGGGCGTGACATGCACAAGCCTCGCGCCTCTGGCTGGGAGGGCAGGGGATGTGCGTTGAGGGGCTGTATTCTGTAGATTGAGCCAAGGAAACATGAAAAAAAAACTACTAAGGAAAAAAGCAAAAAAGTATAAAATGTGGAAAAATAGGATTTAAAATGCTTCATTATACAGTATTTGTGTTGAGAATACTGTGTTTATGGGGTTAGATTGTGTTGTGTGTTCTTGATCTTTTTGGGAAAAATCTCTCTCTCTTTTTTTTTTTTTTTTTAAATGCTGCAACAGAGAACTTCCCTATGTTCTCCTTTTATACCTCAGTATGTTTATCATCCTGTTCAGCATCTTTCTTACTCCTAGAAGATGTGGCGGTGGCTCGCTAGCCAAGAAAAGCAGACTATTCATATTTTAGGGTATGTTTCTTTTAAGGTAGGGTGCGTGTGTGTGAAGCCATCTGGACACCAAATCAGTAAACTGAAAGTGATACCACCACCTCCCAAAGAACCTTTTTTTTTTTTTTATACTTGAGTTTCTAAAAATAATAGATGTAGTTTGGGATTGTTGATTAAAAAGTATTCTCAAAAGTTAAGTATTCTAAGTTTGCTGTTGGTTAGAAAGAGTTAACACGGAAAGAAGAAGAGAAGTGAACCTCATTCTCAAAAAGGGGTTTTGGACATGGCCTGGTATGTGGACATGAGTGTGGGTGGACATGTGGGTGCTGAGGTAGTCAGAGAACATGACAAAGCAGCAAGTCACCCCCAAACTCTTCCGGACTCTGCAGGAGGGTGGGGGCCGATCCCCCACCCTAGATTGAATGTTGTCCTGTTAATGCTAGGTGTTTCTTTTCCTAAGAAGAGTAGGCAAAGGAATGAACTTTTATTTTAAAAAGCACAATTTTTTTTCCTGCTTTGGAAGTTCAGGGAAATAGAATGTTTGTAAGTCAAATTAATAGGAACAGCCGATCTCCACACCCTCTGCTTGGGTCTCTTTTACGGAGCGGTCTGCTCCCGAGCCATACTGTAGGCCCTCATGGTTAACAGGACCCCTCCCACCCCCCAGCCCCTTCTCTCCCCAAAGGCCTTTGAATGTAAGGGATTTGTAAAGTAAATCACCCCAACTCAAAACGTAGGATATATCTTTTGTTAAACCCGTATCTCGGTACCAAAGAATGAACATTTAAGCCAGGCTCCCACTGCAGAAATTGTGGGATGGCATCTGTCACTTTACAGGGTTGGTTTATAAGCTGGACTTGGATCCAAAACCTTGTGCTTCTGGGCATTATCTGTCTCTCAAGTGGAAATTGGGTGGAGCTTATAACCTGCTTGCCAGAACCCTTATGGGTCCCTGCATTCCCCCCACCCCCCAATACTGAATTAAGAACCAAATTCAAGAATGGCACACCTCAGGAGAAAGACAGGCTCTCAGCCAGCGGTGCTTATATAAGGAGATCTCTGTTTAAACAGAAAGATGAACAGTTGATCACTTTCTGTTCCTATACTTAAGAGAAATTCCTTTTGCAATGGGGATATAGTTTTAAATGAACAGAAATAAACTAACATATGTGAAACAATTTGTTCTTGTCATCCCCAAAGAAAAGGAGATGACGGAGACAATATAGTATATAGCAAGTCAATCAAATTGCTTTTCCCACCTAGCTGTTTTGGACATTTAATTCACCACAGGGTACCCTGTGTCTCTTCCCATTGCTTTAGTTCTAGGGTTTCTGAATGACCTAAATGGGAGAAAACGCATTTCTTAAAAGAACTGCATGCAGTCAAGTATCCAAAAATTTAAAAGTAACTTCAACCTGCTGCCTCCCCCCAGGTGCTGTGTTGCAGAGTGAGGGGTGAAGGCAGCAGGAAATCAAAGCGCCTTTTCTTACAGGGAAGAACTTAATAGTGAATTCTTCCTCATTCCTATTCAATTGCCTTTTATTTTGCCCCTAACTTCTAAGTTCTTTGGCAAAGAGCTCCTGTAATTACGCATTTTTATTGTTTTTTTATTGTGGGATAACTTGGTGCTGATTCTCCTTCCCTAACACCCCCCCCCCAACTACCCAACAAATAGCCCTTTAAACACCAAAGACAATTGGTTTTAAGTGCTTAAAAAATATTTGTGTTGAGGAAATGGACCTTGAAAGTTTTTTCCAATGTTCCCAGAAACCTAGGTCATGATTATGGCTGGGTGATTTCAGGTAGTCACTACCTTTGATGATTCCATCTTTGTTTTCATCATCATCTTCACCTCCTCTTTCCTTCCCAGTTTCCCCACAGATGGGGAAGTCTTGGGACCTGAGTGGGGAATTTTATTGGTGAATAGCAGTAACTACAATTGCTTACTTAACATCTTTCTGTGGATTTGGTTGTTAAGCCAGGGTTTCCAAGCATGGCTGAGATGACCAGGTCTTAACAATTAATAGACTAACTAATTTGCAGGCTTAAAGCTAGCAGTTCCTCCCTGGAATGAGTGTGTAGATGGCCGGTACTACCTCTCTTTACCCACAATGGTGGTACATACATCTCCTTACCTTTCTGCACCCAAACTTGTGCATCACTGCCATTTGCGAAACGTTTTCACATTTGGGGAAATTTTGTTTTAAAAACATTGGCCATCTGTGGCTACCCGTAATTGACTCCTAACCCACAGGGATTGGTGCGAAGCACTTTGGAGCATGTTTATTGTACAATGTGGAATGCTCCAAATCAAAGAAAGATGAGCCAACATTTAGAACTCCCTAGTGTGAATGAGGCTGTACAAAATAGGTGTATATAAATGCATATCTCCTGCCCATGATGAAGTGATGCTACGGTAGGTAGGGATTGGGTCAAAGAGGGAAGCCTTGAACTTGATGAGAGGATGAGGTCCTGGGTGCTAGAAGGCAGGAGGATAAAATGTTACTGTTGAGTAAATGTGATAGACGGTAATCCCCATGTATGTCCAATATGGTCAGGTGGCGGGGTGGGGCGGGGCGTAACAACGTCAGTTTACGTTTGGAGATGCCAATTAGATTTGAATATATAGGTTCGGGTAGTGAGATGGCTAAAGGAAATCTAACGGCACAGATAAAAACCACTCTCTGTTGACACTGACTTTTCAAAGGTGTTAATCTTTTCTTTAAAAAAAAAGTCATTCCTTTGTAAATTTGGTCACAAGAAGCAGGTGCTCTCTCAAAACGTGTGCATACTATGGCTGGCAGGTGGCATGCAAGTTGGCTGGAGCCCAGGGGGCTGGCCGGCCAGTAACCCTAGGTGCACTGTCTTTGATGATGGATGGATGATGCCCTTTTAAGTCTAACTTATTTGGGGAAACACATAACAAGGGTACCATAAACAGAATCTAAATTACACATTGGGCCAAAAAAGTTGCCAGATTGCAGGCACTTTGTGATGGAGCTATAAGGGAATAACTTGAGATTGGCTCAGTCTGTTGTATTCTAGTTAAGCCAAAGCTTAATAATTTGAGGAGGGAAGTCTTTTTTTTTTTTTTTTTTTTTTTTTAAGGCTTGAAGCAGCAGAGTTCTGTATATGTGTCGTCTTCCTCGGGGAGATTCTAAGATTGCTGTGTTCTGGTAGATAGTTGAAAGAAATGCCAAAGTTAATAAGGCTTGTTTCTCTGTTTAAAAAAAAAAAAAGTCCAATGGTGCCAAAAAGTATTTAGGGTATTTATTGACAACATCCCTCTTGCAATTCCAACAGTCTGGGGCTGTATAAAAGTCAAACTCTTCTACTGCGCGAGATGGTACCCAAGAGCTGCAACCTCCCACGACTGTTGAGCTTTCTCTGGCTTCCTGCAGGCACAGGACACACACACACCACTCCACTCCACAACAGACCGTTTGGTTTTGTTTAGTTTCTACCTCACTTTTGGCAAAAGTCATCTACCTCATGTAAGCATCTTGATGGGTCTCTGAAAAGAATAGTATTAATCCACTGGGGAGTGGGTGGGAGTGGGGAGCTACCTCGAGAAGAAAATGTTTTTGTAAATCGAGAACTGATTTCTCCCAGGAGAAACGTTTGATTGACCTTGAAAAAAAACAACTTTGAAACCAAATATTCCTATACTCAGGCAAATGTAGACAGAAATCCAAGTATTTCTTACCAATCTGGCTTTTCCTCCCACTAGGAATTATGCACACTTTTACCATGTTGTTCAGTATTATGAAACTACTGGTTCATCTGAGCTATTCGAGGACTTAACTGCAACTCAAGACCTTTAGGTCTTTTTCTCTTCAAGAGAAAAATATTTTATCTGTATTTTGAATGTCTGCAAGTTATACCCCTTTTAGGAGCAGTTCTAAGGGTCAGGTTGTTGGAAACATCAAATATTTGAAGGGAACGAGCATCTTTTAGACTTGGTGATTGTATTTGTAGCTTTTCTGGACGCAGCAGGATGTTTATCACCATGATGTTGCAACAATCACTGTTTTACTGAGCAGTGACTGGGAAAGTGTTGTTCTTTTTGTGTGTGTGTTTTGTGTGTGTGTGTGTTTTTTTTGCCTACCAAAGGTAACATGTTAACAGGGCTGTTCTTTTCCTCTGCTTGTTTATTAAATACTTGATGATAAAGTTGAGAAGCACATTACCAAGATAATACTGTATTGCCTCTCCACCTCTCTTTTTTCCCCTTGTTAATTTTTTTTTTTTGTTTGGTTGGAGGAGAGGGTCCTAAGACCACTGTAATTATTGTGAATTGGGTTTAAAAATGTTGTGGTGAAGAAATACCTCAATGATGTCTATTTTTAAACTGATCTTACGGGTTAACAAGCCAGCCTGGTGGGATGGTTTCCATCATCATTTAACCAGTAATGGTTCTAAAAGTTTTGTGTATTCACATGGTCTTAGACCTCCTTTTAATGATTGTATTAACTTACAAGCTCAGGTAGTATTTTTCTTAAGGCTCTATCACAGAGCACACTGACTGAATGTTAACATGTGTAGCAAAGTGTTTACTTTCTTTAAATAACCAGCTCTGTCATAGTTCCTTGTTTCTAGCAGTCTGTGTAGTTTTCTTAATTCAGACGAAGATTTTTCACGTTCTGGGGTTTTTCTTGTTTTTAGGGTGGTAAGATTTCTTTTTTTCTTTTTTGTCCCTAAGAATCAATGCAGGTGAAGAGGGTGGGTGGGTGAGGGATGTTGTTTTTAACTAGCATGTTAGGTATACTAGGGTGGGTGGGAGGGTCATTAGTATTTTTTTTTTTAATCTTGTTTAATATACTGTCCATTAGCTGTCATGCCGGTCAGCAAAATGCCTTAATTTTTAAGTGTAGAATACATGACTCAGTTGAGTTTTGGGTTTTTTTTGTTTTTTGTTTTTTGTTTTGAGGGGGGAAGTGTTGAGAAAGGTAAATGCCAAATTGGAGAAATTAACATGGGCATGTTGTTGCCTGATATTAGAATGACTTAAGTAAAACCTTTTATTATTGTAAGATTTTTTTTTTTCCCAAGGCAGACATGAGGTAAGGGATATGCACCCCTAGAATAACTCTCTGGGCCACAAGAACCATCCACAAGCCCATCTGGGGTGCCGACTGCCTCTAGATGCTTTTTAAATAGGCATTGCGCTGGTGGTTCGGATCCCATCAATTAAGTGGAGAATGGGGAAGCAAAGATCCCCCCCCCCCAAACCTTTAAAGTGGGTTTTTGTTGGGGAGTGGGTCGTTGTCCCTCCCCCCCCCACGCGGGTTTTTACTTTTAAATCTTAAAAATGGTATACTGCAGGCCGCAGGCATGACAGTCAATGAGCAGATGAAGAACCAATGGAAAAGTGTTCAAAAACTCCTGTGTGAGCTAACAGGCTTCTGAATGTATCGCTGTGGTCCACAGAGAAGGCTGGGGAAGGTAGCAAGGAGATGCTATATCAGCTACCGCAGCCTTAAAACAAAGTTGGTGTCTCTTTGGACTTTAAAATTGTTCCTATGCAGCTTATTTTATTTTTGTTTAATCAAATAAACAAGAGGGTTTTTCCATGGAAACATATGTCCGTGTGATCCTTTAATCCGGAACAAAAATGGGTGTGAGCACTGGGCTTCATGAAAAGGGAGTCGGAGGAGGATGGATGGGCCACGGGTTGCACTCAGGCTGCTGGGCCAGATTGGGGTCCCACGGTGGCTTCAAAACAGGTGGATACCAAGGGCCAAGCATCAGTAGCTGGCACGAGGAACCTCTGCCCTTTCCTTCACTGGGTCCCATGTTGGCATTCAGCATTTAAAGTGGGTTTTGCACCATTCATGCCTTCAGCTTCAAAATGGTGACACATCCAGGGTGGCAGTTTCCTAAAAGACTGAAGATGGGAGTGTAACTGAAGGTACTCTGAACCCCGAACCCCATTCTCCAATTTTCTCTTCCAGTTCTCTCGCTATTTCCCTTTTGTTCCTAGCTGGATGTGATGGGGAGACACCTGAATGGAAAGAGAACGGAAGGAATCTCCTCAATTCTCTGAAAGCCCCAAAAGCAGCAGCTAATAAAATGAGGCAGGACCTTTTTCTGAAGGATATGCAAAGAAGGAAAGCAATAGAACAACTGATATTCAAGCTCTTTACACCCCCCCACACACTCTCCCTCCCACCCCCATTCTTTTATCCTCTTCCATTAGAGTGAGGTGAACATGTAAGGACTCAAACCTTCTAAGGGTGATTACACACTCCTTTGCAGCTGGCACTGGGGCTGCCTTTCTTAAGAGTTAACTGCCAGTAATCCACACAACAATAGATACATAGGCATAGGCTTATATATTGCTTGGGGAGGTGGCGGGGGGGAGGCGGGGAGGTGAGGATTGGAAAATGGGACAAACACTTGTGAACACAATCACAGCTCCTCCAAGTGTAGGACCCAGCAATGCCATTCCTAGATAGATACCAAGAGAACTGAGGATGTCGCCACACAATAACAGATGCAAAGGATCATGGGAACATTCTCAACAACCAAAAAGTGGAAACAGTCCAAATGACCCTAAACCAACTGGATGAACAAGTGGTGCAGTATATCCTTGCAATGGAATAGACAGCTATATAAAGGAGCGAAGCGCTGATAACATGTTACAATATAGGTGAACCTTAAAAATGTAAGTGGAAGAAGCCAACTACATATATGATTTCACATTCATGAAATAACCAGAATAGGGAAATACAAAGTAAATTAGTGTTTTCCAGAGGCCAGTATTTTTTCTTTTTTTTTTTAAGACTTAAAAGAGCAGTTAGGTTCACAGCAAAATTGAGAGGAAAGTACAAATTTACATATGCCTCCTGCTTCCTCCCCACATTCCCCACCCCCACCCACACATAGCCTTGTATTAATACCCTCCTACGGTTTCTTTTTGGGATTAGGGAAATATTCAAGAATCAGGTCGTGGTGATGATTTTACAGACTAAGTGGGTTAATTTTATGGTATACAAATCACCTCAACATGAAAAGGCAGAGGCCACAGGTAAAACCTGTAACATTTGATTCCACTAAACACTGTTCATTATAAAGTCCTGGCCGCCTCTGACTAGTTATGCTTGGCAGGTCGTGGGCAGCAGTGATATGGTACCACTTCCCTGAGCGGCGTATTTCACGGGCAGGGTGAGCTTTTGCAGAGCTCTGGTCCCTCATCCATCGCCACGGGCAATATCGTCATCAGCCAGGGTCTGGAAGTGAGGTAGCACAACCAGCCAACCAGGCATGTGCATGTGGTCAAAGCATGTAGTTATTTTTTAAAAGTTTCTAAACTCTGTCCACTGAATAATAGGAACCCACAAACCTTAGTCTGGGAGAAGCCTCTGGCATCTCGGGATGAATATCCAGAATATTTAAAGAACTACAAATCAGCAAGGAAAACATAACCCAGTTTTAAAAAACAAGCAAAGGATGTGGTTTAAGTAATTTACAGAACTCAACTGCACTAGAACACAAAGCAACCGTAAGATACAATTGCATTTCCATCAATGCAATAGAAATGTGAAAGTCACATTGTAGCCAGTGTTGGTGAGAAATAGGAGCCACCCTGCACAGCTGGTGAGAGTGTCGAGTGCATGCCCTTCCCTCGCAGGAAACTTTGTCCATATCTAGTGAAGCTGAAGACATAGATATCACCCTTCAATCCAGTACTAGTTTCACCTCCACGAACATGGTGTGGAGAAATTTTAGCACAAGACATGCACTGACCACACTGCCCTGTTGCTTGGAACAAGTTTCTTGTCAATGGTGGGATGGAAGTGTAAATTTGATATAGAAGTGTAAATTTGATATATTTATCCAACGAGAGTTAAAATGAACGGGAGCTAATTGTGTGGATTCATGTAAAAATCATAATGTTGAGTGAAAAGAGCAAGTTCTGTAAAGCAGGAATGACTTTATATGTTTTACACAACTTTAAAAAATCACATAACACTACATATTTATTTACAGATTAGGTTTTTGTTCAGTGAGCATTATGTGGTCTGGTGGATTTCAGGTTGGAGTTTTTTGCTAGGAAAAGGAGCTGAAAATGGAAAGTAACCAATCCCCTTATGGTTATCAAAAATGAAGGGTGACCAGGCTGGCTGAGTGGTGCGGTGGTTAAGAGCTGGCTTGGGAAGCCAGCGGCCCTGGTTTGGGTCCCACATATGAGGGCCAGTGACACTGCCCTCAAAAAACAAACAAACAAACAAACAAAAAAATGGAGCGTGACCAAGAAGTTAAAGAAAACCTCACCATTTCTGTTTTTCTTTTTTTCTCTCAGTAAAAATTCTGAGGTCCTGTCATAAAACATGACAATAGGAGACAGAAATATAAGAACAATGATAGAACTTTGCATTCCTAGAAAGAATGAACATGGATTATGTAGCTGTAAGAAATTTCCACAAGATATCCAAGTGACTCCCCCTATCTCACCCTACCACCACTCCATTGTCTTCAGATACGTTGAAAGTGTTGTTTTCTCTATTTTTGACAATTTTCTCTCCCTAAGTGTGTAGTGCTAGACTTAAGCTTGCTTAAAAATGAGTTTTAGGTCTCCTAGGCAACAATGGTAGTTATTAATATTTAACAATGAGTACCACAATAAGTCACTAAGCATAAACCCGGAATACGAGGTCTAACAATAAAGTTCGCGAACTCATCCTAGAAAGAGTGCTACATACCTCATTGCTGAATATCACTAGAGTCACCTTCGAAGTACTCCCCTTGGGAAGCTATGTACTGATGCCAGCGCCTAGTCCACCCTTCAAAGCAATTTTGGAACTCTTTCTGGAATGGCCATCTTATTACCCTTGAAGTTCTGAACGTCATTTAAATGTCTTCTTTTCAATATTTCCTTTATCTTCCGGTAAAGAAAGAAGTCATTGGGGGCCAGATCAGGTGAGTAGCGAGGGTGTTCCAATACAGTTTTATTTGTTTACTGGCTAAAAACTCCCTCACAGACAGTGCCCTGTGAGCTGGTGTACTGTCGTGATGCAAGAGCCATGAATTGTTGGCGAAAAGTTCAGGTCCTCTAACTTTTTCACGCAGCCTTTTCAGCACTTCCAAATAGTAAGCTTGGTTAACTGTTTATTCAGTTCGTGCAAGTCTGTAATGAGTAAACCCCTCTGATATCAAAAAAGATTAGCAACATCGTTGCAACAAATTCTTGAACTTGTCAGACATCGTGTGCACGCGTGCGTGCACGTAATCTATTTGTCCATTGATGGACATTACGGTTGTTTCTACCTCTCGGCTATTGTGAGTGATGCTGCAATGAACATGGGTATGCAAATATCTCTCTTGAGATCCTGCTTTGAATTCTTCGGTTATATAGCCAGAAATAGGATTATTGGATCATATAGTAATTCTATTTTTAATTTTTTGAGGAAGAGCTATACTGTTTTCCATAGTGGTTGCATTATTTTACAATCCTACCAAGAGTCTTGTTCTCCTTTTCTTTGCTTTTTCTCCTCTTTGACTTGTTCCTTCCTCTATTTTTTTGAATTTTTATTTTGAAATAATTTTAGATTTGCAGGAAAAAAATGCAAAAATTGTGCAGAGAATTCCTGTAGACACTTCACTCAGCTTCTGCTAATGTTAACATATTTATCAAAACTAAGAAATTAATATTAATACAATACTATCAACAAAAGTACAGACTCTTTGGGCTTCACCAGCTTACCCACTAATGTACTTTTTCTGTCCTGGGATGATTATTTCTATGATTAGTCATCATGCCTCCTTAATCTGTCCCAGTCTGTGCCAGTTTATTAGATTTTCCTTGTTTTTCACTCCCTTGACAATTTTAAGGAGTATTGGTCAAGTATTTCCTCAGTTTGGATTTGTTGGATGTTTTCTCATTATTAAACATGTGTTTTGGGGCCGGCTGAGTGGCGCGGTGGTTAAGTGCTGGCTTGGGACGCCAGCGGCCCTGGTTCAGTCCCACATATGAGGGCCAGTGACACTGCCCTCAAAAACAAAAACAGAAACAAAAACATGTGGTTTGGAGTTTGGGGGAAGAATCGCCCACAGATGATGTGCTCTTTTCATTGTTATTATTATAGTTGCTTCTCATTGCTAACAGGAGGCACGTGTTACCGACATGACTTTCGCTAACCTTGATCACTCGGTCAAATTGGTGTGTGTAAAGTTAATATTTTTCCTTTCCATAATCTACTTGTGAGAATATTATTTCTGTTTTTAAATATAAGGTTTTCCTAAGTAGAACTCTTATTTGGTCTTCACTTCACCCATAAGAATTGTGAACCTATTAAAAAAAAAAAAAAAGAATTCTGAACTTATAACACTGTCTTTGATAATGGGCAGTGTGTTTTCCCTACTAACTATCTTACGGGCTGGATCTTTAAATCCTGAAATTCTCCACAAAAGACCCAAAAATGTATCAATATTTTAATGTACTCAAACTTGAAATCTTCATTTCATGGGAAACTTGCCTCTAGATTTTAATTGGGAAAGTGGTTAGAATAACTGTTTAGAGAAGAATTATCTTTACATGGCTTTAAAAGTTCATGCTTATGTTAAGAGTTGTGTACAAACTTTTCATGATGTTTGCGCACTAATCACCAAACAAATATTAGTAAAATCTTCAGTACAAAATAAGGAAAGAAAAAAGTCTAAACTTTTAAAATTTATACCACACTGCCTGCCCCCCAAAAATACAACAAAAACACAGGGTGAAATGCCAGGGTTCCCTGTGGCTGCAGTAGAGATTCTAGTGTCCAGGTATGGAACTGTCTCCAGCTTGACCTTTGCAACTCAGGAGAGTGACATCTCTGCATTGCCTCAGTTCTGAGCATCAACCATTTATTTGCTTCCTCTAAAACTCACAAAATGCCGTGTCATTAATTATAAAACGTTATTGAGTTACTGGCTTCATTATAGAAGTTAGGAATTATAAAGTATATATCTTAGGCAGGCCGAGTGGCGCGGTGATTAAGCACTGGCTTGGGAAGCCAGCAGCCCTGGTTCAGGTCCCACATATGAGGGCCGATGACACTGCCTAAAAAAAAAATAAAAATAAATATATATATATATATATATATATATATATATATATATATATATATATATATATATAGTTTTCTTGATTTTAAAGGACATCAGATAGAAGTATCTTTCTTGAAGCTTAATTTTGTGTGTTCATTGCATTAGTATTTCCTAGAGGCCTTCTCTGGTTAACTTTCACAGACAGATCTCTTCAGTAGTTTTGCCTCATAAATTTATATATTAATACTTTATTTTCTCATTATGGGCTTTCTATATTCTTTCATAGTGCCCTCTATTCAACACAAACACTTCGTCCATTCAGAGTGAGGAGTGAATGTTAGTTGGTGTGGAACTAACATTCCACAGTGAACTGTATTCATGGGCATAAGCAAAGTCAGTTTGGGGACTAAATTTGTGACTGACCTCCAGCTATTCCACATACAAGCTGGGGCCATGTTCCCATCTGCAAAAGGATTTTGGGTGTGTTAGCTCATTCCTTCTAATAATTCATATTCAGGGAATAGTAGTTTAGTTTAGGCATTTTTTAGGATGATTTAAAACCAGTTATAATCTCCTCAGTGTACTCATCACTTCTGGTGCTGACCTTTTACCCCCCAAAAGACTGGGATTTATTTTTTTATTTTATTTTATTTAAAGATTTTTATTGGGAAATTGGGGGAGGGGAACAGACAAGTTGCTGTCCTTTTGTTCTTCCTTCTAGTTGTGGAGGACGTTGCTTCACTGGCCCATGTTGGTATCATCATTGCGCTCTTCCCGGGTGAGGCAGAATGGTCACCAGCCTCTGGACGGCTGCTCACGGCAGCTCTTGGCAGCTCACACCGGCTTCCCAGCCACTCACGCTGGCTGCCAGCCACTCACTGTAGCCTATGGCAGCCCACTGTAGCAGGGGCTGCAGCTATGTCATCCTGGGGGACTCACGCAGCCCAGCTCCAGGTGGAGCTATTGTTCACCATCTTAGCTGTAGAGGGCAGTGTCACTGGCCCTCATATGTGGGGTCCGAACTGGGGCCGCTGGCGTCCCAAGCCAGCTCTTAACCAACGCTCCACTCAGCCGGCCCAGGGATTTATTTTTTTTTTAAGGTAAGATGATGACTTAAACTTATCTTGATCCTCCATGCCTAACATTGCCAAAATGACGAGGTTGAAGGTAGTCCTTTGGTCGGGAGGAAGAGGATGTATGGAATTTGGAGCTGGAATTGGGAGAGAGTATTTTCTGTGACATTGACAAATGTGAACATGACCTTTATAGTCCAAAGTCATACAGACACATGGTTTTGGCTGGATAGCCACACACTTTTGCTTGTTAGATTCTGCGATGTTAGTGTACTTTCTGCCCAACCAAATCCTTCCGGGGCCTGTTCGGACAGGGGGCCTGACCACAATTTTGTTTTCATGGGTGGGGTAATGTCTTGGTGTTTTTTTCAAAAGATGTCAACTTTGATTTTAGTGATTGAGGTGTATCTTGGCAACTTTTACAATCAAGCGTTCCCAACATGTTTTTTCAAATGGTTGTCATACATAAGATCCAGAGTTCTATTTCTAATAATATGTACTACCCTTGCTACCAAAGGGTAAAGAGAGTATTTTTTTCTGGACTGAGCTGACTGGCATTGAATTTGAATCTTGTCACTTTTTATGCTGTGTTCTGGGCAGGGAGAGACCCTGCTGCGTGGGGAGATTTCAACAGCTGCCTGGACCAACTCCCGCCAGGTGAGTCGGTTATCTGTGAGGGGCTGGCACTGGGACGAGAGCTTAGTAAGAACGGGGTGGGGTGGGGTAGTGCCTGGAATACAGCCTCTAATCTTCTCATCAGGTTTGGGAACTCAGTTTAGGAATGTGCCACCCTTGAAGGCCTGTGATGGGAATGAGAAGAGAAAGGATAAGGGATCCGCCCAGAACACACTGTCCCACGCCCTTCATGCAGGGAAGCGTGGGCAGGTGCCAGCACGCCATGTTTCCCAGCCAATTCCAGCACAATTTCTGAGAAACAGGCTCTGTGGTGATTCCAGTTCCTCTTGGTATTGCTACACCTTCCACCTAATAACAGCATAATCGCTCCTGCAAAGTTCTCCCTCCAGGACATTTTTCCTAAATCAAGGCAGCCCCAGAGGCAGGCAGGAGCCCACTTCGGAGGAGTCGGAAATAGCATTGCAGACAGAGGAACAGCCTGGTGTGTGCCTTTTGTGGGTGGGGCGGTTTGCCTGGTTGGGACACAGCCCAGGCGCCACCTTCCATTTCTAAAGAACCACTCCTTACTCATTTGGGTTCTTTTCTCTTCTGCTGAAATATTTTTATTCTTGATCACACCAGGTATGCATGTGTGTGTATGCATGATGGGGATCATGAAAGTTTATTTTTGTATTTGTCAATTCTCTAGCAATCTCTGCCACCACCAAACTTAAAATGCTGTAAAACTGAACCCATATTCTCTCTTCCCTACCACCTGGCTTCCCTTAGCAGCCTCCTTCCTCGTACCTGCTGGAGGCGCCTCCATTGTTACACACTCAGACTGGAGACTTTAGCAATGCCATTTCATTTATTCATTGGATTTTTCAATAGTCCAACAAATATTTGTTGAATATTTCTCTTGGTTTTCTTATTTTTACCAGCATTTATCACTAGCTGAAAGTATCCTGTTTATTGATTTGTCTTTTTTTTTTTAATCTCCTGCCCTCTGTTGAGCTCATTCGCTGCTGTATTCCTAGTGTCTAAACAGTGTCCACCATGTCCAACACTCCAAACATATTTGAGAAAAACAAATGAACAAATCTATGTAAGGGATTTAGAATTTTGTAAGCAATGTAAATTTCCGGTAATGATGCTTTTGGTTTACTCTGCCATCACTCACTCAGTGCATTGTCTGCCCCAGAACAAGTATTTCGGGAATGCCTCCATGCGCCAGGCACTGTTCAAGGTGCTTGGGATGCTACTGGGAAGCTCACACTCCGCATTCCTCGTTTCCAGTCTCCGACCCGATCATGTCATTTCTCCTCCATTCCTCACCGTTTCCACTCTCACTGTGCTTCTCCCTTCATGTAAAGATGACCACAACTTCTTTGCTCTCTGCTGTCCACAGTCTCCTGACCTCACCTTCCCAGTGCCCATTTCCTCCTGTGTTCTGTCACCTGGGTTTGAGTTCCAGTTCTGTTGCTCCCTAGTGATAGGATTAGGGCAAGTAACACAGAGCAGAGTCTGATCCTTTCTCTGTAATCAGGATGTGCAGCAGACACCACTATTCCTCTTCCACATCCTCTGAGATCCTCTTCCCATTTCCTGGCATAGCTGGTGTGCGCTCCCCTCCCTCCCAACAGCCAGCACCAGTGTCTCTGTTTGGGGCGCTTCCTGAGCTTAGCCATGCTGTCGGTCACCTACGGTGTACCAGGTTTTCTGCTGTCTTATGTACACTCTTATCCTCAAAAACCTGCATGGTAGATAATCTTGAGTCTTTCTTAGGTTTGGGCAGACCATGAATGAGGAATTCTATGAGAGTGTTTAAGCAGGACTTATTCCCAGGAAAAACTGGTGAAGGATTAGAGACACAGCAAGGGAAGGAGGCTAAGCAAGGGTGCAATATCAAGAAAAGTGCCATCGGGGATAACTTTGACTTACTCCCAAAGGAGAGCACTGAAGATAATGTACGACACACTCAGACTCTTTCTGAATAGGAGCAAGGAGACCGGGGTATTTATACCCTGCACCCATCAGTCATTCATTAAGGAGGTCATAAATTCCAGGGACTCTGGTTCTCTGTGCTTATGTCACCTTCAGTGAAGACCTGGTCATCAAGAGACTTAAGGAAGAAAACTTCTATTTATTGTTAAGCACCTTACCAGCATTTTGTTGTTTCAGTATTATAACAACCAAACAAAGCAAGTAAGGAATCAGAGTGGTAAAGGGACCTGCTGAAGGACACAAAGTTCCCCCATGTTTTCTGCTGCATAGACTCTGATTTCTTCTTCGCATAATAATAATTTTTTTTTTTAAAGATTTTATTGGGGAATTGGCAGAGGGGAACAGCCTTGGGGAATCAGGGAAGGGGAACAGACAAGTTGCTGTCTTTTTGTTCTTCAGTCTAGTTGTGGAGGATGTTGCTTCACTGTTGGTATCGTCATTGCGCTCTTCCCGGATGAGGCAGATCGGTCGCTGGCCTCTGGATGTCGCTCACCGCGGCTATTGGCAGCTCACTCTTGGCTGCCAGCCGCTCACGCTGGCTGCCGGCCACTCACTGTAGCCTATGGCAGCCCACACCATCACCGGGGCTCGCACAGCCCAGCTCCAGGTGGAGCTGTTGTTAGCTGTAGAGGGCAGTGTCACTGGCCCTCATGTGGAATCCGAACTGGGGCCGCTGGCGTCCCAAACCAGCTCTTAACCAATGCGCCACTCGGCCGGCCCTTAAATATACTCTTTAAATATACAAATATATTTAAATATACAAATATACAAACAGTCTCTAACTGTTTAGCAGGGAAGGGAACCTCAACCAGGGCTGACGTAAAGGTAGGAAGTCAGGGTTGGAAGGAGTTGGCGACTCCAGAGACAGGGTTTGGTGGGCGGTGTGTGTGTTGGGTGGTAGTTGCTCCGGAGGAAGGGAGGATGCAGAGTATGTGCACTGAAGAACCATACTCTTGGGTGATGGAACATGTTGCCAGCTAGCAGTATGGATGGGACTACTCTTCTTTAGATTCTAGACGCCTGTTCTGTGGACACTCTGCTGCCCATCAACAGTCTCCCGGTATTTTTTTTAAACACTGGTTCTCCAGAGGCAAACAACTGCACTTTCAAACAAATGAATCTACGGTCTGGGGAGTAGGGTAATATTTTCTGAGCTTCCTAGTAATGTGAAAAGTATCTCTGGAACAAAATCATTGAACTTGGCCTCTATGATTCAATAAACTCATAAATCAAATGGTTACATGTGTTCGCATTGATTAGGTACAGCAAAGATTAAGAGGCAGGAGTGTTTCCCCAACCCTGCTCTAGTCTTGAGGAATGTTTATTGTGGGAATTTCAGGAAAGGGACGAGCGATGTTCTTAGATCAGCCATGTACCCTCATCCAGGCTCCGCCAAGCAGAAGCAACGACAAAGGCATGAGGAGCTCTACTGCTGAAGAGGCTGCTGGGAACAGCGATAGGTGTTTCGTGTCTCTTCCCGCTCCCAGTGTTGAGTCAGTCAGGGGGCATTGAGCCGTGATTGGCTGCCTTGCTCAGTCCACCTGACCAACTCCCCTCAAGGGAACCCCCCATGTGAGGCTGGCTCTGATAATCTGCAAGGCTCATGCCCCTCCACATGCCACTCAGACACACCCACATGAGCCGAGGCTGGAATGTAGCCTTTTAGCCATTACCTGTTGGCCTCCATCTTTTCTCTTACTTTCTCTTTACTATGACACTACTGGGTTTTGTGTAGGCGTGGGAGTGCCGGTACTTGGGGTTCAGAAGCTCAGGAGTCGGTGGGAGAGATGGGCCCCACTCTGCTCAGAGCATCAGGGTATACTGGGGGTGGAGGGTGGGTTGTGGAGTGACTGAGCTTTACCCGCCCCCCCCCCCCGAAAAGTACCTATTTCAGGGCATAGAAATCACCCCCTTGGCCCACTACCCTGGGCAGTAAGTCTCTAACTGTAACATGGGCAAGGCTGGGTGGGGAATGTGGCTGGACGGTCCAGGTCTCTTCTGATGTCAAAGGGTGACACCTGAGAGGACTAAGATACTTATAGTCATCCATTAATCTCTTCGAGGTGATGGGGTTTGCTCTAGAATTAACACTGTCCCCCTCTGGACTTCACATTAATACATTTCCAAGTTTGAGAAAAGGTACTTTTGTGTGTTACATATAGTTGCTTGGATGCAAATACCTTACTTATCCCTTGCCTCCTATCCTCAGCGGATTGAACAGAAAAAGCATTAGGTTTAAATCCGAAGAAGAGGTCTGCACATGGACTAAGGTAGCCCTGGTGTGCTTGAAGGAAAAGGAAGATTGGCCTTTGGGTCAGAAGATAACCATCAGCAGCTCAAAATGAGGAGGGGAAGTTGACCATCTCAGGGGGTATTCCTCAGGGCTACCTACTAGGTGAAGCCTCAAACAGACACATCTGAATTCCTGCGCTCCCAGGTAGAGCTAACATTCAGCTTGAAAGAAGAGGATTGGTGAGATTATGGTTTTTGTTATTTTAAAGAATGCTGATGCCAATGATGGCTTCAGCCTATGTCTGATTTCAATGAGCATGAGTAGCCAACCTGGAACTACTCTGCTATCCTGCACATGACCATCTGCAAACAGGTTGCCTGCCCTTTCTCTTTCCCTTGCCTCCGATCCCACTATTTCCTTTGCCTTGCTCACCAGTCCTTACCTCATGCCTTCATTTGGCAGATATGCTTGGCAACTACCAGCTATTCTCAGGAGCCTTTCTTCATTCCTACAAACCAGAGCCAGGTGTGATTTCTGTTCTGTTAAAGAATTGTGCTCCTGCCAACAGGTGGCAGGATGGCTCAGCTGTTGTAACAACAAGATTGCTTGTTCAATGGTGGGCTACGCCCACCAGCAACTAAGACTGAACTCAGCACCTTGAGCTTGGAGGCCACGAGCTGCCAACAGGAAGCCAGATGGTGACTTGGCGCCCTCCACAACGAAGACAAGAACAACAACTTGGCTGGTCCCCTTCCCCAATTCCCCAACACTATTTCCCTTCCCCAATTCCCCAATTCCCCAATAAAATCTTTAAAAAAACAAAAGAAATAATTGTGCGCCAGTCTCACTCATTCAACATTACGCTTTATAAAATCTCTCTATTTTACTATATAATTTTGTTCAAATGTAATTCTGTTTAAATCTTATTTTACATTCTATTATAACGATCTTCTCACATTTTGGTCTCCTTCATTGTACTGTGAGCTGGCGCCCTGAAACATGGACCCTTCATCTTGAAACCCCCATTGTCCAGTATGTAGGAGATGTTCAGGAAACCTTGTTGAATCATTGGATGGATTTTCACATGGGAGACTAGATCATAGCTATTAAATTCCTAGGAAGAAATCTCTTGGTCAAAGGATAGGAACAGTTTAAATTTGAAACGTGTACTGTCAAATTGTCCTGCCAAAAGATTGTTCCCATTTATATTCCAAAACAGAACTTCTCTGAGGCTACATAATGTTCCAAGTTGCTTTAACTTAATTTACATTGTTGTGATCATAGAGTGATGCCATGCTTTGTTACATTTGATATGTAAGCATTTTCGTTTATCACTACATAGTCTTCATAAATAATATCCATGACTATATAAATGGTTCATAGAGTGTTTCAGTTTGCTTAGCTGTTCCCATATTGTGGAATTGCATTTGTTATCATTCTTTCAGTATTACACATAAATTAAACCAGTGATCATCTTTACACATACAGGCTTTTGTGGGGTTTTTAAGGAAAAACGAACTAAATGTGGGATTACCAGATCATTGACGACTCTTGACACATAGCATCAGTGTGATTTTTTATTACCTCTTAAAAGATTTGTAAGATGGGATAAAATGGTATCTCAGGTTAATTTTTGCTCTTTTTTTGGGGGGGAGGAAGGGTTCCTGGGAAGATTGAGCATTATTTTGTTATCATTTATTACTAATTATATTTTCTATTTGGTGAACTGTAATTTTATACCTTTTGCTCACTATTGAAGTCTTAAGTATCTTTGTTATTTCATATAAGTAATTCATGTAAGATATTCAGCAAATAATACTGAATATTTCCTGTGTGTGACATTGTTTTAGGTGCTGAGATGTAGTAGCTAACAAAGAAACAAAAATCCTTGCATTCATGGAATTTAAATTGTAATGTGTGAGAGAAAAGAAATAAAATAGAATATTCAATCTATTAGGTAGTGATAACTACTTTTGAATCGAAACACTTTTATTCTTTATGTGATTTTCTTCTATTTAAAAATTATATTCTACACTTTTAGATTCTTTCCTTAAATTTAAAACTGCAGAATTAACAAATAAAGTCTTAATATAAGACTTTGATGTTGATCACTTTAGTTCTGATCATTCTTCTGTTTGTTTTACATTTTATTATTGACAGCATTTTAATTCTACCTCATATTTACTTACCTTTCAAATTATACAATTTTTAAAAACATTTATTTAATTAATTAATTAATTTATTTATTTTTTGAGGGCAGCATCACTGGCCCTCATGTGTGGGATCCGAACAGGGGCCGTTGGCTTCCCAAACCAGCACCTAACCACCACACCACTCGGCCGGCCCTCAAATTATACAATTTATTTAGCTTGTTTTAGTTCAGGAATACATGTTTACTAATATTTTGCTTCATCATTGCATCTCATACTTCCAGGGTCATTCATGATATTCATCATGAAACCTTGATGTTTTATAAATAAAATTAAAAATCTTTTCTCTGTGAAATAGGGGGAAAAAAGCATTAACTGAGAAGCAATAAGACAATATACAGATGCTGAGGTCCAATGGATATGAATTTCCTTTGTTGAACTCTTTCTCAGTGCTCTGATAGTTTAACAATTTAAAAAAAAGGAAAAGAAAGACTGGCTTTAACCTTTAAAAGAAAGAAAGTGAGCTTTATTAAACTCTAGACATGATTCTTTATATAAACTCTTCAATTTTATAGTAATTCCAATTGGCATAACGTTTAAATTTTGCTTGGTTTAATAAATGACAGAATTGCTATATTATCAAAGCTTTTTACTGTTCTTAATGTTCTGGGCTGTGAGAAGTACTCTCAGAGCACTCCTGCATACAAAAATACGATGGTTGCTCAAGAAAAAGTTCTTGTATAATGGTTTGAGTTGTGGGTGTAAGTAGCACTTGTTTCATAGAATTCTGTTGTATATTTTAAAATGTTTTCTGAAAAGAAATGTAACCTTTGAGATTTAAAGGCTAAATTTTAAATTTATCACGAAATAACTCTATTTCCTAAATCATGGCCGATGTAAATTGCAAAATGCTGCTTTACCTGCTGCCATCTGCTGGCCGGTTTCATTTCCTGACAACAGCAATTTTCAAAGTGTGGTCTTCGGACTCCTAGGGGTGAGAGAGAGTAGGTAGGTCCCTGTGCCACTTTCTAGGGGCTCTATGATATCAAAACTACATTTATAATAATACTATAACCTTATCTCTTCCACCCTGTTGAAATTTGCACTAATGGAGCCAAAGCAATGGTGGGTAAAACCACTGGGACCTTTGGACAAACCGAGGCAGCACCACAAATATGTACCAAAGACATATTCTTCACTGACCTCCGCTCTCAGTGCCGGTTTTACCTGAGCTTGTCCTTGAAGCAGGAAAAACAAGTTTTGTCATTTCTACCCTTAAATTCACTTGGCATTCCATTTACCTTGAAAGAATGACTTAGAATTTATGAGTATTCAAACAGGCTTTTGGTAGACATTTGATTGAAAATGAGGTGAACCTATCATTTCAAGTAAAACAACTGACAGTGTTCATTGCCGATGATAAAATTTGAGTTTTCAAGTGCAAATTATGATCTTGGAAAACTTGTATCCGCTGTTATGAATATGACAGCTTCTCAATTTTTAGAGTTTTCTGATGAGATCAGTGGTGATATTACTGAATGTGATGTGGGAGATAGAATAACTGCCCCTAAATATGTTTATGTCCAACCCCCAGAACCTGTGGATATTGTTACCTTACATTCAAAAGGAATGTTGCTCATTTGATTTGAAATAGGGAGATTATCCTGGATTGTCTGGGCAGGCTCAAGGTAATCATGGGGGTCATTATAAAAGGGTCAGAGAGGAGAGAAGATACTACATGGCTGGCTTTGGAGATGGAGGAAGAGGCCATGAGCCAGCAATATAAGTGGTCTCTAGGAACTGGAAAAAGCAAGGAAACAGATTCTTCCCTGGAACCTCTAGAAGGAACCAGCCCTGCTAACACCCAGTGAAAATGATTTTTGACTTCTGACCCCCAGAATGGTAAGATAATAAATTCATATTGTTTAAGCCACTTACTTTATGATAATTTGTTACAGCAGCAACAGAAAACTAATACAGTGGTATTTTGATATTGTGTAATGAAATGTGGACAATTTCACTTTTCTAAATTTTTCATAATTCAGTCAGCTGAGGCTTGACCAAATTGATCCCATTTCTCAATTATATGCAAGAGGGGTTCTTTACCAGCATTCAGTAACTAATAACATCTCTCCTTATTTTTCCCTTTTAGTAAACTAAGAGACTTAAAGAAATATATTTTGGAATTGTTAACAACATGTGCATGCCTCATAAAGGGAAATGAACCTAGATCCTAAAAAGGGGGGCAGGGGATGAGGAGGAGTTTTGGGATTGAGCCTCCTGTCGTAGTATGGGTACATTTTCATTCATCAGTTTATGATGCAGGCATAAATATTGCTCACATAAATAATTTTTGCACTCAAAAGTATGTGTATATATAGGTACATATACATGCACACACAAATACTTGTTTGATAAGATGTTCTTCCTATCATTTTGTGATATTATATAAAGTTGTAAATATTTTCAGAGAAAGAAAAGCCCTTTGTTTTAATTAAACTACCAATTTTTTTCCAGGACCATTAATATTACATGAAAAAGGTTTTGTGATTACAGTAAATTTAATTGAACGTTAGGCATCGCTTATCTTGGAATGTTTCCAGTGTGATGGCATGAGAAAACCACAGTGGCCATGTTCGGCCATTCACATTTCATCTCCCTCTCCACACTGGCATCTGGCACTAAGGGGGGCTTAGTACATCTCCACCCCTAGCCCTGTGGTGCTGATATTTAAGCAGATTCTATGACTAAGTGTTGATGTGGGAGTGTCAGGGAAATGGTGCGGCTGGGGGAGGCTGGAGGAGGCTGGCGGAAAGGGGCGAGACAGATCTCTGGGAAGACCGAGAAGGGAGTATGTGGCCAGGGTTTCTCCCACTGCTTCTACACAGTCTCATTTGAATCATTGCAAACCCTGGATTCTCTCGTGCAGAACCCCACTTTTTGGCTCACCAGGGCTCCCTCCTTTTCTGACATTTTCTCTCCTCTTTTTACTCTAGACCAAAAAAAGAGGGCCACAACAGAGCGTGGTGCACCCCTGCAGTCTGTTTTCCAATCTCCACAGGCACCTCTTGCTTATGCAGGTCCCACCCAAGAATTCTCAGAGCTGCAAGAATGAGATTTTCCCCCCCAGCTTTCTTCCTTTTGGTATTTGTCATGTCACCATCTCAAAGGCTATGGGAACTATTTCTTTGTATTACTCTTTCACTTACTCTCCCCCCATATATAAAATGGCATATTAAACTTGTTTGTGCCTTTAAAATATACCGTGTGTGTGTGTGTGTAAAATTAATTTTTTTTAAAGATTTTTATTAAAAGTATGGTTAGCATGCAATATTATATTAGTATATTAGTTTCAGGTGTACACAATAGTTATCCAACATTTATAAACCTAAAAAAATGATCACCATGATAAGTCCAGCACCATCACAATATTATTGACTATATTCTCTATGCTGTATGTTACATCCACAGGACTTACTTGTTTCATACCTGGGAATTTGGACCACTTATTGCCTTTCACCTTTCCCTCCCCTTTTTAACTTTTCAGTTACAATTGACATTCAATATTATTTTATATTAATTTCAGGAGTAGAACATATGGTTAGATAATTTATATAATTTAAGAAGTAATCCTCCTGACGAGTCTAGTACTCACCTCCTGGCACTATACATAGTTATTACCATATTATTGACTATATTCCCTATGCTTTACATCCCCATGATTATTTTGTAACTACTAATTTGTACTTCTTAATCCTTTCACTTTTTTCACCCTACTCCCAACCCCCTCTCACTTATCACTCCGATAAATCTAATACCCATCTGACACCATATGTAATCATTACAATATTATTGACTATAATCCTTATGCTATACCCTACATCCCCAAGACTACTTTGTAACAACCAATTTGTATTTCTTAATCCCTTCCATTTTGTCACTCACTACCCCAACCCCTCTCCCATCTGGCAACCATCAAAATGTTCTCTGCATCTATGCGTTTGTTTCTGTTCTGTTTGTTCCTTTTGTTCTTTGGATTCCACACATAAGTGAAATCACATTGCACCTGTCCTTCACTGTCTGACATACTCCACTCAGCACAACACCCTCCAGGTCCGTCCATGCCGCCACAGATGGCAGGAACCCACTCTCTTCCCTGGCCGAGCACTATTCCACTGTATATTTGTACCTCCTCCTCTTTAGAGAATGGTCTTCTAATGACACTCAGGCTGCCTCCACATCTTGGCTATTGTAAACAATGTTGCAATGAACATATGGATGCATATGTCCCCTCAAAGTGGCATTTTGGACTTCTTCAGATAAATACCAGGAAGTGGGATTACTGGGCCCTTCTTTGTCTCTTGTTATAGCCTTTGTTTTAAAGTCTATTTTGTCTATTTTGTCTAAGTATTGCTGCCCCAGATTTTTTCTTCATTTTCATGAAATACCTTTTTTCCATCCCTTTACTTTCAGTCTGTGTGTGTGTCTTTTAATCTGAAGTGAGTCTCTTGTAGGCAGCATATGTTAAGGGTTTTGTTTTCTTATCCATTCACCCACCCTATGGTTTTGATCGGAGCATTTAATCTGCTTACTTACATTGAAAGCAGTTGTTCATAGATATGTAGTTATTACCATTTTATTATTCATCTTTTTAATTTTTTTTCGATCTTAAGTCCCTTTAACATTCCTTGTAATACTGCTTTTTTGGTGATGAACTCCTTTAGCCTTTTTTTTTTTTTTTCAAAGATTTTATTGGGGAATTGGGGGAGAAGAATAGCATTGGGGATTCGGGGAAGGGGAACAGAGAAGTTGCTGTCTTTTTGTTCTTGAGTCTAGTTGCGGAGGACGCCACCTCACTGGCCCGTGTTGGTATCGTCACTGCCTCTTCCCGAATGAGGCAGATCAGTCACCGGCCTCTGGATGTCGCTCACCGCGGCCATTGGCTGCCGGCCACTCACGCTGGCTGCGGGCCACTCACTGTAGCCTATGGCAGCCAGTGCAGCAGGGGCTGCAGCGTACACCGTCGCCTGGGCTCACACAGCCCAGCTCCAGGTGGAGCCCTCCAGGTTAGCTGTGGAGGGCAGTGTCACTGGCCCTCATATGTGGGATCCGAACCGGGGCCGCTGGCATCCCAAGCCAGCTCTTAACAAATGCGCCACTCGGCCGGCCCTCCTTTCGCTTTTTCTTGTCTGGGAAGCTGTTATCTGTCCTTCAATTTTGTTTTTTAAAAGATATTTTTATTGGGGAATTGGGGGAGGGGAACAGCATTGGGGAATCAGGGAAGGGGAACAGACAAGTTGCTGTCCCTTTGTTCTTCAGTTTAGTTGTGGAGGACGTTGCTTCACTGGCCCATGTTGGTATCGTCATTGCGCTCTTCCCGAGTGAGGCAGATCAGTCGCCGGACTCTGGATGGTCACTCACCACGGCTATTGGCAGCTCACGCTGGCTGCCGGCCGCTCATGCTGGCTGCTGGCCGCTCACTGTAGCCTATGGCAGCCCACTGCAGCAGGGGCTGCAGCTTTCACCGTCGCCTGGGCTCGCGCAGCCCAGCTCCAGGTGGAGCTGTTGTTAGCTGTAGAGGGCAGTGTCACTGGCCCTCATCTGTGGGATCCGAACCAGGGACGCTGGCATCCCAAGCCAGCTCTTAACCAATGTGCCACTCCACCAGCCCTGTCTTTCAATTTTAAATGATAATCTTGCTGGGTAGAGTACCCTTGGTTATAGGTCCTTGTTTTTCATCACTTTGAATATTTTGTGCGAATCCCTTCTGGCCTGCAAAGTTTCTGTTGAGAAATCAGCGGACAGTCTTATGGAACTGGCCGAGAAGTACCTGGTAGGAGCTATACAGTGATCCATGGTTGCTGCCTGTGCTGTACCTGGAAGCATGTTTGAGAGGCCACGCTGCAAACCAAGGATGACTCCCACCAGTACCAGGTCTGGGGTAGCTCTGCAAAAAGTCAGGACACTCCAAGGCCTGCTGCCACCTGCTGGCTCCCATAGGTTTCAGTTGCTAATAAAGCCTCCTGCTGTATGCAATTTGGGTGAGGCAGGGTTTCAGTGAGTCAGCAGAATGAAGCAGTGGGGCTCACCAGGCCAATCAGATTCACATTTAGCCTGTGGGGGGTGGGCTCAATACAGGAAAGATGGTGCCCGCCTGCCAGCTTTATGGTACAAGAGCCCCATCCAGGGAAAATGGGGACTATCTCTCCAGTCCTCACTCTGAAGTTATGCAACTCAGTCTCTCTCCATATGTCTCCAATGCCCCCAGAGTCACAGCTACTTCGCTGGAGCCCAAGGTAAGTGCCTGCGTGGGCTGTTTGTCTGGGTTTCCCATGGCAGACAGTCAGAATCCCTACTGTTTTTCACAGCCAGAGGTTGCGGGGGCTCCTCTTTCTGGCACCAGTACTCCAGGCTGGGGAGCCTGGTGTGGAGGACTGGGTCCTTTGCTCCTTCACGGGGAGTCTCTGTGGCTGAGATATCTCTCGATTTTTAACAGCCACACATGGGTGTGGGACCAGCTCGTTTTCTGCCTCCCCCGCTCCTATCAGTCTCAATGTGGTTTCTTCTTTATATCCTTAGTTATAAAAACTTCTGTTCCACTAGGCTTCAGATGGTTCTCCAGGTTGATTGTTCTATAATTTATCTGTAATTTTGATGTGTTCACAGGATGAGACAAGCATAGTGTTTATCTACTCCGCCATCTTGGATCTCCTCTCTGTGTTTATATATTTTGTGTCTCCAACTGTGTTTAACAGAGAAGGGATAGAACCTTGGATTAAGGAGGGAGGAAGAACCTTAGCCAAAACTTTCTTAAAGGTAGAAAGAAGGAATTTCATTGGTTATTTCAAAGACAGAATTTGGTAGTTTGTATGTATGTTGGGTGGGTGGGGGTGGGAGTGGTGCAGAGAATATACCCTGGAGAATTATAACATTGGGTGATGGAGCATCTTGGTATTTGGGGGTATGAAGGGACAGCTCTCCTCTTGTTGTATCTTATGATAGGTTTCTGTGTGTGTGTGTATGCTGATTTCACACATGGGCTTCAGTCTGGGGAGTAGGATATTATTTGGGAATTTTATAAAACGTATTCAGTCTGTATCTGGAACAGTCACCAAAGTTCACTTTTGGATGCTTTATTCTGTGTCTACTTTTCTATCCCTGCACCAGTACCCCCAATACCAATTGCATCAATCGGGTCGTTTGTTGTTGTTTAGTTGTAGGAGTTCTTTATATATTTTAGATATTAACCCCTTATCAGATAGATGATTTGCAGATATTTTCTCCCATTCTGTAGATTGCCTTTGCACTCTGTTAAGTGTGTCCTTTGATATGCAGATGTTTTAAATTTGGGCATACTCCAATTAATCTATTTTTATTTTTGTTGACTGTGCTTTGGGTATCATATTGAAGAAATCACTGCCAAATTCATTGTCATGAAGACTTTCCACTATGTTTTCTTGTAAGATTTTTATAGTTTTAGTTCTTATATTTAGGTCCTTAATCTATTTTGAGTTAATTTTCGTATATGGTATAAACTGAAAGTCCAACTTTATTCTTTTGCATGTGGCTATCCACTTTTCCCAGCATCTTTTGTTGAAAAGATGGTTCTTTCCCTATTGAATGGTCTTGACACCCTTATTGAAAATAATTTGACCACATATGTGAGGGTTTGTTTCTGGGCTGTCTATTCTGTTCCATTGGTCTGTATGTGTGTCTTTATGCCAATGACACACTGTTTTGGTTATTGCAGCTTTGTAATAACTTTTAAAACCAGGAAGTATGAGACCTTTAACTTGTTGGTCTTTTTCAAGATTGTTTGGTGTTCAGGGACCCTTGAGATTCCACATGAATTTAGAATGGATTTTTCTATTTCTGCAAAAACAAAAATTTTTGGGATTTCCACAGGGATAGCGTTAAATTTATAGATCATTTTGGGTAATATTGACATCTTAACAATGTTAAGGTCTTCCGATCCATGAATATGTGATGTCTTTTCATTTATTGTGTCTTTCATTTTTTTAAATAACATTTTGCAGTTTTCTGTGTACAAGTCTTTTGCCTCCATGATTAAGTTTATTCCTAAGTATTTTATTCTATTTTTTTTTTTTGAGGGCAGTGTCACTGGCCCTCATATGTGGGACCTGAACCAGGGCTGCTGGCTTCCCAAGCCAGCACTTAACCACCGCGCCACTCGGCTGGACCCCTAAGCATTTTATTCTTTTTGATGCTATTGTAAAAGGAATTATTTTTTAAATTTCATTTTCGGATTGTTCATTGTTAGTGTATAGAAATGAAACTGAATTTTGTGTATTGATTTTATATCCTGCAACTTTGCTGAATTCATTATATCTTTTATTTTTATTTATTTATTTTTTTAATTTTTAAATTTTCTTTGTTAAAGATTTTATTGGGGAATTGAGGCGGGGGAACAGTGTTGGGGAATTGGGGGAGAGGACCAGCCAAGTTGTTGTTCTTTAATCTTCGTTGTGGAGATTGCCAGTCACCATCTGGCTTCCCATGGGCAGCTCGTGGCCTCTGAGCTCAAGGTGCTGTGTTCAATCTTAGTTGGGGGTGGGCGTAGCCACCATCCCATGCAGGACTTGATCCCAGCAGCCTTGTTGTTAAGAGCACACGCTCTAACCTCTAAGCCATCCGGGCAGCAGCTTAGCTCAAGGTGCTGAGCTCAGTCTTTTAGTTGCTGGTGGGCGTAGCCCACCATTGAACAGGCAGTCTTGTTATTACACCAGCTGAGCCATCCTGCCACCTGTTGGCAGCTCAACGACAGCTTAGCTCAGGCGCAGCGTCACTGGCCCATGTGGGAATGGAACTGGTGACCCTGTTGCTCAGAGCACGCACTCTAAGCCAACTCTTAACCAACTGAGCCACGTGGCTGGCCTTCTATATCTTTTATTTTATTTTATTGTATTTTTTTTTTTTTTGAGAGCAGTGTCACTGGCCCTCATATGTGGGACCAAACCAGGGCCACTGGCTTCCCAAGCCAGCGCTTAACCACCGCGGCACTCGGCCAGCCCTTATATCTTTTATTTTTAATTCTTGTCTTTTCTAACAGCTCCAATAGAACTGGCACTCATGGGCATTCTAGTCAAGGTCTTGACTTTAAAAGGAATGACTTTTGGGGGCCAGCCGAGTGGCTCAGTTGGTTAAGAGCTCGCTCAAGAGTGTGAGCTGAGCTCTGAGCAATGGCGGTTCAATGCCCAGCCTGAACTGAGCTGCCATTGAGCTGCCAAAGGTGGCAGGACGGCTCAGCTAAAAAAAAAATAAAAAAAAAAAAATACACACACACACACACACACACACACACACACACACACACACACACACACACACCTTGGTAAAAGAATGACATTTGTTATGTACAATTAAACAGCATGTTTACTAGAGATTTTCCTTATAAATACCTTTATCAATTTAAAGAAGTTCCTTTATGTTCTATTGTCCTAAGGTGTTTTTTTTTTTCAACCCATAAACATTGTGTTTTTTTAAATTTTTAAAAAATTATAGTTGAGGGTCGGCTGAGTGGCGCATTGGTTAAGAGCTGGTTTTGGGATGCCAGCGGCTCCGGTTCGGATCCCACATATGAGGGCCAGTGACACTGCCCTCTACAGCTAACAACAGCTCCACCTGGAGCTGGGCTGTGCAAGCCCCAGGGATGGTGTAGGTTGCAGTCCCTGCTGCAGTGGGCTGCCATAGGCTACAGTGAGTGGCCGGCAGCCAGTGTGAGCTGCCAATAGCTGCGGTGAATGACCATCCAGAGGCCGGCGACCGATCTGCCTCATCTGGGAAGAGCGCAATGATGATACCAACATGGGCCAGTGAAGCAACGTCCTCCGCAACTAGACTGAAGAACAAAAAGACGGCAACTTGTCTGTTCCCCTTCCCCGATTCCCCAACGCTGTTCCCCTCCCCCATTCCCCAATAAAATCTTTAAAAAAAAAATTGTAGTTGACATAAAATACTATATTTGCTTCAGGTGTACAACATGGTGACTAGACACTTCTGTACCTTAGGAAGTGATCACCATGATAAGTTTAGTAACCATCTGGCACCATATATAGCTATTACAACATTATTGACTATATATTCTCTCTGCTGTAGTTTGCATTTCTGAACATTGTTTTCCTTATTCAATGTTCTTTCTGTGTCAGATGGCTTTTCTCTTTTATTCTGTTAATGTCATGATTTGCATTAATAGATTCTCTAATAGTAAACCAGCTGTGCATATCTGAAATGAACTAACTTGGCCATTATGTATTTTTTCAACTTTAGTAAATTTGGTTTGTTAATATTTTATATAGGGTATTTTATATAGGATAATTGCATCAGTAAGTGAAATTGAATAATTTTATTTTTTCTTTCTCTCTGGTTGTTATCATGGTTATATTAACGTCCTAAAGTGAGTTCAGGGGTATTCTGTTGTTTGTTTGTTTTGTAATTCAGGATAAAAGAAGATGTATGAGATTAGAATTATATATACCTTGCACATTTGGTAGAATTTGCCTGTAAAACCATCTGCCCTGAGGATTTTTTTTTCTTTGTTTTTGTACAAAGCATTTAAACTGCTGATTCAATTTTTAAAAAGATTACAAGTCAGGTTTTATATTTATTTTTGAGGTAATTTTGGTAAGATATATTTTCTAGGAATTTATCCATTTCACCTACATTTTCAAATTCATTGTGATAAAAATCATTCCTAATATTTCTTTCTTTTTTTTTTTTTTGAGTGTCACTGGCCCTCATATGTGCGACCCGAACCGGGGCCGCTGGCTTCCGAAGCCAGCGCTTAACCACTGCGCCACTCGGCTGGCCCGTCTGCTGTTTATTTTTCTAGTTGAACAGTTCTATTAATTTTCAGCCTTTCTCTTCTGGTATAAACATTTAAGTTCTAAATGATCCTTTCAGGATCTCTTCAGCTGCCCAGCACAATTTTGGATAAATGATATTTTATTATTCAGTTATAAATGTTTTCTGTTTTCCATTATGATATTTTCTTTGCCGTATGTTTTCTTTTTTTTTTTTTTTGAGGGCAGTGTCACTGGCCCTCATATGTGGGACCCAAACCGGGGCTGCCGGCCTCCCAAGCCAGCACTTAACCACTGTGCCACTCGGCCCCGGCCCGCCTTATGTTTTCTAATTTACAAAAATGCAGGGATTTTAAGTTATCTCTTAAAAAATCAATTTGTAGTTTAATTGTTTGCAATCTTCTATTTCCTTGTCAAAATTTTATCTGTTTATTTAGACCTCCCCTGTAATATAGTTTGTTGGTATGCTGTCTTGGTGAGGTTTTGAAGCCCTGTCTAGAGGTCAGTCAGTTCCCCTTTATGAGCAGCTAGGTCCATGTCCCAATCACTTCCCTTAACAGATTCTCATTTTCTGGGGCCACTCTGCACCAGCCCTAATCACCTTGGGGCCAAAATTGGTACAACTAGAGACAGTCCCCCTGCTCCAAGCTCACAAAATTATTCAAATTAGCAATCAACAGAGAACCCATGGAAATAGAAACCCCACCCTGCTTGCCATACATAGGCTGGTCCCCACAGCACCAGTTTGCTGTTACCCAGGTGCTACCCTGTCCCTGGGTGCAATTCCCTGGGTGACCCTGCCTGGTAGCCTTCTCTCACTTTAAAGTGTCAGTAGGGGACGTTTGACACCCAATCTTGGATGCTCTATTGATACTGCTCTATAGCTGAGTCGCTGAGCTCCTCTTGAAGGCTTTGGGAGTTTATGGTTTCCAATGTCAGGTATGCGGGTCCCTGTGGCTTGGTTTGGTACCTATGGCCTGGTGTTTTGGGTGTTGAATAAGGCTTGGTACACCAGGGGTCGCTGTAGTTTCATGTTACTCTTTTTCTCTGCTGTGCTGCATACCACCTTGGTTAGGGGGAGGGTTTGCCCTGGGTATTTTTTTCTTCTTCTTTTTTTTTTGCCTTGGGTATTTTTTATTGTCTGGTTTCTTGTTAGCCAGCTTTCAGAAACTCAGCCCAGTGGAAGATGGTGTCCATGAAAATGTCAGGAGTTTAAGTGTTAACCCTAGCTGTGTCTCTGGCTGTGTTGCCTTGAGCACCTCCCTCCCTCCCTGGGTTCTAATTTCCCCATCTATGAAACAGGCTTTACTAAAATTTGATCCTTTTTTTGAGAGGTGGTGGTATTGTTTATTTTGAAACCCTTATGGGAAGGAAAACCTATTTTGTGTTTCTCCAGGACAGTAACGTTATTACTTTGCACACCTGAAACCTGAAACCTGCTTTTCACCTGAACGCAGACTCAGAAGTTGAATGTGGCCCACTGAGTTTAGATCCACATATTTCCTGGATTCCTACTTATGGTTAAGGGCAACATGCCAGGCGCAGTTATTTCAAGAGAGGACGCTCTTCCTAGGCATTTTATTTATCCTGTGAACTTTCACTGCTAGTGTTATTTTGGAACACCTACCTGTACCAGATACTGTGCTAAGTGCTTTCCAAACATCAGCTCATTAATCTTCCCACAGTGCTCATGCATTATCACCACTTTTACAGATGAGAAGATTCAGTTCATGTAGCTAGTAAGTGGTGGCACTGAGATCCAAACCCAGACTGAGCAGACCTCAAAGCAAGTGTTCTTAGCAAACATGGACACTGGAGCGCATGCTTTCCCTCATTCATGAACCATGATGCCCTTCATGGGGCCAGATCCAGTCACGGAAGCACTAACTGGCTTTCAAAGTATCATCTCCAGACCCACGCTAACCAATGATCACTTATGGCGATCGGACCTCTAGATAGCACATGTTCTAGACCTTAATACTTCTCCCCCCAGGCTGAGGTCCATGGTAAGCAATCTGCTCACATGGGTGTGGCCAGGGCCTTGCCAGGGTGTGTCCTTCTGTACCTTTCCTTCATAACCCCCAGCTCTATAACTTGTCCCTCAAGGTCTATAATTTTTTTTTTTTTTTTTAAGATTTTATTGGGCAATTCGGAGAGAAGAACAGCGTTGGGGAACCGGGGAAGGGGAACAGACAAGTTGCTGTCCTTTTGTTCTTCAGTCTAGTTGTACAGGACATTGCTTCACTGACCCATGTTGGTATCACCATTGCGCTCTTCTCAGGTGAGGCAGATGTTGCCGGCCTCTGGACGGCCACTTGCAGTGGCTCTTGGCAGTTCACACCAGCTGCCAGCCATTCACGCTGGCTGCCGGCCACTCACTGTAGCCTATGGCAGCCAACGGCAGCAGGGGCTGCAGCTATGCCATCGCCCAGCAACTCACAGCAGCCCAGCTCCAGGTGGAGCTGTTGTTAGCTGTAGAGGGCAGTGTCACTGGACCTCATATGTGAGATCCATACCAGGGCTGCTGGTGTCCCAAGCCAGCTCTTAACCAACGTGCCAGCTCTTAACTCGGCCGGCCCTCAAAGCCTATAATTTCATGGTAGAACCTTCTTCAGGCTCCACAAGTTTAAAGATGTGTTCATTTTATAAATTACTCTACATATTGGGCATAGATTCATTGGCTAAATGCATTTGGGACATTTTCATTCTTGGCCTGCCTTCCAGAGTTCACAATGATATTAGCATTGGAAAGCCCATAAGAAGCATTAAAGTAAGTAACCGTGTTGAACCTGAACCCATGGCCAGCACTGCCCACTTATTGGACCACAGAACTCTATTTCTTTTCTTGCAGGATATCTATAAATCTGGTTCCATAGGTCACACTCTGAGGAACATTGCTCTAGCTCAGGATTTCTCAACCTCAGCACTGCAGACATTCTGGGATGGACAACTCATTATGGTGGAGGGATCTCCGGTGCATTGTAGGATTTTGGCAGCCTTTGTGGCTTCTTCCCATTGGAAGCCAGTAGCACCTCCCCCCGTGCCCAGTGAAGATGTTTCCAGACATTGTTGTATGTTTGTTGGAGCTTAAAGAAACCAGTTGAGAGGCGGCTGAGTGGCACATTGGTTAAGAGCTGGTTTTGGGATGCCAGCAGCCCTGGTTCGGATCACACAGATGAGGGCCAGTGACACTGCCCTCTACAGCTAACAACCATTCCACCTGGAGCTGGGCTGTGCGAGCCCAGGCGACGGTGTGGGCTGCAGCCCCTGCTGCAGTGGGCTGCCATGGACTGTAGTGAGCGGCCGGCAGCCAGTGTGAGCTGCCAATAGCTGCGGTGAGCGACCATCCAGAGGCCGGCGACCAATGTGCTTCATCCGGAAAGAGTGCAATGAGGATACCAACATGGGCCAGTGAAGCAACATCCTCCACAACTAGACTGAAGAACAAAAAGACAGCAACTTGTCTGTTCCCCTTCCCGATTCCCCAACGCTATTCCCCTCCCCTTCCCCAATAAAATCTTTGAAAAAATAAATAAAAGAATCCAGTTGAGAATCACTACTGTAACTCATGCATTCTTTTCTTTTTAAATAATTGTTTATTTTTCAATGACGGTTGATATATAATACTATATTAGTTTCAGGTGTATAATATAGTGATTAGACATTTCTATAACTTATGAAGTGATCACCCTGATAAACCTAATAACCATCTGACACCATACATAATTATTACAATATTATTGACTGTATTCCTTATGCTATACCCTACTTTCCTATGACTACTTTGTAACAACCAGTTTGTACTTCTTAATCCCTTCCCCTTTTCATGCATTTTCCCAACCCCCTCTCATTTGGCAGCCATCAAAATGTTCTCTGTATATATGAGTTTGTTTGTTTGTTAATTTTGTTCTTTAGATTCCACATGTAAATGAAATCATATGGCACTTGTCTTTCTCTGTCTGACTTAGTCCACTCAGCTCAATACCCTGTAGGTCCAACCATGTTGTTACAGATGGCAAGATTTCATTCTTTTTTGTTTTGTTTTGAGGGCAGTGTCACTGGCCCCCATATGTGGGACCGAACTCGGGCCGCTGGCTTCCCAAACCAGCGCTTAACCACCGCGTCACTCGGCCGGCCCCAAGATTTCATTCTTTTTTATGGCTGGATAATACTCCATTGTATATATGTACCGCCTCTTCTTTATCTATTCATCCATTGATGAACACCCAGATTGCCTTCATATCTTGACGATTGTAAATAATGCTGCAATGAACATATGGATGCACATGTCCCTTTGAAGTAGTGTTTTGAGTTTCTTCGGATAAATACCCAGAAGTGGGATTATTGGATCCTTCTTTATCTCTTGCATAGCCTTTATTTTAAAGTCTATTTTGTCTGGTATAGGTATTGCTGCCACAGCTTTTTATTTTCCATTTCCATGTTCATGAAATATCTTTTTCCTATCTTTTATTTATAGTCTGTGTGTCTTTCGATCTGAAGTGAGCCTCTTGCAGGCAGCATATGTAAGGGTTTTGTTTTCTTATCCATTCAGCCACCCTATATCTTTTGATTGGAGCATTTAATCCATTTACATTAAAGTTAATTGTTGATAGTTATGTAGTTATTGCCATTTTATTATTCATATTTTTAAATCTTTTGTTCTTCTTTTTTTATTTTTTAAAGATTTTATTGGGGAATTGGGGGAGGGGAATGGTGATGGGGAACCGGTGAAGGGGAACAGACAAGTTGCTGTCCTTTTGTTCTTCAGTCTAGTTGTGGAGGACATTGCTTCACTGGCCCATGTTGGTATCGTCATTGCGCTCTTCCTGGATGAAGCAGATTGGTTGTGGGCCTTTGGACAGCCACTCACCGCGGCAATTTGCAGCTCACGCTGGCTACTGGCCACTCATTGTAGCCTATGGCAGCCCACTGCAGCAGGGGCTGCAGCTATGCCATCCCTGGGACTCACAGCAGCCCAGCTCCAGGTGGAGCTGTTGTTCACCATCTTAGCTGTAGAGGGTAGTGTCACTGGCCCTCATATGTGGGATCCGAACTGAGGCTGCTGGCGTCCCAAGCCAGCTCTTAATCAATGTGCCACTCGACCAGCCCCCCTTTGCTGTTTTGATTGGGTGTATTCTGCTACCTTATCTTCCAAATTGCTGATTAAATACTTTGCCTCATTTATCTAGTCATTTAATGAGATTCTCGCTAATGTACTCTTTTTTTTTTTTTTTTTTTTTAGCTGAGCCATCCTGCCAACCTGTAATACATTCCTTATTTCAGTAATTGTATTCTCGGGTCGGCCAAGTGGCACAGTGGTTAAGAGCTGGCTTGGAATGCCAGCGGCCCTGGTTTGGATCTCACATATGAGGGCCAGTGACACTGCCCTCTAGAAAAAAAAATATTTAGTCATTAAAAAAAAAACAAAGACAAAAGAACAGTAGTTGTATTTTCTATTTCTGATTGGTTCTTCATTATCTTTTCAATCTCCATTTTTGTTTCCTATCTCTTTGTTGAAATTTTCACTTAGATCATTGAGCATCCTTATAACAGGTGTTTTGAACTCTGCTTGTGGTAGATTGCTTGTCTCCATTTTGTTTAGTATTTTTTCCTGGAACATTGTTTTGTTCTTTCAATTGGGACATATTTCTTTGTCTCCTTATTTTGGTTGCCTTCCTGTGTTTGTTTCTATGTATTAGGTAAAGCTGCTGTATCTTCTGGTCTTAGTAGAGTGGGCTTATGTAGTAGGTGTACTGTGGGGCCCAGTGTGCAGTCTCCCTGGTCACCTGAGCCAGGTGCTCCAGGTGTGTCCCTTTGTGGGTTGTGTGTGTGTCCTCTTGTAATTGAGCCCTGTTTGTACATCACTGGGAGGGAAAGACCCTGAGGCCTGATTGGTCATGAGGACTGGCTGGGACTACAGTGAAGGATCAGTTGTACAGGGGCTCACCCTATGGAGCAGGATTCACTTTAGCAGGGCTCTGGTGCCTGCCCAGTTTGCCCTTTGGGTGTGTCTTTTTCTTTTTTTTTTTAAAGATTTTTATTGGGGAATTTGGGGAGGGGAACAGCATTGGGGAATCAGGGAAGGGGAACAGACAAGTTGCTGTCTTTTTGTTCTTCAGTCTAGGTGCGGAGGACGTTGCTTCACTGGCCCATGTTGGTATTGTCATTGCGCTCTTCCCGGATGAGGCAGATCTGTCGTCGGCCTCTGGATGGTCGCTCACCGCGGCTATTGGCAGCTCACGCTGGCTGCCAGACACTCACGCTTGCTGCTGGCCACTCCCTGTAGCCTATGGCAGCCCACTGCAGCAGGGGCTGAAGCCTACATCGTCGCCGGGGCTCACACAGCCCAGCTCCAGGTGGAGCTATTGTTAGCTGTGGAGGGCAGTGTCACTGGCCCTCATATGTGGGATCCGAACCGGGGCCGCTGGCATCCCAAAACCAGCTCTTAACCAATGAGCCACTCGGCCGGCCCTGGGTGTGTCTTTTGTGGAGATGGTTGTGTGCTGCTCTGATGTGGTCTGAAGCTGGCCACTGAGTATGTTAGTTTTGGGGCCTCTTGGGTGGGGCTCTGTTGCAGGCCAGGTCAGCCACTGCCTGTGCCTTGCCTGCAGCCACTTGGCATGAGGTACAAAGTGATCTGCAGATGGTTGCCACTTGTGCTGGGTTTGGGGGTGCCTGGGAGAGGCTAAATTATGAGCCAAGGTCAGCTGTCACTGATGCCAAGTGTGGGGCCGCTTAGCAAGAGATACAGGGCATGCTGAAGCCAGATGCTGCTTGGTTGGGGTTTGTGAACATTTGAGAGATTTTAGGAAATTCTGTAGCATGAGTCAAGACCAGCTTTTTTTTTTTTTTCCTGGAGAAACCACTGGAATCAGCTTGGATGGCCCCACAAGGTAGATGAGTTGGAGTCTCAGGGAATCACTGGGTGAAGCTAAAGGTGTTAGCCAGGTGGAGACTCAGATATGACACCTGCCTGCATTTGCACACTGGGTCGGGGAGGGCTCAACAAAGGAACAATGCCTTCTGCCAGCACCCCTCTCTGGGAGGAAGCTTTGCCTCCAGGCCTAGCCATGAAGCAAGACAATTCAGTTCATCCTGGTATGTTCCTGGTGCCTTTTTTTTTTTAATTGGGGAATTGGGAGACAGGAACAGTGTTGGGGAATTGGGGAAGGGGACCAGCCAAGTTGTTCTTCAGTCTTCGTTGTGGAGGGTGCCAGTCACCATCTGGCTGCCTGTCGGCAGCTCATGGCCTCTAAGCTCAAAGTGGTGATTCACAATCTTAGTTGTGGGTGGGCGTAGCCACCATCTCATGCGGGAGTTGAACCAGTAGCCTTGTTGTTAGGAGTGCATTCTCTATACCTTGAGACATCCGGGTGGCAGCTCAGCTCAAGGTGTTATGTTCAATCTTAGCTGTGGGTGGGCATAGCCACCATCCCATGTGGGAGTCGATTCCAGCAGCCTTTTTGTTAAGAGCACACAACTCTATCCACTGATCCATCCAGGCGGCAGCTCAGCTCAAGGTGCTGAGTTCAGTCTTAGTTGCAGGTGGGTGTACCCCACCATTGAGCAGGCAATCTTGTCATTATACCAGCTGAGACATTCTGCCACCTGTTGGCAGCTCAGCAACAGCTCAGCTCAGGCGCAGTGTCACTTGCCCATGAGGGAATTGAACCAGCGGCCTTGTTGCTCAGAGCCTGTGCTCTTAAGCCAACTCTTAGCCAGCTGAGTCACTTGGTTGGCCCTATTCTTCCCAGTTTTTAACTGCTACATGTGGGTGTGGAGACCACGCTGTTCATCATCTCCACTCCTCCTACCACCCTATGTGTCCTCTTCTGTATGTCCTTAGTTATAGGATTTCTGTTCAGCTAGATTTCAGTCAATTCTCAGTGATGGTTATTCTATAGTTTAATTGTAATTTTGATGTGGTCGAGAGGGGAGGTGAACACAGCATTTACCTACTCTGCCATCTTTTTAAATTTAATTTAATTTAAAATTTTTTATTAAATTTATCAGTGTTACATTTGTTAGTAAAATTATGTAGGTTTCAACTGTACAATTCTATAATACATCATCTATATATTGCATTGTGTGTTCACCACTCAGGGTCAGTTCTCCTTCCATCACTATATATTTGACCTTCTTTACTCTCTTCTACCACCCTTACCTTCTGATAGCCACTAAACTGTTGTCTCTGTCTATGAGCCTTTGTTTGTTTGCCATGTTCATTTGTTGCTTTCAGTTTTATATCCCACATATGAGTGCAGTCATATTGTTCAAAATTTTTTCTGTCTGACTTACTTTGCTTAGCATGATAATCCCAAGATCCATCCATATTGTCACAAATGACAGTATTTCATGTTTTCTTATGGCTGAGTAATATTCCACTGTATATATGTACCACATCTTCTTTATCCAATCATTTATTGAAGGACACTTTTGTTGTTTCCATGTCTTGGACTACATTAATAATGCTGCAATATACATAGATCTTTATGGATAAGTGTTTCAGATATTTTTTGGTAGATACCCAGAAGAGGAATTGCTGGGTTGTATGGTAATTCTATTCTTAATTTCTTGAGGAATCTTCATACTGTTTTCCTTAGTGGCTGTACCAATTTACATTCTCGCCAGCAGCATATGAGAGTTCATTTTTCTCCACAACCTCTCCAACAATTGTTATTCCTTGTCTTGTTGATAATAGCCATTCTAACAGGAGTGAGGGTGTATCCAATTGTGGTTTTGATTTGTGCTTCCCTAATTGCTAGTGAAATTGAGCATTTTTTCATATATCTGTTGGCTGTTCGTTTGTCTTGGGAGAAGTATCTGTTCAGGTCCATTGCCCCACTTTTTTTTAATTGGGTTGTTTGTTTGTTTTTTGTTGAGTTGTTTGAGTTCTTTATATATTTGGATGTTAGTCCCTTATCTGAGGTGTTGTTTGCATTATCTTTTCCCATTTGGTTACTTGCCTCTTTTATTTGTTGATGGTTTCTTTTGCTGTGCCAAAACTTTTTAGTTTGATATAGTCCCATTCATTTATTTTTGCTTTTACTTCTCTTGCCTTGAAGGTAAAATTCATAAAATCCTCTGAATCCAAGGTCCATAAGTTTAGTACCTATGTTTTCTTCTGTGTAATTGATTGTTTCAGATATGATGTTTAGGTCTTTGATCCATTTTGTGTTAATTTTAGTATATGGTGACAAATAGCAATCATTTCATTCTTTTGCACATGACATACTAATCTTCACAGCACCATTTATTGAAGAGACTTTCTTTGCTCCATCGCATGGTTTTGGCTCCTTTGTCTAAAATTATCTGTCTACATATATGTGGGTTTATTTCTGGCTTCTCAGTTTTATCCCATTGGTCTGTGTGTCTGTTTTTCTGCCAATACTATGCTGGGTTTTTTTTTAAAGATTTTATTGGGGAATTGGGGGAGGGGAACAGTGTTGGGGAATCAGGGAAGGGGAACAGACAAGTTGCTGCCCTTTTGTTCTTCAGTCTAGTTGCAGAGGATGTTGCTTCACTGTCCCATGTTGGTATTATCATTGCGCTCTTCTCGGGTGAGGCAAATCAGTCACCGGCCTCTGGATGGTCACTCACTGCGGCTATTGGCAGCTCATGCTGGCTGCCGGCCACTTACTGTAGCCTATGGCAGCCCACTGCAGCAGGGGCTCACACAGCCCAGCTCCAGGTGGAGCTGTTGTTAGCTGTAGAGGGCAGTGTCACTGGCCCTCATAGGTGGGATCTGAACTGGGGCTGCTAGCGTCCCAAGCCAGCTCTTAACTAATGCACCACTCTGCCGGCCCCATGCTGTTTTGTTTACTATCGCTTTGTAGTATAAATTGATGTCAGGGAGTGTGATGCCTCCAGCTTTGTTCTTTTTTCTTAGGACTGCTTTAGCTATTTCAATACTCTGCCTTCTTGACCAGACTTTCATGCATTCTTTTTTTTTTTTCACAAGATAGAACATGTTTAATTGTCAATGGAATATACTATAAAGGTTAAGCAGTAGTAAAAACAACAAGCAAAAAGAGATTTTGTAGTATTCCATTATTTGGATAAGCTACATTTTTGGTCATTCACCAGTAGGTGTACTTTTGGGTTATTTCCACTTTGGGGTGATTAAACTATTGCTAATGAACATTTTTATCCTAGTTTTGGGAGGATGTATATTTTCATTTTTTCATGCATTCTTATTAGAGGTAATAAGGGGCAAAAATTTGTTCCTGGGGGTAAAAAAAAATCTGACTTTTTTTGTGTTTAAAGCATAGATATACATATACTACATAAATAGATATACAGTTTATCTGTGGTATTACAAGTTCATGGGGAGGGGATTAAGAAAAAAAATCAGAAAAGACTCTTTAGGAGGGGTGATAATAAAAAATTTTTTGATATACACTGCTCTAGTTCAATTTTTTTAGTTTCCATTCATGCAACTTCCTCAGGAAAAATGACGTGTGACTTTTTTAAGCTGAACCACAGAACTAAGCAACTCTGGACATGTAGAGGGAAAACATTTGGAAGCTGGCAGTAGCTGAGGGTATAATATTCAAAAGACAGGACTGATGTCAGTCTGTTGGCTATAACTGCAAAGCAAACCCAAAGGAACTCAGCCAAGATCACTGTCAGTGGAAGCACCACAATTTCTAAGTTAGAAGGGGGTTGGGGGAAGGGTCTTCCTTTTGCTAAAGGGGCTTGAAGTTATGTTGTCATGTATCTTTATACGAGATTGAGAATTTGTCAATTATTTAATGTGGTTGAGTTAAAGCCTTCCAAGTCATTCCCATACACACACATTTGAATAAAATGTTCTCTTCTCTACTCCTGAATATCCTTTTTCTTGAGTATGTTTGGCCCCTCACTCTGACCTCCCACTTGTTTACAGAACACCGCACATCTTGATTGCCACTGTACACCCATGATGGGGAAATAATGAACAGCCCCCGATCCAGAATCTAAAGATTGTTTCTACTTCATACAGCCAGCTAAAAGGAAAGTTTTAAAATTAAAAATCCAACAAATAAATTAACAAACCTTCCTAAGCTTTCAGTTTTGGGAAATGAGTGACTAAGAGTCCCTAAGAGTCATTTTCTGTTTCTTCTATCAAAAAAAAAAACCCCATTTGAACTCAGTACTCAGTATAGAGAGTGAGAGATAGAGTTGGTGTTCACAGGAAGCCACATGCCCTTCAAAGGCACCTGTCTTTCTTAGTGCTGCTTCTTGAACAAGTCTAGCATTGCCTCACAGACCTTCCTCAGAGCCACTTTCAGAAAAGCAAGGTAAGTGGGGATGGGGCCATTTCCAGGGCATCAGGCCATGTGCGGATTTCTACACAAGTGTGTGGACTTTGGAAGCACTGAAAGCTGGCTAGCCACTCACCTGGTCCCAGCTCTCAAGCATCATGGTCACTCTAGTGCTCACATTTGGCTCCTATCTTGGAGCCCACACATGATTGATCTACCTGTACTCACACCCTCTGAGCCCTCATCTAATGGGCATTCATTTATGCAGGACTCTCTCCCTGCATACATCTGGCCATAGTTCACATGCTCAGAACACACAGACAATTTTCACTCAGCATATAAACTTCTCTGCTTCTTGTCTCTATTAAGACCCTGAGGTGAAAAAACACCGCACAAATAAGGACTACAGAATAATGTGAAATTTTACAGCTGTGTTTACTTTTGTTCTCCTAATAATTTCTCAACTCCTCAGCCTCTTTTATTCTTTAATTCTCCCTAGCAAAATGGTGCAGAAAGACTAGAATTGTTATTCTGTTTTTTTTTTTTAGACTCTCAAATACATCAGGTCTTCAGCATCCGTTTACAGGAGTAAATCAACATCTGTCTCTTGAGAAACACATAGTTTAGGCGTTTGGATGTATACTGGTGAGGGTGGGAGGTAGGGAGTAGTTGTGAAAGATTAAACAATGTGAAAAGGGACTTAATAAGGACTCTCAAAGTGCCAGTGAGAAGGGATAAAGAGGAGGTGGCCTTGGTCAGAAGGCACTCATCCCTGAATTGCTCCTATTCACATGTGAACGTTGTGTAACTTTAAGGTTTTAACCTCTTCAGCTGCCAACTGAGATAGGAAATGAAAATGGTTGTGAGCATGTGTGTAACTTTTAAGTTTTAACCTCATGTACCAACTTAGGTAGGAAATGGTGGTTGGAGAGGTAGAGATTTTATTTCTGGCTCCGATGTGACTTTTCTACATCTGTCACGCTAATAATACCCACTCTGATAAGGATTCAGTGCATAGGATTGATTTTCATATGTGGTTCTGATGAAAAGACTAAAAATTTCCCTCAATTTACCCAGCTGAGAACTGCAACCGTCCGACTGGGTCTGGACAACAGATTTGCTGCATTGACATCAAAATAGGCTCAGGAGAGTCTAGCCACCCAGGCCTGGAAGGCCTGGCATGTTCCAGTCTCAGATAATATTCTAGAGCGAACATGGAACCTGGCAGTGTTGTGCTGGAGTCTCCTTGCACCACCTCTCAAGAGCTGATTGTTAAATAGAAAGGAGTTTTGTGAGGCAGTTGGTAGCTTGACCTTGGTCATGGTGGGAGTATGTACACCACGGAAACCAGCAAAGACCATAAATCAGAGCCCTCTGAACCTACCCCTCCCTAATCCCCCACACTTGGTTTACCAGCATATCGCTGGGACTGGGGCCTGAAGAGCAAGTTCTGTGCATAACTGTGTGGTCTTCGGAAGTCGTTTAACCTCTTGAGATCTTTCATGAGTCACCTACACCTTGGCTCAGTATTTTTGCTTAGTTCAGAGCACCAGATTTTTGTTGGGGGTGGTGGAGGTAGTGGAGACAGGAGCATGGGAGTGGGATTAAATGGGCGTTCTCGGGGAGCATGCTTTGGAATCTATAAAGTACAAAACATGCAGGAGAAATTAGAATTTTTATATAAAGGCATGGCCAACCTGGTTTCCTTTTAGCTTAAGGATTGCCTAAGCAAGTAATGAATTTTTGGAGTTATACTCTGAAGGGGAAACATAAGTAGATTTTTAAAAAATCTTTTTTTTTTTCTTGCCTTTATGTCAGAAAGGCCCTTGGTACGGTGCTGTTGGGTCTATCAACTGGTCTTGTCATTGCTGCAAGTGATTTCAGTAATGCTAGGCTATCTTTTCGAAATACATTCTTGAAAGACATCTCCTTGAAAAGGCTGCTTTACTATCCCCACTTAACAAACGAGAGAACTGAAGCTCCCAGCAGAGGGGGAAGAAGAGCGGCAGAGCCAGAATTTGGAATCTGTCTGACTCTAAAAGGCAGGATCATTTCATCTAGCTGCCCTGCCCTTCAAGGAACTGAACCTTCCAACTTGGGAAGCTTGGGAAGGGTATAGAGCAATCTAGGAAAAATAGTAAGCACTGTACTCGACGCTCAGCACTGTTTTGATTTGGTTTTGTTCTTACAGAAATCTTGTTTGCTCTTCTCCTCATTAGCTTTTCTGGTTGGCCTCAGAGTTGCTTTGAGGAGCTTGGAGATTTGAAAATGAACCCCACGGATATAGCAGACACTACCCAGGACGAAAGCCTCTATAGCAATTACTATTTCAATGAAAATATCCCCAAGCCTTGTACCAAAGAAGGCATCAAGGCATTTGGGGGGCTCTTCCTACCCCCTCTCTACTCCTTGGTCTTTCTGTTTGGTCTGCTTGGCAATTCCATGGTGGTTCTGGTCCTGTTCAAGTACAAGCGGCTTAGGTCCATGACTGACGTGTATCTGCTCAACCTTGCCATCTCCGACCTACTCTTCGTGCTCTCCCTCCCTTTCTGGGGCTACTACGCTGCAGACCAGTGGGTTTTTGGACTGGGTCTCTGCAAGATTATTTCCTGGATGTATTTGGTGGGCTTTTACAGTGGCATATTCTTCATCATGCTCATGAGCATCGATAGATACCTGGCAATCGTGCACGCGGTGTTTTCCTTGAGAGCAAGGACTGTGACGTACGGGGTCATCACCAGCTTGGCCACGTGGTCAGTGGCTGTCTTGGCCTCCCTCCCAGGTCTTTTATTCAGCACTTGCTATACAGAGCGTAACCATACCTACTGCAAAACCCAGTACTCGTTCAACTCCACGAGGTGGAAGGTCCTGAGCTCCCTGGAGATCAATGTTCTAGGATTGGTCATCCCCTTGGGGATCATGCTGTTTTGCTACTCCATGATCATCAGGACCTTGCAGCACAGTAAGAATGAGAAGAAGAACAAGGCGGTGAAGATGATTTTTGCTGTGGTGGTCCTCTTCCTGGGGTTCTGGACGCCATACAACATAGTGCTCTTCCTGGAGACCCTGGTAGAGTTAGAGATCCTTCAGGACTGCACCTTTGAGAGACACCTGGACTATGCCATTCAGGCCACTGAGACCCTGGCTTTTGTTCACTGTTGCCTTAATCCAGTCATCTACTTTTTCCTGGGGGAGAAATTCCGCAAGTACATCATACAGCTCTTCAAAACCTGCAGGGGCTCTTTTGTGCTCTGCCAAAACTGTAGGCTCCTCCAAATGTACTTTCCTGACACCCCCAGCTCGTCTTACACACAGTCCACAGTGGATCATGATCTAAATGACGCTCTATAAAAAAGCAAAAAAACAGAGTTTAGTAAGTTTCCCAAATGAAGAGCTTCCTTAAAGTTGTATTATAGTAGGAGTTCCCTGAGCAAGTGACAGGAAGACTTACATCCATTGCAGAAAGTGGGGCTTCTCGCTCTGCAGTCAGCTTTTCCTCTTGCCACATACAAGTTCAGTGGGGCATGAGTTTCCCCCCCACAGTGGCATCCTTCCCCACACCAGGCTGTCCTGCCGGGATAAGTAAACCTGAGGAGCATTCTGAGCAGCATTTCAAAGCGATGACAAGTAATATTTGAAGAAGGGGCAGACCATTCCCTTCTAACAGGAACTGATGGAGTTCTCCTGAGGGAATCGGAGTGAACTGACTGGTGGAGTAAATTGCTGCTTCCTGCTGTGAAATACGGGCTCTTTAATTAATTGCTAGCTTTTGTGGGACAATATAGAAAACTTGGACATGCTGTCTTAGTGTTTTTTTTTCTAATAATATACCTAAAGCCAATTAGAGTTCATCAAGCTAAGTGTATGTGGAAATGAATGGTGAAATAATGAACTTAGATTTTGTTTCTTTTATTGTAAAGGGTTATTTGTTAATGGAAGCCACACTTTTTATGCTGATTCCAAGTATAAGGATATGAAGGCATTAGCATGGTCTGAGTTCAAAACTTGAAATACAAGGCATTGAAAAATCCAAACATACTTGTGGAAATTCATATAGTTATATATGCTTGCGGACATGTTTTGTTTTAATTACAATAGCTGAATATTAAAATTGTAGAAATAATACATAGTTCTAGATACATTTATTTGGGATCTTTTACTTGTTTACAAACAATACCTTCAAAACTAAAAATAACGAGGACTATTAAAGTACAACAATACTTTCTTTATCATTTTGAAGTGCCTGCCATCAAGTGAGGTAGGAATAATCAACTAAAAGTTATTGCTGATGTGGCACAAAAATAACTGCCAAAAAATTATGAAATTGTGAAAAGTGTCCTCCTTTCTTTTAAAATACTAGCCCTGGTTTTTAACTTTTGGATGACTAAAAAGTTTAGTCATTTCTTACAAGTCCTTTTAATTATGTAATTCACCATTTTACACCAGTAAGAGAAATCTCTGTTCTTATAGCCTTAATTAATCACAATCAAGTAAAGACTTTAACAAAATCTGGGCATATTTGTAATACAGGGGTACTTATATCCCCTCCGAAAACAAAATACCTATCTTGCAAACCATTAACTGCGTTAACCAGTTTAAAGTGCTTCTGTAAGTTTACACAATATTGCACTCTCTACATTTATAAAGAATGCATTTTCAGACAATTTATTTCCAGGAAAGTGATTTTAAAAGGGTACGTTGATGTTGCCTGAATAGAAAAAAAAAAATAAAAGAAAATAAACTTGCATGTAGTCCCACAGAGCCTTTTTTCCTGATCTGATGCAGATGGGAGAGCAAACTGCCGATGGCCCAGAGCCTCGCTTAATCATCTTCACCACAGCATCTCATGATGAAGATCATAAGGATGAGCCCAAGGGGAGGAACTGGAGGGTTTGCTCCTAAGATCTCCACTTGGAGTGGGGAATGGAGTTACTATGGTGTTCTAGTGCACTAGGAGATTCGAGTGGATAAGTGAGAGGTGGGCCAGGTTCCTAGGCAGAGTTTCTTTAGCAAACCTCTGTGGGGTACGCCAGGGGCTGCCAAATCCAAGCTCTGTGTTCTCTTGTGAGCCTGAGCACATCAGTGCCCTCTCTTAGCCTCAGTTTCCTCTCATCTATAAAGCAGAATATATTTCAGAATGATTGAAAGAAAGAAGACAATTAATGCAAAACATCTATGTGCTGAGGTCATAGATAAAGGGTGGTTTTGGATTAGCCCAGTGAGTGTCTGCCTCCCCTTTCTTGGTAGAACTTGTAATTTTATTCATGTAATCACAGTGAGACAGCCTTTGTCTCAGCACACCAAAAGACAAAGACTGGCCAAAGGGATTTTACTGTTTCTTTATTCTGCATCACTTACAATGTTCAGCAAGGGCGAAGTGCAGCCCACACAGCTTCCAGCTCTCCACCTGGGGATGGGATCACCCATCGCCTCAAGTCACTCAGGGCTGCTCTTGTTCCAAAGCTGGGGAGATATTTCCTCAGGATGGGAATTTAAAACCTCTAGTGACACCCAAACACAACCCTCTTAGAACACTAAAAAGAAAATTCCTTCCTATTCAATAACAGAAACATTGAAAAGCAAGCCAGCATAATGTTTATAAAAAGGTGGGTTAAAGTATAAGTTTTTCAGACATTAGACCCATTCCTTTCTTGTTGCAACATGCCTCGCTCCTGGGGAACACAGACTAGGTATAATTTGTTTAGGAACAATAGAAACAGGTTTGTCTTTGGGGTGATGTAAATGTTTTAGAACTAGGTAGAGGTGATGGCCACACCACACCACATGCCACAGAATTGTACCTTTAAAAATGATTAGTTTTTTTTAAAAAAGATTTTATTGGGGAATTGGGGGAGGGGAACAGCGTTGGGGAATCAGGGAAGGGGAACAGACAAGTTGCTGTCTTTTTGTTCTTCAGTCTAATTGCCGAGGATGTTGCTTCACTGGCCCATGTTGGTATCGTCATTGCGGTCTTCCCGGATGAGGCAGATCAATCGCTGGCCTCTGGATGGTCGCTCACCGTGGCTCTTGGCAGCTCACGCTGGCTGCCGGCCACTCACTGTAGCCTATGGCAGCCCACTGCAGCAGGGGCTGCAGCCTACACCGTCACCGGGGCTCACACAGCCCAGCTCCAGGTGGATCTGTTGTTAGCTGTAGAGGGCAGTGTCACTGGCCCTCATATGTGGGATCTGAACCGGGGCTGCCGGTGTCCCAAACCAGCTCTTAACCAATGCGCCACTCGGTTGGCCCAAAAATGATTAGTTTCATATTATGGAAATTTTACCTTAATAACACCACTACCATCACAAAAAGAATAATAGGAAGTAGCCCTATCCCTATCTGTCCAGTAGTAGGCACTCAAATTATATTGAATAAATAAAGACTGGCTGCTTCTCATGAATAGGAAAAATACAGAGTGATGCTGAAGAGTCTTCAGAACTTGAGGGAGAATTTTTTTCCCTAAGAAACCCTTATAGCAATTTGGAAGATTGATGTAAATCAGTTCCTATTGGTTAACTATCTATTTTGTGCCAAGCAGAATGAGAGGTTATGGAGAGAATAATAGAATAAACGCTAAAGTTCTGCACTCAGTGAATTTACAATCTGATAAAGGAAAACGCAAACACAAGATCAATTATAACGCAAGCAGGACAGATACATGATAACGGAGTTACAAATGACATGCTTTGGTACCCCAGAGGAAGGAGAAACTGATTCAATTTCAAATTTTTATCATACAATTAGCTTTTGAACTCAGCCTTGTTAAGGGAGCATGATTTTATTGAATGAGAGGGAGGAAGGACATTCCAGACTGATGAAATAGCATATGTAAAGGCAGGGTGGTATTAAGAGGGTACTGTGTGTTCAGAGTAGTAAATAGGGTTTTGTAGTTAAGTGAATATGTGGGGGGTGGGGAAGAGGAGCAAAGCAGGCAAAGATGAGTGAGACCAAAGAAACATCATAGACTTAAGAGGCTGCAGTTTTATTTATTTATTTATTTATTTATTTATTTATTTATTTATTTATTTATTATTTTAGCTGAGCCATCCTGCCACCTGTTGGCAGCTCAGTGGCAGCTCAGCTCAGGCTGGGCATTGAACTGCTGTTGTTCAGAGCTCAGCTCCCACTCTTGAGCGAGCTCTTAACCAACTGAGCCACTCGGCTGGCCCAAGAGGCTGCCGTTTTTTTGTTTTTTTTTTGAGGGCGGTGTCACTGGCCCTCATATGTGGGACCCGAACCAGGGTCGCTGGCTTCCCAAGTGGCTTAGGCGCCACTTGGCCGGCCCAAGAGGCTGCAGTTTTGAGCTACTGAGACAGCTACCATCCTGCATTAGGCTTGAGAAGACGGTTAGACTATGCTGTGTGTGCTGTCCATGTATTTTTTGCTTAGGATTGAAGCACTCATTCTGCAGCTACCAGGAGCATTGACAACCAATAGCTCTCAGCTAGTCTCATTTTGGGGTTGTCCTCCATGGGTGCAGCTCACATCCAGTGACTAGACAATGAAGGGAAACACACACTCACCTTCTTGTCTTAATTTGGGACACCTCTGAAGAGTCATTCCATCACCAGAGCCCCCTATAAGATTAGCGGAGGCCTCCATTGCAACTACCTTGCCGTTCAACTTGTCCTACTGCCTAGCCCTGCTTCCCTGGTGTCCTTACAGGTGTTGCTCACAAGAGGACTCCACATCGAATCTCCGGAGTGCTAATCACTGAGTTCCAGAGTCTGTTTCCAGGAACCCTAATCTAAATTGGAACTTTCACACAGGGGACAGGTGAGCACCTAATATAAATGGAAATTGGCCTTAAGTGTGGGAAATGAGAAGGCATAATCTTTGCCCAAGGATGTCCTTCATTGCTAGCCCTCTGACCATTAGCCCCAATTTGACTCTTGGTCCCTGTGCTTCCATTAGTCAGTCTCACCTTTGCTCCCACAATTTGCCTGCCTCAAGCCCTGAGGTATCTTCCCTACACCACTTCCTCTCTGTTATGGTCATAGCCTGTGTCTACCTTTGGCTGTATCACAGCCACCTGACATGCTATGTCTTGTACCAGTCAGTGGCGTCCTCAGTCCAAATGAACCAGACACACCTCCGCCCACTTTTGTGGTCACAATACTTTACTCTTTAAATGTTTACAATGACTCCAAATGCCCCTCTCAGAAAATCAGAAATTCGCCAAGTGCTTTATATATCAAGACTCATTCCAGCCTCTTCTTGAAGTAGGTAAGGTTGGCTTTATTGCACCCAAGAAACTGAGGCCCAGGGGAAACAATATTCTAATCAAGAATTATGGGCCGGCTGAATGGCGCGGTGGTTAAGCGCTGGCTTGGGAAGCCAGCAGCCCCGGTTTGGGTCCCACATATGAGGGTTAGTGACACTGCCCTCAAAAACAAAAAAAAAAAGAATTAGACTAACTCCACCAACAATAACCACCACCTAAGTGATGAGCAAAATGCTAGTACAAAGCAGTTCTTCAATTATTTTTTACAGAATAAGTGAATTTCCTTATCTCTGAATCAATTTCTTTACTCTGGCGATTCAAGTTTCTGTTTTACTCTGCAAAGTTCATCAGTCCCTCTCTCCAAAATCCCCATTACGTTTCTAATAAAACTTTATGTGACAGAGTTCAAAGATTAATTGAATTGCCTCCTCGTTCCAGAAATTAGTGGGTGGTCTTTAGGTCAAAAATTGATTCATTAAGACTTTTGGTATAAGCATAGCTGTGGAAGTCTGCATTTTTACCTTCTCTGGGAAATTGTAAAATAACAGCAAGAAGAATGAATTAAAAAATCCACAAACTCCATTCTGATCAAACTTGGGCAGAGATATACTTTTCAGACTCCAATATACATGTAAGTTGATATCAGGTAAAAAACTGTGTGAGAAAAGGTGAAGAGAAGGGTGGTGAGAGGGTGCAGCAGTGACAGACCTCAGAAAACAAAACACATTTCCTAAAGGGAGGGGTAAGTCATGAGGTGCAGGGGTGGAGATGAACAGGACTTGGGTCAGTGCCCTCCTAGTCCCCCTTTGGTTCAGAGAAGCAGAGGAGGGGAATTTGCTGAATTTCAAATTTGCAGGAAGCAGTCTGTCTTTGTGGCAGTGGAAAAGAAGCAAGCCATTGGCTTGTGAAAACAGCCAGCCTGGAAAACCACCCAGACACTCACCTCTTCCTCACACAAACATAAGCATATTTAATAATTCAAACACAGACACTAAGAAAAATAATATAGACTAATCAGGATAAAAAAACCTGTAAAATATAAGACTATAATATTTCATTATCATGATCAAATATATCTATTCTAGCTCAAAACACTTAATGGGGCACCCTAGAGGTATTCCAGCATAAAACAAAAGAAGACAAGAATATCTGTTATCATCAGTTCCATATAACATCACATTGCATGTACTAGCCCCATGCTATAAGAGGGATAAATTAGAGGTATGAAAATTGGAATACAGGGCCACTCTACAAAATACCTGACCAATATCCCTCAAAACTGTGAACATCATCAAAAATAAGGAAGTTCGAGAAATTGTCACAACCAAGAGGAACCTAAGGAGACAAGAAAACTAAATGTAATTAGTTCTGGAAGAGAAAAAGAACATTAGCTAAAGACTAAGGAAATCTGAATGAAGTACGGACATTGGTTAATAATAATGTGTCAATATTGGTTCATTAAGTGTATAACAAATGCTCCATACTAATGTGAGGTATTAATAACAAGGGAAAATGGAGTATATGGGAACTCTCTGTACTTTCTTTGCAATTTTCCATAAATCTAAAGCTGTTATGAAATAGGAAGTTTATTTAAAAATTGAAAAAAGAAGATAAAGTATCTCTAGTTGCAATGATAACATTGAATAACTGAAAAACTCAAGAGAACCACCTAAAAAAAAACTATTTTAAACAATAAGATAATTAGGGAAGTTAATAGGGGAAAATATTAATACATCCAACTTAATTACATTTATATTTACAAATAACAAGTCAGAAGACATGTTGAAAAAACAGACGTACATTTTGGAAGAAAACAGAAGAAATCTTAATTGAAATACATATATATACCTGAAATATATAGGAAATAGATATAAAATAGTTTTAAAAATCACTTTAAATTTCTATTGCTAGATACCAAAATAATCTAGATGAACAGGCTTAGATGTTCTTTTTTTTTAAAGATTTTATTGGGGAATTGGAGGAGGGGAACAGTGTTGGGGAATTGGGGAGGCGGACCAGCCAAGTTGTTGTTTTCAATCTTTGTTGTGGAGGGCGCCAGTCGCCATCTGGCTTCCTGTCAGCAACTCGTGGCCTCTAAACTCAAGGTGCTGTGTTCAATCTTAGTTGCTGCTGGGCGTAGCCACCATTCCATGTGTGAGTGGAACCAGCAGCCTTGTTGTTAAGAGTGCACACTCTATCCACTGAGCCATCCGGGTGGCATCTCAGCTCTCGGTGCCGAGTTCAGTCTTAGTTGTGGGTGGGCATAGATTAAACAGGCAATCTTGTCGTTACACCAGCTGAGCCACCTGTTGGCAGCTCAGCAACAGCTCAGCTCAGGTGCAGTGTCACTGGCCCATGTGGGAATCGAACTGGTGGCCCTGTTGCTCAGAGCTCGCACTCTTAAGGCAACTCTTAATCAACTGAGCCACTTGGCTGGTCCCCACGCCTAGATGTTCTTGATCAAGAAGATTCAACATTATAAAAACATCAGTTCTTCCTAAGTTAAATGATTAATTTCAATGTTATTCTTCAAGACGCATCAATGGTTCTTTTAAACTACATACACTGGTTTAAAAGTTCATGTAGGCAGGCCGATTGGCGCAGTGGTTAAGCGCTGGCTTGGGAAGTCAGCAGCCCCAGTTTGGTCCCACATATGAGGGCCAGTGCCACTGCCCCCCCCCCAAAAAAAAAAAGTTCATGTAAAAATGAACAAGAAAAGAATTGCCAGGTCCACTCTGAAAAAGAAGAGCAATGAAGATATATATTGGGGGTGTCAAAAAATGTATACAGGTGAACATTTTGGTCAACGTTACTCAAGCAGTAGTTCGCCATAATCAGAATGTCTGGACGCTGATGGTAACCACTTTGGGCAACTCTTGTGTTTGCAGAAGTCAAGTGTGACTTGTATTCACCTTTTGTTATTGGTATCTATGGAGTATTACAATTTTAATAGTTTTTTCCTTTCTTAAAATGTGTATACATTTTTTCGGGGGCCACCTTCTGTATATTATAAATCAGTTAATTAAAATTGTATGGCAATGCACTAGAAAGTTGAGTAGAACAGGATGGGACACCTCGTACTAAATGAAAATACATCTGGGAATTTAGCATATATTAAAGACGGCATCTTAAATCAAAGGAGGAATACAAACAATTATTTATTTAAGAAAGGGGCCAAATGAACTGTCATCTGTGAAAAAAAAAATTAAGCTTGATTTATATGTCACACCATATGTGGTTACATTGCAAGTAGGTAAAATATTCAAATGTAAACATAAAAACAATAAAAGTTCTAATAGGAAACATGGGAGAATTTCTTCATAATTTTTGCATGGCAGGAACTTTCTCAAAATCCAGAAGCCATAAAAGAAAAGATTAATAAATTAGACTCTGTGAATATAAAAATATGTATGGCAAACACATCACCAAAAGAAAAATGACAAATGACAAACTGGGGAAAATATGTATATGCAATTGAACTTTTTTCTAATAACTAAATGGTACATGGATGCTTATTACATTATTCTCAGTACTTTTCTCTATATTTGAAATAAAAATTAATTAATTAATGTCTATTAATACTATGGAATATGATGCTATTAAAAAGAATGACTTCCAGGGCCGGCGGAGTGGCCCAGTGGTTAGGCGCTGGCTTGGAAGGCCAGCAACCCTGGTTCAGGTCCCACATATGAGGGCCAGTGACACTGCCCTCAAAAAAAAAAAAAAATAATAATAATAAAAAAAAATGACTCCAGCTATATACCCATTACCATGCAGAAAATGTCCAAGTGCATTTTAAAAATCTGGGAGGATAAACCTGAAATTCAAACACCAAACTGTTAGTCATTAAAAAAAATTTTCTCCCCAGCTGTGTTGAGATATTATTGATGTTAGCCATTTTATAAAGGGAAGAATTATGTTTTGTAATTTCTAGGCTTCTTTTATTTCTTTAAACAAACATACATTACTTTCATAATCTGCCCAAACAATAGAGATATTGCCATTTTAGGAAAAAGAAGAAGAAGGCCTTTGTAATTATGGGAAACTGACTAATGAAGCACAAAGAGATATTGTAAAAAAACAGGGTTTACAGGTGAGGTGAGTAGGTGGATGCTCATTCTGATATGATACCTGCCTACGGAGATTTGTGGTGCTTTGAAGAAGATGCTGACATCAGTCCAGGAGATGAGCAGTAGAGTTTACGGTGTGAGATGGGTACAAGATAGCCTGTAGGAGTCTGCAGAACGTTTGCATTCCATTGATCACACACGAGATAAACCAAAACCATAACTGGAGCCCAGCTGGGCAAGAAAATGATCTGCATCAAGACGGGACTCTACAACCATCTCTACATGGTGGCCTCGGTTGGAGGGATTCCTCTTCATTTTAATTACATCACCATGAAAACATCACATATAAATAAAGTGAACAGTGGTTCAGGTGGCATATTTTGGGGGTTTAGCTGGGCTCCTCTTGGGGGAATGACTGAGGAGGAATATGTGCAGTGGACAAAGAGTGAGTTTAGGAGGGAATGGATTTAATTGGTAAATAAAAGAATAGTCACTTGAAAACTTATTGAGGGTCACAGACTTGCTGAGTCTACCACTAGGAAGCCTTTAAATTAACGTGCAGCAAGGAATTCAGTTTAGGGAACTTCCTGTTTTCCAAAACTCACTGAGATGATAGATTACATAACAGGAGAAATTTAAAAGATGGTAGAGTACAAAAGCTGAAATGGAAAAGAGTTTGACAATTCTTTGTAAAGTAAAACATATACACGTACCTATTCTGTGATTCAGGAATTCCACACCTAGGTATTCACTCAAGAGAAATGAAGACCTCAGTCCATAAAAAGACTTGTTCAAGAATGTTCATAACATCATACTTAACGGTGTAAGACTAAATGCTTTCCCCTTAAGATCAGGAACAAGACAAGGATGTCTATTCTTGCCACTTCTATTCCTATTATACTGGAGGTTCTTGTCAAGAAAAAAAAAGGCAAGAAAAAAAAATGCATCCAGATTGGAAAAGGAGAAATAAAACTATGTCTATTTGCCAACAACATGGTCTTTTCTGTAGAAAATTCTAAGGAATCCATAAAAAAAACTATTAGAGCTAATAAATGAATTCAGATTGCAGGATACGAGGACTGTCCAAGTGGCGCGTTGGTTAAAAGCTGGCTTGGGACGCCACTGGCCCTGGTTTGGATCCCACATATGAGGGTCAGTGACACTGCCCTCTACAGCTAAGATGGTGAACAACAGCTCCACCTGGAGCTGGGCACCTGTGATTCCCTGGGACAGCATAGCTGCAGCCCCTGCTGCAGTGGGCTGCCATAGGCTTCAGTGAGTGGCCGGCAGCCAGCGTGAGCAGCCAGCAGCTGCTGTGAGCTGCCAAGAGCCACTGTGAGTGGCCATCCAGAGGCTGGCGACTGATCTGCCTCACCCAAGAAGAGCACAATGATGATATCAACATGGGCCAGTGAAGCAATGTCCTCCACAACTAGTCTGAAGAACAAAAGGCCAGCAACTTGTCTGTTCCCCTTCCCTGGTACCTTAACACTGTTCCCCTCTCCCAATTCCCCAATAAAATCTTTTAAAAAAAACAAAAACACATTGCAGGATCTGAGAGCAATATACAAAAATCAATGACATAGCTCTATTGTAGCAATGGATAATCCAAACATGAAATTAAGAAAACAATTCCATTTACAGTAACATCAAAAAATAAAATACTTAGGGGCCAGCTGAGTGGCTCAGTTGGTTGAAAGCTCGTTTAAGAGTACGATCTGAGCTCTGAGCAACAGCAGTTCGATGCCCAGCCTGAGCTGAGCTGCAGCTGAGCTGTCAACAGGTGGCAGGATTTCTCAGCTAAAAAAAAAAAAAATAATAATAATAAAAGAAAATACGTAGGAATAAATTGAACAAAAGAAATGAAAAATCTGTACACTGAAAGCTAGAAAACTAGCTTATCATGGAAATAAACTAAAAGAGACCTAAATAAATGGAAAGACATTCTGTATTCATTGATTGGGAGATCTGATAATTTAAAGATATTTTAAAGATGGCGGTACTCTCTATATTCACCTTTAGATTCAATAAAATCACTGTCACAAACCTAGTGGGCTTTTATTTTATTTTATTTATGCAGAAATTCTATAAGCTAATTCTATATGGAAATGAAAAGGACACAGAAAAGCTAAAACAATCTTGAAAGAGAAGAACACAGTTGGAGGAACCGCACTTCCCAACTTCAAAATTTACTACAAAGCTACTATAATCAAGACAATGTAGTACGGCATAAAGACAGACATATAGATCAGGGGAATAGAATTGAGAGTCCAGAAATAAACCCTCATGTTTATGGACAATACATTTTTGACAAGGGTTCCAAGATAATTTGATGAGGGAAGGAATGATCTTTTCAACAACTGATGTTGGAACAACTGGATATCCACATGCAAAAGAATGAATTTGTACCACAATCTCACTCAAACACAAAAATTAAAGTAGATCACAGAACTAAATGTAAGAGCTAAAACTGTAAAGTTCTTAGAAGAAAACACCCGTAGAGGCAACCTCAAAATTCCTATATAGAGATGAAGAAGGAGGAGAGGGAGAGAGAGAGAGAGAGAGAGAGAGAGAGAGAGAGAGAGAGAGAGAGAGAGAGAGAGAGATCAACAATCAAAACAAGAGCTCACTTGAGATGAAGTCAATATAATATAAGAGTGTGAAAAATACTTTAAAATAAATATTCTGATGTATTTTGAGGAACTAACGAAACCCAATAACAAAGAACAAAAATTCTAAAACATTTACTAAAACCAGGAAGGGTGGATATTACCCAAAGGTAGGAGTTATATACATGGGCGTCAACAATAAACATCCTTCTAGGGGCCAGCCGAGTGGCACATTGGTAAAGAGTTAGCTTGGGACACCAGCTCTGAGCAGCAGGGCCCCGGTTCAGATCCCACACGAGGGCCAGTGATGCTGCGCCCTCTACAGACCAACATGGGCCAGTGAAGTGATGTCCTCTACAACCAGACTGAAGAACAAAAGGACAGCAACTTGTCTGTTCCGCTCCACAAATTCCCCAATAAAATCTTTGAAAAAAAAATATAAACATCCTTCTAAAACTGAACTTAATTTCTATTTTGAAGTCCCAGTTCTCTCAGAAAGCAGGAACTTAATCTCAGTCAATTCAGTGTTTCACCCACTTCCCCTTTTTTCAGTAATATTTGGGGTTACAATTTTGGGAAAGGGGCTCTGGTCTTTGTCATCCATTGATGTCAGCACCTGCTGACATGCTCCTCATCCTGTCTGGGCCTCAAGCATCAATCCATGAAGTGACTTGCTGAGTTGATCGACTCTCACATACAGGACTTCCACAAGGCTACTTCTCAGATGCTGTTCCAACTGGTATAGGAGACCATCCTATTGCCATCCACTCCATGTCTGGCTCATGGGAACATTTTGTCCACATTCAAACACCCATATCCTGTTGCCTCCACCCTGATGAGAAACTCAGGGATCTTGCTTCCTCCCAAGCTTGATGTTGGGAATAGTGGCTCAAAAACCCTATTTGCTTAAGTCTTAAAATCTTAGTGGGGATTCTATGGTGCTTCCCAACCCTAAAGGCTAGGCCATAGGAGGTAGCAGTTTCAAGGCTTGCTTCAGGGATGCTGAGTAGCATCTGATTTTTTTATTTTTTTTTAGAGGGCAGTGTCACTGGCTGTCATATGTGGAATCAGAACCGGGGTCGCTGGCATCCCAAACCAGCTCTTAACCACCGCGCCACTCGGCTGGCCCCAGCATCGGATGTTTTGCTTTTCTTCTGACTCCTCTCTCCCTCTCTGTTAGCCCATGGAAGCCTCATGCCTCTCAAAGCTCCTTCCTAAGAAGTTGACCTAGAGAAGAAAGGTGAGCCTTGGTCATTTCAGGAATATAGATGGGACATATTTAATTTAAAAATTACTAGAAATTCAGAGGTGGAAGTAGACAAAGAAGAAGAGAGAAGTGAAGAAAAAAGGATGGCCAAGCAATATGGAGGATGGTAGAACGTCTTGTAAAAATTGGAATCCTATTGAGCTTATGCTGTTGCCCCTAATCTCTTCAAAACTTCTGTAAAGTTCTACAGATAAAAAGACCCAATGTGGGTGAGGTTTTTGTGAAACTCAAGGGACTGAGTTCCACATTTGAGTCAAGATACTGCAAAAGAATGTGTGGGATGGTGAGATCATTCATGAACTGAACCAGTTCAGTGGAAGTAGAGGCAGATGTCTAGCCAGAGGAAACTATGAGAAAGTAAGCCCCCCTGGGGTTCCCAGAAATCTTGGGAAGTTCTTAAAGATACATTGTGTTTAGATTTTTAAAGAGAAGAGCACCTTGGATGACATCTGTGTTACACATGCCTAAAGGACTTCGGGAAACACGTAGACCCACTCTCAACCTGTGAATGGCATCACGGAGGCATTTTTTGTTTGTTTGTTTGTTTGTTTGTTTTTTTGAGGGCAGTGTCACTGGCCCTCATATGTGGGACCGAACCGAGGCCGCTGGCCCCCCAAGCCAGCGCTCAACCACCGCGCCACTCAGCCAGCCCAAAATTCTTTTTTTTTTTTTTTTTGAGGGCAGTGTCACTGGCCCTAATATACGGGACCCGAACTGGGGCTGCTAGCTTCCTAAGCCAGCGCTTAACCACAGCGCCACTCGGCCGGCCCACGGAGGCATTTTTTTTAAATTGAGGAAACATCAATTGAAGACCTACTATGGGTTAGATGTGCTGTACTGGGTACCAAGGAAATAAGATGGAAAACCATATGAGACTTGTCATGAAGGCTCTCTTGGTCAGTGGTAAACAAATAACTGCAATATTATGAGCTAAGTGCCACAGAGAAGAATGTAGCCTGAGAAAGAATTAACAGCTCCTGTACTAATTAATAAATACCAGGTTGTCATAGCTCTCTGAGGACATGGGTGAGCTTACTCTCTGTCCTACCCATTTCTTCTTCTGCTATCAAGGCTCACAAAACGTTTTACCAATAAGGTCCTAATCCACAAGTCTGAATTTCTGACACAGTGCTCTGGCTATTTATTTATATGTCCTTTGCCTAATTAAAAAAATGTAAGTGTCTTTTCTTTTTTGAATATTGCTATTATTATTAATTATTGTTCTGTGAGCACAGGGCTACACTGCAGAAGCTCTATGACCACCACATTACAATGCTGCAGGTAAGCCAATGGGAGAGTAAAGGTAAAATATTAAGAACAAGAATCACAAAAACAGGAAATCACCCACTGTCAAAACCTTTGGGTGAGATAATGTCCACAGTTAGCATGAAAAACAACAGGCTTTTTTTTGGAGAAGGGCATCTTTGTCCCAAAGACACTGATTATGAAATTGTTTGCATATTTAACGTGATAATGGAGGGACTTTACAGACACGTTTTCTTTAAGTAGGAGTTAAAATGAACAATTTCCCACCACCATTTTCCATAATAATAACAATCAAAATGTTTTTTTTCTAAGTTTTAAGAGTTGAGGACAGACATAACCTCTTGTATTGTAGACTCCTGCAACAGAGGAGTTCGTGGGACTCTAACACAATAGGAATTTTGAAATAATCCTGTAAAAAGTCCAAGCTTCGTTCTTTCCTTTCTTTGAACGGCTGAGCAGGCTCAAGGCAAAATACTCTTTGGGAAAACCCAGCAGGGAGGAGCAGCTCTGCCCAGTGGAGGCCTTTGCTTGGCCTTCTGAAATAACTCTGTATGAGATGAATCTGAAAGGGTCATGGAAGGAAAGGGAAGGGATGTCCAGGGAAGAGAAGGCCTGAGTCCTGTTTTTTCTGTGCTGCTGACTGGCTGTGTGTCTTTAAGTCTAAGTTTCCCCTCTCTGTACTCAAAGTTCTCTGCATTCACGACACAGATTGGAAAATTGAGTTGCTGTATAGCTTTGCTGTTTTGAGACTCAGTAAAGGCAATGTACCTTGTCACATGGAGCAGATTCAGACTTTGATGATGATGGGAGATTTTCTTTAGTTTTTAGGGCGAAAACACTTACAAAGGTATTTTGTAAGGAGACATTTCTTTTTTTTTTTTTCTTTTGAGGGCAGTGTCACTGGCCTTCTACGTGGAATCCGAACTAGGGCCGCTGGCGTCCCAAGCCAGCTCTTAACCACCGCGCCACTTGGCCGGCTCAGGAGATACTTTTTATTTCCTGACTGAAAATAAACAACTATTGACTTTTTTGATGTTCTTTATCACATATGCATTTTCTATTTTATTAATTTCTGTTTTTATACATATTTCTTCCTTCTACATTCTTTAGGTTTATTTTGCTAGTTTTATTTCTTACTCCTTGAAGATGCTTTGCTCATTAGATATCAGACTTTCTTCTCTAATAAACACATTTTAAGGCTATAACTTTTCTTTGAAATACAGCTTTTACTGTATCTTACAAATTTTGATATGTAATACTTTTATTCTTGCTCAGTTCAAACTATATTCTAAAATCCTTCCTATCAAAATATCAGTAATCTAGAAGTGTATTTCTTAGTTCCAAATATATGGGAACATTTTGGTTAATTTTGGTTATTGATTTTCAGCCTACTGGTATTGAGTTCAGGGTGTATGTTCTGTCTATTTCAGATCTGTGAAACTTAATTAAAACTTGCTTTGTGACTCCACTGGATGCCAATTTTTGTAATGTTCCATGTTTGCTAATTAAGAATATACATTTCATTTTGGAGGTGGAGTGTTTTATATCTATTAATTAGGTTAAAGATTTTTAATCATGTGAATCCAACATGCTAGTATTTTATTTCACTCTTCAATTAAATCTTAAGAAAAGTGCATTAAAATCTTCCAGCATGATTTTGGATTTACTTATGTCTTGTAATTCTATACAGTTTTGCTTCATGCTTTAAGACCATGTTATTAGGTATATGCAAATACGATATAGTTACATCTTTCTGATGAATTAAAAATTATCATTATGAAGAGGCCTCTATCTCTTTTTATCTTAAAAGATAGTTTCTCTGATACTAAGATTTATACTAGTTTATTTGTTTTCGTTTCTTTTTTTTTTCTTTTTTTTATTTTATTTTATTTTTTTAAAAGATTTTATTGGGGAATTGGGGGAGGGGAACAGCGTTGGGGAATCGGGGAAGGGGAACAGACAAGTTGTTGTCCTTTTGCTCTTCAGTCTAGTTGTGGAGGATATTGCTTCACTGGCCCATGTTGGTATCATCTTTGTGCTCTTCTCGGGTGAGGCAGATCAGTTGTTGGCCTCTGGACGGCTGCTCACAGTGGCTCTTGGCAGCTCACACTGACTGCCAGCCGCTCATGCTGGCTGTTGCCCACTCACTGTAGCCTATGGCAGCCCACTGCAGCAGGGGCTGCAGCTATGCCATCGCCCAGCAACTCACAGCAGCCCAGCTCCAGGTGGAGCTGTTTTTCACCATCTTAGTTGTAGAGGGCAGTGTCACTGGCCCTCATATGTGGGATCCAAACTGAGGCCACTGACGTCCCAAGCCAGCTCTTAACCAATGTGCCACTTGGCTGGCTCTTGTTTCTTTTTTTTTTTAAAGATTTTATTGGAGAATTGGGGGAGGGAAACAGTGTTGGGGAATTGGGGAAGAGGACCAGCCAAGTTGTTGTGGAGGGCGCCAGTTGCCATCTGGCTTCCTGTCGGCAGCTCGTGGCCTCTAAGCTCAAGGTGCTGAGTTCAGTCTTAGTTGCGGGTGGGCATAGCCACCATCCCATGCAGGAGTCAAACCCAGCAGCCTAGTTGTTAAGAGTGCATGCCCTATCCACTGAGCCATCTGGGTGGCAGCTCAGCTCAAGATGCTGAGTTCAATCTTTAGTTGTGGGTAGGCGTAACCCACAATTGAACAGGCAATCTTGTTACACCAGCTGAGCCATCCTGCCACCTGTTGGCAGCTCAGCTAGGGCGCAGCATTCACGGCCCATGTGGGAATCAAACTGGTGACCCTGTTGTTCAGAGCACATTCTCTAAGCCAACTCTTAACCAACTGAGCCAGTCGACCAGCCCTGTTTGTTTGTTTTTTGATTTGCATTTTTCCATCCTTTAACTTTCAACCTTTTGGTATCCTATGTTTTCAATTTGCTTTCTTGCAGACAATATATAGTTAGGTTCTAAAAAATCTATTCTGGCAATCTTGGTTTTTAAATTGTTGTATTTAGCGCATTTATATTAGCGTGATTACTGATATAATTGTGTATAAATCTTAGTTCATGAATTCTAGTTATACTACCTGTTATAGGTTTCTGTTTCTCTCATTTTTTCCCTTTTTTTTGGAGAATACATTTAAATTTTCAAAGTTTAAAAGGACTCTTACTTTTGCTCTTATTATAGATATTACCTGAAAAAGCCTCCAAACCAAACAACCACCGCAACAAAACAAAGTAGAAGACTTTATTTATATTGCTCCTGTCCTATAGTTCTTGTTTTTGTGTATTGTAATTCAATAATGTGAAGTCCACTAGCCATTTTTATGATAGTTTTATGAATTTAATATTTCTTTACATTTATGAACAGATTTATACTTTGTTTTGCTCTTTGCTTTTTTACATCTTAGACTCTCCTTCTGGAGTCACTTTCAGACTTTTCCTGAGGTATATGCTGTAGTATATCTTTCAGTGAGAGTTTCTGTGTATGCTTCTCAAAAAATGTCTTAAATTTATCAACATTCTTGAGAGATAACTTTTTTGGGTACAGAATTCTAGGTTGGCAGTTATTTTCTTTCAGTACATTGAAGATATCATTCTGTTATCTTTGGTCTTTTATTTTTGCTTTTGAGAAATCCTCTTTCAATCTATTGTTACTCCTGAAAGATAATCTTTGTTCTCTGACTACTTTTAAGATGTTTCTATTTGTTGCTGGTGTTCTACAGTTTTTACTATGATATGTTTAGAGGTGAAATTGTGTTTAATTTAAATGTTTGGGCTATGTTGTGCCTCTTGAATCTATAGACTGGCACATTACCTTGATTCTAAAAAACTATTACCCATTATTTCTCCAAATACTACCTCTGCTGCATTCTCTCTTCCTTCTTCTGGAATTCAGATTAAACATATATTAGATCATCTCACTCCATCTCCCATGTCTCTAACTGCCTCCCCCCCGTATTTTTCTTTATGTTTGTTTGTTTGTTTGTTTTCCGTGCTATATATTGTATTTTTTCTTCTGATTTATATTCCAACACACTAATTTTCTTTTCTACTGTATCTAATCAGCTCCCAAACCCACACATTGAGTTTTAAATTTTGGTTGTTTTATTTCACAGATCCAAAAGTTCTGTTTAGTTCTTTTACAAATCTGTGATGTCTCATCATAGAGTCTCCTATCCTCTGAAGATATTTTCAAGGTTGTTTACTTGTCTTTAAATATTGTAGAATACTCATTTTAAATTATGTCTCATAATTTCAATCTCTGAATTATGTGGGTATTTTACTGTTGGTTCTTGTTTATATTGCTTTGTTTTCTTGTGTATTTGAATATGACTGCTCTTTGACCTTGAAAATTATTTGGGGGGATTTCCCAGTATGTAGGATGATTTTGAATTTGCTTCTATCAGACATAAAAGGGCATTATTAGTCCTGTATAACATTTTAGTTCATTGCCTTAAAGTTTATTGGACTGTCTCAGTGATGCAAATTTATATCATAAATCCCTGGTCTGTGCTCACAACCTATCAGGGATAGGTTGTCAGTTATTCCTGCCTTGCTCATCATCAAGGTAATTGCCCCTGTATCTCCTGGTAATTCAGAGAATGGAGAATGTTTCTATTTATTTCACTTGTATCCTGAGAATTGTAGCCACCCAGTTTAATGTGGGCCATTCATCTATTAGACTTCCCAATCTTACAAGAGAGTTGGGTTTCTCTAGGCATTGACTTCTTTGCCCTTGCCTCATGAACCCATCCAAAATAGTTTTTAATTTCACTATCAGTTTTACTTTGGATCATCAAATGCAAAATTGTCTCAAAATTATTTATTTATCTCTCTTTCTTACTATCCTATCAGTTTTTCAGTGCTCTATGATAGAGGATTGTTAATTTCTCCCTGTAGTTCAATCATGTTTTTCTTTATATATTTTATTTTATACACAAATATTTAGATAATATATCTTCTTTTTTTAAAAGATTTTTTATTGGGGAATTGGGGGAGGGGAACAGCGTTGGGGAATCGGGGAAGGGGAACAGACAAGTTGCTGTCTTTTTGCTCTTCAATCTAGTTGCAGAGGGTGTCGCTTCACTGGCCCATGTTGGCATTGTCATTGCGCTCTTCCTGGACGAGGCAGATTGGTTGCCGGCCTCTGGATGGTCGCTCACTGCGGCTACTGGCAGGTCACACTGGCTGTCAGATGCTCACGCTGGCTGCCGGCCACTCACTGTAGCCTATGGCAGCCCACTGCAGCAGGGGCTACAGCCTCCACCGTCACTGGGGCTCGCACAGTCCAGCTCCAGGTGGACCGATTGTTAGCTGTAGAGGGCAGTGTCACTGGCTCTCACACGTGGGATCCAAACCGGGGCTGCCGGTGTCCCAAACCAACTCTTAACCAATGCGCCACTTGGCTGGCCCAATAATATATCTTCTTGATGAATAGTAATTTCATAATTTTTGTGGTGACTATTCCTAATGATGCTTTTAAATTAAAATTGTTTTTTTGTTTGTTTGCTTTTGATATTACTTCCAGGTGATAACAGTCAATGACTTCCAAGCTTTAAGAGTCAATGTGTGATTGTTCACATTCCCTTTTGCTTGCTTTGGCAACTGTGGAAGAAATGATCCAGCTGATAACTGCTCTGTCAGCCTGGGTCCTAGTTTGAAAACAAACAAACAAATAAACAAACAGTAAACTGAAACATTTTTTGCCCCCTAACTGACTGGCAAAGCACATGTAACAAGTAAGAAATAAATCTTGTTTGAAACTACTAAGCTTTGGGTATCATTTGTTACATATCATAACTCAGTGTCAGTATACACTGACTGATACAGAAATATTGAGCTCATATTTCAAAACTATTATTCTCATTACACAATCATGTAAGACGCTTCACATCTATCTCCCTGATTCCAATGCAGCCCATGTGTTCTCAGCACTGCCCATCCCCATCACATACATTTCTGTGAATGGCTTTGCTCTGTTTTAGCTCTGGCCATCTGCATATACTGTTAACTTTACCTGGAATGCTTTCCCCCACCCTTCTTTGGCTAATTCTTATTCATCCTTCACGTCTCAGTTGAGAAACCTAAGCTGATGTTGATGATGCCTGCTCAAATCTCCTTTAGGTACTAGTGTACCCAGTTTCTGTGAGCATTGGCTTCTAACAGTTCTTAGATGCCCTCTCCTCTGTTTTTGGCCTACTCTCCATTATCTCCTCATAGCATAAGTAGTTCCTTCTCCCCTTCAGTGGCATCCCGCAGCCAATGGCTGGTTGACATGGGGGTGGGTGGGTATAACAGTCTGGCCCCCTTGACTCAAGATGAGGCCAACTTGGTGGTGCAGTTAATATGTGCGAGTTCTTTTGAATTAGCAAGTCCAAGCTGTCCTACTAACCTCAGACACGCGAGTGAGCAAAGCCAACATCAGCAGAGCCTGCCTGGTCCAGACCAGAACTGCCCAGGAGAATCATCAACTAAATGAATAGTTGTTGCTTTAGGCTGAAGGTAGTCTCTTTGCTTATCTTTATTCCCTGCCCCATATTCCTCACTCTTTCCCTTTCTCCTTATAGCAGCCCCTGTATAAACCGTATGTGCTTGAATGCTTGTCTTAAGTGCTGCTGTAGCACAGAGTGCCTGACTGCCTGGGCCGGGACTGTGAAACCTTTCTGTGCTCTGTACTACTCTGTACTATCCTGTACTGTGGAACACATGAGATTGCACTGAAACTGTTTACTTGTCTCTCTTACTAACTATAAACCTCTTGAAGGAATGAGCCATGTTTTTATTATTATTGCTATTGATAGTAGCTCTCTACTCTTAAAACAAAAAGATCGAGAGAGGGGATTGTAAAGTGATTGCTGTTTTGTCCTCAATGCCTAGCATGTATTAGGTACTTACTAATAGTTGAATGAATGAATGAATGAATGAATGAATAAAGGTTGTCCGTGATTTAACAAAGACATGTAGGCTACAAGCACTTTTGTAGAGCATATTGGAGATTAACAACATTTTCATAAATAATAGATCTTGGATACTTTTCAGGTTCAAAGACCAAGGACTTAAGTGATAGGATATCTGAAATGAAGAAGGAATAATTCCAGTATATAAAAATGTGGGGTCAGAAAATGGGCCCAGAATTTTGTTACCAAGAGATGGCAATTGTTAGCCAAGTTCCAAAGGTTTCAGATGTACAATTCTGTAATACGTCATTTATATATCATACTGTATGTTCACCGCCCAGAGTCAGTTCTTCCATCACCATATATTTGATCCCTTTTGCCCTCATCTACTATCCCCCAAATCAGATAATTATCTTAATCTCCTTTCTTCCTATCTCCACTCCTGTCCTCCTGAACAATCAGAATTCCATCTTTAACCAGGTTGGCTTCTGGAGAGTTTGTAATGAGACTGACATGAATTTGCAATGACCTCAGGACAGGACCTAGAAAATGTATTCCAATATCTGCCTCTTATCAGCTTATCAGGCAATCACAGAATCTTTTAATAAAGAGATAGACAGAACTAGTCTTCTTCCCATCTAGCTCTTCTTTCTTGTAGATATTTAGTACAGCATGTCCTCAAATGACGTCCTTTTATTTGACATCATTTTATTATAATGTGGATGAGATGCCATAGGAAGAAGCTTAACTCTAGTTTGTATCAATTAGCCTATGTTAAAATTGATTTTGTTATACGTCGTTTAGCTTTCAAGGACTTATCGACAATGTTAAAAGATAACTTTTTATACTTTAAAACTCCTGTCTAGAGAAAGGATTTGGCATTTAGTTTCTAGGCAATCTCAATTTTAGAGTACAAAATCATAGGGGACTCTGGGAATGGTTCAAGGTCATCTGATCCATGACAAATGAACTCTTTGGTGTGGTTTTTCAGTACTTCACCCTATTTGTTTTATGCACATGTGTGTTGGTGTCTACTGAGCATGACAGAGAGTAGACAGATGAGCTCAGTCTCCCACATGAAAAATTGTGAGGTTCTTATCATCCCAAGGGCTCAAGCAAATGTCAGTCTGCAGTGCTTCTCTGTCCACTGCGTCTTCTCAGTCCCTGTGTCACCTCAGGGAAGAGCTTCTTCTGGAGAAAAACCAAGAGTCATCCTCTGACTGCTCACCTACAATTCCATGTAACGTCTCTCTACTCACTTCTTTCAGAGAAACCCATTGCTCACTGAACTTTACAGCTAAGTCCCTGGGGAATTTGCTGAGTATCAAAATAAATTAAAGTAGAAGAGAGGCTAGACTCTACAAGGGTGGGTTTTGTCAGAGAGGGAGGATCAGTCTTGGGAGCAAGCCACCTCCCAGGAGGGAGGATTCCTTACTTCCTGATCTGTATCCATTGGGGCCCGACACATATAGGCCATTCTGCTCAACACACACACACACACACACACACACACACACACACACACACACACACGCCTCTTATGGGTCATTCACCAAAAGCTAGGGCCACAGCTCACACCTGGCCTGATAGCAAGTCAGGCAGTATTGCTGAAATATCGTTCTTCTCGTTTTGAGTTTTCTCAAATGCAATACAAGACTTTTTTCTTGTAACCCAATCAATCAAGACAACCTGCCTATGGAAAAAAGAGTGTGGATTTGAAGGCAAGACTCTCAGTTTTGCACCCCCCACCCCCAATTTTGGATCAATCACAATCCTTCCTACCTCTCAATTTTCCTAAACTACTAAGGCTGCGCATAACCTGTCCTATGCCAGACATGTGAATGAGGGAGTCTCCAGATAATTCCAGTGCCCAGCAGAGGCCCCAGATATCAAGGAACAAAGACAAGCCACGCTGCACTTGCCTGTCCCAATTCCTGATCTATACAATCATGCACATCACACAATAGTTATTTTATGTCACTTATGCAAACTTGTTGAAGCGATTTGATATGCAGCAACAGACAACAAGCAAAACAATGATGAGAAGTGCCCTTTGGGCTAGAAATTCAGGATGTGAGCACTGGAAAGTTGCTTAAGTTTTGAGAACAAGTAAACAGAGGCTTTAAGGAAGTGGAGCACTGAGAAATCCACACTGAGGTCACTGCAGTTCAAATTCCATCTCGAATCTTTCCCGCAGGCTCAGCCTGCCCCCTCAGCAATGTCACGTTAATGCCAGTGGGCTTTGGTGGATGATGCTCTTCCCCACTTCTGTGGAACCTCCTCCTCTGACTTCTGGTCTGCGTCTATGTGTGTGTGTGTGTGTGTGTGTGTGTGTGTGTGTGTGTGTGTATTAGCTGAGCCATCCTGCCACCTGTTGGCAACAGTGGCAGCTCAGCTCAGGCTGGGCATCAAACTGCTGTTGCTCAGAGCTCAGCTCGCACTATTTATTTATTTATTTATTTATTTATTTATTTATTTATAATTAGTTTCAGGTGTACAACACAGTGCAATAGTTATACATTTTACCCCTCAAAGTGACAACCCCCACCCCCAATTCGCCACCCCACTCCCCCCCCATATCATATATATCTATTACTCTTCCTCTGACTCTCTTCCACAGTATAATCCACATCCCATGACTATCTATATATATTCAATTACAGTAGGTATACAACCTCCACTTTAGTTATACAGTGCAGTGATCAAACCTCTACTCCATCCATGAAATGGTCTCCCTAACAAGACCTATGATCATCTGACATTCCACAGAATATTTACAACATTATTAATTATATTCCCCAAACTGTTTTTCCTATCCCAGTGGCAATATTGTAGTTGCCTATTTTTGCTGTCTAATCCCTTCCCCTTCTCCCTCATCCCCATCCCCCTCCCAATTAGCAACCCTGATTTTTCCTCTATATCTATGAGACAGTTTCTGTTTATTTTGCTCATTCATACAGTTTTTCAGATTCCACATATGAGTGAGATCATATGGTAATTGTCTTTCTCTGACTGACTTATTTCACTTAACGTAATAGTCTCTACTTCCATCCATATCATTGCAAATGGTACGATTTCATTCTTCTTTATAGCGGAGTAATACTCCAATGTATAAATATACCACAGTTTCTTAATCCAGTCATCTACTGATGGGCATTTTGGTTGTTTCCAAGTCTTAGCTATTGTAAATTGTGCTGCTATGAACATAGGGGTGCATAACTTTTTTTGAATAAGTGTCTTGGTTTTTTCAGGATAAATACCTAGGAGTGGAATTGCTGGGTCAAACGGTAGCTCTATTTCCAGTTCTTTGAGATACCTCCATACTGACTTCCATAGTGGCTGCACCAATCTGCAATCCCACCAACAGTGCAGCAGGGACCCTTTTCCCCACAGCCCCGCCAGCACTTGTTGTTTGTTGATTTATTGATGATAGCCATTCTGACTGGAGTGAGGTGGTATCTCATGGTGGTTTTTATTTGCATTTCCTTAATGACCAGTGAGGTTGAACTTTTTTTCATATGCCTGTTGGCCATCTGTATGTCCTCTTTAGAGAAATGTCTCTTCATATCTTCTGCCCATTTTTAAATTGGGTTGTTTGCTTTTTGGTGTTGAGTTTCATGAGTGTTTTATAAATTTTGGATATTAACCCCTTATCAGATATATCGTTGGCAAATATATTCTCTCATTCAGTAGGCTTCCTTTTTGTTTTATTAATGGTTTCCTTTGTTGTGAAAAAACTTTTAAGTCTAATATAATCCCATATGTTCATTTTTTCTTTTACTTCCCTTGCCCGTAGGGATGTATCAGTAAAAATATTGCTCCGGGTAATGTCTGCAAATGTACTCCCTATATTTTCTTTTAGGATTTTTATGGTTTCAGGTCTTACATTTAAGTCTTTAATCCATTTTGAATTTGTTCTTGTATAAGGCGTAAGGAGGTGGTCCAGTTTCATTTTTTTGCATGTGGCCGTCCAATTTTCCCAGCACCATTTATTGAATAGACTATCTTTACTCCAGTGTAAATTCTTGCTTCCCTTGTCATAGATTAACTGTCCGTAAATGCCTGGATTTATTTCTGGGCTCTCTGTTCTATTCCACTGATCGATGTGCCTGTTTTTATGCCAATACCAAACTGTCTTGATTACTGTAGCCTTGTAGTAGGTTTTGATGTCTGGTAGCATGATCCCCCCGACTTTGTTCTTATTTCTCAGAATTGCCGAGGCTATTCTGGGTCTTTTATGATTCCATATAAATTTTAAGATTATATTTTCTATTTCTGTGAAAAATGCCCTTGGTAGTTTGATAGGAATTGCATTGAATCTATATATTGCTTTAGGCAGTATGGACATTTTAACTATATTAATTCTTCCTATCCATGTCAGCTCGCACTCTTGAGCAAGCTCTTAACCAACTGAGCAGCAACTTGGCTGGCCCTTGCGTCTATGTTTTATAGGGGACTGTCTCTTTCCCTTTGCATCCTCCAGCCAAGCATTGGCTGGTTAGGAGAAGAAGCAAGTTGTTGAACTGAACACGAAGGGTTACAGGGAAAGGATGGTGTGTCCTGGGTGGTATTTCTTCTCCCTTTGTCCCTCAGGTTTCCACATGATCACTTACCTGCTTCTATGGAGGAATGTGATGGGAAAGAATCAAATTAGCACTCAGTGAGCACCTACTACATGGCAAGGGCCATGTGAGGTGTTTTCATGATTATTGCATTTGATTTTAAAATCCCATGGGGGGGGGACCACACTTAGGATATAAGGAAATTGAGGCTTGTAAGTAACCACCTGCTTGAGATCACGCCGATGTTAGGTGATGGAGCGGGAGCATGGACTCACGTCTCTCCTCGAGGCTGTCCTTTTTCACTCGGGGAGACAATGCTTCAGGTCTGAAGCTTGTGGGAGGCTTCCTCACACAGGGAAATCCCCTCGGGGAGCAAATAGAGCAACTGTCTAGTGGGTGATCAGCTCAGCATCTTCACTGGGCTTTTGTAGACAACTAGATGGCGGTTGGGCACCCAGGCTTCAGGGCCAGAAGGCTGGAAGGAAAGGGACAGCCCAGAGAGTGATGCTCAGTCAGACCAAGAGCAGAGGCTGGGCTAATCCAGAACCACCTCGCTCCAATTATCTGGACATTGACCAGACTTTTTCTCACAGCCCACGAGCTATTGGTCCTCACTAGCTGTCTCTTCTACCACAGCCCAGACAGAATCCCTCACACTGACTAAAACAGCGATTTCAGAAAATGACTTATTTTTTCTCATAAGGCAAGAAACAAAGATCACAAGATCATTTCCTATTTCTGTCATTTGACAGAAGACATTGCTTGTTGGGGAAACAATGAAGAAAAAAAACAAACCCAAACTTAGATTAGTGGTAAACAATTTCATTCTGAATAAACCGGATTTGCTGAGAAACAAAGACTGACAAACTAACAGACAGACAGACAGAAAGGGAGAGCGAGAGAGAGAGAGAGAGAGAGAGAGAGAGAGAGAGAGAGAGAGAGAGAATGAACAGTCTGAGGCAGAGCCAGGAAAATAGGACAGAAGGGATGCTAACTCCAGGAAAGGACAGGGCTCTGCTGAGTGCAACTTGGCCGCTTCTTCATTCCTTGCTAGCCTTAAAGAAAAGGTTCTGAAATGGTTCGTTCAGCAGTTTATTTAAAAAGTTCAACATCTATTTACCATATGAATAAACAATTGCACTCTGAGGTATCTATCCCAAAGAAATGAAAACATGTGATCACACAAAGAATCGTACATGGATGTTCAGATCAATATTACTCATAACAGCTCCAAGCTGGAAACCAACTCAGATGCTCAGCCACTCGCAAATGGATAGACAACATGTGGTGTGTTCGCACAATGGATGCCCCCAACAATAAAAAAGAGCATGTTCCAGAGCATGCTACAACATGGATGATCCACAAACAATTTTATGCCAAGTGAAAGAAGTCAGACCCAGAAGACTACCTATTGTGACATCATTTATAAGAAATTCCTATAAAAACCAAAATCATACAGAAAACAGGTTAGTGGTTGCCTGGTGTGGGGGTGGGAATGAAGGCACCCTGCACCAGACAACTTTCTGGGGTGAAAGAAGTGTTCTTACACTGGATTGTAGCTGCACTGCTGTATCAATTTAGTAAAACTCATCAAACTGTACCTCATTATTGGTGAATTTGGTGGTATGTAAATTACATTTTTTTTTTTGAGGGCAGTGTCACTGGCCCTCATATGTGGGACCTGAATCGGGGCCGCTGGCCCCAAAGCCAGCGCCCAACCACTGAGCCACTCGGTCGGTCCTGTAAATCACATTTTAATAAAGCTGTTTTACAACAAGCTGTTGTGTAGGTCATATAAATCTGAGACACGTATGACCAACAGTACAAAAGAAAAGGCTACGATGGTTGTTATAAGGATGACTCAAACTATGGTACTATTCCAAGATCTACTATTCTATGACATTGTAGAAGGTACATGTGTACCCCTCAGAGGTAGTACAGATGGCCGGACAGGTTGGAAGTGCAGTCCAGGGTGGTACTATGTATGTATTAAGAGCCTGTTTTCCAGAACATGACATTGGGGACAAGGGAAGTCATGGTGCTGTAGAAAGGGGAGAACCCCAAAACTTTGTCTCACAATGACAAGACAAGACACTGGCTTTGGATGGAGATAGACCAGACTGGAATCCAGTTCCACCTTTCACTGAAGCTTTAAATGTTTTCATCTATGCAGTGTGCTTACTGCTGCCTCCCTTAGAGTATGGGTTCGAAGACTGGGTGAGAGAATGGAAGGGAAATGCACACTCCAACATGGCGATCTCCCTCTACTGCCCGAGCGTTCTGGAGACTTCATGCTGGCCTCTGAACCGGGGGAGGTGCAGTGGACCTACATACATAACACTTTAAAATCATCTCCCATTTCGGGCTGGCCGAGTGGCGCATTGATTAAGAGCTGGTTTTGGGATGTCAGCAGCATCCCACATATGAGGGCCAGTGACACTGCCCTCTACAGCTAACAACAGCTCCACCTGGAGCTGGGCTGCGAGCCCCGGCGATGGTGTAGACTGCAGCCCTTGCTGCAGTGGGCTGCCATAGGCTACAGTGAGTGGCCGGCAGCCAGCGTGAGTGACCATCCAGAGGCCGGCGACCGATCTGCCTCATCTGGGAAGAATGCAATGACGATACCAACATGGACCAGAGAAGCAACGTCCTCTGCAACTAGACTGAAGAACAAAAAGACAGCAACTTGTCTGTTCCCTTTCCCCGATTCCCCAATGCTGTGCACCTCCCCCAATTCCCCAATAAAATCTTAAAAAAAAAAATCATCTCCCATTTCTTTTCAAAGCTTAACACTGGGCACAGCTCTTGAGCATCACTTTATAAATTTTTGTTCACTTAGCAGTGGAAGGAAAAGTAATGAAACGAGGCCATGGGTCCATATAACATTTACTTCACCCTGTGGGATGCCCAAACATCACATGATGCAGAACATTGAGGAAAAGATGCAGTGGAAAACAGTCCTACATAAAGTTCAAGCCTCACTTTATTCTCAACTCCCACAGCTGGCTCAAGCAGAGTTTCAAAACTCTCTGTTGACTTCCAGATTCTTATTACTGATGTCTATGAGATGCAGGAAAAATACAGTCATAAAAATACATTATAGATTAGCATCAAAAATCTTTCCTTTCTTCCTCCCTTAAAAATTTACAATTTCTCTGTAAAGGATTTAAAACACAAGTAAGCAAAAAAGAAAAACTGAGCAATCTCTCAAACACCACCCAGATCTGATCATATTAACATTTTTGTTTATGTTGTCCTAATCCATTCCTATGAAAATATAAGCATGTATTGATATATTATGTATGCAATGTATGTCTGGACACTAGAGCCAGATGACTTGGATTCAAACCCTGTCTCTACCACTTACAGCAGTGTGGCTTGGTAAATTTGGGGGAGATGACAGTACATTCCTCAGAGTTCTTCTGAGTTCGCTCAGAACTAGGCATAGGGTAGAACTGTGCTCAACAGAAGAGAGCAACTGCCCTGGGCAGGACTTGTATATTACACAACACCATGCCCTTGCGTATCTGAGTACGTACATAGCACACACATTCATGTGTATGCGTGTCTACTGACACGTGTGCAAGCTGAGTGTATTGATAGGTGCAGTTGTTACAACTAAGCGTGCAAAATGGGATTGAACTTCAAATAAGGATCAGAAAGAAAAGGTCAGTCCACTAGATCAAACCAAGATGATTTTCCATGCCTTTGAACCTCAAGTTAGTGAAGTGGCTTCGTCAGCCCACTCAAGTCTAGTTATGACTTAAATCAGAACTTCTAATTTAATACCCGTTCAACAGTAATGTCATAAATGCAAATTTTATTTAACAAAAAGACATGATTTTTCCAAAATAAAAATCAGAAACACCTCGAAAGCCTCTGTTTCAATTCTTCAGGTGCAGAATTGCCACCCTCGTGTTGCCACCCTCGTCACACAGCCACAGCGGCCCTTGGGTCACGCATTGCAAGGCTGCAGGGAAACCTCAGGTGGAAACACACAAGCTACACTCATTTTCTAATCGAACTCTCCAGTGAATGAGGCCACTGCCAGGGGATGTGTGAGGTATGTGAAACGCTAGAACTCCAAAGGGCCACAGGCTTTAGTCGTCATACGTGGTCCAGTCCTGTGTGTTGATTATACACGTCTTGAAAGAGATGGCTGTAGGTCACAGCTGCACTGATAACCGGCTTGTCCACGAACTCCACTGTGCACAGTTTGGGGTAGCTGTCATCGCAGGGTGTGCGTTCCAGTTCCAGCACTATGATGGTGTTTGGGGCCGATGTCACCAGGATATGCCGTGGCACAAACAACGTCATCTGGGGGCCACGTGCTGGCCAATAGCGACCAAGGTTAAAGCCATTAATCCACACCTGACCCTTGAAAGAGAGAGAGAGAGAAAAAGAGAAACCATCAACCCCAACTGCACTTCTCCTGAGGAACAGAAGCATCTTGGTGCATGTGGGCCAGCCAGCAGCGGCGGAGGCAAGACGCACCCTCATGATAGAGGTGCTCTCCCACCAGTCAAGGCCTGAGAACCAGGCCCAGGCCAAGCTGGGCTCCAGCTTTTGCTGAGATGACAGGCTAGGTTGGGCAGAGGCTGGGTGGGAGAAATAACAAGAAGTGGCTCCCAGTACTCACTCCTGCTTCAGGAAAATTCATGTTTGGTCCCTCAGATGCTTCGGCAGCCACACGTGTCAGTACTGGACAACACTGTGGCAGTTTTACCAAGTTTCTGGATTTTGTCTGGGTCCTGGAGGACTGCCTGTCTCCACACACCAGCCACTCCCTGACTCTTCTGTACACAGAGAACTGCCAAACGGCCACCTCAAGGAGGTGAACTGTCTGTCCTTCTCTGCCCTCCCCTCCTAGAGACAGGTCTTGACCATGCTGTCTTCATGCACAAGGTGAGCACAGGGCCTGCAGCCTGCGAACACACAGGTCTCAGGAGCCATCACTAGAGAACCCCTCAAGAAGGATGTGGGGGGAGGGGAGGGAGGGAGAAGGATCCTCCCAGTTGAGTGTCTATATTACTGGTGTTTTTTAATGGTTTTCACACTAGCCCCAGAGTGAGGGTGGCATGTTTGCTTTGAGGGGCAGAGGTGATGTTACAAGCTGCAAAGACAATTTCTGTGAGTAGCGGAAGCTGCTTCTGCTACAAAGCCGAGAGCGGAGGAGAACCTCCTAAAGAACAGGGGTTGTGTTTGGGTGTGTCTGCACAGCCTGTCTGCATGTGCTAGGATTTGCTCAGAGGGTAGGACTACACAGTTGGCTGAACAGATGGAACATTCTATCACAAAGAAAGAAAGAGAGCAAAAGAGGGGAGATCACACACATGAGAGAGAAAGAAAGAGAGGGAAAGAACATGTGGGAGAGGGAGAAAGCAAGGAATAAAGGGAGAAGGAAGGGAGGGAGGGAGGAAGAAGTAAAGAACTTGCTACCCACAATGGCCCAAATACAGAGAGTCCCCAATTTAGTATGGTTCAACTTAGGATGTTTTGACTTTATGAACAGTGCAAAGGGGATACGTATAAAAAATGGCATGAAATAGTCAACACTTTATTATAAAATAGGTTTTTTGTGTTAGATGATTTAGCCCAACTGTAGGCTAATGTAAGTGTTCTGAGCATGTTTTAGGTAGGCTAGGCTAAGCTATGCTATTCAGTAAGTTAGGTGTATTAAATGCATCTTCGACTTATGATATTTTCAACTGATGACGGGTTTATTGCAGGCATTGTAAGTCGAGGAGCATTTGTATATTGGGTGGGGAGACACCCTGGAGGAGGCCCAGCCATGGCTGCCCCCTGATCCCTATCACAGCTGCAGTCATTCACTCACCTTAGCGCTACTTAGTTGCTCACCTCTGTAGTTTTTAGCCTCCAGGTGCTCCCTTAATTTCAACTGCCTAAAAATTTCTTAGCTAGATTCTAATCTCAGTTCCACCACTTACTGTGTCTAAACTTGGGCAGGTTCCAACTGATACCAGGACCTGAGGACAGTGAGGGCAGGAGGATGCAGTGCATGGCTAGTGGTCAGCACAGTGCCTGGCACGGGGGAAGTGCTCAGTGAGTGGTAGCTCCTTACTACTAAAATGAAAAGCTCCAGGCATTCACGTGCCCACAAAAAGAGGCCAGTGATGAAAAACCACTTGTCTGTTGGAGTAAGTCATTTAGAAAATGGATGACAGTTTCACAGTACTCAGAACTATTTTACTCTTGTTTTTACCACGGGATAAGCAACCTTGATCCATCCTAAAAGGCATATACAATGATAGCTTTACCCATTTTTTTTTTTATCAGTTTAAGATCTGTCGGTGCCTTGTTTTCACAGTATTAATGAACAGCAGCACTTCACTTTTGCGGTCAAGGGGAGAGGTGGGTGCAAAGGTAGATTAGTGAGAAGACCCTGTGAGCAGAACTTGAGGATGGTCTGGGTGACACGCTTCCCACTGAGTTCCCGGCAAAGGCCAAACCAACCCTTGACCAAAGAGTGAGGTGATCAATGTTGAGGTTTGGGTCCTTCCCTCACCTAAAACTCCACTTTAGAAGTATCCAAGGGGCAGCCCCTCACATCCCTGTGCTGAATTGGGTATGTCCCCCCAGAAAGCTGGTGACCATTTCCCTACATGCCCCCCACCAGAGGGTTCTGGGTCAGAGTTGGCCAAAAGGTGCCTTCTTGAGATTGGGAAGGTGGATGGGAAGCAGCAGCCCTTGTTCTTGGGGTCACCATGGCTAAACCCAGGACTGATAGGACTGGGGCGCCTGTGGGTTCAGTGCATCCTTGGATCTCCTCTGCGCCATGTCCAGCTCATCTTCCTAGATGTCGCCCTGTTGACGAATAGTCCCAAAGCCCTCCCTGGGAGCTGCTCAAAGTTCTGCTTGGTGGCTGGACTTGCTCCTGAGGTTCCCCTGAGGTAATGACCTGACCAGTGCATAAGTGTTGGTTAGTGTTTCCACCTTCGATTCTTTGACCATTTCCAATTTCCGCTTTTCCAGCTCCTCCTACACCTGTTAAGTTCTAATTCCTCCTAGTGAATATACTCCTACATCCCCACTTCCCAGGCTGTGCTGGGACTGATAGACATAACCCCAAACTGTCACTCCTAGTTCCTGATCAAAATTGATATTATTTTTTGCCTAATTGCCTCCTGATTTCTGGACACTGCACAATCTGTTCTAGTTATTCTTTTGTCCCCCAAATTATCACGTGTCGCCCAATTTGAGCCTTTAGCTGTGATAGAACTCTGCCTCCTGACTCACCCTAATGACTCTCCAATATGTAGGCATTGTGCTTTGCACCTTAAACCCAGGTTTATATCTTCTCTGGCCTCAGTTATTTCTCCAAAGCGATGAACTTCTTCAGGACAAAATTTCCCTCCACTCTCAGCTCTTAACACATTGTTTGTGGGAAACGAGTAAACTCGTCATATCGCTCAAATGCCCGCATACAATGTGAATGTGGGAAATGAGTAAACTCGTCATATCGCTCAAATGCCCGCATACAATGTGTTAATTGAGGGGAATTAAATGAAGTTTATGGTGGTTTGGTTGCCCTTCTAAAAGAGAGGAATGAAGAATTTGGTAAGAACAGGTCATAGGCACTGCCATTCAACAGAGCTTTCTGTGGTGATGGCACATTCTGTGCTGCCCAACAGAGTAGCTATGTGCACTGGATAATGGCTACTGAGCATTTGAAATGTGGCTAGTGCAAATGAGGAATTCAACTGTTCCTTTTAATTAATTTACATTTAAATGTAAATAGCCACAAGTAGCTAGTGGCTACCACATTGGGTAGCATGGCTGAGGTATGGTGAAATGACTGTAAGTTCATGGTCAGGTCACAATCTCTCCACTTCTCTCCACCTTCATGGCCAGTCTTCTAGAGCAATGCTGACTTTGACTACTGCAGCCTCCTCACAAGTCTCCCAACCTCCTCTGTTAACTCTAGAATCCCAGGCTGCACACAGCAAGCAGCCAAATGATAATTGTGATTTTCATGCGTTCCTGCTTCTAAGCTCCTTAGTATGGCCCACAGACCCACACCTTCTTCCTCTCCACCCTGTCTCTGCCACTCTGTCTCTTGCTCACTCAACTCCTCACTGGACTTCTTCTCCATTACTTTAAGACACCAAGCTTCCTCACTGTGCATGAAGGATTCCTCATGACTGTTTTTTCCCAGATCAAAAGCCTTCTGATTGTTCAGGTCTCACTTCCATCATCACCTCCTCAGAAAGAAGGGTCACAGTCACCCTCCTTATTACTGGGCCTTCCATTCCAAGTCACTCACCGCCCCTTCAATCTCTTCCTTTCCTTCTGGCTACTGTCATCATTTGATATTCATACTCCTTGTTTGATTACTGGGTTATCAGTTATTTCTAGCACAGGCTCTGTGAAGGGAAAGGCTTTTGTTCATCTTATTCAAGGCAAGAGTCTCAGCACGCAGCAGAGTGATATTCCATATACACCTAGCTGTACTCATTAGAGAATACTGGTGGATAATTCTGCTCGAGAAAAGATTCACTGAGGAGGTGAAACAAAACCCTACTGAAATAATACTTCATGTTCCTCTGCTTCTGGCTTAATTAAGAGTTTTAGAGAACTGTTTACTGGGAGAAAAATGAAGTATTTGCACTCCTCCATGAATAGCATTGTGATTTTGTACAATGCTGAAGACAAATCACTTAAAAAGAGTCGAACTTTAAAAAAATTCTATTAAAAATATGTACACTGTGATTTTTGTTTCTCTTCAAAAAGTTATGCTGAAATTATTGGTAGAGGGGGAGCATGCACATGTTGGTAAACGTGATCTAAAAGGAGACATTCTCTTAATTAATATAGTGGGCCCCAGTGGGCCAAATATTTGTAGAGTAAACACCAATGGCTTTTGGGGCTTCTGGGGCTGTCCCAGCTTAAATAGTTCCATGACAAAGTCTGGCTTTCTCTGACCAGGGCTTGACCCCTGACAGATTCCCCATTCTTTGCTATTATTACCAAGGTGATAATAGTATAAATGTTAGGTTCCTGGAAATGCCTGACCAACTTCTTTAATCAGAGAGATGTGTGTCTGTTTGTTTTAAATTCTCTAGATAAATACAATCCTCTCATAACAATTTAAAGCAAAATTTCCAGTACTGTTTTAAGTCATAGTTTAAAAATTTTCAATTTTGGCTGAGAGTTCCTTTAAGAACAACAAACTTGAATTAAATGTTGATTTTGTCATAATCTGAAAGAAGACATTTAGACAGTTGGAGAACTTGAAAAGACGTCTTTTCCTCATCACACACAATTCATGAGCATTTGTGATGCTAACTTGGGGAAAGAAATGAAAAAGATTTTTTTTCTCCAACAGGTAAAATAGTGAGGGGCTTGCTTAGATACGATGTTAATACATTTCACTGCAGTACACAGGAGAAAATGATTTCTCCCCTTCCCCTCCCCATCAGCTGCAGACCAAAGAGGTCTGCAGCTGATACAAATCACACTCCTTTGCTTCCTCCTTGACCTAAGAGTAATAAAGTTAAAAAAAACTTTATGGTATCTCTGTATTTTAGGACAAATGCAAATAGAATTGAAGCCACGAGAACCTAAAATATTAGCATAAAAGATGAATCATTTCCTCCATCATCAAACTCCAGATATAAATTCTTTTCCTTTTCAGCTCCCAAAATTTCCATCATTGCCTCACCCTTTTTACGGATTCCCTCATCTAACAACAGTCATCATGCCACCTCACATATCTGGAGCAAAGCTAAGAACTAGTGAGTAAAAATTACTTCCGGGGGCCATATAATATTTTTTATGAAGTCCATGCACTAAAAATTGTAGGAGACCCTCTTTCACTCAGAGCCTATCTACTCCTGTTTACACACAATTCTCAGAAGTTTTGTTAATAAATTAATATATATTTGTAGAAAGAAGTTTGATTATCTAGTTTCCAAGTTCAAAGGACTTGGGACATGAAACAACAAATTAGATGGAAATAGTAGATTTTGTAGATCGTAAGAATAACTGTAAATCAGTCCAGAAAAGTTTAAAAAGCATATCAAATTCAGAATGAAAGAAGGGTCAAATAGTGCGAAGGCCTGTGGCAGATTGCAAAAATGGCCACAATTTGGGCCGGCCGAGTGGCGCAGTGGTTAAGCGCAGGCTTGGGAAGCCAGTGGCCCCGGTTCGGGTCCCACATATGAGTGTCAGTGACACTGCCCTCAAGAAAAAAAAAAATGGCCATAATTATTTGTAACTCCCCTCCCCCGCTCCCATCAAGAGGCAGAATCTGCTTCACCATCCCTTAGATCAGATGGTCTAACAACTTATGTTGAGCAAAGAATATGGAAGAAGTGACATGTGAATTCTGACTTGGGCCTTAAGAAGCCTCAAATATTTACATTCTTTCTTTGAACCGTGCCAGCACCATGAGAACAATCCTGGGCTAGTTTAGTGGATGAGGAGAGCGACATGGCCCAATCTCCCCTGTTGCCTCAGCAGACAGCCAGCTATCACCCAGGAGCAGAGTCTCCTCGCTGACCTGCACACCCAGTGACATCAGCAGAAGAACCACTCACTCTGCCAATACTCAAAATGATGAGCTGAATTCATGGTGGTTGTTATAAACCACTAATTTTTGGATGGTTTGTTATGCAGCAAAAGATAACTGATACACATCAAGATGCATTAGCATGCTACTTTTTGGTAAAGTAAATGATATTTATAAACCCAATTTAAAAATAGTAGAGTCATCCTCTACTAGTCAGTTCCTCTTTCACTAATCAGTCACCAAATCTTGTCAGGGCTACCTCAACTGTGATTGTGCCTCTCTCAGAGTTGTAAATAACTAAGTGAGATGACACATGCACGCATTTGGCACAGCGATTGGCAGACAGTAAGCTCTTAGTAAGTAACCTTTAACTTACACTGTAATCCAATTCCCAATTTGTACAGACTTAAAAAGACTGCCAGGTCTTCTATTGGATGGCCATAAGCTATGGAAACATAGATGACATTATTTCATTGTATCGAATGCAGATTTACTTATTTGTTTGTTTGTTTGTTTACTGCTATATTTCCAGAGTTTGTGGCCACCTCTTTGGTTGATGGGCAAGAATAGATAGCTCTTCTTGGAAAATTAGTAAGTACTTGAGACTGAACATTTCCAAAACAGTGCCTCTGATCTTCTGCCTGCTCTCCTATAGCCTTCCCCGCCTCAGAAACTGACTGCTCCATCCCTCCAGCTGCTTGGCCCCAAGCTCTGGAGTCCTTGACTCCTCTTTTTTCTCCAACACCACTCAGAACCCTTCAGCAAATCTTGACTTTTCTTTTGTATACAGGTCTTGCACGTCTCTCAATCTACCAGCACCCAGGTCTACAATTTCTTATAAGATTACTATAATGGGGTCCACCCATCTGGAACCCCTGCTTCCAGTCTCACCCCACTGTAATCCATCCCCCACTGAGAAGAGATCTTTTGCATATAAATCAGTTCTTTGACTCTCTGCTTAAATGAAGCCAAATTCTTTATTACCACCATCTGCTCTCCCTCTAGCTCCTCATCTCCCACACTCTCCCCTTGCTCATGGACTCTTTCTTGCTTCTGCCCTTGCGCTCACTGTTCCCCAGCTCTGGAATGTTCTTCCTCTGGCCCTTCACGTGGATGAGTCAGTCTCATCCTTCAGGTTTCACTTATTTGTTGTCTCCTCCTAGAGGCATCATCCCTTGACCACTCTGTATGTGGTAATGTTAAAAATATGTCCAGAAATTCTCTGACACTTCTCCCTTCAAAAAGCAGAACCTGGGCTGGCCGAGTGGCGTGGTGGTTAAGCGCTGGCTTGAGAAGCCATCGGCCCCGGTTCGGGTCCAACATATGAGGGCCAGTGACACTGTCCTCAAAAAAAAAAAAAAAAAAAAAAAAGCAGAACCTAACTCCCATCCCAACAACAGGAGCCAGAATTAATGGCTCTCACTTAACCAACAGAGACTGTGACAAAAGCAATGCTATGTGACTCCCAAGCCTTGGTTATAAAAAAGGACAGTTTCTGCATGGCTCTCTTTCCTGGATCGCTCACTCTGGGGAAACCCAGCCACCATGTCATGAGGATACTCAAACAGCCTGTGTGGGGAAGAACTAAGGCCTTTTGCCAACAGCCAGCACCAGCTTGCCAGCCATACGAGTGAGCCACCTCAAAGTGGATGGTCCCGCCCCAGCCAAGCCATCAGATGATGCAGCCCTGGCTGATAGCTTTACTATAAACACAAGAGAGACCCTGATCCAGAACCTCCCAGCCAAGCCAATCTAAAGTTCCTGACCCACAGGAACTGTGAGGATAATATATGTCTATTACTATTTTATCCCACAAAATTTTAGGATGAAATGTTACACAGCAATAGATAACTAATATGCCATATAAGATCCAACATCTTTACCCCTACACCTTTATCACATTTATATTCTTCCTAATTGTCATGACTATCTGAAAATACAGTGTTTTCTTATTATGTTTCCCTACTAACAGTGCCCTTATGCTCAACAGTCAGTCATCAAGTACTTCCTCCCATGGTATATTTTACACACTGTTGCCATATTCATTCATATCATTTGATGCTTAAAACCTGCCCTAATTCTACAAAGTTCTCAAAGTAATGTCCAAATTCCTTCACACCTGAAGCCACAAAACCACCTTTCCAATGCATTTTCTATCACTCTGCTCCTCATTCTTTCTGGGATGTTTTTCTTTGACACCAACCAATACTCCAAGTCTTTGGACACCAACTGGGTGTCCAACAACTCAATTCTGACACCATCTACCTAGAATTCGTGTCAGATCCTATAGGCTAACGGGCTCAGTCCCACAGGACTGCATCCATCAGACACCGGTCGCAGGTCTCAAGCTAGCTGTGCTTCTAAACAACAAGCTATAAATTGGGGGTTCCTCAGACCCCCTCTTTAGGTTTTTTGTTTGTTTGTTTGTTTGTTTGTTTTGAGGGCAGTGTCACTGGCCCTCACATGCGGGATCCGAACCGGGGCGGCTGGCATCCCAAGCCAGCTCTCAACCACTGTGCCACTCAGCCAGCCCATCCTTAGGTTTGATAACTTGTTAGAATGGCTCACAGAACTCAGGAAAACATTTTACTTGCATTTATGGGTTTATCAGAAAGTATACAACTCAAAAACAGCCAGGTGGGGGCCAGCTGAGTGGTGCATTGGTTAGGAGCTGGCTTGGGATGCCAGCTCTGAGCAGCAGGGCCCCAGTTCAGATCCTACATATGAGGGCCAGTGACACTGCACTCTATAACTAAGGTGGTGAACAACAGCTCCACCTGGTTGCCTCTATAGCTAAGATGGCCGGCGATGATGTGGGCTGCAGCCCCTGCTGCAGTGGGCTGCCACAGGCTATAGCAAGTGGCTGGCAGCCAGCATGAGCTGCCAAGAGCTGCCGTGAATGGCCGTTCAGAGGCCGGCGACCCATCTGCCTCACCCAGGAAGAGTGCAATGATGATACCAACATGGGCCAGTGAAGCAATGTCCTCCACAACTAGACTGAGGAATGAAAGGCCAGCAACTTGTCTGTTCCCCTTCCCCAATGCTGTCCCCCTCCCTCAATTCCCCAATAAAATCTTAAAAAAAAACTCAGCCAGGTGGAAGAGATGCATAGGGCAAGGTATGGGGGTGGGGTATAGAGCTTCCAGCCCTTTGCAGGTGCACCTCCCAGCGCCTGGATATGTTCACCACCCCAGAAGCTCCCCCTTTCTCCTTGTTCTACCATTTATAGAGCTCCATCTTGAGTCCCCCAGAGGTTGGAGGATGGAGCTGAAAGTTCCAACCTTCTGATTAGTTGGTCTTTTTGGTGACCAGGCCTCAGGATAGGACTGGTGACAAAAGGGATTTTCTTGTCAGCCCTTTGTTATAAATTCTTGTTTTGTGATCTTTTTGAAAGAGGTAATGTCTGCCTTTAAAAAATAAAACTGCTTTTAGTCAGTATTCTATTTTGCTTCTTAGCTTTTTGAAGCATAATTCGGGCTGAGGAAAAGTGGGATATTATCTTACTCTTCTCACTACCACGCTCTGTTACACACTCAAACCTGCTACAAGTAGCCAAAAAATCCAGGAAGGCTGCAGGGGATATTAATATGAGTCTTACCCACACCCATCTGAAGGAGAGATAAACTGCACAAACGTCACTGCATTGGCAGAATAGGGCATTTTAGGTATGGTACCTATGACACAGAGCGCTGCCTATCTTAGGGAGTTTGTGGTCAGACACGAGTTCTATGCACACGCACGTTGGCCTGTGTTTCTTGGACACAGAAAAACATACTTGACCTTTTCCCACTGAAATCCCAGTTGACGTTCAGGCATTTCACCCAAGAAAGCCACATCTGACTCAAGTAAAGCTGAAGTAATCAAAATGATTTTTTCAATCTCATGAATCACTCTTACCAGTGACTTCATTCACTAAATCAAGGTAGTTTCTTTACAGCAAGTGAATAACATAAGGCAAGAGATTGGGGACAGGAACCTGGACAGGGCCACCCTGATGGAGAAGGATTAATGTGCCTAGAGGCAGAGACTTAGAAATGGTCTTTCATCCATCTTTACCCCACCCCTCCATCTTCCAAAGTGCTCCTTCTCCCAAAAATCAGAACTTGGTGCCTTTTGGGAGTGGGATCTCTCTGTTGTGTGTGTGCTGATCATTCAGAACCTCAGGAGCTGGCAGGGGACAGTCCTCAGCAACAGGGACCACTGCTCAGCAGAAAATAACAGGAAACACAGATGCTCTCTTTTATGTATGTTTAGATAGTCCTCTCATCTTCAGTCCTATACAACCCAGCTCCACAAATCCTGTGCATGGGCCTCTGCGTGTGTGTGTGTGTTCAGATAGAATTCACTCATTTCAAGTGTATAGTTCAATGGTTTTTAGTATACTACAGAGCTATGCAACTGACACCACAACCAGCTTTAGAATATTTTCATCATTCCCAAAAGAAACCATGCACCCTTTAGCAGTTACTCCCTATGCCCCGCCCACCACTCCCAACATTCCTTGCTCTAGGCAACCACTAATCTTCCTGGGTCTATAGAGTTCATTACGGACATTTTGTATAAATGGAATCATACCACATATATGGTTTGTGACTGGCTTCTTTCATTTAAGATATTTTCAAGGTTCATCCATGTTGCAACATGCATTAGTACTTCACTTATTTTCATCGCTGCAAGGTATTCCATTATTTGGATATGCCATATTTTGTCTATTCACTCACCAGTTGGTGGACATTTGGGTTTTTCCACCTTTTGGCAATTGTGGATAATGCTGGTGTGAACATTTCTGTACTAGTTTTCGAGTGGATATATGGATTAGGTGGGCTTTTGGAATTCTGAACTCTATGACTGATGAGTTCAGAACTGATGGAATAAGTCAAGGGCTCCTGCCTAGATTAATTAGCACAAGCTTCTCGTTGGCCTTTGAGGCCTTGTACAATGCTGCCTGGCTTTTCATATGGGCCTTTAAATCACACAGGCTTGAGGCTCAGGGAGCTTTCTGTCACCTACTTCTGTACCTCATACTAGATCCTTAGCTCTCTGAGCCTCTATCTGCTCATCTGCAAACTAAAGAAAATGATACAGCATCCTACCACGTCTGCCACTCTTGATGATTATGGAGATAATGTCTCTCAAATGTTGAGCAGAACACCTGGGTCTGTAACTCTTGGGTGTGACACTTTTATGACCTGGCCAAGATGAACCCCCTCTAATCTCGAAAATGTCCCATGCTTTTCTATTACTGGACCTTTGTTTCTACTATTCTCCCACCTGAAATTCCTTCTCTGACAAAATTCCCTGTGATATTGATGAAGGGCCTTCCATCCTTCAGGTCTATTTCAAGCTCTATCTAAGCTACCCAGCTCTTCTCATAATTCCTATAACAGATGTGTTCTTTCTGCTTTGCATCTTCAGAAAGTTCTTTCTCTTAAGGCACTAAGCTAACACCACTTAGTGAGCAATGATTTGTGTTTGAGTCTTCGTCTTCTCATCTGCCTTGGCACTGTATCCATAGCACCCAGCAAAGCCCCTCATCACTAACAAGACTGCCTGAGGGCCTACACTTTGCCCATTTTCTTTTTCTCAGAGGCTCAGCAACCCAGATATCTATGCACCCATTCACCTGAAAGCAAACAAGAGCACCAAGGCCCAGGAAGAGGACAGGATGGTGAAGAAGCTGAGCACATTTTTAAAATGCCCCTCATGAAGCTTATGACCCAGGGGAGGAAGCCTAGGTGCCAATCTAAGTGCGATGAAGCATCATGGTGCTGAGTCCAGGCACGGCACAGAGAGGCTCAAAGGAGGATGGGGCCCATCCTTTCCTGGACTAAGGGTCTAGGAAGGTGTCATAGAGAAGTTAATACCAGTCTTGACAGATGAATATGTGATGGCCAGGTTGGCAGAGTGAGGGAATGAAAAAGCATGAACAAAGGAGATATATGACACAGCAGAACACCAAGAGGGAGAAGGGGCAAAGAAAGGTGGGGAGAAAAAGAAGGAGCAAGTGAACAAGATCTGGCCTGCTACCTAAAGTGGGAACATCCAGGAAGGGCTTTACTTTGATTTTAGGTCCTAGACACCCTAGATATCAATCCTTGACTGCAACCCAGGACTTGACAAAGAAGACGGAAAGGCTGACAAATGCCAGAGGAGAAAGTATGAGAACAGGCTCTTGGGCTGGAGGAAGAAGGTGGGGAGGAAATTCAGAGCTTAGACTTCCTCCTAGAGGCCACTGGGCAGGAAGTGAGGGTGGAGGCAGAGAGATAAGTCTGACAGGAAACTGAGGGAACAAAGGAGTTACACCTGATAGCAGTCAAGGAGGGTGAGTCCTCAGTGAGGAGGTGGGAGGAAGAGTAAGGAGAGTGGTGAAGGTTTGAAAGGCCAGCTGGGGAAGGGGGGAAGGGACAAACCAAAGACTGCTGGGAAAGTTAGGGGGCTCCAGAGGCTGGAGACAGTGAGGGGATCGTGGCTCTGATGAATAGGCCAAAGAGGGCCCCTAGCAGTGCCCAATTACTGGTGAACCAGAGAAGGCTAATGGTAGACACACTCAAGATGGAGGATGAACAAGGAGACAGATAAAAGGGTAAAGGGGCCAGTGAGTTGATGGCTCTTAAAAAAGCATAGTGGTAGGGCCGGCTGAGTGGCGCCGTGGTTAAGCGCTGGCTTGGGAAGCCAGCGGCCCCAGTTCAGGTCCCACATATGAGGGCCAGTGACACTGCCCTCAAAAAAAAAAAAAAAAAAAAAGAAAAAAAGGATAGTGGTGATGTCTGGGCTGGATAGAGAAGAACTGCAGCCTTAATGGTGGAGAGTTTCAGGTCATCAGTAAGATCCAACAGCAGGCTTGAGAGGCATGAAAATTGGGGAGATAGAAACGAGGCGAGAGAGGATATTAGAGCTTAAAATTCCAGAGGTATGCTCACCAATATATATACCATATGCTGTGTCATAAAACAAGTCTCAATAAATTTAAGAAGATTGTGGAACAATTGCCACAATTTAATTCTGAGGCATTTCGATCACCCCAAAAGAAACTCCATTTGCAGTTACTGTCCACTTATCTGCCCTAGGCAAACATTAATCTACTTTTTGTCTCTATAGATTTGCCTTTTCTGAATATTTTATAAAAGTAAATCATACAATATGTGGTCTTTTATGTCTGGCTTCTTTTACTTGGCATAATGTTTTTCAGATTTACCCATGGTGTAGCATGTATCAGTAATCTGCTCCTTTTATTGTGGAATACTATTCCATTGTATGGATATACCACATTTTATTGACTCATTCATTAGTTGATGGACATTTGACCTATTTCCAGTTTTGGATTATTATAAATGATGCTGCTATGAATATTCACATATAAGTCTTTGGGTGAAGATATTTTCATTTCTCTTGATTATATATACCTAGGAGTAGATTTACGGAGTCCAATGGTAATTCCATGTTTAACACTTGAAGAAAGTTTTAAACTTTTCCAAAGTGTTTGTATCATTTTACATTCTCACAAGAAATGTAGGAGGGTTCCTGTTTCTCCACATCTTTGCCAACATTCATTATTGTCCATCTTTTATTATTATAGCCATTCTAGTGTGTGTGAAGTAGTATTTAATTTTGGTTTTGATTTGCACTTCAGTAATGATTGATGTTAACTGTTAAGCATCTTTTCATGTACTTATCAGCCATTTGTGTATTTTCTCTGGTGAAATGTCTATTAAGTCCTTTGTCCAATTTTTTTTTTTTTTGAGGGTAGTGTCACTGGCCCTCATATGTGGGAGCCGAACTGGGGCCGCTGGCTTCCCAAGCCAGCACTTAACCACCGCGCCACTCGGCCGGCCCTTGTCCATTTTTTGATTGGGTTGTTTGTATTTGAATTGTTAGTCTTCCTATTATTGAGTTCTTTATATATTCTTTACATAGTCTAGATACAAGTCCTTTGTTAGATATATGATTTGAAAATAGTTTCTCCCAGTGTGTGGCTTGGATTTTCATTTTCTTAATGATTTCTTTTGAAGAGAAAACATTTTTAATTTTAATGAAGTCCAAACTATTGCATTTTTCCTTTAAGAATCATGCTTTAGGGGGGCCGGCCGAGTGGCTCAGTTGGTTAAGAGTTGGCTTAGAGTGCGAGCTCTGAGCAACAGGGCCACCGGTTCAATTCCCACATGGGCCAGTGAACGCTGCGCCCTAGCTGAGCTGTCGCTGAGCTGCCAACAGGTGGCAAGAAGGATCAGCTGGTGTAACAACAAGATTGCCTGTTCAATGGTGGGCTATGCCCACCCGCAACTAAAGATTGAACTTGGCACCTTGAGCTGAGCTGCCACCCTGATGGCTCAGTGGATAGGGCATGTGTTATTAACAACAAAGCTGCCGGATTCGACTCCCACATGGGATGGTGGTTACGCCCAGCTGCAACTAAGATTGAACTGGGCACCTTGAGCTGAGCTGCCGCCCAGATGGCTCCGAGGATAGGGCGTGCGCTCTTAGCAACAAGGTTGCTGGTTTGACTCCAGCATGGGATAGTGGCTACGCCCACCCGCAACTAAGATTGAACACAGCACCTTGAGTTTAGAGGCAAAGCCAGATGGTGATTGGCGCCCTCCACAACAAAGATTGAAGAACAATACTGGCTGGTCCCTTCTCCAATTCCCCAACACTGTTCCCCTCCCCCAATTCCCAATTTTTAAAATAAAAACAAAAACAAAAACATGCTTTAAGGTGTCAAATGTAAGATGCCTTTGCCTAACCCAAGATCATAAAGATTTTTCTCTTTCTTGTAGAACTTTTAGAGAGGAATTAAATTAGAAATCAATAAGAATAAGATATGCTACCCCCCCCCCCCAAATGTATGAAAATTAAACAACACATTTCTAAATAAATAATGTATGGGTCAAAGAAGAGACCTCCCTGTGAAATTAGAAAACATTCAAACAGAATGATAATGAAACTATATTTCCATAAACATTTAAGAAGCAAAAAAATATGCATTTATTTTTTATTTATTTATTTTTTTCTTTCTTTGAGGGCAGTGTCACTGGCCCCATATCTGGGACCCGAACTGGGGCCACTGGCTTCCCAAGTCAGCACTTAACCACCATGCCACTCGGCCAGCCCAAAATATGCATTTATTAAACACACTCCATGTGCATCTTTTGGCCCCTCCTCTTCTAGCTCTTAACATATATTTTCCTCTTCTTTTTTAGACTCAAACTTTTGAAAAAGAATGTTTATCTTCAAGTATCCTTATTTATGTTCATGTGTTCACTCCGCTGGCATAGCATTTACTGAGGGTCCGTCCCAGTGACCTCCTTGTTGCTAAATCAAGTAGAAATGCTTCTATCTTCATGTCACTTGTCCTCTCGGCAGCATAAGTGCTGACTTTCCTCTTACTGCTTTGGCCTGTCCTCCTCACTCTCTGTCATGTTTGTGTCTCTCAAAGATCTCTTAGCCTTAGGTCCTCTTTTTTCTTTCCACATCCTCTCTTTTTAGAAGACCTCATCCATCCCATGTTTTCAATGACTATCCATACACAAATGGTCTTATATGTATAGTTCCAGCCCAGATCCTTCCCTTGAATTCCCCACCTACAGATCTAACAGCCTTCCTCCAGTATCTTCTCAGAGCTGTTCTCAAAGACTTCTCAAACTCAATTTGTCAAAACCTACATTCATGATCTCGCTCTCCCAGCCCAAATCTTCTTCTGAAATTTCTTCTTGGGGTAAATGTCCATCTGTCCAGCTGGCAGTCTGGAACCTAAGAGTCATCTGGGATATGTCCTTCTCTTTTATGTCCATTTCCAGTCCATCATTACATCTTATTGATTTAACTTCAAACATCTCTCAAATAGCTGATTGTATCTCTATTTTGGCTACCACCATTCCAGTGTCTCAAGGAGACTGTGACCCAGCTTCCTAGCTATTTTCCCTGAATTCATACATATCCTCATCCAACCCATTCTGCAGCCTGGGAGCAGAGAGGCTTGTTATATCACAATCTTGTCATGTCACTCTCCTGTTTCAATGGCTTTCAACATAAGGACAAAACTTTAATGTGATTTAATTGGCCTATTCCAAACTGGTCTCTATCCCCTTTCTAGCCTCTTCACTGAACCACATGCCATTTCTCTGTGTCTCATACATTTAGGTCCTTTATCAGTTCTTCTCATTCACCATTTTCCCCTCTAACCACATAGCCTTCGCACACAATATCTCCTCTGCCTGGAACATATTTCTCTACCTTTTTTGCCATGTTAATGCTTACTTATCCTTCATGTCTCTCAAGTAGCGCTTCCTCAGGAAGCTTTCCTGACCTCCCTAACAAGGTCAAATGCCCCAATTATTATTGATTCCCAATATCTTTTCTTAGCATCCACTGCAGATGTAGTTTTACCACTTAGTTTTGGTAATTATCTAATTTGGTTTTCCTCCCCAACTTGGCTGTAAGTTCCATGAAGGCAATGACCACATCTGGTTTTATTCATTATTATATCCTTAGTGCCTGGCATAAAGTTTGGGAATATAGTAGCCACTGGAAAAATTTTGTTGACTGAAAAACTGAGTGATGGTATGGTCATCAAGGATGAAAATGGGACTTGAAGTGGAGAAAATGACAGTGAAGGAAGACATGCCAATGTCTTCAAAGAATAAAGGTGAGTGACCGGGCTGTAAAATGACCAAGAAAGAGTTGAGGATCATGTAGACAAAGATGGGATGCCCCAAGGGCACAGGGCTGTATGAAAGTAGAGTGTTACAGGGTTATGAAGTTAGGCACTGTGCCAGCTGAGTGGCTCAGTTGGTTAAGAGCTTGCTCAAGAGTGTGAGCTGAGCTCTGAGCAACAGCAGTTCGATGCCCAGCCCGAGCTGAGCTGCCATTAAGCTGTCAACAGGTGGCAGGATGGCTCAGCTAAAAAAAACAATAATTGAAGTTAGGCATCGATGAAAGAAAAACAGGTTCTCCTTGGGATTCTCCCCTTTGCCTGGACCAGATTTTCTTCAGGATAAAAAGGAATGCCCCCCATAATCAGTATCCAAATGGCCTACGGTTTTTCTTAGAGGAAGCAGAAAAGCTGTCATTCACTAAAGAAAGTTGTCAGTCAATGAAAATGGGGCTGATGGTGTCACCTCCAAGCTGGCCATTGAATCCCTGAACACCTGCCATGGTCCCATTCCTGCAGAATGGGTAAAGTAACACAAAAAACCCTCCACTCCCAAAACTGCCACACAGCATTTCATTAGCAGCACTTTTTGATTCTTTCTCAGACACAAAAAAGCAGATATTTGAGGCTTGAATTCAAACACTTTCCAAGAACCTATGTGTACATGTACCTTGGTCCATCCAGGAAACTTGATAAAGGTGTCCTGGGGCAAGTCTGGGATCCCGCTGGGAATGGAGAAGTTCCCCACATAAAAGGCTGGGAGTGTGTAGTTAGATGAGTCGTGGGCACAGGCTGTACCATGGCACCTGCTGTCATTGCCATGCCAGCCCCGCAGGTGGCGCACTGCATTCTCAGTGTCCAGTGGGAAGATCATCCAGTCCGTCAGGATACTGGAGTTGAGGGTCAGGTTAGAAATCAGACCCTGCAAAGGAGAAACAGGGCAATGAGTTGGGGTGGGAAGGAAAAGGGTTTAAGTGTCTCTGCATTCCAGCCCTGAATTCCTGGGGAAAAAGAATTGGGATACGAAACACCAACAGTAAACAAGCTGTGTGTCACAAATCTGGCCTGAGGAGAAATGACTTCTCTTGGGGAAAGGTACATTTCCAAAACCCCAGCTTTCTCTGTCCTTTGGAGGCCAGGAGGTCCCCACAAAAGGCCCTGCCTTCTACTGAAAGAGGGTTGAGCCACTAGAGCTTTTGACCCCAAATTTCCAATCTTCAGTGTTTGGTTCAGAGCCATTGTTAGAATGGAAAAAAATATGGAATCTAAGGAGTGCAAAAGAACATTATTTAACCCATTGTAGATGGGAGGAGGGGGCAGGCTCTGCTCCTGACATATATCCCAGAGCAAGTCTTGATCTTGAGCTCAGCAGCACTCACAGGAATGATCACATCTGAGTCCATTCACCTGTTGTAAGGACTAAGCTAGATAACATAAGTGAGAATATTTTGATATAGGGCTTATGTTCCAAGACCCCCAGTGGATGCCTGAAATCACAGCTAGTACCAAATCCTATATATGCTATGTTTTTTCCTATATGTACATACCTTTTCACTTAAAGGAACCACTTTATGGTTTCTCTTTGGCATATCTGAATTGCCAGCAACAATACTTGTATGCTCTGGGGCCATTATTAGGTAAAATGAGGGTTACTTGAACACAAGCATTGCGATACTGTGACAGTCAATCTGATAGCTGAGATGGCTACTAAGTGACTGACAGGCAGTAGTATATACAGTGTGGATACATTGGGTAAAGGGATGATTCACGTCCCGCAAGGTGGAGTGGGATGGCATGAGATTTCCTCACACTACTCAGAATAGCCTCCGAACTGCCACTGAGGTCAGGAAATAGCCACAGACACCTGTGCTGTCTAAGACTGGCTGGTGTCCTAATTCCCTTGGTGCAAGTTTTCTCTCCTCTAACAGATGGTGAGGTACTCATGGAGCTATCTCAGCACCTTTGTATCCCTTGAAGCACCTCATGGAGCAACTTGCACAGAGTATGATCTTAGCAAATGTTTGTCAAGTAATGCTCTAAAAATATTATGAGAAAAACATATTTGGATAAGACGCCAGGGCACAGAGTAATCAACAGAGGTGAGAGGCAGTGCACCAAGGCTTTGTATAGAAAACAGAGCAGACCAAAACCTAGGGTGGCTTTGTTGGCAAGGGAGTGCCTTTCGAGAGCTAGGTGGGTTTTATAAGCAGAGGAAAAGCACAGCGGAGTAGCTTCCTCATTCTATTTCCTTCTATAGGATGACTGAACACAAACACAAGGGAAGGGTTCCGTCTGCAAAGCTCAGCTTTCTAATCACCTGCAGAGGAAAACAGGTCTTCAAAATAACCCAACTTCTAGTTTGCAAAACAAATCAGGGTAGGTTCACTCATCGAACTTGACAAAGTGTGTGTGCTTTTAAGAATTGCTTCTGTGTTAATAGGGTTGGAGAGAAAGAATGTATAGGTGAGCGTTCTTAAATAGATTTACAAAAGCGTTCTCAGATGGCTTAGGCACAGTCCTGCCAACCTTTGAATCTCACACCTACTAGTAAGGCCAGTCCTACCTTATAGTCATTGATGTAATCACCATAGTTCACGCGCCCCATGTTCTCCACCAGGAGGTCCAAGGTGGCTCCAGCTTTCCCTGTTATGTTCAGAGTGATCACACTGCTTCGGTCAAGAACCCCCTGGGGGACCTGTGGGTTCAATGCCAAATGAGAATTAACGCGGGTAAGTAGATCGGCAGAGAGGTAGTTCACTCAGTTAATTCAGTACTCATTTGGCCACCTTGAAGTGTCACCAGATTTGGGAGGAAATGCCTTGATGGCCCCTTAGTCCAAGTCACTGGCCAGATGGGCAAGTTCTACCAATCACTGCTTTCTAAGCAGCAAAGTCGCCAGACACAGCTCTGAGCAAGGAAAGATCTAGACTTTTCCTCTCCTCTGGACTGTTTTGCTTTGTATCTATTTTTTTTTTTTTTTTTAGAGGGCAGTGTCACTGGCCCTCATATGTTGGATCCAAACCCGGGCCACTGGCATCCTAAGCCAGCTCCCAGGCCCATTTGTATCTATTTTTAATAGAAAAGGAATAGAGGCCAAAGACTCCAGAGGAGGATTCTTATTACAGGAACCCCTTTGTGTTCTCACAGCACAAAAAAGCAGTCATTAAAAAAAATATAGCTTCTAAACAACACGGTGAGATGAGACAAAATCAGATAAATGAGATAAAAATCAGAGAGTTAGGTGGAGTATTCTCACCTCAAAATACCTGACATGATGCATTAACCACGAAAATTATATAATAGAAAGAGGGAAAACAGGAGGCATTTTAGCAGCAACATAGTCCAAATTTTTTAAAAGATGAGAATTAAAAAAAAATTAATATGATTGATCATAATTCACTACATTACAACTCCTAAATTGGAATTCAAGAAACAATCTCCATCAGTACGTACATAATGTCTTGGAAACTTGCTCCCACTAAAAATAAAGCCACTGACGACAATAGAATGGAAATAATTTAATTTCAAATTTTCTGTACAAAGTTTTTGGTTAGGAAAAATCTCTTCATGTGTTCTTTCACCTGAATGTTTCAGTGAGAGGAATGGAAATCCTAACATGTGTCTTTAACAAAGGTCTTTGTGCATTTTAGCTATAATTATCATAAACAGTTCTTCAGGACACAGTTTCTCATGCAGGATGAAGGCACAAAGTTAAATGAATCATCGCTCTGGCATATACAAAATGGACCCTGTCGTCCAGGAGCAAAGAAGACTTGGGTGGCATGCTGTGGTCAGTCAGAGAGGATGGTCTTGGACTGGGAAAATCAGACAGGTTTCCAAGAAGGTAGGGCCTTGAGCGCAGCCCTCCAGGTTAAGATGGGTGAGGGCAGATGGAGCGTGGGTCAGGCCATGTCAGCAAGTGAGGGGCAGAGCTAAGGGACATCAAGAGAACAGGTGGAGCCTGAGGTTGAAAAGGTGGGCAAAGTCCTCAGTGCCATGTTACCAAGCGCAGAGCACACATGCCCCTGTTGGGGCAGACACACACAGTTCCGAGACAATTCTTACCCCATCCACAGAGACGTAGGCCCGGTCATGGATTCCACTGAGGGATGAAAACAGGGGGGTTGGGTTGCTGCAGTCTTGAGGAAGTGTTGTTCGGTACAGCACAAACCCAAAATACTGGTTAGAAAGGATGCAAGAAAAAAAAAATCACTTTTCTGTTCATTTTAAAAGAACCTGGTCACCCTTGATCTGTATGAAAGTGACTATTCTAAAAATGATTAGGAATGAAATTCTTTCCCAGCCTCCAGGAAAAATTTAATCTGAAAGAAGGAAACTGGCTTAAATTTGCAGATCATAGAACAGCAATCACAGTAGTAAACTGCAAAGAGCCCCGAAGAGCGTTTTATCAAACATCCTTTCCCCACATGAGGAAATGGGACCCTGGCATGTGTTGAGTGGTTTGCCTAGAATCGCTAAGGGGGATCCTATCACAAATATCAAAAGGTTATTGGGTGACCAGTTAGCTCAGTTGGTTTGAGCATGGTGCTGACAACACCAAGGTTTCTGGTTCGATCCCCGCATGGTCCACTGTGAGCTGCGCCCTCCCTAAAAGAGTAAACTATGCCATTGTAGCACGAAAGCAATGTGTAACCAATGACCATGGCTGTTCCCCAATAAAAAAAATTTTTTTTTAAATGGTTATTTATGTTATTTCAAAGAAAACCAAGCCAAACCAAACCAACCAAACCACACACACACACACACACACACACACACACACACACACAGAGAGAGAGAGAGAGAGAGAGAGAGAGAGAGAGAGAGAGAGAGAGAAACAACAACAAAGCCAAGAATGTTCAGTAAAACTTTTTGCAGGTTCTTGGCCTACATCTGTTAGAACATACAAAACAAGAGTCAATCAGAAACTGTTTAAAGTGGGAGGGGGGGGACAAAGATAGTGAGAGATGGGGGTGTAACCTGCTGCTAAGCCAGAAAACTTTTAGGTGCTGGTATCCCTGGTCTGAAAGGAAGGCCCCCAACAATCAGCCTCGGCAGCAACAGCCATCGCAGCCTGTTAGCGACATCCCTGCTGCGGACATTAGTGGGGGTGAGCTGGGCCAAACCCTGAGTCAGAGAAGAGAATCCAAGTGGAAATCCCTCATGGAACACAGAAAAAGGGCCTCACATTTAGTTCTTGGAAAGCAAGGAAGTGCACTCCAGGCAAGTGGGAAGATGACTGGAAGCGCTGAAAAAAAAAAGTCACTTGCGTTCCCATGTTGCAGAAAGGGGCTGAACTCAAGAAATGCCACTGGTGCCATCACCCAAACTTAAGCACAGGATGCCTCCCTACCAGACCCCAAATCTGCACCTTTCTCTTTTGAACGTAACCAAAGTGGTAAGTCCTAACTCAGAGAGGGTGAGGGAATCTTTGGGAAGGGCTTAGCAGAGGGGAGCGGAAGCTCTGGTGCGCCCTACAAAGGTGTGGCTGGGGCCTCCGAGGTTGGGGCAGAGGGAAGGCAGCATGGAACCCACTTCCCAGGTTCCAGGGGCTCCAGTGTCCTCGTCTTGTCTGATGTGCTCAATGGCCCTGCTTGGTGGAGAAGGCAGGTTCTATTTTACAGACAAAGGCATGGACATACAGCCGTGTGTGCTACAACTAGAGGAGGAACTCTATCCAATGTTAAGGAAAAAGTAGTGGGTAGGGGGACTTAACTATTCATTTTATTTATCACAAACCAGAGTTGTTGGAATAAACATTCTTGTAAAATTTTACAAGTATAAAAATAGTAACTGGAGGCCAAATACACTAAACTAAGATAAGATATGCTATGATTACATCACCTTAGTTTTCAGACACCTTCCAGGAGGCAAGCTCTACAGAAAGTCAGAAAGGAGGACCCAGATAACTTTCCGTTTCAAAAAAATGGGGCTGAAATGCGAACTGAGTGATTGAACTTAGCATGGCAACAAAGGGACAAACTAACCTCATGGGCACCCTGATACGGTGCCCCCAGAAGGTCTCATCACCTTTGTTTTGTTTATGCCAAAAATGTTATACTGAGTGTAATCAGGGAGGGGGTGGTCTATGAAAGAACTGACCTGAATTCTTAAGAAATGTCCATGTCATAAGAGAGACAGAAAAACAGACTCAGGAAGTTTCAGATGAAAAAAGACGAGAGAGATGTTATAACTAAGTGTAAAAGTGATCATGGATTGGATACTGGATTGAAAAAGAGTTAAGCTATAAAGCACATTACTGAAATGACCAGAGATCCTTGACTACGGAATGTATATTAGGTAACTGGATTGCATCAGTGTTAAATTTCTTAAGTGTGATCATTATATTGTGGTCACGTAGGAAAATGTCCTCCTTTTTCAGACAGGTATGCTGTAGTATCTAGGGGAGAGGTATCATGATGTTGACAATTAACTCAAATGTTTGAAACAAAACAAGCAAAAACCAGCAGGTGACTACACACATACATAGAAAGATAAGCCAGTGAAGCAACTGTTAACACTTGGGGAATCTAGGTGGAAGCGATACTGGTGTTGGTTGTGCTATTTTTGCAACTTTTGTAGATTTGAAATTTTCCAAAATAAAAGTTGGAAAAGCTCTTAAAAGAAAGATAGGGCTTGGGCTGGCCGAGTGGCGCGGTGGTTAAGCGCTGGCTTGGGAAGCCAGCGGCCCCAGTTCAGGTCCCACATGTGAGGAAGGGTCAGTGACACTGTCCTCAAAAAAAAAAAAAAAAAAGAAAAGATAGGGCAGTGCCTGGAGATCTCACACACACACACACACACACACACACACACACGATGTGCTCTGCTCTGTTCTCTTCAAAATCAGGAAAAAGAATCTCTAAGAACTTAATCTATTAAGAACACAGTCTCTATACCTTTGAGCTAACTAAATTGTCTATTTTGATATTAAAGTCATGGTTTTCCATGGGTACCTAGTATAATAATAAAGATTAATTAGATCAGAAATGCATTCAATTTATAGTCTGCACAGAATTACGTTGAAGCAGGTTGAACTACTTACTACCTATTTGAGCAGGAATAAGAAATGGGTGAAAAAGAAAGGAAAGACCAGCCTAAATGTACAGTACTTACAGCTAAAGAGAGTCTGGAAATCCATGATTAGTTTGCTTGGGGTCTGATTTATCTGCTTACTGTTTAGAACCTGTGCTCGGAACAGGCACTGCAAGGCAGGGCAGAAAGCACATTTTTGCAGGTAGAGAAAGGTGAAGCATTACCTTTGAAGGCCTACCTGTTTCACCTGGATAAATGTCAAGGGATAAAGGCTCTTTATAGGCCCATTGGGACACAGAATGTTCAGAGATTCCTCCACAGTCTTTAACTGAAAAGAAACAAAAGCAACAGTCACTCACTGTCAGCCCTTCTTGGTTATCAGAGTTCAGGACAATGTCATTTGCAAATTATCAAAGACGTGAGTGGATTTGACCAAACCCTGAAATAAACCTAAACAGTTCAAATTCAACTCAATGCTGCTCTCCAGGTACCTTCAATCATCTCTATCTATTCCCTAACTCTTGATGAAAAATAATGGATGGTAATTTTAAAAGGAGTTTCAAATGTACCTGTATAGAAAAGGCCTTTAAAAGAAACAAAAATTGGGGCCGGCCGAGTGGTGTGGTGGTTAAGAGCTGGCTTGGGAAGCCAGAGGCCCCGGTTTGGGTCCCACATATGAGGGTCAGTGACACTGCCCTCAAAAAAAAAAAAAGAAACAAAAACCAAGGCTCCAAGGCTCGCTCCTGAGTAAAGCCTTCCCCCACACCTCCGAGTGAAGTACCTGTGATGTGCCCTCCTCTGAACTTGTCGGAAGCATACCTTCCACGCCTGTATCGTTTACCAGTTTTCCCCCTTCACTGTCTTTTCCAGGCTGTCAGCTCCCTAAGGGCAGGGTCTGTACTGTGCTCACCCCCAGGGCCCAGAACATAATAGCCACTCAACAGATACTATATTCAACCCAAAGGGTTGTGTCTTCTGGCAACCCAGGTTGCTTGCTCGTGAAATAACAATGATAACAGCTACCCAGCACTGGCTACCTACCAAACTCCAGGGCAGACAGCACTTTACATCTCATTGAATCCTCACAACCACCCTAGTTAGGGATGAGAAAATGGGGGCTCAGAAAAGCTCACTGGAGCAATGGCAGAGCCAGGATTTGCGGTTAGGTATGGCTCCAAACCCAGGACTTTCCATGACATGATAGTGGTTAGGAATTTTATAAACGCTTTCCATGGTTGTTAACTTGCTGATGGGCAGCATCGAGGAAGAAAAAACTTAAGGACAATTCCATCAATTCAGCTACTCACGTGGGTGTTTTTTCACTTGCACAACTAAAGGAATTTAACTCACAGTAAAAGATTTTATCCTACATAAACTATGTTCTACATAAATTTAATTCAGCTATATACCCACTTGCTCTATTAAATTGAATGTATTTAGTTAACAATGAAAAGCCGTTTCTGCTCATACATTTCTCCTCCATGGTAAACAGAATGCTTTTGGCACTAAGCTACATTTGTCTTCGCAACGTGGTTGTATTAAACATTTTCAGTTATTTCCTGTTGTATAAAAATAAATTTCTCAGCTCTAAAACCAAGAAACCAGCTTTTCCTTAAGTAGTAATAGCACCAAACAAGTACAAGGTGCTCCTTTTACAAGTGTAATTAAAGTTTGATTAATCTAAAGACAGATGCCTATCAGACAGAGACCAACCACATTCTTTGCAGAATGTAACACACGTATCTGACACTAGGTGGAAAATGTTACAAGAGCTCAATCAACCATAGTATCAAAGGGCTTCATGAATGGAAAAAAATCATACAATCAGGTTTAGGATTTTGCTTAAAGATTAAAACTTATGATACTATTTTAGAATATCAAGATTCTTAAGAAATATGTAACTGTTCATGTTTTTTTTTTTTTTCTTGTGAGTTAACACATGTAGGAGTTAGGAATTATAAGAGGGGAAAACCTGAAAACACAGATAGTCAAAACAAATTGACTTTGGCTTACGTCACTTCCGATTATTATTAAATGAAATCTCTCTTCTTTTTCTCTTTTCCTAGAATAAAATGTCCTCAACTCCTATTTATGATTAATTTTTAGCGTTTCCCCCTGATGTCCCAGTTACCATATAAACCACAGATCACAAAAATTAGGACATGATTTGGAGATGGGAGTGTGTAATTTAGGGCAAAGACCTAAACAAATGCTTGTGGCTTTTGAAAAACCCTTTAAAAAAGGTGAATTATAGGGTCAGGTGAGTGGCTCAGTTGGTTAAGAGCTCACTCAACAGTGTGAGCTGAGCTCTGAGCAATAGCAGTTTGATGCCCAGCCTGAGCTGAGCTGCCGCTGAGCTGCCAACAGGTGGCAGGATGGCTCAGCTAAAAATAAAAAATAATTAAAAAGGTGAATTATTAAAAAAAAAAAAAAAATCTCATCAGCCATAACAACGAGGTGGCATGTTATCCCCAGCAAGGCTCCTGGGACTGCTTTGGACAACTGATAATTGAACCAAAATGATCTGAATGACCCAAAACACCTCCCTACTCTATTTGCTCACACTGTCAACATGCATACACATCCTCTCACCTCCAGTGTCCCCGTTTCCCCAGAAACATCATCTACCCTATCAGCTGCACAGAATACAAATTCACAGAAAATTAACGAACCGATTCCCCAGCATAACACTTTCACTCACAACTGCTCAATTTCACTTCCTCACTCTCAACGTTTCTGTTATTTTTATGTCTTACCTTTTTCAGAGCAACTTTTCCATATGCAAACTTTGGTGTGGACGGAGGGATAGGACCTTCTGGGACTTTTTGAAACTATAAACCAGAGAGAAAAAAGACAGGGGAAAAACAAAAAGCTGTTAAACCCTCAGAAAAATATCTATACAATTCGCTTTTCAAAAGGAGTGTCAAAGACTGAAACAACAGTGCCACTGATTTTTGGAAAGGCAAAGGATAAAAGACTTCCTCTAAAAGTAAATTTTTTACTTCTAAGTGTGTATCTGTGTATGCCTGTGTTTTACGCTCCAGGAATCATTCAAATAATTACAGAACAAAAACTTCAAAACAGAGAGCAAAACAAGGAGAGAGAATGAGGGTGACAGCAGAAGATTGGAGTGAGGGAAGAAAAGGAAAAAGGTACATGGCAGAACAGAATCGGCGGGGAGGTAGCTTATAGTGAGAAAAAATATTATTTGTAGATTAGATCTTACTGGTAAAGTTTTGTATCAATGTTAAATTTGCCATGGTTATCTAAGAGCATATTCCTACCTATCCTTATGAAATACACACTGAAGGAAAAGTTATGAAGTATGCCACCCTCCAGTAGTTTAGAAAACACAAGACGGGGCTGGGAGGTAAATGATGAAGCTAATAGATATGGGTGAATCTGGGTAAAGAACATACAAGTGTCCTTTGCATAATTTTTATTCTTGACACTTTTCTGTAAGTTGAAATTATTTTTAAATAAAAAGTTAAAAAATAAAACTTTATTAAATATGTACACACACACACACCAGCATCAGAAGATATGGGTGTTAAGTCCCAGGTCTTAGAAAAATCTGTGTCCATCTGGCATTTCAAGTAGATTGTACTATGATCTCTCAGAATCCTTACATTTTTTTTCTTTCTCTCTCTCTCTCTTTTTTTTTTTTTTTTTGGCTTCCATTTTTATTATTTATTTATTTTTATTTTTTGAGAGCAGTGTCACTGGCCCTCATCTGTGGAATCCGAAGCAGGGCTGCTGGTGTCCCAAGTCAGCTCTTAACCACCGTGCCACTCGGCTGGTCCTTGGCTTCCATTTTTAAAAAAGGAGATAAAAAAGAGTGGAATTAGGAAAAGCAAGAGTCTCCTGACTCACTATTTTCTTAGTTATATTTTTCAGAGGAAACCATTTTAAAATCATTTAATTGTACTAATTTTTGTTTTTTGTGGTCTGTAAATAATACACTTATCCACTATTTCTTGTTTGATCCATTTAAAAACATTATTGTTGATCACTACCTGAGAATTTAGCTCAGTTGTACGATTCCGGATAGCCCCTTTCTTGTCAACAGGGTTACATCACCATTTTAAGTTTCTCCACTGGTTAGCTTTGTAGCTTTAAATAATAAATATCCTTACCTTTATTGCTTAGTTCCATCCATTAAAATTATCCTTTGTGTCCACACCTTTTAGAGATAAGTCTGTATGCATCCTTCCCTGAGCTTTCCTCTCTACTTTTACCACCAAACCATTAGCTAGACTTTTACATTGTCAAGATTAAAACAGTCCGTGTCTTGTAGTCATAACCTCCCTTCATCTGTATATTGACTCTAAATTAAAAATCAATCAACAGTGCCCACATTGTTCTAATTTTATAAATACTGTTCTTTGCACAGCTAAGTGATGTATGCTATGATGGCATGTTCTGTCTTGTTTAGCTTTTTGTGTTCTTTTCACTCCCAGGAGGTTTCTAACCGCCTCTCTTTTTTCCTGTCTGCCTTTAGGTGAACACCTCTCTTCAGGTTGTTCCAAATTTCCAAAGGTGGTATCAAGTTTCTCCAAACACCCCTTTTCTTCCTTAGAAAACTCCCTACTGGAACCCTCAGTCTTCTTGCTCCAAGGGACTGACTCGCCACTAGGCCTGTGTTCTGGGGCTTCTCCTCATTACTGTCCTGGCTTCTAGCTCCTGCTTCTAGGAGCTCACAATTACATTACTTCACTGGAGTGTCTCAGGTAACTTCCTAAGACTTGGGATGTGGAAGGCATATTTCCCAAATCTTCGAATATCTTGAAAATGTCACATTTTGTTGATAATTTGGATGGGTATAAAATTCTATGTTGAAAATCATCTTCCCTCAAAATGCCAAAGGTACTATTTTGTGTCCTTCATCATCCAGTGTGGCTCACGCCATACTCATTTTTGTTCTTTTAAAGGTAACTGGCTTTTTCTCTCTAGAAGCTTATAGGTGCTTTATTCTCTGTTTTAAAATTTTCCAAAGATGTGTTTGGAGATATATGTTTTATTATATTCATTATGCTGGGCAACTCAAATATTCTTTTCTGTTTTGAAAAAAAAATTCTGTATTTTGTCTTTGATATTTCCTTTTTCTCCATCTTTTTTCCTTATAAGTTAGCCATCCTAGGTTTTCCCCTCTATTTTGCTTTCATCTTTTCTCTTTCATCTCTGTTTTCTGGTTCTAATTTCTAGGAGATTATTTTTAATTTCCAATAGCTCTTTCTTGTTCTTTAATGGCTTCTTTTTCAAAGTATCCCATTCTTATTTTATGGATGCAATATCTTCTCAAATCTCTCTCAAGATTATAAATTTGAGAGGGTTTGCTTTGTTTTGCTTAAGCTCTCTCCTGTCCCCTGAATGCTCTGTTGCCTTTAGGGTTATTGTTCTGTTTCTTTCATTTTGGTCTTTCTCTTTCCCATTGCAGGTTTTATGGATGTCCTTGGTTGTCCATTCATATTGAACAGTGACTCAAATGAATGCACCAGCACTAGCATAATCATCCATTCTGTGCTATTCCTGCTCTGTGTACAGGAGCAAGGCTGTTCAATGGGAGCTTTGTTTTAGAATGCCTTGGTAGGGAGTCAGATATAATATGCAGGATCTTTGCTCTGGGGCTGAGTACATTTTTTTCATTAAGAAAAAATATTCTGGGCCGGCCGAGTGGAGCAGTGGTTAAGTGCTGGCTTGGGAAGCCAGCGGCCCTGGTTCTGGTCCCACATATGAGGGCCAGCGACACTGCCCTAAAAAAAAAAGGAAAAACAAAGAAAAAAAATTCTGACTTTTTGACTGGTAGAAAGACACTTCCTTGATGGCTAGTCTATTTGAAAGTGGGGTGGAGGTCCTGACAGGAAATATGTAGAGTTTAATTAGGCTTCTGAGTTTCAGCTCCATTTCATTTTCATCCTTTGTCACACCTCCATTTCCAGGACCCTGGCTCTCCAGGGCTCTTTAAGGCCCATCCATTCCCTGTTTCTATAACCCCTTCCACTCTCACTGGGGGCCTAGATTTCCCCATTCTACTTCTTTAGTCAGCACTCCTCCATCTATTTTTGTTTCCCAGAAATCTTTTGATATCCCTCATGCATGGACAGCTCCTGTCTTGTTGGCTTCATTAAAAAAAAAAAATCCTTTTTATTGTTTAGGAACATTTTGAAAAGGAGAAGAGATAAATATATGGTCAGTCAACCACCTTGAACTGAAAGTCCTTTGTAATTTTAGTATTGTATATTTCTGTGAATTTTTTTTGAGGGCAGTGTCACTGGCCCTCATATGTGGGACCCGAACCGGGGCCGCTGGCTTCTCAAGCCAGCTCTTAACCACCGCGCCACTCGGCCGGCCCTCTGTGAAATTTTTAAAAAGTCATATGAAAATGATCTTCAAGATTCATATTAAAATGAATGTGAGGCCAAAGGCCAAAGAGCTACTGTTGATCTTAGAGCAAGATGTTAAGCTCTCTCTTCCCAGGGGTCCCTGAAGTCTAGATCACATTCCTTCTCCTTTGGCAGTTGGCCCACCCCTACTCTTGCACACCACATTCTGGCCAATAAAAGCAGAAAACACAAATCCACAGAGGGGACCTGGAAGCAGTATGATTTGTTGTTTGAGGAACCCTATTTACCTGTACACAGTAGTGACCATGTCATATCTAACTCCTAAAGTGAAAGTGGATTCCATTGTAACTAGGACTGCAATCTCTTCTACCACATTAGAAGGTCACTGCACAGACATTTTTTATTCAACCCACATTCAGCTAACTTTGATGGAATCCTTATGTGCCAGGTTTGCCACCTCATTTACTACGCACAAAGGTCCTCATAGCGATTATATTTCTTTTTTAGAGATGAGACTGAGGAACTTACTCAAGATTATAAAGAAGGCAAGGGCAGGAGCTGGGATTTTGACTCTAAGCTTACTGTTGTGCCTACTGCTTCTTCTTACCTCTCTTATTGTTATAGCAACAATAGAATAGAAGATGTCGTCCACTAAATTCAAAACATAAATACAAAAACAAAAATACCCCACAAAACCTTCTCTCTTCCAGTTTTCCTCCTAGGCTCTCCCTTACACACATATAATATAAAGATAAGAGACAACTTTGTAATTAGCTATTGCCACTTATCAAAAGCACTTTTGGCATGACCAAATACTGACAATAACTTTATTTATTGCATATTATAGTCAAACCGATATGACAGAATTTATATAACCACTCTTTCAATGTTAGGAGGTGAATTGTTTCCAATTTTTGATATTATAAATAATGTTGCAGTGAACAACTTCATAGCTACAGCATTATCCCTGTGTAAAATTTTTTAATAAAGCCTCAAGTGAGGGGTTACTAGGTCAAATGATATGAACATTTTATATGATTCTTAATATAGTGTATACCAAAGGTTTCACCAAATGTATATAGTTATGTTTTTCACCCAATTATCTATTTGAATCTTGATTTTTAAATCAGCTCATTATAATATCAATATTGAGTCTCCCATTTGCTGCAATCTTCTCTCTCTTCTTTTAAATAATTTTAGTAATTTTTCATTGATTATCATATAGCAAAATCCTAATCTTATTTATTTATTATTTTTTTCAGTTACAGTTGACATTCAATATTATTTTATATTACTTTCGGGTATACAGCATAGTGGTTAGACATTTATATAATTTATGAAGTAATCCCCCGATTAGTCTAGAACCCATCCGGCACTATATATATTGTAGTTGTTGTAACATTATTGACTATACTCTTGATACTGTGTTTTATATCCCTGTGACTATTCTGTAACTACCAATTTATATTTCTTAATCCCTTCACCTTTTTTACCCAGGTCCCTAGACCTCCTTCCCTCTGGCAATCATCAATTTGTTCTCTATATCTATGAGTGTGTTTCTGTCTTGTTTGTTCATTTATATCATTCTTTAGATTCCACATATAAGTGAGATCATATGGAATTGTCTTTCTCAGTCTGATTATTTTACTTAGCATAATACCCTCTAGGTTCATCCATATTGTGGCAAATGGTAAGATTTCATTCTTTTTTTGTGGCCGAGTAATATTCCATTGTATACATATACCATATCTTCTTTATTCAGTCATCTATTGATGGGCACTTGGATTGCTTTCATATCTTGGCTATTGTAAATAATGCTGCAATGAACATAGGGGTGCATATTTTTTTTCAAATTAGTGTATTTTGAGTTTTTTTTTTTTTAGATTTTATTGGGGAATTGAGGGAGGGGAACAGACAGGTTGCTGTCCTTTCATTCTTCAGTCTAGTTGTGGAGGATGTCACTTCACTAGCCCATGTTGGTATCATCATTGCACCCTTCCCGAGTGAGGCAGTCGCTCGCCGGCCATTGGACAGCCGCTCACGGTGGCGCACGGCAGCTCATGAAAGCTCATGCCCACTGCATGCCAGCCCCACTGTAGCCTATGCCGTCACCAGCAACTCATGGCAGCCCAGCTCCAGGTCGAGCTGTTGTTCACCATCTTAGCTGTAGAGAGCACAACATCACTGGCCCTCAATGTGGGATCCGAACCGGGGCAGGGCCCTGCTGCTCAGAGCTGGCGTCCCAAGCCAACTCCTAACCAACGCGCCACTCGGCCAGCCCTCGAATTAGTATTTTGGGTTTCTTCAGATAAATACCCAGAAGTGGAATTGCTGAGTTATAAAGTAGTTCTATTTTCAATTTTTTGAGGAACCTCCATATTGTTTTCTGTAGTGGCTGCACCAATTTGAAATTCCACAAACAGTGTACAAGGGTTCCAGCATCCTCGCCAACACTTCTTGTTTGTTGATTTATTGTTGACCACGATTCTGACAAGTGTGATGTAATATCTCATTGTGGTTTTAATTTGCATTTCTCTGATGATTATGACATTGAGCATCTTTTCATATGTCTATTAGCCATCTGTATGTCCTCTTTGTAGAAACGTATATTCAGGTCCTCTGTTCATTTTTAAATTAAATTGTTTATTTGTTTTGTGTTGATTTACATGAGTTCTTTATAACTTTTGGACATTAACCCCTTATCAGATGTATCATTGGTGAATATCTTCTCCCATTCAGTAGGCTCTCTTTTCATTTTGTTGATGGTTTCCTTTGCTGTGAAAAAACTTTTTAGTTTCATGTAGTCCCTTTTATTTATTTCTGTTCGTTTGTTTCCCTTGCCCAAGGTGATACAGCAGAAAAAAACATTACTAAGAGTAATGTCAGAGAGTCTAGTGCCTGTTTTCTTCTAAGAGTTTTATGGTTTTGGGTCTTACATTTAAGTTTTAATCCATTTTGAATTTATTCTTGTATATGGTGTAAGAAGGTGGCCTGGTTTCATTTTTTGCATGTATCTGTCCAGTCATCTCAACACCATTTATTGAACAGACTGTCCTTATCCCACTGTATATTCTTGCCTCCTTTGTTGTAGATTAAATGACCATATAGGCATGGGTTTATTTCTGGGCTCTTTATTCTGTTCCACTGATCTATGTGTCTGTTTTTATGCCAGTACCATGCTGTTTTGATTATTGTAGCCTTATAGAATAGCTTGATATTAGGTAGTGTGAAACCTCCAATTTTGTTCTTCTTTCTCAAGATTGCTGTGGCTGAATATTTGGTCTCTTTTGTGGTTCCATATACATTTTTCTTTTTTTTTTTTTAGCTGAGCCATTCTGCCACCTGTTGTCAGCTCAACGGCAACTCAGCTCAGGCTGGGCATCGAACTGCTGTTGCTCAGAGCTCGCATTCTTTTTTTTTTTTTTTTTTTTGAGGGCAGTGTCACTGGCCCTCATATGTGGGACCCAAACCGGGGCTGCTGGCTTCCCAAGCCAACACTTAACCATCGCGCCACTCTGCTGGCCCACTCAGCTCACACTCTTGAGCGAGCTCTTAACCAACTGAGCCACTCGGCCAGCCCCTCCATATAAATTTTAAAAGCAAAATCCTAATCTTCTATCCAATGAATTAATGTTTCAGAAAAGAAATAGGTGAATATACCAAAACACTATACTTCTGAACATTTATTTTCCACAGTAATTTGTGATTTAATTATGGTTTTCAGGCTAATCATAAATATTGCTTCTTATCCTACTTATTTAGCTAGAGAAATTCAATATAAAATGCTGCTCTTTCCCAGTGGAATCCAATAAATTCAAAGGTAATCAACTTTTCTTTCCCCAAGATCTCTACTGTTTTCATTCACTCATCTAACAAAGCCTTATAAAGAAATACTTTGTGTAAAGAAATACTAGTACTGGGGATATAAACAGCGCCTAGTCCAGAGAGTGAGAAATGTATGTAAACAAGTTAATTAACTCATTATAAGAAGCAGTGCATTCAAGATGTCCCACAGTATAAGGTGGTGGCAGAAAGCAACGGATGACTAACTCTGCCGAGAGATGGATTAAAGATGACTCCCCCGAGTAGGTAACTGATGTGTGTCCTTATTTTCTAGATGGATAAAGGCAGAGGGAACAGCATGTATAGAGTCCAGGAGGTATAAACAGCACTGACCCATTTACTCAATTTTATGTCCCTTCATTTTAAGACCTGAGAGTCACATACAAGAAGGAGAGAATCAGGGGGCAGCCGGGTGGCTCAGTTGGTTAGAGAGCATCCTTTTAACAACAAGGTTGCCAGTTCAATTCTTGCGTTGAATGGTGGACTGCCTCCCCCACCCCCACACAACTAGACTGAAAATGGCTACTGGACTTGGAGCTGAGCTCTGCCCTCCACAATTAAGACTGAAACAACTACTTGACTTGGAGATGATGGGTCCTGGAAAAACACAATGTTCCCCAATAAAATTAAAAAATAATAAAAATAACAAAAGGAGAAAATTGAAAGATGAGGTTTGAGGAAAATAGAGGAGCCGAGTCAAGGACGGCATTCTGACCAGATCAGCATTTTAGAGAAATCACTCTGGAAGAGAGACTAGAAAAGCCAAATCTGTAGGAAATGAAAAGACTATTGCCATAAGAGCAGAGACAGTGCTTTAAAAAACTAACATTCGTTCAGTAATATTCATTTTGTTATCCTTCATTATCAGACATAAAACACTGTGTTTCCAGCAGCACCATGGACTGCAAAAGACAGCTTAGCTTGTGTTTCCCCATTGAGCGAATGTCATTCCAGCTATAAACCAAGAACAGTCAATCAGCCAGTGTAAACTGGTCCTGGGTCAAGTTTCAAACTTCACTAAGCTTTTGAAGTACTGAAAATCACTGTGGCTTTCTTGCACTCCCAGGCCCTCACCCAGCTCCCATAACTACCTCAGGGAATCCCAAGATCTACTCCAATTATCAAGGTCCTCAGCTATAACTTGATTAATTTCTTCAGAACAACCCATCTCCAAAAAGCCACTTGGACTCTTATCTTTGATGGAACCCCTAAGAAGAACTGGAACAAAACACTTAAAAAGTGGGGTTTGTTTTTTTTTCTTGTTGTTGTTGTTTTTTTTTTTAAGCTGAGCCATCCTGCCACCTGTTGGCAGCTCAACGGCAACTCAGCTCGGGCTGGCCTTGAACCGCTGTTGCTCAGAGCTCAGCTTACACTTTTGAGCAAGCTCTTAACCAACTGAGCCATTCGGCCAGCCCTTAAAAAGTGGGTTTTAAATTCATTTAAAAGCATGCAAAAATAAACTCACATTGCTCCTCTCAGCAATTAGTAGGATGGAGGAAGGGTGCTGCCCTACAGTCTTATAGTTCATCCTGGAGGTCTAAGTGTTAACCAAGTCTGGTTGAGTTACACCCACACCAAAGAGAATACCTTAGAAAATGCAAATGTCATGAGCTTTGTCATACCTTGAAGAGTCATATGCAAAGGGCTGCCTGGAACCTTCCCCACTGAGCACAGGTTTGTGCAGCCTGGTGGGAAATTATCATCCTGGGAGTCCATGTCAGTGAAAGATATTGTCCATCACCACCCAACTAACGTTTGAAATGGATTAAAGAAGAGACCCATTCCACTTTTTAAGTCTTTGGTGAAGGAAAAAGGCAGGAAGAGCTATATATGGGGGTACTTATGATTCCATTTTTTCCAATACCATTTAACAAACCATCTACAAAGTCTCACACAAAAAAAAGCCTCCTTTTAAAGTACTTACTTTCTCTTTTCCAAACCTAATATATCAGGAAAAAGGGGAAAGATGACCACATGCTAAGCTCCATTCTATCATAAGCTATTAAACTACATTCATTTCTGAAGGCCCTGTCTCCTTCATGGGTTCATCTTACTGTGCCCACTGGTTAAACGCTTGGGATCCCCAGGTCTGTCTTTTGCTTGGCCCACTGCCCTTCACTCAGCTCTCCATGTGCAATCTCAACCTCCTCTGAACTTCGGCCTCTACTTCCACTAATAACCCCAGAATCTGTGTCCGTCCTAATGACTTCTTCCTGGAGCTTCTCTCTCTTAAGTGAGTTACCTGTTGGATAGACACCTCCACCTGGATGTCCCCAGAGGCACCCTGAGCTGAACAAACCCAGAACTGAATTTGCTTCCTCCTCCCTTTCGCAGCCTGTGCTTTCTCTGCAATCCTTTATCTTAGTTGCTGAACCCAATACCCATTCAGTTATCCATCCAAGGCTGTAACCTGGACAAATCAGTGACTCCTCATTCTGCCTCACACTTTCATTCAGTCAATCGCCAAATTCTACCAATTTTACTTTCTAAATATTTTTCAAATCTATTGCTTCCTCTCCACTCCCTAATGCCCAGTGCCATTGCCTCATTCTTAGGTTACTGTAGCAGCCTCCTCACTCATCTTCTATATCCAGAAATGTTCCAGGGCAGGGTCCTTGCAGTGTGTTTACATGGTTATAGGTTTTTGTAAAATTTGCAAAACTAATATAATTTAACTACAACAGGCTAAGACCCTTGTCTCTTTCTGCACCAGCTTCCCTGTATCACACATCGTCTTAATGCCTGGAGGCTTTAGAGTGGCTACAGGCATCTCTGAGATTCAACCAAAGACGAGTTGAGGTGGGGTTTTATTTTTTTTATTTATTTTTATTTTTTTAAAGGGCAGTGTCACTGGCCCTCATATGTGGGATCCGAACCAGGGCTGCTGGCGTGCCAAGCCAGCTCATAACCACCACGCCACTCGGCTAGCCCCTGAGGTGGGGTTTTATTTAATTTGGGTGTAGAATATATTTACATGGTTCACTGTCACTTCCACAAGTAGGTATATTATTGCTAATAGATTATTACTAATATTCAATATGCTGACTCACTTACAATACAATCATACCCTAAGTCACCCAGTCCCAGAAGTATGTGGATTGTGGAGGAGAAACAGGTTTGAAATGTAAGAGAAAGCCAGAACTTGTCTGTGGAAATTTCTTCCAAATATTACAGCTTACATATATGAAAGAACTTAAGAGAGATTGCCCCAATTTTGATAACAACCCTAAATATTTATATAATATTACCAGTAACAAAATGTAAGCTTTCTGTTTTTCTAAACTATTAATACTAAAACACACATTTCAATCAGCCACACTAAAGACAAAGATTTCCATTCTCTCTGGAGAAAAAGATACAAACATTGTTATCATCTGAAGAGACACCAAAACAACATACAGCCAAAAGAATGTAAGGAAAGAAGGATGGGAGAGGTGTTTCAAACAATTAATAAATCCAAAATATGTTATTTTTTTTTAAGGGCAGTGTCACTGGCCCTCATATGTGGGATCTGAACTGGGGCCGCTGGCTTCCCAAGCCAGCCTCCAGCCACCACACCACTCAGCCGGCCCCAAAATATGTTTTTAAGTTTTGGATGTTTGTGATTATTTTAATCTTTAAAATTTTTGTAATTTGTAATGATTTATTTTTACTCATTTAAATACACATTCATTTTTATTGCTTTACACAATACCCTTTCTGAAATGCATATCTGACTGTATCACTTTCTTCAAGCTTCTTAACATGGCATATTCAATAGCATTAATATTCTTGGTGAAGTAGGAGATAATGTCACCTGTACATTGAGGAGAACGTGTAGCGATGATGGTTTACACTGGACAGTGAGAAGAGATCCAGGTGCAAAAAGAGAACTGGAGATAAAGGTCCAACTGAGATTGGAAGTACAAATCCCTGTTCCAGCCAGTCTACACTCACATCTACAATTCTCCTGCCTGGTTCCAGTACTGGAGTGTGATGGTCGGCATGGTCCAGATGGGGTGGTTTGTAGAACAGGGAGCCTTGAACAGCAACATAGAGGAGAATGAGGGTGAAGGTGAAAGACTCTAACAGCCATTAATCATTAGAGCCAGAGAAGGTCAAGAAAAGCGTGAGGGGTTGCAGGGGTGAGGGATGGGGGCAGACAGAGCTAGCAAAATAAGAATGTGAGGTTATGATGATGCCAAATATAAGGTGATGTTTTGTGCACAAAAGCGTGTGTAGTAGGGTCGGCCGAGTGGCGCGGTGTTTAAGCGTTGGCTTAGGAAGCCAGCGGCCCCGGTTTGGGTCCCACGTATGAGGGCCAGTGACAATGCCCTCAAAAAAAAAAAAAAAAAAAAAAGCGCGTGTGTAAGTATTTGTTTTCAAATCAGATTTGGGAGTTTTTCTATATTAGGCATAAAAAAGCTCACTATTTCAGAAAGAAAACTATTCTAAAAACAACCCTGTCAGCAACACCACTGCTAGATGTATACCCAAAGGAATTGAAAGCAGGCCTTAAACAGATAATGGTGCCCCAATTTTCAATGTGGCATTATTTACAATAGCCAAATGATAGAAACAACCCAAGTGTCCATCAAGAGATGAATGAGATGAGTAAATAAACAAAATGTGGTGTATCTATACAATGGAATTTTATTCAGCCATAAAAAGAAATGAAATTCTGATATATGCTATAACGTGGATGAACTTTGAAAATATTATGCTAAGTGACATAAGTCAGACACAAAAGGGTAATATTTATGGTTCCACTTATATGAAATACTAGAATAGACAAACTCACAGAGACAGAAAGTGGACTAGAGATTACCAGTGGCTAAGAGGGGAAATGGGGAGTTAGTGCTTAATAGTTAGAGTACCAGTCTGGGTTGATGAAAAGCTTTGAAAATAGATAGCAGTGATGATTACACAACAGGATGAATGTAATAAATGCCACTGATTTGTATACACTTTAATATGGTTAAAATGACAAATATTGTTATATATATTTCACCACAATTTAAAAATTTTGATAATGTAATACACCCAAAAACATTTAATTGTGTACTTTAAGTGGGTGAACTATATGGTATGTAAATTATATCTAAATAAACCTGTTTTTAAAAAAGCAACCTAAAGTAGTTTGTGAGATGAAGCAACAGACCATAAAAGAAATAAGCCCACAGGCATTATAATCTAATCAAACAAATCAGTACAATGTACTATTTCCATACAATTGAAAAGAGACAACAATAATTAAATATACTGTATGCAGATGCATGCATTTGTAGTAAAGGCACAAAAATGTGTGCAAATGATAAATCATTCTAGGAGAGTGATTACCTCTGAGGAGGGAGGGGGAGAAACGGAATGAAGCTCTGCCTTTATCTGTAATGTATTATTTCCTTAAAAAATCAGAAGCAGGGGCCGGCCGAGTGGCGCCGTGGTTAAGTGCTGGCTTGGGACGCCAGCGGCCCTGGTTCGGATCCCACATATGAGGGCCAGTGACACTGCCCTCAAAAAAAAAAAAAAATCAGAAGCAAAGATTTCATAATAACTTGTGTTAAATCTAGGTACTGGGTACATAGGCATCTGCACATTATTTTATGTATTTAAATATTTTAAGTATTTCATATTTTAAAGACAAATATATCTCATGAAACTATAAAGAAATAAAAGACTCCTTTTACAGTGGTATTAAAAAACAGAATATTTGGGAACAAACATAAGAAATGGACAGGAACTTTTAAGAGAATTTGAAAATAAGAGGAACATCAGAGAAGACTTAAACAGATGAAAAAGCATTTTCATGGTTATGAGTTAATGTTGTAAATATCACCCCCCCCAATTTAATGTATAAATTTAATACAAAACTAATTAAAAACATCAACAGGTATCTTGGGGTTTTGTTTTGTTTTGAAGTTGATAAAATAATACCAAAGTTTATGTGGAAAAGCAAACTTACAGGAATAGTCAGGGAAATTCTGAAAAACTAAAGATGGAAGACTGGTCCTACCAGATAATAAAACATGTAAAGGTAACAATTAAAAGAGTTTGGTATTGGTAAAGAAGAAAAAAATCAATAACATAAAAGAAAGAGTTTGAAAATAAACCCAAATACTTAAGGAAATTAAGTAGGTCATAAAATGGGCACATCACTAACCATTGCACTGTACACCTGAAAGTAATATAAAAGTATCATTGAATGTCAACTATAATTAAATATATATATGCACATATGTGTGTGTGTGTGTGTGTATATATATATATATATATATATATATATATATATATATCTTTAATCACAGGATGTAAAGTCCAGCATAGAGCATATAGTCAATGGTATTGTAATAGCTATGCATGGTGTCAGGTAGTAGACTGTTGGGGTTATGACTTTGTGAGGGGTGTAAATATTTAATACTATGTTGTTTTGTACACCTGAAACTAATAATAAAATTAAATGGGCACATCAAATCAGTGGCAAAGTAATGGATAAATTAGTGAAAGGTGCTGGGATACCCCTTTAGTCATTTAAGAGATGAATAAAGCTAAATTCCTACCTCACTCCTAGCAACAACAACAACAAAAATTCCATGTACATCAATATTTAAATATAAAATATAGAATCAAAAATGTTAAGCACTCCAAGAGAATACTACTAGAGTGGAGAAGCAGCTATAAGGAAGAGAAGCAATACATTTGACAACATGAAAAATAAAAAATAAAAAAAATAAAGAAATCCCCAAACTGTGAAAAAATGCCACAATAATAGAACTCTTGCAGATTATTAAACAGCCAAATAACCCAAGAGAAAACCTGTGAAAAAACCTCAATAAGTAGTTCATAGAAACAGAAACATAAATGGATGATTTGTATATGAAAGTACTCATCACTAAAGAAATGCAGAGTTTTCTTTTAAAATTATCCTTTTTACATATCAAATGTCAAGGTAAAAAGTTTGATAATTCATAGTATTGGTAAAGTGTGGGGAAATAAGTCTCAGCTGACACAATTGTATTTAAGGGCTATTAGGTAATATTTATCAAAAGGTTAGATGCAAATAACCTTGACTCATCAATTCCATTTCAAAAAAATTTCCTGTAGTTTTCCTTGAACTGGAATATATTTAAAAGTTGAAAATAATCTAAATGCCCATTAAGTAGAAACTGAGTAAGTAAATTGCAATAAATCTAAATAGTATAATAGCAAATAGCCATTAGAGAGAATGAGATCATCTAGGTTGAGATGGCACACTAAGCATACACATCTAATTTCAGTTTTCCCCAAAACAGCAATAAATTTAGTAGATTGAAATAACAATGTTTATTATCTCACTCAAAGAATCCCTCAGAATTGAGCTCAGAGCCAAAAACCACAACGCACACAAAGAAACAAGGCATTGTGAGCAAGAACTCAGAGAACAACAGGGAGCAGAATCAGTCTTTATGTGCTGGAGTTATCAAATACAGATATGTAATAGAAGTATCTTTACTGTTTTTAAAGAAAAGAAGAGAATATACATATAAGGAGAAAACATGAGACTTTAAAGATGACCAGGTAGCTTTAGTCGTGCAAACGTGAACGTCTAGAATGAAAAATATGGGCCGTCTGAGTGGCACGGTGGTTAAGAGCTGGCTTGGGATGCCAGAGGCGACCATTTGGATCCCACATATGAGGGCCAGTTACACAGTGACACTGCCCTCTAAAAAAATAAAAAATAAATAAAATAAAATGAAAAATATAATACAATAACTCAATGGAGAGGTTTCACCTCAGAATTTATAGCTGCTAAAGAGAAAACAGAATTGAAGACCAATAGATCTGAAGATAATTCAGAATGACACACAGAGAGAAAAAGATGTTAAGAGATAAGGAGATCAGAAGGTCTAACTAACATGTAATTGGAATTCCAGAAAAAAGAGGGTGGGGGGAATAGGGTAGAAGTAAATAATTGAAGAGATAATGGCTTAAACTTTTCAGGACTAGTAAAAAAGATACCAAGCCACAAATTTTAAGAAGTTCCAAAATTAATGAAAAGGCATAAATAAAAAGAAATTCGCAGTTAGATTCATCACAGAGAAACTACAGATCATCAAACACAAACAATGTTAGAAGCAGCCAGAGAGGAAAGACAGACTGCCTTCAAAGGAGTGACAAAATGAGAATTATCTGACTTCTCAACAGCAACAATAGAAACCACAAGGCAGTATGCTGAGGGAAAATAACTGTTAATCTAGAAAAACTACATTTTGACAATGAGGGTAAAAAAAGACATTTTCAGACAAACAAGAATTAAGACAGTTGACTCACTAAATCAAATTCTAAAGAATATAGAATTTCCTTCAGGTAGAAGGAAAGTGATGTCAGACGGAAAGATGCAAGACAGAGTAAAGAATAAAGGTCCCAAGAATAAAGGTCCTAGATACAAGGGTGAAGTGGTACTAGGGCAAAGATACTAGACTTTTGTCCCAAACTTTGTATTCATATATCTGTCTACTCTACATCTCTACTAGGATGTATACTAGACAAGTGAAACTCAGCACATCCAAAACTGAATTCCTGACCTCCCTGCCCCCTCCAAAATGGCAACTCCATCCTTCAAGATGCTCAGGTGTACCTTGACTTGACTCTTTCTTTCACATTCCACCTCAGAAAATTCTATCACTGTCCTAAGATATTCTGACTACAAACAGTTCTTACTACCTTCACAAGCCACGATCCACTCTCACATAAATGGCTGCAAAAGCCTTCTAATTGGTTTTCCGTTTCTACCCTTGCCCTGCGTCCCAGAATCTAGTCTCAGCATAGCAGCCTGAGTGATCCTTTCACTGCTCTGCTCCACTCTACAATGGACTCCTATTTCCTTCAGAATGAAAGCCTAAGTCTTACAATGGCCTATAAGGCCCTATGGAGTCAGTTCCCCATTATGTCTCTGACTTTGTCTCCTACTATTCTCCCCTTCACTAAATGGGCTCCAGCCACACCAGCCTCTTTGCTAGTCCTTAAAAATGCCATGCACTTTCCCACCTTTTCACTGGCTGCATCCTTCATGGCCTGCTCTGGCCCTGGATATCCCACATGACCTCTTCGCCACCTTCAAATCTTTGTTCAAGCATCATTTTCTCAAGGAGTCCTATATATACCAAGCAGCTAAAAGCTCACCTGGCATATAGAGAACTTGCTCAATATTTGTGGAATTATTTGTGAATAAATGAACCATTTGGGCAAACTCAAACAATGTCTGAAATGATTATAGTAATGCTTTATAGATTTATTTTTTTGAAAAAGAGAAGTAGAAAACATGAAATCTAAACCCAAGAGAACAAAAGTACATGATACTAATAGCATTAAGTCAAGAGGGATGTAACTGGAATTAACGTGAGATAAAATTCTGATTATATGGAGGAAGTAAACATTACTGATTACCTTTAAATTTTCATAAGTTAAAGCTGAATGTTAAAGTTTTTGAGAACTGGACATAAAGGAGTCCATACTGTATGAGCCTATTTTTATAAAGCAGGACTGACGGATGGTGACAGAGGTCAGGATGGTGGTTGTTAATTCTGAGGGAGGGAGGTTAAACTATAAAGGACAATAAGGGGATTCTGGGGTGCGGTGTGTTGGTTACAGGGATATTTTTATTTTGTATACATTCACTGAGCTCTACATTTATGAGCTGTGCTCTTTGGGAGTATATATTTAATAGATGACCACTAAAGTAAAAAAAATATAGTGAATAATTTCCAAACCGGGGGCGGGGGGGGAGGGGCGGGAGGTAAAATAAGGAAAAAAAAACTCCAACAATTCAAAAGACAGTAATAAAGGGAGGACAAAACAAAAAGGTGGACAATCAGATTATTATAAAATACGATAGTAGAAATTAATTGATGTTTATCCAGAATTATAATGAATGAGAATAAATAAATGTATAAGTGAAAAGACAAAAATGTTCAAACTAGATTTTTTTAAAAATCCAGCTAAATCCTATTATAAGAGATACATTAAAAAAAAAAAAACAAGCGCCGGCCAAGTGACGCGGTGGTTAAGTGCTGGCTTCGGAAACCAGCGGCCCCGGTTCGGTCCCACATATGAGGGCCAGTGACACGGCCCTCAAAAAAAAAAAACAAAAGACAAAAAACAAAACCCAGATATAAAAAGGTTGAAATTAAAGCATTGTAAAAGATATACCAGGTAAATACTAACCAAAGGAATGCAGATAAGCTATATTAGTACCAGATAAAAAAGATTTTAAGGCAAAAAGCATTATTAGAGTATTAACACATAGGGATATTAAATGATTTAATTCTCAACTTGCATACCTCATAACATGGCCTCAAAAAGTGACAAAACTGCAAGGAAAAATATATAAATACAGCTCTCTAAATAAATGATAGGATAAACTAACAAAAAAATTAGAAAGGATATCAAAGATATCAACAGCTCCATTAATAAGCTTAATCTAATGAACACGTATATAGGTGATATCCAACAATGATAAAACCTACAGTCCTCCAAGAACACATGGAGTATTTGTTCACATTGGTATATGCCAGGTTCTAAGATTAGGTTCAAATAATTTCAAGGGATTGGTATCATACAGACTACATTCGCTACCCAGAATGCAAATACGTTAGAAACCAACAAACTAGAAAAATATGTGTGTTTAATAATTGAAAAAGTTCCTTCTGAAGATTTCTAAGATCAAAGAAATATCAAAACAGGCATGTTTAGAAGCAAACTATAACAAATGTATTACACATCAAAGTTTATGAGACTCAGTTGTAGCAGTACTTGAAGGAAATGTATAACCTTGAATATTTACATTAGAAAAGCAAAAAGGCTGGGTTAAAAAGATAAGCTTCAAAAAGAGGAAGGAAATAATAAAGATAGAAACAGAGAGCCCTGAAACAGAGGACAGACAGACGTACGAGGAAGCCTGGGAGTCATCACTACAAATTCTGCAGTGATTAAACCCATAATAAAAAAATAACACGAGCCACATTTAACCATACATTTGAAAATTTAGATGACTAGACAAATTCGTATTTAAGTGTAGATCATATTTTTCAGTATGTTTAACATATTTCATAATATAGGTTTTAATACTTAGGCTTAAATTGAGACTATAGCATATTTAAAGCAAAAAAAAGTCTATACCATTTATAGGCAGAAAACCTTTGTTTTTTAACTTCAAAACTCAGGTGACTGAGCAGAAAAACTGTGGGTTTTTTCTTTTTTTTAACCCACAGGAGATACAGGAAACCCCACCTGGGTGCTTTAGATGCCTCAAAAGGTCATGCCGTTAGCAGGACTAAGCAGTTCAGGTGATAAGACAGAAAGAAACAACAGACATTGCCCCAACTAGAAAAACGAAGCATTGCTGAGAGCTCACATTTGCACCATGCTTCCAGTTTTCACAGATTTTTCTCTCCTGCCTGCTTCAGCTATTTGTGTGGACTCACATTTTTTTACCTTTAGTACAAACAATAGCAATGGCTACCACTTATTGAACAGCATATGTGTCAGGACTATACTAGATACCTTACACAGGCTCTTTTTAATTCTTACAACATAATCAGGTGCTGTCTGTCCATGTTTACAAATGAGTAGGCTATTGGACTAACTTGTTCACAGGCTCACTTTTTTTTTTTTTGAGGGCAGTGTCACTGGCCCTCATATATGGGACCCGAACCAGGGCCGCTGGCTTCCCAAGCCAGCTCTTAACCACTGCGCCACTCGGCCGGCCCTCACAGGCTCACTCTTAATCAGGTGGGGACCAAGGGTCAAGGCCAAGTCTATCTGATGCTTCCCTTCATCTGTCCTTTTAGGAAGTCTACAGAGCACAGTGAGTCCAAGGCAGACTCTGAGACCCGCTCACTGCTGCTCATACAAAGCACTCACCTTCTGAATAACGTCTCGCACAGCAAAATACTTCTTGGTGAGGTCCCCTGCCTCACTCAGCGGGGCATCATAGTCATAGCTGGTGGGCTGTGCTTGGTAGGGTATGTTGGCCCCTAGAAGACACAAACATGCCACTGGTTACTACCAAAGGCTCTCGCCCGGGACAAGCTCTTTGGGATTCACGGGCTCAACAATGTGGAGGGAGAAAATAAAGGACACATTTGAACCAACTCTTAAGTGACACAGAGGTGGCCCTCAGGATGCAAAGTTTAGAGAAATGAGTTTCTTCCTATAGGAGGCCCTCGCCAAGCACCTTTGCGTCTAGAAAGCACTTTCTCCATCTACTCTCAGTGGAAACTCACAGCGGTGACACCAGCAGCAGACATCACTTCCACTAAATGAGCAGGTAATCTGAAACTCCCCACAAAACCTGCTCAACACCTCTCAACCAGTCATGGCCGGGTTTATGGCGTGACCGCTTCTCGGACTATTAATCTGTGAACTTTTTTATGACCTCAAACCATGTGGCTGAGAAAAGGTCAGTAGTGGATGCACAGATGACGGGGCCAAAGACCAGCAGAAAATAACTGAGGGTAATCAGACCAAACAAAGTGGGAGATGACTGCACACACACATTAACCCACAGAGATTCAAGTGTAACCTTAAGACCTTTGTAATGTCTGCAAATACTATAGGGGATGCTGTGGTGTGCCTCTGGTATCCCCATCAGTACCAAAGCACTCACTAGTTCCCCTGGCTGCCAGGAGTGTTGGCTGCTGATGGCTCTCAGGTGTATCCCTCTCTGGTCTTTGGCCTCTGCTGAGCTGCCTGGCCCATGGTTACAACCCTCTCAGGATAGCCCATATCCAACGATTGACCAATGTGGGGAAATAACAACCCAGTCCCCTTGCTTCAAAGGGCCATCCCAGCTCCAGAGCTCCTCTAGAATTGGCTGAGCCACTTTTGAAACTGCATCACAGTCTAGGGTCTCCCTCTGCTCACTCCTGCTTCCCACACTCTCTTCTAGGTGTTTGTGTGCTCCTGAGAGCGCAACCTATTAAGCTTCCTGCTGGGTGATTTCAGAGTCTGTTTCCCAGGGAATGGGACCCACAACAGAGGCCAATAAATAATGCTAATACTTTCTATACAAAAAGGCTAGAAAAGCAAATGATCTTGCAATTATTGCCCAACGGGTACAGTGGAGAATGGAGGCCCTCAGCATTGTTACAGATGATATTCCCAGGTAGAAGACTGTGTGCAATATTGTTGGGTAACCCTATGCCAGTACTTAGAAAACGGACCCATGCATGACAGTTACATGGAGAGCTTGTTAAAACACATCCTTGGGCCGGCCGAGTGGCGCGTTGGTTGAGAGTTGGCTTGGGACACCAGCGGCTCCAGTTCAGATCCCACATATGAGGGCCAGTGACACTGCCCTCTACAGCTAAGATGGTGAACAACAGAGCCACCTGGAGCTGGGCTGCTGTGAGTCCCCAGGACGGCATAGCTGCAGCCCCTGCTGCAGTGGGCTGCCATAGGCTACAGTGAGTGGCCGGCAGCCAGCTGGTGTGAGCTGCCAATAGCCGCAGTGAGTGACCATCCAGAGGCCGGCAAACGATCTACCTCATCTGGGAAGAGCGCAGTGACGATACCAACATGGGCCAGTGAAGCAATGTCCTCTACAACTAGACTGAAGAACAAAAGGACAGCAACTTGTCTGTTCCCCTTCCCCGGTTCCCCAGTGCTGTTCCCCTCCTCCAGTTCCCCAATAAAATCTTAGGGGAAAAAAAACACAAAACACATCCCTACACCCTGCCCGAGACTCTGAGTCAGCAGGTCTGGGGTAGGACCTGAAACTCTGCATTTCTAACAGGCTCCCAGGTGACACTTGATGCTGCTATTTGGGGACCAGCAAGGCTCTGAACCACCCCTTTCTCTTCTACTCCAGAGAACATTTTGCAATGCAAGTGTGTAAGAATAGTTTAGTAGTTGCCAGAGGGGAAGGGGAAAAGGGGGTGATAGAAGAGGGTAAAAGGGATCAAATATACAGTGATGGAAAGAGAACTGAGTCTGGATGGTGAACACACAATGTTATATACAGATGATGTATTACAGAATTGTACACCTGAAATCTATGTAACTTTGCTAACAATTGTCACCCCAATAAACTTTAATTAAAAAATAATAATAAAGTTGTTTTAGGACAATCTTATATCCAACCTAATTTTTAAGTAAATGAGGCACAAAATCTGAGCATTCACCTATGATTTGGTAACAAATTCCTTCACATGGTCCCACAGCTCACAAATGATGGAGACACCTTGGATGATCCTGCTGGTGGGGACATTGACAGGCCAAGTATCAGGTCATCCCCATAAAGACTCTTTTTCATTAGTTCTCTGCACAGAATCTAATTTTGAAATACCCAAACCATTCAACCAATTGAATTAATCTAGTCATATTACTTTCCCCCCATTTTTTATTAACCAGAGACAGCTGCCTACCAACAGGTCTGCCCACCTCTGGGGATACATATGATATTATGAAATACATCCTTTGCTGTGCAATGCAAAAAAGAAACAAAAAAAAGAAAGAAAACCACATCCCTTTTCGCAAGGAGCTCACCTTCTTCTTTGTGGTCCCTTCTCTAGTTCTAAAGTGGTAGTGAGTGTGCTACTCCGTGTTTGTTACATCTCTCGCTCTTCACTAGACTGTGTGCACCTTAGAAGTAGGTGTGGCCTCATTGACGTGAATGCAGCCTCCTGTCCACGCCCCTCCCCACCCCACCTCACCCCACCCCCGTCACAGCCAGGACAGAAGAGGAGCATAAGTGGTTGCCAAGTTGAGTTGAACATCTGCGGCTTTCGGAAGCGAACTTTATAGGCCAAGGGAACCCAGCTGGGAAGTTGGCCAGTGGGTTAAAGGATGGACTGGCAAAGTAAGTCTTTGTTCTAGTTCCATCAGCAGAATCTTTCTCTGGATGTTTTCCGAGCACTGTAGTGTCAGTGCTCCCCTAAGCCTCTTCTCGACACATCAGGCAGTGTGAGGTAAAAAGGCAAAGAAACAGCAAGACTTACCACTCCTCAGATCTCTACATTGTGTGAAAAGTACGGGACAGCCTGGAGCCCATAGGAGGCCCTCACATAGATGGGGACACAGTATGGTACACATACTTGCACAAGCATGTGCACCCATTTGGGTAGGATGAGCAATGAGCTCATGATGTTTTTCTCTCACAGCTCTGCTCTGGGAAGCAGGCCTGAAGAACAGCTAAGAAGCACAGACTGGCCCTCCCTTACTTCTCCACAGAGACCAGGTCACACGACAGGTCAGAGAAGCCTGGCATTCCTGAGAAGAGCTGATTAGGGGACTGGTGCCGGGGCTTCGGGCTGCAAGGATTACCCAAAGGGCAGTGACCTGCTTTCCAAGACCTGAGTTTGAATCCAGGCTCCACCTCTTGCCAGCTGAATGGGAAACACATGGACTTGTTTTGTGCCCTGCTTTTCTTATCTGTAAAGTGATTCAATAATTGTAGCCCAGATAAGGATTAAATGGGAACACAGAGGTGGAAAAGGGGCTTTTATTAATTCTAGAAGGGTCAGGAGCCAGGGAGAGGATTAAAGACAACTTCTATTTTCTCAGTGGTAATTTTTATATTATCTAAATTTAAAAAAAAAAAGACTATTGTTTTAAGTAGAACAGTAAGATATTTAAAAATTGTATCATGAATAGTAAAGTTCCAAAAATTATTGGTCTTCATTCCTGGATTGGATAATTGGAATTCCTAGCTACTGAGTGAAAAAGGCATCTCAAAGTCTTAACTGTCTGTAATGAAAAGACAGAGATGGTGATTTAAAACTTCAATTACCAGGCCCGGCCGAGTGGCGCAGTGGTTAAGCGCTGGCTTGGGAAGCCAGCGGCCCCGGTTCGGTCCTGCATATGAGGGCCAGTGACACTGCCCTCAAAAAAAAAAAAAAAATGCATTAAAACTTCAATTAACAAACTTGCACATTAATGCCTTTTAAGCAGAGACATTTGAGTTTTGCAATATTTCCATTTCTTGGCCCTAATAATAATAATAACATTAATAATATGCATAAGCAAAGCATTCTCCTAGCCCACCCCACCCTGCACAAAAGATAGTAGTTCAAAGGAGAAACTTCATTAAGCACAGACAGTATCCAATTATAGAGCCTAGGAGATTTAGGCACAAACTAAGCCTCCAAAACTTAACAGTAGGACACCCTCAATGATTCAGAGAGAAAAATACAGATATGAAGAGGTGGGGAATGAGGCTTAGAAAAAGGCCAATATTGCATGCTTTGTATTTGTAAAAATCAATGGCTATGAAGAGAATTTTGTCATAATTTTTCCCACACACACACACACACAAAAGACCATATTTTGGGTTGGTGGAAAAGTCATGATGTATTTTTTTCTATGTTTTTCGTTGCAAAAATGCATCATGGCTTTTTCAACAACTCAACAGAAATGCAAAATCATGTGGCCGCTTTGGAAAACACTATGGCAGTTCCTCAAACTCTCAAAATAGAGTTACAATGTGACCCAGCAATTCCGCTCCTAGGTACACACGCAAAAGAATTGAAATGGATTCAGACAAATACTTATATATTAATGTCAATTCATTACTCAGAATAGCCAAAAAGTGGACACAGCCCAAATATCCATCAGCCGATGGGTAGATAAACAATATGTTCTATATCCATACAATGCAATATTATTTCAGTAATAAAAAGGAATGAGGTACCAATACATGCTATAGTATGGATGAAGTTTGAAAAGATTATGCTAAATGAAAGAAGTCGAACACAAAAGACCACATATTGTATGGTTCTAGTTATATAAAATGTTTAGAATAGGCAAATCCATAAAAAGAAAGAGCAGGGCCGGTCGAGTGGCGCATTGGTTAAGAGCTGGTTTGGGACGCCAGCAGCCCCGGTTCAGATCCCACAATTGAGGGCCAGTGACACTGCCCTCTACAGCTAACAACAGCTCCACCTGGAGCTGGGCTGTGCAAGCCCCGGGGATGGTGTAGGCTGGAGCCCCTGCTGCAGTGGGCTGCCATAGGCTACAGTGAGTGGCTGGCATCCAGTGTGAGTGACTCGCAGCCAGAGTGAGCTGCCAAGAGCCGCTGTGAGTGACCATCCAGAGGCCGGCGACCCATCTGCCTCACCCAGGAAGAGTGCAATGATAATACCAACATGGGCCAGTGAAACAACGTCCTCCGCAACTAGACTGAAGAACAAAAGGACAGCAACTTGTCTGTTCCCTTCCCTGATTCCTCAATGCTGTTCCCTTCCCCCAATTCCCCAATAAAATATTTTTTTAAAAAAAGAAAGAGTAAACTAGTTGTTGCCCAAGGCTGGAGGGAAGGGAGAGTGGATAGTTTCTTTTTCAAGTGAAAAAAGTATTCTGGAATTAGAGAGTACTAATAGTTGTATAACTAAATACCATTGAACTGTACACTTTAAAATCATGAATTTTATGGTATGTGAGTTATATGTCAACAAAACAAAATGTTATTTAAAAAAAAAAACAACCCACAGCAGAACCTATGCACAAGTGAGCTATTACCAGAGACGGTGACTGAGGTCTGCCCAGCCAGCCTGGTTTACAACAATAAGGTTTCTAAATGCACAATTTATGTCCCTTAAAATTTTTTTTAAAAGAAAAATGATTTCTTAAGTTATATAGGCAATTCTTACATATTAGAACATTTAGAAGAAGACAAAGTAGCAAAATAGAAAATAGAAAATAAAAGCTGTCTGTAGGCACACCCACCAAAATTAAGCTCCAGAAACATTCTAGTATGAGCATCTACAAACAGATGTTAAATTGCTCTTACCGTTCCAATAGGCAAAATTGGTTCCACCTATAAACATGTACCTACAAGGAAACAGGAGAACAGATGATGCTTCACTGTGAGCCGACAGCTGTGCAGGGTGCCCTCCCTTCCAGAAATTAACACTCACAAGTTCACATTCGCCCCACGGGCAAGAATATCACGGAGAGAGGACACTACCGCTTCAGTCGTGACTGTTGAGTGAGGTTGGCCCCAATGGTCTAACCAGCCAGTGTAGAATTCAGAATTGACCTAAAAAGAGAAAGGGATGTGGGGCTTAGGATAGAGTTGTGACCTTCAAATGCTGGGGCTTCCCTGTAACTATCACCCTAGGTCCTTCACCGAGGGACAGGTAGAAAGGGGATTTGACATGTGCTGCTTAACCCAGAGCTGGGGGACCAATGAGGACTTCCAATAACAGCATTGCCCAAACTCGGTTCTCAGGTGCCAACAATAAGGATGTTTCTGAATAGTTGTGCCTGTGCCAAAATTTTGTTAACCAATCCCCAGTTTATATATGGTAGGAAAGTTTGTTGGGGAAAAGAACTGGATGGCAAAATATTGTTATAATATAATCAGCTCCAAATTGACCCTTTTAGGTGAATCCAGACTTTCAGATCTCAGGCTGACTTCAAGTGATGTAAATTTGTCCAAATATTCTGCAAAGCAGGTCCCAAGCCCTTCATGTTTCTCTTGGGCATTAGCACACCAAGTCCTTAGTCTAGAGAAGGAAAGGGAAGTCTGGACATGTTCTGTGGCCATTTCCTCTCAGGAAATAGCTCCACCCAAAGTCTGTGAATGCGGGTTCTGCATGGTTCACTAAAGCAGAGACCAGGTTCAGAAACGGCTGTTTTGTACAAAGGTTTGTACACAGATGGAGCAGCCTGACCTGCTGCAGAAAAGACACAGGACATAATCCCTTAAACTGGGCTGAGTTACAACAACAGAGAAGGGAAGAGCAGAGCAGAGCAATGGATGGATTAGCTATATACACCTCCCTGGACCTTTCTATCATCTCCTCTTACTCTGCCTAGCCACCTACACAGCATCCCACAAAGCCCTGCAACTCAAAGCATACTCAGCAAACCTATATCCCAAGGTCACCTGGTTGCCTGTCAGAAATGCAGAATCTCAGGCCCCTCCCCAGAAGATCAAAATTTGCATTTTAATAATTTTATTAATCAATGTCACCCCAATAAATCAAAGTTTAAAAAGTTTGCATTTTAACAAGATTCCTATGTGATTCATAAGCACATTAAAGATGGAGAAGCTCTCTTGCACAGATCTAACTCAGATCTTGGCCTTTTTACTCTCCAGCTGTACAACCCTGGGCACATGACATGTTCTCTGAGCCTCACTGAAAATGGAGACAATAATACTGCTTATGAGAGTTGTCACCAGGATCAAATGAGAAGAAGTATGCAAGAGCACAGGGCGTGGTGCCTGGTAGGGCATTCAAGTTAGTCCCCCTTCTGTGGCACACCAGTGCAGGGCTTCAGTTTCAGATAGGAGCATGGCTGTAGCTGCCACTCATAAGTCCAGTGCGTGATGTCCCCACAATCCCATCAGCTGCTGAGCCCAGAGCCAGAAAAACTAAGGATCTACTCCTAGCCTTCTACAGCATGTAATCTCTCCCAACAACTGTGATGAAGCTGGTACAAGCTGTCTCTCCACACTTCACTTCCATTGCTTACCAAGGGTCCTTTGGGTTCATACTTCCTCTGGGTTAGGAAAGCACTTGTGATGTTGACCCCTGAAAATTACAAGAGGGAGAAGAAAGGTCAGTTCTGGGAATGACAAGAAGTTAAACAAAAAGAGCCCTTTGTAGGACTTGAACCTGAGGCACCTGCACTTCCCATGCTCCCATGGGCCCAGAACACCTCCAAGCTAGCTTTAGGCTGGACTCAGACCATCCATTTAATGGATGTGTGGGGACCATAAAGCGTTGCTTCCTTTCTGTAGAGGTCCCCATGGCCTTTCCTGACAGCTTTGCCTTGGGAGTTCACGTCACAGGTTTGTATTCTTCATCTGGGTTTCCTCATGGCCCGGACGCACCTTGTGCTCGTCTCTCTTCACATGGACATCTGGTTGACCCAGATGCTCCCCCACAGGATAGGCCTGCTCTGCAGATACTTCTTTGTAGCCTCCACAGTGTCACACACAATAATAGTGCTCCAGATATTTGTCAAATAGTTAACAAATCAAAGGGATGAATGTGGTCTAATTGTGTTTGTCCCTGAATAATGGAGTATCCTCTGAATTTTAATTTGTACATCATCAGCCATTCCAGACCACTTGCTCTCCATTGTTCCTTCTGAAATATCCCATTAGGATGCCTGGATCTTGTCTTCCCATGTTTTCTCTTCTCCCTTCCACCTCTAAAAAGAGAAAGAGTTTTTCCACAAAGAAGTTATGGCTGCCTTACCTCAGTGCAAGAGTGAGTGTGAATACTGTCTCCCCAACCAGAGCAGAGGACATCCTGGCCCTAAACTTCACAATCCAGTTCAGGCAGCACATATCCCAGAGGGGAAATGACACTAGCCATGACCTCCAGATTACCCCTTGCCCCGGATGGGCCTTGGCTTCTCTGTAAGGCCAGCTTTCAGGCGAGAATGTGCTGATCAAGAGAGTGTAACCTAATTTACCTTATGGCTATAAATTTCTCACTATTAAGCATTAGGTGGCATTCACATCTTTAGTGACACTTCTGATGAGCCTCCTCCTGTGATCTGACCCCCAGCCAATGCCCCTCCCCTACACAAATGAATGATGCTGCCATAGGCCCACCTGCCCCAGGTACACTGATTGGTCTTTCCTTCAACCCATAGCAATAGCAATTGTGCTGTCACCTCACATATACATAATGCTTACAACAAACTTGTAATAATCTTCCATTTGTTCCTCCCAACAGAAAAATACTGTGCTTTTCATCACTGTGATGGGAAGTGTGCTAAAGCAGGAGGAAACCAGCATGCCACTTCCTGTGTGACTCTTTGTAGATGAGTTATTTCATCACCAAATAATCTGAGCAATGTACCACATTTCTAGAAACACTCAATTGACTTAAAACCAGCTCTTTTCTTTTTTGGTAATGTAGAAGAGTCTCTTTAAAAAAGCAACTTCTGCCCCGTTTCGGATCCCACATGAGGGCCCTCTAAAAAAAAAAAAGGCAACTTCAGTCTCCTATACATCCTTCTCTGGAGAACGCAAGTGTTGGACATGCAATGTACATGGAGTATTATTCCTCAGATGGAAGTACAATAGGGCCTTTATGCTTCTTGAAGAGCTGGTCTTTTTGGGGATGTTGGGTATAATTTTTTATTTTGAAATAATTTCAAACTCATAGAGAAGTTGTGAGAAAAGTACAAAAAACTCATGCTCCCTTCACCGAAATTCCCCAATTGTTAACATTTTACCATATATACATTGTCAGTTTCTCTCGCTGTATATAAGTATATATATATTTTTTGAGTCATTTCAGAATAAATTACAGGCATGATGGCCATTTACATCTAAATACTCCGGTTGCTTTTCCTAAGAGCAAAGGCATTCTTTAAATTAACACAGTACAATTATTTAAAACCCAGGAAATTAACATGGATACAATAGTATTATCTAATCTAATCTATAGAGTACATTCAAAGATTTCAATTTTCCCAGTAATGTTCTTCATAGCCAAACATAAAGAGAAGAAGAAAAAAAAGAAGTCTAGTCCAGGATCCTTTCCAGGGTGGCACACTGCCTTTTGCTGTCATGTCCTTTATGAAAGCTGCTCTTAACCTAATGAAGACTCTCATACTTATAGCCAGAAGTTTATTGTAGCCAGAAGTGTCTTAGCCACGCTGCCCGCCCACCCGCCCACCCAGAACTTTCATTTGTGGAACCTCTGTAGCTTACACAGCACTGACGAGTCAGGGAAGACGATAGCATCTACCAAACCACCTCCGGCCCGTGACAGTTCATAGTGGTATGAGTTGTGTGGAAAGGTAATGATGCATAAGGTAAGTTCCTGCAATCCTGGGCTGAGAGGCCCACACAACCCAGCTGACCTCAGAGTTCACTTGGGGCCATGATACAGGCCCGAGCATCTAGCCATGATTGCGGGGACAGGGAGAGCATAGAAGAGCAGCGCATCTCAGACAGTCTGAAAGGCAAGGCCTCAGGGTAGGGCTTCTCACAGCTGGAACTACTTCTAAGCTCACCAGCCCCTATGAGAACAGTACTCCAGGTTCTAGGCTACCTCCACTGGTCATGAAAACAGAGCTCGTGTCCTAAAGGCTAAATCAGCTTAAATAAAATAATCTCTGCAACAGAGGGGGGGCTTTATTCATTATTCTATTTCACCTGTTACTTGATAAAGTAAAATGTGAGGCATCTCATTCAACCTGCCCATGCCACGTAAAACAACAGCTGCAATCGAACAGAGCAATTGGCTGAAGGACAATCCCAAGCCTGCATGGCCTTAGCTGGGTTTTCTATTACTACAAATACCAACCTGGTCCAAAATCCACCGTGGCATAGAGCCCCTGCAGCGTCCCGCACTGCAGCATGTTCTTCTGTGCCCCGTCGGTGGTGAACAGAACCACGTCGTTACCCAGGTGGTAGCGGAAGCGTTTCTGCAGGAAACGCAGGTAGTCATAATCACAGGCGAAGTAGCTGCCGTATTCATTTTCAACCTGTGCATTCAAAAAGAGGAGAGTGAAAAAATCAGGAGATCCCAGTGTAGTCCTCTGATGCAAGCTTTTGTTGGGAGAAAATATCTGAGCATCTGTATTGACATGACAAGACTTAATGATTGCCACAAATATCTCCTACACTCAGCCCCCAAAACTCATTTTCCCAAAAACAATTTGGCATAAAAGCTTACCTTCTACGACCCTCCCCCAGAAATAAGAAAAAGAAAACAAAAATCACCATGCTAGTTTTCAGATTATAGTGATAGTTTTCACTATGATATCTAGAGGGTGTCAAAAAAATGTATACGCATTTTAAGAAAGGAAAAAACTGTATTAAAATTATAATACTCAATATCCACTGATACCAAAAGATGAATACAAGTCATGTGTATACATTTTTTTGGTACCCCGGTATAATAGGTACTTTAAACATTATGTAAATAATACCTTCCCATGGTAATGTATTAGAAAATGAAGAAAAATGAAAAGAAAGTGGAAAAAATATCTGTTAATTCTATTACCCAGAGATAACTACTGTAAGCATTTGGGCACAGTCTTCCAAGATTTACACACACACATGCACACACACACCCTAAATATATACAAATAATATACAGAAATTGTGTTCTGTTCTGAAAACTGGTATCATACTATATGCACCAGGTATCACATTACTTTCCCTTCTTACTATGTTACGCAAAATGCCCATGGCAGTAATGAGGGCAATTGTTGGATGTCTCATCACTTACTTGACCTCTTACTGTCAAGCATTCAGACCATTTCCTGTTTTGTGCTCAATAGCCAGTTCTCAGTTTGTGTTCAACAGCTTTAATGGTTTTCAATCAGGAGTTATTTTGCTCCCTCAGGGAACATTTGGCAATGTCTGGAGATATTTTGGTTGTCACAATGGAAGAAGGGGTGTACTACTAGCATCTAGTGGGTGGAGGCTAATGGATGCTGCTCAACACCCTACATGGTCAGCCCTCCACTACAAAGAATTATCAGATGCAAATGGCCAATAGTGCTGAGGGGGGAAGTATGCATTCTCAGTGGGGTGGATAGCATCCCCAAGGAGGTGAAAATGGATTCTTGTAGATTAAAAAATATCTTATTCTTTTTATATATAAAGCACAGTTATACAGCATATCTCAGGTATTAAAATTTCATGGAGGCATTAGAAAAAATAACTAAAGAGGCTGTTTAGGGGGCAACAATGAAATAAAAGGTTGAGAAACATCTGCTGTAAAGCAATAAAATGAATGACCTTCAGCTCTACCCAACACACCGAAGAATCTTAGAGGTATAACGCTGAGTGAAAGAAGCATGACACTAAAAATTACAGAGAGTACAATTCCCATATGGAAAACTCACAACAGGAAAAACAAACTATAAGGGCTGGCCGAGTGGCTCAGTTGGTTAAGAGCTCGCTCAAGAGTGCCAGCTCTGGGCAACAGCAATTTGATGCCCAGCCCGAGCTGAGCTGCCGCTGAGCTGTCAATAGGTGGCAGGATGGCTCAGATAAAAAAAAAAAAATTAAAATATAAACAAACAAACAAAACAAAACACTATAAAGTCTGGGTACACACAAAGATGGTGAAAGTATAAAGAAAAGCAAGAAACTGATGCCATAAAAGTCAGGATACCGGGAAGAAAGGGGTGTGATCAAGAAGGAGACCTGGGAAGCTTCTAGGGTCCTGGCCACATGCTATTTCCCATCTTGATGGTGGTATGTGGGTGTTGTTATCATAATGCTTCATTATACTGCACATTTATATGTGTGTGTATGTGTGTGTGTGAGATAGTTCACAACTTTACAAAAATTAAAAAAAAAACACCCATCTATGGATTTCAACCTGCACATAACATAAAACTAATTTTTGTGATTCTGGAGACACATGGTCTTTAAATATTAAGTACAAGAAACTGTGAGACCCCAGAAAAGAGGCGCCCAGCCTGATGATGGCTGGGAGAAATGGTTAAGGAAACGTCCCTGAAGGGGCTGCCCGATGTGGTTCTAGAAGGAAAGGCACTGGTACCACAGGGAAGAGGGATGGGAAGGAACTATTCCTGTGAGGGGTAGTCTGTGAAATTGCCAGAGGCTCCATATGGCTTGTGAACAGAATCAGGGAGTAGGAAGGGAAGAATGAATGATGGAGATGAACTAAATACCATCATCATTATCTGAACAGTCCTGCTCTGAAATGCTTTAATAAATAACTGTTTTCTCAGAAAGGATCCTCTGACAACACTTTCAAGTTATGGGTTCATGAAGCAAAAGAGACTGAGGTGAGTATGTTCAGTACCAAGGGCTTCATTGGTGAGCATGACTAGTATGGCCATCCTGACAAAGGAGGTGTTTGCCACACACAGAATAAAAAACTCCCCTTGGGGAGTAATCCTGATACATTAATTAGTCCCACAGAAGTCCCTTTGGAAATAATTGAGATAAGTGCTAAGAAAAGCTTGCAAATACTAACCAGATACTTTACCCCTCATTTTAATTAAAACCATTTAAATGACTGTATCTTCCTTCATCATTTGACTGTCAAGAAGTTCAGAGCTAAATTTAAGGGTCAGCTCTAGCAACTAAGTCAGCCCAGAATCTTTGAGCCTCGAGTTCTTAACTGCACCCTCCCCACCCCAACCCAATCTTGTTTCTCTTCACTGACTTTTTCAAGACTGACTTATCATTACCATCACTGTGTTATGTTCCTTGAAATAAACAGGCTTGTAATAAGTACATACATATAATTTGGTTGGGTTTTGAGAGAGAGAGAGAGAGACTCAACATTTGCAAGGCTGCTTAGAGAAACGGGCACAGGTGTCAGAGGCCCAATTGTCCACATGCAAATCTCAGCTCTGCCACTTTTTTTTTTAAAGATTTTATTGGGGAATTGGCGGAGGGGAACAGCACTGGGAAATCGGGGAAGGGGAACAGACAAGTTGCTGTCTTTTTGTTCTTCAGTTTAGTTGCGGAGGATGTTGCTTCACTGTTGGTATCGTCATTGCGTTCTTCCCGGATGAAGCAGATCGGTCGCTGGCCTCTGGATGTCGCTCACCGCGGCTATTGGCAGCTCACTCTTGGCTGCCAGCCACTCACGCTGGCTGCGGGCCACTCACTGTAGCCTATGGCAGCCCACTGCAGCAGGGGCTGCAGCCTACACCATCACCGGAGCTCGCACAGCCCAGCTCCAGGTGGAGCTGTTGTTAGCTGTAGAGGGCAGTGTCACTGGCCCTCATGTGGGATCCGAACCGGGGCCGCTGGCATCCCAAAACCAGCACTTAACCAATGCGCCACTCGGCCGGCCCAGCTCTGCCACTTTTTATCCACGAGACTCCACCTGTAAAGTGTTTCATCTGCAAGAGGTGAAGGTACCTGTGTCACCAGGTTGTTACGAGGATTAACTGAGTCAATACATGAATAGTCTTTGCACAATACCTGGCACCTCATACATGCTCAAAAAGCTAGCAACTAGGAGTATACTTTAGTTCTATATTATTGCTACCTAGAGAAAAAAGAAAAAAGAGGCATCTGTGTAGGCTGAGGAGGGGAGAGGAGAAACACACGAACACAAAAAAGGGCTTGACAGACTCAGAGAAAAACTCACAGTGAGATTCAGAGGAACACTGATGTTTCTAGAGTAGGGGTCAGCAAACGTTTTCAGTAAAGGGCCAGAGAATAAATATTTTAGGCTTTTTGACCCTATGTCTGCTCCACTACTCAACTCTGCCATTGTAGTGCAATAGCAGCCATAGGAAATATATGAATGAATGGGCGTGGCTAAGTTCCAATGGACCTTTATTTACAAGACAGGCATCAGGCCAGTTGACTCATGGGCCATAATCAGCAGGTCCTTACTCTAGAGTAACTACCTCATCCTGTAAGCTCCTTAGTGAAGCAACAAAGTACTGCAGACTTTTAAAGTTATTGATCTTCGGGCCGGCCGAGTGGCGCATTGGTTAAGCGCTGGTTTTGGGATGCCAGCGGCCCCGGTTCGGATCCCACATGAGGGCCAGTGACACTGCCCTCCACAGCTAACAACAGCTCCACCTGGAGCTGGGCTGTGCGAGCCCCGGCGATGGTGTGGGCTGCAGCCCCTGCTGCAGTGGGCTGCCGTGGGCTGCAGTGAGTGGCCCGCAGCCAGCGTGAGCGGCTGGCAGCCAAGCGTGAGCTGCCAATAGCCGCGATGAGCGACATCCAGAGGCCAGCGACCGATCTGCCTCATCCGGGAAGAGCACAATGACGATACCAACAGTGAAGCAACATCCTCCGCAACTAAACTGAAGAACAAAAAGACAGCAACTTGTCTGTTCCCCTTCCCCGATTCCCCAACGCTGTTCCCCTCCGCCAATTCCCCAATAAAATCTTTAAAAAAAAAAAAAAAAAAGTTATTGATCTTCCACAACAGGTATAAACAGAGCCATTACCAGTAGCCCATACATTAGATGAAGCAAAGTTGTGGGTGGAAGGTCCCCGCTCCTAATTATTTTCACCATCAACATTATTATTAGGTGTTTGTGGCTTTCCTTATTTTAGGTGTGGTCTTGGTACAAACTGAGATAAACACCCACATATGCAAACAAGCTAAGATGGCACTGGTTTAGCTAATGCCTGAAGAAGAGAATATTTGCACATATGGCTGAATCATAGGATGAATAAAGGTCTAGTTGGGCTTCCTGCAACTGTAAGACAATAACGCCCTCAGGCAGGGATTTGAGCCTTCTGGTATAAATGGTTTTTGCCCTGCCTGTGGACACAGCTCCTCTGTGGCCTTTTCAAATGCTCCAGGCACCCAGAGAAAGCACCAATATCATGAACTGAATAAATCATCATTATGTCCCTTGGCCTGAATTAAGGGAGATATAAATCAGCTTTTATAGAAACTCGCACACACCAAACACGAAACACTGTCTACCGATGCCAGCTTCTTTCTTATCTAACCCAGCAGCCTCTGTTCAATCCCAGAATCACTTGATAGGCATGTGATGTGTATATAAGGATGTGACCTTCTAGCTGCCAGGTAGAAGTGTGGAGAGCAGAAGAGACTAGATACACCAGGACAGGGATGAAAGTAGATAAACTGTCACAAATGCTTCCCTAATGGAGATGCTACCTGAGGGTTCTGAGAGTCGAGTGGATGCCAGTTAAGTCAACTGACAGAGGGGCACCTGTGGGACCTCAAATGACAAGACAGCAACCATGAATTTGGTGTACAAAGAATTTTGAATGCTACGAAAAAATGCTTATGACATAAGAATAGCATAAAAAAAAAAGTCAGATAGGAAACTACCCACACAGTATGAATTGATAGTAAATAGAAAATTTTTAAAGGCACTGAAAAAAAGGAAATCTCCCTCAAATGTAAAGAGTTTTGCTCCTGGCTCCTGATGATAATTGTGGTTTTTCTGCTTTCTTATTTTTCTGTACTTCCCAACACTTATGCACTTGTTTATTCAGTAATGAAGGGGCAGAAGGATTAGGTGGGATTCAAGCAAGTGGAGATGTGAGGCGGGGAGAAGGAGGAGGCCGAGTCTCCTGGCAGGATCCACAGTCAGTTAAAGTCACCTGGGGTTGCCAGGGGATAGACACCAGAAGAAACGCACCCAAGACAGTCAACTTCGCTCTCCTCTGCAGAGTTCATGTTGTATTACATTTTCCGTGGCATTTCAGGTACAGAAATTTCAGGTACAAAAAAATCACAATAAAGGTACATTGTGAGCAGAAGTTGAAAGTGATTTAGGAAGAAGCAGAGATTTTCCCAAAAACAAGGGAAACTAAAGTAAACCTGATATTGCGAAAAAGGAAGAAGACCCAGCTGTATAAAGATACACCTGAGTTTCAGGCTTGACATTCATACAGGAAAATGGACTCCTAAAGCCTTAGCCAATACCGACTCAAGACGGATGGAGAGGCATTGAGTGCTACTTCTGCATGCCTCTGGGAGCAGCAAGCTCGCCTCTGTTCTCCATGCGGTGTCAGAGTGGACACCGGGCCGGCTCAGCCCTCTCATTGCCTCCTTTGATCTATAAGTGAAGGGCAAGAGAATGACCACACTCCCTCCCCACAATGACTGTCCTTACAAACTGTCCATGGTTCTGTTCATAAGAAGGAAATCTGGCCCACGCTCCTCCAGGGAACGCCACACCGCACTCTTTTGCTGTTCCAGAGTACAGCTAGTTTTACATAACTTTCTTCTTTTCAGTATGAGTATCCTTGCCAAATGACCAACAAGCGTGGTTTTATGTTTCACCTAAGTCATTTTACAAACATCAAAAAATCATTGTAGGTCAAGTGTCCTGATGTTTCCCGTGGGAAATACTTGCCACATGATATACCCCACAATAAGCCAGTCTTTGCAGAGCAAAAAAAAAAAAAAAAAACCCATGGAGAGTAAGGGCAGGAAGCAGAAGAGAAAACATAATGGCCCCAATTCACCACATCCTCTTTCTATACCAATGTGAACTTATTGCCTAAGCGGGGCAGACACCAAAGGGAATTTAGTCCATGCGGCATCCTTATAGTCAGAAGGCAACATGAGACAAGAGAAAGAACCTACAGAATTAGCCGATCTGGGGTGCTATCCTGATTCTGTCATCTGTCGGCTGGGTGTCCCTGGCCAAGTCACTTAACCTCTTTGAAATTCTTCATTAAAAAAAGATGGCCGTTGGAATAATTGTTATTTGTAGGGCACCCAGCACAGAGTCTGGTCCACAGCAGGCATTCAAAAAATGGTAATACCTCCTCAAAAGGCAATTTAAATAATAGTACCACCTGTGGCATTGCCTTTCAGAGGAAACGGACTTACGAAATTCAAGTATGCATCACTCCTACATACGCTCATGCTCATCTCCATGGTTACCTGCACTGTTATAATCGGCCCTCCATTCTGATAGAGGAGAGGTTTCATCTTGGGCAGAATGACTCCCAACCACTTGTCCACGGCTGCAAGGTAATCTGGAAGACAAGACGGGTTTAACACCATCACACACCTCTGAGTACCAAGAGACACAACATAGCCTTATTAACCTGAGGCTGGCAGCGCTAAGGGAAATGTACTGGACTCAACAATTACCTTCTGAAATGGAGTAGCTACATGCACTAAAAGTCAGATAAAAGTTGTTTTACAAGGAATCATCTCCTCAGCTGAGCTCTCAGTGGGCAGGGACCAGTGTGCCTGGTAGCTGTCCCCGCCACGAGGACCCAAAGCCTGGAGCACCGGAGGAATCCTGCCAACGTTTGTGGAATGAAGAAAAAGAGTGACTCAATTGGTGTGTCCGCCTCTTTTTTTTTTTCTGTTTTTTGAGGGCAGTGTCACTGGCCCTCATATGTGGGACCAAACCAGGGCCGCTGGCTTCCCAGGCCAGCGCTTAACCACTGCGCCACTCAGCCGGCCCTGTCCTCCTCTTTTCACAGTAGGGTTTTTGTCATTTTAAAATTAAGTTCTAATAAATCATATATTTACATTCTTGAATGGGGATAATGGAGCCTAGACTTCATCAAGTTGCTACAGATTAAATGTGGAAACACTGATAATACACTGAGTGGAAAATGTGAGGCAATACACTGAGAAGGAAATGCATACAAAGCATAACATCCTAGCCCTCTACATAGTAAACTTAATCAATGACAGCTGCTCTTAGGACCGTCTTCATCACCGCGCTCACTGAAAAAAGCTGAGGTCTTCAGAATATAGAAATGCAACAACGTGGGACTTTCTGACCGATCATGATTTACAGCTAAAATAATGTCCAGTAGTTTCAAAAGACAAGAAAAAAACCGTATCATTTACATGTTGCTCTGTAAAAGTAGATCAAGGAAGAGAAGGCAGTGCAGCTACCGAGCAACCATTCCAGAAACTACATCCAGTGACGCCATTCCAGAAACTACATCTCCCATCTTGATTAACTAAGATGCTGTCACTGGCCATACACGATATTTAAGAGGAGAAAGCATTAAAGTCAGCTGGTCAACCACAAACAGGGCCCAATGCCAATTCAGAGTTACCAGTTTATCGGCAAGATCTGGTCAAGTGGTTCAAGAAAGCCTTATTTCCTACTACAGAGTCAATGTCTGCTGTTTGGCAATGGATGATGATTAACACTCAGATTTTCACTAAACTTCCAGAAGTGTTTGCACAGAAGTACCCCAATCTTCAAAACACCTGACCTTCTTGATATAAATTGTCTACGCTTTTTCTCAAGACACCTGTAACAACTTACTTGAGTCAGAAGAACGGAGAACAATACTTCTATTCTGTAATAGCCAAGCAGGTAATCCTCCCTAGGGTACAAAAAAAAAAAAGGAAGTCATGAGGTAGACAGAACCCACACCATTAACTATTTTCACAGATGAGGAAAACGAGTTATGTGAGTGATATCAAGAGGAGGACCCAGGAGCCGGCCAAGTGGCTCAGTTGGTTAACAGCGCAAGCTCTGAGCAACAGGGTCTCTGGTTTGATTCCCACATGGGCCAGTGAGCTGCGCCCGAGCTGAGCTGTCGCTGAGCTGCCAACAGGTGGCAGGACGGTTCAGCTGGTGAGAGCACGTGCTCCTAACAACAAGGTTGCCATCTCAACTCCTACATGGGATGGTGGACTATGCCCACCCACAACTAAGACTGAACATGGCACCTTGCGCTGAGCAGCTGCAAGCTGCCAACAGGCAGCCGAATGGCAACTGGACTTGGAGCTGAGCTAGGTGCGCCCCCCACAACTAAGACTGAAGGACAACAATTTGGCTGTTCCCCTTCCCCAATTCCCCAACACAGTTCCCCTTCCGCAATTCCCCAATAAAGTTAAAAAAAACAACAAAAAAACCCACAATAAAGTTAAAAAAAAAAAGGGGGGGGGGACCCAGACCTCTGACCCTTACCTTTTCCTCTCTGCCTAGGCGCCTCCTAAGGGAAAAGATACCTGTGCTGGCTACAAGCACAGGCTCCATGTTATCTGGAATCAGAGACTTATTTAAATGGCTTTTATTCACTTTCCCCCAGATCCCTGCCTGCCTGTCCACCCATCACGCACAGCAGGCAGACAGAGCCCAGTGTAGCCACACTCACCATCTCCCACTCCGCACAGATGTAGGGTCCAGGCCTCAGGATAACCAGCAAACTCAGCTCATGTACTAGCTGAATAAAATGTTCCACATCATGGTCCTCAGAAAACTGGTACTGTCCTGGCTGGGGCTCGTGAAAGTTCCAGGGCACGTATCTGCCAAGACACACACAGCCCCTTTCTGGAAATAGCTCAAAAATCCATATGTTCTACGTAAATTTCTGAACTGTCTGTAGCACTATAAACCCACAGGACACACAGGCCTCTCCCTTAGGCAGTCTCTTGGGAAAGAGGCCTTGTTTTGAGTTTTCACAGCAGCTATCCAAGACAACCAAACTTAAGGGAGACACGCTTAAGTTTATGACTCACAAAGAATGCCCATTCCTATTTAATGTTTGACTTTAAAAAGATACAGAATTATATGAACATGAATTAATACTACGTAAAAATTATATATGTCTGCATATATGTCCATCAGTAAAAATGAAAATATCTGTGCTAAAGCAATGAGAGGCATATAGTCATATGCGTGCACCACTTAACCACAAGGATACGTTCTGAGAAATGCATCGTTGAGCAATATCATCTTGTGCGAACATCCCAGAGTATGCTTACACAAGCCTAGATGGTCTAGCCTACTACACACCCGGGCTGTATGGTACAGCCTACTGCTCCTAGCACATTACTATTGAAAACAACATGTAATTAAATCAAGCACATGAGAAAATGATGTGATCAAGAGACATGGTAAACATGAGATGTATGAGGCTACTGTCGGTGTAACACGGCATACTCTTTAAAAAAAAATTTATAATTAGTAGAGAGAATACACTCTAAAATAACAAAAGTATAGTAAAGACATTAATCAGAAACATATTTATTATCATTATCAAGCATTATAAACTGTACATAATAGTATGTGCTACATTTGTATATGACGGGCAGTGCAGTGGGTCTGTTTACACCGGCATCACCACAAACACGTGAGTAATGTGTTGCAGTGACATTACAATGGCTATGATGTCACTAGGTGATAGAAATTTCACAGTTCCATTACAATCTTATGGGACCACCATCATACATGCTGTCTATCCATTGACCGAAATGTCATTATGCAGTGCATGACTGCCCTGATTTTTGGAAAAGTACTTTTTGATAAAAATGGAAGAAACCATCAACCCCTGTGTCCTCCTGATAGGAGACTTTGTTAGGAGACAGCATACAGGAGGTAAAATGACAAAAGGTCCAACCAGCTCCCCTAGCTGCCTACAGCTTGGAATACAAATTTAGATATGAAGCCATCACAAAGGTCTCTCTGACAATCCCTAGCCCATGTCCTTTTTCCACAACCCCATGTGTTCTGGGTTCCCTGGAACAGATAGATAGCCTTGGAACCCTAGAATGTAGTGGGGTTGAAACTACAGACAGGGCCCAGTGGCCTTAGGACCAGAATAACAAGTGGGGTTCTCCCTAATTATCTGTCCCAGGAATCTGCCTCTGGGTTTTCTCACCCTTTATCTTTGTAAGGTTGGTAGCAATTCACATCAGCAGTGCAAAAACAAGAGTGGCCAGCCACCCCAATTCTCCCCAGTTAGTCACCTTGCAACAGCAGAAGAGATGAGGAGAGATAACTATGGGTAATTCTATAACCCCAGGCTATAAAATGACCCCAGCAGAACCACGAAGACAGACTGGGTTTCAGGAATCTACCCAAAAAGGCATATTCCCCTAAGAGCTGAGATAAGCTATGACTACCTACAGATACCCTTATCTTCAAATCCTAGCTGGTCCTCTGGCAAAAGCATGTCCTTGGGCAAATTTTAGTAATGTATTGAAGAAAGAGTATCATTCATGTAAAGCGCTCTGTACATGGTAAACACTCAATTCTCTGTGCCTTTTTAAGCTGACATTCATTTCACGATTTCTGGTGACAAAGTTCAAGATTGGGAGAAGCGATTAATTATCTGAAGAAGCGCTAGTCCAGCTCATGACAAACCCCTCCCAGAATGCCAGACAATGCTATGTCTCATTCTGAGCAATGAAATAGCTGCACTGAGAAACACAGCTGAGCCCTCTCTCTAGGTGTGGGTGTCCAGGCCCAGGTGAGAGCTGAGTGCCCACGAACTTACATCTGGATGGCGTTGAGACCAGCCATCTTCATCTTCAGCAGCCGGTCCTTCCAGTAGAAGCGGGGTATGCGGAAGTAGTGAATGCTGCCTGAGATGTAGCGGAATGGCTGGCCATCCTTAAGGAAGCGGTCATGTTTGTAGTCAATCTCGAATGTTCTCCGGGGGGCATTCTACAGAGCAAGGATGAGTTTACATGAGAATTTCCACCTTCTGCATTTCAGAAGTAGACATTTTGACAGTGGCAAGTGACTGGTTGCCTATTTAATTTGTGAAATGTGCTGATGGAGTTAGAGCTACAGAACAAACCATTGCTAAGCCAGGTTCGTGGTATGCACTCGAGTAACAGACATCACCAAGGATGCCACAGGGCTTACCCCCCAGAGGCCAGCACTGACCTGACAATCAGTGGCTGAGATGCAGAAGTTATATTACCACAGAGAAAACACACACACACACACACACACACACACACACACACACCATCCCTCCCTCCCTGTGGCTGTGACTGGCCAGATGTCCCTCAATAGTAAGGTCAATGGGCTGAAAGCAACAGATTAGAAGTCCAAGCCCCTGAAGCCTAGTCCTAGGTACTGCTCTAAATTCCACAGTGATCTGGGCAAGTCCATGCTCTTCTGCATCTCTTTATCCATAAATATGTAGGATGTGAGACTAAATGAACTCTAAGACAATATTTTTCAAATTGTGGGCTGCAATTTGTGAGTCATGGGCTCAATTTGAGTGATGATCAGTACCTATTGTTAATGAAAGAGGATAGAAAATATTGGAGTGTATTGCACATAGTAAGGACAAGCTATTGTTTTATGAAACTTCCGTAATGTATACATATATAGAACAGTATATGTATGCATGTCTCTATAGCGTTGCAACGTAAGATGCATTTCTAGCAGTCAAATCAAATTTTGAGAAACATTGCTTTGACATGACTTCAGGAACTAACACGCTAGGATTTGAAAGGCCTCAAAGGGGAGGCCAACTGTTAGGCAGCGGGAAATACTGCCCTCTGGTGGATGAAAAAGGCAGCAACAGGCCGCCGGTGCCAACAGGACGAGGGTTACAGGAAACCATTTCATTTTTGGTAAGATTCCTTGTATATATTCAGGCTTTCAAAGGTCACAATTGAACTTTTTAAATAAGCTTTTTTCACAACAGCATCACAGCCGGTGAGAGCTTTTTTTTTTTTTTTTTTTTTTTGTGGTGGTGGTGGTGTGTGGGTGTGTGTATGTGTGTTTGGGGCGTTGTCCTTGAAGCCATATCTAGAAGCAACTGTGAGAGCATGAATCCTAGGTCACACATGGCCTTAAGTCCAACCAGGGCATCAAAGCACTGTGAATGAAAGTCAAAACACTCCAAGTAGATTGCTTCGTTGCAAATAGAAAGCTTTACTGTATGTGAATTATACCTTAATAAAGCTACCCCCAAATAAACAAATAATCATAAAAAAGGCAAGAGTGTCATTTTAATATCAATTTATTTCTTCCAGTAAACAAAGCTTGAATTTCCATTCAAAGCAAGATATTCCTAGAGAAACTCACAAGTTACAAAAACTATTTTTCTACCAGGTGCCCCAATTTTGAGAATATTTTCACAGCATGTATATGACGGAGTGTCAAATAAAGGTTGCCCACAAGTTCTGTGAGTTCAAAGATGACCCACGAATTGGGGAGGTTCTTCGCACAGGTATAAAGGCAAGGGCTGTTTAAAATCCACTTGTCTAGGGGGCAGGGTTCGGAGGAGGCAGAGAGGAAGTTGGCGAGAAATGATGGAATCTGGCCTGCATCCCACACAGCAGAGCCCCCACCTTTGCATTCAAACAACCTCAAAATCCAGCCCAAACATCTCTCTACCATCCATTTACAAATATTACCAAACACCTACTATATGCTGAGTAAGCACAGACCACACAGATGTGGCCGCAGCCCACAAAAAGCTTTTGTCTAACATGGAAGAAACACAAGAGTTAACAGAATGAGGCCTAGATGAGAAAGTAAAGATAAAACCATCACGTTGTACACCTTAAACTTGCACAATGTTATCCATCAATTATATCTCAATAAAGCCGGGGATAAGAAAGGACTAGAACAGAATGCTATAGCAGTAATAAATGACATGTAACCCAGGCATGGCAGGGTATGGGGCAAGAGCAAGCTTCCCAGAGGAAGGGAACACCCCAAACTGTGGTTCTCAACCTTGGCCGCACATCAGAATCACCTGCACAAGCTTTTAAAAATAGCAAAGTCAGACCTCATCCTCCAGACATCTAGATTTTAATGAATCTTGGGTGGAGTCCAGGCACTGGTATGTCTCAAAACCGCCCAGGTGTTGTAACGTGCAGCAGGGTTGAGAACTGTTGGCTTAAATGAAGCATGAGGATGAGGAAGAATTAGCCAAGGGGAAAGGTGGTGTAGGCAGAGGAGACTGCGAGACGTGGTGGGGAGAGGGCAGGCCACAGGAAAGGAGCCACAGGCCTCCATACAGGTAAAGCATGACAGCTCTTGAAACAGAGACTGACAGGGACCAGATGGAATGAGTCCTGAAGTCCACCTTCAGTGACCTGGGCTTTATCCTAAGAGCTATGGAGAGCAACTTAAATAGAAGAATGATACATTCAAATGTGTGTTTTTAAGTATGTGGGACTTTGGCCTTTTCCTGAAGCGTCAAAAAAGGAAGCAGAGACATGGACAGGGAGGTGGGCAGTAGAGGTAAAACCCACAAGACCCGGGGTTGTTTAGATGGAGGACACAGGGATTAACCTGTAGAGGCTCAGGTAGAAAATTTTGAGCCCCCTTTTTAAAAAGAGAGAGAGAGGGCCGGCCGAGTGGCGCAGTGGTTAAGAGCTGGCTTGGGATGCCAGCGGCCCCGGTTCGGATCCCACATGAGGGCCAGTGACACTGCCCTCTAAAAAAAAAAAAAAAAAGAGAGAGAGAGACATATCCACAGAGGTGGAGGGTGGGTACTATATGGATATTAACACCTATGAGTTCATAATGAGACACTGAGGAAAAAAAGCACTGGTCACCAACTTATTACTCTGAAAAATGATCAATAGAGGGAAAGAACCAAGCAGTTTTATTTCCACATGAAAACTATATTTGAGGGTAGCCAAAAAGTTGACAATGGAAAATTCTTCACAGGATTCCACCTAATAAATGCAGATAGAATAACAGAATCTGAAAAACACCCTTTTCTAACACTTGGTGAAGCAATGGATTTAAATTCTTTTTTTTTTTTAGCTGAGCCATCCTGCCACCTATTGGCAGCTCAGTGGTAGCTCATCTTGGGCTGGGCATCGAACTGCTGTTGCTCAGGGCTCAGCTCGCACTCTTGAGTGAGCTCTTAACCAACTGAGCCACTCAGCCAGCCCTTGAACCAAAGGATTTAAGATATAATCATCAGTGGATGCTAAAACCATCAGCAAGGTTGATGGAAATTTTATAAAGAAGGGATCAGGCAGATTCTATGTGATCCCTCTGCTCAATGTCAACCTCATAAACATGGGACAAGCAGACATTCTGTCCCTCAACAGGAAGTACCCAGCCCCACCTTAGAAGCAGTCCTCATTATTGAACCTGATTCTAATGACACCACCCACAGGAAGCAGTAAGTCCAATCCAAAATGTGGGACATTCTGAACGTCCAATGATAAGAGATACACTTAACAAATTGATGGTATTCAAATAAAATCAAACAAAATAAAAATCAAACAAAATATTGTTAGAAAATGAAAGCGTGCTTAAAAGGCATAACAACCTAATGCAATTAGGTTTGGGGTCCTGGTTTGGATCCTGATTCTAACAAACTGTAAACAAAACAATATCAAGATAGAAAAAAACCTAACCATAGACTGGGCATTAAATATAATTAAAAGAATTAGTGTTAATTCTGTTGGGTATAATAATGGCATGGTGATTATATAAAACAACAAAAAAATTTTCTCATCAGTTAAAGATGTATACAGAAATATTTGGGCGTTGGTTACTACGTCTGAGATTACTATTGACCAAAAAGAAAAAGAGCAGACAAGAAAAGTAGAGGGAACACAGCAAAATCGACCATTTTATTTATTTATTTATTTATTTATTTATTTATTTATTTATTCATTCATTCATTCATTTATTCATTTATTTATTTATTTTTGAGGGCAGTGTCACTGGCCCTCATATGTGAGACCCGAACTGGGGCTGCTGGCTTCCCAAGCCTTTAACCACTGCACCACTCGGCTGGCCCAAAGGCAGTTTCTTTTTTTCAGCGGCAGTTCAGCTTGGGCTGGGCATCGAACTGCTGTTGCTCAGTGCTGAGCTTGCACTCTTTTTTTTTTTTTTTTAAAGAGGGCAGTGTTACTGGCCCTCATATGTGGGATCTGAACTGGGGCCGCTGGTGTCCCAAGCCAGCTCTTAACCACTGTGCCATTAGGCTGGCCCCAAATCGACCATTTTAGAAGTTGGGTAATGGATACATGGTATTCTCTTTCTCTCCGCATTTTGGAAATTTTCCATAATAAAAAGTGTTTTAAATATGCATTTATCCTTTGCACAGAATTTGTTCAATGGATGTACTTATAAATGTATTTTTTTTCTTTTTTACTGAAACACGGTTTAAACCAAATTGCCCTTCAAAATAAAGGCTTTTCTTGGTTACAAGAGATATAAAAACATATGTTCATGAAAAGACATAAAATGTTCATCACAGCTTTATTCATAACAGTTCAAAATTGGAAATAACCAAATGTCTACCAATAGGGGAATGATTCAATAAAGTGTGGTATATTTATATGATGGAATACTATTCAGCAATAAAAAAGAACTACTGATACTTGCAATAACATGGCTAAATCTCAAAAATATTATGCTGAGAGAAACCTTACACAAAACGGGTACAGACTGTATGAACCCATTTATATGAGGTTCTAGAGCAAGCAAATCTAATCTATGGTGGGGAAGAAAAGAGAATAGTTGTTTCTTCTGGGAGAGTCGGGGCAGGTATTGTGTGGTAAGGAACATGATGGAACTTTCTGGGGGTAATGGTCATGTTCAATAGCTAGATAAGGGCTTGGGATTATACAGGCATATGTATTTGTCAAAATTCATCAAATGGCATACTTAGAATTTGTGTATTTCATTATATGTAAATTTACCTTAAAGAGAAAAAGCTACAAACCAATGTTGACCTCTAGTTAATGACATACATTTGTTAATGACTGAAGTATTTGGGGGCAAATGCACTGATGTCTGCAACTTACTTTGCAATGCAACCAACAAATAAGATGGATTGACAGATAGATGGAGGGACGGATTGATAGTCATATGTTAATGGTGGAAACCATCTCTGGATGGTGAATATACAATTCTTCCAACTCTCTGTATATCAGAAAATTCTTCCTAGTAAAATGTTGAAACAAGTAAAAAAGTGGACTGATGAGTAAATTATGGTTTTTCTAAGGTATGTGAATTATATATGCATGGATATACCTACACATATATGATAAAATATTTTGTAGCTCCTGAGAGTAATGAAGTACTCTACTCTTGCCATTGTGGAAACATATCCGATACGTAGAGAGCAAAAAGAGAAAGTAGAGAAGTGTTTTAAAAACATACCTATGTCAGCTGCAGCTCTTCTGGTCGATCCTGTGTGAGCTCAGCATACTTAGCTCAGTTTCTCAACTCAAACTCACAGCTGGTCTTTGTGCCTTCCTGTCCCCCACATCATGGGACCCTGCTCTCCCAGGATCCCAGGAGTACTGGGGAGTCCATACCCCAGAGGCGGTTAAGTGCACTCTCCTCTTACAGGCAGACAATTCTGGAGACATTTTGTATACTTTTCAGGAGGAACGGTGGAACCATGGCCCTACTGTCCACAGGAGAACCACAATACACATCCTTATATAGGCTTTTGCTTCTTTCCACCGGCCCCTCATTTCTGAGCTCTTCGATCATGTCTCAGACCACCTGCACCTGAGCCCTTGTTTCGTGCTTTAATTCCAGAGGAACCCAGGTTAAGACAGAAGAACCCTGTAGCTAGTGCTAAGCGGGTGGTGACGCCCCGGGGTATGCAATACAAATACTAAGGCCCTAACCTGTGCTGGGCTGGGAGGGGGTATAAGCAGAAGAGGAGCAGTTGGCATCTGCATTAGCTCTACTCCTGGAATGGGGTGTGTTACTGACAACTGTGAGGACTGTGAGATTGGCCGGCTTTGGATAACAGATTTGGAAGCTTTGAAGAAAGAAACAGTTTGACAGGCTCATGTAAGCCATCCACTCGTGAAGGCTTCCATGGCGATGTTGAGAGACATACATCTCCTGACAGAAAAGTAAGGCTCAGGACTCAATTGTGGGGGACCACTGGGAATGCATCTTGAGGGGGCAGAATAGAAAGCCGGACAGAGGGAAGTTTATTGCCATGGTGCACTCTCTCGGGACCGTGAGTTAGCATCTTGGTAAAAGCACCTTAATCCGTCCCCTGGGCTGTTGGGATGGCTCCCTGGAACCTGGACATGACACAGGCCGACAGGAAATGAGCTGGAGATGCCAGGACTCAGCTGGCATCCTGAAGAAGGTGTGAGATGGCCCACACAGGTGGGAATGTAAAAATGGTGACCGGACAACCCTCCATCTGACTATATTCCCCAGGGTACTCCCTTCGGTGCCCTGGCATCTCTGAGAAGCCCAGTGTGGGCTGTCCTCTGTAGGCAAAGTAATGGCAGAAGATGTTGCTGTGGCCCTGAGCTCGTTAGTGTCGTTGGAAATGATGAGATCCTGGTATAACCAGACAGGGATTGCTTAAGCATCAGCAGCATATAATGATCAGCAAGGCCCGAGTGGCAACCAGGATGTGCTCTCAGGCAAGTGACCAGTAGCGATCTTAGGCAATGGCTCATAAACCGTAGCGTTCCTAGAAGGTGAGATGGTTGGGCAACCAGCGAGGGTGTTGCCTGACATGTGTAACAAGGAAAAAACAAATCAACAGCTCATGAGCCAAAAGCTGATGTCAGCCGCTGCAATGGGAAATTGATCCTTCCTCTAGTTCCCAGCTCTGAGGCAGTTCTCTGACAGTCAACTGATTGAAGAGAAGGTTGGATGGGTCCCCTTGAGGGAGGGCCCTGTTACGCCACCCCAAGTACTGTACACACAATAAACATACCCCTAACTCTTCCCCAACAGGATTTAGGGTACCTGTATCTTAAGGAAAGTGACACCCCCAGATTTTTCTGAGGATTACTAGATACAGTCTGAGTTGATGCTGTTACCAGGGTACCTGAAATGCCATTGCACCCCCTTATTGCTCTTTGGGAAGCCAAGAGAAAAAGGGATCCCTGGCCCAAGTCCTTTTCACAGTGGGTCCAAGTCAGAGGACCCGTCATGTGGTTATTTCACTGGTCCTGAGTGCAAATTGAGATGGTTTTACCTAACAACCCCCAGAACCCTCACAGTGAGTAAAAGCTATTATGGAGGGAAGGGCCAAGTGGGAAGTCCGGGAACTGCCCAATTCCCACCTCCAGCCAAGATCAACCTGAAGCAAGACCACAATTCCTTCTGAAATTGCAAATATCAATTTCCACAAAGACTCACAGGACATGCCCATCATATCCCCATTGAAATGGCCTGGGAGCCCCAGTGAAAAACAGACAGATCGTGGTGGAGGACAGTGGACATCTACTTGTTTTAAAACTAGTAGTAGCTCCTGCCATGTAAGTGTGGGATTATTACTAGAATAATAACTGGGTTTGTGGCTAAATTCTAATCTTTTGAAAAGTATCAATAAGAAGGACCAAAAGCTATTTATAAGTGGGCAGCACAGCAATACACATTCTCTCTCCTGCCCCAGGGCCCTGCTAATTGCCCTGCTCTCTCTCGTGAGAGGCCTTGACTATTAGAACATCCGTGTGTGTGTGTGTGTGTGTGTAATATAAACATACATTTATTTATTTATCTATCTTTATTGATTTATTGGGGTCACCTGTCCTGTTGGTCTGATATACAAACGACACCATGTTATTTGGATCTGGGAAGCAGTGACAAGTCTCTACAACTGAGCTTAGAAAAGTAGCACAGAGGAGATCAATTTGCATAGCCGCAGAAGCAGCATATCACGTATAAGAGCTTCTAATTGGTGACTGTCATGGCCAAGGTTAACAGGACAAATTCACTTCCTGATTCCAAAAGCGAATGCTCCTAACATATAAGAATATGAGAGGGGGCCGGCCGAGTGGTGCGTTGGTTAAGTGCTGGCTTGGGATGCCAGCGGCCCTGGTTCGGATCCCAAGTGTGAGGGCCAGTGACACTGCCCTCTACAGCTAAGATGGTGAACAACAGCTCCACCTGGAACTGGGCTGCTGTGAGTTTCCAGCGACTGAATAGCTGCAGCCCCTGCTGCAGTGGGCTGCCATAGGCTACAGTGAGTGGCCGGCAGCCAGCATGAGTGGTTGGAAGCCGGTGTGAGCTGCCAAGAGCCACTGTGAGCGGCCATCCAGAGGCTGGTGACCGATCTGCCTCACCCAGGAAGAGCGCAATGATGATACCAACATGGGCCAGTGAGGCAATGTCCTCCACAACTAGACTGAAGAACAAAAGGACAGCAACTTGTCTGGTCCCCTTCCCCAATTCCCCAATAAAAAATCTTAAAAAAAAAAAAAAAAAAAGAATATGAGAGGATCCAGCCTAAAGGAGTCGGCTTCCTTTGTATCTTTAAGCTGTGGCACCACTGACAGAAGGTGATCAAGAAATGTGGGATGGAGGAAGAGGAAAGGATGCCTTCGGAGTTTACCCCCCCAAAATGTAAACAATGCAAAAATTGTCCCGTGTGCAAATTCCACACCTTCTAAATTAATTGGCACTGGGATGGAATGTTGAAGAGTCATAGTTTTATTTCACACTTGCAGGGGTGTGGCAGCATCAGTATTTACAATACATGAGGTCACAGAAAACATATAAAATAAAATCAATTCCAAGCAAGGCAAAGTTCACATCTTTTCAAGGCCCCCATGTACATAATGCATATATTCCTGGAGGAAAAAAACCCCAGCACTATAAAACAAAATACCCTCAGGCCAAATACACATCAGGGATCTAATACTGCCCAATGTAACATTTTAAAAATTATTTATTGTTTAGATTATTTCAGTGGTAAATAAGCATTAAAAAACATTAAATATAACACAGACATTTACATCACTAGGTATTATGAACATTCCCCTAGTTTCCTAATCCTCAGGAATCACAATAATTATATTTGCATTACTTGTGCACACTCCTCAACTAGAATAAAGAAATGAAAGGGGCTTAGTGATATCACAGGTTATGGGTCATGCTGATTGTGTGAAGAAGATGATAGGTCTTCAGGTCCCTCAGGATAACTCAGGTAAGCACCTATTCAATGGCTCTCCATCCCCAGCACCCTACAGGCCCTTTCAACTCACCCTAGAGACCCAAGAGCCTGGAGAATTCCTGATGTGAGCTATTCAGCCTCAAGGTGTCAGAGACCCAACCCTCCTAGGCTGCTAGCACTGGAGGGCTGAAGGAAGAGGGATTAAGGGAAGGGGAGAGGACAGGGGTGGAAGGGTGTTGACACACCATGGGCTTCCCAGGCCTCTCAGTTCACAGAACAAAGAGAAAGAGAAGGAATGTTTCAGGTGACTATAAAACAAACTTGAATTATGCCAGAGTTAAGAGCCATTCAAATGTCAGATGTTATGGAAGCACCATTACCTCAGACAGGCTGGAAAAGCAAAAAACCACCACAGGGAATGGTGAGAATCAATACGGATCTGGAGGAAACCATGGATGACGCGTGCTGGAGTTTACACATCCTGTTTTTATTAATCTTGTTTATTTATTTACGCCTGTCTTGTTCCACAAAGATTTTTGTTTGGTCTTCCAAAAGACTATGAATAAAGAGCGCAAATTACAGAGGAGGGAAAATGGCAGAATGGAGGAGAAATGAGCCCAGTTTGGGACCAGTTCTCAATCCTCCACAACTCACAGACATTTACACAGATTTAATTTTGCCCCTTCATCTCAGAGAAAAGGTAAGTGCATAGGTTTTCTTTTCAAATAAATTTTTTTTAATATAAAATAATTCTTAAAAGTTAAAACCATACCTAACTTCTCACACCGGAAAAAGAATCACTTCCAATGAATCTGAAATAGTGTTTAGCCTAAGGATAAAAATACATCTTAAACTGCATTCAGGTAAAACAAACATGCCTCCAGTAGATTTCATCTTAGTAATATTTTATTACCATTTTGAACCCATAATGTATGTAGCAGGATACAGAAAACAAGTAATTACATTGAGTTGTTAGGAACCAAACATTTGAGTGTAAGAGAGAAACAAACAAAATCAAAGAAAGTTAAGTAAAAACCCTGTAATCAGGGATACGTGGGAAATCTCTGTACCTTCCACTAAATTTAGCTGTGAACATAAAACTGCTCTTAAAAATAGAGTTTACTTTTTAAAAAAAGCCTGTAATCTTCCATTTGAATTGGAAATACTACTATAAACTTAAGATTTGTTTCTGTTTCTAAAAAAACTACATTTTGTAGTAATATCCACTGAAACAGCTTAGTATTGACACTAGCCAGTAGCAATTACCTCCTCTAGCACTTAAATTATGGTCTCAAAATAGTTCCCACTAAAAAGAGTGAGGCTCCTTCAAGAAAATACTTAATCTAAGTCTGGGACAGAATATGTACAAAATAAGCCTGAAGCTATCAAAAACTACTAGGGTCACAACAAAATGACATAAGAGCCGATTTGAAAGGGCTCCAACTGGCAAAGATGGATATTTTAAGTATCAAAAGATTTATCACTTCAACTGATTGAAAAACATCTGATATATAAATATAGCCAAATTCATAAAACCTCCTCCCATCCCCCCAAAAAGCTTATTGGTCATCCTTGGATATTGTTGGGGTAGCATCTCACTATTCTGAAATTTGATGAATCAAGAAGAATTTAGTGTCTGTATTGCCTTTGCTATAAAGTTTTTCAGAGTAACCAAACATTTGATGAGGAGAGTTCTTTGTAGAAGCACCACAGCTAATAAACGCAGAAGACATGATGAAATTAAAAATCACCATTTTCAGGGCTGATGGCAGGATTACATTTCTGAGTGCATAAAAATTCCTTCAGGGTGCACAAATGAGGGGAAAGAAGTTTCCACTGTCTCTTGAATATACCAAAGCCAGATAAGACATAACAAGAAAAGTACAGACCAATACTCTGATGGATACTGATGCAAAAATTCTCAACAAAATACCATCAACCTGAATTCAGCAGCACATTAAAACTAGATATCCACATGCAGAAGAATAAATTTGGATCCTTACATTATACCATATATAAAAATGAACTCAAAATGGATCGAGGACTTACACATAAGACCCCAAACCATAAAATTCTTAGAAGAAAACATAGGAGGAAAGCTTCATGATATTGAACTTGGAAATGATTTCTTGGATATGACACCAAAAGCACAGAAAATAAACGCAAACAAAATGACAAATGGGACATCAAGGGACACAACCAATAGAGTGAAAAGTCAATTTATGGAATGGGAATATTTGCAAATCATATATCTGATGAAGGGTTAACATTCAGTATATAGAACTCCTACAACAAAAATCAAATAACATGATTTAAAAATGGGCAAAAAGGGCCAGCTGAGTGGCACGGTGGTTGGGCACTGGCTTGGGAAGCCAGTGGCCCCGGTTCAGGTCCCACATATGAGGGCCAGTAATACTGCCCTCAAAAAAAAAAAAAAAAAAGGGCAAAAAAACTTGAACAGGCATTTCTCCAAAGACGACATACAAATAACCAACAAGCACAGGAAAGATGTTCATCATTAATCATCACAGAAATGCAAATCAAAACCACAGTAAATTATCACCACACACCACCAATAAAAAAACAAATGATAAGTTCTGGTGAGAATGTAAAGAAATTGGAATCCTTGTGCACTGTTGGTGGGGTTATAACATGGTGCAATTGCTCTGGAAAACAGTACGGAGGTTCCTCAAAAAATGGAAAACAGAACTACTATGTAATTCATCAATCCCACTTCTGGGTATGTACCCCAAAGAATAGAAAGCAGGGTCTTGAAGAGATATTTGCACTCCCATGATCATAGCAGCATTATTCACAATAGAAAAAAAAAAAAGGTGGAAGAAACCCAAATGCCCACTGATGGATGAATGGATAAAGAAAATGTGATATGTACATACAATGAAGTATTATTCAGGTTTAAAAAAAAGTCTTGTCACATGCTACAACTGAATACATTTATGCTAAGTGAAATATGCCACCACAAAAACAACAAATAATATATGATTCCACTTAGATGAGGTACCCATAGTAGTCAAATTCATAGACACAAAAGCAAAGTAAATGGTAGTTACCCGGGGTTGAGGGGATGGGGAAAAGGAGTTATTGTTTAGTGGATATAGAGTTTCAGAGTTGCAAGATAAAAAAGCTCTGGAGATCTGTTTCACAAAGGTGTGGATTAACTTAACACTACTAACCTGCACACTTAAAAATCATTAAGATAATAAATTTTATGCTGTTTTTTTTAACCATAGTAAAAAAAGAAAAAAAGATAATTGAGATAATAGGAAAAACTCACCATTAACTCTTTAAACAGTTAGCTGTATTTGAATCCTGTTTCTCACCTGTAACAGATATAGCTACTTAACCCTCAGACAGTAGAAAATACTTTTTTATTGAGAAGTAGAAAACATGGTTCCAGCCGCAAATCTCCTAAGTGTTAGATGAGATTAAAGAATTAATGTTAATTTCACTGACTATAACAAAGAATTCATACTGAAGTGTTTTTTGGTGAAATTATATTTTCTAAGATTCACCTTTAAGAAAAGACCAAAACAGAGAGTGTGAGGCAGGGGTAGATGAGAAAGAGCGGCTGAATAGTCACAACTGTTTAAGCTGGATGTACATGGGCATTCAGTATGTTCTGTCTACTTTGTGAATATTTTTAAATTTTCACAATAAAAGTTAAAAACAAAGCAAACAAAATAAGGTGGGAAAAGTGGATGGATATTCAGAATAGATGGCAGCAGGATTAATTTATTGAGATTTTATGACAATTATGTCATACTATACATGCTATTGCAATTTTTGAAAAGCATTACATTTCATTTTAACTTGCATTTAACAGATTTTTTTTTTTAAAAAAGAAACTAAAATGAAATTGAAACAACTTTCAATCTTCATGTAAATGTTTCTCACCACCTCCTCCAGCCATAAACTAAAGGTAAATGGCTTAAAAGCAGAGAACAGAGGTGCGAAGGGTGCCGTGATGAGCGGCCCACCAGGGCCATACTCGGACACTAATGGAAAAATTTCTGCTGGCAAATCTCTCAGCACATTGTGGAATGCAAGCCACGTATGAGAAGACGTTGCTGACTATTCCCTGAACACATAAGACGGACCCGTTTTGTGTCTAATAAAAAGAACACAGTCATGCAAGGGCTTCAGAGCAAGGACGAAGGGTACACAAGACTGAAAATTGATGGCACTCAAGAGAAAGAAAAAAGGCAAAGATCCAAGATGAAACAATTAGGACTGATGAAAGCTAATGTCATCAATCTCAGGGCACAGATGAGCAAGATCCCAAATCAAGAAACCAGTGAAATAACTGGTATGGCCAGTGATTGAAATACTAACAGCTGCACTGATGGGTGGAAGACAAATGGCACCAACTATTGGAGTCCTGTGAAATCCAAGAAAAGAGAACTGAAAAGACAATAACACTGATCCAAAACAATGGGGTCAGGTCACAAGAAAGCAAGAGGGTTTGGAAGGGCAACCTTCCTGAGGCCAGGAGGAATGGTGAACTTGGAGTGGTGCCATGGAGAAGGGAATCAGGGAACTTGGGAACCGGACCGCTGCCCTGGGCAAGGCACCTTCCCTCTCCTAAAATTCTACCACCCGCAAACTGTGTGAAAAGAAAAGCTCTCCAGGGTCCCCTCCTTGGTTCTGAATAAGTTTTTCTCCAAACTTATCCCTGGCTTTAAAACTGATTAAATACGAAGGGGGAAAAATAAGAAAACCACTTGAAATCTTGACCCAAAGACACATTGTAAAGTTGACCGGAAGGTCTGTTGTCAATACCTTGGTTGCCCAGAAACAAGAAGGGTGGCCTTCAGGACCCTGCCAGGATTCCATTATCCACCAGAAGGACAAGGAGGAAAATGAAAAAAATCCCTCTGGCCAGGCAGAGCGCGCACGAGTTGACATTAACAGAGGCAGAAGAAAGCAAACCCCCAGTCGTCGCTGCTTTGACAAGTCCCTGGGACCCAGCAGCAGGCAGCATGCAACCCCCTCTCATTCCCCAGGATGGCTGCTCCATACATTCCTGGGGCACCTGCGCCCAGCATAGTTCCTTAGCAAGCCCCAGGGTGATGTTTACAAATGAATATTTTGTGCTGCCTGGGTGAACTCATGCGCCCTGTCTCAGTAACCTATGCATGAAACAATCTTGAGGTAGATGTGATCATTATCCTCATCTTAGGGTGAGGGAATCCGAGGTTCAGTGAGGTCAGGCCATTTGCCCAACTCTGCCTGACCAATGAGCAACAGTGTGAACCTCGCCAGTCAGAGGGGTATCTAAGTTCCCCATCAGAGAAAGACCCTCATTCACAAAAAACGTCAAGGCTGAGCTAGGTCCTCAGTCTTCTCAGTGAGGCTTTCCCTTACAGGAATACACACTGCCACCCCGGGGTCAAAAGGTCTCTTACATGTGACACAAAGGCAGGACCAACAGGGGAGGGGGTCACTCCGGACAGAGATAACCTTACAGGGTAACCTCTGCCTGTTTTACTACGCGTCCATCAGCCAGCAGAGATTGCCCTATGATTCTGTGGCCAGAGCCCTAGGATGGCTCTGATGAGGTCAGTCCAGGGGGGTCAGAAGCCATCCAGTAGGAAGGACAGTCCCAGCATTCCACAGCCGGGGCCTCCTGGGAGGGAAGGCCTCGAGGCCCTGTCCGAGCACAGAGCCCTGCCACTCCCCACGCAATGCCCCACTGCGGGAAAGTGAGCCTCCGTTTCTCACAAAAAATCCTGTGAGACCCAAATCTGGGGTGGGGGACCCCCACTTCCTGACTCTTCCTCCAATGTCACAGACATCCTACACAGAAACCAGCCAACTCCCTTCCAGGCCCGGGCCCATGTGGTTATGCGTGAATGGACATCAGCCTCAAACAAACCCCTTTGAAAGATCATAGGCCCATGTGTTCTCTTTACACTGTTTGCTGTTTGAATCCTGCACTGGCCTGTAACAGATACAGCTCCTGAACCATTGGAGAGTACAAAGAACACTTTCATTGGGAGGTAGAAGACGTGGCTTCTAGACCAGAATCTTCTACATGGTTCTTTGCCTCAGTTGCCTCATCCAAGTGTTGCATAAAAAGAGACAAGGGAGGCAAGCATCCTCGGAATTCCTGTGCATCAGTGCTCTGACCATCACTGACCACATTGCTCACGTTTCTCTCCCACCCACCCCCAGTCCCAGAGGCCCAGGAGCACAGATGGTTAAATAGCATCACTCAAGACCTGGACCAGGATGAGCCCTGAATTCCAGTGGGTTTTCGCTAATGTGATAGAAACAAGGGGGAAAAAGAAAACATTCTTCTCCAGCAGCCAGAGGGACCTCCTTCTCACCTGCTCTTCCAGATTAGCTAGCAACATGCCCCTTCCCCAGAAAGCTCTGGATCAATCATTCTGGAAACTGCCCAAGTCCTAAAGGGTTTAACAACACTTCGAGTTCCTTCCCTTCTCTGTTTTACAGAGGTACCCCTTTCAAGCAACCCCATATTTCGATTTATTAGTGTAGCTCACTGCAGAGGAGGATGGTTTACTTCACGTCATCTGGGAAACCGATGCCGGTTTTTATGCATGTGATTTTAGTGGCCTCACAAACGTATGTAAAGAAGCAACTGGCCATCTACAGAGTTAACCTGAACTTGCCAGGCAGCCCCACCACAAATCACTATTCAAGGCCAGCTTGTGACAAGGGTGTGTTGGCAGGGCTGGGCAGGAAAGGCTGGAGGGAGTAAAGCAGGCAACTTGCTCTTAAGAGTGCTGGAGAATGAAGGACAAGGGCAGTGAGAGGCGTACAGGGCAGGCCAGGGTCAGGGTGCCCGCTGCAGGATGAGCTCTGTAATCTCCGCCCTGCTCCCCAATCTCATGGGTATCCCATAGTAGGCTGTGCCTGGGCTGACATACACAAATGTGGTCTGGGCAACCTGGTAGAGACCAGCAAAGAAAGGGTTCAGGAGATAGGCCGCCACATTCAAGGGGAAGATTTGCCCAGCATGCGTGTGTCCAGAAAGGATCAGGTTAATATCCGGCCGAGCCTGAAGGGCTCTCTTGGCAGCCAGGGGCTGGTGAGCGAGCAAGATGGTGGTGTGGTCTGGGCTGCAGCCCTCCAGGGCCTTCACGAGATCCATGCCATGACCAGAGTAGTGTAGGAGGTCTGCTTCGATGTCATCCACCCCAGCCAGGCAGATCCAGGCGTCATCCTTACCACCGCCATCACGTTGGGCCTGTGTGGCAGAAATCTTCACATTCTCATTGTGCAGGGGCCTGACATTCAGGGATTCCAGCAGCGCAAACCAGTTGCTGACATCTGATGTGTAGTATTCATGATTCCCTGTGACAAAGTAGGTGCCCAGGCGTGAATGAAGCTGGCCCAAAGGAGCGACAGCCGTCCGGAGGATTGAGGCTTCTGAATCACAGAGGTCACCCACGATCACAGTGACATCCGGTTGCAGCATGTTCACCATCTTCACGAACATCTCCATCTTGGTCCTGCCCACGGTAGGGCCCAAGTGAATGTCAGAGAGGAGCACAATCTTGAGGTGGTCCATAGACGGGGGCAGCTGGTGGATGGGCACCTCCACGGTTTTCACAGCGGGGGGCTGGGCAGCGTTCAGAAGCCCGACGATGCTGAGCACGGCGGTCACCACCACTGCCAGGGCGGGCCTGAGTGCCAGCTTCCTTGTTTTGTCAAGGCTGCTCACGGCACTACCACTGCGCCAGGCCAAGAGCTGGTAGGCCTGCTCCATGCCGCTGAGCGTACAGAGGAAGAAGACCATGATGATGTATGCCCCGAGGCAGGAGTAGGCAGCCAAGGAAAAGAGATAGGGCTCCTCGGCCACTAAAAAGAGCATGGTGAAGAAACTGGAATGGGCCAGGGCCAGAAATGTCACAACAGCCATCTTCCAAAGCTGAAAGCAGGCCGACTCTGCAGCTGGGGAATGGCTAAGGTTGCTGACTGCACTACGCCAGATGTAGAGGGAGCCAATAAGCATGAGCGAATTGGCAAACAGGGCGAGCTGCAGGCGGAACAGCCAACGCCAGGCCCTGAGCTCAAGGCTCTCCGCCAGGTAGGAGCGGGAGATAGCCATGGACACGAAGACAGTGCCTGCAGCCAGGGCGGCCTTCACACCCAGGGGCAGTTGCCTGAAGATCACCATTTTCTCTGCTCCTAAGGAGGTCCCCTGTCAGTTCTGTGCAGGAGGGCTCTGGAGTTCCTTAGAAAGGACAGTGGTCAAGGAGAGGGTTTCAGGTCAGCTCCGCCTGCAACCAGGAACCGGCATCAGCTTTGTTGGATATCAGAGCTTCCTTGTCCCCATTCAAACCCTGAAGGCCACTTACATCTGCCCAACCTACCTTGAATCCAAGCCACCAGTCAGTGGCTATACTTTATTACTAAAAATACAAGTACACCGAATTGTAACATGATGGGCAGTTTTCCTTTCCTTCTTCCCAGTTTTCTGAATGTTTAAGTTTTTCCACAATGCATATGGAATTTCTTTTATAATAAGGTATACATTATTCTAAGTCAGCGGTTCTCAAAATGTCCATTTAGTCAAAACGGTTTTCATAATACTACTAAGCCATAACTGACTTTTCCATTCTCATTCTCTTATGAGTGTACAGTGGAGTTTTCCAGAGACTACGTGACGTGCGCTACAGCAAGACTGAAAGCAGAAGTAGCTATGAGAATCCAACTGACATCTATTGAGACAGACATGAAAGAGATTTGCAAAAATGAAAAACAAGACCACTCTTCACCCTAAAATTTGGGGAGAAATACTGTTATTGTTCAAAGAAACATAGGTTTCTTAACATGTAATCGATTTCTTATTTTTTAAATAAATTAATAGTTTTAAATTATCTGTTTTAATTTCTAGCACAGTTAAAGGTTAAGAACCTCTGTTCTAGGGCCGGCCCAGTGGCACGGTGGTTAAGCGTTGGCTTGGGAAGCCAGCAGCCCCGGTTCGGGTCCCACACATGAGAGCCAGTGACACTGCCCTCAAAAAAAAAAAAAAAAAAAGAACCTCTGTTCTAGATATATATAAACAAGGAAATCATGGAAAGGTCGTCTGCTGGTATCTTTCTTCAGCTCTAGGCCCAGGAGGGACACGTAAACACCTAAGAATTCCTGAGGTGAAGCCAGCCTCCCTGTGTGGGTCTTGGGCATGGCAGTCATAGGGCACCCCCTCTCCCCCCTTCCCCCCCACCCCACAGGATGGTGTGCAACCATTAATGAAGGGACTGCCCAGTCCACCAGCTCCTCATCCATAAATCCATCTTTTCCCTCACACAACTCTCCTAATTATTGGTTAAGATCTACCCCCGCAACTCCCCCACCTTTCTCTATTGCTGTTCCCTGAAACTATTTCCCAAGTTCCACCCTGGCCAGGGGTTCTCATAGCTGGCTAGCTCTTACCCCCTGGCTCTCCTCCAAGCCTCCCTCCTAGACAAAAAAAAAAAAAAAAAAAAAAAAAATTGGGACAGAGAGACCCCAGATACCACAGACAGGGATGATTAGCAAATAATTTGAGGCGAATTTTTCCCCAAAGGAATCCAAAATTAAAACATAGTCAGCAGCTGTTGTACAAACAATTAAGATCCTCGCCCCAGGTTTTAGATAACTGTATGACTTTGCTCTTAGGCACGTGATTCCCAGCCTTTGACGGAAGGGTGTCATTTACAAGGCAACCGGCCCAAATTGCACCATCTTCTCCTTAACACAGGTCCCAGATGCAGCCCAGCCAAACGCTGGCGGAACCAAAGCCGGCTCGCTGCCCGCGCAGCCCTCCCCGCTCACCTACCGCCCAGCCAGACCTCCCGCCAGCGACGCTGGCTGACACCTGCCCGCCCGCCTCTCTCCACCTGCGGCCTGGACACCACCCCCAAACCCTACAAGTTTAGAAAATCCAAGCCCAAAAAAGGAGAAGGCGGAGAGTGGCGAGAAGGGCACGACAGGTTCGAAAAGAGAACAGACACCTGGAGGGAACACGCATCTCGTGTTCGGAGGGGGCCCTCCTCTGACCCGGTGTCTTCTCCTTCCGGAGCGCCCAGACCCGGCAAGGGAGGCGCCCCACACCAACGCCCAGGGCTTCCTCCAGGAACGCGCGCCCCGTGGGGCCCCCCTCCCGGAAAAGGGCAAGGCTGGAAGCGTGTGGGCGCACCTCGTCTCACCCACTCGCTGCCCCCACGGGGAAGGGAGTCCAAGCGAACCCCGCGGCCCGAGCGGAACACGCGAGACAGGGCCCCCGGGGAGGACGCGCGCCCCGCCCGGCCCGCCCCCGACGGGAGGCCCAGTCCACTGCCTGCGCCCCGCAGGCTGCCCGCCGGCCCGGGCGCGCCCCCGGGGCCCAGGCCCACCGTCCGGCGGGGCGCCCGTGGGCCGCGGCCCTCCGCCAGCACGTCCCCTCGCAATGCATCCCCGCGCAGGGCCCCCGTGCGCTTACCTGCCAGCCGCGCGCACGGCCCAGCAGAAGCCACAGCAGCGTCAGAGGGAGAAGGCGAACGGCCCCCGGCATGTCCACCCGCCAGTCTCCGGGCGACTCCGGAGTCGGCGCCCGGGCCAGCCGCTCGGCGTCACCGGACTGAGGACCCGTGGCCTGGCACCGCCCCTCGCCCCGCCTGGTGACAGCAGAGCCGGGGGCGGGAAGAGAGCCGGACGAGCCTGGGGGCCGCGCGGGGCCGCGGGACTCCAGGGTGGTGTTATCTGGCCCCTGTCAGCCTCTGCCAGACCCTTTCGAAAGGCGATCAGGAGGCCCGGCTGTCAGCAGCTTGATAACGCGCCTGGGGGTTGGACTTGAACCAGGGCCTCCTTGCTCCCTCCCTGGCTGTCAGAGGACAGAAGTGGGGAGTTGAGACCAGATAAACCTAAGTGGGCCAGACATGGAAAACTCTAAACCAGGGGTCCGCAAAGTGTGGGCCCTGGACCAACCCTATACCTGGAAATCGTTAGAAATGCCAATTCCAGGGCCGCCCCCCCCCCACCCCGGGAACTCTCGATCAGAAACTCCAGGGATGGGACCCAGAAATCTGTATTTCTACAAACCCTCCAGGCTATTGATTCTCCCCACCCATGCTGAAGTTTGAGAACCACTGCCCCAGGCTACTGATAAAGTTAGAGGTATGGTTCGGCTGTGGTAAAGTCATTCCGAATGCCAACACTCAAGGCACCAGGATCTGCAGCATTTTTATTTCCTTGTTGGATTTTGAGAGATAAGAGAACACCTCCCGCCTTTCGATTTTGCACTTGAACCTCTCCACGCCCCTGTGATGCCGTTGTAGGCAGATCTCTCAAATCAGGGTGACCTAGTCATGCTCCGCTTCAAGAGATACAGCCTTAGAAATGCAACATCAGGTGATTTCATCATTGTGCGAACATCCCAAAGGGCTCTGACACAAACCTAGGTGGTCTAGCTTACTACACACCTAGGCTGTACGGTACAGCCTGATGCTCCTAGGCTACAAACCTACACAGCATGTTGCTGTACAAAATATGAGAATAAATCAAGCACAAAACAAAAATGACGTGATCAGCAGTAAACAAGAGATGTATGAGACTGATGTTGGCATAACAGCGCATACCGTTTTACAGCAAACTTTTTTTCAATAAGTAGGAAGAGTACACACTAAATACCAATAAAAAGTATAGTATAGTAAATACATAAACCAGTACATTGTCATTTATTGTCATTATCAAGTATTATTCACTGTACATAATTGTGTGTTACATTTCTATACGACTGGCAGTAGGTTTATTTACACCAGCATCACAACAAACACGTGAGTCATGTGTTGTGCTATGACATTACAACGGCTATGACATCACTAGGCAAGAGGGAGTTTTCAGCTTCATTATAACCTTATGGGACCACGATTGTATATGTGGTCCATTATTGCCTGAAACATTAGGCAATGTGTGACTGTACTATTATCTCTTTTTACATTTGGGAAAACAAAGGCTCTGAGATGTGAGTTCACTTATCCAGGGTCCCTGGTTACCACTAGCTCTGAGCCTGAAGTGAAAAAAACCTCTTTTTGGCTGGTTCCCAGCACTATCTGAAAATCCTTCCTTTTTGTCACAGCCCAAGTCTCAGCTTTAACCAAAACTGAGTTTCAGAGGAAGGAGCCTTTAGGGAAATCACTGTTAAATATATACATTTAATTTTTTGTACCCTTGTTGAGTTATATGAGTTGCCATACTACAAAATTCACTTCTTTCCAAGACTTTTTTTTTTTCAGGTTCCTCAATACAAAGCAATCCAACCAATCAAGTGTCTGTGTTCAAAAAACGGTTGGTATCTCAAAGAAGGTGGAGAAGCCCACTTCAAACTTAAAGGGAAAAACCTGAGTCATTCTAATGTTAAACCCAGTACTTTTGTTTTCTGCCCCAACCCGAGTCCTAACGTATAATTCGTGCACCCAGAAAATCTCTCTGCTTTCTTTTAAAGAAAATTAATATTTAATAGCATAATCCCAAGAACATGTTCAACTTATTTGGAAAAATAGAAGCTAGGAAGTATTTATCCATGACAATCTATTCTATGAGAGACAACAAGAAGAATCATTGTGTGACTTTGAAAAATATAACCTTCAAAAATACTTGGATTGGTAAGCTTTAAAAAATAGTATTAAAAGCATTGGGTTTTTGGTTTTTTTTTAAAGATTTTATTGGGGAATTGGGGGGAGGGGAACAGCATTGGGGAATCAGGGAAGAGGAACAGACAAGTTGCTGTGCGTTTTTGTTCTTCAGTCTAGTTGTGGAGGATGTTGCTTCACTGGCCCATGTTGGTATTATCATTGCGCTCTTCCCGGGTGACGCAGATCGGTCGCTGGGCTCTGGTCGCTGGCCTCTGGATGGCCACTCACGGCGGCTCTCGGCAGCTCACGCTGGCTGCTGGCCACTCACTGTAGCCTATGGCAGCCCACTGCAGCAGGGGCTGCAGACTCACAGCAACCCAGCTCCATAACCTTAGCTATAGAGGGCAGTGTCACGGGCCCTCATATGTGGGATCCGAAACAGAGCCCCACTGCTCAGAGCTGGCATCGCAAGCCAGCTCCTAACCAACACGCCACTTGGCCGCCCCTAAAAGCATTGTTAAGGAGGTGTTTTTTTCTTTTCTTTTCTTTTCTTTCTACCTGTATTGGTTCAACTACTGGTAAGACTGCGTAGAAGGTATGCCTTTTAGGGAATTAGAGAAAAGCTGCAAAATATAATTGATTTGGAAATATTTTTAAATATGGAACCTGGAACAGGATTAAAAAGGCAATGAGCTCAAGAAAAATCAAAAGTTACTCACAAATCAAGATAATCTAGAGTGTAACAAAAGCACTGTGAACCACCGCAGAGGGAATACCTAGAGACTGCCTGACCAGCTGTGTGATCACAAGTACAAGTTAGAAAACACTTTCTGTATCTGTTTTTAAGATGCGTTAAAAAGTTATTTTTTTAACTTTCTAAAAAGTTAAAAAATAACCTTAGCTGCATTTCCCCCAAAAAAGTATACATTGTGTAACAAAATAGCTATAATTTCCATTTGCTCGTTTTTTTTGTTCTCCCTTCTCACTGGATGTTTCCTCCAGAGTCTGAGAAATTGTCACTGGCTTTCCTTTCTCAGGTTCTTTTGCTTGCTTGGAATACAGAGTCCTTCTCTGTGTACTGTGAAATCCTCTCCAAACTCTGCAATCCTCAGCCAGTACTAATGAGCAAGGGCTTTGGAGGCAATCCAACCACCCTTTGGAGGCACCCTTGAGTTGGAATTCCACCTCTGCCACTTAACTGTGTGACTGTGGGCAAGTTACTTAAACTCTCTGAGTCTTAGTTTCTTCATTAGTAAAATAGGGATAATAATCTCAAACTCACTGGATAGTTGGGGAGGCTGCCACAGGTGGTAACTATTGAGTTGTAGGAAAAATCATGACGCATTTTTGCAATGAAAAACAGGAAAAATACGTCATGACTTTTCCGACAACCCATAATAAAAGATGTTTGGCACATACAGGATGTTAGCAGGACAGTTAATGAAATCAGAATTAGACCTGTAGGTTAATTTCCTGATTTTGATAAGGGTACAAGACCTAAAGATTAACAAATAGTTTTGGGGGCCAGCCAAGTGGCCCATTGGTTAAGAGCTGCCTTGGGACGCCAGCTCTGAGCAGCAGGGACCCACCCGGCTCAGATCCCACATGAGGGCCAGTGACACTGCCCTCTACAGCTAAGGTGGTGAACAACAGCTCCACCTGGAGCTGGGCTGCTGTGAGTCACCGGTGACAGTGGAGGCTGCAGCCCCTGCTGCAGTGTGCTGCCATAAGTTACCAGTGAGTGGCGGGCAGCCCCCATGAGCAGGCGGCAGCTGGTGTGAGCTGCCTAGAGCCGCTGTGATTGGCCATCCAGAGGCCGGCTACCGATCTGCCTCACCCAGGAAGAGCGCAATAATACCAACATGGGCCAGTGAAGCAACGTCCTTCACAGCTAGACTGAAGAACAAAAGGACAGCAATTTGTCTGTTCCCCTTCCCTGATTCCCCAATTTAAAGAAAGAAAAAAAATCTTTAAAGAAAGAATAGTTTTGCATTAATTTATTGATTTTGGTCATTGCACTGCGGTTATATAAGAGAATATCTTTGCTTTTAGGGGGGAAAAACGGCATCCTCTTTGCAACAGACTATCAAACTGTTCAGGAAAAAAAATGTATATACACATACACAGAACCATAAAGCAAATGTGGGAAAATGTTGACATTTGGTGAATCAATCAAGGTATTCTTTGTACTGTTTTTCAACATTTTTCTAGATCCAAATTATTGCAAAGTAAACGTTTTTTAAAATCCTTAACAAATGGCAGATTCAACTTTTTGCTCCTTTTTTTTTCCAGCCTAATGACCCAAGGTAATAAGATGCAGCAGGCATTTTTAACTAAGTTGAGGCAGAAAGTGTTTAAACACAGAGGCGTGCTACACAAAGTAAAGCCAGCAACCCAAATCTGGCCTGCTGTCTGTTTTTGTATGGCCTGCCAGTTAAGAATCATTTTTACATTATTAAATGGTTGAAAAATTCAAAAGAATAATAATATTGGGCCGGCCGAGTGGCGCAGTGGTTAAGCGCTGGCTTGGGAAGCCAGCGGCCCCAGTTTGGGTCCCACATATGAGGGCCAGTGACACTGCCCTCAAAAATAAATAAATAAATAAATAAATAAATAAATAAATAAATAAGTAAAGCAATAATAATATTTTGTGACATTTGAAAACAATATTAAAATGTCAGTTTCCATAAATAAAGTTGTGTTAGAACACAGCCACTCCCAATTCTCTACATATTGCATATGGCTGCTTTTGCACTTTAGTGGCAGAGCCCAGTAATTGAAACAGAGAACTTATGGCCCACAAAATCTAAATTTTTTTTCTGTCTGACCCTTTACAGTAAACGCTTGCCCAGAGACTGTAGATTGTAGTTTGTTTCTGAGATTTTTATGTACTTGACTTTGTATGGTAGTTGAACTAGCAATAATGATAACCATTGTTGTACTGAATGCATTACCATCTGCTTCATAATCCAAGTGGATGATATTATCCACATTTCACAGGTGAGTAAACAGAGGCCCAGTGGAGTTAAATGACTTGATGGAATCTCATTGCCTGACTTTCGAGCCTGAGTAATTGCTACAAGGCTAGGCTTCTTTCTGCCCATATACTTCGTTTTTTAGTTCATATCCAAATGTGCATATATAGTGTGCTAGTATGTAAAGCCTCCTGTTCCAGGTTGTGGAGGATATGAAATGACCATGAGAAGGCTGTCACCCTGTAGGGACCCACCTCCAATGAGACAGATGTTCATAGACACAACTAAATGTGGTATATGCTCTAATATAGACCAGCGCTACTCAAAAGTGTGGCCCGAGGACCAGTGGCCTGAGACAAGCACAGCAATTCAAAGCAGGTATTTAAAAACTGGTAGAAATTTGTGAAAGTCTTTTTGTTGAATCTAATAATGAAAAGGTAGATGTGAATTTTATATGCCCATTTTTGATTCTTTTTTTTTTTTTAGTAGTTTAATTTTATCCCATTTTTACACCAGGATCAATCCTTGATACATGGGAAAGAACACTGATAACCACAGAAACAAAACTGACCCTTCACCAAAGGTCATTTGAGAAGCACAGAGGCCTCATCAACAGCATAAGAACAATGAAGGGGAGAGAGGTGTGCGGCCCATAACGCAGATGAAAACTTAGTTTCTCCATCTTAACAGGGCTTTGCACACAAGTTAAGAATCCATCTCCACCCCTTTGGCCAATTAATTTTCCTTTATGGTCCTAACAAAGTTTTCTTATTCAGCAAATTTCAAGCCCCAATGTCAGTTCTGAACTATATTTCAGTGTAAAAATTTAGCTAACCACATTTCTAATATTTAAAAAATTTCCTGGGCCGGCCCAGTGGTGCATTGGTTAAGAGCTGGTTTTGGGATGCCAGCGGCCCCGGTTCGGATCCCACATATGAGGGCCAGTGACACTGCCCTTTACAGCTAACAACAGCTCCACCTGGAGCTGGGCTGTGCAAGCCCTGGCGATGGTGTAGGCTGCAGCCCCTGCTGCAGTGGGCTGCCATAGGCTACAGTGAGTGGCCGGCAGCCAGAGTGAGCTGCCAATAGCCGTGGTGAGCGACCATCCAGAGGCCGGCGACCGATCTGCCTCATCCGGGAAGAGTGCAATGATGACACCAACATGGGCCAGTGAAGCAACATCCTCTGCAACTAGACTGAAGAACAAAAAAGGACAGCAACTTGTCTGTTCCCCTTCCCCGATTCCCCAACGCTGTTCCGCTCCCCCTATTCCCCAATAAAAAAATCTTAAAAAAAAAAAAAATTCCTTACAGTGATTGTAATTTGGAATAGGTTTTAGGAGTACTAAGTGATATGTGTTAGACACAAAATAAAAGCAACGCCTCCACTGAAAAGACATGACAACCAATTGTGAGTCTTGACTGGATCTTGGACTAGGAAAAACAAAATAACGACTAACAATATTATAGGACAATTGAGGCTGGCCGAGTGGCTCAGTTGGTTAAGAGCTCGCTCAAGAGTGCGAGCTGAGCTCTGAGCAACGGCGGTTCAATGCCCAGCTTGAGCTGAGCTGCCGTTAAGCTGCCAACAGGTGGCAGGATGACTCAGCTAAAAAAAAAAAATATATATATATATATATATATATATATATATATATATATATATATAATAGGACAATTAACAAAAGTTGAACATAGATTATGGATTAGAAAATAATGTATTGATATTAAATTTCCTAATTTTGATAATGATATTGTGGCTATGTTCTTAGGACATACACTCTGAAATATTTAGGGGTAAAGTAGCATAATGTCTTCAACTTACTGTCAAATGGTAATAACAATATGTATATGTTTATATATAATTACATAGTATACAAAATATACATATATATTACATGTATATAATGAGAGAGCAAATGTTGGAACAAATAAGGCAAAATGTTACCAACTGATGAATTAGGTAAAGGGCATACAGGAATTCTTAAATCAAAAAATAATTTAAAAAACTAAAAAATAAAGTTTCCAGCCTATGGATGGGGACAGTTCTGCTGTACAGCAATTCTTTATCTTTTTTACATGTCTTCAAGTTTTCTGACGCAGAAAACCCTGAGACCTGTATCCTGGGGTGAAGTTGTACAACCAACTGATGGGTATGGTTGTAAAAGCATAAAAAGTTAAAATTGTGAAACAGTTGGCCAACAGTTTCCTCACAGTTCCAATAAAAGTTAGCAGATATCAGGAACAGCATGCCATGTGACAATCATGAGTTTTTGAATGTCTTTGTCCCCATGTTTTCCAGCTCCTTTCCAGTTTGTAAAAACATAGATATATTTTTGAGATATCTAAAAATATAAAATACCCCTGTCTTAGGAAAAAAAAAATTTTTTTTTAAAGATTTTATCGGGGAATTGGGGGTGGGGAACAGGGTTGGGGAACCAGAGAAGGGGATAGACAAGTTGCTGTCCTTTTGTTCTTCAGTCTACTTGTGGAGGACATTGGTTCACTGGCCCATGTTGGTATTATCATTGGCTCTTCCCGGATGAGGCAGATGGGTTGCCAGCCTCTGGATGGCTGCTCACAGCGGCTATTGGCAGCTCATTCCGGCTGCCGGCCACTCACTGTAGCCTGTGGCAGCCCACTGCAGCAGGGGCTGCAGCCTACACCGTCACCGGGGCTTGCGCATTCCAGCTCCAGGTGGAGCTGTTGTTCACCATCTTAGCTGTAGAGGGCAGTGTCACTGGCCCTCATATGTGGGATCCGAACTGAGGCCGTTGGCATCCCAAAACCAGCTCTTAACCAATGTGCCACTCGGCCGGGCCCCATGTCACTTTTTTATATGACCTGCAGGTATCAAGAGAGATTTGTTTGCAGCTTTTGGGTTCAGAGAGTCTCACTGCTAATTTGATTATGCCTCTATGATTGCTATGTCAGACACATCTACATGACACCTCTGATTCACTAGTCATCTGTCTCCCAACCACTAGGCTGCCTGCTCCACCTCAGCTGACCTGCAGCACATCTGCCACCCCAAACCAACCATCTGGAGTCCCTGGCTCCTCCAGACACTTCTGGGCTCCCTGGAATAAGGCACCATGCTTCTCAAGTGGCTGCCGAGGAAGCTAGGTGGTACCACCCAGGAGGCATGCAAGTTCACTCCTGGGGGAGAAATGTCTATAGTGGGAGACCAGAGGAGGGGAAGAGCCAGTAAATAAATGTTCTCTCCCTTCCCCCTTCAGATGGGCTATTTCAAGGTGTGGCTTCCCTCTGTAGCCTGTCCAGAGACATTCCAATGGCATAGTGGGCGCATCTGCTAAGAAACAGGCTTTATGTGTCTAAGGCTGTTATGAAGCGGTAGCCAGCATACTAACACGTTACTTTGTGCTGCTTTGCATCCTTCTCTGCCTGATTTTCCCTCTCACTCTCTCTGCCATGGATTGTACCTCCCAGATAAAGTATTAGCACTTAATTCTTGCCTCAGACTCTGTTCTCTAGGTAGCCCAGGATGAGGCAATTATTTATTCAACATGATGAAATTGCCCTGCAGCCTACCATTTCCTGTACGCATTTCTGAGCTTTCTCCAACCTCGGGTTTGGGGGATGCCCTTCTTAGATTTTACTTTTAGGATCAGAGGTCAGAACTCATCCCCAATTCCAACCCCAGATTAATGCCTCTTTCTTAATGAAGTATTCACTGATGGCACTGTCAGAAGGAAATATCTAACTCAGGACATTTATCTTTCTCTGTGTTATGGCTCTTTATGTTCTATGCTTTAACTTAGGCCTTCATCTTTCTTATGAGGATCAACTTTGGGGCAAGGGGGGGGGTCTCCTATACTGCCCCATCATCTTCTTCTCCAGTTGAGCTTTGGCACTTGTCACCCCCTCTGCCAGAAATCTTTCCTTTTCTGTTTGCATCCAGCCAACTTCTAGTTCATCTTTTCAGACCCTCTAAAGAAGTTCAAGCACGGCCTCTTGCAAGAAACCTTTCTAGACTCACACTAGGACTAGATTACTGCTGTAGACTGAATGTGTGTCTCCCAAATTCATATGTTAAAACGTAAGTCCTAGTGGGATGGTACATGGAGGTGGGTCTTTGGGGTGATTAGGTCATGAAGGCAGGGTTCTAAGGCATGAATAGAATTAGAGAGCTCCCTTGCCCCTTCCACCATGTGACACAGCAAAAAGCTGGCCTGGGGCAAGCCGAGTGGTGCATTGGTTAAGCGCTGGCTTGGGACGCCAGCGGCCCTGGTTCAGGTCTCACATATGAGGGCCAGTGACACTGCCCTCAAAAAAAAAAAAAAAAAAAAAAAAGCCGACCTGCTCCAGACACCAAATCTGTTGGTACCTTGATCTTGAACTTCATGGGCTCCAGAACTGTGAGAAATAAATTTCTGTGTTATAAACCATAAAGCCTATGATATTTTGGTTATAGCGGCCTGAATGGATGAAGTCCTCAGTTACCCAGTCCTTTTTGGGGCCCTGTTCACCTCTCTATTCCAGCTCTAATGGTAGAGTCATTGAAGGCTTACTTATTTGTCTTCAGACTTGGAGTTCCCTGGGGAAGAGTTGATACCATTTCTCTAATATGGTGTCTAACCCACAATAGTTCACTATAGGTTTATGTAACAAATGAAGAAAAAAGAAAGGATTTATCTCCTCTGCTCAACTGGAAGTTCCTTGCAGTCAAGGGAGTATATCTGATCTATCATTACATTCCAGGGCTAAGGGTAGGACCTGGTATAGGGTAGATGCTGAATAGTGTATTGAAAGGATGAATAAATTCATAAATTCATTATCTGAAAGGGTAGTTGTCATTAACTTCCAGTGGAGAATACTGACTCCTTTAGTGAGGAACACACTCAGACGCAGCTCTGATGAGGCTGAACAGTTCCATCAACAGGGTGAGCCATATTAGACATTGTTTTATTTCACTTCCTTTTACAAAATGTGATGAATTATAATGGAAGGCTGCTGTTCTCTATACCTCCACCTGCCCAACCACAGCCTTGCTTCTTTTTTTTTTTTAAAGATTTTTATTATTGGGGAATTGGTGGAGGGGAACAGCGTTGGGGAATCGGGGAAGGGGAACAGACAAGTTGCTGTCTTTTTGTTCTTCAGTTTAGTTGCGGAGGATGTTGCTTCACTGTTGGTATCGTCATTGCGCTCTTCCCGGATGAGGCAGATCGGTCGCTGGCCTCTGGATGTCGCTCACCGCGGCTATTGGCAGCTCATGCTTGGCTGCCAGCTGCTCACGCTGGCTGCGGGCCACTCACTGTAGCCTATAGCAGCCCACTGCAGCAGGACAGCCTTGCTTCTTAAGGCAATGACACCTAGCTTTTGCAGTGCCACACTCCCTTCCCCCTGACTCTTTATACTCTAGTCACAGTGTCCTCCAGTCTCTTTGAACCTTTCATGTCTCCTCCCCTACAGCCATTTTCTGTGGGGCTGGTGCATTGACTTGTGATATATGGAGGTAACTTGGGATACAAGCAGCTCCCACAGATTTCCGAAACCTCACTGTCAAAGCAAAGTGGCCTGGAAGTGGCATAGAGTTGGTGGGCCTGGAGGGGCTTGGTCAAAGTAATGAGGTGACAAACCAGGAACAGTTGCCATTTCAACAGAGCCCACAGTGAACATATGACAATCTCTCCCCATTTACCCCACCAGGTTGATTCAAGGACAAGAGAAGGAGCCAGATAAGAAGAAAAAAAATGAGGTATCCTTCTTGAACTTTTGGTCAATGTATCTATTAGCTAATGCTGTGTAACAAACCACCCCAAAACTTAGAGATCAACAACCATCATTTATTTAGTTCGTGACTCTGCAGATAGTTGAGTGGTTCTTCTGGTTTGGGCTCTACTGGACTCTCCATGTATCTGCAGACCCAGGGTGCATTTCCTGGGGCTGGATGGTCTAGGATGGCCTCACTCATACATTTGGCATATGGTGGGAATAATGGGGAAATAACTGAGTCACAAGTCTCTTGTCCTCCGGCGAGCTAGCCTACCTAGGCTTAGTCATATGAAGAGAGGGCTCTAAGTGCCACAAGAGAGGGCAAGGCCCAATGTAAAGTGGGACGTTTGTTACTATCTGATTGGCCAAAGCAAATCACATAGCCAAACCTAAATCCAAAGGGTGAAGAAACTAACTCCATCTCTTGATGAAGAAATTGTAAAGTCACATTGCAAAGGGGCATGAATATGCACAGGGGAGGAATCTGAAGCATTCTTACAGTCAACCACAACCACATTTTCAGTTCATTCTATCTTAAATGAGTTTGTTTGTTTTGTTTTGTAGAAAGGCAACAATTCTCTGTGTGTGTCTTAAAGTGGCTTTCCACTTTGTCTTGGTATTCCAGAAAATGGTTAACACATTGTGTTATTTAAATAGTTGCTTTATCTCCCTTTCTACTCAATCATGCTTGTTAGCCACACTGGACTAAGAATAATGCTTCACACAGAGAAGGGGATTGATTAATAATACGCTTTTGAACGATATATTTAAGAGAAATAGCTTGGTGGAGATAAGAGGTACAGTCTGACAGATGTACAATTCATTCTACATGTATTTATTGAGCACCTACTATGTGCCAAGCACTTTATGATGTGCTAGAAACACTGTGGTAGGTAGAACAGACATGGTCCCCACTTTGCAAAGCAATCTTATGGGGAAAGAGATCAATCAAATCATCACAAAAATAAACATATAGGTATTTGCAACTGTGATGCATGCTACAGATGAGAAGTACATGGGGCTGTGAGGTATTTTTTTAAAAACTATTATGTCTCCTTTTTTTTTTTTTTTTTTTTGAGGGCAGTGTTACTGGCCCTCATATGTGGGACATGAACCGGGGCCATTGGCTTCCCAAGCCAGCGCTTAACCACTGCGCCACTCGGCAGGCCCTATTATGTCTCCTTTTTAAAAAACAGTTTTATTGAGGTATAGTTGACATACAATCAACTGCACGTATTTAAAGGATACACTTTGATAAATTTTTACCTAAAATAATCACCACAAATTCTGTGAGATTCTGATTTGGTCTAATTAGGGAGGACAGCAAAGAAACGAAAGTGTCTCTGAGGAAGTGACATCTGAAGTGGAATCTAAACTAACAGCCCTGGGTAAGGCCTTTTGGTATGAGCTGGCAAGGCAAGCACAAGAGGAAGTAGCATCTTGTACAATTGAGCCATTGTGTGAGATGCTTCTACCTTGTGTTCATTGCTAGTGGGATTGAACTTTTTTCTATTTATTGGACATTTTCCCTTTGTGCGTGTGTTTTTTAATTGTTGCCAATTCAAAATTGGCCATTTTCATTGTTCTCCACACATTCAGGATATCAGGCTCCAAGCAAAGTGGTCACAGATTCTCTAGGCAGGAGACTCCGGGGAACCAGGTAAACTCTCCCAACTCAGCTCTTTCCACAGGCTCCTAACCCCCATTCAGGTTTCTGTTCAAGTATCACCTCTTCATGCAATCTTCCCCCACTCCATCCCATTCACCTGTTTTATTTGCTTACTTTTCTTTAACAACTGGGAAACAGTGTGTTTTTCCAGGACACATCAGCTCCAAGTCAAATAATTGTTTCTCAATCTATTTGTGGAGGGCGTTTTTCCAGGACCCATGAATTCCAAGTCAAGTAGTTGTTTCAATCTAATTGTGGAGGGTGTAAACCAGTGGCCCACGTGGGGATCGAACCAGCAACCTTGGTGTTATGAGCACTGTACTCTAACCAACTGAGCTAACCGGCTGCCCCAAACTGTTTTATTTTCTTTATATCACTATTGCAATTTTGTTCTAAAAATTGTTTAAAAATAACAAGTAACTATAAAATAGTATCTTAAAAATATATGTATGGCATAGAAAATGATGCAGTGAATGTCCTCATGTTCACTCTCATCCACTTACCCCTATGTGACCTTCTCCTAATTCCATGCTCTTTTTTCCAGCTTCCAGACCATCACCATCTGACTTTTGTGTATGAATCCTTTTTCATTACAGTTTTACCCTGTGTGTTTGTATGAGGTAAGACTATATTATTTGCATTCCTAAATAATATTTTCTGTACTTTAGTAAATTTTTAAAACTTTAAACAAATGGAATCATTCTCCATTTTTAAAAAAAGATTCAACTGTGTTTTTATGTATAGTTGTAATTCTTTCATTTCCCTCTGCTGTAAAATATTCCTCTATGTGCACATACCATCAACTTAAAAAAAACAACAACCTCCACTCTTGTTTATGGACAGGTTATTTCTAGTTTCTGCTATTAAGAACAGTGTTACTGTATGCCAAAAAACATTTACTAATTATGAAAGAAAAAAAGGAAGTGGAAAAAATGGCCAAGACCTTAACAAAGTAACCAAAATTAACATCACTGATAAGGAGCAGACATTTGTTTGTTCCTCCCATGTGACACCAGAGAGAGATGTAATATTGCTTCTGTGGAATTCTAGCCATAGGAGCTTAATCTGAATCTAATCACAAGGAAACATTGGAGAACACCAAATGAGGGAACTTTTACAAGATAACCATCTGTATTCTTTTTTTAAAAAATAGAATATTTTTAAGAGCAGTTTTAGGTTTGCAGCAAAACTGAGCAGAAAGCATATATTTCCCATATACCCCTGCCACTACAAATGCACGGTCTCCCCCCACTATGAGAATCCCGCACCAGAGAGGTACATTTGTTACAACTGATGAATCTACACTGACACATCATAATGACCAAAGCCCATAGTTTACATAGTGCATCCTCTTGGTGTTGTACATTCTATAGGTTTTGAAAAAATGTATCACATTTATCCACCATTATAGTATCATACAGAATAGTTTCACTGGCTTAAAAATGCTCTGTGCTGTTTGGTTTCATCCCTCTCTCTCCCAACACCTGGCAACCTCTGACCATTTTACTATCTTCATAGTTTAGCCTTTTCCAGAATGTTATCGAATTGGAATCATATTGTATGTAGACATTTCAGATTGGCTTCTCTCACTTAGTAATACGCACTCAAGGAGCTTCCATGTCTTTTCATGGCTTGATAGCTCACTTATTTTTAGTACTGAATAATATTGCATTGTCTGGATGTACCACAGTTTATTTATCCATTCACTTACTGAAGAACATTTTGTTTGCTTCCAAGTTTGGGCAATTGTGAATAAAACTGCTATAAACATTCGTGAGCATGTTTTTGTGTGGACATAAGTTTTCAATTCATGTTGAAATACCAAGTAATTGTTGAAATACCAGTAAATACCAAGAAGTGTAATTGCTGGGTCATATAAAGGTATGTTGTCTTTGTAAGAAATTGCCAAACTGTCCCCCTATGTGTTTTGTATTATTTTGCTTTCTCCCTAGCAATGAATGAGAGTCCCTGTTGCTCCACATCCTCCCCACCATTTGATATTGTCAGTGTTTTGGATACTGGCCATTCTAATAGGTGTGCAGTGGTATCTCAATGTTGTTTTAATCTGTATTCTTCAATAACATCAATAGCACTACAGGAAAAGCTGAAAAGGTCCAGATTAGAAGACATTAAAATAGAGGTGAAAACTAGATGCAATACATGATCCTGGACTAAATCCTATCCAGGGAAAAAGTGCTATAAAAGACATATTGGTACAGTTGACAAAACTGGAATAGGAAATGTGGATTAAAGTCTTGTGTCAGTGTTGAATTTGATCGTTGTCTGTAGTTTCATTCTTAGGACATACATACTGAAAGATGAAGGGGGAAGTGGGCCTGATGTATGAAACCTACTGTCAAACTGTTTAGAAAAATAAAGTGGATACAGAAACAAAGGAAATATGGCACAACGATAGCAATTTGTGGATTTTGATGAGAGGGTATATAGGAGTTCTTTGTAGTATCCTCGCAACTTTTCTGTAAGTTATTTAAAAACATAAAGTTTGCAGAGTTTAAGTGCTGCTTTTAACATTCCATCCATAGCCTTTGATGCACCCATACAAGTTTCTGAAGTATATTCCGAAGAGTGGAATTGCAGGATTGTTTAAGGTGCTTCGTCTTCAACTTGGCTAGCTACATAGTTTACGAGATGCCACTGACATCCTTATTCGTTTACCTTTCTCACTGAAAGGTACGGTGGTCAGCAGAGCAAAGTGTAGGCCTTGGACCCGAAGCATCAGCCTCCCCAGGATGCTGATTAGAAATGCAAACCCTCAGACCCCAAGCCAGGCTTGCTGAATCAGAAACTCTGGTGGTCCGGCCCAGGAATCTGCGTTTTCACAAGTCCTGTGAGTGATTGTAAAGTTTAAGGAGCGCTAATCTATGATCCATGAGGGCAGCGTCTGGCTTGCAGACCGCCATCCCCAAACCAAGGAGCAGTGGCGCCCCCCACAAGGGTTAGACAGTGCGGGACCCCGAGGGCAGCGCGCCCTCCGTAGGGCACCCCCCCACCCCCCGCCCCAGCCAACAGCGGTGCCAGGACCCCCCGGCTGGGGGGTGGGGAGGGGCAGCCGGACGGGGCGGGCCAGAGGCTGGCGTCCCCGCCTCCCAGGCCTTCGTCCTGCCGCGTTGCGCCGTCCTCCTCCTCCTTCTCCTTCTTGCTGGGCTCCTTCCGCCGGGCGCGATGGAGCCGGGGCGCGGGGCGGCAGCCGCGCTGCTAGTGCTGCTGTGCGCGGGCTCTGGGCGCGCCCAGTACGAGCGTTACAGCTTCCGTAGCTTCCCCCGGGATGAGCTGATGCCGCTGGAGTCGGCCTACCGGCACGCGCTGGACCAGTACAGCGGCGAGCACTGGGCAGAGAGCGTGGGCTACTTGGAGATCAGCCTGCGGCTGCACCGCCTGCTGCGCGACAGCGAGGCCTTCTGCCACCGCAACTGCAGCACAGCGCCCCAGCCCGACGCCCCCGCCGGCCTCGCCCGCTTCCCCGAGCTGCGCCTCTTCGGAGGCCTGCTGCGCCGAGCGCACTGCCTCAAGCGCTGCAAGCAGGGCCTGCCAGCCTTCCGCCAGTCGCAGCCCAGCCGCGAAGTGCTGGCCGACTTCCAGCGCCGCGAGCCCTACAAATTCCTGCAGTTCGCCTACTTCAAGGCAAGTCCGCCCCGCCCCGCGGCTGGCCCCGCCTCCTGTCCCGCCTCTGCCCCGCCCCTAGGCCTAAGCCCCGCCCTTCCGCCCTGGGTTGCCTTCCACCGCCTTTTCTTACCCAGGCTCTCTACCACCCAGCCCTGCCAACAGGGCGCATCCAGATCCTGCACTCCCTTCTTGATCTTCACCAGAGATGAAAACACTTTCCTTGAAGGGTTGTTCTGAGGCAGTGAATACCTACCTAGAACATTTAGCACTGGGTCTGGCACCCAACCAAACTTGATAATTGTTACCTGTTTTTGGAAGACAGGCTCCTCTTTTCAGTATATGCTATTAAAATCCCCTTCTCTCAAGTGAGTGGGTGACTTTCAATACTAGAGCCGAAAAGGGCCCGAGGAGCCGGTTAGTGCCATTTAAAGATGAAGTAATCGAGGCCAGGAAACGGCAGGGACTCGTTGAGAGGACACATCCCAGCCTGGAGGAGCAAAACTTGTGCACTTGTGATTCACGGTTGGCGCTCTCATCTAGAATTGAACAGTTGTCTTCCTCCTTTTTTTGTGGCTGCTTAGATTCTGTCTGTGATTGCTGGCTAAAAATAGGCACAAATTGCAGTACTCTATCCTTTGAGTCCTTACTCTGGGGACCCACAAATTTTAAGAATGGGCTGAATTCCCTGTTATTGGGTTAAGAGGCTTCACTTGGGCGGGTCTTCACCAGGTTTTGCCAAGAGAGCCCTCTCAAAGTCCAGTTTCTACTTTATCTAATTGAAAACGATTATTATTATTATTTTTTTTTTAGACAAACGCTTGTGTCAAGGGCTGACTTTCAATAGATCGCAGTGAGGGAGCTGCTCTACTACGTACAAAAATTGAAAACGATTTTGAAAGGAATATATTGCATTTATTTTAATGACTACAAAAAAAAAATAGATTCATGGCATATGCCAGTCTTTGGAGGTAGAAGTTGGCTGTTGTTTTTTTTTTTTTTTTTTTTTTTTAACTTGGCTTTTAGTCTTTCGGCTGCAAGATCTGTTTTTCATATTTCCGCTGAAACAGCCACGTGTATGTTGCATTCATATGAGAAATAAAATAGCACAAAACCCCAAATAGGAGAAAAGCTGGGTTATGTCTTTGCTTAGGTCAGCCTTATATAAAGTATCAGTTTTGTGAATGCTTGTCTTGGTAAAAACAAACAAACAAACAAACAAACAAAAACAGTTTTACAATGGAACCAGGGATAAGATTAATAAATTTCCAGGACATTGAAAAATGATGGCTGGCTTATGCAAGCACTATGTTTTAAGCTAAAAATGACTTGTTTAATTTTCTTTCTTTTTTGTATAGCTTTTGGCAAATACAATCAGAACCAAATTTGAGTCACATAATCAAGGGTGAAACATTTTGTTTTTAAACCTTGAGAATAGTAAAATCTCTGATTTCTTTAATTTGCAGATGAATTTGAAACAAGTGACATAGGGTGGAGGGGAAGGGCATGTGATCCAATGTGACCCTAAGTCATGGGTTTTATCTGTCATTAATCATCCTCAAAGGTTAGGAAGTTTGTTACTTCTCTTTGAAACCCTTTCTAGGTCTTGTAACAATCACTTATTTAAAAGCCAATAAAATACCATCTGTCTTAGTATTTTGAGATCTCATATAGGGCAGAAAAAAAGTTAAGAATTTTATTTTTAAAAAAAACACAGAATCTTTATTTCATTGTTTCATTTAAAAATCACTGAAAAACTGATTTTAAGTGGTGATATTCTATGGTTTATTTATTTATTTTTCCTTAGTGATGTTTATATTTATAAACATTTCTGGGGGTGACCGATTAGCTCAGTTAGTTAGAGTATGGTGCTGTTAACACCAAGGTTGCCAGTTCAGTCCCTGCATGGGCTACTGTGAGTTGCGCCCTCCCTACAAGAGTCAACTATGCCACTGTAACATGAAAGCAATGTGTAACCATTGACCATGGCTGTCCCTCAACAAAATTATTAAAAAAAGAAATTAAAACAACAAACAAACAAACAAAGAAACAAACAAACTGTTTCTGGGTCGAGAGAAAATGATTGGTGACAGGCACATACATCCTACCTGGCACCTGAAGATTGGAGGTAGATACTGGAGATTGACGGTGCTGACTGCTGTATCAGGAAATTTAGGTATATGTTCCTGTGCCAGTCTGCTTTGCAGCCTTCTGTTTCAGTAAGGACAAATGCCTGAGTTGAACATGTGGATAGGGATGGTGGGTTCAGACTGTCCGAGAATGGTGAGGAGGTGTGGATGTGTGATCATGTAGAGAAGGGGTCGAGCTCCTGGTGTGTAGCCCTCAAGCCCACACTAGGTTTCATGTCCCCTGCCTACCTTAGGTTTCATATCCCTAGCTGTGGCTGCCATCTCCATGAAACACTCACCCTTAATGACTTTGAACTCTGAGCAGACAGAGCTGGCCACTCATAGGCACTCTTACGTCACCCTCTTAGATGTGAACTCTCTTCTCTCCTGGACTGCAAGGCCTTCCATCATATCAAGGACGATTTAGGAGTGGCTCTCTTGGCAGTAGCTGGCGTCCTCTCATGTAGGTGGCTGTCTCTTAGGAACCCATGGCAGGGCAGGTGCTCCCACCTACCTTCTCCACAAGCTGCCTGAGGTCTGTCAGAGATTTAGCTGCCAAGATGTAGCTTCCTCTTCCTGCTGGCAGGACCGGAGTTAAAGTGAATCAAATCACCCTGTCCTCTTAAGGATGAGGTTCCATTTTGGAAAACTCAGGTCCTACGTGAGAGGCCTTAAAAATCCCACTCTGAACCTCTCTTTCTAAGCGCTCTTCTGAGGACTAGAGAATCTAATTGCATTGACAAATGCTTTAAAAGGGCTGTATTCATACCTCCTCCCTTTCTTCTAGTTGTCAGACTAGCCTTTTTCCGGCCAGGACTGTAGAGCTTTCTGTAGAGCTCTTTCAAAGGCAGCCCCACTACAGGCCACTGACTGGTATTCCCAAAATATCAGCATTGACATCTGGGAATCAGTGCCCTCATCACCACCCACCAATTCTCTATTGCAGCCACTGCCATTTTCTCCAAATGACTTGTACTCCAATTCTGGGGCAATTTCATACAGATATGTGCTACCCTTTGATTCTCAGAAATCCAAGTGTACCAAATATTCCTTTTTTTTCTCACTCCAAATCTAATTCCCTAATCCCTGTCCCTGAGTGTCCCTCCAGATTGGCTGAAGGAGTCTCTGTGCACCATGATTTCAGGGGACTGCCAGAGCTAGGACATCAATGTGGGGAACCCTCTGGTTGTTGGTTGTGTGTCCACACAGGGAGGTGTCCATCTCCCTGTCTGCCTGCGTTCTGTAGCCCCCACCCTCCCAACACACCATTCCTCCCTGAGGACTGTGTTCCTGGGTTCTTCCCACAAGGGTGCCACACCTGCAGCTCCGGGGCCACAGGCCTTGCTGCTCCTGCAGACCCCAAGGGGAACTCTTGTTCTAGCCTGGAGGAGTCCCTCTTTCTCCCTCTTCTTCTTCCAGGCCGGTCAGCTTCTTCCCGCAGCTCCCTTCCCAATTTCCTCCTCTCGTCACATTTGCCAAGTTCTCTCAAGAGCACAGGGCTTTTGTCACATGAGTAATTTCTGCATTCTAACTAGACAACTACCTCCCATGAGGCAATGACACTCAGAATCAGATGGCCACCTCCTAACTGAGGAGAAAAGGGAAAAGAGAGGAAAACATGAATTAACTTTATGAAAACATTATGTAGTCCTGTCATGTCCAGATCACTGATACCTTCTATGTCCTGCCTTGCCCCAGGAAGTGTGCCAGGTGTCAGGAATGCCGATGTGGATGACACTGCTGGGTCCTAAAAGGATCGCAGTCTAGAGGGGGAGATAGACACATTCACTGAGCCCACAGAATGGTGTGAAAAGCAAGAGGACAGAACATGGGATAAGATAAAAGAGGCTTTTAATCAAAGTTGCTGGGAGATAGGGAGAACTTCCTTGACTGTATGGGATACAGTCTTTTTTCCTATTTTGCTCATTGTTACAGACTCATTTTCTAGAACAGTGCCTACCATGTAGGAGGCTCTCAACAAATATTTGCTGAGTGAATGGCAAATATTCACTCAGTGAGTAAGTGAGGAGATGGTGGCATCATGGAGGATGGTGGGGCAGAAGGTTCTGTGAGAAACTTGGGAAAAGATTAACATATCTGAATTGGAACTACCTTTTGACCCAGCAATTCCACTCCTAGGCATTTATCCTGAAAAACCCAAGACACTAATTCAAAAAAATATATGCACCCCTATGTTCATTGCCATGCTATTTACAATAGCCAAGACTTGGAAACAATCGAAATGTCCATCGGTAGACGACTAGATTAAGAAACTGTGGTACACGGGCCAGCCGAGTGGTGCAGTGGTTAAGCGCTGGCTTCGGAAGCCAGCGGCCCCAGTTCGGGTCCCACATACGAGGGCCAGTGATACTGCCCTCAAAAAAAAAAAAAAATAAAGGAAACTGTGGTACATTTACACAATGGAGTATTACGCAGCTAGAAAGAAAAAAGAAATTGTACCATTTGCAACGATATGGATGGACCTAAAGAACATTATGCTAAGTGAAATAAGTCAGTCAGAGAAAGACAAATACCATATGGTCTCACTTATATGTGGAATCTAAAGAACTGAATAAATGAGCAATGTAAACAGAAATAGTCTTAGAGACACAAAGGAAAAACTGATGAGGGCTAAATGAGATGGGGATGGGCATGAGGGAGAAGGGGAAGGGACGAGACAACACAAACTGATAACTATAATACTACTGCAGAGGCAGAAGAGACAGTTTAGGGAATATAATCAGTAAGCTTGTAGATATTTTCCTTAGGGGACCAGATGGACTCATGTCTTGTCAGGGAGACCGCTTCATGGACGGTGTAGTGGCCTGACCACTGCACTGTACATCTGAAGCTGCCGCTGAGTAATATTAGATGTTGACTATAATTTAACACATATATAGTCATGGGATGTGGAATATAGTGTGGGGATGGAATTGTAATAGATATGTATGATATCGGAGGTGGGGGGGAAGGGAAGGGGGGAGTCACTTTGTAAGGGGTGAAAAAGATAGCTATTGCATTGTTTTGTACATCTTTAACTAATAATAATAATAATAATAATGTTTTAAAAAAAGATTAATATGTCTGTCAAGGTTCAGGCAGAAAAGATGTATAGTCATTTGGGTGACTGGAGGATACGGCGGTTATGTACAAAGGCCAGTAACAGTGGGGCATGACCACCTCTAGGCTAAAAGGGGCAAAGGAGAAAACCTGGACAGAGAGGGCCACCGTGAGAGGAGCTGTGACCTTCAGTTAAGGGACAATAGCAGCCCAAGGTGACTAAGCAGAGAGGGAGCCAGGAAACTAAACACCGCAACCTTACTCTCTCCCTTTCCTTCAGTCTCCGATTGGGGCTCTTGTTGGGCTCCTCATTGATGAACCCCATTGGAAGCTAGAGGACAAGGGAGTCCATTGCTGTAGTCCAGGCAGACCAGCGTCCTAGGACATGGAGCATGATGGGAAGTAGGTCGGGAAAGGCACACAGAGGCCATCTCGTCATCTTCAGAGAATAAACACTTGTCCAGAGTGGCTGGACCAGACCTTGATGGGCCCTGGAAGTCACTGAACCCTTCCTTGGCTGGAAACATTGTGATGAAACACTAAATTACTGAAGGACCGAACAGACCTCATTTTGCAAAAATCACTCCTCGTCATCCACTGAGTAGCTTTTATCTTTCTTCTTTGTACTTTAGGCAAATAATCTTCCGAAAGCCATTGCAGCCGCTCACACCTTTCTACTAAAGCATCCTGATGATGAAATGATGAAGAGAAACATGGCTTATTACAAGAGCTTGCCTGATGCTGAGGACTACATTAAAGACTTGGAAACCAAGTCCTACGAGGTATATTTGGATTTTTACACAGTGGTTAGTCGCAACCTGTATCTCAGTGAACAGCTATAGACATCTAAGGACCTCTAGTGATTTTTGATGACATTTAATGAATATTATGACTAGAAATGATTGACATTTTTGATCCATTTAAGGATGAGATTTTACACACAAATTTGATCCATTTAAGGATGAGATTTTACATTCCATAATGCTTTTAAAGCCACCTTTCCTTTAAATGCTATATTTTAGAAAATATGGTCATTTGATCATTTAGATGGTGGAATAAAGACATGTCTTGGAAATCATCCCAAAATGATGAAGAACACAAGAAACAGAAACATAAGTCTCCATTTCTGATGAAACTAGGAGATATTTTTATACACTCATGCATTCCATATATGTAAAGAGAATAAAGGAGCTAGGAGGACTGACTTGTTTGAGAGATTACTTAAATCTATTCCTCTGCAAAGGGGAATTTTGATGAGAATTAATGAGGACAATAAGAAAAGGAAGAATCTTACCCTCTGAGCTTTTACTATTTTCTCAGCCTGTCGAGCTCAGGCACTGGGAGCATGGGTACCAATGCATGGTAGGGCAGGATTGAAAACAGAGTGTGTTGAAAGTATCCATGGAGAGCCATTAGATCCCAGGGTTTGATTACAGGGTTTCCTACAGTGTGACCAGGCTGCAAACTCACTTTTTGACCTTCCAAAAGTATGTGAAGTCTCTTTTCTGGGGGCTCTTTAGTTTTCCAGGGAAGAATTCTCCAGCCTTCTGCAGGGCTGCTGGGGTGTCCATCCTTGTCTGCTGATGACTGAGAGCCAGTGTGGAGAGAGGGAGGGGTTCCTCACAGCTGAGTCAGCCCTCACCTGCTTCCTGATTTTCAGCCCTGTATCTCAACCCCAGCTCTGCTGGGCTTGGTCCTTGACCCCTCAGGCTTTAAGGGTAGTCTCTCTAGAATAACCCATCCGTCCCTGATGAGGAGTGGCTTTGGGAGCTGCGATACCTTGAGTCAGCAGGCAGGTGCTGGGAAGGAACCCAGGGCTCCCACAGCCCTGTTCAGACATGCAGCCATGCTTTTCTCCATGCCTTGCACTAGCCTCCTGTGGTCCCTGGTGCCTGCAAGTGCCACTTTCCCTGTATAGCTCACTTTCCCTGTGGACTCCTCTGTGATCATTTGGTTTTCTGTCTTCCTAAAAGTTGAAATCTCTTGTCTGCTCTGTGCTCCTTTCCCATTCTCCCATAAAAAAATATTTACACCATCTTCCTTTCTTCGCTCTCATTTTTCATAGAGTTTGGGGAACAGAGCTGAGTGCATGTGCTCAGTGCACGGTGCTTAATTGCAAGTAGCTAGACTCTTCTTCCCCCTTTGGAGTACTGCTGGGTGTGGCGGGGCTGCCCTCCGGGGTTCCCAGGGGCCTCCCTGTCTCTGCCTGGCCTTCCTTTTGCTGCTGTCACCCTGTTGCTTCTGCAGAACCAGCTGCCTGGACTTGCTGCTCATTGACCCATCTCTGCCTGTCTTATTTCCGGGGGATGCTGCCTGTCCAGGAGGTTTAGGGAGATCCACCTTCCCTACCTGAGGCCTGAAGCATGGTGAAAATTCCAGGTCCAAGGGGTGTCCCTCAGATACCCCCGTTCTGGAGCGGCTGCAAAGGAACTCCAAATGGAGAGGCCCATGCTTATTTCAAGGCCTGCCTTGACTCCTCCTAGTTAGCGAGTGTCTGTGTGAATCCAAGATCTCTACTTAGTGCTTATGAGGCCAAGCTGTTTCCTCAGCCTTCGTTATTATTTATTTATTATTTATTTGTTTTTTTAACCTGGTCCCGTCAACAATTAGCAGAAATTCTTTGAGGTTTCCACTGTCTGACACATGGCTGCCCTTCCCAGTGACTCATGCTGCTGCCTGGCTCTTCTATTTTATACTTCCCTGATAAGGAGGAGAGATGTCTGGTATCTGCTCTCAAGATATATTTTTTCCTTGACTCAAATTTTAAAATTAGCTTTATTGATGTATAATTTATTTAAAATCTAGTTAACAGTTTTAAATGTATAATTGAATGAGTTAGGGCAAAAAATGCAGGGGTGTAATTACCACCATAGTCATGATATAGAATATTTTCCTCCCTCATAAAATGTCTCCTCATGCCCCTTTGCAGTCCAACCTTTGCCCCACCCTGACCCCTGGAGGCCACCGCTCTGATTTCTGACAGCATAGCTTTCTCTTTTTTCTTGATTTGGATGTGATTTTATCATCTAGCGCCTGTTTCTTTTTGAATTACACAAAATAAGAAGCATACTGTGATACAAAGGGTAGAAAAAGCTGGACGTAAGTCACCAATTGGCTTCATATTGAATTCAGGGTCAGCGTGGTTTCTTCCGAGTTCTTGAGAATGGAGCTCTGTGGGGGCCTGATTCCTTCTGGAGGCCAGGCCCGGCTCCCTTCCTGTCTGGCAGTGTCACTGGCTTCACCTTGCTTTCTAGAGCCTGTTCATCCGGGCCGTGCGGGCGTACAACGGTGAGAACTGGAGGACGTCCATCACCGACATGGAGCTGGCTCTCCCTGACTTCTTCAAGGCCTTTTATGAGTGTCTCGCAGCCTGTGAGGGCTCCAGGGAAATCAGGGACTTCAAGGACTTCTACCTTTCTGTAGCAGGTTGGTGGGGGTTGTGTCCTAGACGTCAATGGGATAGCTGCCCCTGTGGAACCTCTTAATACATACCTTTGCCTGGGGTGGACTCTGAGAACTTCTGAGCTCAAATATGAATGGGTCACTGGGGCGGCCGACACCTCCCTGATCAGTGTTTGACTCGGCGGGGGCTTCTGGAGAACAAGTGAGTATAATGTGCAAGCGTCGGCCTGCAGAGGAGGTCTGCCATACCAGCCCTGCCCAATGACAGGTTCTCCACAGGCTTTTGGGAAAATAAAACTGGGCCCACGAGTACCTCGTGCCTCACGGTACTGAAGTAACTCCCATGGTGGAAAATGTCCAGCACACATAAAAGTACAAAGAAGAGTATAATGAGCCTCTAAGCAGTTGTCAGAAGGTAACTTTTGGAAGAAAACGGTTCTGATTATAAAACAATGCATCCTCATTATGGGAAGTTTAGGAAAGAATGAAGAAAAGAAGAAAATTTTGACACCATCCAGACATAGCACAGATATCCCTAGAGTTTCTTTTTAATCTTTAGTGGGCAGCATTCTTCAGAAAATGGGAAATGGCCAAGAAGAGAGTTCCCAAATTGGTTTTGGGAACACAGGTCTTAGAATTTGTACCCTGTAGAAGGGGTTTCCTGGTCAAATAAGTCTGGGCATGCGTGAGTGCTGTCTGCCTTTTGGAGAGTCACTTTAATAGTTAAAGGCTCATAGAAATCCTGCAGTTTGGTACTATTTTAAGTTATTGAATCCAGGGTTTAGGGTTGTTTTTTTTTAAATCATTTTTTGCTCATGTATCTCTTTTTCCACAGAGTACTTTTTTTTCCCTTAACGAAATCTTTTTATTTTGGAAAATTTCAAACATATAGAAGAGTATAATGAACTCCATGTAGCTGTGACGCAGGTTCACAATTGTCAATTCATGGTTCCTTGGGTTTCATCTAATTCCCACCTTTTCCCCCAACTCTCCGCCGTGTTATTTTGAGGCAAATCACAGATGCTGTATCATTTCATTTGTAATATTTCAGTATACACCTCTAAAAGATAAGAACTCTTTTTTTTCCAACATAACCACCAAACTATTACACCTGAACGATTTTCAACATTAGTTCCTTGATCTCATCATCCAAAATCCAGTGTCCCTATCATCTCAGAAATGTCATAAATACGTGTGTGTACCTTTTAATTTACAATTTGTTTGTTTGAATCAGGTTCCAAATGAGGTCCTTACATTGCATTTAGTTATCTTTTTAAATGTTTACTGTTGGTAGAATATACATAACATAAATGTCACTATTTTAACCATCTTTAGTTATACATCCAGTGGCAGTAAGTACATTCACATTGTTGTTGAACCTTTACCACTGTCCATCTTCAGGATTTTTTCATCTTCCCAAACTGAAACTCTGTCCCCATTAAACACTAACTCCCTGTCCTCTTCCCTGCAACGCTGCTAACTGCCATTCTGCCTTCTGCTTCTATGAATTTGTCTACTCTAGGTACCTTATATAAACAGAATCATACAGTATTGGTTTCTCGGGGATGGCTTATTTCACTTAGCATAAATAATGTCCTCAAGGTTCATCCATATTGTAGCAAATTGGTTGTCTTTTAAATCTTTTTAAATCTGTAGGTTCTTATCTTTCCCCCCCACCTTGCTATTGAAGCAACTGGATCATTTATCCTACAGAGCTTCCCACAGTCTGGATTGTACTGATCGTATCCCCGTAGTCCTCTGTCCTCTGTATTTCTTATAAATTGGTAGTTGGATATAGAGACTTGATCAGACTCGAGTTTGATTTTTTTTTTTCTTTTTTTGGTGGGGTTTAGTGGGCAAGACTACTTCTTAGTTAGGGTGCTGAGTTCGTCCACCAGGAAGCACAGGATGTCTGGCTAGAATCTCTCTGTGATGTAGGCAGCTGCTGGTGCTCATGCCTGGACCCCACACAGCACCTTTTAACCCTTGTTATTCCCTTCCAACCTCCCTACATGCCTATAGTGTCAGGAGTACTTCTTACACTCAGAGTAAAGGGACAGGTGCAAAAAGGCATGATTACTCGGAGCTGCGGTATTTTGACTATAGATTAAAAAATAGTTACTAGAAAAGGTATCATTTACCAAACTCTAATTAGATGCCAGTCCCTGTTCTATACTTTCTATGTATTATCTCAAGTTTGCAACCCTCTGAGGAAGGTACTGACATTCTCCCCATTTTATAGATGAGAAAGTTGAGGCACAGAGATTAAATATTGTGCTTCTGTCCTCTAGGGTAGGACTAGGATTTGAACCCAGGCCTTCTGACTGCAGAGTCTTACCTCTTAACTCCAGTGAAATAACATCTCACCAGGTGGGGCACATTATACCAAATCTCGAACTTTATTTTACTTTTGATAGGTAATATATACACATAGTATAAAATGTGAAAGACACAAAAAGATATACTGTGAAAAATAAGTCTTCTGTATCAGTCAGAGTCCAGATTGGAAATAGATGGCACGCATACATCAAGGGTAGTTCAAGAAGGATTTGTTTACTGAAGTGTGGGTGAAGGGGAACCGCAAGGGCCAATATTGTACCCTAGGGCTACTAGTAGCTGAGCCATTATCTCCTAGGCTGAGGGGAGGAACAAGGAATGAGGGCAGCTAGAAGGAAGTCTTGCATCTATCCATACCTCTTCTACTCATTCCACTCACCCACAATGGTAACCATTTTTATTAGCTTCTGGTTATACTTCTAAATGTTTTTTGCCCAAAATAAGCAAACATAACTATTTATCTTTGATATACCTTAGATAGATAGATAGATAGATAGATAGATAGATAGATAGATAGATAGATAGATTGATTTAGGGATATTTAAGTTTAATTTTAAATAATTGCAAACCTATAGAGAAGTTACAAAAGTAGTACAAAGAACTCGCATACACTATCCAGATTCACTGACTTTTTTTTGAGGGCAGTGTCACTGGCCCTCATATGTGGGCCCCAAACCAGGGCCGCTGGCTTCCCAATCCAGCGCTTAACCACCGCGCCACTCGGCTGGCCCCCTTAAAGATATATATATATATATTTTTTTTTTTAGCTGAGCCATCCTGCTACCTGTTGGCACTCAGCAGCAGCTCAACTTGGGTTGGGCATTGAACTGCTGTTGCTCAGAGCTCATCTCACACTCTTGAGCGAGCTCTTAACCAACTGAGCCACTCAGCCAGCCCATGGATTCACTGATTTTTAACATTAATTGTGCCACATGTAATTTATCACTCTCCTTATGTGTGTGTATATAAAATTACTTTTATTTCAGGATGATATGAGAGTAGGTTGCATACATCATGACTCCTTAACCCATAATACTTCAGTGTATTTCCTAAGAACAATAATTCTCTTTACGTATCCACAGCACAGTTATTAAATTCAGGCAACTTGATATTGGTACAATACTTTTGTCCTATCGACAGTCCACATTCCAATTTTGTCAATTGTCTTAATAATAACTCTTCTAGCAACTTTTTTTCCTGGTATAATCTAGTCCAGGGTCATGTTTCTTCATTATTTATTTCATTGGTGTTTTTTAATCTGGAACATTTCCTTGGCTTTTCTTTGTCTTTTTATGCCATTGGTGTTTTTTTAAGAATCTAGGCCAGTTGCTTTATAGACTATTCCTCAGTTTGGGTTCAATGATGTGTCGTCACAGCTACCTTCATGTTGTGCTTGTTGGCTGGAATGTTAGGAAGTGTCCTCAGAGTGTCACGTGCAGATAAGCATGGTATCTGTTTGCCCTTTATTGGTGATGTTAAATTTTTTTTTTTTTTTTTGAGTGTAGTGTCACTGGCCCTCATATGTGGGATCGGAACCGGGGCCACTGGCTTCCCAACGGCCGGCCCAGGTGATGTTAATTTTTTTTTTTTTTTTAAAGATTTTAGTTGCACTTTTTTTTTTTTTTTTAAGGGCAGTGTCACTGGCCCTCATCTGTGGGACCGAACCGGGGCCGCTGGCTTCCGAAGCCTGCGCTTCACTGCTGCGCCACTCGGCGGCTGGCCCGGATGTTAATTTTTAAACATTCAGTTAAGGTGCTTTTCCATTTCCAGTTTCTCCACAATATAATAACTATCTTTCCTTTTGAGGTTAGTAAATAATTTGTGGACAGATACAACTTACTGTCCATCAAAGTCTGTGTTGCCCCCACCCCTGTTCTTCTGAGTTAGCTAGCATCTATAGAGGGTTCTTGCTCGAATCATTTTTTTCTATAAAGTTGGTGTATATGTAAATCTAAACAGTATATCTTAACAAGTACACAGAGATTGACTCATTCTTTTTTATTGCTGCCAAGTACTTTCTTGTGGGGTGGGGAGAGTGGTGTACTACAATTTTTTCAACTATCTGAGGGACATTTGGGTTGTTCCAATCTTTTGCTATTATAAATAATACTGCAATGGGAAATTTTAGGCTTTTTTTTTCTTTTTTTTTTAATGGAGATGTGTTTTCGAAGTCAATTTAAGTGGGATTGGTTGTTCAAAGAGTAAATGTTTCTGTATATTATTTGGTATTTTGTTACCATTTTGTATTTCTACTAGCAACGTAAGAGAGTGCCTGTTCTTCAACAGTCTTTCCAGCAAAATGTGTGCCATTATCCTGGAATCTTTTTTTTTTTTAATAGTAATAACCTTTATGTAAAATATGTGTTGGGCTGGCCGAGTGGCTCAGTTGATTAAGAACTCGCTCAAGCATGCTAGCTGAGTTCTGAGCAACAGTGGTTCGATGCCCAGCCCAAGCTGAGCAGCCATTGAGCTGCCAACAGGTGGCAGGATGGCTCAGCTAAAAAAAAAAAAAAATCAAACGTGACATTTTTAGGGCTGGCTGAGTGGCGCGGTGGTTAGGAGCTGGCTTGGGGCGCCAGGGGCCCCGGTTCGGATCCCACATATGAGGGCCAGTAACACTTGCCCTCTAAAAAGAAAAAAAAAAATATGTGTTAATCTAGGAAAGCTCATTTAATATGAGTTTCCAACAAATTATTAGAGTCTATCCTGGAATCTTTTGCTTCTAGCTGCATGAAGGGAAAAAAAGGAGGGGGCCAAGTATCACGTGGGACATTTTGGGGGACCAGGCCCGGAAATAGCGTTCATTAGTTGTTGCTATTCACATTTCATCAGCACAATTAATCATATAGCCCCAACTCCACTGCAAGGGATGCTGGACATATAGTCTTCGATATCTTTCTGTTATTATACTTAGGTCAACCTACTCTTTTAAAGACTCGATAGATTCTATTGTTTATATGTACCTTAATTTATTGATCATCATCCTATTGACCAGCATTTAGGTTATTTCCGTGTTTGCTGATACAGTGTTTGTATGTGTCTATGTCTAAAGAAAATTTCCCAGAACTAGACTGCTGGGTCAGAGGATACGATGTGGATGTTAATCTTCGATAAATTTTGCCAAATTACTCTTCGAAAAATTTGTTTTCGTTTTGCTTCTTCTACCAACAGAATATGAAAAAGTCTCACCATTCTCTCCCTAACACTGGGTGTTATCAAATTTCAAAAACCTTACCAATTTAACAGTTTAAATTATTTTAGGTGGTATTTAATTTCTTAATTACAAATGAGGTTTGGCATCTTTTCACAATGTTTATTAGCCATTTTTATCATTTCTTCTCTATTAACATCCTTTTGACCATTTTTATATTGAGTGTTTGTCTTTTTCTCGTTAATTTTAAGAAAGTCTGCATAGTAAAGGTTTGATAAATATTATGTTGCAAGTATTTTACCTTTATCATTTAACATTTTTACCTTTACCTTTATCATTTGGGAGGTCGGGAAGAAGTATAATAGTATTAAGAAAGTAATGAGTACATTGCTCTGAAACTTTGTGTGTGTTCTTTCAGATCATTATGTAGAAGTTCTGGAATGCAAAATACAATGTGAAGAGAACCTCACCCCAGTTATAGGAGGCTATCCAGTGGAGAAATTTGTGGCTACCATGTATCATTATTTGCAGTTTGCTTATTATAAGTGTAAGTAATCTACAAGATCTTGGGCAAAGTACTTAATCCTTTTAAGACTCAGCCTCCCCCATCTGTAGAGTAGAGGGAATAACCCTTACCAATGGTGGTTGAGAGAATGCATGAAGGTTACATCATCAGCCCTTGTACAAAGCTTCCCCAAACCTTGGAGATGGATTGCCTGGATTTGAATTCCAGCTTTGTCACTTAGTAACTTCTTTGTGTTTCAGTTTCCTCATCTGTAAAGTAGACATAATAGCACTAACCTCATAAGATTGTTGTGAAGCTTAAATGAGTTGATAGACATGGAATGTTGAGGATATTCATACACTGGCACATAACAAACTCTAAGTGTTTGTTTCTTTTGTCATTATTTCCCTTCCTCCCCATCATTGGCCTTCTTTTCCGACTGTTGGAGTTTCATTCCAGTTCGTCCTGCCTTGGCCTGAAATTGGAGTTTATCAGTCAGAATATTCCAAGTGGACAAAGGGAAATAAAAATGAGAGGAAAAGTAGTTCAGAGTTCAGACTTCAGAGCCTGTCTTGTTTTTGCTTTTCCTCTTCTCCCTATGACTGACTGCTGAGTACCATTTGTTTGAGCAGCGTATACCTTGATGGTTCAGTGACAAGCACAGGAGGTTTATTAGGGACAGTTGCAGCAGGAACTATTTTGCCCTACTGATGAAATGTCTGGGTCTGGTGGCAGATGTCTGGCTCGATTCCCTTGGGCCACCCTTCAAACTCAGAAGCTGCTCTTCTTGGGGATTCAGGGGTGTCCTAGGAAGAGTGACAGGTGACCTTGGCTTTCATAGCCCTTCTTTCCTACTATGGGGTTCTGTTTTTGTTGGGTTCTGTCTTCCTGGAACAGCCATGTACCTTTTTATCCTGTCTCCTGTCTTCTTCAGGACACACTGAAAGATTTGCCTGCTGAAGGTTAAAATAAAACATAAAAAAATTTCCTATGCATATATATTTTTCTAATTTTTAATGTTTGCTTCTAATCAAAATTGTTCATCTGAAGCAGTCATTTCCACCAGGCCTTCCTGAGTAAGGTAACTTGCCTCTCAGCGCAGAACCTGATCTTACCACAGCCTGAAGCTGGTCTAAAGAGGCAATGAAACGTGTTCCTTAGCTGGGACATTTCTGAGATCAACAGGAAAGTGAGGAGTGTTTTAAACAGGTGTCCTTCTCAGAAGTCCCCTTTCATGGATGGTAGGGATGAGTTTTATTTGTCACGGTAACTGTGGCACCAGTTGTTTGGTAGAGGATCATGTAGCATAGAGGACAAGAGTCATGTTCTATGTAACCCATGCACATGCTTTCATATGAGAGCACTGAGCTCACAGTAGGTCCACAGCAAATGCTCATTAACTGCGTTCCAGTGTTGAGGGAATAGTTCTCTACTTCGGCAGTGTTTTTGCTTGGGAAGAGACCTCTTTTTTTAATATAAGTGATTGATTAGTGCTTTCTTCCAAAAAAGGTTTGTAATACAGGCTTGTTGCAGCAAAGCAGACATCTGGGAGATGTACAGCGACATCACAGCAAACCATCCCTTCCCCTCCACCATTTTCCCATCCCCCACACCCCAGTGTTAACTGTTTGCCTTTATTCATCCGCACTTGGACGAGCCCTGTTTTAATGAGAATGATGAAAAGCTGTGTACATGGTTGTTTTTTTTTTAAACTTATGGAAATTTAGAAACCTACATTAAAGTAGAGAAGGCGGGGCCGACCGTGTGGCGCCGCGGTTAAGCGCTCGCTTGGGAAGACAGCGGCCCCGGTTCGGGTCCCACTTATGAGGGCCAGTGACACTGCCCTCAAAAAAAATAAAATAAAATAAAAAATAAAGTAGAGAAGGCGGCATAATGAACTGTTGTCTGCTCATCACCCAGCTTCAACTTTTATGAACACTGCCAATCTTGGGTTCACAGTTTAAAGATTTTTCAGTCGGATAAAAAACATAAGCTAGTATTTGTATTTCATTTTCATGAAAATCTGTGCCGTCACTTTGCTGAGCTAGCCCTGTGCTGGACTTTGAAACATGGGAAAGACTGTTAGGGCTTCTGGCCTCTGAGCAGGGCGTGGCTGTGTGCACAGAGCCATCACCCTGGGAGGTTAGACGCATTCCAAGACACATCCAGGTCTGGCAGCTCACTGGTCCTTTGAAATCCTCACATGCTCTGAAAATCACCCTGCGTATCAGAAACTGGGGCAAAGACTTAGAAACACAGGTAAACCAAAGCTTCTAGCTTTGCTTGCCACTCCCCAGGAAATCTTTGCTTTCTGGGGTGATAGGTATTCCATAGGAATAAAATTTACTTCCCGAAATTGGCTTCCTGAAAGTCTGCCCTGTTTTGAACTCTTTCTAGGTTACCTACTGCACTGAATTTCTTCAGGGCAGGCGTTGTTATTTACACTTGAACCCTTTCCCAAGCCCTTATAGGCCTTGGCAATAATATAGTTAAGTGTCGTTGAACTCCTGTTTTAAAGTTGTCATTACCAGAAACAGCCACTGGGTGGCACAATTTATTCATACCCACTCTGGTTATTCTGGCCAACTAGAACTTGAGCAAAGGTAGTGTTCCCTGGTTGTAAATTGGAGTGGAATGTGCCAGCATAAATACCCAAGGGCTTGTGCCTTGTCACTTCTTTTTTGTCCCCCACCCCTAACACAAATTCAAATTTCAATCCCTGCAAAACCCCTGTGCTGAAGGTGCTGTTTTGGGTGGGGCAGCTCTAAGCAGGGAGATGAGGTGGGAATCTCACAACCAGGAGATGATAAGACCAGGGGACTTTTCAAGTCTCTTCCAGCGCAGAGAGTCCACCATCCTTTTGGGTTTTCTAGTTTAGCTTAGCTCTAGGAGGGCCCACCTGGATTTGGGGATTGTGGTGTCATCCAAATGGGACCCTGGCACTTCGGGACCCAAATGGGGGGCTCATTTGCTGAGCACCTCCTCACCAGCTCCCTCAGCCCATGACCGTCTAGGTCTTGGGACCCAGCCTTCTCAGCCTCAGGGATGTGAGACCAGCTTAGTTCACAGCAGCCTGCAGTGGCATATAGTAGGCATTTCTGCAAAGGCCTCCACCTAACAAGGAAATTTTATGTGTCAGAACTCGAGGTTGCCATGGAGACCCCGTCTGTGACCTGCCCACCCAGGGATGATAATTCCGGTTTGTGGCAGGCTTTCCCAAGAAAGGGGGTGCTGTAAAGAAGGGACTTGTTCACGACCTTTTCCTTTATGGAGCTGTGCTTCAAGGAGGGGTGGCTGGTGAGGGGATGTGCAAGGCACAGGGTGCTGATTTCCTGTCCCTCTTTTCTCCCTGACCCCAGTGAGCGACCTGAAGAATGCGGCACCGTGTGCGGTCAGCTACCTGCTCTTTGACCACAACGACAAGGTCATGCAGCAGAACCTGGTGTACTACCAGTACCACAGGGACAAGTGGGGACTGTCCGATGAGCATTTCCAGCCCAGACCGGTACGTGCAGGCTTGGCAGCTCCCTTCCCCCTCATCATCCTCACGTGCTGGAGACTGCTTTGCACCTTAAGAGAAAGGGTTATTTTCGGCAATGAAAGGAAATTCATTTTTCCTGTAATTTTTTGGTCTGTTAATATATTTTCTTTTTTTTTTAGAGGGCAGTATCCCTGGCCCTCATATGTGGGACCCGAACTGGGGCTGCTGGCTTTCCAAGCCAGCACTTAACCACCGCGCCACTCGGACGGCCCGGTCTGTTAATATTTTACGGTTTTATTCTGATTTTTAAATCAGCAAAAAGCCTACACGTTTCCAATGTTCCAGAAATGTTTTACTTAAGAAGCGAAAATCCCTCATAATCCCACATCTTCTCTTTGCCCCTTGTCTTGTTGCTAGGCATTTACTCATATGTACGGCATGCATTTGTTTATTTTTACAGAAGCAGGGTCATACTGTATATACTGTCTTGCAGCTTGCTGTCTTTATAACAATTCATCGGAACATGTCCCATGTCACACCATCTACCTACTTTATTATGATTTTAACAGCTCTGTGGTTGGCTCATTTGTGGATGGACCATCATTTCATTCCCAGGATGGACAGACTCAGCTTTGTATGTGTAGTCAGGGAACTTCCAAAACTTATATATGGCTTTTAGAAGATCTTTTCTGAATGATCTTTGTTTTTAACTGGTACTTTCATTGGATTCCTGCATGCTATCCTGGCTTGCCATTCATGCATCTCCCTTCACACCTCACTTCCCCTGCCTATTCTCTCTCTCTCTCTCTCAATCTCTCTCTCTCTCCCCCCACCCCCACCTCCTTCCATACACACATTCTCACATTACTGGGGATTGGCCACTTTTTAAAAATTGAGATATAATTCAAATTCAATAAAATTCACGCTTTTAAAGTACACAATTCATGGTTTTAGTATATTCACAGAGTTGTGCAACCATTACCACTGTTTAATTTTGAATATTTTCATCATCCCATTCCCCCCACCCCCCAAAAAATCCCATGCCTTATTCCTTCCTCCTCCTGGTTCTAACATGAAAAGGTTGGTCATATAAACTGTTCTCTGTGTCTGAACAGGAAGCAGTTCAATTCTTTAATGTGACTACACTCCAGAAAGAGCTGTATGCCTTCGCTAAGGAAAATATAATGGACGATGATGAGGTAAGTTCTTCATGTTTAGCACACTTCTGGCTAAGAGAAAATATTACTCATTTCTTTGCTAAAATCACTGGAAGGCAACTCATCCTTGAAATAAGAAACAGAAGGGGACCTTGAGAAATGCAGTTTCTGTGGGCGTTTTAATGAAAGTCAGAGCCCTGGCATGAGCAGGAACCGCTTTCTAGGAACCCAGGCTGAAGTGCCATACCTCCTGACAGGGAGTATGGAATGATGCTCCAGAAATCCTTCACAGGAGCCATCCAATCATCATTTAAAAAAAAAAAAAATCGTTTTATAAAACCACAGTGAATTTTCAATTACTCAGCACTCACTACAAAGTTGGAAACCGCCATCCCAAGTTTTCTGAGATTATCTTCTTTTTTAAATTAGGTCCTTGCTATAAGTCGTTTTATCGTTCTCTGAAATTCCTTGGAATTCCTGACTCTCACTCAGCTGACTCTTTTTTGCTCGTGGAGCAGTTATTTTGTGATGGTGCAGCCTACTCACAGAGAAGCCATCTTCAGGGGTAGCTTCTAGAGAGATGCATTTGGAACAAGCCGGAAAATGCTCGCTAAGACAGCTGAGTCCTTGCCAGCCATTAGAGCTGGAAGAGAGCAGTAACTTGTTCTGCTCTGACTCCTCACTTTATAGGTGAGGAGCTTGGGGGACAGGAAGTGCTGGGAGTTGCTAGGCCAGACCCTGGGGTCCTGAACCTTCATGTCTGCTCTTTCCACGGCCCCAGTTTGGTGAAACACTGCTAAACAAGACAGCATCAAGTGCATGAATTTGCAGGGGGACAGACCCATCATTAGCATTCATTAACTTTCTTTGTCTAGAACACGGGACTAATAATATTGACCTGACAGGGTTGGGAGAAGGAAATACTGTGTTGCCTGTGGAAGTATGTTAGAAATGAGGAAGTGACACATGTATATGTGTCTTGGGTTGGGTACCCTTGAAGCAGAGCCTGAGATAATATCACAAGGATGCTGCAAAGCAAGGACCGCTGGCCAGATACAAAGTGGGCTGGTATGGTTTGGGAAGTGGAGAAAAAAAGATACTTAGAAAAAGGGGGAGGAGTTGAGTTCCTAATTATCCAGAGACAAGCTACTATCGATATTTTGGTATATATACTTCCAGTTTTTTCTATATACACTTTCCAATATATATATTCATTATAAGCTCAACTGTAATTATATATCATAGCTTTTCTGCTTTAACATTGTAATACGAGCAGTTTTCCCTTGTTATGTTTTTCTAGAACAGCTTTATTGAAATATTATTCACATACCATAAAATTCTCCTTTTTCAAGTATAGGATTCAGTGGGTTTTAGTATATTCACAAAGTTGTGCATCCATCACTTCTATCTGATTTTGGAGGATTTTCATCACCCCTCAAAGAAACCCCAAAACTCTTAGTAGTCACTTCTCAATCCATCTCCTGTGCTCACCCCTCCCTCACCTTTGCCTCCAGCCCTTGGCAACCATGAATCTACTTTCTGTCTCTATGGATTTGCCTATAGTGGACATTTCATATAAATGGAATCATATAGTTTGTGGTCTTTTGTGACTGGCTCCTTTCACTGAGCATAATGTTTTCAAGGTTCCACCATGTTGTAACATGTATTATGTTACATGTAAAAATTTCTTTTTATTGCTGAATTATATTCCACTGTGTGGATATACCACATTTTGTTTATTTTTCCACTGATGGACATTTGGGTTGCTTCCAACTTTTGGCTGTTTTGAATAATGATGCTATGAATGTTTGTATACAAATTTACTCCTATGTTTTTTTTCACAACTTTTATAGTTTTAACACTTACACTTAGAAATCCATTTGGAGTTAATTTTACATATGATGTAAGGTAGGGGTCCAATTTCATTCTTTTTCATGCAGATGTATACAATTGTCCCAGCACCATTTGTTGAAAAGACTTTCTTTCCCCATTGAATTGTCTTGGCACTGTTGTAGGAAATCAACTGATCATAAATGTGAGGTTTATTTCTAGACTCTCAATTCTAGAAATACAATTGGTTTTTATATATTGATATTGTAATCCTATGAGTCTGTTGAACTTATTTATTAGTTCTAATAGTTTTTTTTGTGTATTTCTTAAGAGTTTTTTGTTTTGTTGCTGAGCAATCCTGCCACCTGTTGGCAGCTCAACGGCAACTCAGCTCGGGCTGGCATCGAACTGCCGTTGCTCAGAGCTCAGCTCGCACTCTTGAGCGAGCTCTTAACCAACTGAGCCACTCGGCCGGCCCTCTTAAGAGTTTTATATACAAGATCAAGTTATTTATGAATTGAGGTAGTTTTATTTTTTCTTTTCCAATATGGATGTCTTTTATTTATTTATTGGCTAATTGCCCTGGCTAAAACCTCTAGTACAATGTCAAATAGAAATCGAGAGACTGGACATTCTTGTCTTATTCCCAATCTTAGGAGGAATGCACTCTTTTTTATCATTAAGTATATCATTACCTGTGGGGTTTTTGTAGGTACCCTTTGTCAGGTTGAGGAAATTCCCCTTATATCTCTAGTTTGTTGGGTGTTTTCATTATGAAGATTCATTAAAGCTCTCTCATGTCACAGATGAGGAAACAAATTCAGAAAGGTAGAGTGATTTACTCAAAGTCACACAGCTGGTTAGTAATCACCCATTGAACAGACCAGGCTTATTCCAGGCTTTAAAATTCCTAGAATTTAGGGCTGGCCGAGTGGCTCAGTTGGTTAAGAGCTCGCTCAAGAGTGTGAGCTGAGCTCTGAACAACAGCAGTTCGATGCCCAGCCCGAGCTGAGCTGCTGGTAAACTGCCAACAGGTGGCAGGATGGCTCAGCTAAAAAAAAAAAAAAATTACTAGAATTTAGACTTGACATTCTCAAGATAAAAAGACTCTGTTGAAGGTCCTGGAAGTTATTAGCATATTAATCAAGGCTTTAGAATTATAAAAGAATTCATCCTTCTCTAAAGAACAAGCTATTTTCAGGGCCCACCGTCTTTCATTGATGAGCTAAATGCAAACAATACCATCATCCCCATGTCACAGAAGCCACGGGGCAGGAAACAGTAACTCTGGGAACAGGTGTCATGGTCATACATGTAATGCCTCTACCATGCCATGTTTTCCTTTGGAGGTGCAGAAAGCAACGGAAGAACATTGTTTTTCAAGCAGTAGTCTTTCACTCCCATAGTTTTAGTTTCTAATCTGAGGGATGACATGATGGAGGTATTCGATGAAAATAAGACACCCTTTTGAGTCTCATGTACTTGATAGATTTTTCAACTGTTCTCAAATGCTGAGACAGTTTATGAATCTTGCTGTGTTAAAATGTCAAAAGGAGCAACTAGGCTCTTGGGTTGAGGTGGTGACCTCTGTGAGGGAGACCCAGTTTTAGCAGGAGGTGGTCAGCATTGGTGGGGCTGGCCTGCGCTGACCCTCACGGGAAGGGGGCTTGTCGTTCTTGGTGATTCATTCATGTTTTGCAGTAAAGAGATGATGTCTTCTGCTGGTGGCCCAGGTGTCTCGTGGGAGAGAAATCAATGCAGAAAAGGAAATCAGAAAGTGTGCTGGGCTATTTCAGGTTGAGGCTTAAGGCTGATTGCAGAAGGAGGGAGCTGGTTGGCTCCCGGTACCACCAGTGGGCAAGTGGGTCCCACTGTGCCCAAGAGACTGTCCTTTAAGTTGGGTGATTGCTTCAGTCACACCAGCAATATGCATGTGTACACACAATCATTCATCCCTTAGTGGGTTTACGGAACACCTTCTGTGTGCCAGACTCTGGGCAAGAAAAATTACCCAGGTCCTGGTTCTTGAAAATCATGTGGACTGGTGATCTACTCATAGAAAGGGGGTAAAGGGGTATAGGGAGGGATGCACAGAAGAGGGGCTCTAAACAGGGTCTTTCAGAGAGTGGTTGGACTGCCTACTTCACACAAGCCTTCTGTGGGGGCTGCAGTGCACTTCACTCCAAGGAGTGGATTTCAGGTTCCTCCCCCTGGCTCCCTGCTCCCAGGGAGAAGTCAGGTCCCCAAGGGCAGGGGAGAAAGAGAAAGGCTGTTCTAATTTAAGTAATGGCCTCTTGGAGACAGTCTCTGCTCACCAACACTTTTAAAGTCAGGCAGCCCACTTAACAGAGGTGTCCTGTTGTCTCTTACAGGGAGAGGTCCTGGAATATGTGGATGACCTCTTGGAACTGGAGGAAACCGTCTAGTCCATGGCTGCCCAAGAGACTTCCCTTCGATGTTCAGGAAACACAGATTCTTTGTCCTTTTCCCAGTAACCCCAGTTGTTGATACCTCAAAGCCTTCTCTTTACTGTATGAAGTGAAAGGGAAGTCCCCATCTCTCACTATATATAACAAGGGGTGAGCCTGCCTTCCCTGTGACCACCCCTGCCTCCCCATCATCACACCTGTCTCCCCATGTTCACACCTGCCTTCCTACCTTCACACCTGCCTTCAGCATGTTCATACCTACCTCCCCATGTTCACACCTGCCTTCTCCACGTTCATACCTGCCTTTCTCACCATTTTGGTTGGAAGGACTGTCTTCCATGTTTTTTATTTTTTTCCTCCAGAAAATCAGTATTATTTTTTAAATAAGAAAAAGACTCCTAAAAGATGATCATTGTGAAAATCTGCTTTGGCCTTTCTGCTCTTCCAGTTTCTAGTCTTTTTTTATCCCCATGCCCTGATCCAGGAAAGATCATGGAGGACAAAGGCTAAACTTCTCCACACCCCGTGATGCTCTACACGTGGTCTGACCTGCACTTTAGGCACCCATTGAAAAAGAAGTTGGGTAACAGAAATGGAGCTTTGCCCAACACTTTTGCATCTCCTAAGTCCTATAAATGGTCGGTCGATTCCATTTGAGGGCACTACTTAGTTATCAGTCTCAGATTTGGAAATGGAAGAAAGCAGAGGAGTCCAGCTTCAACCTTTCAATAAATATTTATTGAGCACCTACCACATGCTTGGCATTGAGCTGGCACTGGAGATACTATACAGAATAGCAAAAAAAAAAAAAAAATCTCTGCCCTCATGGAGCCTACATTTTATAAGGAGAGACAGACAAGAAATTAGCAAGAATCAGTATATGCAAAGTATCCAGGGTGACAATTGCTATGGAGAAAAATAAAGCAGGGAAGAGAGTAAAGAAGTCTGTGTTAAATAGGGTGGTCAGGGAAGGTCTGACCAAGAAGGTGACAGCAGAACAGAACCCTTAGGGAAGCAGGTCTCACGGTAAAGCATTCCAGGCAGAGGCAATAGCATGTGTGATGCTTTACAGTGAGGACATGCTTGCTGTGGTTAGGAAACGAGGCCAAGCTGAGGAGTGAGTGAGAGGAAGAATGCAAGGAGATGAGGCTCAAGAGGTAAAAGTATAGGAAGTGGGCGAGAGGACAGATGGCTGAGGGCCTTGTCAGCCGTGTAAGACCCCTGGCTTCTCTGAGTGAGATGGAAGCCCCTGGAAGTCTTGAGCAGAGGAATGCCTTGACTTACATATTACAAGGATCACTCTAGCTGTCATACTGTGAAAAATCTGAAAGCGGGCAAGGGTGGAAGCAGAGATACCAGTTAGGAGGCTAGTGCAAAATTCCAGGCAAGGGGAATGCTGGCTTGGACCTGCGTGATGGCAATGGAAATGGTGAGAAGTGGTCAAATTGTGGATTTATTTTGAAAGCAGGGCCAATAGGATTTGCTGACAGACTGGGCATGGAGTGTAACAACAGAAAGAGTGGGTCTAATGGTGATCATAAGGTTTTTGGCCTGAATAACAGGAAGGATGGAGTTACCATTTACTGAAATGGGGAAGATGGGAGGGAATAAGTAAGGAATTTGGTGCAAAGCAGGCTGTCTGAGGTTGGGAGGAAAGGTTCAGGCTGCAAATAAAATTTGAAGGTTTTCTCAGGTCAAGTCTTCAGCAGAGCCCAAGACAGGGATCCAAATGCATGTGGTTAACTGGGTGTGTGTGTGTGTGTGTGTGGGAGCATACATTCAGGATAAACCTGTGAAAGCCTCCATCAGTTCTAGACTGTACCTCTGGGGCAGGGCTGTGCCTTTGAAGGCAAGTGGCTTAGTCAACTGAGGGCAGTTCTCTGGAGAAGGGACTGTGGACCACTGGCAGCCAATAGGCTGACACATAGAAGGTGAGGGGTGGGATGTGAAGGGAATCTGGGAGGAGCTCCTCAGCGCCCACTACTGAACCACCTGAATGTCAATGGCATTTAAAGCCATGAGGCTGGATGGAGTCACCAAGATTGTATGTATATATTGAGAAGCAAGAGAATGGGGCCAACGACAGAGCCCCGGGGCCCTCTGGGCAATGAGAAACCCACCAAAGAGACTGAGAAGGAGTGGCCTTTGAGGTTGGAGAAAACCAGGAGGGTGTGGCCTGGGATCTGAGTTTTCTTTATTCAACCTTAGTCCCTCTTCCAATAAGCCACTTTGTCTAATTGGGACGCTCCAGGGATGGGGCAGGAGGAGACTGGCACAGCATTTGGGAGACAGGACTCTACCCTCAATGGCATGCAAAGTAATGATAAAATCTGGGGGTCTTTAGTGTAATGGCAATTAACTGGGGGTGGAAAACTCACCTATTTTTGCTTTTCCAGGCTTCCTTTCCCTCCATCTCACTATTCCAACCTCTGGGAACTCAGATGTATGCTACTGGATTGTTGGAAAAGTCATGATGAATTTTTTCTATTTTTTCATTGCAAAAAATGCGTCATGACTTCTGACAACCCGGTATTTCTCCTTTTGTATTCTTCTGCTTCCTTCATCCCCTTTCTCCTGAGAGCACGTCCTCTTTTACCTGCACAAAATCCTCATGTCAAGACCTTCTGGGGTACCCAACTTCAGACAGTAACCTACTACTCTGGCTTTGGCTGAATTGGCCCATGTCAGCAGTCTGCACTCCCAGGGGCCTGTGAGGCCAAAGGAGTCCATGTTATCAGCATTATGGATGGCTGCACTTGTGTCCACAGCAGCGTTCAATCAGGGCACCCTCCAGCCCAGTGATGAGTCAGGTCCTATACGGCTTCTGCCCCTGGGTTCTACTGTCTTCCTTTGCACCCCCCGCCCCCACACATCAGATACACTTCCTTTTGAAATCAGTGAGAAAGAGGGTCATAGGGCACGACTATAAAGCGGAGGGGGACATGGTGAGTGGAACTCCTGCCCCAGGATTCCTGAGTCAGTGGAGGTGGTACACCCAGCATTATAGCTTATGGCTGCAGTTGTCCTTCCCAGCGGTGTGAGAAAATGCCAAGAGACCACCGCAAGGACCAGGCTGGGCTGGTGGTCTGACTCGCCACCGCTGTGCCCTGCTGAGCATCCATTTGGTCCACTTCCTCTGAGCCTGGGCTGAGCTTTTTTGTGGAGACTCCTCATTCATTCTCTGAACTTGACCTCTTTTCCCTGGGGATTGAAAAGTACCTCCACCGGCATCCTAGCAATGGCTTCTGAGGAAGAAACTCTGAGGACAGTATGATCAAATTGTCAGGACTGTGCTTTGATTGAAGGCTGTATAACAGAGTTAATAATCTTTTTATTTCAAAGGAAAACAAACCAATCTTTAAAAAAAAAATAATGAGCCAGTTCCTCCAAACTGACCACGAAACCTCAGTGTTCAGGCTGCACTCAACAACCTCAACCCTCCCTGAGTGGGTTTTTTGGAAGTGTCGAGAAGATTCCTGGATTAAGACCTCATGGGTTCAGCATCAGCCTGGTCTGTGTTTTGAAAAAACAAACACGTTTGTAAGATTTGTGGGAGTTTCCAGACCGGCTTAAGATGCCTCCCTTGCCCTCTGACCAACTTGTTTGGAGCCCAACAGTTGCTCTGTTTGGTTTCCCCAGGCTTGTTCAACAGGGGAGCTTGCCCACCATGGGGGCGGGGAGATTTGTTCATCCCCACTGCCACTCAGGTAACGCAGACAACCCAGACGGGGGTACCCACAGGGTAGGGTCTAACGGCTACCTGCTGTTTCCTTTTAACATTTAGACTTTAACAGTGAATGGCTGAAGGCTGGTTTGTGTGTACAAATAGGTTTAAAAGTGATTAATTGTCTGAAATGTCTCAGATACCAACATAGTCAATGTACTCATATCTTTCTGGGACTTTCTAATTACTGCCACAAACCTATCGTCCTCACCTCTGAGATCCAGGAGAACCATTGAGTCCGTTGATCACAAAGGCCTCCTTAGGAAATGTTGCTTTTAGGAGTTCTTACTAAGGGAATTTTAAGAGCACAAAAATTTTATTGAACCAAACTCAGTGGCAAACAGAAAATGATTTGTTAGATTGTCAATGGGAAAGGGTTTATTATGACTGCTGGTGGAATAAACAGTGGCCGGTTTCTGCCAACATTTATGGAAATAACGTTTTTAAGTTTTAAATGTGAGCTGTAAGCCTAAGCTACTTCAGTTAAAAGAAAAAAAAATTCAATACTTAAACTGTGGGGAGACGGTGGATTGGTGCCAGAGAAAACATTCTCATTTAATAGTGTTTGCACATGGAACTACAACACAGTTTGTAGCGAGGCACTGAGAAAAACCCACAACTAATCCTTCATCGCAGCTGTCTGAACTCTTGATCATCTGCCATCCCCCAAACAGCGACTTCTTTTTTCTGGTGACTCCAGGCCTGAATGACCTAGTGTGGGGAGTTTAAACTATATACAAGGGAAGAGGGGGCAAAGGGAAAGCAACCTTAAATAAGCCTCAGTCAAAGGTTTTGTGCATTGGACTTCCTGTGCCTGCAGCCGGGGCAAGGCTGTTCCCCACCCCGTCCCTGTGGCATCTCCCCAAGAGGGAAGACACCATGACAGTCCAGCTTTGCCTTGGCCGACCCTCTCCTACCCCAGAAATAAGAGTCAGGAGTAGCTGTGGTTTGTGCCATAGGAGAGTGCTTCTCTCTCCAGGGCAGGCATGTGAGTGGCCATGCCCTCGTACCTAACACTGCCACCCCCACACCCCCCCACCCCCGCCACATATCTGGCTTTTGTGGCTTATTGAAGAATGAGTACATTGGCTCACTGTCTTCTTGGAGCTGATAGGGTAAGATACTGATGCCTCATTGTGCAAAAAAAACAATAGGAAAGAATTAAGCAATTTTGCCAACAGATGCAAGATTGATCCCAGAGTTTTATCGCTCATATTTGGGTGATGGTCAGTAGGCCAAACTATAAATGCTGTTGCTGGTGTCTTTTCCAACTCACCCCCACTTGGGTTAGCGCAGTGTGTACAATCTCACTCTGGTGGGAAATTAGAACTTGGAAAATCATTGAAAAGGATCCCCCCCCCAAATCACATTAAATGTTTTATTTTGCTTATTTACTGGTTTCTTTTTTTTGCCCACTAGATGAGACTGTCTTAACCACACCCAGTTCTTCTAGAAGATATGTTCTAATGAGGTCTGTTTTCTCAGGTCCGTGAGATTTCTGACATTCATATAGCAAAGCAGAACCCTGACCCTAAGGACTCAGATCTCACACGGCAGGGGTGGTCCTTGCTAGTCATGACCAGGCAAGGGCCTTTCAGGAGATAGAGACTGTCCTCTCCCAAAGAGGGTTCTCTGTCAGAGATCAGGAATCCCATTAGGAAAAACATTTGGAATCCAGGCCTTGTTTTGGAACTGATGAGTTGCTCCCTGGCGGCCAATGTCTGAGAAGTGACAGGATATTTACTGTTTCCAACAAGGACCAAAAACATCTTCGGGCCTGACTGCCAACAGACGCCAGGCTCCATGCATATCACTAAAAGGCAAGCAAGAAGGAAGAGAAAAAGAGTAGAAGGAGGCAGGTGAAAACAGTAGGGATCAGTCAGTGCAAAAACAGAGACCCATGGTACAGAGAGTTCGAACATCAGCTATTTGAAGAAGAGGTGGAGGACACAGATTTTGTTGATGTCAGCCCAAGGATTGTAGAGGATACAGTGGAAGAGTTTGGATTGAGGAGGAGTGGTGATGTAGGGAATAAGAGTTTGCACGTTGATTGATGTCTTAGGTCTGGGTCCCTTGAAGCAAAGCCTTGTGCAAGTGATGAGTGATCCCTGGTTGGGTGAGGAAGAGGGAGTGAGGGAGGAGGAGGCAGGAGTCTGCAGACCTCCCTGAAATCCTGCTGCAGGGGGGTAACATGGCTGGCTGAGAGTTACGCTAGGAGGGGGCAGTCTTAGACATAACAAGTATTGAGACATTATTTTCAAGATTACTACGCAATCCTTTCTTAAAAAAGGATTGGGATGTAACCTTGATAGAAAATACATTAAGCAACTGTTTGAGGAAGATAATTATTTATTTTAAATACCTCAGAAGCTTTGTGTCAATGGACCCCCTCCGCCACCCAATTTTCATAAGCATTAAACATATTTACTAGTCTCAAAACATGCATAATGACATACAATTTAAGTTTACAGTGTTTTAATTGTTCTCTTTCTACATGCATTTTTAGATCCTATAACATTAATTTAGATAACACCAAATCAATGAAAACTTAAAAAATTTATCTGTTGGATTTATTTTGCAGTTCATGTCTACAAAATAATGCATTTACATGAATTAATATATTTGTAATAAACTTATTAATAGATTTTTTTGTATTAATATTACCTATCTGGGGGTTGGTATTAAGTCAGTATTGGTGGGTTATTACATAACAGTTGGATAACATGATCCCAATGTTGAGACGGAGATTATTTCATAAAGTCAAAAATAGAAAAGTTATCTTGTAATAGATTAGAAAAGAATCTAATTTATAAATATATACAGTCTCTGGCTTTTATTCTCTTGTGTTTTGCTTTGGCTACATGCAGAAAGCATTTCATCCCTATTGTTCTAGATTTCCTCTGATGCATAGGTGTTCCATTTGGTACCTTCGGGCCCTCGTTTTTCCCAATAATGGGGACTAAACTCTTTCATTTCACTGTACTGTCTTTATAGTTACTTAAGACTATTATTTTTCCAAAGCTCGCACCAAAAAGAGGTGGCAGGGTAGAAAATATGTTGTGCGAATTCTTTTTTTCCGTAGGTAAAACACCACCAACAATTTTCCACTTGTAAAGAAGATCAGGCTCTCTCTCATGACACACAAAAACACTTAAGACTCTTACACTCTCAAAATAAACTCATTGCCTTGATCGCTTTTTACCAGTGAAAACGATTTCTAAAAAGGTGATTCATATTGAAAGGCTATGTTTTGTTTCTGTGCCAACACATAGAAGACCTTTGGAGATGGTATTTCGGCAGCTTCAGATGTCTTAGTTGCACACTGACTTCCTTGCAAGAGAAACCACAGGTGTTACCCACCTCCTGGGCCCCTAGAGTTTCAGCAGGCTTCAAAGCTCAAAACTCATGTGACAGAGCCACTGAGGAAGACCAGAGGAAGCATCAACTACTGGGAGGAGAGTGTAAGGCTCAAGACGGAAAATCATAAACCAGATGATACTGTCAGGGAAAACCAAATTGATATCATAACCAGAAAAATGAACAAACTTCCAGAAGCAGAAATGGACCTACTTGATCATGGATCAACATATATTGGGCTGAATACTGCTCTCTGTGGCCTAATAGCAAATAGTCTTTTTCAGCACGTCTGAAATGTGATGCAGGCTTGTACAGCTGCCGGCTTCCCAATGGCAGTGATCCCATTTTTGACAGAGAATGTGTCTTACAGAGGTTTTGTCAGTTTATCATTGAATACAGGTATGCCTCAGGCCTGCCACCAGAGAAAGGACGCCTCTTTCTCTGCTGGATCAGAATTTCTAAGCCTGTCTTTAGAAAGACGTTATTTCCCGTTTTGCTCCAGACTGGGTTTGCAGCATACCTTGGTTCTAGACAATATAAACGACTGACCACAGCTCTTCAGGTGCCTGAACCGGGCCTAGGAATTCAGTGATTGTTAAGCAAATGTGTATACAAAAATAAAACTGTAAAAATAAAAAATATATAATAAACAACTTATGTTATCATAAACCAATGGTTCTCCCACTTGAGTGTGCATAGGATGACCTGGAGGGCTAGTAAAAGCACAGAGAGCTGGCCCCCACCCCCAGGGTTTCTGCTTCAGGAGTCTGGGTGACATCAGAGAATTTGCCACTCCAGCAAGTTCCCAGGGGAGGCTGATACCTCTGGTCTGAGGGCCATGCTGGGAGAAACACTGTCATGAACATTATTTGCTGAGCCACCATCAGATGGTCTAGATAGTATGACATAGGTTGCTCCACAAGCAGGTGAGTCCATCCTAGATTCACGCTGTTTCCTCAGAGCTCACAGCTGCCACAAGAAATAGATCGGCACAAATTGGATCACATATTCCTTTTCTAGTGTCTGTGCTTCTCCATTAACTAGATTCCCATACCTGACATCCCCGTCCTTGACCCTCTTAAAACTCTGATTTTCTCCCATGTCATTCCCTCTTACTGGAGCTCAGAGAAATGGTGAATCCTGGAAAAGGAAACCAAGGACAGTTCTGTGGGTCCTGGCAAAAATTCTAAGATGTTCCTAGGCATAGACTGGTCGAGGACAGCTAGGCCATGCTTCCAAGCGGAAATGTTGCTTACCAGTACAAAGTGAACCTTGTTTTGTTTTGTTTTTTTAAATGATGGGCTGTCCCACAGAACGGAGGGAACAGAAGTAGGTATGTAGCTGGCTACTCCTCACCTCTCCCCGCCCCCAACAAAATGTCAGTCTTAAATTCTACCCTATTTCAACAAACAATTGAAAAGAAATCTCAAAGCTTTTAGACTATGCCCTGGTTCTCAGTTCATTTGCCCTCAGCAACATCACAACATTAAAGGGAAATAACCCATTATTCTTCTATATCCCACTTGCAACAATTAAATATCTATATCCTAAACAACAATGCTCTCAAATGCTCCATTTATCACACCTATCTCAAAAATTTCAGGTCACGGAATCAGTCATTGTATTTCTGAAAAAAATAAAAGAAAAGAAGACAATAGTACGATGAAGCAAGAGGTGAGTTTTGACCTCATGGTGGAATTAGGGCCCAAGCGCAGGTCTGGGATTAGTGCAATTCATTCCGGGGCAGATGGTGGAGGAGATACTGACGTGTGTGATGATACCACCAAAGCCTCCTGCCAGGTGCTTCCAGAGAAACTTCTCAGCCTATAATACAAAGACCTGAGAAAAAGAAGATGAGCCCTAGTCCACATGTTTCATGCTCTAGTGAATTGTCAGTGTTTATTTATCAATGTGATGTGTCGGTTTATTTTCCTCCCAAGTGCCTTGGGGAGAGCCCACTCTGAAGGTGGCTAGACCTTTTCCATCTCGATCTGCTGGTGATAGTGCCGAGCCTGCCGCTGGCCAACGTTCAGCTTGTACACAGAGCTCTTGTGCTGGCACCTGCGGTAGCCCCACACCGCCCCGACGCCTGCCAGGAGCAGTAGCAGGCACAAGACGGTGACAATGGTGGCAATGACGGGACCTCTGCTGAGGCTAGGACATTCATCCCCTACACATGGCTCCAAGGTTGGAAGAAGCTCCTCAGTCACACCTGGGCCAGGGCCTTCCTGTCCCAAGAAGTCCTCAGATAGTAGGTAAGGGAAGTTATCCTGGACCTCAGAAGCCGTGGTTTCCATGGGAGTCTGGGTAGTTGAGGGACTGTGTGTAGGCATCTTCGGGACAGCAGTTGTTACCGTCTCCAGGGTAGAGCTGGTGAGTTCATCGGGTAGGGTGGCCATGGGAGACTTCTCTGTGGCAAATCTCCAAGGAGCAGTTGACTGGTACCTGGTCAAGTCAGTCTCCCCTCTGCTGGGACCCTCAGTTTCAGACACGCTCTTGGGTCTGAGAGCCAAAGCTTCTACATCTAATGTTTGAGATGGAAGAACTGAACTATGGGTCATGCCCTCACTTGGTGTGAGGGTGGTACTCCTGGGCTTAACTTCCACAAGAATGGGCTGATGGGAAGTAAATACAACACATTCTTCCAGCCCTACTGACCCATCCCCCTTGTCCCCATCTTCCTCCTCTTCTGCCTCTTCTGCCTCTATCTTCTTCCAAGCCCCATCCGTCACAGGGTAGCCATCTAACCAGGACTCATCACTGCTGCTCACCATTGGGTCTCCTGCCTTGCTATCATTCCTGCCCCCATATGGCCCGGAGGGACCATCAGTGCTGCTATAGATCACCTTGGTTTCAGGTTCACCTGGGGTCAATGTTATGCCACTGTGGTTGTCTCTAGCAGGAAACTGCTTTTTAGTGTCATCATCCATCTCTTTTTCCAACTCAAGCTTGTGGAAGGTTGCAGCAGGAAGCCAAAACAAGTATTTCTGGTTTAGTATCCATCCTGGCAGGTCTGTGGGGACACTGCTCCCAGCACTGGGCAAGCCTGTAGTTGGCACAAAGGCTGTATCTCGGGCTATGTTTTCTCTCCCCACAGAAATGGAGACCAGGCGGTCCTGTTTTGGAGCCTCCTCAGAGACCTCACCCTGACCCCTGTCCTCTGCCTCTGTCCGGGAATCCTCCATGAGCTCTCTGAATGACACAGATCTGTCATCAGGGAAATTATCTTCATAGTCAATATGTGCCTCAGCTTCATCTGGAAGAAGAGGGAAAAATCTCATCAGGTCTAAGGTCACAGAGACAGTGCAGAACCCAAGAAAGGGAATTAAAAAGCATAAGGACCGGTTCAGGTGAAATAAAATGTTATTGATAGATGATATAATTTGCATCACAGATAAACCCAAAGCATCTACATATAAAAACAGTTATAATTATACCTGAGTTTATCAAGGACATTGGGTCTACAGTCAGTATAAAATATCAATTGTATTTCTATATACCAGCAAGAAACAGAAAATAAAAATTTAAAGAGATGCCATTTGCCATAGTATTAAAAAAAAATCAAACATCTAGAAATAAATCTAACAAAAGATGTGCAAGATTTCTACATATAATGGTACAAAATATTGCTGAGCAAATTACAGAAGACCTAAATAAAGGAAAGGATATACCACATTCATGTAATGGAAGTCTCAGAACTGTTAAGTTGTCAATTCTGACCAAATCAATCTCTCTAGATTTAATACAATCCTAATAAAAATCTGAGACATTGACAAGCTGATGCTAAAATTTATGGTAATGCAAAGGGCCAAGAATATACAAGGCAATCTTGAAAAAGAAGAAAAAAGCTGGAGAATGTACACTGTAAGATTTCAAGATTTACTATAAAACTGGAGTACTTTTTAAGACCCTGGTATGGGCACAAAGATCCATAATAGGATTACATTAACAATATGAACTTGTGTTCATCAAAAGTCACCGTCAAGAGAGTTAAAATGCAAGCCACAGAATTGAGGATATTTGCCACACATATAACCTCCAAAGGGTTTGTATCCAGACTTCCTAAAGAACTCCTACAAATATGCAATAAATAGACAGACAAACCATAGCCAATTTGGCAAGATACTTGAATTGGCACATCAGAAACAAGAAATCCAAATAGCCATTAAATGTGGAAAGATGCTCAACCTCAATAGTAATAAAGAAATGCTAATTACAACTATAGTGAGATACCATTACAGAGCACCAGGATGGCTAAAATTAAGCAGACTGACAATATCTAGCGCTAACAAGGATATGCAGCACTGTTGGTGGGAGTGTGAATTGAAACAACCGTTACGGAAAACTGCCCGGGGCATTGCTACTAAAACTGAACATGTACATGCTGCACGGTACAGCAATTCCACTACTAAATATATACTCAACGGTAATGTGTGCACGTGGGCACCGAAATACAGGCACAAGAATGTTCAGAATAACCAAAGCCTGGAAACAGTTCAAGTGTCCATTAGCTGTGGAACTGAGAATACACTGTAGGATATTCATGCCATGAAATCTGTACATCAATGGAAGTGAACCAACCACAGCTTCCGACAAGGACATGGATGCATCTCGCAGCCATGATGCTGAACCAAAGAAGCCAGGCACAAAAGAACACACTCTGTGCGAATCGATTTACATAAAGTTCAAAAACTGGCAAAACGAATCTATGATGTGAAAGGTCAGGATGGTGGTGTCGTGTGAATAGGAGAAAAGGGATGGCAACTGAGTCTGGGTTCGGCGGAGCTTGGAGGCTACTGCAACTTTCTACTTCTTGACCTGCAGGGTGGCTAAAACTCTTTGTTTATTTTCTGATAACTTATTGATCATTTACTTATGATTTGTATGTATGTTATAATTAAGTAAAAATGTATCATTTACAACACTCATTTGCTCTTGGTAAGACTTCTGAATCGTGGGACTAGGCTGTGAAGTATTCTGAATTCAGCTGAGTAGAAATGAACAGAGGCCCCACAGTAGGAGGCCAGAATTTAAGGATAACAGGTCAGGGAGGCTCAAGAAGCTGTGTCCTCAAGAGAGCTGAGCTTTCCCCAAACTCTGTGGTCATTAAAAGTCAAGCCCTACTTGAACACATACTTAATTATTACAACAGAAAGCCTCCCTATGATATTGGGATACAATAAGAAATATATGTTTAGTCTTTGCCCCTGGTTTCTGGTATAGAGCTCCTGAAACACTTGGAATTTCCTGAGTCATAAGGGTGACAGGAACATCTTCTGTTATTCATAACAAGCTTCCTTGACTATACCTGAGTTTATGCTAATGAGATGACTGTTGGTGAGACCCTGATATTAGGAACCAACCATGTGATTAGAGGTTCGGAACTTTCAGGCCCACTCCCCAGCCTTTGGGGAGGGGAGAGGAGCTGAAGAAGGAGATTGTTACCAATGGTCATGATTTAATCAATTGTACCCATGTAATGAAACTTCTATGGAAACCTATAAACTACAGGGCTGGGAGAGCTTCCAGGTTGGTGGATGCCTCCATGTGCCAGGAGGGTGACTCACCCCAGCTTCACAGGGACAGAAACTCCTGTGCTCAGGATCTTTCCACATGTCTCCCTACGTACGTACCTCTTCACCTGGCTGTTCATCTGTATCCTTTATATTAAACTGGTAAATATAAGTAAAATGATTTCCTGAGTTCTGCAAGCCATTCTAGTAAATTATGAAGCCTATGGAGGGGGTCATGAGAACCCTCAATTTATACCCAGTCGATCAGAAGTATGAGAGGGCTGGGGCTTCTGATTGGTGTCTAAAGTGGGGGGAGCAGTCTTGTGGGTCTGAGCCCTTCACCTGTGGGGTTGGCACTAACTAACTCGAGGTAGTTAATGTTAGAATTCAACAGAATTGTAGGACACCCAGCTACTGTCCGGAGGCTCGGAGAATTGGTTGTTGGTGTGACTGAACCACCCCCCCACCCCCACACCCCCACACCCCCACCACACACACACAGAAGTTTCTGTGGGCAGAAACAGATCTTAGTTTTTCCCCCACTTTATTTTGCACCTTGGAAAGCACGACAGGTAAAAAGCTCCAGGACCAAGGTCCGGGGGGAATGCTGAGGTGTCATGTGACACATTCCTGGACTCTGAAACTGGGTTAGTGGGCATTTGGCTTATTTCAAATGTCCATAAAAGAATGTCCAAATCTATAGAAACGTTTTATAAGACTTTGAGGCAAATTTCTGAGGACATGCCCAGAAGCAAAAGCTCAACAGATCGAAAAAATGCTCCAGAGAATGGCAGTTTTGACTCTCATTTTATACATTAGAATCAAAGGATAAGACATAGAGAGGGTTATGTGAAATCCATTGGTGGCAGATTAAGGGGGTGGAAGAAAGCAAAGTGGAGAAATCTCTAGGATTGAATAAAAAAACAAACGAAGAGGCACACTCTGCTTTTACACTAGTGGGCACAGGACAGATAATTAACATTTACAGCACACAGAGATGGTGTGTGGGGAACAAGATAATAATGGGGGGGCCTGTGGTCTTGTGCTCTGGTGCCTGCGGTTGTGCTTTGGAGATGCCTAGAAAAGAAAATTACTCTGCCATGTCAAAGGTATGTTATCCTAGATGCATAAGAACAGTGGACAGTGCTCACTTAAGGTAAAGATTGAATTGGCACATCTAAATAGTCATTAAACATATAAAGATGCTCAACCTCAATAGTAATAGAGAAATGCTAATTACAGCCATAATGAGATACCATTACAGAGCTACAGGCCTGGGACGTGACTACCCGCCATGACCTGCCCAGTTAGGAATTTATAATCAAACCCGTCGACATGGGAGCTGACAGCATTCACTTGTGGAAGCCCAGCCAAGACCAGAAGGATGATCCAGCTGAGTCCAGCCCAAGCTGCCAGCACAAAGAATTGGAGCCAAATGAATGATTGTTGTTTTACAACATTAAGTTTTTTGCGGGGTGGCTTATGCCGAAAAAGCTAACTAATACACCAGCAATGAGGTGCTTGAGGGCAGGGACCATATTATCCCTAGAGTGGAGCAGTGCCCAGCCCATTGGAGTTACCCTTGAATGACTGACGGAATAAATGGCACTAGGAGGACAAGGAGGGGAAAGCTGCAATAGCTCAGACCCCAAGACTCTCCTCATTCGTGTCTCATAATCACTCAAAGCTAAGATCTACATCCAGGAGCACAACACCCCAACACACAGGTTCATTTCCAAATTCCAAGGAATGAATGACTTATAACCATAATTTCTTATAACACCTTGAAGACCCTCTGAAAAAGATGCCATCGTTGGAGGACTGCTTGACTACACAGACATGCACAGTGTGTGCATCACACACACACACACACGCTAGTGAGCAAATCAGTCCATGGTCTGGCCCATGAGAGCATCTATTTTCTTCCCAGCCCCTTCTTGGTGCCCCCATCCCTATCAATTTAAAAGGGCACCCAATTCGCACTCCCACCACCCACTGCAAGTAGATTTATCATAATGAGGCAGGGAAGTGATACTTGTCTATCAAAATTTAGTCCTAATTCAAAGAAACTTCTCATCCCATACATCTGACAGGTCATTTGTGCCCCCAGTCTGTCATATCCAATTTTCATTTTTTAATTTAAAAAGGTTGCATTCTAAGGCATGGCCAAAGAAATTATTATGTTTGCAAAAACAATGTACATTTGCTAGTTGTCTCTCAGAGGTTCTGCTCTTGAAGGTGAATGCGTCTGTGTTCTCTGCGAGAACACAGCCCCCTTTCACGATACAGAAAAGCAGGAAGCAGGTCTCTCCAAGACCATTTTTCCTCAAGAAGCTTTCACCCACTCGAAATCACAGGCGATTGCTTCATGCATGATCTGCAATGGAAGGCCTCTCACCACACGTTATTGCACTAGGGAGTATTTGTTTGTTGCCTTGTTGCATCTCCAAGACACCAAACTGTCAAGAGCCCGCCAATGGTTCTATGTGATTCCATGGAAGTCTTGTCATTTCTGGTTAAATTCTGACACTGAATTCACTTTCTCTCAGGTCACCAACTGTAACTCATTGACCGTTGAGTGTAAATAAGCTTAAGGAACCAACATTTGTAGAGTGTTGCCAAAGAGAGAGCTGGCAGGGAACCCATGTCAAGGTGGGACGTGGATGGGGAGTGCTCCTTTGCTATTCTCACAGCCCGTCTTCTTACGACCCCCAGCAGATACCAAGGCTGATATGGCCCATGGGTAAATGGAATTGTACCCAAATATACAATGGCTAAAAAGAAGTGTAAGTGAGGGATACTGGAAATCCTCCAGTGCTTCCGAGTATTTGTTGCCTTGACCTGTTCTTGTAACTTCCGCTCTGGCTTCTTCACTGTCTCTTCTCCCCACACCCCAAGTAACCTCAAAAGTTCTGATATCTAGAATAATAGAAAGAACTCCTACAAAGCAATATGAAATAGATGGACAACCTAATCCATTATGAGCAAGAGAATTAATAGGCACTTCACAAATGAGATACTCAGATAGCCAATAAACATATGATAAGGTGCTTTAAATCACTAGTAATAGGGGAAATTCAAATTCAGTGATATTACAACCTATACATTACAATGCTAAAAATTTAGAAGACTGACAATGCCAATAGTTGGCGAGACAATGGGGCTCCTGGAACTTCATATACTGCTGGTAGGAGTGTAAATTGGTATCACCATTTTGAAAACTGATTAGGCATCATCTGTTCAAGTTGAACATACACAGACACTGAGTCTGTGTGATTTAACTCCTAGATATACAAGAACAATGGATGCAACATGGGCACCAAAAGACGTGTACAAGAATGTTCTTAGAATGGCCCCAAATTGAGACAACAAAAATATTCAACAGTAGAATAGAGTACTTCACAACAAAGAAAAAGAATGAACTACAGCTTCATAGGACAACATGGATATATCCCATAGATATGTTTGGCAAAGGAAACCATACACAAGAGTCCACACTCTATGCTTCTACTGAAATAAAGTTCAAGCTAGGAAAATATAATTCATGGTTTTAGAAGTCTGGATAATGGTTATTCTAGGGAGGTAGCGATTGGAAGGGAACACTAGGAGTGTTTTTGGATTGCTGGTGATGTTCTACATCTTGACACAAGCGTGTTTATGGTATGATAATTCACTGAGCTCTATTACCTTTGACTTTTGAAACATTCTGTATTTATGTTATTCTTTCTTTTTCTTTTTTTTTTTTTTTTGAAGGCAGTGTCACTGGCCCTCATATGTGGGACCGAACTGGGGCCGCTGGCTTCCCAAGCCAGCGCTTAACCACCGCGCCACTCGGCCGGCCCATATGTTATTCTTAAAGAAGAATTTAAACTATCAATCAAAAACACACACCATGTTCCAGAAAAACCCAACACAGAAAATCTGGCTACCGAATGCCAAGAATAAAGGAATAATTCAACTGATACCCAGGCAGAAAAGGCAAACCAGGCTTAAGAACAAAAATTCAATCAGGCTTGCCTATAATTCCTCAGCATTCAATAGTAGAAGGCAAAAGAACAATGTCTACAATCTTTGAGGGAAAGAAAATGTAACTCAACAATACTATACTTAGTTAAGATGTCCTTCAATTATAGAGACAGTAGGCATTCACTCATCTTAGGATATCTGTACTTTGAAATATTTCAAGAATATACTGTGTGATACTATGGCTGTTAATTAAGTTACGCTGTAAACCAGTTGCTACTGGCATTCCAATTAAGAATCCACAGTTGAGGAGCATACAGTTGGCATTCTCATTAGGAAATTCATCCTCTAGGTGTAGCTACTAGAAGTACTTCTATTATTTATACCTGGATCGAAACCATTGCACTGCTAAGTGGCACCCTGAATATCTAAAATGGCTTTCTATTGGTGAAAATGGTGGCCTATTTGTTTTCATTAGTTTCAGGTGTACAAAACAATACAATAGTTATACTTTTTGCCCCTCCCAAAGTGACAACCCTCCTCCCCCAATCCACTGCCCTCCCATCCCCGATATCATACATATCTATTACAATTCCATTGACTCCACTCCCCACACTGTACTCCACAATCCATGACTATATATGTACTAAATTATAGTTGACATACAATATTATTCAACTTCAGCTTCAGGTGTACAGTGCAGTGGTCAAGCCCCTACACTATCCATGAAGTGGTCTCCGTAACAAGACATGTGTCCATCTGACATCCTACAAAATATTTACATTATTGAATAGTGGCCTATTAACTACCATGATAAGTATTAGAAGTGGGCTGTCATTGGTAAAATCAAAGGTATTTATGATACGAGGGTTGACTAAAAATATTTTTGAGATGCTTCTTACCCTTACCGGCACTGGGTAAAACCAATCTAAACCTTGATGGTGCCTGAGACGTAAACCTTAAATGGTCTCATGTGAGAGTAATGTGTTACTCACGGGAGCTGTGGGAACAGAATCCATCTGTGCTGGCAGTGACCCTGCAGTGGTCACGCCACCCTGCTCTCCCTGCACAATCTGCCCAGCTCTTCCCAGCCCAGGAACTCTGAGAAGAAGGACATGTCCCCTTTGCATGTATATTTCCAGCACACAGCATGGTGCTTGGCACACAGTAGACACTCCATGAATGTTTGTTGAATGGATAAATGAGTGAGTGAGGAGGTGGATAAGTGAGTAGTGAATGCCCATTTTGATAAAGCTTGATTGCGTCTGGAAGTCCATCAGCCAGGGCACTCTTTGCTTCATGTTAGCAGCAAAGAATAGTAAAGGACCTTTAGTTCCAGTACTGAACATAATCAATGTCTGCTAAATTCCTTCTCCCATGTAACCCACCCCATGAGTTTAATTATGTCATGAAGTCAAAAGGTACCTGGAATATGAGCAGGACATGAGCCGGGTTCTCCTCCCCCAGACCGTTTCATGAATGAAAATATTGGCCTAATGTATAAAGTTGGAGCTGAGGATTTGGGGAAGTTCACCCCACTGGCTATGGGTGGGCCTGCCTTGACCTGAACGCTACGGTCAGTCTGAGCTCCGAGTGTGAGTGTGTGTGTGTGTGTGTGTGTGTGTGTGTGTTGTCAGGAGGTTCTACCTCCAGGGCTCCTTGAGTCTAGAGCATCTCTGGACGGCAGCCATGAGCCCCTGAGCCAAGCTCTTCCTGTCTCCCCAGGTTTGCAGTTCCAGATTCTGGCTGAGAAACAGGTTCTCACTATGCCACCGTTTTTCTCAAATCTCAAATGAAGACAAAGACATCAACTGTTTGCAAATAGTCCACTCATGCAAAAGTGTCCCAAGCCTGTTTTTCTCCTTATGAGTGACAGTCAAGTTTGTTATTCACTGAATTTCAGCCAAAATTTAAATTCTGCCCACTAGATGGAGAAGCCCAGCTCTTTGCCTGTGGAGGTGCTATTTCTCTCACCTTCCCCCTGCTTTCTTCAGTCTGCACTCACCAGAATCATCCAGTAATCCTGCCAGCCCTCTCCCCTCCCCCACCACCTCCCTGAAACCTATGCTAACACAACATGGGGACTTCTAATGTAAACCAACAAGTCCAGGAAATGGAAACTTTACGGGCTCTCTCGGCAAAAATCAGGTCATTCCCTGTGAACTGTTACTTTAGGAAAACCGAAGACCATGGATAGATAGCTCTCAGCAGCAAAAGGAGAAGCCTCATTTGTGCACTGCCTGCAATTGTTAGGGTGAGACAGGGTCAGGGGCTGAAGTACACAAAACCAGAGCCCAGAATCCCAGGCTCTCCTAGCATTGCCACCGTTCATCGTTTTTCATGGTGCTGCATTTCTGGAAGCCCACACATACCTTCTTTTTTTCCGCTGGTCTTGGCTACACAGCCTTTAAAAATAGTAATTTTGAAAAAGACAACCAGACAAGCCAGAAATAACCACTGGTTCAATGAACCTATGAACAAATATGGCAATATTGACAAGGGAAGTCTAAATTCAGTTTCAGTCTCACGTTTGGGTCTATGAAGAAAGTCCAAAAGATGAAGAAAAACAGTAACTGAAGTTAATTTAAGAAAACAAAGGTTTCAGAAAGGAGAGAACAGAGCAAAGGAACTTACTGAGGAAACCATTAGTTTGCAAAGTAAGCCTGGCACTACCCTGATGCTATGCCCCTTCTTTTAGAGGCCCCTGGAGGGAGTGCACAGACATGCTACAGACGCTGGAAGGAGACAGGCTTGGCTTTAAATCTTGGTTCTGCTTCTTTCTGGCTGTGTGATGCAGACAAGGCACTGAACCTTTCTGTACCTCAGTTTTCCCATCTGTAAACTGGAACAAGCCAATTCTATTCTCAGGCTTGTGATGATTACATGAGATAATGTGTGTAAAACTCCTCTTGTAGAAAGGGACACTCAGGGAGGATGGAAATGTTCTTTATTTTGGTGGTAGTGCTGGTTTCATGGGTGTTTACACCTGTGACAGCTCAGAGACCTGTCTACTTTGTGGTTACAGTTTATTGTATGCAAATTACACCTCAATGGGTTGTTAAAATTACACTCAATAGGGTTGTTAAATAATGAAAAAGCTCCCAGGATAGAGATGGCATAGAGCGAGTTTGGTATGGTTTATGACAGCTGTGTGCTTGGTGCCTAACTGGGGACTGGGTGCTGTTTCCACAGCTGTGACAGAACGGGGGAAGGGAAAAAGAAAGGCTGTCTATTTGTTATTGGACTCAGAGGTGGTGGGGCCAGTAGATGGAGGTCAAGCTTGGTGTCACTCACTGGCTTGATTTTATAGACCAGAAAGTACAAACAGAACCAATGGAATCTGCGGTGGCAAATCTTCAAGCCCTCCCAGAGCCTGTCTTAACCCTTGGCAGAGTCCCTTTGTCAGGGCAAGTTTTGAAAGAGGAACAAGGGGCAAATCATAGCAAAAGAGTCATGAGTCTCTCACTTCCTGGGTTGTCTGTCTTCCCTACTCATGAGAGTGGCTGTTTTCTCCCACCCCTATCACAAAGGTGGGATAAAGAGCCTCACCGGCAACCCGGGGTAGAGGCCAGGGGACCACTGAAGTCAGGAGAGAGCAATGGTGTTGGTGGCAATGTGATGCCAGGGGAGTAGTAGGTGAGTGGGCAGGTGCCCAGGGAACCACAAGGGCCCCTTAGGAAGGCCACAGGTGGAACTCCTGTGGACACCAACATTGGGGTTACATGGCCAGGGGTAGCCCCTTGGATTGCTGGGAGGTCAGAGACTGTTCTTAGGGTGCAAGTGGCCAGAGAGAAAACATGGTCTTGAAGATGGATATGGGACTTGGTATAATAAGAAGCCAAAGGAAACCAAATGTAGATATTATAACATGGAGGTCTCCTGCCTACATGCTTTAGGAGCAAAGCACTGGGATTTTTATGTAATTAGGGCAACAGCCAATTATAGTTAGGTATTGGCAACATGAGAGAGGTATGACAGACATTTTGTGCCACCCAACTGGGAATGGAAACCAAGAAGATGTGTGGATTTGGACAGCAGAATGGAAAACTAAATAACCAGAATCAGACTCAGCCTCTAGAAACCAAAGCTAGAGAAATTCTAACACTCCAAGGGAGAAAATGGCAGTTAAAGAAATCCTCATCCATTTAGGTTAATGGTCAGGCTAAAAAAAACCCTCCCTGCACTTAAGTGAGAGACGGACCATCAGCACTTGAGGCTGGACCTGAACGCTGTGGCGAACATACAATCTGGACTGTTGCCCTTCTGCACCATCCACTCACTCATCCAGCCATACGTGCGTGCTCCTGTGGGTTCATTCCTGCTCATCGTTACAAATTTTAAACTTTAGCAAGCTCATCCAGGCAGTCCCCACCTTACCAATGCATTTAAAAAACAAAACAAAAAACCAGTGCTCCACTGAACTGATGTTTCATGCTCCACCGCTCCCCATGGGAATCCAGCTGAGGCCACATCTTCAACTCCTTTCCCTCACCTATCCTGCATTCCTCACCTTCTTTCTCTCTCAACAAAGCATGTACACGTGAATAGGCTGTTTTTAGAGAATCTGACCCAAGTATCCAGCAGTATGCAAATGCCCCAACAATGACAAATTTGAACGAAATAGTCTTCATAACAGCCCTGAGCCCCTGAGCTCTTAGAATCTCTGAGATCAAACTCATCTAAACACCAAGTTATTTTAAGTCTTGATCTTCAAGATACTAGAGCCTTTAAGCTCTCTGGACCTGAAGAGGTCATGAAGGGAATAAGTGGCGGGAATCAGGGGCAGGGACCCTATCGTCATTTCAACAGAGGAGCTCCATTGTATATGAGCAGGTTCTGTCAGAGGGCTTGGACTGGGCTCCAGCAGCTCACAAGGGAATATTGTGGGGTGGGGGTCGGGGGAAGTCTTTGACAGCCACACAATGTGCAGGGAGGGTCAGTGGTCAGGACAGAGTAGATAAGTGCTTCCTGGAGAAGTGAGGCAGCTGGGGCCACAACTATAGAATGCCTCAGAGGCACACATTAGAAAGTTACCAGCTGCTTGTCCATGAGGTCTCCATCAAGTCCTAAAGCCACAGGGGCCACGCCTTTCTGGAAGGACAAGCTGTTGATCTCCAAAATCCTAGATGCCGACTGGCAAAGATGAACTTCTCACCCAGGTAACAGACAGTGGAAGTCACAGAAAGCCTTTGATTATTTGTTGTACTGGGAGCTAGAGTCAATAACACAAAGAAGGGAAAAGCCAGTGTCACGCACAAATCCCTTTAGAGCTCTTAAGTGAGAGGCCTAAATACCCTCCTTGATCAGCAAGAAACTGAAAGGGAGAGGACAAATATCCACTGGGCCCAGACCTTATCCCAGGTCCTGTTCTAAGTGATGTACTGCAGGAACCCCGTGGGGGAACTCTACCTGATAAATAGTATCCATTTTTTTTTTTTTTGAGGGCAGTGTCACTGGCCCTCACACTGGGGCCCGCTGGCTTCCCAAGCCAGCCCTTAACCACCGTGCTACTCGGGTGGCCCTAGTATCCATTTTTTTTTCACAGGAGCAAATTAAAGCTCATCAGGGAAGTCAAGAGAATGGTTCAGTTTCCCCTTACTGTTTAAGGCTTTCCATTGTCATTTAAATAAGTTGAAGTCTCTCTCATCTTCAAAAGCAGGCAAGCCAACAAAACAAAACAACCCCCTGCCACCTCTGGGGCCCTCTTCCAGCTCTATCCTAGGTATCTTCATGAACAGCAGAAATTCGAAAACGAGTTGCTGCCCCTGGCCCTCTGCCTCACTCTAACTCGTTCCCGTAATCCCTGCAGTAGCCCGGTGCATCCCACTCTCCCCTCCCCCCCATACACACACTAAAAATACAAGGCTGCCAGAACCTTCTTGTGCTGTGAAGCCAAAGCACACGTTTCAGCTTTCATTTACTTGATCTCTGCAGCCTTTGAGCACTTCTTCCATCTGGAAATACATGCTTCCTTTAAACTTTTACCTTCTGTGACATCTCCTTTCCCAGCTTTCCCTTCTACCTCATCATCGCCTGCTTTTCTGTCTCCTTTGAAGCATCCGGTTTACTAGCGTTTCCTTTAAGGTTGGGGCAGTTTTGCTCGACTTTGTATACACAGTAACTAGGACCCTGCCAAATGAAAGGATGTGGAATGAGTGAATGAATGAACAGCCCACCGGCCAGTACAAGGCATGTTGTTATCCAAATCCAGATGTTTGACCCACTCTCTCAAAATGACTTGCCTTCAATTTGAAAGAGTTTCCTAATGAAAAAATGTTCACTGGAAAAATAAATGCAAAATGGAATGAAATACCTGGTGATGATATTCTTGTAACACACACACACACACACACACACACACACACACACACACACAAACACACACACACTTCATATAATGATATAATGGCACAGAGACTTTAAATGTTAAATCTACAGAGTAATGAAAACTGTAATATACTCAGTGTACTCAGCCAAGTATAGAAACCAAAATTCCTGCTCAGCAGCTGAAAGCTCTAATAACTCTGCTCTGCAGTGAGAAAATAAACACCATTTCAGACACACAAAACCTGTATTTAGTTCTCACTCTACTGGGGCCAGTAAACAACCTATTTGGCTGGTGGGTGTGGCTCATGGGATGGTGGGGCTTCAGGGCCTCATTAATGATCTCGGGGTGAATAAGGGTCTGCTCTGAAGTGACACATTCAACAAGCAGGAATGCTCCCGGCCTGATGACTGATTTCCTTGGACAGGACAGGTGAATGATCGGAACTGGCAAGGAGCTCCTACCCGTACAAAGCAGCAGGGGAAAGAGGAGGAAAGCATCAGGAGATTGCTCAAATTGTGCTTCTAGAACATGGCCCAGTCTGTAACCTTTCCTTAATATTGCGTTGTCGGAAAAGTCATGACGTATTTTTTTTCTGTTTTTTATTTAAAAAATGCGTCATAACTTTTCCAACAACCCAATACTATACTACAAGGCAAGTAGAGATGTTGAGAGGACATATTTTAGAAGCTTTTGTAACATTCTGACCAGCGAATATTTTATGTCTATTTAATTTAACAACAAAAAAAATTGTGCTTTGGGCCAGCAGAGTGGCACGTTGGTTAAGAGCTGGCTTAGGACGCCAGTGGCCCCGGTTCGGATCCCACATGAGGGCCAGTGGCACTGCCCTCTGCATCTATGATGGTGAACAACAGCTCCACCTGGAGCTGGGCTGTGCGAGCTCCGGTGATGGTGTGGGCTGCAGCCCCTGCTGCAGTGGGCTGCCATAGGCTACAGTGAGTGGCCGGAAGCCGGTGTGAGCTGCCAAGAGCCTCTGTGAGCAGCCATCCAGAGGCTGGCGACCGATATGCCTCACCCGAGAAGAGCACAATGACGATACCAACATGGGCCAGTGAAGCGACGTCCTCCACAACTAGCCTGAAGAACAAAAGGACAGCAACTTGTCTGTTCCCCTTTCCCGGTTGCCCTAACACTATTTCCCTCCCCCAATTCCCTAATAAAATATTAAAAAAAAAAATTGTGCATATATTTGGAATGTCTTTCTTTTAGTTTTTTTGTTTTGTTTTTTTTTTTGAGGACAGTGTCACCGGCCCTCACATGTGGGATCCGAACCCCGGGCCGCCGGCTTCCCCAGCGCTTAACCACCACGCCACTCGGCCGGCCCTCTTTTAGTTTTATAGTCATTCATTTGTATTGTATTTTACTAAAGTATCAGTTGGCCAATGACTAGAAAAAATTTTTTCATGGTTCACAGAAACTTTGAGAGGTAGAAAACTAGACAATAATAAAAATTTTAAAATGATTCACTAAAAGACACTCCAAGAGGAAAAATCCACAGAATGGGAGAGAATATTTACAATGCATTAACTGAGAAAGTCATATGTAAAAAAGAAATTCTACATTATGTAAATAATCAATTCAAATCAATTAGGAAAATGGGCAAAAAACTTGGTCAGATACTATACTGAGGAATCGCTAATGCCCGATTGACATGTGTTAAGGGCTCAACCAGAAAAATGCATGTTACAAGTTACCACAGAGGAATCACCAGATTGTCCCAAAGGTAAAATCTCACAGTCCTGAAGGTTGGTGAGGAGGCTGAACAATAAAACCTCCCATACATACACAGCGGGTGGGAGAGGAAACTGCTTAAAATACTTCAGAAAGCCCTTGGCAGCATCCACTAAAGCTGAAGATACGCCTACCCCATGGGCAGTCATTCCACTCCCGCAAACCAACAGAAATGTGTTCACATGTGAACCAAATGATGTGGATGAGCAATCAGGGCAGTGTAGTTTGTGATGGCCACACCTTAAAAACAAGCCAGCTGTCCGCCGGCAGCCTGGACAAAATACTGGTGGTGTGGTCACATGATGGACTGTGGATAGCAGTGAAGACAACAAACTACAGCTCAGGCCACACAGTGTCCTCGCAGACAGGACAGTGTCCTGGCCTTGTCATGGTTCCCTCATGGGATCTGCAGGGCATTTTGGGACAAACTGTCATACATTCAGTAACATCGTGGTGTTGGAGTCACTCCCTTTTACAAAGCCAGTCTCTGCTTGGTCCTCAGATGTCTTGGGGGCAGTCAGGAAGGTGGTCCCTGAAGGGGTCTTGGGGTGAGTGGAGCCCTATGAGGGCAGAGAGCAATTCAGGGTCTAGTATGAGGAGGTCCCCCGTGTAGGAGTCCTAAGGCCAGATTAGGAGCGGGGGGCCCAGGCCCGGCTATGGCTGTAGACAGTGATTTTTGCTCCTGGGAAAATTTCCAGGGGGTTGGGTGGGTTGTATATAGATGTGGCTACAAAAACCCAGTACCCCCAGGTATACGATGACGATGGAGCGAGGGCATCTGGGGGAATCGAATCAGTTTTGGGGAGCTCAATACCCACCAGGAGTCTTTTTAGTCTCCACTGAATATTGAGACTCACAGGCCTGCCACTGGATACAGGCCAGGGGTAGAGCAAGGCAGCAGGACAGCGGCAGGCAATTCTTGTCAGCCCGGACACTCTGTGCAGGTATCTACACACTGTTAGATTTTTTTCCCTGCTTCACCATCCACCTCTGACACCTCCATGATTGTTCAGGTGCCAAGGGAATAGGACTCACACACATGGTTGTAGATCCGTGTTTACAAGCCGCATGCCCCACAAGAGCCACTAGTTCTTGTGATAACCCATAGCCTAGCTCTCAGGGTTCCCACAAGGATCACACCCAGTCACAAGAATCACCACACTCAGGAAAGCCCCAAAACTGGGGTTCCTCTCCTGTGTTCATGACAATCTTCCTAAACCAGTTTACCAAGCAGGGGTCATTTTACCATAAACCTTGTTGCCTGGTCCTATAGCTGGCATTGAATGATAATTATACTTTTAGGGCAATAAGCCAGGACGTTAACCCAAGGTCAGTGCTGTCCTTATGGAAGAAGAGAGCATTTTGTTCACCCTTTACCTCCTGTACAGAAGATGAAGAGTTCACTGCATCCGAAATGCTACAGGAACGCCCAGGTAGACATGGCGCCAGGTCCAGCACTCAGGGAAAGGTCTGAAAGCCTCTTTTCAAAGGGACCTTTGTGGAGGTGAGCTTACCATGTGCCACCTGCAGACGTGGAGCTAGTGGAGAGGGCAGGTGGAGGTGGCCAAGCCAAGGGGCGGCTTACCTTTCCCGCAGGCCTGCACCAGGCCGTACCACTCCCCGCAGCTGTTACACAGCAGGGTGAAGGCGCTTTCACGGTGGCCTGTGACGTGGCCTGGGGCACACACATACAGCAGCTCATCCCCCATCTCCAAGCCGGTGCGTCCCTGCAGGATGGTGTGCGGGAAAGAAGGCGGGTCTCCACACGGCTTCTCTAAGGACAAGGAATCACAATTAGCTTTCCCAAAGTAGGCAGAACTTTTGCAGCCTCGGGGAAAACAAACTTAAGAAGCAACTCTCTCCCTCTGTGGGTGCCCCCTGCACCCTGATTTGGGATCAAAGGGGATGCTTCTCCTTCACCCTGGGATCCCCAGGGCCTGGCAGGATGCTTGTCACAAAGGAGGCACCAAAAAATATTTGTTGAATGAATAAATATGCTTTTAAAAAGTAACTTTGTGTTTTAAAATTGCCTGGCAATGTTACCCTTTATGTCTCCTTGAAAGGAAGACCCAGAGACAGATATCCAGCAGCAAGCTCCTTTTTTTGGCCTTATTTACATAAGTGAATCGGTATTTGTTGTCAAAGCTAAAATGTTACAGACTATAAATACAGCAGACCTCAACCCTGACAGTAACACTATTGCCAATTTGGTATATATAGATAAATACAGATACAGACATATACAAACACTCATACACACGTAGGTGGATAGATATAGGTGTGTGTGTGTGTGTGTGTATGTGTGTGTGGTTTTTAACATAAATGGGATTATATCATATGAATTACTGAGTACCTGCTCTTAAACACACACACACACACACACACACACACACACACAATTTTTAGAGTAGTTTAGGTTCACAGCAAAATTGAGCAGAAAGTACAGTTAGTTCCGACACCCCTAATCCACAATACGCACAGCCTTAGCAGCAACATCCCACACAGAGTGGTACATTTGTTACAACTGATGAACCTACGTTGACATGTTATTATCACTCAAAATCACAAAAAATCCGCAGTTTACATTTTGGTTCACTCTGTGGGGGGAGCCTCACATTTGGATCTGAAGATGGAGAAGAGCCCCCACCTCGCCCTGGAACCCGTTTCTGTGCCATATACTAAACCTGGCAAGTTTGGGGGTGGCCCACATGGCAGGCCTGACAAATTCAGCGATCCAAAGTAACCACACAGGATGGTCTGATCATAAATTCCTAACTGGGCAGGTCATGGCAGGTAGTCACCTCCCAGGCTTGTAGCTTCCTTACCAAGGTCAATCTTTGCCTTAAGCTAGTGCTGTCCACTGTTCTTATGCGTCTAGGACAACACACCTTTGACAAGGCAGAGTAATTTTCTTTTCTAGACCCCTCCAAAGCACAGCTGCAGGCACCAGAGCACAAGACCACAGAACCCCTCATTGTTACCTTGTTCCCCACACACCATCTCTGTGTGCTGTAAATGTTAATTATCCTGTAAAACTGTTAATTATCCTGTAAAAATGTTAATTATCCGTGTAAAAAAGTATGTGTCTCTTCGTTTGCTTTTTATCCAATCCCAGAGATTTCCCCACTTTGCTTTCTCCCACCCCCTTAATCTAGCACCAGTGGATTTCACGTAACCCTCTCTAAGTCTTATCTTTCGATTCTAATGAATAAAATAAGTGTCAAAACTGCCATTCTTTGGAGCATTTTCTCAATCCGTTGAGTTTTTGCTTCTAGGCATGTCCTCAGAAATTTGCCTCCAATAAACTCTTATAAAACTTTTCCATAGGCTGGACATTCTTTCATCAACACTAGTGTATATTTTTTACTGGAAATGAGCCTCTTAGAAACGAAGGTAGACTGGTTTGTGTTAAAATTTGTAAATTGCTTACTAACAACCTGTGGCTGGTCCATGAGGCAGCCACTCAGGGGCCCACTCAGGGCCAGTGAGGAAGCACAGAAGGTGAGGAGGGGGAGCCCAAGCCTTCCTCCTTCCACCTGGGCAGAGTCTCCTGGGTCTGGCTCAGGTGAGACCCTTGGCATCAGAGGTCCATGGGACAGATCCAAAACAGCCCCATCACGTGGAATGACACTTTCATTAATGTCAGCTGAGGGAAGAGATTGATGGTTACAGAGTTGGGGGCCTGGGGCAACCAGGTCAGACTTTCAGCCCCCAGGTAGGCAGTGGCACTCTTGCTGTGGTTGGCAACCCCACCTCCACTGTGTCCTCTCAGGTAGCTACAGGTAGAATCAATTCCATTTAAAATGTATAAAAATAATCTGAGTGGATAAGCTTCACATTTCCCACCATTAAGTATGGTGCTAGCTGTAGGTTTTTTTGATGTTCTTTATCAATTTAGAAGAAGTTCACTTCTATTCCTAGCTGGCTGAGAGTTTTGATCACGAATGTGTGTCGGTTTTGAAAAATGCTTTTTCTGCATCTACTGATGTGATCACATTTTTTTTTTCTTCTTTAGCCTGTTGATGTGATGGGTTATATTAACTGATTTTTGAATGCTGAACCAGCCTTGTCTAAATCCCACTTGCTCATGGTTTATAATTCTTTTCTATACTTGTATATTGTTGAATTCAAATTGCTAATATTTTGTTGAGGACTTTTGCATCTATGTTTATTAGATATTGGTCTGTAATTTTCTTTTCTTGTAATGTCTTTCTCTCATTTTGGTGTTAGGGTAATGCTGGCCTCACAGAATGAGTTAGGAAGTATTCCCCCTGCTTCTAACTTCTGGAAGAGTTTGTAGAGAATTAGTATAATTTCTTCCTTAAATATTTGGTAGAATTTACTAGTGAACTCATCTGGGCCTAGTGCTTTCTGTTTTGAAAGGTTATTAATTATTGATTCAATTTCTTTCCTTACATGCTGGACCAGAAACTAGAAGTCTTTTTCCCCCCTAATGTTTTAAAGCTCTTTCCACATTAGAACTATAAATTACCTCAGTCTTTTGAAAGGCTATATTATAGCACACATTATTTAAGCATTATACCAACATTTATACTCCAAGTTTTTACTGTTATAAACAGTGCTACAATGAACAGTTCATATGTATATTTTTGTACAGATCTTATTTCATTCGGGTACATTTCTAGAAGTGGGATTGCTGCATCAAATTCCTTTCAATAAAAAAAGGAAATAATTTTAAATTCAAATTTCCTCTTCTAATTTTTATGGAAAAGAAAAGAAAGCCTGTAGTCTTTATGCAGTCAAATTACCTAACAAGCACATTGCTTACAAGAAGATATGCTAAGAAAAGATGAAAACAGAAAATACAACTTGCGCTTTAAGCCATCCTGATTGGCCTTACAGCTTGTGTAGCCTTGGTAACACTTTCTCAAAGAATCCTTGCAATGCGTGTTTTTTAACAAGAGAGATTTTGAATGAAAACGGGTGTGGCTGTACTTTAGGAAGTCAGCACAGAATGTTGCATTTTAGCCCTAACTGCCTTGATGGTCAAGCCCATGAGATCAACTGTTTATTTCACCTGGGTGGCACGTAGGGACAGGCAGCCATCTGGAAGTTGCCACATATTCAGGGGCAACCCCACTGAACAGAGGGGCATCATCCTTGGGTTCACTTGGTCTCAGCAGGGAATCCTGAAACCTGGACCATAGTCATCAGCCTCCGTCAAGGTTGGGCTGAATTACAGCTAGTATTTTGGGCCAAAGGCTCTCTCTCTCCACCATCGTCTGCAGCCTGTCACTCATGCTGGATGTCCCAGCCTTTTCTCCTCTTACCAGGATCTAGTTTGGGACATTGGAAGCTCTTCATCCAACACCATCACAGGACTGGTAAACACTTGCAGCCTCATACAGTTCTATCTGTGGAACACAACAGCAACTCTTTGGAAGGAAAATCCAGGAGCCGGGTAACTGTTCTGAGAGTAAACGGGAGCTTCAGGCCATATTCACACCCTACCAGACTCATGGGATCTTGTCCCTCAGATATAATTTCCAGAATGGTGTGGGCTAGATTCTGGCTGAGGAAAACCACAATAATGCTCCTAAGAGTCTGGGCACACGTATCCTGTTTCTGGATTTCCCACAAATGTTCAAGACAGGAAATACACTGTTTCTTTGGTGGTGTAACTTCACAAGCTCCAGGACAACAATTCCATGTGTTAGCACAACTAAGTACAAGCCAAAAACACCACCCATGTCCAGGTGTGCCTTGAATTAGTTCCTTTCACTAACCTTCCCATCTTGAACCTCACGAGGGAGCTATAGAAAACAGCTGGCTATATACCTGGACCTTGTTCTCCTCTTCAGGGAAACTTATATTATTCCACAGGTCGGGATTGTGGTTTGTGGATTTCTCAGATCTTAGAGCTGAGTTTCAACAGTTTCAACATAAAGAGCAATTTCTATTATTTTTTCCCTTCCAAGGAAAGAGATTTTATAAGTGATTTTGCCTATCAGACACATAGTACGAATGAACAATGACTCATATTTTCAATTTAAAAGGATGCATCTGCTTGCCACTCAGAGCTTCTGACAACTAGTTTTCACAGTTTAGAACTCAGAAGAAGGTTGATGCTTTTATTCTGAGAAATTTTAAGACTTCTATCATGACTTGTGAAATTTTAAACAAGGGCCTGCAAACACCCGTTATTGTTTCACAAACCAGGGGTACAGAAATTCTGACGCACGTGCTTGACCTTTCTTCCTTCTTTTTGGTTTAGCTAAGCTATGTGAAGAAGCTGCCTTTTGTGCCCACCTGCCTAGCTCCCTCCCACCCTTCTCCACCCAGTGCAGAACAAGCATTGGCCTCCCCATCCCATCCAATTTTATCATTGGTTCTCAAACTCTCCATCATTGTTTCTCAAACTTGAATGTGCATCAGCTGGAGGGCAAATCTCTCTCTCTCTCTCTCTCTCTCTCTCTCTCTCTCTCTGCTGTGTTTTTGAGTTTCTGACTCAGTAGGTCAAGATTAGGGTGCAAGAATTTGCATTTATAACAAGTTTCCCAGTAATGGTAACAGTGCTGGTCCAGGAACTATCCTTGGAGAACTACCACTCTAGATAACTACTGCACCCTGAAAAACAGGCAAAATTAATATTCTTGGTCATGGCAATCAGCAGAGATTGCCTCTGGCTCAGCTGGAATGGGGAGAGTCAGGGCATTTTTTGGAAAAGCACTCCAGGGAACTTTCTGGGGTAAAGGAAATGTTTGATATCGTGACTGATTATAAGTGATTTTAATTTTCTTCATGCTTTCTACTACAATGACCACATGTTCACGTTTACAATTAGAAAATATACTAAATATGCAAAATGGAGCTAAATGTGAAATGACACCTATCTCATAAGGTTGTTACCGGAATTAAATGAGCTTGTGCCTTGCCCAGTGCCCGCTGCATGCCTGGAGCTTAATTAGGAACATAAATAATCATGAGTTCCATTTCCTAAGTAAGTTGGAGACTGATGGCCTTTGGAGTCATTCTGCAAGTAATGATGGCAATTGAATGCCCAGTTCCTTCAAACCAAAGAGAGCCAAGCACATGGTGGCTGAACAGGAAGTGGGGGAAAGAAGGGCAAAACGAAATGTTTATAAGAACCATCAGAACATAGACCCATTGGCACCATTTCTCCGGCTGCTTGGACACTTGGTGTCCGTGGGAACTGACTGTGCATCAGGCCTGATCTAGCCCAGGTTTTTGGAATGGAAGACCTCAGTCCTGGGAAAGCAAGAACTGATGCTCTCTGGGTCTGGATGTATGGGTGGCAGAGGAGGGGCATCACGGCTAACAGGGATGGGGATTACCTGGGCTGCCCTCTGCAGCCACTTCAGGCCCACCCAGCACAGCTACCCAAACCCTTGGAGATGTTCTAAGCCCAGCTCCCTCTCCTGAAATCCCTACCATGGCTGACCCAGGGCCAATCCTGAACCCCTCACTGGGATCTTCGATTTCTAGCCCTTGCTGCACCTGTCCTCTCTGTGTGCTATGTCTTCTTTTCCTACCTGTTGTTTCCAGAAACAAAATCCTCAAATTCTGCTTAATTACTCTCCTCTTTTGTGTCATGGAAATTCATTCATCTTTTACTTATCCTTATACACTGTCAACTTCTTGACAGTAGGAATGAGATCTATCTATCTATCTATCTATCTATCTATCTATCTATCTATCTATCTATCTATCATCCATCCATCCATCCACCCATCATCTATCTAAAGCATCCACAAGTCTGAGCACTGGACTTCGCATTACACAGGACAAATAAACAAACGGCCCATACTAGGTCAATGATAATTAGCTCAGGCTCTTTCACACTCCCTTGGGATACCCTGAACCAAATATGTTCTATCAGGTGCTCAAAACATCATGATTGGTTCCAGTCTCCTGATCGCAGCTGGAGAATTTCCGCAAAGCCAATTCGGAGGCCCGGGGCCTCCTCCAGGAAGACCTGAGAATTGGCTACTCTCAAAAATTCCTGGGCTGGCCGAGTAGCCCGTTGGTTAAGAACTGGCTTGGGACACCAGCTCTGAGCAGCAGGGCCCCGGTTCAGATCCCACACGAGGGCCTGTGATGCTACACCCTCTACAGCTAAGATGGTGAACAACAGGTCCACCTGGAGCTAGGCTGCCATGAATCTTCGGCAAAGGTGTAGGCTGCAGCGAGGCTGCAGTGGGCTGCCGTGAGATACCATGAGTGGCCGGCAGCCAGCGTGAGCGGCAGGCAGCCAGTGTGAGCTGCCAAGAGCCACAGTGAGTGGCCGTCCAGTGGCCGGTGACCCATCTGCCTCACTAGGAAGAGCGCAGTGATGATACCAACATTGACCAGTGAAGCGACGTCCTCCACAACTAGACTGAAGAACAAAAAGACAGCAACTTGTCTGTTCCCCTTCCCTGATTCCCCAACGTTGTTCCCCTCCCCCACTTCCCCAATAAAATCTTTAAAAAAAAATTAAAAAATTCCTGATCTCTCAGGATGCCTCCAGATCTCTTTTTGATGACATAAAGGAAGGGAATAATTCCATTTCTGTTTTTAAGGGAAATATGGGCAACAGTTAAGTATGCAGGGGAAATGGAATGTGGGACTAAGGAGGTGAAGTGGGCTGGTGGGAAGAGCAGCCTGGCCAGCCCTGGTTTAGTGGGGAAGAAACAGAAGCACACCCAGAGTAGAGCCTTGTGGGTACACTCTAGACCCCACTCCATCGACTTCCGACAAGCTGCCAAGAGAAGCAAAGCCAGAGAACCCAAGTGGAGGCAGCTTATTTCATCAGCATCCAGTTGGTTAAAAATAGCTTCACTTATTAGTTTAAGTGAGATCACCACAGGACTGGAAATTCACTCTCTGTGAAACAAAAATACTGGAAGGAAAATGAGAAAAGTCTACATTCATAATGAACTTTATTTCAGAAAGAGAAAACACAGGAGGAAGCTGTCTGAGTGTCCCACAGGCTCTGTTTTCCTTCTGGGCTCTTTATAAGGCCCAGGTCTGCCATTTTTGGAGTGAGCACACTTCATTGTTTCTGCCTTGCCAAAGAAAATCAACAGCACGGAGCTAAGTGGCATAAGGCATCATGAGGAAAAAGGCAACCATTGGAGAAGATACTGCCCTGGGGCGTATGCTGAGCCAGACCTCATCTACGCTCCCGCCATTGGAACCCCAAGGAACCGCCTGTTGTCCGTTTCCTCTAAGCTGCTGCACGTCCCTTCAGCACACAAATGTTCCTGTTGACTGTGCTGTCAATTAAGGCTCCACGGAGGAAAAGCAGCAACTCCACTGAGCAGGGTGGCGGACCGTGTGTGAGCAGTTTACATGCTCTTTCTAAAGGGCGACAGGCAGAAGAACAGGCACAGAGCTCTCTGTATGATCCCAGAGATCCATCCTGCTTTTCTAGAAAGCCCAAGAGAGCGCAGCGCATTCCTGAGTCCTCTTCAAGGCCCACCTGAGGCCTCCTCACAAATCAGACCCCGTAGGACCAAGTCTCCCGACTTTTCCACACATCCCCTCCCCATTGACTTGGAGGTGATGGGAGGCCAGGCGAGGCTCAGACAAATTGCTCTGGGATTCAGGGCTCTTGAGCACTTTGACTGCAATGAACCACACACAGAGCTCGCTCTGCTAAAATGGTGTCAGTCTTCACATACTCGTACAATGACAGGAGTTGTGAATTTGCTTCATATGTTGCCTCCCCATGACTCAGGTTTGGATTTGTTTGTTTGTTTGTTTGTTTTATGGGAGTTCTTTTTGCTGTTGTCATTTTTGGAGAAGTAATACAGCTCTTCATTTTATTTTTTTGAAATTTTTGGTTTTTTATCTATTTATTTATTTATTTATTTATATTTTCTCTTTTTTTCTTTTTTATATTTCTTTTTTTACCTTTGTTTTTTGAAATTTTTAATTTTTATATAATTTCAAAGTTACAGAAAGGTTGTAAGAAGAACTCCCATAAAATCCTTTATCTAGATTTGAAACCAATGTGTTTTTCATTTTGCCACATTTGCTTTATTATTCTTCTAGTTAGACAGATATAAATAGAGACAAATATGTACCATATGAATATGTACATATGTGTATCTATACTGTACTTTTCTGAACCATTTGAGAGTAAGTTGTAGATATGATGTCTTTTTGTCCCTAAAAACATTGGCATGTATTTTCAAGAACAAGGATATTCTCTTATATAACTGCAGTACAATTACCAAAGTCAGAGAAAATTAAGTATTGATACAATACTATTACCTAATTCATAATTCATATTCAGATTTCATCAATTATAGATATTTTCTCCTGGGTCAGGATATAATCCAGGATCACAAATTGGATTTCATCATCAAGTCCTTTTAGTCTTTCTATTTTTTTTTATTTTTATTTTTTAGAGGGCAGTGTCACTGGCCCTCATATGTGGGATCCGAACCGGGGCCGCTGGCATCCCAAGCCAGCTCTTAACCACTGCGCCACTCAGCCAGCCCATTTTTAGTCTATTTTAATCTAAACCACTGCTTAGACTCTCTTTGTCTTCATAACCTTGACATTTTTTAGAGTACAGATAGGCCAGTGATTTTGTAGGATCTTTCTCAATTTGAGTTTGGCTAATATTTTCTCATGATTAGGTTCAAGTTATGCATTTTGGGCAGGAATACTATTGAGTTGAAGTTGTGTTCCTCTGAGTGCACTATATCAGCAGGCACAATATATCAGTTTGGCAATAACTCAATTTTGGAGTCACCACCCTGGCTTTGACCTTGGTGCCCTACGGGGTGTGAAAGAATCTTTCCAATCTCTGGCTTCATGTAGCACAATTGTGGGTAAAAGGAGCACACAACCTGTTTGAAGCCCAGTGAGGTGGAAAGCCCAAGCTATCCTGTTAGATGATGAGAAACACAAGGCTCAGTCACCCCATCACCCCAACCAACAGCCAGCCAACTCTCAGAAGCAAGGCCACCTAACAAGCAGCTAACTGACTTTTTTCATCCCTGATCTGGAAAACTGTGGTGACCTACACTGTCTCCAGAGATCACTGTCTCCTGCAGACGGAGTGAAAATTATCCCCCACCTCATCATCGCTGTGGACCTTGCTTAGTATTTCACCATTGCTTGGTCCACTTCCTTTCTCTGTCCACCTCCCCATTGTCCTATTGGCTTTTCTTTGGAAGGACTTCCTGATATACCACGTTTAGTGTATCCTTATCTCAAGGTCTGCTTCTAGAGAATGCAACCTAAGATAGGAACCGCCACATGCACACCCTCCAGAACCTTTACAAAGGCTCTGGCACTGACCTTCATCCTTAATACAAAGGGCATTGTATGTGCCACCAGGAGCTGGGCTGCTCTCAATTCTCACATCAACAGCTCTCATGATTTGCTGTTCACCACTCCCCTTGCTACATACAGTTGTCCTGAAACAAAGAAGACACTAGGTTAGGAGAACTAGCTAAAAATGAGAAAGAACATTCTTTTCTGCTGTCAGCTTGGAATCAGCAGGGATTTTTCTGATACAGAAGCTTTGGCTGAAAGCATCACTATGGAAATACGCTCCCCAAAGGTCTAAAATCAGGAAGACTTGAGGTCATATGTATCAATTCAAGTTTCAGAGGTAATAAATACATTGTCCATCGCTTTTAGTACATGTTTGTTTTTCTTACTATGTATTAACAAACTTAAAATACTTTCTGACTTATACACCATTTTTTAGCATTCAATATTTACTGCTTTACGTAACTAACAAAATTTCAACTTAACCCCCACTCCCCGCCCCATTTACTCTTTCCATTTTCATCTTCAGTCTTGCACTGCAATTGTTTTCCTCATGTCTGAGGGGCACCCTTCAGTTTTTTTTTTTTTGGTGCAGGTCTGATATAATGAATTTTCTCACCTTTTGTCTGTCTGAAAATGTCTTTATTTTATCTTTATTCTTGGAAGATATTTTCATTGGGTATAGTACAAAATTCTAGGTCGGCAGTCATTTTTTTTCAGCACTTCGAAGCTATCATTCAATTGTTTGGGCCTTCATTGTCTGTTTATTGTTGCTTTTTTGAAAGTACTCTTTATTATTATTATTATTACCTTTAACATTTTTTTCTTCATATTTGACTCTGATTAGTTTGACCATGATGTGCCAAGTTGTGAATTTCTTTTTATTTGTCCTACTTGTGCTCTGGAGGGCCTCTTGAATCTGTGCCTGAATGTTTTCATTCAGTTGTGGATAAGTTTCATATTACTTTTACTCCATCTTCCTTCTCTTCTCCTTTTGGAATTCTAGTTACATGCATCTTCTTTGCCATTTACCCTTTCTTCTTTATTTTTCATCCTTTTTTCTTCTGCTCTTTATTCTGAATTTCTGCCTCTGAAATATCTTCCAGTTCACTAATGTTCTCCTTGGCTCTTTTTAATCAGCTGTTAGATCCATCCATTAAATTATTAATTTCAGTTATTGTGTTTTTCATTTCTAGAGTGTCCATTTGGTTATTTTTATAGCTTTCCATCTTCTGCTAAAATTCTCCTTCTTGCTCTTTTATCTTTGAACAATTTAAAGAGTTACAGTCTGCATCTATCAAATATCTAGAGTTTCTATTTGCTATTTTTACTCTTGTTGCCTTGACCCCTCATGTGACTGGTTATTTTATAGTATGTGACAAATCCTATATTTGCTAAAATTATTTGTGGAAATCAATTGCCTAGAATAATGTTATCTTCTTCTAGATATGATTTTTAAAATTAGTTCTGCTGATTATCTGGAGTACTGGAACTCCAGTATCATCTCAACCCAAATTCTGGCTTCAGGGGATTTGAAGCTATGTTGCAGCTCCTCTGAGGTCTGTGTCCTCTTTGGAGTTTACTCATACTCCTGGGGTACAGCCCTGCTGTGTCCCAACCCAAAGCAAAAGAACTTCCCAGGCCCCCACCTACACTGAATCCAAATCTGTGTCTTCCTAAGTCCTACAAGGCTATCTAAACTGCTAATCAGCTTTTCTGCCACCCTTTTTGGAATCTGCAAAGGCTCCCAGGAGATATGTGTCCCCAAATTCTGTATTTACCACTCCAGACCTCTATCTTCCTATGGATTTATGTATATACTCAAAATAAATTTATGGAGATACAGATCATATCTATTATATCTACTATGCCATCAATTGCGAGATGCACTGTATATTTATTTATTTATTTATTTATTTATTTATTTATTTATTTATTTGGAGGGCAGTGTCACTGACCCTCATATGTGGGACCGAACCGGGGCCGCTGGCTTCCCAGGCCAGCGCTTAACCACCGCACCACTCGGCCGGCCCCAAATCCTGCCCTGCTTTTTTTTTTTTTTTTTTGAGGGCAGTGTCACTGGCCCTCCTATGTGGGACCTGAACCGGGGCCGCTGGCTTCCAAACCAGCTCTTAACCACCACGCCACTCGGCCGGCCCTCGAGATGCACTGTATATTTAATAACTGTTTTTTGGTGGGGAAGAGGCGATGGCTGTGATGGAAAGGCCCACAGTGAAATGGACATAATAATGGTTAGATACTTCTTGGTTCCAGGAATATTAAAATAGAAAACCTATTTTTCATATGGCATGTAGTAAATACATAAAGTATATTTGCTTTATAAAGAAATATCATCTTAGGACTGGCCGGGTGGCTTGCTCATTGGTTAAGAGTTGACTTGAGAGTGCCAAGCTCTGAGCAGCAGGGCTGCTGGTTCAGATTCCACATGGGCCAGTGATGGCTGTGCCCTCTACAGCTAAGATGGTGAACAACAGTTCGACCTGGAGCTGGGCTGTTGTGAGTGGCCGGCGATGGCATGGGCTGCCGTGAGCTACGGTGAGTGGCTGGCAGCCAGCATGAGCTGCTGTGACTGTCCAATGGCTGGCAACCAATCTGCCTCAGCTGGGAAGAGCGCAATGATCACAATACCAACATGGGCCAGTGAAGCGACATCCTCCACAACTAGACTGAAGAACAAAAGGACAGTAACTTGTCTGTTTCCTTTCCCCAATTCCCCAATAAAATCTTTAAAAAAAATAGATATATAGATATAGATATATAGATATAGATATAGATATAGATATAGATATCATCTTAATAATGTAGAGATCCAGTAAGATGTCTTAATACTTTATAGCAAACCTAGAGTGATGGCTCTTTCTAATGACTCAGTCCTGATTGTAATGCCTGGGAGACGTAAGCCTGGCTCCAAACTGGTTCTTCAGAATCTCTGAAAACCCTGGTTATCTGTTACAGTACTGGTAACAGAGTTATGCAAAATATCCGTCCTTGACTACATTACGGAAACATGCATGCATGGGACACATTTTGTCTATTTAGGAACCTAGATGTGAAAACATAAGGCAGAGAGAGCCACAGTTCCAGATTCACTGAAAAGCTTTGGATTTAGCTTCAGTTGTTCTCTTTATTCAATTGCTGCTTCATATGTGGCACATTTGGAGCCATGAGTCAGCATGGTTGTGTGCGTTTTCTATGGCCATCTGCCAGCCAGACATCTTCAGGGTGATTATCAACCAAAGTATTTTTGGAGCCCATTTTGCTCTTTCACATTCCGGTGGCGCAAAGGAGCAAGTTGAATGGCTCCTGCTTTCTCTGCGTATGACTGAAGTTATCAGCACTAATGGGAAGTTTCCTCCCAGCTGGCCACAAGATTTAATCTCCACAAGGATTCCAAGGGTCAAGAACTCAAGACACAACTGAAATGGCTTGTCCCTGCACTATAATGTTTAAGGCCTGAGCTGGGGAGACTCATAGGCTGGTGACAACTCAACAGCTGAGGGCTAGAATCACCCGGAAGCATCTTCACTTACGTTTCTAGCAGTTCATGCTGTCTATCAGCCAGGACATCAGTTGGGGCTATTGGTGAGAGCATCTCCATGTAGCCTGGGCTTCCTCATAGTACAGCCACCTCAGGATAGTTAGACTTCTTACAGGGCATCTCAAAAGTGAGTGTCCCCAGAAGTCCAGGCATGAATTTCTCCAACCTAACCGCAGAAGCCACATGGTATCACTTCTGCTGTATTCCATCGGTTGAGGCAATACTATACTGTACCTGATTCAAAGGGAGGGGACATGGACTCCACTTCTCTAAGGAAGGGATATGAAAGAATTTGTGACCATATTTCAAAACCTCCATACTATCTTCTTCTTCATGTGTATGCAGGTGCATGTCCACAGAGAAAAGCAAATAAAGAATCTATACCAAACAATTAAGAGTCATTACCTCTGAAGTAGGGAAGAAGAGAGAAACTCACTTTGTACTTTATACATATCTGTATTATTTGAAATTTTTACAAGCGTGTGTCATTTTTGTAACTGAAAAAGGAAATTCAAAATAGCAAAGCAAGGGGGAAAAAAACTGTGATAAAACTCCAGAAAAATGTTTTTATATGGGAACTCAAAACACGAATCCACTGAAAGCCACGCCCCACTGCACCTTGCCTATCTTGGCCCCTAAATCAAACAATTATTGAGCCCCCAAACAAGCCCTGGTGGGGCAGCTGTGTGAGCTGGAAGGACAGCCTTCCCTAGCTCGCCTGACTTACCCCAAGGAGCCATCCGCCAGCCAGCCGGTGGTGCACACCGGGAAGGTACAATCCTGGATGACTCTCCTCAGCTCCTCCGCAGACACTAGGTGAGCGCCTCTGCTCTTGCAGGAAAGCCGAGCCGCCTCCAGTTCAAGGCCTTGAGAGCCATTTTGAGACTCCAGCACAAAGAGCTTCCCTGTGTGGAGACAAGCATGAGCACAGGCTGACTCCTGGATCCATGGGGATTTAATCTCAGCAAACTCATTCTCTGGTGGACGCCCGTCAGAACTGTAGCTTCCTACTTGCCTAAAGACCCAAGTATAGCAACTACCCCATGGCACTCAGCCTTGGGACCAGGTGATGACAATCACACTGGTGTTTTGATCCATTTTTTGCTCGTCTTTAAAAAAAATAATAATAAAGAATTAACCATCTGCTCCGGCATGTTTATCTGAATAAGCCCTTCAAATATTTCTCTTAAAAAGGTTCTTTACAAACACCATGTGGCAAAGCTCAATGTCCTCAGTTCCCCTAAGGTGGGTCACTTGTTGTCCAAGGCATTGATTGAGGCCTTAGCTGTGTCTTCTTTCTCCTGCCCCAGTCCTGGGGTGACCAAATACAGAACAGTTGCTTCTCTCCTCTCTGTACCTCTCTTAAAACATTATCAGCCCATTCCCACAAGGAGTTCACTTCATTCCTCCCCAATGGGACAAGAATAGCAGCGGCCATGTCTGGTGTGCCCTGGCTTCCTGCAGCATGTCAATACATGGTCAATAGTGGGCCTCAAAACATGTGTGATAGGTGGGTGGGGTAAGAACACGAATTCAGGCAGAGGTAAAAGCTGAGGCTGAAAGCAAAAGAGAGCTTTAGGGAAGAAATCCATGGTTCAGGAGGGAGCACTCTGGTTCCCAGGAGCCTACTGGAGGGAGGAAGCAATGCTTTGGGTAGCCTTGTCAAGTTTAAGGCAAAGGCAAGAGAGAAAAACATCTATGTTTTTTCCATCTGTCATTTCCATCTGTCAGCAAAACTATCAAACTATGTTGATTTTATGAGAATAAGACACAACTGTCATCTAATGCAAAGTTACTATAATAAACATAATCATCCCCCAGCTTTGGAACCAAATGTTATAATAAAAATGCAAAATTTTTGGGCCAGCTGAGTGGCGCATTGGTTAAGAGCTGGTTTGGGAAGCCAGCAGCCCCGGTTCGGATCCCACATATGAAGGCCAGTGACGCTTCCCTCAGCTAACAACAGTTCCACCTGGAGCTGGGCTGTGTGAGCCCCGGTGATGGTGTAGGCTGCAGCACCTGCTGCAGTGGGCTGCCATAGGATACAGTGAGTGGCTGGCAGCCAGTGTGAGCTGCCAAGAGCAGCAGTGAGCGACCATCCAGAGGCTGGCGACTGATCTGCCTCATCTGGGAAGAGCGCAATGATGACCAACATGGGCCAGTGAAGCAACATCCTCTACAACTAGACTGAAGAACAACAACAACAAAAAAAGACAGCAACTTGTCTGTTCCCCTTCCCCAATTCCCCAACACAGTTCCCCTCCCCCAATTCCCCTATAAAATCTTTTAAAAAAGCAAAATTTTTCCCCCCAGTAAATATATCTGTCTGTCCTTTAGACTTGGTGGAAACGTACCATAAACAACCTGAATAACTATACTTGATGGTCCTGCCTGGAAAAGCAAGCATGCAGAAGCTGAAAGAGAACTGAAAACACACGTTTATACAAAACCATCTATATGAATGTTCATAACAGCATTATTTATAAGAAATAATAAATTAAATTTATAATTGTAAAATTGTGTTTACAATAGCCAAAACATAGAATCAACCCAAGGCCCATCAATTGATAAGTAGATCAATAAAATATGGAATATCCATATACAATGGACTATTATTCGACTACAAAACAAAATGAAGTACTGACACATGCTACAAATGGATGAGTCTTGAAAACAGTATGCTATGTGAAAGAAGCCAGTCACTAAAGTCCACACACTTTATGATTCTATTTACATGAAACGTCCAGAACAGGCAAATTCATAAAGACAGAAAATCGGTAAGCAGTTGCCCAGGACTTGGGAGGCTGGGAAGAAATGGGAAGTGAATGCTAATGGGTACAGGGTTTATTTTGGGGGTAATAAAAGTGTTCTAAAATTGTGTGTGGTGATTCATAACTCCTTGAGTATACTGAAAAGCATTGAGTTACACACTTTAAATGGGTGAATTGTATGGTATGTGGATTATAGGTCAATGAAGCTGTTATTTAAAAAGGCATTGCTAGAAAAGAACAGGTTCTCTTATTTTTTTTATTTTTTTTTGAGGGCAGTATCACTGGCCCTCATATGTGGGACCGAACCGGGGCCGCTGGCTTCCTAGGCCAGCACTTAACCACCGCGCCACTCGGCCGGCCCCAGGTTCTCTTATGATGATGGTTATTTCATGAGTAATATAAAAGAACTTTAAACACAAATAAATAACTCTAGACTATGAAAAGGCAATATTAACAAAACTACAAGGAGAAATTTAAAAATCCACAATGCTTATGAAAATTTTAACTACTATCCTCCTCAGTAATTGCTAAACCAGAAATAAAAAAATATCAGGAAGGACATAGAAGACTTCAAGCAACAAAATTAATACACTTGACTTAGGACAAATGCACAGCACTGCAAACTACAGAATACACATTCGTTTTAGGCACACACAGAACATTTGTAAAGTTGATCAAATACGAAGCTCTAAGACAAATCTCAAAAAATTTCAAAAGACCCAAATTACACAAAGCATGTTTTAAAACCACAGTACAACCCTAAACCACTTGTTTTATTTATCAAACACTTATGTAGTGTTTACTATCGGTCAGGTGTTGTTCAAATTGCTGTACAAATATTCATTAAAGTGATCCTTATAACAACTCTATGATGTGGGTGTTATTATTATTATCCCCATTGTATAATTAAAGTTAAGTATTAATGAGTTGTCCAAGATCACACATCTGGTATACAAAACCAGGCAGTTTGGTTCCATGTCAGTGATCCCAACCACTGTGTGACATTGCCTCTCAACAACAGAGTAACAGCTAGGAAATTCTCTTGTGCATGGAAAAGAGACTTCTAAATGAGCCATCGGTTCAAAGAGGAAACCACAATTAAAATACAACATTTTTACTTAAGCGACAAAACCTGTGGAGAAACTAAAGTAGTATTTAAGGGAAATTTATAGCCTCAAATGCTCATATTACAAAAGAACAATGGTTGATAATCAATAATCTAAGTTTCTCAAAATCACAGAAAAAAGAACATAAAATTAAAGCTTCTAAAGAAGTAGAAAGAGGGCCGGCCGAGTGGCACGGTGGTTAAGCGCTGGCTTGGGAAGCCAGCAGCCCAGGTTCGGTCCCACATATGAGGGCCAGTAACACTGCCCTCAAAAAATAAAAAAATAAAAAAATAAAGAAGGAGAAAGATAGAAATGGTAAAGATAGGGTAGAGAGCAATGAAATGGAAAGCAGATATGTACAACAGAGAAAATAAAGCCAAAAGTTGCTACTTTCTAAAGAATAATAAAATTGATACACCCCTGACAAGACTGATTAAGACAAAAAGAAAGACAATACAGGAGCAGCCTCTTACCTCAGTGGGTCAGAGCACAGTGCTCATAACACCAGGGTTGCCGATTCAATCCCCACATGGGCCACTGAGTTATGCTCTCAACTAGATTGAAACAACTACTTGACTGGAAGTTGATGGGTCCTGGCAAAACACATTGTTCCCCAATAAAAATTAAAAAAAAAAAAAAAGAAAAAAGAAAATACAAATTACCAGTATCAAGAATGAAAGGAGACATCACTACAGATCCCATGGACACTGAAAAGATATGAAATTATTACATGATATATGCCAGTACATTTGACAATTTAAATGAAATGAGTAAGTTTCTTTAAAAACAAACTTAGCAAAACTGATACAAAAAGAATAAGAAAATTTGAATATTCCTTTATCTACTAATGAAATTAAATTCATCATTTAAACTCTTATTTAAAAAAAACTCCAAATACATGTGACCTCACTACCAAACACTGAAAAAAAAAACCAATGCTCACCTTACAGAAACCTTTTCAGAGAATAAAAGAAGGAAACAACTTTCACATTTATTTTAGGAACCATCCTAACCCTGATGCTAATTCCTGACAAAAATATTACAAGAAATGAAAATCACAGGGCAATAAGAGTCAAGATGGCAGATTAGTCACAAACTTTTTTTGTTTTTTAGAGGGCAGTGTCACTGACCCTCATATGTGGGATCCGAACCGGGGCCGCTGGCGTCACTCAGCTGGCCCAGTCACAAACTTTTAAAAGTGATTTGGAGGGCTGGCCGAGTGGCGCAGTGGTTAAATGCTGGCTTGGGATGACAGCGACCCCGGTTTGGATCCCACATGTGAGGGTGAGTGACACTGCCCTCAAAAAAAAGAGAAAAGGTGGAATGTTAAAAGTGATTTGGATTTTGAAGATGATTACAACAGAGAAATTTCAAAAATGGAAAAAAAAAATTACAGGCCAATATATTTCATGAACATAAACTCAATCGTCATAAATCTATTTCCCTCACTCCAGGCTCAGTTCTAAGTCATCTCTTCTCACTGTAAAACCTTTTCCTAGAATCTCACCCACACACAAATGACTCACATTTTTCTCTTCAGTCCAGACACTTTCCATTCACCCATCCACCTCTCTAACCTACCCTTTCTCACCTGAACAACTAAAGTAGCATTCTATAGGGTCTTTATCTCTATATCAAATCTTGCTCTGATGCCATCCACTCTCCCTACATAACAATCAGAGGGATGTTTTCAAAATGCAAATCTGATCAGTCACTCTACTACTGGAAATAATTCAAAGGCTTCCTTTCCTTTTTTGGATTAAAACAAAACTTGGCTTATGAGGCCGCATATCATTGTACTCACACCAATTTTCCTAGCATCATCTTGAACAACTTCCACTTTGGATTCTTGGCTCCAGCCACTCTTTCTCTTATCACATGTCCCGTTTTCTCTACCACTCACAGTCTTTTAACACATGCTATCTCTACTCACTCTTTCTTCCCCCTCATTTCCCAGTTAATTCTTACTCAGCTTTCAGGTTCTCCTACACCAACTCAAAATCGCCTAGTGCTCATAGCACTTCTGTCCTTTAATCTTGTCACGTATGAAAATTGCAATTTCACATTTCATTCATATAATTATTTTGCTTAATGACTCTCCCTGCCACTGGATTTTAAACTCCCTGATAGCAAGAATCTGTTTCTTCTCACCATTCTACTCTTAACAGCAAGGACAGTACCTAGCATATAGTAAATATTCAATAAATTACCTGTTAAATTAATGAATCTTTTCCTGCAATCATTACCCAAACACAGTTAATTTGCATTCAGTTAATGCGAAGCTTTTTTCAGTTTCAAAAGTATTTTAAAAGGTATCTTTTATGTACGAGACACATATCTAAGTAGTCAAACGTAAACAAAATGTTTTCCACTTGAATTGATCTCATTGACTTATTTTTAATAAGTCCATGGAGTTTCTAATAATTCCAACTTTTTCTTCAAATGCCTGTAATGCAAATGTCACTTTAGCTTAACAGTCCTTCTTCCATCACTGTAGAACACAATTAAATGTGGAAAGTGGTGGTAGTTAAGCATATATTTAGTAAAGAAAAGGATCCTTTCATAATATAGGTTACAATTTTTCAATGGCTCTATTATAAAAGTTGGAGCTCAGCAAATGGAGTTTCTTGAAAGCAAGTGTACCTACAATTCTTTATTGGGGAAAAGGGGAGAAGGAAAGAAAGAAGGAAGAAATGGAGGCATTTTTGGCAAGCAGTAACAGGAAAACATACTCTGGTGCTGTTTCTCCTTGTCCAATGATATTTCTGCCTTCGATTTTCTATGACCCACATCCAGCCAGATAGGCACACATTATTGATCCATATCCATCTGGCACTGCACTTACACATTATAATGGGGTGAAACTCTAATGCCTCCTGGATTGGAGAGATATTTTTTTAAAAGGAATTAAAACTGGTACAATAGTATACATTGTTCAAAATTTAATACTAACACCAATGTGTTTTACTTGCATTCTTTAAAATCGGCTTAATTTTCATGACTGAATGTCAGGCAAAAAATAATAATACAAAAAAAATAATACAAGAATTAACAGTGGTTTGACTGCTAAGAGGTATATGGGATTTCTTTTTGGGCAATAGTAATTTTTAGGAATTAGAAGTGGTGATGCCTGCACAACATAATGAATATACTAAAACCCACCGAATTGTGCCTTTTTAAAATGGTAAGTTTTATGTGAATTATATCTTAATTTAAAAATTGACAGTGATTACTAGGAGCCTTCAAAGTTAAAAATGTTTTCTAACCCTCTCTCTGAGGATATGGAGAAATAACACATTCCTTCCTAATTAGGAGCAAGGAGTTCTTCAAGCTGGCACGCAGGACAAAGAGCAGGACAAAAAAATTCTAATTTCTGGAGGTTTTTCTTGCTTTTCCTAACCACCATGCTTATTTTCGTCGCGTCGTCTAGTTTCATACAATATTGTTTGCTAAACACCAATGACATTTTAAAATATACAAAGCATCCTAAGTCAGCTGAGGGTTTTTCTCCTTCATCAACCTAATTTTTCTCAAGCTTGGATTTACTGGAAACCCCTCATGGAAGTGAGAAAGGCTGGCTTCTTTCCTTTCAGATCCTCCTGCGCTAAATCAACCAGGTTTTGTTCAGAAGTCAAAATACTGCTGAATTAGCTTTTCTAAATTGAACTGATATAAAGCTGTGATGCTGTTATTTTAAAGGAGGTACTGGAAACTGAATTCTGGTTCAAAAAACAAACAAAAAAAGTGGGTCGATTTTCAGAACCTGCAAAAATCTGACTCTGACCCTTACTTCTCTAGCCTCATGTCTAGGGACATCCTCACTTTATACTCTCAGCTCCAGCCACTCCGTCTATCATTTATCCCATTTTCCCTGCCACTCACAGCACAGGGCCTTTGCACGTGCTATTATTATCCCTCTCCACCTAGGGCACTCTCCTCTCGCCTTTGTCTGGTTGAATCGCACTTATCTTTCAGACTTTCCTGGACCAAACCAAAATACCGACAGCCTTCTAATCACTGGCCTTGCGGTCAGGAGCACATTTAATAGACATGGAAAATTATATTTCTGCAGAGGAGGTTCTAGGGCACTGCAGACTTAATTTCATTTTAAAGGCTTGTCATGGAGATCTTGCGGAAGCTAACGGCGGGACTGCAGGACCAACGCTCAGGCTGCTCCGGTTTGTGAAGGAAGGGTTCAGGGGCCCAGGTGGGACGTTTGGGCGAGCTGAGACTCCGCGGGCCGGGAGAGGGACGCAGGGTGGCAGGACCGCCGTTCACCTCGTTCCTTCCCAGGGTTGCGGTTTCCCGGGCTCGTTCAAATGAGCACCCTTGCGAGCTTCGCTTTCCCTATCCAGACCCCACGCGCCACCCAGGTCCCCGCCGCCTCCCAGGCACTCCGCGGACACTCACCATCCGCCCGCACCAAGAGGCGCGGCAGACCGAGTAGGAGCAGCGCCGCCGCCCAGAGCTGGGCGCAGGGTCTGGGTCCCTCGGCGGCCATGGTCCGGCCGTCCACGGGCTGGCGAGCTTGAGTGAAGCCACTGGCTGCGATCCGGGCTGCCTGGGCCACTGCCCAGCGTGCGCCACTCGGCTTTGCGCGCTGCGCTCTGCTCGCGCGTCGCAGGCTTAGCGCCCGGCACGCCGAGAGGGAGGAGCGCGGACAGCCCCGGAGGCTGGGGACGCCGTTGCCGCAGCGCTGGGGTACCGAGCTCCCGGGGGTCCGGTCGGTGACGCCGGGGAGGCGGCTGTAGTCCGGCTCCGCCTTCGTGCTGGGCACCTGGAGGCCTCGGTGCCAAAAGAGGCTGCGCCGGACAGCGAGCTCTCAGGGCGCCGCCGGAGCGAAGAAGGGTGAGGGCTCGGGGAGGCCCGGAGAGCAGAGAGCCAGCTCGCTGCAGGAAACCTCCGCCGGCCTGGGGCACCCTCGACGAAAGGGTGGCATCGTCTCACAGGCCAAGCCCCTTCGCGAGGACCGTTACAAAACGGATGCCTCATCCGGTCCTCTGCCTTTTGACTTTCCAGCTGGCGCCCTCCTACAGAGGAGGAACATTTTTATGAAAAAGAAGAATCAGATTTGCCAACCTCACTCTAAGGAGTGAAACGCACGGAAGAGCGAGGCTCTTCTTCTCTAAAATCGTAGTTTGAAAGTCACTCAGATAGGGGCGTCTTCGGGACTCATCCTTCACAACTTTTCCAGGTACGCGGTAACACTTCTCAAATGGTATGGCTGTCACCTTTCTCACACCTCCCAAATCAGGGCTGCTTGACTTGGATAGGGCCTGAGATTCGGATTCCTTCCCTCTGGGCTGGGAATCTCCATTTCCACCGAATTCTGTGGCAGGGATCCCCTCCATGAATTGCTTCCTGCTTCCAGCTCACCCCCGTCCTGTCTCCCAGCATCACACCGTTTGTGAAGGAAGCAAGATTTGCATTCCTCATAGCTAGAATGATAAAGATCAGTACTTTTGTAACTGGGACCCTGGTGGCACTCTACAGTCTACAATCCCTTCTATTATATCTTCATTTACTGGTCAACAAATATTTATTGAGCAACCATAGCATGCCTGCCCTGTTTTAGACCCTGAATGAGGCTACAGTCTGTCCAAACAAATGCTCACATTCAAATAATAGAGACTTAAGGAAGATTGAACAAGTGGTTGGTGCTAAAAGGATCAGGTGATTGTCCCCATGACAATGAACTAGGACACAGACATTGAAAGATCATCTACTTTCTTTTTAAGGGAAGAACTGAGGTTTGAACCCACATCTGATTTGCTACAGGTGTCACTTTTCAGTTCAAATCATTTTTGAAGTGTACTGAACAGCTGTCTCCTCCGCTTGTCAACTACAAGGCTATTACTAGTGATTCATTCCTTGGTGGAATAAAACCTTGCTTTTAAAATACAAACAAGGGCTGGCCGAGTGGCTTAGTTGGTTAAGGGTTCCGTTCAAGAGTGGGAGCTGAGTTCTGAGCAACAGCAGTTTGATGCCCAGCCCTAGCTGAGCTGCCACTGAACTGCCAACAGGTGGCAGGATGGCTCAGCTAAAATAATAATAATAATAAGATAAAATACAAACACTCTAGGATATTAAATGCGTGAGGCCTGGTGCTCATTCACACAGAAGTGTAACTGAATTTTCTTAGCTACTTCTCTACTAACAGCTAGCTGGTAATCGAAGGAGTGAGATTTTGCATGTCTGGTGTGGAAGGGACAATTTAAAGCCTGATTATTGCTGTGAATGGAGGGGAGGAGCCACAAGGCAGCTGCAGGGGCTACTGACTGACTCACTCAGGAGCTGTGCCTACATACAAATGATATTAGAAGTCAACTGGATTTACTACCTAATCCTAATGACATTTTAAAGTTTGGTTTATTCAGATCTGTCTGAATAAATGTTTATTCATATCTGTCTGGCCTGTTCTAATTTTGGGAGATGGCATGCTCTAAAGGTTTAATTGGTACAACTGCTTTAGAAAACTGTTTAAGCTGTTTCATATAAACATATATCTCCCCTATCGCACGAAACTCCACTCCTAAGTGTATATCCAAAAGAAATGAAAACTTATGTCCACTAAAAGATTTGCCCATAGCAGCTTTCTTTATTTGCAATAATTAGCAGCTTTATTTGCAATAATTAAAAACTGGAAGCAACCCAAAAATCATCAACAGACGAATAGAAAAACAAACTGTCTTATTTACACAACAGAATCCCATTCAACAATAAGAGGAATGAACTGCTGATATACACTGAATAATGTGGGTGAATCCCAAAAATATGCTGGATTGGTGAAAGAGCCTCATGCAAAAGTGTTGACACTGTATGGTGCCATTGATGTGAAGTTCAGGAAGGGGCAAAACCAATCTGTGGTGAAAACAATCAATATGGGGGGTTGCTTCTGAAGAAGGTGGGGCCACCAAGGAACTTCTGATCTAATGGGGAATGTTCTCTATCTTGATGAGGGTAATGGTCACATGAGTCTTTACATTTGTCAGACCTCACTAAACTGTACACTTAAAATCTGTGCATTTCAATTGAATGTTATTTATACCTTAATGATAAATATTTCAAAAATAATAAATCCAGTCCTTGCACTAAAGAATAAATAGGTTAGTAGAAGAGAATTTAATAAAAGGACCACATATGGAAACATTGGAAGGGCTGAGAGAGCCGGATAAGGAATCATAAAGTTCTTGGGATTACCAATGGCAGGTAGTTACCACCTTGAGGCCTGATGGTGTGAGAGGAGGATGAGGTGTTACTGAAACCCAGCAAGAACTGTGGCAATGAAAGAGGCTGCCGGAAAGGAGTGGTAGCCATAGGTAGAGGAACAAAATCGCTGCCACTAGTCTGGTAGGGAAGGACGGGGAAGAAATACCCAAACCTCTCTCTCTTTCTTACCCTTCAGATCCCTCCTGGTGCCTCCTACTGGTTGAAACATTTGAGAGTTGGAGGACAAAGGAGCACAGGTGCCCTAGTCTTTAGAGGTTATCTACCCAGGGCGGAGAGTGGATCTGGGGAGGCAACTGGAAAACAACCAGTACAGTCCATCTATTCTTTTCTTTCATTTGGATGAAAATAATGAAAACGGGAAACACAAAGTCCTATCAGTTTCTGTATGACATGGGAATATGCCAATTCAATCAAATTCTCACTTGGAGCAGAACTGTAATATTAACTGCCATCAGTGGTTATTTTCTCATGAGAGCTGTTTCACATAAAGAGAAAGGGGGGAAATAAACAATTATCATAACATATAGATGTTATAGTCCTCACTTCTGTAGCTGGTCATGAGGCCTTATATGATAGTCATTGCAGTGTTCCCTTTCCACTCTCTGAGCACCTTGGCCTGCATGCTTGTTTTTTAACTGATGGGAGGGACCTAACCATGCATTCCTACTTTATTAGTTTGTCATGGTATTACATTGACTATTGTTACTGGACAGGGGAGTTTCTTGGGATCTACACATAGTCACACATGCCCCCATTATGTAGCAGCAACCCAATTTCCCCTTGGTCATCAGGATCAAGGCAGTAGAGTGACCTTCTCTGTGGAGAGCACTCTGAGCTTCCAATGTATTGGCACATGCCTGTGTGTTTACTGGTGGAAGTATTTCACTCTTGCACACCCAAACCTCCCAATTTACCAATCCAAAGGTTGTGGGGATGGTATGCAAATCTTTGGTAGGTGGGTTATTATATGTAATAAAAGGGAGGTCACTCCCACTTCCACTCTTTGGTTCTTAAGACAGTGTATTCTTTCTACAGGAGAAATGACACCATATATTGGCTGCTGGTTTAAGGCATATACTGTATCATGGGTGAGTGCCCTAACCTCTCACAGTGTTGTCCTCAGCTAGTACCCTGTGACCTCACCTTTCTATCAAATCACCCGCTTCTAAGTAATGGGAGCATATCATAAAATTATAGTCATGGGTCCATTACTGCAAATCTTAAAACTGAGTACTATACATGGTCTGAGAATTAAGTTCACGAACTCATCCTAGAAAAAGTGCTACATACTTCATTGCCAAATATCACTAGGGTCACCTTTGAAGTACTCCCCTTGGGAAGCTATGCACCAATGCCAGTGCCTGGTCCACCCTTCAAAGCAACTTTGGAAGTCTTTTTTTGGCATGGCCATCAGAGCTGTCATCATATTACCCTTGATGTCCTGAATGTCATCAAAATGTCTTCCTCTCAATATTTCTTTTATCTTCAGATAAAGAAATAAGTCATTGGGGGCCAGATCAGGTGCGAAGGGAGTGTTCCAATACAGTTATTTGTTTACTGGCTAAAAACTCCCTCACAAACAATGCTATGTGAGCTGGTGCATTGTCGTGATGCAAGAGCCATGAACTGGCAAAAAGTTCAGGTCATTTTTGTCTAACTTTTTCACACAGCCTTTTCAGCACTTCCAAATAGTAAACTTGGTTAACTGTTTGTCCAGTTTGTACAAATTCATAGTGAATAATCCCTCTGATATCAAAAAAGTTAGCAACATCATTGCAACAAGTTTGCGAACTTAATTGTCGTAGTAGACCCCCCCTCCTTTATGCAACATTGCCAGGTCTATAGTTCCAATTACCTGTGGTCAACTGCATTCCAAAAATATTAAATGGAAAGTTCCAGAAAGAAACAATTTATAAGTTTTAAATTACGTGCCATTCTGAGTAGCACAATAGAATCTTGCACCATTCTCCAACATCCTACCCTGGAACATGAACCATCCCTTTGTCCAGAGTCTCCACGTGGTGTACACTCCCCACCCGTTAGTCATTTAGTAGCTATCAGATTGACTGTTGCAGTATCACAGTGCTTGTGTTGAAGTCACCCTTATTTTACTTAATAACGGCCCCAAAGCACAAGAGTAGTGATGCTGGCAATTCGGATGTGCCAAAGAGAAGCCATAAAGTGCTTCCATTAAGTGAAAAGGTATGTATGTATAGGACAAAACATAGTATATATAGGGTTCAGTACTATTGGTGGTTTCAGGCATTCACTAGGGGTCTTGGAACGTATCCCCCGAGAATAAAGGGGGACTACTGTATTAAGACGTCCATATTCTTAACAGTCTTTTTGGCTCTCTGCCATTTTCCATGGCCACCTTCTTTTCTTCTCCCCTTTCTCCATTTTTTTCCAACTCTCTCTCACCCTCAAATTCATCCCCTTTTCAGTTCCCGTCCTTCCCTAGCTTCCCAGACATACAAACATACCACTCATAAATATTCCATGGTGATTAAATTTGTAAATGACAAATGGAGCAAGCTTAGACTCTACCTGAGAAACCCATTAGTATTCAAAAGATTTTTGCTTTGGTTAGGATATTTCAGAATTCATGCATTCAAAATATTGTCTGGCTATGCTCAAATCCCTGGATAATCTATAGAGCAGTATATAGTGTCCAACGTGGTCTCTCAGTTGTAGGGAAAGTTGTTTTTTGTCTAAGATCTGACCAAAAATTCTAATGGCCTGGATAATTAAGTAGGATCTCTTGGTATAATCAATAATGATTTTAAAATTTAGCCTAGCTGGCTCATTTATATCTTATTAAATCCAGATTTCTCCTGGGCAGATAGAGTCAGAAAGCTTAATATTGATCATAGATTTTTTTTACAGTGAAGTAATAGACAGTGATTGTCCTAAACAAACCTAACGTATTACTCTGATATTGGAAATTTTACTTCACAATGTTATATGTGCACTAAGAAGTAATTACCTTGTACTGATCACCTATGATAACCAAGTGCTTTAATCTATATTTTATCTCTAATCCTCACAACAACTCTATAGTCAGTTTGGAGCTTTTTTTCTATGTAAGTTATGCAAATTGCCCAAGGTCACATAGCTAGTATGGCAAAGATGGGTTTTGAAACCAACTGTATATGATTCTAAAGTCTCTACTCTTACCTTCACACCATGTTGCCTCTTAGATACCTTATAAGCATTTCTTCCCATTAAATTGGGGTTAAATTCTAGAAAGGCCAAATCTGGTGTTCACATTCTATTGGGTTGTCGGAAAATTCATGATGGTTTTTTTTCTATGTTTTTTATCACAAAAATCACAAAAATGCGTCATGACTTTTCCGACAACCCAATATGTCCAAATGAGAGAAAGAAACTATAGGTCACTGTATTGTGATTATATATTTATGGGCCTGTCCCTTTTTCTGGGAAAAGGGGCAGTGTCTTACCATCTCTGTATCACCAATGTCTACCACAGCCTCTATTCCAGTGGCTGGCCTGTAATAAGTACTCAGTAAATGTCTGATGAATGAATGAGTGAGGTACTTGCCATGCTATTGCAGACACTCCATTTCCCACAGTCCACCTGGTTGAACACCTGCTCATCTTTCTTGACTCAATATATCATCATCTCCTCTGTGAAATCTTCTCTGTGACTTAGTCCAATCTCTCCACTGATGACTCTCTCTGTGCTTCCACAGTAACCTCCTGAATAGCTGTCTCTTTAACAGAACTACTTGCATTTCTCCCCAGATTTGTCTCTCCTTCTAGTCTGAATGTCCTTGAGGACAGAGATCATATCTTTTCTGTGTTTTAGGTTTTTTTTTAAAGATTTTATTGGGGAATTGGGGGAAGAGGAACAGCTTTGGGAAACCACAAAAGGGGAACAGTCAAGCTGCTGTCCTTTTGTTCTTCAGTCTAGTTGTGAAGGTCGTTGCTTCACTGGCCCATGTTGGTATCATCATTGCGTTCTTCTCGGGTGAGACAGATTGGTCGCCGGCCGCTCACAGCAGCTCTTGGCAGCTCACACTGGCTGCCGGCTACTCACTGTAGCCTATGGCAGCCCACTGCAGCAGGGGCTGCAGTTATGCCATCCCGGGGACTCACAGCAGCCCAGCTCCAGGTGGAGCTGTTGTTCACCATCTTAGCTGTAGAGGGCAGTGTCACTGGCCCTCATATGTGGGATCTGAACCGGGGCCTCTGGCGTCCCAAGCCAGTACTTAACCAACGTGCCACTTGGCCGGCCCTCTTTTCTGTGTTTTTATTTCTGGTGCCTCGAGAAGCACCTGGTTCATAGTAGGGTCTCAACCTATGTTTGGTGAATTAATCATGCACCCTGATCTGTTGTTGGGTTAACTTATCAAAGGACCCCAAGGAGAGAGCATGTCAAGAATCATGGTAATGCTCTCAGTAAAATAAGGAACTTGTCAAGGGGTCACATGGGTCTTTTCTTAAAATCTTCTTTTTAGGGCAGTGACCATGTCCTTTCATGTTTTTGTTTTTTTTTTAATTTTTATTTTTTAAATCTCTAGTAGCTAGTACAGTGCCTAGCACACACAGTAGGCATTTAATTAAGCTTTGATGACTGGAAGAAGGAATAAATGAGCCTCAAAAGCAATATATACCAGCCAATGTAGAATTTCAAATCTGATGGATCTGAAGTGGTCTCACAAATCATCTGCCACCAGCCTGCAGCCACATAACTGAAAAATCACTGCACAATGTAGCATTTACATGCAGGCTGCCTTCAGGGCTATGGAGTTTGTGGGCTGGGTCCTGAGTAAACACAGGCTGCACTAAAGAGCCATTGTGGGCTCTGGTAGTTCTTTCAAGTTCCTCTGGGGTCTGAAGTTGATTTGCAGCTGGAATCAAGTCTCTGCCAAGCCCCTCTTTTTTTTTTCTTTTTTTTTTTTTCAATTGAATTATTAACTAAAAGAAAACCATTTAGGGTGCAGCAGTTAGTAGCAGACTGCCAATGGTAGGACATTTTTGTTTACTCAGAGTGTTTGCACCTAATTTAATGAAAAGTAGGAATGAGCTCTCAGAAATCAATTCAGAAGCTCTGGCCTCATAGGAAGACAGAGTTTGGACTTGGCAGGAAGGCAGTTCAGGGCAGCCAAGAACTGGGGCTCCAGTGCTATCCCCCAGGATAAGACTTATTTCCAGGTGGGTGTTATCCACAGGCTGCTTCTGTGCTGGCTTTTCAGGGACCCTGGCAGGACCCCAGTGCTACATTCTCTCAAATAGCTCCTGCAGTCCCCAGTTTGAATACTTCAGCATTCACTGAAGACTTTCATCCTTATTGACATGCAAATGTCAACTCTGCAAAGGAGTCAGAAGAACTGGGTTTAAGTCTGACTTTTGCCAATTAATATCTATGGAACCAACTCTGGGCCTCAGTTTCTTTACCTATAATATGGAGATGGTAGTGCTACCTAACATACAGGGTTCTTGAGATTGGAATTACTTTGTACATCAAAAACTCTTTCTACAGATAAAATGGATATCGATAATAATCTCGACATGCATGGTATCTTAGCACATTGCATCACTCTGTAAACCACTTGAGGGCAAAAGGCTGTGTCTTGTTTTGTAGCTAGCATCTAGCTCAGTACATGGCACAGAGTAAATGCCCAATAAAGAGTAGGTGAATTGAGCAAGGCTAATTTACAGCAGTAGGAAGGATAAGTATACTCTCATCTTCTATCATGTCTAACATTAAGATCCTCACTTTAAAGACCTCAGAGTAACCATTGAACTATGTCCGTTTGCCCTGGGAAAGAAGGCAAACTGACCACCTCCTCTAAATTTCTTGTGGAACTCACAGTCTTTAAATATGATGACTGCTATTCTGGGGACTGTTCAGCTCTCACTAAGATAATTCATGTGTTATTAATACAGTCCTATTGTACCCATTGATATACATGTACTTGGTCAGGCTATGTACCCAAATCTTTGTTTCCGGAAGAATGGTCATCATGTACATGGGACATGGTGAGAAGGCAGGAAAAAGCCAACCTAATGGTGTGACATATTAAATATCTCTCTTCTTGGGCCAGCCGAGTGGTGCGGTGGTTAAGAGCTGGCTTTGGAAGCCAGCGGCCCCAGTTCAGATCCCACATATGAGGGCCAGTAACACTGCCCTCAAAAAACATTAAATAAATATCTCTCATCTTAGCTCATATGTTGATTTTGCTTTTTACTGAAGTGTAGCAAAGGCATAGATTGTTTTAATTTACTTTGAGAAGTAGTGGGATAGAAGTACCCAAGATACCCGGCCATCAGAAAACTGGATTCTACTCTTAGTCTATCATCAACCTATAAGTTGGGTTAATCATTCCTTTGTTCTCCATTTCTTGTTCCGTAAATCCCAGCAATGGAGACTTGACTTGTAAGGAGATTTCCATTATTCTGTTTGGGTCCAATGGTCCCTTTCCTCATGCATGGTTTTCTTCTGTGTTTAGAATGTCTCCTGTTGGCTAACCTAGAGTCTCCACATCTATGCTCCCAAAATTTGTCACAGCATGGGAACAAATGTGGACTCCACTGGAAAGAGAGTTGGCATAGTCCTGCCACACAAGGAGATTTGGAAAGGCAAAGAGATGTTAACAGGAAGAGGACAGAGGTTTATGTACGAGGTCTGACCATTAAGTTCTCAAACTCATCCTAAAAAATAGTGCTATATACCTCATTGCTGAATATCACTATGGTCACCTTTGAAATATTCCCCTTGGGAAGCTGTGCACCAATGCCTGCACCTAGTCCACCCTTCAAAGCAATTTTGGAAGTCTTTTTCTGGAATGGCCATCAGAGGTGCTGTTATATTACTCTTGATGTCCTGAATGTCATCAAAATGTCTTCCTTTCAATATTTCCTTTATCTTCGGGTAAAGAAGGAAGTCACTGGGGGCCAGATCAGGTGAGTGGGAAGAGTATTCCCATATAGTTATTTGTTTACTGGCTAAAATCTCACTCACAGACAGTGCCGTGTGAACTGGCGCATTGTCGTGATGCAAGAGCCATTAATTGTTGGCGAAAAGTTGAGGTTGTCTAACTTTTTCATGTAGCCTTTTCAGTACTTCCAAATAGTAAACTTGATTAACTATTTCTCCAGTTGGTACAAATTCATAATGAATAATCGCTTTGATATCAAAAAAGGTTAGCAACATCATTGCAACAAGTTCACGAGCTTAATTGTTAGACCTTGTAAGGACTGAGCAAAGAAATGTTAGGAATTCCCAAAACAGAGATGCAAGGGACATGGGAGCCTGAACAGATGGAGGGGAGATGACTTAATCCCAAGCAAATGTATGAATTTCAATAGTTAATTGTCTAGTGCCAATTTCTGAAACAAAACAGTATTTGTAAATTTAAGTGGTAGTGGGGTCATTACCTTAAAGTGGAAAAACAAAACCCATAAACCCACTGGGAGTTGAGGAATAGGGATGATTATCCCCATTAAATAATGTTCAAAGGAACAGGAGGTAAAAATAAACTTGTGCTTTGATCACAATCAATGTATCACCATTGTCCAACGTACCAACTCATGTACTTTATTTATTTTTTATTAATTTCAGGTCTGCAAAACAACATTAGACATTACCAACTCATATACTTTAAATATTTTTTATTCTTTTGGAGCCTCACTTTATTGTCTGAAGATCTATATCAAGCTATGTGCAAATAATTTTCTCTTTTTAATATTATGTATTGGATGATAAAACCACTCACTGCTAAGTTAACAAGCAACAATAATTAGGTTAAGTCACCTATAAATAACAATATATACACATCTATAGGAATATACACATAACAATTTTCCAGGCACTTAACTAGAATTGAGTTGGACTTGGATAGGTACTGGTAAAAGGGGAGAGAGATAATTTGTGTTTCTCCCCTCCTCTGTTTCCTGCAGTAGGTAGCAGAGCACTGAACAGAGAAACAAGTGGGTTTTGCCACTTGGTAGTACTGTGACCGTGATCGAATTGTGTACCTCTCCATTCATTCATTCATTCATTCATTCAATAAATAAGTGATGATGAAACAAAAAGTTGAGAAGCAGTCTCAAGGAACATTCAAGTTGACTGGTAAATCCTAGGGATGAAGCTGAGTTGGGATCAAGAGAGAGCAGCCAGGGAGATACTGTTTAGACATACAGTCATGGAGGACCCACCCACACCAGACACAGAATTAATGCTCAATTAAACCTTGTGGGAGGGCGTCCCTACCCTGTGAAGATTTGCATTATCTGCCTCTTGGATTGGTAGGCACGCCATCTGCTGTCTCAGTCCCTGTTTACTTCATTTACCATCCATAAAAAGGTAGCCACGCTTGCTTTAATTTATTGAAGTGGATCGAAATAGCCTTGGGGGAGTAATTAGAAGCCCACTGTTTTTTTCATTATGTTATATTTTAAGGCAGTATATTTTCCTGTCTACTGAGTTTTAAGAGGACCCTGCCAAATAGTCTCCGTAAGAGTAAATGAACAAATAAAAGGATTGCTTTGTAGCTATTTGGACTTGGTTTTTAAGGAATTTTATCTTCATTCACATTAAAAAATAATTTAAAAATTTTTTTTATTATTAGTTTCAGGTGTACAAAACAATGCAATAGTTATACTTTTCACCCCTCACAAAGTGACAACCCTCTTCTCCCAATCTACTGCCTCCCACCCCCGATATCATACATATCTATTACAATTCCATTGACTCCACTCCCCACACTGTACTCCACATCCCGTGACTATCTATGCATTAAATTATAATTGACATATAATATTATTCAATGGCAGCTTCAAATGTATGGTGCAGTGGTCAGACTTCTACACCATCCATGAAGTGGTCTCCCTAAAAATAAACAAATTCTTAACTTCAGGCTCTCCAGATCCCATAAAAATGTACAATGTGTACCCACAGGATCAAAAGGGAAAAAGGTATGGAAAGAATGACTCAGTATTCAGAGCAAAAGATTCTGTTACCAGTGAACAGAAGGCATTGTATAGATTGATTAGGTGGTGCTATTGACCAAATTATTGGGAAAAAATGGAGGAGCAGTAGGATCTTTGGAAATGCCACAGAGGAAAAGCTACTACTATAAACATCGTATGTTAAAAAATAACCCCCAAATGCCAAAGAATACATTATTCTGGGGAACAAATTACAAATAATTTTGCAAATGTATATCTGGTCTACAATTAAAATAAAACAGGCTCACAAGAGACAAAAAAAAAAATAAGAATAGCAGAAATAACAAATGATAAAAAGAGAACCATAGAGAAACCAGAGATGTTGGAGCTATCAGATACAGACTTTAAAATAATTCTATTCATTATATTCAGGGAGATAAAAGACAAGCCTGAGAAATATGGCAGAGAACTAGGAACTATAAAAAATTAAAAAAGGTACATTCTACAACTAAAAATTATAACTGACATGAAAAATTCAGTCGATATTTGTAATAGCAGATTAAACATTGCTGAAGAGAGACTTAGTGAGCTGGAACATAAGTTCGAAGAAAATATCTAGAATGAAGCATAAAGAGACAAAAAGAAGAGTATATAAAATAAAAAAGAAATTAATATAGAAAATGTGTGAAGATCAAGCATATAATGTAAGTGCTAGGAAAGTAAGAATGGGGTAGAAAAGTATTTGAAGAGATTATGGCTGAGAAGTTTCCTCAATTGATGAAACATACCAAGCCACAGATAGAAGACATACCAAGCCAAGAAGGATAAATATATAGAAAGCCATACCTAGGCTCATCATAGTAAAACTGCTGAAACCCAAAGATGGTGTCTGTGAAGTGGAGAAGGTGAGAAATGGATAGATTCAGGATTTATCTAAACATAGAATCAAGAATATTTGCTAATGGATTGGATGTGAGGTGTGAGGAAAGGAGAGTTTCCTTCCCTCACACCTTACAAAAAAATTGTAAGTTTTTGTCCTGAATGACCAGGAGGGTAGTGGGAACATTTACAGAGAAGAGTAAGAAACTTGTCTTAATTGGGGTTAAGTTTGAGATGCCTATTAGACATTCAAGGGGAGAAGTCAGATCGGCTGTTGAATATGCCTCTTCTTCACAGACTTAATGGGCTGGGTTTGAGAATATCTAAAGTTCCCTTTAGCCATATTAAAAACATCCAACCAATGGCTGTTTGGTTTAATGGTGTGCACACAATGCTGTTCCATGAATTGAAGTGCAAAGATAATTTTTAATTGAAAAAAGTAGATTATAAAAGTGCATATGGCTTGCTTCCATGTCTAAGAATGCAATATATTATCATACATATTTCGTTGGAAGCAGATCGAGTATAAGCCGTGGTTGCCCCAAGATGCTGGAATTTAGTGCTATTTTTTTAATTTTTAATTCTTGTTATAGTTCATGTAAAATGTCTTCAATAATAATGTATTACCTGTGTAACCTGTTTCTTACATAAAAAAATCCATACAGGGCTCTTCCATCTGGGCAGTCTGTTGCTGGCTTATCCGTCAGGTGAGGGATGCCAAGGTGATAAGGATGAGGACGGCCCAAAGGCAGAGTAGGAAAGGCGAAGAGGCCCCGCCCAAGAGCCGAGGCGGGGGGGGGGGGGACAAAAGGGGGCGGTCCCAAGGGCACCGCCCCTGCGCGTCATGTGCCCGCCGTCCGCCAATGGCCGCCTCCAGAGCCCACCTTAGGGACGGGGCGGGGCGCCCAGCTGGCGTCACCAGGACAACGGGCGTTGCCGGCGCCTTGTGACTCCCGGCTGTGGGCGCGTTCGCGGCTCTTCGGCCATGGTGAGTCTGGGGCCCACGCGGGTCCAGCCCCCGCGCCCTGCGCCGGCCGGGCTGTGTCGCTGCGCGGCTCCTGCTGGGCGCTGGCGGGGGAGGTGCCGGGGTCGCGCGGAGAGCCCGGGCCGAGGCCTGCGGGGCTGCGGGGCTGCGGGGCTGGGCCGGGCTGGGCGGGCCCCGGGAGGGGGAGCCTGCAGGACGCGGAGCGCCCGCTGCACCGCTGCCTGGCTGGGCCGCTGCTGGGGACCCCGCGCCCCCTTCGGTGGGCCGCTGGACAACGAGCGGGACGCTCTTGGGCTCCGGCCAGCCTGAGATGCCACCCAGCGAGGGTGTGGTTAAAAAAAAAGGATCTGCGTGACTGTTATGTATATTCATACTAACACTATATCTATTGCGATCTGTGCAATATTTACCAAATAGTGTAAATGTTTAAATATAATTTCTATGCAATTATCTATAGATAATATGCATGTGTGTTTTCTTTCCAATTCATCGTTCTGACAGGTCTTTTAGCATGTGGACATTTACATTTGTAATTTTGGAGATGTCCCCCGCCCTGTTAAAAAAATGGGGACATTAAGCTGGAGGTTTTTTGTTTTTTTGTTTTTTTTTTCTCAGTGCAGCACCCTCACTCAAGGATTCAATTCATGGTTAGAACATTGTAAACGTCTGAAATCATTGCCTTTATTGTAATGAACTTGACAGTGGGCATGTATGCTCTGGCCCCCATTACACTCGTTTTTAAAATCTGACTTGGAAGATTCAGCCCAGGTGTGGACTTGAACTAGACAGAATTCAGCGAATTGCCAACCAAAGGTGTGATTTCTATGGAGGCTTCCTTCCGAAGGGTGTAAAAGAAGAGAGGAGCTGGGTACACACCTTTGGTATAGAATATCTGAGAGGGTGTGGGTAATAAGGAAACACCTGTGTTTAAAATACTGTTTATTTATTTAACCATCAGTAATTTAGTGTAGATTGGTGGAAGTGCTAGTAAACGGAGAACACAGGTTGCTCTCCAAGTGCCATTTGGCCTTCTGGAGAGAAAAGGGTACCACGTGGAACCCTGGCTGGCTCTGTCTTTAACTAAGGAGAGGCATGGTATTATAGGAAGGGAAGGTGGATAGTCTGCATCTCGCACTGACGCTGGAAAAACACTGCCAGGTGTGTGGCTTCTCAGCAATGCAGAAAGAACATCACCCATAAGTAACAGCCATGTCTTCTTTATTTTGTGTTTCTTTTTTCTGAATTGCTTTTAAGTAACAATGGAGCCAGCAAGAGTTTCAGAAAATGAATTTTACAAAAATCTAATTGCTTTACTATTGCAGTGACATGCATTTATATGTTATGGCAAGGAGAAAGCCCTTACAATTATAGCAAGGAGAAAGGAGTATCAGGAATTCATGTTCACAGTTCTCTGAAGTCTCATATTCGTCTTGTTATCCATTTTTCTTTTCTCCTCCTTTGCCCACCCCCTCCATTCTGACCCAGTCTACCTTGATTCACTATTGTGAATTTAGGAGTTTTATTTACTCTAAAATGAAAGCATTTTACTGTAGTTACTTACTAGTGGTTGCTTTGCTAAACTTAGAACTGCTTTGCTTTTTGTGTATTGTTAAGCATTAAGAATTTATTTCATGGAAGGGATTTAATTGAGTGGATAAGGCGATGCCTGGGCTCCATGGGAGGGGAGGAATGGTTGGTATAGGAGGGGACATAAGGAGATTGCCTTTTAGCCATCCTTGTGGCTGTGAAGTATCTTCTGTTTTTTTATTTGCACTTCCCTAATGACTAATGATACTGAACTTTTTAAAAAGTATTTATTGGTGATTTGCAAATCTGCTTTACTGAAATGTCTGTTCCAATCCCCTGCTCATTTTTTTTTTAATTTAAGATTTTATTGGGGAATTGGGGGAGAGGAACAGACAAGTTGCTATCCTTTTGTTTTTCAGTCTAGTTGTGGAGGACATCGCTTCACTGGCCCATGTTGGTATCATCATTGCGCTCTTCCCGGGTGAGGTGGATTGGTCACTGGCCACTGGACAGCTGCTCATGGCGGCTCACAGCAGCTCATGCCAGCTGCCAGCTGATCATGCTGGCTGCCAGCCACTCACGGTAGCTCAGGGCAGCCCATTGCAGCCCCGCTGCAGCCTATGCCATCCCCGGGGACTCTTGGCAGCCCAGCTCCAGGTTGAGTTGCTGTTCACTATTTTAGCTGTAGAGGGCACAGCCTCACTGGCCCATGTGGGATCCGAACTGGGGCCCTGCTGCTCAGAGCTTGTGCTCCCAAGCCAACTCTTAACCAACGTGCTGCATAGCCAGCCCTCCCCTGCTCATTTTTAAACTGGTTTATTTATCTTTTTATTGTTGAATTGTGATAGTTCTTTACATGTTCTGGTCAGATATGTGATTTGCAAGTATTTTCTCCTATTTTGTGGCTTTTCTTTTCACTTTCTTGATGATGCCCTTTGAAACACAGAGGTTTTTAATTTTGATGAAGTCCAATTTATCTATTTTTTCCTTTGGTTACTTGTACTTTTGGTGTCATATCTAAGAAACCATTACATAATCCAAAGTCACCAAGATTTTTGCTTATTTTTTGGGTGGGAGGTTGTAGTTTTAACTTTTATATGATTTAGGTCTTTGATCCATTTTGAGTTAATTTTTTTTGTATGATGTGAGGTAGAGATCCAACTTTATTGTTTTACATGTTGATATCTAGTTGTCCTGGCACCATTTGTTGAAAAGACTATTCTTTCCCCTATTGAATTATCTTAGCATCCTTGTCAAAAATCAGTTGCCCATAAATATAAGGGTATATTTCTGGACCCTCAATTCTATTTCATTGATGTAATGTGTCTGTCCTTAAGCCAATAGCACAGTGTTTCAATTACTGTAGCTTTGTAGTAGGTTTGGAAATCAGGAAGTGTGAGCCCTGCAACTTTGTTTTCCTTTTCAAGGTTATAGTTATGTGTTGCTTAATGATGGGGACACATTTTGAGAAATGTGACAGTAGTTGATTTTGTCTTTATGTGAGCATCAGAGGGAGTGCACTTACACAAACCTGGATGGTACAGCGTGCTACAAATCTAGGCTGTATGGTACAGCCTACTGCATCTAGGATACAAACCTGTATAGCATGTTACTATACTGAATACTATAGGTAACTGGAACACAGTGATAAGTATTTATTTAAACATAGAAAAGGTACAGTAAAATACAGTATGAAAGATAAAAAGTGGCACACCTGTATTGGGCACTTACCGTGAATGGAGCCTGCAGGATTGAAAATTGCTCTGGGTGAGTCAGTGAATGGAGTGGTGAGTGCAGGTGAAGGCCTCGGACATTACTGTACAGCACGGTACACTTTATAACACTACACCAGCGTCACCACAGACGCAGCAGTACCGCATTGTTTTGGAGTGTTATGGTGGCCGCGATGTCACCAGGGCAATAGGAAAGTTTCAACTCCATTGTAATCTTATGGGACCACTGTCCTTATGCAGCACACGCTGTATTTTGGCTATTCTAGGTCCCTTGCATTTTTATATGAATTTTAGGATCAACTTTTCAGTTTTTCAAAAAAAAAAAGAAAGGCAGTTGGCATTTTGCTGGAGATTTTACTACATCTATGAATCAGTTTGGAAAATGTTGCTAAGTTAACACCATTAAATCTGATTTCTCTCAACAATATTTTGTGTAAATTTTCAGTATATAAGTCTTGCATGTCATTAGTTAAGTTTATTCCTGAATATTTTATTCTTTTTAATACTGTTGTAAATGAGATCGTTTTCTTTTTTTTTTTTTAAACATTATTGGGGAACAGCCATGGTCATTGGTTACACATTGTTTTCATGCTACAGTGACATAGTTGACTCTTTCAGGGAGGGCGCAGCTCACAGTGGCCCATGCGGGGATCGAACCAGCAACCTTGGTGTTATCAGCACCACTCTCTAATTAACTGAGCCAACTGGTCACCCCTGAGATTGTTTTCTTAATGTCAGTTTCAGATTGTTCATTGCTAATGTGTAGAAATACAATGTATTTTAATATAAATATATTGTATATTTGTATATTGTATCCTGGAACCTTGCTGAACTCATTGATTAGTTCTGATGGATTGTTCTAGAATTTTCTATATACAAGGTTATGTCATCGGTGACTAGAGGTTTTACCTCTTCCTTTCCAATCAAGATGCCTTTTATTTATTTTCTTGCCTAATAACCTTGGCTAGACCCTCCAATACAATGTAGTAAAGAAATAGCTTTGTATTGCCATTTTTATGGAATGATGATAGGGTATAAACTATTTTTGTATCTATCAATATTGAAGTGTGGTGGCTTCATAAAATTAGTATCATATACGTAGGACAGTGATGGGCCATTCTGATCTAAAAAAACATGTAACTTTTTTTTTCTTTAATTGATTGAGGAATACTTTCCCTTTTTCTTTTCTTTTAGGTTTTCTCCAATAATGATGAAGGCCTTATTAACAAAAAGTTACCCAAAGAACTTCTTTTAAGGTAAGTGTAGATAAACTTTAGATAAAGAATTCAGATTTGATTCAGTCATCAAATTCCACGACAGTCTTCTTTCGCACTGTGAGTCCATAGCACAGAAAAACAGACAGAATTAGCCTAACTGACTTTTTGTTTTTGTTTTATAGAATGCTGTTCAGCTTGTTGTTAAATTTTACTTGGTCTAATCCAGAATGTACTAAAGTATGTACATAACATTGGTCTGGATTCTTTTTGTAATGTGGTAAGTATTGTAATAATCTTCAGTAGGTGCCATTGTATTGGTATCAGTAGATAATCTCAATGTCAGTAACATGAGGAGAGATTGTTAAGGTCATGAGCTCCTGAAGTCATAGACAGTTGTTTCCTGATAAACTGGCTTTAAAGGAAGTGCAGTTGTATGTTCTTACTGAGCATTTGAAATGCTGTCAGCCCAAACATTGGTATGTTTTTATCCATTTTATGAGAATTATGTGCTATGCGATAGTGAGTCCTATAAAGCAGGCTTTTTGTCCTTTATTTCTGGTATCACTGACTATACAGTAAATGGTGTTTTCTTTGTTATTTTTACCAAGTAAAGCTGTCAACCAACATTTATTGACCCTGAGGCTCTATAGTTTTAGTACTCTGCAGTCATCAGAGAAATCTTATTTTAGATTTGGATGTTATATTTTAATTGTTTACAAATAATGAATGTATGTACACATGGTCATCTTTGAGTAGCATTTCCCAAACTCTTCTCATATCACTGATGTTCCACCAAACAACACAAAAACGGGTTTTGTGATCACTTAAGTATGGGAAACAATGGGTTAACAAAACCACTTTCTTTACTTACTGCCTGACTTCTCAGAACCTTAGTAGGCTAATGTGCATGATGCTGTTCCCAGATGGATACTTGTGGCATTTTAAACCTACTGACCATGGAACCCTTCTAATATTCCATGGAAAACATTTGGGGAAATGCTGATATACAGTTAGATTGACCAGATAGTTCCATCCCCTGGCTGTGTGAAATCTCACTTTAACATTTGGGGAATGAGTTCGAGTTTTGTTTACATGTTGGAGTTTGCCCGAGTCCTCTGCAAATGCTACGGATTTCTGACCTTTGCAGCCTTCAGTATGTTTGACTTTTGCTCTTGCATCAGACACAGGGCCAAGACTTAGCTGTTTTGTAGTGGTGATCACATTACAGGGGCTTCTGAGGGTGTGTCATTAGTCATCAGGTGTTGTTTGACACTGTTGTCATGAGCTCATCCTACCCAGTTAATAAAAAAGAAAGTTAACTTAGAATAGGATCATGTGACAAATACTGTAATTATATTTTATTTCAATAAAACAAAGATGTGTTTGGATGAGACAGAATATTTTTGGCATTTTTAGACCATTTTCAAGTTCAGAAAGTGGTAACCAGGAAGCAGTGATATGTTTATCAAAGAAACCCACAAGGCTGTGATGAAGCACAATAAGCTGTTGTATGGCTGGGTTAGGTGGGGCAGGGGATGCCCTCCACAGCAGAATACAAAATGGTGTCCTCTGGGATTGTGCAGCGTTTCATTCTTGGTTGGAACATTTTCTAGCACAGACATCAAACTGTAATATAAATATGCCATTCTTACTCTAGGGAATCGTAACCAGCCTCGGGCAGACCCATGTTAGTCATTCACCACTGGGGTGTGATTAAACTCTGCCATGCTTAGGAAGACTGCTGTGATCTGTGACTCAGGGCCGCTAACTGAATGTTTTTTCCCTTCTGGTAGGTTTAGCTTTTACACGGTACTCAGCCATGGAACAGTTTCTGTCTAGTGACAAAAAAAAAAAAAAGGAATTATTATATTACTTTCTGTGATAGTGTGATTTTTGAACTGCTGTTTTAGGAATTATAGTTCTTTTGAAGATCTATGATGGAGCCAGCTGTTAAGAACCCTGGCATTATAATTTTTGAATCATGCCACAAGGCTCATACATAGATCATTTTTCACAAATAATTTGCCATTTGAGAGCAAATATGCATGATATGTCTATTTGTAGGTTTGCATTCCCACTTCTGTTATTTCAGAGTCTGCAAGCGGAATTTAAGTTTTAAAGTACCGCCATTACAGTTCTTCTCTGACTTGTGAGTCTCCAAATTAACTCCAGCCAATTCATGGTGTTTTGATCTTTGTTGGCCTTTAAATCATTTCTGCCATTTTACTCACAGACTTTCTAGTCTCAGTAATAATAGCACTCTCCCCTTTCCTAGCTACCTTTTCTACGCAAACTTTTGAAGAAGGCTTTGAACCAGGTTACCAAAGCAGCCATCTTCACCATCAGTTAATTCCACAGCAAAGTGAGTGAGTGGAACAGTCTCGCCCTCGTGGAGCTTAAGTGCTGATTATTTTTGCTCAGTTAAATGATGTCTTCATACTTCCAGCATGTCCTAGGCTTACGTATTTTACTTCATAATGTAGACTTCTTTGTGACAGTGCAGACTGTTGTTCCTATTCTTGTTGAATTCCTATTTATCTATAGTCTTACTTTATCAGTAGGTGTGACTCTGACTTGATGAGAGTTTTACTTGCTTGCCTGGGAGGTCACTTTCTCTTCTGCCATTTTTGACGGCATCTGTTACACCCTCTTAGATTCTCTACTAGCTTCCACTGCTGATCATGTCAAGTGAAGCCCCAGCTTCCCCTTTGAACCATTCACAGCATAGCCTGGAACTATGTGCTTCTTGTCATCTCTTTATCACTTTGAATCACTCAGAAAAATCTGCGAGTTGTTTTTTTTTTTTTTTTTAGCTGAGCCTTCCTGCCACCTGTTGGCATCTCAACGGCAACTCAGCTCTGGCTGGCCTCGAACTGCCATTGCTCAGAGCTCAGCTCGCACTCTTGAGTGAGTTCTTAACCAACTGAGCCACTCGGCCGGCCCGAGTTTTTTTCATCTGATCATCTTATTGCTAATGTTAATAATGACTGCCCAGTATGATTAATTCACAAATTCCATCTAGCACCCATTTTTTTGTTTTTTTATTCTTTTATTGTGAAATGAACATTTTTTTAAAAAAATTAGCTTCAGGTGTACAACACAGTGCAATAGTTATACTTTTTACCCTTCAAAGTGACAACCCCCTCCCCCAATTCTCCACCCCACTCCTCCCCCCTATATCATACATATCTATTACAATTCCTTTGACTCCCTTCCATAGTATAATCCACATCCCGTAACTATCTATAAATTCAATTACAGTTGGCATACAACATCAGTTTCAGGTGTACAGTGCAGTGATCAAGCCTCTACTCCATCCATGAAGTGGTCTCCCTAACAAGGCATGTAGCACCCATTTTTACCTTGTTACAATTTTACTTTTTCTATCCAGCTTTCATTCATAAAGTAAAGGTACTCAGGTTCTCCCTCCCTACCTTTCACTGTCATACAGCTCAACAAACAGCTTGTAATTTTGCTCTCCCTAAAGAGTCAGTTATATAATGCTTATAACAATGGGAATATTTAATTTGTTGTAGTCTACATATCTATTAGTGAGTTGGGTTGACTTTACACATATTTGTCCTCATCGTCATTGTGTATATTACTTTTGGAGCCAGTCTTGGTTGAGATTTCAGCTCTCTCCATTTACTAGTTTTGTGACCGCAAAGTAACTTAACTCCCTGGGATATAATTTCCCATAGCTGTAAAATGGGAATAATAATATTTCTTGCCATATTGCTAGCTCTTAGAGTACCTGACATTTAATAAATGTTAAATACATTTTAGCTTATTATTATTCATTAATATCAATTTTGGGTGCCCGAATACTCAATGCTTTTTGATAATGCAGTCAGTTTTAATGCAAACAATTGATAAGAGCTAGCTGTCCTGATATGGATCTTAGTATATGCTAACAATATCTCAGTAAAGAATCTGATTATTAAGTAAATTAATGTAGCCCAAGGCTTCATTTTGTCAACCTGGACTGCTTCAACTTCAGTGGAAAAATGCACGTTACCACCTTATCTTGAGCCAACAACTACTGGGGATTGAGCAGATTAGGGGTGCTGTGATAACACCTGGTCAGTATTTTGCATTATAAAAAAGGCAGTCTCTTGGGAGGAACCATTTCTCTTTTGAGAAAAGGAGTTCTATGTGAGTCGAATATTGGCCTGAAACTCAGATTATAAATTTTAATATTAATTTGTTTGACGTTAAATTTTTACTTTTTTTATGGTTGCTTTCAGATATTAATGATGAAGTGAAAACACATGTAAACTGTCTCACAGGAGATAGGGAGTGCTACATGCTGTAAATAATTTAAAACATTCTGAGGTAACAAAGCTCTTGTCAGTAATAAATAATAAGGAAAGAAACCTTTTATTAGACACATTTAAAAAAAATCACCATTTATGCAATTTTCTTTCATTTTAAAATTTATGTGGCTACATGTCATAATTAAGTACTAATAGTGTTGGTCGGTCTGATGAAGGAGAGTTTGATTGCCTCAAACAGGGTTGCTAAGCCTAAGAATTCTGGGCAAATGAAATCAACTACACAATTACATATAATTTGACAGTTTTATGAGTTTGCTAGGGAAAATTATAAAATGACAAGTGCGTAAATTTTCAAATTTTCAGTTTCTAAAATTTAGAAGCCAATTCCATGCGTGAAAATAATTGTGGGATTTGTTTTGCAATCATTAAGTTGCAGCCTAGTGCTTATGTGTAATCATGGGACCCTGGGGAGCAGAGCAGTAAATGGCTCGTTCCTGTCTTGGGCATCATTGAGTGGGTGTCCTTGCCTGCTGGTTGGTTTCAGCACTCCATGGACTTTTTCAAGGACGGGTGCCTCCACCTCCTGCTGTTTGTGATGCCTTATATATAGTCCAAGGCAGCCTAACAGGTAAGATGCTCTTTTGGGAGTACAGACTGCAAATTCAAGTTCAAGCATCTATGCAGATTTTTCTTTTTTGGTGAAGAGTTTTTTTGGTTTGTTCATTTTCATAGCTGTGTTTTTGTTTTGTTTTTTACTTTGCATAGAGTGGCGCAGGACTGAATTAATGGGTGTTGAAGTCAAATGCAGAAACTTAAGACCCTTCCTTTTCATTACCTCTGTATACTATTACATACTATTTTAGGGTCGGCATCTAAGTCCAAATCACGGCAGAAGAAATTTTCCTTGGTCTAGGTTAGCGTTATACTTATACATTAAAACTCTGATGATAATTTTGTATTTTTTAAATTTTTTTTATCTATTGGTGGCATGAAACACCAATAAAACTCCACAGATAGGAAGGCTAGAACTAGGACATGTGCTCCAGAGCTTTATCCCTGCAAAGTTGTGATAAGAGAACCGTTAATTAAAAAACTGTGAGTTCAGTAGTTATAACAGAAAAGATTGGTTAATTTGACTCTGTGAATAGTAAAAGGTGCAAAATATACTATAGAAAAGATAAATAGCACAGGGGTGGGTAAAATAATTAGAATACACGTTATAAGCAAGGGTATGTTCTTTAATAAACAAAGAAAAAAACTCTTAAAAATTATGGAGAGTGAGGTAGATTAATGCTTAGAAAAAGGGTTTGAAGAGGGTGTGAGTAAAGGAAGAAATAAAAATGGCCAATAAATGTCTAAAACGCTCAGTCAAGCCCATATTTAAATACAAATCAAAATAATGAGATTTTTGCCTATCTGACTGGCAAAACCAGAAGTTTGATAATACCAGGTTTTGGCAAGGAGGTAGGAGACAAACACTCTAAGATACTTTAGAGGTGGGAATATAAACTGTTCTAACCATTTTTTCCCCCAGTGATCTCACTGGGGGAAAAAATTCAAAACGCTAATTGTACATATTCACAAATTCCATTTCTAGGAATTTGCTAACAGACATATTTGCAAAGATGTATATATTGGGGGGGTGCCAAAAAATGTATACATTTTTTTTTTTTTTTTTAGAGGGCAGTGTCACTGGCCCTCATGTGGGAACTGAACCGGGGCCGCTGGCGTCCCAAGCCAGCGCTTAACCACCGTGCCACTCGGCCGGCCCTGTATACACATTTTAAGAGATGTAATCTATGTATTACTTTTCGAAGTTGAATTGAATTACAGTAGCAATGTGTAGTATGACGTTTGCTCAGAAGACAATGTTAATCAAATAAATGCTAGCGTCACTATGCGATGGGCAGGACAGTCAAAGAAATGGCAGAAGCATGGTGGTTGTCATTTGAGGAGTGCGAGACCATTTTGAAGTGGTATTTGAAATTCCAGAATGCTGTGAAAGTCCGACGACAATGGAGGCATGAGTATGCAACAGAACCTGTAACACTCCCAACAATTGCATGCATTCGTGATAAGTTTGAGATGCATGGTACTGTGTGAAGAAATTAAAACAGCATGCACAGCAATACAAGTGGACACTTTGGTCAACGTTGCTCAAGCAGTAGTTCTCTGGACGCTGATGGAAAGGAACCACTTTGAGCACCTCTTGTAATTGCAGAAGTCACATGTGACTTGTATTCATCTTTTGTTATCAGTATATATTGAGTATGACAATTTTAATACAGTTTTTTCCTTTTTTAAAATGTGTATACATTTTTTTGGCACTCTTTATACACAGGTATATATACTGAGGTATGTCTACAAGGATGATTACTGCAGCTATTTTTAAAAACTAGTTAAATTGGATTAAAGAATTGGATTCCTCATAATTGTTGGTTAATGATACACTTCATCACTAATTTGAACATTGTCCGTCCCTGCCACCATCATGTTAATATTATCAAGAACTTTGTATTTATGATTCCTTTCTTTAAAGAAATTTATCTTAAATATATATGACTAAACAATATAGTTTTGCTTAACTTTGTAAAAAAAAAAAAAAAAACAGGTAGGTCTCCTGAGACAGGGTTTCACTCAAAATTATGTTACTAAGAATGAGATTGCCGTATACTATTCTACTGTGTGATTATACCAAAATTCACTTACTGATTTTTCTTTTGATGAGTACTTGTGTTGCCAGTGTTTTGTTAATAAAAGCAGTGCTGCTGTCAACATCCTTGTTGATGTCTCCTGGTACAAATATACAAATGTTTCTCTAGGAGTTGCATTGCTGGGGGTCAGTAGGCTCTACAAATATTTAAATTTATATAGTAATATTAAATTGTATTTTCAAAGTGGTATTTATCAATTTACATTCATACAAACAATAGATGAGACTCAGTTGAGTCATCCTTTCCAACATTTAGTGTGGTTACATGTCTTAACTGTAGAATAGCATCTGATTGTGTTCTTGATTTGAATTTTCCTGAATTCTAGTAATGTGGAGCATCTTTTTGTGTGTTCATTGGTCACATGTACTTTTCTCCTCTGTAAAATGTGTATTTATATTTTTTGCCTATTGGGTTGTTTATTATTGATTTGTAAAAGTTCTTCCCCCTGCTTTTTCTTGTTTTTAGTACTATTAGGTCTTCTATATATTTTTTTTCATCCAATTTTCCAAATAGTATCCTAATTTAATAACCTTTAAAGTGCACAATTTGGGGTTTTAATGATTAAAACTAATATTCATTATGATTATTATTGCAATTTTTGAAATTATTGTGACTTAAATTATTGTCCCAGAACTCTTCATTTTTTATCTATTATTCTATCTCATCTGTGACTCTTTTCTAACTTCCTTGTAAATTCTGGCAACTCTGATTTACTTCCAGTCCCTGAAGCATTATTTTCTTTTTTTTTTTTTAAAGATTTTTATTGGGGAATTGGGGGAGGGAAACAGCGTTGGGGAATCCAGGAAGGGGAACAGACAAGTTGTTGTCTTCTGTTCTTCAGTCTAGCTGTGGAGGACATTGTTTCACTGGCCCATGTTGGTATTATCATTGAGCTCTTCCCGGGTGAGGCAAATCAGTCGCAGGCCTCTGGATGTCGCTCACGGCGGCTATTGGCAGCTCACGCTGGCTGCCGGCCTCTCACGCTGGCTGCCGGCCACTCACTGTAGCCTATGGTAGCCCACTGCAGCAGGGGCTGCAGCCTACACCGTTGCCGGGGCTCGCACAGCCCAGCTCCAGGTGGAGCTGTTGTTAGCTGTAGAGGGCAGTGTCACTGGCCCTCATGTGGGATCCGAACCAGGGCCGCTGGTATCCCAAAACCAGCTCTTAACCAATCAATGCGCCACTCGGCCGGCCCTCATTCTACTTCTTGAAAGTATCTATCTTTTGCCTATGCATTCTTTCACCTAGTTGAACGTAAGACTTTCCCTAAGTTCAAGGCCATGTTCTTTCCCTCTTGAATGTGCCTATATGTCCTTTAAGCATTTTGTAATTTCTGATGTTTGTCCTGGATGTAATATTCCATAACAAAGTATATCTAACTAAAAAAAAATTTATATATATATATATATATATATATTATATATAATTCATGAGTACCATATAATGATTCAATATTTGTATATATTGTGAAATGATCACCACAGTGAGTCTAGTTAACGTCTGTCACTATACATAGTTACAATTTTTTTTTGTGTGATGAGAACTTTTAAGATCTTTTAGAACTGTCAAAAATGCAATACTGTGTTATTAACTGTAGTCACCACATTATAAATTACATCCCATGGCTTATTTATTTTATAACTGGAAGTTTGTACCTTTGGACCCCCTTCACCCATTTTGCCCAGTTTCCTGACCGCCTGCCTCTGGCAGCTGAAATGTGTTCTCTGTATCTGTGAGCTCGGTGTTTTGTTTTTTAGCTTCCACATGTAAGTGAGATGATAATTTGTCTGTGTGACTTATTTTACTTAACATAATGCCCTCAAGGTTCATCTGTGTTATCTCAAATGGCAAGATTTCCTTCTTTCTTACAGCTAATAACTTTCCAGAGTGTGTGGGATGTGTGTGTCACATTTTCTTCATCCATCAGTGAACACTTAGATTGTTGTGTTAGATCTTGGTTATTGCAAATAATGCGGCAGTCAACATGGGGATGCTGATATCTTTTCTAGTTATGTATTTGTTTCCTTCAGATAAATACCCAGAAGTAATGGCTGGATCATATGGCAGTCCTATTTTTAGTTTACTGAAGAACCTCCATTATGTTTTCCATAGTGGCTGTTGCATGATGTTAATGGTCCAGTTTTCCCCGTGCCATCTATTGAAGAGATTGTCTTTTTCCCCATTGTATATTCTCAGTTCCTTTGTTGAAAATTAATTGATTGTAGATGTGTGGGTTTATTTCTAGACCCTCTATTCTCCATTGATCTACAAGTCTGTTTTTATGCCAGTCCCATACTGTTTTTAATTACTATAGCTTTGTAATAAAGTTTGAAGTCAGGGAGCATGATCCCTCCATCTTTGTTCTTTTTTCTCAAGATTGCTTTGGCTAATCAGGGTGTTTTGTGGTTCCGTGTAAATTTTAGGATTGTTTCTTTTATTTCTGTGAAAAAGAAATGAATTGGAATTTTGATAGGATTGCATTGAATCTGTAGATTGCTTGGGCAATGTGGACATTTTAACAAGATTTTTTCAACTCACGAGCCTGGAATATCTTTCCATTTATTTGTGTCTTCTTCAGTTCCATTAGTGTGTTTTCAGAGTACAGATCTTTCGCCACTGGTTAAATTTGTTTAGGTTTTTTTGGTTGTTTTTTTTAATGCAATTGTAAATGGGATTATTTTCTTAATTTCCCTTTCTGATAGTTTGTTAATAGTGTATAGGAATACAGCAGATTTCTGTATATTGATTTTTAGATCCTACAGCTTTACTGAATGTGTTTATTCTGACAGTTACTTTGGTGGAGTCCTTAGAGTTTTCTATATATGATATTATGTCATCTGTAAATAGTCTCAGTTTTATTTCTTTTTCTTGCCTAATTGCCCGGGCAAGGACTTTATTTTTATTTTTTATTTTTTTGTTTTTTTTGAGGGCAGTGTCACTGCCCCTCATATGTGGGACCAAACCGGGGTCGCTGGTTTCCCAAGCTAGTGCTTAACCACCGCGCCACTTGGCCGGGCCGCCCTGGCAAGGACTTTAAAACTGTGATGAATAAAAGTGGTGAGAGTGGGCATCCTTGTTTTGTACCTAATCTTAGAGGAAAGGGTTTTATCTTTTCTCTGTTGAGTAAGATGTTAGCCGTGGGCTTGTCAATTATGGTTTTTATTATGTTGAGGTATATTCCCTCTGTAACTACTTTGTTGAGAATTATTATCATAAGTGGATGTTGAATTTTGTCAAATGCATGGGGTGTGATCCTTTTAATGTATTCTTGAATTGGGTTTGCTAATATTCACATTGATTGATTCACCATCTTTGCATCCCTGGAATAAATCTCACTTGATCATGGTGTATGATCTTTTAAATGTATTGTTGAATTTAGTTTACTAATATTTGTTGAAGATTTTGCATCTATGTTCATCAGGGATGTTAGCCCGTAATTTTTGTTGTTGTTGTTCCAGCCTTGTCTGGGTTTACTTCAAGGTAATGCTGGCCTTGTAAAATGAATGTGGAAGTGTTTCTTTCTCTTCATTTTTTTGGAAGAGCTTGAAAATACTGGTATTAATTCTTTAAATGTTTGGTAGAATTCACCAGTAAAGCCATCTGATTCTGGACTTTTGTTTGTTGGGAGGATTTTTATTAGTGACTCAATCTCCTTACTAGTAATCAATCTTTTTAGATTTTCTGTTTCCTTATGATTCAGTTTTGGTAGGTTGCATTCTAGGAATTTATCTATTTCCTTGAGGTTGTCCAATTTGTTGGCAAAAAATTGTTCATAGTAGTCTGTTATAATCCTTTGTATTTCTGTGGTATCAGCTGTAACATCTTTTGCATTTTTTATTTTGAGTCCTTTTTTCTTGGTGAATCTAGCTAAAGATTTGTCTATTTTGTTTATCTTTTTGAAGAACCAGCTCTTAGTTTTGTTGATCTTTTTTATTGTCTTTTTAGTCTCTGTTTAATGTATTTCCACTCTGATCTTTAGTTTTTTTCCTTCTAATAAGTTTGGGCTTCATTGTTCTTTATTTCCTAATTCCTTGAGGTGTAAAGTTAGGTTGTTTATTTGAGATTTTATTTATTTGTTGAGATAGGTATGTATTGCTATGAACTCCCTCTTAGAACTGCTTTGCTTTATCCCATAAGTTTGGGAATGTTATATTTCCATTTTCATTTGTGTCAAGTAATTTTTTTATTTTCTTTTGATTTCTTCTATGACCCATTTGTTCTTCAGTTGCATGTTATTTAATCTCCACATATTTGTGAATTTTCCAGTTTTCTTCTTGCAACTGATTTTTAGTTTCATACCATTGTGGTAAAAAAAAAATGCTTGATGTTATTTCAGTCTTTTTAAGTATATTAAGACTTGTTTTGAGGCCTGACATATGATTTATCCTGGAGAATGTTTCATGTGCACTTAAGAAGAATGTGTATTCTATTGTATTTGGATGGAATGTTGTGTATGTCTGTTAAGTCCATGTGGTTTAACCAGTCACTTAAAGTCAGTATTTTCTTACTGATTTTTCTGTGGATAATCTATCCATTGGCGCAAGTGGAGTATTAAAGTTCCCTACTATTGTATTTCTGTCTGTTTCTCCCTTTAGGTCTGTTAATAGTTTTCATATATTTAGGTTTTCCTATCTATGTTGGGTGCATAAATATTTACAAATATTACTTAGCTAGTTTTGTGGGGTTTTTTTTTCAGAGGAAATTGTTCCGTATGTAGCTGTAGATTTGGTATATATGTGGGGTCAGGACCTTCCTATGGTGCCATCTTGAACCATAAACCTAAGCTTGCTTTTCAAATGATCAAAATCTTTGTTGATTTTTGACTCCTTGTCATATCAATAACTACGAGAAGTATGTTGAAATTTCCAGCTATATTGGTTATTTGTATAATTCTACTTGTATTTCTGTTGATTTTTATTTATATATTTGAGGCAACATTATTATGTACAGATGGCATTTTAAGTTGTTACCTCATCAGAGGGAAGTGAATGTTTTTATTATATAGCTATCATGTCTATTCACATTCATGTTTTTTTTTAAATCTTGAAATCTATTTTATCTGATAGTAATATAATGACATCAGCTTTCTTTTGGTTAATATTTGCCTAGTATCTATTTTTCAATCCTTTCATTCCTTTTTTTTTTTTTTCAGAGGGCAGTATCACCGGTCCCCATATGTGGGATCTGAACCGGGAAAGCTGGCGTCCCAAGCCAGCTCCCAACCACTGCGCCACTCAGCCAGACCCCTTTTATTCCTTTTTAAACACTTTTAATTATACAATTTCAGGGTAAAAGTACAGTATGACCCATAACACTAATATCACATGGTGAATCGACAGTAAGATTTAGATAAGTGTGTGGAGGAGCATGGTGGGAGAATCTTACGGACCACACCTAACAGTGGCACTTAGCACGCCCTCACATTCACTTGACAGTAATTCAACTACAGCCTCACCTAATGCCAAAGAGACAGAGGCTCTCACAAAATTCATGTTTTCTTCTTGGGCACGTAGTTAGACCACATGTATGCCCAGGAAGAAGGGAAAAACATGACATTTGGTTAGGAGCTCACCTCTTATGCCAGAGTCTGCCATTCTGATAACCAGATTACCATGTTGGGGACCCTCCTTCCCATACAGAACACACCTCATCCCCAAGAGATAAACAAAATCCCATCCATTCACTCCACTCAGCTCCAATTCTAGGATCTCTGGGTGATATGCAGTCCTCTCCATCAGATCTGGATATGGTGCTTTATGGTTTTGTTACCTTTTCCCAACTACTATCCCTCACTCCTAATTCAGAAACAGGGACAAGATAGCCAATAAACAGTAAAATTTGGAAAAGGGAAGAATGGAAGACACACAGCCACACAGCAGTTACATAGCAATGATGAGATTCTGCTAGGCAGGCATTATGAAGTCCCCTTGTCCTAGCAGTAGGGGAAGCTCCTATTCTGTTTTTTTGGAGGGTCTTTCTTACCATTGGTTTTGGTGACTCTTGACTCCAAACACTGGAAGGTTCTTCCTTGGTTATTATCTTTCATAACTATATCTGAAGTAGGTGTTAGGGAATATTCCTTTCTAGAGGGCTATTGCTATTTCTCAGCCATTTCTTACCTGTGCAGTTTTAGAGACCTGAAGATTAGTTTATAATTACAGCACATTTTAGGCTAGGCTATTGAGTATTTGACAGAATTTAAGAATTTAAGTCTTCAAATCTGTTTGATTTTAGTTAGTGCCCTGTGCCAATAGCCACACCCACATTTCTTTCTTAAATTGGAGCCTCAGGCTTATTTTATTTTATTTTTTGCTTCCTTTCCCCTATGCCTCTCTTTCTTAGTGGTATCCGGAGACATCCAAAACAATAGGCTTGTAAAGAAAGGGAGCAACTTGAATCTGATCTTCGCTACAGGATTTAGTGACTGTTTAAAAGAAGTCTGAATAATCTCTTGTAGCCCAAGGTACTTTTAAGTCTTATTTTCTACTATATATACTAGTATTTAGAAATAGTTGGCCCTCAGTTTCTGTACTCTCTCCCCTTTTATTTCTGCTTACAAACCAATCAGTTCTTTCCTGAGTACTTTCTTATAATGCCTTGCTAAACACAGCAAGGAGAAATCATTCTTCACTAACATTTTGGCACTTTCCTACCTCTTCTCTGGTTCTACATGATTTGTCTGCCCTCCTCATTATCACAGGCAGTAGTATCATTTCACAAATATATTCACGTTACCAGCTCTGATACATGTTTCCTGTGCTGTCAGCCACTAGGCAGATGTCTCATATGTTACATTTGTGTTCTAGAAGCATCCCACTGCAAGATAGCTTTTTCTTTCTTAGTGTAGTTAGTGTAGGCTAATGTGGTATATATGCGGAGGGTGCCCAAAAAATGTGCACACATTTTAAGAAAGGAAAAATCTATTAAAATTGTAATAATATATACCAATAACAAAAGATGAATACAAGTCACGTTTGACTTCTGCAAGTACAAGAGGGGCTCAAAGTGGTACCCATCAGCGTCCAGACACTTCTGATTACGGCGAACTACTGCCTGAACAATGTTGACCAGTGTCCACTTATGTACATTTTTTGGGCACCCCGGTATTTAATATACATCTAATGTCTTAAACACAAAAGAAGTTTACTTATTGTTCAACTAATGGAGTTGGGGGTGGTGTGTGAAGAAGTCACCTGCTCTCTGCATTATCGAGTACCTGGTTGGAGGTAGCTCCACTGTCTTCAACCATGGCTTGCCGCCAGCTAGCTCACTTTCCATGGCTAGTTCTCAGCTATGTGGCTACATGTACCTTCAAAGGAAGCTAGGAAATGAAGTATAGATGTGGACCCAGGAAGCAGCCAGTATTATCCTGTAAAATTGAGCATTGCAATATCTGTGACCTACATAATTCTGTTACCTGGCATTGCTATTTTTGAGTATATCCTAAGGAAGATCTTGCAAATGTACATCTGGTGACCAGGTGACATGTAAAAATATTCACAGCAGCATTATTCATAATAGCAAAAATACTGGAAACAACCCAATGTTCATTAACTGGAATATGATAAATATAATGATATATAAAATATATAATTAACGTAGACTATAAGTGTGTAGTGAAATGTACTACAGTCTCACAAAATGCATGGATAAATCTTAGTGAAATGCTGAGTGTAAAAAAGCTAGTTGCAAAAGACTGCAGCATGTACCATTTTTATAAGATTCAAAGTCAAGCCAAACCACATGGTATATTGTTTAGGAATATATACATTGTGATAAAACTTAAGCAACGGAACAGAAAACAAATCAGGAGCATGTTTATTGGTTGAGAGGTGGAGAAAGGAAATAAGGGCGGGACACAAAGTAGATGCAGTGATACTCGTAATGGTCTAGCTTTTGAGTGGTGATTCACACAATTTTATTATTAAGGACTACAGAGTGTCATAGAATCTTTTGTATGTATCAAGCTATGCCTAACAAAAAAATTTGTGACAAGTTTGAAAGGTATGAAGATCTGCTTTATTTATTTATTTATTTATTTTTATTTTTATTTTTTTAGCTGAGCCATCCTGCTACCTGTTGGCTGCTCAGCTCGGGCTGGGCATCAAACTGCTGTTGCTCGGAGCTCAGCTTGCACTCTTGAGCAAGTTCTTAACCAACTGAGCCACTGGGCTGGCCCTTTTTTATCTTTTTAATTGGAGAACAGTGTGTTTTTCCAGGACCCATCATCAGCTCCAAGTCAAGTAGTTGTTTCAGTCTAGTTGTGGAGGGTGCAACTCAGTGGCCCATGAGGGTATCGAACCGGCAACTTTGGTGTTTTGAGCACTGCGCTCTAACCAGCTAACCCGCCACCCCTTGATTTGTCTTTTAATTACTGTTGTTTTTGTGCTTCTGCCTAATCATCTTGGTGTACTACATCTCCCGTTGGCTCTCTTTTTTATAAAGATTTTATTGGGGAATCGGGGGAGGGGAACAGGCAAGTTGCTGTCTTTTTGGTCTTCAGTCTAGTTGCGGAGGACGTTGCTTCACTGGCCCATGTTGGTATCGTCATTGCGCTCTTTCCCGGATGAGGCAGATCGGTCGCTGGCCCCTGGATGTGGCAGCTCGCGCTGGCTGCCAGCCGCTCACGCTGGCTGCGGGCCAACTCACTGTAGCCTATGGCAGCCCACTGAAGCAGGTGCTGCAGCCTATTCCATCACCGGGGCTTGCACAGCCCAGCTCCAGGTGGAGCTGTTGTTAGCTGTAGAGGGCAGTGTCACTGGCCCTCATATGTGGGATCCGAACCGGGGCTGCTGGCATCCCCAAACCAGCTCTTAACCAGTGCGCCACTTGGCTGGCCCTCCCCTTGGCTGTCTTTTAGGGTTAGGTGTTCCTAATCTTTAGGAATATTTTGTTTCTCATTTTCTCATTCATAACTGTTCCCATTTGCTGTGTTCCAGTCTCTTGAATTGCCACCTTACTAAGTTCACTGTTAATTTCTCCAATGGCGTTTATTAAAGTCCATAGTTACTTTTTCATTTTTTGTTGTAATTTGATTCAACTTAATAATACATTCCACCTGGATTCCCTTTCCATTGTTTGTTTTGCAAATCTTTCCTCTCCAGCTCCATGGTGCAGTTGTCTAACCGTGGAAGATTTCACCTTTCCCTTGAATCAGCTGACTTATATTTTATTTTTTATTTTTTTATTTTTTTTAGCTGACATATTTTAAAAATCCGATCTTGTTCTAGGAACTCAGTTACAGATTCTTTTAAATCACTAGCATTATGGCAGAAGTAGATTCATCATTGTTTCAGCTCCTGCCTTTGCATGAAGTCATTGCTCTTTCCTTTGACTCTTTTTGTTAAAATGTCTTTTAAATAAATTTAGACGCTGACTGATTTTCTTTTATGGCATGCTTTATTTTAGTTATTAATTAATGCTCAATATTTATGATGAAAACTTTATTCATGCATTAGTAATAGGGTAATTGGAACCCAGCTATAAAATATCTATTCTTTATCACAAAATGTAATGATTACAGTTTTAATGATGAGTTAATTAACTTCGCTTTAACTTCTCTTGACATGGATGGTCTAAAGCGAAGTGAGACTGTACTTTCATTTGAGGCTAGTTTTGCTGTTGTGGAGCCTTTTTCTTTCTTTTTCTTCATTAGATTTTACATTAAAAAGCTTAATAATAGCCAGTGACAATAAAAAGATTTGTAAAGACAAGCTAAATCTGCCTTTAACATACTTCAGGTTTCACACTCTAAGATAACAAGCGTAAGCAGTGTCTATACTTTTGGAAACATTTCTGAAGTGGTAAACTCTTTTAGTGCTACCTCATCATTACTACTCAGAGTAGTATAAGGTTTCATCTGAAAATCTGAGTCTTTGCATCGTGTAGTTCTGATAGGGTTAGACTGCAGGGAGAAGTGGTGTTTCTGTTTCAGAATTTCCTTATCTCAGCAGTTTGAGTGAAGGTACCTGTGCGTCTCAGTTCAGTTCTTGGATGATGCCCTTAAAACAACAACAACAACAACAAAACCCTCATGGAATTGAAAGGTTTTATTTTCTCATAGGTAACATCTCTAAACCAATACTCTGAAACCTCTCATTTCCCATTTGCTTACAGAACCTCATTGTTTTCACTCGTGCCCCATGGTGTATGAGCACAGACATTAGTGGTCTTTAGGAAAAATTTAGTCCTCGGTATCCATGCGTCAAAGACGAGTTATTTGCCCAAAAGAACTGAGCCATATTTTCATCTTTGGAGGTATTACTCTCAGTAGGCAGTTCTTCGAAGACTGTGGGGCGGCCCTGGCATCATTATTTGTTACCCCAGATACAAGGAGAGGGAGGAAGTGTACACATACAGAAATGCCGGACGGTGCCACATTCTGGGGCTTGCTGCCACGCCTCACCTACAGCACCTCCTAGCAGACCAGCCGATGTTGGCGTACTAACTTAAATTTCCCACACTTTTCTAAAGTCCATAAGGTTCAGTCTCTGGTTTGAGAGAAACTTGGTATTTCTGTTTACTCATTTTTAAAGAAATTGTTCTCAGTGTGCTCCATCCCTTCAGTCTAATGTTTACTAATGATTATTTTGGAGAAAAAAGGAATGTTTCTTGAATATACTGTAGCAATTTCATAATCATCACTTGATACTCAAACCAACTTTTTGAAATAGAATGATTTTAATCACCTTCATTTTGCAGGTGAAAAATCTGAGGCTCCAAGGTTGAATGAGTTGGTGAAGTTCCTACAGTTGTTTAAAACATGAGATTTGGAGTTTAAAGGGTCCATGTGGGTCTGAGATTTCAACCAAGGCCTACTGACTTTAAATCTTATGTTCTTTCTTTTGTACCTTGTTGCTGTTTAGTCAAAAAAGATTGGTTGCAGGATATACTAGTCTTATAGTCTACCGAAAAACAAACCCTCACCAGTGTTCGTATTGCTACCTGTAAAAGATAAGGCGTGTAATTTTTATCATATTAAGCAGAGCACAAACTTCCATTTTAACAGAGTATTCATTGCTCTAGGTCATGTTTCTAGTTAATCAAGAATCAACTAGCTGATGTACCTAGTTTATTTGCTACAGCAATGGAAGTGAAGGGTAGTTGATATTCTACACTGTAGAGCATTCCATATACCATGCTGTTAAATTGTCACCAAAGAAAAGGAACACCTGACTTCTGGATCCTGTAACCTTATAATGGGGCTAGCATGAAAACACAAGGAAAAACAATAATTATAATACAATGAAACAAAAAAGTAAACACATAGTTCAAAAAAGAAATAATCTTAGTGACCTCATAACTGGAGTGGTTAGCCAGCTAGCTACCAGGCTATCCATAGTAGATAGTTGCTGGGATTGTAATGCCACCCAGAGAAAGGAGATGAGGTCTTGCACATAGAAGGGGAAGAATTGAATTTGTAACTACTACATGATGCAGATACCATGTAAAATGGGACTAAAAAACAAACAAAAACCAACAAAAAACAAAACAATTTTATAGGGGCATTGCACAAACCAAGATGGATAAGCTTTTCACACATCATAATCAGATGAAAATGAGATCATAATATAATATTACAAATTACCTAAGGAAATGATCCACCATAAGGGAGAGTAAATGGATTAAACAACTATTAGATAAAGCTGGAAAGTGAATTAGAAAACTGGAAAATAGAGATGGGAAATTTATGCATAACTCAGCATGAAGATATAGAAATATAGAAAAGATGAAGAGACCCAGAAGCTGGGATTAGATGATTTAACATATGTGTAAAGGAAATTATAGATACGGAATATAGAAGAAATGTAGGAGGTATAATGTTTGAAGGAAAGAGGCTGAAAATTTTTTTAGAATGTGTTAAAAATATGAATCCTCAGATTGAAGTAGAACCATGAGCCCTGCATAGGATCAATAAAGGTAAATTTATACCTAGATATATTGTAATAAAACAGAACTTCAAAGTCAAAGAAAAGTCTTAAATAAATGTGACTAAAAAGGTGAGTAAAATTACTCAAAAGGATTAGCAATTAAACTAACAATAGATATCTCAACAGCAACAATAGATGGGAATTGAAAAACTAAAACAATGAGATACCACTCTACACCTATTAGAATGGCTAAAATTTTAAAATCTCACAATAACCAAATGTTGGCAGTATTCAGAATAATAGAAGCTCTCATTCATTGTTTATAGGGATTTGTTGCTGGTACAGCCACTTTGGAAGACAGTTTGGCATTTTCTTTTTTTTTTTTGAGGGCAGTGTCACTGGCCCTCACATATGGGACCCGAACCGGGGCCGTCAGCTTCCCAAGCCAGCGCTTAACCACCGCGCCACTCGGCTGGCCCTGGCAGTTTCTTACAAAGCTAAACACAAACTTACATGATCTAGCAATCACACTCCTAGGTATTTCCAACTGAGTAGAACACATAGCAACACAAAAACTTGCATTCAAATGTTTTTAGCAGAATTATCCATAATCACCCCAAATTGGAAGCAATTGAGGTGTCCTTAAATAGATGAATGGATAAACTCTGATGCATCCATGCAATGGAATATTATTCAGCAAGAAAATGTAATGAGCTATCTTTCCATTAAAAGACATGGAGGAACATTAAATGCATATTACCAAGTGAAGGAAGCTAATCTGGACAGCTCCATATTGTATGATTACAATTATCTGAAGGAAAAGGCAAAACTATGGACATGTTAAAAAGTACAGTGGTTGCCAGGGTTTCATGGGAAAGGAGGGAAGATGAAGCATAGGTGATTTTTAGGGTGTAAACTATTTTGTATGATACTGTAATGGTAGATACATGTTATTATGCATTTGTCAACACCTAGAACTAATTATATAATACAAAGAATGACCTTAACATAAATTATGTACTTTAGTTAGTAGTCTATTAATTAATTATAACAAAACCACATTAATCCAAAATGTCAATAATGGGAGAAACTGTGTAACACGATGGGGAGTGATATATGGGGACTTATGTACTATCTTTTATTTATTTATTATTTATGTATTTATTTTTAAAAGATTTTATTGGGGAATTGGGGAGGAGGACAGCGTTGGGGAATCGGGGAAGGGGAGGACGTTGCTTCACTGGCCCATGTTGGTATCGTCATTGCGCTCTTCCCGGATGAGGCAGATCGGTCGCCGGCCTCTGGATGGTCGCTCACCGCGGCTATTGGCAGCTCACGCTGGCTGCCGGCCACTCACTGCAGCCTATGGCAGCCTACTGCAGCAGGGGCTGCAGCTATGCTGTCCTGGGGACTCATAGCAGCCCAGCTCCAGGTGGAGCTGTTGTTCACCATCTTAGCTGTAGAGGGCAGTGTCACTTGCCCTCATCTGTGGGATCTGAACCGGGGCCCTGAGAGTCCCAAGCCAGTCTTAATGCACCACTCGGCCGGCCCTATCTGCTTTTATTTTTAATAAATTTTAAAAAGGGGTGATAAGCAAATATTGACAATGTTAAAATCATGCTTGTGCAAAACTGAGGTATTCTACAAGGTGTAACAAAATAACTTTAAAAATTGAAAAGGCAGAAAGAAATACCCTATAGTAAACATTATTAGCAATGATTAAAGAGTGACAGCTTTTTCTCTGATGGGAATGAGAAAAAGATGTCTTTTATTATCATTATTGGTACTAGAGAAGATCATAACCACTTCAATAGGCAAGAGCAAGAAATAAAAGGTATAATATTGGGAAGGAAGAAAGAAAATCATTATTTACAAATGAATTGATTTTGTGTGTAGAAAATCATTAGAGTATTTAAATAAATTTGGAAATGTTGCTGGATACAAGGTAAATATATGAAAAATTATATGTATACTGGCAACAATTAGAAAATGACATTTAAAAGTTCAATTTTAATTGTAACAGCATCAAATAACCAGGGGAAAAAATCTAAAAATGAACAGAGTGTGTGTGGAAAACTACCAGACTTACTGTGAGAAATTTAAAAAGTCTTAAGTAAATAATGAAATATATCATGTTTCTGGATTGGAAGACTTAATATTGTAAGATCTTAATTCTCCCCAGAGATTCTATAAGTTCAGTGCAATCCCAGTAAAAATCTCATCAAGTTTTCTTGTAGAAATTGATATGCTTATTCAAAAGCGTAAGTGGAAATTCAGAGAACCAAGAATAGGCAAGAGTAATAACTAAGGTAATCTTGCTGAATAAGAAAAAAGTTGAAGGACTTATGGAACCAGACAAAAAGACTTATTATAAAACTTCATAATTTAAAACAGGGAGGGTCTCATTGGCTCAAGAGTAGACAAACAGACCAATGGAACAGCATACAAAGTCTAGAAGTCCACCTACTTCTATATGTTACTGAAAAACAAACTGTTTCTTGGTGTTCATCGCAGGAAAGAATTCAAGAACTCACCAAGGGCCGGCCGAGTGGCTCAGTTGGTTAAGAGCTCGCTCAGGAGTGCGAGCTGAGCTCTGAGCAACAGCTGTTCGAGGCCAGCCCGAGCTGAGTTGCCGTGGAGCTGCCAACAGGTGGCAGGATGGCTCAGCTAAAAAAAAACCACAAAAAAACAACAACAAAGAACTCACCAAGTCAGCCAAGCAAGCAGTAGATTTATTAGAGAAGGGTGGTCCACTCTCAAGATTGTGAGAGTGGGCAGGCTTGGAGAAGAGCAGCTGCTCTGAAGAGAAGTGGGGTTTGGGAATTTATTACACTTAAAATGAAAGGGTGGAATATTCAGGACTTAAGGGTGGCATTGTAGGGGTTTTTAGGTGGGTCCTGGCTGACTCCTTCCCAGCTGGAGGGGTGTCTTTGTCCTTACTTGGCTCTCTTGGAACTGTCATGGTGACTCGGGGTGGGGGTGAGGTGGCGGCGGAAATTTTTCTTGGCTGCCATGCTAATATAAATAGCATTATAATCTATTATAATTAGCTGAAGTTCACTTTAAGGGGCAAGATGGCATCCTGATTCTCCCTCTGGCCACTGAAATCCAGTCTGGCCAGGTTGTAGTGGGCTTTTTCCGTAACTGCTATAACCTTGCTTCTTCCCTCCTTTTCACCCCACTCCCTTGTGGCCCTATTCTTCCTGCCTACAGTAACATATAGACCCCTGTATATGGTTGTTTATAACCAAGCTCCCATTGCAGTGCTTTCCTAATGAAGGGTGAAGTTATCACATTTGAAATATGATTTTACTGTACCATACTTGTTTCTCTGTCTGTTCTGTGGCCTTTTAGGGAGCTGACAATAAGTTGTGGCTCATTGTGGAATGGTCATATGGCACAGAGCACAGACATTTGAGGCAGGGGGTGCTTTTGGATGGGACAAGATGTGTTCCCATAGAGGCAGTAGGTGTGCAGACAGCCTGAAATATGTTTTTATACATATATTTAAATACATGTTCAGCCACCAGCAATTTTCTATGTACAAAGTTCCATTGACTCTTTTAAGGTCAGTGCAGCCATTATGCTTCTATCCTTTGCTTTTCACTAGAAAATGATTGGCACCTGTATTGTAGAATGGTACCCAAGCTAACACTAGCCTCATGGTGCCACTTGTGGGTGCATTATCATACGGTACAGCACTCTGGGGTTTTATTACTATTTTCCCCCAAGCCCATAGATTTGCAACTCACCACTGATTGTTACCTTTGAAGAATTCTGAAGAACTTGTAGGTGCCTGTTTGCCATCTCCCCAGCTTCCCCCTTCCACACACACAGGCACAGACTCTTCATATGTACCTTTCAGGACTGTGAGAATTGAAGTCCTATTACATCCACCCTTCTTCTCGTAGAAAAGCTGTTTTTTGTTTTCAGATGAACAGCACTGAGGCATACACAGCTCTTTGCAACTCATCTCCCCCATGGCCGGCCAGAAATTCGGGATCGACTCAGACCCATGCATGACGGCTGCTGCTTCCTCTGGGGGTATTACCCATGCAAACTGCATTTTTGTTTGCTTCTCTCTGCTCTTCTTTTCCCCATCTTTCCTCTCTTCTGTGGCTTCTTGGCTTTTGCTTGCAAAAGACTGGTCACTTAGACCTTGCCAACTACTGAGTTCCATCTTTCTGCACTTTGACCAAGTACATCAAACTCAAATGGGTTTTATCATTGAGCATCTCCTGAGCCTCATGTTATTTGAGGCTCCGGCATCTGAGCCTGTTTGGTGCATCTACCACCAAAGCAAGGGTTTTTGCACTGTTAGGGACATGAAAATTAGAAGGATTTCACTCTCACCAGGCTTAGTGCCTGGGTATTAAGAGAGTCGGTCTTTGAAAAGAATAAGTTAGGATCTACTGTCCCATGTCCATGTCTTAGAACAAGGGAAATAGAAGTTTAATGAGTTCTGTTTAAAGGGGATTTGTGTAGTGCATCTAAAACGGCATAGGAACGTGCATTTAATATTTCACAGTAGGGATGTAAAATTATAGAACGCGTGTGTATTGCAAATTGAGGAATCTTGAAAAAAACTTATGCTGTGTCCAGATGGTGCACTAGATTTTATCTTTCAAGTTATAAATATCCTGAAATGTTAACACCATCTCATTTTTTGTGTTTTTTTCCTTTCCTAGAATATTTTCCTTCTTGGATATAGTAACTTTGTGCCGATGTGCACAGATTTCCAAGGTAGAGTATTAACCAGATTCTTAATCAGTAAAATATCAAGTTTTATTAGAATAAGGATGAGTTTTAGTTTCAGTAAATAATTAAAAATTAAAATGTCATCTTTTATAGTTAACATAACACAATGTTGTCATAATTCCATATTTGACTATCAACCTAATGTATATCAAGAATAGAAGTTTGAAAATATGGAGGTTGAATCAAGACTTTCTTTAACAGTCTCAATAAATGTATCTTTTTCACCCCAATCCCTCCTCCTTTACCCCCATCGCCCAGGCCTGGAACATCTTAGCCCTGGATGGAAGCAACTGGCAAAGAATAGACCTTTTTAACTTTCAAACGGATGTAGAGGTAAGTTTACCTTGTTTCGGGGCGAGAGACTTTTTAAAAGATAAGTGAACTGCTGCCTGTTTCCTGCCTTTTTATTTTGATGCATTCAGATTTAATATTAAGGCAGAATAGACAGGGAAAAAAACTGGAAGGCATTTGCATACATCAAGACCAAACCTCTGTATTTTACTTTTGCTCTGTACTGGTAACAGGTTACTTTCCCCCCTTGCTCATGTTTATAACCTGCTTTACCACCCAGCTTTTTAAAGCCTCACGCCTCCATCATTAACACCTGGTTCAGTGGCCCAGCGCACACAGGCAGGCGCAGCTCCCGCAGCCTCGTTTGTTCTGTCTGGGTCTTCAGTGGGTTGGATGAGGCCCACACATACAAAGAACAGCAGTCTGCTTAGTCTGCTGATTCAGAGGCTCACCTCATCCAGGAAACCCTCACAGACGCACCCCGAACAGTTTGGCCACATGTCTGGGCGCCCTGTAACCCAGTCAAGTTGACACATAAAATTAATCATCACAAGATCACTCCTTGTCAACTTGGCATCCGTATGCGTCTCTTTACACCACACTTAACCTCTAACCAATAACAAGGTCTTCATTCCATCTAATGTGAGACAACAATCCAGTGCACAGCCTAAAACACATTAACCCTGTCTTCAGAAGAGGAGGTCAAGTCCTTGAGTGATGTTCACTTTTCTCCTTGATATTCTGTGTCTCAGATACAATGATGCAGAGTTAACAATACGTAAGTACTATACTGTAAAGTCAGTACATCTTACCTTACATGATAAGGGAACCGGAGAGGAAAGAAAAATATATTTGCTTTTTGTATACTCAAACATGCATATTTATAACAAAATGGGGAGAAGATACCCATGATCATTATAGTCCTTATATCCATAACTGGTCCTGTGGTCATAGTTGGATTTTTATAACTACCTTCTTCTACTGCCCATTCTTTATTCCCTTGGTCTTCAGCAAGTACCTCAACAGGGCTGGTTCTTTGCCTGGTGGAGTGACCCAAACCCTCATCCTTGAAGTGTATGGACCATTAGCAGCCCTTCCTAGATTGGCTCATAGTTTTCCATTCACTTTAGTCACAGGGAATGGTAATACTAGGGGATGCCTAAGGGGGCCGCGGTATTTTGCGGTATTCCAGACATGCTCTTCCTTTCCCCCTGCTGTTGTGGAGCAGCAGTCCATGACGTGGTCATGAATAGTAAATGAGCCATAATAGCTACAAGAAAGTGTTAAAATTGTGCCTGAAAAAGTGGAAGTGCTGAATCAGTGCTCATTTTCTTGTTTCCTCCTCTGTCTGCCAGGACCCAGCCGAAATTCCCCTTTCAGAACAAATGTGTTTAAATAGGTGATTGCTAAGGAGGATGAGGGGACGTCTTTATGATACATTTTTGAACTTTTAGAATGGTCACGTGTGGCTAAAATAGAATTTCTTGTTTTAAGGCAACATTGTTTTAGATCTCTGCCCAGTAGAGCCAGTGTTCCCACAGCTGATCTCAGAAAGCCTTGTAATTGGTGGAGCAGCTATGAGTCCTGGGTAGAGGAGGCCTGATGCCAGGGTTAAGGCTTTCAGAAAGTAGTGTACTTTAAAATAACAAAAAATACTTAATGCTTTAGCTGAAAACATTTTTCAATGCTTGTAGCCCCTTTATGCATCAGGGACAGAAGTGGGAGGAATGTTCCCAAATCTCTTCTATTACACCTGGAGAAATATATTCACTTCCTAAATTTCAGGTTATTATGCTGTTAGATATGCAGCATGAAAAACAAGATTTCTTTCCAACTTTGATTCAAGGGTCGAGTGGTGGAAAACATCTCAAAGCGATGCGGTGGGTTCCTGCGGAAGCTCAGCTTGCGAGGCTGCATTGGTGTTGGGGATTCCTCCTTGAAGTAAGTCAGGTCACAGTGACTCACTCACATGGAAGCTCGTGGCTGACATTTGCATCAGCAAAAATAAACCAAGCATCTTATTTGCTTTTCTTCTGTGAAATTCTTCGTGCGGTGATTTGCGTAGAGTAATGAGAGAACCATGACTTTGGAGTCAGCAGGCCTGGATTAGAAACCCAGCTCCATTGCTGTCAGGGATGTGTCCTTGGGCGAATCATTTCAGCTCACTGAGTGTCAGTCCTCTCTTCTGCGAAGTGAAGGCAGGGGCAGCACCTGCATGGAAATGTCAAGAATAGCACATGAAATAACAAGTACGAAGTGCCTGGCACATACTAATAGTCTATTAGTTCACCTCTCCTATTCCCGTCTTCACTTTCCCGTCTGCCTACTTTCCTTCTCATAATAGTGGTTACCTATTTTTATATAAATTTTACTAATTAACAAAATAATTCTTTCAAAACCTTCCTTAGCATAACCTGGAATTTTGCTTGCTCATAATGGAAGGTGATTATCCATTCATTTTATTATAGGTAGCAGTATATTCTATCCAACCAAATGCTTGCCCACCTCTTATTGGATAGCTGTTATTTATTGGAAATATTATCCATCCATTGTTAAGGACATGTGCTTTGAGCTTTTCTGGAGATAAGACATAATTAAATCCTTGGTGTCCTTATCCTTGTGACCTCTAGTATTTTTTGAGGTTGGCTAACTAGGATGCACTCTGCCCCCTAGACCCTTGGGACAGACTTTGCGTCTTGCAGACTAGGCATTACCACAGAATACGTCAATCGCAGACTGCCAGTAAGAACATGCAGAATATATAATAGTGTTTGCAAATAGTAGAATTTGAAATTGAAACATATGCTACCCCATTGCTAAGAAAATCGATTCATAATATCTTTTAAGGATGAAAACACTCCCTTTAGATATTGTGGAACAAGGTGATTTTTTTTTTTTTTAAATCAAGAAATTCAGATCATCAGACCAAATTTTCTGCTACTTCAAAAGCTTTGTAAACCAGTAGCATAGGTTGATTCTATTTTAACAGGAAGCTTAAATATACCAAATAGGTCCTAAGATAATTTATAACAGAGAACATAAGTCTATAAAGTGGTTCCATTAAGGAAATGTGAAGATGTGTATTGTCAGTGAGGAGTATCAAAGAAATATATTCCTATCTTGGCAATTGGAATAATGCCACACATACTAGCAAAACCATTCTATAAGGCTAAGAATGTGCATTGGTTTACCATAAGTTTTAAAGCAGAAATCTATATTAATATCTATGTACATTTTTAATATGTGAGATCAGATTACTGTGAGAACTAATGGTAATCAAAATTATGACTCAGAAAGAATTTTGTTATGCCTCCAGTTTTTAATTATAATCACTTAGAATCAGCCTTGGCCTCCACTCTCCCCCTGCATGTGTATTGCTGTTTTGGTGGGAGAGGGGTTATTCATTTATAAATGTTTACTGAGCCCCTACTATACCAGGCACTGATTTAAACAATGGAGATATAATAGTACTCAAAATAGATTGAAATCCTAGTTTAGTAATAGATCTTGCATGTATATTTTCAGTTACGCCTGTGCCATTGTTATGTATTAAATCCTTTGGATTTTTAACAGGTTTAGTGCAATATAACTGAGATACAATAAACTGTACATATGAGTATTAGGTTGCTTGAAGCTGTCCCACAATTCATTTATACTCTGTTCTTTTTTTCTCGTTTTGTCTCCATGTTTCATTTTGGATAGTTTCTAGCTCTGTGACTTCAAGTTCACCAGTCATTTCTTCCACAGTGTCTGATCTGCTGTTCATTCCATCTAGTAAATTTTCATCAGCCATATGGTTTTCAAATCTAATAATTTAAGTTGGGGCTTTAAAAATATGTTTCATGTCTCTACATAACATGTTTTATAAACATAACATGTTTAATCTTATACCTTTTAATGCATTTGCTATTTCTATTATAATATCTGTGTCAATTCTGAGTCAGTTTTGATAGATTGAATTTTCTCATCATGATGGATATACTAGCCTTCTTTGAATGCATGTTAATTTTTTTGTTCAGTGCCAGGCCTCCATTCTTAGATGACCACCAAGGTGTGGGTGAAGGAGAGTTATGACTGATACATAGTCGTCCTAGAGCTTTGCTTGTCGAAGTGTGGTCCCCAGAGTAGCAGTATCGGCCTCACCTGGGAGCTTCTTACAGGTGCAGACTATCAAGCCATTCGTGTCGATCTACCATCAGAATCTGTACTGTGACCAGAGCCCCAGCTGTTTCAAGTGCACGTTAAAGTTTGAGGAGCACGAGTACCTATAGTCAGCAACAATATACTTTAAACTGAAAAATTTAAGAGACTATATCTCATGTTAAGTGTTCTTTGCACAATAAAATAAATTTTTAGAAGTTTGAGGAGCACTGTTCTAAATGTGAATGGTTACACATGCCCTCTAGTGGCTACCCAGCAACATGCAAGGAGTTTTTCAATGTTTTCTCATTTTAGGACCTTTGCACAGAACTGCCGAAACATTGAACACTTAAACCTCAATGGGTGCACAAAAATCACTGACAGGTAAGCAATGAAAACGACTTTGGTGACGTACCGGCCATGGGGAGAGTGAGGGGAGAGAATCATGGTTGAAAATACCTTTAGTGCTTCTGCTCTTTTTCAGCACGTGTTATAGCCTTAGCAGATTTTGTTCGAAGCTGAAACATCTGGATCTGACCTCCTGTGTTTCTATTACAAACAGCTCCTTAAAGGGGATCAGGTAAGAGTACCTGTAACTTGTGGTCAAGAGAAACACCCAAAGCCGTGACCGTGTTGGTGTCTAAAACCTTTCTGATGGTCCCACTGGAGCAGGAAATAGGTGGCTCAGGCCACCGAGGTTCTCTCTTCCCTGGATTGCTTGTGATTTACTAAACTTCAAGTTGGCAATAAATGCTCTGTGGGATAGACTGCACATGTGTGGTTTTGTTTCTTGTTCTCAGTGAGGGCTGCCGAAACCTGGAGTACCTGAACATCTCTTGGTGTGATCAGATCACGAAGGACGGTATCGAGGCGCTGGTGCGAGGTTGCCAAGGCCTCAAAGCCCTGCTCCTGAGGGGCTGCACACAGGTACCACGCACGGGGTCCGTGCAGCCGCATGGGCGCTTCAGTAGGGGGCTCGCTGCTGCGTTTTCCTTGGTGCCCTGACCGGGTCCATCCTGCTTTTGTTTTCTCTGTCCCCTCAGTTAGAAGATGAAGCTCTAAAACACATTCAGAATTACTGCCAGGGGCTCGTGAGCCTCAACTTACAGTCCTGCTCGGTAAGTAACGGGCCTGCTCCACATCCTCCCCCTCAGGCATCTGCTGCAGGCAGTGGGGATGCTTGCCGCCCTGGAATTTCTTACCCCGTGCCCTTCCATGAGCTACCCATTTGCCGTGAGATGAGAAAACAACAATGTAACCAAAAAGGCCAATACAAAGCCACTGACATTTCCCCTCAAATAATGCAGATCAGGGTCTTGGTTTCTTTTGAGAGATCAGGAATGCTGTCACTGACCTGAGCAATTCAGGGTAGTATCTCTGTGTCTTTTTTATTTTTATTTTTATCTTTTAGCTGAGCCATCCTGCCACCTGTTGGCAGCTCAGTAGCAGCTCAGCTCAGGCCGGGAATCCAACCAGCAACCCTGTTGCTCAGAGTTCGCACTCTTGAGCGAGCTTTTAACCAATTGAGCCACTTGGCCAGCCCTCTTTTTTTTTTTACTTATAAACTACTTATAATATCTCTTTCTTACATTATCTCAGTAAATAAAAAGAAATAACAGATGGAAAAATGCTTTGAAAAATAAAAGGTACATGCAGAGCAACGTGTATTTTTCATCAGAGCTTTAGCTTGTGAAAAACTATGGTTTCTTTTCCACTGCCATTGAAGAGAATGCTTACTCCATCCTACTGGGTTTCCCAAGGGAAACATGGATTATGAGAAAAATAAGAGAAATCCCTTGCATTTGGTATTTAGTGAATGAATTGTAAATCTGTAAGAGTCCCTGATGATAGGAGATAAAAGAGAAACCAGCTTCTGGGCATTTATTGACCTTATGGGCTTGTGCTGTTCAAAAATAGGATCTAGGGCCGGACGAGTGGCGCAGTGGTTAAGCGCTGGCCTGGGAAGCCAGGGGCCCCGGTTCAGGTCTCACATATGAGGGCAAGTGACACTGCCCTCAAGAAAAAAAAAAAAAAAAGGACCTAGAGGCTCAGTTGGTTAAGAGCTCACTCAAGAGTGTGAGCTGAGCTCTGAGCAACAGCAGTTCGATGCCCAGCCTGTGCTGAGCTGCCGCTAAGCTGCCAACAGGTGGCAGGATGGCTCAGCTAAAAAAAAAAAAAAAATAGGACCTGGGGAAAAAAGGACCTTGAATAGCATGGAGGATGGCACTGGTAGGTGACTTGAAGTATAATATAAATGCACATGGTGGGCCGGCCGAGTGGCACGGTGGTTGAGAGCTGGCTCGGGACGCCAGTGGCCCTGGTTCGGATCCCACATATGGGGGCCAGTGACACTGCCCTCTAAAGTAAATAAATAAATAAATGCTCATGGTTATTTCTACGTAAATTAGTAGATGTAAATAAAAATATTATTTTGAATGTTCCTTTATCAATTTAATGATTTAATTTTGCTATTCTCGAAACAGTTGAGGAAATAAGTAGACACATATATGATTTATGTGGTAGATGTCTACAGCATTAATCTATAGAAATTCAACCACAAGTTAATATGTCACTTAGGCATGTCTCATGAGCTGTCTGTTTAATCTGATTTTTAATACAAATTTATCTAATATTTTCCTGAAAAAAAAAAAAAAGAATCTGGGAAGGGAAATAAAATTTAAAAATATCACTCTATTAGTAATGCTAGAATGTTTTTAAAGCTGTGCAGACATAACACATCTGTCCTGTGTGTCACTTATTGTGTTTAATTAGGGTAAAATGCTAGTAACTGGCAACCCCAACTAACTGACCAGCAGCAGAGCCCGTTCCTGTGGCTGTGTGTCAGCACGCTGGTGCCTTCTGACCTCCTGCCCGTTGTGTCTCCCCAGCGCATTACGGACGGAGGCGTGGTGCAGATTTGCAGGGGCTGCCACCGGCTGCAGGCCCTCTGCCTTTCTGGCTGCGGCAACCTCACGGACGCCTCTCTCACAGCCCTGGCTTTGAACTGCCCGAGACTTCAGTGAGTGTGCCGAGCCTTTCGCTTGGCAACCCGGAGTTGGGCTTGGCCAACTGGGAGGGCTTCCTGTAGGAGAGGAAAGGCTTTGCCAGCTGGTGGAATAAGTGTTGGTGGGCGAGACAATGGCTGTGTTGCTGGCTTTTGTCTTGACGGATCAGAGTGGGACAAGGAGTAATGCAACTCATTTAGGGAGGCATGGGGGAGGACGAGACCGTCCACCACCAGGGAGTCTGAACCTTGATTTCTTTTTTTTTAAATTTTCAATTATAGTTAACAGTCAATATTATTTTATATTAGTTTCAGGTGTCCATCATAGTGATTAGACATTTATATCATTTACGAAGTGATTCCCCATAAGTTAGTACCCACCTGACACAATATATAGCTATTACAATATTCTCGACTATATTCTGTATGCTGTACTTCACTTCCGCTGACTGTTTTGTAACTACCGATTTGTCCTTTTTAATCCCTTCGCCTTTTTCACCCTGCCCCCCCAGCCCTCCTCCCATCTGGCACCCATCAGTTTTGGTGGACTGCACACACTTGCCCACCTGACTTGCCTCACCTATTATTACTTTGACATCAGTGGTCTGATAGTAAGCAGCTTGACAGCCTCGCGTCCAGATGTCACCAGTGTCTCCACTAAGCCAGCTGCTAAATGGCCAGATGGGGGGAGGGAATCCCAGTCGCCTTCTTTAGCATCTTCCCCTAGCAGGAAGAAAAGTTTTGTGTTGTTCTAACAAATAATGATTTATTTTGGGATTCTCCACATAATACTGTGAATATTAAAACTTTAATAATGGCAACCAAATACTAATAGCTAACATCAGTTGAACTCCGAGCTCTGTGTTAGACACTTTGATCAGCATTATCTTATTTAATCCTTACCAAATCTCTAGGAGGTAGGTACTATTCTTCGTATTTGTTTTGTAGAGGAGAAACTGAGACTCAAAATAGTATCATAAAATTTTCCCTGGGTGAGTAAGAAGTAAAACTAGAATTTGAACTTGTCAAGTTTGACTTCAGAATCAGCAGCCTTAACCCCTAGAGGAAGAAAAAAGATACTTGCTTTATTTTTCTTTATTTACCCGTGAAACTGACCCATTTCTCCTGCTTACATCAGTTACATATATTTTAGGGGTTGTTTGTTTTAGTCTTTTGCCATTTTTTTTTTTTACTGTTGGTTAAGATTCTATATAATTTTGATATTTCTGTGTAGTAGAAGGAATCTGTGTGATTAAAACTGGTTAGAGGGCCGGCTGAGTGGCGCGGTGGTTAAGCGCTGGCTTGGGAAGCCAGTGGCTCTGGTTCGGTCCCACATATGAGGGCCAGTGACACTGCCCTCTAAAAACAAAAAAAGGAATAAAAAAAAAAAACTGGTTTGAAAGGAGGTCAAAATTATTGCTACAAGGGAGTATTTAACTTAAAACTGTTACTTATGCACCCATCCCTGTTAAGCATGGCTGTTGAGAATCAACTCTTTCATTGGCTGTAAATTTCAGTAAATGTAGTATATATCAAGCTGATTTTGTTGAGTAAGAATTCATTTGAATTGTGCCTAAAAGTCAGCAAATACTGGAAAAGTATTTTAAAACACGAGTAACAATGTGCTGGTGTTGTGGGAAGATTCCTGGATTTCCTGTCCGAGTTTGGGATGGGACTGGGGGACTTAGGGCACACGTCACATTGCTCCCTAAGCTTCACTCGCCCCTTCTGTCCAGTGGGAACAGTATTTGCATTTACAACCCTCAGGGCTGTTACAGAAGCCAGAGTGTGTCAAGGAGCAGAGTAAGCTCACGCGTGTGCACCGTCCAGTGCGTGCTCCTGTTGCTAACCAGCTGCTTTCTCTCCCCGCACGCCTCACCCCAGGATTCTGGAGGCTGCCCGGTGTTCCCATTTGACTGATGCGGGCTTTACGCTTCTAGCTCGGGTAAGGCGGAGGTTTCAAAAAACAAAACCGAACTCGAGTTCACCTCCCTCATTCAAAATGACGTGCAGTGGTTTTGGCGTGTGCCAAAAACTACCTTCAGAAATGACGGGCCCCAAGCAGCATCGAGTCCTTGGGTGTGTTCTGCATTTTTTCAGTTGGCCAGAAAGCTAGGGAGGTCCTGTAGAGGGTGGTGTGGCGGGTCTAGACATCCCTGTCAGGTGGCGCCACGTGAGAGGAGCCCTTCCTCATGTGCAGCCCCCCAACCCCCCTCCCTGGGCTGCGCTCTGCCTCTGCCCCTCCTTCCACATCGCTGGGAGTGCGGACGCCATGGCGGAAACCCACGTCCTCCTGGGGACGCGCACACACAGCTCCTCCTACCTAACCCTCCCCTGCCCACACTGACTCAGTGCCCCATCCAGGCCCTCCCAGACCTATTCTGTGGCTCAGATTGACCTGCTGATAATCTGTGAGCACGGGGCAGGTGTAGGCATCGACCTTTCGCAATGGAGAACAAGACTGGGGGCCAGTCCTCAGAGGGACAGCACAGGACAAGTCGCCGGGGCTGCTCTCACCACTGACCTTGTGGTGAGGGGTGTCATATGGACTCTTTCAGAATTGCCATGACCTGGAGAAGATGGACCTTGAAGAATGCGTCCTGGTGAGTAGGCCTGTGACAGCCCTGCCCCCTCAGCCACTGCAGGCAGCCAGGCAGAGCGACGCCCACTGGCTATTGTGGGGACCCTCCCTGCCCCAGCGCAGGGAGCCCGGGAAGGCCATGGCGGTGGAGTGCATACGCTTTGGGCTCTTGTCAGTCGTCAGCCAGAGCTACAGCAGAGAAGTTCATAATAGCTCCATCTTCTGCCAAACATTAAAACAACAACAAAAACCCCTCTTACTTTGACAGAGCTTAAGAGAGGAATAAGCTTGCATGTCCACCGATGAGGTGACCACATAGAATCCTGGGGGACCCTCCTGGCCCACTCCCTCTTTGTCCTCTGTCCCTAGGCCCCCTTGGGGCACAGAGGAGAGACCAAAGAACAGCTTTGCGTCTCCAGGAGTGGGCCGAGTGGAGCTCATTGGTGGAGAGTGGAGCTCCCAGCCCAGGTGTGCTTGAGATGAGTTTCTATTGGGTTGTTGGAAAAGTCATGATGTACTTTTTCTGTTTTTTGTTGCAAAAATGCATCATGACTTTTCCGACAACCCAGTAATTCTCTTTTGCACCTTTTGATTCTCGTGTTCAGGAGAAGCCAGAATTAGGTATTAAATTCTGGTGTAGAAGCCACACTGACACCGCGTTTCTCTGCAGATCACCGACAGCACACTCATCCAGCTCTCCATTCACTGTCCTAAGCTGCAAGCCCTGGTGAGTCTGAGCTTTTGCCACATTAGTCACCTTTTAGGGATGAAGGGACCCCACCCACCACAGCAAGTGATACCCTTTCTGTAAAGGTATCATCACTTTTCGTTCCAAAAATCTAGTGGTGGTTGGGCTGACTTGGGAAGCAAGGTATCTAAAGCTTACTGTTTTCATTTTAGAATATGAACCTAATATAGGGACCCATGTCCTTGTCACTTCACACAGGCTCATGTCCATCATCCGGTAGAGTGAAATTAGCAGGTTCAAGTGATATAATCTAAGACGAAAAATTGAGGCCATCCTTGTGTTATATTTACATTTCTCATGCGCGTGCTCGCGTGTGTTTGGATACACACGTATATAAAGGAATTAGAATATACTGAAAGACCCACGATGAGCAGTGAAAAGTAACACTGACACTCATATACTTTTCACACCCAGCTATTTGACCTCGAGCCTGGGGCAGGGAAGGAATCCCCATTACTGAGCAAGCCCACGGGCACTGTGCTGTCTACACCGTGAGATATATTGTCTCACTTAATCCCATCCATTATGGACACCCCATTTTATTAGTGAAAAAACAGAGGCACAGAGCCATTAAGGAACTTGCCCAATTCTACGACTGCTCACAGGCCCCAGATGCCTTGGCCTCTGAGGGGTCTGGTCTTTCTAGCCCTGAGCTGCCTGGCAGGGGTTTCCTAAGGCAGTTCTCTGTGTCTGTGAAACCTGCTGTCCTCAGATGCTAGAACTTGACATCATCAGTAAAGCTCCGTTTGGCCCTGAGTCCTCTTCCCACCAGTTTTCCCCGTTTTTCCATATTCCCTCTGGACACGTTTTCCTTCAGACACAAGTGCAGCTGGGTTTTGGGTACCTCTGGGAATGCTTTTTAAGAGTTTGAGGTCAGCTGTCAGGCATTAGTCAGCAACCTACCTGGGTCCAGATTCTCTGACTAAACTGTTTCCCATCTGTGTATTGCAGATAATTTTGTAGTTTTAATGTCTTTATTCCTAAATTGGTTCAGACCCGGTTTTGTAATCGGCAGGGCCTGTTGCTCAGATGCACTTGCACCTCTTTCCCTCTCCACCCCTCTGTCCCTGAGACTGCCCCTCAGAGATGTGGGATGTTTAGGAGCCGTGCTTGACTTCCTGCTCTGACCTCCTGCCGCCCTGCTAACCGAGGGCTCTCTCCATCCTTCCCTGAGGTACCCTCGGCTTGGGCTCCCCTCTCATCAGTGTCCACAAGAAGTCTCCTCACGTGAGAACGGAGGGGCCCGAGGAGGGGTTCCCACCAGCTCCCCGACTCCTGCACTGCTGCCTGCCTACTCAGGAGCGCAGGGTCCATGCCGGTGACTTGACAGGAACTCAGGGATTCTGGTGACTGAAAATCTCTCCCAGCTTGTCCCCTATATTTATACAAGCTGCTTCGAGATATGGGACTTAAGCTACAATACAACCAGAAGTCCAAGATAAGAGCCCCTCCAAAAAAACAAAAACAAAAACAAACCCATTAAGGACCATAAGCAGAAAAGCAGGGAAACCATTGCAATTGAATCTAAACATAGCTTTCAAGATTGCTAATGGCCACTGTGTTCCAGTTGCCTCGAGTATTCCGCACAGTAACATGGTGTGCAGGTCTGTAGCCCAGCATTGGTGGGCTGTACCTTGGTGCGTAGTAGGCTGTACCATCCAGGTTTGTGTACGTGCTCTGATGTTCACAGTGACAAAATCGACCAACGACGCATTTCTCAGAATGTATCCCCATTGTTGAGTGGTGCACACTGTAATTGAGATACTAGTTTCAGATGTACAACATGATTTGATATTTGTATATATTGCAAAAATGATCACCACATATAGTCAACATCTGCCCCCCCCCCCACAGTTACAAAATTTTTATTTTGTCGTGATGAGAACAATGGAGATTTACTGAGTAACTTTCTAATATGCAATAGTGTATTAACTACAGTCACTATGCTGTACATAAATAACATCCTCGGGACATTTATTTTGTAACTGGAAAGTTACACCTTTTGACCCCCTCCACCTCTGGCAGCCACCAACCTAGGGAGCTTTTTTTTTAATTCCATATGTAAGTGAGCTCATGTGATAATCTTTCTGTCTGACTTATTTCACTTAGCATAAGGCCCTCAAGGTCCATCCATGTTGTCACAAATGGCCAGATTTCTTTTTTATATCTGCTGTGTGTGTGTCCCATGATGGACACTTAGGTTGCTTCCATGCCTTACCTATTGTAAATAATGCTGCAGTGAACATAGGGGTGCATATATTGTTTTCATTTTCTTTGGGTAAAAACCCAGAAGTAGAATTGCTGCATCATATAATAGTTCTATTTTTAATTTTTTTGAGGAACCTCTTATTTTTAATACCAATTGCACCAGTTTACATTCCCTCCATTAACGCACAGAAATTCCCTTTTCTCCACATCCTCACCAACACTAATTTCTAACAGGTGTGTTTGTTTTATGCCAATACAGTCCTCTTTTCATTACTATGGCTTTGTAATACAGTTTGAAGTCAGGGAGTCTGATGCTTTTTCTTCTTTCTCAGAATTGCTTTGACTGATCAAAGCAATTGTCTTTTGTGGTTCCATATGAATTTTAGGCTTCTTTTTTCTATTTCTGTGAAAAATGCCATTGGAATTTTAATAGGTTTTTCATTGACTCTGTGGATTGCTTTGGGTAGTACAGACATTTTAACAATATTCTTTCTTCCAGTTTATAAGCATGGTGTTTATTTGGTCCTATTCAGTTTCTTTTGTCAGTGTGTTATAGTTTTCATAGTACAGGTCTTGGAGCTCTGGTTGAACTTATTTTTAGGTATTTTATTCTTTTTCATGCAAATGTAAATGGGATTGTTTTCTTAATTTCTCTTTCTGGTTATTTATTAGTGTACAGAACACAACGGATATTTGTATATTGACTTTGTATCCTACAGCTTTACTGTATTTGTTCTAACAGTTTTTTTATGGAGTCTTTAGGATATTTTATATATAATATCGTGTTCTCCTCTGTAAATAGTGACAGTTTCACCAATCCATTCCAATTTGAATGCCTTTTCTTTCGTTTTCTTGCCTAATTGCTCTTGCTAGGGCTTCCAGTACTATGTTGAATCAAAGTGGCGACTGGGCATCCTTGTCTTGTATCTGATCTTAGAGGAAAAGCTTTTAGCTGTTACATTGCATATGATGTTAGCTGAGGGCTTGTTATGTATGGCTTTTATTATGTTGAAGTATGTTTCCTTCCTACCCACTTAAGGTTTTTTTGTTTTTGTTTTCTGTTTTGAGGGCAGTGTCACTGGCCCTCACATGTGGGACCCGAACTGGGGCTGCTGGCTTCCCAAGCCAGTGCTTAACCACCGCGCCACTCGGCTGGCCTTCCACTTGTTAAGTTTTTATCAACAGATGTTGAATTTTATCGAATGCTTTTACTACATCTATTGAGATGATCATGAGTTTTATCCTTCATTGTTAATATGTTGTATCACATTGATCTGCAGGTGTTGAACCATTTATTGCATCCCTGGAATAAATCCACTTGATCATGCGTATGGTCCTTTTATTGTGTTGTTGAATTCAGTTTGCTAATACAGAGGGTGCCAAAAAAAAAAAATGGATACACATTTTAAGAAAGGAAGAAACTACTAAAATTGTAATACTCAATATATACCAATAACAAAAGATGAACACAAGTCATGTTTGACTTCTGCAATTATAAGAGGTGCTCAAAGTGGTTACCATCAGCGTCCAGACACTTCTGATTACGGTGAACTGCTGCTTGAACAATGTTGACCAAAGTGTCCACTTGTATACATTTTTTTGGTACCCCTGGTATTTTGTTGAGGATTTTTGCATCTACGTTCATCAGAGGTAGTGGTCTGTAATTTTCTTCTTGTGGTGTCCTTGTCTGGTTTATCAAGGAAATGCTGGCCTTGTAAAAATGAGTTTGTGAGTGTTCCTTCCTCTTCTTTTTTGGAAGTTTGCAAAGGACTGGTATTCTTCTTTAAATGTTTGGTAGAATTTATCAGTGAAGCCGTCTGGTCCTGGAGTTTTGTTTGTAGGGAGGCTTTTTTTTAATTTTTCCCTTGTCTTTTCGTCTGTAGGGAAGCTTGATTATCGATTCAACCACCCTACTAGTAGGTTCAGATTTTCAAATCATGACAGTCTTTGTTGTGTTTCTAGGAATTTACCCATTTCTTTGAGGTTATCCAATTTGTTGGCATAATTATTCATAGTGGTCTCATTTTTTGTATATCTATGGTATCAATTTAATGCCTCCACTTTCATTTGATTTTATTTCAGCCCATTTTTTTCTTGGTGAATCTAGCTAATTGTCATTTTCGGGTTTTTTCAACAAATCAGATCTTGGTTTCATTGATCTTTTCTATTGCCGTTTAGTCTATTTCATTTATTTTTGTCATCTTTGCTACTTCCTTCCCTCTAATAACTTTGGGCTTCATTTGTTCTTTTTCTAGTTTCTTGAGGTGTAAGTTAAGTTTATGAGCTTTTTCTTGTCTTGAGGTAGACATTTATTACTATGCACTTCCCTTTTAGGACTGCTTTTGCTCATAAATTTTTGGAATGGTGTGTCCAAATTTTCATTTCTAAGGTATCTTTTGAAATTTCCCTTTGACTTATTTTGACCCATGGGTTCAGCAGCATATTGTTCAATCTCCACTTATTTGTGAATTGTTGTTTTTTGTAATCAATTTTCTGTGTACCCATTTTATTTTGAAAGGCTACCAATAGTTGAGGGTGTGCCAAGACCTGTCAGTGTTTCAAAGGGGAGGAACTCAGTATGTAGATTCAGGCTGATTTGTGTCCCCTGGGTGGTATCACAAAAAACCAGGGCTCCAGATGAGTATGTCTGGGAGATACAAGTGGGTTGCAATGAGTCAGAGGGAGAATGTAGAGATGGCATGTGCTAGCTAATGTTCCCTGACTACATCTGTAGGCCTCAGATGTGTGCCAAACTTGAAGCCTGCCCTGTAGGCCAAAGCTCCAGGACAAGCAAATAGGCCTTTTTCACACCGGGACTGGGGGCGTGAGTCAGTCTGTAAAGTGCCCTGTGTGGTAGCTTGCCAAGAACTGATTGTTGAAGTCCCATGGAACCTAGGAAAGCAAGCCACCCTGACCATCATAGGCAGGTGATCAAAGAGCACACCTGGGCAGCAGCTGCAAAAACTGGTGCAATCGAAGTACTATATAAACCTGTAGTAGACGCATGTAAGAGCTTCCCCCTGGGAGATACTGGCGCCCTGCAGTATAGCAGAGGGATAGTTCAGAGATAGCCCCCCCACACACACACCAAGGTCTTCAGGAAGGATTAAGGCAGCTGTTTATCCTTTCAGAGAAAGATTGAGCTTTCTGTGCTGAGGTGGCAGCTGTTTAAGACTGTTAAAAGAAACAAAAGGCACCCTTTGGGTAGAGCAAGGCAGGAGGAGTGCAGAGAGATGGGGCCCACCAGTCTCCATCACCACAGCACCCAGAAGAGCCCCAGTGGATGTCAGTTCGGATGCCTGCCCTTCAGGCTGGCACTTGTTAAGACAAGGAGCCGCTTCCACACGTCGGTGCCCCTTCCACACGTCGGTGCCCCTTGATTGGCTGCTTCTGTCTGGGGCCTGCGGGCGGTAGGGGGGCAGGGTGCATTTTCAAAGCTAGTTCTTTTGGTGCTTCTCTCAGGCCTAGGTCTTAAAAGTTGGGGGTGCCCAATGTGGGGTTTCAACCCTTTGTTCCTCAGGGATACGCTCTGGGTTTGGGGTTCCCTCCGACTGTGGGTTGCTGCACCGGGAGTAGTGAGATTGTGGGTTTATGATGAGATTGTGTCCCAGCGTCGCCTACCTACTTCGACACGGGCTACCTTTCATGCTCAGCATGTAGGAGTCCCTCTGCCACCTTTTAGATGTTTTCAGAGGAAGTTGTTCCACACGTCGCTGTTGGTTGTTCATGGGTGAGAAGGCGAGTTCAGGATCCTCTTACATCGCCTCTTAAACCAGACCATCCCCTACAATTTAGATTTCCTTTTTTTAAGTCAGAAAGGAGAGAGAAACCACTCGCTACCCAGCTGCAGCAAACCCAGGGCCAGAGGGCCCCAAGGCTGTTTGACGCTGTTAATAAACGGCGCTCCAGGATGCTGCCCAGGCCAGCTTCCCTGCTCTCCCCAGGCCATGAGCTTGGAATGAGAGGGTCTTGCAAACGTGTTGTTTTCCTCCCTGTTCCAGAGTCTGTCCCACTGTGAGCTCATCACGGATGATGGAATTCTGCACCTGAGCAACAGCACCTGTGGCCACGAGAGGCTGCGGGTGCTGGAATTGGACAACTGCCTGCTCATCACCGATGTGGCCCTGGAACACCTGGAGAACTGCCGAGGCCTGGAGCGCCTGGAGCTGTACGACTGTCAGCAGGTTACGCGCGCAGGCATCAAGCGAATGCGGGTAAGTGTCAGGCAGGGGTCAGTACACCTGGCAGGTTCTAAGCGAGCAATGAATACATCCTGTCCTAAACCACTGGGTACGAAACTTGTTACACAAGTGTCTCCTTAACTTCTGCAGAATCTCATTAACCCCACCCTGGAAGATTCAGCTTCCAGCAGATTCCACATGGTCTGGTGATCAGCACCCTTATAAGGAAAGGGGCTTGAGGTCATTGCCAGGAGGAGGTAGAATATGGTCTTGGGTAATTTCTAGGTGAGAGGGCTTAATAGAAGGTCCTTTCCTTTCCCACTTAGTTCACCTACCTTGTTTTCTTGACTATGCTTGAAGTTTATACGTCTTAGCATTTATACCCCAAAGCAGCACCAGGGCTCTTCCGATGTCGAGAATTCCACTCATTCTGCACAGGGCCAGCGACAACCCCTGGGCAGAAATATTAGTTTCCCTTTGTCTTTAGGGAATGTGTTACTTAAACAGGAGTAGCTCTCGCCTACCCCAGACATTCTTTTTGAACTATTTGCCTAAAGTACCGGGAAGGAGATTCCCCCCTGAGTTCTATGGGCTTTCCTAGGATTGCGCCTATAATCCTAAAGCGAGCAGTGGAAAGAAAGGTTATTCCTCTTTTCACTCCCATTTCCAGGCTCAGCTCCCGCAAGTCAAAGTCCATGCCTACTTCGCGCCGGTCACGCCACCAACAGCAGTGGGAGGAAGTGGACATCGGCTGTGCAGGTGTTGTGTCATTCTCTGACAGCAGCTGCCCAGGCCAGAGGCATGATGAGGTGTCCCTTCCGCCAGAGAAGACCGAGTCTTCCTGACTTTCTCCACTGTCACCGAAATCTGTTGATTCTCCATTGGGAAAGGCATTTACAGGTAAAAGACTTCCGTAGGGATTGCAGTCACTCTGGTGATAGTTTTCACCTTTATCCTGCTGCGCTGCAATCAAATCAAAGCCTCGTGTCAGTAAGCACACGGCAGAGCGCTCTCAGTGCAGCCAGGCCCGGGCACGAAATCCGATTTCTTGAGAGGCGGGTGCCTTCCTAGATACAAAAGTTCTGCCCTCGGCTTTGTCAGTGTTCCTGTAACAGACCATCAGTGTTAGCACAAATTGAGCAGAAAAAAATAAGCTGTTGATTTTCTATCTAATACTTAAGTCAATGGCCTACTTTAATTCACAATTCCATTTTAATTAGCAGGTCTTTTCCACTTTGAAAATTAAACAGCAACTTTATAGTTTTATATAGAGCGACTTATGTGGAAGGCAAGTTAATAGGTTTCCATGAGACACCAAAGAAATGAGGACTCCAAACTGGGTGGAACAGGGTCTTCACTTTTGTTTCTGTCAGTTTGTCACATACATTTTTGGGGACCAAAAACAAAAACTGGACACAATCAACTCAGAGTTTGTGTTGCCTAATTGGAAATTATAAGCTCTGGCTATGCTACAGCACAATGCCATTTCATTATAGGAGAAACATTAATCAATCATGTCATATCTCACAAAACTTGGGGGACCTTAAAGAAATAGCACTGATTAAGGCTTAAGTTATCTATAATACAATCAATTAAAAATAACGAATGGATGCATGTAGAATGGGTATGATTTTTTTTTCCAAGTTTATTTTAAAATCTTAGAAGTCAAGTTACACCAGAACTATTCAAAAGTTACACACTCAAAATCAGACCAGTAATGTGTTGGCACCTTTTTAGACGCAGTATAAAAATGAATACACCATTGCAATGCTTAAGTCAGAGGGTTTTATTGCTATAATCTATGGCAGATAATCTAAGCAAAACCATTTTCCAAATTTAGACCTTCCTAATGTTACCTAAAATCTGCTAAGATGATGTCATTTCTGCTTGTGCTGTCCACATTTCTGATCTTTATTAATTAAGATCAGGAACCTGTTGTGACCTTCATTGTGAATGTGTGTTCATGGTAGCCAACGCGTCCTAGCAACCACTCCCTGAACTGGAGAGTCCAGAGCTCAGGAGAAGCTGAAGTGAAACAGCAGAAACAAGGTATTTTCCCCCTGCTGAGCAATACTCTTACATGGACAGTTTTAGAAGCATTTAGGATACAGTGCCTCAGCTGAATTCTAGAGAGAGAAGGCAGATCTGTATACAATCCCATAAATCAATTGAACAGGGCTGTCAGAGTAAGCATAAAAGTCCTGATGATTTTATTGCCTTATGATATACTCCAGTATTCGCTAGTCTAAAGATTGTGTATATCATAGCAGTTATTTAAATATACATTTGCACCACGGGGGGGGGGGAGATGACTGATGCACGATGCTATTTAAATAAAAGAACATATAACACAGACGTGCTTCAGTGATTATGAATTATAGTTTCTATTTTATGTAAATGACCAGGGCTTCTATACATTATCTCCTTTGAGCCAGGACACAGCCTATCACAGCTACTATACTCATTGCTCAATGACCCATGACCTCATTTATAAAACAGGAGTGCCTCTGATAAGAAAATCAGGCTGCTTCCACCTGAGGTGTGGAACATTACTGGAATAACCTGTCTTCAGTGGCATCAGCTTTGAGAAAACTACAACCCGAAAGGAAAATAACACACAGGCCTCACCGCTTCTGTAACATTCAGCGTGGTGTGTGCTCAGAACATACACACGTTCGGAACCTCTTGATTCTGTAACTTGTGACACTGTTAGGAACTGGATTTTAAATGAGACACACGTTTGCAAAACAATCGGAAAACATTTATTATACTGAAATGTATACATCCTACTATTAAAAAAACAAAGTAGCAAATTTGCTGGTGCCATAATTTAACCTGTTTCACTGGGACAGACTATCGCTCAACACCACTTGGTGCAATTTCAAGTTGGATGAGCTTTTAATTATTTTTACCCCACTGCTAAAGCCCAATGAGGAATTCAAAATAGCACTCAGCATTAAATGACATTTATTGTTCCATATATCTCGAGACTTAAAAAGGAATGCTAAATAGACAAGCAAAACTCTAAAACAATTGAGAAGCTCACTTCTTTCCCAAGTGATTGGTACAGAAAACATGTGGTCGGTCAGACTAAAGCAAAGGGGAAATGACAGAAAGGAATGCTCTCCTGCTTTAGGGTCTGTAAGAGTTAGAGATATTTTCAAACTGAAGATGGAAATTAGAGACAGTGCTTCTTCGTATTAGACAACCCCGTTTATGAATAAAACATCAAATGCCAAAGCTTTTCCCCACTGAAGTAGTTATCTTCTGGGAGAGATCTGAAAACTCAAAGTTACTCATTCCTATAGCTGCCGAAACAAAGAAAAGGATCAAAGAATACATTCAAAACCAAGACACCTGGGTGGGTAAATGGGCAGAGATGCTATAATTAAAATGGAATTGACGTTTAAAGGAAAAACTGGATGTTCTACACCACAGGCCTCAAAAATGCTTGCTGATGAATTCTGCGAAAGGCTTTGGGTGAAGGGAAGTGATAAAGATATAAGAAAAGTTACAAAAACAGTAGATTCCCTTTGAAAAGTGTACTGGCAGACAAGCATTTGGTTTTGTGAAAGAGGCACTCTTTTTATTGAAAAAGGAACTATTATGTGGTGTATAAAAAAGCCTCTAAGTAATCACCAGAATGTTTACCCATGATTTGTACTAAAGTTCAATACTTGAGAAGTGTAAGGAATTTTCATGGTACAATTTAGTGTTTCATTTATGATGTCTAGTGTTTTAAGAATAATTTCAGCTTGATAATGAAGACCCCTTAACATCAAGTCAGAAACTATCCTTTTTCCCCTTGCTTAGGTCACCTATTTCCGATGTCTGGGGTAGGGCTTTAAAATGTTTAAAAATGGGATGGGGTGGGGTGGGTTGGGAAGGGCGGATGAAGACAGAGGGCTGGAAGAAAAAGAAAACCACATAATTTTAAAGGCAATGGGGCTTCAAAAATGAAGATCAGAAACAAAATGCTAAAAATGGAAGCAGAAGCAAAACATTTTTCAATAAATCTGTGACAAAGCAAAAACACCAAAGTCTTTGTACCTATTAGGATTTACACTGATCCTCTCACCAAGGTACTGTTGATAATGCAGCTTGCGTCCAGGCCATCTTCCCGGCTTGGCTCTTCCCTGATCTGTCCCGATCACATCAGACGCATTCCGTTTGCTATGATTTCTTCTGAGAAGGTGCCAAGCCACCAGTCACCGGATCAGCACGTCGCAGCTCTCTGCAGACAGGCTCCATGCTGGCTCCAAACAGCACTGTTCCCAGCCCCGCCCCAGGGCAGCAGAAGGTCCAGGCAATAAAAGCCAGACTGGCACAGAAAGGTAAATGCCCACAGTACGTTTTACATTCATTTCCAAACCGCATACAGTGTAACAAGACAGCAAAGGCTGCTTCTAGGAACTGTGTCTGCTGGCTTCTGCCAGAGCAGCAGGCAGCCCTGCCTGCACCGTGGCCCCCAGAGCTGTACGCGTGCTGTCCAGACTTGCTGCCTCTCACGAGGATGCTTGGCTATGGCAGTGACAGTGAGGAGATTCACCTCTCATACAGCTCATTAGAAAGGTCATCTTGTGTTTTCAATATGAAACATTTCATACATTAAAATCCAATCCCAAGACTTCTTGGATTCAGTCTTCACACACTTTTAAGCGTGACTATTTGGTACTGAATATAGTTCAGACTACATAAGACATCACTTCAAAATAATGTGGATACCACCACTATTTTCAACTGCAGAAAAAGGAAAGAGAAGTTACAGGGTTTTTAAAACCAGGCTTAGGAAAATCAAGACCATTAAATTGAAAACTCCCAGAAATCTTGAACCTCCTTCGCCAGTTCAGAAGTTACCTTTCAATAATTCTACAGAAAAAAAGCTGATTAACTTGCTCTAATTCCTCTTCCCTCAAGCAACTTCATGTACACATTTTGCTTTTTGGTGTCTGGTCCACACTCCCACCAGTGCTGTGCCAATAGGGGGCGGGTATTAAGTCAAGTAACAAAAGTGCTGTCAGCAGGCGGGCAAGAGCTGGAGGCAGAGCAGGTGGGAACACTGCTAGGGCAGGACTGTCACCTCTACACAGTGCTTACAAACGCACTGTGTGCTTTTAGCCATCTTTTCTGCAAATAAGTTCTGAACTCCACAGACATAGATCTGAAACATTTAAAAAGAATATGTCACGGGCCGGCCAAGTGACGCGGTGGTTGAGCGCTGGTTTGGGAAACCAGCGGCCCTGGTTCGGGTCCCACATATGAGGGCCAGTGACACTGCCCTCAAAAAAAAAAAAAAAAAAAAAGAGTCACTACTTTTGCCTGATGGCCTAGTGTTTCTCAGGAAACGGGGAGAAGCAGTACAGGCTTTCATCAAAGAACGAAAAACTTTTTCATCCAGGACCAAAGTCTGACAAACTGAGATGGAAGGGATATCCTGCGGTATCTGACAGACATGCCCTCCATTGTCACAAAACACAACTATACAATTAATTTTATGAATTTCCTTTGTCAGACAATGGAGTTTTTCAGAGTAGAAACTGTACTGGTTTGAGAACAAAAAACTCAGCAGAAGGGTACCCAGCTAAAGATGTTTGTGAAAGTAAAAGATAAAGTGAGCCAGCCAGTTCACGGGTAAAATTCAGCCTTGCAGGTCACCCGATAGCATACACAACATGTCAGGCACAAAGTGAAGTCTTAGTGCTACTTCTTTCAAGAGTGACTTCCAAGAAAGGTTGACACGTGACATCTTTCTCTTTGAGATAACAGCTTTTGTGCCAAGACTAGATTTGGATTTTCACCCATCACCAGTCTTTTTTGTTGTTGTTGCTGATTTTTTTTTCTTTCTTTTTTTTTTTTTTTTGAGGGCAGTGTCACTGACCCTCATATGTGGGACCCGAACCAGGGCCGCTGGCTTCCCAAGCCAGCGCTTAACCACCGCGCCACTTGGCCGGCTTCCATCACCAGTCTTTTAAAAGTCTCTTCTCATAATAATTTAGCTTTAAAAATCCCTTCTTACTGAGGACAACTATAAAAACAATCTAAAACCAATGATCAAAATGGCAAGAAGTACATACTTTAAATGCATCAAATACTCCAATAAAAAGACAGGGTGGCCAGAATGGATTAAAAAACATGACCCATCTACATGCTGCTTGGAAGAGACTCAATTCAAATTGAATGACACGCACAGACTGAAAGTCAAGGGATGAAAAAAGACATTCCATGCAAATAGAAACAGAAAGAAAGCTGGAATAGCAATACTTATATCACTCAAAATAAACTTTAAAAAAAAAAAAGACATTACGTAATTTTAATCCAATCCAAAAAAAGGATATATCACCTTTTAAATACATAAGCAATTATTAATGGACATGCAGAGACAAATCCACAGTAATACAGTAATATCAGGGCACTTTAATACCCCACTCACATCAATGGATAATCATCCACACAGAAAATTAGTAAGGAAATAATGACCTTAAATGCTATATGAGATGAGATGGACTTAAGAGACATTTATAGACCATTTCTTCCAAAAACTGCAAAATATACATTTTTTTTCAAGTGCACATGGAAAATTCTCCAGGATCACATGTTAGGCTGCAAAACAAGCCTCAATAAATCCAAGAAGACTAAAATCATATGAAGCATTTTTTCTAGCCACAGTGGCATGAAACTAGAAATCAACTATAGGAAGAAAACTCAAAAAAACAAAAACAAAAAAACAACAGACACAAGGAGGATAAACAACATTCTACTAAACAACCAATGGGTCAAAGAGGAAATAAACAAGAAATCAAAAACTATCTCAAAACAAAGGAAAATGAGAACATAACTTTTCATAATTCATGGGACGCAGCTTTTAAAAGCAGTTCTAAGAGGGTAGTTCATACTTACAGGCCTACCTCAAGAAAAATCCCAAATAAACAATCTAATTCTACACCTAAGGAAACTAGAAGAACAAACAAAACTCAAAGCAAAAATTCCTCCTTTATCTAACCCTGTCATTGGAACTCGAGCCCAGTCCAGGCCCCTCTTTCTACTTCACTAAATGACGTCAACAATTTCCATGGCACTGATATGGAAAAGGCCTCCAAATTTACATCTCAAGCCCAGGCCTGTGCTGCCAGCCTAAGACAGGTATAATCGCCAATTTTACATTTCTATGGACCTGACTTCCCCAACCATACCTGCCTCCCTACCAAGCCCAGTCTGTTCAGGTGCTCTTCTTTTTTTTTTTTAAAGATTTTATTGGGGAATTGGTGGAGGGGAACAGCGTTGGGGAATCGGGGAAGGGGAACAGACAAGTTGCCGTCTTCTTGTTCTTCAGTTTAGTTGCAGAGGATGTTGCCCCACTGTTGGTATCGTCATTGCGCTCTTCCCGGATGAGGCAGATCGGTTGCTGGCCTCTGGATGTCGCTCATCGCGGCTATAGGCCGCTCACGCTGGCTGCGGGCCACTCACTGCAGCCCATGGCAGCCCACTGCAGCAGAGGCTGCAGCCCACACCATCACCGGGGCTCGCACAGCCCAGCTCCAGGTGGAGCTGTTGTTAGCTGTAGAGGGCAGTGTCACTGGCCCTCATGTGGGATCCGAACCGGGGCCGCTGGCATCCCAAAACCAGCGCTTAACCAATGTGCCACTCGGCCGGCCCTGTTCAGGTGCTCTTCTAAGAGTCACAACCATCCCTCCCTGAAATGTGGTGCCCGACAGGCATTACCTCTCACCCTGATGACGTCTCCTGCCTCCAGTTTTTCCACTTTCTCACCCACAGAATTGCAAGAGTGAAGGAAAAATCTAATCACAGTACTCCTTTGTTTAAACAGCTTCACCGACTTCCCAATGCGTTTCAAATATAACACCTCAACTACCATCACCACCAGGTCCCTCCCACCAGACCTGCCTCTTGCTCAGCTCACCCCTCGCACAGGCATGGCCGCGCGCGCGTGGCCCCTTTGCCAGCCCCAAAGCAGCCAAGGTCTTTCCTTCACACACAGCCCCACCCTGCCTTGGGATGGGCCTCATATGGTCAGCCCCTTCTCACTCTTCAAGTGGCAGCATTAATGACACCTCCTCAGAGAAGCCTTGCCCAACAGCGTCCCGTCTCCCTACCCAGATCCCTCTTATCCAGGAACACCCCCCACTTTCCCATTCCTTTATGGCACTTCAAATATTTGTAACTATGTGCATCTATTGGCCAATTCTGGTTTGCTTTCCTCACTAAAGTAGGAGCTCCATGGACTGTTTTGTTCAAGACCTTTCTAGCACCAAACGCATGGTGTCTAACACAAGATACCTAGTAAAATGTTGGCTGAGTGAATTGAAATTTTTTTCCCAGTCATATAGAAGGACTGACTCTTCTTCTTCAGTAGCTAGTTAATTTCTACTATAACCACTAGAAATATTCTGATTCATTTTTCAAACTCGTCTTAGAATTAGTAAAGCCAGCGTTTTCAAAAGCAAGCACACAAGATGATGGCTGATTACAGGCACACACTATTTTTCATTTCAAAGCACATGCACACATTCAAAGTACCTTTTACTGTGGAGAATAAAAAACAACTCTCATCTTGAAAGTTCTGAACCATCTAGAAGGAAAAAGCAGATTATAATTAGGGTCTAGTAGTCCCTTCTTAACTGATTAAAAAAGATTTAAATTAGTAGTTAAAGGAAAATGCCATCTATATATATTGTAGCACAAGTACAGGACCCAACGGCCAAAATGAACGCCATGTGAAGTAGTGGAAATTTACACCTGCTGCATCGGCAGCAGTGCCAGTTCAGGATGGTCCCTGAGAGATCTTATCTGGTCAACCACCCCTCTGACCCATTGAGTCCTGTGACTAATGACTAACAAAAAGTCACTGCACAAGTGCCCTTCTATTATTACTTGCTTGTCATGGGACACTGGGGGAAAACTGTACTTCTAACTTACTGTTTTTTAAAATTTGTCATCAAATAGTGGGCAAAAGGAAAGCACCTTCAAATGCCTCTGTAGGTAAGAAAGAGGTCAACGCCCCACTAACCTGGAAGTCCCCCTAGTGAGTGTCTGAATTAAAAAGGGGGGCTGGGAGGGCTGAGCCACAGTTAGTTCTCCTTGATTTGTATTTCTTATGTCACTAGGACACCTGAAACTTGTGGTTATAAATTCTGATCCCCAATTCTTTGAAAATGGTTCCCATGAATACTTGCAAAAGAGGTCATAGAATTGTTCTGTAGTTCTTCAATGACATACAAAAAAGTATATACCAGTGTGAATGGGAAAGGCAGTTAAGAGTTACCTGATCACTAACAAGAATGTGAATACCAGTGGGACCCTGTCTGTAAACCTGGTTAATTTGGTGAAAAGGAATATTAAACACCAACGCAAGTTTCCGTGCGACTTCTGAGGCAACCATTTCTTCCAAGTAGATTGCATGATAAACTGAAATAAAAAAATAAGAACATTTTAGCAGTAATCTTTAATCTGTTTTCCACGTGGATCTACAGGAAGACCACACCTTTCGAAGTACTAAAAAATGTATACACAGGGTGCCAAAAAAATGTACACAGAGTTTAAGAAAGGAAAAAACTGTATTAAAATTGTAATACTCAATATATACTGATAACAAAAGATGAACACAAGGTCATATATATACATTTTTGGGGGACCCCTGGTTATATATAAAAAATAAATAGTATTTCTTTCCCCTACTATCTATCTGAAATATAATACATTATTTATGCTTGCATATAATTTAATAAACATTAACAGTAGTCTGTGTACAAAGGGATTTGAAGTTTTAATTTTTCTTAAAAACAAACAGGAATTGACTGCAAATGGGCACAGGGGATCTTTCTGGAGTAATGGAACTAAAACTGGAATTTGTTTGTGGTAATGGCTATATAAAACTAAATTTACCAAATTATTACTGAATTGTATACTTATAATGGGAGGATTTTATGATATATAAATTATACTTGAAGGAAACTGTTTTCAAAATTATGTGTTTCTAGCAATATATTAAGAAAACTCTAAAAAGGTCATAGTTTTTGCTTCAGTAATCCCATGTCTGGGGATTTATCCTAAGGAACAAAAGCTGCCTCTCCACACTTCCTCTCCCCCAAAGAATTGAAATAAGTGTAGAGAGAGCTCATGAAAAGCTACGGTGGACAACGAAGCCCGCTGCTACGTTACAGAAAAGTCCCAGGTCTGGCCCGCCGTGTCCTGCGTTTCGGGAACATGTAACGTAGCAGCAGCCATGTCTGCACAGCACCAGGCACATCCCAGTGACTCTGGGAGGTCCAGCCATACACTGATCAGGAATATCAGTGCTGGGATTCTGCTTTCCCAAACAAGGGTTTCTTCCTGTGTGCGTGTGTATGAATATATTGTAGAAACCTTTGCTAATTATACATTATGAGAATCTCAGAATTGGGAACTGTAATTAGGGTATGACTTAGAGATGATCCAGAGCAGGGTCACCAAACTACAGCCTGTGTGGGCCACACCCTGCCCTCCACTTGTTCTTTCAAATAAAATGATACCAGAACATTCACTTCCATATTGTCTGTGGTGGTCTGGGCACCACGATGGCAGCGCTGAGAGGGAACGAGGCCACGGTCTGCAGGGTCGAGATACTTCCTGCCTGGCCTTTAACAGGAACGGTCTGCTGACCCTGATCCTCCACAAACACTCATGTTTGAGGATACACCTTTCAAAATGTGACAGTCGTGGCCACATGTAAATGATGTATCAGGAGACTGATACATGGAGAGCTCCTTCAGAATTTTTAGCCTCTAAAACTAAGACTTTGTATATTTAGTCTTCAAATTCACAGCTTCTGAAGTTGAAAAGACACCAAATGCAAAGCTCACAACAGTGTTGCTTTCCCTGGATTTCACAGTGAAATTCAAACGCCAGAGTACTTTTCAGAGCTCTACCCAGTGCTGGGGCAAATAACTACCTCTCGGAGTTCCAGAACACGGTTTTCTCTGAAAAGTTCTAAGTGTGGTGCCCTTGTTTTGATTGATTTTGAGAAGCGAGAGATTACCACATACCCAGTTCACAAATGAGAAATGTGTGCTTTAAAAAATGCCTTTTGTTTTTAAAGAACTGTATTTTAGAGGAGCAGACGGTGGGCCAAGAGTTTTACCTCTGCCCTAATCCAGCACTCTACTCTACAATTAAGGGGGACCAGTGGGAGGACAGAGCCCTCTCAGTCCTCAGATGGATAATGACACGGTATGTTCACAAGGACGTGGCCCCGACTCCCCAGAGCTCACAGTGCTGGCTGGATGCCTAAGACAAGTCCACACACTTAGCACCGATACACAGGCGCATCTTTACACATGTGACATTTCAAGTTTTCTCCCCCAGTCAGTAAAATGGATAAAAAGAAGAATCCACGTGCTTTCTTGCCAAGCTGCCAATGTTACATTCATCATTGAACCTGAGATTTCTAAATAAGCCAGTGAAACCCCAAAGCATTCAAGCTCGTCTTTCACTTGTTGGGTATTTCTGGCCATAAAGGGCCAATATGAAAAAAGGAGACCCAAGCGTGGCTGAAGTAACTGCGGAAGGCCGCTGGTGTGCCTCCTCCAGAGGACGTGGCCCCAGAGCTCACTGCGGTCAGGACCCCTGCATCAGCACTCGGCAGCGCCAACACAAGTCCTTCAAAGCCCACTGAGGTCCATCCCGTTTCTACCTCAGGGTCAGCAAGGGCGACGCCCCAATACCCACCGTAGGGTGTCCCGCTGCCGTTCTCGCCGCCACTGCCCGCAGCCTGCCGCCGCCCTGGCAGCAGTGTGCTGCTTGGCTGCTCCTGGCAGACGTAGATGGTCAGGCGGGGCCTAACCGACCTGCAATCAGAAGATGCCACTCGTGAGCCGAGGAGAGAAAGCTACCTCGCCACATGTACACACGACAACTACAGGAATCTAAGTTCTATTTCCTCAAGAGAACTTTACAACGTGATTTCATTATACAAAATAATTTACTAATAAAAATATAAAAACACACACCTCACACCAACTATCACAGGTGGTCTAATCTGATGATCCAGACTCTAAACCATTGAGATGGTCTGTCAGGTGCTGGTAAATTTAAGTTTCAAGATAAAGTCAGCAATTTAAAATCAGTAAGGTTTAATTTTAATGGAATTCTCACACAAGTCTAAGAATAGCAATGATAGTAAATGGATCTTAAAAGCCAGCACAGTTTACGTACGGTTCTTTCATTTTAATTTATAATTAGAAGTTGACATTTTAAACAACTTTTCAGTAGTAGTCATATGACCTTGAAAACCATAGATTCTGTAGAGCTCACCTAAACGAGAAGTTTGTTTTCTTGGCAACAACCCCAGTCGTCTTCAAGAACTCAGTACTGCCCATGTGCATGTCTACCAGTCTTACAGTCTACCTCTGCCCTCATCAGTGCCTGCATCATATCTGGGCCTGCCCTGAGGGTGTACACAAAACAGTCTTCTCGTGAGCACGACGCTGCCAGTGCCGCCCAGCGCACGCAGGCACACGCCAACCAGCGTGGAAATACATTCTGCCCAAATTCCCCACACAAACAAAGGGACAGCCTGATTTCAGGCAAAACAGTTCCTTTGAAACACAGTATTTTACCTTGACTTCAGTGAATTATAGAGCCGAATTCCATCGGCTGCACCACAAATTTGTACTAAATCCTCCTTTGTCAGTTTTAATAAGTCGGCACCTGGGGAACAGCAAGAAGAGATTCTTCTAAGAAGTGGGGAAAGAAGCAGGACTGGCTGCTCTACGACACCTGACTGCACACAGTTCAATGTCCTTCAAAGGCACCACAGGCCTGTGTACACACATACAGGAACCACACACACAGCCCTTTCTCTCCGAGCTGAAGAAAACGCTTGGTCGTCCATGTCCTGTATCAGGACGAGCTTAGGAGCCCAAAGGCTGACACATGAGATCACCGAGCGGGGCCTACAGGGCTCTTCCAACAGGAGGTCACCGCCTGCATCATCTTGGCTGTGCTGTGGCTGTGTGGATAAGTAGGCTTCGGACCCCAGCTAATTTACTGTGAGCTCACCCAGACCAAGCTTTTATTTTACAGAAAGAGGAAACGAAGTCCAATGTTTTGGGGACTTTGATTGGTAGCAGAGCTAAACAGACCTCTCTTCCACAACATGCAACGTAAGGTCAAACATTCTGTGTAACAGAACTCTGTCACAGCAGCCAGTTTTAATACAGCAGAGAATTGCATATTATACCTTAAGCTTTCCCCCATAAATCCTTGGTAAGTGTACATGACATGGTATCTAGGGTTCACTTTTAAAATACAACAGAGAAGGGGGGGAGGGGGCGGTGGCGAGCACGACTGACCAGAGGCTGGTCATACTGAAACCGGGGATGGTTACATGGGAGTTCATCATACTCCTCTCCACTTATGTTGGAATGAGTCCACGGTCTTTCGTTTTACCCTCTTGTCAACACTCAAGATATAGTTTATTGTGAAAATAGAGATGCCCTCTGAGATTAAGGCAAGATTTCCATATGGTTAACAATCTAAAAAAAAAGTAACAAGATAATGAGATTATCTTTCTATTTCTGAGGGCTTGAATGTGAGAGCTTAATAACTTTGTAGTTGGTAAAAGAAAGACCAGAGAAGCACAGGGCCTGGGAGGCACGAGCAGCTGAACGAAGAGAGGCGCTCTCATCTCTCTACAGAGTGGGCGACGTGCCTCCGGGAACAGGGCTCCTGGGGTGACCAGAGACCTACGTGGGCACAGCCTTCAGCCCTCCACAGACCTGGACAGATACTCGGTGCACAGCCCTTTCTGGAATGCGATGTCCAAGAGGCTCAGGCCAAGAAGCCACACTCTCATCCACCCCATTCTATTGTTGGGAAACCATAGGGTAAAGGCAAGAGGCCAAGTCATGTGATCGCTGGTCACGGTGAAAAGCGCTTAGAACTCTCTAGATGGGAATATGTATCCATCTAATGGAAGAGGAATAACCTGGGATCTCTCTCAGTTCCAACGGTCAGAGCTTTGTGTATGCGTTTATACTCTTCATCTGCCTTCCTTATGAGGGTTCAAAAAATGGTCCCCCCAGCAACATACTGAAATTTTCAGATTTCCAGTTTTTTACAAATAAGAGGTTTTATTTAATCATATTGAAATGTGGCTGGTAGCACATGACTTTTTTTTTTTTTGAGGGCAGTGTCACTGGCCCTCATATGTGGGACTGAACCGGGGCCGCTGGCTTCCCAAACCAGCGGGTAGCACATGACTTTTATCTAGTACTTTAATTTTAAAGAGATGAAGAGCTACACGGGGAGTGACTAATCATCGTGCAAACACTACAATAAATGGCTGACGTAATAGAAAACTAAGTTGTTTTTGCAATCGAGTGTTCCTCTAGGCCGGGCATGCACACACACAAGCTCTGTGCTCTGAGAAGGCTCAAGCTGCATTTTCATGCCCCACAGCACTAGAGCAAAGGACAGCTGACTGCCACCTTGCCGTGGGCCAGCAGTTCTCAGGGCGTGTTTGGACAGGACATGTCAGTAAGTGTTTTGCAGGAAAAGGTTCCCAGGGCCAAAAACGATTGGGAAACACTGCCCCTGCCCCACCTGGTGTACTGCTCCTCTAAACAGGTTTCCTATTGCACCACCTGGAGAAGCACTGCTTAGTCCCTTTTAAAATTCCATCTAAAATCTTGCTTGGCTTCCTATGCAAGAAAAAGCTTCACTTAAGTATTATAAAAATCATACCCAAGTACATTCAGATCATGTAATACTATACAGCAATAAAGAGGAACAAACTATTCATACAATTTGGATGGACTCAAGGGCATTAGGCTGAGTAAAAAAAAGCCAATCTCAAAAGGTCACATACTGTATGATTCCATTTATATAATATTCTTGAAATGACAAGACTCATAGAGACAGAGAACAGATTAATGGTTGCCAGGGATTAGGGATGGTGGCTGGGGGGAGGGGGCTATGAGTGCATAAGGGAAATCCTTGTGGTGATGGTGTAATTCTGTATCGTATCTTCAGTGGTTATACAGATCTATATATGTGATAAAGACATAAAACTATATTCACGCATTGCACCAATGTCAATTTCCTGGTTTTGATACTGTACTATAATTGTGTGAGTGAAGATTACCCTGAAACATCTCTGTAACTATCTTTGCAACAAAATGTAAAGCAAAAAAAAAAACAATTCAAAATAAAAAGTTAATAAAATGACAAGTTGCATAGAACTATATACGCCTATACAATGATCAAGACACACAGAACTGGTGAAGCGGCAGACTCTACCCATGTGTTTCCCGATTTTGATAGTGTACAATAGGCAATATGGTACCCCTGGGAAAACTGGCTGATAGGTACACACGACCTCCCTGTACGTGTCTTGACAACTTTTGATGACTCTGCAATTGCTTCAAAATTTAAAATATTAAGGTTAATGAAAGTTGAGACAAACAAGTAAACAAAACACGTGTGTGTATCCACACACATACAAACATACCTGAAAAATTGGAAAACAGTCTTGTGTAGGAAGAGAATCTGTTTTTGAGCAGCCACTGTTGTGTTTCCTGGGTTGTGGCTGAAGGCTGAAGTTGCTGTTTACAAAGAAAACGAACATAAATAGAAGAAGCTATTCAAACTTACAAAAAAATAACCCAAGTCACTGGCATGTTATAAAGAAAAAAGCATTGAAACAAAACACAGGAATCCTCCAAGTTTGAAGTAAAAAAACCACCGAAGAAGAGCACAGGTTCACTGATTACTCAGTGCCCCAAGCAATGACTCAAGCCCCTGCCAGAGCCTTAAAAATGGAGGATCCTGAGGCATCGGGCAGTGTTAGGAACAAGATACTTACTTCATTAGAGGTCTGTGAAACTCCATCTCCCTGATGATTTGGGGAAGAAGAATTGCTGGGGAGAAGGAAGAAAAGAAAGATTTTATATGTAGTTATTTTTAAATCAAGACCTTAAAGGCTATTTAGGTAAATTTAAAATAACACTATGGGCCGGCCAAGTGGTGTGGTGGTTAAGAGCTGGCTTGGGAAGCCAGCGGCCCCGGTTTGGATCCCACATGTGAGGGCCAGTGGCCACTGCCCTCTAAAACAAACAAACAAACAAACAAACAAACAAACAAACAAAAAACCATCCTTAAAATAACACTATGGGACAGAGCAATGTACATTTGCAGTAAGAATGCTGGCACAACTGGTCAGGGACTGAGTATGATGATGAGATTAAGACTCAGAAGACTGTTTCTTAATTTGTGCCTGCTCTTTCTCCATCTGTTCTAGTAACAAATTCTAGTTTTATGAAACAAAGGGACTCCAATTATCTCAAGGGTGACAGAAAAAATAAAGGATACTCATTCATTTTAGTTATGAGAAATCAAGAAATATAACCAATTGAAAATAGCTGCCAAAACAACAACAACAAAAACCCTAAGAAAACGAGCTATAAGAAATGGTATGGTAATCCTAAGACAAAATAAAAAATGATCTCTTTAATTAATACATATATCCATGATTAAAGAGGGTGAAATTCAAGAGAACAAAAGAAACTAGAAACACTATCCTTCTAAGGTAAAATGAAGACGAAAAAACAACTCCAGGGGGTGGGGCTGCCTCCCTGGTCCTGGGCTTCCGATCCAACCTACTAGGCACTAGTTTTTCAGCAAAGCCCCCGCCCCAGGAATGCAAGCTCCCTGGGGTCTCCTGCTGCATCTTCAGGGCGCCCAACATGCAGTTCCTGCTCCTACCTGGAGCTCACTAGACTCTCAGTGGCAGGTCAAGGACAGATAATGGCATAAACAAAGTTGATCGCTCCTATTTCTAAAACCACAGTAAGTTCTTAGAAATTGAGAGCTCTTCCTTTAAGATGAAAGATTAAAAAAAAAAAAAAGTGTTATCTACTGGGAGGGAGAAGAAACAGCTCAGAAAATAACCCTTGTTTGATATGGTGAGCATTAAGGGCAAATGTACTTTATAACAAATGCAATCTTAACATACTCAAGTCACGGCTTCACCTTAATAACTCACAGTCTTTCTCTTTTTTTTTGTTTTGTTTTTGAGGGCAGTGTCACTGGCCCTCACACGTGAGACCCGAACCGGGGCCGCTGGCTTCCCAAGCCAGCGCTTAACCACCGCGCCACTTGGCCGGCCCCAGTCTTTCTCTCTCTATCCATGAACCCCATTACTGTTCTTCGTATCTCACAAAGAAGAGATCTTGACAATGCCCCCTTTTCTACAATTTCATAGTTCCGAATAGGTCTGGCACAAGGGGCTGGGAGCAAAAAGGCAAAGAAAACATGATTTTCCACCGACACTGAGGCAGGCGGCTGTTCCCCGTCACTACATACTTCAGATATACAGAGAGGTCGCTGTAAATGGACAGGAAGGGCAGCGGGAGCACGGCCCCGTCACCCTAGGCACACGCCCCACAAACCACGTACCTGTCTGGCACGCTGCAGGTGCTCTGCTGGGGGGAGGAGAAAGTGGGCGCTGGGGAAGGGCTGTTATTCACGTAGGCTGTGGGCGTATCAGGCCACGGAGAACACTACGGACAGAAACAAAAATAAATTCATGATGTGCTTTGAAAGGACGTGGAAGAAATAAGTTTGGATTTTACTTTCTAATCTGGCCAAATGCAAGATTATAAAATACAAGACACCTGACACTCATCAAGCAACCTCATAGAAACATCAAATTTACTTCTGTGTGGCAAGGAAAAATTTTACCTGCTGTATGCATCTAGACACTGATTAATCTTACAGAAGACCTGAAGTGATAAGTGATGATAGCAGCAAAAATTTATGAAGGCATTTTAAAGGTATACTTATGTACAATTTGCTTTCATGAACTTTCACCTCCCTTGTTATCATTTCTCAAATAGGTGCCTATTAAGGTTTAAGAAGAGCAGAGGCAAGAAAGGATTCATAAGCAACATCTGATGTCACTGGACCCTGGGACAGTGGCTCTGTCCTATCTTAGTGCTCCTGCCCTCACCAGAACTCATCTGCTCCCTGATTTCTCTAAAATTAATAATCCCCAAGTAAGACGAGACAGGCCAACACTGAAATGCATCACCTATGTGCGATTATGGTACTGCCTGTATCTACCTACCTATCTACATACGTTTATTATTTATATATTCTGGAAGGGGCATGGTGAAAACTATTTTTCAACCCTAGGCACAATTCTGACCAAAGCTGAATCAAGGATAAAAGATACAAAGGCACACTGACTGTGACAATCAGAAGAGGTGAAAAAAGCCAGTCAAAAACATGCTGAGCAGGCAAGGGTGGTGTCAAGCAGGAGTCTTCAAACCTGAGCTGGGGAGGGGTCCACTTCACTCCACTGGTGTTCTTCCTAAGACTAATGTGTCTGAGAATGCCATGGGTTTCAAGGGTCCCTTTTCATAATCACTCTTTCCCCGTTCTACACAAAAATCAAAAGGACTTTTAAGACCTGAATGACCCTGGCTGAAGAAAAGGAAACACATCTAAACCAAGTTTATCTATAAAAAAATCTAGAATTAAGTTCTACCCTGTCTCATCATTCAAGATGCATTTCCAACAACATTTCTATTTTTATGTTTAGATTATTTATCGAAATTTGTAAAATTTGTTGTTTTGATAAACTGGTACTACTAATAATTAATTTTAAATTTCTCAACTGACTTAAGACCCTTATGGTCAAAGGAAATTTTGAAAACTACATTTCTATTTATATAAGTTTGTTGTAAAGAATTAAGGTGATCATTAAAAGATGTCTAAGCATAAAAGTTTATCATACTGGGCCGGCTGAGTGGCGTGGTGGTTAACAGCTGTCTTGGGACGCCCACGGCCCCGGTTCGGGTCCCACATATGAGGGCCAGTGACACTGCCCTCTTAAAAAAAAAAAAAAAGTTTATCATATTAGTGTAAAATTATTTAAGGAGAATGGAAGAGAAAACGAAATCAAGAAGGAAGAGCAGAATGAAATAATTTGGGACTTAATTAAAGAGCTCGATCATGAACTTTTTATTCTGCTTTTTTTTGTTGTTTTTTGTTTGTTTGTTTCAGCTGAGCCATCCTGCCACCTGTTAGCAGCTCAGCGGCAGCTTAGCTCGGGCTGGTCCTTGAACTGCTGATGCTCAGAGCTCAGCTCGCACTCTTGAGCGAGCTCTTAACCAACTGAGCCACTTGGCCGGCCCTTCAATCATGAACTTTTTAAAATGGTGGGTGTCTGGGGCCAGCTGAGTGGTGCAGTGGTTAAGCACTGGTTTCAGATGCCAGCGGCCGCGGTTCGGGTCCCACATATGAGGGCCAGTGACACTGCCTTCAAAAAACAAAAAAACAAATACATTTTCTTAAAATGGTGGGTGTCAAATTGCTATGGTGGAGTCCACAGAACACACTTCAAAAAGGAACGTAAGAGGGCTGGCCGAGTGGCGTGGTGGTTAAGCGCTGGCTTGGGAAGCCAGTGGCCCCGGTTCGGTCCCACATATGAGGGCCAGAGTCACTGCCCTCAAAAAACAATAAAAATAAAAACAAATAAAAGTACTTTGTCTTCTTTCTTTAAAAAAAAAAAGGTAACATAAGAGTTTTATCTTAAATCATAAATGCAAATATTCACTCTGCCAGAAATTGTCTCCAGTGCAACTATTTAAATTTATGATGAAAACTTTCAGATGGCAGCCTGAAAATGTGCAAGGGAGTATATTCTTTCTTAAAAATCCTTTTGAGTGTCGAAATGTCAAGACTACTTGTGTGAAGGAGCTAAGAAGCTATGAAATACTGAGGGCAGAAGCCAAGGTTCTCCAATGGTTACAGGAGCTGAGCCCATCAGAAGCATGGATACAGGGAAAACAAAACAGAAATCCTGAACCTTAACATTTTTTACAAGTACCCATTATGTATTCCCTCAAAAATCTTTCAAATCTTTTTCAGTAGAAAAAGATTTTTCTACTGAAAAATCGGGAAAATGACTACAAACTTCTTATTTCAACTACTACCAACTTTCAAAAAAGAAATCTCATCTGGCTGGACAGCACTGCTAAACCTACTGCATGGCGTACCAATTTCGCTATAAATCTTACACAATAATGCCCATTCTTTTAAAATCAGGGCTGTTGTTTTACTTTCCATCTTACAAAATAGTACCTCCTCAGCTTATACAGTCTGAGGAACCCAAGACTCTGTGAGCCACCTGGCAGATGGAATTAACGTACGGATGTCATATGCTTGTGGTCATCTCCGCTACCTGGAAGATTTACCTGCTACGGCATCCTCCCCATATACAAAATACTACCTGCTGCATAACATGTGTATCTAAATAACCTTTGACTATCAAGCCCCCCCCCCCCCAGATTTCCTTTGGTAATTATTGCCCACTGTCTATTGAGGAAATGAAGCAATGAAAAGCTTCAAGTTAGTATGGCAGAATAGTAAGACAGAGAAACATACTCATTTTATTTTTACACATCTAGAGTCTTTTAGCAGTAGAGAAGTAGGGCTGTTAATAGTTGACATCTAAAATTTGCCCAATAAATATGAGACTTGATTCACTGGACACTAGAAAACTAGTGGTCAATGAAAACAAGTCCTATTGGGAGGCCTCTGCTTTCAGAAAAGAATGGATTCCAAGTTCTTAAATGGCCAGGCTGAATGACCTGTGTTTTACAGGTTTCTCTGGCAATCTCAACCAGGAGGGTAAAAGCATATCCAGGAATAGTTTCATAATGCTGCTTCTACCTTGTCATTCTTCCCTGTCTTTCCAAGTACACAATGGTACAGCAGTGTGTTGTTCCCAGAGACAATCTGTCACTCGTTATGGCCCTAGTGCTACCTGGCCTGGACTCCTAGTTACGGTTTGGTACACAGTGAACGAAGTCCCTCCCTCCTCAGGTAGATTAGAAAATGATGACATATCTTAGACTGTAGAAATTGGCAGCCCTGATTTGAGCCCATTAAGTATTGTTCAGAGGCAAAAACCAATAGACACACTAAGGGTTTTGGTAAGGAGCAGCTCTCAGGACCAACAACAGTGCCTCTATTCAATGTGGGACCATTTCACACTGCACCTTTTAATTTAGACGGATAAATCTGGGTGTCTTGCTCTACTGAAAGCCAACTCTAACTATCCAACAATGGCAAGAAATGCTGCAGACTCTCTGTTTTGGAAGACTAATTTGTACCCTGCTTGTTTTCAACAGGTTTCCAAGAGGAGCTCTAACCACCCCTAGAAATATCTCCAACAAACCAAACACAGCCCAGGCAGCAAGCCACGCACACCAGGAAGATGTGAAATCCCAGGCCAATGAACTGCTGACGTTTTGCATACTTTAGACTTCAGTTAAGAATCATTAATAATTTGCCAATGAATCTTTCATCTTCAGATTAGCTCTGAGCTCCAACAGAGTTCTTTAATTTATGAAATATCAGAATGTCTTCCTTTTAATCAGTTAAATCGTTTTTAATAAAAGGAGAAAGTAATTTGAGTTACCAGGGTTTCACCAAAAAGTTTACTAAGATCCACTTGTGAGTTTTCAGCTGGGAAACCAGAAGAGGATAAAAACAAAATCAGAGGGGCGGGCGTTTGGGGAAGGAGTATACAGTTGTTCCATACAATCTTCGATTTGCATCAAAAAAGCCCAGTTAAAGAAAATGTAACATGTGGGCTCCCCATTGATTCAGATGAGACATTTTCTGTTTTACTGCACAGAGAAGCATTTAAAATATTTTCACTCAATGTTTTAATTCGGAAATGAATTTCTTGTGATAGTGCTGGTGATTTTCATAGGCTACAGATAACTACAGACACATGTTTAAGAGTGAAAATTCCATTTTTGACACCTTCATAGTATAAACTGCAATGATGAATAGAGCAGCCTTTAACACAGGTGATGACAGACATATAAAAAATTACTTAATGCTCTATGTGTACATTTACTGTAGGCATACAGCTGATCTGGCCTGTCAGATGAAGAGTTATGTCATAAAGCAAAGATTCGCTATACTTAAGCTGACAAAGCTCATAATCAACCCCAAATCCTGGGCCTGCGTGTAGCAAGGTGCACTCTTCTGGCCTGAAGCATCAAGTCACAATGCAGGTGCCAGGAAGAAACACTAAATGCGATCAAAGATTTTTTTCCTACCAGTGCTGCCAAACAGGCTTTTAAAAGCACAGACAGACACACATTCTTTTACTACATGCAGGGAAATGTGACACAAAGTATTGCATACGTTAAGGTCAAGCTTGCTGCCATCATTTCGCTAAATATCCATGACATTTTCTTATCAGTTATACACATGAGGAAGCAAAAACTTTTTTAATGCCACAAAAATGAACTATTTTACTAAAGAAAGTTATTTTCAATCAATTTCCGTGCTCTTGAAGGAAGTGTGTGTGCAAAGGAGGAAGGGAGGGAGGGAAGAAGGGAAGGAGATTGGGGAGGGAACACATTTCTGAGTGTTGTTTTCCCTCTAAAACCACCCAATATGGTCAACTTTGTTTTAAAGTGTTAGATTTAGGAAATTTTCCTCAGTGAGGAGCAAACAGAAAGCAGGAAATCTACAAAAGCAAATTCGATCAAGACAAGGACATCAAAAACAAATTTGGCTTTACTTTTCAGTGGAAGGAGGTCCTATATCTAACACTGCACAAGGTTTCCTGCACAATGAAAGGAGAAGCCGAAGCCCTTACACTGCCTCGCTTTGCCAGAGAATCACCGTAGTCTGCTGGCAAAGTCCGCTTGCTGGACTTTTTCTGCTCATGTTCAACTGCATCTTCAATTATAGGCTCAAGCCTCATCTGGACAAACACCAAAGATTGGGATCAATGTCTTTTCATTACACAGAGAAAGATCTAATACCCTGTTTCATGTTTCTGCAGTCCAATTAAACAACTGTACGACTAGCAGCGTTCAAAGTTAAAGAAAATGCAAAACCCCAGCAGTGACAAAAATCGAACATTCTAGGCCCCGACTTAATCTCTTGCCAAGTTGAAGGTTTTTAAGGTCTGTTTCTGAGACCTGATTGGGATTTCAGCATCTTCATTCAAGATCCCACCCAGGAAACTAATCCATTAAAATCCCAAAACTGAAATAAAACATTTCCCCCACAAATTGCACCAAGAACCTATGTCAATCTACCGCCCAATCTTTCCCAACCCCTTTGTAAGCGAAACTCATCCTTAGAAATAGTGCTAATACGCAAACCTCTGCTTCTCTTCAGACACCAAAATGCTGCTCTGCATTACCTCCGTGAGGATTGTGGTATCATAGGATGGCTGATACTTTTCTTTTTCATGAGCAGTTCTCTTCTCCATCTTCTCTCTGTCAGTTTTTTGTTTCCTGTCTGCACCTTTAGGCTAAAAAACAAAGTAGGTTATTTCATCCATCGGGCTACAAAAAACTTTACAAGCAACTCTGGGCCTTAATTACTGACAGCTGGCTTCCATCTTACCTTAAAAACCTTGATTTGGCAGCTAGCTGAGTGTAGATGATCTGTGTATTCCCCATTTTCATTCTGCTTAAAGGTGTCAACCTGGATCCTAAAAGGCACTCCCTTCTCACCCCCGTGCTTCCGTGGAGTAAATTCTGTGCTGATGCAGTGTACCTAAAAAAGCAATGAGAAATGGACTTAAAGTACCATCCACTGGTCTTGTTCCCTCTTGGATGTCCTACCACCTCTATAAATTCGAGATCCTTTAAAAGGAACTCCCACGGCCGGCTGGGTGGCGCGTTGGTTAAGAGTTGGCTCAGGACACCAGCTCTGAGCAGCAGGGCCCCGGTTTTGATCCCACATGAGGGCCAGTGACGCTGCACCCTCTACAGCTAAGATGGTGAACAACAGCTCGACCTGGAGCTGGGCTGCCATGAGTTGCCAACGTAGGTTGCAGCCAGGCTGCAGTGGACTGCCGTAAGCTACCATAAGTGGCCTGCAGCCGCTATAAGCAGCCATCCAACGGCTGGCGAGTGACTGCCTCACCTGGGAAGAGCACAATAATACCAACATGGACCAGTGAAGCAACGTCTTCCACAACTAGACTGAAGAACAAAAGTACAGCAACTTGTCTGTTCCCCTCCCCCAATTCCCCAATAAAATCTTAAAAAAAAAAAAAGGAATTTCCACATTTTAGCCAGGTACCTGTCATGAATTTGTTTTTAATATGGATTTCCTTTCACAAACCCAGCCGAGACTTCCTGAACTTTTTGGGCGCGAGCTCTTCCCCACTGCAGTGCCTCTCTAAGGCAGGACTTGCTCTGCTCTTGGGGACAGCAGCACAGTAGCTTCCTCCGTACTTCCCCCTCCCTCCACTTGGACCCTTTCCTGCTCTCAGACCCAGGGGCCTGAGTGTTGCATGTGGCTCACTCCACGGCGACTCTCACCATTCAGAGCTTCCATTGTTTGCCCTCATCCCTCTCCACCCAGCCATCTATCTCACTGCTCTTCCCACCTACATCAACTTGGGGAACTCTGCCTGGGGAACTTCCACAGTCCAGAAAGCCCACTCCTTGTTCTACCTGTAGCCATCTACTCTTTGTTGTCAACCCTTCCGGGTTCACTGGGAGCAATACTCACTTACACCATGCCTGGGCCCTCTCCTGACTACTGCAAAGCAGCTTTAGGGGACCTTACAGGGTTAGTAACAAGACTCTGGCAATTTCTGACTGCTACATACCCCGTCTTCTAGTAACTCAAAGTTAAAACTGATGCCTGCAGTATGACTGCACAGCCTGAGACTTAAGGCCAGCTCTTACATCACTTTCATTCACTACATAACTATTTACCACGTTAGACAAATAGTATGAGAAAATATTCAACTAGTATGAACCATGTCCCTAGTGACTATTACTTGATGCGAGTTAATATTTGGAAGACCACAAAAACTCAAAATACCAAAGATTCTTTACTGTTCACACAAACCATAGCTTACTTAGGCTGGTCAGCAATTAAGCAGTTTGCCTTTACTCTGTAGAGTACCTAGTCAGTAGTTCTAATTCTACCACTTACAAATTTGAACATCCTGGGTATTAGAATTACTGTTGATTTATTTGATATATAATATTTCTGCTTTTAAAAAATTCATCTTTTAGAGGTACAAACTGAGCATTTATGGGTGAAATGAAATGCCCGAGGGTTGTTTTAAAGTATTCTATCAGGGCCAGCCGAGTGGCGTGGTGGTTAAGTGCTGGCTTGGGAAGCCAGCGGCCCCAGTTTGGGTCCCACATATGAGGGCCAGTGACACTGCACTCAAAACAAACAAACAACAAAAAAAGCCTTTAATAAAAGACAAACTGAAGTATATTAAAAATTTTTTAAAAATAAATATTCTATCAATAATTTTTAAAAGGCACACTACTAGTTAACTGAAGCCAGGTGAGTACACATAGGATTTATTTATTTTTTTTTAATTCTCTTATTTTAGTGGACATTTGAAAATTTCAGTATTAGAAATTTTTTTTTTTACGATTTCATTGGGGAATTAGGGAAGGGGACCGGCCAAGTTGTTGTTCTTCAATCTTCTTTGTGATGGGTGCCAGTCGCCATCTGGCTTCCCGTCGGCAGTTCATGGCCTCTAAGCTTAAGGTCCTGTGTTCAGTCTTAGTTGCGGGTGGGTGTAGCCCACCATTGAACAGGCAGTCTTGTTGGGCTGAACTATCCTACCACCTGTCGGCAGCTCAGCTAGGGCGCAGCGTTCACTGGCCCATGTGGGAATCAAATTGGCAGGCCCGCTGCTCAGAGCATGTGCTTCAAGCCTACTCTTACCCAACTGAGCCACTCGGCCGGCCCAGTATTAGAATGTTTTAAAATAATGCTACAAAGAATCTTAAAAAGGTACACTTTTTTCAATCATATCCTTTTATTTTTATTTTTTATAAAGATTTTATTGGGGAATTAGGGGAGGGAAACAGCGTTGGGGAATTGGGGAAGGGGAACAGACAGTTGCTGTCCTTTTTCTTCAGTCTAGTTGTGGAGGACGTGGCTTCACTGGCCCATGTTGGTATTGTGATGGTTGCGCTTTTCCCAGGTGAGACAGTCACTTGCCGGCCATTGGACAGCTGCTCATGGTGGCTTACGGCAGCTCACGGTGGCTGCCGGCCACTCACAGTAGCACGCGGCAGCCACTGCAGCAGAGGCTGCAGCCTATGCCTTCGCCGCTGACTCACGGCAGCCCAGCTCCAGGTTGAGCTGTTGTTCACTATTTTAGCTGTAAAGGGCGCAGCGTCACTGGCCCTTATGTGGGATCTGAACCCGGGCCCTGCTGCTCAGAGCTGGTGCTCCCAAGCCAACTCTTAACCAACACGCTACTCAGCTGGCCCTCAATCATATCCTTTTAAATGGCAGTTTATGTTCAAGAGAAAGGCATCTTATTAAAAATGGAAGTTTTGGGCTGGCCGAGTGGCGCATTGGTTAAGCGCTGGTTTTGGGATGCCAGCGGCCCCGGTTCGGATCCCACATGAGGGCCAGTGACACTGCCCTCTACAGCTAACAACAGCTCCACCTGGAGCTGGGCTGTGCGAGCCCCGGTGATGGTGTGGGCTGCAGCCCCTGCTGCAGTGGGCTGCCATGGGCTACAGTGAGTGGCCCGCAGCCAGCGTGAGCGGCTGGCAGCCAAACGTGAGCTGCCGATAGCCCTGGTGAGCGACATCCAGAGGCCAGCGACCGATCTGCCGCATCCGGGAAAGAGCGCAATGACGATACCAACAGTGAAGCAACATCCTCCGCAACTAAACTGAAGAACAACAACAAAAAAGACAGCAACTTGTCTGTTCCCCTTCCCTGATTCCCCAACGCTGTTCCCCTCCAATTCCCCAATAAAATCTTAAAAAAAAAATAAAAATGGAAGTTTTGATTGTTGTTGCTACCAGGGGTTAAAAGCAACATTTGAATGTTTTACATATAAAATTGTCTTTATATAAATTAGTCTGTAAATGGGAGATTTAGTAGATTAACTGCAATTTAACAGTGTATATTTAAAAAAAAAAGACATTGCAAGATAGTTTACAAATAAACTTTTAAAGAAAATGATTTCAACTGTTAAGAATTCTATCTCATCCATGGCCTTCTAAATGACTGGGGCTACCATACTTCTAATAATGTAAAAAAAAAAAAAAAAAAAAAAAAAAAAAAATCCAAACCTGAATGAAAGCAGATGTGCGTTTTGCAGGGTCCCACAGAAATTCAACTGCATTTAACTGGCTTGGATTTGTCCTTGTGTCAATTATTCCCACAGACATTGGAATATCTGTATTTTAAAAAGAAGTTACATAGAAATTCATCTACTGTGAATAATTTAAAAGCTTACAACTTACTATAATTATGCTCTAATGAAAATATTGTACTTCCATGAACTTTTATCTCAATGTTCTCCATGGTGAATCACTTTATAAAAACCCACCCAATGATTATCACACTTTCTCCCACCATGGTTTCTATTTAATTTTATTCAGAAGATGATGGATGATGCCAATTGAGAATTAAATAAATAAATGGTGTTCAACTCATAAAACTCCTCGCTCGGGGTCCTTTAGCACCAAAAAAACTATTGTTGGCCCTCAAACAACATGGGTGTGAATTGTGAGGGTCTATATGCAGGTATTTTTCAATAAATACTGCAAATATATTTTCTCTTTCTTATGATTTTAATAGTAACATTTTCTTTTCTCTAGCTTACTTTATTATAAGAATACAGTATATAACACACACAACATATGAAATGTGTTAACTGACTGTTTATGTTATTGGTGAAGATTCTGATTAACAGCAGGTTATTAGTAGTTAAGTTTTGGGAGAGTCAAATTATATGCAAACTTTTAATTTCGCGGGGGTCGGTGCCCCTAATTCCAGTGTTGTATGTCTAACTATAAAACAACTCAAGGCACACAGGATCTGCCCATGCCAAAGCTCTCTCGACATAATTATACATGGTGCCAATATGGGTGTAGCTAAACCTCCTTCACAGCTCTCTCCATGGTCTTTGGATGGTCACTTGTACCTAAATCTAGAAGTCTGTCTCCTGGGCGATTCCACTTCCAGCCTTCAAGTTGCTGATGCTCTGTGTACTGGAGCCGTCTGTCATGGAATACAACTCTTACGATGCTCTATGGAATAAGTGGGGAGAATGAGTGCTTTGAAACTGTTCCAGCTAAAATGCAGAAGCATTTTGACTTCTTATGCATTCCTATAACAGAAGAGCATACAAAAACAAATTCTGCTTTAAACATTTAATAAGTTAACTGTTTTACTCTTGTTTACTTGGATTATGGATAAAGAACTGTAATTTAAAGAATTATCTGGTGCACTGAATTATAACTCAAAAAATAAAAAGGCCAAATAAAATGATTAAGCAGGTATAATTTTTATTCAAAAATTTGATATTGCAATTCAAAATTAAGGTACATGCCCATAAAATTCATGAGCAAAACTTACATTTCTATGAAGAAAACATCAGATGCACACAGGAATTACTAAAATGAAAAGGTGGTATAAACAGAAACCCAGGAATAATGGTAAAACTGTTAATTTAAAGTAAGTTAATAACTGAATTTCTTTAAAAAGACAGTCAAGGGGCTATTTGTGGAGATCTGCATCCCTGAAGAATCAATATGCAAAATTCACTCTTAGCTATCAATATTTAACCTGAAAGTGAACTGATCTGAGGTAGTAAGCAAGAAAAAAACCCAACCAACAACATCAACTTTATTTACCCAAACACTCATGTTCCAAAGGGAAGGCTTGAACTCAATTCCACAAACTCTAGGCCAAGTCTCTGTTTTCCAACGATCACCTCTCCTCAACTTCTACAGGTTTGGGATGCCAGCTACTGTTTCATTCCAGGAACAGGATTAACAGGTCATCAAATGCTTCAGATACCAGCTTTATACTAATTTGTGTTTCTGACGCATTTACAAATAACTATTTCTTAGCTATGATGCAGTAAGATAATCATATTTCCAGTAGACTCTCTGGTTTGGATAGGAACTAATTTGTTAGCAATACATATAAGTATTACTTTACTGCTTCTGCCTCCCCATCCCCTCCCCACCAAGTTGTAGCTGATAAACATTTTGAAGGGAACCATTTAAAAGTAGCTATATTTTAATTTGAGATAGTTAAAAAAGCAAGTCAGTGGTTAGGGCGGATAAAAAAGCAAGTCAGTGGTTAGGGCGGATGTGGGAGAAGTCTATAAAGGCTTGGCTGCCACTCTGACCTATGACCGTCTTCCCCACCTGTACCCACGTCTGCAGCGCCTGCCCAGAAGTTCACCAGCACCAGTTCACGTCACCTGCAGGCAGCAAAGCCCTCACAGTGACAGTGACCATGACTGGGCTGGCCCCGGGTTCACATATGCCAGCAGGCTTGATCTCTCAGAAGAAAGCGCAGCACAGCAAGGGTCATGATTCTGATTATTCCACACTGAGTAAGAACCGGTGAAACCCACATACATACTCAGATGAGAATTGAGAACACAGCTATTAGCTTGAGAATATAGGTATTAGATTTAACAGCTTTACTAAACCCCGTTCTAGGAGGTCAAACTAAAATATGCAGTAAAAAATATGAAAGAAGGACCATAGTTAAGAAATTGCAAGATATAAAAGAAAACTTCAATGAAAATGGAAGGGAAAAAGTTGTTATCTGGGAGTTCTGACTAAAAGGAGACTGAATACACTTAGAGAATCAGCAACAGATAGAGAGGCCCTAAAAGTAAGACAGAACAAGCTAAGAAACCATATGACTGACTACATGCAGCACATGCAAGCAGTTCCAAAGCACCTTTGATAACCCAGCAGGTGATCCACAACTTTCCCCACAACAGTCGAGTCAAAAATCATGGGGCCAGGAAATTAAACTCTAGATGGCTGCAGATTATTTTAGGGATCCTCTAGCTGAAGAAGGGTGTGAGTTTTAAGACACTCATCCTGTAGTATTTGGCAGTAGCAGACTGTTACTATGAATCCCAGGCAAGCTCTCAAGATATAACTGCATGTATTCTGGCATATCCATCAAAAATTGGACATACGGCTTATCAGGTGAAAGATGAAACTGATTTAAGACCTTTCAAATGTTAACCCTTTCCAATCTGTAAATTAACACTTTGTAAGCGGGCATTTGAGCTATATGACGAGTTTACTCGTTTCCCGCAAAAAATGTGTTAACTGTTTAAAGATGCTGATACTTTCAAAATAGTGCTTCTGTCTAGGTAGAATATGCTGGTGTAATGTCAGCACAACATCCATCCTGCATGTACTGCTGAATGGTTTCTCGGCTGTCAACAGGCCATTATCTCACGAGGAAGAGTCAGTTTTGCCTTAATTTCTTAACTTGCATTAATTTTGTGTATTAAATGTTTTTATATGTTTTAATTTGGAATGAAATCCAAGGAAGTTGAGTTTAAAGCAGTTATGCAGCAACTGAATTAACCCTGCCATTCCGAGTTAATCTGACAGGTATGTGAACTAGCTTGCCAAAGAATTCTAAACACTGAGTCTCACCTATCAAAGTGGTTATTTCTAAACTTTACTACCTATTCCAGGAACTGCCCTACAAAGCCAGTTTGTCTGCACTGATAGACAACAAAAATGCTTCAGAATTTACTTTCTTTGATGCTTTGATGGAAACTTGATTTTGGCATTTCATCTAGATGCCGGAGTTTGTTATATTTTCCTCAGAATACTGAAAAGTCATGAAGGATGACTCAATTAAAATATTATTTAAAATACGAGTTAAAATCGTGAATTAGTAAATTCTATAGACCAGAAAAAAAGAAAAAAGAAAGCATGGAGGGAATAGATGAAACAAGATTGGCAAGTTGTTGACAACTACTGTAGCTGGCAGGGAACTTATTATGAGAGCTCATGATATGAGTGTGTTTATCATACGCCACCATGTGATAAATACATATAGATTTATCATACCAGTCTCTCTACTTCTGGGTATATTTGAATTTTACCATAATAAGATTTAAAAAAACTTTTAACATTTTTGGATCCAGTTTTAAGGACCTCAAGACAGGGCCCATCAAGCCCTATTCCATTTTATAGAGGAATCCTGAATTAAAACGATTTTTCAACCCTTTTACATTGATAATTATATTTTTAAAACCAGCATCTCAGAGTCATCGAATATAACTTTCACAGTGACAGGTCACTCACACCTTCCCTTAAAAAATATATTACTAGGTTGAACTTTAACCACGTGTGGTACAACTGGATTTGTTCAAAGGTGAGTCAGGTGTGTCCAATGGCTTGTCTGACAACAAGCCAGCTGGGACCAGGGCAGGCTGAGAAAATCTTCACATTTCAAAGTTTCCTAGATACTGGAAAATGAGAGCCGTCAGTCTGGCTGCTTGACCAAGCCTTAGCTATTTTTCGTTAAGAGTGCAGCCAATCCAAATAGGGCGTGCTCACTGAGAACAATGCTGATGAGCTTTTTTTTTCTTTTAAAAAAGATTTTTATTAAAATACAGCTACATACAATATCGTATTAGTCTCAGGCATACACCACAGTTATTCAACATTTACACACCCAAAAAAGCGATCACCATGGTAAGTCCAGCAACCATCTGATAGCGTACCACGCTATCACAATGGTGTTAGTGCTGATGACTTTCTTAAACAGTGAATCCAATCAGTGTTTGCTACAGGTCAGAATGACAATAGGAGGGAATAAAAAATTAAGACCATCTGACTCACCCTCAAACCTACTGAACACCAACATGACAGACTCAAGTGCAGATGGCAAATTTAAGAATAGGCAACTAACCATTCTCTTTCTGTTCGTTTGCTAGGAGTCCCGGGAGTCGGAAGGAGAAATCTGGGAGCACTCAAGGTTGGCAAGGCAATGATCCAGTGAGGACCAACCACCCCCAAGCTTTTCCCTCAACCTCCCATAGAATTGAGGGCTTCCTGGCCCCTGGAGCGGGAGGAATACTAAAATATCCTAAAGACTCTCAGGCCTCCAGGTGCTGGGCAGCTGGGTTTCCCAGACCTGCCAAATTAGCTAGCGTTAGTATTAGTATCCATCCCCCCTACACCAAGACTGCCTTTCACATGAACGCCCACCAAAAAGACAGATCCACAGAGGGGAGTCTTTCCATTGGCATGCCTCTCCATACTCAGGGCCCAGCATCACCTGGGCCCTGACATGCCTCTCTGTGGAAGATGGAAGGATCAAGAGAACCCACACCTGTTCCTCTTTCACTAACACCTAGCCACACTGAAGATTTGCCTTTTCCTAATTAAACTTATTCCATAAACCTTGTCCTGTAATACTATCAATTTATAATAAACCATGGTGCATGACAGGTAGACCAGAAGGACCCACCTTGCATTACAGTGGAGGGGAATATATATATATATATATCCTAAAAGCATTGGGTTGGCGGCCAATGGCTATGCCGCCTCCCTGTAATGACTGGCTTCTCTATTCAGATATATCAGAAGGGTGAATAGAGATTTCCAATTTTACTTAGAGAAATTTTAAGAGGTGAAATAAAATGACTTTAAAGTTTCATTTTACACTTACATTTCCCCCATTATCTTTTAAAGAGAAACAAAGTTTTTGTAGTGGTGGTAGTTCCCGTCCCCCACCACAGCCAAACTAATTTTTCTGTGGTACCTTTCCAAAGGGCTTTCACATTTACTGCACCCAGTAACTGCTATAATTCCTATTTTACAGATGAGTTAACAAAATACAGCTCAAAAAGTTAGGAGTTTTAATATAACTATTACTTCTTAAAGTGAAATTAAATAATGTTTTTATAAAAACTCTTGCAGCAAATCTGCTTTTAAAAATCACTGCAGTATGTCTTAAGAATTTTAATGAATGGACCTTACCTTTACCAATTTTCCAGTGATCTCAGGCATATCTCCCATTTTCCGATTATCCAGCATCCGAATTTCATAAGACTGACCTATTTAAAGAATATTACCGTTTATCATAAGAACATACAATTACCTAATATTAATTTGCTAGAAAAGCAAATTCAGGTTCACCTTTCTCTTTCCTGCAAATCACACAATCTTTTCCTTCTTAAAGTATTACAGAAGACTGAAGAATTTCTCTGTCAATTTATTTTCATTCTCATCAGTTACTCTCTCACATTAAACTTATATTATGCCTACATGCATTATTTGACATCAATTTTTTATAACAGCTTTATTGTGGTAATTTACATACCATAGTCACCCTTTTAAGTATACAACTCATTGGTTTTTGGTATATTCAAAGTTGTGCAACCATCACTGCTACCAATTTTAGAACATTTTCATCACCCAAAAAGAACTCATACACATTAGCAGGCACTACTCACTACTCCCATCCCCCAAGTCCCTTGCAACCATTAATCAACCTACTTCCTATCTCTAAGGATTTGCCTACTTTGGACACTTGATATAAATGGAATCACACAATATGTGACCTTTTGTGACTGGCTTCTTTGACTAAGAATGTTTCCAAAGTTCGTGCACGTAGTATGTATTAGTTAGTATTTCATTTCTTTTTGTTGCCAAATATTATTCTATTGCATGAACATATCATATTTTGTTCATCCATTCATCAACTGATGGGCATTTTGGTTGTTTCCACTTTTTGCTATTATGAATGACACTATGAACATTTGTGTACAGGTTTTTTTTTGTGTGTTTGTGAGCCAAGGTCAAATTTTAATCCTGGAGGCTTCTCCCTTCTCCCTTGTGTCCAATGAACCCAATGTATATTTTCTTACCACTCAGTGTCCATAAGAAAACACAAATCAATATTCATACACTAATCTATATAATTAGGAAAATAGCTGCTACCAAAAGTTACTAATGTACTTTCAAACCCACAAAAATGATTTCTGGATGTCATTAAATATGACAGTATAATTTGATATGTAGAAAATCACTATGAATTAAAGAGTGCTTCTAGTACCATATGATGTTGAAGTGCTTTATGATATAACTACCAATGTCTTGTCCACACCCCAATGGAGCTTACAAAGAATACACAGAGGGTACTAGATCACAGGTTCAAAATACAACAAAGGGTCATCAAAATATAACCAGGTCACTCCAAGGCTGGCAAAGGAAAACAACTGTATATAGTATGTTACTAAGGATAGTTCTTAAATTCATTCAACAGATTGAGAGAGGTTAACATTAAAAAACACCTTTCTGGCAAGAGATATTTTTAAAAAGTTAAATTTGCAGCATACTTAATAATGGATCTGAACTGAGAAAGAACAATAAGAAGTAAATTTTTAAGTAAAGCATATGAATAAATATTGTTGAAAAATATGCCATCATATATTTAAAATTACACTCATTCAAGAAATAAAACCCAACAAAATGTTTTGTGCTAATTGTCAGATTTAAAAATGTTTAATTAAAATTCAAGTGGGCAAGAATGGAAGAGAAATAAGCACATAAAATGCGGGGCATATAAACTTATAGTCTTTCTGAAAGGTAGTCTGGCTGCACCTGTTAACAAGTTAAATACTGTTATCCTTCAACCCGGGGATTCTGAATGGTCAAGACAAAGAAAAAAACGCAGGAAGTGGGATATTTGCAACTCACATTACAAATGGCTAATTTCCCTAATTCACAGAGAACTCCTATAAAATCGCTAACAAAAGTCCAACATCCCTAGAAGCAAAAATTAGCCAATGACATGAACATGTGGTTAACAAAAGGAGATGGCAAGTTCTTAAACATAATAAGACATTCAACCTCCATTAGAGAAATGCAAATTAAAAACTGCACTGAAATAATTTTTCACCTGTCAGGCTAGTATAACTCTCTAGTTTGAGTTGTTGAGATTAAGGGAAACAGTAATACTCATATACTGATAAAATAGGAGTGGAGACAGAAGAAGCAGGCACTCTGAGGGCAGAGCTGAAGCACCGTCTCACATATTACATGTAATGTGTGAAAGAAGAGTTGAGGATTACTCCAGAGTATTGGCTGAGGAATTTCTTGACTTGGGCAGATCACAAGGAGATGTAGGGGGGAAAAATCAAGAGTGCAACTGAATACATTAAGTCTGAGATAGGCTTTGGACATCCAAATCATTAATCAAATTGATATACAAATATGGAGCTAAGAAGAGACCTCAGTTGCAGATATTCATAGGGGACTTTTCAGGGTACAGTTGTAGGTAAAGCTATTTAAAGACAGGATCATCTAAGGAGTAAGTGGAGAAAAAGGAGAAGAGGGCCAAGGCACTTCTCTGGGATACAGACAGTAATCCTGAAAAGCAGCGAGGGAGGAGTGAGGTAGACAGGTGCACAGTGTCCTGGAAGCCCTATCGTGTGGCTGCCAGCGAGGGAGAGAAAACATGTCTCACCAGGATTATCCTGTGATCACCAAAAACTCAAAATTCTCAGGACTGGAAAACTCAAAATTAAGGAAGAAATCTCAATGGTCCTATCTTCTTTTTTATTATTTTTCCTAGTCAATCTAACAAGGGTACTTCTCTGCTCAATATCAAGTTGAATCTGTTTCCACAAATAGAACCTCAAGATTTGTTGCTTCTGTGTTAAAGCATTGTAGGTTTCTATTCTTCTAAAAATCAAGTGTTTTTTTTTTGTTTTTAAAGAAAGGCTCTGTAACATTTATGCTTCAAATGATTACCTTAATGAAAACTATATATCCCTCAACTAATTTAGAAATCCCTCTCCATCAACAATTTTCTTCAAAGATAATATCCAGTGAGTGAACTACCAGACTTTTATTGGTTTAATTTCTCCTTCTATTTGATCCCTTTCCGTAATTTTAACAACACAGCTTCCAGAAATATCAATCTAGGTTCTAACTGAAATAGAAAGAAGGTTCCACTACTAATGAAGTACAAAGTTAACTTGAAAAATACAAATGTGAGTTCATGTCCCCATTCACCTTTTTTATTTTTTTTTTTAGCTGAGCCATCCTGCGACCTGTTGGCAGCTCAACGGCAACTCAGCTCGGGCTGGCATCGAACCACCGTTGCTCAGAGCTCAGCTCGCACTCTTGAGTGAGCTCTTAACCAACTGAGCCACTCTGCCGGCCCCCCATTCACCTTTGACTACAGACTCTAAGCCTAGTTCCTTAGATGGACTCCAGAGCAACACTGAGCCCAAGATGGGACAGCCCTATCTTGGCTAAGTTCCAAGTATTTATTTCTAAGGTCCTAATACAGAACTTGAAAACAAGAACAAAGCTAACCTCAAGGTTAAAATGAAATTAACAAAAAATGATAGTCATGCCCTGCATAATGACGTTTCGGTCAACAACAAACCACATATATGTAGGTAGTCTCATAAGAGTACAATGGAGTTGAAAAATTCTTATCCCCTTGTGATGTGGCCATCATAACATCACAGCACGACGCATTACTGTAACGTCCTAGGCCTTCACATTCACTCACCACTCACTGACTCAGAGCAACTTTTCTAGTCCTGCAGGCTCCATTCATGGTTAAGTGCCCTATACAAGTACCATTTTTTATCTTTTATACTGTATTTTTACTTTACCTTTCTATATTTAGATATGCATACGAGTTATGACAATTAAGTTCTCAAACTCATCCTAGAATAAGTACCACACACCTCATTGCTGAATATTACTACAGTCACCTATGAAGTATTGCCCTTGGGAAGCTATACCCTGATGCCAGCGCCTAGTCCACCCTTCAAAGCAATTTTGGAACTCTTTTTCTGGAATGGCCATCAGAGCTATCGTCCTATTACTCTTGATGTCCTGAATGTCATCAAAATGTCTTCCTTTCAATATTTCCTTTATCTTCACATAAATTAAGAAGTCACTGGAGGCCAGATCAGGTGAGTAGGGAGGCTGTTCCAATACAGTTATTTGTTTACCGGCTAAAAACTCCCACAGAGTGTCGTGTGAGCTGATGCGTTGTCATGATGTAAGAGCCATGAATTGTTGGCGAAAACTTCAAGTTGTATAACTTTTTCACGTAGCCTTTTCAGCACTTCCAAATAGTAAACTTGGTTAACTGTTTGTCCAGTTGGTACAAATTCATAATGAATAATCTCTGATATCAAAAAAGGTTAGCAACATCATTGCAAGAAGTTCACGAACTTGTCACACCTCATACACCTACCACTGTGCTACAATTGCATACAGTATTCAGTACAGTAACATGCTGTACAGGTTTGTAGCATTGGGGCAATTGGTTACACCATACAGCCTAGGTGTGTACTAGGCTAGACCATCTAGGTTTGTGTAAGTTCACTCTGGGATGTTTATATGATGGAATCACCTAACGACACATTTCTGAGAATGTATCACTGTTGTGAAGTGATGCATGACTATTTTTAATTCAACATGCTATTCCCTTAGGCCTAAAACCTGTTTGCAAAGTAGCTAATACTGGTTAATTATAAAATTCTCCAAGTAGAATTTGGCCTCAAATGGACAGGTATTTCTAATCCAATGGCAGCAATGAGCCAACCTGGAATAACTCCAGGGGCTTAGGTCAGAAGTCTCCCTCATATCATGAGGTGTGAAGGTATCAAAGACTCAGCAGGAGATGCAAAACATGGGCAGCCTATTCCAGGTAAACCCCTGAAAAAAGGGCGAGTCAGTTGTGTTTACTCCCCACTCCGTGGTTCCATGTTGGGACTACAGTTTTATACATCACAAAATTACCTAACAGCAGAGGACAGTTGCTTAGACACAGGAAAACACAAATACAGTTTTTAAGGTCTACTTCTATTGTTCAACAGCACAGAAACTGACACTCTAAGGCATCAATGCAACTTGGAAAATTTGTTCCAATGTCTATCTGACTGAAGAAGTTAAGATCACACAGAATTTACTTTTTTTCTTTACTGTGTCACACAATGGCAAGTGTTCTTCAGCAACAGCTGCCCAAGAGGCAGAAGGTGAGCAACGAACTTTAAGGGGAAGACTACCAGCAGTGACCAATCCATGGCCAAAGGATGGTGCATAGCCCCTATGTGCCAATCTCCTGTGAGGAAAACCATCTATACAAAGTGGTGGTGAGGGCCGGCCGAGTGGCGCATGGTTAAGAGCTGGCTTGGGATGCCAGCGGCCTCGGTTCGGATCCCACATATGAGGGCCAGTGACACTGCTCTCTACAGCTAACAACAGCTCCACCTGGAGCACCTGTGCGAGCCCCTGCTGCAGTGGGCTGCCATAGGCTACAGTGAGTGGCTGGCATCCAGTGTGAGTGAGTGGCAGCCAGCGTGAGCTGCCAATAGCTGCGATGAGCGACCATCCAGAGGCCGGCGACCAAGCGCAATGATGATACCAATATGGGCCAGTGAAGCAACATCCTCCGCAACTATACTGAAGAACAAAAGGACAGCAACTTGTTTGTTCCCCTTCCCCGATTTCCCAACGCTGTTCCCCTCCCTGAATTCCCCAATAAAATCTTAAAAAAAAAATAAATTCAAAAAGTGGTGGTGGGGAGAGGCTCAGTTGCCTGAATATTCAAAGTGGAAAAAATTAAGCATGGTCTCCAGACTAGCAGCATCAGCAGCATCAGTGTCACCTGGAAACTTGTCAGAAATGGAAGTTCTCCAGTCCACTACGGGATCCAGCAAACGTGTTCTGACAAGTCCTCTCGGTGATCTCAATGCATGTAGACGCTGGAGAAGCACTGCTTCATGTAAAGCTATAAATGTCTTATCAGTCAATGCTATTTCCAACACAGTGTTCGGGATCTTCTCCTGGGAATAACTTTCTACTCAAAAAGCTGTGAGTAAAATGATTAAGAATTAACCATCTTTTCTCAGTAACTGAACAAATACTGTAGGATATGTGATGATGAACACTGTCCCAAAGAGAAAAATGGCCTGGTTCGGAATGTCTGATTACACATTTGCATCATTTTGCATAAGGTTCATTAAATTCAATGCTAGGGTGTCAGATGGTCACATGTTTTGTTAGGGAGACCACTTCATGGATGGAGTAGAGGCTTGATCACTGCACTGTATACCTGAAATTGATGTTGTATAATACTGTATGCCAACTGTAACTGAACATATAGATAGTCATGGGATGTGGATTATATGGTGGAAGTGAGTTAAAGGAATTGTAATAGATAGTATGATATGGGGGGAGGAGTGGGGAAGTAGAATTGGGGGAGGAGGGTTGTCTCACACACACACACAAAAATGCAACGCTATATAAGCCACTGTGCAATTATAGGTAATCAGATTTTAAAAACTGATTTTTTTTTAAAAAGATTTTTTTAAATTGGGGAATTGGGGGAGGGGAACAGACAAGTTGCTGTCTTTTTGTTCTTCAGTCTAGTTGTGGAGGATGTTGCTTCACTGGCCCATGTTGGCATCGTCACTGCGCTCTTCCCAGGGTGAGGCAGATCGGTCGCCGGCCTCTGGATGGTCGCTCACTGCGGCTATTGGCAGCTCACGCTGGCTGCCAGCCACTCACTGTAGCCTATGGCAGCCCACTGCAGCAGGGGCTGCAGCCTACACTGTCACTGGGGCTCGCACAGCCCAGCTCCAGGTGGAGCTGTTGTTAGCTGTAGAGGGCAGTGTCACTGGCCCTCATATGTGGGATCTGAACCGGGGCCGCTGGCATCCCAAAACCAGCTCTTAACCAATGCGCCACTCGGCCGGCCCTAAAAACTGCTTTTAATTCAAATTATTTGATTGTTTTCTATGTTAAAATTAAGAACTAAGTCAATCTAAAGTTGTTTAAAATAATCTGCATTATGAGTCCTCTACAGATAACCAGAATTCATTAGCATTTGCTTGTTTGATAGTACTGTAAATCTTGCAACAGTCTAGGAAAGCTCTTGCTCCATTACACATATAAGCTCCACAAATGCTCTTATGTTCACATATATTCATTACATATGTGTACAGTCCACATTATTGGAAAATACACACACGTACAAGGTTTTTACACACACACACACAGGCTTGGGTTCATCAGATGCCCATTTCAAGACCCAGCTTTGACAGGGCCTTCAGAGGTACCACAGGATGCAGCGTGTCCACAATCTTAAGAGTAAATGATGCCCACCCAATGGTCACTGCTCTGATGCACAGAACAGTGGCTCATCCTGTGCCACTTGGGAGCTCATCCAGCTAGTACACATTTGTCTTGGTTGATGTGTTAGTTTCCTATTGATGCTATAACAAGTATCCATAAACTTGGTGGCCTGAAGCGATACAAAACATTATCATACAGGGAGTTCAGAAATCCCAACTGGGTATTACTGGGTTAAAAAAGAAAATCCAGCTGTTGGCAGGGCTGTGCTCCTCCAGCGGCTTGAGGGGAGAATAGATTTCCTTGCTGTTTTCTGCTTCTCCATACAGCCTACATCCCTTGGCTCATGGCCCCTCCCTTCACTTTCAAAGCCAGCTACAGAAGCAACTTCAAATCTCTCTGCCTCTTATCTGCCTCTTTCACTTTGAAGGACCCACGTGATTTCATTGTACTCATCTGGATAATCTCTACATCCAACATCCTTAATTTAATCACATCTGTAAAGTCCCTTTTCTATATAAGGTAAAGCATTTACAGGTTCCAGGGATTAGGACATGGACATCTTTGGGGAACCATTATTCTGCCTACCAGTTGCTAAGCAGAATAAACATGCTATTTCTACAGTTCAAAATCTGAGTGTGACATGTTTGTTTAAAAGATTATAATCATACAAATCTGGCAAACTCCCAGAGTCATTACACAGGTATCTAACCCTCAGGGTTGCGTTCCAACCATTTGTAAAAATTGTTCATCTGGCTGCAACAGTAAACTAATACATCCACCAACGGGGGCTCCTGTTGTGCTGGCCAACTTCTAAGTGCATTACGTGTATTACTCAGTTTAATTCTCAACTACCTTACGTGGGGGTACTAAATTAAGGAACTTGTCTGGGCTAGCACGTGGTGGGATGGGATCTCAACACAGGCTGCCCAGCTCCAGAGATTGCTGATAAATACTACTCACTGCTGGGCTGCCCTCTACCTCTCACCCTTACAACGCAGAAAAGACACATTTAAATCACTGGTCACTATAACGAGTTGAAACAATGAAAAGGAACAAAAAGGTATTTGAATAACATGCATAAGGATATCCGATAGGCAGCAGAGATACATATTATCTTGGGCAGTTTTATTTCATTGGCAACTATGTGTAATAGCTTCTACCAGGCATCACCTTAGAGACAGAAGTTCTCTTTTCCATTTCATCCTTTAGTGCTAAGACCATTACTTTCACAAACACACTAAAACATATAACGCACTCATTACATAAAAAATAAGTTTAGGGGCTGGCCGAGTGGCGCATTGGTTAAGCGCTGGTTTTGGGATGCCAGCGGCCCCGGTTTGGATCCCACATGAGGGCCAGTGACATTGCCCTCTACAGCTAACAACAGTTCCACCTGGAGCTGGGCTGTGCGAGCCCCAGTGATGGTGTGGGCTGCAGCCCCTGCTGCAGTGGGCTGCCATAGGCTACAGTGAGTGGCCCGCAGCCAGCTTGAGCGGCTGGCAGCCAAGCGTGAGCTGCCAATAGCTGCGGTGAGCGACATCCAGAGGCCAGAGACCAATCTGCCTCATCCGGGAAGAGCGCAATGACAATACCAACAGTGAAGCAACATCCTCCGCAACTAAACTGAAGAACAAAAAGACAGCAACTTGTCTGTTCCCCTTCCCCGATTCCCCAACGCTGTTCCCCTCCGCCAATTCCCCAATAAAATCTTAAAAAAAAAATGTTTACTGGAATTAATTCAATAAAATAGTAACTATACAGTATTTCTGTTATACACATGCTCATAAAACATGATTAGAATCTTCACAGGTTTTAAAAATGGTTCTAAATTCAGTGGCTACCTGACACGAGCAGACTAGATAACTGGAAGACAAGGGAAGAAGATCCTTTTGAATTCTGAACAAGGTATATAAATCATCTATTTAAACTGCTAAATTTAAAATGTGACAACTAAAACTCAGAAAACACTGAAAATATTCTACTATGGAGACTTACTGGTTAAGAAAATGAAATTTGGAATCAGAAAACTCTGGGTTTAAATCTTTATAAAAAGTATGGTTAATAATCTAAATAGATAACTATAGGAAAAATTACTCCCTGTAAAGCTTTAATATCATCGTAAAATGGGGATAACTGTACTTTCATTAATTGTCACCATTATTTCCAAGTACAGTCATGTTGCTTAACAAGGGGGATACATTCTGAGAAATGAACCATTAGGTGATTTCATCAGACAAACATCCCAGAGTGCACTTACACAAACCTAGATGGTCTAGTCTGCGACACACCTGGGCTAAATGGCACAGCCTTCTGCTCCTAGGCTACACGCCCTGCAGCCCGTTGCGGCACTGAATACTGCTGGCAATTGTAATACAATGTAAATATTTGTATACTTAAACGTAGAAAAGGCACAGTAAAATTCTGGTATAAAAGATGAAAAATGGAACCTGAATAGGACACTTCCCATGAATGGAGCCTGCAGAACCGGAAGTTGCCTGGCTGAGTCAGTGAGTGAGAGGGAAGCGAATGTGAAGGCCTCGGACGTCACCACTGTAGGCTTCATAAACAGCCTTCGTGTAGGCTCCATAAATTTATTAACAATTGTTTTCTTTCTTCAATAACAAATGAGCCTTAGCTTAGTGTAACTTTTTTACTTTATAAACTTTTTAATTCTTTTAAACTTTGACTCTTGTAATAGCACTTAGCTTAAAACAAAAACACATTGGTCCGGTTGAGTGGTGTGGTGGTTAAGCGCTAGCTTGGGAAGTCAGCGGCCCCGGTTCGGGTCCCACATATGAGGGCCAGTGACACTGCCCTCAAAAAAGAATAAAAATAAAATACATAAAACAAAAACACATTGTAAAGTTGTACAAATGTTTTCTTTATGTCCTTATTCTATAAGCTTTCTTCTATTTTTATTTTACAAGTTTTATACTTTTTAAACTTTTTTGTTAAAAATAAAGACTTTAAGGGAGCATTTGAGGTCTTGCTCCCTTGCATATGTCATCCGTTTGGCTCAAATAAACTCTTATAAAAGTCCTCTAAGGTTTCTATGTTCTTATGTGGACATTTACTTGGCGCAGTCGGCAGGATTCTGAAGAAGCCCACCCAGGACCACCCTGCAGAACCTGACCGTGGTGCTAGGTACAAGCAAGGGACTAATGTGCCTCAGTGGCTGCCTGCTTCACACTGGATGAACTTGAGTGAGTTTCTCTTGGAATCCCAGGATTCCTTGCTGTAAGTAGCAGGCCATGATTTCACTTGAGTTGTTCTTAGAAAATCCTTGAGGTGGATATGGGTTGAGATAACCCAGGGCAAGGGAAAAAATGGGCTGCTGTTTTTAATTTCAGCTTTTTAACTGGACTGCTTACTGAGAGTGGACAAAACCTTTGCTAGTTAAATGAGACTGAACTCTCTTTAGCACAGCAACTTGCTTTCCCAACCCAAATAGCTAACGGGGTGATGACAGTTGTTCAGATCTCTGAATCTGGAGTGGCAGAGATGGAAGCTGGGAGTCATCCAGTGAAGTAGCATAGCCGATTTCAGAGAAGCCGGTGGGAGCCCTGGGGAGAAGGCAGGACGCCCTGGATTCATCCTGAGAGAGGGGACCGGCAGCTCTGGCAGCACCCAGTAAGCTCTTCTGGTCCTTGCTCGGGCCTTCTTATTTAGGTGACTAAGAATCTTTGTGGTATTGCCTGAGAACAATTTTCCTCCAGCGCGTAAAGCAGTCCTATAGGGAGACTCACTGCATTGGCTTGTCTGGAGACGTGCACATAAAGGCTGGTTTCCCTAGAAGTTTGTTCAGACTCTACAGATCTAAAAATGAACACGGGAAACCATGCCTCCCAGGCCAACAATGCCCATGACAGTCAGCCTCCCATTAATACGCATGCAGGAAGGTGGCCGAGATAAGACTCCTTTGATACTTCTAAATTAATTTTTGCACACGCAGTTAGAAAAAGCCGCCTATAAAATTAGGCAGAATGAATGGAAAACATTTCATTGGTTTCTTGAAGCTTCAAAAAGATTTAGATAAATAGGTCAACCTATGATGTCACTTAGGTATCAACCCAATTCTTTGAAGTATTAAAAATGGCTGTCCTTATTTTAAAAGGGGGAACGTCATTTGGAACTTGACTTGTCAAGGACAGATATAATTGTAAATGCCTCCAGGACAAAATTTGGATCCAATTCTTCCTTTATAAACTAGTAAGTTTTTCTCATGGCTAAAGAGTCTCTGTCTGTCTGTGTGTCTACATATATGTGTGCTGTTAAGTGTGAGATGATTTTCTACCCGATTGGTATTGTTAAAATTTAAAGGCAAGCGCTTGTGAGAATTGAGCATTCTAAAATTCCCAGAAATACAGAAAACTAGCCCAAATGTTTTTCAAGTTCACATGATCTAAGATTAATCTTTAGTAAATAAAATCTAGCTTAAGTTTGTTGATTAAAAAAAAAAAAGACACAAACACATATTAGACACAGGTCAGGGTCATCAATACCACTGTCCCCACCCCCACGTCCTGTCCCACGGGAAGTCCCTCAGGGGCAGTAACATGCATGGAGCGGTCACCTCCTATGATGACAATACCTTCTTCTGGAACACCTCCTGAAAGACCTGCCTGGGGTTCTTCTTGAGCAGATGTAAATCTTTTCAGAAACATGTCCGTGGTGGTCTGCTCGGTTTTTCTTTCTTTCACCACAGATTTGCTCGTAGGCAGATAATGCACCATGAACAGTCCTCTTTATCAATGAAAACCTTGCGGTGTTGGGGTCCATGTTTTCAAACTTTTAAAGCAGTCTGGCGAGGTCACAAAAGCTTCTGCTACACCCTTCCCTGTGAATTTTCTTGGGGGTTCTTCTTCTCCTGCAGTTCCTTTTCTCTTGCCTCTTCTTTGGCCATGAGTTCCTGCTCCAGTTCTAATAGTTGCTCATCAGTCAGTTCCTCAGGAACCCCGCTAGGCGGTTCTCAGTGTCGTCCCCATCCACACCCAGGTTCAAGTTGTTTGCCATCTCAACCTCCTTAGCCACGGCAAACCCTTTGAAGTCATGATGAACTTCTTGTCTTCATCCAGATGCCATTCATACACTCCTGGGTGACATCACCCCAGGCAAGGTTCCTAAGGCAGGCATAGAGTTGGAATCCTTCCAGACTGCATCAGTGTCTTCCTCAGTTGCAGCAATAGCCTGGACAAAGGTCCTCCTCATGTAGCTATGCTCCTTGATTCATCGGTTGGATCAAAGAGCTGGTGTTTAGAGGGAGAAATACCACTTTGATATTGGGATGAAGATAACCAAAAGGTAAATGTCTGGGAGCATTATCAACAATAAACAAAATCCTGAAAGGTTATGTTATTCTCCAAAAGGTACTTCTCCATTTCACTGGCACAGCAATTCAAGAGGGCATGTTGGAGGAGAGGCTGGGTTGTCCATGACTTCTCATTGCTCTTGCAGTACAGTGGCAAGGTGTGCTTACGGATACACTTGAAGGCCCTGGGGTCTCACTGTGCCAATCACAGAAGGTTTCAATTTGTAGCCTGCAACATTACCCCCAAGCAAGGCTGCTATCCCATCCTTAAAAGCCTTGAAACTTGGCATTGACTTGTCCTCCTTATAGATGAAAGTCCTTGCAGGCATCCGTTTCTAGAATACAAAGGTTTCATTCATATTGGATATTTGCTCTGGCAAGTAATTTTCCTCCACAATCAGCTTATATACTTTCCAAAATTCTTCAGCTGCCTTCACATCAGGACTTGCAGACTCAACCTCACTTTCACAGTATGTAATGAATAGCAATTCTTAAATCATTTAAACTACGCAGAGGTAGCAATAAATTCAATATCAGAGTCAGGTCGAGCCTTTTCTTTCAACATCACACACCAACTTTTTCCTTTGGCTGTGACTGTCATGGTGCTGAGAGGGATATACTTAGGTGCCAGTCATTAGAAGTTTCTCCATGTTTGATATAGGCGCTTCTCTAATTTTTGTCCTTTTTTTTTTTTTTTTTTTTTTTTTTGAGGGCAGTGTCACTGGCCCTCACATGTGGGACCGAACCGGGGCCACTGGCTTCCCAAGCCAGCGCTTAACCACCGCGCCACTCAGCCGGCCCAAATTTTTGTTAGTCTTGTTGCTGTCAATGAAACGGATCCTTTAACAGCTTCTGCCACTTTGTGTTCTTCAAGTTGGTAGCTTTGGTGAACGAGACATGCCCAACTGGAGAGCAATAATTACCAGTGATTTTTCCACCTCCATAGTGCTGAATCACTTTTAATTTTGTTTCCAGGCCATGGTCACTTGACATGGTCCCTTACTGGCAACATTAGCGGTTGGTCTGGTATACTTGAGGGCCATGATGAACAAAACCACACAAGATTAAATCAGCACAAGAGAAAACGGTGCAATCTAGAGACACAATCAGCACAAGATGTTATGAGGCTGCTGCTAGGGTAACACAGCATTTGTTTTACAGCAAACCTGTTTTTTTTTGGGTAAGCGGCAAGATTGCAATCTAAAATAATGATAAAAAGTATACTATAGGAAATACATAACCATTAACACAATCATTTGTGGTCAAGTATTATGTTGTACCTAATTGTGCTATACTTTTATAGGACTGGCAGTGCAAGAGATCTGTCTACACCACCATCACCACAAACATGTGAATAATGTGCTGCACTACAAAGATATGACAGCTATGACGTCACTAAGTAATAGGAATTCAGCTCCATTGTAACCTTATGGGACCACAGCAGTATATGCAGTCCACGGTTGACCAAAACACCGTTATACAGTGCATGACTGCAACAGGGAAATTTCCCTCTCACTTATTAGAATAAATGCAGATAAACTCACATGTGAAAGCTAAAAAGGAATGAAACTTGAGCATATGGAGAAAAACTGCAAGTGCCCTATCTAATCCCTTCTTATAAAGTTAAGGTATCCTTTTTTGACAAACAAAACAATTTTGCCATTTTAATTCGTTTTCCTTGGTGGAGCTGAAGAGTTCACTTGAATACAGGAAAACTGATTCATGGGCAGTAAAACTACTGAATAACAATCTGATTCCTAAAAACAGAAAGAATAAACGGGAAGTTGTGTCAATACTTAACATACCGCCATCAAAGCTGATCCATAGATGTTACTAAAGTGGTGCCAACTTTCCATGGCAATGTCACTCCAGCTAAAAAATATTCATGGGATTTTACTGGAATTCCTCGGTAAAATTAATCAAGCCTAATTATTATTTTGCATAAGCATAACTGATTCTCTTTACATTACATTGCAGAAAACGCTTCTGTAAAATAATCAAACTGCATCTGTACAACTGAAGACATTCTACTAAGTCTGGACCTTTGCTTCAGTTTGAAAGGTGGGGTGAAAGATACTCAGCAGCATCTCAGTGAGGTCCGAAACTTAACTAAATCTAGAAAGAGCTATGGAGACTCTCTTTAGAAAATCATATTTATAAAAAAATATGAAAATAATTTTAAGGAATTCATGAAAAATCTTGGATTCAGAACCTTTTGTCAAAGTGATAAATGCTAGGAAATAAGTCTGTGAAAGAACCATACATACACATTGTAATATGTGTATTTGATGCTCATGGAAGCATTATTTTAGAGGTATTGTAATTTCTTTTTAAAAGGTATATAAAAGTAGAATTCTTTTATGACTACTTGAATGTATTTTTACTGATTATTGAAATATATTTTTAAAATATATGTCAAAAAAATGTCTACATATGCAGTTCATTTACCCACTTTTTTTAAAAAGACTGGAAGAAATTAAGATATAAATTAACACAATTCTACAACCAAGAAAATACTCATCCTTACTACTGCACTGAGCAGAGTCAGTGCAAAAAAATCACCTGCATTTATTATAGTGAAAACAGGCAAGCTACAGTATCACCTGCAAGGGGAACACAAGAGAGCCTCTGGGGGGGCTGGAAATATCAGACATAAGTAGTGGTTTCAAGGGAGTAATATATATAAAAATTCATTGAACTGTAACTTAACACTTTGCACACTAATGTATATACTTCATTAATTAAAAAAAAAAAAATCTAACCTAAACTAAATTGACAGCAAGTTAATCAACTGCTCTAAGCTTCGGTTTTTCAAATATGTAAAATGGAATAATAAAACTTTTCCTGCGGTTATTGTGGGAATGAATAACATATGTAAAGTATTTAATACAATGCTTCATACACACTAAGCACTCAGGGAATTCAGTCTAATAAATCAACACTATAGATGGAGGATTGCAACTTTTATCAATATGAACTATCTTAATCCAGCTTAATAATAATAATAATAGTGATAAATTATGGATATTTTTCCCAGGCCAAAAGACAGATACACCCAACAGGTTCCTTTAAACAGGGGTGTAGGGGTGTGTGTTTGTGTGTGTACACTCATTCATCCCATGGTATGCATATAATAGAACTTACTTAACCATTCCCAGAGTAAGAAAAATTCAAGTTATTTCCTTTTTTTGTCATTAGAACTAAAGCTACAGTGAATATCCTTGCCCCTACATTGTTTCTTCAGGTATTTTTATGTCTAAAACAGATTATCATATAAATGCTTAAGGTTCTTTCAAGTGTGAAACTTAAGTCTCAAATAATGGAATGCCTACCCAAATACTAAATCAACATTCATCACAAAATTAGGGTATTGCCATAAGTGCTACAGATAGAACTACCTGAAGTAAAACCTCATAGATCCTAAACTTATATATGAAAAGTTAGAAATAAGTTATTCTTTTACATTTCTGAATGTTAATCACAATAGTCTAAAATCTGTGGTTCTTTCCAAAAGTTCAATTAAAAATTCCAGTTAATAACAGAAAAATAATCACAAAATATTTGTAAGTGAATAGATGCTAATTCAAATTTAAAAAAAAAATACAATAGATATGCACACACAAGGAAATATACCTAAATGTTAACTACTTAACTTGGTGGTATGCAACTGCAGTCAATTTTCAGCTTTAGCCCTTGACACATTTCCCAATTTTTCTACAGTGAGTATGTACTATTTTTATAACAACTAAATGTTTAAATTTTTAAAAAAATAAGAATTCAATATGCTTTCAGTATATGTATCCAACAAATTAATTCCTGCATAACAAAGTACTTTTGTTTACACTGGTAAGTTACACTGGCCTGTGCCCAAACTGCTAACAGCACCTGAAAATAAATCCCTTATACTACCGATGGTAAATTCTACCCTCAACATCTCTATTTTCCATTCTGCTCACTCTCCCTTTCCTATCACCAAAATATAATAGTCTCATAAAGTATAAACAGGAGTGGCAGACAAAATATGACACAACGGACTGTAATCACAGCCTCCGCCTTGCTATAGCTTGTGTCTATTTTCAGCACAAACCTGCTTCGTGCTTGAGACCCAGGTTCTTTGCTAGCTGGACTTCTGATTCATTCTCAAGTTCCATATTGAAACCACTGTTCCTAAAAATAACTGACATCCTTTCCTACTTGCGCCTCCTTTGGATTCTGTCTGAAAAACCCTCGAGTAAATCTTGTTCTGCAGACGCTCTTTATGCAAATCAGTTTCCACAAACTATTACTTTGTTGGCTCACAGTGAAATTCCTACAATTTCTGTTAACCAAAGTCATAAAACAAAAAAAGAATCTAATTTGAAATCACTGCCAGTAATCTAGGCTATAATGTCAAAACATCCATTCAGGATTTTTGTAAACTCTTCCATAAAAATATGCCATAGCCATACTAACCTTGGTTCAAGTAAGTGAGCGTTTCATCATGCAGTTTCACTGCTGGAGACGTGGCAGCACACATTACATACTGAAAGGGCGGGTGCTTCGTTTCATCATCCAATGGGAGGCTGGAATCTTCCTGCTTGAAAATGGGCAATGCTAAGACATCACTAAAAAGCAAAAAAAAAAAAAAAAAAAAAAAAAAAAAAAATCAGCTGACCTTACTTTGGGTTTAAAATAGTTAAAGGCGTATAAAAACATTTAGGGGTAGTTTCTTTTGAAAGTTAAGATCAAAAATTATAAGCAGAATAGAAGAACTTTTAATGCTCATCTGGCTCCCCTAAAAGATAGTATTAATAACCCATATCTCTGTGGGTGTGGGGGGAACAGGAGCAGCTATGATTAAGTAGATAAATATTTAATAGTTAACGTCCATCCTACAGATAAAGATATCAGGCTAATACGTATATGATACTTTAAAAAAAAGTTACTTCGAAAAATACTTTAAAAACCTTACACTCCATATTGTTTCTACAAAAAAAGAGCAAGTCAAGAGTGTGTAGCTACTTGTTTTGAAAAGCAGGAACTATTATTGCTGCTAAAGGTAGGTCACACTGGCACCATCAAATCACAAAGAAGCATTTGATTAAAACAGTACTTGACAAAAAGTTTCCTGCTACGCCTGGCAAGTGCTGAGGGCGTAAAGCTTCATGTTTAGTCTAAAACAATGGCTTCTTCTGAGAAGGGAACAGTAGCAGTAGAAACAGCTGCTATTTTTTCTCCCAAGAATAACGTGGGGCATTGATTGGGAGACAGTTGGGGGGGGGGTGTCTTCTGGGGTACTGTCTATATGCTGTTATCCTGGGAAGTTAAACACACATGGATGTGATTGGTTTGCTTAAAACAAACAAACAAAACAAACAGCTGAGATATGATTTACAAACCATAAAACTCACCCTCAAAAAGAAATCTTGTACCCATTAGCAATCACTACCTGTCCCTTACCCCCAGCCCCTGAACCACTGATCTACTTTGTCGCTATAGATTTGCCTATTCTGGACATTTAATGCAAACAGAATCATGTGGCCTTCTGGGACTGGCTTCTTTTCCTTAGTATGTTTTCAAGGTCCACCACCCATGTTGTAGCATGTATCAGTATGTCATTCCTTTTTATAGTTGAATGATATTTCATTGTATGGATATGCCACATTCTGTTTATTCATTCATCAGCTCATGGAGTCATAATCAGTTATTACTAAAATGGAAAATAAAGTATCCAGATAATTAAAGATTGCAATTTCTACTAGGTTGAACCGTAAGTAAATTCCAGAACTGATGAAATACACCAACTCACTGACTCAAGAAGCCCAAATAACCAAAGCAGGATAAATACAGCTGACACTGGTGAAACGACGGAGCAGCCAAAAGCATGCACTTCAGAGTTGAGGTTTGAACTTAAAGTGAGACCAGATCAATGCTTTCCTACAGCCACATTTAGATCTGAGAGGGAAAAAAAGCAAGCAAGATACAAGACAAAAAAAAAAAAAAAAAAAATGAAGCACTCTCAGCTGATTTTCTTCCCATCCAGAAAGATCATACTCTATTACCTTGAGAAGACTTCTCAATTATTCAGTAGGTAGCCAAAGGGTGCAATGGGAAAAAGTGGGGGGTCAAACCAGCTCTGGAGCTTCAAATTCCAGTTCTGCCATTTGTCAAGTGACACTATGGTAGACTACTTAACTTCTCTGAGCTCTAATAATGGGGTTGTTTTCAATTTAGAAAAAAATATTTGAAGTATCTTAACTCTAGGCACACATTAGATCAGAGTCTCAAAGTGTGGTCCCTGGAATCCTGGGGAACCTGTGACTCTTTCAAGGGGGTTCAGGAAGTCAAACATATTTTCAGAATACTACTAAAACATCTGCCTTTTTCACTTTGTTGACATTTACACTCAAGGCACAAAACCAATGGTGGTTAAAACTGCTGGTGTCTTGGCATGAATCAAGGCAGTGGCATCAAACTGTACTAATAATCATTGCATAAAAATTAATTTTATTATTTATTCCTGTTACACACCTAAGGATAAGACTGTCTGAAGGAAGACTTTTTATGCAGCTGTGAGCTGACCTAGCAGTCACTCTTGCAGAATATAGTTTTTACTTGAAAGAAAAACTGACAAACTATGATTATTCAGACCTGGGTAATTGACAGAAATTTCCTAAAAAATGAGTAAAGTGAGCCCATTGTTTACAACTGTGATAGGATTTGTGGCCAATGATAAAGTCCGATTCCTCCATGTGCTTTTTCTAATGAGATGGTGGCGATATTAAGGAATGCAATATTTTGATAGTGGTGATATTAAGGAATGTGATTTTTTGATACTACATAGTGAAAAGTGTCAACATTTAGAAGATCTGCATAACTCTGGAAACTACTGTTTCCCAATGAACAACATATGCATATTTCAAAATTATGCAAAGTAAGAGATCCATTCAAAGTACAAGAGACCAATTCAATTGCTTCTAATGTAACAGTACAAAAAGTACAATGATATACTTTCAGATTCCACATTGCATCTTTAAGAAACTACCGCTTGTCAAGTGCTGGTATAGTATCAAAGAAAAATATCCAAAATTTAAAAAGGCTAATAACATAATCTTGCATTTTCCAACCACATATCTGTATGAAGTCGGATTTTTTTCATCCATGCCAACCCAAACAATATATTCCAGTAGTAGGTAAGAGGATTCATTTGTCTTTCTAAGCCGGGAATGAAAAAGATATGCAAAAAGCATAAGACAATGCCATTCTTCTCACTAACGGTTTTGTTCTGGGAAATAGTTAATGGAAAATATTTATAATACTATATGATGGCTTGTAATTATTTTAAATAAATTCATATTTAAATTTCTTGACTATGAAGGGACTACAAAATACATAACATACTATTCTATTCAGATAGATTGAGACAAAGTGATCCATAAATGAATGACACCAACAGAGGTCCTTCTCTACCCAAAGTCATTCTGCTAAAACGGCAGAGATCTTTTAAAAGCTAAACAATATTCACAGATATATTTTATCTTTGCTTCCAAAATTTTCACATGTCTAGAAATAAATGCTGTCACCACTCAAGATTGTCAAAGTCATAAAAGACGCAAAGACTAAGGACTTGCCACTGAAGGAGATAAAAACTAACTACAACGCAGCATCCTGGATTGAAACCTGTCTTAGAGAAAGGACAATGGACGAAAACCTGTGAAATCCAAATAAACTTTGTACTTCATAGAACAGCACCAAGCCAGCTTCAAAACTGTACTCTGGTTATGGAAGTAGGAGAAGCTGGGTGAAGGGTTTCTGTCAACTTGCTAGACTATCTTTGTAACTTGTAAACCTAAAATTATTTAGTTTTTTTTCTAAGTTAAAAAATTCAACTACCAATACATAAATAAATTAATAAAAACTAGTTTTGTTATAGTTGATATCAAGACAAGGATTTGTCATAATCTTCAAAAAAACTTGGAAAATTAAAAATTTCTACCACCAAGGTTCAACAGAACCATTTCATATTGATTAGATATGTCCTAAAGCAAGCAAAATAATTACAGAGCTGTTTTTTAAATTCAGTCACAGAACCTAAAGCAAAGATTAGGCATCAGATGGTATTTCCACCAACAGCAACTGTTTAAGCATGTCTTGGCAAATTGACAGGTGTCAGTCACTGTGATGAAACATATCAAGTTTATAAGACCATAATCAATAAACCGCCAAGTTTCAAACACCCATGACCAAAGGATATAAACTGGATTGAATTTTACTTTTAGTTGGGGGAGGGGGCACTCTAATTTTTAAAATTGAACACAAAAATCTATGGACAAACAATAGAATGTATGTAAATTTGTTGAGAGAGTTCTTAGTCTATGTAAAAGTTACTTCTTGAATATCAATTTCAATACTCAGCAAATCTTTTTCCAAGGCAATCAAAGACTATTATTAGAGTCTGTCCTTTAGAGCAGGGGTAGGCAAATTCAAGGGCCAAATTCAGCCAGTTTGTTTTTATACAACTGTGACGTAAGAATGGTTTTTACATTTTTAAAAAGGTTGTAAACAAACAAAAAGTGACAGAGACCCTCTGGCCTGCAAAGCCTTAAATATTTGCTGTCCGGCTTTTTACAGAAAAGGTTTGGAAAACCATACTTTAATAAATTTAAAAACCAACATGAACACTATAATCGGAAATCAATGATTTCTAATCAGCAATTTAGTAAATTCTTCCCTATACTTCAGCCAAGATTAAATCCAGAAAGTTTTTAACTTTGAAATCAAATTTCACTGACCCTAAAATTTTTCTATACTTCCAAGGCATGTTACCTACCCAAGGACATCGTTTTAGCATGAGACCAAAAGAAAATCACCTGCTACTAATAGCTACACAACAAACCATATCCTTAGTCATCTTTTACTAACTTAACACTGATCAAAGCTGAAATTTTGCCATTACCTCACAAGGCCTATAAACTGACATTTTAACCTATCACTCAGTATAGGAAATTTGTCTTCACCTCAAAGCAGTTTTGATTTAGTGAATTATTTGTCAACTATGGATGAGCCTCACACCTCAGAATATGTAAAGTATAAATTTTGTTTTAAAACAGATTTCTACCATAGCGAAGTTTAATAGGGCTCAGACCAATGTCCTTTGTAAGGTAATAATGTGATATCAGGGTTTTTATGTGGAATCTAAAGAAGTTTCATGACTCTTTAAATCCTGAAAATTAACTTGCTACAGATTATAAATTTCATGTGAGCAGTAAGATGGAAAAGAAAATTATCAGTTGGCCCAAAAGACTCTGTTGGAAGTTTTAATGAGTTTTACTTTTTAAAGTTATTTAGTTATCTGCTCATTATTTCACAAAACACGCATGACCCAGATTTCAAGTTACAATGGGTTTCAGCCTTCATTCAGTGAGCAGGAATCAGCCTTCACTTGGAATGGTAGTCCCACTGAGAGGCCACTCGGGCCAATCACGGCAACATCTACAAGCTCAGGTTTACTCGCCTGTAAGAAAAGGACTGGCCTATTAGTTTTCTAAGGTCCCTTCATCCATCTGTAGAATCTTGATAATTGTAACCAAGGTTTTGAAAAACATTTATGCCCTGCCTCATTTCATATAGAATCTTCAGCAGCTCCTACTTCACACACAAATGTGATACAACGGTACAGGCAGAATACACACAAACACACAAAACTGAGAACCAGAGAAAGGAAGAAAAAAAAAGGGAAGCAAAGATAGTATCAAAAATTAGCCTCAATATATCCCAAAACTATCAACCTGTATTATTTAATATAAATATATTAAGTCATACTATTAAGAGAAACCATCTGGTTCTTTCAAGGTTGCTACCCCCAAAGCTGAAGAAACCACTTCCTAAAAGAAGTCTTTAAAATCCCTCTTGCTTTAACCCTTCCAAAAAGCAAATACAGTAAGCATACTTCACTTTTAAAGAAAAATGCAAAGTTGCCTACAAAGTACATTTTTATCAAGAAATCACTTTTCAAATAATTTCAAGTTTAGCTCTTCAAGTTTATTTCTTGAACTTGAGAAAACAAATGAAGAAGACAAGCATCCACAGCCTTACTTCCCATTTGACACCAGCCCTCCCCAGAGCTCCAGGTCCAGGCAGGGGGAAGTACAAGTGCAATCAAAGGCCAGCAACAGCCTAAAGCTTTTTTCAGACTTACTCCTTATCAAATCAATTCTGGAATTTCCTAAGTTTGAATTCCAAATACAGAGTCTTGAATTTGCAGGAGGCAGGTACTCTCATGGGCTCCTTAGTTTTTGAGGAAGAAATGTTGAGGAGCAAACTGATACCAAAAACACACACAAAAAGTACAACCAAAAATGGTATTTGCCTTCAAAGATACTTGAAAATTTAGATTAAGTGACACATACTATATAACGAATAACCAAAAGCATTCAGTGGAAAAGTTTCCCCGTGGAAAGTGTTGTAAAAGACACAGAATTACAAGGATGTCAGGCATTACTTTAAGGACACGGTCAGGGGAAAGGTTTCATATCAAGATTTTATTTCCTTTTCACAGGATATACCATAAAAAAAAGCTCATTAGCTGGCCAAATCATTAAAACATATAAAACTAGAAAAAAACAGAAACAAAAACTAAAAGCACACAATAACCCTCGATAAGCAAAGTTCTCAGCAGCAAACTCATTTTGCCGTAACTGAGACTGAGAGGCACCTGGAGAGACACTGACTTGGCTTCATGTATGCGAATTCCTTAACTGGAAGTCCAGGGTCTCCAGGCACAGCATGGCCCTTGGGACCCGTCTTTTTCACAAGGAAATCGCCGCAACCCCTCTTCCCGTTTGGGTCCCCTTTTCAGTAGCTCAATTTCAACAACTGAGACAGTTGTTCCAGAAAATAAAGCCACCTCGTCCAGAACCCTCAAGTTTCAAATTACACAACTGCAGAGAGGGGTGCCAAGCTCAGGGAGATCAGGACAGCCCGGATCAGGGGCAGACACTGGTGAGCCAGGGTCAGAGACTGACCGGTGAGTCCCTTCAAGCACCGCCTCATCCTAAGAAACGTCTCCATCTGTCTGAGAATTCTTGACAGCCCAGAGTTTCCCCTTGAGATTTAAATGCCGAATACGTCGGAGAGCAGCCCCCACCGTCCCGGGCCGGCTCTGACCCAGGAGTCTTTCTTCTTCGGGACACCTATGCTCCCTGTCCTCTCCTCCAGCTGCAGCGGGATGCACGGAAAGCTCCTGACAGCACTTCAAAGACGTCAGGGATTAAAGAACACATTTGAAAAATTTCACTTAATTCCCATCAATGAAAAGCTGCCAAACCATCACCTTTCATACTTTAATCGGGTGACCTTACAGAATGTAAACGTATCTTTCCATAAAACTAAGAAATAAAGAGTGCTACCAAACGGATAGGCGTTAAAACACGGTATTTTTCGGGATACAGGCCAGAGGCCTGTTTCAACTTCTCAAAATTCAACCCAATGAAGGGCTGCTGGTCCAGACAGTCGAGACTGAACACGATTGTTTCCTCGCTGCATCTTAAAGCCTTCTTCCCATGGAAACAGCCTAAGAGGGTAGTCCCCAAAATGAAAAATGTCACTTTGGGGAAAATAAAAAAAAAAAGTGAACGTGCTTCTCAATCCCCTGTGGCTCTTTTCACAGATCATTACGATGGCAATATCAAGTGATTAAAAATTGCAATTAGGAAAGACTAGCATGTAGAACAGAGTAGCAACGGATACCAAAACCTGGAAGAGTATTTTTCCAACCTAAGTCCAGCCATTTCGTACAGTTTTTCCATCTCTCAGTGGCTCCAAGTCACTTGCAAGACAAGGGAGCCCCTTCCCCCACCCACCCAAGCCATCGATAACAGCCAGACGGTTTTACATTAAAAAAAAAAAAGGAAGCCCTCAAGTGCGCTTTCGGGCCCGAAGCTTGCGGGGCCGCCCGTCGGGCCGCGTCGCCGGGGCGGGCAGAGGCCCGCGGGGCTCCCGGGCCCCGACGGCCACGCGGCAGGGGACACAGCTGGCCAGCCGTCCCGGGCGGGGGCGCAGGGCCGCGCAGGCCGTCCCCAGAAGGTCAGTCCCCCGCCCCGGGCGCCCAGTACCTCATGCTGTAGGCGCCGGCGCCCAGCTCCTGCCCGATGCCCGACAGGCTGGCGTCGAAGTCGTGCACCAGCCCGGACTCGATCACCTCGTCCATCTTGAGCACCCAGGCCATGTTGCGGCCTCGCCGGCGCCCGGCGCGCAGCGCGGCCTCCGCGAGCGGGGCGGCGGGGCCGGAGCTCCGCGGGCGCGTCCTGGGGGAGGGGGCGGGTGAAGCCTGCGGCGGCGCGGCGACGGGTCACCAGCGGCGGCCCGGCCGGCGGCCGGCACGAAAGCGGCCGGGGCCCCGCGGGCAGGGCTCGGCGAGCAGCTGCAGCGGGAGCGGCAGGGCCGCCGGCAGCGCCTCCCTCCCGCGGGCGCCGGCCCCGCGCCTCATGCCGCCGCCGCCCACCCCCTGCGCCGCTAGCGCTGCAGCAGCCGCCGCCCGCCCCACCCCGAGGCCCCCGGTCGCATCCTCCCCAGGACTGCGCGGGGGCGGGAGCTCGCCGCGCCCCGACGACCGCGAGGGGGGTGCGCCCGCCCGTCACCCGATCCCGGGCCTCGACCCCCGGCCTTCAGCCCGCCCGCCCGCCCGCCCAGGCTCTAGTGCCCCGCCGCCTTGGCCAACCCCGCCGACGCCGCTCGGTCGGCCCCGGACGCTGGCTTCAGGGCTCCAGCTCCAGCTCACTCGCCGCTTCCGCCTCCTGGGGCCCCGCCCCCGGCCCCGCCCCCCGAGTTTGCCCTTAGCTCAGGCCCGCCCCGCAGGGCCCTGCACTTGGGGATCCCCGGGCGCTTCCCCGCGGAGGAGTTGTCCCGGCCGCGCAGCGCGACCCCGCCCACGCGGCAGGTTCCCAGGCCCTGCGGCCTTGCTGTCTCCCAGCACACCGGCACAGGAAGAGGTGGTCCCCAAACGGCGGCCCGTTTCCGCCCATCCCGAGAGGTGAGCTGATTGACAGGCGACCTGGACAATAATGGCAAGGGCTTGGTCTAGGCTCCCGTGAGTCTGTGTGTCCCTGTACTAAACAACCAATCAAAATGTTCTTCCTCTTGGGCGAGCCCCAGGACTGAATGTACTGTCAAAAGAAAAAGTTCATTGGACCGCACTGGAGGAAGCGTCCCGAACGCCACTTCCTGTGGTGCGTTATTCCTCTACGGTCTTTGTGGGGAGTCTAGGGATTTTGCTCACCGATGAGAAAGCGGTTGGGAGTCTTTTAACAAATAGGCTGGCACCCTGTTTGGTGACTTGAAGGCCCATTGGGCAGAAAACCTTGATTGACATGAGTGTAAGCCAATCAACGCCCGCAGAAAAGGCCGGTCTTCCCACGACTGCTGATTGCTGGGAATAGTATGGCGAGCTTGAGTTCAACTGTGGGTTCAGTCGCAGTAACAGCTGGCAATCATGTTATCTGACATGGTTCTGGGATTTATTGGGCTTAGCTAGGTGATTTTTTTCACTCAGGGTCTCTCCTCTGGGTGCAGTCATATGGTTGGGACCAGAGTCACCTGGAGGGCTTCCGTATTGAGGAATACAGAATAAAATGGAGTCACTATAGTCAATCTGCTGAATTATTAAATTAAGTAGGTTGAGGCATGAGGAAATGATTCTGTTCTTGTTTTAACTAGCCTGGGAACTTAAACTTTTGAACTTGAATGCCTCAATGCCTGGACATGTATCAAACCTCCAGATAAGCCCCTGATTACCTCCTGAAGGACCAGGGAAACAATGGTCACATATCCAGACCACCTGACATCAATTATCCAGACTTCCTGACGTCCATTACCCAGACCACCTGATATCCAGAGGATTACAATCTTGGACCCATCCAGGGGCTAAGTATGCAGGATTGATTTGTCTCAATGTTTTTCCTTTTAAGAGCCCTCAGATTTCCTTTCTTCTTTGGAACATTCTGGATATTGCCTAGCTGTGTTTCCAGTTTGCAAATCCTAAGACCCTTGAATAATTTTCTTAAAATTTTTTTAAACCAAAGCCACTTGATTCATTTATGATGGTCAACAGTATTCACGTGTTTATTGTTTAATGCTGGCTGTGGACTGTGACCTCAGTTGGGGCTGTTGGAATGCCTACCCTACATATGGTCTTGCCATGTGGTCTTGACTTTCTCACAGGGTAGCAGCTGAGTTCCTAAAGCAAGTGTCCCAAAAGGCAGGAAATGGAAGCTGCTGGTTTCTTGACAAAGATTCTTTGCTTGACCAAACTTGAGCCAGGCTCCTGAACCTTCTTCTAGGCCCATCTGTGCACTTATAAACTTTAGGTTTAGGGCCGGTGGAGTGGCACGGTGGTTAAGCACTGGCTTTGGAAGCCAGTGGCCCCTTTGGGTCCCACATATGAGGGCCAGTAACACTGCCCTCAATAAATAAATAAATAAATAAATAAATAAATAAATAAATAAACTTTAGGTTTAGCAAGAACCCTCTACTCTGAAAGCTGATCAATTTGCTTAGCGTCCACCATCCCCTAGGTGATGTCTGATCACCCTGGCTTGCCTTCTTCAACAAGAATCCTGTAAGGTGGGTTTAACCAGAACTCCACTTAGCAACTTGATGTTTTCTTAGTAATTTTCTATTCACACACACACCCTTGGCTCTAAATTACCATTTACTCATGCTATATATGAATTTGAGCCCAATCTCCCCCACTGCAAAATCCCATTGCAGCAGTCCTTATACCTACTGTAATGGTCCTGAATAAAGTCTGCCTTACCATCTTTAACAAGTGTCACTGCATTTTTTTTTCTTTCACACTTAAAGACTGGAACCAGAAACTGACACAGAATCTTTATTCTGAACTGTATTATATTAATCAAGCAGTCACAAAATCAGATTGATGGGAGGAGAGTTAAATAATTTGGGGGCCATGTTTTAAAACTTCCAAAATCCATTATCTGGCCACAAATGTGTTACATTCTTTCCACATGCAATATACACTCACCTCCTTCCCACACCCATGCAAAGTTCTTATTCCATCACAGTATTAAGGTGCAGGATCTTCTGAGGTCCTGCAGCAGGTGAAGCTCTTCAGATGCAGTTCCTTAGGTGTAATTCCTTAAGTGGTTCTGAATATCTGTGAAGAGAAGTGATCTGCCCCAACCACTACCACGTATAGCACAGGCAATGATGGGTGGGGTATAGGAAACTGTGCCTCTACAGACATTTGCTTTCAAAGAGGGTGGGAGGGAGTGGAAGGCACACAGTCATCACTAGTCCATAGAAATTCTGAAATTCAATTGGATAAATGTTGCCAGTTCCTTGGTTAGGACTCCATCATACTTCCCAGTAGAACTCAGTGGCTCTTGTCTCCATTCACTGGGCTCTTGGTTCCACCCTCTCAGTTACCTTTTCCAGTTTCATGAAAAGTAGCCTATGTTTGCAGCTACAAGGTTTCCTTAGCTGCTTCCTGTCTATATTTGTGCAGGGATCTGAAGTCTTCTCTTCATGTTGGACCGTCACTGTCTTTTTCCATCTATGCTGATACAATTCATTGTGGGTTTCTTGTGCATTCATTTATAATCTATTCCAACAAATAAAACGACATCGACACATACCTGGGGGGAACACCTTGGCTGTGTTGTTCTGGCTCAGGGTTTCTCATGAGGTTACATAAAAATTTACTTTCTTCATAGTAAATACCACCATAAGCAAAATCAAAAGAACAGAAAAAAAATCCTATTGAGACTTAGATCATGGACAAAAATTTTAGTTCCCTAATATATAGAATTCCTACAAATAGAATACACAAAGTACAGTGAAACTGTAGTTGTGTGGATGATGGCATTTGTATGATGCAACTGCAAAGAATACATAAGTTAGAGTACACCTGTTTGAGAGATGCCCACACAAACGATCATTGAGAACAGCAACTAAGTTGAGGGCCTGCCTCTTGCAGCACAATCTAAAACCTCACTCACCACTGCAATTATATGTTGCCTGTCATGATGATTAGCCACATCTGAAGAATACTCTGTTCTTGCCCTTTTGCAAAATTGTGAAAGGAGCTGATACTGCTTTCAGCAGAATGGCAGCTATAGCCATGGTCAATAATCCCATACCTACAACTGTCTCCCAATTAGACGTGACCGTGGGGATCAGCCAAAGAAACAATTGCTCTCTTTACAGAGCCTATATCCACTGCTTAGTTACAGATAATGAACAGGACGTTACAGCTGGTAAACAGGAAGGATGAGTTCTTGATGGAGAAAATCTGGTCTTGAAGAAATGTTCACATTTCACTGCTGGGATTAAAAAGCTCTACCTGCTTGGACTTCTGCACAGCAACTATTTTTTTCTCAAGAAAACTTTATGTCAAATAGTATGATTTTCAAAGGCTGACAAGTAGCAAAGACATTTTCTGTCTGATGGTTCTTGGGCTGTTTAACCATTTCAAAATATGCATATTTTCAGATTCTTTAAGAGGTTCCTGGGTGCTATCATCTGAATGTCTGTGTCTTCTCAAAATTCATGTTGAAACCTAACCCTAAAGGTCATAGTGTTAGGAAGTGTGGTCTTTGGTAGTGATTATTATATTTGACTTAATGTCGTGTTATATTTATTTCTACCTACTTATTTGCTTAACTATAGGAAGTTAAGTTGCAGATTTCATATTTCATGCCTAAATACTTCAAAATGTATTTTAAGAGCAAAGAATTTCTCCATCATAATTGTAGGTATCAGTATTACATCCAAGAAATTTAATAATTAAAGAAATTAAATAATATTACCTAATACTCAATTCATGGCCAAATCTCTTCATTTGTCCCTAGTTTATTTTAGTATTTTTTAAATCCAGGATTTCATTAAAGGCCAAAATTGCATTTATTTGGGGGGGTCTCTTCAATTTCTTTAAGTTGGAGCAGCTTTTCTCCTTTCCATCTGTTTTTTTTTTAGACTCAACTTTTTAGAACAGTTTTAGATTTATAAAAAAATTGAAATGGTAGTAGAGTTCTCATGTAATCTACCCCGTTTCCCTTAATATTAATATTTATGTATTACCATTTGCAACAATGAACCAGTATTGATTTATTATTATTTAAAATTCATAATGTGATCAGGTTTCCTTAATCTTTTTTTTTTTAAAGATTTTATTGGGGAACCGGGGAAGGGGAACAGATAAGTTGCTGTCCTTTTGTTCTTCAGTCTAGTTGCGGAGGACATTGCTTCACTGGCCCATGTTGGTATCTGTCACTGTGCTCTTCCTGGATGAGGCAGATCGGTCGCCGGCCTCTGGATGGTCACTCACCGTGGCTATTGGCAGTTCACACTGGCTGCCCGCCGCTCACGCTGGCTGCCGGCCACTCACAGTAGCCTATGGCAGCCCACTGCAGCAGGGGCTCGCACAGCCCAGCTCCAGGTGGAGCTGTTGTTAGCTGTAGAGGGCAGTGTCACTGGCCCTCATATGTGGGATCCGAACCGGGGCCGCTGGCATCCCCAAACCAGCTCTTAACCAATGCGCCACTCGGCCGGCCCATTGTTTCCTTAATTTTTACTTGATGTCTTTTTCTGTTTCAAGATCTCATCCATGGTGCTACATTGCATTTAGTTTTCATGTCTCCTTATGCTCCTCCTGGGTGTTACAGGTTCTCAGATTTCCTTTGTTTTTGATGACCTTGACAGTTTTGAGGAATACTGGTCAAATATTTTGTACGATGTGCCTTTGCTGGAATTCTTTCAATGTTTTCCTCATGATTAGACTCATGTTAATGGTTTTAAGGAGGAAAAGCACATGGGTAAAGCCCTGCTTCATCACATATACCAAGGGATCCCATGACGTATCAATGTCGACATTGACCTTGACCACCTGGCTGAGGTGCTGTTTGTCAGATTTCTCCACTTTCATTTCTGATGTTGGTAATTTTTGCCTCTCTTTATTTCTTGGTTTGCTTGACTCGAGGTTTCACCTTTTCAAAGAGTCAGTTTTTGATATTTGTTGATTTTTCTGTTATTTTCCTATTTTCATTTTTATTTCATTTTTTGCTCTGTTGTCTTGCTTTATATATTGTTCTCAAGAAGACTAACGCCCTCCTGCTTTTCTTTTATTTATAAGCCATTGATCTGTTTACTTCCAGGTCCAGAGGATATTTCCCTATTACCTTTAAAGTTTAATAGTTTTACTAGGATATATCTAAGAATTGATTTCAGAATAATTTTTCCAGGAACATGGTGGGCCTTTTTTTTTTTTTTTTTTTAAAGATTTTATTGGGGGAATTGGGGGAGGGGAACAGATGCTGTCTTTTTGTTCTTCAGTCTAGTTGCGGAGGACGTTGCTTCACTGGCCCATGTTGGTATCATCATTGCGCTCTTCCCGGGTGAGGCAGATAGGTCGCTGGCCTCTGGATGGTCTCTCACCGCAGCTATTGGCAGCTCACGCTGGCTGCCAGCCACTCACTGTAGCCCATGGCAGCCCACTGCAGCAGGGGATGCAGCCTACACCATCACTGGGGCTCACACAGCCCAGCTCCAGGTGGAGCTGTTGTTCACCATCTTAGCTGTAGAGGGCAGTGTCACTGGCCCTCATATGTGGGATCTGAACTGGGGCCGCTGGCATCCCAAACCAGCTCTTAACCAATGCGCCACTGGGCAGGCCCTGGTGCCTTTTTAATATGTTAATTCAGATCTTCTTTTCTTTCTGGAAGGTATTTTTGGATTTTAGTTTTAAATATTTATTCCCTTGTTTTGGTTTCCTTTTTAGAAACTCCAGTTGTGTGGATGATGGATCATGTTTGCTATCTTCTATCACTTTTTCTGTATTTTTTACCTGTCCTTATTTCAATTCATTTTCTTTGTTGTTTTCATTTGTCTTCTCAATATATCTCATTATATTTTTCACTCAAATCTTTTACCTTGGATATTTTAATTCGGTCTTTTCTGAATTTCATTGAAAATTTTCTTTAAATTCCCCTTCTATGTTCTGTCAGTTCTCATTTCATGTCTTCTTTTTTAAATATCCGTTTGTATTCTGAGTTTTTGAATTTTTGATTTGAGGTGATGTTTATATGTGTAAATTCTTTTTTTGTGAAATTACATTCATCTGGGATTGAGTATTGTCCAATGGGAATTGAAAAGCACTTCCTTATAAAAGGATATATAAACTTATAAACTCAGGACAGTATTCCTTTACCTCAGCCTTTGTAACATACTAAACACAGAAGCATTTTTCAGGCATGGGTATCACTGGACGCAACTCAGGATTCTAGATGCCTCTGAATAAGTAATGGTCCCTAAGAAACAGCTGAAGGTGTAGATCCTCCTTCTTTGTCTATTTACATTTATGCTTGAGATTACAAAAACTTAAATGTGGGGCTCTCAAGATAGTATGGTGATATCAGATCTTAATGAAAGGGTCCTTAAGAAGTTCAAGTCTCTCATTTGTAACCAGGTAGGATGCCCTTGGAAAACTGTTCATTATACTGAAGGACAGCTCAATTCTATTTCTCTCAACATAACTATTATTAGTTTCCAGGTAGCTGCTGTAACAAAATACCACAAACGTGGTGACTTAAAATAACACAAATGTATTCTCTTAAGTTCTGGGGGGAGGGGGACAGAGGTCTGAAATCAGTTTCATTGGGTAAAATTCAGCTACTGTTTCAGATGGTTCTTTATTGGAACAAATCGATACAGCCCATAATTGTACATGCAGTTAATGAAATAGCAAATGTTTTTTGTTTTGTTTTTTCATTTTCCATTAATCAGAATAGCAGAAAAGTTTGCTTTCATTTGGCAGAGACAAACAGTACAGGTTCACTTTTGCTAGAGGCACATCAACTCTTTAGTTCAGTGTCCCTGGTTAGTCTGCAGGGACTCTGGTCACTGCGTTATTCAGTAGGTTTACATAGCTTTACCAAAGTGAGGAAGTCATGCTGGTTAAAACACTGGTGAACAGCAAGCAGATGCCATTTAGACAAATGTTTGGCGGAACGTGGTTGATAAACACTGATAAATAGGAGGTTACATATGCAGTATTCTTAGACTCATTAGTGCTCAACTCTTTTCTTCGTAAACTTCATTTAAAAAAATGGGTCTACACAAGCATTGATTCTGGAAAGTAAGGTGTAAATCACACCTTTTCAGGTCAATCCATGGTAGACTGAGCTCAGGGACAGTTGCGTCTTTCAGCAAGGAGAGGATTATTTCAACTCGGGGTTCCACAAGAGGTCACCTTGGAGGGTTGTTTTGCACACATCTCATTGAACTGGGAGTACCTTTTGAGAAAGAGACTTTTATGTTAGAAGGATGGCAGAACAGAATCTCAGCACTTAAGTGTTTTCCAGAATTGTGTGGCTGGGCACTGGTATGAAAGAAAAATTTCAGACAAGTTAGATTATGAACACTTGTCAAAGTCTTTTCTCATGTTTGATAGCAAGAGAATCAGAAAAAAAAACAAAAAAAACTTGGCTTCTAATTATACTTAAAGGGAGATTCTCTTGGGATAAAGTATTTTAGATAGGGTTTGGCAAACTGTTACACTATTTTTAGTCACACTGAAGCCTTTTAATAACTTGGTCATTGAAACCTCGGTCATAATGTCCTAGGGCCATTTCCCTGAAGTGAGAATGGGCTATGTTCCAGAACTACTAAATAATGTCATGTTGCCTATCTTGAATATGGGGTATTTTCCTTCTCGGTTCTCCCTTTTAGCCAAGACACTTTTATGGGGCTGTCTTGGCCACATGAAGATTGCCATTGTGTATTTCTTTGTTGTTGTTGGCAAATAATTGAGATTGTTGATTGGTAAATTTTGTTTGTTTTGCTTTTGATGTTTACATTTTCATAGACTGTGGGTATTACACAAGGGCTTATTATTGATCATTGTTAACACAACTATTAGCACAATTGTTAGGATATGTATATACATTAATACTATGTCCTGAAACTTGTTTCCAACATAAAGAGAGAAATGTCAGATAAATTCCAAAGATAATTGTTTCATGGTACCTATTTCATGTTGTCCACAGACCTATTTTTTTTTTTTTAAGATTTTATTTATTGGGGAATTGGGGGAGGGGAACAGCGTTGGGGAATCGGGGAAGGGGAACAGACAAGTTGCTGTCTTTTTGTTCTTCAGTCTACTTGTGGAGGATGTTGCTTCACTGGTCCATGTTGGTATCATCATTGAACTCTTCTTGGCTGAGACAGATCAGTCGCCGACCTCTGGATGGTCACTCACCGTGGCTATTGGCAGCTCACGCTGGCTGCTGGCCACTCACTGTAGCCTATGGAAGCCCACTGCAGCAGGGGCTGCAGCCTACACCGTCGCCGGGGCTCGCAGCCCAGCTCCAGGTGGAACTGTTGTTCACCATCTTAGCTGTAGAGGGCAGTGTCACTGGCCCTCATATGTGAGATCCGAACCACGGCCACTGGCATCCCAAAACCAGCTCTTAACCAATGTGCCACTTGGCCGGCCCCACAGACCTATGTTTTTATAGTGTATATTCCATTTTGATGTAGCATGTCATACAACCAGTTATCCTGGTCATAGGCCCTCTCTTATACCTATATGTATAAAGTGAGTTCTCTTATCTAATATGATGTTATTTGGGATCCGCTGTGGGTGGATTACTCTGTAAACCCTCAGACAGTAGTGCTGGTTGAGGCCCTGACAGCAGGGAAGGCAAAACCATCCCCAGAATATCTGCTCATCATCCAGGCTTGAAGACAGGCCAGCAAAGTAAGAAAATTAGAAAAATCTGAAGTATTACCAGTCTCAGTGAGACGGAAGGGCTGGAGCTTGCTGCCCTGCCAAGCCACACTTTGGGTTATTAGACATTTCCAAGACAAATGTTATTCGGGTGGAATTATGAAGCCTCATTTTATTAATGCTTCCAGTATAATAGAGTATATGGAAATTGCATTCTCTTCTTTAATTACTATATTATTTTTACTTATTTTGAGTACTTCCCAAGGGTAGTACCTTTTTAGAAACTCAGTATTTTTATGCACCAGTTATTAAAAATATCTAAAGAGCAGTTTTGAAATGCCATAGGGTTTCTTCTCTTTTTTTTTTTAGATCTTAAAGGGTACCAGTATTCACAAAGTTGTGGAGGTGGGGGGACCTTGAAAATGTTCATGAACTAGAGCATTTATAGCACAGAGATTACATTTTCTGTCTCTGGCCTCAGACAATCTGGATTTAAAACTGGTTACAAAGCTTATGGGCTACATGACCCTGGGCAAATTAATTTCTCTAAATCTCAGTCTCTTCTTCTGTAAATCGGGGATAATGATGATAATAATAATAGCTGCCTTCTAGATTGGAATGAAAAGTTAATGCATCAAAAGTACTTAGCAGAAAATCTGACACATAGGAAAGAACAATTAATATACAGTATTTATTACATATTTTCATGCTAAAACACAAGACAGTAACAAAAGCCTGAATGTGAAAAGGTATAAAACAACTTTAAGAGATTTGGATATTCTAAAACTCACTGAACTAATTCATTCCTACAATGGTTAAGAAAGAAAAAAAGTCTGTGCAGCATCTCAATAGCCAAGAGGTGGAAGCAACCCAAATGTCCATCGATAGATGGAAAGAATAAAGAAATGTGGTATAGAATACAAAGAAATACTATTCAGCCCTATAAAAGAAGGAAATTGTGACACATGTCACAACATGAATGAACCTTGAGGACATTATGCTAGGTGAGACAAACCAGTCACAAAAAGGCAAATACAGTATGATTCCACTCCTATTATGAGAAAAACAGAAAGTAGAGAGATGGCTGCCAAGGGCTGGGGGAGGGGATAATTTCAGTTTTGCATGATAAAAAAGCCCTGGAGAGCTGACCACATCTGAGTGTCCTTAACACTGCTGAACGGTACATTTACAAATCACTAAGACGGTGAATTTAATGTTACGTGCTTTTTAACACAATAAAAAAAATAATAAAAGCCCTGCAATTAGCAAATGAAATGCTGAGTAGGTGGAGTTTAGGTCCAAAGAGGGGAACATAACAGCATGAAGGGACAGCAGCAGCCCAGTGGGTCCGTGTGGTGGCTACTGGCACTGAATAAGCCTGTAGTACCAAAGGCCAACACTTGGGGTGTTATCAGGCTATGCCTAGGAAACAGACATTCTTTCATTTATTCCCTTCAATAATCTTATGCAATTAAGTGCTTTTGTTGTTGTTGTTGCTGTTTTGTAGATGAGGAACGGAAGCTTTGAGAGATCACGGAACTTGCCCAAGTGGTGGAAATAGTGATTTTGTACTTGAGCAGTTTCACAGCACAGCGCATTCTCTAAACCACTCTGCCACTCTACCTCTCTGGGGAAGGTGCGGAAATCTGGGTCAGATGCCAAGGAGTTGATGTAATGGCAGAAGGCAAAAGTGATGACAAGATGCAAAGGGTGGGAGATCTACCAATAGTATAAACCTTAAAGGAGGTAAGATTTAGACAAGTGGGTCGGATTCTACGTGCCAAACTTAGAAAAGCAGAGATGAGTGATGTCAGACTCAATGAAATCAACATTATAGACAAAATAAGCAGAGAGACAGAGAGTATAGGACAGAAAGCAATGATTGAAATGTCATAATTCTTATGGGCAAATGCTATCAACATGTTATCAAAACAGCTGCTTTTTAAAGAGTTGCTTCAATAAGGCTTTAGGCTAAAACGAGCAAAACTGATTGTCAAGCAATCTCTTTTGCACTCACTGCCAATAAAATCACAGATTTACACTTTCTTAAGTGGAAAAATACTGCCCTAAGAGTCTGATGTCAATGCTGGGAGAACACTGGGAGACTGGGGTTGCACACAGGGCCTGCTGGTCAGGATCATTTGAAAGCAGCAACACCTCCGGGCACTTTTCTCCCCTGTTACAGGCTGGCCTTTCATTAATGTTTCTCTTATTACCTGAATCACAACTACATAGTTACAGCAGATGTATTTTAGGGGTGTCAGAGGCATAGCAGGTGCTCAAATATTTAATGAGTAAATAAAAGTAATGAGAACCAGATCCACAGAGACCAAATTATAAAAAAATTATAGCCTACAAACACCCCGCTTCTGAAGTTTTCAGAGTATGTAAAATTGAAGTGTTTGGAATACTAAGTCTAACCATGCTCTGCTTCTGCTCAAGCGTTCACTGAAGTCCTTATTTTTTAGAATTACATTATTTTTTTAGACTACATGTCTGTTAAAATATCTAATATTCCATTTTGGGTCATTTCCCCATTTGTATCCCATGTTCCCGCTAAAGCAAGCTGTGTAATGATGGCCAGTTGGGGAGATACCAGTGACACGTTCAGGTTGGAAAGCAAATTCAACACTAACTTTATAAGAAAAGAAACTTTTGAAATAAAACTACTGGGCCTGCTGAGTGGTGCGTTGGTTAAAACTTGGCTTAGGATGCCAGCTCTGAGCAGCAGGGCCCTGGTTTGGATCCCACATGAGGGCAGTGATGCTGCGCCCTCTACAGCTAAGATGGTGAACAACAGCTCAATCAGGAGCTAGGCTGCTGTGAGTCACCGTGAGCAGCCGTCCAATGGCCGGCGAGCAACTGTCTCATCCCGGAAGAGCACTGATAATACCAACATGGGCCAGTGAAGTGACGTCCTCCACAACTAGACCGAAGAACAAGAAGGACAGCAACTTGTCTGTTCCTCTTCCCCGATTCTCCAATGCTGTTCCCCTCCCCGAGTTCCCCAATACAATCTCTTTTTTTTTTTTTCAAAAAAACAACAAAAAAATAAAACTACTAAAAGAAAGCTATATGCAAGTTTCTTGTGAGGATACAGATTAATTTTTTTTGGTTGCAGATATTTTTAAAGGAAAAGGGAGCAAGATTTTTTTTACATTTACCAAAAGAAACCATGGTTTAAAAAGTACCAATGACATGCCTTAATACTTCTTGTTTCATACATAGCTGTCTTACTATTTTGCTTCCTCTGCTCTATAACCCCAAAGATTCTCAGACCATTCAGGTTTTAGACTGTCACCTGTTCTTCAGGGAAGCATTCCATGATTACACCTTGTATGTGTGTGCCCCAACTGCAACCATCAGCTTCCTCGGTATCCTGTGTTACTTTCTATTATAGCACTACACACACTATATAATAGCTATTTGCTCTACTCTCTTCTTGAAGGCAGGTACTCAGATATCTGTTGCTTGGATGAATGTTGTTAAATTTGAAATACTGAAATTCTGATAAGGATATCTTTTTTTTTTTTTTTTAGGGCAGTGTCACTGGACCTCATAAGTGGGACCCGAACCGGGGCCACTGGCTTCCCAAGCCAGTGCTTAACCACTGTGCCACTTGGCCAGCCCTGATAAGGATATCTTATTTTATTTTCATATTCTATTTTAGGTCATTATTACAAGAATCATTTAAACCCAACTATTTAAGTCTATCTTTAAATAAGCAATGCCTTTCTATATTTAGCAGTTTTGTATTAAAACCATCAATGAAATTGCCTGGTTAATTTTTCTGTATGGTTGTCAGCAGTCTAGTTTCATTCTTTTGCATGTGGCTTTCCAATTTTCCCAACATCATTTATCGAAGAGGCTTTCCTTTCTCCATTGCATGTTTTTGGCCCCTTTGTTGAAAATCAGTTGCCCATATCTGTCTGTGTGGATTTATTTCTGGGCTCTTGATTCCTTTCCATTGGTCTGTGTGTCTATTTGAATATAAGACTTGAAACAATAAAATATATAGAAGAAAACAGAGATACCAAATTTATGGACCTTGGTCTCAGGGGTTTTGTGAACTTGACTCTCCCCCAAAGGCAAGGGAAGTAAAACCAAAAATGAATGAGTGGGACTATATCAAACTAAAAATCTTGGGCACAGCAAAAGAAACCATCAACAAAACAAAAAGGCAACCAACTGAAAGGGAGATATTTGCAAATGGTACCTCGAATAAGGGGCTAATATCCAAAATATATAAAGAACTCACACAACTCAAATAGAAAAAAAAGCAATCTGATTGAAAAATAGGCACAGGACCTAGGCACTTTTCCCAAGAAGACATACAGATGGTCAACAGATGCTCAGCTTCACTAGTTATGGGGAAATGAAAATCAAAACACAATGAGAGGGCCGGCCAAGTGGCTCAGTTGGTTAAGAGCTCGAGCTCTGAGCAACAGGGTCACTGGTTCGATTCCCACATGGGGTAGTGAGCTGTGCCAGAGCTGAGCTGCTGCTGAGTTGCCAACAGGTGGTAGGATGGCTCAGCTGGTGAGAGCATCTGTTCCTAACACCAAGGTTGCCGGTTCCAATCCCGGCATGGGATGGTGGCTACGCCCACCCGCAAATAAGATTGAACATGGCATTTTGAGCTGAACGGCTGCGAGCTGCTGACAGGCAGCTGGACGGCAACTGACTTGGAGCTGAGCTAGTTGCACCCTCCAGAACTAAGACGGAAGGACAACTACTTGGCTGTTCCCCTTCCCCGGTTCCCCAACACTGTTCCTCTCCCTCAATTCCCCAATAAAATTTTTAGAAACAAACAAACACAATGAGATACCACTTCACACCTGTTAGAATGGCTATTATCAATGAGACAAGAAATAACAAGTGCTGGAGGGGATGTAGAGAAAAGGGAACCCTTGTATACTGCTGGTGGGAATGTAAATTGCTGCAACCTCTATGGAGGTTCCTCAAAAAATTAAGAATGGAGCTACCACATGATCCAGCAGTACCTCTTGTGGGTATCTACCTGAAAAATTTGAAAACACTTATTCATAAAGATGTATATACCCTTATGTTTATCACAGCATTATTCTCGGTGGCCAAGGCATGGAAACAACCTAAGTGTTCTTTAACAGATAACTGGATAAGGATGTGATTGATATATCATGCAATACTAGTCAGCCATAGAAAAGATGAAATATTGTCATGTGCCACAAAATAGATAGATCTTAAAAGTATCATGCTAAGTGAAGTCAGATGGGAAAGGACAAGAACCACAGGCCTATGGGATATAAAACAGAAAGCAACAAACGAACAAACTCACTCAGATACAGAAAAAAATACGGTGGTTACCACAGGGGAAGGGAGGTTGGAGGGAGGATGAAGAAGGTACAAGGGAGTCAAATATACAGTGACAGACGAATAGTCTTTGGGTGATGAGCACACAATGCAACACACAGATGATGTATTATAAAATTACATGCCTGAAACTTATATGATTAACCAATGTTATTTAACTAAATAACTTATATTATTAACCAACAAGTTTAACTTAAAAAAAAACTTGCCTAGTATGAAATAGTTGGGAGATGTGCCAAAGATGAAGTTATTTGTTATAGAAATATTCAGTGAAGATCAACAAGCCAGGATTATGTTGCACACATTCAAAGGAGTACTCTGCTGCCATCAGAAATCATCCTATAGAAGAACAAAGGATTAATCTATTCAAGATGTATTGTTAAATACATACACAGAAGCATTCAAATTATTAGCTAATTCTAATCTTGTCATTCTTCTGCTTAACAAATGTAATGTTCTCTTACAGTTTCAGTATTATATCCAATTCACATTATCTAAGTACTCCACAAAATAGTAACACTTTATCTCAAGTGGTGCTATTAGAGATAATTTTTTTCTTCTTCAGTTTTCATTATTATCCAAATATGCTGCGATAGAGATGGATAAGTTTTCACTGGTAGTTTTTTTTTAAAGCTTAATTCTAAACCTGTCTTTTGCATAGCTGTAAAATTATAGTAATTGCAATAAAATGAACTAGAACAATACAGGAAGCAAAGATGTCAAAGATTAAGTATAAAAACCCTCATGGATTATGGAGTAATATACTACTCCTCATTTCTATTTACTGTGTTAGAATAACATCTGAATTTACAAATAGATCTGGCCTGAGAATAAGATTCCAGTCTTTTACTGTAAGATATAACTTGGTGAAAAGTCATTTTGACCTAAAGTTTATAAAAATAAAATGTGAAGGATACAGCAAATTTACACCAAATTTGAAACCTCAGGTTCAAACTGTATCTTACATGAAAATGTCAGTATAGATTTTGAAAACCCACAAGAAACAAACATGTTTTATAATCTGGAATTATATACTTTCAAGTAGTTCTGAGCAGTGCAGTAAATGAATGCCACTGTAATTAGTTTAGGGAAGAAAAACAGGGAAAACAAATTAACCAGTAGCTCTTTATCGTCATTCTTTAATAGCTGACATCTAAATATGTTTTTGGAATGAACAAATTAAGGGTATGTTGTATATAGCAATCTGAATAGTCAAAAACTTTCTGAAAGTCTTATCGACAAAATTATAGAATTTTAAACATGAATTTTTTTTCATGTTTTTATAGATTAGCTTTCACTTAGTCACATTAAAGCATACTTTTCTGTTACTCAGTTCATTCATTTCTCGATGTCTGCCTTCAGATGCCAGGTGCTTGACTTAAGTTTTCAAGTACAGTTATTATTCACCTTAAGTCACTCATTTAGTTGTCAACAGCAGTTAAAGCAGGGCTTTAATGAAGAGGTCAAAGCGAAATCAATATTTACATTAAAAACCATTATAAAACATGCCAAAGGTTATGGAACATAAAACATTACAAGAGTTCAATGTTTAAAATGCGTTTTTGTTTTAAACTGTAATATACACATGCATTTATAGCTATATACATTTGATTGCGGCTGCTACTCTTGATAAATCTTTTCTCCTCAGATGTACCTGTAAAATTCATGAGAATACCATTGATATAGGACCTCCTAGAATTTTTTTTTTTTTTTAAAGATTTTATTGGGGAATTGCGAAGGGGAACAGCCAAGTTGTTGTCCTTCAATCTTGTTGTGGAGGGCGCAGCTAGCTCAGCTCCCAAGTCCAGTCATCATCTGGCCGCCTGTCGGCAGCTCGCAGCCGTTCAGCTCAAGGTGCAGTGTTGAATTTCAGTTGCGGGTGTGCATAGCCCACCATCCCATGCAGGGGTCCAACCAGCAGTCTTGTTAGGAGGAGGAGCTCTCACCAGCTGAGCAATCCTGCCACCTGTTGGCAGTTTAGCTCAGCGTCACTGAGCCATGAGGGGATCGAACTAGTGACCCTGTTGCTCAGAGCTTGTGCTCTTAACCAACTGGGCCACTCGGCAGGCCTCAGGACCTCCTAGATTTGTTAAAAACCTAGTTATAAGTGACTTGTCATACAGTGAGACAGAAAAACAACTGATACACATTTTCAATTTTTCAAGTAATGTTATGTACAGTTTTATTGCCAGTATATGCACAACAGTAAGCATAGAACTATAAATACACAATGTAATTAACAGTAGAAAACAAAATTGTTACAGGTAAAGGGGAGGAGATATAGAGAAACTTTTCCTGCTGCTAGAACAGAAACAAAGGTAAAAGCCAATGACAAATCATCCATTCAGTACTCTTATCTTAGATTCTTTACATACATTTCTACATTGTTTCAATTAAACAAAGAAAATACAGATAACTCTGTAATGACAGCAAATTGCTTCCTTAATGGCTATTTGCCTTTCCAGTCAAATTCACTTAATGTTAAGATTTAAAAAAAGTCAAGATGAGAAATCATTAGTATCCTGGTTCCAAATTGTCTAATCTGCCTTTCACCAAAACTGGTAATAAGTTGGCTGCACATGAAAAGAATAGATGTAGCAAAAGGTGATTATAAAAAGTAACAGAAGATCACCGTGTAAGTAGTTTTCCAAAGACACTATAGGCAGCAGCTCAGTTAAAAGTGTTAGCCCTGAAGAGGTAGAGAATTTGAGCCCATTGTACAGGATAACAGCCTTGGCACCATCTTCTCTCTCATCAGGATCAATGTTTTCAAGTAAGACAATTTCATGGTAAAAGGAAACCAGGTTCCACCGTTTAAAGAAAAGGTGCTGGTCAACTCCCATGTCTCTATAATTAGTTTGTTTATTAATGAGAAACAGAAGACCGTCAAGGACACACATGCACTTGATTTTTTTTTGTCTGTTTCCATTATCAACTTTATTCATAAGTGAATTTGATATTAATAAATATAAAAAAAAGCATCATTCACAACAAAGATAAACAAACCAAAAAAAAAAACAAACACCCTGCAACGAAACCTTCTATTTTAATAAGTATCAGGAAAAAAAGAGGCAGATGATTTGGTGCAGCTTTCTTAAGGGAGCAGAGAGGGGACATGGTTTTAAATAAAGATGGCAAGATCAGTAACCAACAAACATCAGTTTTACAAAACTGGCTGATTCTGTAACATTTCTCTTTGAGGTCTTCGTTTTTAACTACAGGTCACCTCAAAGAAGTTGCAACTAATGACAAGTATCACCATCACACCAACAGAGTCCAGCTGTAGTTCAGATTAGTCCTGCTTTGTTTCACGTCATTTCAAAATTTCTAGCATAGGACATGATAAGGAACAAAACTCAAAATAGCAATAAAAATATTATTCTGCATTTGAATAAAGGCAAAAAAAATGCTTTAGACAGTTAAACTTTTAAAGCTTTAAGCATTCCTGTTTAACCAGCATTAAAAAAAATTTATACAATCGTTAACACTGGCAAAGGTTAATGGGAAGACAAAGAAGTACAAACGTGAAATGATGAGTTAGATTAAAAATTACTTTATATTGATCAACTGTTGTTAATACTGCTTCTTTTTGAATTTGGAATAACTATCGTCAAAGGTACATGCAGACTGAGGGTAGCCCTCTGTTACAGAAAATACAAAACAGAACAAAAAACTAAAGCTGGGAAACAATGGTTAAGTTCCAAAAGATGTACTTGAAAATTTCCGTTCGTTGATGAGGGTGGTCTGTCTGTCCTTCCTTTTAGAGACCTGGTTCACTTCAATCAGCTTCACTAACTCTGCCCGGAAACATCAGTAGTGGGGTCAGCCCCTCCAGAACCCGTCTGTGCACGTTTGATGTAGAGATTCAGTAGCTTCATCTGCAGGTTCAAGCCAAACACAAGGCACTGAGGCAAGCTACTCTAATTTATAGTACGCTGCTCATTAAAAAGAATTATATACATATTTGTGAGCTTTAAAAGATAAGATTTTAGACTGAGGGGTATTATAATGCCCAAGTTATTGTTGATAATTAAGAATTAAAAACATGGGCTGGCCGAATGGCTCAGTTGGTTAAGAGCTCGCTCAAGAGTGCAAGCTGAGCTCTGAGCAACAGTGGTTCGAGGCCAGCCCGAGATGAGTTGCCGTTGAGCTGCCAACAGGTGGCAGGATGGCTCAGCTAAAAAAAAAAAAAAAAAAAAAAAAAAAGAAAAAAAACACATTAAAAACAGCGCCAGCCGAATGGTGCATTGGTTAAGAGTCGGCTTGGGACACCAGCTCTGAGCAGCAGAGCCCAGTTTTGGATTCTACATGACAGTCGGTGACACTGCGCCCTCTACAGCTAAGATGGTGAACAACAGCTCGATCTGGAGCTGGGCTGCCATGAGTCGCCAGTGACGGCATAGGCTGCAGCCCCTGCTGCAGTGGGCTGCCGTGAGCTATCATGAGTGGCCGGCAGCCAGTGTGAGCAGCTATCCAATGGCCGGTGAATGACTGCCTCATCAGGAAAGTGCGCAATGATAATACCAACATGGGCCAGTGAAGCAACATCCTCCGCAACTAGACTGAAGAACAAAAAAAGGACAGCAACTTGTCTGTTTCCATTCCCCAAAGCTGTTCCGCTCCCCCAATTCCCCAATAAAATCTTAAAAAAAAAAAAAAAAGAATTAAAACAATCTTTTAAGTTTCGGTTTGTTCATAACTAAGTATGCTAGCATGCCTTTTCAAAAAACGTTGTAGTGATAACATATAAAACTTCAAGTATATTTAGAAAAAGAAATCGCCATGAAGACAACAATGACAAACATTTGAGCATATGTGCTCTACAATATACTAAGTACATTACATTAATCTCTTTTTATCTTTACACCCTTTTACAGATGAGGACACTGAGATACAGAATGTGTAAGTCACAGCCTAAGGTCATGGGGGTAGGTAAGATGTGGGCCAGGACAGGAAATTAGGTACCTGGGTTCCAGGACCTAAGATCTTAGACTACTGACCTTCTAACAAAAATGTTTTTGATTTCTCTGCATCATTTTGCAGTCTCTACTGTATGAGACCATATTTTTATAAAGTTTGTAATCAGTGTATATACAATTCTGTGTTCTACTTTTTTCATCTAATATGATTTCCAAGTATTTTTTTTCCCACCTAGCTACTGTCTTCATATGGAACATTACTACTGGCTGCCTAGTATTTTTATAAAGTGCTAAATTTTAATTCTTCTACAGATAACTTTGGATTATCAGGATCTAACTTAAATTTATCATAAAATTTAGGTATACCTTTTTCTTTGAAAACAACTTTGTTGTTGAAAGTTTGTTTTGACATTAACTTTTATTCAAGGCTTTAACTTACATACGTATTTAATGTAAGGTGTTTATCTGAGCTCATTTTCTTTGTATGTACTTGTTCTGCATTTTTGCTATTTGAACAATAAATGTGATCAGAGTGCTGACACCTGTTAGGATTTTGGGAAACTCTTTAAATGAAGGTGTGTCTCTTGTTAACTGGTTCATAAGCTGCAGCTCAATAGTCATAGTTTATTCTCAGTCCTCTTAGAACAAATTTCAAAATTTTGATAGTGTCAAAGAAAGAGGAAAGCAAGACTTAATTTACTATTTAAGTCTTAAGAACTACATGGAAAATTTATTTTAATATACCAAATTAATGTTGTACGTTTATCTGGATCATAATAAGAATAGAAAGAGAACAAATATTTTATCATAGTTCATATGGGAAAATTTAAAATATGTTCATGTGTTCCATATTTTGGGAGATATAAAACAATCTATGAATCTATAACCCTATTTATTTTTATTTTATTTATTTATTTTAAAAGATTTTTATTGGGGAATTGGGAAAGGGAAACAGACAAATTGCTGTCCTTTTGTTCTTCAGTCTTGTTGTGGAGGACGTTGCTTCACTGGCCCATGTTGGTATTGTGATAATTGCGCTCTTCCGGGGTGAGGCAGATCGGTCGCCGGCCACTGGACGGCCACTCACGCTAGCTGCTGGACACTCACAGTAGCTCATGGCAGCCCACTGCAGCAGGGGCTGCAGCCTACGCTGTCGCTGGTGACTCACGGCAGCCCAGCTCTACGTCGAGCTGTTGTTCACCATCTTAGCTGTAGAAGGTGCAGGGTCACTGGCCCATGTGGGAACCAAACTGGCGGCCCTGCTGCTCAAAGCTTGCACTCCCAAGCCAACTCTTAACCAAGGAGCCACTTCACCAGTGTAACCCTATTTATTTTTAATTAAACTGTCCTTGGGGGTAAGGATTTGGTTGTGGGAGTGGCAAAGAGGGAAGCTGGCTCTTGCAGACATTTCTTTCACAACAATCTGGCAACCACCCCACCAAACTACTGACTTCACCTGAGTGACAAATGTGAAAACTGAAATAGCTAAAATGCAAATGGTAGGAGAAGTAAGTTGGATGCTCAAAGCCTGACTTATTAAAAGCTGAATACAAATTTACCCTTTATCACACACAAAGAACTAAAACGTGAAGAAAGCACCACGGCCACTATCCTTAAAGCAAAGCATCACTACTTACTTTACTCCCAGTGAGCTGACTGAGATGTGGTTTTAGCTCATCACCAATTACCGCATGAACAGCCACCAGGCAGAAGACACAAGCTTTCCGGACGCTGCTCTCTGAGTTATCATAACCCTAGGGAGAAAAGTCCTTGTTAGAGCTCCTGTGGAGTGTGAGCAAAGAATTATTCCAACAGAGACAGAAAATGCAACTCAAAGATGAGATCTCAAAGTTACCAAGGAGAAAATGCATTACTGACTGATTAACTTGTCAACCTCTTTAGGGCAGAGATATGCCCTTCTCTCCTTCCATCTCCCCTTCGGCACCTCCACTCCACTGTTAGCCTTCCTTATCAGATTCTTTCTTATTACCCTGGAAAGCTGCAATTCTCTGACTCTGAGGCTGCCCCTTTGCCAATCCACCCTGCCAGAAGTCTCCAGATTAACCTCCCTAAAGCATTCAGTTTTAGGGAACTCAATAGCTCCTCACTATTAAATAAAACCTCAACTCCTTGGCCTGGCAGTGAAGGCACTCCTATAATCCTGGCTGAATTAAGCTTAAAATCTCTCCCATCTCTATCATCACCCTCAACTATCCAGCAAACATTTATTCAGTACCCATTATATGTATGACATATCCATATTGTGTATATTCTGTTCTTAGTACCAAAGCAGACACAGAGAAGAAACGTATTTGGATCTTCTCTTTAAGGACCTCATAATTTAGCAAGTAATATTAGGGCCTAGAACAGAGTCACAAAAGTAATAGTATAGAACAGGAGTCAGCAAAAAGCGGTTCGCGAACCACATGCGGCTCTTTGGGTACGTACATGTGGCTCTGAAGTAAAATTGAAAATGAAAATAAAACTATCATAGTTTCATTTATAAAAGGTTTAAAGGATATTATCTACATAATGGTGATTTCATTTGTTTTTATGGCTCTTGAATAGTTTTTAAATTGTTGTGAGGGACAGGATTGGCTCTTCCATCTCAAAAGTTTGCCCACCCCTAGTATAGATGCACAGAGAAATGAATGATTAATTCCCTTCAGGAGGGGCCTTAATATATACACTATGTAATATTAGTCAGCCATTGAAGTTACATTATAGAACTGTATTTATTGGATGGAAAAAATTCACAATCTATGATTAAGTTAAGCAAAGTACATTACAAAATATGATCCCACATTTGTTAAAATGTTTATATGGATGTGTTTATGTGAATAGAAAAAAACCACATTACATCTATGACTGTAAATTAGTATACCCACTTTGGAGAGAAATATGGCAAAACCTAGGAATTCTATTTCCAGATATATACATATAACTAAAAGAAGATATTACAAGGAATTTCATTGTAATATATATGTTAATTAAAAAAGGGACACAACCCACATGTCCATCAACAATGAATAAACAAATTGTGATATAAACATAAATGGAATTACTATTCCATTTATGAATAAAATTAGAATGAAAGTCTAATACATGCTACAACACGGATGAACCCTAAAAAAATTATGCTAAGTGAAAAAAGTCAGCTACAAAAGGACAAACACTTATATGAGGAATCTACAAAGTAGAACAGACAGAAAATAACAGGGACGTTACTAGGAACTGGGGGGAAGAGGGAATGAGGAATTATTAATTAATTAATTAATGGGTTCAGAGTTTCAGCTTGGTATGAATAAAAAGTTCTGGAAATGGACAGTGGTGATGGTTGTATAACATTATGAATGTATTTCATACCAGCAGATTGCACGCTTAAAATGGCTTATGGTAAATTTTATATTATGTATATTTTACCTCATACACACAATGCTAGTTCTGGCAAGTCTTTGCACTGATCATTCAACATAGCAGACAGGTTTGGACATGCCATTTGTGTTGCTTAAAATAACTGAATCCCAAATCTATCACAGCTTATGCCTCCACACTTTGTTGCTCACCTGTATTAGGCCTGGCATAATCTCTGGCAAAAGCAGGTTAAGTGTTTCCTTGGACACTCTCTCTATCACTTTTGTTTGCATTTTGATTGCAGCCAGATTAATTGGGTAGTCTGCGGTTTGGATGATAGGACAAAGCACTTTGATGCACTGCTCTGGGCTGATTGAAGTGGCCAACACTGAGGCAGCTTCCTCAGCTGATCTCACCACCTAAAACAAAGAGGAAATTAAGTTGGGAAATAATTTTTTAAAACGTTATATTGTGTTCTGGAAGTACAAATTTCACGAAATAGGTAATAAGATATAATATCTGGGATTTGATTTGAAAATACTACAGAGACAAATAAACATAAAGAGTACAGATAAAACAGGGTTGGCAAAATGTCAGTAACTGTTGAAGCTAGAAGATGCATTCATGGGGCTTCATTACACCACTCTTCCTTCTTTCATGCTCTTTTAATGTTGGCTAAAGCAACTTTTTTTTTTTGAGGGCAGTGTCACTGGCCCTCATATGTGAGACCCGAACTGGGGCCGCTGGCTTCCCAAGCCAGCGCTTAACCACCACGCCACTTGGCCGGCCCCAAAGCAACTTTTAAAGGATGCTGTGATCCAATTATGCTGGGAGGTGGAGGCCCGATGTCGCCAGACCACAATGTGGAACTCTCTGCGTACCCACACTGAGACCCTGTGTGTATCAGTGTCCTCATCTCCACCACTGCTTGTGCCCCTTCTATCACATTATTACAAAATAAAACATTTCATTAATATGTTATCGAGTTAACATGCTATTCCCCTTCTGTCCATAATGACTTACTTTCCTTTTGTATTGGACTTGGGGAGGGTAAGACACTGGTTTTGCAATAAAGAGAAGAAATGGTTATCTATCTTCTGATTAGAATCTGTAATCTCTAAATGGTCTTGAAAACATGTAAAAATTGTTGCTTTTGATTCTACTTTGGTAGGGTCTCTCTTATGGTCTTAATCTGTGACAGGTACTTGGAAAATACACTGGAAGTAAGAAGACTCAGGGCTCATTTCAGCTGTCACATGTTAAGAAGTCAACTTTATCATTTGCAAAAACAAAAACAGGGATGCTATTTGGGTCAGAAGATGAGTATTTTTTTTTTTTTTTTTTTGAGGGCAGTGTCACTGGCCCTCATATGTGGGACCTGAACCAGGGCTGCTGGCTTCCTAAGCCAGCACTTAACCACCACGCCACTCAGCCGGCCCAGAAGGTGAGTAACTAAACCATAAATGCTAGATAGTATTTTATTTTATTTATTTTAATTAATTAATTAAGCTAGCTAGCTGAGCCATCCTGCCACCTGTTGGCAGCTCAGCGGCAGCTCAGCTCGGGCTGGGCATTGAACTGCTGTTGCTCAGAGCTCAGCTCACACTCTTGAGCTAGCTCTTAACCAACTGAGCCACTCGGCTGGCCTTAGATAGTATTTTAGACCTTCTGTGAGATGATACGGATGTACCACTACTAAACACCAGTTGACAAAAAACTGAATAAAAATCAAAATAGATTTAAAAGTTATGACTCACTCTTCTGTAAGGTTCACAGTCATATCTTTTGAAAACAAATACCCACAGGGTTTCAATTTCTTCATATCCTCACCAACACTTCTTACTATCTCTCTTCCTGGTGTGGTGTGTGAACTGGTACCTCACTGTGGTTTCAGTTGCATTTTCCTAATGACTAATGATGTTGAGCATCTTTTCGTGTTTTTACTTGACATTTATGTATCTTCTTTGCAGAAACGTCTATTCAGATCTTTTGCCCATTTCTTAACTGGGTTGTCTTTTTGTTGTTGAGTTGTGAAGGCTCTTTATATGTTATAATTACTAGTTCCTTATCAGACACAGAATTTGTAAAAATTTTCTTCTATTCTGTGGGTTCTCTTTCACTTTCTTGATAGTGTCCTTTGAAGCATAAAAGTTTTTAGCTTTGATGAATTCTAATTTGTCTTTTTTTTGTTGCAGTTGGTTACTTATACTTCTGGCAGTCTACATAAGAAACTACTGCCTAATCCAAGGTAACAAAAATTTACATCTATGTTTCCTTATCAGATTTTTATAGTTTTAGCTCTGTTACGTCTTGGTTCTACCCGAAACATCTAATGCTACTGTTCTGGTGCTTTCTCTTAGAAATGCAGTCCCTATCTGAAATTCCCTTTTCTAATTATTTCTGAGATTTTAATAAAAATCCTCAAGATTATCTCACCAGTATCACTGGTGGTGGTGGGGATATCATGACTATAAAGGAATAAGGCAGGTTTATAAGACTCAGGAAAGCTGTCCTTATTATTTTAGTGAATAAACTTTTAACAGCTATCCAGCTTGTACAGGCAATTTACCACTTTAAATTAATGATTATCTTCGTTAGTTATTTTAAAAAACCAAATTGTTATTGGTAAATGGTAAGTGAAGATAAGATTGGTGAATTCTAAGTAAAAACCTAAATATGAAACAAAAGAGAAAGTGAAATCAGATAAATTATTTCCTAAAACTGGCCTATTTTAGGTGAAAGGTCATATCACCACAATTCACTTAATAGGAAAGAATATATGCTTGCATCTCAATCAGGTATTACTTTGAAAATCAAGGAAAGTAAGTGTTCATTAAGGAAAATGAATGATCAGGGTACTTTTCAAGCAACATTTATGTTTCATGCAATATAGTAGGCCTCCTTTATCTGCGGTTTCAGTTACTGGTGGTCAACTGCAGTCTAAAAATACTACATGGAAAATTCCAGAAAGAAACAATTAATACGTTTTAAATTACACGCTGTTCTGAACAGCGGTCCCACTCAGTACATGAATCATCCTGTTGTCCAGCATTATTATTATTAGTTATTGTTGTTAATCTCTTACTGTGTCAATTTATAAATTAAACTTTATCATAGATATATAGGGCTTGGTACTATCCACAGTTTCAAGCATCTTGGGGTTCTTGGAACTTATCTCTAGAGAAGAAAGGAAGACTACTATAATATCAGAAGTACTAAGAATAAAATAATAATTTCACTGTCAGGTAACTTACCTCCTTATGAGGATCTTTATGTGCTTCCAATGTTTTCATGACCGTCAGTTCTGCATAGTTTTTAAACCTTGCTGGTTGATGCCTTAGGATTTCTCTTAAGACCTTTAATGCCAAAGCCCTGATTGTAGGCTAAGAAAAAACATTTTCAGTTTTTCACACTTTGGGCTGTAGACAATCCTTTACATTTTACCTGACTGTAACTTAAGGGTCATAATATTCGGATGAGCAGTGGGAGATTCACTAACAAATGCATAAGGTATGTGGTGTACTACATGACTAAGTTTTCACATCTCTAGTTGAAAACATCACACATCTTAAATTTGTAAGACATTGAGAACCAACTACATTCTATTAAAAATTGGAAGTTTTACTTCTAACCTAATTTAAATGTGCAAAACAAGTAACCTGTACTCTGCTATAAAGTTCTCTTAGCAACCTCTCATTTTTCCCATTGTCAACTGTTCAAAATCGCTGAGCTACTAATACAAAAAAAAAGTTTATAATAACAATCTCATGCAGAAAGAAGCAGCAGGAGAGAATTATTTTCCCAATTTCCAAATCTGTATAGTGCTTGACTAGTTGGCAATGACAGGCACTATAAGACAGGAAAAACAGGCTATTGTTTACATATTCTGTTGTTTACCTCTTTATCACCAAGGGTTTCAAGCAGTAAAAGTAATATTGTTTTGAAGTGTTCATCCCAAACACTGAAAGATTCTTCCTGTGTCAGTTTCATAAGTTCATAGAGGGCAATTTTTCTTTCTTCTACACGTTCATTATGGTTGGACAACTCCTTCAACAATTCTGCAACCAGGTCAGAATGGTCTAGGGAAAGGTCTGTTAAAAGGACATGACATCAATTCTGTAACTGTATAGGTCAATTCTCACAAGAATGGGATGACAGCTTTATAACATGAAACACAGACAATGCTGGTTGTAAAAAAAAAAGAAAAGAAAAGAAGTAAATAATTTTCTTTTCCATTTGTTATTCCCAAAACACCAATGCTAGTTTATAACTTTTTATAATAAAAATTATAAAAAGAGAATGGTAAAATGAAACCCTTATAACTACCACCCAGTTTTAACAATTATCAAGATTTCATCATTCTTACTTTATCTTCGTGCCCCTCCCCATTTTCTGAAATATTTCTAGTAAATCCTAACTATATCTTTTCATCCTTACATACTTCAAATTCAATATGCATTTCTATGGCGTCATGCCAGGAGGCTCAGCATAGCTGGGTTCTCCATTTTTAGTGATACCAACGAAGTTTCTTATGTACTTTAGACTTAGTTTGGTAAGTTCTCAAAATTTTGCATTTGTGATATTGTGATATAGTCAGTCTCTTAACATGACATGTTGGTAAAAACATGATCCATCAACCTCATTAATAATCAAAGAAATACATATAAAGAAACTTTTCCACTCATCAAAATTGTAAAAATTAAAAAAGATTTCTGATATCTAATTTCTCAATCTCCCTAAATTAAGCAAATCTTCCTAACCATATAAAATAGGATGACCTATTTTATATCTATTACAGTAACAAAAGTTAAAAAGATTTAAACATTCTGGATGGGTGAGGAAATCAGCATACTTAAAACTGGCCGAATGTTTTAAGCTGGTAATCTGGTAGCAATTCTCACGACTTAAACTTACATATCTCTTAAACGAGTAATTCTACCTCCAGAAATCTTTTAGAGTGAATTACCTGTATATGTGTATAAAAGTTTATGCGGAACTATGTTTATTGACAGCAACATTAGGGAAATAAAGGAAAACCAGAAATCCCTAAGTCATGAGACAGTGTTGAGGGGGAGACCTTCAAGTTTACCTGTATGTACAACAGTTACATATTACCATACATTACTTGAATCTTTAATAAAAAAAAGATTTAATGGGTTATGTCATTTGTAGAGTTAATTTAAAATAACTAAAACACTTGCAGTGTTTTGTCCTTTCTAACCAGTTTTTGCACATCTTTTCTGAGCCTTACTGCACACTGTGATCAGAAGGGCAGGGAGTACAACATCTCCATCCTCTTTAAGAGATGACAAGTGAGACTCAGAAACGTCAACCAATTTACGAGGCTATGGAGCTTAGTAATGTTAGAGTTTAGTATTAAGCTCACTGTAAGCATCAGAACTTAGACTTAATCCGACTTCAAATCCTAATGGTAGCTTTTCCCATATTTGGTCCCTAAGTATATGTTATTAAAGAGTTTGTTTATGACTTCACTCTTATTGTAAAGAATGGGTATTCCTTCAAAGGGTTTGTCATTCTGGTACAAAAATTAATGATTGAATAGTATCTAGAGATAAATTTATGTTACAATGGTTTCTGTTATTTCTGGGAAGTTATTAAGGTTTCCTTCAATTGGAGGATGATCTTAGGATGACTACTCTGTTTCTCATTCTTGGGAAGGTTATCTACCAAACCACTAGAAAGGAGCTCCTAGAAAGAGGGAGAAAACATTACTTGCCCAAAGATCCTTCCTTTTTAGGTCACAATGAAAGAGCATATATATTTCCTTTTTCATTGATTACCAGTTCTCCGAAACACAGGTAGTAGCAGTACAACACAGAACATACCATCAGGAAACTGGTCGGCATCATCATCGAACATGGCTTCCTTGAGAGCAGACTTATTGAAAGGACTGATGCTGTCTGAATAGTTATAGGGATTATAGTCTCGAGAGCGTGGAGACGAGTGAGCAGGCATGGAATGGAGCAATGAAGCTTTATTATCAAGGGCTGTTTGGCCTGTGTCAGTAGCATCACCTCCTGCTCTTGGGTCAGACATCCCAGGACCACCACACATCTATTAACAGGAAGGGGAAGGCAGAGCAAATTAACTCATTTTCAAGTATCCATTCAAAATTCTAATAAAATGTCTCCCTACTGCTTGAAAGGTTATTTAAAAAATACACAAGGACTTTCATTAGCAACGCAGAACAAAAAGCTGCCAGATTCCATTATTAAGGTAGTAAATTATACAATGACAGTATGTCAACAAAGTGTAAGAAAACCAAATTAAAAATCCTGTTGTAAAACAAAAGGCCTAACAGGACTGCAAAACTTTTGGAAAGATGCCTGATGGAGTTTTCACACATGAACATGCTTATCAAAATATCAATATGAACACTGATACTAATACTAGTATCAAAATCAATACCACCATCAGTATCATCATCACCACCACCTATTGAGCAATGAAGTGCCAAGCCATTAGATAGGTGCTTTACAAATGTTCTTCAGATATTTACTGTGACATGCCAGGCATCATTCATGGCATTGAGTATACATTCGTGAACAAAAGAGAGAATGATGTCTCCCCTAATGGCGTTTACATTGTAGTGGAGGGACAGAGACATTACAAAAACATAACGAATGAGTAAAGTGTATGGTATGGGAGGTGATGCAGTACTAAAAAGATCATGAGTGATGAGGCTGCAGATTAAATAGGGTGGTCAGGGATGTATAGAGAAGCCATTTGAACAAAGACTTGAAGGAAGAAAGGAAATTAGCCACAGGGCTACCTGAAGTCAGAAGAATGTTTAAAGCAGAGGGAATAGGCAAGGCAAAGGCCATGAGGCAGGAACATGTCCAGTATGTTCAAGGACAGCCAAGAGGCCAGTGTACCTGGAGCAGAGTGAACGGGAGGAAAGCAGTAGATGACGCCAGAGAGGTAACAGGGAAAAAGTCTACTGTGGAGATTTCGGTTTTTACTCTGAGACAGGGACCTCTATAAAGTTGTGAGTAGAGGAATGAGAACAGACTACAGGAGGCTAAGAGCAAAATCAAGGAGCCAGTTAGGTGCCCAATTTAATAATCCAGGTGAGAGAATGACGATGGCTGGAACCAGAAAGGCAGTGGTGAGAAGTGGCTTGATTATGAATGTATTCTGACGATAGTCAACAGATATCTTGGCAGATTGAGTATGGAGAATGAGAAAGAGACAGGAGACAAGAACAACTCTTTTGTCCAAGATTTTTGGCTGAGCAAGTAGTGTTGCTATTAACTGAGACAGGAAAGAGCAGTTTTAGAGGAAAAGATCAGGAGCTCAAATGGGCAGCTGGATGTGTGAATCTGGAATTCAGGGGAGCTCAGGTCTGGACTGGATGGAGTTATCTGATTATGATACTCACAGTAACTGCTAAGGTATGCAGTAATATCATGATTTTCCTAATGAACACACTGAGGCTTAGAGGTGATAATCCAACTGGCTAATAATTGCCATGAACCAGGATTCAAATTGCTGGAATCTACTACTTGAGCTCCCCACACTGTACCCTGCAAACTCTGGGGTGGGGTGAGGGGCAGAGGGGAGTCTCAATTAAGCGGTGATCCTTATTAAACTGTTACATTTACCATATGTAGCCTTTGGGATAGGGAACCTTAAATGTGAATGATAAACCGGTTTTTAGCATCCAGTTTACTAGGCTCATCTGCCAGGTAGGCCCGGAAAGAAAAATAACAGCAGGAAAGAAGTCAGGAAGGCAGAGGAAGGAAGCCCTTTAGAGATGTGCTGAAGCACTGTAGAATCTGCAAACATGGAGAAACCAGACTCCTTAGAAAATGGTGGGATGGCTTGTTTTGAGAAAAGTCTACGCTGTCAGAGAAAAGTCTAAGAAGTAGAATAAAAAATAACTATTCTTTGTATAATGGCAGAAGCAACAAACTGAACAATAACATTCAGAAATGTCAGAAAGATAGGTTGTTAATATTCTTAAAGGAGTCACACAAACCGATGATGCAAATCGCTATCACTGTACTTAACAGGGAAAAAAAAACACCTAAACAGGGCCGGCCGAGTGGCGCGGTGGTTAAGAGCTGGCTTGGGACGCTGGCGGCCCCGGTTTGGATCCCACATATGGGGGCCAGTGACCCTGCCCTCTAAAAAAAAAACAAAACAAAAAACAAACACCTAAACGTATTATTTTGTCTTGTAAGTCCCATGTGATCTGGCAGATGTTCCACTCCCCCTCTCACTGGCTTTTGTACTGACCCTCAACTATACAAAGCTTGTTCCCATCTAAAGGTCTTTGCACTGGCTAGTTCTTTTAAGGAATTCTCTTCTCCTTTATTAGGTATCAATACAAATGTCACCTTTTGATAGAGGCCTTCTCTGACAACTTAAGCTAACAGATTCACTTTATATTCTAACCTAAAGCTCCACAGGACTCCGCTCTATCTGAAAATCTACAAGGAACTTGAGGGCAGCGATTTTGCCTTATAAACCTAGGACACAGAACATTGCCTGGCACCTGGTAGGTACTCAGTAAATATCTGTAGTGTGAATGACCCCTAGAAAATTATATTTGAAAACAATAGAAAACAAAGTTAAAAGAAAAAAAGAAACCATAAAACTCTTAATGAAAAAGTGTGCAATGTAAGAATATTCAAATACTTACTGAATCGCCATCATCTTTTTTAGAATCCCTTTTCAATGGCTCATTCATATCTTCTTGACTACGGAAGCTGAAATTCTGAATTGCTTCAGTAACACCTCTAAGAGAGCTATAAATATCTTCAGAGTTCATATTTTCTGTGTCATAATCAAATGCACTACAAAAGAAGACAATGACTAATTTTTATTTATGTGCAGTTTTAAAATAAAAACACATTTGCGATTAGGTAGGACATCTATAAAGACAGTATTAGAGACTGTATAGTCCCCAAAGCAAAACAAAACCCAACAGCTATAAATGGTTCAAGTATGCGTCCCTTTGTCCCTCCATCAAGGGCAGCTTACAATGACGCTGGCAATGTTAACAGCTGGTTTGTCTTTCCAGTTGTGAAATGTTCTGATGAACCAGGGGTTAGCAAATATGAGCCCTGAAATCTAAGGTTTTTATATTTTTAAATAGTTGAGAAAAAAAATCAAATATCTCATGATACATGAAAATTATTTAAATTCAAACTTCAGTGTCCATAAATAAAATTGTATTGGAACACGGCAATGCTCATTTATATAGGCATCTTCTATGGCTATTTTCACACTATAACATCAGAGTGTAGTAGACATGACAAAACTGCATGGACTGCCAAGCTTAAAATATTTACCATATGGCCCTTTACAGAAAGTTTGCTAACTCCTGTGATTAACTCACAATAGAGATAGTGTTTACGGAGATAAATTACACACATTTGTAAGAAGGCAGAGAATTTTTAACACTGATCATAAATGTTATTGAAATGAAGTCTATAATCAAATTCTAAAATACAACTGAGGCTGGTAAAATTTAGCTATCAAAGTTGTTACATATGTATAACATGGTAGAAACAGCCTAGATGATAAGTTTCCAACATATTTTCCTTCCTTAGATGCTGATGAAGCATGCTATAACTGTAATGAATATGATGAAGCATATAATGATATATATGAATACAAAAATCAAGCTAATAAGTATGACTATGGACTACCACACAAACTTTTTAAAGGCCAGGAAAAAGGACAAACTATTAGTTCATTAAAGACTCAAACACTTCACATGAAATACAGCCCATGCTTGAATTGCATTAAATGCATGAAAATTATACATGTTTATATTAAGGACCAATCTCACAGTCACATTTTTTTCCTACGAAGTATACATAATGCCATTTTATATTTATCCCTTCTCTATTTTTTCCTTCTTTTTATGTTTTTATCTATAGGCTGCTTCTTCTTTTTTTTTTAAAAAACGTTTAGAGGTAGTTGCCAATATTAGATCTAAACACCATCATTATAACTTGGCTTCGCCATTTATACTTAGTATAACTGAAAGACACAGTTTGGAATGTATTGGATTTGTATGTAAGCATATCTGAGGAAGATAATTATGCTATTCAATGGAATAAGCACTAATTTACAAAACTGTGCCCATAAGTTTTCTTTTCACTTATTAAAAAAAAAATCCATATTGTATGCATTATTATAATTTAAAATATTAGTTTGGGAATAAACATTAAATTTTTTGAATCTGCTAGGTTTCTATGTAACTAACACCTTTCAAGTTAAGTGGAAATCAAACAGGAATTATATTAATATCTGTTTTTCTAAGAAGAAAATCTGCAATAACAAACCATGATGAAAAGTTACCCCTTTATTACCTTGGAGATAAAGTATTCTGTGATGTATTGGTAGGAGAAGTAAGAGGGCTGGACCAGTTGGCTGGTGAACGTGGCGTTGGTCTTGTCAAAGGACTCCCCATGGAACTCTGATGGAGGGAGTCAAATAAGTATTAGCATGTGACAGGCAAATTCAACTAAAAGGATCTTAGGGAAGACATACGATCAAGAAGTTCAACATATGAAACAGCCATACGTATAAAATATTTACACATCAACATTTTATTTTTTATTTTTTTTTTTTAGGGCAGTGTCACTGGCATTCATATGTGGGAGTGAACCGGGGCCACTGGCTTCCCAAGCCAGCGCTTAACCACCACGCCACTTGGCCGGCCCTACACATCAATATTTTAAATACCCATGTACTTATCTCAAATTTCTGTGGGGATAAACTTTCTCCCCATTCAAAAATCTAACTCTTTATTATCTTTTTTTTGTTCTCCTCACCCACTTCCTGCTCTCAGATATTATCAATACCTTTTTTCTTAAAGATTCAACACTATCTCAAATTATTTTAATTTGTTTTAGATTTCATTTTTTTTTTTATTGGGGAATTGGGAAAGGGGAACAGTGTTGGGGAATTGGAGAAAGGGAACAGCCAACTTGTCCTTCAGTCTTAGTTGTGGAGGGCGTAGCTAGCTTAGCTCCAAATCCAGTCGCCATCTGGCCTCCTGTTGGCAGCTTCTGGCCACTCAGCTCAAGGTGCCGTGTTCAATCTTAGTTGTGGGTGGGCACAGCCCACCATCCCATGCGGGAGTGGAACCGGCAACCTTGTTATTAGAAACAGGCGCTCTCACCAGCTGAGCCATCCTACCATCTGTTGGCAGCTTAGTGGCAGCTCAGCTCTGGTGCAGCTCACTGGCCCATGTGAGAATTGAACCGGTGACCCCGTTGCTCAGAGCTCACTCTCTTAACCAATTGAGCCACTTGGCTGGCCCCCCAAATTAACTATTTTAAATTAGCTTTCTGTTCTGAGCAAATTTCCCTCTCCAACCATCGCTAACGTGCAAATTTTATTCCTCCTTAAGACCGATCATGAATTTGCCTATCTTTTAAGATATAATGAAAGTTTTCTCCACTTTTAAAAAAATAACTGATTTTTGTCCCAAGAAACTGTAGATTGGTTTTAGCCTTCAGACTTTACCTTAGCCTGCCATAAGTGCATCTATTTTCTCCTTTATCCATGATCAAAGGTCCCTCTGTCTTTTAAAAACTTAAGTTCAGTTCTTTAGGCATATTTAGATATATAGATATATAACACTGTAATGTTTCATTTACTCAACTTTACTTCCCTAAAACAAAATCCAGGATATTCAAGCACCTATGGACCAACAAGCCTGTAATTATTAAATGTGGATACACCTCTTTAAGCACTACTCTCTTTGGACTTATTTGTTAACCCCAGAATAAGTCATCCCTTCTAGTCCTCAAATAAGAATTGGTTCATCTAAAGAGCATATTCTAATTCTAATGTCTTGCAAAGCTGATGCTTTCATCTAAGTTCTTCTCACAGTTTGCTTTCCTTGTTCATCACCACACTAATGTATACTAAATTATAATATAAACATGACAAGCCTAAGGACAATGTTTAATTCTGCTCAGGAAATGCTCCCCAATATAGATGCAAAATTACATACTGGGTTCAAAAGTTTACTTCATGTTAAATAAAGCAGATATTATTAAACCAACCATCACATTATACAATTGTCAAGAAAATAACTGAAAAATACCTGGGTTCCATTGCCAGTGTTTCGTAGGTGATTATGAAGAAGCTTGGTAGCACCATCCTGAAAAGTTTTTGGTAAAGCTCCTAACAACATTGTGAACTCTGGGGTATTGAGTTCAAATAAGGAAATCAGCACTGACTGTGCTGCCTGTAAAACAAAGACATACAAGACGTAGATGAATATATTTTGGTTACTCAAAGCAGACCATTTTCTTTTTCTTCTTTTTTTTTTTGTATTAAAAATTATTGGGGTGACAATGGTTAGTAAAATTACATAGGTTTCAAGTGTACAATTCTGTAATACATCATCTATATATCACATTGTATATTCAGCCCTGGGTGGTAACACACAATGAAACCATTTTCTTTGCTCAACATTTCTGTTTAATAGCACAAGGCCATCTTTCCCAGGGGAAAAGGAAGATGTTCTTACATGCTTTAAAATTTGTTATAAGAAAAAAAAACATGTATTTCACCTACTATTTATTTTTTGAAAGAAGAGAATATGAAAAACATAACAAATATGACCTAAAAATCAACAGCAAAGGTTAACTAGACAGTTTCCAGGGTTACTTTATCAATATATACGACTACTTCAGTTTTCCTTATAAATGATGGAACGAAAGATGGACGAAACAAGGACCATATCCCCAACCCAAGCTATACGAAGCCCATCCAAAGCAACTTAGTAGTTTAAATTTCATTTTCTCAATGTACTTCTTTTTTTTTTTTTTTTTAGCTGAGCCATCCTGCCACCTGTTGGCAGCTCAGCAGCAGCTCAGCTCAGGCTGTTGTTGCTCAGAGCTCAGCTCGCTCTCAACAAAGCTTATTCAGATCAGTTAAGAAATCTTACACATTTCCTTAATTCTTTTAAAGTAATCACCTGAGTTATTAAAAGCCAAACTGAAATTCAGATTACACAGAAAAGTGAGAGAAAAAAGAAACCCCAATGACTTGTATCCAGACCTGTAAATTTTGTTCTGGACCTTTTCTTTTTCTTTTTCTTTTTTTTTAAAAGATTTTATTGGGGAATTGGTGGAGGGGAACAGCATTGGGGAATCGGGGAAGGGGAACAGACAAGTTGCCGTCTTCTTGTTCTTCAGTTTTAGTTGCGGAGGATGTTGCTTCACTGTTGGTATCGTCATTGCGCTCTTCCCGGATGAGGCAGATCGGTCGCTGGCCTCTGGATGTCGCTCATCGCGGCTACTGGCAGCTCACGCTTGGCTGCCAGCCGCTCACGCTGGCTGCGGGCCACTCACTGCAGCCTATGGCAGCCCACTGTAGCAGGGGCTGCAGCCCACACCATCACCGGGGCTCGCACAGCCCAGCTCCAGGTGAAGCTGTTGTTAGCTGTAGAGGGCAGTGTCACTGGCCCTCATGTGGGATCCGAACCGGGGCCGCTGGCGTCCCAAAACCAGCGCTTAACCAATGTGCCACTCGGCCGGCCCTGTTCTGGACCTTTTCTGACACCAGTCTATGAAAACCTACGTGTTCTGCATTTATGGCATTAGAATATACAATACTAGAGGAATGGTTGTTATGTTACATTGGAGCAATGGCATACTACACAACACAGCCTTGAAAAATGATATAGCTTTATACATGAAGAAATTGGGAGAGGATTACACACAACTGAAGTAAAAAACATAAAACAACACCTATAACATAAGTCTATTTTGTTAAAGTCAACAACAAAGTATACAACGTATGGGTGTACATTCTAAAAATGTTAATAGTGCTTCAATAAAGCTGGCTGCAAAACTTTATGATCCTGTGTCTTTTTTGGAACCACAACCTCAAGTTAATTTGAGCAAATGAATTAATAATTGTTATGGTATATTTTACTCCATCTAGAGTTTATTTTGGTGTATGAGATGTGGCTTTATTTCCCCCCCTTGAGACCGACAGCCCAAGTGTTCCTAAACCATTTATCAATGAGTGTATCCTTCCCTCATGACGTGAAGTGACACCCTTATCATTAGCTAATCTCCTATATAAGCCTACGTATCCCTGGACTCGCCTTTATACTCCATTTATCCATCTCTCTACCTGAATTAAATAATACAGGTTTAAATTGCATGATATATATTGTAATAGCATATTATGAAGTCCTTCATTTCTGTTAGATTATATTTTAATGTCATATTTGCTTTACTAGATATATTCTATATTTATTTAAAATACACTTTTCAAGTCTTAAATAAAAGTAACGCACAGTTATGAATTTTAAAAAACCAAACTGTGTTACAAAAGGATTTATAATTTTTTTGGTTTTGTTTTGTTTTTTTAGCTGAGCAATCCTGCCACCCGTTGGCAGCTCAGCTCACATTCTTGAGCGAGCTCTTAACCAACTGAGCCACTTGGCCGGCCCTATAATTTTTAATTCCCCTGTTCTCCAGTTTTCTTTGCAATGCTTGTTTTTTCTGTTAGGCTTATATAATTATTTCATAAACTTATATAATTATTTCTTGACCTTATAAAATTATTTCTTGATTTATCAGCTTGAGACATTTTCTAGCGATTTGTTAGTACAATAGGTGAAAACAGGTACCTTTCAAAATCAACTCTACCCTTCTAGACCTCTTCTCCCTTATACAACATGGAAACAATTCATTTTTGTCACATTAACCAGTGTAATCTTTAAAAATATAAATCAGACCGTATCACTCCCTTATGTGAAACATGCCAATGATTTCTACTGTTACATCAGCAGTCTTGTTCTTTGAACATTCCCAGAAATTTTGATGAAATACAATTTATCTTTTTCCTTTTGTTGATTTGATTTTGGTAGCATAACTAAGAAATCTACTGTCAAATACAAGATCATGAAGATTTATCCTTGTTTTTCTTTTTAAAGAGTTTTATACGTTTAGCTTTTACACTTAAGTCTTTGATCCATTTTGAGCTAATTTGTGTATATGGCATGAGATAAGGATTCAACTTTACTTTTTTGGATATGGCTACATAGCTGTCCTAGAGCACAATTTGTTGAAAAGACTATTTCTTTATGGAATGGCCTTGACATCCTTGTCAAAATCAGTTGGTCATAGACACATAGGTTTATTTTTGGACTCACAGTTCAATTTCATTGGTGTTTACATTTATCTTTATTCCAGTGCCACGTGGTCGCAATTGCTGTTGCTTTGTACTAGGTTTTGAAACCAGGAATTGCAAAGTCCCCCTACTTTGTTCTTTTTCAAGACTGTTTTGGCTATCATGGGTCCTGGACTTTTGGAATCAGCTTGTCAATTTCTACAAAGCCAACTTGGATTTTGATACAGATCACACTGAATCTGTATATCACTTTGGGGAGTACTGCCATCTTAACAATATTAAGGCTTCTGATCCATGAATATGGGATATTTTTCCATTTATTGAAATCTATTTCTTTCAAAATGGTTTCAGAGTTTCTACTATAAAATTTGCACTCATTTTGTTACTTTTTTTTTTTTTTTGAGGGCAGTGTCACTGGCCCTCATATGTGGGATCCAAACCGGGGCCGCTGGCTTCCCAAGCCAGCGCTTAACCACCGCACCACTCGGCTGGCCCCCTCATTTTGTTACATTTATTCCTAAGTATTTAAATCTTTTTGATTGTATTGTAAGTGAAATTGTTTTCTTAATATCATTTTTGATTGTTAAATACAATTGATTTTGTATATTGATTTTGTATCCTGCAACCTGACTAAATTTGTTTATTAGTTATAATTGTTCATTATTGATTCTTTAGGATTTTCTATATATAAGATCTTATCATTTGCAAATAGAAATAGTTTTACTTCTTCCTTTTCAATCTGGATATGTTTTATTTATTTTCTTTTTTGTTTTGCCTGACTGTTCTGGCTAGAAACTCCAGTACAGTGTTTAACAGAAATGGTGAGAGCAGATATCCTTGTCCTATTTCTGATTCTAGGGACAGAGTATCCAGTCTTTCACCATTAGGTATGATGTTAGCTGTGGATATTTGTAGGTGCCTCCTATTGGGTTGAGGAGGTTCCCTTCCATTGCTAGTTTTTTTTTTAAATCATGAAAGGATGAGGGCGGCCGCGGTGGTTAAGCGCTGGCTTGGGAAGCCAGCGGCCCCGGTTCGGTCCCACATATGGGGGCCAGTGACACTGTCCTCAAAAAAAAAAAAGAAAATCATGGAAGGATGTTAGATTTTGCCCATACTATTTCTATTGAGATAATCATATGGTTTTTGTCATTTTCACTATTGACATGGTGCGTTACATTAATAGGTTTGAATTCCTGGGATAAATCCCACTTGGTCATGGTGTAAAATTCTTTTCTATATGTGACAGGATTGGTTTGCCAGTATTTTATTGAGGATTAAAAGCATCCATATTCCTCAGCGATACTGGTCTGTAGTTTTCTTTTTTTGTGGTGTCTTTGTCTGGTTTTGGTATTATGGTAAAAAATGCCCTTATAGAGTGAGTTGGGAACTGTTCCTTCCTCTTTTATTTTTTGAAAGAGCTTGTGAAGAACTGGTATTAATGTTTGGTAGAATCCACAAGTGAAGCCATCTGAGCCTGGGCTGTTCTTTGTGGATTGTTTTTTGTTTACTAAGTCAGTCTCTTTACTTGTTCCATTCACATGTCTGTATGTTCTTCAGTCAGTTTTGGTAGTTTGTGTCTTCCTAGGAATTTGTCTATTTCATCTACATTAATTTATTGGCATACAATTATTTGTAGTATTCCTTTATAATCCTTTTTATTTCTGTAAGGCTATAGTAATAATCCCTCTTTCATTTCTAATTCTAGTAATTTGAGTCTTTTTTTCTTGTTCAATCTAGCAATAATTCATCAATTTTGTTGATCTTTTCCAAGAGCCAGCTTTTTGGTTTTATTAATTCTCCTCTGTTGTTTCCCCAGTCTCTATATTACATTTATTTTTTACTTTAATCTTGATTATAGCTTTCTTTCTGCTTACCTTAGGTTTAGTGTGCTCTCCTTTCTCTAGTGCAAAAGGTGGTAGGTTACGTTATTGATTTGAGATCTTTTTTTTTTTTAAAGATTTTATTGGGGAATTGGGGAGGGGAACAGCATTGGAGAACCGGGGAAGAGGAACAGACAAGCTGCTGTCCTTTTGTTCAGTCTAGTTGTGGAAGACATTGCTTCACTGACCCATGGTGGTATCATCATTGCGCTCTTCCCGGGTGAGGCAGATCAATCGCTGGCCTCTGGACGGCCACTTACAGTGGCTCTTGGTAGCTCACACCGGCTGCCGGCTGCTCACGCTGGCTGCCTGCCACTCACTGTAGCCTATGGCAGCTCACTGCAGCAGGGGCTGCAGCTACACCGTTGCCAGCGACTCATGGCAGCCCAGCTCCAAGTGGAGCTGTTGTTCACTATCTTAGCTGTAGAGGGAAGTGTCACTGGTCCTCATATGTGGGATCCAAACCGGGGCCCTGCTGCTCAGAGGTGGTGTCCCAAGCCAGCTCTTAACCAACGCGCCACTTGGCCGGCCCGAGATCTTTTTCTTTTTTAAACTATAGGTATTAACAGCTAGAAATTTCCTTCTAAACATTGTTCGAGCTATATTCCATAAGTTTTGGTATGTCATGTCTTCATTCTCATTTATCTGTATGTATTTTCTAATTTCCCTTTTAATTTCTTCATTTATTCACTGGTGATTTAGGAGTATGTTAATTTCCACATATTTGTGAGTTCCCCAAATTTCTTTTTGTTATTGATTTCTAATTTCACTCTGTTGTGGTCAGTGAACAAAATCTGTATTATTTTTTATTCTTTAAAAAAACAACTGAGGTTTGTTTCATGGCCTAGCATATGGCCTGTCTTAGAGAATGTCCACATGCACTGGAGAAGACTGTATGTTTTGCTATTGTTGGGTAAAGTGTTCATCATTAGAAATAAAGGTCACAAATTTTATACTCTAGGCACTCCTTTGCAGCAAATATTGAAGGAAATTATTTATCAAGGAAGAGAGTAAACAGAGCTAGATATAGGATCCAAGAAATAAATGATGAAGGGTAAAGAGAAGTCTCAGGAAATGGTAAAGAGAACAGAGGGTCCAGGAGGGAGTTTCCCAGAAAATAAATAACTTGTGTTTTGAGCATATGGAAAACATCAGTGATAGGCATGTGGCAGAGATGTCAAAAATATTAACAGATACTTAAAAAACATTAGAAAGGAGGCAGTAGTAAACAGTAAACAGCTTGGTATAGAGCTGAATACTTCCAAAGACAAAAGTAAATCTTTTCCATTGGTGAACAACAAGTGATTCATAAGTATTTTGAAGGTTAGGGAAAAGCTATAGAAAAGGATGCAGAAATGGTGTGGGAAAGCTAACTCCTCATTTACCAAGGTAGATAGACAGATATATAACGATTAAATTTATCAACAGATTAATAGATAATGCCTAAAATTAATAAGTCAAGACGCAGTGTAAGCTCTTATTTGAAATACATATATAAATACAAGGGAAAACATTTGGAGTATTTTGAATGGTTACAAGATTAGGGGTGGAGAGGATTACAGCAAGGGTAATTGTTTTATTCTAAGTTTGAAAATTATATTCACATTAATTGGATAGAATTAAAAATAATTTAAGAGAAGGTTTTTTAAAGGAACATCTTCATATCACCAGGTAAATAACTCAATGCTAACTGGTAATATCCTGAAAATATTAGCTTTCTTCACTGGCAATCCAAAATGACTGACTTGCTTGTCTAATTTATTTTCTAAACCTTATATTAAAGCATACCTTCCGAACATCAGAACTTTTGGGTTCTGTTGTCCAAGTGATGACCCGAGATACTGCTAGGCGAGTTTCACTGGAATTTATAAAATCTCCTGGATCCATCTGTTTGGCCAGAGTTTCTATGTATTTAAGGATAGCAACCTTCACCTGCACAGGTAAGCACAATGAGAAAGGACAATCAGATGGTCCTTGAAGGACACTGAGAACACTTCAGGAACAGTTAGCTGAGTATTTTTTTTGACGAATAGAAAATTATAAAAAAAACCCAAAAAATTAAACAACCACCTACCCATTTGAGGTGCAACAACAAAAAAAATACGATTTTTTTTTTTTTTTTTTTTTTTTTTTAGCTGAGCCATCCTGCCACCTGTTGGCAGCTCAGCGGCCGCTCAGCTCCCACTCTTGAGCGAGCTCTTAACTAACTGAGCCACTCGGCCGGCCGGATAATTCGGATTTTTGTTTTTCACACATAGCAGAACTTCTATTTCATTCTCTGTGTTTGATAACTGCTGAAGACTCTGACAGGATTATATACTTCTCCATGAGTCTGCCCTTCAGAGTTTACAGCTGACTCTTGTCTAGACTCCCTGGGAGTCAGTCTTTATCAACTGCGTGTAATTTCATGTTTCGGCAAATGAACCAAAGTATTTTGGAAATAGGTATTATAAATCAAGTGGGTAATTAAGGTGGACCATTTTGGGTTTCTGTAAAATATATACAGTAAGACTCACACAATGAGATCAGGTTCTTTAATAGATCCATCAACTTCTAGAACTACCTGCTATAAAAAGTGTCACAAAATGTTTTACACAATTACCACTGGAAAAAAGACACCATTTATTTGTGCAAGTGGTATGTGTAGGCTTAAAAAGTCTAATTTTTCTCCCAGGAATTCCTGATGTGTGGGTACACGGTGGGACACAGGCTTCAAAGGCAGCAGGAGGGTGGGCAAAGCACACACACTTGTTCGTTAGATGCCGCCTTTTTTATTCTCATAGAAAGCCACTGTTAAATTACCTCCCTTCTTTCAGGTATGTTGGGTAAGAAAAAAAGGGTGAGAATCACTATTTTTGAAATCACATCTTCAAACTTTCTAGGACTTCTAAATAATGGTTCTGAAAGAAATGGCACCCTGGCATAATGCACAGTCCTTAGATACAGAAGATACTAAATAGCTACTAAATGCTGATTTGGTGACATAGATAAAGGAAGGTTTAAATGTATGATTAAAAAGTAAAATTGAAAAAATATCACCAAAGATTAAAGTTATCAGTTTTTCTATGCTCTTTCTTTCCTTATTATTAATCTTAGTAAGTGTCATTTATCTCACTCTATTGAAATAGGTCTCTGGGAAGTACAATGTTAATATGCAGAAAATAAAATACTAAAATAAGTTTCTGACAGTTGTATATTTTCCCCTATCTGCTTCCAGTAAAAAAACCCCAAAAAACCAAAAAACAAACAAACATAAAAAAACAAAAATCAAAAAAACCCCAGAAGGGATCAAATTAATTTCCTCATTTCCTAATGAATTAATTTTAAGAAGTAATTATAACTTTAGGAAATGTATGGGAAAAAAACAACCTATCAGCCATGCGGGGTAACATGTACAGAGGAGAGGGAGAAAGCCTGTGGTAAACTGTGGAGTTGCAGGCCCCACTAAATTATGGCAGCACATAAGCTTCTGGGTTCTTGAAGTCTGGTCATTTCTATCAGGGGCATAGCCGCCAGGTGCTATAGTCAATTTAAAAAAATGAACATTTTGTTTTCAATTTGCCACCATTACTAACTGAATAATTTATTTGCACTATGAGATTCAACTAGTGCAGTGTCTTGGAAATTTATAGAGGTACGCAAAGTTTTAAAAGGGTTTCACAGAATGGGTATGTTTACTGTACTAACCGGCAAAATAACCACAATGATTATACATATATAATCATCTGAAAGCTTACATTTTAGTAAGATATTTCACAAGGCTATACACATAATCTGTATTCTGAATAACATAAACATGCATTCTTCTTGAGAGAAGAAAAAATAATGTAGTTGCTAAGATATGTATAATTCTACATGTTTGTGAAACCCAGAAAAACAGGTCAATAAAAATTATATTTATTTTTAAAAATATTACTTACTCAAATAAAATCACTCTGTATTGCCATTTCCCCCTAATCTATTGCTTCCTTTCTGACATTTAACCACATGACATTCTATGAGAGATATAATATACAAACATACATCTTTTATCTGAAAGAGCCATCATTTTTTCAATAAAGAATTTTTACAAATCTCATACTCAAGTTAACTTATTTGTGTTTTTCTATAACCTCTTAAGTTTTTTATTCTTAATCCTGTCCCCCGTCTGAGTTACTTCTATTTTTGGCATAAGTTATGAATGGCTCCAATACAACTTCTCCTTGCTATCTTAAAACATTAAATTAAGAGTTGAAGAATGATTTTCCTTACAGCATTGTGTGTGTGTATATATACTGTAATGTGTGTATATACAAAACATATAATAGGAAAGCTATATATATGTGTACACACACACACACACACACACACACACACACACACACACACACACACACACACAGAGTCTGTGATTCCAGTCTCTAGTTAATGTTTTCCAATAGCAAAGCTAATTTTAAGTTGCCTGTTTCCCAGTTCCCTCTTCCCTTTGTCTTTCTCTTCAGGTCTTACAAACTTTATTCTCTCCCTCGACTCACCTATTACCCTTATTTCTTAAGCTAATGGTTTATACCTTCATTTCCACTGGCCCATGAAACATTTCTACATACATTTTCAACAGCACTTGAATACCTACCACCAGCACCTAAATCATAACCCCTATTACAGTTTACTTTACCAAGTATTGTAGTTAATGATAAAAACTTGTAAGCTTTAAATTCCCTTATAAGTTTAAAATGCCTAGCACTGTGGCTTGAACAAAAAAATGAGTACAAAAATTATTTATCAATAATATCAAGTAAATTATTTTCCTTCTTCAGGTCACTTTTCAAAATCAAAACAGATGGAATCCATTTCACCAAAGCAGCTCTGAGAAAATAACACTATGTTGAGTGAAAGTCAACCCTGGTAAGAAATATAATCGTGATTTTTAAGACAAAATCATATTCAGAAACTTAATGGAATATCAGTCCTGGGCAGCAATGCTTGTGGAAATATATTTCGTGCAGAATAGAGCAGAAAAATATAAGGATTACACATATGCTTGTTATTTCCCTGACTTTAATCTCATTAAATTATAATAAAAAACATCTTTAGTAAAGAATTCAGGACCTCTTTGTTTATATTAAATTATTTTTATGTTAAATTTAATCACATATTGGAGTCCACCTAGTTTTCCCATAGCTTAATTGGACAATGTGTGCTACTAACAATTGAGAAAGTTAATTCTGATTCTAAATTTTATGCACACACTGGAAATATCACAATGCAAAAAGAAAAAAAAGTTACTATTTCAATTAAGAATTGGAAAATAGCATTGAGATTAAACTTAAAAATTTTTATTAAAATAAATATAGATAAAACTGACATTTCCCCCAAAATACCTATTCAGACTCTAAATTTAAAAAGAAAAGTATTGGGAAATCACAAACATAAAATTAGATAAGACTGTATAGAGCGAGTTTGCATCACTAGCTTGGGGTTAGACGGCCATACTTGTGTTGCTATCTAAATGTGTATCCCCTGTAAGCTTCTCCACAGGACAGCCTGGCATTTGAGTAACATTTGAAATCAAATATGTGCATGCTTGGAAGGCTTACAAAGGTTAGTAGTTCAACACAGATGCATACAAACATTATCTGAAACACTGCAGAGTTGTAAAGAGAGTTAAGAAAAGAATGCAGATTAAAACAAAAAACAAAAAAACCTTGGAGCTCCAAAAAGAGTGAAGTTGGTCCCGAAGTGCTGGCTTGACTGTCTGAAAGTTTATAAAAACAAAATCCACTGATTGAACAGCTTCTCATGTGACAGAAATACAAACATCAACATAACATTATTAATAAAATACTGCAATTCCTTATAATGTCTTTAAAAGACTTCAAATTTTTACCTTCAAACTTGGTGTTTGAGTCTGATCAACTGTAAATCTCATTAGAATATTGAACTGAAGATCATTTGGAAAAGATTCTCTGAAACAAAGAATAAACAAAGTAAAGCAAAACAAAAATTAAGTGGGCAAGTAAGCATTTAGCAAACTTAACAGAAAACTATGTTTAATACCAAAACATATCATTCAAAAAGCATACATGAAGTAGTATCTATATGTGGTATAGTCTATGCGATACAATATACAATGAAAGCTATTCCCAGAAGAAACTGAACATTTGAATTTATACCCTGTTAGGGGTTAAAATATAGTAAATAATGGCCTATCTTGCTTCAGCTATAGATTTATTAATCAGAAAAATATATTCAGTAAAAAGTTCAACATTATCAGAGATGTATGTATACCCACATCTAATATCTGAATTCTAGACTCACCTCAACTTAGTAAATGGATATTTGAAATAAGTCACTTCAACAATCTACACAAGAAAGTAGAAATATATCATTGGTTCAAAATCTTCTGAAAAAAAGATTCTGAATATTTCAATGCATAAAAAAACATCCTTTTTAAACTTAGGAAATACTTTATTTTTACATAAGATTGAATGAAATCTTTAACTCAACTTTGTAGCTATAATCTTAATTAAGATAAAATACCACCTTGAATTACTCAACAAATGTTAATGAAATTATTATAAAAGAAAGCAGTGTTTGATCTAAGGACCAATGTCACATGAAATATACCATGTGAATGGGCATTGTTAACAATTTTCAAATGAAGCCTATGCAGGCTAAATGGTTTAAAAGGACTCAAATATCTAAACCAGTAACACAGAAACTAAATATTCCTAATAACTGTCAGGTAAGCTTGAAATACATGAAGAAAATATTACCTTGTAATATCAAGGGCTTTCTGAACTTTTGCCTGAACAGACCCAAGCAAATCAGCACCCATTTTTTTTAGCAGTTGAGTCAGCAGTACAAACAACCAATCCTGAAGATCATCTTTGTGGACTTGTATGAAGTCCACTAGAGTCTCCAAAAACATGCTGAACACCTACAGTTGATAAACCGGAGAGGGGGAGAGAAAAAGGAGGAAATATTGATTTTTATGGTCAATTCAAAACCGCAAAAGAGAGGAACACAGGAATCAGAGGCACAGCGATTGGCAGCCAAGCGGAAAAACAATCTGTCTTGCTTTTCATTGGACTCTGTGATACAAGAGTACGTTTGAAATGTTATCCAACTTCTGCTGAAGTTCGACAATTAGCTATTCCATGCAGCATCACTTGGTAAAGAAACTTTGGCCATAATGGCTGGCACACCTAATGTTTACCAATGTCATAGCTTGAACTCGTTAAACTGAAATCCGTTTTATCTGAAATTTAGGGCAAGAAACTACCTATAGTTTCATTGGCCCTCAGCTCGTTGGAAGAGTGGCACTGAATTACTCAGAAGATGACTGTGTTGACAGCTACCTTAAAGTAGATCATTCTGACATAATGGACTGATTAGAGACTCACATTTTTCAAAATGTCAGTTGTCACAAAATTTTTTTGTATCAGATATAATATTTACTAAAACTGCCCCAAAAGTAATATTAAATGATTTGGGATAACTGTAACTATAACTAAAATAAATTCAGGATACAAATCTACATTTAAATTTAAATAATTTCTAAAAAGTCTTAGATGGTATGCTATTTAGTCTCCATTTCTATTGATGGGTTTTATACTTGACTCCAATACTAATCCACTGGTTAAAGAAATTTTATAAGATGAAAAAATATTTTAAGGGAAGGGACTCTAACATTCGTAAGTGATGTATGTCATTAAAATACTTAAGAAAAGTGACTTACACATTAAGGTTATATCTCTTTACTAAGAAATTCAACAGCATTCTGGAAATTTTATTTCTAGGGTAGATAGGAAAAAAACTCTTAAGACAATGTCAGGCATGTTGTATTACGAGATGATTTATAATCACAAAAGATTAGTAAAACTATGATTTTAAAAAGTTACACTCAAAGTAACTATTTTAATTAGAAAATTAAGAGTTGTTTTCTCAATATATTGGGGTGCCAAAAAAAATGTATACAAGCGAACACTTTGGTCAACATTGCTGAAGCAGTAGTTTGCTGTGATCAGAAGTGTCTGGATGCTGATGGTAACCACTTTGAGCACCTCTTGTAATTGCAGAAGTCAAATGTGACTTGTATTCATTTTTTGTTATCAGTATATATTGAGTATTACAATTTTAATAGTTTTTTTTCTGTCTTAAAATGTGTATACATTTTTTGGGCACCCTCTGTATATTTTATTTTTTGAATTTCCTTTATACAGTTATACATGAACTCCCATTTTTGTCATGTTAGAAATGAAGATTGTTTGTTTTCTATCAGAACTATAACTAAGTTTTAACATTTGAGTCTGTATTACAAAAAAATACACTTCCTATTTGCTCAAGATACTCTGTATTTGTAAAAGCAGAAACTATAAATACTTTAAATTTTCTAGTACTCTCTGATCCCCAGGCAGTATCTGTTTCAACACTGCTCTTAAAATGCAGAGCCTTTAACTCCACATACCCCACAACCATACCCCCAAACCTGGCTTCTTAGATTTAAAACTTGGCCATTGCTGCTCAAAACCGTCTTTGCCCTCACTGAGGGCTCAGGATACTGCTGGACTTCACCAGACCTCCTCTAGGACAAACACAGGCATCTAATCTAGTACTCACTTTTACTGGCACCTGGCAAATTTATCCAGCTAGGTGTGCTGGACTCAGTCAGCACCAGCCTAGAAAGTCAATTGTTAAATATTCAGGAATTGTGTGAGCTAGCTGAGAGCTTGAAAACAGCCATAGTGGTTGTTCTTACACTTCCGAAATTATAGCAAACACTACAAATCAGGGCTTCCTGCCCTTCCCCCAAACCTGGTTTACCAGTACACTGCTCTCTAATTCACTTTCATTGTTCTATTTTCTGGAAGATTCCACATTTAAGCTTTCATTATACCAAAACAAAATCTACTCTGAAATTCAGACATTAGAATTCCTACGTCAACTCTTCCATTTTATCCGTTTCTGAGGAAACAGAACCAGAAAAGTGACTTGCCCAAGGTTTCCATAGCTAATCAATGGCTGGGCCAGGACATAAAGCTAAGTCACTAGCTTTTCAATTGTGTTCAACTTCTTCTATGGTAGATAACTTACCTCATCTACTTTACTGTCATTCAACATAAAATGCTCCACTGACTCTTCTCCCACTTTGATTTCCGTTATATAAATCCTTCCTTTGTTTCCCCCCAAAAAGAGCCATTTTTATTCTTTTTTTTTTTTTTTTTTTTTTTGAGGGCAGTGCCACTGGCCCTCACATGTGGGACTGAACCAAGGCCGCTGGCTTCCCAAGCCAGCACTTAACCACAGCGCCACTCGGCCTGCCCCATTTTATTTTAAAGACTAACCTTTTTATTCTGTATTCTGGTTCTCTAAAGTATGGTCTCCTCTACGATCTTTATTTTTATTCTTGACCTAAGTCCTTTCCTTACAGATACAGAAGACACCATCTTATAAATTTCTCCCCCAGTTTCCATCTTTTCGCTCCCGTCAACGATCCTCTAATGGTGAAATGTAAGCTTTTCATTAGCTTAGTATGCTTGGCATTCTGTAGCTTGACACTGCTTTACTCGCATTATTTCCTTTCTTTCTTCCATTCTTATTGCTAGGCGTTTTCTATTTGCATCCTAAATGTGGGGCAATGTAACAGCCAGTCTTCATCCTGATTTTCAAGCATGACTTCCTTGACAGGGCCTCTTGAACAGTCTTTTGGCCTTCCCAAATCTGTAGATCCCACTATGATTGTGGGCATCAGTCCTTTCTGACCCCATGTCTGGATTCCTGTAGTAGTCTGACTTTAGTCTTTATATTTTCTGTATACCAGTGGTCAGGAAAGCATTTCTGTAACAGGTCAGATGGTACATACTCTAAGCTTTGCAGGCTATGTGGTGTCGGTCGCAACTATTTTATCCTGCTATTATAGCACAGACACAGTATGCAAACAAGTGAGCATAGCTGTGTCCCAATGTAACTTTTTACGAAACAGGCAACAGGCGAACTCATGCTTCTTTCTCACCACTGAACTGTGATAGCACTCTTTTGTTATAAACAAAATCCTAATGTCCCTTCACTGTCTATAGAATAATGTCTCAAATGCTTCGAGAAGGTTCTAACTCTCCAAATTCGGCTTGGACTATCTGGCAACATAAACTCTTTGTCCCTGAACTCATCTCACACACATTCCTGATTTCCCACCACACTCCCCAGTTGCTCTAGGTACACAGTACGTGACTCCCTATAAAATTTACCACTCAAATCCCAGTCAGGAAGCTTCTTGGATGATAGTGATTGACCTTCCCTACTTGAAACTTATAGTGGGGCTAGTTTTATGGTGCAACTTAACTTTTTCTATATTTATATTATCTTCCCATGTGTAACACATACCATTTGAGAATAAAGACTATATATATATATATATACACATATATATATATACATACTTTTTTTTTAGCTGCGCCATCCTGCTACCCGTTGGAAGCTCAACGGCAGCTCAGTTCGGGCTAGGCGTCGAACTGCTATTGCTCAGAGCTCAGCTCGCACTCTTGAGCGAGCTCCTAACCAACGGAGCCACTCGGCCAGCCCCTAAAGACTGTATTTTTATGCAGTCTTATATCATCCATTAGTATCAAACTCAAAGTTATCAAAGGCTGAGGACCAAATATAGAGTTGTTTAATGAATGTGCAGGAAAAGTTCCTTAAAAAGTAAGAATTTTTTCTTAAGTGAAACTTGCCCTGTAATGAACTGGTTGCCAACCCTTTTTTCTCAATGCAAGGGAAGATGTGTAACACTTTCCCTTTATCCCTGTCAAACTTAACTTCTTTTTCTTTCCTATAAGCTCAGAAGAGTCCCATTTCTCTGGACCCATGCTAGTGATTCCCAGCAGGCCCCTTCTTCCCATGCTAACAAACCCAAAGCGTATGTTCCTCTCAAGCTCTGAAATGCTATTTCCTCAAGAAGATTTCTTCGAGTCGCCTACGGAGAAATTTCTTTTATTAGATATAATGTGAGTATAGCTGAATAAAAATGTAAACATGTTATTTATAGTACTCAACATATAGACTTGTCCTATATTTTTCAAAATACTTATATCCTATCAATGGTACTTACTAAATGATAATACATATGACTATTATATATCTATCCAAAACACATATTAGAAATTTCATATAGTATTTCTTACTTGATTGTCCTATCACAAAGAGTTCATTGTCAGATATTGATATTCTCCTATTTCCTAATCTATGACTAAAGGGGAAAATGAAAAGTGCATATGGTAATATAATACTAAGGCTGAACACTGGATTTCAGGAGAAAGTTGAGGAACACTGCTCTGTAAAACTGCTCTATTTGCGTTTTTTTTTTTTCTTTTTCTTTTTTGTTTTAAGGAATGACATTAATAGACTATTAGAAAGTACATATGGGGAGGTTGGGACTAAATTTTTAAAAACAGTTGTCAAACTTAGGAATTTTTAAAAAATAATTCAATGGAACCAACCTTCAATGGAATCAATTTATATACTCCCACATATCTGACGACTGTAACTTATTGGGAAAAAATTGTAATATTCAAGCTATTACAATTGAGGCAGCCTTTTCTTAACCTCACTTATATTTTAGGTGTGCCAGTCATCAAATATAGAACAGAAGAACATAATCAAATTAGATTAATTAGTAGATTAAAAAGCACATCTCCAAACAGAATGAGTTTGCGTAACTGCGAATAGCATTTCGTGGATTGCAAAAGGTCCAATACTGCATGAACTCTTCGGGAGAGAAAATAGAGAAAAAGGGTTAATTTCACAGTCATGCAGTAAAGTTAGGTTTCCAACAAATATTGAACCAACTTACTCTCTATTGAGAGTTCCAACACAGGGGACAGCATGCAAAAAGAAAAAAAGAAAAAAAAGAAAAACACACAAATTAGTCGCCATCAATGCAAAGTTCCTGTATGGAAGAAAAACACTTAGAAAATAAAAGTGACAAATGTTTTTCAAAGTTTTATGATAAACTTAAAACAGTTTTAAAAACAAGAGAGTTAAATGAATAGTATGGGAGAAGAGCATGAGATTTTCCTGTGCCTCTCCTTCATCTCCTTGCCAAGAAAATTAGAAACAGAAACCCCTTTCTTTTCCAGACCCTATATCCTTGAGGCTTGACTTTTGGGAAGAATCTAAGAGTAACAGACACCTGCCCCACTTCTGGACAGTGCCAACATTTGCTTCCAAAGCCTGGTATCTAGAATATTCTTTTCTTTATCTTTTTTTCTTCCTCAGAAGCAACAGAATCACTAATTATTTCTATGTAGGCTTGGGATAACTACTATTATTTGGAGTAAAAAGTGTTCGTACCACAAGTTTTTATTTTCCCCAGGTAGGATGTGTGTTATGGTCTCCTGATCCTAGGACTGTAGGCAGCTCAGCTGCCTAGAATACTCCCCAGGAGACCAGATGTGACCTTCTATTAATAAGTAAGGGTACTCAACTGTGTCCCATTTTAGTAGCTACAGATTGAATTCCTATCCTAGCTGTTCAAGACTCAAGAACATGACTTCAAGAGGTAGGTCTACACCGACCATAAAATGCAATTGAAAGTGTGTACCTTGGGGGAAGATAGCTCTTTTCAACTAGTACCCTTGGGGTCAAATGCTAGAACCACATGGGATAGCATTTGGCTTGACATTCCTTACATTTGAGGGGAAAAAAATGGATCTAGAGCAGTCAAAATAAAAATCATCCCTGAACTCCTTAATTTTTCAAACATATTTAAATTTAGTTTTTGTATAGTGGTTGGTGGATTCTCAGGGATTTACATATATTAACTCATTTAATCCTCATCACAATCTTATTAGGTGGGAATTATTATTAACTCAATTTTACCAATTAGGAACCAAGGCACACACTGCTATTAAGTGTTGGAAGTCAAATTTGAACCCCAGTGATCTAACTCCACTGCCCATACTTGTTATCACTGTGTTGTACTGGCTCTCTTGTAAAATTATTAAGAGGCTTTGAATTATATGGTCTAAATTACTGTTATACATATATTGTGGTTGGATCACTTATTTCTATACTGGTATCTGAAGTATTATAAAATAAATTCATTCATCAAGTTATAGACATCAAATAATTTCAGCTTGCAAATGATACGGATCAACTGTATTACTCCTGTCCCATGGAAAAAAAAATCCAGCATCTATTTCAACTGTATTCAGAAAGAGCTCTTTTCTAACCCTGCCTTTCTGGGATGTCTACACTGTAAACTAGAGCTTACCTAATATTTCAGTTGGACTCAGATCCTTACTCTAAAATATGTAAGAGGGAATCATTCTAGGGGTGGAGAAGGTGATCCTAGATGAAGGAGCTCATGACCTGGTTCTCTGAGCACCCTGTTTCTGCTGGGGACAGAAGGTGGTCTCTGACATGATGGGAAGAACTGCCAGTTATCATGGAAGCTGGCTACTGCCTCCAGAAGCTACTAACCCAGAGACTGAAATGTATGTGGACTTCAACCTGAAAAAAACATGGGAAAATCCACTCAACCAAGCCGATAATATGAGGTTATCTCTCAAACACTATGGCTCATTCTGGGGGCAAGGCTTCGGATAGTTTCTGCCCAGTGAGTGATTCCAATTCAGAGTGGAGAGCTAACCCAGGCTGGAGGAAGAAAGAGAAGTGTCCCGATAGTATATTTTAAGACCTCAAGGAAAAATGCATGGCACATGTGGGGAAATGAACGTATTTCAGCTGGGCTGAGAGTGAGGCGGGAATAACAGGCCAAAATGATAGGCTCTGTTTGGACATTTTCTTGAGGTCAGTGAGTAGTCACTGAAGTATTTTATGCTAGAATATTTACCTTTCAGAAAGATTCTGAAGAATGCAGTATGGAAAATTAAGGGCTAGGAGGTGGGAAGGAGGTACAACAGGCAAAAGATGACTGTGCCCTGAATTAGCAGAGAATGGAGAGCTGTTTGGAAAGGTGAATCAATTAGGATTGAATGAAGTTTCTAGGATGATGCCCAAATTCTTCCCTTAAGCAACAAGGAGATGGCAGTTACATCTAATGAAATAAAGCAATGCATGAGAAAGAGTAGTTTTGAAGTTGAAGATGACCAACGGGCATTTGACTAAGTGCAGGAGGAAAAATATGGGATTTAAGGACACATTCAAGCATCATTAGGATGAACTAGGTAGTGTAAACTTCAGGAAAGGTAAAGGGTCAAAGAGGAGGGCCTAGGACATGACTCTAAGCAACACCAACACTAGTAAAACAAAAGGAGAGATAGGTATCTGAAAAGATGAAAAGAAATGGTATGAACTGAATCAGGCACACAAAAAACCGACTTCTTCCACCTCTCCCACAACACATTCCTTAAACGACAGAAAAGACTGAGTAAATTCACGACGAAGATGAAAAACAAAAACGGAGGGCCAGCCGAGTGGCGCGGTGGTTAAGTGTTGGCTTGGGAAGCCAGCGGCCCCGGTTCGGTCCCACAGATGAGGGCCAGTGACACTGCCCTCAAAAAAAAAAAAAAAAAAAAAGAAAAAGAAAAACAAAAAGAAAACAAAAACGGATGCCAATCAGAAAACTGTAATTTATGAGACATTCCTGGAAGACCAGGCAGGTAAGACCATATTACCACAAAATAGGATATACATTTATGTAGCCAAACACCAGCTTCAAGGTAAGCCTTCCTTATTTCAATGGAGGACAGGTAGAAAGAATGGGTTTATGTGCAGTTAAATTTGATGGTTTGCAGGCAGGAAATGGAGTGTCTGCTTGCTGGCTTCTATTTTCTTGGTAAGCTAGGAGGCAAGGGCACACGCTTGGGGCATGAGATGTGTGGAGAGGTGAACAGAGCTGGAATTTTGAGGAGACAGACTATTTGACAGTCTCCATGGAAGACAGGAGAGAGAGATGAGAGGGAAAGGACTGCCAGGCAGCACTGAGACGTAAAACACAGATCAGAAATGGAGAATGGCAGGAACAGACAGGAATACACAGGGCTGATTCCACCCCTTCGGGGCCAGAACCTTGTTTCCCTTCTACAGTCCTAACTTTCAACCAGCAGCATGAGCTCCACAGTAGAGGCTCTTAAATACATTTCTATTTTAGTGTCAATAACCAAGAGTTGATATAGAACAGGGGTCAGCAAATTTTGGTCTACAAGTTAAAAATGGTTTTTCCATTTTTAAATGGTTTAAAAACAAAACGAAAAGGCTATTTAGTGACATGAAAATTATATGAGAATTAAAATTTCAATGTTCATAAATAAAGTTTTATTGCAACCCAGTCACATTCATTTGTTTGCATATCATCTATGGATGTTTTCAGGCTATCATGGCAGAGTTAGGTAGTTGTAACAAAGGGCATTATGGCACACAAAACTTCAAATATTTACTATTTGGCCCTTTACAGGGATAAAAATATTGCCAACTTTGGATAGAGAACAAAATATATTTGGAAAGAAAATAAAGTATCAAAATCAGTTGCTTGGTACTGAACATGAAACTGCTAGTAATTTATAAACACACATTTTAAAATAAAGGTGGGGAAATACTGGCTATTTGAATAATATAAAGTTCTAGTGCAAAACTTAAATCAAACCCTGACATTTTTTTTTTTTTTTTGAGGGCAGTGTCACTGGCCCTCATATGTGGGACCCGAATGGGGGCCGCTGGCATCCCAAGCCAGCTCTTAACCACCGCGCCACTTGGCTGGCCCAACCCTGACATTTTAAACTCAGCACAGTACGGTGACATATCCAGTGTATTCTTAATTAATTACACTATTCACAGAGCCTCTGATGGACAATCACCAAACAAAAGCTAAACAAAAAGAAGTTAAACAAAAATCTTTCCATTACCTTTGTTTTCACTGAACTAACTAAAAAACCAAAAATCAAACCAAATAAAACCAGATGGGTGACTAAGAACTGTTAGAAAGCCCTAAGGAGAAAAACTAAAGTCATCTTCCTGACAATTCTGGGGAGGGTTATAGTGGTTCTTGGCATCTATTAAAGAAGCCAAACATTTGTGCTTGGTAAGTTCCTTTATCAACATCAAACTCAGCTTTCCTATTGGATTTCCAAAAGACTCTTTTAAAAAGTGTTTCTCTTTAGTATTGTGCAAATTCTAGCATCCAACTAAATTGCATTATTGTCTTAATAAGAAATAAAAAAAATGCGACTTTAAGAAATAATCCAGCCTGTCTTACACCTTACAGCAGGGACAAATTATATAACTTATTAAAGATGTTTTAAAATTTTATTTACTTTAAAGTTGTATAGATTACTAATTAAATATCACTTAATAAAACAAGTCCACCCAGATTTTCTTGTCCTTTGGCTTACATTGCCAATAAAAAATATCAACAGTTAGGGCTGGCCGAGTGGCGCAGTGGTTAAGTGCTGGCTTGGGAAGCCAGCGGCCCCGGTTCGGGTCCCACATATGAGTGCCAGTGACACTGCCCTCTAAAAAAACCAAAACAAAACAAAATTTCAACAGTTGATGTTCAAAATTTATAGAAACTTTTGCATTAAAGCAAATCCTAGAGCTGTAATCAGTGGTAGCAATGTCAATATAAAACGGTATAGCTATCTACATGTTCTGTTTAAAAGTTATAAGTTTTAGAAAATTTTAATGAACTGCTTACCAATCTGTATTTTAATATTTGTCTTTAATGGGACTTTATATTCTTGAATAAAATAAATATACCTTCTGATACAGGATAATCTTTGACATTTATTGTTTTAAAGCATAGGCATTTTATAATCTTCAGTTGGATTTTAAATTACATATAAAGTGTGATTTTAGTATCTTTGGGTAGTGTCATAATGAAAAATATCAAAAATAGAAAAAAGATGAGAAAATTATATGCGCAAGAATAAAGTGAAGACAATAAAAAAAAAGTAAAGTGAAATTCATTAATATTTTTCTCATAATTTCCCTTCCACGTCTCCCTCTCACTTGGGTTAGAAATTCTCATGGAGATACCTGATCCTAAAGGAAGATACAGAATAAAGTTTTACCATTGTCAAATGCATTGCTAAAAACAAAATAAATGAATACATTTTACAACAGTACACATGTATTTACAACAGTATCCATTAAAGTAAACCAAAATTCCACAGTATACATGCAGATTATGCAGTAGTAATTAAACATATTTTAATCAACATTAAAAACTGAACATCTGGAAAATTTTTATGGAATATTTCAATATACAAAATGCCTCATTTATATTACTACCAATCTATGAGTAAAGCCATATTTTGTGCTTTTGTGTTATTTAATAGCAATTTTTTTCTACAAAATTATTCTTTTAAGACAAGAATATACTGGGGGTGCCAAAAAATGTATACACATGACCTGTATTCATCTTTTGTTATCAGTATATATTGAGTATTACAATTTTAATACAGTCCTTTCTTAAAATGTGTATACATGTTTTTGGGCACCTTCTGTATTTACATTAATACTCACAGAATATTGTAACACTCATAGAAGAAAACAGTAAAAAGTTTCAAACTTTTTTTCAACTAACCCCAATTATTTCCTTTATAAATAGTACAATGGTTTTAATAATACAAATAGACTCACCCTGACTAATTATGAGTCATGCTTATTACTACACCCTCTAGTTTATAGTCTTAGACAATCACTCTTTCAAGAAGCTTAAATGGTTACCAGAGCAATTTCTAAATAATGTCTGATATAAAAAACTTAATTTCAATTATGTTCAAAAAGATTATTATTCTAGGACAATAATAAAACAAAAATGGCTTATAGTTTTTGTTTTTTTTTGCTATTATTATTTGCAATATACGAAGGACACCTATAGGAGTAAATAATCTTAAATACTAAAACATACCTTGCCATGAGGATCAGCAAACATTCTTGTGAAAATTTCACATAATCTTTTCAGTTCAACTCGACTGTCAAAATGTAAAGTTGTTAATTAATATCTTGGTGTAGGATGAAGTCACTTAAAAGTAACCTTACATATCATTGAACTTCTTAAAAAATGGCTAAAAAAAAGCCCTCAACATGGAAAAATTTGTGGGATTTGCTAGGCATGGCTAAGTACATATTTATCAAATAAAACTGTAATTCTCTTGCAACCCACACTATTATAAAGGTTAAAAGTTACAAGAAAAGATATACAATTGTATTTCATTAATGTAGCATGACAGGGGAAACTGCACAAATGACATTCCCAGCACATGAATCTTATCCTCTTAAATGCTAATGTTTTTTAAAATTTTGCCACCTGAGGGCTAAAGTATTTCTAAACTACGCCTGCTACCTTGCTATTTTAAAGTGATATACTGAACCTAATATTAACGTAATCTTGATCGGACTACAAACAATATTATGATGATTTATTGCAGTGATTCATGAGTTGTGATAACATTAAAATACATTAGGTAGCACATAGATAAACACTGATTTCAAATTATATAGTGCTAATACTTCCTAAAATAAATACACAGCTAGTAAATTAAACCCTAATTTTAGGTATCAAGTCAGGAAGTAATTCTCTATTTTCCACCACACTGAAACTTACAAATTATCTGAAACTACTGTAGGTTCTTAAAAGAGTAGATAGACTATAGAGTTTTAAAACATTATACAGAAAAACAATAAAAATTTAGGGGGAAAAGATAAGCAAAAGCCTTCAGGAAAGGAAACCAAACCTAAACAAACTAAAAAACCAATATAAACTTCTGTCCTTACAGAAATTCACTCCAATTCCATTTCATATTACACTCAGATTCACTTATTACATAAACATTAAGACTATAACATCATTTTCAAGTGAACATAAATATTCTTCCCTCTCAATGAAAAACTCATCAGGAGTAAATTTTAATAAACCAGTTGGCTTTAATATTATGTGCATTTTATTATTTATATTTCAATTTTAAAAATTAACATTTTTCATTTAACTTCTATTCGTGAATAAAGTTTCCTTTTAAAATGTTTCTTTACATAGAGCAAGTGAAGTTAAAAATTTTTAAGTAAGGACAGTATAGATGGTCCTGAAGGACTGAGGCTTGGGAAAATATTTTGATGCCACCTTCTAAATTCAGGACAAATCTGTTTCCAGACCTGTACAATGTTACAGAAACAAGGGCAAATCAAAAAGTGCCAACCTGACAGGACAGTTATTTAAAGACAACACAGCTTACCTCAGTGTTCTCTGATTTTTTAGTAAGTTCTGCAGACCCAGGAGACCTTCCTTCCTTTCTGACCAGTTGGAACTAGCACATCTGTTGAGGACTTCTGCCACGTCTTCTGTCTGCCGCATATATGTAGGAATGCTACCATTTCGAGAACTATAGGAGCGTTCTGAACAAGCACTGGAAGCATCGCTGTTGGCATCATCATCTGAATGCATCCCATATGATTCATATCTTCTTCGAGCAGGTTTTTTCTGTTATATGTAAAGACTCTTATTAGCAGTAGTTAAGGAATATACCGGTACTTCACAATTTCTACTGACCACCAAGGACTGGTTTTTGTTTTAAAACCAGTGCAAAGCACGCTGCCAATCATTGTCATAATAAAATGTCAATATTTAGTTTTTCTTTAGAAAATATGTTTTTGAATAGATGAAATATTCTTTAACTATAGAAAGTAACAGAAGTAGAATAAGACTATATGGAAGTTCAGACACGTAAAGTGGAAGGTGATCAAAAATGTGGGTTTTTTTTCCTTTTCTTTCTCCTTTTCATGGTAATCCAAGATGAACTACCAGATTATAAATGAGCAGAGACTGTACTGGAAATCTGCGTTCCTAAGAATATTATCTTTTTTAAGGATGAGAATGGACCAGAAAATGGACAATGGATGAAAGAAAATTCGTTTTCCCCTATGTTAAGTTCTATTTTCTCCTGTCTACCTTGTCTTTATTCTCCTTTTACCTCCATTATCATGCTTGCTTCCCTTATTCTCACCCCTCATGTCTCCTAGAGAAGTAAAATACAGACGAAAAAAAAAAAAAAATGATGAAAACCCGTTTTGCTTACTATTATTTTTAGGAGGCAAGCTCCTTAAGGGTCCTCCAATTTTTCCCCAACATGTTTATACTGTATATTTGAATAAATATGATAAAGCATACTGAGATTCCTTTGATTTCTTTACATCTGAAGCTTATTATTTAATATATGTAACTTCCAATTATACCTTGCAAATCAAAAGTGAAACGAGAGACAGTAAATAGTTTATTTGAGATTTCCTTGTAAGAATTGGAAGCAAGTCTTTATGAAATCTAATATTGGAATTTAGGCTGGTGAGTCATGAAAACATTTCTATGAAACATGTTAATCACAATAATTTAAAACAGTTCCAGGTGGTTATAAATTCTCCAAATTCTAAAATCTAAAAGAAATATAACTTGATCTTAATCCAAATAATTTTATAATACCTTTCTATCACTAAATACCTAAAATGAACTTAGAGACATGAACTTAATTTAGAATAGCAGTCATGTGACACTTCCTGTGTTGGGCTCCAGGATGAGTTTTGTTATAGACATCAGTGTGAATGACATCAACTCATTTGCATGAAGTACTCAAGGTTAAAGGTGAGAACCCCAATAGGACTCTCTATTCAAGGAATAGCTCCCTTTCATAATCATAAGTACCAAAAAACAGGATGGATGTCTAAAGATTGTATTACTTCCACTTGAATTTTTTATTGAAGACTATCATCTGTTAAACTCATAAAGCAAAGAAAAACTTATGGTATCATAAGATGTTAAAAAATAGCAATGTCTATACCTTAGTCCGTATGTCTCCTAAGAGCTGAGAGCAGTAAATTTTTAAAGAGAAAAATGGAAAATAATGAAGAACATTTTGCTAAACAGCACAATGAAGTAGGCATAAACAATGCCCATAATCAGAAACAGTAAGAGTTTTAATACATAGATACATAAGGATTGCTTATTAGCAGGCTATATCTTTAATCTTTCCAATATCCTATAGTCCAAAGAGAAACAGCTAAGTTACAAAAACATTCCCATAACCAGCTTTACCAAAGAAATTCAAGTCTTCGTCCTGTCTGGATCCTTTTGTTGTCTTCAAAGTTAATTTTATTTCTATCATTTTCCCAAGGTCTAAATTAGGCTTAATAGTTGGAAAGTCTTTTCCTAAAAATTAATAAGTTAACACTGGAATATCTATGCTATGCAAATAAAGGAAGTAGATAGAATCAATTTATTGGGATTCAACTTTTAGCCCTGGTGGTTAAATATTGCTCATATAATTCAAACACATCGTCTTAGTATTTTAAGTACAGTTCAAGAATAACCCAATTCATTCACAAAATTTATGTGAGTAGAATTTAATTGGTAAATCATCCATTTAAAAAGAAGCTAGAATTTACAACAGCTAAGACTTGGAAATAACCAAAATGCCCACTGGTAGATGACTGGATTAAGAAACAGTGGTATATTTATACAATGGAGTATTACTCCGCTATAAAGAAGAATGAAATTGTACCATTTGCAATGATATGGATGGACCTAGAGACTATTATGTAGAGTGAAATAAGTCAGTCGGAGAAAGACAAATACCACATGATCTCACTTATATGTGGAATTTGAAAAACTGAATGAATGAGCAAAGTAAACAGAAATTGTCTCACAGATATACAGGAAAAACAGGATTGCTAGTTGGGAGAGGGGTGGGGATGAAGGAGAAGGGGAAGGGATTAGACAGCAAAAACACGCAACTACAATATTGCCACAGGGATATGAAAGACAGTTCGGGGAATATAATTAATAATGCTGTAAATATTATGTGGGGTGTCAGATCGTCATATGTCTTGTTAGGGAGACCATTTCATGGATGGAGTAGAGGCTTGATCACTGTACTGTACACCTGAAGCTGATGTTGTATAATATTGTATACCAACTGTAATTGAATATATAGACAGTCACGGGATGTGGATTATAATGTGGAAGGGAGTCAGAGGAAGCGTAATAGATATATATGATATGGGGGGAGGAGTGGGGTGGCTAAATGGGGGGTGGGGGTTGTCACTTTGAGGGGAAAAAAGTGTTAACTATTGCACTGTGTTGTACACCTGAAACTAATTAAAAAAAAAAAAAAGCTAGAAAATATGAATTGAAAACTATACTGATGTAGAATAGCAAGTTTGAAACATCTGACTGATTTACTATCATGAGAACAAAATGTGATAAATATATCCCATGTCCAAGAGAACAAAGTCCCTATTTAGTTATATTAATTTATTAAGAAAATAATGAAATGGCAGATAAAGTGGAAAGTTCAGCACATATAGACTGCTGGAGCAGAACTACACATACGATCATATTTAATAAATTATAGTTATGACCAATGAATACTTTTCAAAACTTGTTTTTCAAGTCTATATGGCAAATCATATTATTAATATATCAACACTGGTTAAAATGTGATCTACTGTTTTAAGTGGCACAATGTATTTATTTAGTTCAAAACAAAAATGAGGACTTTTATAAGTTCTGAGTAAGAAAATGAGTCAATGCTTCTCAAACACAAGATTAATATAATTTGAAAATGAAAGCATCATACTTAATTGATGTGGGTAATTAGTAAAAGCCAATTGTATTGTTTCAAATGATACCTCCTTTATAATTTTAAGTGAGAAAAACAACAGTGATATATGCACAGCACTTTCTGACAAAATATCATGGATCTGTAGATTATATTTTTAAATCCCACTTTCAATGCGTCTGGCATGAAGAGCCAGGAAGGTATTCTAATTATAATCTGTCTCGAAGCTGTACTTCCTTTCAGCTCAGAAAACACAAATAAGAAAAAAACTGTACAAAATCCTATTCCAAAGGAAAACAATCCCTAAATTCTCAAAGTTAAGCTAGCCTTGAAACTATATGCTTGTACTATATATATTTATATTCTAATCTATCTACCCTGCACTCTCAGTGTACTTATAATGCATACTGCATAAAACACATCGCCAGATTAAAGGCATCAATATTTATATTCCTGGTATTCCATCAATTACTACTGGCTCTGGTTTCAATTTCTTAAAAATTAATAAAGATCGAGAATTATGCTGTTCTGCTTTTGACATTGCCCACATCAAAATCTTCCTAGATTCAATCTACAAGACTTTTCCCATCTCCCTTCCTACTCTGGTACACTGGCTTACTAACACATTAGTTTTGTAACTGGAACAGCTACAAAGATAAGAAAATGGAGAAGGGTACCAAGGCGTCTGCTACTGCCTCCTCCACATCGGAGCCTGTGTTCAAGACACGCATTGCACTGACAGAAGATGACAGGCGGCTTGATTGGCTGATGCCATATCCCGGACCTAGTTCATCAGAAGAAGGAAAACAGCTTTGAGATAGTCATAAACATCACATCTTAAGGTTGGACAATTTAAGATTTTTAAGGGGAGGAAAAAAAAAAAAACCAATGGGGAAAGCATTTTAAAAGCAATCTCGTATTTTCTGGGTACATATGGTTCTTGGTTAAATAAAAGGGTAAAGGCAATTAAAACTACTGACAATATGTGGATACTAAATTTAAAGAATAGTGGTTACTATACATTCATAACCAGAAAACAGAAGAAAGCATGGCTGGCCAACTAAGGGCTTGCAAGTCTATAGCCCTATAATTAATCCAGCTTTATCAGTCAGGTGAATCTCATCCACATGGGTGACCCCAGAACAAAGTTTAATCCTCAAACCAATAATGATTAGGAAGCCCAATGACGCCACACCAATAATTTACAAGGGAAAAACCCTGTAATTATTATCTAATCTCCTTCAAGAGAGGTTGATTTTATTCTATGACTAATATACATCGTCTGATATCTGGAAAGCCCTTACTATGTGCCCGACATTCTGAGGTATGTGAAGACAAACCAGAGATGGGTTCTCCCCCTCGATTACTTTCTATACCATCATTTACAATTAAAACACTTCATCCACCATTTTGGTTTTTTTTTTTTTTAAATGTATAAAGATGAGGCACATAACTGAGAACATAAAACAATTCTATATTTAAAAATGACATAACTTGGGTTATACAAAAGAAAAATGTCCATCTGCTAGTGAGAAAAATGTTCAAATAAGGTTGCTGAAGGGGAAAAAGTTACTTGAGGGAAAATAAAGTTATTACAAATGGCTTATTTTCCAACGAATTAAACTGAAATAAAAACAAATCAATTTAAAAACATGAATGTTATTCAATGGAACTGAAAAGAACAAAAATCTGAGATGAATGTACAGATGATAGTGAAAATGTACTCATCCTTCACCTGAGGCCCCATACACATCGGGGGCGTAGAGGGCACCAGTAGATCTGGAATGGTGTCTGGAGGCTGGAATAACAGGACCATACAAACCTCATCTATTACCACAGAAACAATGGATAGTGGCAGCACTATAGTCGGGCAAGGAGAGTTAATTAACACTGGTATTACTGTTAATAGTTAAGGATCAGAATACTGCCAAATAGAGCAACTGAACATTAGCATTGCAACATCATCCTTGACACACAACAGGTTTTACACCTACGGGGACAGACATAAGCCCACAGGAGACAAAAAAAAGCAAGTATTCCAATGGAAGGAAATGTCAAAAGTACAAGCATGAAACAAAAAAATGAACACTGTAGTTAAAAAAAAAAAACCACTATGGTAACTAGTAATCAATAATAATCCATCCTATATCCTCTAATCTTGAACCCAATGAGGCAGTTATTACTATTCCATTTTATAGATGGGTAAACTAAAGCATCGAGGTTAATGAATTTGATCAAGGCCACACTACAAGTGATATACCTCAGTATCTGTATTCTTTCAAAGCCTTTGCTCTTAAACATCTTACAGTTGCCACCTTCACATTACTCAAAGGATAACATAGCTCATTTATGTTAACATAAACATTTTCCATATGGCTCACAGAATATGAGTTCTACATCCAGCAAATTATTTAAATATCAAAGCACATCTGAACATCAAAAAAAGAACATTAATAATTTAATCAAAAAATCTGAAATGTGTGGCATGTCTCCCTATACTTTGACATTTCTCTAAATCTAAATTTACCATATTTAGAATTTTAAATCTTAAAATCCTAATTTTTTAATATTACTATAAAGTTAATCTTTTTCTCACATAGAGAAAAAAGCCAGAAAAAAAGCATTTTAATATTAAATGAAATACTTTTTTTAAAAGTTACTCCTCTTCAAATATATTAATTAGAGCAGTTAAAATACTTTTATTATATACATCACTCTTTCCTTTACCACAGGACTTTAATGAACAAGGAAATAATCAAAAAGATTGAGAGGATTCAACAGAGATAATGTTGCACAAAATGTTTAAACAGACCCCGAAAGGTGATTGATATCGTTAGTTAAAAAACACACTAATATATAGTTTTAATTTTACGAAAAAGAAATGATTCCTAAAATAGTGAGAAAGAGCCGAGTCAACATGGCATTGCCTAATGGATGAAGACCTTTGAAAAACTTTATAGAATTAATAGTTACCTGTGGCTGAAATTAACAGGTAAGAGGCACCACTCATGTGCTTATCCTAAAGTAAATCTTTTTTTGAATCTTAATTCCAGAAATATATGGACACTCAGGGTGCACATTCCAAGGTGTTCAGCTTTGCTCTGCTCTGATTTATTTTGATGCTTTAGGGGTGCTCACACTGGTCTTGTGCTACAGGCTATGGGATTCATCTGCTCAATGGCAACACTCAAGTCAGAGGCAGCAAAAGGATTCACCAACTAAACAGAGTAAGGACAGCAGAATACAGGCAATAGAGCAGAAAATAGGAACTGGGTGGCTAGCCAGATCTCTGGGAATGCTACTCTTAATTCCTGTGTAACAGAGTTAATTTGCTACTTTTACTAGGCAGTACCTATATGTAAATACAAGGGCTAAAAAAATCAATTCATCTAAAACTACAGTATAAAATTAAAAGGCTCAATCCTCTTTAACCCAAATAGGCTGTTTCATTAGAATCAGGAAAAACTCTTCCTTTAATAATAACATTTAAGTGATTTAAATTTTCAAATGGAGGCTTTGAGGTGAATCTAAAAAATAGCTAGAGAATATATCTCTAGAAATAGGCATATTAACAATGTTTTTTAAAAAATTAATTAAATGTCGCTTACAGATTTCCTCTAACTTCTAACTATTGTACAGGTTTAAAAGGTACAGAAATATATTTCAGTTTCCTTTTGATATCTCATTTTCTAATCATTCTACAGTATTATCATTACCTAAATGCAGGTGTTACACCATTAAAAATCTAAGATCCCTGACTAAAGTGTAACAAAAGTCTTTCTATATAAGCAATCAGGGCTTCAGGTGGGAGCGGTGGCGGGGCAGTAGCGGTAGCTGGGGGGGCTGTGACAATGGCCACAGTGCACCATGCACTGCTTTGAGGGATTTTTGTCATGTATTCTCTCATTTATAGCATCTTTCAAATAAGCCTAAGAAATACATGCTATTATTATCCTAGTTTTCCAGATGAGGAAACCCAGGTAAAAAGTTCCAGTGCTGGGGTACGGATCCAGGCCATCTGACCCTAGAACACAAAGCTCTTAAGCTCCCACACCCACTCCTCTTCCCTCAGTTCTTAAAGGTCACATGCTTATTTTATACACATGTAGCATTTATGTCATTTCTTAACTATATAGGCAAGGATTAAAGGATTATTATATATATATCTATATCTAATATTTGTATGTATGTGCATATACACAGACACTCCACAGACTAAGACTATTGCCCTTGAACTAAAGCTATCTTTGGTAAAGTATAGCAAGGGCAACTCTGGCTCCTATGGCTAAACAACAAGAGTTAAGGATATGCTGTCTGTGTCTCCAGTTCAATGGGGTTTTCTGGGTCTGTTCACGACTGTCTAGTGATGTATTTGAGCCAGAGAACAGGAAATTAATCTCTAGGATTTCTACATTAACGTGTCTATCAAAGGAAATAATAATTCCAATAGACAATGCTTAGAACTCTGATCTACTTCGTGTCACAAAGTCTGAAGAGCAACTCTCTAAATATCATAGTTACCTATATTTTATGGAATTAAAAGAAAAGTCTGAAATGGCTATATGGATGTGCCTATAAACAAAGTACTAGTTAGAACATTAAAGGGCCACGTAGAAATTCTAAAGATTTTCAATGTAAAAAATACCGCCTCTCTAATTAACCCAAAATACTAAAGGTTTAGAAAATCATTTAATATTTTTATAATAGAGGTAAAAAGCAGTATTATAATCAAGATTATAATACAATCCTTATAATCGGAACAGAGGTTTTACAGCAGGACATCCCATGAGCAATAATACATGGGAAACAACTGTTAAGCAGCAAAATACTATAAAATGGTATCTTCCCATTTTAATAAGTAGTTCATATATTATATTATAGAACTCTTTCCAGTAACCTAAGTTAAACATCTAAGTTGAAATGTCAAGATTTCTGCTGAAAAGGACAAAAGTATTTATTTTATCAAACTAAATAGTCTATATTTCACTTGAGAGTAAATATTTAAATGATATTTTAATTTTACAGGTTTACTTATTAAGGAAATCTTTTTTTTTTTTTTTTTTTGAGGGCAGTATTGTTGGCCCTCATATGTGGGACCCGACCCAGGGCCGCTGGCTTCCCAAGCCAGCACTTAACGACAGCGCCACTTGGCCGGCTCAAGGAAAATCTTGAATTCCGTATTCTGTAGTTTAAATCTGTGTGATATTTACTTGACCATGATTCTACAATGTATAACTTGCTCATTTAAATAAATGTCAAAGGAATGTACCAAACAGATCATTTCCTTCTGACTCTTTCCTCAAACGACAGAAAAGAGAGGCAAAGATACGGTTGATGAAGAAAGCTAACTCCAGCGTATGCTGAGGTTTGGTATCAGTGATACCAAAAGCGGAAAGCAGTGCCCCTCACACCTGCCTGAATACTTACCGAGGGGCTGAAAGGAGCGAACAGGGCTTGTATCCCGGCTGCTCTCCCGACTGGCTTCCCGACTGCACCCCTGACTCACACTTGGTCGAGGAATACGACTGCTTCGGGCTGATACAAAGCAACAGCGACATTGAAAGGGAGAAAACAGAAAACAGCGTTTGCATTTTTGATATTTTGATTTTATTTTTCTTTCTTAAAAAAACAAACCAACAAACACAACTGATCAATAACTCAAGTTTATCTAAGGTTGGGAAGAAATTACTCTTGATGAAGGGTTACCAGGAACACAGTTGAATTTTTTTTTTTTTTTTTTTTTTTTTTTTTTGTGAGGGCAGTGTCACTGGCCCTCACATGTGGGACCCAAACTGGGGCCGCTGGCTTCCAAAGCCAGGGCTCAACCACCACGCCACTCAGCCGGCCCTGAATTTCTTGAATACAGTCCTCTAGTTTGTATGAGACTGGACGGGTTAAAACAATACTTTGCTAAAATAAAAAGTCTGAAAATAAAAGATTTAAAATATAAATGAATTATACTTTCAAGATAAGCTATCTATTTCAATTTATAACCTGTATTTGAATTTGTCTTGAATTTTAAGTTGTTTTCCTCTAACTGGGAAGGGCCTAATCAAAATCTTCAATGTCACCAAAGCCTGAAATACAAAAGAAACAAAAGGTCCCAAGTCTCACAGAGAAGATCTTACCCACTGAGAGCCTGGATGGACTGGCTTCTCTGCTACAGCCCTGGCTCCGTGGTATCTTGCTTCTCTTCTGTACTGAAGCGGAATTGACGAGGACTCTCTGAACACCAGAGCTCACAGTGGACAGGGCTGTTGTGGTCAGAACTCTTCCAGGAGACCCAGACCGGCTGCCAGCTGAACAGCAAACACACATACACGTTATAAGGTGTGACCTCCAAGAGAGCTTGTTGAAAGGATAAAAATTCAAGAAACACATCCGAGAAAACTGTGCTAGCAAGTTCTAAATGGAAAGAAAATGGAATGAGGAAAATTTATATATAATCATAACCTGGGGAAAAAAAGGTTTACTGTAAGCCTGAATGGTAAAATAATGTAAAACATATTTTCAGTGTTGGGGGGGTATAAGGTGCTATGTTTAATAAGGATAATACTATTATGATTTTCAGAACACAAATAGTGTAAAGGATTTCCAAAGAAATAACTTTCTGACAATACATTACATATGGCTAAAGCCATTTATTTAAAAGGAAAAAAATCAATAATTCTACCACTGCTATTATTTTTGTTAAAAATGTAACAATGAAAATTTGCTTCATGTTACATCTGTTGAGATGCCTCGGAATGGGCATAACAAAGTTATGTATCTTGTTACTATGTCTATTTTTTAATTTTTACAAAATTAAATTTTAACTGTTTACAAAATCGGGCTAGCTGAAAATGAAACTTGCTTTTTGCTATTTGCCTTCAAACAGCAAAGGGGACTTAGGTGGCCACCGTCTGGTATGTAAATGCAGGAGTACTGACGGCAGAGTGGGACTAACAGGCAAGATACCAAAGGCAAATGTCAAAGAAGTCACTCTAAACTAGTGATATTCAGTCTTGGAAGGAAGGGGATATGTGGTCAGGGACAGAGAGAAGGAGCTGGGCAAAATCTCAGACACTGGGGCAAGGGTTAAAAAAGACGTTAAGGGCCAGCCGAGTGGCTCAGTTGGTTAAGAGCTCGCTCAAGAGTGTGAGCTGAGCTCTGAGCAACAGCAGTTTGATGCCCAGCCCAAGCTGAGCTGCCGCTGAGTTGCCAACAGGTGGCAGGATGGCTCAGCTGAAAAAAAAAAAAAAAAGATGTTAAAAAACATTGTTTTAACTGGAATTGCATGGGTAACTTTTGAGGGGATAAGCCCTTTGTCAATCAAAACATTTTGTCTGCGCTGAATGTGAAAAGGGACTGGATAACTGCAAGATAAACTTTAACTCTGGATTCTGAATGGTGGCATTATAGAAAAGTTAAACCAGCACTTAAACAAATAAATATTCATGAAAGCAACTTTTCCCCTTTGTTGGCACTACTTCTAAGCAACAGGGCAATCACTGCTCACCTTGTGTCATCTTACCCAATCACAATTAATTTCCACAGAGCAAAGGTTAAAGACTCAAATGCAGATGGGGACAAGCTGGGGACGCCAATGAGAGTAGAGTGCTGAGTGTTAAGGCAGGGAGTGGTGACTTTTCAGTCCAGCCAACTCTGTCTGGAGGTAATACTAGCCAGGTTTGGGGAGTATTGAAAAATGAAAGCTTTGAAATTGCCTCATTTTTATCATGTTGTGTAGACCCCAAAATACATGAATGGAGGCAGGCTGGATGTGGTTCATGGGCTGCTGATCTGTGACCCTTGTAATGGTTTTCTTGGCATGGTCTTACTGAATACAATTTAAGCTCATGCTTAATTCCTAAACCTTATCAGCACACAAAATGAAACTTAACTTCCACTGCTTATAGCAATACTGTAAAACAAAGCAGTGTTTCTGATAAAATGAAGAACTTACTATTTGAGCAGAAGGAATTCTAAATTATTGTAGGCAATTATTCAAGTCTACATTAAAATGATGGCTCATTTGAATTGTTTCATGTTTCAGGTGAAGAATCTTTAAATCAGGTTTCTTTCTGTTATAACCTTAAGGATACTCATAAGGCACCTCCTTCTCCATGCAGTGTCTAAACTAAACATACACACCAAAACATCCAAACACCCAACATGCCACAGACTCACAATGCAAGATAAGCTGATGGAATATTTTATGGGAACACTTGCAACAATATAAAAAGTATAAATAATGAACTGAACACATACAATATGGTCTTCAGTTAAAACTAATATAAATTTAGGGGGCGGAGGTGTTGTTAGGAGACTAGAAAATTCCTTGAAGTGTGGGTCTATTCAGCAGACAGGAAACATGCAGTATAGAAGCAGAGTAACCACTCCTATTTTACCTTTATTGAATTTATCAAAATAATACAAGCTCACTCTCTATATGCTTAAATTCATTCATGCCCCCTCCTAGAGAATAAAATTGACAGTGTTCATTTTGCTTTAATCATGACCCTCTTTTCTCCAATGCCCCCTGACCCCTACAAACAGTGTGACAATTCCAGTGCCTATGACTCATTTGGAATTACTTATAAGAAAATATCAAGGCTCTTTCGCCAGCAAAGAACTACCAACACTAATGATTTCTTCTAAGAACACTACAGAGCTGATGAAAAGGGGCATGATGTACCTATGGAATGGCATGCTGGAAAATACTCTGCAAAACTTGAAACTAGATACCTAATTTCTTTTGTGCTGCCCAAAGTTTTCAAATTACCATTTAATACTTTTTATTAAATATTTTCAAGGCACTACTAAAGCTCCTTTTCTTCTGAATGTTTATACTTGGGGCATCAACTTGGATAATTTTAAAAATCCAGGGTTTTGGTAATAAAAGACAGGCCAAAAAAAACAACAACTCATAACTGGCAATATGGCTACAAAATAACTGAATATTATATGTTAAGAATTTCTGCTGAATAGAACCCATTCTTGATAATGAAAATAGGTGATCAAACAATAGATGCACATATAAAGTCTATAGATTCTTACCACCAATGGTATTAGCAGATTGTGATCCTGAACAAGTGTAAAGGCAGAATTAGGGTAAGGATTATAATCCATGAAGAGGGAAGGAGCAGATTTAAAATGGATGGCAGATGGAAATAAGAAAGCTTTAGTCAGTTCTTAGAAAACGAAAAACCCTAAAGCAAAGCAAAACAAAACAAAAACAAAAAACTTAAAAAAGAAATCCCAAAACCATACATGTCTGTTACAAAAGCAGCAAGTACATTTAGTAATTTTTACAGCTAATAAACTGAAATCAGACACTCATGTACAAAGCAGATGACATGAAGTTGCAAAAATAAATGTAAATTCTTCAGCTTTTCTTCTGATGGCCTAAAATCTAAATAATTAAATGTTTAAGTTTTTATTATTTAAACATTTAATTTAAACCTACAAGTAAGGAAGAAGTACAACATCTTATAGCTGAAGAAAAATTACACAAAAAAGCTATACACATTTTATCTTTCTTAAGACATAGAAAAAAACAAAAAACATGGTAGAGGATGGATTGGGGTGGGGAGATGTTTCTGACAGGCTGTACAATCATTTGTACACAACCAGTCACTATCAACAACAACAAAGAAGACAAAATCCTTACACAAGTATAAATCTGGAAGTCTCTCCACTGGGTCTGCTGTAATTTATTTTGGTTAGTCATCAGAACACACCTGCTTTGATCCAAGAGTTTTGGGGTCCCCCCCAAATAGTGGTATAAAAATATGGAAAGACCATGCAAACCCTAATGGATTACTTTACAGCAAAGTGAAGATGGAGATTACAGCAATATTTCTATGCAAATATATTGTAAAGAAACTTGCATCAAGTTATATAGGGCCACATATCTTTTCTCAAAAGAATTTGGAATGGAACATATAGTCATTCAAATAAATAAACAAGCAAGCAAAGAAAAACCTCTCCATATGATTTAAAACCTACATGACTATATAGTGGGAATGTCTCCTAATCTTTAAATCTTACTTAGGCCTGAACGCCTACCATTACCTTCTCACATTTTAGGAGAGGATTTGAAGTATTGTGGATTGGGTTTCAAAGTGAAAAATCAAATGTAAAAAAATTATGCTTTATTCCACTGAAGTGACCTGTAGTTATAATATACCTGAGAGAGAGGTCCTTAAATAATATATTAAAAAACATCAACAAAGCACTATGAATCTTTGCCATGATTTTGGTCTTCATGTTTTAAATTTCCTAACCTCACCATTATTTATTTTTTTCTTCCTGAAGGTTGTAAGAATAACAAGGTACAGAAGTATGCAACAGAAGCATAAATCTCAGTTGACATTAAGAATTTTATCATTAAGTTTAAATTAATAAATTTTATCAGCTAAAATATATAGTGCTTACTCTGGGCACAGGAACTGTCTTAGTGTCTTAAATACACTACATCATGTAATCCTCACAACAATCCTCTGAGATTATACTCTTCATTTTACAGGTGAGTATACAGAAATAGAGCTTTAAAAAACCTGGGAGAGCCATGATTCAAATCTGAGCAGCATGGCTCTAGAGTTTGTGATTTAAATCAATACTTCTCAGTCTGTTTTGTAACACAAGTCACTTGGTGATCTTGTTCAAGACTGAATTCAGTCGACCTGTGGTGGCATGAGACTGCATTTCTAACGAGCTCCCGGTGATGCTGACGCTGGCTGGGCACCATATCTGGAGGAGCAAGGCTCTAAACTACTATGCTACACTGCTACAGATGAAGTTACTTTAAAAATACACAGTATCAGAGAAGAATGTGATACCATCTATTCCTATTCTGGTTGGGAGAAGAGCCTCTACCCAGACAAATAATCCTCAATTTGCACACCTATTTTACTGAGCATTATGGCTTATTTTTGGACTCCTAGTGAGTGCTCCCATCATTACTCTGCCTGGAGGTTTCAGCTTTGGAAAGAGGAGAAGAGGAGAATATGGGAGGTGGGACTTATGTAATCACCACCCTGATTCTCCAAGTCTAGCTGTCTTTCCCTTGATTCCAAGATTCAGAAACCAAGTTAAAAAACAGACAAATTGAGCATTGGTATCTTGATAAATCACCTAAACATCAGTGGAAGATGGTTATATCTTTCTTTCCAAAATAGCCAAGTATGTAGAGAGTAACCTGAGAATCACTTCCCTAGGAAAAAGTCCTGTTTTTACAGATAAATGCTAATGAAAATCTATTGATAAATAAGGAATGGGAACAAACTCCTTTAAATTAATAAATGTCATAAGTGTGTTATGTTATTATTCTGCAATGTATAGAAATGGATCAGACATTTTAGCTAGACCTCAAAATAGTGCTTTTTAATAACTGGGCTTATGAAGAAACTCACCTTCTAATGAAATAGAAAAAATATGTATTTTACATTTAACAAGGAATATAACAGAACTGGTCATTTTATTTCCTCACTATCAATCAGTATACAGCTGCCAAAAATCTAACCGTATTCTAGTAGATTTGGGGGAGATTATGAAGATACCACATATCTGTCCTTGAATAGCATTAGCTAGATGCAACCAGATTTGTTGCTAATACATGGTAATTATTTTGCCCCTATAAAGCACAATTTTCCACATTTGCAAGTTTCTGAGTAAACTGTGTAAACCTTAATGCTGAGAGATTGTGCTATTTAAAATATCTCCATGCAAAAGTTGGTACAGCAGATGAAGTTTTTCTTTCTAAGTGGCAGATATCAATGATGCAGCCTAATACACACCAAAGACAAGACAACACTCACTCAAAAAAATTCCAAAACATGCACAACAACTGACCCAAAACATTGAAAAAAAAACAAAAAATACCTTCATTTTTGTCAGGTGATGATGAACCTAAAGTATAGAACAAGAACTCAGTATGTGGCTTGTCTTTTTAAAATTAGCTTTGTCTTTATCCACTGGTCAATCTCCTAACACACAATGTACAAGCAACACACTTATTCTAACACATTACAAATACAGAACTGAGAGGCAATACGTACGCTGTGACTGAGACACCATTTTTGTTCGACTTCTTCCTCTAGAATCTGCCTTGGCATTTGCCATGCCAGCAAGCGGTGCTGAAAGCTTTGCTCTCACCCGACCTGAAGAACAAAATTATTTACATAATTAACGTCATTTTTCTACAATAATATCCAGTAATGAGGGAAAAAAAATTCTCACTATAATTTTCTAATTGGGCATGCTTTTCAAGTATTGTTAAATTCTATAATCACGTAATCATCACTTACAGGTTATATTTCTCTTAAAATTTTAAAAATACATACTGCTCTTTACGTGTTGCACTATAAGCTAACTTTCCTTTCAAGGGTAAAAGTAAAGTCAAATTAAAAGATTTCCATTCTTAGTTTGATTAGTCCAGTGGAGTTATAATTAAAATAATTATTATAGGCGTGCCACTGTTTCTTAATTGGTAATTCCAATTCTAAAGTTTCAGTATCAATGAAATTTATTCTCAAATCAAGAGTGTAGTTTTAAACATAAACCTTATCTTAGAAATAATCTAAACAATCCTTTTGGCTGAAAATATACTTCTAAAAGGATTTGCAAGAAGAGATAAAACATTTAATCTTTTTATCCTGTGTGAAACATCAATTACTACAATGTATATGGGCACATTCACCATTCTCTTCCCCTAACCACCAACTAATTTCATTTATAAAATGATCTGAAAAATATCTATCACATAAGAATTGGCACTTCTGCCAATACATTTCCTTCTCTATCTCCCAGTTGCACTCCTTTCTCCTCTACCACTGCCTCATCCCCGCGCCACAAAACCAAGCCTAAAACATCTATTTCTTGAACCAAGAGATAATGCTTATCAAAGTCCTTAAGTAAACTGCCATTAGTGAAAACAAAAGTAATTACTAGCAGGTACTTTCGTGTTCTTAAACATCAGTCTCAAGCACTATAAAATCAGAACCAATACCAAACATAATCATAAAGAAAGGCTCAGAATCCTTCTTGTTTTTGTAGGGCAATCACAATATACTAACTAATCTGATATGGCTATATGAGTCAGGAAAAAAATTCTGAAGAGTAAGGAGAAGTTAGGAAATTAAAAACTTTAAGAAAAAAAATTAAGAAACTATAAAATTAAAATAGAGTAAGAACTGGGAATAAAATAAAAGCAAAACCAGAAGTATAGCTCGTAGAATCCTAGAATTCTATCAACTTCTTCAATGCCTCCAATAAGCCCACAGTTCAGGCCTTTCACCCTTTTAGTCTTTTTAGAATAGAACACAATGTTCTCCTGACTAAGAAGTAAAACAGAAAGACAAAATTATTCTTGAAATGGAGAATTTATCCAACATAAGAAATTAGGCTAAGTTAAGTATTTTGATACTACCATTCTATTGGAAAAGTCATGGCGTATTTTTTCTGTTTTTTGTTGCAAAAATGTGTCATGACTTTTTCGACAACCCAATATTTCACAATGCCACAGTGACAGAAACCATTTTTATAGAGTGTTCCAACTTAAAACCTAAAATATGAAAATATTTCAAATATGTCAGAGTAAATATGAGACCAAATACAAATTAAAACTACTTGGTTTTTGTATCACAAGAAAAGTGTCACACCCACGTAAAACTTAGGTGGGGAAAAAGGTGTATCCAAGCAGAAGTTTAATAAGACAGCCTTCAGGCAGGAGAAATATAAAAATTGAATTTTTTGCCTTTCTACAATTTCAAAAGCAATAAATAATTTTTTAAGTAAACTGGCTAAGTAAAATAAAATATATCTAGCAAGTTTTTTATAATCTCACATTCAACTCATATATATGCAATTCCCTTGTCACTAATTCAAATCAAAGACACATTTAAAAACTGACTAAATAAATGCATTTAAACACTGATGATATTTAAACTCCACTAATAAAGCAATGGCGCACGCTTCCCCAAAGTATAAATGAATTGGCATAAATTAAAAAACAAAACCAAAAAGCATTAGTGTCACTATTCAAAAAAATGAAACGATGTGCTAACTTTATACTAGGTATTATTATACATGTTAAACTATTATGTTTTTCCAGCATGAGATGATCCAAGATACAAAGCAAAACTCCAGAATGAAGAATTAAAAAAGAAAAATCCACATACATAACTGGTAAAACCAAATATAAAATGGAGAAGCTACCGCAGCTGGCAAATGATATAAATTTGCAAAGAAATTTCCCTATTTTAGTTTTAATATTTAATTCCTACTAATAAAAATATTAATGTAGAGGTATTTGTGTTACTAGCAAAATGTATGATTCTTACCATCTTCAGATGCTGTTCCTAAATAAGAGAAATAAAACAATAACATTTCAACACATTCTGCCAATGCTAATGTCAAGACCTACTTCATGCCTCCCGCCCAAGACGAAATGAAAGTAAAAACAAAATCTTGTAGTTTGATAGTCTTAAATTAACATTTAAAGGTTCATTCTGAGAAAAAAAATTGAGGTAACCTAAGACTCACAAAAAAAGGTTAAAACTAGACAACTGAAAATGACAAAATTCCATCACATAAACTTTTATTGGCTGTATTTCATACCTAAAATTTGAAGTGGTAAATAAAATTAGGGAAATTAATCACTCAAGAAAGATGCAACTCTGTCATTACTTCTCTTTGCAGATTTTTATACATCTTTTCAGAGTTAAGACTATTTCTGAGCAGCTTCAAGTTAGTCCATTAAAAAAAAACTCGAAAAGCTTATTGACAAACATGGGAATCAAATCCATGACCTATGCTTCATTAGCCCAGTATTTTCATCAAAGCATTATGTATAAAGAACTATCAATTCATCAGCTATATAATCAACATTTATGTGTGCTCCCTAAGATGTCAATGAAAATGAATAAAAACAACCAAGTACCAATACCATAACTCACTACTACTAAAGGGCAATAACAGATATGTGCATATAAAGACATTTTAAAAATATAGGATTGAACATCAGTGAGAGTAACGCATCACGTAACACAGGTGATTCCTCAAACAGGCTGATGTTTATGACCCAAACAAGAAAATATTTTGGTGTGAAAAGAACAATTTGTTTGAAAAAGATCCAGAATCTCAGTGTTAGAAGTAATATAGAAGGGTTTAAAATACAGACACTATCTCTTGGTGAGCTTTCATTTCATTCAATGATTTTTAAAAATGTATGAGATACATTAAACATCATAGAAGCACAGACTAATAAAAATAACACTCATGTACCCAACCCAAGATTAAACGTTCCACTTCATCAGAATAGAAGATACATCAATTTCAGAGTTTATGTAATGGTAATAATTGATAGAAAAATATACAGTCCCCCATTTTCCCTAGATCTCAGACTGTGACTTACAGTTTCAGTATCTTCTTACAATTTCTTTAAAAAAAGCTTACATTCCTAGAAAACATTATGGTATCTGGTGAAGTGATGGGAAAGTGTGGAAAATATGCTGTCTACTATCTGACAAAGAATACCATACAGATAAATACCACATTGAACGAAGCAAGAGATAAACTAATCACTTTAATACTGAAATTAAAAAGGCAAAGCTTAATGTAAGTTACTCTTAAAAGACAGCATCTGTAACTTGTATTTCACATTTGTAAATAACCATATGAATCTGTAAAATACGTCATTTGTCTCTGTTCAAAGTTAGTAAACTAAAGAGTTGAATCAAATGACATGAGATTCCTTTCTATTCTTCTGAGTCAAATATTTCAGAGAACGACTTAAGAAATCAAGACTTTTCTAAAAGGTGAGGTAAAAAGATTTAAGATAATTGATTTAACGTACAACGAACAGTAGAACAGTAACCTAGTATTTGACTAGACTGGGAAGCCCCAAAATGGATATGCCTAACCTAAAATTCAATCAGAGAATATTATGGAGCCATTTTCATGCTAAGATTGCTGCTAAATAAGCAGTCTATTTTCAGAAATTAAGAAAAGGAACAAAGATATTATATAGAATCCAAGAGCCATAAAAACCTTTAGTAATAGAATTAGGAAGGTCTTACCATCCATCTTGTCAGAAGTATCCTCTTTGATGAAAGCAAGCAAAGAACAGAGGAAAACTTAGTATATTAGAAAAAAATGATTTTGTAAAACCCAGAAAACATTATTTTTAACAAGACAGAATCCATAGCACAGACATATAGATGATGCTTGTTTTCAACTAAAACACATTCCTGACTGTCTCCCATGACACCAAGCTTCTTCTTCAGAATAAAGTTTTAAAGGGTAAACTTCAAAACACTCAATGACATTCTCATTGTCAAAGGATTCGGTACTTCAATGAAGGAAAAAAAAACCCAGTGGCAACTGCTTTAAGGAATGTACTGAGTTAAATATTGACAGATTACAGTAAGAACAATTTTCAAATGACTCTGAAATCTAATCTCAAGCACAGATCTCTCTCCTGAATTCTATACCACTATACTTCAAAGCCACTATCGTGTGCGTGTGTGTGTCTCATTATACCACTATGCCTCCTGAACACCTCCAGTTTGATATTTCACAAGGACTTCAAACTCAAAATACATAGAAGTCAACAAACTTTTTAGTTGCTCATCCTTTAGGAACCTACCAATAGACAGAGAGACTCTTTGAGTATAGAAGCATTTATCTCTGGATCACCAGTACCTAGCAGGGTGCCTGAAAAAACTTAGAGCTCTCTTTAGTGTTTGCTGAAAAACAAATGGATAACTCTCTCTGTGCAACCATGATAAGCACGGTTCAAAGAAGAAAAGAGAGTACACCAGTCACATGTGTATAAGAAAGCTGAGTGGGGAAGGGATAGGACAAAGGGGCAGGGAGGGGCCAGAGAGAGCAGGAGGGGTGAAGAAAGGAGGAAAGAGGAGAAAGAGAGAACGAGAAAATCCATTATCTAAGTCCTAGAAAGGGCCAGAGGAAAGGAGCTCGCTGCCCCGAATGTGAACCTGGGCCAGATGGAGGAAAGAGGACAGAGGGAAGCCTTTGCCTTCTGTAATGCAGCAAACAAATACGCAATTCAAACTTTAGAGAACCAAATAAAACAAATGAAGTCAATCTCTTAGCATTATTATATGCTTCTTATAAAAAAAAAACATGGTTGCAAGTTGGTTTTCTAATTTCCATTAAAACAATTTAAGTACAGTACTTTTTTCTGGTAATAAAAGTAATAGATATTAAATACATTTTTAAGACTCAGGATGAATAGGGTTCCCCCCCTCCCCCATTTTCCCGTCTTAAAAAAAAATTAAGATATAATTCATGTACCATAAAATTCACACTTTTATAGTACACAATTTACTGTTTTTAATATTCACAAGGTTATACAACCCTGATTACTAACTAATTCCAGGATATGTACCCATTAGGAGTCTCTCCCTATTCTCACTCCCAGTCCCTGGCAACAACCCCTTTAACTTGGTTTCTATGGATTCACCTATTCTAGTCGTTTCATATAAATGGAATCAGACTATATGTAGCTGTGTCTGACTTTTATGTTTTCAAAGGTCCATCTTGTAGCATGCAATAGTACTTCATCTTTACATACAGTAGTTTCCCCACCCATCCTTATCTGCAGTTTCCATTTCCACGGTTTCATGGAACCAAGTTCTGAAAAACGCTACTTGGAAAATTCCAGAAATAAACAATTTATAAGTTTTAAACTGCTCACTGTTCTGAGTAGCACGATGCCATCTCCCATTGTCCTACTCCATCCTGCCTGGGACGTGAATCATCCCTTTTCCAATGTATCTACACATATATACACTACCCACCTGTCAGTAGCCATCTCAGTTATCAGATCAACTGTCTAAGTAATGCAGTGCTTGTGTTCATCACCCTGATTTTACTTAATGGCCCCAAAACACAAGGATAGTAATGCTGGCAACTCGGATGTGCCAAAGAGAAGCCATAAAGTGGTTCCTTTAAGTGAAAAGGTATGTATGTGTAGGAGAAAACAGTATATAGTAATGTACTGCTCGAATAATATCCCATTCTGCTGTATGGACATATTTGTTTAAACATTCCCCAGCTGATAAACATTTGGGTTGTGCCCTCTTTTGGCTATTATGAATAATGTTACTATGAACATTCATATACATGTTTTTTGAGAATATGATTCATATGTTCTGGGTATACAGCTAGGAATGGAATTGCTGGGTCACATGGTAACTCTATGTTTCAGTTTTTGAGAAATTGCCAACTGTTTCCATAGCGGCTCCATTATTTACATTCCCACCAGCAGTTTCACTATATTTCCATATCTCCATATTCTTGCCCGTATTTGTATTATCTATTTCTTAAATAATAGCCACCCTAGTGGGTATGAAGTGGTATCTCACTGTGCTTTTGATTTGCATTTTCCTAATGAGTAACAGTGTTGAGTATCTTTGTATATGCTTACTGGCCATTTGCATCTTGTCTTTAGAAGAAGTGTCTACTCAAATCTTTTTGCTTATTTTTAAATCAAATTGTCTTTTTGTTACTGAGTTCTAAGAGTTCTTTATAGATTTAAGATACAAGCCCCTAATGAGATATGTGAATTGCAAATGTTTTCTCTCATTCTGTGTGCTGTCTTTTCATTTCCTTAATGGTGTCCTTTGAAACATAAATGTTTTTAATTTTGAAGAAGTCCAATTTATCTATCTTTTCTCTGGTTGCTCATGTGTTTAGTACCTAAGAAAATACTGCCTAATCCCAGGTCAGAAAGATTTCTACCCATGTTTTCTTCACAGTTTTATAGTTTTAGTTCATAGATTTGAGTCTTTGATTCATTTTGGGTTTTCTGGGTATGGCGTGAGGTAGGGGTCCAGATTCATTCCTTGGCATGTGGCTATCCAGTTGTTAGAACACCATTTGTTGAAAACAATTCCTTCCCCACTGAATGGTTTTGGCACAACTGTCGAAAATCAACTGACCATAAATAGGTACATGGGTTTATTTCTGGACACTGAATTCTATTACACTGGTCTATCTATAAATCTATCCTTATGCCAGGAGCACACAGACTTGATTACTATGAAGCAAATTTTGAAATTAGGAAGTGAGACTCCTCCAACTTTGTTCTTTTTCAGAATTGTTTCATCTATTCTGATTCTCTTGTACTTTCATAGGGATTTTAGGATCAACTTGACAATTTCTATAAAAAGGCAGCTGAACTTTTGATAGGGATTGCACTGAAGGAATAGGTCAATTTCCCATCTTGGCAATATGAAGTCTTTAAGAACCTGGGTGTCTGTCCATTTATTTAGGTCTTCTTTAATATCTTTTAACAAGGTGTTGTAGTTTTCAGTGTACAAGTGTATATTATGTTGACTGGTTTTAGTAGCAATGTACTGTTTGTAATACAGAAAAGTTTTATAAAAATTAAAAGCATTAATCAACCCACTGTGGATAACCTTTGTTACATCTTGTCTAGTCCTTCATCTATGTATAATTTTATACTAAATAATGAAATTGTTACATTTTTTTGGTAGTCCATATTATTTAATCTTCATGAAAAATATAACTTGTTAATGGCTGTGTAGTATGTATAAGGATATATCATATCTTAATCATTCCCCTTTGTTACATATCAAGGTTGACTCTAATAACATCTTGTATGAAAAACATGAATATTCTTTTTTATTTCTTGACATAATTATCTATAAATATTGGATTACTAGATCACAATTCTGAACATTTAAAGCCTCATGGGTATTATTAAATTGCCACTCAGGAAAAGTGTTCTGTGATTAATTCACATCAGCACTTTTTTTTCTTTTTTCTTTTTTTTTTTTAAAGATTTTATTGGGGAATTTGGGGAGGGGAACAGCGTTGGGGAACCGGAGAAGGAGAACTGACAAGTTCTGTCTTTTTGTTCTTCAGTCTAGTTGTGGAGGATGTAGCTTCACTGGCCCATGTTGGTATTGTCATTGCGCTCTTCCCGGATGAGGCAGATCGGTCCCCAGCCTCTGGATGTCGCTCACCGCGGCTATTGGCAGCTCACGCTGGCTGCCGGCCACTCACTGTAGCCTATGGCAGCCCACTGCAGCAGGGGCTGCAGCCTACACCGTCACAGGGGCCGGGGCTCGCACAGCACAGCTCCAGGTGGAGCACATCAGCACTTTTTAACCACACTTTTTATCAATGGTAGGCACTAATTTTAACTTTCTTGTTATATTTACAAGTCTATCAATTTGCATTTGTTTGATTACAACTGAGGTTCAACATTTGTTCTGGTATTTTGGGGGAATGCTGATATATACTTTTCTTGATTTATGTAGAATATTTTTCTATAAAAATAAGCTCATTTGTTCCTCATAGACATTTTAGCTTTTTTTATAGTACAAATTTTTTTCCCCTTTTAGTTTTCAGACACTTAACTTCATATTTTCGCACTTAAGTTTTAAATCTGAGGGACTCTTCCCTCATGGGTTTTTGGCCTTTATGTTTAGGAATTCCTTCTCTAGTCTGAGATTAGATGAATACTCAACTACCATGTTTTCATCAAGTTGCGTTGTTTTATTCAACATTTTAGTCATCTAGAATACATTTTTATACAGTGTGAAACATGGTTCTAAATTAATTTTGTACCAAACTGTAAGCCATGTGTCTAAACACCATTTACTGAATAATTTATACTTTCCTCATTGAATGCAGCTGTACCAACTTTATCATGTACTACATTCATACTAAAATCTCTCCCTATTGTGTTCCATTGATCTGTCTGCCTAGTGTTCTACCAGCACTATCGAAAAAAAAAATGAAGCACAAAACAGAGATAAGCAATTTGCCTAACAAACCTCAAACTTTAAAGCTGATGGACATAATAAACAAATTCTGAATAGCTTTCGGAAATATAACTTTTCAGCTTTGATTATGATTAAGTTTTGCAGTTTTTCCAGATCCCCAAAAGGCTTTAACTTCTTGGTAAGGGAACAAAAGTAGGAGAAAGAGAACAAAGAAGCTGGATACAAAGCCAATGTCCTTCCCAAACTTCCTTAGTAACCAGTGGCTGGATGTGGCAGTAGTGCAGAGCTATGAAAATCCTACGGGTAAATCACGGATTTAAGAACTGTTCTTTTGATCAACATGATTATTAGGAGGATGACAAAAGGGAAAAGTGGGAACATGGCGGCTTACATACCTCAGAACTATGTCCCAAGTATAGAGTCATATTAAAACATACGGTCTATGCTTAACTGGCAAGAACAAACAAAAATGATGAAGGTATCACCCCCATTCTGACTTCCCTGAGACCAGGGAGAGAACACTGTTCAGTTTCCCATGAACGGCTGTCTTACCTAGTGATGCATAGGAGCCTGGATTCAGGGCACCTGCACCTAACCGCCCACTCCGCATAGACTGCCCAGCAGCATGGTGTGCCTTGGCACCGGCAGCAGCGTTCACATCAATGTCACTTCGTGAACGCTGCAGGCTTCCTGGAAGGGAACTGGCTTTGCTACTGCTCGCGGATACTATGGCAAAACAAAACACAGGTAACCTGTATTATTTAAATCACTGCAAACATTGTAAAAATTATACCAACTTGAAACCACCATGAGCTAATCTATGATGACAAATGATCAAAAAGGAAGCAGTGGCCAAATGGACACCAGAAAGGAATTTACAGCACATATTTTAAAGTCAGAATGCTTTGGTTTCAATCTCGTTACAACTAAATCTTAGACAATTTTCTCAATATTTCTCTGCCTTATTTTCCTTTTCTATAAAATGGGAAAAATAACTATACTTTGTAAAATTTCTAGGATTATTTTGTAGATACAGATATTTATGACTGACTCATGAAAATGATGCACTGGACAAGATAAATAGATGGCCAATAAATAGTGTGATTTTTTTTTTTTTTTACTATCAGAAAAATGCAAGGAGGACTAGTCTAGAAAGAGGGTTATTTAGAAAAAAATGCAGGTTCCATTACTCTTAGGCACTGCAAATTAAGTCACTAAGTTTCTGGTCTTTAGTTTTTCAGTTTTAAAAATGAGGAGTTTTGGGCTGGCCAAGTGGCGCGGTGGTTAAGAGCTGGCTTGGGAAGCCAGCGGCCCCTGGTTCAGATTCCACATATGAGGACCAGTGACACGCCCTCAAAAAAAAAAAAAAAAAGTAGTAGGCTGTGAAATCAACTGAGTAGGTCATGACAAGCATTTTAAAGAAATTAAACAACATAGAAAACAGTATCTCACAAGTAAGGGTAAGTAATGCTTCATGGGACTTCAGGTTATACAATATATGTATACAGTATACTACATAGTATATGTAGCTTGTATGCATAAAATTGTATATACATTATATATATGGTATGCAAATAGGTACAGTGTCTATGTGTGGTATTAGGTTATTTTATAACAATTTTCTCAATGTGGGTCAATCAAGAGTTTAAATGTTTAAAACAGTTGAAAAGCCACCTTTTAAAAGCTTTAAAAGCACATCAAAAGTTTTAAAATGCTATAAACAATCATTGTTAAACCATTTTGATGTGACCCACGCTGAAAAAAATCATTTTACATACTAACTTTTACTTTATTTATAAAGTTAGTTTTACTTTATTTATTAAATAAAATGCTATGACTCTTAATTAAAAAGGTAATTTACCTCTTCCAGCTACAGTTGACGGGTTTGCTGTGGACCATTTAGAAGAAAAAGGGCGACTGCAAGGCAAAAGGAAATACTTTTAGAAAGAAGATGAAATTTATCACTCCTGATAACAATTAGGGAAATAATACTGAGTTTCCTAAAGAGTTGAGAAGTACTTCTAATTTTAATTTTCCTTTTACAAATCACTTTACAACAGCTGTGGTTACGTATCAATGGTATCTCAATTAGCTGTAAAGCAAAAATGAAATCACTAAAAATTATTAATGACTATAAAGTCTACAGAGAAAGGGACCAGTTTTCTGTTGTTCACTCTGGCCCCCAGCACACATTACAGGGCTCAACATAATAGCGCTCTCTAACACTTATGTTACGAGATAGTTTATGTAGAGAGCGAGAGAGAGGTAGTGTTATTACTAGCACACAAGGAATCCAGCGTAACCAAAGCCTTTCTTACTTAAGTCATAACGGTTGTGGCCCTTGGCAATCCATGCAGTTACCATGCAGGTATCACACTCCCTACAGCAGTGCTATTGAGTGTGGGGCCACAGAAACAAGGCTAAGAACTACTGCTGAGGATAACATGTATAGTTGGAAAGAAAGCAGCTCTAATCATTTCAAAGCCTGTTTATCTGTAATTACAACAGTACTCTGCAGCCAATACATAAAGAATACATCTAAGTAAGTAAGGGAGATTGGGAAAGCATATTTATAAATTGTAAAAGTGGTGAGGGGCCGGATGAGTGGCTCAGTTGGTTAAGAGCTTTCTCAAGAGTGTGAGCTCTGAGCAACAGGGTCGCCGGTTCAATTCCTGGCCCGAGCTGAGCTGCCAACAGGTGGCAGGATGGCTCGGCCAAACAAACAAACAAACAAACAAACACCCACCCAAACTGTAAAGGTGGTGGAAAGAGAGAAGCGAAAACCCCAGGTTAAAGTAAGGCTATTGAAAAATATTCTTTAGGGCCGGCCGAGTGGCACGGTGGTTAAGCGCTGGCTTGGGACGCCAGCGGCCCTGGTTCGGGTCCCACATCTGAGAGACGGTGACATTACCCTCAAAAAAAAAACAAAGAAAAAGAAAAAGAAAAATATTCTTTAGATTATTATGATCAAATAGTAAATTTGGTAGTTGGTTATTAAACCCAGTATTGCATTATTTTTATAGCTGTCCCCTAAAATTGATACTTTATTAGACTGAAACAGACCACTTCAAGGTTCACAGAATTTAAAATTGTTTATGTTTAAACATGTTATACTGTAATAAGATAAAATATCTTGTTTAGATCCATGCTACTAAAATTATGATCCATGGACAAAAAGCAATAACCTCACCCAGAAGCATGTAGAAAAACCACAAAATCTCAGAACCCATCCCAGATATACTGAAACAGATTCTGCATTTTAACAAGATTTTCAGATGCTTCACATGCACTTTAAAGTTTGAGCATAGTAAATAAAAGGGAAAAAAAGCAACCAAGCTCATCGGTAGTGAAGGACTTATTACAAATTTTAAAAGTTTAGATAGGTAATTATTTCCACAATAATTTTTCCTTTTTTTCACAATAATTTTTTAAAATCAGGTGCTATTATTCTGAAAACCTGTAAGTCACTGAACTTTAGCATAGTACTCACATAATGCAGTGAGCACTTCCTTGAATTTTGTGCCCTAGGTGCCTCATTTGCCTTTCCCTGGTCCCAGTTCTGCATCAGAGAACTGCCAAGGCAACCAGCAATCTTTGTGGGATCAAAGTCCGAAAAAGACAGAAATTACAAAGAAGTAAGCTCACGTTCTTTGAGCTGCTCTTTCCTAGGGAAATCTGTAGACATCTGTGGCCACTGCTAGGGAGCCAAGAAGGCATCCGAGATTTTAGAAATCTCATAGGGCTAGAGACAGAAAATAGGGTGAAGGCTGCCAAGTCAGTAGGGTTGGAGGTCGCCAACATAATGATGAGAATGGAGTTACAGATAAATGAGTCAGATACTAGATAATTTTGCCCCTTGAGGAATTTGCTGAAATCTGAAGCTGTGCAAGAGGTGAGGAAAGCAATGGGGTTTTTACAAGTTACACAGGGCTGCCTAAGAGTTCTGAAGATGACTGTGGAATCTCCATGACAATTCCTCCATTATAATGACCTAGAAATGGGCTACTTACTGTATAAACTATTTGGTAAGTATTAAAAAAAATGTATATAAATCAGTGCTTCCCAACGTTTTTCACTGACATGAACATATAGAAACAAAATCTGAATCATGAGAACTCTTTACCCAAAGAGAAGTTATACTAGCATGTAATTCAACCCCTGAGACAATAGGCCAGAAAAAATAAGTCCATTCAAATCATCATTCTTTCAAGCCTGTAAGTGCAAGCAAACAGGTATTCAGTGATCCAGTTTAAGAAACTCTAGGGAAATGGGGAAAGTAAGAAATCAGTAATTATCATGTATATGGCCTTACTTGAGACTTTCTTGTGAGCTGGACGAAGACCTGTCTGATTGTGGAAGAGACGCTACACTGCCAGAACTCTTTAAGTAAGTTTGAAGACTCTTCTGATAAGATGGCTCGAGGGAATTATACAATGTTTCAGCTTCACCAGGAAAATGGTTTCTAAGACCCATATATGTCCTGTAACACAAATGAACAAATAACAAAAAGAAAAAAAAGCACAAAGTAATAGCTTTACATGATTAGACATTAACAGTAAAATATGTACATTAAAGGAGAATGAAGATGAGCATGTAGGTTTTAATACATCCATTATATATCAAGTGAAGGCTTTCTAAATTTAACAAGTTGGGGTAAAAAGATGGCAACCTTTTGAGAAAGCAGATTTCAGTTCAAAACCTGGCTGTGATTCTTATGGTTCATGTGGATATGGGTACACACCCAAATCCAAACTTCAGTTGTTAATCTAAGGAGATGTTACTTTTGCAGGATCATTTTAAATAACAGGGGTGCCAAAAAAATGTACACAAGTGGACACTTTGGTCAACATTGCTCAAGCAGTAGTTTGCTGTAATCAGAAGTGTCTGGACGCTGACAGTAACCACTTTGAGCACCTCTTGTAATTGCAGAAGTCAAACGTGACTTGTATTCATCTTTTGTTATTGGTACATATTGAGTATTACAATTTTAATAGTTTTTTTCTTTTCTTTTCTTTTTTTTTTTATCTGAGCTATCCTGCTACCTCTTGGCAGCTCAGCGGCTACTTAGCTCGGGCTGGGCATCGAACTGCTGTTGCTCAGAGCTCAGCTCGCACTCTTTAGTGATCTCTTAACCAACTAAGCCACTCAGCCGGCCCAGTTTTTTCCTTTCTTAAAATGTGTATACATTTTATTGGCACCCTCTGTATTGGAAAATAATGAATATCAACTGCCCTACACAGTATTGTGTACATAACACATACTCAACAAATGATAGTTATTTTTATTCACAATGAAAGTGAATGTCATAATGGACTATAAATACCTATTATTATACAAATGACAATGTGAAGTAAACTATTAGACATCTAGTACAGATTTAATGGAGAAAAATAAATTTCAATTTTACTAAAGAGATAATCAAGTAGAATACTTGGGATACTTCTGGCATTTTCATTCTCCCAATATAATTCCTTTCAATGAAAAGACCAAAGTGTATTTAAATTGTCACAAAAATGTATGATAGACTTACTTTCTTGCCTCCACTCTGGCCTCAGCATCAGCATCATGAATTCCCTTTTTAATAGTTTCCACCAAGACAGCTGCATGTCTATAAAATAAAATATCTTTAGATTATTGTGTAAAACTATGTATTTCACCACAAATGATACTTACTGCCTATGTGTCACACATCAATCACAAAGGGGCAGAAGAAGTAAAAGGATTAATAATAAATCTAAGATTGGAAGATTTTCTAATAATCCACCTCATACATTTCATTCCCGTATAATTTCCTTCTGAGAAGTCAAACATTATAAACCTGAAAATAATAATTTTTATATGAAATCCAGATAATGTATAAATACATAGTGGCCAAATTTAAAATTTTTAATGAATAAAAAATAAACTTCAGTGTGGTTCCTTAATAATCCTCCATTGTGGAAAATGATTCGCATGTAATATGATTATTTATAATCTGACCAAATTGAATAGTAGATGCCACAAACAAACTTAAAGAAAACTTGAAAATATATCATGCCTGTATTAAACAACAAATTCTATTTTTTTAAAGGCGGCTATGAATAAATTTAACACTTTCCATTAAAATGGAAAATCAGAAATATATTCAACATTAAACGCAGGTATATCCCCAACTTCAAACTTGAAACTAATGAGAAAGTCATGCAAAAAGCTAGGGACCAACCAGTTGCCCACGTTTTCCTCTTGTTCATCTCAGAGCTATTATACAATAAACACCGCCCAGTACATTACCTAACAAATGACACCTCATGTGGGGAATCTGCAACAAACCTCTTTTTTTGATTAATTGCACCTCAGTAAACCTATCTCCCATGACTAGAGATACATTTTTAAGCTTTTGCCCAATTTAACCTGGAGTATCTTATATGACTCATCTACCTAAAGGATCCTCAATTGCCCTACAAAGAAGAAAAAAAAAATCACGTATTCATAGCTAAAACGAATAAGATGAGCACCACACCATAGCTTTAAAGGAAAACTAGAACAAATCTTTTTTTTTTGAGGGCAGTGTTATTGGCCCTCATATGTGGGACCCGAACTGGGGCCACTGGCTTCCCAAGCCAGCGCTTAACCACTGCGCCACTTGGCCAGCCCGAACAAATAACTTTTTAGGCAAATGAGAAATAATGCAAAACCAATATCACTGCCTTCTAAAGAACTGGTAAGGGGTGGGGGGAGGTGGGAGAAGAATGAATGCATACCTTTCCAATGAATGAGTCTGCCATTCTTGTAATAATAAATCTAAAAATTCAAATGAACGCCTGAAAAATAAAAGTTAATTATAACAAAATGTTATATTGTTATATTAATTTATAATTAAATGCTAATTAATACTTTCTAATATTGAACTTTGCCCCCTGAATTAAAGTATAATCAGCCCTCCATATCCACCAGTTTCACATCCGTGGATTCAACCACCCATGGTCTGAAAGTATTCACGGAAAAAAAATAAAAAATCCCAGAAAGTTCCAAAAAGCAAAACTTGAAGTTGCCATGCACCAAACATTATGCTGATTTCACACAAATGAAATGATGTGTAGGGACACCAGTTATATGCAAATACTACTCCATTTTATATAAGGGACTTGAGCACTTGGGGATTTTGGAACCAATCTCCCACAGATATCGAAAGATGACTCACCGCTCAAACTATTCCTATGCTACATAGTTCAAAAAGGTAGTAAAAGTTCCCCATTAGTATAACTTAAAATGCCTGTCGAATATAAAATTTAATGAATTTCATTTAATTAAAAAAATACTTATTAAACACCTACTGTGCACTAGAAATTGAAGATAAACAGTAGTGACCAAGAAAGATATGACAGATCTATTTCTACAATTTCTTTCCTTAAAAACACATACATATATAATTTTTTTTTTTTGTAAGAGGGCAGTGTCACTGGCCCTCATATGTGGGATCCGAACTGGGGCTGCTGGCGTCCCAAGCCAGCTCTTAACCACCGCGCCACTCGGCCAGTCCTACATATATAATTTTTAATCAAGTATTAGTATATTTTCTCCTAAGCCCTCCAGTTCTCAGCTTCTTCAACTGTCTCATTCTTGAGCTTCTCTTCTTTCTTCACATCTAGTGACACAGTTCTGCCCTGATTTTCTTCCCTAATATATTAACATTTTGTCTCCACCTGTCTATAAACAGGTGCTCACCTGGTTGGTACTGATCTCAGCCTACTTCTCCTTTACAGTCTTTACTTGGGCAACATCATCTATAACCTTATACCTGACTATCAGCTATATCTAGTTCTATATCTCCAGCATCGGTTCAATTGAATGGTTAAGTCAAACCAAAAGCCCAAATACACCAAAGTTTAATATGATAAAACTGAGAAACATGGGTGATCATAATAATTGCTTCATTCATTTGCCCTTAATGACATAAGATAACCAATTTTATTAAGATTTCTAGCAGGCAAGAAATTAATAACTGATTATTGTACCAAACTAAAAATTATATATAATGCAATATTAATGCCATACCAATTTTTTTTTCCCCCCTAAAACTTACCTCCTTACCGGAACTGATTTTGATGTGCAATTGCTTGTTATTAAAGGTATAAGTCTGGGTACATGAGTATGCTGAAAAAGATGTTTTAGAAAAAGTTGAAAAATACTGTAAACTTTACATAATCCCTTCTTCTACTTGCCTCACATTCAAATATTTAGTTAAATTAGTATAGGATGAAAAGATCATAAAATCAGATTTTGAAACAAATTAAGACCAGTGAAAAAGTTTTCCCAAATTAAAGCAATAGTAATGATGACATAGTTTCAGAAGGACAGGCATTGCTTAACATTGTATAATAAAGACAAGCTAAGTGTATAACTGCAAAGAACTGTTAGGGCAGTGTATGTTTCGGGGAGGAAGCACTGAGAGCCAATAGGTGTGTATCTGTCATATTTTCTGAAGTACCGTGGCTCCTGCCGGTAGAAGACAGTAACTGCTATGTAATCAAAGTAGGTAGGTAATCAGAGTGAATCTGTGTATCTAACTATAAGGAATGCACTTTGAAATGGTGATTTTTAACTGAACTGTCATTTTGGCTGAACCATAGCTCTCTAGAATTCAGGTTAAGTCCAACAGATATAATCTTTTGACTTCTATTAGTAATTCTTATGCTGTTTAGTGAAGCAAACACTAAAAAGTTCAACATAGACATAAGAATAAAATAGTAACTTAAGTATACATATTTGATGCTTTAAATCCCCATTTTTCTTTGGAGCTAATGGTACAAGTTGGGTTACCTAAGAAGCAGGAGTGCAGCATGTAGGATATTAAGAAGTGCCCTTGGGATCAACACCTCTTAAGGGATGAGAAGAGGAAGACATGATCTCTGATATGGCCCAAGGGTATCTTTGCCCAAAACCATTAGGGAGTTGTGGAGCTAAAATGGCCTTTCATTGTAGTCTGGAATTGGTCCAAGATGGCTAAACCTTTACACTTCCACATCAATCAGTTACTGGATGTGGAACATACTGGGAAGGGGCAAGCCCTTCGGAAAGGCAGCTAGCGCTCTTAGCTGAGAAACCTGATGAGGCTGGCTGCTGAAGGCTGTCTGCAAACAGTGATTTCAAGTATGGGAGAAACAAGTCTTCCACTGAAGGTGTTATGTATGTGGCCCATCAGTGTCTGCCTCAGCTAACTCAACCAAAATAAAAGAGAACACTTTCTTTAGCTTCTTCAGAGGGAAACCACCCATACACTTGAAGCTGTTCAAGAGAATAATGCAACCGAGTGCAGACCTGTGTGCTATTCAAATGCTACACTCAGCATGGAAGGGCTCTGTGGACCTGCTCTCATACAGCATCCAAAAGAACTCATTCTCCACACATTACTATACAGTTAAAGCCTAAGGAGATGCCCTAGCCACAGCACACTACCATCTTTCACCTACCCTCCTCCTCCTCCTCTCTTTCATAATCTTTCCAAGACCCTACTATTGATTAACCCACATCCAACACAATGGCCGGATGGGGAGAGAGTGTAACCTAACTACTGCTATACCATGTTCAGGGAATGCTGTACCTACCAAAGGAAAACAAAGTGACCCTCACAACTGAAGGTGAAGCACTCAAGCAAATACTAAGTTAGAATAATTTGGACTTTAATTTATTAATACGAGTTGGAGACTGAAAAAAAAAACTTCTGGAGAATTAAAAAGAGAATTAGGAATCAAATAGAGCAATCTAAGAAGGCAGTCTCCAAGGAAACAAACAAAATACAGAAAACAGGAGATAACATAAAACAAAAACACCTGACTTGCATTTTCAGTGAGATGAAAATACACTAATAACATGGAACGAGTTCAGGTAAAATGAGCAACTTTAAAACAATTAAAGCCTAAGAATGGCAAAATGGGTACTGTTAAGTAAGTATAATTTAATGGAATTTTTCCTGAGAACACATACAGCTGTATGACAGAAAACAAAAAATTATCTACGAAGTGATAAATGATATTGAGGGTTCCAAAATCTATATAACAAGAATAGAAGAAAAAACTTGGCAAAGAAAAGAAAAGCAATAAACAGTCCATGAAAATTAACATAAATTTAAGGAAAATTCATTTTAGTCAAAAATCCTTACCCATTGTGTAAGGAAAGCATTCAAGAAAGTTGATCTACTCCTAGACCTAGTGTGGGGAAATTCCTAACACAAAGAGACTATTCTATAAAGCTTCCTAAAGTATTTTGGTTTTATTTTTTGTTTTTATTTGTGTATATAAGAATTAAATGGTATTCTTATTTCTTAGAGACAACATTAACAGTTTAAAAAGCAATTCTGAGGGAAATGGAAACAATTCTGAAGGAAAGGACTATGAACCTAAAATAAAGTCTAATTTTTCGATTGTTGTGTAAGGGCGAAAAAAAGCCATTCTGAAATATGCCAAGATAAATAAAAATGAAAATTGAGAACATACTAAAACCAAATAAAAATTATCCAGAACCAATGAAAAAATAAAGAGTTTATTAATAAACACTGTCCAGGAATGAAAGCAGTAAAAACATATATTAACGTCCATCGGTGAACATGAAAATGTCACTGTTCAATTTAATTTAATGGTTTAGGGGGAAAAAAATGACACAAATGAGAAAATGTATACTTTTTAAAAGGCAGGGGAAGTAAAACAGAGGTTTTATTCTTGACACTGACAAAAAATAAGGAACTTCTCAGAAAATAAGAAACAGGTAAGAAGACAGCACAATGACCAGAAAACCAAAAAGATTGGGGAAAAAAAAATTTCAAGATGGTAATAGTCAAAAACTTTGACCACACGAATAAAGTACACAAAGCAAGAACTGTTAGGAAAATGAAATTGACAAAAACTAGACTCAGAATTTGCCAGTTGGAGCTTTTTAAAAAATGAGAGCATAAGAATTTGAATAATATAAATATTGAGATAGTTGTGGTATACACAAAGTATTCTATTGTACTCTGTAAATGAATTCCTTATTTGACAAATGCTACAGGACTACCAATATAAATTTATGATGCACCCAAATTCAAAGCATTTAACAAAGAAGATGTACAACTAAGTTGTCTAACCAAATATCATAAAACTATAAAATAATGGTGATAAGAACAACAAAAGAATGATCTGAAAATGCAAACAGTATCATTCTGTAATTCAAAGAAGTTGAAATGGAAATTACAACTGGGAAATATAGAGATTGTGGTAAATCTAAATCATTAGGATACTGTTAATGCCAAACTCAAAAGAAAGCCTAGAACCTTATAATATTAAATGACAAAAACTGGGGCCAGCCAAGTGGCTCAGTTGGTTAAGAGCTCGCTCAAGAGTGCGAGCTGAGCTCTGAGCAACAGCGGTTCGATGCCCGGCCTGAGCTGAGTTGCCGTTGAGCTGCCAAAAGGTGGCAGGATGGCTCAGTTAAGACAAAAACTGGACAAATTATCTAAGGATATACCACAAAACACTAGAAAAAAAGAAAAAAAAAAAAGTAAGCCAAAGAAAGTCAAAAAGAAATTAAGAAACTTCAGTATAGAAACTAAATCAGAAAAAAATTAAAGAACCCCACTGGAACCAATAAAACTAAAACTTGAAGCTTATAAAAGAGCCATGACAATGCCTGTAGCAAGTCCAAAAAAAAAAAATCGAACATATAATATTACAATAAAAAGTGATAATATAATCACAGTGCTAGAGACTTTTCTTTAAATTAAGAAAATACAGGCCAGCCGAGTGGCTCAGTTGGTTAAGAGCTTGCAGTGCGAGCTGAGCTCTGAGCAATGGAGGTTAGATGCCAGCCCGAGCTGAGTTGCTGTTGAGCTGCCAACAGGTGGCAGGATGGCTCAGCTAAAAAAAAAAAAAAGAAAAAAAAGAAAATACAGTATACAACCGTATGTTGATAATTCTTAAAATCTATATGAAACTGATATTCTGAAAAATACAAATAACCAGCAACACTTCAAAAAGAGTTGCAAGAAGACACAGTATCTAAAACATTAGAATTATTTTTAGATAACTTCTAAGGTCAGCAAGCCCTAATAAAAGAACAGTGTAATAACAAAATATGTAAAACAGGAAATATAAAAATTCTCCAAAAGAATCATATTAAAACAAATGCCAAAATCTTAACTAAAATATTTGCAAACTGAATCTAAAAGTATCATAATGTACTTTGGCCAAGTAGAATTTAGTGCATGAATATACAATGGATAAATGAAAAGAATCATTTCTAAAGATATTAAAAAGATATCTGATAAGCTTCTATATCTATTCCTGATCAAAACAGGAATAGGAGGAAGTTCCTATAACCTAATATAGAGTATCCATAGAAACCCACACCAAACATCATATTTAAAGTACTCCTATTAAACTCAGGGATAAAATAAGATCTCAACAATTCCCACTATTTTTCAACACTATTATGAAGTTGCCAAACTTAGAGAACCTTAAAAAAATATTAAAACAGAAAAAAGGGATCATCTTCATAGACAGATTCATATATTTTAAAATAGGCACTGGATTTTATGGTGGAAAAAAAAACCTTCTTGAAGAGCAGTATTAGAAAGAAACTTCCTTTCTGTAACAGAAAAGGACAAACTGATCAAAGAAACTGAAAAAGCATTTAAGAAAAAGACCCATATATTTATAAAAATTTACTATACGAAAATGGTGACATTTCAAGGAAAGTCTGAACAATAATGCACTACATGCCATTGGGTCAACTTGCTTTGTATTTGGTAGGCAGAAATCAAATTAAGATAGCTATATTTGACACAGAAATAAAATCCAATAAGATCTAAACCTAAGAAACAAAATTTATATAAAAGTTTTAAACAACTGAGTATTTTTCTAATTGTGAAATGGACAAGGCCATTTTAACTAGAACAGAAACCACAACAGGGACATTGTTTCAATGCATAAAAATTTAGAAGTGCTATATATAACGAACAATAGTTTGAACAGTATTTGAAGAATTGACAGGCTGGTAGAAAATATTTACAACATATATAAACAGAATTAATATACTTAAATAAAAATGCCTTAGAAATCAGTGAGGGGAAAAATGCACAGAGTATAAACTGGCTATCCATAGAAAATAAAGAAAAAATATCTAACATCTCTAATAATCTAAGAAATGCGAAGCAGTAGAATGTGAACCAATGTTCCATTTATTAAATCATAAGGCCTTTAAACAGACTGTTAGTACACAATGTTGGTAACAGATGGAGAAAAAGGACTCCATAAATTTCAGGAATGCTGACGACAATTTAATGTTATCTCCTTTAATAGAGAACTGATTTAGACATTAAAAAGAATTATTATATGTATGAAAAAGGGAAACTGTCCAGGTATGTGACATTTAAAAAGCAAATTAAAAACATATTATATTTATATAGGTAAAAAATAAATACTACATTTATATTTTGTAGTAAATCTAGTTTATATAGGCACAGAAGTTTGGAAAAGTATATACTAAATGGCTAATTGTAGACGAGCAGAATTCAAGGGGGGAGATTTATTACTTTAATTGTATTCTTTTAGGTATCTTCAAGATATGGGTGATCAGAACTATTAAGAATTTTTCTGTCATCTTTTACAACTGCCTATAACATGTTTACTGTTTTACATTTGCCTGTTACTACTTGTAACATTATCTGCACACGCGTGCACACGTACATGCATGTGTATATTACATTCTCTATGCAAGCATGTTCCCTTTGTAATCCTCTGTATTATTTAAACGTTCTAGGGTAACTATAATAATGATTTAGTGCATTTATTATCAGAAAAGTAATTCAAAAGTGAGTTTTTTCTTGGGATTAATAAAACCTAATGATTTACTTAAGTACATTGGAAAAAAGAGGGGGTGTGGAGGAGACAGGAAGAAAGACAGGAGAACAGAAGAGAACCTACCCGAATGATGAATCTGATTGCTGCACATCCAGAAGTTGCCATGACTTTTGCACTATTGGGGACAAGATTAAAAAGCGTCGGTACAATGGCTTCGGCGCCATGATCAAACTTGTTTCCCAGAACTGTTGAAAGATGGCTACAAAGGAAGACAAAAAATGTTTTTTCAAAAAACAGTTCAATATTAAATACAGGTAAGACCATTATTTAAAATATTCTTTTACTAAATTAACTTAAAAATTTTTATTTTAATAGATTTAACCGATTAAACAAAAAAGAAAAAGAAAAGGGAAAACAAAAAGAGAGAAAGGAAAGTGCAAATATTGAGAGTATTTCCTTCCTTTTCCCATCTTTTAACTGTCTAGGCAAAAGTTGAAATTTGTTTATAAAATATGATGAATTTAAGATGTATATTGGAGCATTACAATGGAAATATCGATGGAAAAAGATAGACAAAGGTCAAGGCAATCAGAGCTGAATGTTTTACCATTCATGCTAATGGTTAAATTCTGAGGTCAGATAGCTTCTTCAAGAGCCACTGTAAATTCATCATATTTTATAAACAAATTCAAAATCTTACCCAAATCAATACTCCTCAAGACATTTCTCTTTCTATGAATGGTACCACCACTGTTTTAGTCACAAATACTCCCTGATATCTTCGGAGTAGGATTTCAGAATTCTTGATTGAAAATAAAACTTTCTCAGACACTAGTTAGCTGAGTGACCCTACGGACATCCATCTTCTCTTTACAAATTTGTAGTTAAAAAACTGACTCAGCTTTTAATTGTACAATTTTAGTTCAAACACTTAGGAAATACGTTGTAATCACTCAACAGTTCTGACAATGTTTGCAGTATTGGGTAATTTCTATATACTTAATTTACTTCAAATACAAGGTTGTGATAGTTAGATCCAAAAATTCAGGTTCTTTTCTGATTTAGAAAGAGACTCAGACTTATTTACTAGTGTTCAATTACACTTTGTTTTCCAATTGTCTAAACTCACAGCCAAAAGGGCACCTCTAAATCAGATGCAGGGAGGAGCTTGGTGTGCCTGGGTGTTGTCTTCCTTGAAAGAGTGTGAGTTTTGTTCTGGTAGGCAGGTAATGCAGCTGGGAATCGAATCATTTTCATCTTTATAAGCTTAGCTTACGAGAGGGGTAGGGGCTACAGTAGCCTTACTTTAGAGCTAGTTGAGTGCTATTCTTATACAGTGGCCTTTCTGGGGTCTCTACTGAACGGGCTGGGTGTACACAAAGTTTCTCCATTCTGGATTGTCACAACTTGAACCCGTTCCAGTCCATATGAATTCTGGGAATTGTTGCTTTCTTCATAGCTTCCAGTAGTTCTTTCTGGTATACAGGGAGTTATATCTTTCCCATGTATAAATTAGTATTGGGCTAGACTCATGGATCCTCACCTGATGCAGATTTCTATAGCTCTTTTTCTGTGTATCTCTCTTCTCCTCTCCAATACTATGAATTTTAGCCACTTCACCCTTCAGAAACCCCAGTCTCTGTTTGTTATTCTCAACTCAATGAGAATGCCTTTCTCTGCCTGGGTTCTCCCGCCTTTCCCCATGGTCCAGAAAGTGCCTCGAAGTCAAAACTGTGCCAATCATACTGCTCAACTGATTTTTTTATATTTTTAGCTGAGCCATCCTGCCACCTGTTGGCAGCTCAGCGGCTGCTCAGCTTGGCTGGGAATCCAACCAGCAACGCTGTTGCTCAGAGCTAGCACTCTTGAGTGAGCTCTTTTTTTTTTTTTTTTTTTTTTTTATTTTATTTTATTTTTAATTAGTTTTGAGTGAGCTCTTAACCAGCAGAGCCACTTGGCCGGCCCCCTGATTTTTTTCTTACAAGAATCCCAGTCTGCTCTTGTCTGCTGCCCATTATCTATAAATAGTTCTTTTACACATTTTGTTCAGTTTCCTGTCAGAGGGCTAGTCCTGTACCAGTAAGTACTGCATCACAGCCAGAGCAGAATTGTCATCCTAAAATATTTTTCAAGGTTATATTTTTGTTTCGTTTTGCAATTGAGAGGTATTCAATTATTTTTTTGGTATGTTGGTATACTGACTTGTATCTAGCAATCTTGCTAACATCCCTTAATTGTAATCATTTATTATAGATTCTTGGAGTTTTCTGCATGGATAAGTATCTGTTAATAAAGGCAGTTTGTTTCATTTCTTGAATCCTCATAGTTTTATATCCTGGGTTATAATTTTTTCATGTTCTACCAAGAACATTTGATTCAATACTGATTAGAAATATTAATAGTAGGCATCTTTGTGTTCCTTATTTTCAAAGGAATGCTTATACAACAACATATACAACAAAATTATTCAGGTGGGGAGTAGTGGCAGAAGGAATTTAAGTGTTCTACCGTCCTTGAATTTTGGAAGAACATAAACATACAGTTTTAGATTTTGATAAGTTCATGATGCATGTTATAATCCCAGAATAAATGCTAATATCAGAAATAGAGAGCTTAACATCCAAATTAGTAAAGAGAAATTGAATATAGCCTGTTCTCAGACCCATTCACTTTCTGCTTATACTCATAGAGTTAATGACCAAAAATCAACTATTAGACTTTAGACATATAACCGCATTTTAAGATTGGTATAAAGTGCTAAGAAAAAAAAAAATTTTAAATCACACAAATTAAATCCTTATGTATAATAAAATAATTTTTGGGTTATATATATACTTTTGGGTTACCCTGCTACTGCTTTACTTATTGAGCCCTGAATCAATGAGTATGAAATTCATTCAGAAAGAACATACTTACGCTACAGTAATGCAAGCTTCTCTAACCACCTGGGATCTAAGATCCTTAGCTGAAAGTTTAAGTGCTCCATCCAACAAGCGTAAATGTTGGAAAAAGCAATCATATTGTGCAGCTCCAGCAACAAGCAATGATCGAATTTTCTTAAGCTGAAATACAAAGAATTTTCATTATTGACAAAAAAGTGGCAATGAAAGAAAAAAACCACACATCATTATTTGAACAAAATTTAAAAAATAACATTTCATTATTTCTATACAAATATATTCAGACATTTTAACAACATTAAATGATCTTTCTGAAAGATGATTATAGATTTAGTTACATGCATAACAGATACATAATGTATGAATACATAAATTTTAAAGTTTTAAGAAAGTCCTTTTTTTTATTATGCTAAAATACACATTAATGCAAAATTTACCATTTTAACCATTTTAAAGTATACAATTCAGTGGCATTAAGTACATTCAAAATGTTGTGCAACCATTACCACTATCTATTAAGGAGCCTATTTTTAAAAGGGCCAAATTTTTGGAAACTATATTTCATCCATAAGCACAAATATGGAAGCAGAAGGACCAACCCTTATGCTATCACCATGTCAATATTTTAACATTATCACACTTACTTTGTGAAACAAATAGCTCTCTCACTATTTCAATACCTTCAACATTACTTTTTAGTATAGGATTGTAAAAATGTTTTTCCATATAAACACTAGCTAAATTTCATCAATCAAAAGAGATACCCACAGGTGCACATCTAAGCTAACACATATTCAGAAGCTAAACGTTTACCTATCATACCTATTATTATGTGTAATTTCACATTAAACGTGAGGTTTTCTAAATTTTTAAAGACATCTTTAAAATTAAATCAAATAGATTTAAAAGCATAAAAATAAAATACTATGAATATTAGAAAAAATTTGAGGGGCGGAGACACTAAATGGGCTGACCACAAACCCATTGGTAGGAGTTGAGTATCAGGAGGGATATTTTGGTGGCGGAGGTGCTCCCAATCCAGGGGTCCAGAACTGGGAAGAGGAGTCCCCACAACATCTGGCTATGAAAATCAGCAAGGGTTCTACCCATCCCAGTGAGACAGAAGGCAGCTGTAAACCTGGACGTCCTCTTAAAGGGCCTGTGCACAGACTCACTTGCTCATAGGCACTCACCCTGAGCGGCAGTGGAGGGGTGAAAACTCCAGAGGCGCCAGACATACAGGGAAAGACTGAGTTGTGTGGCTTCAGAAGAGGGCCAGGGGGCCAGTTGTCAATATCCCTGTGTATAGCCTGCCTCCTATGTAGCCCTAAGGCAGGCACCACCTTTCTTGTGTTAAGCCCTCTCCCACATAGCTAAATCTAACACTACATCAGCCTGGTGAACTCCACGCGCCCCACACTGGTGATTCCCTGGCACTCCGTCCCACTCAGCTCTTGAAGCATCACTGGGGCATTCTCAGTGACTGGGCAGCCAGCCCTGCCCCACACACTGCATGCGGCTTTCCCAGCAGCAGCAGCAGATGGCTCATGGTGGCTTGTGCAGCCACCTGGGACACTTTTGGTGGCAGGCAGTCAGCTCTGGCTCATGATGTAGCCTCTTAGACAGCTCTCAGAAATTTGTGGACCAACGTGAGTGGTGGCTGGCCTCAGTCATCTCTGGGCATTTTGTGGAATGGACACAGGCTCAACACAGGCCCAAGAAGTGAATTTGCATTAACCTTACGAACACCACCTCCCCCTCCTCAGTGATTTCCTGGAACCCCAACCCTCCCAACTTGCAATCAGCACCACGGCAACCAGCCCACCTGTGAATCTAAAGCGGCTTTTTCAGTGGCTGAGCCTTATGGGCCGCTGGCAGGTGGCAACAGGCCTAGAGGTTCCCTAGACCTTTTTGCTAAGCTACCTCAGGCCTGATACTGGTGGCAGCTGGCCTTGGTTCACAGTGTGCCCATCCCCACATGCCTCCAGCAACCAACCACATATAGCTTTGTAGTTCAGCCTGTGACCAGGCTGGTCACAGGCAACAGCTGAACTTGGCCTGCATAGAAGCCCCTCCCAAAAGGCACCAGAAACAACACACCAGAAGGCTAGCTTCAGACCAAAACAGAGCACCACCCAATTTACTTCACAAGCGGCACACTCAAAGGGTAGTCTCAACAAGCACAAGAACCCATTGGGGCGAATCCCTCCCTGAGGGGTCAGCCCCCACACAGCAGCTCATACGCTATGGGCATAGCCAATCCTCACGGCCTGAGAGTCAATCTCGCCCACCGACACACCAAAAGCAATCAAGGCTGAACTACAACAGAAGCACACACACAGGCGACACTCCTAGAACACATGGCACAGCTGATCGGGGAGACTGCACCACTGGACCCCACAGCACACCTGCTACGTAAGGCCATCTGGTGCTGGCTGAGAGGCCTAGGGCATGTACCTAATGCATAGCAACAAGCACAGGGGGCGGACAGAATGAGGAAACAAAGAAACATGCCCCAAGTGAAAGAACAAGAGAAAGCTCCAGAAAAAGAACTAAATGAAACGGAGGCAACCGACCTACCAGAGACAGACTTCAAAACACTGGTTTTGGCTATAAAAACGCTTAAGGACCTTAGTGAGAACTTCAACAACTAGACAGCAAGCATAAAAGAGGACACAAAAACCATAAAAAAGAATCAATCAGAAATACAGAATACATGGAATCAAAGGAATTGTAACAGATATGTATGATATGGTGGGGGGAATGGGGTGGCGAACTGGGGGAGGTGGGTTGTCACTTTGAGGGGTAAAAAGTATAACTATTGCACTGTGTTGTACACCTGAAACTAATTTAAAAATAATAAAAAATAAAAATATAAATCATAAAAAAAATACAATAACTATAATGAAGAATACACAGAAGGAATTAACAGCAGATTAGATGAAACAGGATCAAGTTAGCGATTTGGTAGATGAGGTAGCAGCAAACACCCAATCAGAACAACAAAAAGAAAACAGAATAAAAAAATTTGAAAGAACAGGTATATCATCTTAGGGTGTATAGGGATGGGAAACTATCAAGCAGAAAAGAAACCAGAAGACATTTAAACAAGATTAACTAAAAACAAAACAAAAATCATTTAATACTTGGGCCGGCCGAGTGGCGCAGTGGGTAAGCACTGGCTTGGGACGCCAGCGGCCCTGGTTCGGATCCCACATATGAGGGCCAGTAACACAGCCCTCAAAAAAAAAAAAGTCATTTAACACTTTGTAATCGGGCATAAAAAGCTATATGACGAGTTTACTCGTTTCCCGCAAAAAATGTGTTAATATGGTAGGAAAAAATTACCTGCAACATATAAGCACAATACAAACAATGAGAATAAAATAAAAGACGACAAATTAACCCAATATTAAACTGGGCAAAATAAATATATGAAAATATGCCCAACCTCACTAGTAATAAGCAAATGCAAATAACAACAAAGACACATCATTTTCCTCCATTAGATTGGCAAAAATTATGAAAACGCAACAGCTTAAAATACCAGAAAGAAAACAGATGTTATTACTCTAAAGATTATGAAAGACTAAGGTCAACCTTTGTTCAAAATATTTTGGCAACATCTACTGAAATAAAATTGTGTATACTGTTTACCCAACAACCCCAGTTTAAAAAACTTAACCTAGAAAAATAAAAACACCATTGTTTTAAATGCGTGTGAGAATGTTTACTGCAATATTGTTAAAATAGGAAAAAAGTTAAGTCCATCAAGTGGGAAATGACTTAATAAATTACATGGTACTTTAATTGAGGAATATAGGTACATACTGATTTGCATTCAATAAATATCTAAGCAACTATTATATTCCCGACACCTATACCAAGTATACTGAATGGGCATGATTTGTTAAGTAAAATGCACAGGTTACTACGTAATGTATCTAGTATTATTGCATTTGTTTTTTAAAAGGGTAGAGGGAAATACTGTTCAATTTATCAAATATGTTTGAATACACATACATAGAAAAAAACGTACTACAAATTAGGAATATTTGTTTCCTTAATAGGGAATAAACTATTAACTTTAAAAATAATGTGCACTGTTTCATTTACTATAATAAACCTGTGTCACTTTTCTAATTAAAAACATTAAAAGACCACCTGTGTTTCTAAATGAATTATTTCAAGGTAAAACAAAAAAATCTCAAGCACAAAGTTTGTGTTTCATATTGACACTTAATTTGACATGTTTCTCCATAAATAACCTGGGACAGAGATCTCTCTTATATCAGACTAATCTCAGAACTGAAGAAAAAATAGTGAACCCTATTTAACAAATCTGGAGCAACACAGTGTCTGTTAAAACATTTTAATATCTTAAAATAGGCAGACTTTCTATCAAAGAGAAGCTGAAAAATTATCTTTTGTGCATAGTGGCATAAAGGCCAATTTATCAAAAGGCCATATTTGACTTATTAATCAAATGGAAATTGGGAGCTCTCAGAGCAAAGGTGAGTATTCAAATGGAACCCCTTAGAACACTGAGGTATGCATTTGGTACCTCAGATGTAAATTTGACAAATTCAAACTTTAAAATACAGTCCTTCATTAGTGCAAATATCATTTTAAAAATTATCAGGGCCTGTCGAGTGGCTCAGTTGGTTAAGAACGCGTGCTCTGAGCAAAAGGGTCTCCAGTGACTCTGTGCCCAAGCTGAACTGCCACTGAGCCACCAACAGGTGGCAGGATGGCTCAGCTGGTGGAACACGTGCTCCTAATGAGAAGGTTGCTGGTTCGACTCCTGCATGGGATGGTGGGCTATGCTCACCCGCAACTAAGACTGAACACGGCACCTTGAGTTTAGCGGCTGCGAGCTGCCAATGGGCGGCTGGACGGTGACTGGACTTGGAGCTGAGCTAGTTGCACCCTCCACAACTAAGACTGAAGGATAACTTGGCTGTTCCCCTTCCCCAATTCCACAATAAAATCTTAAAAGAAAAAAATTATCAAATATTTTCTCAAGGAATTTAGGCTAAATAAAATATTAACTCAAGGATACCAGATCTTTTCTTAAAATCATGGGTGAAAAATATTTATCACATTAAGAGAGACGTGAGAAAAGAGAAAAAAGCCAGACAAATGGACATACTGTTGTGAATTCATGTCAATATTACGAAAATATTGAGCGTGCAAGCAAAGCTAACTGCTTTACTGATAAACCATGTTAAGAATTGAGAAGAGTACTGATGAACACCTATGAGTTTGTAGCCCCACAGAGAGGCCATGGCCCTGAAGCATCAGTGAAGCTCACACTTTCCCGGTCAGGCAACAAGGAGCACATGTGGAGAGATTCACAAATGGGTGAGATAGCAAAGCAATACAAATTGACTCTTAAATCAGAAATGCCTATTACCTCAGTGTATTTTCCAGAAAGAAATGTTACCTATCAGACTCTATTTCATAATATCTGAAATACTAGATATTACTATTGCTGAATTTCCATGTTTTTAAAAAAGAAAACTGATATAAAGAGGAGTAAGAAAATAAAAAATATGAAACTTACTGCATTGGCACGCTGATCCCAGTCATGTTTGTCATCTGACAAAATTTCCCTGATTTTATTTAATGTTTCTTCAAGTTCTCGACTAGAATAGATCTTACAGAAAAGAAGCAATATTATAACATTAACATTTCTTACCATAAGCCAATATCAAAATTATGCTCTGATGTTTAAAATAATCTTTCAAGTAACAAATTTATTTATTTCCCATTCTTGCACCATTATTAATGGAAATACATTATAGACAATAATAAAATAAAATGCTTTAATTTGTCTTCCTTCCTTGTTTTCCTTATGCTACTTCTCCACTCATGAGTAACTTCAAATATATGTTTAAAGTGCTTTGTCATTTAAAAACAAGATGCAAATATAACATTCTAATTAATAAAAATAGGCCTAGGGCTGGCCGAATGGCTCAGTTGGTTAAGAGCTCGCTCAAGAGTGCAAGCTGAGCTCTGAGCAACAGCGGTTCGAGGCCAGCCCGAACTGAGTTGCCGTTGAGCTGCCAACAGGTGGCAGGATGGCTCAGCTAAAAAAAAATAAATAAAAAAAAATAGGCCTAGTTTCTCAAAACGACTTTGGGTATATAACATACCTACCTATATATTCACATACTTATTATACAATATTGCAAAAGGACAAGTTTTAAGTTAGTCTCTCCCTTCTCCCCACCTCCGCCACCCATGTCAGACTGTGGCCAGGATAACTATGTGCTTTGTTTCCTCTGGAGCCAACCATTTGCAAAACACCACTATCCTTCCATTCACTTAACAAATATTCACGTAACAGGGATGTACTATGTTAGGCACTGAGGATACTACAGTGAGCAAAAACAGGCGTGTTCTTTGCCTTATGGAGCTTATAATCTAGTCAGGGAGAGAAAAAAAGAAATAATCAAATGATATATATATAAAAAATGAAATTGCAAGCAGAAAGTACCACCAAGGAGAATTAACAGTGCTATGAAAGTCTGTAAATAATCGGGAGTTTGAACCAGTGTTAGGAAAGTGAAGCTTGAACTGAGGGCAAAGGGATGAGTGGAACATCATTAGGCAAGTGGAGAGAGATTAGCCTTGCCTGAAGGAAAGAGCATGTCTACAGGCTCTGTGACAGAAAGTAACTGAATGAAGGCCAGAGTACAGGAACAAAAAGTCCAAAGGGGAAAGGGGGAGAGTCAATGACCCAGGCCTAAGTCAATCAGTACACAGAATTTCTCTACATCACAGTTAAGGTTCAGAGGGGGGCATGTGATCTAAATCAGTTCCATCAAAGTGAATCTCACAGGTTTTATAGCATTAGACAGAAAAAAGAAAAAGCGTGGTTAGCGTGAGGTTTGAACTGCTGCAGCCATGCTGCTGACCATGAGGGGAGACAATGCAGAGGAATCCAGCAGTGAGAGATGGAGAGAAACAGGGTCCTAGTGATACCATCTGAGTTGTATCAGACAGATACCTTCATCAAAACAGCCCTACTTTTATCTTTCACTTTCAACAGCCATTAAATTCCCTTTTACTTATATACTAAAAGGCTCTCCTCTCCCCCAACAAGGAAAAAAGGGTCAACTTTAAAAAGTGCCAACTCCTTACTTAGGTGAGGGGGTACATAATTATTTAAACATTCTTTTAGGGGGTATGCAAGCAAAAGAAGTTTGAAGACAACAAAGGAATCTGTTATAGTACAATGATTGATTCCTAGGTTTCTGACTTTTGTATCTGATTAAGTAGATTCCACATATAAAACACTGGAAGAGTAGGTTTGTAAGGGGAAGGTCATGAGTTCAGTTTCAAACAGGTTGAATTTGAGATGCCTCTGAGACATCTGAAAGGAGATGCTAGTCAGTGGAGAAATTATTTTGGTGCTCAAAGAGGTCTGGCTTAGAGTAAAACACTGTGCATTATCTACGTAAAGGCAAAAACTGAAGCCATCGGTTTGAAGGAAGTGACTTCGTAAAAAAGTGGAGAGTGATAAGAGAGGGCCCAGAACTAATCGCAATATTCAGTAGCTACATAGAGAAGGATGTGCTTATAAAGGAAACAGACACGAAGTAAACAAAGTGGCAGAAGGGGGAAAAAAGGCTGAATGCTGTAGCTCAAGCACCTTTAAAGAAAAGTGGATGTGGTTGGACACTGTAATGTAATGATTCAATAATATGGACTCAATTTTATTTCAGCTTCACTGAAAAAAATCACCTGGAAGTCTAATTGTACCAACAAATAACAGCTTAGTAGTAATAATTCAAGTATTTTATTTTAACGCAGTCAGTTAAGGAAAAAAATTTTTTCAGGGACAAAAATAGATAATTCTATGAACAGGTATACAGGCACTATTCACGGGGAGTGCCCCTACACTGCTGTCCTTACCTGAATAGAAGGGACATCCGTAAAAGCTTTTATAAAATCATCTTCATCAACTGCTCCGGCACCTCCTTCTTTAGAAGCACCTGCTAATTAAAAGGAAATTTACTTTTTAAAGTTTATTTTTCAGCATTTTAGCATCAAGAACAACATGAAAAATATCATTCTTTTGATACCAACAAAGGCATAAATTGAGAGGCAACCCATTTTATAAAAAAGCATCAAAATAATCTCCAACTTTCAGGAAAGTCAAGGTACTTAACAGCTGATTAATTCTCCATAAGGTACTATGTTAGGCTGGTGGTAAAATCCAAACTAAGAACAGAGTCCTGCCTCTCTGGACACAAGAAGTACAGGGTGCGGGCTAAAAGATAAACATTTACAAGTGGAACAGCAATCGCAAATAGCACAAAATATCAATAAATGATGGCAAATAAGTGATGCGGAAAAGCAAATGTGTAAAAAAAGGAGAGTCTTGAAATTAAATTTAAATACGCGAAGAAATTTTCCTTTATTGCACACAGGCAATAAAAAAGTACGCTTCATAGGCAGTTGTTCAGAGCCAGTAATTAAGCTCTTGTTTTCTGGCTCCAAAGCCACTCTATTATATTCAGTGGTGGGGGTCCTAGGATTACACAAATCATTTTTCTACTATTTCTAGTTCTTTCCTGTTAAACTCTGTCAGTGGGGGGTGCTGGAGAGAGACTGGAAGCTGGAGGAAGGAAGCATCTATTCCTTCTTGACTGCTTCCTGTTCTTGTCAGCAAAATCCTAGCAACTCCTGCAGGGCCCTGGGTTCAGTAGCAGCCTGGTTCCACTTCGCGGTTTTTCTAAAAGTCACTACCCCGACACCAGCCAGTTAGTACTCCCTCCTCAGGGCAGAGTCAAGGCTCTGCAGGGTCCGTCCTTTAAGCCTCTAAGTTTTAATACTTTTAACATCCTCATTTGGTTCCCCTGGCTCTAAGGGTAGGAGGTGTACACTGTAATCACTACCTCCATGATATTTTATAGTGTTCTCTTTTTGCATTCTTTATTCATTAATACCCATTTAACAATTTTTTTAATATTAAATTCTCTGTAAAATAACTGTTGTGGTTTCTGTCTCCTGGCTAAACTCTGGGTGATACAGGATGTACTTAGTTTCTAACTATACTTATTTCTTCATGGTAAGAATTCAACACACGAAATGAATTTCAATGGCATAAGATGTACATACACCCCAAAGGACAACTGATTAAAAAAAAAAAAAATCTCTCCAAGGCCGGCTGAGTGTCTCAGTTGCTTAAGAACTCGTTCAAGAGTGCGAGCTGAGGGCTGGCCAAGTGGCGCGGTGGTTAAGCGCTGGCTTGGGAAGCCAGCGGCCCCGGTTCAGGTCCCACATGAGGGCCAGTGACACTGCTCTCAAAAAAAAAAAAAAAAAAAAAAAAAAAAGTGAGAACTGAGCTCTGAGCAACAGTAGTTCTATGCCCAGCCCAAGCTGAGCTGCCACTGAGCTGCCAACAGGTGGCAGGATGGCACAGCTTAAAAAAAAAAAAAAAATCTCTCCAGGGGCCGGCCGAGTGGCGCGGTAGTTAAGAGCTGGCTTGGGAAGCCAGTGGCCCTGGTTTGGGTCCCACATATGAGGGCCAGTGACACTGCCCTCAAAAAACAAAACAAAAACATACAAAAAAACCTCTCCAATTAAAAAATTAAAATAACTGGATTTTAAGTTAGCATCATCCTAATTGATGGCAGGATGGCTCTGCTAAAAAAAATACTCAGGATTTCCAAAAGTATATATATAGAACTTAAAAAAAAACAAAAAAGCCTTAAATATCGTTATTGAGTTTTAACAGCAATAGGAGATGGACCACAGAATAGCACAACAAAGTCGTAAGGCAATACAAAACTGAAAATTAAAAGCAGTGACCATTTAATAAATTAAAGGAGAAATGAACATGTGTTTGCTATAGGAAGATCAATTACGGGAGTAAATAAATTAGTTATTCCCTAGATTTTGAAAAGAATCCAATGAAACAAAACTCTCAACCCCATCCCTATGATCATTCCTAGTAACTGATTAACTGAAAATAATCTGTTAAAGGAAAGAAACAAAAAAGGAGACACCTACCCATATTAACATCTTGTAACATACTACATCAATTTACAAATCTCTTAATATGGGGTGTATTGTTTTTGACAGTGGGTACCCAGGAACCTAGATTTTTACAATTTCTTCCCAATCTTCTAGTTGTCTAGCACAGGCCACTGAACAGAAATTTTTTTAGGGACTTGTCCTTATCAAGTAGTTCCTAAACATTTAACAGTTTTCATAAAAACAACTTTCTTTCCACATTCCTTAACATCTTTTGTTCACTTATATACTGCTTCTTCCAAATTACTTTGCCACAGCAATAAGAGCAATCATTAGGCATGTTTGAGAACAAACAAGTGACTCCTGGAAAGTATATACTTTGACTGGTAGAGGAGACCTGCACAGATGCACCAGAGCAGAGCCAGTTAACCATCTCAGTGGGCTGCACGTGGAGGGGACGGCAACTTGACAGAGGAATGGAAGGGCGAAGGGGAGATCAGTAGGAAGGGCTGCTGGAGAGTACACGGAGTGTCCAAGAGGTATCACATATACAACAGAATGTGAACTCCACCTGCCACAGCACCATGTCAATACCCTTTGAGGGAATGCACAGCATCTGAAAAAATCCCAAATAAGGCCAGAAAAAATGCGCCATTGACTAAGGACATACATAGAAAAGTGTAACTTTGAAAGTCACAACTCATGCTAGTCATACCTTTATTATCCAGTAAGTTCTGTCTTATGAGTTGGGCCATAAACTAGTGGGGAGGTGAGACAGAGTATAAATTATATAGTTTTTAAAAATCCCCTCAAAGGTGCAGAGATGAAAGGCTACAAATATCACCAAATTCAGCATTATGACTATCTCAGCTGTGACAATTAGGTCTGTAAACCTGGACACGAGTATTACCAATTTGGCAAGAACTTGCATGGCTTGAGTAGTTGATCCCAATCTCCCTCACGCTAACCTTTAAGAATCACTTTGTATAAGAAGAGCTGCTGCTGATGGGAGCATATTGGGTATGTGAATAGTGTAACGACAGAGGACATGCTGTGCTCCCCAGTCCAGCCTTGTTTTTCTCCTGTATGTATTGCAAGTAAATCTTTTATAATTCTAGTTTGCCTAATATTTCCCTTCACCTTGGTTTGGTCTGGCCAACCAAACAGAAAAAGGATCCCTGAATAGGAGAATAATCTGTTAAATGAACGGTTTCTTCTCATGATCATCATTCCACTCTGATACAGCTTTAAAGCTGATACAGCTAAAAAATACTATAAAATACTCTTAGCACCAGCAAGGAGAATGGATACCATAGGAGAGACAAAAAGAGTAATGGGCCTTACTGTCAAATATTATTGCAAGAAAAGGAGACCAAGTGTGCATATCAAGGGGAGATGTATTTAGAAAATATATTTGAGAGCAGGAGCACAAACAGAGGCTGGGCTGAAAGCTGAGCAATGTTGGCTCCAACTTGACTAAAGCTCTTTCAAACATAACCAGGTCAACAATCACACTAGAAGATATGGAGGGCTAAGACAGAGCAGAGGAGCTCGGCCAGGTGTCTAACCACTCTAAAACAGAGGTCAGTCATTTCTTCTGTAACGGGCCAGATAGTAAACATTTTAAATTTTTTGGCCATATCGTTTCTGTTGCAATCACTCAATTATGCCACTGTAGCGGGAATGTAGCCAAAGACAATATGTAAATGAATAAGAAAGGTTTTATTCCAATAAAGCATTATTTATGGACACTGGAATTTGAACTTCATATAAAAATTTTAAAACATAAAAAAATATTCCTAGCTCATGGGTGAAACAAAAATAAGCCAGTTGACTGGATTTGGCCTGTGGACTACTGTTTGCTGATCCCTGCTCTGGAACCTACCCTAAGCTGGTGATCACTTGGATTGGGTGTTTGTGTGTTGGGGGATGATTCCAGTGATACATGGTTTTTAGTGTGTTAGATTGGCTAAAGTAGGCACCCCCAGAAATTTGCAAATATTACTTTAAGAGGTTTAAGTATAAAGAGAATACTCCATTCTACTTAGTCCTTAACTTCTAACAAGGTGAAGTGCTGGATACAAATGTGAATGAGGCAAAGGGTCAAGCAGTATGCTTCAGACATAGGAGCAAAGAGTACAGTCTCAGAGGTGCAAAGGGGCAGGTTCTTTTCATGGTAGACTAAGACTGAAGTGAAAGATAAGTGATGAAGAAACAACATGCAGGTAAATATGGTGTGAAACCCAAAGAAATTCATACAAAATCCATAATTTTTAAAGAGAGTTACACTGACGAAAGTAGACTACAAAGAGAATTTAAGATAAAAGCCCTCTGGATCCATCCCCAGCTTTCTAAGGGAAACAGGCTGAAAAAGATACTCAGTTGAATACAAAGACATTTTTGTGTAAAAGAAGGACAAATTTCAAGGGGCAGAACCAAGAGCAGAGGAAAACACTGGTGTACCGAAACACAACCAAAAAGAGAATGGAACGCTCAGCAAGGAACATTCACAACCCCTTAAGTAAGGGAACATGACAAAAGGTTCCTGTTAGATTTCGAAATTGCTATCATCTAGTGACTACTGTGAACTTCCTATTGCTCCCCTTTTCCTCTTTTTTTTTTGGCTGAGCCATCCTGCCACGTGTTGGCAGCTCAGCGGCAGCTCAGCTTGGGCTGGGCATCGAACTGCTGTTGCTCAGAGCTCAGCTTGCACTCTTGAGCAAGCTCTTAACCAACTGAGCCACTCAGCCAGCCCTACTGCTCCCCTTTCTGAATGGGAGTGTCTATTATGGTTATCCTGTTCTATATATTGAGTGTGTCAGGTGTAAGATATCTTTCTAGTTCACAGGTCTCTGGATGGAAAGGAGTCACACCAGAGAACCCTCACAGGCATCAGAACATGATGCAGATAACACGATCACGGACTCTGAGGCTCATGTTACAATTAGGATGAGACTTCCTTTCGGGAAATGTGCATGAGTGCAATTTGTATGTGGGAGGCATATGAGTAATTGTGGTCAGAGACAAAACTGCAGTAGATTGTTTGCAAAAACAGCTGTTAACAATTCCTCTCATTCTTGACCGCTCCTTTTACAATGGGACTTTGCAGCTCTTCCATCCAGAAGCGGAGTCCCCAGCCAATGGTGGGGTTAGAGTAAGCTAGAATTCTCCAGTTGAGAAGACCTAGAGGAAGCTAAAGGGTATCCTGATTGGGGATTTACCAGTTTTGAGTAGGAATAAATCTTCTCTGAAGAAAACTTATAGAATCCCCAATTTAGGCCAAAGGGACTCACACCAATTAAGTTCAAGCAAGGAGCTCACAATGAAAGTTCAAATATACAAGAACGCAAATTGTTATGAACTAAGAGTCACAGGAAACAAATAATAGATTTTAGGACTGTAAATGTTAGAAATATCTAATTAGACTACAGAACGAATGTTGATATAACATTTAAAGAAATAATGTGGTGGTGGGCCGGCCAAGTGGCCCGGTGGTTAAGCGCTGGCTTAGGAAGCCAGCGGCCCCAGTTCGGGTCCTACATATGAGGGCCAGTGGCACTGCCCTCAAAAAAAAAAAAAAAAAAAAAAGAAGGAAAGAAATAAGGTGGACAGAATCATAAAAATACCAATCAACAAAAGGTATTAGGAATGAAAAAATGAATTTTGGGGACAAGGGAATGACTTGAATAGTACAATTGCTGAAAGAAAAAGAAAACAACTTGACTGAAAGGTTAAACAGTAGAAGAGAGAGCTGGAAGATACACCTAAATATATTACCCAGAATGTGGCAAAGAAAAATAGGGAAATGGAAAAATATAAAGAGATAAGGAGGATAGCATGAGAAAGTATTATATGTGTCTAACAGGAGTACCTGAAAGATAGAATGGAGAGACTGGAAGAAAAGCAATATTTAAAAAGAGGTAATGATTGTGAACTTTCTAGACTCATGAAAACCAGTAACGTATAGACTCAGGATGCACAAAGTAACCCAAGCAGGATAAATAAAAAGAAATCCAACTAATACTTTGTGGTGTAACTGCGTAACACCAGACTCATCGAAGAGACAGATATCAGAGAAAGAAGAGATCACCTAGGAAGGAACAACAAACTTCTCACAAGCAGCAGTGGGATTCAGAGAGATATTTTAGTATCTTTCAAGTTTCAAAAGAAGAAAAATGGTATCAATCTAAAATTGTATACCTAGCACGACCAATTTTTGTGTTTTTTTCTGTTTGTTTGTTTTTTGAGGGCAATGTCACTGGCCCGAATGGAGGGGGACTCCAACGGGGGCCGCTGGCTTCCCAAACCAGCACTTAACCACCGCGCCACTCGGCTGGCCCCCGACTAATTTTTAAGATTACAAGTTGAAAACAGTTAAATGCACTGAAAATGAAGAATACAAACACAATTACTTAAAGATGATGTGCTTGCCTAAATCAGTGGTTGGGTTAACTTTTTCTGTAAAGGGCCAGATAACAAATATTTTAGGCTTCATGGGCCATGTGGTTTCTGCTGAAATGACTCAACTTTCACAAATGAATGGTGTGGTTGCATCCCCATAAATCTTTATTTATAAAACCAAATAGCGGGGCCAGCTTTGGCCTGCTAGTTGTAATTTGGCCTCCTGGTGTAGTAAAAAACCCAAAATAATATATAGTAAAATCGTTAAAAAATTAAATTTTAGGAAGATAACTAGCTACATAATCAAAATACAAAATTCAATTTCATTTCTATGCATTAGTAACAAAGTTAGAAATTTTAACTTAAAAAATACCATGTTGATGGACTTTGAGGGTATTATGCTAAGTGAAAAAAGTCAAACAGAGAAAGACAAATACTGTATGATCTCACTAATATCACAACAAAAATTTTGAAACTATGGTGATAAATGTTAACTGGACTCATTGTGGTTATTATATTGCAATCTATACAAATACTGAACAATTATGTTGCACAACTGAACTTAAGGAACATAATGTAACACTATATATGCCAACTATACCTCAAAAACAACACAAAAAAACGACAGTGTACTGAATCTATAGAAGAATTTAGAGAGAACTGAGAGCTTTGTGATATTATCTTCTTACCCAGGAATGTAGTATGTCCATTTACTTATACCTTTTAAAATTTCTTTCAATGAAGTTTTATAACTAAAAAAAAATTATGTTTGATACGACAAATATTTTGAGGTATGTAGAAATAAACCAAATCAAACAAAAACAAAACAAAGAAAATGAAAGGCTTTGGGGGGAAAATAATAAATTTTAATGAGGCATTACAGAAGAATGCCAAAATAAATGGAGAATTATTTATTCTTCATGAACAGGAAGATACAGTATCATAAAGATGTCCAGTCTTCCTAAAGTAATACAACAATATAATCATGTCTCCAACAGGGTTTCTTGTGGCACTTGTCAAGGTGATTCTAAAATCTGGAAGAACAATGAGCCAGAAACTGCTGAGCTATTCCTGCAGAAGTAAAGCGAGGGGGTACTTGCCCTTCCACATATCAAGACTTACTGGCCCAACCAGGGCCAGTACTGCCTGGTTGTAGCAGAACACAGACATTAAGTAGGGTTTTCCCAGGATCACAGGAGTAGTGCTTAGAAGGGGGAGGTATCTTTTCGAAGCTTGGTGAATAAAGAAACGGAAGAAAGAAAGGATAAAGGCTCTTTTGAAACAAGGTGGTATCACAGAATCAGAAGTAGAAAGCTCCCCTGTATATCACTTAGTAAAGATGCTGCATTTCACTATACCAACAGAAGAGGGCATTCTTGAACTAAAAAACAGTAAACTTTTCTTCCTGGCCCCATAGAACTATTTGTAATAAAAAAATATTCTTAGGACATTTAAGCAAATTTGAATATAGAAGTGCTTCAAAGGAGGTAAGTATATAGTTTAAGAATAAATTTAGGGAAAATAAAAGGGCTAAAGGAACAAGTTAACTAACATCACAAAGAAATCAGACAAATCCAGAAAATGGCTTACGCTTTTCAAAAAAGTCAACGTCTTGGGTATAAAAATTGGTAAGGGGGCTTTTTTTTATACATAATATTATGGACTTTTCTTGCATTTGATAATGGTGTTATGGTTGTAATGGAGCATGCCTTTAAGTCTTAGGAGGTGTATATTAAATACTTACTGGCTGAAATGTCATGATATCTACAATTTACTTTGCAATTATTGAGATTTTAAAAAAGGGTATATGAGGGAATACAATTATAGAGAATAAACAAATATGGCAAAATGATAATTATTAAATCTAGGTGATAAGTGTTCACTGTATGTCATCTGTGCTATACACTCTAAATTTTTCATAATAAAAAGTTTGGGAAACACTTACTATAAAGCTACAGTAGGTATGGATAAATAAATCAGGGAAAAAAAAGAAAAGAAGCTACATAAACTAACCAAAGTACAAACAATAATATCTCAATTAAGTGAAATGAATGTTTTATTTAATTGCATGGCCATTAATTGGCCATGCATAAGGAAAAAATAAATTTAAATGGATATATTGCCAGCTTATACAAAAATAAATTCCAGATAATTTGAATAAACTAAATATAGAATAATTCCATATGGTCTCCTTGATGCCTAACATGAAGCCTTGCACATAGAAGGCTCTATACAGTTGCATAAGGACAATAACTTATCTGTAGAAAGATTGGGTCTTCAATTTGACTATTAATTTCAATCAAAATAGTTTGGTTGTTTATATTATTTTCTCTCTTCGCTTAAATATTCTGAATGCTTCAAAAAATAAACTTTGCACAATGAAATTTCTTTATCACTTTAAGTTTTGCACAACAAAATGGAAGTCAAAGAAAATAATTACAGCAAAACATATCCTTATACATAGTAGGCAACTAGGTAATTTATTGGTTTATATTAAAAACATTGGTTGCTTACTCGAATCATATTTACCTTAAAACCAAACTTCAGATAGACAGCACCAACGCATCTTATGATGGATAGTCAATGATATGGGATTCACAGTAATTTAAGACAGAATGGTGGCTGGCCAATCTCTAAATGCCAAATATAAGTCATATTGTTTTGCTATATGGGATAAAAATAAGAAATAAGTATCACATGCAGTATTAATTAGGGGATGACCCAGAGATGATTCAAGAAGAAGCCCTAGACAGTGGGCCAAGCACTGGGTTCTCATTGCATCTCTGCTAACAACTAGCTGTCTGATCTTGGATACATCATTTAACTAACTCTCTGAGGCTAAGTCTCTTCATCTGAATTGGGATCAGGTCATCTCTAAATGCCCTCTAAGGCTGAAACCTTCTGGGTTTAGTGTCTTGCGATGTCATTAGGGGAAGAAGAGAGAAGAAAATGAAACACACGGTTTCATATAAAGTTCAAAAACAAGAAATTGAGGTTGGATTCTAAGATTAAACAAAAATTCTGTGAGGTTTGTTTTATTAAATATATACTGATTCTCATCATCTTTATTTGTTTAAAACAACTTTGGTGTTTGCGTGATAGAAAAAAATGGAAACAATAGCATAATTTGTGGAAAATAGATATTCAGACATCCTTACAACCCCAGGTCAGACATAAAGAAAACAAATATAAAATATCCTAATAAGTCCTACTGGATTTGAAAGGGTGGTAATTACCCAATTACAAGATTTGAAAATTTAAACCATTTTAAAGTAGTCTAATAGAGATAAATAAGAGAGAGAATACTCTGTCCACTTGAATGTGAGGGAACAACAGAACTTTGAGAATTGGATGATTTGGCCAATGATGTGTCTCAATGATCATATACAAGCCTCAATGATAAATCACTAATCTCAAAATGTGGTACTAATTATAAACAATAACAATTGTTATCATCTAATTCAATCTTTTCTTTTTTTTTAAAATAGGAGCCAAAATAATTGGTACAGAAATAGGGAAATTATAACTCAGAAAATGAACTTTTAAAAAAGTCAGTTTCAACAACAAAAAAATACTAAAAAGCATTTCTATTTATAATGAAAAATTACAGGTTTTCATTTCTAAATATTCTATTTTTCTGGGAATCATTCAAGTTGAGTTTGAAAATGACATATTTATGGATGCTGAAAGGTAGTGATCATTGCTGTAGATTATAATCTCAGCTATAGAATCTAGGAGAAGCCTTCTTTACCCAGTGAGATTGGCAGGTGCCAGTACAGCCCCAATGCTTTCCCCACTTTGCTACTTATGAGATGCATGACCCTGCGCAAGTTACTTCACTTCTCCAGACTTTAGTTTGCTCATATGTGAAATCAGGATAATAAAGTATCTCACTCAGGGGTTTTGAGGTTTAAATGAAAAATATATATGAGAACACTCAATAATTTTTGTTAAATTATTACCTAAAATATTACAGAGAAATAAGTATTTGTAACAGTCAGGTATTTTCAGCAATTGTACTCCAAGCCATTAAGCCAAAAAGAAAAGGGGGAAATGTCTTTACCTAAATTCCTATAATAGAATTACATACGTTATTCAGAAAACGGACTATTTAAGGGAATTCCCTTTACCCTTATTCGAATTAATAAAGCACAAAAGTAACACTTTTGACACCCACATATTATGAGTTTTTATAGCAATGACATACTGGAATAGAGAAACCCATACCCTTTTCGTTTTTTTTTTTTTGTAGGGCAGTGTCACTGGCCCTCATATGTGGGATCCGAACCGGGGCTGCTGGCGTCCCATGCCAGCTCTTAACCACCATGCCACTCGGCCGGCCACCCATACACTTTTAAAAAAAATTTTCCTTGGCTTAAAGTCCACACATTTATAATATGAGAACAGGCTGGAACGCTGAGCCAAAGAACAAAAGCAAAATGAACAGACACTGAAGATTAAACACAGGTCCTATTGGTTTTAATTAATTGGATAGGATACTTTGCTAAAAATAGCATACATCTCTTTAATCTTGACATATATCTCTGGGAGAAGTAAATTAAACTCTCAAACTTCAAAAGCAGATTCAGTCAAGATTCCAAAGCAGCTCATTTTATTTTTATTTTGGTACTCTTACTAGAAAGAAATTTGAGAAACTCAGTGGACTGTGATGGGCATATACCTTTATTATATACCCCCACCTATCATATTCCTTTAATTATGTGTTCATTATATACCTAGGGGTAGCAAATGAAATGCCTGGACTAAATTACCATTATATTCTATATAAATTTATGAGAAAGAAAATGTATAGTCTAGAGAACAGAATAGTTATAAAGAGAGACAGGGCAATCCTCAGGTATTTAAAAGTATCATGATAAATTCATCTTCTCTGCTTGTTATAAGGAGGCAGATTTTACTGTAATATAAAAAAGATTATTTTATCCAGAATTGAAATGGCCTTATAACCTTTCTGGAGGACACTATAACAAACTGAAAAACATGAGAAATCCCTGCACCTTTAAATTCAGTAAACTTTAGAAATTTATTTCAAGGCAATAATTGGAGATATGCAAAAGATATATACAAAAGAATGATGGTACAGTTTATAACAGCAGGAAATACCGAAAGCAACCTAGAAATTATTTAGCCACGAATAGTTTTCAATTAATAACTTAAGACAATGAGAAAATGTTCAGGGTAAAATACAAGTAAGAAAAAAGGTACACAAAACTACATAATGAATGGTAACAATTCTGTCCTCCTAAGAAAATATTTGCATATGTAAAAATAATTGGAAAAGTAATTATAAAAGAAATTGGAAGAAAGTACATCATAATTTATCAGTTGATCATTTCTACATGTAATACAGGTGCTTTTTGTTCCAAATTGTAATCCATGAGCACATTACTTTAATCAGATGCTGAATACTCATCTATCAGGAACATTTTGAAAAGGATTGCTATACTTGAATACTAAACTGAACTACACAACTCCCAATGTCCCTTCTAACTACAAGAGTCTGCAACTCTAAGAAACTTTCTACAACTAATTTAAAAATCAATAAGCCTCTGCCAAGAACAGAAAATCTAAAGTTAAATTTCCAAAGAAGGACTGACAGCCAAGAATGGCATTAATTTCTGAAGGAACATCAATATTGTCTGGCTAGTAGCTCTTTTCTTAGATAGAAAATGGGCAGTGAACCTAAATGGGTCGTGGCAAACAAAACAAATGCAGAATGAATCTGCAAGTGCCAAAAGAAGCAGGGGGAGGAAGAAGGAATAATGGGGCTGTCCCTTATTTTTACCAAAAGGGCCACTGCCTAGATGATATAATCTGTGATTAATGTAGTACAGTGATTAATGACTACAGTCATGAAAGCTACCTAACATTTTCATTTCTGGTAGGACTACAATCCAGAGAAGGGTGGGGTGGGGATGTGGCATTAAGAAAGTCCTGTTTCTTTAAAAAGAATATCTGATTTTATCAACTTAATTAACACCAGAATTAAGTGATCCTCAGTAGGTAAGCTACAATTTCAATTTTCATCTAAGAAAGAAAGCAAAACATGAAAAACAAAGTTAATTATAAATCACTGGCTCAGATGCATAAAAATATTAAATATTATCACCATGCATTTTAAGCATTAATCCATTTTAAGTCAAATAAGACAGTTTCATGAAATTATTATCATATCGTCGATTAGAAATCTATAACTCAAAATCAGGAAAAAGAAATCCCCCTTGTGATAACTAAAGGTTACAAAAGAAACCATGGAATGTCATATACTTTTTATCAGAGATAAGAATGCATAATAGAAAATGTGTAATAGTTTATAACTAACATTTGGGTTAGAATACACTCCTATAATTGCAAAACAGAGAAAATAATTAAAATTAAAATACGAAATTGTGAATTACTCAAAATATCCAGAGAAATCAGTAAGATATTTCTATTTCACAGTATTTTATTTATCTATTTACACGCATATAAATATGTAAGTAAAGAGGTATATATTTATACATAACATATAGGTATGTATATACATACACCATTACTGTCACCATCATTCTTGCTTGTTACATGACACATTAATTAAAGATAGTTAACATGAAATATTTATGATAGTTTTCCTATATTTAGAATATCATATGACTTGGAAAATAATGTTTGGTTGTATGGAGAGATCAAGAGAACACAACTTACAGACCTGATCAAAATATAGAGTGTATTTTTCTTTCCTTTTTGTTTTTAATAAATGAATGACAGCCAGAAAGAGAAAAAACAAAATCCTAAAGACCATGATCATAAATCAGTTATGATAAATAGGGAAAAATCTCTTTTCCCAAATTATAACTAAAACAAATTTATTTACAAAAAATAGAAAAAAACAAACAAACTGCCATCCTTTCCGCATTAAATATTTACCCTTATTCAGATAGGAGTCATTTTATCAGAAAGACACAGCAGAAACTGGCACCTGGAAAGTACTCATAGCTTTCTAATTAGTATATGAAAAAATACCCATTAAAAAAAATTTAAGGTAAACAATATTCTAGAAACAATTCTAATATGATCAAAGAATGTACTATGTGCAGCATAATTGCATAAAATCTGTTTTTTTTCTATTTAATATTATCTAATCCAAAAACCATTTTTGAGGCAATTTTACTTGACCACCACCCATTTCCTATTGTGACAAATGCTTCAATATCCAGTATCTTCAACCATTTTTCAAGGTGGGAGTATTTAAGACTCACAGCTGAGATGGATGTGTAGAAATACCACATAAAACAATATTTCTTTACCAACTATAGCACCTGAAAATTAATAGCCCAATTCTGAAAGACCTGCTTTCTCCTTAAAAACAAAAAAACCCCAACCCCCAAAATTCCCTTAAACATCTCCCTTTAAAAACAGCATCTGAAAAATAAATACACTCAAGAAAACACTAATTCACATATGTTCTGATAGGAAATAGCAATATATAATATTTTAACCGTTTTCAAATAGGCAGCACATTCTTCTGTGTGTTGCAACAGACTCCAGATCTGCAGTAGTGCTGCAGTCATGAATAAACATATTCCTCCAAAGTTCTAAGTGTGTGTGGCCATGTCAAGGGCATGAGGCATGCACATCAGACTGAAATGGATTTACATTACCTCCAACCTTAGGGCCACCTGCTGAACCAGGCTTCCTTGCACTGTTGACAGGATTTCCGGATGTTTTAGGTGCAGGAACCTTGAAGGCTGAAGAAGCTGATGATGGCCTATTTCCATCCACTGATTCTTCATCATCAAAGCTTTTATCTGTACAAAGCATTAGAAGAAAATGTATTTCAAGAGAACTAAGCTCGTCTCCATTTTCCCTAAGACTCAAAAACCAAATAAAGCTATATAAAATCATAACTTTGTAAGATATATAATAGAAAATAAACTCGTCTGAATAAGCATTTATATACTGGCTAACACTATATAGAATAACCCAGTGTAATTTAAAATAAGATTGCAATATTATCATATCTCCTACTTATATGTAAAGTCAAAGCATAAAACCAAATATATTATCTCTAAAGAAAGAAAAAGCATTTTCATTTTTTTGCTACTAATGCAAGCATTTTCTGCCAGCTCCTCCCATAGTGCATCTACCAACACACCCTGCCTTATTCCTTCTACCCAGATTCTGCAACTTACAATCACAGATCCGTTTGCAAATCAGTCGCCTCATTCCTCTGAAAGCTCTTAATTTTCCTCACCCTAGGATGCTCCCAATGGTTCACATGGCCAAATACAGTAGATCTGACACTAATCAAAGATTCTACCAAAAATAGATAGAAACAACCACAGAACCACCACTGAGGTTTGTGCCGGCATTTTTCTTTCTCTTCTCTGCCCTAGGTACTGTAACAGCCAATCAGCTACAAGGTGACATCATCTTATGGCAGCTACTGCTAGATGAAAGGTAAAAATTCTCCATGTATTTACAAAATTCTTTATGCAGCTGCAATCCTTATTCGGTATCAAAATCTCAAAGACATTCAATGCTAAAGGTTTATAAGCCTAAATTTGAAGTCTCCTATTTAATTCACATGAAAATTTATACAAATAGAAAAATACGGTTTTATGCAATATTCATTCTGCTGGGGTGCTTATTATTGCATCAGTAAAACATGGAATATCACAGTGCTCATTAGTGTGCATAATTAACTCTGCAATCTGTTTATTTAGGCCACAGAAACCAAACTGAACAAACTGAAATGATTCTAAAATATTCTACAAAGCTCCTTTTAGAATATCTATGAATGACCACGCTAGTAACATCTCCTTGCATAAAATGAAACACTCCCACATCCACCTCATCTCCCCTCAAATCATAAGATGTATGCATTACACTAGTCTGAGAAGATGGCTTTCTCTAGGACCTTGCACTAACCAGCCACGACAAACAAGATGGGCGAGGCAGAGAGGCAGCTTTCCCACAGGCTTCAGATCAATAAGCCAGAATCTTCTCCTTTCAATCAGCTCCCCTTACTCATGCAAATACCCAAATCAACTAGGAATAAAATCACCCCTACAAAGACATTCTTCAGGTCCCACTACTAAATGTGTATTTAAAGGAAATACCAAACAAGTGTTGAAAGACTGTTTTATTAGAAACAAGAGAAATAGACACCCTAATATAAAGCCACATTCCATTTCAGCAAGTGTTTTTCTTAAATAGCACAACTTGTAGGAAAACAGTACCTTCTAGTTAAAAAATATTTTTTTCCTTTTTAGCATACTACTATTAAGAAATCAGTTTGGATCAATTAAAACCTATGCTCTATATAGAATACTGTATTAAAAACATTAATACAATTCTAAATACACTTTTTTGCCACCACATGCAAAAACTGTAGCTAAGAGAGAGACAGTAGACACACAAATCTACAGAAAGATGGGCACTGAAACACCGAGCAGCCAGAAGTTCCCATGGAAACAGTGCTCTAGTTCTACAAACACACAAGAACTGAACAATGTGAATGTCTCTACCATTAAAAAAAAATAAAAATTAACTCTTAACTACTGGGAAATTATTTTTTTATCAAAACAAGGCAGAGAAAAGTATAAGTATGTAGCTCAATGAATTTTCACAAAATGATCATTCTAGTGTAACTGGTCTCCAGACCAACAGATGATTACTGGAGTCCTGCGGGGATCCTCTCTAAAGCCCCAAAGTCACTATTTCCTATCAAAGCTAACTAGTCTTGACTTCTAACACCATAAGTTGGTTTTGCCCATTTTGAACTTTATATAAAAGGAATCATACAATATGAACTCTGGTACCGAGCTTCTTTTCACTCAATATAATGTTTGGAAGATTCATTTTCATTGCTTATAGTTTTCTACTATCTGAATGTACCACAATTTATTAAGATCCATTCTACTGCTGATGGACATTTGAGTTGTTGCCAGTTTGATATTATTTAAAATAGTGCTCCTAAAAAGTAAGCAAACAAGGTTAAAGGATTCTACTAAGGCTTTTACCATTATTGCAGAAGCGGTAAACTTCACTAGGTATATTTTAGATTATAGTAAGTCAAAGATGCATACTGTCACCTCTATAGCAGTGGTGCCCGGACCAGCAGCTGAGCATCACCTGGCAATCTGTTAGAAATGCAAATTCTTGGGCTCCAAATCAAATCTACTCAATCAGAAACTCTGAAGATGGGAGCCCAGCAATCTGTATATTGACAAGCCTGCCAGGTGATCTGATGCATGATCAAGTTTAAGAACCACTGCTCTACAGCAAACCTGGTCTACGAAGAGCCATATAGTATATATTTTACTTCAGGCTTTACAAATCATACATATATGTAGTGTCTCTGCGCAACCACTCAGTTATGCTACTGCAGCGCCAAAGCAGTGACACATGATATGTAAACAAAAGGGCTGTTTTTCAATAAAATGTACAAAATAGGGAGGGCAGGTGGATATGGCCTGCAAGCAACAGTTTGCCAATCCCTGTTCTACAGTAACCACTAAAAATATATAAATAAACTAATAAAAAATAATAATAATTGAATAATTGAAAAGCAGTCAAATAGACAGAAAGATAAGTGGATAAAATAGAAATAAAAGATAAAGTGGCAAAAATAAAACCAAATATTGGGGTGCCAAAACTGTATACAGGTGGACACTTTGGTCAAGCAAGCAGTCGTTTGCCATAATCAGAAGTGTCTGGACACTGATGGTGGCCACTTTGAGCACTTCTTGTAATTGCAGAAGTCAAACATGACTTGTATTCATGTTTTGTTATTTGTATATATTATCACAATTTTATTGAGTATTACAATTTTAATAGTTTTCCTTTCTTAAAGTGTGTATACATTTTTTTGGCACCCTCTGTATATCAGTAACTATCTTAAATATAAATGAACTAAATATTCCAAGTAAAAGATCAAGACAAATTTTCAAAAATAGGCTGCTTAAATGAAATATACTTTCCATATAAGGTCATATTACATTAAAATAAAAGTAAAATGAACGGCGGGCCAAGTGGCTCAGTTGGTTAAGAGCTTGTGCAAGAGTGTGAGCTCTCAGCAACAGGGTTGCCAGTTGGATTCCTGGCCCGAGCTGAGCAGGTGCTGAACTGCCAACACGGCTCAGCTGAAAAAAACAAAACAAAACAAAAGTAAAATGACAGAGACAGACCATGGCAAACACCAACCAAACGAAAGTTGGTGCAGCTATACTAACTTCAAACAAAGCAGCTGGAAGAAGCATTACTAGAGATAAAGAGGTTGTTAATAATGATAATAGGGGTCAATCCAACAGGGAAAAAAAAATCAGAACCCTAAAATTTTAAAACAGCTTCAAATAAATAAAGCAAAAAATGAAGAACTAAGAAGAAAAATAGACAAATCTACAAACGTAGAGGGAAATAAATTTTTACCCACTTCCAATAATGTACTTTTTTTTTTTTAAAGGTAAGTTAAAAGAATTGACAAAATTACAGCATCAAAACCCTCAAATTAGGGCCGGCAGAGTGGTTGATTGGTTAAGCGCTGGTTTTGGGATGCCAGCAGCCCCGGTTCGGATCCCACATGAGGGCCAGTGACACTGCCCTCTACAGCTAACAACAGCTCCACCTGGAGCTGGGCTGTGCGAGCCCCGGTGATGGTGTGGGCTGCAGCCCCTGCTACAGTGGGCTGCCATAGGCTACAGTGAGTGGCCCGCAGCCAGCGTGAGCGGCTGGCAGCCAAGAGTGAGCTGCCAATAGCCGCGGTGAGCGACATCCAGAGGCCAGCGACCGATCTGCCTCATCCGAGAAGAGCGCAATGACGATACCAACAGTGAAGCAACATCCTCCGCAACTAAACTGAAGAACAAAAAGACAGCAACTTGTCTGTTCCCCTTCCCCGATTCCCCAACGCTGTTCCCCTCCGCCAATTCCCCAATAAAATCTTTAAAAAAAAAAAAAACCCTCAAATTAAAAATACTTTGTAGAGGGCCGGCCGAGTGGCACGGTGGTGAAGTGCTGGCTTCAGAAGCCAGCGGTCCCGGTTCAGGTCCCACATATGAGGGCCAGTGACACTGCCCTCAAAAAAAAAAAAAAAAAAAACAACTTTGTAGAGGCGGCCGGTTAGCTCAGTTGGTTAGAGTGCCACCAAGGTTGCTGGTTCAATACGCACATGGGCCACTGAGTTGTGCCCTCCACAACTAGGTTAGGAACAACTGCCTGACTTGGAGCTGATGGGTCCTGGTAAAACACATTGTTCCCGAATAAAACTTTTTTTAAAAAATTTGTAATTTATTTAGAGGTTATAAACATTCTAGGCTTAAAAATATTTTCTTGCTAACTATAAAATATCAGAACAAATCAGTTATATTGCATCCTAGCACCTGTCACTTCCTGAAGTGGATTCTTCACGAGTGAACTAGAAACTGGAATGGCAGTGGGCAGGAAGCTTGTCTTCTTGATGCTAGAACCCTAGAGCAACCCTGGGATAGCTGTCACAGCTAATTCTTCCTCCTGCTTCCCGCCTTTGCTTCCCCCTCCTCCTGGGCTTTGTTCTCAACATAATGTCCTGAGTTGAACAAAGACACATCACATCGCTGCTCAAAATCCTCAAAAGGCCTGTCAGGACTCCAATGTCTACAGGGTCTTAGATATCACGTAAGTCTCTCTAACCTCATCTCTGCAGTATCCATCCTTCTCTTCAATCCAGCTTCACCAGTCTTCTTGCTGTGACTCCTATCAGGGCCTCTACACTTTTTCTCTTTGCCTAGAATGCCTTTCCTCGTCATACCTACACTATTTACTCACCTCCTTCAGATCTTTATTCATCTATCACTTCCTATGGATATTACAATAAAATTGTAAGTCTTTCCATGTCCTGACACTACTGATCTATCTCTACACCCATCCTTTATTTCTCTCTCTAGCACTTACCATTCATATATTTTACTTATTTTATTTATTATCTCTCTCCTCCCACTGAAATGTATTATCTATTAGGGTGAGAACTTTTGTCTATTTACCCACTGTCGTATCTCCAACATGTGGAATAATGCTCAGAACGGCACATTTCATAGTCTTGGGGAGACTTTCAGTCTCCAGTAAAAGCATTAGTATGTTATCTGAAACATAACTCCAAAGGCAAACAAACTATAACCACTGGATAAAATATACATTAAATAAAAACTTCTTTAAAAAAATAAATACCTGAAAAACATAGTAAGACATATAAGGATAAAACTGGTATATTTGAACTTCTATTCTGAATGCCTTGTGGGGCAAAGGGAACAAAATTCAAAATCCACATAAGATGCAGAGCCAAGTAGGAGGCTCTTCCGAAAAAGCTGGTATACCAAACGAGTATCTAGTTGAACCTTGAACAACACAGGTTTGAACTGCGCTGGTCCTTATACAGGGATATTTTTCAACCAATCTGTACTGTTTAGATGCGTGGTTGGGAGCTGCAGATATGGAGGGTCTACTGTATGCAGTGAGCTCCCCCATTTTATATAGGGGACTTGAGCATCTGCAGATTTGGGTATTCACAGGGGTGCTGAAACCAATCATGTGTGGATACTGATAGTAGTTAAGTTTTGGGGGATTCAAAAGTTATATGCAGATTTTTGAATGCACAGGTTGGGTGGGGGGGGAGGTGTACTGTTAGCTCTTTAAGGGTTAACTGCACTCACAAGGTTAAAGTGAACTGTAAGTAAGCCCTTACCATCTTATAGTTTTTATCCGTTACAAACTTTTCTCTAAAGAGGGCAATAGAGAAGTAAGTCAAACGGAGTACTTCATTAAGGTCAAACGTTATGCAGTTGAAACACTCAAGCTTCAACTAGACAGACTCACATGTGCACTAGTGCCAAGCAACAGTCAAAGCAAATGTAAAATTTTCCTGGAAGCAAGTCTTTGGCCCCACATTATTTGCACAACTAATTTGGTCACTCAGCATGACAGGAAACAAGACACCATGAGAAAGAATAAACAGAAAGAAATAAACAATAGGAATAGATTCACTTCAATCCTAGAATTATCAAGCAAAGATTATACAACACCTACACTTAGAAGCTTTACTAGGCAAGCTTGAAAATAACTTCAGGGATGAGAAAATCATTAAAAAGAGGACAGATTTTTTAAACAACCACACAGAACTTCTAGAAGTAAAAATACAACAACTGAAATTTAAATTCATTGGGCAGGCATAACAGATTAGACACAGCTCAAAAGATCCTTAGTGAACTGGAAGATAAAGCAGGAAAAAAATCACCTAGGACACATATAGTAGGTGCTTTCATATTTACTGAATAAACAAAAAAAGGATCACATACAGAAAGCAACATAAATCATAGTTATGTGTTCACACTCCAATGTTTCAAAAAACAATACTATGTATGGTTTGGTGCAGAAATTGAACAAGATGAACATATTAAAAAGTACTAGAGAATACAAACTAATAAAGTGAGCAGGCTGCAGTGGTTATGTGTATGATGGATATGGTAAAGACGGAGAGAAAAAGGAGAGAGGCTGCTGAAAGGAGGAGATGGAGGAGGAAGGGGGGAAGACGGAGAGGAAGAAGAAATGATGACAGAAGGGAGGAGGAGATGGAAAGAAAGGCGATGGAGGATGAACAAGAGGAAATACAGAAAGGGAAGAGGAGGAAGAGTTGGAAATAGAGGAGGAAGAAATGGAGGAGAAAGGACGCAGAGTGGGATAAGAGAAAGGAGAGAGAAGGGACAGGCAGAAAGAGAGGGAGGAAAAAAGAAGCCCAAATAGGATAAAGCTTTACCTTATGTTGCCTCATATTACACTTGGAAACTGTCCTCAATAAATACTGAGCTATTATAGGCCCACAATTCTGTACCTGCATACCTGCAAGCCAAAAAGCCCTAAAAGTCCAGCTTTAACTTGCTTTCCCTTTTTAAAATTCATTTGGTAGCATAATCTGAACTGATTTGAACTCAGATTATGGCAAATCATGATGTAAACTGGCACGAGGATATTTGTTGCCTTTATTTAGTTTACTGTGAATTTGCATACATTTAACTGCAAACATATTAATGTACTTGATTAGGGGGTACAGCCAAAACCCAGCTGGAGTTATATAATATATGGCATACAACAATATTACTTCTTTAAAATTTGACATATTCTGAATTCCAAAACACAAGTGGTCCCCAAGGTTTCAGATAAGAAATTATACATTTATATTACCATAATTAAATGGCTACTGAAACCTTTCACTTCACTTTTCTGGATACATGTATTCCAAAACCTGAAATTTCTGCTTCTGATTGCATCTAAAGATGAAACTGATCCACCTCACACGGCAAACAAAAGAGGAGGCTCAAACTTCACACCGTGTTTCATAACAAAATCATTTTGTAGAGATTTTCTTCAGCGAACCAACCAATCAGTTCAGTAAGGGCCTAAAACATCAGGGTCCTCCATGTATGTATAAATACACTGTTTCATATTAAGTAGTTTCTTACACCAAAGTTCCTCTTTTCACTTTAAGCTATATCCTTCCTTATTCTAATTAAAACAATGAGTAATAGGACTTTGGATTTCTGAACTGTTTTACACTCCTGCATGTCCAACAATGACCATGGTTTTATCCAAAAGCTCTATTGGCAACTGATATTAGGACCCTATTATACCATAGGTGTCTCAGAAAACCCGAATTTTAGTTTCCTGTACTCCCCACTCTCATTTTACAATAGGATACTCTCCTTGGCTTTCCTCTGACCTCACAGGTCCCTCTAGCTCAGTCACTTCCTCCTTTACCCAACTTTTAAATGTTGAATAGTCTCCTTTTCGCCAGATTACACGCTTTCTAAACGGCTTCATCCATTCCCAATAGTTTTAAGTATCTTCTTTATGCTAATTATTCTCAAATATTTGTCTCTAGCCTAAATCATCTCCTAATTCCAGACCTATATATTCAACTACCTGATAGACAGATCCCCCATGCATATTTCAAAGGCATCTGGTCTGACATGGGTAATCTAACACCAACATCATTTCCAAACCTGTTCTCCCTGTATTCAGTAAATGACATCGCCATCTAGTCAGTTCAAGCTCACAAGTTGGGAGCCTCATTCCAAGTTCTCCTCTGGCCTGCATGGATCATCTCCTAACAGCTTTTGTTGACTATAACTCCAAGTTGTATCTCAAACCCACCTATTTCTCTTTACCTCTGCTGTCACTCCTAATCTAAAACCAAGCTAGTATCACCTCTACCTACCTTGCTACAACTTCTTAACTGGTCTCCTTGCTTTCATTCTTGATCTTCCAAAACACAAAGTAGACAATGCAATCCTCTAAGAAAAATAATTTGAAGCAATGGTAGTTGAAACCATTAAGTAAAAAGGTGATGGGGAACTTTATACAAGGCTAGTAACACCTGAGTCCACTGTTCAATATTAATATCCCAAAGAACATCAGGCACTATTACGTCTTCTGACACAATACCTCCTACAAAAAATACACAACACCTCCTACAAAAATCGGTACTAAAAGAAAGAAAGAAATCAGACCTGATTCTGAGCAAGCCATTAGCAGAATTTTCAATTTTCAGGAACTACAGGGGATACAAAAACACTGAAAAACAAAACCATAAAACCATCATGGCAATGCAATGAATAAAAAATCTAGTATGTCGGAAAACTTTACCTGAGTGATTTTTTTTTCTTCAATAAATAAATGGCAAGAGGAGAAAAAGACAACTGCTTCAGACGAATAGAGCCTTAAGAGATGTATCAATCAACTGCAATGGTAATTCTTGTTTGAATCTCAATTCAAACTGTTAAAAGATATTTATGAAATAACTACGGAAATCTTAACAATGAATAGCTAATACTAAGGGTTAATTATTGTGAAAATGGTACTGTAATCGTCTTTTAAAAAGACATTTTACATGTGTGTATGACTGCGTGGGCATGTATGCGCGCGCGCGCACACGCACGCACGCGCACACACACACACACACACACACACCCAGTCCAGCAAGATAGTAGGGCTGGGGAAGATAGGAATACAGATGAAAAAAATGGGCTGTGCACTGATAATTTCTTGAAGTTGGATAATGGGTGGTAATGGAGGTTTATCATAATATTCTCATTTCTGGGTATGTTTGAAAATTTTCCTTAAAAAAATATGATAATTTGAATCACTTTACTCTCCTGCTAAATTCTGCAACAGAACCTCAAAAAAATGATAAGCAACATCGTAATAGCAAAGAAAATGAGGCGGGGCAGACAGTTTATAAAACCAGTATCTAAAAGATAGCAACAAATTCGCATAAGATGCAAATAAAAAGGATGAAAAACACTTTAGAAGAAAAACACCACAGCAAAACTAAAATGCTCAAAAGCACATTGAAACAGCAAAGAGAACTGATCTACCTTGTAAAATGACAAGAGATGTGACAATTTCTAAGCCAGCAAGTACAGGAATGATGAGCTGGGAAGGACTAAATATCCGATGGAATGATTTCATCATTAAACTCTTCCCACCACCAACTCAGGGAACTCAGTATTTTACATACTGGTTTGCAGGTGCATGCTTACACATGTATGCAAGCACGCACACAAGATTCTGTAAAAATGGAACCACCGGAAAAGGAAAAAAGCTCTTGGAACCATCTGAACTTCTGTTTGCCAGCATTAAAATTTAATAAAATGACTGGATGTGAAAGTGAGATAATATCCCAGAATCCCAAGTAAAAGAGACAGATGGAAAACTTAAGAGAGGAGACAAACATAAAAGACAGTCAATCAATCCAGGAGGCTCAACATCTGACTAATAACCATTTCACAAGGAGAGACTAAAGCTAATTAAGGGAAGAAGCTTATAAAAAAAAATAATAGAAGGTAATTTCCCAGAGATAAAGAAAAATCACAAGCCTTCAGAAGTAAAATAATCAAATAGTAAAAATTTAAAATGTCTTCATTTAAACTAAAATTACAAATTTCAGTAAAAAGATTAGAAATTGAAAATCCAAACGTTTCAAAATAAAACAATGGCCAAATTTTAATATTCACATGCAGAAAACGTGTTCTCAGCAGCACAGGTAATCTTAAATAGTTAACTATTTTATTTATAAAACACGAAGTCCATTCTACACAAAGTTTAAAAGAGGTCAAGAAATCTGATAAAGTCTTTAAAAATGTCTCGGTAGGTATTAACTTAGTTAAAACATATTTGAAGACTTTTACTCTTTTCTTTAAATGGCCCTTTAAAAATTCAAGACCTTCAATAGTTCCATGAAATAAAGGGGCAAACACAATTTAAACCATTATTTTGTATTAATAAAATTAAATAACATATTTCATGACAGCATAATATCAAACTACATAATAAATGTGGCTAATGATAAAGTATATTTAAAACCTTTACAAAATCTAGTCATTTCAGGTAAATTTTCATGACAGCTACAGGTTGGTCCTAACAGCTGTCAAGAACATCAACCATACCATTCTGCACATACAAAGGGAAGATATAAACCTTTTCTTGATGATTCAGGTTCATTAGCAATATCATGTTTGAGAATGTGTTGCTAATGGAACCTGACACCTTGCACCCACATGGGTAAATGGGTCTGCTTCAAGAAGGCTAAGATTTTCAATGTTAGTGCCCACTACTTACTTGCCCATATTGCTGCTGAATACCTAACCTTTTGTTCCTTGTAATTTACTTTTTCTCCTTACAGACTTTTTGTCCCCTTACCATTGCTCCAGAGTTGCTTTTTCTCAGTGATTTAAAGTACCCAACCCTAGTATATCACACAGACTATTCCAGAGTATGGAAGACGAGAGATTTAACTCAGCATTAATTTCTTACTACTGTTCCCTACCCGCAAAACCAGTAGTTATATGTCAATTTGGAGCAGTCCTAGAAGGCTTACCTCTTTAGAAAGCTAGAGTTGTATCATCACATATACATTTGTTAAAAGATTCATGTTTGAAATAACTGTGTTGAAATGTTAAGTTTACAAATAGTCTATTTGCAACAAAACCTTATTTCTTTCCAGCTACTCCCCAGCATCACAAAAGGCCAAATTCTTCTTATGAGGTTTTGAGACAGATTGCAGGGCTCAGGCCACTAATAATCCTACAGGTTTTAACTCTACATACTAATCCTACAGGTTTTTAACTCTATCTGGTTTGACTGCCCAGAGTTACATCACAATCATCTGACTACTTGGTATATCATTTCGGGTAAGGAGAAAGTCAACTAAAAAGAAAAGCAAATTGACAGTCATCATAGTGCTTCACGAATCCAAGTTTTCCAAGAAATAAAACTGCTAATGAAATCTTTCATGTGGATCTAAAGTTAAGCTTTAATACAGGCTAGATTAATAAACGGAATATATAAACAGCAAAAAAGTCAAATAACCAAAAAGTTGGCTAAGGATGCCAATCCACAGAAAATTAAACCCAAATAAACAAACATATGAAGATGATCAACCTTATTAGAAAGTAGAGATGTTTTTTAAAGGGTGTTATTTTTCATTCATCTGATAGGCAAAGTTTTGAAAGATTAATAACAACGAGAACTGAAAACACAGGATAGTAGGCACTGTTGGTGTAAGGGGAAAGCCTCCTTTGGAAAAAAATTAACTATAGCTAATGTAATTTGAAATAAATAAAAACTTTGATCCAGAAATGCTACTTCTAGACTATTTTAAGATATATATATACATGATTTATACAAAGGTGTTTATTTCAGAATCATTTAGAAAAATTATGTGATTAATCAATCTCAAATTCCATAAAGAAAAGCTTATGATACATTCATACTATGGAATTCTCTATAACAGTTCAAACAAATGAGGCAGTTACAAATGATGACATTAAAAAAAAAGAACCTTTATTGCCGTACTGACAGGACATAGTAAATGGCAAAAATATATTCAGAATATTTACATGAACTCAGTCAAAACAAAACCATTTATTTTGATAATTAATATACATGTAAGGCATAGTAAAAGGTATAAAAAGACAAATTCCATACTAATAAAAGTGTTCATCTCTGCTTATACCTGGGATTGGGGCTTAAAGGTGGTTCTCAGGGGATTTTTACTTTATCTACATCGTTTGAATTGTGAAAAGGAGAAGAGAGTATTTGTGCATCAAGTTCATAATTAAAAATGAAGGAATAAAAAACAATATAGTTAGGAATAGTGTAATCCATTTGTTGTACATGTTCACACAATACTAGTATCTGTATTATATGTCAGAGAGGCTAATATTCAGGAGTATATGTGAAACTGTTAAGAATGATAAATCCTAAGATAACTTGTATGGATGTACATATGTATGTATGTATGTGTGCATGTATGTGTAGTGTGCTGTGTCGATTTTTTAATGAAGGTGTGTTCCTTTATCAATATAATCTAATAAATTATTCCATTTTGAAGAAGAGAATAAGCAGGAAGGTTGCCCTCTGAGCTTTATAAGAGGCTGTTACTTGATTTTTAAAAAATCAATACATTCCTAAACAGTCTGAATGTATTCAGGTACTACTTGAAAAAAGAAAACTAAGTAAATATACATCGATAGTCACTGGACCTATAATATTTAAGGAAGCAATAAAATCTGAATGTGGCTCAAACCAAATGCAACATTTATTAGAGTTGCCTGTAAATTAACATTTAAACAAACAAACAAACAAACTGGGCAATGACCTTAAGTATATGAGAATTTAACTGCTAATTTTCATGGCTTTTGCCTTAAAAATTAGTAGTTAAAATTATAGTTACTTACTTCTATAATGACATATAAAACAGTTATATAAATTCTTAGAATAAACCATAACAATACACAAAACCATAGTTCCATTAACATGTACATAACTTAAATGACTATTTACTAATATCATAATTTAGTAAGTTTACATCCTAACCCTCACAGTTTCAAGAGGACAAACTCCTAAGACAGAAGTCATTATATAGTCATAACGAAGGCTGAAACTGTCAGAGTTAAAAGTCCCAAAGACAGACCAATCTTCCTGAAGAACCTAGTAAGAAAATCCACAAAACATTTTTAAGGAACCTCAAGTTCCCCTTTGTACACATCTCTGGTGTTGATGCGATTATAAAGTATACCTCTAAGCATAGTAACAAAAGCTCTAATAATAATAATAAAAAAGTATTAAGTGTTATTAAGGACAACACCAAATGCATACTTGAAGCTCTAGATTTGGTTCTAGTTTGCTCTCTGGATCTGGGATTTACAATCTCATCAAACCTCAGTTTTATAGTCTGTGAAATGGAAATACCAAAATATTCTATAGACTTCACAGGGTTACCCGTACCAGAGGAGTTAATGTATACTAAGTATATTACAGTGCTTTGAAACTATAAAGCAATATAGAAATATGTATTTTAAGTTATTCTTACCACAATAAAACACTGGCAAAATCAATTTTTAATCAAATTATACCTTATATAGAATTTGTCAAAGACTAAATATTTTCTAGAAGAACTAATACTAGGGATACTGACAAATCACAAGCATATTAATTAAAATAGTGCCCGTGGCAAGCCATTTTGCTTCTTTAAATACTTGATTATCACAGAATTCTACTTGTTGTCAAATACAACAGGAAAGATGTCCAGCTAGCTAACCAAACCTCCTGCCAAACCTGTCATTCTTTCAAAGGCCATGTTCTCTTTTCAAAGCTTTTGCCTATATTCTGTTTCCCCCAATGTCCCTTCATATCCACCACCAAAGACTGAGTGCTTGCTTGGGTTGCAAGGAAATTGTCACCTCATATTTGCTAGATCCCATACAGACATATCAAGTAGAAAAAGATACCAAATGACAAGTAAACACACACATGCATACATGAGTGTACACACACACACACACACACACACACACACACACACACAGCGTCCTTCATTCTTTAGGAAGAAATATATCCCTTGAATAGCAAATGATCGTCACTTTAAAAGGAAGTATGTAACACAAGCAAAAGAAGAAAAATAAATCTTACTCACCATCTCCCATAGCCATTCAGATGGTCCAGGGAGCTCTCTCAAACCAAGAGGTCAAACAGCACAGCAAATAAATGCAGCTCAGTGCCTGCGCCACTGGGCTTGGCCTGCAGCCTGCAGACACCCGGAGCACTGTGTGACCCAGGCCGCGCTGCAGCTCTGCACCGCAATAGCCAACAGCTGCTACTCCACTTCAAAATAAAAGTCTGGGGTCTTGCTGAAAACCCTCGTCTATTTAGCAGAGCCTAGCAGAGCTTGATCAAAATTATTCTTTAACTGCACATATGCAGTTAGATACAGGTTATGATGTTTCTCCTTATACTGGCTGCCTGAAATTTAATGTAAGAAAAGCTCTGGGAGCCAACAAATGCCATCCCATCAGGGGACTTTTAATGCAATCATCAAAACACAAGGCATGTGTTCAGCAATCATTTTCTGCTTCCCTAAAGATATCCATGTAATCAGTAGCAATCACATGATCTGATGGATTAACTGATTTGCACCTTTTTAAAAGGATTTCATCCTTTTGTCGTTACCTTTTAATATTTACAACAGAAGACTGCTAGAAGTGCACAAACAGGAATAGCCCAGTTTCCATGATTAACTGCTCTCATTATGCAGGAAGCATTTCTGGCTGCCGTAAACAAATCACGTCAAAGGCAGCCCATCAAAGGCTGCTCTGTGTGCGGACAGCAGGGCCACACGGAACAAAGCTTGCTTCTGGTGGAGGCAGAACCTCGCCAGTGCGCAGCTGCAGGGATACGGAGCACCCTCCATCCAAGCTGCACAACCATCAGCACACTGTCAAGCTCAGAGAAAGCCCTGGGGTTCATGATCACAAAAAAAAATCAACCTAGTAAGAGTTGCTTTGCTTTTCACCAAAGGGTATATTACAAACATATTAAAAAAAAAAAAAAGAAACCCAAAAAACAAAAAAACTATCCATTGCCTCTTATAAGCCAAATACAAGTTAATTTCAAAGCCTAGTTTCTATGCTTTATTTTATTGCCAGCCTCCTAGAGCAATTCTTTTCCTAGCAACTGTTTCAAACAGAGAAGCTGGGAAATATTTTACAATGAAATGATTACATGCCAAGACTGCATTAGGTCCTCCATACGCACACTAGACAAATCAGAATTACGCATGGTGTTTTCACAGTGAAAGAGAAAAAGACTTGCAGTCACAGCCACCAACACTGTTGATGCTTACATCTTGATTAGCGTAGGAGACTGTCTAGTAAGCTCCATGACGACACCAGGCCCTGCCATAATCACAGAGGGCCTGCAACTTTCAGTCTTTCTCCTTCCTACAGGGCTGGTATTGCTTCCTTTCAGCCACGATCTGATTAATTTTAAATCTAGTTTCCTTCTACTAAATAGCACAGTTCATTCCGCTGTACTTAGGGATTCTGCCTAACTTACTGTGTAATACAAAAATTAAAGTCAGACTTGGAAAACCCTCAAGTCAAAAAAATGCTGTGCAGCTATCACTATTTCTAAACTAAATGATATGCTCAAATCTCAGGTGATATGATTTACATATTTTGCCGTGTATAATGTGCACTTTTTTGCCCAAATTTGTGAGGGAAAAAAAAGGAAGCGCATTATACATGGGTAGTACTAATTCTGTATCTATATAAATGTCTTTAATTCTTTTATTTATGCTTATGAGTTAAAAGTGTAACTCTAGAAATCAATAATGATATCCATATGTAAAATAATACCTTGGAATACGATAATCGGTTTTGTTGACTTATGACGAACTTGCAACAACAAAGAGCTCTTGGCCTTCTATGATGCGTAAATATCATCAAATTTGTTACTGGTCTATAAAATTTCTTGTACCTTGTATCTATTCTTTTGTTTTGTAATTACATGTTACATAAAATTTCTTGTACCATGTTAAAAAATAAATGCTAAAATTCCTTTATAATACAAAACCCAAAAGTACCTAAATGTAAACAAATAAAAATCTGAATTAAAAAATTAAAATGAAAGATTTTTTCCCCTGAAAGTTTGGGCCAAAAATGTGGGTGCGCATTATACACGAGGAGCACATTATACACGGCAAAATATGGTACTTTGTGTTCTCGAGTGTGCTCTAGAAAATCAAATCAAAGAATTCACTCAAAACTTAAATCAAGAGTATATATATGACAATTATGAAATAAATCAGAGACAAAAGCATGAGATGTAAAGTTATATATTAGGCCATGCATAAGAGGAGAAGAGGTAGACTAAAGAGAAAAATAAACAGACTAATTCTCAGAACAATAAATGTAAATAAGGTAGTGTTAGACCATGTTGCTTGCAACTTACCACATCCTTCTCCAGGCTAAAACCTTCCAGAAGTTTATCAAGACTCCTTCCATGGCCTTTAAGGCCCTCATTATCATGGTTCCTGCTTATCTTTTCCAAATACGTCTCATACATGGTCTCCCTTACAACTCACCCCTAGCCTCACTGGGCTCTAGCCAATTCTGGCCACTCTTCTGTTTTTCAAATACACTAAGACCTTTTCTACCACTGCGCCTTTATGGTCACATTTTCTCTGTCCAAAACACTTTTTCTATTATTTATCCCATGACTAGCTTAGTCTCCTTTATCAGGTCTCAATTAGAATATACAAACTCTGAGAAACTTGCCCCACTACTCTATCTAAAGTGGCATCACTGAGTTACTTATCAACCAACTCCATACGTGTACTTTATTTACTTCATTTAATGAATGTTAAGATGACAGCTTTTGGCTATACTGGCTCTTATAGTTATATCATCACTTTGCAACAAATGCTCTGGTTTTCTGTTTCTGTCTGTATTTAGCAAAATGACTTTTTTCATCCCAAACCAGTCCAAATCAATATATTATGAGAAGTGTGATGTTTCATTGTTATTGTTTCAGGCAAATGTACACTAAAAAAACTTACAATAGCTTCTAGTCACAGAATATCATATGCAACAAATCTGAATTAAATGCCATGTTTAGGTGATCTCACAACAATCTGATTTGCATACGTACACAAAGTGAGAGAAAAGGTAGCACCGTCCATGGATTTTCAGTCTGTTGTTTGCATGAACTACTTTCACAAATTTTCATGCTGAGCTTTTATTTTGACCTAAAACGTTTTCCTGTCCTACAACTGTATCTTGAAGTTTTAGTTTGGGGTGTACAGTAACAATGAGCCAATAAAGGGATGAAAATTTTGTGGGGAAAAATTGTGCAGAAGTAAAAATAGAGTTGAATAAAACTTCATTAGATTACTTTAGGTACAAACTATTCACTTGCCTTCAAATTGTTACTTATGAAAATTTATTTTCAGTGTTCAGTTGATATATTTTTCTACCTGTGAAGATTATTCGAGTATTCTGGATTGAGATGAAACATACCATAATATCAGTGGAAATAATTTTTTCATTTAATGGCTTTTCATTTGGTAGCAAGAATTTTGGGAATATTTCAAAGTAATTTCACTAAATTCATTAAACAAAAGGATAGTTGTATTTCTTCCATTACCAAATGTAATCATTCTGGATAACTATTTATTTACTTGTTTATGATATATTCTCCCTCACTAGAGTCTAAGTTCCTTGAGGCAGAATTTTTAATTATCTTCTTCACTGTTGTGACATGACCTAATTTACATTTTAAGAAGATCATTCTCACTTCTGGATAAAAAATAGATTTCAGGGGGCAAACAGGGAACAGAAATCTATTGCAGTACTCAAGGTAAAAACCAAAGGAGACTTACAGTGAGGTCTTAGCAGTGGAGATGGAAAAAATAATCAAATTTGGGATATATCAGGATTTCAGAGGAAGAAATGACTAATTAGACTAGGGAGAATCAATTCAGATTTCTGGCCTAAACCGATGGTGGTACCATTGACTGAAATGAGTAAACTGGGGAAGGAAGATATTTGAGCGAAAGGAAGAGACAACAGGGTTTCAATTTTGGGCATGTTAAGACAGGTGCTTATTAGGCAGCCAAATGGAAATGTCACAGAGGTTACAGGTTACCATACATAGAGCACAAGAGAGATGAATGAGGGCTAGAACTACACATTTAGGAATCATCAGCAAATAGTTACCATTTAAAAGCTTTTGGGCTGGATTAGATCACTGAGAGAGAATAAAGACAAGGGAGAGAAGAGGAGAGGTCCCTGTCAACATGATAAATAGGCTTCCTTCTCTTAGTCTCCTCCCTTATTAACGAATCCATTAGAGTATTTTTCAATGACAGCATAATGCTGTCATCAAAAATATCATGACTTTGGGCTGGCCGAGTGGCATGTTGGTTAAGAGCTGGTTTGGGACACCAGCTCTGAGCAACAGGGCCAGGTTCAGATCCCACATATGAGGACCAGTGACACTGCCCTCTACAGCTAAGGTGGTGAACAACAGCTCCACCTGGAGCTGGGCTGCTGTGAGTCGCCTGAAACGGTGTAGCTACAGCTCCTGCTGCAGTGAGCTGCTGTAGGCTACAGTGAGTGGCCGGCAGCCAGCATGAGTGGCCAGCAGCTGGTGTGAGCTGCCAAGAGCCACTGTGAGCGGCCAAGAGCCACTGTGAGTAGCTGTCCACAGGCCAGCGGCCGATCTGCCTCACCTGGGAAGAGTGCAATGATGATACCAACATGGGCCAGTGAAGCAATGTCCTCCACAACTAGACTGAAGAACAAAAAGACAGCAACTTGTCTGTTCCCCTTCCCCGGGTCCCCAATGCTGTCTCCCTCCTCCAATTCCCCAATAAAATCTTAAAAAAAATAAAAATAAAAATCATGATCAATTTTAAAACCCCAGTAAAATATTACGGACTTTAACATTCACATTTGACTGTACTTGCAATATTCAGATCATAATCTTCAATAAAAAGAAAAGACTACTCTGAAGACTCCCCCCAAGAGAAATAAATGGCAGATACCAACCTCAAGTCTCCCTGTTTATGGAGGAATAAATAAGAGAAAAAGAAATAGGGGCTAAAAGAATAGGGAACAAAAAAAATCTTCTATTTTGAAGGTAACAGAAATAACCTCCCAAAATACAAGAATGACTACTTTCAAAATAAACCACACCAAGTAATAAATATCTTAAATTTATAATATGCATTTTACTCTATTTCTTCAGGTTGTAATTACACAGTCTGGAATACACAAATGAGAATGTATTGTAAATGGTATGAAAACACACAAGTCTCAATTCAAGGAATTTTAACAACTCTCCATCTTCCTGCTGTTTCTGGTTTCTATGGATATGGACAGAGCTAACTGCTTAAAATAAGGACAAAGTCCTTAAAACACCTTCTATTCAGAGAAGAGGAGTGAGAAACAGCTGGCAGTCTGGGTGAGGATGGCAGTGCTGAAGTCAATTTATGCTTCTGGAACTAAGTTTAGACAAGGGTAAACACAATCTTTTTAACACTAAATTCTCACCCCATCTGCCTTCCTGCAACAAAATAAGGCTCAGTTTCAGTTTAATCCAGAGGAGAAAAACTAAATTGTATTAGTAACTACTTGCCTATACAACTCATATAACCAAATTTTTTCTTCAGCATCACCTACATTACTAAACTGGTCACATTCTCTATAATTTGAACCTAATTTCCTAGGTGAAAAACCACTTATATTATCTTTGGAAATAGAATATATTCTTTACATACATGGCTAATTAACATTTAAAGACTGAAATCTAGGTAAATGCTACCCAAGAAAACAAATACAATTTAGCATCCTTACAAAAAAGTAGAGCAACCACAAAATCAAATAAATGCCAGATATTAATCCCAACCTCTTTGAATTCCAAGGTGGTCTCTAATTAAGAAGCAAAGATGATAATGCTGGTGAAGTTGCTACATCTGTGTCTCTTCACCAGGAGCAGCACTGATAGTCTTTAAACAGGTGTAATAGAGCCCATCAACCCCACAATTTCTAATCAACAAAGAAGTAAAACAATTACAGGGAATAAAAAACACATTTTATGTATGGAACGCAGAGGGCAAGAAGGCCCATCATATCTTCAACCCTAACGATACAAAAAATAAGGCAAAGAACAGGATCATTTTACATTATTGATTACACTCATTATTAAATGTTCACTCACTCCAACAGTCAGAAAATAAGTAATGATCAGCAGGAGGTAAAGACTTTGTTATTGTATCCCAAGTTTCAAGCCATAAAATCAAATCTGCTGAATCAGTGATATAATAGTTAACTTGAAAACATGCTTTAGTGTCTAAAATTGGGCTAACTAATCTTAGAAATGTTTAAGAACTAGAATAACTTAATTATTCTTACCTTTGCCGACACTCAAAATCATACCGCCCGAATTTTGCACTTCATCAAATTTGGCAAATATCAATTCTAATCTGGGAATAAAGAATAAATTTTGTTTGTTTTATATATACACTTTAAAAGATGTATATATACACATATACATACTCAGACACTCAGACACACACAAACATATGGTAACATCCTTTCTTGTATCCATGTAAAATGATATAAAATAAATGAAATTCTTGTTAGCCCTAGAAGTAGAAAGCAAATGAATGAATAAGTAAACAAAACACATAGTTACGAGACAAACTTATCACTGAAAAACAATTGATACTGAAAAAAACCTTACATGGTAAGAAATAGCCAGATATGATGAGAGTTCTGGTAACAGAACACAGCATGACCTATGAAGTAGTTTTGTTCCTCCTGACACCTCCCTGCCAAAAATCTGATAAAGCCTCCAGGTCCAACAACCAATTTACAGTGTATAAAGACAGAAGAACATGTGAAACCACACCACAGAAAAAGAATTAGAAATATCCAGAATGTGGGAAACTTCATAGGATAAACTACTTGGCATATTCCACAAAGAAAACACAGGCAAAAAAAAGTGTTGGCGGTACACAGAGATTTAAAAAGACATAAAACATCAACCAATTGCTGGACTTTATTTGGATACTGATTCAAAGGAACTGTTAAAAATACACAGATATGCATGACATTTGTGAAACAACTGGGAAGTTGATATTACAGAATTGTATACAAAAAAATTTAGGTGTGAAGATCATATTGTGGTTGTGATTTAAAAACATATATTTTCTTTTAGAAATATACTGAATAATTACAAATGAAACGCTATGATGACTTATATTTGCTTCAAAGTAACACAGGACAAGAGTAAGTAGATAAGAGTATAACATACAAAACTGGCCACAAATTGTTAATTATGAGACAATGGATATATGAAGGTAAATTATATTACTCTGTCTACTTTAATATGCTTGAAATTTTCCGGAATAAAAAGTTAAGAAAAAAAATCCTTTCAGGTTTCCCTTAAAAGGAGACTGAAATTTCATTACAAAAAGAAAATGTAATTAGAATAATATTTCAAATAAAAATATAAACTGAGATGTACCAAAGAAAAAAGTACCTTTGGAAAAAAAAAAATGCCAGGATACACTAGAAGCTCATCAGCAGGATTTTTACTGATCTAACTGATGCTACTCTACTCAGGTAGTCAGGATTTTCTTTTTGTTTGACTAGCTTTTAAGAGTAGTGATTGATTCTTATTTTTTTAAAGATTTTACTGGGGAATCAGGGAAGGGGAACAGACAAGTTGCTGTCCTTTTGTTCTTCAGTCTAGTTGTGGAGGACATTGCTTCACTGGCCCATATTGATATTATGATCATTGCGTTCTTCCTAGCTGAGGCAGTTGGTTGCCGGCCATTGAGCGGTGGATCACAGTGGCTCATGGCAGTTCTTAGCAGCTCTCACCAGCTGCCGGCCAATCATGCTGGCTGCTGGCCACTCACAGTAGCTGACGGCAGCCTATGTCGTCGCTGGCCACCCATGGCAGCCCAGCTCCAGGTTGAAATATTTTTCACCATCTTAGCTGTAGAGGGCACAGCGTCACTGACCCATGTGGGATCCAAATCGGTGGACCTGCTGCTCAGAGCTCGCGCTCCCAAGCCAACTCTTAACCAACTGAGCTTCTTGGCTGGCCCCGTGATTGATTATAATATAGCTTTCTGTTATCCAGTATCTTGTATAGTACCTTTCAATAGCAGGAACTGAAAAAATACTTACTTAATGAATGGGTTAACATTTTTACCTAATCCTTGCTTAAGCATCTTCCAAATAATGACCATTACTGCCTAGTATTAAAAGAGAGCTACCTGATAAGAGCATTCAATTATGTATTAAATAATGTATTATATAAATAACCTGAGTATATAATGAAACAGTGACCAAAAGAATTACAGGATCTTAAGAACTTTTAAAGCAGTGATAACCTATGTATCTTTTTGTATCTTTTGAATTTTAAAATAGTTCAGAAAATTGAACCTATTTAAAATAAACCCATGAAATTAAAATTTTTTAAACCCTTGGCAAAAATAAACAAATTTAGCAAGACTTACCTAGCAGGGTGAATTCCTCTCTTGGAAAGGTCCACCCTTACTTTCTCTCCCACATGTCTATAAATCTCCACTATAGCCAATATTGCAGCATCTCTCACCTGCCAAAGAATTTGGAAATTTTAAAAAAAAGTATATGAGATACAATAAAATACTTCACTTCAAGGTACCATTACACTAGCAGACAAACTTGAAACTCCAAGTTGGTTTTAATGTCTCTAAACCCCTGAAATTATGGCAGGTCATTAACAAAAACTAAGAGGAACTGCCAAGAAACCACTAGAGAAACCTTGTAAAAGGTTTTTTTAAAAACCTAAGAAACATATAAATAAGTTACTAATGTGGCTTTTAAAAAGTCTTCTTTTTGTTATAAGGTTGTATAAAGAAATGCCAAAATTTGTATGACAAAACATCACTGTCACTGTTAATATATTTTCCTGGAACAAAACTGCCTTTCAAGAATGTGGCATGTCCTCTTCCCATAAGCGGCCTGAGGTGACCTCTGAAAATGGTTTGCTATTTGCTTGACCCATAGAACTCCACAAAATCATGTAAATCAAGGAGTTCAAATCTACGTGTCCATTTTAAGAACACTTGTGAAACTGCATAGGCCATCCAGGGTACACATATCCAAAAAGACACCAAAGGACGTCACGTTACAAAAGCAATGTGTGCCACTCTGTCGTTACAATGGTGGAGTTGGGAGGTGTGCCCAGGCCAAACAGTGGGGTAGGACGCAGGGTCGGTGGCCCCAAACAAGTGCAGAATGTTTACTGCACATGCTTAACAAGGCAGAGTGTAATCCTGAACTTAAGGGTTTAGATGTAGACTCTCTGGTCATTGAACACACCCAGGTGAACAAAGCTCCGAGATGCAGTGCAGAACTCACAGAGCTGACAGGCGGGTTCACCCCTACACGAGCTCACCCCGCCATACTGACATGATCCTAACTGAGACACAGCAGAGGCTCCTAAACCAGGAGAGGAGACTGCACGGAAGGGAACCATATGGCCCAGGAGTAAATTCCGCATCAAATAAATGCTAATAAAAGTACCAAACAAAGAAACAGGGCCAGCCGAGAGGCGTGGTGGTTAAGAGCTGTCTTGGGATGCCAGCGGCCCCAGTTCGGATCCCACATAGGAGGGCCAGTGACACTGCCCTCTAAAAAAAAACAGAATTAAAAAAAAAAATGTGGCATGAACTGAAACAGATATTTATATATCAGTTTATACTATCATTATTCAAAATAGCTAGAAAGTGGAAACAACCCAAATGTCCAAACATGGATTTAAAAAAAACTGGTATACACATACAATAGAATATTATTAAGTCTTAAAGAGGAAAGGGAATTCTCACACATGCAGTACCATGGACAAACCTGAAAGATATTATGCTAAGTGAATATGCCAGATACAAAAGGACAAATATTTTATGAAGTACCTGGAGTAGTCACATTCATATAGAGAGAAAGTAAAATGTGGTTAGCAGGAACTGAGGGGTTGGAGGGAAAAGGGAATTATTGTTTAATGGATAGAGTTTCAGTGTGGGAAGATGAAAAAGTTTTGATACATGGGTGGGTGGTGATGGCTGCACAATAGTGCATTTAGTGCCGATGATTACACACTTAAAAATGGCTGAAATGATAAATTTTATGATGTGTATACTTTACAATTAAAAGGGAAAAAAATGTGGCCTAATGACAGGAATTTGGAAGATAGCTCTAGTTCTCTTGCACAGTTCACTGTCAAAGTGCAAATGAAGAGGTGGCAGAACTCTCACAAACCTTCAAAGGCAGAGCTAGGGCCTAAAAGCAGGAAAAACCTTATCTAGGGTTATTCCGAATGCACAAGCTATGCCAAAAAGGTTACAACCCAGATTCAGCTCCGTCAGAAGGGACAAGAACACACCCATGTATCATGCCTATAGTATATGAAGCTCAGGTAAAGAAATTTCTAACAAATGATATGCCACTGGCACAAATTCCCTGTTAAATAGGATTATGACTGTTGCAAAAAAGATGTCATGCAACCACATCCAGGGATAAAAAAAGGAAGCTGACAACCTGTTCTCACAATTAACAAACAGGACTACAGAAGGGAATCCAGGTTATTTGTTACTCAATTTTTCAAACTGAAGAACCATCTATCTTTATGTCCCAGCTATCCTTAATACTAGCTAAACAACTGACAAACTTAAGCAACTTATGTGAATAAAGTGTGCTCTTAAAGACTAAGTTTGGTGGATTTTTTTTTTTTTTAAACGTTCCTTTTTATTTTTATTATTTTTAGAGGGCAGTGTCACTGGCCCTCATATGTGGGATCCGAACCCAGGCCGTTGGAGTCCCAAGCCAGCTCTTAACCACCATGCCACTGGGCTGGCCCTAGTGGATTTTAAAAGAAAAAACTAATGTGAAATCCTGATTTCACTACCTCCTTCCACCTACCCTCTTTTCTTTTTCTTTTTAAAATGGAATAACAGCACAAGCAAAAGAAGGTATGCCCCCAAAATTAATCAATACTTGAATGCAAATAAAATTGTACCTGACTGTTGGAATCTCCAAATAGGATACACAAATGTGGTACCAGCTTGCTGAGGACTAGTGGTTGAGCTCCAAAACTAAATACAATTTGAAAAAAATAAAGAGAATCTGGTTTTAATCAAATAGTACACAAAGTACCTTTATACTTTCTTCTTTCTGCATTAATAAGACAAATATGGTAGAGAGCACGGGCACACATCATTAAAACATGAAGGATATGAGACACAAGCAAAAACTAATTCTAAACAATGGGAAATATGCAAACTTGAATAATCATGACTGACAATGAAAACTGTCAATACAAGATCCAACAAAGCAAAATGTTCAACCAATGGCACTCTTAAACCTGGCAACCTATAAATCACTCAAGAAAATTTGAGCTTTTTCTTTAAAATAGTGATTTTTTTAGACTCTGGGTCTCAAATTTGCATTCCAATAAAATATTTATGCTTATCAATTTTGATGAGGTCATGGGTTGAAAACAAATGACAGAAGAGCCAAAAACCACAAAAGTTGTGCTGACTGAATGCACTTACAAGCTCTAGATGGCAGAAAGGACCATAGAGGAATAAAAGAAAATAAATGAAGGTATAGTTAGAAAAAAGGTAGTAACATTACAGGAAAAATTGAAAGCTACTATATATATTACCTATTTTGTTGCATAGAACTTGAAAAAATAATCCAGAAAGAGAACAAAAGCCCCAGTTTTCAATTTCTTCAGACTGGAGTTCTGAGCTCTGTGGCATCGGTGCTAAACAGAGCCGTGCATACAGCTACCAGATTCACTGTCTGGTTACCCGAGAAAGTCTTGTTCAAGCTACAAGTTTCATAACCCCCAAACTGCCCTAGAAAGCCAATGGGGGAAATATCTGATATACCACTGAGTTAAAAGCAATTCCAAGCTGGGTCCAGAACAGAAGTGGGTCCAAAGTTACATCAACATATGGGTTATATGACCACTGATTCTGGGTAGCAACTATTAACATGCTAAAGAGAAACACTTATAATTAATAATTTTAAATTAACAACATGAAAGATAATAACATGTATACAAAAAACTAACAGATAAAGGCATCAAATAAAATAAAACCTCTGTATCAGATATCAGTTATTAACTACTTAAATTTCATTTCCATAACTTTCCTTGAGCTTTGTGAAATGAATATTTTTTTAGAAAAATGTAAAACGTAAGTGGCTGTTTTCAGTAATCATAAAACTTACATGTTTAAGGTTTCAATAAGACACAGACACATGCCTTCTCGAGATCGAAAATTCTTGTGCTTAAAACCAGAAGCCAACTGTTCCCAAATGTGCTATTTGAAAGAAAAGTAAAAATGTATAATGAAACATTAAATTACTCACGTTACATAACCTTTTATCTATTCTTGACCTTACTACCAACCTTATTGGTAATTTTCCCATCAGACTGCTCACTTCTCTACAAATTTTTCTAAGCCAAATTGCACTGATCTTGGGCTCATCCAATTTTTAGTATCTTAATTACATTTTTAGTTTTTATTTTATATCTTTCATTTTAGATTTAAATTATTCTCAGGAAAACTTTATCCAACACCTAAAAACCTTAGAATTTCCAAAGGCATAGAATTTGTTCTAAGCTTTAGAAATCTTCAACAACAATGCTATCATTATAAGCCCAGTAGTCTAGTAAGCATTTAAAAGGTCCAATGTTGCCTAGCAACTACTACAGACTGTCACATGGAACAGGCTTTCTTAACATTTTATAATTCAGGCTTTCCTCCTTTTAACACTGGATCCAAACACAGAAATATATTTGGACAAGTCATTTTATTACTACATACTGTAATTTTCTTTTGGAAAAAGCATGAATAAACCAATACAAATAATCCAAAACAATTATATGGGTATGGTATAAGAAAGAATTCAGCTTTATGTTTCAAAATACAGAGTCAATTATCCCAATCAATTCTTTCTCCACATTTAGAAACACCACTCTTACTTACCATTTAATAAATTCGTGTGTGTGTGTGTGTGTGTGTGTGCTCACATGCGCGCTCTCTCTCTCTCTCTCTCTCTCTCTCTCTCTCTCTCTCTCTCTTCCTGGACTCTATTCTTTCTGGACTCTATATTTAGGAAATATATTTTCCTCTCTCTTTCTTTCTCTCTCTCTCTGGAAGGTAACATGAAGTTAAAAAAAAAAAAAGAACAACTTAAATGTGCATAACCTGACTCAGCAACATCATCTCTGGAATTCTATTTTATATAAATACTTATATTTATGTCCAAAGATATACGTACAAGGATATTCCTTATGGTACTGTAATAATAGCAAGTCAAAAACAAGTTAAAACTTGAACCACTAAACAAATGTTGAAAGATACCTACTAAACTATAAATGAGAACTTAGTTAAATCTGGAAAAACAATTCAATACTCTGGATTTTTTAAATAAAACATGTAATATTATAATTTTAAACTTTTTTAAATGATAACACATAATATCATTGTGCATATAATAAATTCTAATTTTTTTCCACTTAACATGACCTACTCTGTGAATCTTTGTTTATATGTCAACTTATTTTTGCTCTCCTTTCAAAACAGCTCCATGGGGCAAATTTTTTCTACTGTGTTCATAAAACACAGGTCATTGTCACTGACTATATTCCTTACATAATTAGGAACCACCAGTTAAAATAAAAAACTTTCTTCCTGTCTCTGTAAGAGTTGCAGAAATTAATATAACATTCAGTAATTCTCAAAACAGGCTTTCTCATTGAACATTTTATAATATGCAGGTATGGAAAATGAGAAAATTCCAAAAAATAATATTATCAGTATATTCTGAGTTAGTTTTTTTAGAAAAAACATTGAAGAGTAGCAAATAAAAAAAAGCAAAAAACCAAAAAAGTTAAATATAGACATTTTATCTTAAATTTCAAATTCTTTTTGAGGGCAGTGTCACTGACCCTCATATGTGGGACCCGAACCGGGGCCGCTGGCTTCCCAAGCCAGCGCTTAACCACCGCGCCACTTGGCGGGCCCTCGACTTCTTTAAAGCATTACCAACAATTCATTGTTTAAAATTTCAGCTTTCATGTCCCCTGGGGACTGACTTGTCACGATTATCATCTATCCTTATTGATATTTCATCATGAATTAGACAAATCAGAATTTTAAAATGTGGGCCTACCATAGGTGGTGCCACTTGATCCATTAACTTCAGGATCAGAGTCTGCGCTTCATCACGAACCTTGTCTTTGGCATCTCCCATTCTGTCTATTAAAGCTACAATAACTGGAGAAAGAACAGGGAAAAGAATAAATATTTATAATTCATCTCCATTATAAGCTATATTTTACAAAATTACAAATAGCTTTGTTTCCATAAATCAAAAACCATGAGGTAAGCAAATTGTAAATTCTTAAGTCTAATTGAAAATAACTGAGAAGTGTATTTCAAAAAACACATGCAGTATAACATCCACTTAAAATAATAATGTTCAAAACAGAGGCAAAACTATTATTCACTTAGAGATATGTATAGATAGTCAATCTATAAAGCAAGGGATGATTAATACCAAAGTTCATGACAGTGGTTACTTCTGGTACAGAAAGGGCGGTATCATCAGGAAATGCGAAGAGGGAACATCTAAGGACTGGTAGGGTTTTAGTTTCTTGATTCTAATAATGATAATAATAATTATTTTAAAAATTTTATTGGGAACAGTGTGTTTTTCCAGGACCCATCAGCTCCAAGTCAAGTAGTTGTTTCAATCTAATTGTGGAAGGCGCAGCTCAGTGGCCCATGAGGGAATCGAACCAGCAATGTTGGTGTTACTAGCCTGCGCTCTAACCACCTGAACTAACCCGGCCGCACATATAATTATTCTTTAAGTTTTACATGTTTGATGGGCATTCTTCTGTATATATAACATATTACTATACTTAACTGACAAAAACTAAAGCCTGGGCCACGAGGATTGAGGTCTTTCTCTATTATGTCCAAAATTTTGGCAATATTTCATGAAATGAGGGAGGAAAGGCAGGTTAGAATCCATTCCTGGAGAGTTTTCATGAAAAAGGATTCTGTAACTTTTTTTTTTGAGGGCAGTGTCACTGGCCCTCATATGTGGGACCCGAACCAGGGCCGCTGGCTTCCCAAGCCAGCTCTTAACCACAGTGCCACTCAGCTGGCCCAAACTATCTGTTTTTAAGATTTGTAAATTATGAGATCTTTTACTGAATTCAGTTATAAAACCAGGGTTGGTGGTCAGTGTTAAACGTAAATTGTAAATTTTTTTTGTTCGAAAATTTTATTTTTCCACAGTACATGTAGTCACAAATAAAATTTAAATATTCCATATTAAAGAATAATATTAATAAAGCCCATACTTTTTGGAACTTTGTTTAAACTGAACATAAATCTCAATTTTCCTAAAACATCTCTTCACTTTTAATATAAAAAGATAAAAAATATCTGTAATTGGGCTGGTCGAGTGGCGCACTGGTTAAGAGTTGGCTTGGGATGCCAGCGGCCCTGGTTTGGATCCCATGTATGAGAGCCAATGACACTGCCCTCTACAGCTAAGATGGTGAACCGCAGCCGGTGTGAGCTGCCAAGAGCTGCTGTGAGGGGCTGTCCAGAAACCTGCGACCGATCTGCCTCATCCGGGAAGAGCACAATGATCATATCAACATGGGCCAGTGAAGCAACGTCCTCCACAACTAGACTGAAGAACAAAAGGCAGCAACTTCTCTGTTCCCCGTCACCAATTCCCCAATGCTGTTCCCTTCCCCCAATTCCCCAATAAAAATAATAGACAAATAAATAAAAATAAAAAAAATAAATATCTGTAATTGTAGTTAGTAACTTAAGTGTACAAACACCCCCCAGTATCATTCACATCAAGTTACATATACCTAGGATTACATTATCAAAAAACCTCAGCACATAATTTAATTCAATTCCTTAGTTTTACAGATAGACTTTTAAAATGGTTTGGCTAAGGTCTAAGAAGAAAGCTAACTCTGGGATTCTTTTATTACCTGTTTCAGAGTACACAGATATACTGCCTATCTTGCAGAAATATCATACAAATTAGAAATAATGTGAGGATAATCTTTCATATATATCTAAAGTAGATAATCCCAGTAAATGGGTAAAAAATATTATAGGCATTCAATAAATAGCAATGTTGTGATGAAATTTTCCTATTTCCACATAGGCTCTCAATAACAAGTTTCACTAAGGACAATGATGAATCTTAGGGGTCAAGGCGAAAACAATACTGACTAACGGTAAATGCATAAGAATAACCAGACAGAGTAGGAGACAGAATGATTAAAAAACAAACAAACAAACAAAAAACTTTACATATAAGAATATGTAGGTATGTGGGAAACACATATGAAAAACACTAACCAACAAAAGCAACCTTTTATTTATTAAGTATTTACAGGTGTAAGAATCACAGAGTGAAGAAAAATTCAGTATAGGGTGAAGGTAATCTGAAATCTGAGTAACTCTTTAAAAGAAAAAGGCCATGGAGAATAGCAGAGGATTTCAAAAAGAAAGAACAGCACAGCAGAGGCATAAACATGTTAAGCCAGAACTATAAGAGTGAGCAAGTTTCTCATTAGCTAGAATGGAGAGAGAACTTGTTGAAGATCACAGATCAATAAGGCTACTGAGATAGAGAAGGGACACACACATGCTAGGAGAACTGGAACACCCAAAGAGAGCAAAACAGAAGTAAGTTCTAAAAGCAAGACAGTCCTGGGAGGCGACAAACCAGGATTCTAGTCCCAGTCCTCCTGTACCCAGTGCTGCCTCAATGTGAGCAGTTATAATTCATTAAACCCCATCTGGCGCTTCTTGCATCTGAAAACTAAGTGACACACATAATACTTAGAATTACTCTCAAGTCTAAATACTATCTGTAACAACCAATAATGGGGAGCTACTACAAGGCAGGGGTCACAAACATGAACACCTACAGTCAAGGAAGTACGGCAAATGCTGAAAATGAACCAGGTCTAAGAACGGCCATATTTCAACTTTACTGTATTATAACTGAGTCTCAGTTATGAGAGACAAGAGGAGGTGGGAGGGACTTAGAAACTGAAAGTGCATGAAGCAGAGAAAAGGCTTCGGCCAATAATTCATTACATGTGGGAATGAAAGGTTAGGGTTCCCACATTGGCCCATTTTGCAAGGTAAGCCAAAAATATGCATTTTTATGTAAAACTTCCTAACTAATTTTAAACATTGAGTCAAAATGTTTTAAGAAAACACGTAAGTAAAACACATTCACAGAGCAGTTTTAAACATCTATCATAGGATTTTAAGCAGGAGACAGACACAGTGAAAAATCATATTTTCAGAAGCTAATCACACAAAGAATGAACTAGAACCAGGTATTGATTCAAAAAGGAGTAATACAGGTAGGGAAACACACTAAGATTCATCTGTTGAAAGGACAGCTAGACAATAAACATAAAAGAGGAAATTGGCAGAATTTGGTGGCTTACCAAATGTGAGGAAAAAAGCTGACCAGAGATAATTCGAAAGTGTGATGATCCATTATGAAGCATTAACTTAATCCATAAAAGAAATGAGCAAACATCTGAGGTTACCTTTGAGTGTTTCTATAATAGCAGGGACCAAATCCACTCACCAAAGGACTCCGACAGGCACATGAAGGTCACTCAGGTTTAGAAAATAGGTCAGAGCCAACTCCGTAATCCTATCTACTATACAAAGAAGAGCATTGTGCGAGTATAAGTCTCCTCTTTGCAAACACACTGGAAGCAAGCACTGCTCAAAGTATGGCTGGTAGCCCAGGACCAGTGTACAAACTAATTGTGGTAAGAAAAATTGTATTTATAAAAAAAGTTTTCGAAATAATCCAACCAAAGTAATTTTATGTTTTTGAATGTAATAATAAAAAATTGGGTCTTGTATTTTTTCTCATTTCATTTTGCTGTAATTATTTTTATTGTATTATATAAAATATTGGTCTGCAACCGATTAGCCAGGAAAGAACTAGTCCTTCCCCAAGGGTAGTTTGAAAAGTGGTGCTGTAAGTTATAGTATAAATTTTTAATACGTTACAAAAGAAGGAAAAGATATAGTAAACAATTTGCAAATATGAAGTAAAAATCTATTAGCACTATATTTAGTAAGTTACTTGCATTTCTTTTTTGTCTAGAAGGGAATAAAATTATTTATTTGAATATGCTTAAAATCTTTTATATCTGGGTAAACTATAATGCTATTTTACTCACACAGAAGTAGCAGATCTCTGGGTTGTATAAAATTACATTTTTACATTTACAGAGAACTAATCCTGTTAAAACAAAAACTATAAGAAAAATCAGTATGTCAAACTGTACAATGATTTTTAAATAAAGTTAACTTACCCATTGCTACATAGGACTTAAATCGTGTTGATAATCTGTCCACAAAGGCACTTAAAATTTCCAATCCCATTAATGATACCTAGACAGAAAAAAAATTTAATGAATACAAATTGCCTATGTATACTTTAATATCAGTATATATAATTGTTGTCCTATAAAAACCTTCACATAATTGGGCCGGCCGAGTGGCGCATTGTTTAAGAGCTGGTTTTGGGATGCCAGTGGCCCCGGTTTGGATCTCACGTATGAGGGCCAGTGACACTGCCCTCTACAGCTAACAACAGCTCCACCTGGAGCTGGGCTGTGCAAGCCCCGGCGATGGTGTAGGCTGCAGCCCCTGCTGCAGTGGGCTGCCGCCCCTGCTGCAGTGGGCTGCCATAGGCTACAGCGAGTGGCCGGCAGCCAGTGTGAGCAGCTGGCAACCAGCATGAGCTGCCAATAGCTGCGGTGAGCGACCATCCAGAGGCCGGCGATCGATCTGCCTCATCCGGGAAAAACGCAATGATGATACCAACATGGGCCAGTGAAGCAACGTCCTCCACAACCAGACTGAAGAACAAAAAGACAGCAACTTGTCTGTTCCCCTTCCCCAATTCCCCAAACACTGTTCCCCTCCCCCAATTCCCCAATAAAATCTTAAAAAACAAACAAACAAAAAACCCTTCACATAATATATTAACAAATTAAAAAAACATAAAGAGATTGAAGTATTTAGGGGTGAAGAGTTATGAAGTTAGGGTACCCTATTCTCAAATGGTTCAATAATTCTAATTATAATGTGTGAATATGTAGGAAGATTGTGATACAGCATATTTGACAAAGTGTTAATAACTGGTAAATTAGGTGAAGGGTACACAGGAGTTCACTGACTATACCTGCAACTTTCCTATAATGTTGAAATGCTTCCTACATGAAACAGTTAAAAATTAAAAGAAAACCTTTACTTATAGAGCAATTCCAGCTTCTATCTAGGATGGAGAAACTGGAAAAAAAAAATCACTCCCATTGTAACAAAAAAAAAAAAAAAGAAGAAGCTAAATAACCTACAAAATTTAAGTATTCTTGAATCTACCAGAAATCTGAGGCTGTGAAATAATCAACTATCCTGAAATCTATGAAAAGACTGATGACCCGAAGGAGAGATAGGTCATAAGTAGTAGGTCATATGTTGCAGAGGATAGAAGAAAAATGAAGCCACCATGTAAGTGGATAAGAAGAATTCACCTATAGTATTTAACTTACTGTTAATACCTCAGTGTGGGCTAGAATGAAAATACAGAGACCCTAGTAGCCACACACACGAGCAGGCTCTTTTCCACAAACTTCCACTGGACATCGTAATTAAGACTGAGGACAGGGCAGGAGACTGGAGAAAGTCTCTCTGAGAGGTAAGAGTCTCCCAGGAAGGGGGCGGCTGCCTCAGCAAGAAAGGCACAAACCCTTTCCATCCCCTGTCCTATAAGAAACAAAAATTGAAGCTACTGAGGGAACTATAAACACTGTTACCCCCAGAGCACAGGTTAAAAACTCAAGGCTAGTGAGCAAAAAGGAAAAAACAAAACCCCAAAAAACTCTCTACTTCAGGGGGAGGAGCAGAAAACCATCCTGGGCTCAGATGATTCAAGGTCCCCAGCTGAGGGACAGTATCTCTGATAATGCCTCACCTTCAAGACCAAATCAATGAATTGTACACTTCAAATGAGTGAATTGTATAGTATGCAAATTATATCAATGAGTTATTAAAAATATAATTGAAAACCCACAAACAGACTCACACATAAAATTCAATTGATTACAAGAGCAGTATCTCAAATAGGCAGGAAAAACAAGCACATTTAGTAAGATATCATTTAGGATTCTCTCCCTAAGATATACTAGCAAAATCATAAAAAACATGCAAAGATTATTCATTACAAGAGACTGGAAACTACCCCAAAATTCCCCAATATGGAAAAGATACAATATATTCCGGTACATCCATGCTATAGAGTACTCTGACACTGTGAAAATAAAAATCACAACTATTCAAATTCTAAGTAATGACCTCAACATGTATTAAGTGAAAAAAGCAAGATGGAGAAATGTATGTACATACAAAAAAGGGGACTGCAAACATATATAATTATAAATGTTTATTAAAAATAACAACAACTGGGCGGGCCAAGTGGCGCATTGGTTAAGAGCTGGTTTGGGACACCAGCGGCTCCGGTTCGGTTCGGATCCCACAGATGAGGGCCAGTGATACTGACTTCTAAGCTAAGATGGTGAACAACAGCTCCACCTGGAGCGGGGCTGCTGTGAGTCCCTGCTGCAGCTGCCATAGGCTACAGTGAGTGGCCGGCAGCCAGTGTGAGCTGCCAGTAGCCACCGTGGGTGGCCGTCCAGAGGCTGGAGACCGGTCTGCCTCATCCAGGAAGAGCACAATGATGATACCAACATGGGCCAGTGAAGCAACGTCCTCCACAACTAGACTGAAGAACAAAAATGGAGAGCAACTTGTCTGTTCCCCTCCCCCAATTCCCCAATAAAAATCTTTAAAAACAAAACAAAACAACAACAATGAAAATTTAATGGTTAGGAATTGGCCATAATAAACAGAGAAATCAAACCAGACTATTTTGAATATGCCTTCCTTGTTGCAATAACTAATGTCATTACAAGTAATATAAGTGAATCTAAATGTATACCCAATTAATAGCATAAACAGACAGAAGATTATTCCAAGTGACTTTCAAGTATAGTACTTTGACCATATACCTCTCTAAGGACACAAACAAAGTGCCATAAAGAAATGTCAGTGTTTTCAGAAATTTTGTTGATAGAAGGTATTGATAGAAAACGTACAGAAATAGTAAAAACTGTAGTTCTGTATCTGAATTAGAATATCAATATGAAGTTACAATGTATTTTTCTTTAAAACTAAAATAAAACCTGACCCTAGCCATTGAAAAAAATCTAGAAACAATGAGTTCCACTAGCACCCACATTGTACTTTCCACATACCACTTCCCACTACAAGGAACCACAGCTTCTTGGAGAGAGAAGTGGCTAATTCCATGGCAGGAGCAAGAAATATGACATTCTGTGATACCAGACAGCAAAAACACTATCAGAGATTACTACTGGGGTCCTGTCAAAATAGTACAGTTTGAATATCAATAAGGATAATAACTGCATTGTCTTGAAACACATTAGATATGAATAAATACACGAGTTCATGATAACTAAAACAAAAACTTGCCAACATTGGAGAATGCTAAAAGACCAACTCATTATTTTGACAACCAGTAAAAAGGAAAGAACCACATGAACTATACTTGCCTTTCCATATAAACTAAACCATTGAGCAACCAAATAGTAGTAAATGGGGTATGTTTCTCTTTATAAAAGTATTCCAGGTAATAAATGAAAAAATGACAGAATTAGAATATCATTTTGCAAACCCTAATGAATTAAGAGATCTAAACAATAAACGTTAATGGCTGCTAACATCACAGAGACTGTCGGACCTTATGCACCTTCCAAATGTTACGTACCTCCTGATGGAAGAGCTCTACTTACAACTTATTAAGCAGTCTTGCCAAAAAAAGAAAAGAATCTGATCAAGCTTTAGATCCAACTACCAATTTATATAGGAAATACAGAGGAGACAAAAAACATCACAGGAATGAAATCAGCAAAATCCAGACTGTGAGAAACCTACCACAAATAAATCCAAGAATGTTTAAAGAGAGACACAGAAGGAGAAATAGATTCAAACAGACTTAATAAACATGTTAACTGAGATATGCAGGATAATGGCTTCTGGAAGCTATTCACATTCTAACCTCCAGGACTTGTGAATATGTTACCTGACATGACAAAAAGAACTTTAAAGGTGTGGTTAAGTTAAAGATCTTAAAATGGGGAAATTACCTTGGATCATCCTGGGCCCAATGTTATCACAAGTCCTTATAAGAGGAAGGCTTGAGAGTCGAATTGATGTGATGATGATGGAAACAAGGGTCAGAGAGAAAGCTATGAAAATGCTACACTGCTGGCTTTGACAATAGAAGAAGGGTTCATAAGCCAAGAAATGCAGGCAGTTTCTAGAAACTGAACAATTCTCTTCTAAAGTCTCCAGAAGGAATACAATTCTGCTGAAACCTTGACTTCATCCCAGCAAAACCCGTTTTGGATTTCTGACCTCCAGAACTGTAAGAAAATAAAAGTGTGTTTTTTTAAGCTATAAGAGTATTCGACAAATATTGAGAACCTGCTACAGGTATAAATTCTGGAAGGTGGGAACATACAGTAATTGGAGTCTTAAGAAATTTCAGTTTCTTCTATTTTCTCAGTGAAGTAGGAAGCAAGGCCATCGGCTCACAATGATGATGGAGGAGGAGATATATTGGTAGGTCTGAGAAGAGAGGAACTGATGTAAGATAGTTGTCGGAGTGAAAGAATGAATAAACTAAGAAAATACAGTATGGTTGCCAGGCAACATTAAGGGCCCACTTAAGCGTCAGGAATTGAAAATGAAACTGGTTAGAGGTTTTGTGTTTTTCTCCATCTATCTTCAGTTACACCGGTGCAGGTATCGGGTAGACAGAGTTGGATTAACTAGGATTGCCTTTTATCACATGAGGACTATCAAGCGAGAGTGAGGAGGGAGAAGAGAACTAAGAATCAATGTAAGGGTATGATTGATTGACCAGGATATTTAAGCTCAAACAAGGAGTGTGGGACAGTTAAAAGTTACATAGACTGGATGTCACGTGGAGGGGGTCAAACTCTTTAAGTTGGTGTACTCAAAGAAATAAGGTTCTGAATTTAAGAGTTCTATTATAGAATATCACAATCACCAACAGTAACACCACTGTGATGTCTGAATCCCCAGCAACCACGTGTCTACAGTGGTCTGAACTGCCAGCAGTAGCATTTTACAGCAGTAATATGTACTGCGGCAGCCTTCTGACTATCATGTCTTCTTGGGTATTCAGACTGGCACATTTTCATATTGAAATATATTTTATCTCATAACAGTACGTATAATTTTCCTTTATAGTACAGTTAGAACATTATTGGGATGTTAAAAAATTATGTGCATTGGGTATTATCTATAAAATTTATTTCATGGTTGTAAACGGGTGCATTAAAACAGGGCATTTCTGACAGTGTTCAGAAAAACTGCCCTAGACAAAGTCATCCACATATACAAGCTGACAATGCAAAAGGACAATGTTAATAGGAAAAATTTAAAACAACCTAGATGTTCTCATATGGCAGGGAAAAGGAATGGGCAAGATCCACATATATAAGCAGATAGATCTCAAACATCTTTTTTTTTTTTTTGCAAACTAAGAAATGATATATTTTAAGAAGTTGATGGTTTGTAAGAAATATTGTACAATCAAGGTGATGTTAACACTGGAAAGTATCATCCTTCAAAAAGCAAAGAGGTTGTGATTTTGAATTCTGAGAAAACCCTTGAAATCCTAGCACATTACTTAGCCCAGCACTATACAGTATAAATGCTATTTACTGTTTTCTCCATTTTTGGAGTCAACTTACTGTTATAGTTGCACAGACAATACAAAAAAATGAAAGTAGAGTGACATAAATACTGAAAAGATTACAAAAGTACACAAAAGGAAGGGAGTAGGAAAATCCTAATCTCCTAGATTCATGTGCTCAATCAGTTTACCAGATCTATGACCCGAGGCAAAACGCTTACACCTTCGTACAAAATGAGGAAAATAATAATACTAACTTTCTAAGGCCATCTTAAAGGCTAAAATGAGATAATAAAATGAGATAAAGCACTTTGGGACAGTGCCTGATACGAAGTACTCTATAAATGGTTACCATATTTAGCTGTATTTTATAAGGACACTTTATTGCCATAATACCATTTTAAAATTTGGGGACTCCTGAAATCACAGGACTGTCTTTAGCAAAAGTCAAATGCAGAGCATATACATTTATTTCCATATTTTCAATCTCTAATCATGACTTCTCCACTGACTTCAAGACCCCAACTACCTATTTAAACCTCAACTTGGATGTTACACAACCTTGTCAAACTCAACATTTTACTTCACCCCACTTGTTCTCTGAGTCTCCCCCATTTCAGTAAATAGCACCCTCTGCTGGTGCTCAAGCAAGGTAATTCCTAATTCCTCTCTCAACACTCAAGCAATCCTCCAAATCATATCCCCAACCTTCACTTCTCAGCACTGCCACTGTGGTCAAAGCAGCCTTAGCCACCATCATCTCCCTGCTTCTCTGTTGCTCTTTGACAGAGTCCACTCTTCACAAAGCAGGTATCCCTCTACATAGAACTCTTCACTGATTTATTTAGAATAAAATCCTATAAGGCTCTTTCCACCTGCCTCCCCAGCGTCATCTTTCTCAACATCTCACTCTTTCTAACCTCTCTAGTCATGCTGGCCTTCTTTATGTTCTACAGAACTAGGGCCTCTGCATTTGCAGTTTCCTCCACCGGAGTCATTCTTCACTCCTCTATTTCTTTCATGTCTAGACTCAAATTTCACCTCACTTCCCTAACTATTTTAGTCTCATCCTACCCTCCTTCTTTCACATCAGTTGATTTAGAAGCACGAGTTACCTGAAACAATATAATTTTACACCCATCCGTCTTTCTCTTTCTCATAGGATCTCCGTGACAGCAGGGATCGCACTCTCCTTGAAATCAGCCTCAGTGACCAGCTCTTTACAAGTCACTCATCTGCATCCTGCCCAGCGCTCCCTGTTCCCTTTCCTGCTTTCCTCCAAAGTGTCACCACCTAACATACTGATTTTAGTGACTTATCTTGTTTATTCTTCTCCTCCACTAGAATCTAAATCCAGAGAGGCAAGGACTTCTGTCCTTTCCCCCCTATTGTCTCCAAAGTACCTAGAAGAGTGTGTGCCTGCACATGGTAGGTCTTCAATAAATATTATAATGAGGCTGAATGAATGAGCTTTACTAGTCTTGCCCACGGCTGGATTGTCTGTATCTAAAATAACACCCAGCATATAGTACAGTTGCTCAAATTCACTGAAGCAATGAGTTATTAAGACACTCAAATTCTGAAGAACTAGCAAACCCAAAGAAAAATTATATTTTGTTCAGCATAATTTGAAATTTAAGTACAACTGTCTATTTCTGTGTATGTTCAAAAAATTTGGGTACACATTTTTCAATAAATGTTTTACTGCATCTTAAGTAAAAAATGATGACCTAGTTTGGAAACTAAGTTTATAAAACCCAAACAACAAACTACTCCTCTCTCTAACAATGTCAGGAAAGTGTCTATACAGCACGCAGGAGAAAGGAGAACTAATGGTTCAGGAAGGAGAGAGAATAATTGATGATTAATGTCCTTGAGTAGGTAAGACGGCATGGAATCTGTCTAGTGTGCACGTGGAGGGATCGGTGTGAGGACAGATAGACCATTCACTGTAACAGGAAGAAGGTAGATTGTATGGCCACAGCTACAAGAAAGTGTGTAGATAAGGTTGTAGGAGCCTGTGCCAATTCTCCTCTGATTGCTGAAACTGTCTAAGCTACCGTATCTAGTGAGGAGCACGGAGGGAATGTGTAGTTAAGAGATGAGAACTTGGCCAGCCGAGTGGCTCAGTTGGTTAAGAGCATGAGCTCTCAGCAACAGGGTCACCAGTTCCATTCCCACATGGGCCAGTGAGCTGCGCCCAAGCTGAGCTGCCAACACGTGGCAGGATGGCTCAGCCGGTGAGAGCACATGCTCCTAACAAGGTTGCTGGTTCGACTCCTGCATGGGATGGTGAGCTATGCTCACCCGCAACTAAGATTGAACACAGCACCTTGAACTGAGCGGCAGCCTACGGGTGGCTGGATGGCGACTGGACTTGGGAGCTGAGCTAGCGGCGCCCTCCACAACTAAGATTGAAGGACACCAACTTGGCTGTTCCCCTTCCCCAATTCCCCAATAAAATCTTTAAAAAAAAAAAAAAAAAAGGGATGAGAACTTGGGTCAGATCCTGATGGATTCGAAGGACCCATTAAAGGAAAAACAGCACTTGAGTGAAGTACTGCGTAGAGACATAAGAGAAAAACTGGGATACTGTGGTATCATAGAAGCCAAGAGTATTTCAAGAGATGGGACTGCTCAACTGCCATTCACTGATGGTAAAACTGAAGAGTGAAATGGCCCAAAGCCAACTCCCTGCAGCCAGGACAGAGGTGACACATACGCCTGCACTTGGGAAGGGGAGTAAGCATTATCAAAGAGCTGACTTTCTGTAACAGCCTGTGCTGCAACATAAAATCAACCTATATACCCTTCTTACGGTGTAAGTAAATTTAGCTTGTTTTTTTCCAAAGAAATAAGAATAATCCCCAAAACAGTAATGATGTATTATTAAATATTAACTGTTACCAACATTTAAAAAAATAATAATAACAAAGATAGTATGTAATGGGGCATCAAGGCGGCAATTTTCAAACTATTATCCTTGTAAAAGTCCATCCCTTTCAAAGCTCACATCAAGTTCACTATTAAATCTTCGTATGAATTCTAGAGTTTGCCTTTCTTCTCTGGAAGGATCAAGTTTTCGATGTACGGCCTGTTCACTGGGTTATAAGATAAATTACTAAGAAGAATCACTTCACTTCATTCATAAGAGGTCTGGGCCTGCATTTTAAAGCAACACTGCCACCAGAAGACTAGAAAGAAAAGTAACTGCTAAAAACTACCGTGCAGGCTAATTACAGAATAGTTCCCTGGCTTCCCAACACGGCTACATTACAAGCTGCCTAACTTCTACCGGCTCATCAGAAATGCACATCGGGTCTTGTATCGCAACCTTTGATTTTTTTTTTTTTTTTCTGCATCGGCTAAACGGGTTCGAGTCTGAGTCAGTCCTGAAGTGCGGCGAAACAACATGACAGCGTTCCCCCGCTTTCGGTGGCCAGTAAATAAAAAGCCAATAAACAATGCCCTGGGGGGGTCAGCATCTTTTCATTCGATTTAACGGGTGAACTTAATCAGGCACCTGGTGAAGGTCTGAAGATGCCTTCAGAGACAAAGCCCATAACCTTCCAGACCCACAACTGATTAAAAAGAAAGAACACACACAGGAGATTCAGGATAAAAAAAACCAACTTAAGAGGGATTCACTGGACATCTCTTTTTAACTTACAACACTGCATCCTCACGTCTTGGTCGAAGCAGTGGTTTCCGTAGGAACTTACAAATGTAAAAAGAAAGTCTGCCAGCCCTTGATGGGTGTCAATGATCACTGATTTTCTTAAGTCAGTGATTGAACATTGGGCCCCGATGCCAATCACGCAGGACCACGGCAGGGCACCGCGGAGTTTGCATTGTTCGCAACGATGGAACCACTTGGTCGCGGAGGGGAGGGACGTCCTTACGGAGAAGGCAGGCCCGCCCGTGGGGTCGCGCGTGTCCCCGGGGTGCGGTTCCCGGCCCCCGCCGCCCCCCAGGCTCGCCAGGCCGGACGCGCACGTCCGGGATTAAAGGGCCGGCCGGGGAGGGCGTGCCGGCCCCGCCGCTTACCCGGTAGTTGCTCGAGCCCACCCAGCCCGTGAGCGCGTCGATCGTCTTGCCCAGGTCGTCCTCCAGGTCCGGGATGGCGCCGGGGGCGCCGAGGTAGAGCAGCAGCTCCTGGCCCGCCTGCAGGCGGCCGCCGACATCCTTCTGCTGCACCTGGGCGCTGAAGTACTCCATGCTGCGGGGCTCCATGGCCGCGGCCGCCCGCCCGCCCGCCCGCCTGCCCGCGAGGCGCCAACTTGGGCCGAGCGCCGCCCAGCCGCCAGTGCGGGCCCCCCCCCACCCCACCCCGCGGGAAAGGGCGGGACGCGCTGGGTCCAGCCGAGGCGCAGCTCGCGGAGGGGCGCGGCGGGCGGCGGGAGCAGCGCCAGGAGACGTGCGGCCCCCAAACTAGTCAAACTCGGCGCCCCCCGACACCCAGCCAGCTTCAGAGGCCGCGGCCGCCGGCGACGTCAGCACGTGCATGACGTCAGCGCGACGCCGGCGAGCGCCCGCCCACCGGGCTGGCGCTGCCGGGCGGTGTTGGCGAACGCTTGAACCGCGGGGACTTGGGGACCCCCCCAGGAGCATTGCGGGTGGCAGGACTGGGTAGGCAGACGCTGGGGTCTCGCCGTCCTCTGCCACCCACGATCGCGGCGCCCTGCCCTCGCCCTGTAAAATACAGAGCGCTTCCCAGTGTTCCTTGCTGTTAAAAGCAATACTTGGGAAAATTGGCTGGTGCTTGGAATCCCCCCTTCCCCAGCCCCACTTTTCGTTTTCTTTTAAAACCTCGTAGAATCCATTTTTCTCGTGACCCCTGGTTCCAGCCGCCACCCACCACTGGTGGGTCACCATGGAGTGATTTTTATTTTTAACTGAGGTTTCATTTCCAAGGAGCGAAATGCACCGATTTTCAGTGTGTAGTCCGTGAGTTGTAACCCCCCCCCCCCAACGAAGATGCAGCACATGTCTGTCATGCCGGGAGTTTCCAGGAACTTCCCAGTTAGTAACCGCTGCCTCCCCTGGCAATCCTCGTCTGACTCCTACCACCTTAGCGTCGTTTTCCCTGTGCTTTCACCGCACATAACGTCATAGTCTGTACTCTTTTGAGGGCAAGCTTCTTTCTCCCCTTTAGCATAATGTTTTGAGATTCATCCCGTCCTGTTCGTGTGTCAGCAGTCATTTTTTGTTGCTGCGTAGTATTCCACTGCATGGAAGCACCACAATTGACCCATTCACCTGTTTACACCAGTAGACATTTACAGTTTTTATCATTATGAATAAAGCTGCTATACCTTTTAATGTGCAAGTCATTGTGTGGACAATTGTTTTCATTTCTCTTGGGTAAATACCAAGGACTGTGTGTGTGTGTGTGTGTGTGTGTGTGTGTGTGTGTGTGAGTGTGTGTGTTGGCGTAAAATAAAAAGAACACTTTTCAGGCCTGGCCGAGTGGCTCAGTTGGTTAAGAGCTCGCTCAAGAGTGCAAGCTGAGCTCTGAGCAACAGCGGTTCGAGGCCAGCCCGAGCTGAGTTGCCGTTGAGCTGCCAACAGGTGGCAGGATGGCTCAGCTAAAAAAAAAAAAAAAGAACACTTTTCACTCATCTTCCAAGTTCTTGTAGTTGGGCTAATAAATAAGATGAACAGAGATAGATCAACAGGAGAAAAATCAAATTTTAATACATGTGCACAGGGAATTCATATAAGCATGAAAATTTCAGAGACAGTTAAAATTGGGTAAATGTGTTATTTTGGACAAAGGAGAAAGGGGAGGTGGATTGGATCTTAATTTCAAAAGTGAGAATGGGCGATAATTGCAGGTAATTGAGACAGAGCAGGAACACAAATGGAAGGTAAATTTTTGCTAGGCAAGCCAGAAACAATGAGACAGGGGTGGGGGTCTAGTAAATACACTCCTGCTTGATGCCCTCCCACCTACTATACTCAGCTCTGATTAGGCTAAGGTGAACATGCTAAGATTTATTTATTTATTTACTTACTTACTTAAAGCTTATTGGGGTGACAATTGTTAGCAAAGTTACATAGATTTGAGGTGTACAATTCTGTAATACATCATCTATATATCACGTTGTGTATTCACTACTCAGAGTCAGTTCTCTTTCCATCACCATATATTTGATCTCCTTTACCCTCATCTACCACCACCCCCACCCCCACCCCATCCCCTTACCCTCTGGTAAAAGATTTCTTTCATGGAGCAAATTTTTCCATCTGAATCTCTTAGGAAGGAAAGGGGGGAGGGTCAAAGGTTCTTTCTGCGTCAATAATCAGCCTAAAAATTAATATTCCAAAAGACAAAACTTTGGGTCCCCTTCAACTGGAATTATTAGGTCTTATGATACATGTAGGCTTTTTTGTTTGTTTGTTTGTTTTTTAAATTTTATTAGGGAATTGGGGGAGGGGAACAGCGTTGGGGAACTGGGGGAGGGGAACAGACAATTTGCTGTCCTTTTGTTCTTCAGTCTAGTTGTGGAGGACATCGCTTCATTGGCCCTTGTTGGTATCATCTTTGCGCTCTTCCTGGGTGAGGCAGTCACTTGCCGGCCATTGAATGGCTGCACACGGTGGCTCATGGCAGCTCATGCCCGCTGCTGGTCGCTCACGGCAGCCCACTGCAGCCCCACTCCACTGCAGCTTAAGCTGATGCCAGCGACTCACAGCAGCCCAGCTCCAGGTTGAACTGTTTGTTCACCATCTTAGCTGTAGAGGGCGCAGCATAACTGGCCCCCTTTGGGATCTGAACTGGTGGCCCTGCTGTTCAGAGCTGGCGCTCCCAAGCCAACTCTTAACCAACGAGCCAGTCGGCCAGCCCGATACATGTATGTTTAACATTAGAAAAAATTGCCGAACTTTTTCCAAAATGGCTGGACCATACACGTATTACACTCCCACTAGCAATGCTTGAGAGTTCCAATTGCTACACATACTCCATAATATTTAGTAAGGTGGGATTATTACTTTTAGCCATTTTAGTGGGTGTAAAGTGGTGTATAACACATTCTAAATGTACACTGTATCTTCCTGCCAATTATTTCTAACCACAGTTTAATAATTATTTGTATAATATCTGTCTCCTCTATTACACAGAAAGCTCCAAGATCATTGCTGTGTTCCCTCAGATGGTGCTTGGCAAATAATGAGACATCAATCAATGTAAGTTGAACAAGTGAATTAATTCAATGAAAATTAACACTTGAAATGTTCACGATAACAAATTAATAACAATAATAATACACCCTCCAAATTCAAAGAAACCTGAATCTTTTCTGTATTTATTCTGAAGTTTTTTTTCTATATTTCTATAGAAAACACAACACATTGTATTGTGTTGTAAAGTTTCTTCCATCTTTAATTAACTAATTTCCCTGAAACTGGGCCTCAGTTGATTAAACTGTGCTTACTATTCCTTGGGTGTCTGAAGGTTATGTTCATAAAGGGCTGCAGAAGAATATAAAAAGAGGGTCTTGTCTACAGGAAGTTTACACTCTAATTGTTGGTGACCAGGTTTAGTATGTAGTGTAGAAAAAATAAAATGTAGGGGCCCTAGGATTCTAGGTTCAGCCCCACCTGTCTCTGTAACCAAAAGTGACAGCTGCTTTTAGTCCTGTGTTGTCTCCATTCATCTTTCTGAACTTATGTAACTCAAGGATCTTGGTCTAAATGGTCTTTAAAGTTATACAATAACTAAATAATCTTCAAGTTATAAGATAATATGATGGCATTTGAGTAACCTTGCAAGTACCTATGAAATACTTAGTAAACACTGGTTACTATTACCTATATGTAGCCTCTATGTGTTTCATATATTCATCAACACATATCTTCTGAGCACTTTTTATGTTGCAGACACTTTGCCAGGTTCCATAGTTACAAAGCTTATTTAGATCTGGTCTCCACCCAGCACAAATTCAAATACAGACAAGAAAATCAACATTTCCAGGATGCTCTACGATGGGGTAAGTTGAGGTTTTGAAAAGCCTAGCTGAGAGGCTCCTTACCTAGGTGCCACTGAAAATGGGGATAGGAGAGTTGTAAATCAGGGAAGTCTTCCTGGAAGGAAGATTTAAATTGAGTTTCGAGGATGAATAGGAATTGGCTAATTAAAAAAGTGGTTTCCTGAGGAATAGCATGTTTATCTACAAGATGTAGTCTTGACTATTTTAATTTAACTTTTGTTGCTATTATTACATACCTACTACAAAGTCTACATATTTCTCTATATCACTGTTGTCTGTCCTAGGTTAAATATCTTTATAACACAAAGTTCTCAAACTTTCTAGTTCACAGCACTCTTATCTTAGTCATTTTTTTCACACAGCCCTAGACCAAAAAAAACAAGAAAAAAACCCCACCCACTGAGTAGTTGCATCCAAACACTTAATGAGTATTCATGACCTAACATCTTACTAAGCATATGAAAAAATAACACACATAAATTGAAAAAAATATGTGTTTTTATTTCATTCTTAAATAACCACGCTTACTTATTAATGAGATGTCTGCACCCATAGGTCACTGTGTAATTTCTTACACCTTGGAATGAGACTGGATACTGCCATGTTTATCCTGCTGTACATTGATTTCCATGCAGCATTTGCTTTTTATCACTGCAACTACAGAAAACACAGCCTTGTAAAGATATAACATCAATGAAAGAAATGTACCACGATTAAATGTTAAAACTGTGAACTTCTTGGAGCCAGTAGTTCTAACAGATGCCAAATATCACTTTCCCTTTAAAATTTAAAATATCCTGAGTGCTTTTGGTGATTTTGCTGCAGCACCCTGGAGTGCCTAAGTACACAGTTTAGGAAATTTGGCAGGGAAATGCCCAAAGTATCAGAGAGACAAAGAATGGGAAAAGCAAATAGCAGCTCATGCAGGAAGAACGCATGGATCCAGTGAGAACTGGGTTTCACAAAGGCTGTTGCCTAAAGAGCTCAGCTTGACACATGTTAGGTCTTTTAATCCTTCAAACAATCCTGTATGGGAGGAATTATGTCACCATTTAAGAAAAAGCTGAGACTCTATCACTTCTTGGCCTATTGGCTAAGATCAAGTATAGAAAAAGCTGAGACTCAGAGGTTAAGTTTGTCATGATTTCAGATCCTTGATTTAAACCCAGAATATCTGACATCTGTGGTCTCCCACATGATCTTAAAGGAAGCAAAATGAGAACAAAAGCTTGGAATTAACTACCAAAATAATAATATCCCTTGTATAACACAGTCTTTCTTTGACTATTTGTACAATATTTTCACTTAGAACTTTCCTTTATCTGAATTATTCTTAAAATGAAAAGAATAAGGAAATGAAGGAAACGCATAGGAATATTAGGAGAAAAAATAGCACAGAAAATATCTACATTCTTTTATAATCAGTCACTAAAAGTATCTGGGAGAACAGGTCTATTTTTAACAGAACTATTGGCAACAAGACTGAAATAAATCATTTAAATACAGGAGACTGACTTCCTGACCTATTTGTTCATTATTTGTGATAACAGTGGAAACTTTGAATAGACTTGGTTCTGACACTGGACTTTATTTTCCATACAAAGACAAAGAGACAAATCATCACACTGCAAGTTTGAAACCACGCCTCAAAACATAGCCATCAAGAAGGGCATTGGGTTAGGCACCAGAGTGGGAGTGAGGGTGTTGGGTGGCTTACCAAAGACAGATCACAATCTCTCCTCAAACCTTAAGAGGGATACGGACATGAATGTTCAGACCACTCTTATTCACAATATCCCAAACTGGAAACACTCCAAATGTCCACCAACTGGAAAACAGATAATTGTGGTTAGCTATACAATGGAATTTTGTAAAGCAATAAAAAACAAACTACTGATACACTGAACAATGAGGATGAATCTCAGAAACACCAACTTGAGCAGAGGACATCAGACACAAATAAGTATATACTCTGTGATTCTGTTGATATAAAGTTTTAATACATGGGAAACTTACAGATGATGATGTAAGTTATAAGAATGGTTATCACAATGAATGGGAGTCAGTATTACTGACTAGGAAAAGGCCTGCCAGAACTTTCTATGGTGGTAGAAGTTTGCTTTATCTTAATCTGAGTGGTGATTATAGCAGTGTATGCATAGGTAAAAATTCTGCACTTAAGATTAGAACATGGTGCATTTATTATATGTATGTTATAACTAATAAAAATGGGGAAAATGTCAAGCGCAAAGGTTTAAAAAGAAAATAGGGGATAAAATAGTTACGGTCTATTGCAGTGCTTTCCAATGGAAATATAATGTATACGTGAGCATAAAATATATGAAATTTAAGTTTTTCTAGTAGCCGTATATTAGAAGGAAATAAGAAACAGACAAAGTTATGTTTAGTAATATATAAAGTATTTTTCATAATATTTTATTTAATGATATTTTAAAATAACACAAAAATTATAGGTGGTAATGTTTCATTAAATGTTCTTTGATCATTTTAGCTATTATGTATAATTATGCTTTATTAATATCCAAATGTTATCATTTAAACCTGTGATTAAAATAAAAAATTATTAATAAAATATTTTACATATTGCACGGTGCAGGTCTATTGAAAATAGCACCAATTTAGAACTAGAAAACTCAAGTTCTGATATTACTAGCTGTGTAAACTTTAATAAAGTTATCTGTTAATGTCTCTGAGCTTCAGTGTTTCAGTCTGAATTAAGGGGATTAATAAGGACTGTTGGGAGAGATGGTGCTCCATGAGTCTCACATATGTCTTGCTGGGCCCTGACCACTGTCTACCTAAGCTACTTCTCGGGGTTATGTTTGCAGTGAGCAACCTTGAGGGGTGAAAGAATGTTCCCTTACAGGACAAAGAACAGATTTGCTTTTTGCTTGCAATAAAATAGAGGGGTTCTCACCTCTGTTTCTCTCCTGTAATGCAACCTCCATGAGATTTGGGACACAAAGGGGCATCAATGGAAACATGAAGCCATGCTGCTTACTGTGCCATGAGTGAAAAAGTCCTTTGTCTCTGACTCAGGAGACTTGGGTCTTCTGTCAGCATCTATGAAATAGCAACAAGCTAAATTATTATTAATAGCTTGTAAGTAGGCTGAAATCAAATCCCATTGCCCACTTCCGAATGCTTTTCTTTTTTGGTAAAGATCAAATTAAATCCATGAGGAGGTGAAGAGACTCCATAAATGTAGTAAATATATTTAAAAAATAGTATCAAGTAGCATACAATTAACCCCTAGACAATTGAAACACAGGTATTAAGGAAGTTCAGTGAAAAAGGTCAGACAAAACTTCAGAGATTGCTCTGGAAATGAATTAACGATGAAACAGTCCTACCTGTCCCGGCAATGTTTGGTGTAAAATTATTTCTAAGAGTATTTTCTAGTAGATTTCCAGTGTAAGAATGTCAAAGGCAGGTTCCCAATGAGTGGAATTCATTGTTGAAGAAAGGAGCTGGAAGTTAAAATAGAGATAGGGTTGTAGAGTTTGTATGCCCCCTGCCTATTGGAAGGGCTGTGCCCAGCTCTGTACCACCAGATGGCTTCAATTCTCCTAGCTTCCCATTATGTCCTTGGAGTGCAGGTGGACTTATTCATGTAACGCTTCAATTGGAAAATACCTATGGGTCTCCTATTATTTTTAAGATTTAGAGTTTAGCTTTATAAAGGATAGTTCAAATATGGAACGAACTTGAGTTCTTGGGGAGAATAATCTAACTCTAAGCTTCCAACTCTCAAAATGTATATGTTATCATGGTAAATGTGGGAATATTCACAAGCGTTATGGTCCAATACGGGAAGGTTTAAGAGAAGCTTCTTGACATAGGAGCAAATGAGGTGAGTGGGAGCATGGGCCTTATCTCAGTAAGGACAAGCAGAGAAGGAATCCCAGAAATAAGAGGGAATCTGGATGTAGAGGCAGGAAATGCTAGGATGAGCTCAGCAACTGTGGTCAGGCCAGCTCGGCTGGTTCCTGGGACCCATATGGGGGAGTTCTTGTCAGAAATTTTAAGCCCTAAAAAGGTTTTGTCATATGCATTCTATAAGGAAAATAAACAATATACCACTTTTTCATGGTAGCCAATATCTCATTTTCCATGAAAGCCTGGAAAAATAGAAAATTTTATGTGCAACAAACAATAGGAAAGCTTGGTGTTTTGATGTTATCAGGGAGTCCTGTGATGTTTTCCTGTCAAACATTTCAAAAATCAGTTAGATTGTGGTCAGAAAGGCCATGAAAATATCACCAGGAACCATTACATTAATGTGAGGTTTCTTGCCCAGTCTGCAAGGATCCACCCAGCTGATATTTAAAAAAATAAAGTTTCACTTCAAGAAAGGCTGTTAAAAAAAAAAATTTTTTTTAAGACAAAAGTTATCCATTAACTCTCATAAAACCAATTGTTGCTCAGTTGCCTGTGACTGGATGTTTTGTTCCAAATGACACTTTTCTATTTCAGTTAGCAGTGAGTTTTCTAAGAAAAAAGTACTGAAAAGTTTGTGTTTGAAACTGTTTTCTATCTGATTGTCTGTATTAGCTTCCTATTGCTGAGTAATAATACCTTAACCTTAATGGTTTAGAACAATAATATATATTTATGATCTCACAGATTTTGGTGGACCAGAAATTTGAGATCAGCTTAGCTGGATAGTTTTGTTTTACGTTCTACTGTGAATTGCAATCAAGATGTCAGCCAGGACTGCGGTCATCTGAAGGCTTGACTGGGGTTGGAGGATTCACTTTCAAAGTGGCTTACTCCTATGGTTGTTGGCAGAGGCCATAGGTTCTTGCCTCGTGAATGTCTCCATAGGGCTGCTTCATGACACGGTAGAAGACTTCCTCCGTGAGTGATCCAAGACTAAGGACAAAGTCACAATGTCTTTTAGACCTAATCTCAGAAGTCACACACCATCATTTCCACACCAGTCTTATTATTTACACAGGTCAACCCTGATCAGTGTGACAGTAAATTGTATTTTCAATTGGGAAGAGGAATCAATGGTTAAAAGAGTAAGTTTAAATTGTAAGTTTGAAAGAGTGAGAGTAGAAGAAATTCGGGGAAAAGTAAAATTACTCAGGTTACTGACAGCCAGAACTACCCAAGTCTCCCGACAATCATTTTGACAGTGAGGTAGTCTGATAACCATTTTAATGAGCTGAAGTCCATCTAAAATGTACAGGATATAATCAGATGTTTACTTTGACACAAATTTCCATTGTTATGGATATGTGAATAAACTTAAACTTGATCCCTGGTGTTTGAGAAAAACGGAACAATAATTGCCTGAAACCATTATATTTGCAGTGATATTTAAAAATCAAATTTGCAAACCTTTAAGAAAAAGTCTGATCACTTTTTAAAGACAGAAGCCCTGAGTAGCATATTACAATAAAATGCACAGTTCAACTGAAAATTGCATAAAGCTCTAAGATTGGTTTTATTATTACCTTGGAAACTGACATTTATTTATAAATATAAAAAAATTAGTGACATACTAACTGATAGGTATTTCCAAATCTGTTTAGGTCAATAAGAGGCTGCCAATCTGAAAAATATATTCTTATAAAAATGACACAATTAAGAAACACATGTAACGCTTTTTAAAAACGTCATAAGTAATCAAGTCGTGTTTTTTTTTTAATTAGATTTTTTTATTGGGGAATTGGGGGAGTGGAACAGCATTGGGGAATTGGGGGAAGTGGAACAGACAAGTTGCTGTCTTTTTGTTCTTCAGTCTAGTTGCGGAGGACGGTGCTTCACTGGCCCATGTTGGTATCATCATTGCGCTCTTCCCGGATGAGGCAGATCAGTCGCCAGCTTCTGGATGGTCGCTCACCGCGGCTATTGGCAGCTCACGCTGGCTGCCGGCTACTCACTGTAGCCTATGGCAGCCCTGCTCTGCAGCCTACACCGTCGCTGGGGCTCGCACAGTCCAGCTCCAGGTGGAGCTGTTGTTAGCTGTGGAGGGCAGTGTCACTGGCCCCCATATGTGGGATCCGAACCAGGGCTGCTGGCATCCCAAAACCAGCTCTTAACCAATGCGCCATTCGGCCGGCCCAAGTACTTTTTTTTTAAGGTATTTTTTATCGGGGAGTTGGGAGACGGGAACAGAGCTGGGGAACAGACAAGTTGCTGTTTGTTTTTTTTCTTTTTTGGTCTTCAGTCTAATTTTGGGGGACATTGCTTCACTGGCCCATGTTGGTATTATCATTGTGCTCTGCTCTTCCAGGGTGAGGCAGATCGGTCGCCAGCCTCTGGACAGCTGCTCATAGCAGCTCTTGGCAGCTCACACCGGCTGCCAGCCGCTCATGCTGGCTGCCAGCCACTCACTTTAGCCTATGGCAGCCCACTGCAGCAGGAGCTGCAGCTATGCCGTTCTAGGGAATCAGCAGCCCAGCTCCAGGTGGAGCTGTTGTTCACCATCTTAGCTGTAGAGGGCAGTGTCACTGGCCCTCATATGTGGGACCCGAACCAGGGCCGCTGGCGTCCCAAGCCAGCTCTTACCCAATGCGCCACTCGGCTGGCCCTCAAGTTATTTTTCTTATAGTTGGAGGAATACATAATTGTTATTGATCAGGAAATTGTTTATTATATTTATAATGGTTGATATCTGTGAAGATGTGTATTGTAGAATAACTGGTGAAAATATTTTCATCCAAATAGTAAAGGATTTTAGTACAAAGCATTTACTGAAAACAAATGTAGGGGAATATGCAGAGATGAAGCCAAATATATAATAAACAAAAAATCCAAAAGTGGTACCCACGTCAAGTCTCCTGTTCCAAGACCACTTATATGCAAATCATCTGTTTTTATATTTTCTCAGAGGGCTAGTAAAAAAGTAAATGTTGATTTTTAAAAAAACAGTTTTTTGCGGGGGATGGCCAAGTGGCCCAGTTGGTTAAAAGTTGGCTTAGATTGCAAGTTCTGAGCAACACGGCCGCCTGTTCAATTCCCACATGGGCCAGTGAACCCTGAGCCCGAGCTGAGCTGTCGTTGAATTGCCAACAGGTGGCAGATGGCTCAGCTGGTGTAAAAACAAGATTGCCTGTTTGATGGTGGACTATTCCCACTGGCAACTAACACTGAACTCGGCACCTTGAGCTGAGCTACCGCTGGGATTGCTCAGTGGATAGGGTGTGCGCTCTTAACAACAAGGCTGCTGGTTCGACTCCCACATAGGATGGTGGCTACACCCACTCGCAACTAAGATTGAACACAGCACCTTGAGCTTAGAGGCCATGAGCTGCCGACGGGAAGCCAGAGAGCGACTGGTGCCCTCCACAATGAAGACTGAAGAACAACAACTTGGCTGGTCCCCTTCTCCAATTCGCCAACACTGTTCTCCTCCCCTTCCCCAATAAAATCTTTAAAAAATAATAATAATAAAATAAAAAATAAAATAAATTATAAAACAGTGGTTTATTTGTTCTTTTGAGTAAAATTTATAACGAGCAGATTGATTCTGAAAGCTTGCTTTATTACACAGATGTATACTGCCCAGCCAGGAGTAGCTGCTAACCAAAGTTTCCTAACTTACAATTGAATTGTTCTTTTTCTTTATGGTGGGGGGGAGAAAATGCCATGATAGAGGGTAAAACTTGGGTTAAATAAATGAATTCTTCAAGTGTCCTCCTTATTAAAAATGTGGCTCATAAAGTTTGCATTTTAAATGGTAAACTCTCAAATAACAATTACAAAGTAACGCTAATATTTTCACTGCACATGACAAGACTGCTAGAGTACAAGCAAAGTCTGAGTTAGAAGAGCATTCATGGTGGAACTATGAGTTGTTTGAGACTCTTGGTTCACTTACATCAGATTTGAAAGACGGGTACTAGACTAGAAATCATCAACCAGCTTTTATCACTGAAAAATTCCCTTGACAAGTATCCTAAGGTAATAAGGGAGCTAGGACGATCAGAAATGAGTTCAGTCTGCCAATAAACCACAAGCAGTTAGGTTCTGTGGTGTACTGTGGGAGCTGCAGCTTTTTCTCATTCATCTCTGGGGCACAACCTCTTCTTCTTTGAGTGATGGATTTGGGGGAACAACCATCCTGGTCCGCCCCAACACAGTTTTAGCTTGAAGTTCTGTGTATGGGCAACCCCATAGGCCTAGGAAACTGGGAAGAATTGGTCACTCTAAGGGTGTGGGACGTGACATGGTGAGAGGCTGACAACCAACTGCTCCTTTCTTCCCTGACCACAGGTGTGATACTTGGTCAGGGTCTGATCACTCACAGTATCCTACCCACATGGTCACAGCGATTAAATGAGTGATGGATTTGAACAAAGCTGATGTGTCTCTGGAATTTTTATTTTAGAGGTAATAGGGAAAATGATCACTTTTCAACTTGTACAATTTATCATGACCGTCATCTTGATTACCATGTGGAAAGATCCTACCCTAGAAATGGAGAGCCAAAGGCCTGATCATTTGACCTGTGAAAAGAGCCCAAACAGAAGCCATCTGCAACCCTGGACTTTAAATTGACTAAGCTATAAATTCCCTTCTCTGCTTCAGCCAGTTTGACTTGAGTTTCTATTGCTTGCAACCATAAGAATCCTGATCACTACACTCTGTCAGCATGAAGACATATTTATTAAAGACTCAATCAACAGTAGCCTGAAAAGGTAGTGCTGTTCCACCTCTTTGTCAGCATTCAGGGCATTTCTACTTAACGATTATCTCACAAAGCTCCCAAAGCTGTTAAAAAATTATATGCATACATTTAACTGTCTGGATTCTAGAAATATTGTGACACCAACAGAAAAAGAAATTATCTGATCTGAGCTGTCAGGGCTCTGCTATTGAGTCTAATTATCCAAAATTGAAGTACATGATACAATAGCTCACATCAATTAACTAAGGAAACAAGTAGAAAACAATCTTTTGAAAACTTTCCTGCTCAAAAGAAATGTAAAACGTGTCTTAAGTTAAAATAATCATGGCCCTATTATGGGTGAGAGTATAAAGTTGACATAAAATTTTTAAGTTAAGAAGAGCCTGAACAATATTATATGTCAACTATAATTTAACACATATATAGTCATGGGATGTGGAATATAGTGTAGGGATGGAGTCAATGTAATTGTAATAGATATGTACGATACCGGGTGGGGGAGGGGGAAGTCACTTTGTAAGGGGTGAAAAAAAAATAACTATTGCATTGTTTTGTACATCTGTAACTAATAATAATAATAATAATAATAATAATAATAATAATAATAAAATTAAATTAAAAAAAAAGAAGAGCCTGGAATTCAAAGACATTTCTTATTTGTGCCTAGTTGCTTTAGTTTATATATCTCAAGGCACATGTTCATTTTCCTATGTATTGTAGTTAGGAAAGGTATTTCTATAAGAAACTTAGTGAAGTCTCACAATGGAATTGGGGAGCCATTAACAGTTTTGAAAAATCTAGTAACATGACCAGAGCTACTAACAGCAATAGATGAGATGGTCTGGAAAGAGAAGAGGTTAAAAATGACACCCCTTAGGAGTTCAGTGCAATTGTCTGGATAAGGAATAATGACAGTCTCAATAAAGACAAATGATTTCCTGCTCTGGCTTCCACCTGACCCATGCAAAGCATCAATCATAAAAGGGAACGTACATATTAAATGCTAAACAGTCAACATATATAAAGTTCTTTATTTAGCAAACTCTTAGATAGTATTTCTTAAGAGCCAGGTGCTGTTTTAAGCACTTGACAAATATTAGCTCATTGAGTTCTCATAACAAATTTATGAAATAGGTACTATTAATACCCCCATTGTACAGATAGGGGTACAGAGGCAAAAGGAGATTAAATAACTTGTCTGTGTTCACCCAGCTAATAAATGGCAAAGCCAAAATTTGAATCCAGATAATCTGACCCCAAACGCCTTAGTCTGAACTGCAACACTGCTCATTTTGGGGGAAACTGTATAATTTGAGTGTAATACTCAAGATATACAGTTTAAGACATCATTTTGAGAGTGAAAATGTAAATGGGTAGGGAGAAAGGCGCTTTATAGCCCTGCATCATTCAGAACTCATAGATGGATTTGTGGAAAAGAAATTGATCCATGTACAAAAAATTGCTAAGTACAGCAAACCATCCCTGAGGTTGTAATATCAACTCCATCTTGGTTGATGCTTAGGCAAAAATAAAATAAAAATGTAAGAACCTGTGTTTATCAAGGCAAATTTATGCAGGCTATCTCTAGAAATCTATATTGTGGTTGGAAAATATAAGTACATTTATCATGTTTTGGATTGGCATTCAGGGAGAGGTGAAATGAAAGGCATTTTAGTTGTTTTTCTCCTTGTGGCAGCAGTGAAAATTCTGAGGTTTTCAGAGAACTGAATTCCGTTCAGTTAATGAAAAACCACATGTCTAATAAATATTTATGAGTGATGAAAGGAAGCTAACGATTGTAAACAGTGAACCTGCAAATCTGTTATGAGAAAACCATTAGGTTGCTTTTCAAAAAAAAGCAACTGAATGCCAATAAATGATCACCTTTCTAAAGTATAAAATAGAGGTTAACTATAGTTAACTGAATGAATTAGTTTAATGACTATAACAGAAATAACATGATAATCATATAATTAAATCTTCTCCTGGGAATTTTCTAACCATTTTTACATGCATGTCATTTGTCAATTCTTATAAAACCCTATAAGGTTGATTATTGTGATCACACTTCTATAGATGACTAAATTGAAGCACAGAGAGTAAAAGTCATGTAACTAATAAGCCAGGGAAAGGAGATTCAAAACTCTCAGTACCCCTACCTGCAGAAATTTCTATATTGTCAGTTCCTGCTGAATTTCTCTCCTGGATGGTCTTCCCTGGCAACAAGAATGCACCATAAAGTTAAAACCTCAGGGGCAACTTTCAACCTAAGAGGTTCAGGGATTGGTGGGTAAATACCACAGCTTCCTTGTCTCTCTGTGAGACAACTGTAAGTAATTCTGAGTCCCCAGAGGGACCGAGTGCCAGTTGCCCCAGTAGTAACTTATTCATTAATGTTGTTTTTCTTGGTTTTCCATGCTTCTAGGTCTCACTTCCCCAATCTCTCACCACCCTTCCAGCAATTACCTTCTGAATCGACTACTTGCACCCAAATCCCTGCTTTTGGAGAAATCCAAACTAAGACAAAACCAAAGTAGGTGTGCCCCCAGCTCCCAGCCTCTGCATATCTAGGAGCTAGAAGAGCTGGTTTCCACCATTGTCCATCCCTCTGGGAGGGTACACATTCATTTTACTGCTTTGGATAAAACTTGAAATTTGCCACAGTGACTATATCTTTACCTTTTACCCCAAGTCCCCCAAAACTTGTATCTGGGAAAGAGAGGCTCAGCCTGGTAACTATGGCCCGTACAAGGGTTGGATTATTTCTTTTGCACCCCCAGTTTCTAGTAACAGATTCTCTGATGCCTGCTTCTAGGCTACTCTAATCCAAATCACTATCCCCTCCACCAGAGTGGCCACTCTGCCCCAGGCTCGGCTGTGTGTTCCTGCCTGGCCCTGCCAGGGTCCACGATGGCTTTGTGAAGGCCAGTCTTGGTGGCCCTTAGCTTCCACTGATCCAGTTCTAGAACAGACCTGCTTCTTCCACTTCTACTCTCTCCCCACACCCATGCCTCATCTTCTCAGGTACAGTTGGTGTCGCTGTATTGATTCATGCTAAGACAACTGCAGTGTTGCCCACTGTTGCTTTTGTATTTTCATGCAAATGTTAACACGGTGAAAAAGGCAAGTAATGTATTAGCATTAGCATGAAAATAATTTTGTCTCACTTTGAGAACTACTGTACTAGAATATCTATAATGAGTTTAGCTGTGGCTTCCCAAAATATACGTCCATGTCCTAAGCCTTGGGACCTAAGAATGTGACATTATTTGGAACGAGGGTCTTTGCAGATGTAGTTGACTTAAGGCTCTTGGGACGAGATCATCCTATATTAGGGTGGACCCTTAATCCAATGATGAGTGTCTTTATAAGAGAGTAGATGGGAAGAAGACAGAGGCAGGCACTGGAGTGATATGTCTCCAAGCCAAAGGATGCCAAGGATTACTGGCAGCCACCAGAAGCTAGGAGAGATGCATGGAATGGATTCTCTCTCAGAGCCTCCAGAAGGAGCCAGCCCTTCTGACACCCTGAATTCAGACTTCTGGCCTCCAGAACTGAGAGAAGAGACTTCTGTTTTAAGCCAAGTTTGGATTAATTTGGTATAGCAGCCATCAGAAACTAACACACCTTCCAAGATCTGGCTTCCTCTTCTGACCAGGTCCCCAACCCCTGATTTCCAATTCCGTTTTTTTTTTAAGATTTTATTGGGGGAATTGGGGGAGGGGAACAGCGTTGGGGAATCGGGGAAGGGGAACAGACAAGTTGCTGTCTTTTTGTTCTTCAGTCTAGTTGTGTAGGACGTTGCTTCACTGGCCCATGTTGGTATCCTCATTGCGTTCTTCCCAGATCAGGCAGATCGGTCGCCAGCCTCTGGATGTCGCTCACCGCAGCTATTGGCAGCTCACGCTGGCTGCCAGCCGCTCACACTGGCTGCCGGCCACTCACTGTAGCCTATGGCAGCCCACTGCAGCAGGGGCTGCTTCTATGCCGTCCCAGGCTCACACAGCCCAGCTCCAGGTGGAGCTGTTGTTCACCATCTTAGCTGTAGAGGGCAGTGTCACTAGCCCTCATATGTGGGATACGAATCGGGGCCGCTGGCATCCCCAAACCAGCTCTTAACCACTGTGCCACTCGGCCGGCCCTCCAATTCCTTTTAATTCCACCTACCAGTGAAGCAAATAATTCAGAAAATGTTTTTTTCTCAACATAATAGTATGTAAGATAACCTACAGATAGTCACAGATGCTTTTGTCTTCAATCATACTACATGTAAACCTTTGTGGAAAGATATTGTTATGTTGGGCCAGTTGACGTAAGCACTGAATTATTAAATAAAAATGTAGATACACAGATGTCAATTCAGGTAGCATCTTAGCAGGATCAACTCTTATGGAAAATCTCTCATCGCATCCACACATTTTTTTATAATTTCCACTCCACTGCGTTAGGGCAGAGTGTGCCTAATTTATGCTTTTATTTTTAGACACAACCATAGGACTTAGCTCAAAGTGAGTTTTCAATAAATTGGCTGAGGAAAGAGATCAGAGGTGACAAATTGATGTCTGCAGACCAAATGTAGACAGACAAGTACTGTTTGGCCCGTATGGTGTCATTATATTTTTTTTCAATTCAAGTTAGTTTCCAATATTTAAAATTCAGTGGAGCCCACATACAAATTCAGATTACTAGTTTTCCTTGGAAAATGAGGTCTTGCAACACTAAGCCCACTTCCCCGACAGAGGATGCTTAGCTTGAGGTTAGCAGCAGCTGCACCCTCTAGGAAGGGCCTGGGTTCCCCAGTGCCCCTGAAGTTTTCACCCTCTCATTAATGTTTCCAGCCTTGGCCCCCAAACATGATCTGCAGCGTCTGTTTCACATCCACTTGGGGGAAGAAGATATCAGGACAGTCATAAATCTGGGCAGCTTTAATATCCTGGCATACATTACCATAGTATTTGGCACTCAACAGTGTGGCAAAGTGCACGAAGGCTGACTTTTTCTTTTAGGTAGTTTTTCTGTGAATCTGAAGTAACTGATAATGAAATCATTCTATATTTTCCCAATGTATCAGATTTTTGAGAGTCCGTGAGAATCTCACTCCAAGAGTAGGAGAAGACTGGACTAGGAACTTTAATATCTGGGCTCTGGTTCTGCCTTTGTCTTGTCCTTATTTTGCATTTGCACACAATTCACGTAACTTCTCCCATATTATGATTGTATGTTATTTTATCAAAGCGCCTCATAAAGATATTTGGAAGTGCTTTTCGCTTCCTTAGTGTAGGCCAGTTATCAGAAGGCTCTAGATGAGATTGGCTTGAATGTTCATATTCCATGCCTTGGGGAAAGGAGACCAGTGCCCTTGCCAAGGTCTCTGTGGATTCCCTGTGGAGTTATGGTCTCATGGCCCTGCTGGATCTGGCTGCCTCCACTGAATTCTTGTTCTTCATTGTGCAGCTTGAGGCTGTTCCTTGATCTCTACCCTGTCTTTAATCCATTCCTTAGTCCTCATACGAAAACAGCTCCTATTTACCCAAGGTTTCAAACAGTCTACAATGAACGTTCAGGGAGGTGGAGCCACATAAGCATCTTAAAATCAAATCATTTAAGATCATTCTTGTTCTCAGCAGTCTTTTGGTTACATCTCTTGTTGCTGTACTCACTATTCTCTCCCCTGTGCTTGCCCTCTCAGAAGAAAAAAAAACAAACATAAAAAACAAATTCTTTCCATTTCCTTCAGCAGAGCAGTTTTAACTTTCGCAAAGCTCCTACTTCCCTAAGCAGCTCTGAGTCTTCTTCCAAGGCTTGTATGGTTTCCTTTTTTAGATGTCAGTCTCTGGACTCTCCGGTATTTGCTTTTGTTTAAGAAAAATTTAAAAATTGTTTAATTGTTTTGAATAAAACAACACAAGGAGGTAGGATATAAATTAGCAAACAAACAGAAGATAAAAGGAAAAAAAACCCACAACAAATCAAAAACCAAGAATTAATAGAAGCATCTTGCACAGAATGAATCAAAAAGCCGTCGAAGATTGCTGCCAGGTGCGATGAACACATCTGCACCCTGTGCAGGTCCCCTCAGAATCTCCTTAGGCTACACCAGCAACCTTCTTCTAAGGGCTGGAGCCACATCCACTGGGAAGGTTGGATGGAGTTGCCTGAGAGTTCACATCCCCCGCAGTGGCTGGTAGCCAGCCACCCACTAGGGAAGGCACACAAAGCTCAGCTCCCTTGCCTTGAGCCCGGATGAACTCAGAGGTATAATTTATGCTCCAGATCTCCCCACAATGTCGGACTAGGTCCAGGAATTCATCTAAAATTGTACCCTTGCTTGTCTGCCTCCCCTTCCCTGACCTGCTTCCCCCACTCCCTCACTCATCTGCCCTGGGAGCACTTCCTTAATAAATCACTCCCACTTGAATCTGTGGCTCAGTCTGCTTCAGGGAGAACCCAATCAAAGGCACTAGGTATTCTATTTGGTTGGATAGACAACCTGGGAATCCATTCTTTCCCACATATACATTGAACACCTCTTATATGTATGGGGTATTATTAAGAAGCAATCATGATCACGTGTATAACACAGCCCATGCCCTCATGAAAAGGACAAACTAATTAGTGAGATGAGATATGGAGAGCCATAGGTACAATATGAAGTCTGGGGTCCCTTATTCATGCAGAAAATATTCAATATCCTCTGGGTACACATGATGGAATCTCAAAGAGATGGGAAAGGAGCACTCACAGTTTCATAGTCTTACATGTTGGGTTTTGGAGGACACCATAACATTTTCAAACAAAAAGTTGGAAGTAGAGAGCATATGGACTGGGGGAAATTGTATGGGTAGTCGAGCATGTGAAGTTGAGAAGATAAAGTCATAGTGTTACGAGGCCTCTTGAGAGAATCCTGTCTTCTGCAAGACTGAGTCTGTGCTGGATAACTTACTTCCTTTACTCTGCCACTCATATCCCATGGCCATACGATTTGGTCAGTGAGTCACTCTGTGCTTGTGAAATGGGTACAATCTTACGAAACATGTTCCGATATAGAAAAAACATGACATGCTCTTTTTCCTGTATAATTGTTCTTGTTAGCCTCCATTCCACTGGGGTGGTGAAATTTAATCTTGGTCAAATCGTGTGTTCCCCAGACCATCTCTTTTACCTCATTGCATCTAAATTCCAGCCTTTTGGGGAGTTTGGTAGGACCCCTGATCTTTTTCATCAAGGCACCGTTAGGTCCCACTGTTCTTTCTGCTCCTTCTGAACTACACTGGGACATGCCATACTCTGGGACATTGGTCCCCAGCATCTGCCTGGGGGGTGAGCAAGGTGCAAGGTCTCATCTCTATTTAAACTTCCATCATTTCCCTTCCATCTTTCCTTCCCCCTCTACGTGCAGAATCATTTTTAGAAACAAGGCAGGAGGTGGTACTTACATATTTTCCCTCCCAAACATTGTCTGTATTTTGGACCATTTTCATTCCTTAAGGATTTTGAAACTATTAAGTGAGGAAGAGACATCCTGTTCTGTTTCTGCTGCCATAGCTTAAAATGGGGGGAAGGGTAGAAGTGGGAGAAATTATAGAAAGAAACAGAGCAGGGAATAAAGCAGGCAAGTGATGTGCCTACAGCATGGAATTTAAGTAAGCATTCACTGGGAATGAGTGCCTTCTAAACTCTGTGTCCTGGACATCACACTTGCCTCACACTACTCCCAGACTTGGAATGAAATACCAATCATTAGCCAAAAAAAAAAAAAATGCAGTTAATAATAAAAAATTTTAGTCTATGGATAAAAGAATAAAAGAAATGTTAACAGTGTTATCTCTTCATAATGGATGATGGGTGATATCTATGTTGTTTATTCTATTCTGTATTTTTCTAATTTCCTCCAACAAGTATATAATGATTTTATAATTAAAAACAAAACTACATAAAATAGAAATTACTGTGCAAAATATCAGTCAAGGAAGATAGGTGAAGTGTACGTTTGGGAATTCTTTGCACTATTCTTGCAGTTTCTTTGTATGTTTGAAATTATTTCAAATAAAAAAAATGAAGTCATGAAAATATCATATAGCCCTTATTAAAATTTTTTTAATGCATTAAAAAATTCAAAACCTAAGTAGCCCCGAATAGATTGGAGGATAGCTTAGAATATTTCTAAGTCCCATAGTTCTCAACTTTCTCAACCTCTCTACAGATGAGTATTTAGGCTACTTAATGGCTTGCTTTTGCACATTAAGATTTTGGCTGATCACCAAATTGAGGAAACACTCTTAAAAGATACATTTCCATTTTTATAATGAATAGTTATAAAGGTTGCTATTTGAAGCAGATGACACACAAAGAAATCTCTAAATAGCTTGAGCTGTTGATCAGGTTTTATATCCAGTGGGGGTTTTATTTTTATGTTTTGGTTTATTTTCTAGTGTTCTCTCTGCTAAAGTAAATGACCTAAGCTCTGCCCCAGATCACTGCAACTGGCAGCATGTTTTGGGCATCAGTGTTAGCTATTGCTAGATATTATGATCAAGTGTGAACCTTGAAATGACTGAGCAATTTCTCATTGACTCCATTTCCAGCACTCTGCAAAGCCAATAAACATATACCCAAAACTAGAAAAGAAAATATTTCAACTTGGGAGACAGTGAAAAGTGAATTCCTAATCTGCTTTTTGGTTGCTTTCTGCCTTGGGTTTCTTCACATTCAGGCACTGTATAATTTTTAGAGATGGTTTATAAATAGGCCCCACACTATTCCATATATTTACATCTGTGACTTATACGGAAAGTCATCCATTGCTGAGAAAGGATTGCATGCCCAGTTATTGATCTCCTCAGCTTGATCTTCCTGAGAAACTGTATCCTCAGTATTATAAGTTGTAATATGTTGGCTGTATGAAAGCTAGTGAAGAGAGTAAATGCACCCACTAAGGAGGGCCACTCGAAAGCTGGCATTACCAATGACACACGGCCATGTACTCCCATTATCGTTCATTATAAAGATGGATGTGAGCACCTCTGCCCTCAACAGAAAAGACGCGTCAGTGGGGAAACTTCGTTCTATTTGCTGATTGTTTTCCTTTTAAATAAACTTCATTCAGCATTAGCAGTTTTAAATTTACAACAAAGTTGAGCAGAAGGTCCAAGGATTTCCCATGTACCCTCTGCCTTCACCTATGCACAGCTTCCCCCACTGTCAACATCCGGCACCAGGGAGGTACATTTGTTAAATGGATGAACCTATATTGACACATCATTATCATGTAAAGCCTGTCATTTATATTAGGGTTCACTTTAGGTGTTGAACAGTCTATGGGTTTGGACAAATGTATAGTGACATTTATCCACCATTATAGTATTCGAATTCATCTGGCAACTTTTCTGTATGTTAGAAAACATATCAATATTAAAAGTTACCAACCTCCAAAAAAAGCTTTAAAGGTCACCCCCCCAGATTTTAAATCCTGTATTTGACATGCTTCCTGATTTCACTCTAATAACCCATGCTTTTTTTTTTTTTAGCCCACTCAATAGCTGTAAATAGGCCTAAATTGGCCTAAAGATCTACACATAAGGGAAAAATAGTTTAAAATACCACATAGTAGTCTACCAATACATAGCTACTAGATTGAAAATATAAATTTGAAGAGAAAGAAAGGCTTCATCTTAGATTCTTATAATCTTTTTTTTCTACTACTTGTGAAATTTAACTGATGGAAAGATGATAGTATCTGTAAGTAGATTTTTTCCTTTAGTGAAGGAGACATGGAGAAGATGGCTTATCTCTTTCTTTTCATGAGAAATGAGGAATATTTAGAGGTGACACGAAATGACATCAGCAGTTTACTCTCAAATGGTTCAGAAAATAATATGAGAGAGAGGCTAATAAAGCAAAAGTGGCATAATGTTAAAAAATGGTGAACTGAGATGAAGAATATATGGGAGTTCTCTCTCTCTCTCTCTCTCTCTTTCTCTCTCTTTCTCTCTCTTTCAACTTTTCTGTAAGTTTGAAATTTCAAAATAAAAAATTACAGGAAAAATGCCCAACAAGGTATTATGAGTTATCAGACAGATGGTCCTTTTCTTCAGAGCCCTCAACTCTCAACCCTCTGGTACCAGAACAAATTCTAGATCTCACAATCTTCTTTCTTTGTAAGGTAACTATTTATACTGACAAATGCCTAGATCCATCTAATGTGCTTTTGCTTTTTGTTGTTGTTGTTGGCTTTTTTTTTTTTTTTTTTGCAGGCTGTCCCTCAAACCCTGTGGCTAACTACCAGTGAGCATGGCTCAGTCTAGAACTTCACTATATGGAGAAAGAAATCTGTCAGGATTGGTCAGATTGGTTAGGATCCAGTGGCAGTTTAAAGTGTTAGGTGAGTAGCAATCTGCCCATTCTTTATATATGCTGTTTAGTTGAAGCTCAAAAACCAAAATAAAACAAAACCTACTTTGCTTCTAAAACAGAAGACTAATCTGAGGTTTTCTGTATGCCAGGGGCTCCTGAGTGGCTGAGAGCTCTGGTCTTGCAACAGCTATCTGCAGCCTCATTGGGGTGAAGCACTTGGCCTTCCCAGACTCCCAATGTCTGTGATTACAAATTTTATTTTCCTGATTTCCTTCAGTATAAAATCAGGGTCAAGTAGCATATTGTTCCCTAACCTAACAGTGACTAAGGCAGTATGTGGATTAACATTCAATGTAACCTTTTTTATTTGTATATTGGTACCCTTCATTTTGGCTACATAGGTGGTGTGCCATTAGTACTGATATGAAAGCACATTCCTAGGGTCTTGATAGTGTTATAAAAATAGGGAACATTAAGTAGAAGGGAAATCTATTTTATTGTATTTGGTATATATAATACACCCCAAATGGGATAGCTAATAAGTGCTTCTTAATTTTTTTTTTTTTTTTGAGGGCAGTGTCACTGGCCTTCATATGTGGGACCCGAACCGGGGCCACTGGCTTCCCAAGCCAGTGCTTAACCACAGTGCCACTCGGCCGGCCCGGGATAGCTAATAAGTGTATATCACTTGTACTTAATAGAAGGTTTGAAAGGAAAATAGGCAATCAGATGGCTACACAGTTTTGGTGAAAAATATTTTGTGAATAATTTAGTGAAAAGATAATGCATTGAACCAGTAGAATTAGATGAATATATTTTGATCAGTAGGATATTTGAGGGCCCAGGCATGATAATGAGGAAGAAGTAGTTTAGTTTCTGCACTTTTGTAGTCAAAAAGTGAAATGAGACAAGAGCTGAGATAATACCTAGGAAAATGGGGGTCTAGGCTGAGAACAGATTGTGGAACCATATGAGTACATACTAAGCACATCTGTCCATGCTAATTATATTATAATGAGCAAAACCACATTAAAATAAAACAAGACGTATAAAAGAGCTGATGAGGCACCTAGGAAGTCTATTAGGCATTTAGAAGGAGTTTCAGAAAAAGATAAAACAAAGTAAATCATCTGGAGGGGAGGGCATAGATTTGAGCTAAAAGGGATACACTGTGCCTGTGAGTTCCTCAGAATCTTGATCAATGTGCACACCTACCATTTCCCCCACTGGGGCAGCTACAGCCTGTGAAAATCAACCAAGGACCTAAGGATCCGCATGGCCTCATCCATCTTGCTTATCAATGTTAACTGCATGGAGAACACCTGGAGATGGAGACAGAGCTTTCTCTTCTCACAGCTTTTTAGCACTGTTTTTGCTATAAGCCTGAGAGGAGCCAGCTTCTATGGCTATCCCCTCACCTGCAGAGGAGCTAGGAAATGAATGGGAGATAGATCACACCTAAAAAGATGAAATGTTCTCCTGGAACATGAGTTTTCAAAGATAAACAGACCAAGTCATACAGTGCTTTTCCCTCTGCTGTGCCAAGAGCTGACTCGGGCTCTGCATAAATAGTCTTGTCCAACTAAAGAGCTAAATATTAATCTCTGTGAAAATGCATACATTTTGGAAACTGATGATTTTCTATTTCCAACAGTGTCATTTAATAAAAAGTGTTTGCCAATGGTTCATTTTGTGAGCTCTCCAAGCCTTGTAGGGTGGGTTTCCAAGCGTTTGATGTAATTTACTCCTGTTTTTTGTTATTCAGAAGGCAACTTGGAAGGATGCTTTTCTAGTTTTGGTCTCTTCTCCTATGTTTGTAACAAGATCTGTTAGCTATATTGGAGGTCATTATTTTTCACTAACTCAATAAAAAGAATTCAATAGATTTTTTAGCAGCAAGATCACTGTTGCTGCTTTGAAAACAAAGCAACGTTTTGATGAACTCATACCAGTAATTGACCAAGTTTCAAAACAGACTATACACTGTGGTCCAGGGGCAAATGGATTGCCGAGCTCCTGCCAAACTCTTCAGATAGCCATTGCCATATTTTTCGTCCTATTTTTTAATCCACTTATGTATCCATCTCCATTTTATATTTGTTCTGGGGCCCTGTCACAACTGATCAGAGAAGACCCTTGTTTATGTCCATTTTAACTCCCATTTCTTGTTGACAGGGAAAAGCCTGACATCATCTCTCCCCAGAAGGTGGAGGAGCAGATTTTGCTTGGACATATCCCAAGCAGAAGGGTGAGATTATTCAAGAAAAGGACTGAAACCAGTACGGTAGCATCTGAGTGTTCTCCATTTTGGTTTTCCAGAGAGCAGTGGTTCTCAACCTTGGCAGCACACTAGAATCACCCAAAGTGTTAATGATACCAAGGTCTGGGGCCCACCTCCAGAGTTGCTGATTTACCTGGTCTCAGGTGCGGTCTGGGAATTTTAAAAACGCCCCTCATGATTCTAATATGCGGACAAGGTTGAGAGGCACTGCCATGGAGAGAAATAAGTAGCAGAATATCAGACTAGTTTATGGTTCCTTGGTGTTCTGAAATTTCCACTTACTGCTCATTTTTAAAAGCTTAAAATTAGGCCTAGCCCAGACAAGTGATGTTGGCAAGTGCCTAGAATAGCTAAGTTATTCTACATGGTAGTGTTTAGGTTACTATTTTCACTACTAATTTTAAGCTTCCAAGAACCATGTCTCAATGATTGATGTATTAGATGACTTGAAGATACAGAACAACACTGCAGGGATCTCAAAGCTATTAAGTTTAATGAAAATAAACAATCACATAGGAATAACTCAAAAACACCATGGCTGAGATAAAACTATATTTAACTGAATTATAATAACTATATTTTACTTAATTTAATTGAACTTGAGCCAAACTGAGTTGTTCTTTAAGAACAATTTAAAAGCCACCTTTCAGACTGTAATGATTTTTAAGACAGTTAGCTCTCTTTTTCAAATTACAAAAAAAAATGTTTATTGCTTTTCCTTAGAAACCTCCCAAGTGCTTGAGAAATCACAGGCCAATGCCCCTGGAGTCACAACTTTAGACTCACTTTAGTGTCTAAATTTCAGAACTTTTAATGGTTTATTGCTTTCATCAACAGTAAATTATGCCCAAGGCCACACCTGTAATGCCTTGTATGGTTCCTTTGAAGTTTTTAAAACTTGATTTTTTTTTTAAGATTTTTTTTTTTTTAATTGGGGAATTGAGGGAAGGGAACAGCGTTAGGGAATCTGGGAAGGGGAACAGACAAGTTGCTGTCTTTTTGTTCTTCAGTTTAATTGCGGAGGACGTTGCTTCACTGGCCCATGTTGGTATCGTCATTGCGCTCTTCTGGGATGAGGCAGATCGGTCGCCAGCCTCTGGATGTCGCTCACAGCAGCTCTTGGCAGCTTACGCTGGCTGTCGACCACTCACTGTAGCCTATGGCAGCCCACTGCAGCAGGGGGTGCAGCCTACACCGTCACCGGGGCTTGCACAGCCCAGCTCCAGGTGGAGCTGTCATTAGCTGTAGAGGACAGTGTCACTGGCCCTCGTATGTGGGATCCGAACTGGGGCCACTGGCATCCCAAAACCAGCTCTTTTACCAATGCGCCACTTGGCTGGCCCAAAATTTGATTTTTTAAAATCAAACTTTTACATGTAAAATGTGCACATTTTTGTATACATATTATACTGCAATAAAGATTTTAAAAATTATACATAAAATTTAAAAAGTCAGATAGGTCAATAAACCTGATAGCAAAAACAGCCATCCCCAATCCTACCTTTCCCTCTTGCTTTCTAGTCCCCAAAAGTAACCTCTTTAAATACATTTAGCTGGTTTTTAAATATTTCCTACCATATTTATAAATACCAACTTATGGAACGATTTCTTGATTTTTTTCCAAAATTAAACATTGTCTTTTCAAAGTGGAATTTGAGAATTTATTTTACTTACACGCCCATATTCCTCTACTCACCTCCATTTCCTCTCATCTCATTTCCCTGACACAATTATATCAAATTTTTTGGTTAGCTCCATGATCAAGCTTTATTTTATTATGGACTATGTAACAATTGTTTACTACCGAGCCACATATAAACTGTGATTTTTATCTCCTTTCTTGTATAACTTATTGTTTATTCAGCCTATGAATATAAAATTGCTTTGGCTTTTTGTTGGATTGCTTAATTAAAATTTTATTTACTTATCATTAATTCATCCTTAAAATCTCTGTCAGAGTGGTAAAACTCTCAATGACTATAAACACATAGTAATTCATCAATTCAAATGTCTTCTTTAAGGCCATTCTTTCTGGAGCCCTCTGTCCTGTTCTAATTTAGGGTTATGGCTTTCTAGATTGATTACATAGCTGTCGTGGGACTTCATTTCACCATAATTTAAGGAAGTCCCTTCCTCTATCCCTGGTATAATGGATCCTATGTCTTCTCTTTCTTGGTTTATATCCCGACCTTGTAAAGCACATCTTCCATTGGAAGATACATTTTTTTTAAGACCTGGCATTTCTGATTGTGTGTTTATTCTACTTTCACACTTGGGTGGTTCATCATGGGTTAGAAGACTCAACATTGTTTAGATGACAATTCTCCCCCAACTGACGTATAGATTCAATGTGATTCCAATCAAAATCCTAGTAGGCCTTTTGTGTAGAAATTGACAAACTGATTCTAAAATTGAAATGAAAATGCATACATCCTAACAGAGTTAAAACAACTTTTATAAAAAAGAACAAAGCTAGAGGACTAACACCACCTACTTTCAAGAATAATAGACCTATAGAGGCCAATATCATGCATTATTGGCACAAAGAGAGACAAAACAATGGGAAAGGCTAGAGAGATCAGAAATAGATCCACCCATTTATGAAAAACTGGTTTTCCCAAAATGCACAAAGGCAATTTGGTGGCGAAAGGACAGTGTTTTCAACAAGTGTTTCTACAGGAACAACTGGGCATTCACATGTAGTCAAACAAACAAAAAACAACTTTCAATCAGTGACTTGCACCATATACAAAAATTAACTCAAAATAGATCATGGAACTAAATGTAAAACCTAAAATTATAAAACATAGGGAAAAAAAATCTTTGTGACTTTGGGTTAGGCAAAGATTTCTTAGCTACACCACCAAAAGCACAATCTATAAAAGAAGAACTTGATAAACTAGACTTCAACATTTAAAATGTCTGCTCTTTGAAAGATACTGTTAGGAAAATGAAAACTCCAGCTACAGACTCAGAGAAAATATATGCAAAGTAGAATTTAGATAAAGGGTTGTATGTAGGCTATATTAAGAACTCTCTAAAGTCAACAATAACAAACAGCGCTTAAAATATGGGCAAAAGATTTGAACAGGCACTTCACCAAAGATGATATATGGGTGAAAAAATGTTCAACGTCATTTGTCATTAGAGAAATACAAATTAAAATCAGAATGAGATACCACTGTCAATTAAAAAGACTGACTATGGCAACTGTTGGCAAGGATATGGAGGAACTGGGACTTCCCTGCACTGCTGGAGGGAACGTGAAATAGAATAACAACCACTTTGGAAAACAATTTGGCACTCTTTAAAAGTTAAACATACACCTACCATAGGATCCCACCATTCCAGTGCTAGGTATTTGCTCAAGGGAAATGAAAACATATATCCATACAAAGACTTCTACACAGATATACATAGAAACTTTATGTAATAGCCTCAAACTGAAAATAATGCAAATGTCCATCATCAAGTAATGGGTAAACAGAGTGTTGTATATGCATCCAACGAAATGATACTCAATAAAAAGGAATGAACTATTGATGCATTCTACATCATGATAAATCCCAAAATACTTATGCTGAATGAAAGAAGCCAGACATAAAAGATTACACATTTTCATAAAATTCTAGGAAATGCAAACTAAAGCAGATTGGTGGTTGCCTGGGAATGGGTATAGGGTAAGGAGTTGGAAGGAGAGATTACAAAGGAGCACAGAGAAACTTTTGTGTACACACACACCCACACACACTCACACACTTATTGAACATTATACAGTAAGTTCTCAGTGAATGTCATCATCGATAGGTGCTGCAACTTTAAGCAAAACAACTTACAGTGAAACCAGTTTTACCATAGGCTAATTGTTATAAACAAGGGTTAAGTTCCTACAACGTCTCATAATGAAATGACATTAAATGAATCAACATTACTTGAGGACATGATGTCCTTTAAATGTGTATAGTTTATTGTATGTCAAGTACACCTCAGTAAAGCTGTTAAAAATTCAACTCTAGCTATTTTGGTTGGGTTTCAGGATGGAGCAGAGAAAGAGATGTGATTCATCCACCGTGTTTAGCTAAAAACCCAATCACATACCTTTTTAAAGAATCCTGCTCTCATTTCAGAAACTTAACAAAAAGTTTTGTTTGCTCTATTTCTATTACTCATTAGTACTACCATTCATGTATGCCTCATCTTGTTCCCAACCCAACCAAATTCTGGGCTCCGTCCTAGGGATGGGCCCCAATTCAATGGATTATCAAAGGTGGCTGGAATGTTAGTGCCTGAGGATTAATTCCTTTGCGGAAATCAGGTACAGATCTGTCCCTAAAGCAAGAGAATAGACTAAACTGTCGTTCAGATTCTTTTCTTTTCAACAAATTCATTAAGTAGTCACATTATAAACAGTTAATCTTAAAAATGAAGAAGGCAGGTAAATTAGATCATGGGTCTTGCAACTTGCAGTCTCATATGTGTTCTCTCTTTACTCTCCCCTTAGTCCAACCCTTGTCCAAGTCTTACTAATATCTGAAAAAGACCTCTACTGTACAGGTTCCTGGGAGGGGTGGAGTGAGCATGAATGATGCACACATGTAAGGTATGCACAGGACATGTATAGACATGTCAGTGGCACACCTATATCATGATTGGGGAATCTAGATTGGAGTTCCTTTCCTCAGAACTGCTTTAATCATGCATTGCTTCTTTTAATAAAAGTAGCCCCTGGTTTTATCAGTTATAGTTTTTTCACGGCCCCAGTAGGCAAACAGTGTTTTTAATTTAAAATATTTTTGTTCTCACGGTGAATGGGAGAGTCCCAAAATGATCAGGGATTTTTCTTGAGTATAATTCAGAAACAGAAACTCCCAGATCTCAGAGATCTTTACAGTAGAAATCAGGAAGCTCCAGTCTGGAATAGCACCTTAAAAATGAGGTAAAAGGGGGGCAGCTGGTTAGCTGAGTTGATTAGAGTGCAGTGCTCATAACACCAAGGTTGTTGGTTCAATCCCCACATGGGTCTCTGAGTTGTGCCCTCCACAACTAGAATGAAACAACTACTTGACTTGGAGCTGATGGGTTCTGGAAAAACACACTGTTCCCCAATTAAGAAAAAAAAATGAGGTAAAGGAATTTACTGAACTCGTAAAGGAAGAAAATTGTGGGAAATGAGCCCCTTCAGGGTAGTGTCCATGATTTATTACCTCTCTATTCATATTGTCAAGTCCAATAGGTAGACATTTGTTTGGATATTTATAATTTGGGCTGTGAATTGCATTCCTTTCCTCTTACTTTGATACTAGGCCACCTCTTTCCTGTGGGGGAGTCATTTCAAGTGGACCTGGTGAGACTCTCAATGTTTACTCACTCACAAGTGACCAGGCCTGGCCATTCATTTACCTGGGAACAATGGTTGGTTCAGAAATAGGCATATGAGTTAAGCCGGGACAATGACAGGTCTCCCTAAGGCTTTTCTTGTTTGTTTGTTAGAGAGACTTTTCTGAAATACGGAGATAGCCTCTGATTGTAGGAGGAAACATGAGGCCCTGAAGGCTGTGTTGGAGCTCCCCAAATCCATTTGTGGCTGAAAGTAGCCATAATCTTTTTCAGTTTGCGGTCCTTTGAGTTGGGTTTCTATCACTTGAAAACAAAAGAATTCCAACTAATGCAATTATAATGATTTAGTGACACCCTTTAAAATATGATTTTTAAAATAAATATGAAGGTCGACTGTCTTCCAACTCAAGTGGAAATAAAACACGAGAAAATAAAATTTAACTACATCTTGAGAGAGTATGGTTTGCAAGCAGGAACAATTTTCAAATAGTAAAATCTTTTAGACTATGAACAGAGGTACTGAGGGAGTCAAAAATTCTTTTTAGAAGTTTTAGAAGTGGTCTCTCATCAGAAGTGGTTGAGCTACCTAGACCTGAAAAAGAAATGATATCTTAAAGCCTCTGAGAATGCAACTAACTGTAGCCTATGTGTCTGAGTTGCACTAAACTTAAGAATTAAATGAAGCTATATTCCCTTTGGTATCTTAATTACAATGACTTTGAGCCCCTACCTACCCATTCAGTTACCTAGTCTTTGCTGATACATGCCCTTTCTCTCAGCGTTCTCCAGGTATCATCTTATATGCTGTGGCAAAATTACTCTCACTCTTCTGCTGCTCTATCGGCTTCCTTGGCCGTCTGGGTTCTCCAAGAGGGGACCACATCAAGGAGCCATCCTATATCCTGAATCCCTACTTCCTCCTAGAGCTGTCAGAACCACAGATTCTCATGTGAAGGCAGGGAGAATGGCTTCCCAGTAAGTGCACACCACATAGTGTCAGATTGGCCCTGAAGCAGCACTCAAGTCTCGTAACATTGGTCATGAAAACAGGGTTGACCCATAAGCCTAAAGATGGCTCTCTCTCTCTCTCTCTCTCTCTCTCTCTCTCTCTCTCTCTCTCTCTCACACACACACACACACACACACACACACACTTTACCTTTATCATACTAGTCTAATAAAGTGGAAACTTTCACATCTCCATTTCAAAAGACGCTGTTTGGTTCATTTTGTTTAAATGAGATTGGTGTGATTTTATATATATATATATATATATATATATTTTTTTTTTTTTTTAGGGCAGTGTCACTGGCTCTCATATGTGGGACCGAACCGGGGCCGCTGGCTTAACCACTGCGCCACTCTGCCGGCCCTATAATTTTTTTATATTCTTTTAATTTAACTTAATTTTCTTTGGTGTTGACATTTAACCAGTTTGAGTGGAGTATAGAAACCTTAAAAAAAACAAAACACCTTACCTCCCTTTCCCCTTCACCAACTGGCATTTATAATTGTCATACATGTTTCATCTATTGTACATATATTGTAAGTCATATTCTGTTTTCTTCATATGAGAATGTCTTGATTTCCCCATCAACCCTGGACAATATTTTCACTAGATATAGAATTCCGATTCAAAGTTCTTTAAACACTTTACAAATGTTGTGTCACTTTCTTTTGGCCTCCCTCATTCCTGAGGAGAAATCTGCTGTCTTTCAAATTGTTTTTACAAGTAAGGCACTGTTTCTCTCTCTTGTTGTCAAGATATTTTTCCTGTCTTTAGTTTTCAAAAGTTTGAGTATGATGTGTCTTGGCATGTATTTTGGAGAGGGCTTATCGTGTTTGGGGTTCAATAGCTTCTTCAATCTGTGAGTTAATGTCTTAAACCAAATTTTGAAAAATTTCAGCCATTATTTTGTTGAATACTTTTCAGTCTCACACATTTTCTCCTCTCTGGAAAGACTTACTTTGGTCCCACAGGTCCCTGAGGTTCAGTTCATTTTTCTTCTTCAATCTATTTTCTTTCTGTAGTTCAAATTGGGTAAGTTTTATTGATATAACTTCAAACTCACTGATTTATTTTTCTATCCTTTTCAGTCTGCTATTGAGCCTTTCCAGTGAGTTTTTATAATCCATTGTATTTTTCAGTTCTAAAATTTTCTTCTGGCTCTTATTTATAGTTTCTATTTCTTTGCAGAAACTTTTATTTTTTTTCGTTTGTTTCAAGCATGTTAAAAGTTTCTCTTTGAAGCATTTTTATACTGGCCTTTTTACAACCTTGTCAGATAGTTTCAACGTCTGTGTCAGCTTGGATTTGCCATCTGTTGTCTTTTCTCATTCTAGTTGAGATTTTTCTGGATTCTTGGGAAAATGATATTTTTAAAATTAGTTCCAGACATTTTGGTTATTATGTTATGAGACTCCAGATGTTATTGAAATCTTCAGTTTTAGCAGGTTCCTCTGACACCACACCACTCGGGGAAGGTTGACACTGCCTGGTCACTGCCAGATGGGAGTGGAAGGCCAAGGTTTTCACATGGTCTCCCTGAAACTTCACAGGGTCTTCAGCTGGTTTAGGATGAAAGTCCTGGCTCCTCACTTGGCCTTCTCTGATACCACCTCAGTGCGGGGAAAGGCTGGGAGGAAGAATGCCTTATTCCAGCTGGGTGAGGGTGGAAGTTTAGGCTCCCCACTCAGCCTCTGTTGCCAGGTGGAGTGGGGCCTCAGGTTTTCCTGTGGCATTGGGCTGCAGCATTGGACCATCATTGTGTAACAGTTTTCAGTCTTGCTAGACTGCCCCTTTCCTGTCCTTTGGCCAGAAAGAACAGGTATTTCTTGGGCTTTTTCTTTTGCTTTCTTTTGGTGCTTCTCCAGCACTTAGTTGAGAATATGAGGGAAAAGAAAACCCAAGGAACTCAATGCATGTCATTTCTTGGGTCCTGAGGTCCCTGGCTATTCTCTTTTCCTTGCTCCACCTTTCAGAGAGTCTTCTTGTGTTTGAGATACACACACACACACACACACACACACACACACACACACACGGGGGGGCAATAAAAGTATACACACTTTAAGAAAGGAAAAAACTGTATTAAAATTATGCTGATGGTAACTACTTTGAGCACCTCGTGTAATTGCAGAAGTCAGATGTGACTTGTATTCATCTTTTGTTATCAGTATATACCATGCATTACAATTTTAATACAGTTTTTTCCTTTCTAAAATGGGTATACATTTTTGGGGGCACCCTTTGTATATATGTATACACACACACACACAAATGGTCTCTTATCAGAATATATACATATATATATATATATATATATATATATATATATATATATATAGTGGGAGGGAGGAATAAGGGGACGTCTGTCTATCCTATTGCCTACAACCAGAAGTCTCTTTAGTTTACTTTTCATACCTGAAAGAACTGGTGCAAGTCATATTCCAGCTGTGCCATCTTGGATAATTTTTTAAGTCTCTGTTTTCCCCTTTCTAAAATACGAATTATACTGGCATTGGCTTCATGGAATTATAGTGAGGATTAAATGAATATATATAGATCTTGGCCCAATGCCAGTGGCTGGTACATAGTAAATGCTCAATAAAGTACTGACCTATTATTATTTACAGTAACAGAGCATAGATGCCAGAAGAAGGTATCTCAAATCCACTCCTGAATTAACCCACTTGAATCCTACCTCTCTACTTCATGGCACCATTAAAGTGTCAATTCTCAGGACACAAAACAGTCCCTTTTCTGCTGGTTACCATTTCTTATACCTAACAGCTCCAAATAGTTGAAGCTTTTCACTGTCTCCAGTGCTCCCAGAGATCTCTCCTTAGTCTTCCCCAAAGCATGTCATATATCAGGCCTACCAAAAGCTTTAACATAATATAAGAGAAGTAACAGGGAGAAAATGGAACTTTGAAATGGTTTATCAAGCATCACTACTCCTAAATCAGCCATGCTACAAAATCTTGATTATTTTCTGTCAACTAAAGACTCTTAAAAGTGTTCGCCTAAACCACACACCACACAGCTCTTACAACCTATAAAGCAAAAGAAAAAAATTACAGCTATAATTTTGAAAACGACAATATTTTCTCTTGTCCCTATAATACTAGAAACAGTGTTTCTGCAACACTTGTACTCCACAACAAAGGAATATTAGAACCATCTTTTAAAAAAATGTTTTTTCTATTTATTTCCCCCAAGAACTCAAACATCTTAAGGCATAATTAGATAGCTCTAATATATATAACTCTATACTCTCCAAATAAAGACACATCTTCTCTTTATGTGTCCAAGAAACATTTACAAAACGTGACTTTAAAAAGTCATTAATTTCAAACAATGAAAATAATATAGGCAACAGTATTTTTAGGCAATGTTATTTTATACCTAATATAATTAAATTAGGAACTAATAACAAAATTATACCAACAAATCATTAAACATTTTTTGGATCATAGAGGGAAACGAAAATGAACTGTGAAAATACACAGCAAAACATGTGAGATACAAACAAAAGCAGTCCTTGGAGGAAAATGCAAAGTTCTAATACTTACACTAATTTTTCTTTTTAAAAAGCAAGACTGACAGTAAAAGAAATGAATGTTCTCAAATCAAGACATTAGAAAGCAAATCAAGAAAATAATCATAGTGCTATAAAAATTAGTGAATTAATAAAGAGGAAAGCAGGAATTAAAAACTTTGAAAAAAGTGGCACATCTGAGAAATAAATCCAAAACATAATTCTTAAGAAAATAAAGCAAGATAAAGAAACTGTTATTTAATTTAACTGAGTTTAAAAGGGTGAAATGATAAATATAAAAAGTAAGAATTTATGAGGGAATTAAATACAGAAATAGGAGAAATTATAAGATTCACAGGAGAATTCCTTGCAAAGCACTATGAAATAAATTTGGGAACCTGGTTCAAATGAGGAATTACCAAAACCGACCGCAAAATGGATAGAAAATATAAATAGACTGATTCCCATAGGAAAAAATGGATAAAATATTAAAGAGCTACTCCCTCAAAAGCACCCTGGCACAGACATTTCACTGAAAATGTCCATCAAACCTTTAAGAAATAAAGCCACTGTGCTTCTATGTTCTAAAGCATGGAGGGAAAAGACTTAATTTTTTAATGAAGTAAATATAACCACAAAGATAATACCAAAAAATAAAACTATAGCTCAATATAGCCTATAAAATATTTATATAAAAATCCTAAATAGCATATTAGCAAGCCAAATTAAGGAGTGCATTGAAAGAATAATAAAACTTCATTGAGTGATATTTACTCTAAGAATGGAAGGATTGTTCAATAATTCAACATTTACTAGAGACAAAGTAAGATAATCATATAATCATCTCCACAAGTGCTGAAAAACATTTGATAAAACCCAAAATCTATTTTTTTATAATAGCTATTAATAACATAGGAATAAGGGATAAGATAGATTATTCAATAAATTGTATTGTGATAATTGGCTAGTCATGTGTAAAAAGAGAACTCGATTACTGCTTCTCACTTTATACCAAAACAAATTACAGATGCATTAGATTAAATGTGTAAAAAAGGGCAAACTCATAAAAATATTTGAAAAAATATTAGAATTTCCCAAATAATCTTGAACCAGGGAAGAATTGGCTCAGTACCACAGAAATACCAGGAAACCATAAAACAACAGGTTTATATATATTCAACTACCTAAAACCAAAAGGGAATTCTGCATAGCACTGACACTCCATAAACAAAGGAAAAGGACAAATGATAAACTTGGAAAAAGTTTTGTTTTTTTTTTAAAGATTTTATTGGGGAATTGGGGGAGGGGAACAGCGTTGGGGAATCTGGGAAGGGGAACAGACAAGTTGCTGTCTTTTTTTCTTCAGTCTAGTTGCAGAGAACATTGTTTCACTGGCCCATGTTGGTATCGTCATTGTGCTCTTCCCGGATGAGGCAGATCAGTCGCACGCCTCTGGATGGTTGCTCACAGCGGCTATTGGCAGTTCATGCTGGTTGCCAGCTGCTCACGCTGGCTGCCGGCCACTCACTGTAGCCTATGGCAGCCTACTGCAGCAGGGGCAGCAGCCTACACCATCGCCAGGGCTCGCACAGCCCAGCTCCAGGTGGAGCTGTTGTTAGCTGCAGAGGGCAGTGTCACTGGCCCTCATATGTGGGATCTGAACCGGGGCTGCTGGCATCCCAAAACCAGCTCTTAACCAATGCGCCACTTAGCCGGCCTGGAAAAAGTTTTATAATACATTACATAGAATTAATTTTCCTAATCTATAGTGCCTACAAATTAATAATAAAGAGCCAAAATCCAATTTAAAAATGGCAAAGAACTTAAATAGTTAACAGAAAAGGAACTATAGACGGCTATTAAACATATAAATGCAGGCATAATCTCATTCATTATACCATTTTTTACATGTCAGATTGGCAAATATAAATCATGTGGCTACACATCATGCTGGTGAGTGTTGGAGAAATAGACATTGCCATATATTATCAGTGGTAGTGAAAATTGATTTAACTTCTGAGGAAAGCACATTAGCCATATCTGCCAAAAAATACTAATGCATGTACCCTTTTGACCCAAAAATTCCACTAATAGGAATTTATCCTTCAAAAATACTCATAATTTATGATATTTCACACTAACGATGCTTCACTGTAGCATCGCTATATATGTTTATTTAATAATTATACACTGGAAACAACCAAATGACCATAATTAGGGAAACAATTTTCTAATTACAGTAGATATATGCAATAGAATACTTAACAGCTTTACAAAAGGAACAGCACTGTATGCACTGGTTAGGAACCATCTCGAAGACACATCAAATAAAAGGGCAAAAGGCAAAACAGTGATAGTGTGATACCATTTGTTTATATAAAACAAAAATAAACCCCAAACATACATATTTAATATAGCTATAATATAATACATATAAATTTAAACTTCCGTAAGCTTACCCAAGACACTGGCAACCTGGTTATGTCTTATGAGTGAACCAGCTGGCTGAAGGAAGGATGCAGAAAGGAAGCTTACTTGTCACTCTATACCCTCATCCTAATGGCAGGTTCTCTAGACACGGAGCCTGAGGCAGGGATGCTTGAGTGTGTGCTTCCAGGAGAAGGGAAGTGAGGTAAGGATAGGGCAGGGATCAAAAGCTAACCAAGAATGTATCTTAGCTGGAGTCTAGCTTTTGCCTGATGCCTTGAGGAGCTCTGGAGTGTACATTGTGCCATAGAGTTGGTCCCTCCTTGAAACAAAGGGTCCAGGCTTTTGTACTCTGATTCGTCAGTAATTGGCTGGGTGCTGTCCTCAGCGGGAGGGAGTATCTTCTTAGGAAAGGTGGCTCCTATTGGCTAAAGGCAATCCTCCTGAAAAGGGAGAAGCTCTGAGCAATTAATAATCGATCTTCAGAGCATCTGAGAAACCCTATTAGAAAAAGGGAGCTAGACCCAATAGGTGGCTATTACAGCTTCATTGTACTTTTCGAAATCTGTAGTGTATGTACTTACCTCCTCAAAAAAAAAAAAATTACAGTAGGGCCTCTTTTTGTGGTTTGTCCAGATTCTAAATTCAGCATGAATGCCAAAATTTAAACAGTAAAAGTTAGCCTTAGAAATCCTTAGCAAGACTCCAATTTGGGATCACATGTTACTCAATTTTTCCACCAGTATTGGAACAAATTGTGTTTTTTTGGACAAGCACCACATGAAATAGTTGGCTTGCATTTAGGTGACCTTCTGTTTGAAAAATCCACAGCTTTAAACACTGGATTCATATTCATTGATGAAAGTCCCCAGGATATGGAGAGAAACAGAGGGAAGGGTAGATTTTTATCTCGCATCCCAGCTTAACCCCAGGACAGAATGGCAGGGGGATCAAGCATATTATTTTGTCTCTAGCCTTTATTTTCCATACCAAATGGAGTTATAAATGTAGTATATCTGTACAGAAAAAAATTATCCAAAAATTGGACAGAATCTGGCAAAAGGCCAATAATGTAACCTTTTAATATCATATTAGAGCATTTTCTAATACAATCCCCTTAGGGTCATCTCTCTCAGGAAATGTAATTTGTTTGATTAGCAGTTGATTATGGCCTTGATGGCTCACAAACTCTGTAAAGTTAGATGTTAGCTTGTAAAAACTGGTAAGGTATGATTCCCACGCCCTCTCTCTGGCAGAGAAGATAACCCAAAGGTTATAGTTTTATTGCCCCATAGAATATAAACCAGTTCCATATCTAACTCAACAATATGATTTCCATTCCTTTTCCCACTGGCATTTACAGTTTCTCATATCCTCATCAAACTATTCTGTCTTCTGGTTCCCTCATTAATGAGTTTAAATTCTGACATGCTCACTATTTATATGAGAATCATGCTTTTTAACTAATTTGAGAAAATATGCTTTTTTTGTAAATTAACGGTAAATGTATATGGTTAAATGCACATGCAATGTAGCTTGCTATAAAAAAATACATCAGGGCTGGCCGAGTGGTACGGTGGTTAAGCGCTGGCTTCAAAAGCCAGCAGCCCCAGTTCGGGTCCCACATATGAGGGCCAGTGACACTGCCCTCAAAAAAAAAAAAAAATACATCAGATGACAGTGAATCCCAGTGGAATAAACACTACTTTTGTCTTGGAGGTGAGGTTATATGTGTTTAAATCTGAGCTTGTGACTGTTAGCCTGGTTGCTGAAATACTTGACATACTTACATAAGTAGTGCCTTGAAAAATGGCTTCACCAGGAAAGAGAATAAAAATTAAAAGTAATCATATATTTTTCCTATTGCATTTTTTTCCCAAAAATCCCCTTGGCAGAGCCCTAGGATAGGGTTGCCAAATTTAGCAAGTAAAAATACAGAACATCTAGTTAAATTTGAACATCAGACAAATAATTTTTAGTATAAGTGGATCTCAAATATTGCAAGTATTTTATCTGAAAATCCTACCCACGGCATCTTGAAGTTCAGATGGGGTTGGAGGAAGCAGGTAGGGGAAGCAAGGTGGTCTCCAGTAGTGTCAGAAATGCGAAGAATCATTGGCAGAGTTTGAGTCCTGTGCTGGGGAATATCAAAGGTCAAATCTGGGAAGTGGAATTCCGTTATCTATTCCAAAGAGTGAAAGTTGAAGCCTTGAGTCAGGAGCCGAGTGGCACTGTAATGGGGCAAACAGCCAGGACCAGGAATGGGGCCAGTCAGGAGAATTCACAGAGCTGCTCCGAAGGTGAATGTGTTAAAGTGGGTTTTTATTGCCCAGGGACTCCGCAAAGTCCGTTCAGATTAATGTACTGACTAGGCATTTAAAAATTCAGAGTCAAAGAAGACTTGTTTGTAAAATTATGGTAAAATATGCATAACATAAAACTTATGTAATTATTTTTAAGTGTACAACTCAATGACATTACGTACATCCACAATATTTTGGAACCATCACCACTATCTATTTCCAGAATGTTTTCATCTTCCCAAATATAAAATCTCTACTCTTTAAACAATAACTCCCCAGCACCTAGTAATCTCTATTATACCTTTCTGTTTCTATGAATTTGCCTATTCTAGGTACCTCATACAAGAGGAATCACACATTTGTTCTTTTGTGTCAGCTTTATCTCACTAAAAATAAGGTTTTCAAGGTTCATTCATGTTGTAGTGTGTATAGGAACTGCATTATTTTTAAGGCTGAATAACATTCTATTGTATACATATACCACATTTTGTTCATTCATAAAAATGATACATTTTGTGGACATTTTATTTTTTAGTTCTCCTTTGTAATAGTTAATTACTATATAAAAAGAGCACTCCATAACTAAGTTATGTATTAAAATGACAGCAACATTTTTTTTGTTCTTGAGTGTCTGGATATACTTGTTAGTTCTGCTCATTTAGGCCAGACTTCAGTGACCTCAGATGGGTTGTGTGTAATATCTGCGGTACCTTCTAGGTTGGCTGGGAGCTGGCTTGTCTGGGACAGCCAAAGCTGAGGTGGTTTGTCTCTGCTCCATGTGGTCTCTCATTCTCCAGCAGGCTAGCCTGGGCTTGTTTACATGGAAGTGGAATGAGCAGTGTGCAAGGCATCTTTAAGACTAAGCTTAGAACTAGCATAGTGTCACTCTTGTCTCATTTTTTTTGGGGGGGTTAAAGTAAGTCACAAGGCTAGCTTCGATTCTAGGGATGGGAAACAGACACCACCATTTGATGGGAGGAGCTCAAAAATCATAGCATCCCTCCATAGATATGGTGAAGGGAATAATGGCTATCTTTGCAGTCTACCACAACCTATTAAGCTAAAATAAAATTTGTTTGAAAGTTTGTTTTTTTTACTCCCCAAATTGATCAATGGATTCAATGCGATGCCTACTAAAATTCTAACTGTGTTTTGTTTTGTTTTTTTGCAGAAATGGATAAGCTGATTCTAAAATTCATACAACATTTTAAGGGACCCAGGAGAGACAAAACAATCTTGAAAAAGAAGAACAAAGTTGGAGAACTGACACTTTCCAATTTAAAAACATACTACAAAGCATAAGCAATTAAGATAGTATGGTGCTGGCTCAAGAACAGAAACATAGAACAGTGGGATAGGATTGAGATTCCAGAAATAAACCTATACATCTATGGTCAATTAAAATTAAACGAGAATGCCAAGATCATTCAATGGGGAAGACAACAGTGTTTCCAGCAAATGGTGCTGGTACAACTGGACACTCACATGCAAAAGCATGAATCACATACAAGCCTTGTCTTAAAATAGACCTAAGTGTAAGAGCTTAAACTATAATACTGGTAGAAGAAAACAGCAGTAATTCTCCATGACCTCAGATTTGGCTGTGGTTACTTAGATATGACACCAAAAGCATGAGCAACAAAAGAAAAAATAGATAAACTGGATTTCATCAAAATTAAGTCTTCTAGTATCATGCTTCAAATAACACTATCAAGAAAGTGAAGAGGCGACCCACAGAACGGGAGAATATATTTGCAAATCATATTTCTGATTAGGGACTTATACCTTGAATATATAAAGAACTCTTAACACTCAATATAAAGACATATACCCCAATTTTAAAAATGAGCAAAGGATCTGAACAGACATTTCTCCAAAGAAGATACAGTAATACCTCGGTTTGCGTGCTTCATTCGTTCCGGATACAAACTACTCATATTGCAAGACACTGCTGGTTTAACAAGTTAAAATGTATTATTAGGTTGGAGCAAAAGTAACTGCAGTTTTTGCCATTATCAGTAATGGCACAAACCACTATTACATTTGCTCCAACCTAATAGAAATGTTTGCTCATCTTGTGGAACACTTGCAAACCAAGTTACTCGCAATCCAAGGTTTTACTGTATATAAATGGCCAATAAGCATATGAAAAGATACTTAACATAATTAGTCATCAAGGAAATGTACATCAAAACCAGAAGATATCACTTCACACCTACTATTAATAGAATGGCTATAACAAAATAAGTCAGATAATAACACGTTGCTGACAAAAACTAGTTACAAAAGACCACATATTGTATAATTTAATTTATCTGAAATTTCCAGAATAGGCAAATCTATAGAGACAGAAAATAGATTATTGGTTGCTTAGAGCTAGAGGGAATGGAGGAATAGGGAGGTGATAGCTGAAATGTACAGAGTTTCTTTTTAGGGTGATGAAAATGTTCTAAAAATAGACTGTTATGATGGTTGAACATATCAGTAAGTATTAATAACCATTGAATATGTAAATTATATGGTATTTCAATTATATATCAATAAAGCTGTTCTTTTTATAACAAAAGGTCAGATACTGTATGATTCCATTGATATGAAGTGCTCTGGTAGATTAGTGGTTGCCAGGGATCAAGGAAGGAGGGAATCAGAAGTGACTGTAATAAGATATAGTGTTTCTTTTTGAGGTTATCTAAATGTTCTGGAATTAGAGTGGTGATGGCTGCACAACATTATGAATCTACTGAAAGCCCCCGGATTGAACACTTTGAAACAGTGAATTTTATGTTATAGGAATTTTATCTCAATGAAAAAAGTAGCTTGTTTTGTTTATTTTAGACACTGAGAAAGACAAATGATTGCTTACACTTCATTTAAGATGAGCTCATTAAATAACTGATCCTTTCATTAAATTGAAACAAATTATCCCAAAAAGTTTAAGTAAAAGATCTCTAGTCTTTCTAGCTTTTCACTGCTCTGACCTACACTGACTATAATTTCCATCACTATACATTTTTATTTATTTTTTTATTTTTTTTATTTTTTAAAAGATTTTATTGGGGAATTGGCGGAGGGGAACTGCGTTGGGGCATCGGGGAAGGGGAACAGACAAGTTGCTGTCTTTTTGTTCTTCAGTTTAGTTGCGGAGGATGTTGCTTCACTGTTGGTATCATCATTGCGCTCTTCCCGGATGAGGCAGATGGGTCTCCGGCCTCTGGATGTCGCTCACCGCGGCTACTGGCAGCTCACGCTTGGCTGCCAGCCGCTCATGCTGGCTGCGGGCCACTCACTGTAGCCTATGGCAGCCCACTGCAGCAGGGGCTGCAGCCCACACCATCACCGGGGCTCGCACAGCCCAGCTCCAGGTGGAGCTGTTGTTAGCTGTAGAGGGCAGTGTCACTGGCCCTCATGTGAGATCCGAACCGGGGCCGCTGGCATCCCAAAACCAGCGCTTAACCAATGCGCCACTCGGCCGGCCCCAATCACTATACATTTTTAAATGACCACGCTTACTTATGAAAAGAATAAGAGACCCAGCCACTATTCTAGACTCATGTTTTTAATTACTGTAATTATATCAAATTTGAGGAAATTTTAAACGGCATTTACTAGACATTAAAGTGGGCTTTAATAGCTATGATTTTCAGATTAAATTTGTTGGCCTAAATACCTACTTACTTATCTACATATATACAGAAAAAGAAGAATAAATTATAGTCATTTCTGTTTTGGGAGTCCTTCCCTGGGCCCACATTATGACAAAGTTTTTTGTATTTTGTACAAAAACCAATATGGAGTGATTTAATATCAAATTGTTGAGTAATAAGTAATGCCATAGTTACATTACAGCTATCATTACAGAGTTTTGCATGGTGACAGCATACATTTAAATAATTATCAGCTGCTTTTTCTATGAGATGTTATGCAAATAAATTATTGCCACTTTTTCCTTAAGTAAAGCTTATTGCCTCAGAACTGTGTCTGTTGAAACTTACATTGCTGAATGTTTGATGAAGACATATATTTCATTGGTATCTGGGACTTGGAAGTTTCTTAAAGTTTTGAGTAAGAAATAAATTTGTTGATTTGAAAAAGTGATAATGCTCAGAATTAATAAAGATGCAGAAAAATAGGCCATGTGAATACTCTGCGGCTGAGGATATAAATTGGTATTAAAGTTCTGGAGAACAATTTGGTTGTATGCACCAAGATTTGAAAAATGTATGTAATCTTTTTCACAACAATTCTAGTTTTAGAAATATATCCTAAGAAAATAATTGAATTAATGTGCAAAATTCTGTTTATTGTATCATTATAACTATATAAAAGAACTACCCAATTAGCAATCTTCATTTCTACCAATAGGCATGAAGTTTGACATATTTATACAAGGAAATACTCTGTGGTGATAGATATTCATTATCATGGAAAGATGTCCAAAATATATTAGTGGTGAAAAAGGTAATCAATCAGTATTTATTGACTAATGTCATTAAAATGATACAGTGTACTTTTCTATATTTTCTGAATTTTTGCAATGAGCATATATTTACAATCATAAAAATCAACGAAACTATACCCCTGTTGAAGAAAAGGATGCCTCTGCTTGCAATAATGAGTGGTTACCTCTTTCTGTCTTATCCTCTTACTAGTAAGCATCCTTCATACACTGGGACTTCTTTGACTTTCCCACTATGGTGCAAAGAGGGCAATGTAGATATCTTTCTCATCCATAACAGCTTAAGACATGCCAGTATCAGGCCAAAGCTCACACCAGAGAAAAGTACTGATGGCCAGTTCCTGTCTTTAGCCAGTTGCTCTGTTCAGGGTTCTTAGGTGGAGGGTTGCCATAATGTTTCCCAGTTAAGCTTCTGTGACACTTCCCTCAGGAGCATTAAAGAGCAAAACATGTGTCACCCCATTGTCCTCACCAAACTCTATGCCTCCCTCAGCCCTAGGGACTCTCTCCATTCCCAATATCATACTCTACTTATCCAGCCTATCCTATCCTTATTCTCCCTCCAGGAGAATCCTGCATAAGCTCATTTCAAGGCGTCTTCAATAATAATGTGGGCCTCATTTTATTGGGTTAGGAGGAGGAGCTAGCTGACAACTCTGTTTCCATTACAGTAAGTATCAGGATTACTGAAACTACATATTAAATGTGTTTGATCACCTGGACAAAAAGTTCATTTCACCTGTCTACTCTTAGGAGGAGAAAGTTCCACCCCTATAATTTTTTTTCTATACACTTAAGGATAAATAAAAGGTAGAAGGATAGGATATTCCCAAGTCTGACATTAGGTGTGTTAGTCATAACTGTCTCTCACTTTAACAACAACAACAACAAAAGTGGGGGTATAGTAAGCAGTAGATTGGACTCGGAGAGAAATACCTCTTGTCCAAGATTTGTGTGCAAATCATGTCACTGTTCTTATACATTATGGTACCCCCACAGTTTACTTTCAATAAATGCCTATGAAATATAAATGGAAGTAGCATTGCATAGTGTCTTTAAAAAAAAAAGATTTTATTGGGGAATTGGGGGAGGAGAACAGTGTTGGGGAATTGGGGGAGGGGACCAGCCAAGTTGTTCTTCAATCTTCGTTGTGGAGGGTGCCAGTCTCCATTTGGCTTCCTGTCGGCAGCTTGTGGCCTCTAAGTTCAAGGTGCTGTGTTCAGTCTTAGTTGTGGGTGGGTGTAGCCACCATCCCATGTGGGAGTCGAACCAGCAGCCTTGTTAAGAGTGCATTCCCTATCCACTGAGCCATCCGGATAGCAGCTCAGCTCAAGGTGCGGAGTTCAATCTTTAGTTGCGGGTGGCATAGCCCACCATTGAACAGGCAGTCTTGTTACACCAGCTGAGCCATCCTGTCACCTTTTGGCAGCTCAGTGACAGCTCAGCTAAGGCGAAGCATTCACTGGGCCATGTGGGAATCGAACCAGTGGCCCTGTTGCTCAGAGCTCGTGCTCTAAGCCAACTCTTAACCAACTGAGCTCCTCGGCCGGCCCCATAGGGTCTTAATATGTATTTTACATATTGAATTGCACACCATGGTTGGATCTTGACATGCTAGATGTTTGCAAGAAAGGTTCTATCTACCATAACCAAAGAAGACCCAAATCCATAAACAGATTGATGAAATTTCTATTTATTAAGAGGAAAATTGTATCCTACAGAGAACACTGAAATCCATAATTCTGTAACTGAGAGTAGCATTTATGTAAGAGAAAATTTTTTAGTCATCAGGAGAAATGAAAAATGTGTAAAGTTTGTCTCAAAATAGCCAAGCCTAAGTGTATTTCACAAAGCTTCCACCAAAAATGGGTTACAAACCTAAAGATTAGTGCAACTGAGTTCTAGCCTATAAAAATGAGCAAATCCCAGTTTTTGTAATTATCTATTATAAGCGGTGTCTCTTACTGTGATTCTTCTCACTCACTCTGGGCAGTATGAGATTGGTAGTGTCTCCCTTGGGTGCCCTAGTATTTTCCCAGAACTCCATCCTTCATGTGACCCTGTCATTCCTCCTTTCCCATTGCCCCTCATAGGTAAACTAATAACAGTCCCAGGATAGTGAAAAGCAAAGACTTCTTTTGTTATCTAGAGAGTAAGTGCGTTTTAAGCATGGGAATAAACCTCCCTAACAAGGAAAATCTCAGGTGCGGGAACAAGCTGCTATAAGGTATTTTGGTCAGGAATGCCTTTAGGTGCCCCTCAAACATTGCTGCGAGGATTGCCCTGTAGGGCAGACTCCTCATAATCTGATTCTCTTCCCACGTGCTACATGGAAGCCGAACACAGGCCCCCCCCCCGCCCCGGCCCACCAAAGTGTGTGCCGAATCTTCCCTCCCCACATCACTCCCTACCAAGATCGCCTATCCCACCCCTCACACTGGAAGGATTCTGCTTATATTTTCTCAGAGTCTTTAGAAAATGTTGGCCTCTCTGCTGGGGGAAGGAGTAGGGAATGCTGATCAGGGGACTGTTACCTCTGTTAGTTTATAGGGACAGCTCAGTGGACTACTGTTCTCATAAATAGTAATTGTAAGTTTGTCACATTCAGTGCGTTTTTGGACATGGGCTCCCTCTTGTGGTTCACAGGATATGAATATGACATACAAGATATAGGCAATTATATGTGCATTTTTACAGTTGCAAAGATTACTTGGCTACTGGTTGAAAGATGTTTGTAGCTGAAGGGATAATATTTGAGCAAACATTGTAAGGACCTAAGTTAACTTATTTAATCCATAATTACACACATATAAAGACTCAGTATGTAAGAAATTGTACGACTTGAATAAAGAAAAATCTGGCTTATTCATCATTCCAAAAGTAATAACTAACATTTATTGAGTGCTTCCTATGTTCCAGGAACTGCTATAAACATTTTATTTATTTATTTATTTATTTATTTATTTATTTATTTATTGAGGGTAGTGTCACTGGCCCTCATATGTGGGACCGAACCAGGGCCGCTGGCTTCCCAAGCCAGCGCTTAACCACCGCGCCACTCGGCCGGCTCCTGCTATAAACATTTTATGTAAAGAATTATGTGGGCTGGCCAAGTGGTACACTGGTTAAGAGCTGGCTTGGGACGCCAGCGGCCCTGGTTCGGATCCCATATATGAGGGCCAGTGACACTGCCCTCTATAGCTAAGACAGTGAACAACAGCTCCACCTGGAGCTGGGCTGCTGTGAGTCCCCCGGATGGCATAGCTGCAGCCCCTGCTGCAGTGGGCTGCCATAGGCTACAGTGAGTGGCTGGCAGCCAGCATGAGCTGCCAATAGCTGCAGTGAGCTGCCAATAGCTGCAGTGAGCGGCCGTCCAAAGGCTGGCGACCCATCTGCCTCACCCGAGAAGAGCGCAATGACGATACCAACATGGGCTAGTGAAGCAATGTCCTCCACAACTAGACTGAAGAACAAAAGGACAGCAACTTGTCTGTTCCCCTTCCCCAATTCCCCAATGCTGTTCCCCTCCCTCAACTCCCCAATTAAAAAAAAAAAAAGAATTATGTAACTTTTTATTAAGAAATACAGGGCTGGCCGAGTGGCTCAGTTGGATAAGAGTTGGCTAAAAGTGCGTGCTCTGAGCAACAGGGCCGCCGGTTCGATTCCCACATGGGCCAGTGAACGCTGTGCCCTAGCTGAGCTGTCTGTGAGCTGCCAACAGGTAGCATGATGGCTCAGCTGGTGTAACAAACAAGACTGCCTGTTCAATGGTGGGCTATGCCCACCCGCAACTGAAGATTGAACTTGGCACCTTGAGCTGAGCTGCCGCCCACATGGCTCAGAGGATAGGGCGTGCGCTCTTAATGACAAGGCTGCTGGTTTGACTCCCACATGGGATGGCGGCAATGCCCACCCGCAACTAAGACTGAACACAGCACCTGAGCTTAAGAGTCAACCGACATCCTCCACAATGGAGATTGAAGAACAACAACTTGGCTGACAACACTTGACTGGTCCCCTCCCCCGATTCCCCAGCACTGTTCCCCTCCCCCAATTCCCCTATAAAATCTTTAAAAAAATTTTTAAAAAAAGATGTTTAACCAATAGTCCATCTGGAACTGATTTTAAAAAAAATAAAAAAATAAAAATAAAAAAGAAATACAGACATGACCACAAAAAAAAAATCTCTAAATCTCTGTATGCATCACCCACTGTCTATGATCAACATTTTAACATTTTGCCTTCCTTGTTTTATCTACCACTATTATTCTCCTCCCCCATTATTGTTTTTTCTGAAGCATTTAAAGCAAATGCCAGATGTCTTATAATTCACTCATAAATACCAAGTTCTAAACTTTTAAAATATATTAGCTATTTTAGTCTTTACAACAAAAGGTGAGAGTGTTATTATTTCAATTTTACACATGTAAAAATGGAGGTAAATGTTATTAAGTGACCTACAGGACTCAGGATTCAAACCCTAGAGTCTGACTACAGAAGCCACGTGGTATCCAGCCTCCAAAATGGCCCCATTCCTGCCTCCTGCTATTCACACCTTGTGTAATGCCCTCACATATTATAGCAGAGTTGGTCTGTGAGACCAATAGGGTATGGCAGATGAGAAATTGTAAAATAATAAATATTTGTTGCTTAAGCTGCTATATTTGGGTGTAACTTATTAAGCAGCAGTAGCTAACTAACAGTGCCTGGATTCTCAATCAATATTCTATTCTGCCCCCAAATACAAATCTGTAACAGCTTTTGCTTTGCCACTACTCTGCTACTTGATGTCATTGACAACGTTGAGGCAGTACGATGAACTGAAGAGATATTTTTAGGGTAGCTTAATATTACACATGTATTTTATTGTTACTCTAATCTGTGAGTGGTGAATATGCAACTCTAATAAAGGGGCTAATTAAACTAAAGATCTCACTGTTCATATCATTTCCATATCAGCACAAACTAATCTACTTCATGCTTTTAAAAGATGGTTACAGATGGCAAGAAACTGTATTTTTTTTAAAAAAATCATTAAAAAAAAAAAGATGGCTACAGAGTATTCTATATTAGTTATAAACCAATACTCTATTAGTTGGCAATTTGATTGTTTCTGTTTTTTTTCTCTATTACAAATTATGATTTATTGAACATCTTTGTACATCCTATCTTGGCGAACTTTTGTAGGTATAGCCTTATGGAATATATGTAGCATGAAAGCCCAAGGGTACGTGCATTCTACATTGATTGTGATTGCCAAGTCACCTACACAATCCTCCCAGTAGTTTACAATACCACCAATCCTATTTGAGTTTTCCTGTCTTCCCATACTTTTGTTAGAACCAGGTAGCATTTGACTTCTAAATCTTGTCAATCCAAAAGGTGAAAAATATCTTCCATTGTTTGAATATGCCGTTCTTTAACTGTGGGTCAAGTTAAGCCTCTCTTTACAAGTTTATTGGTCATTAGTATTTATTTTCTCTGAAATGTCTGTTTTTATCTTTTGCCCCATTTTAATCTTATGGATTTATAAGACCTCTTCGTAAAGCATGGAAATTAGCCTGTTAAACATGTTAATATTTTTCTTAGTAATTTGAGCTTTGACTTTGTTTAGTATTTATGGTTTTTGGACTTTGTGTACTACTTAGTAAGGCTTTCCTTAGTCTACAGTAATAACATATGTTCCCATGCTTTCTTCCAGAAATTTTTGTTTTTCCTTTTTTACTATATACAATAACCTCTCCTTCTCCATCAATTTGAGGAGTCATGTTTATCACAAACGAATTCTCCATATGCATTTGAATCTGTCTTGCATCCTTTATTTTGTTCCATGGATCTGCCTATTTCTTTGCAAGTACAAAGTGCTTTAATTATTATAGCTTCTATTTGTGCTAGGACCAACCGCCCACAACACTCTGTTTTGAATTTTCCTGGGTACCATGCATTACAGAATTATTTTTGAAGATAAAAAATTTCTGTTTGCATTTTAATTGGAATTTGATTGAATTTATAGGACAACTTAGGGAAAATTTATATATTTAACATATTTAGTCTCTTGATCCAAGAAGTGTTATGCCTTTCAATTTACTTCTTTTAGGTCCCCAAATAGAATTTTAAAGTTTCTTCATGTATGTCCTATACACTTTTTACTTGTGATTACTTAGATACTTTATCAGTTTATATTTTTAAAAATAAAAGTTTCACTAAATGTTCTAATAGTTATTGATTAGAGATACGTTGTTGGTTTGTATATATTCAATGTATTACCTGCCATTTCCTCAATTCTATTATCGCTTCTGACAATTTTTAGTAATTCTCTAGTGTTTTTTCCCTGGATATATATATATTGTAAATACTGTTGGTGTCACCCCCATTCTTCTTTACCTGACCAGGGCACCCATCCCCTAGCTCCTGTGAATGTTGACTGCTAACTACTCACAGTTGTCCCCTTCTCTAGAGAATTGCGCTTGGTTGAATGGGATCTGAGTTGCCTGGAAGATAACATTTCCCTCCACCCCCACCAAGCAGCTCATAGTCAATAACTAATGACTTGATTATTTGGGTGAAAAAAAAAACAAATTTGCTTTAAAGTGATACCGCTCTGTGGTGCCATCTGTGCACCCGAGCTCCCTATGGGATCAGGCTGAGGCAAGCTTCAGCTGAGACCACATCTCTGTGTAGGTGCTCTGCCAGCCCCATCCTGCTTTTCTCACTCCCCTTCTCCCATGAGCACCCCTTCAATAAACCACATGCTCCTCCACCTCTGTTGCAGGCTTAGCTTCTAGGAGACCTGGCCTGAAACAATATATAACCCTGTGGATTACATAAACATTGATAAACAAATATTACTGGGCATCTGTAGTGTGCTAGCACTTTCTAGACATTGGACATCTAGCTATACATGCCAAATTCTCTGTCTGGTAGAGATTACATGTTAGGGGGAGGCGCTGACAATGAACAAGTAACCAAACAAAGGAATACTCACATATAATGAATATAAAAGAGCAGTGTTTAACGGGGTGGGGGCACTATTTTTGAAAGAGCAATGACAGGTGTATCAGTTATTTTACTTTTGGTATAAGTAAACAAAAATCCCAACTCACTGTGACTTAAGCAAAACATGAAATTTATTGTATTTCGTAAGAAAAAGTCCAGAGGTAGGGCTCCATCGTTAGTAAAATAAAGATATTGCCAAGGAGCCAGGTTCTTTCTGTCTTCCTGCTTTGTCATCTTTCATGTATCAGTTTTGACCTCCAGACAAAAGAAACAAAGATTCTAAGGCAGACTAAGTGTGAAACTGCAAAGAACTCTTTGGAGACAAATTCAGTGCAACATCTTGGGGATTTACTCATTTGTAGGCATGTAAGAGAGAGTACAGCCCTCTGTAGACTATGATCCTGATCAGAGTTATGGGCGGGACTTATAAAAGACAGAAGTCACAAATTTTCACAAGGAAAAAAATGATTGCTTCGTTTAAACAGCCCCTTGGATTGCCAGTTCAAAATCGGTTGGGTGTCATAGAGCTTGGCCCAAGTCAGTTTGTTGAGTCTAGACAGTGGTCACAAATTCATCATTGGGCAGATTGTCTAGGGACTCTGGCAAGCTTTCTGAAAAGCAGTTGCTCTGGTTCCTTCTTCTGGGGCAACAGTTACTCTGACTCTACCATTTCAGGGTCATGCAGTGAGCAAGTCTGAGTGCATATATTCAAGGGTCAGCAAACAGTTATTTTACCACTGTCCTTCTGGTCACAAGATGGCGCCAGCAGATCCAGATAAAACAGTAGGAGGTTATCTTGAATCATGCTGCAGCATAGTGATTTGATTTATTAAGCCTTCAATAATCCCCTTCAATGGTTAAGGCTAGATATACAACAGTACCAGCTATAATGGGCTGGATTCATTAATGCAATACTCACTTTCCTCCAAGCAGCGAAGCATTTAAATATTGGTTAGAATGAGAATCATGGTGACTCACAGTTTTAAAAGGGCGGGTTGAATCATGTAAGGACAAAAGGTTCTAAATAAATTGCCCAAAGAAATGTCCAACTCAGCTTGCATTGGATTATCTTTTTCTCTAAGTAAATATTGTTCTGGGGCTGCTGATTATGTATCAAATAATCCCTGATCCCAAGGAGTGTTTTGTAATTACTGAACATCTGAAAGCGCTGTACTTCCCTGTACCGCCTCCCCTAACCAATCTGTGTCAGGTCTAACAACACTACTTGAAGAGGAAGCTGGACTTTCAACAAGCACATCTGGAAAAAAAGTAAGAAATAAAGGCCAAAAATCCAAGGCTTTTCTTCTAGGAAATATACTGGTTATTTCAACTCAAGAGTGGTGCACTCACTCTCTCCAGCTTGGAAAAGTTGCCTTGAGGCCACTGCAATACATGGATTAGGGATATCTTTAATTTTAACCTACCACCACCATATTTTCCTTGTAACATGAAAAAAGTTAATGGTGGGGAGGAGGCTCGAGCGGATTGTTCATCTGCAAAAAGGGTTGAAGGACAGAGGGGGGTCTAGGGGCCACACAGACAGATGAAGCCAGTTTCACAATTTTACCTGGTGCCAGGTAGAGACTGTTGACTGCAGAGCTCCTGCAACTGGTTGAATCACCTCTTCCCTGTCCTAACTTGGTAATGTCTTTGGCAATAAACTTCGTTCTTTATTGCAACTTGGCCTGTCATTAGCTAACTCAGTTATTCTTCTTCAATATGCTTTTTTGGTTCATGTTTTTGTCTCCTTTTCAAATAAGCTACAATATATCTCTTTTAAGAGATCTAAGAGTTTTATAGCCCAGCTTAAACTCTAGTTAACTGGTTATGGAGCTTGTACTGGCAGAGCAGATAATACAATTGGCATAATATTTATTCGTTCAAGAAACTGAGTTAGCTGAGTGTCTCTATGTGCCAGCAGGGAATGAGACAAGCAACACGGCCCTTTCTTTAAGGTGTTCGGCAATTACCAGAGAATTGCTATTCTTGCCATTTTTCCTCTCCATCCTCACATATTCACTGAATCCACTTAGATCAGACTTTTACTCCACCAAAATTGCTCTTGAAGGTTACCCTTGATTATAGCAAATTTAATAAGATCAATTTTTATTCTAACTAACAACACTTGGCATGCTGATCATTCTCTTCTTTTTGAAATATTTTCTCCACTTGATACCCAAGACACCACTCCCCTGTGGTTCTCCCGATGGTTCTGGCTGCCCTTTCTGTCTCTTTTGCTGGCTCCTCTTCATCTTCCTGACCTCTAAACCTTGGAGGGACCCTCGGCTCAGATATTTGAGTTTTTCTCTCTGTCTACCTCATGATCTCATTCACTCCTGGCTTTTTAATTTTTATTTTTAAATTAATTTGTATTTTATTGAAGTAATATATACACACTTTGAAAAGTCAAATAGTACTTGTGAGATAATAGGAAATATATCTATTGGTCTCTGCCCTGGTTCCTGGTACAGAGCTCCTGAAATGCACGCAATTTCCTAAGTGGTAAGAGCACTGGGAGCATCATTTGTTCCTTGAGATGACTCTGAGTGCGCCCCTGGATGAGTGCTGGTCACCAGAAAGACCAAGCCATGATTAGAGGATTAGAATTTTAATCTGTACGCCTCATCCTCCAGGGAGGGGAGAGGGGCTAAAAACAGAGTTAACAATTGATGCCTATGGGAGGAAGCCTCCATAAAAATCACAATGGCTATCGGTTCGGAGAGCTTCCAGGTTGTCACCTCTACACCAGGAGGGTGACGCACTCTCTTCTTCTCTCAAATAGTTATTATGATTCCTTATATGTGACCTTTTTCTTTTTCTCTCTGTACTCTAGAATATGTGATATACGTATACATTGTGAAAGGATTCCCATTAAGGTTTCAGCACTTTCATATGCTGTTGATAGAAATGTAAAGTCATACATACATCTCTTCCAGATTAGGCACAATTTTGTGTCAGATCAAAAACTAAAAAATGCTCATATTCTTTGATTTAAAGTCACTTCTGGGAATTTATTCCAAGGTAATGATAATGAATGTGAATAAAGATTTAACTACCTGGCCATGTTGTGTCCATTCTTGAGAAAGTGGAAACAGTCTACATACTAACAAAACTAGTGAAAATCACTCCTACAATAGGATGTTTTAGCAGAATGTTACTAGTATATAACTAGTTACTACAGTATTTATAGTATAAATGTTACTACATATTTATAGTATATAATAAATAACAGTTGCAGAATGTAGTTGTAAATTTATAGTATAAAAAGTGATCAGTATTGGTAAGAAGCTGACTCATGGGTAATGGAAACGAGACTTACTACCATTTAAAAGTGAGAGCGGCATCTCTGTTAGTGGAAGCCCCCCAGTAATCATTTGTTCTGGAAGCGGTATTCCTTTTAATTAGGTAAATGGAAGGCAAGCAAGGGAAGGGAATGGCTGTACACTTTGGGAATTGTCAATACTGCTCTTCTTATCATGATCATTGGTACAAGGAGTTTGAAGGTTGCTGGGAACAAGTCAGCAAATTTTCCCAAAGACTAAGGAGCTTTCTGGAAAGGAAGCTATTGAAAGCCTGACCACTCTCTTCAGGAGGGTCAGTGTCACTACATCACCTGTGATGCACTGAAAGTGGCCCTGACCTGAGATGGCAGCAAAAGACACCGGAGCTTACCCAGGAGAAATTCACTGTGAAGGAAAGAGGATTGTTTCCCGGGCTGTTTTCTGGGTTTCGCACTGCTGGCTGGGAGGACAAGTTTCTAGCTCAGTCCATATAAATTTCCCTCTAACATCACAGGTGTGTCCTAGAAAAACTAGCGCTTGGCGTTTTTTAACTTTGGCATTGCAGACTATCAGAGTACTTCAGCTTGAACAGCTCCATCTTGTGAGCAGTCGTGATATGGCAGATCTCCTTGAGTCAACAGTGACAGCTGGTGAGCACAAGCAGGAGAGACTTGTCTGTGAGGACTAGAGGAGCTTTTCATCTCTCATTTTTTTTTTTTCATTTTTTCCCCAGCTTTATTGTGATATAATGGACAAATAATAATGCAATATATTTAAACTGTACAACATCATATATGATATACATATACATTGTGAAAGGGTTCCTGTCGAGTTCACACCTTTTTTATTTTTTGTGACAACACTTAAGTTCTACTCTCTTAGCAAACTTTGATTATACAACACAGTATTCTGAACTATAGTCACCATGCTATCATTAAAGCCCAGGCCTTACTCATCTTATAACTGAAAGTCTGTACCCTTTATCAACTTCTGCCTAATTCGTCTACCTCCCAGCCCCTGGCAACCACCATTCTGCTCTCTGTTTCTATGAGTGTGACTTTTCCCCCCCAGATTCCACATGCAGTCAGTATTTATCTTGCTCTGTCTGGCTTATACAACTTAGCATAACGACCTCCAGGTTCATCCATGTTGTTACAAATGGCAGGATTATCTTCTTTTAATGGATGAATAATATTCCATTATATATCTATATATCCATAGATATATATCACACTTGTTTTATTCATTCACCCGTCACTTAGGCTATTTCCATACCTTGGCTACTGGGAATAATCCTGCGATGAACATGGGGGTACAGATATCTCTTTGAGATAATGACTTCATTTTCATATGGTAGTTCTATTTGTAATTTCTTGAGGAACTTCCATACCATTTTTCAATGTGGCTTTACCAGTTTACATTCCCACAGTGTACAAGGATTCCCTTTTTTCCATATCCTCACTAACATTAGATATCTTTTGTCCTTTTGATAATAGCCATTCTAACAGTTATGAGGCAATATCTTGTGGTTTTGATTTGCACTTCTCTGATGACTAGTGAGCACTTTTTCATGTGCCTGTTGGCCATTTGTATGTCTTCTTTGGAAAAATATCTCTTCAGGTCCTTTGCCCATTTTTTAATATTTTCTTTGGGGAGGGCTATTGAGTTGTATGAGTTCCTTATATAATTTGGTTATCGACCCTTCATTGGACATGTGGTTTGCAAATATTTTCTCCCATTTCATAGGCTGCCTTTTCATTTTGTTGATGGTTTCTTTGCTGGGTTGAATTGAAGCTTTTTAGTTTGATGTAGTCCACTTGTTTATTTTAGCTTTTGTTGCCTTTGCTATTGGTGTCAAATCCAAACAAACAAACAAAAATCACTGTCAAGACCAATGTCAAGGAGCTTACCCCTTTTTCTTCTTCTAGGAGTTTTATGGTTCGGGTCTTACATTCATGTCTTGAATTCATTTTGAGTTGGTGTTTGTGTATAGTGTAAGATAGGAATCCAGTGTCATTTTTTTTCATGTGGATATCTACTTTCTCTACCACCATTTATTGAGAGACTATTCTCTCCCCATTGTATATTCTTGGCTCCTTCGTCAAAAATTAACTGACCAGTTTTTCCTTTATAACTGATGGTTGCTGGCTGGGAGGGAGTGGGGAAGAGGGAGAGGGGGAAGGTTTTGGACAGTGTATGTGGGACTACAATGTTGCCGCAGGGATATGGGGGCAGCTCTGGGAATGTAATCGATAAAGTTGTGAAGAGACTATTATGTTGCCAGAAATAAGTCAGTCGGAGAAGGGCAGGTACCATGTGATCTCACTTGTGTGTGGAGTCTGAAGAGCTGAGTGAACGATCAAAGTAAACAGACTCGTAGATGTAGAGGAAAAACTGAGGGTTGCTAGTTGGGAGAGGGGTGAGGATGGGGGAAAGGGGAAGGGATTAGGCAGAATAAATAGACGACTACAATATTGCCACAGGGATATGAAACACAGTTCGGGGAATATAATAATGTTGTAAAAATTTTGTGGCGTGTCAGATAGTCACATGTCTTGTTAGGGAGACCACTTCATGGATGGAGCAGAGACTTGATCACTGCACTGTACACCTGAAGCTGATGTTGTATAGTATTGTATGCCAACTGCAACTGAATATGTGTATGTCACGGGATGTGGAGTATACTGTGGAGGGGAGTCAGGGGAGTTGTGATGGATATGTATGATATGGGGTGGGGAGTGGGGTGGCAAACTGGGGGAGGGGGATTTTCACTTTGGGGGGTAAAGAGTATAACTACTGCATTGTGTTGTACACCTGAAACTAATAAAAAAAGAAAAAAAAATTAAAAAAAAAATTAACTGACCATATATGCATGAGTTTATTTCTGTTTTTTGTTGTTGTTGTTGTTTTTTAGCTGAGCCATCCTGCCACCTGTTGGCAGCTCAACGGCAACTCAGCTTGGGCTGGCATCGAACTGCTGTTGCTCAGAGCTCAGCTCGCACTCTTGAGCGAGCTCTTAACCAACTGAGCCACTCGGCCAGCCCTTTATTTCTAGACTCACTATTCTGTTTCATCAATCTATGTACCTATTTTTATGCAATACCACACTGTTTTGACTACTATAGCTTTGTAAAATAGTTTGAAATGAGGAAGCATGGTGCCTCCAGCTTTGTTCTTTCTCCAGATTGTTTTGGTTATTTGGGTTTTTTTATGATGCCATACAAATATTAGGGTTGCTTTTTTCTATTTTTGTGAAAATACCACTGGAATTTTGATAGGGATGGCATTGAGTCTATAAATAGCTCTGGGTAGCATGGACATTTTAAGAATACTCTTTCTATGTGTCTTGTTCAATTTCTTTCATCAGTGTTTTATAATTTTCAGTGTATAGATCTTTCACCTACTTGGCTACTAAATTTATTCCTAAGTATTTTGTTTTTGATGCTATTGTAAATGTGATTGTTTTCTTAATTTCTCTCCGATAGCTCATTGCTAGTGTATAGAAATGCAATTGCTTTTTATATATTGAATTGTACTTTGTAGTTTTACCGAATTCATCCATCTTTACTCTTAAAGCCAGTATAAGCAAAAGTGACCCTCTGGACTTTTCCTGAGCTTATGTGGAAGGATACAAATATAGAGTATACATGATGCACCATATGACTGTTTCCTTAATTTAGTTGAAAGTCCTCAAGAAACCCAACCCTTTTGTTATATTCCAGTTCCTAATTGTTCTCCTCTATTCTTAGACACCAATCTCTGCAACAACATTTCCTTCTCATCTCTAAGAAAGCCTTTATTCATTCTTTGAAACAACCCACCCCTTCCAGGATGGGTTGGACTGTAACCTCAGTAGTCCTCAAAATTTGGAGACTGTTCTGAACAGTATGCTTTCTAAGAATGAATATCAACCTTGGTACTTTTGACATTTTAGACCGAGTAAGTTTTTGTTGTGGAGGTCTGTCTCCTGCATTATGGCATCCCTTGCTTCTCCGCACTAGATGCCAGTAGCGTCCCCCTCCACCCCAAGTTGTGACAACCAAAAATGTCTCTGGACATTGCTAAATGTCCTCCGGGGGACAGAATGACCTCTGGCTGAGAACCACTAGATGAATAGCATGGGGGAGGGTATGGTAGGTAAGCACAGTGGAATCCTTTTATAGTCCAAGTTAGTACGGGGAACTTTTGACTATCCAGGTCCCACAAAAAGTACAAGGTAGATGAAGGAACCCACCTCTGTGAGCTGTAGGCAAGGCTCTTTGTTCTGCTACAGGTGCTGCAAGTGACTGCTGAACCACTGTCTCTCAAAGACAAACACTAATATTTATAAAGTACAGCCCAAGCACAAAGTGGAAGATATCTAATTTCTCATCTGCCCTACAATTTGCAAGACCACATCTTTTATAATGAGGTTAGAATTATACATTATTATTTGGAGAAGACTTACTCTACTTACCTTGCATCCAAACATATCTTCTTTGGATCATCCCTGAGCAATATACCTTTTGATTCACTTAGCTACTCATAGGAACTGGAGTCAATAGTAAGGACTTTTCCATTAAACTAAGGAGAAGGTCGTTGTCATTCTTTTTGTCGCCTCCATCCTCCCTAAAGGAAGAATGAAGAAACAGAGAGCAAAGTCTGTGACTGGCACCACATTCACCAAAAGATTTCAAATTATTAGTTAGAAATTTAATCTTGTAGATTCTTTTTTTTTTGGTGTGATGGTGGCTGCTATGTTATTTGGTGCATAGATATTTTGGGTTATCTAATACATAGTTATTTGAAACTTTTAACTACAGCCTTTAGTTACAATATTTTTTCTGGAAAATTTTATCGTTTAACATTATGAAGTATCCTTAATCATATTTAAGTCTTTCTGGCTTGAATTGTCTGATATCAAGGTAACAATATCTGCATTCTTGTTGTTACCATTTTTCTGGTGTATCTTTGTCTATTCCTTTCTATTTACCCTTTCTGAATCACTTAATTTTAGATGTATTGCTTGTGTGTACTACAATGATGGTGTATTAGTTAACTTTTGCTGCATAACAAACCAAAACTTAGTGGCTTAAAACAAGAGCCATTTATTTAGCTCATGATTCTGTAGGTTGTCTGGGCATTTGTGGTCTATGCTGTCTCGTCTGATCTCTGATGGGTTTGCTCATATGTGTGAGGTCAGCTGGGGGTGTTGGCTGGTTGCTGGATGATCTAAGATAGCCTCGTTCACATGTCTGACAACTAGCAGATTGTTGGCTAGGGCTAGGGGAATGACTGGGTCATGTATCTTTCATAATCCAGCAGGCTAGACCACACACACAGAGGTCACAGGATTTCAAGTGCAGCAAAGGGGGACAAGCCCTGATAACTGAAGTGTCTGCTAGCATCACACTTGGTAATGCCCCATTGGCCAAAGCAATTCATATCAATAATCCAGACCTAAGGGGTGAAGAAATAGACTCCACTTCCTGCAGAGGAAGATCTACAACGTCACATTGCAAAGTCAGAGATGAAGGGAGGGGAAGGATATGTGGCCAGTTTTATAATCTATCACATTTGGGGTTTCTTTGTGAGTCAATCTAAGTCTTTTTCTTTTAATGATTGATTTAACATTTATTTATATTTAAACATTTATTATATGATGGCTATGTTTGATTTCAATTTTGTCATATCATTCTGTGCTATATTTATTGAGTGTATTGCTAGTTTTATTGTTTTTCTCCATGTGGTCTGTTTGCTCTTTTTAATTTTCTTTTAGTGTTTAGGAAAGTTTATGTTTTTGTTTTAATGGTTACCTGTATATTAATGCCTTTTTCTTAATTCGGCCTCCTTTTTTCTACTTCTGCTATTTGATTTGTCACTTTTAAATGACATTTTTTTGTATCATTTAAATAATACCTTTTGACTCCCATCTATTACTTATTCACCAATCAAGTTACTTATTCTATTTTTCCTTTCTGATACTTGCAATGTACTGTGAAATGGATCCAAAAAGAAAGGCAGATTAATGGATGGATGGATAGAGGGATGATAAGATAGATATGCTATAAAAATAGATATGTGTGATACTAAAATATTAATATTAGCATCTAGGTGGTATGTATGTAGGTATTCAGTATAAAATTCTATGCTGTGTTGGAAATTTTAAAAATTAAAATGTTAGGGCGGGCCGAGTGGCGTGGTGGTTAAGCGCGAGCTTGGGAAGCCAGCAGTCCCGGTTGAGGGTCAGTGTCACTGACCCTCAAAAAAAAAAAAAAAAAAATATATATATATATATATAAAATAAAAATTAAAATGTTGGAGGAAAAAGAGCATAGGAGCCAGCCATAGGTGCTCTCACTAGCCAAATATAAGATAAAATAAAGCATTAAAATAAATGATAGTAATGGATTATAAACTACTGAAAAAAAATCCATGGCCCATGCTGATATAAATATACAAACGAATTAATAAGTAAATGGGACAGAAAGGAAAACTTTTCCTTATAGAATAATGCTAACTAATATATGGGGAGGAATGATGGATAAGAAAATTACCATTTTGCAGCCATCATAGAAATAATAAATTCGGGCAAGGATCATCAAAGGATGTAAAAACTAGTGGAAAACACTTTAATGAGAAACCATATATTTATATAATCTCAAAGTATATTCCCATACATTACTTGTTCATTACAAAGAGAAAACAGTAATTTTTCCAGGAAGAAACCTGGTGGACACCACCTTAAAAAATTAGTGTTTATTATGACTGTAAATTTTGATAACAGCATACCAAGCTATGTCCTACGATTTTATTTCCTTACTTGCTTAGTCTTTTGTTCTTCTTAGAGTGTCACTGTCTTTCTTTTCTTCTTCCTTATAAAAGTACTTATTTTTTTCTGAAAGCTCCATCATGTCAGGTATTTTATCTAATCTCTCCAATCTTTCTTTTTTTCTCTACGGAGCTCTTCATCCTCCTCCTTTAAGCTGGGCTGGCTGCTCTTGAAGCCCGCTGCACGGCGCCCCCCGAGGACTTCCCTGAGCTGCTCTCCTAGACCTCCTCCTAGGAACCAGCTCCTGACTATCCCCTATGAGGGTGGAATACAGCCCTCTGTAAATATATGCAATAGAGGACAGACTGGTTACACAATTCTCTTGATTTAAATTTTGCTTGGTATACAGTGGAAGTTCAAGAGATATTTGCTGAATGACTGAGTATTGTCATCCAAATGTTATTGATACTTTCCTTTGTACTATGAAACTTACAGGATTTGGTTTTTATATATGACCATAAATATTAAATAAAGGTAAATGAAATGACACATATTCTGTATACATGCATGATTTTCTTACATGGAAACTCAAATGTATTTATTAAGAAAAGACGTTAATAACCATTTTTTTTTTTTTTACTCCTTCCTGAATCTGAAACAGATAATGTATGCCTAAGGTAATAGACTAAAGAAACATTCTAATGTAGCTCGAAGAGCAAATTAACAACAAAAGTCAGGGTAAGAGAGTGATAGTGCTCCCCTTTTAACTTGAAATACTTATAAACAAATACTGGATTTTAGTGAAAATACGTCTTGAAGCTGACCTCAATGTCAAGGCACTCACAGGATAATTTCCGGCTCTCCAGAAATATTTATTTCTACTTTATAAGGCAATTTTTTCAAAATAATGCTGATATTTATTCTCAGAAGTTGTCTCACCTAAGTAAAATGACTCATCTAATCTAAGAGAGATGCTGGTGGAAAAGGGCAGTAGTTATTTAAATAGCTGTAAATGGTATTAGAGAGCTGGCAACTGATGGAACTATGATCAGCAGTAAATGGGATGAGAATGAGCTTACATAGGGAGTAATTCTAAATAAAAGGCTTAATTAGTTTCCTGATTTCTCTTCAAAATTTTTGATGTCATATGGACAAAATCTACATACCCATATGTGGAAAATGGGTAATTTTCTCTTTTTGCATTCATTTCTTGTTTTGTTTTTTAAAAAGTTAAATATGCAAACAGATTAAGAGACAAATAGCTATTACATGTTGCAAAAACAAAACAAAGCAAAAAACCAGTGTTTCTGCCTAACACCACTACCTTCTTTCCATTCCTTACATAGGAAGTATTTCCCCAGGTGACATAGGGTGGGTACCATCATTGATGTTCTTGATTCATGAAGTCTATTTGAGTGTTACCTCATCCATACCTCCGTCCCCTTAGGCTGTCCCCTGCACTCCATTCACCCAACATTTTAGGTTTACCCTGAGAGTGTGGAAGTGAGGACACCTCATTTACCTTTTGCCTTTCACTTGCTCTCAGACTTCCTCTTAGCATCCAAAGGGCTTTTTCTTTCTTGCATTACAGGAACTTTCCTTACATCAAATCCTTGTCTATTTACTCTTTCATTCATTGTAAAAACTACAATAGTCTTGTGGACTTGGCTTTTATAAGCCTCTTTTCTCTTCAAGAAAGATGGGCTCCTCCAAAAATCACAAGTGCTTACTTTCAGGCTGTTGTCTCAACATAGGCTTGGAAAACTCTATTTTGAAACTCAAAGCTCTTATCAGCAGTTTTCTGTCCTTCCCAAGAGACAATTATTTCCATTGGTTCAATCAGTGGCGGTAAGGCTGGGACCACCAGATAGGGATTATCAGGGAGGAAAATTGGCGGATTTAATATCCACCAAAATATTACACTGAGAATACATTCTATGACGTTTCAATACACAGATGGAGAATCAATGTTACTCTACCCAAGTTTGGAAGCAGCGAAACTCATCCTTGGAATGTATCACTAGTGCTCCCCAACATCCAGTTCTCCTTTCCTTCCCAGGGGTACAGAAAACTACCCTCCCCAATTCCACTGCAGTTTGACGGGGCTAGGTGAGAGGTCTAGCCGGTGAAATGTGAGTGGATGTGAGAGGGCTAGGGCAGTGAAAAGCTGCTGGGTGGCACTACAGATTCTCTCTTCCCCTCTGAACGTGGAGTGTCATGTTGAGATGCCTAAGCTACAAGATCAAACTTGGAGGACAGCTATCCTGGACAGTTGCCTGTCCATTAGACTTTGTGTGAGCAAGAAACAAATGTTTATGTTAAGACAAGAGATTTTGAAATTGTTTATTATCAGAGCACGAGCCAGCCTATCTTAATATACCATCCTTTTCTGGCCACCGGCCTATGCCTAATTAATGAAGCTACCAGTTATAGGGGAAGGTGTGTTATTTTGATAGTAGAAATCTAATTCTTTTTACAAGTAGTGAAGCCCAATTACTCATTCAAAAATATTTACTGAGTGCTTAGTATGTGCCAAATATAACAGCATACATACACACAGTTTTTGCCCTCATGGAGCTTATATTCTAGTGGGGAAGTCAGAGAAAAATTAAATCAACAAAATACTTGCAAATTAGGATAAGTGCGATGAAGGAAATAAACAATGGCTGAGCTAGATATTAACAAGTGGGAATCTACTGTAGATGGTATCATGGGGAGCACATTTTAACAGAACTATGAAGGGGGAAGTATTTTTGGTCATATGAGCAAAGAAAGATCTTCGTGAGTTTGAAAAACTAAAATAAGACCCATATGACTGGGCAGTAATAAATGAGGAACCAGTGGAGAAATATGAAGCTGAAAAGCTATGCAGAAATAGATCATGCTATGTTTAGGAGTTTGTATTTTTTTCTAAGGTCCATCAGATAGGATTGTCTTAATCTTCTCTTGACCAGTGTCACAAAACTAATCACATCTATGTCCATTTCCTTTTTCCCTCCATCTGCCTCAACAATTGATAAAATCTCATCTTTCTCACAGTTAATCCCTCCCTTATACCCTTCCTCCCTGCTCTGGTTACCCTTTCTTCTCCTTTTACCATGCACTTTGCTCCTTTGGCTATCCTCAGCTCTTCTGAATCTTCATTCTCTCCCCAATGGATCAGTCCTGTCAACCAACCTACAAGATACTCTGTTTTCTTCTGTATTAAGACACTGAATCTGATACTATATTTCCTGATAGCTTTTGACCTATTTCTATTTCATTGTGTTCCTTTATAGTCCCAGACACTTAAAAATAATTTGTACGCTGTTTATTCCCAAACAAGATCTCCTCTTGGAGCTCTCATCTCATATGCCCAACTGTCAATTTGATGACTCCATCTGAAAGCTTGGGTATAAATTTACTCTCCACCTGCAGCCCCATCAGTGGATTATCCATCAGTTTTCTTTATAGTGTCAGTAAATTATTCCATCAACCACTCAGATGTTCAGGCCTCAACACGGGTAGTCATCCTTGATCACTTTTCTTCACCTTCCTACCCTGTTTATCAGTAAATTCTTCAATGTTTAACTAAAAAATATATCAACTTGGCTCACTCCTGCTAATATTAGCTTTCATGATCACTTGCTTGGATTTCAGAATGGTTTCATGATTTGCTTCCCAGCTTCCATCCTGCCTTCCTCTAATGCATTCTCCACATAGCAGCCAGAATAACTATTTTATTTTACTTAGAATATTTTAATTAAAACAAATTTTTAAAAATTGTGGTAAAATAAACTTTTATTTTTTATTTTTTATTTTTAGCTGAGCCATCCTACCACCTGTTGGCAGCTCAGCGGCAGCTCAGCTCGGGCTGGGCATCGAGCTGCTGTTGCTCAGAGCTCAGCTCTCTCTTGAGCAAGCTCTTAACCAACTGAGCCACTTGGCCGGCCCTCTCAAATAAACTTTTATAATAAAAGTAGTATGTATGCTGCAAAAATTACATAAAAAGATAGGCAAACAACAAGAAAATAAAAATACACATTTCCACTTTCAAAGATTACAACTGGTAACATCTTAGGGTATAAGCCTTCTAAATCTTTTTTCATAGTGCATAAAAAGCACATACATGCATTTTGTAACCAAAATGAGATATTGTAACATACATGTTGTTCTGCAACTTTTCAGTTAATGATCTCTACCTTCCATGGCAATACATTTTTATCTGATACTCAGTCCATTTATATTCAAATTTTCTCAACTGTCCTGAAAATGCATTTTATAGGTGGTCTGTCCAAATCAGGATTCAATCTAGACCCTTAAAATTCTTTTCATAGAACTGTGGCTTTTTTCATCACAACAAGTTGTTGAAGAGATGGGGCCAGTTAGCTTGCAGGATTTTTTAACTTCTGGATTTGTTTGGTTACTTCCTATGGATCATTTAGTTTGCTCCTCTATCCTCTGTATTTCTTTTTTTTTTCTTTTTGTTTGTTTGGGAGGATTTTTTGTTTGTTTTTTTGAGGGCAGTGTCACTGGCCCTCATATGTGGGACCGAACTGGGGCCGCTGGCTTCCCAAGCCAGTGCTTAACCACTGTGCCACTCGGTCGGCCCCCCTGTATTTCTTATAAATTGTGTTAGATGCAAAGATTTGATAGATTCAAGTTAAATTTTTTTTGCCTGGAATATATCACCGATGATATTGTATACTTCATACTACATCCTATCAAGAGACACAATATCAGATTTTGCCCAGGGTTACACAATTAAAATTAAATGTATAACGTCACTATTGCTTAAACGCCATTTACAGCTTCCTTTGCTTTATTCTACAGTACCAATTCTTTAACTTGGCTTACCAAGTTCTGAATGATGTGATACTTGCTTTTCCTAGTTTATTTCCTTCCATTCTTTACTTGCTTTTTAATTGTTTGCCACACTGTTGTCTTCAACATCCTGCCCATGGGAAGTGCTGCCTCCTGGGGCCTGCGCCCTTGCTACCCTTTGCTCTGGGAGGCCATCCCTTGCCACTCTTTCCCTTCTTCGAATGTCAAGTATTTTGCCAAACGGAAAGTCATTTGAAGTTTCCCTTCTCAGAAAAGGCTTCTTTCATGATCCTGTTTAAATCAGGTTCTTCCAAGAGACCATAATATCCTACATCCCAAGAACCCTGTTTTTTGGTACCGTGATGCTGTTTTTCTATCTGTGTGCTTACCTGAAGCGTACACTGCACCGTGGTGGGGACCTTGCCTTCTGGGCTTACTATGCACGCAGCAGTCCGCTGAACAAACCACCATAGGTCACAATAACCCTGAGGCTGTCAGGTCTTGCATAGGTCCCCGCAAACTCCCGCGGTGGGTAGCAATCAGGGCACCTCACCGAACTGTTCGAGTGGGGGAATGGTTACTTTTACGTGAACGTGTCTGTCCCCCCTGTGGCGGCAGGAGGAACGGGGAGAATGCCACCTTCGAAGAACGCCAAGACCTCAAAGCGCGGCCCAGGCCCAGCCGGACCCAGGTGAGCTGAGCCACGCCCCCCGCCCCCCGCCACATCCGTCACGTGACAGCGTGCGGCGCGCCGACGGCGCCTGCGCGGGCGCTCCCGGAAGTGGCCGGACCCGACCGCAGGCCGAGCACCCGTCCGTCCGCCGGTGGGTCCGCCAGCCCCCGCCTGTCCGGTGTCCCGCGCGCCTCCGCCCCGTCGCTGTCCCGCAGTGTGTCTGGCCGGAAGGCGATCGAGGTGCTCGCCATGGCGACGTTCATCTCCGTACAGCTGAAAAAGACCTCGGAGGTGGACCTGGCGAAGCCGCTGGTGAAATTCATCCAGCAGACGTACCCGAGCCCCGGGGAGGAGCAGGCCCAGTACTGCCGCGCGGCGGAGGAGCTCAGCAAGCTGCGCCGCGCCGCGCTCGGCCGCCCGCTGGACAAGCACGAGGGCGCGCTGGAGACGCTGCTGAGGTGGGCCTGGGGCGCCCGCCGCCCCGCTTCCTCCCTCCGCCTTGCCCGCCCGCCCGCGGCCCGGGCCCGGCCGCCGCGCCCTGGGCCGGCGGGGCGCGTAGGTGGGGCGCGCATTCCTTCCTGCTGAGCGGAGCCGCCTCTGCCCGCCTGCTGGTCCGGCCGGCTCGCCGCGGCCCGCGCTCGGGGGTCCGGGTGCCTGCGGGGAACGCTCCGCCACCAGCGGCCTCTGTTCCCACACTTACCCAGAATTAGTTTTCTTTTTTTTCTTTTTTTTGGAGGGAGGGGTTCTCTGGGACTTCCCCCCCCAATGCACCCCCGTTTTTGCATCACCCCGTCTTAGGACTTCCTTGGCCAGATTTCGATTTCAAAATAGTCGTTGCTTTAGGGAAGTGGGAGACTTGGGACACCGGACTCCATAAAGGTCTGTTATTGCCCACTTGAAATGAGCCATCTTCCCACGTTCATCCTACTCAAGTGACAGATGCAGAATTCCAACGTGTAGGGGCTCCAACTCTCGTAGCGCGTTCAAGACACATTGCTTCCAGTCCGTGTGCTCGCAAACAGGTGTGCACATCGTGGAGTGCATTGGTGATGTGGAGCGAAAGCTTGTTGAGCTCATGCTGTTATTGAAAGAGCGGTTGTCCTGGTTCTTTCCAGTTAGGATAGCAGAACATTTTGTTTGTTTGTTTGTCTTTTTGAGGGCAGTGTCACTGGCCCTCATATGTGGGACCTGAACCGGGGCCGCTGGCTTCCCAAGCCAGCGCTTAACCACCGCGCCACTCGGCCGGCCCGCAGAACATTTTTTATGGCACTTTATATGAAAAGATTTCTTGGGCCTGCCTTGTTAATGATCTCATTTCCTACGTGTCACATTTCTTGTTTCACAGGAGTAATACAGCTGTATGAGGATGTCAGTAAGGGAAGCACAGGTGAAACTAGATTATGAGGGAATTTTTGCTTCCTTCGCTTTCGGCATCCCTGGAGATCACCTTGATTCCAGGTTGATTCCCTCGTAGGTGAGGTTTTTGCCCGTATTGGGGAGACACGGCCACGGGCGGCCCTACTGGAATCGCAGTGGTCGGTAACACACAGAATTGTACATGAGAGTGCTTTTCTCCTGAGCTCTGGCGGAAGCCCATGGGAGGCCTTTGATTGGGTTTTGATTGGCTTGGCTGGGGCCCATGTGTGATGGTGGGAAATGTGCTGATTTAATTCCCTTGTCTGAGTCACTCAGCTGGTGGAACTTCTGCCCTCTCCATGGATCAAAGCAATAGGGATTGGGGAAGAGCTGGTTTCCCAAAAGGAGGATATCGACTAGATTGCTCAGAGAGATTTTGACCTCTTGGTGTCATAAAGATAAGGCTGTTGGGTTGTGCAGATCATTATTTGACACTTAGCCTACACATTTTTAAAAAGTGAACTTAGTTACACATTCTTTAGAATTAGCATATTTTAAAAAAATTTTCAAAGCAGTTTCTATGTAGACCTGGAATAGCATTCAGTGAGGATTTTCCACTAGTATTAAAAAAAGCACGAGTATAATGAACAGTAGGATAAAAATCTTGTTGAATAGATTAGGTTTGTTTTGGTCCCAACCCTGAAGGAGCTTGTGTTCAGAGACAATTGGTGCAGGGATTTGAGATTAACAGTGGAGAGAACAGTGGATTGTCGTTCCGATGGGGTTGAAAACGTCCTTCATTTGTTCGTTCCTTTTTTTCTTTTCCCAGGCATAACTGGGAGAACTGTTGCTAGGTATTAAGGCTGTTGCAGAGATAGTCTCTTTGAAGAAAGAGAAACCATGTTTCTTCAGTCACCTCTATATTATCCTCTCCTAGGCGCATTCATTAACAACCACTTTTTTTCACTTCTTGTTCTTCTAGTGGGGTTAGGGTAAGCTAATAAACTGCTGTCTATTAAGTTTTATAATGGAGGTGTGTACAAAAGTTCTTTGGGGATGTAGGCTGTACAAAACAAACATTTGTGAGAGGTTCATTCCAATCAAGCGAAATACCTTTTAATCATTATGTTTGGATAATGGTGTAAGCTGAACGTTTACATATTTTTAATTTAATGAACTTTTAAATAACATTTTCATAAAAGAGGGGTAAAGCTGTTTCCTAAAGAATAGAAGCTAGCTTGGTAAGTACTAGTATACAACTCCACAAATAGGTCTAGTAATGGACTTGCTTTTTTATTTTTACTAATATGTAGATGCTCTGTTTTAAAATTTCCTAAAACAGACATTTGCATGTATGATATTGAGAATGAACATCATCCTTTATAAAGTGGCTTTAACTAAAACTTGATTAGAAGAGCCTTAGTGAATGGTGAACTTGACTCTAGGGTGATCAGATGGGAACCTGCTGGATTTTTTGGTGGAAAACTCCTGATAGCATCGTCTGTGTGTTTTTGTGGTGATTAGTTTCTTTAGCAAGAAAGTTTCCAGTCTACTTCCATGAAAAAGCCTAGTTATCAGCTTTCTGAAAGTTGATCAGGGAGATCGGAGGTTGGGGATCTCAACAATTACGTGTGCAATCCTTTATATCTGTTTTTAGTGTGGTACCTGTATTAGGGTTGGATTCAGGTGCATGTGATAGATCCCAAATTATCAGCGAGTTAAGTTAGGATTCTATTCCTGTGTAAAAAGTTGGTAGATAGGTAGTTCTGGTAGTCCAGGGCTGGTATAGTGGTTCTGTGAAATTCATCAGGCTCAGACTCCTTCCAGCTCTCTGCTCTGTAAAACCTAGAATCCTTGTCCTCAGGGTCCAGATAGCAGTCAGACCCAGGCTTCAGACAGTGGGATAGAGGGAGAGAAAGGCATAGGGCTCGGCCTGCAGGGTGTTTCCTGGAAACCGCCCCACAACACCCTGTTCATCATGTGTTATTGACCATTGTATATATGTCCACATCTCATAGAAGGGTAAGATAGGGAAAGGAAGTTTTATTAAAGGCAGCCACATACCCAGCTAAAATCTGGGGTTCTGTTAGGAAGGAAGGAGAGACAATGATGTAGGCAATTAACACTTGCAGACACAGCCTCTCAGTCCCCATCTCAGTCCCATCTGCTCTACTTAGCTGTGCTGGATCCCCACCTTAGCTGTGCTTGACATCCCCAACATTTATTGTGAGTAAACCTACCCTCAAGAGTAGAGGATCTGGTAGCCCGAAGGCTTCTTTCAAAGATTTTCCACCACACCTCCTCTTTCTACCCTCATACTGAATTCCTGCCTTCTTCAGTGGTACCTCATGCTTCTTAATTCAGATCCTTTCCGACATCTCTGGCTTATACTTGGTCAGCTCACTTCCCTAGGCAGTTAGAATTTTGGCTTTCTATGCTTCATTCACTTTTCACCTTTTAGAAAATGTCACTAGAGCCTCTTGTATGCTGTTGTGCCCTTTCCCATTCTTTTTGTCCTTGTGCATTTTTATTTTTTTAATTTCTTTTCTTAGTGGAATTTTGGGAGGAAGCAGAAAAAGGTGTCATGCAGCTCTTTGTTTTAAATGGAAGAGGAGGGTATCTGCATTTTCAGCTCTCCACAGTGGTTGTATCAATTTACATTCCCATCAGCAGGAATTTGTGATTTTTTTTTTTTTAAATCTCCATGTCTTTCCTAGTACTTGCTGATTAATAATTCAGATTATTGCTTTTTGCTCAACTGATGGATGAGAGATGGTATCTTATTGTAGGTTGCAGTGCCTTGATTTCTCTGAGGTCCAGCATCTTCCTTTTACTTTTCACTTGGTTTCTTTTTCTGTGAATTGCCTGTTCTTTTTCTTTGCCCATTTTCTAGGTTGCTTGTTTTTTCCTCATTGGTTTTTAGGAGTTCTTTACCTTTTCTGGCTATTTATCCTTTTCCTTCATGTGTATTGCAAATCTCATCTTCAAACCTCTTCTTGTCTCTTAATTGTGTTTATGATATCTTTTGGTCACACTGAAGTCCTTGCAAAATGTTTTATTCTGCTCAGAATCTGTAGTTAAACAATTTTTTTTCTTATTCCTAATGTTGCGTGTATATGATGTATGACTTTCCCTCCTTGATCAGATTTGCAGCCACTGTTTTTAGTTTTTAAGACTAAATCTGTGATTTTTTGTTTTGTTTTCTGCTTTTGTCATTCACTTGTTTTCTTTTTTCTTTTTGTATTGAATGATTAACTTTCCATCTTTTTTGTTTTTCTAATACATTCATTTTAGGACTGTGTTATTTCTGAGTCTGCTTTTGGCTGCATCCAACTGGTTTTTGATATGTTGTATTCTCATTGATGTTTATTTTTTAATAGTTGGTAATTTTAGTTTTGTTTTCTTTAACTCAAGAGTCATTTATATAGACTTTGTAAAGCTTTTAAATAGAATAGTCTGTCACTCTCTTGTGGGTTAAAATTTAGTTTGTTGCATTGTGGAAGTATATTTTTGTTTGTAAAATAAAATTGACGGAATTAGTCTCATAATTTCTGAAAATTTTTTCAAGTGCTAATGTTTTATATACCAGGAAAGAAAATACCGCTGTTCTATTTTACTCAGAACTATTCTGATTCTTGGTTTTGAGGTGAAGATACTGAGATAATGTTAGCACTAATGACACTGCTGCAATTTGTAAATCAAATAGGGTAGAGGATGTAAATCTACCATACCTTATCCCTCTGATCTCTTTAATTTTCTCCATAGCACTTGTCACTACTAGGCTGTATTTTTACTTATTTGTGTGTTTGTCTATTCCTCCAAAAGTAAGCTTCTCAACGGTACACGTTTTAAAATGCTTATGTACTGCTGAATTCCTGTGTCCCAGAACTGTGGTGCATAGTAAGCTCTTAGTATACACTAGGTCTGACAATTAAGTTCGCGATCTCATCCTAGAGAAAGTGCTACACACCTCACTGCTGAATATCACTATAGTCACTTGGAAGTGCTCCCCTCAGGAAGCCATTCACCGATGCCAGCGCCTAGTCCACCCTTCAAAGCAATTTTGAAACTTTTTCTGGAATGGCCTTCAGAGCTGTCTTTGTATTACCCTTGATATCATGAATATTATCAAGATGTCTTCCTTTCAATATTTCCGTTATCTTCGGGTAAGAAAGAAGTCATTGGGGGCCAGATCAGGTAAGTAGGGAGGGTATTCCAATACAGTTATTTGTTTACTGGCTAGAAACTACCTCACAGACAGTGCCATGTGAGCTGGTGCATTGTCGTGATGCAAGAGCCATGAATTGTTGGTGAAATGTTCAGGTTGTTTGACATTTTCACACAGCCTTTTCAGCACTTCCAAGTAATCAACTTGGTTAACTGTTTTTCCAGTTGGTACAAATTCATAATCCCTCTGATACCAAAAAAGGTTAGCAATATCGTTGCAACAAGTTTACGAACTTAATTGTCAGACCTCATGTTATTTGTTGAATGAATGAATGAGGAAAGGCTTCTTTGATGACTTGTCAACCTAGACAAGTGAGGTGGAAGATTGTGATGGGAAGTTTCTAGCTACAGAGAAAAAAATGTGTGAAGGCCTGGGGCCAGGAAAGAGCCTAGACTTTTTGATGAGTAGTGAATACTCCTGGGTGAGGCTTGGAGAGTTCAATGATGGCCAGGTAGTGCTAGACCCTGTCACCATTTTTGGATGTAGTTTTAAGAATAATGAGAATCCATTAAAGGGTTTGGGCACTTGATACTTAAGAGTTTGTTTCCTAAATTCAAGAATATGCTCCTATGTAACAACAGTACAACTTTCAAAATCAGGAAATTAACATTGGTTCAATATTACCATTTAATCCATAGAGTTCATTAAAATTTTGCCAGTTTTCCCTAAATGTTTTTAGGTCCACAATTGAACCCAGAATCATGTTGTTGCCTTTAGTTGCCATCTCTTTAGTCTCCTTCAATCTGGGAACAGTTCTTGTTTTTCCTGATCTTTCACAACCTTGACATTTTTGGAGAGTACAAGCTAGTTACTTTGTAGAACATCCCTCAATAAGGATTTGTCTCATATTTTCTTGTGATTAATGCATTTTGGGGCAGTGGTACCATAGAGTAATGCTGTGTTCTAAATGTTTAATGCTACCAGGAGAACATAATGTTGATTTGTCCGGTTGCTGGTAATGTTAACTTTTATATTGCTTGGCTAAGGTGGTGTATGCCAGGTTTCTTAACCTTACAGTTAATAAGAGTGTTGTAGTAGTTAGTATTTTGTGGGGAGTTACTTTGAGACCATAGTATCCTGTTTCCATCAGACTTTCATGTTTAAGCATCCATTGATGAATCTTACCTGAATGGGATACTGTACTCTGAAAGGTGCCAGATGGTGATTTCTCTAACTTGATTATTTCTTCTAGATTTATTAGTTGGCATTGTACAGTGTGGTAGAGCTTTTCCTATTCACCTGTTTATTTTACTTCAGAATGGTGTTCTTATTTTCCTCTATGGGTTATGATTTGTTGTTTATTTTTTTCAAATTGTTCTAGACTTCGCTAGTGGGAGCCCCCTAAAACTAGAGGGCTGTGTCCTTGTGACATGTCCTCATTTTTGGGGTACTTCCTAACTCTCTGGCATAGCAAGAGGCCTTAGGCTTGAGTGTTCCGTTTTCTCAATCTCAGTGGTGGAGTCAGCCATCTCTCTAAGGAACACTGGCTCCTTTTAATGCGGAGCATTATTTGGGCACTAGGTATGCTTTCTACTTAGGTGTTACTGCTTTTAGACCCTCTCATTTAGGGGACACACACACACACACACACACACACACACACACACACACCCCTTCCACTAGATTACAAAGTGAGTCCACACTGATACTTCCAATTCCAGTCCAAAGCCACAGAGTTTATTCTAGCCTTCTCCCTTCTCTTATTAGTAACTCCTTTCTCTGCTAAAAACTTGAATCCCATTATCTTTGATGTAGTTACTTAATTGCTCATTTCTTCCTGTTTGTAACCAAATTCAAGGCCATGCCAGCTAAAAATTTGGTCTCTGACTTGTTGCCTCTTCCTCCAGAAGCTTTGCTTCAGAAATAACCATTGGAAAGATAGCCCTGATGAAGGGGTGGTGGGGCGGGGTGATAAGGGAAGGAGGAAATTTTAGAGGCCAGCTAGAAAGCTTGGCCTTGGACTCCCCCTACCCGCCTTGCTAGTTCAGTGGTCCTCTTGATGAGGAAGAAGTCGGCTTCATGCTTGATGATCATTCTGGCTGTTCTGTGGAGAACAGATTGCAAAGAATGAGTGCCGAAAACCAGATAGGGAGGTTGGCTAGGAAACTTTGAATTCGTCTACTTTAAAGGGAGGGTAGTAGCTTTGATGAACTGTGTGGCGGTGGTAGGGATGCACAGAAGTGGAGATATTAATTTGCTCAGTGGCTATAAACAGTTATAGGAAACAGTATTTTAAGAAATATTTTGATTTCTTGGGAAGATGTTAGTTTGCTTTTAGCCAATAATAGTTGCTAGATATTTTTCTTTGGTGGTGAGTATGAGTTTTTGTTCACAGTTTTTTCATTGCATACATTTTAGCTCCTGGGTTATACATTAAAAGATTATATTCATTAGCTTTAAAAGGGCTGATTGAACTTTATTTGTGGGCCACTTGAAGTAAGCATGAATAATTTTAGTATTATACACTCTTTAACCAGTTGTATTTGTGTAAATGTGTATAATATTTAGTTCTTGTAATTTTTAATTTCGTTCTGTTTTTTAGATACTATGATCAAGTCTGTGCCATTGAACCTAAGTTCCCATTTTCTGAAAATCAGGTAAGTCACTTATTTAATGTGTTTTAAAGTTATATGATAATGGCAAATTACCTATTTTCTCTCACCCATAGTATCATTTTATTAAAAATAAATGGTGTCTCTTCACTATCGTTAGGTTTTTATGAGACTTTTATACAAATTAGAAGCTTTTTGGCCCATCTGATATGAATCTATGTCTTTTTGAAGAATGTCTCCTGGAACTCGGTTCATTTCATTTCTCAGTCACTTCTGGGCCCAGGCATTGGACTGCATTTTTTTTTTTTAACTGCATTTTATATCAGTAAGACCTATTGAGTGATTAATCTACAGTGCCCTTCCCTTCGGCTTTTACAGAATTAAGGAAACTATATAATTCAGAAAGTATTAGTTTCAATTTATGTACTTTAAAAATTGACAAGTACTTAAATGTAAATAAATTGTATACAATTTGTATTCAGCATTGCAAATGCTATTATGATTAGATGTTACACTATAAGAATGTCAACTTTACTTTTTCTAAAAGGCTAGATAGTGAAAATGCTGATGGTTTACAGTTTTATTTGGGCGTCTTGAAAGTTTTTAATTTCTACAGCATTTCTAAATTTTAAAATAGTATTAAATATTCTAGTACTAAAATTTTTTATAGGTGAAATAATATGTTCAAATTTGCTTTAAAATACTGCAGGAATGTTTGGGGTGGTGAGGGTGGGTGAGCAGGGAACGTGGGAGTGGGTGGGTAGATGAACCAAGAAGGGCAAAAGGTTAAAACTGGTGATGATATATGGGGTTTCATTATGTTAGTTTCTCTAGTTTTGTGTATATTGAAAATATGTCTAATTTAGAGTTAAAAAATTAGATTGCTATACATAATTTAAAAGAGGCTAAGTTCTTTTAAACCTTCATATGTGGAATATTTTAGAAGTGTGAGATGTGGGGTGATTTTTTAATTAAGTAAACTCTTCATGTATAACATACATATAGAAAAGTGAACATATACCTATAGCTTGAATCTTCTCAAAGTGAATATACATGTATAATCCTCACCGAAATCAAGAAATAAAATGTTACTTTACCTCATCCACCAAAGATAAGCATTCTCTTTTGTCATGATGGAATGATTTTTAATTTTATCTTCTGGGAAACCTGTGGTACTTACGTTATTGCCTGTGCTTCTCTAGGTTTATTTGATAATCATTTATTAAGTTCCTATTCTGTTCAACCCATTGTGTGTTAATAAAGATGAAGGAGATCGTGTTTTCTGGAGAAGACAATATATACAATTACTGAAGCAGAGTGACCATTTGAAATGACTTAGTACCAGGATTTTATTTGAAAAAAAAAAAAAATTATGGCCCAGGAAAAGAAATTGATTGACTAGTGAAGATAATGTTTTAGACGGGTTGAAGCTTTCTTCTTTTTCCTCATTATGGATTTTTCGTTGAAAGAGACTTAATATTTAAAGACAGCCAAAAAGGTAACATAGTTTTCCATTTTCTGTTTTTCTATCAAGATCTGCTTGACATTTACCTGGAAGGATGCTTTTGATAAAGGTTCACTTTTTGGAGGATCTGTAAAGTTGGGTATGTAATTTTTAAATTAAAAATGATAGGAAACTTGGTCTAAACACTTTGTTTTAGGTATTAAAAATTGCTTTCCAAATGACTCTTTTTAAGTAATAACATTTTTTATGTTTCATTTTCCTTTTAACTTTAACTTTTAATGCAATTTCCAAATATTTGTAGAGAGCCTATGCCTTGCCAGACACTGTGCTAGTTATAAGAGTGAATAAGACAGTTGTACTCAGGCTGGTTGGGAAGACAGTTGAAGTCTGTGAACAGACTTGGGGGAGCATGGATGAGGAAGTTAATTCTGCCTGTTGAAAGCCAGCAGTGTTGGAGTTAGACCTTGAAGGATGAATTTGGTTTTTCCAGATAGAAAATAACATTACAGGTAGAACATTATAACTAAAGGTCATAAGAGCAAAAGCTTTTTAACTCGACAAATTAACCCCCCTGTGTCTTACTAATTTTCTCATCTGTGTTTATCTCATTGGGTTCTTGTGTGGATAAAATGAGTGAATGTATGCGAAGTCCTTAGAACAGTGCTCAGTAAATAGTAACTGCAATGAAAAATTATAATATTTTATTATATAACCATATATAATATATTATTACAGTATGTGTGCATTGTAGGATATATACTATATACTCTTTACATAACAATATCATGCAGGATAAATTATATACATGTTAATATTAATTATTGTTAAGGCTTGAAACCATAGGTTGAATTGGGGATCATGGAGGGTGAAGACATTGGAAAGTAGATTGTGAAGAGTTGTAAATAATATCCCATGAGTTTTGTACTTGTCTAGCATACGTGTTCATAGCTAACGTTTATTCTGTAGTTGCTTATTCCACCCAGGCCCTGTGGAAGGGGCTTTACACACACTATCTTACTGACTTCCCTAGTAGTCCATTGAGGAAAGGGACTATTATTACCAATTGAGCAAACTGGTTTAGAAAGAGTAAGTGACTTTCCAAGGTCATATGACAAGAATTTAATGAAGCTGGATCTGAATCCAGAAAGCCTGACTCCAGAAACTACGGAGAAATGGACAAGTTAGGAGACTTGTGAGAGATGGATGAAATTTGACAAGGAGTGCATATATGTGGGTCAGAGGAGAAGAGATGGGATTGAGAAACATTTCAGAGATGACACCGACTGGGCCTGCTCAGTCAGGGAAGAGTAGGAGTTAAGGGTCTGCTCTAAGATTTATAACTTGGTTTGACCTGTTAGATATTTATTCCTTTCACTAGACAGGTTGAGTTTGACTTTTCTGTGTTTTGCCTGGGTAGAAATTTTTCTTTGGCATTTGGAAATAATAGATTTACCTTTTTTTTTTTTGAGGGCAGTGTCACTGGCCCTCATAAGTGGTACCCGAACCAGGGCCGCTGTCTTCCCAAGCCAGCGCTTAACCGCGGCGCTACTCGGCTGGCCCCGGAAATAATAGATTTAAAGCTTAAAAGAGGTAGAGACATGGATTTGGGAATAGTTATCGTTAAATGATAAAAGATTTATGCCCTCTGGGAAGCACAGACAGGGAAAAGCGTGAAAGCCAGAGCTAGAGAATATATTGTAATATTAAGGGGAAACAGTGGAAGAGATTCCTGGGAATGAGGTTGAGAAAAAGCTCTCAGATCTTGGAAGAACCAGGGAAAAATAGAGAAATAGAATTGAATGCCAGGAGTTTCAAAGGTCTTGTAGTTTTAAAGATGTTGTAGTCCAATGGTTCCTGAACCTGGCTCATTTTAGAATCACCTGGGGAAAGCTAAAGCTACACATGTATCTTTAAAGATAAAAGTTACAGAATGCCGGATGTGATAGGAAATTTCAAGGTGAGAGGCACTGGAATTAGTATCTGAAAATGTCTCCAGGTAATTCTGATGTTCATCCAGGTTGGAACGTTATTGACAGAGGTCAAGTCGTGTAAGGTTGGAGAAGTCACTAGATTTGGCAATGAAAGAAGTTTCATGCTAAAAAAGCCAAATTGCATCAGGTTGAGGAGTTCCAGAAATGGAAACAGCAAATGTAGGTTGTTTATTTCGGAAAATTTGCAGTGAAGATTTTAGGATAAAGGGAGCCAAATGCTGAGAGAGAGGCAGGGTTTAGAGCTGTAGTGAGAAGCCAATCGGCAGACTGAGAAAAGGGAGCCAATGGCAGGGCTAGGAGAAGTTTAAGTGAGGCAGGTTAAATGACGAATCAGGTTCCTGGAAGAAGTGGGAGGCAAAAAAAAAAAATGCATATATAAAGCAGGAGGCACTCCATCAAGGCATTTCTGTTAGCAAATATTGGGAATTAAATGTCCTTCAGTAGTATCTTGCTTAAATAAAGTATGGGCTACTCATTCATTTGAATATTGTGTAATTTTAGAATACTAAGAATGATAATGTAAATATATATTTGATATTTAAAGCTATATCCATGGAATGTTGAATAAAAGGCCTGTTACAGGTCAGACCTGCTGTACTATTATTAACACAGTGGGTAACTGGGAGGTGTAGGGATTTGGGTGATTTTTCATTTATTTTCTTTTGTAGTTTTTTTTAACAATTGTTTGAATTTTAGAAAATCTTTTTATTTATAAACCAGCTATTTTCATTTTGAAAAGCTAAGTTTGGAAAAAAACAACAACAAGAACTCAGGTACAAATAGAGGGGAGCTGAATATTAAGAAAAAAGATCTCTTTTAAGAAAGGAGAATTGAATATTTTTTTAAAAACCTGATTTAAGTTTAGATCTGACAAAAATCATAAATGAAAAAGGATAAGATTTAATTATAAGAAAAAAATTTTTTTTCACAACGTCTCTTATACATGAGAAATGTCAAAATAAAATGACAGACTATAGCCTGGGATGATAATGTTTGTGTATGTATATATCTTGTAATTAAAAAGTTTGCATATCTTGTATATAAGAAGTTTACCCTTATCTGTTGCTTGGACTGTATTTCATTCTTCCAGAAGTTCACTGACTTTTTGTCATGTATAATAGTAGGACCAGTTGCTTCATATTTAGCCATGACTTTGTTATACTACTCTGTGTGTGTGTGTGTGTGTGTGTGTGTGTGTGTGTAGAAATTGCTCCACCACCATAAACATCATGTGCTTTTATCATATTCTCAAGATTTCCCTTACCATTGCTTTCTCTGGAGTCTCCCACTTCCTGAGAGTGTGTGTCACGACCTCTTCTGTTTTCTGGCTTGAACCTGGACTGTTTGCTCTGTAATGCCGTACGCAACTAACATCCTGGACTGGTGTTACTGCCCCGTTGGTTAAAGCCACTGTTTTCTGGATATCGTGTCTCCCTCTTTTGCTGGAATATATTCTTAAGTAACTTGCTGAGACAAGGTCAATTTTCTGAATTCCTTTTGCCTGAAAATGTCTGCATTCTGCCCTCACATGAATTTGGTGTGAAATTCTGGCACCTGGGTGCTTTGGTCAAAAACCTCGGAGTTATTCTTGACACTATTTTGCTTCATTCCCCATATCCAATTAATTTTGCCAGCACGTCCTATCAGATTTTCCTTTAAGATACATCCCAAATCCAATCCCTCTCAGCACCCCTCTGTGCCACAGTCTCTGGCTTTCCGCAGTGCTGCTTCCCTGCCGTCTATTGTCCACCGTGTGGGCTGAGTGATTCTCTGTTCAAAACTCTGTCGACTGCCCACCTCACTCAGAGTGAAAGCTCAAGGCTTGACAGCCTAAGTTGTCTCTCTCTTACCTCCCTGACATCATTGCCCACTGCTTTGTCCCTCGCTCTCTTTTTCCAGCCAGCCTGGCCTTAACATATACTTGTTGAATTTATTGGAATTGTTTCTTTAGAACTTGAAGGCATTGTTTCTTTGCCTTTTACTGCCCAGTGTCACTGATAAGAAGTCTGACTTTTGTTCTTTTGTAGGTGACCTGTTTCTCTTTCCTTGGGAAGATTTTTAAAATTGTAAAATTTTCTTTTTATCCTTTGTGTTTCGAAATCTCAAAAGATCCAATTTCATTTTGTTTTTTCATATGTGGCATTTATATTGTTGGCCCTTTCAGTTTGAAGACTCATACCCTTTAGCCCTGGAAAATTTCCTTACATTTCTTTGGTAACTTCCTCTTCACTTTTTTCTCTCTTTTCTTTGCAATGCTTAGTCAGATGTTGGCTGTTTTGACTACTCATAACTTATATCTTTCATTTCTTCGGCTTGATGGGCTGCCTAAATATTATTTTCTAATATTTCTTTTGAAAAGCTTTTAACAGTCAAGTTTTTAATTTCCGGGAGCTTTTTCTTATTCATGGGTTATTCTTTTTAAAATAACATTGTATTCTTGTTTTATGGATGTAGCATTTTGAATCTCTTTAAGGATGCTAATTAGGATCTTTGAGATGTTGTTTTTCTATTATTGGAATCATCTTTGTTTACTCTGGGCACAGTTTTTTCAGTTGACCTTGATCTATATTTTGTTGCAGGCTGTCCTCACATCCTGGTTATTATAGATTTTTAATATATTTATTTAAGAAATCTCAGTAGCCGGTGTGTATGTCTGCTTCATTTTAGGTTGAGGAGGCTAGCATTGGGTCGGAGGCAAGCTGAAAACCGGCCACTGTTAACTACTAAAATGCCGCAGCAAGGAGGGTTTTACTGAATGGCACTGCTCTGTGGCACACCAGTGGTGTTCTAGTTCTCCTAGATGGTTTGTTCCGTGTTTTGTTTGTAAGGAGCCTTTTGATTATTTCGCTTGGTGCTCAATGCTTGGCACATTATGTAAGACTCTGATTATCACTGTGATTGAATTTGTCTTTTTTGTTGTGGTAAAAAAACACAACATAAGATTTATTATCTTCACCAATTTTAAGTGTGGTGGTGTTAAGCGTGTTCATGTTGTGAAACAGATCTCCAGAACTTTTTGATCTTGCAAAACTGAAACGCTCTCTATATCCTTGAACAACTCCTCTTTTCACCCATTCCCCTAATCCCTGGGAACCACCATCCTGTTTCTATTTCTATGAATTTGACTACTTTAGGTAGTTCATATAAGAGGAAACATAGTATTTCTCTTTTTGTAATAAGCTTATTTCACTTAGCATAATGACCTCGAGATTCACCCATGTGGTAGCATGTGACAGGATTTCCTTCCTTTTTAAGGCTAAGTAATACTTCATTGTGTGAATGTATCACATTTTTTTTGTCTGTTCATCCCTTCAGTGGACACTTGGGTTGCGTCTGCCTTTTGGCTATTGTGAATAATACTGCATGAGTAAAGGTGTACACATATTGCCTGGAGACCCTGCTTTCAGTTCTTTTGGGAAGATACTGAGAAGTAGAATTATTGGGTCATATGGTCATTTTCTAATTTTTTGAGGAACTGCCATACTGGTTTCCATACTGGCTGTACTATTTTACATTCCCAACACTGTACAACAATTACTGTTTTTCTGCCTGCTTGCCAACAATTGTTATTTTCTGTTTTTTTTTTTGATAGTAGCTCTCCAAATGGTTGTGAGGTGTGTCGATTCTTGATCAGAGTTGTATTTTAAGCAAATAATTTGCTAGCCTCTGAGAGATGTATTGGCATAAAGGAGTGAGGCATGGAAGGCCAGCTAGGAGCTTCTGGCATTGGCTTAGTTTTGTAGTAGTGAGGAATTGGTTTACATGTGGTAGGAAGATACAATTCTGCGAGCAGTGGTGGAAAAATGGAATGAATTTATTTGGATTTAAGTAAGAAATGATACAGAATGACTTTTCGTCTTGAACCTGACCAATAACTGTGTGGATGTAAAGGGAAGGAAGAAATAATATTATTGATCTTTTGAATTTCAGACGTTGGGAATATTGTTATGGAAATAAATGCCTGGCAGGGCAGCTAGGAATACGGGAGCATATTATGGGTGAGAAAACAGGTCTGGAAACTTGTTTTTATTGGCGGCAATGGGCTAGAGGTTACAGTATTTATCTTTGAAACCTTAATTTTCTTTAGAAAAAAATAATCTGATAAATTTCTCCTTCTCAATTTTTTACAGCTCTTGCAAGCTTAGGATATGAAAAGAGCTGTGTGTTGTTCAATTGTGCAGCCTTAGCTAGCCAGATTGCAGCAGAACAGAACCTGGATAATGATGAAGGATTGAAAATCGCTGCTAAGCATTACCAGGTATGCAGAACAGCAGTCACTGCCTAATGATCAACGCTGAGTGGGATTAAATGGAAAATTATTTGCATTTAGTTGTATAGATGTTTCTTTTACAGACAGATATTTTCTTGAAAAGTAATATCCTTTTTAATGAATTGAGTCATATTTTTGAAGCCCTTAGATAAACTGCTTACCTATAAACCAGCTCTGTTTTTCCTCACCATTTTATACCCTGCACCTAGCACAGTGCCTGGCACGTAATAAAGGCTCAGTACATGTTGGGAGAACAACTGATTAAATGTATGAGACAAAAATCCTTGCTAAATCCCTTTTAAATAAATGACCTTATTTAAAATAATTGTACATTATATATATATACTTATAGTGAGACACATGTAAAATTTCACCAGAGTCACAAAAATTAAGACCTCTTGGCAAGAAAAGTTTAACTCTGAGACTTGTGGAGAAGTCATATTTAAATGTGATCTAATATGTAAGGTTCTTCTTAAGTTAGAGTTAGCTAAATTTATATTTCAAATACTATCATTTCTTAACATGGCATGTTATTTTGTGGCAATCAATTATTATTTACTCAGCTTTTATTTTTTTGTTTCAATTTAAAGAACGATAAGTGATTATTGTTAAGTGATATCATCTGTAATCATGCTTTCTTATTGGATGTTGCCTTATAATTTACGAAGTGTTTCCATGTCCATTATTTGACTCTCAGATAAACCTTGTGATGGGCGTTATATAATGACATTCTCAGTTTAGACAGGGAGACGAAAAGCACAAGTATTAACAAAGGTCCATTGTGGCTTCAGGTGTTCTGAGTCCAGATTTAATGGAATGCCAAAGAGTCCTTCCACTCTCATGCTCTGGGATTACCTTGTCTCAGAGGTGGAGTCTGATTTTTCCCATTGTTAAGTTGAGGGGAGAGGTGAGGAATGCTGTTCTAGGAAAGTGAGAGGAAAACACACCTTAACAAACAGCGTGCTCCAAGTTGTGGCTTGCCGTACAGTCAGGTAAAATATACATATGTACCCTTTCTTTTTGAAGGCATAAATGGCAAATATTTAAAAATGTGATAATGAAGTAAAATTTTATTTAGTTTCCTATTAACTGTAACTCAGTTAATTGGCATGTGAGATCTTGGAGGGCATTCTGAATTCTTGAGGGCACATTCCATTCTGTGAGTCACCTTTGTGATTCACAGCAGGTCACCTAGTGTGATGGAAAGGGAACCAGTGGTATTAGAAGACCTAGATCCTTGTCTAAACTGTGCCCCTGGGTAAGTTCTTTCACCTCTGTGGGCTTGCAGTTCCTGGTCTGTGAATGAGACTGGACCCTCTGTGACTGCTAGTTTCCTAAGCAGGGTCGGCTGGTCACTCCCTGCAGATACTCTAGCTTTAGGATACTTCATGACTGCAGAAAACAGGACATTCACTTTAAAAAGTTAACCTTCTGTTATTTCTGTGTAGCTTATCTGTATAACCCACATCACCTATTCATTTCAGACTGCTTTTTTCCCCCCAGTGTCATTTGTTTCATAAAAGCAAAGTTATTTGAGTATTTACCTCAGCAACATACTATTGGGAAGAAAAATCTGATGGATAACGTATCACCAAGGAGCTCTGAGAGCCCAATAGAAATCTTTAGCAATGAATGGCTGTGGTGTTCCTCAAAGGTCTAGGTGTCTACACTATTTGAGATTGCCTAGTATATGGCATGTTAAATTTTTTTGAGAGAATGTCTTTGTTTGGGACCAAAGCAAGAGCATATTAGTACTAAAAACTTTAATATTTTCTCCCTGCCTCTATTCTCATTAGTTTTGAGGTTGTATATCTAAAAACAAGCTTAATCAATTTGTCCCATTAATTTACTTTGTTTTTTTTGTTGTAGTTGACTTTTAATTTTTGTTAAATTTCCTGTTACTCTGTAGTGTTTTAGAAAAATACCCTTATTGTCTGTCAACTGTTTTTGTTTGATCTGTTTTTGCACAATATAAAAATTTAAATATAGTAACTGTTCAGCCGAGTTAACATTTGAAATGATTTTGTGTGTAACAGTAGAAAATTAAATCTTGCTGAATTTTTGTACATTTTAAAGAAATTCTTCTTTTCTCCCTCTAGTTTGCAAGTGGTGCCTTTTTACATATTAAAGAGACTGTTTTATCTGCCTTAAATCGAGAGCCTACTGTGGACATATCTCCAGATACTGTTGGGACCCTCAGTCTTATTATGCTGGCACAGGCCCAAGAAGTATTCTTTTTAAAAGCCACAAGAGGTAATTCCAATTTGTCCCCCATTTTTGTTATATATGGAAAGAAATGATAGGCTTTTAAAATTAGAAGGTAATTAGAATATAACATGTTCACTGTAGAGCTTTCCTCTTTGAACTTGACACATGGATTACATTTTTCAGCTTTCCTCTGAACTTAAGGTGGTACAAATGCATGTTAAAAAATGTAAGCTGTCTTTGAAGTCTTTTATAAAAGGGATAGTTAGCTATTGTCTTAAAACACTGAACTCTGGAGTAATAGTTTTGTAGGTTTGTAATATGTCAAAAATTTATTCGTTCAGAAAATATTTATTGGGTACCTTTTGTGTTCTAATCACTGTTCTAGCTTCTAGGTAAATAGAGTTAGCAGACAAATAAGATTCCTTACTTCAGGAAGCTTACAGTTTAGCTTGGCGGAGATGATGAGCAAGAAATTAAGTAGCTAAGGTAATTTTAGAGAGAGATAATTACTATAAATAAAATAAGATGGATTATGTGATACGACTGGTGGCCTGGCGGTGAGGTATGTAGGAGTGAGTCATGCTAATTTTAGATTCATTAGTCAAGAAGAGTTTCTTTGAGGAGGTCTCATTTCAACCAGATCTAATTGACAAGAAGGAGCCATCTAAGCTGAGTCCCTGGCCCTGTGAATGAGGGAATAAGACCAATTCTTATAAGGCATGTAAGTTAGTATGACAGATTGGAAAATGGGCTGAACGTGGGAATGCAGAGAAATTGAAAATAAGGGAGCAGTCATCAGGTGGCAGTGATATCAACTAAATAATATTTTTCTTTTAAAATAACACCTTATATTGAGATAGAGTTCATATACAATAAAATTCACCCATTAAAGTATATACTTCATTGGTTTTTAGTATAATTCAGTTTTGCATCCATCACTACTATCTTATTTTAGAACATTATCATCACCCGCCAAAAAAACCCCATACCTACTGGCAGTCAGCCTGAATTCCCTTTTCCCCGTAGCTCCTGGCAACCATTATACTATGTTCTGACTCTTTGTATTTGCCTATGGAATAATTAAGTTCTATGCAGATGAATTGATTTCATCAGTAAGGATTTTTTTTTTTTAAAGATTTTATTGGGAAATTGTGGGAGGGGAACAGCCTTGGAGAACTGGGGAAGGGGAACAGACAAGTTGCTGTCCTTTTGTTCTTCAGTCTAGTTGTGGAGGGTGTTGCTTCACTGGCCCATGTTGGTATTATCATTGCGCTCTTCCCGGATGAGGCAGATCGGTTGCCGGCCTCTGGATGGCCACTCACCATGGCCATTGGCAGCTCACACTGGCTGCCAGACGCTCACGCTGGCTGCCGGCCACTCACTATAGCCTATGGCAGCCCACTGCAGCAGGGGCTGCAGGTATGCTGACCCGGGGAATCACAGCAGCCCAGCTCCAGGTGGAGCTGTTGTTCACTATCTTAGCTGTAGAGGGCAGTGTCACTGGCTCTCATATGTGGAATCTGAACCGGGGCCGCTGGCGTCCCAAGCCAGCTCTTAACCAACTTGCCACTCGGCCTGCCAGTAAGGATTTTTTAAGACAAATGTACAAACTTGTGATTTCATTGTCTGTATTGAGACATGATATATTAGATTATTTTATTTATATTTTAATTGTAATGGTCAATTTAATACTTTATTCCAGATAAAATGAAAGATGCCATCATAGCTAAATTGGCCAATCAGGCTGCAGACTATTTTGGTGATGCTTTCAAACAGTGTCAGTATAAAGATACTCTCCCCAAGGTCAGTTATTGTTTATTGTTTTTATATACACTTGGTTATTTTGCATGTGGAAATATTTGGATATTGTTATGTACAAGAAGCAAGTTGAAAATTATATTTTATAAAGATTTGAAATTTTAGGAGAAGCAGTTGAAGACTAAATTTGTAGAAATAGTTTTTTATTTAAGATGCATGAAAATTTATTTTATATTTAGGGGATGCCTTTGCCTCTGCTCTTTACGGAACTTATTTTTCAAAACTAACTCTTTCTGGATATTTTTGAACATCTGTCTCCATTAAATTTATCAAATCAAGGCATTGTGTAGTTCTGAATCATTGGTGATTTAGTACAAGCATGAATACTTGAGCATGTTGATTATTCACTTTTAATTATTGTCCTGTTTTCTTAAAGATGAGTCTTAAAGCGCAAAAACAGACATAAAGAAAAAAGGAAAAGAAAACTTAACAAATTCGTCCAATACTTTGATTAGAATTAAGTTTTGCCAACAGGGATAGAAAATTGGGCTGCTATTGGACAGCTAAGGAAAACAACCATCTTTAAACCACATATCACAGGAAGTATTAATTGTTTTAATATAAACTTTACTGAAGTGGCATTTGAAATGACTAGTCAGTGGTGATCATTGGCAAACGACAAAGCAGATGATTAGGCTAACAAGTAAATTTAGAATGGTTAAAAATGGAAACTTAAAGATTGAGTAAAATGTAGTATGGGTCAGCGACTTTTTCAGAAATGTTCAAGAAATTAGTTTTACCTGTATGATAGCATTTGGTATTTGTCACATGATTGTTTGTAGGGGAGTTTATTGATTAATAGGTCATTCAGGAATTTTTGTAAGTTATGAAATTGCAGACAGTTTTACGGTATAGTAAAAAGGCATGTAAGTGTATCAACAGTATACATTAGTCAGAAAACAAACAGTAAGGAATTAATGTGAAGGTTCCTGGAGATTTAAAATACATCAAGAGATCAGTTGAAATTTACGCGGACTCTTGGGTATTAATGGCGTTACTCTTACAAAGAGACTTGGGAATCTCCTCTCACCGTGTTTTCATCGGAAAGACCTCAGGTTCAGTGGCACAGTGTACCGTTAAGATCCTGGTGGGCCATTAGTTCACTCCTGTCCTGGAGAGAAGAATGTCACCTACAGAAACTTGGAAGCTACCTCTGCAGCATCCCTGGAATTCCCTGAAAATCTCCTGTTTAAGTACCTACCAAGTTGCTCCAGCTTTACCTTGAGAATGGGCATGAGTGCAGTTAGTGATTTAGATGTCATTTATTTTTGCCTTTTTACTAATAAAGCTCATAAGATATTTTCATATTCTAGTTATAAAACTGGAATATCTGCAAGTAGTGATCCAGGAAGCTAGAATATTATTCACTGGGAGACAGGAAAGCACACAGGTAGTAATTCAGTTTTCGATTCTCTCATTTTTTTTTTTTTTTTTTTTTTGTCTAGACAGTGATTTCTAGCGTATTTCTTGGATTTTAGATGGCATAAACTTCCTAAAAACAGTGAGGTTGCAGGCTAATATTTGACATTTTGGGAGAGTCTCTACCCATGTAACTGCTTTTCTGGTTCATGTTTTTGGATCTTTTAAAATTAATTGTGACTGGAATTTTTTTCCAAACAGATTAAGGCAAGAATCACATTTTTCATTAACTTAGTGCATTTGTCTGTTTGCTAGAGGTTTTGAGTATATGATACTGAAATGTTAGTTTTTATATGATACTTCATTTTTATATGATACTTCATTTTTATATGGCTAAAATTATCTTTATTAAAAAGTCTCAGGGTATGCATGTAAGGGGGAACTTACTTTACTGTCTTTTGTCTTTTAAACATGATGAAACAGTCAGCTATAGAGCAGTTTCATTAGTGTATGTGAGTAACGGTGGTTTAGTTAACTAAGGGCTGGGTAAGGGCTCCTAAGACAGCTTCTAAACCCTGTGCCTAGTATTCCTCTGTGAATGTCCATTCTACTTCTCTTTCTAATGCATGCTTTCCTTTCTTCTTTGTAAACAAAATAATGACTTCATGGCTCAGTTAAAGAGAATTCTAAAAATTTTAATTGGCTTCACTAAAAAAAAAAACAGTTTTGAAAAAAAACCCACCTCAATTTTAATTGGAAGAAAAAAATTGAAATATTGTATTCAATCCATGCTAAATCATGTGGTCCTCTCTGTTTACACCTGATGACTAACCTATCTCTAAACCATTAACTGGGTGATTCTAACTTCTGTCTCCTTTTCCTTTTTCTTCCTGCATCCCATGTTGTTTGTGGTGGTTTGTGTGGTTGGACTCTCCCCTGGTCAGTATTTTTATTTCCAGGAGGTGTTCCCTGTCTTGGCTGCCAAGCACTGTATCATGCAGGCCAATGCTGAGTACCATCAGTCTATCCTGGCAAAACAGCAAAAGAAATTTGGAGAAGAGATTGCAAGATTACAGGTGAGCCCTTTAGAAAAAAATATTAAGAAACTTAGATCTCCATTTTGTTTTTCTTAGTAATATTCTCAAATTTGCTCCTGAAAACCTTTCCCAATCGTTTCCCCTATCACCAGAGTAAAGTGATTGCTTTTGTCTTTAGACTTTACCCACTGCATGCTTTTTGAATTCTCATATTTTATTTAAAAAAATTCATGCAAAATTTACATTCAGTTCTCTTCTATTTACCCACATTTATTTTAATAGAAAATATTCTAAATTAATTTCCAGGCTTCAGAAAGGATATACAGTGCTTAATCTGTGGCCTAACCTTGGTCTAAATTGGAGCAGATAAGAACCCAGCCTGAGAAGGACAGTGGGAATATAAATCCTCTCATAAACAGCAGAGTACCTCCCATGCATTGTATCTATACTGTAGGCTTTGGGGTTGTCAGAAACTTGCTGTGACTTCCAGGGGAACTTCACAGCGGGGCAATGGCTCTTTATATGAGTTGTTTGTATTATTGAGTATTGGTAAGCAGAGTAGGAAGAGGGCTGTTAAGGAAATTTCAGTATGGACTGGACATTAGAGGATACGATCTATGCAAGTATCATAGGAAATTCAAATTAAAGAAACTCAAGTCTTATAAAAAATAAAACGCATGCTTATATTGTACTCCACACTGGCAAAATCAGAAAAGCATACTTATTTTTTTTACAAAACCTAAATTATCGAACATACCTCTTTTGTCCAGGCATTCACTTTGATTACAGTAACTTAAATTCTTACATGAAAGTGTTTCTGAGAAGGGAGTTTCTGTGGTAAGATTTTTTTTTTTTTTTTTTAGGCTAGCATATTTAAAGTATCAGAAGTTAGTTTCTTTATTTTCTGGAAATTCTGGGACTATTGGATTCAAGCAGGCCCTTATTTAGTCTCTGTAAGCCAGTCAGAGAAGAGCTCCTTTCGGAATTTTACTGTAATTTAAAAAATTCACTCTGGAAAAAGGAAACTACTCCAGAATCACACAGTGAGAGATGAAGAATTTTTTCAGTTACAGATACATAAGGGTTTGTAGTTTCAGCTTTACAGCTTTAATCATAGGTCAAAAGTTAACACGGAACATAAATACTCACTGATTCATATCTCAAAGGGCTATTCTTCTTTTCAGTAGTCATGAAAAATTTTTTTTTTTTTTTTTTTGAGGGCAATGTCACTGGCCCTCATATGTGGGACCCAAACCCGGGCCGCTGGTGTCCCAAGCCAGCATTTAACCAATGCGCCACTCGGCGGGCCCATGAAATTTTTTTTACTTGACTTAGAGATTGATTAGAAATAGGCAAACAGACCAAAAAAGATGACTAACAAATATTCTCTGCATGTAGTCGCTAACTCAGTAGTGAAGAGCATCCCATGAACTTGATAGAGATCGTTAGGTGATCACAACGTTAAACTAGCTTTCCAGTCATTGCTGTTAGCAGTGGGGGGAAAAAAAAACCTTGCTGGTTATGAGCAAACCAGAAACAAAAACAAAATCAGAGTCAGGAAAAGCAAAACAGTAGTTAAAGTAGCAGCAAAGGTAAAATTTCCGCTTGGGATTCACTTCTGGGGCCAAGCAAAATTATACCTGGACTTTTATAGCTCATGAGGCGCGCTTCTGCGGCAGTGCAGTTTATGTGGCTCCAGACGGTGGGTCCACTTATCATCTTGGTGGAATCGCAAAGTACAGTTTTCAAAAAGGCCTAAAAATATATGGATAGAAAAACATGACTTGTATAGAATGAATACATTAGAGATTTATTTGACTGATTAATGACTGACCTAGTAAGATGGTAAAGCTGATTTTGTGAAAGTGTTGTTTGTTTTCTTGGTTATGATAGTAGCTTGTAGGTATTAAAGAGATTGTCTTTATTAGGAGATATATGCTGAAGTATTGGGGATGAAGTGTCATGACATCTGAACTTTAGTTTCAAATGGTCTTGCCAAAAAACAAAAACCCAAACAAAAAACATATATGTGTATATATGGGAAAGAGATAAAGCAAATATGGAAAAATGGTAACAATTGTTGAAACTAGGTTGAGGGTCTATTGTTACTCATTGTTCTGGTCTTTAAATTTTTCTGTGGGCTTGGAAATTTTCAAAATAAATATTGATAAACAGGTGTATATAAAGGTATATATTTCAACCCGTGTGTCTACCTTTTTCCTTCTATCCTGTTCCTTTCATTCTTTTCCCCCACTGCCCCATAGGTAATTTCCATTAGTTTCTTGTTTAATCCATTCAGTGTTGTTTTATGTTGAGATACAAGCAAATACATACTCATGCACACACACACAATGCACATTCTTAACTGTCCCCATTCTTCTATAAGAGGGAAGTTTGTTGTGTGTCTTGCTTTTCTCATTTAACAACATACCCTGAAGATCTCTTCATTTTAATACAGTTATGGAGAGGCCTTCCTCATTTTTCTTTGGAGCTGCATTGTATTTATTGTATAAACCAGTTTATTGCTGAACCCTATTGCTGGATACTTCGTGTTTCCAAGACTCCCTCCTACAAACAGTCCTGCAGTGAATAATTGTGTACACTTGGCATTTTGTATTTTAGCAGGTGTTCTACCTTGGGCTTCCATAACAACATAGTGCAGACTGAACTGTGTAGAATTTTTTTTTTTTTTTTAGCTGAACCATCCTCCCACCTGTTGTCAGCTCAGCGGCAGCTCAGCTCTGGCTGGGCGTCGAACTGCTATTGCTTAGAACTCAGCTCGCACTATTGAGCGAGCTCTTAACCAACTGAGCCACTCGGCCAGCCCAGACTGGACTGTTTATTTATTTTTTAATGTTTTTAAAAGATTTTATTGGGAAATTGGGGGAGGGAAACAGTGTTGGGGAATTGGTGAAGGGGACCAGCCAAGTTGTTGTTCTTCAGTCTTCATTGTGGACGGCACCAGTAGTCATCTGGCTTCCCGTTGGCAGCTCGTGTCCTCTAAGCTCAAGGTGCTGTGTTCAATCTTAGTTGTGGGTGGGCGTAGCCACCATCCCATGCAGGAGTCGAACCAGCAGCCTTGTTAAGAGCGCATGTTCTATCCTCTCAGCCATCCGGGTGGCAGCTCAGCTCAAGGTGCGGAGTTCAGTCTTAGTTGCGGGTGGGCATAGCCCACCATCCAACAGGCAATCTTGTTACACCAGCTGAGCCATCCTGCCACCTGTTGGCAGCTCAGCTCAGGCGCAGTATCACTGGCCCATGTGGGAATCGAACCTGTGGCCCTGTTGCTCAGAGCTTGCGCTTGGAGCCAACACTTACCCAACTGAGCCACTCGGCTGGCCCCGCAGACTGGACTGTTTAAACAGAAACGTTTTCTCACGTTTCTGGAGGGTCAAAGGCTGAGATCATAGTGCCGCCATGGTCGGGTTCTGTTGAGAGTTCCTGGCTTGCAGACTGCTGGTCACCTCCTTGCTGTGTCTTCACATGGTGGGGAGAGAGAGCAAGCATCCTGGTGTCCTGTCTTCGGAGAGCCCTGCCCTCATGACCTCATCTAAACATAATTATCTCTCAGAGGCCCCATCTCCAAGTTACATCACTTAGGGGGTCAGAGTGTCAACATATAAATTTTGGGGAGCACACAAGTCAGTCCATAGCAGCAGGTACATCTTCAATTCCTAGAAATAGGATTGCTGATGTCAAAAGTATAAACACACCTGTAATTTATTATATATTTTACTTGGATCTTTGATCCACTTAGAGTTTATCCCAATATGTGATGTGAAGTATGGATCTAATTTTTATTTTTCCAGACAGCTACCTAGTGGTCCCTAAACCATTTATTATGGTTTTTCTTTATTCCACTGATTGGAGATTCTGAGTTATCACATACCAAACTTGTCATATATATTTGAGTCATTTCTAAACTTTATTCTGTTTCTTTGGCCTGTTTATCTTTTCATGCTTCAGTTCCTACCATTTCAGTCAGACACTTTAGAATGTTTTGATGACCAAAGGGTATTGTCATTTCTCATTTTCTGAATTTCTTGATTGTTCCTGCTTGTTCATGCTTCTATATTAATTTTAGTTTATTTAATGATTTATTATGGAAAATTTTAAACATATCTACAAAAGTATGACTTACTAAATATCCATTACCCAGCTGTAATGATTATCAATATTTTATTTGTTTTTCATGTGTTTTCTCTTCTCTTATTTTTTTGGAGTAAGTTATAGCTATTGCATATCATTTCATTTTTAAATATGTTAGTATGTATCTCTAATAGATAAGGATTAAAAAAATGGAGACCACAATGTCATCACATCTAGCAAATTAATCCTAGTTAATATAAATTAATAATACCAGTGACAATATCCAGACCTAGCTTAGTTTTCCCTAATTTTTTCTAAAATGTTTATAGTTTGTTCAAATCAGGATTCATACGTGATCTTCACATTTCCTTTGGTTGATGTGTCTCATAAATCTTTTGATTTGTAAATGGCTTCCCCTTCCCCAACTGTCATGTTGAATTTTCTTCACTGTTTGTTTTGTGTTTTTTACAATAATTTCTGTGACATTTATTATCCCTTTTTGTTCCTTGTATGAATATTTCCATCTTTCTTTTCTTAAATGATTTCGTATTTTTCTTTACTTTCTTTCCTGAGTTCTGTCAGTTCCCGTTTCATAGTCTCTTGATATCTGGCTATCACTCACTGTTGTCTGGGCCATCTGATCCTCTGTTTGTATTTTGTGTTCTTTTGATACTATGATTCTGTCCTTAAGTTTTTTAGTTTATTTTTTTTTTCTTCTTCATATGTCATTTCATCTGCTTTGTGGCAACATTTCTTTGGTGAATTTTCATTATTTACTGGGAAGTTATACTGCCCCTTTTCATCCTTTTCCTCATGGTTTCTTTGCGTTGAGGCGGATGGGATGATTTTACAGTTACTTGTGTTTGAGTGAGATTGATTGTAGTGGAGGGAATAGCAAGAGGTTTCTTGCTGTCGGGTTGGGGACTGGGCCTGGGTGGCTTTCCGTGCCTCACTGTGCAAGGGCTCCCTTCTCTGCTCCACTTGCCAAAACCTAGTCTGGTGTAAGAAGGATCCCACTTCCGTACCTGTATTTCCCTGAATTCCTCACAGTCTTTCTTTCTCAAGTAATGGATCTACTTTTAGAGTGTGTATTTTGCTGACTTTATCTGACTGCTTCCTCACTTCTACATTCTTCTCCCTTTTCAGTCCTTTTTTCTGCTTCCCCCAGCATCACTGCCCTTGTAATTAATCTGTCTCTTGTTCTCAGCAGCCCCTTCTTGGAATGAGGCCCCTCAGCACACCATTTTTCCTGTGACCCCTTGGTGGCTCACCATATGGGCCATTTGGCTCTGCGTTTCTCATCAGCTGGCAGTTGTTAGCTCACTCCATTTCATAGCTTTCAGATTTACTTAAAGCACTTTTCACTCAGGGTGAGGCCTTTAGCAAGTCTCCTTTTTCTCCTGGTGTAGTCAGCATATCTTACTGTTCTAGCACCAATTTTGCTATTTGAGGGAGTGTTTGATCACATTTACAAATCAAATTTTATTTACAAATTTAAAAAGTGATTGAAATTTGTGCATATTCCCATCTCCTGGTTTACACTGAAGGTGTAGCTTTTGTTTTGTTTGTTTTGATTATCCTTATTTCTCTGTATAGCTTCTTATTGATCTTGCATGTATCTTTTAAAATTTATTCCTGGATATTTTGTCTGTTGCTAGCAACATTGGATTTATTTCTTTTGTTACCTCTCCAGATTGATGGTTGTTTATCTCTATTGGCTCTATTGGTTTGGTACCTAAGCTACCTCTCATTATTTAGAATAGTTTGGTTGGTTCTTGTAGGTTTTCCAGGTATGCAAATATATCACCTGTAAATAATTTTGTCCTTTTCTAAATTTAATTTCACCTCTGATTTCACTCTTTTGTGTAGTCGTTATGACATGTTCTATGGTTATGATGATACTGGTAATCTTTGTTTTATTTTGACTCTGGGGATGTTTCTTACGTGTTTCTGCTAAGCATGAGATCTGCTTTGGGGGTTAAGATTTTATCATGTTAAGGAACTGGATATCTATTTCTGTTTTACTAGTAAAGAGATAAAAAATTGAGAATGAATATTGAATTTTATCAATTAAATAATTTGTTTTTTTTTAATTACAAATCTATTATTTGGAGAATTACATAAATAGATTTTCTAATATTAAACCATTCTTGTATTGTAATTTTTGTGTTTTAGGTTTGCTTCATCTCGTTATGTGATCAGTTTAGGTGTTCTTAAATGTATTCTCTAATCACGGAGTTCAGGGTTTTCATGTCTGGTAAATCAAATGCATTAATTGTATTGTTAAAATCTCCTATAATTTTAAAAATATTTGTTTACATGGTCGAGTCATTGCTCAGACAGGAGTGTTAAAGTCTTCTACTCTGATGATGGGTAGATGTATCAACCTCTCATTATAATTGTTTATATACATAGAGACTATTAAATGCAAAGTTTCAGAAGTTTTTAATTTTTCTGGCAAATTGGCAAATGTTAAACATTGTGTGTTGAATTTACTCCGAATAATGCTTTTGGCATTATTGTCTATTTTATCTGATGTTACTATACCTAATACCCCTTAAGTAATATAATTTGTCTCCAAGTTTATGCAAGGCATATGCTCATCTTACGAATTATAATGGCAAACCTTTTTTATAACAGATTTTGTATTGAATCTGAGACAACTTGTTTCTTTATTGACTTCCTGTGTTGCCGGGTAATTTTTTTTCTCATTCGCCCTTTCACTGTGGTGTAGTCCTTTGAGCTTCCTGCTTTCATGTGAGGTGGTGAAGGGTATATTTCTCAGTACTCTGTCTTATGTAGTTTCAAGACCCCATCTCAGGTCTCCTTGAGGGCTTTTAATTCATTTTAATTGCTAGTCCTTTGTGTTACAGAAATACCCAGCACCCAGCCTTCTCAATGTCTGTGTATACTTATTGGTCCATGGATTTCTTTTATTTTTTTGGTAATTCATACATGTGTTTAAAGGGATGTCTGCTATGTATTGTTATTCATTTTTGGGGTGTTTTGTGATGGGAGGATTTCTAGGTTATTCTGTTGACCACATTGCTGGAAATGCAAGTCCTCAATTTAAAGAATTAAAAAAAAAACCCAATGCTAGGATGGTTGGCTGAGACAAAGAAACATTATTTATTTTAACATTTTTTTTTAGCACGCAGCAGAATTGATTAAAACAGTGGCATCTCGCTATGATGAATATGTCAATGTGAAGGATTTTTCTGACAAAATCAGCCGTGCCCTTACTGCAGCAAAGAAGGATAATGACTTCATATATCATGATCGAGTTCCAGACCTCAAAGATCTAGACCCAATTGGCAAAGCCACACTTGTGAAGTCTACCCCAGTCAATGTACCCATCAGCCAAAAATTCACTGGTATGTCAAGTGTTCAGATACACTTAATCTTACTCTTTTCTCTAGTTTAGTCTGTTTTTTGTAGCCAGAATCACACAATTGCTATTGTATGGTGTGAATATAATTTACATTCATATTCAAAATGAATATGACAATTAAAATTGTTGTATCTACAGTGAAATTTTAAGATGGAGAGTAAATGGTAAAGCGTATGTAAAATATACAACAGAATCAGAAAACTTGAAACTGAGTCATGACAAAGTCTTTAAACAAGCACTTATATTGTTAACATTTGTTATGTTGTTTAAGATTCTCCTATTAAAAATAAATATACATAAATATGACTTCAAACATATAAACATCTGAGGCCATGGTCGTATCTGATGAATACATGGTCTAATATCCTTGGCTGTTGTAGATCTACGCAATGTATGGTAGCCTGTAGCTGAGAGTCCAAGGATGATAATCTAAGTTATTGGGAAGGGTGATTATTTTACTTATTTAGTAGAAACAGAAAGTGTTTACCATGTGTCAGGGACTCTTTTAAGCATTTACAAATCTTAGCTCATTATTTTCTCAAAACAACCCCATGAAAAGGTACCATTATTATCCCCACCTGACTCATGAGGATACTGACGCACTGAGTAGTTAGGTAGTTTATTTGCCCAAGGTCACGTAGTTAGGAAGTGGTAGAGCTAGGAATTGAAACCATGTAGCCCAGTCAGTTTCATCAACCAGTAAGGAACGGTGTTTTCTTATGTTTAACTCTTCTTCTCCAAAGATCCCTTAAACTCAATGACAGACACATCTAAACGTTGAGAAATTTCAGTTCAGAGAAAAAGCTTTCATTTTCATTGCCCCTGAATATTGTGATCTAAAAAGTCTCTTCATCATTGTACTTTCAATAGTGATTTAGTTTTACTTTAAGTATTTGTAGACTTTTTATGAATGTTAGAAAGGAAATATGAGCAGTCACTTTACAGTTTGAGTTTTTGTCTTAAAATTTTGTTGACATTTCCATTCCTAATTGTAGATCTGTTTGAGAAGATGGTTCCTGTGTCAGTGCAGCAGTCTTTGGCTGCCTATAATCAGAGGAAAGCTGATTTAGTTAACAGATCAATTGCTCAAATGAGAGAAGCCACCACTTTGGCAAATGGGTAGGTAGAGCTTACCTTTCATAAATTTATCCCTAAAGTTCTAATTTTTTCTGTTTGATTATTCTTTAAATAGTTTATGAACATTTTACTTTCTGAGCTTGGAGCTGAGTGTCCGAGTTATGTGAAATATCAAATGTAGACACACACACGCACACATTTCTTGGGGACACTAACTAAACCCTAGCAAATATATCATAGGTAGAAGAAATTTAATTTCTTTCATGAAGCAATGAAATGAAAAACAGTGAAAATATTTGACTACTAATTTGTATTTTAGGGGATATTTATTTGAGGCAAATGGGAAATAGAAATGAACTTTGTAAGTTAAGCTACATGGTACATTCAATATTCTGCACCTGTTTTGTTTCTGATGGATTCATTGGTTTTTCAAAAAATCTTAAGTGTACTTTTCATACAATAAAACACACCCATTTTAAGTGTACAGTTCTGTTGAAAAATGTGAATACCCCTGAAACCACCACCGCCACGCTCAAGACAGAGAACATTCCCATCACTTTAAAATACTCCCTCCTTCCCCTTTCCCTTCAGTTTCTCCTCCCCTGGACCCTAGCCACAACTGATGTGCTCCCTGTCACTGTGGATTAGTTTTACTTTTTATATAACGTAATACAAATAATCATTATAATGTGTAGCATGTGTGGTATAGTACAGAGTAAAGTATTGCTACAGTGTGCAATATCTAACTGTGTACAGTCGTGTACATTATGTACTCAAAATGGGTGTCTTGCACGTAACATAATGTTTTTGAGATTCATACGTTGTGGCTATCAGTTTGATCCTTTTTATTACTGAACAGTATTCCATTTTATGGTCAAGTAGTTTGTTTATTCTTTCACCTGTTGATTGATACTTCAGTTGCTATGAACATTTATGTACAAATCTTTGTGTTGACGTTTTCTCTCTTTGGTAAATACCTAGGCTTAGAATTGTTGAGTTGTATGGTTAGTGTATATTTCATTTCATATGAAATGGACAGACTATTTTCCATAGCAGTGGCCCTAGTTTATATTCCCACCTGCGCTGTGTGAGAAATGTAGTTGTTCTGCATTCTCACCATCACTTAGTATGATCAGTCTTTTTAATTTTAGCCATTCTAGTATGTGTGCAGCAGTATCTCATTGGTGTTTAATTTGCGTTTCCTTAATTACTGGTGATCTTGAGCAGCTCTTCATGAGCTTATTATTAGCCATTCATATATCTTTTGTGAAGTGTCTGTGGAAATCTTGCTTTTTAAAAAATTGAGTTTTTCTTTTCATTGATGTTCAAATAATTACATATTTTAGAGACAAGTCCTTTGCTAGATGTACGTAATTGAGAATATTTTCTCATAGTCTGATTTGCTTTTTCATGTTTTTAATTTTGATGAGTGTATGGATTTTGAGCTAATTTTCATTTTCTAGCAAGAAAGCAAGAAACATCCCCTTTAGTATATAATCGACATAATAGAATAATTGTTACTGTGTCACAAACAGGACAGATGAAGATTCTATAATTAATGCTTAGATCAACTATGTTCTCTTGATATTTTGCCTAGATGATCTGAAACTCTTAACTATTTTATGTTTGTCAATGACAGTATAACAATCAGGACTATAATAAAAAGATGACATTTTTTAAGATAGACTTTGACTTTCAGTTACCTAGACTGACAGGAATTAAGTTTGAGCTGTGAGCCAAAGGTATTTATTATATATTAATGTATATTTATCACATTTTGGCTTTTAACTCTGAACTGTAAACTTAAATAACTTAATTCTTTAATGATTCTGCTTTAATTTTTATCAATCATTGTATTTTTTTGTTTTTGCCTTGTTTCTCTATTAATAAGGCTTATCCACTTTTGGGGTGCTAACTCCATTGCTATTGATTTGGATATAGGAGATTAATGTTTTAAAGGTGATTTAGACCTCCAGATGACATAGTATTTCATTTTTTCAGGGTGTTAGCTTCCCTTAACCTTCCAGCAGCAATTGAAGATGTATCTGGAGATACCGTACCTAAATCTATATTGACTAAGTCCTCATCTGTGATTAAACATGGAGGCATCCAGACTGTTGATCAGTTGATCAAAGAACTACCTGAACTACTACAAAGAAATAGAGAAATCCTAGATGAGGTATGTTTTAAGAGGTTGGCTTTTCAAATAAAACCACTTCAGCCCCTTGGTGTCCAGCGGGAAGTAGGGCTGGAGTCTTCCTCCTGCGCTTCACAGGGTGGCACTCATCATCTGGGCGAATTCACTGTGGCCCCAAGCCTGGCTTCAGCCTTGGAGAATTTCGACTGAGTGAGAATGGGCTCATGCCTGTCTACAGGGGCATGTAAATGCACGCAAATGGAACTCATAGGACCATTGTCTAATACTAGTACACTCTCAGAAATTAACGATCACACAAACTGTTCAAAGTCTTCATCATTAATGATTTCTTTTATATTAAATATTCGGTTTCTTGGTGAGCGTGGAATCAAACACAGGAAGTTCGGCCATCAAATGTTTCATAAGCCCACTGCATCCATCTTCCAGCAGAGAAGGCATCTTACCAATAGGAATGGAACACTAAAGTTTTTTGGCTGAAGCCAACTGTTTGTCAGTGTTACTGTTCTTTTACTGTGTCTTCAACTCTTTCCCCTAATTGATAGATTTCTTTCTTTAGCTGTAATTTACATTCAAGCTGGTTACATTGGCTTTTGCCAGTTTAGGAGTCATGTGTTATCAGCGCTTTTACCCCTGATGTTTTGATTTTTCAGTTAACTTTCCAAGGATATTGTATTTACGTCATTTCTAAGTACTTTGGGGCAGGGGTAGAGTACTTAAGTTTTATGATGGTGTGAACCTTGGGGGTGAGAATATTGACCTCCTTGGGTTATTTAAAGGATGAACTAAACTAAAACAGTGAAATGCCTAGTTTATGGGACACATAATATGTGCTTAATAAATTAGAGCTTTATTACTATTATTACTATTGCTGTTATATATATGTTATATAATCAGCTATTGAGAAAGGTTAGGGAACTGAAATAGAAACTCACTGCATTATTGCCCTGGGAAATCTGACTTATAAGATTCTACATTAATTATATGGTCAACATTATCACCTTACTGTAGATGTAGTTAGTAATCAGAAAAACTAGATCAAACAGAATTGGCGTTACATATCTCCGCACCAAAGCCTTCCTCAGCTGAGCTTCTCAGAAATGCAGAATCTCAGACTCCACCCAGACCTACTGAGTCAGGATCTGCATTTAACAATATCCCAGGATGATTTGTGGCATGTTAGGATTTGGAAAACACTGCTCTGAAGGTCATAGACTTTATTTATGAGGATACCTTATAGTCCTTTAAAATTTGTTGGTTTGTGGGTCAGACAAGCTTGTTATCTGGTGTAGCAATTCAAAGAACATTAGAATAGTGGATAGACCGAGGGAGAAAAAAGCGAGAGTGCTGTTTAACATCGTACCTAAGTGAAAGCAGCAAGGGAGAAGACGCTGAAAAATGCAGGCATAGCAAGTTAAATGAAAAGCAGATGGGAGTAGAAGTTATAATAATAAGTCATTACTTAATATTTTGTAGTTTACACATAATTCAATTGTTAACACATTTTTTTGCGGGAAACGAGTAAACTCGTCATATAGCTTTTTATGCCCGATTACAAAGTGTTAAAGGTCTCAGAGAGTGAAGATATATATTGGCCTTGATTCCCAGTTCTACTCCTAATTGTGACCCTGGGCAAATTACTTAACATCTTGAGGTCTCAGTTCACTCATCCAAAAAAATGGGGATAATAGTATTTAGCACATAAGATGGTTGTGATGTGGGATCAACTAATGTGCCCATTAGTTGTTAGTTATTTAGGTATTAAATATTACTGTATTCCTTGATTCTAAGATTGGAAGATGCATATTTGATTTTGAAACAAGTTTTATGGAAAAAGAACATTGCCTAGTGAAATGCTATATATCAAATGTGAGGAGCATCTTCATTAGAAATACTAATGTGGAAAAAACTCATCTTACAATTAAGGAAAAACTGGCATAACTAGTGTGTATATAGATCTGTTGTCTGCCCATCTCAATATGTGGTACTTCTGTTTATATTATTTGGTGTTCCAAAAGCAGCCTGTGAGTTAGTCACTATTCTGTCAATTGTACTCGAAGCATCTCATATTAAGCAAGTTGTGAAGTAAGGAAGTGGTGAAGCTGGTACTCTTTTTGAGTATTCATCTCTTTGGTAGGTTTTAGAAATTTAAGTTCTGTATTTTAGAAAGTCTTGAATTTTTTTCAGAAGTTTTGAAGTATTCACTAATTCATTTTTTAAATAATACATTTATCCTGCTTGGGATCTGTTGGGCATATACCACATTTTGTTTTTCCATTCATCAGTGATAGATATTTGGGGTGTTTTCACTTTTTGGTTATTCTGAATAATGCTGCTGTTCGTGTACATGTTTTGTTTGAGTGCTTGTTTCCATTTTTCTTGGGTATATACATAGGAGTGGAGTTGCCAGGTCGTACAGGAATTCTATGTTGAACTTTTTGAGGAACAGCCAAACCTTTCCAGAGCAGCTGCAACATATTTCTTTCTTACCAGCAGTGTATGGAAGGTTGCAATTTCTCCACATCCTTGCCAACCCTTATAATCCTTGTTTTTTAAATTATAGTTGATGTGCGTATGAAGTGTAATCTCATTGTGGTTCTGATTTGACTTCATATATAGAAAATACTAAAGTTAGACGTTTGATAGGGATTGCATTGAATGTTCAGATCAATTTGGGGAGTTGCTGATCGATCTTTAAATTTTCCAGTTCGTGTTCATGGGATGTCGTTCCATTTGTTGAGGTCTTTAATTTCTTTAAACAGTATTTTGCAGTTTTCAGTGTACAAGTCTCGTACCTCTGTGGTTAAATTTATCCTAAGTATTTTATTCTTTTTGATGCTATTATAACTGGAATTGTTTTCAAATTTTCTTTTTGCATTGTTCATTGTTGTAATATAAAAATAACTGATTTTTGTATGTTGATTTTACATTCTGCAACTTTACTAAATTTATTTATTATTGCTAATACTTATTTTGTTGGTTCCATAGGATTTTCTGTAGATAAGTTCATGTCACCTGCAAGTAGAGGCGATTTTACTTCTTCCTTTCCAGGAAACTTTAAATTTGAAATAATTTTGGATTTACAGAAAAGCTGTAAATTTAATGCAGAGAGTTTCTTTACTCAGCTTCCCTAAAAATTAAAGCTTTGTGTAGCCATCATACATTTGTTAAAACGGAGACATAAACATTGGTACAATATGATTACTTCGATTTTATCAGTTACTCTCTTAATGGCCTTGTTCTATGTCAAGATCCAGCCCAGAATAGTACATTGCATTTAGTGTTCAATGGTTTTATGATTTTTTTTTTTTATTGTGGGTTCACATTTCCGGGAACTGTATTTGTGGAATTTCTTTGAGGTCTGAGTTTGAAGTGAATTCTTCTAGAGAGGTTTTTTGTTTGCTTCTGCTATGAAAAGGCGTTATATACCTCACACCTCTTTAAACTTGAAGTTGTTCTTTTTTTTCTTTTGTGGTTACTCTTTTATCCATTAGTTCATCTTAGGACTTTGTGTCACACTGATAGTGTGATTTCCAGTCCTGCGTTCAGGCTTTTGATTAGAAATCTTAGGTGATACTTTTCTATTTAGAGCCAAGGTTCAGACAGGTAAGTTTCCTTCTGTTGGGCAGTTTTCCTTTAAAAAATTCATCCACTGAGTGTCACCCATTTGAAAGTGTCCCAGTATGAGTGAGGACTGTGTCTTTGATCTCATCTCCTACTCTTATCAGCCCCACCTGTGTTTCTGGTCTTCTACTCCGTTCTGATAAATTTACACTCCAAGCCAGTAGTGAACTACAGAGCTGGTGAACTAAGGACAGTGGGCCATTTCTGGCTTGTGGCCTATTTTTATATGGTTCACTAGTGAAGGATGGTTTTTACCACTTTTAGAGGGTAGTAAAAAAAGAAAAAGAAGACTGTGTGACAGAGACTATGGCCCACAAAGCCGAGTGTTTCACAAAGTTGGTAGACCTGCTCTAAACTATATATACCACTGACTCTAGCACTTTGTTTTACTGGTTGGAAAAGGCATTTTTATATGTTAATTTCTAATTGTATTGGGATAGAAGTCCAGATCTCTTATTTTCATGTAGTTAATCAGTTTTCCCTTTGTTCATGGCTTCTAAGGTCCAAAGTCTCTCTACTTATTTTTGTCTTAAAAATAAACCTTTGTTTAAAGTAGTCTTATATATGGATGTGCATAATCTCTTAATTATTCTTCCTTTTTAGCTTTATTGAATAAAGAAATGGCTAACCTAGCCTTACATTTTACAAGATTTTTTGTTAAATACATTGTAACATGGATTTCTGCAACAAAAATGGTACCAATTTATGCTGTAACCAGTAAGAGTATTCCCATCTCATTAATTTTCACCTGTTTTGTGTATGATCATTTTAAAATGTTTAAGTTTTACAGCAGAAATAGCTCATTGTTGCTTTGTTTCCTCGTTAAGTCATTAAGGTTGTTGGATGAAGAAGAAGCAACTGACAATGATTTAAGAGCAAAATTCAAGGAACGCTGGCAAAGGACATCATCCAATGACCTCTACAAGCCTTTAAGAGCAGGTAAAAATGTGCATAAATGGCTTTCACATGAATAAAGCCTCAATTTGGATCCACGTTTTTGCTTGATTAAATTAGGCTCAATTTTAAATCTGATTTTACTGCTACTGCGTGCTATTAGAAAAACCTAGGTGTTTTCCTCAGTCCAGTGTAAGATAAAAAAATAACAAAGGTAATCCATGTTCATTATAAGAATTTCAGATTCTAAAGAAGGGTATAAAGTAAAAATTAAAATGATCCTAGAACTTCCTGTTCCAAGCCCTGGGCATATTTTAAAAACATAAATGAGATCATGTTGTATGTATGGTTTTGTAATTTCATTTCACTTATTGGTGAATCCTGGGTAGTAAAAGTTGAATTTCAATAGTTAATTTGAAGCCAAATTATTATTTTTAAAGCTTTAAGATTTTGTGCTTGTGAAGCTAAATGATGGTAGCTTGTTTTATTTATTGCTGTAAAAGGAATTAATACTATTGAGATTTTTCTAAAAATATATCTGCTTTTATTCTAAGTAAAATTGAAGCAGTAATCCTTTGAGAGAGAAATACTTTTAAAATAAGTAACAGTTTTTGGGGTGAATGATTTCTACCAGTATTCATGAGTTTAGGAAAAGATTAGATGACTGTCAATTAGCTTTATTTGGTGGAGAGTAACCACAATTGTATTTTAAGGTATAACTGTACTTTTGCTTTATAGTTGATTTTTCAAAAACAAAAATGCAAAGACTGACAAGAGCTGAGTTTCTATTATCTAGTGAATTGGGGCCTGTAGAAGGAGAAAAAAGGTAAGAAGCCTCCTAAGAGAGGATCTCCAAATGCTGAAATTGAAGTACAAAAATTGGGGTCTGTAGAAGGAGAACAGAACTAAAAGTACAGCCAGCCCATGTACATTACTGTTAACATCCACACTGTCCTCTGATAACCTTCTTTTTCCCACAGAGGGAACCAACTTCAGGGCAGTTCTGGATAAAGCTGTGCTAGCAGATGGACAAGTGAAAGAGCGTTACCAGTCCCACCGTGACACCATTGCACTTTTGTGTAAGCCGGAGCCTGAGCTGAATGCTGCCATCCCTTCCGCTAACCCGGCAAAAACCATGCAGGGCAGTGAGGTGAGAAGATGCATTTCGATGTGATCTGTCATCTGTTTGTGAAAGCTGTGGTCAAGCCATTATAGATAATGGGTTGCTGATTTCTTATTGGCATCTTTTTAAAAATGCACATGTGAATTGAAATTGTTATATTTAAAGTAGCATGATATATACATGGAGTAATGCACAATTATACTAATACTATTGTTATCCTGTAATCATAATTTCTATTTATTGAATGTTTTCTGTGAGCTTGGTACTGTATTCTTGTTACTCCCTATTCTAGTCACTCCTCTAGTTTCAGACAGTGCCTGGCCCATAATAACTGTTCAGTAAACTGTAGCTCTTGCTAGTGTTATTATTGCTGTTGCTATTACAATCTGAGTTCACCAAAGCTACAATGTCTAAATCTAAAGAAATCTGATGTACAATTTATACTTGGCTCTCTGAGAAATCAACTTTTCCTGACTCTGGATGATGGAGCCTATGTATATAATTTCCTAGAAATTGGCTTCTGGGTTTTTTGTTTTGTTTTGTTTTTGTTTTTTTGGCAATTAAGGATTTTTGTTGTTGTTTAGGTTGTAAATGTCTTAAAATCCTTATTGACAAATCTTGATGAAGTAAAGAAGGAAAGAGAGGGTCTGGAGAATGACCTGAAATCAGTGAATTTTGACATGACAAGCAAATTTTTGACGGCTTTGGCACAAGATGGCGTGATAAATGAAGAAGCGCTTTCTGTTACTGAACTGGATCGAGTCTATGGAGGTCTTACAACTAAAGTCCAAGAATCTTTAAAGAAACAGGAAGGACTTCTTAAAAATATTCAGGTAAAGGTTATGTACTTTAGTAAGATATATGTTTTAAAAAAATTACAGAAAGGATAAACCTGGACTAAATCTATGTTCATTTAGGGTTGTCTTTTTTGCAAATGTTACGTACTAATAGAAATCCGTAATCATTATCGATTGTTTTGACATGTGCTGAATTTGTGGTGTTTTTACTTAAGGAAAGATGCATCTGTGCTACTTCAAAGAAATACTAGGTGAATTTCTAGTAATTCCTGCATGTAATCATGTATGATTTTCATAGTTAAAAAAATAACAATAAAAATGTTAGGAGCTATGTTAATTTGATAAATAAATGTAAATCTTTCTTTTAACAAGGTCTCACACCAGGAATTTTCTAAAATGAAACAATCTAACAATGAAGCTAATTTACGAGAAGAAGTTTTGAAGAATTTAGCTACTGCCTATGATAACTTTGTTGAACTTGTAGCTAATTTGAAGGAGGGCACAAAGGTATGATGAACAAAAGAGCCAAGAGCCGACCAGTATAAATGTGAAAATAAAGTTTGGAAAGTTAATTGGTTTTTCCAGTTGGACCAAATTATTCTTTGCCTCAGATTTGTTAGCTTTAATTTGGTATATTTTGCCCCTGAGAAGTTTGTTATAAGAAGTTAATGAAGGTGGCAACATTTCATGGGAACTTTGATGAATTGTATATTTCACCAGGCAGAAAGAGGTGTAGGCATTTGATGTAGCAGAAATTAGCGCAGAGATATCAAAAGCTAGTGACACTTTTTTTGGAGGGTGGAATGTTGACCAACTTGAGTGAATTATGAGAAATCAGAGTAGTCAAAGTTGAACCATGGTGGCGAAGGTGGGTGGGTATGGCTTTTATACTTTGTACTGATGGTTTGGATGATGATAGATTTGTAATCTGCCTGAATCTCAGAGTGCTTACTAAATATATTTTAAGATATTTTATTGCCTTTCCTTTAAAAAGTTTAGGGAAATGCGTACATTTGTTTTTACCAATTACTTTGCCTACGAGGGAACAAGCGATTTTTAAGTTTTTCAGATACACTTCTCCTTTGGTACTTTAACTCCATAATGATCATTGAATAAAGTTATCTTGAAGTAAATACAGTAGATATAACATATAGCCTTCTGAAGAGAGGGTAGAAATACTGTAAAGCCTTCCAAAATAGAGTTCATAGTAAAATTTCATTTTCATTTGGTTTAAAATGCTTTGTTGAAATAGACAAGCTGAGGAAACTCTCCAGAGAGCCTTGGGAAATTCTTCCAAGGGTTTTTGGAATGATGCCTGCATTTCTGAAGTGAATGTACAAATCTAGTCCTTCCAATTAAATAGGTTTAGTGTCTTGATTAAATAGTTTATGTTTCTCTAGGAATTGGGGAAATGTTTATGATCATGAAACTTTTACCTTGTTGCCATTTAATTTTTAGTGACAGTGTTCTCTAAAAGTGATTTTATTGTTTTTATTTCCTTTAGAAATCTTAGGTTATATTTAATATTAAGTTGTTGGAATTAATTGGTATGACTGTATCTCATGCAGAAGATTTTAGCTCTGTAGTTTTTTTTTTGTTTTTTTTTTTTTTTGAGGCCAGTATCACTGGCCCTCACATGTGGGACCGAACCAGGGCCACTGGCTTCCCAAGTCAGCGCTTAACCACTGCGCCACTTGGCCGGCCCTAGCTCTTTAGTTTTAACGATTATTGACAAATGAGCTTTAGATAGTGTTCCTTCTTAGATAAAAAAAATTGTTCTGATTTATTACCTACCTGTGTTCTTTGCTTATAGTTTTACAATGAGCTGACTGAAATCCTGCTCAGGTTCCAGAATAAATGCAGTGATATAGTGTTTGCACGGAAGACAGAAAGAGATGAACTCTTAAAGTAAGTTCGTTTTGTGTATCAAATTATATTTAAAGTATTTTTCTTTTAAGAAATCTGTGTGGAGACTTTTGGGGTGAACTTGGCAGTATGAGATAGCAATTTCCTTTTCTCTTGGATATTTTACAAAGCAACAGGGAAACAACTGTATGGCCTGGAACAAAAGGTTAAAAAGGAGCAGAAACTCTATAGATGTAGGAAGTACAGTGATGTCACAGAAATGATAACCAAACAGCTCAAGGTGGCAGATCTCAGGAAATACTGGTAAACATAAGCAGTTTACCTTGAAGTTGCAAATAGGCTCCCTACATAAACTAGAGGTACAGAACACGGGGAAGGACAGGGTGAATAGCTCAGAAAATAACAGCAAAATCACTTTCTGAAGGAGCTTACTGGGAAACCTGGGCTAGTAATATAGGACTCATTCTATGTGAGTAATCAGTGCAGAGTTGACATAACATCGATATGAAGATACTATATTTATTTAGGTGAAAAAGTGAATAAATTTAACAATTTTTTTTTTTTTTAAAAATTGGGGAGTTTGGGGAGGGGAACAAACAACATTGGGGAATCGGGGAAGGGGAACAGACAAGTTGCCCTCCTTTTGTTCTTCAGTCTAGTTGTGTAGGACGTTCCTTCACTGGCCCATGTTGGTATCATCATTGTGCTCTTCCTGGATGAGGCAGATCAGTCGCCGGCCTCTGGATGGTCGCTCATCGCGGCTATTGGCAGCTCACGCTGGCTGCCGGCCACTCACGCTGGCTGCCGGCCGCTTACTGTAGCCCATGGCAACCCACTGCAGCAGGGGCTGCAGCCTACACCGTTGCCAGGACTCGCATAGCCCAGCTCCACCTGTACCTGTAGAGGGCAGTGTCACTGGCCCTCATATGTGGGATCCAAACCGGAGCCGCTGGCGTCCCAATCCAGCTCTTAACCAACGAGCCATTCGGCCGGCCCAATTTAACAAAATCTAATAGTTGAAGAACATTCACCAGAATAATATTGTCACAGAACAGATGAAATTTCTGAGCTAACATTTCACATATTAACTGAAAAATAAAAACAAAACCAACAAACAAAATGGTTAGAAAGCAATTTCTCTGAGGCGCACCAAAACCAGAAATGCCAGAACTCAAGATGGTGAGTAAACAGGATGTGACAAAATGTGAAGTGTCAGAATTCAGGAAAGAAGAACAAAAGTGATATATTTATGAGCTAATTAATTTCTGCGTTGCTTGTAGCAATAAAAGAATAGAAACAAATCAAATGTCCAGGGCTGGTGAAGTAATGAAGCCACCTCTGTTCAGTGAGATACTGTGCAGCTATTTTAAAAGAGAGAATGTTTTCTATATACTCATAGGGAAAGATCTCTAAGATAGTTAACGTTAAAAAAAAAGGAGAGAACAATTCGTAAAGTATGACTTTTGTGTAAAAAGGGAGAAAAATACACATTTGACTTGGTTATTTTATGCATAAGAAAACTGATGGGCTGATAAGAAATGAAGAATAGTTAGTAACTGGGGAGTGATTGGGGGAGTGATTGGCAGATCCGGGTCTTTCACTCACTTTTGTTTTTGCATCATGTGAATGAATGAATATATTACCTTTTCAGAAAAGGATAATAATTTAAATAATTAATGGGATTTCATATTCTTATAGTCAAAATCAAGCACAGTACTCTGATTTTTATTTTTCAGATGGTGTTCAATCCCCCTCCCTCATTTATTTTTGAGCTGTGGAAACCTTTATTCAAACTAATCTTACAGAGAAGCCCAATTTGTAAAATAGATAAAAATAGATCTAGCTCAGGTCCAAGCAGGGTCAAGGGCTTGGAGCAGGACCTTTTGTCTGTCTTTCCTTTCCTTTCCTTCTTTCAAGCAGCAGCCATTGAGACATCTGTTCAGATCCTCTAAATTCTGTGTAGCTCAGGACCAAGTGAGAGCTGGAAAAGGCTGAAAAAGATTTCTAAGTTTAAATTGGACATTGGCAAACTATGGCAACTCAGGCTAAGTCCAGCCTTCCACTTAGTTTTTTTTTTTTAAGTAGCAGTTTATTGGAACACAGCCAGTCTCTTCATTTTCAGATTATCTGTGGTCATTTTTGCATTAATAATATCAGTGTTGAGTAGTTGTGACAGACACAGCCTGTATCCTGCAAATCCTAAAATACTGTCTGGCTCTTTAAATAAAAAATGTTGCCAACCCTCAGTTTAAATCATTTTCTTGTCAATCATAATTGACTTTGTATTTGGACTGTTTCTCCATTTAAATCTCTAGTGTAAAATGGGCTAACATAACTATTTGTAGAATTTTATAGCATAATAGAAGTTCATGGCTTAGGAAGAAAATTTTGGATATTCTCTTTTTCAAATATTTCATATTTCAGGTCTCTAGTTTGAAAATTAGGTTTGTTACTATTTGGGTGTATGTTTCTATATTTAGACTGTGAACAAAATCAGTTCTGAGACAGTCATAAACTTGTTTAGTGGTTTCAGCTCAGTGATTGCAAGGTGAATGAATGATGGAAAAGTAGGCCAAATAGACATAATATTAGCTTTTAAAAATCTGAGGGTTTATTTTGTTAAAATCACTGTTAATATTCAGGGCCTAAATTCTTTAAAACATTTTTATTCAATATAAAATATAAACACAAGAAAAGTATAATACATAAATGTTATATCTTGTTGAATGTTCACAAACTAAATACATCCATGCATTGAGCACTTACATCAGCCCACAGAACCTTCTGGACACCCTACAAGCATAGCTCATGCATCCACCCAGTCAATATTTGTGAGATTTAACTTTATAGTTGTGTGTAGTTATAGATCTTTTATTTTTGTTTCTGTGTATATTTCATTGTGTGAATATACTACAAATTTATCTGTAGTGTTACTATTTGAGTAGTTTTTAGTTTGGGGCTATTATATTGTAAGTAGCATGTGCACGAATGCTCTAAAACACAACTGTCCATATTGCTGGTAGCAGTAAAAGAATAGAAACAAATCAAATGTCTAGGACTGGTGAAATAAAGTTACATCCTATGGTGAAATACTATGCAGTGAAGTATACAATTTAGAATTTAAAATTCCTAGTAGCCTCATTAAAAAAGCTGAAAGAAACAGGTGAAATCAGTTTCAATAATATATTTTGTTTAGTGTATATATATCCAAAATAGTATCATTTCAACATATAATCAATGCAAAGATTATGAAGGAGGCATTTTACTCTACTGCCTGCACTAAATCTTAGAAATCTGGTGTGTAGTTTCCACTTACAGAACATCTGTTTTGTTTAGTAAAATTTTGGAATGGATTTCAGTTTACTGTTAGGGGGGATTCTAAAATATTTTTCTGTTTTTTAATACTGTATTTTAGTTGCAATAGATTTTAAGGAATCTTTACATGAAATATCTCAGTGCCACAGTTTTGGGAATATCTTTAGAAAGTTTTCATTAAGAGATTTACAAAATGGTTTGAGTAGTAGGTTAGCTTTCTCACCCATTGTTTTGCTTTTCTATTAGCAATGATATAATACAGTGATTAAAATACTAGCTAGGTGACTATGAGCAGTTGTAGTTTCCTGATAACTTCTAGCTGGGTATTATGTTAGGAATTTCTAATCTAGGGGATGACCTTTTATTAAGAATGGGCTGTCTTTTAGGAACACTTGGGGCATTTGACATGTTTCTTACTCTAGCAGTAACTATGGTCTCTGAAAAAGTTTACTTTCTTTCCTGCTCCTCAGAAGTAGAATAAGAACTAACTTCATTTTATTAAATAGTAGGGAGAAAGAGTTTTTAAGTCAGTTCTAGTCAAGAAATGTAGCATATTTTAAAATACCATCATTTTGATTCTATTTTCTGTGTTTCATATATAAAGAAAAGTAAGAAAAAGACCTGGTTTTTTTATGTGTTGGTTTTTTTTGTGTGTGTGTGTGTGTTAATTTCTAAAACTTTTGCTTTAATAAGGGACTTGCAACAAAGCATTGCCAGAGAACCCAGTGCTCCTTCAATTCCTACGCCTGCATATCAGTCCTCTCCAGCAGGGGGACAAGCTCCCACCCCTCCAACTCCAGCACCAAGAACCATGACGGTCAGTAAGCAAACACATTTATAAAATGCAAGTTTTACTTTAGTGTCAGCTTGCTTGCGATAAAGGATAAAACAGACTTTACATTGGAGAAATCTGGTCTCACCACTTTCATCAGGTGGACCAACCTTCTGATGTTTTGCAATGTGAAGAATCCAGCGTCACTCATGAGTTCTTGCTGAAAAATCTAATCAAGTCTTTAGAACCAGCTTTCAGTTTATGGCAAACACAGTATGGTAAAACAAAAACTTAAACGGTGCCTTGAAGAAACAATTGGACAAATCTAGAAGTGGGACATTCTATGAGACACCTGGCTTGGTCTTTTCTAAAAGTGAATGTCATAGAAAGAAAAAAGGAGGTAGATGGCATATTCTAGATTAAAAGAGAGGAAAGGTTCATAATAAATGTAATACATGAAACCTTGATTGGATCTTGGTTCATAAAAAGACCTTTAAGAGCTTTTTTGGTGATAAATAGGGAAACTTGAATGTGAAATGGATACTTGATATTAGGGAATAATTGTTAATTTCCTTAGGGTGAAATGGTATTGTGATTATGTAGGAGAAAGGACTTATATGCTGAAGTCTTCAGGGCTGATGTCATGAAGTTTGCAACTTCCAAAATGTTCTGCAGATGTATAGATAGAAAAATACATGGACATAGCTATAGATAAAGCAAATCTGGGCAAATGTTAATAATTACTGAATTTAATTGATCAATATGTGATAGTTTATTATACTATTCTTTTAAGTTTTCTTAAAAGAAAACTTAAATTTTGAAATTTTTCATATAAAACTTGCTGGGGCCAGGAGGAGATGACAGTAATACACTCTGCCTGTCCTCCTTCTCCCACCTCAGGTGTCTAACCATTGGGAACAGCAGAGAGCAGTACGTGATTAAAACACTAGGCATCAGGAGCAGTGGCTGTGGAGTATCACAAATTAGAGAATTATTCCTCAACCAGGATACATTTCTAGAGTGATAAGCCAGCATTTAAAGAATGGGACTTAGAAATATATCTGATTGGAATCTAGAGTTTCTCAGATGCCCTCATTTATATAATAATTATTTATATCAATAATCATTTATATCAATAATCATTTATATTAGATTATTAATAATAATTTGAGAGAAACATGAAACATTTTGTAGCCAATGCCGCCTTTTTCTTACAGCCTGCTAAGCCCCAACCCCCAGCCCGGCCTCCACCTCCTGTGCTTCCAGCAAATCGAGCTCCCCCGGCGACTGCTCCAGCCCCAGTGGGCGCTGGCACCACCGCACCAGCTCCATCACAGACGCCGGGTTCAGCTCCCCTTCCACAGGCCCAGGGACCCCCCTACCCCACCTACCCAGGATATCCCGGGTAAGGCCGAATGTTTGTATGTCCCAGTGACCTGGCTAATGTTTCTGGCTCTGGTTAGCCTTTAAAACAGTCACCCCTTCAGTGGCGGTGTCCTGAACGAATAAGCTATACTGTCAGCTCAGACAAAATAAAAGTCATGGTATAGTCACTTATTTAAGTCATTGGATAGCCATTTCCCAAGCTTATTTAAATAATTTTCGTTTTTAGTGTTCACATATTGGGTTTATATTAAACATGTCTCTTCTGTATGGAATTCAGAATATCTCTTCTTGGTCTTGTTTATTTAGGTGATAAATAGGTGCCTTTTCTGAGCTTAGCATAGCAAGACTTATAAGGCCTTATTTACGTACCTGTACTTTGAAATTTGACATTCTGATAAAGTGTTGAACAGAAATCTACCTAATTATGGAATGTGCTTTCTTAAAGATCAGCTTTCTTTGTGATAATTTGTTATTCTTAATAATCAAGACATTTGACTACCTTTTAAGATGTGCTACAAACTTTACTGTGTACATTCTGTCTTCCCAATATTAGAAATTTATAAACAATAAATTTGTGGTCATTACAGTGAACTTGATATTCTTTAACTTCAATTAATAACAGGATAGGAACATTTTTCTCTAACAGAGTACCTTGCAACAGCTGTTTTTTTCTCTTTATTTGGTCCCTAATAGACTGAGCAATAGAGAAAAATAGCTGTCTTGAAAAAACTTGGTGTTAGAGTAATGGTTATGTGTTTCATTTTTTTAGTATTTGATTTACCAATCCAGTCCTTTTGTTTTCTTCTTCTCCTCAGGTACTGCCAAATGCCCATGCCCATGGCATATAATCCGTATGCGTACAGCCAGTACAACATGCCATTCCCACCAGTGTACCACCAGAGCCCTGGACAGGCTCCGTTCCCAGGACCCCAGCAGCCTTCCTACCCCTTCCCTCAGCCCCCACAGCAGCCCTACTATCCACAGCAGTAATGCCAGCTCAAGCTCAGCTGGCTCAGTTCACAGGGAAAGAAATACCAATCCTGCAATAAGTGTACTAAACTCTACGCTCTGGTTAATATAATGTACTCTACCGTACTGAATGCAGTATATAATTTTTGTCTGCAGCTAAAAGCTAAAAGCTGTGCCCCGGTTTCACACTTGATTGCACATGTGAGGTTTGCTGCTGTTGCAGTATAAACACTAAGTGTAATAGGATTTGAAATAAATTATATTACAGTTCATAAAAGTTGAAAATGAGAAATTAAACCCACAAGTGAAACGTTTGAAATGATTATCCTTATGTCTACATGAGACGTGATTGGGACGTCAGATACTTATAATGACGGTTTAAGTACTGATACTCAAGGAAACTAAGTTTTCTTTCTCTTTTGGTTTATTAATTTGGTTTAATTTCCATTATGCTATTTTGCATAATCAAAGCATTGTAATCTTATAATTTAAAAATAAATTTCTTAAGAACAGTTGTTATTGTTATGTTTTGTCATTGATTCTCATTACTGTCTAATTTCTGGTATTAGTCTCATTTTATATGTACATGAGTTAAACAGATAACTGTGTTTAAGTGCATGATGAGTGCAAATTAATAGGTTCAACTATATTTTATGGGAAAACCAAAAGAATAGTATCATAATATATCTTTCATATGCTGATTAGTAAATTAATTTTGACATTTATTTTGAAAAGTCCTATCTATAATGTGGAAGAAACATAATTGCTACCAAAGATTCTTCAAATAAACATGTATATTTAATGTTTTGTTAGCATCTCCAAGAAATTCGTACCAATTCTGATGATAATTTTTTTCATAACCTGATTATATCATTGACAGTACTGTCTAATATAATGGGATTGTTTAAAGAAAATTTACTGTACCCTCCTATTCCTCTTTTCCACCTTACTGTCTTAATTTAGTCACATTTAATGTGCAATGTATATGAATAGATTTAAGCCCTTTCATTTTTATGCTCCGAAAGATTGGACTGTTTTTTAATTCAGGGAGCACACAAAACAGTTGTTGGGGGCATATACCAGTTCTGGACTAGGCTGTGTATTTAATATTAATCTCTGCTGTTAGGATAACTAATCACTGTATAAACCTCAGTAAAAAATAGTGAGACATGCTTCATGGAATGAGGAAATGAGAAACGAGTGAGTTGTCTGATAGCACAGTGGGATCTGTTTTGTATGGGGTTCATTTTTGAACACATCAGGCATAGAAGCAATTTTCCAGTGAATCGGTTTATGTTTATTTCCAAGTTTTAATGCTGACCTTTTCTTGCATTATTGTTTCATTTAAATGATGCTATCACTTGGTCCACTGTTGTTTTCATTGACAGTTTGGGTTTGTATTTTAAATGTTGGACTGAAGGTGTGATTGTAAAAGGGACTGAATTGGTTAAAAAATATATGTATATTAAAAAAGAAATCTTATTTTGTTGTATGTAGAAAACATGAAGGCATGTTACTGCAATATAAATGAACTTTACATGGAATATTAAAATTGGTTTAAAGTCCAGTAGTTAAAATCTTGGCAAAAAATAATTTTTACATATCATAGCTAAGTTTTATTAATGTGGAATCATCGAAATATGACGTGGGCTTGTTTGACTAATGTAAATGACATTTAAGTTCTACCTTCTTATTACTCAAGGTATCATATACTAACATAAGATACTCAGCGAGAGGGGTCTTCTAAATTGCTAGTTTATAATTCTTACTAAATGCAGAAAAAAACAAAAACAAAATTGGCCTGAATATTCTCTTGGGGAAAGATGGCACTAAAGAGAGGAGTAAGTGCATCAGAGGGCCGAAAGAGAAGCCCTGAGGCCGTTGAGCCCGTTCCCTGTGCTGAGTGAGGTCCGCTGCCAGAGGGCACAGGGAGGTCGTGCAGAAACTCGGAAAGGAGGCTCCACAGCCTCTTCATGTCTGACTCGCTCAACTGTGAGCAAAGCCTTTTTATGCAGCAGCCAAGACCCATTCCCTCGTGTCCGTTCACTCACCGTTTACAGAATTGAGGATCCTTTCTTTTAGTCCTCTGTCTTTAGGTACAGATGACCAAGTTTCTGCAGCCCTTCATTGCTGGGTCTGTCTGTATAGGCCGATCTCGTTTCATTATGGTGGCTCATGGAAAGATGTTTCTCTTATGTCCATTTTGCATTCTAGCAAACAAGGAAGCCTTCATTGGGATTGTTATTGTTACCAAACTTTTTCACCCTCTTCTTAGTTTCCTGTATTCTGCAAAATACCCTAAAAAGTTGTCCTGGATAACGCTATTGTTTCAGATGTAGGAGAGTGGCATTCTGGTTCAGTAGTTGTACCTATGTGTATAATTAGGATTTTTGATTATCTTACTTGCCTAAAGAAAGGAAACCAATCCCAGACCATTTAAGTGTGGTCATGGAATACTGTTTTAAGATGGATTATATTTTAACTAATGAAACTCTGCACAGAGGAGCTGCTCTAGAAGTGGAGTAAACACTTCTCTTATTGTTCCTAGTTGGAGATGGATGGCCTGACTTTTCAGTCTGGTATAAAGCGTTGGGACTACTCCTATGCTCCTTGGTCTTGATTCTCAGTTAAGAAAAATAGTCACATATAAGTGCAAACTACTCAGTCTTTGTGGGATAGCCACGTGCCCGTACCCCCAACTTGGCAATTTATCATCTCCCCTTCCCCAAATCTAAATAGTTACAGAAAGAACAAGATTTCACAGCCTTCTGTCCCTGACATTCTATCTCAGCCACCTTTCTAGTCTAAATTAGATTTTTAAATATGTTTCCCATTAGAGCTTTACAGTGCTTTGTACAATGCAATTTGTTAAGTAGGCTTCAGTTTGCTAATGGGGATTATTATTATTTTTAATGATCATTAAATCTTGAAGAATCTTGCTACAACCTAGTGGTATCTTAACACTTCTGCAATTAGTTGTTTCACAGAACAGGATACAAAGTAGGAAAAAACAAACAGTGGTATAGCATTATAATTATTAGTTTAAAAGTAGACTTTAGAACTAAATGGTGATTATAAGATTTACTTGGAAGAGCAAAGAAGGAAAATTATATTTTTAAAGAAAAAAGAGAATATTCAGGCTTTATTTCTGGTATGAAGTTTATATTTTTAAAAAAATCCTATATTATCACACCAGAGATTTTAAGAGTCTTTTCTGGTTACAAACATTGCTGGTAGTTGGATTATATTTTTATTGTATTCATTTATCTTAGGGGGAAAATTGTAAAGAAACAAAAAGGTTCCAGATGAATGTATCCTAGAAATAAAAGTTGAAAGATTCTTACTTCCTTGGAGTATGAATTCTTATTTAAAGAGCCTATTCTTCAGCTTCATAGTTTCTATAATTTCTTTGACAAATGTGGGGTTGGGAAATAAAAAAAAAATACCTACTTTGACTAAATGCATGAGACTAAAAAGGAAGACTTTAATATTTAAATGTTTTCTTAATAGCTGCCAACCCTATAATTTATCATGGATGGACTTTTTTTTTTTTTTTTATGATTTGCCAGTTTTTTTCAGATGGGTAATCTCTTCTTCAGGTGTCATTTTTTGGGTTAAATTTCAGAAATGTTTGGCAAGATTACCGTGTTATTCAGTTGATCAGGGGAGAGGGTGGTGAAATGTGTTTATCTTTTAAAACATTTTCTTATTTTCTTCCTAATTCTCCCATGTGTTAAGGTCAGATGCAAGTGTTTTATTATGTAGCTCAGAAGACACGATTTATTCAAAAGTGTGTTGATTTTGTGTGCTTTTCAAGTTTGGTGAAGGTGAACAAGCTAGATCCAGTCATGAATCAACAGTCTGAATCCCTATTATGTGTATTTTAAATATGTAGCAGTTGGCCATAGTTACATCTTTTTTGTTTCCACTTAGCATCTGGATGGAGAGTACAGAGTGTTCACACTGAGGGCTTGGGAACCTAGGTGTGTCAGGTGAGAGGACAGTGGGAACCTACGGGACTCTCCCTGGAACTTGGGTTGTGCTGCAGCCTAAAGGAAGCGATTGCTTTCACTTTTACTACTGCAGGGAGGGATGGCTTAGGAACGGCCTGTGAGCAGACCTGAACTTGCCTAGAGCAGCAGGCCACTGTCAACCAGTATTCCCATTCACTAACCAGCCTTCACTTTGCAGATGATCTGGGCACCTTCAGGTTGTCTGCCTTAGCACTCTTGCCTGCAAGGAACCCTGGCTTCTGTCAGCTCTGTGGATCCTGATATCCTTTTTGCCTAAAAGTTGTTGGAAGTCCCTTTCAACTAAAGAACAAGTGATACAGGTGAATAGGTTCAAGATCTATTACCATCGTTATTTCTTTGTAAGTTTTCCTTGTATTTAACTGAGGCTTTACACACTTTTATTCATACTCACTCTAAACGGAAGAATCAACTCGTTGCAGAGAAGTTGAGCAACTTGTCCAAGGTCACATGCCTACTGAGTAGCTGAACTGGGGCTCAGGTCTCTTTCACCCGTCACCTCTGATCTGAACGATCTTAAGGACAAACATAGCTTCCTCTTGTGTAGTGTTGCTGTTAAAAAAGCTAACATTGAGTGCCCGTCATGTTCCAGGTCCTCTTCTAAGCATTTAAGATCCATTAAATTATTTTAGCAGAGCAGCCATGAGTGAGGTGGCCAGTTACGTCATCCCATTTTATAGGAGGGAGGAAACAAGCCACAGACAGTACCTGGAGTTGGCAGGTGAGGGAGCTGGGATCTCACTGAGATGACAAAGACTTTCTAAAGTTTCTCCTCTTTTTTTTTTTTTTAGCTGAGCCGTCCTGCCACCTGTTGGCAGCTCAACCGCAGCTCAGCTCGGGCTGGGCATTGAACCGCCGTTGCTCAGAGCTCAGCTCGCACTCTTGAGCGAGCTCTTAACCAACTGAGCCACTCGGCCAGCCCTTTCTCCTGTTTCTTGTAGTATTTGTTTTATAGGAGGGCATTTGCTCTCATTCCTCACATCCATTTAACTTTTTTCCCCCAATAACTCAAAAATTATATGTCGAGGGACTACTTACTATTCTAGGTGTGCCAGGGATACAACTGTGCCCTCAAAGAATTTATATTCTAGCAAAGAATGAAATTGAACTAGGAATGATTGGTTTGAAAGTGGATATTATACAAAGATGTCCATTTGTAGGAGGGGGGGTCGCTATGTTTTCTCCCTGAGTTCAGTTCCAGCCAAGTAGCTAAAAAACTGAATGTTCTTGCCTTGGCGGTTGTTTGTGCTTGGGAAGCAGAAGTTGGTGTCTCGGGGGCCAGGAGTCAAAGGAAATGGCAAAATCTCAAGAGGGAATAGCTTTTTGGTACCGAGAGATCACAGCATTCCCAGCGTGTGTCACGCCGCAAACAAGGTGGGGCATCCATAGCTGACAGGCTACGAGGTTGGACGGTCTGAAATGGTGACTCAGGACCCGGCACCACCTTGTGTGGGGAGCCAGTCATGACTAAGACAGAATTTTTCATCATCCTGAATGGGATGGGCTTTAGAGTCAGAAGTGAATGACTTCGAAAATAAAGAAATGGGTATTTTGTGTGTGTCGGAGTTAGCTTCAATTCACATCCACCTACTGCATTTGGGCCGTCTCTGGGATGGCAAAGAATGTTTATGCTGTGCACCTCTGCACCCATGATCTGATGACAGCACTGCATTAATGCTCTCACAATCTGTATTTTCTCTTACACGTAGTTTTGCTCTGGTATCTGCCTCCATGCTAATGGAGGCCCTTGATGACGCTCCGAAAGAGGGGGGATCATAAGATGGTGAGAACCAGTCATGAGGGGTGGAGTGTTAGAGGAGGTCATTGAGAGGACTTGACTGACATGACTGATGGTGGACCCACGAGCTCATCCAGGCAACGGGAGGCCCCTCATCCCCTCCCCTGTCCTTGGAACGTGAGTTCAGTCCACCATTCTGGCACTAGGAACTGATTTCAAGGCTGGAACCTTGAGAGCATAGGTACTGAGACTTTCTGGATGGAATATGTGACAGAACCATGTTAAGGCCTCCATGTAAACCTGTAAGATTCTGGCAGGTGGTGTAAAGGGATTTTTACCTTGCAGTCTTGGGAAACTAGCTTCTTAACTAAGTTCCTTCTCCTGTTAAACTGCCACCTACCAATGTGCAGTGGCCAGACTCCTTATTTGGTCTTTTTTGACCTCACGTCTGTGGACAAGTTTAAGATTTTCCCTGGAGTTCCCGAATTTGCAAACCAACAGCAGCGCTGTGCTGGGGTGAAAGACTCGGTTGTTAGAACCTAGGCCTGACCTCACCCCCAAGCAGCGGTGTGATTCTGGGCCAGACACTGGTGCCCCCAGGCACCTCTACCTCCTCATTGGTGAAACAGGTAATAATCCTTATGTCACCGGGGGCTTGTGGGGATGTTTGGGAGAGGACTCAACCTGGAGAAGTGGTGACCTGGTTCTTGTCTCTGCACAAGAAAGAATTCAAGAGAGACAGATGCAGGACAGTGAAAATGGTTTATTGAAAATGAAAGTACACACTTGAGAGGAAAGTGCAGGTTAGCTCAAAGAACTAGTTGCTCAGAGGAAGTCACAATCGGGGGTATTTACCCATCTTGGGGTGGGAAATGGTGATGTCCCATTGACATGGTTCATTCATCTCCTTACTTAAGTGGGACCTTCTGTTTCTTGCTTTTCTTCCTTATTTGGCTCCTCCAGAACTGTCATGGCATCAGATGCATGATGGGAATCCTTGTAACCTCAATGAAAATGACATGTTAATGACATAATTAGCTCATGGTCAGGTCCTGGTCATAGGGATCTGCTAAATTGCATGAAGTTGGTTCTTGTTTTTCCTAGCTGCAGGTACTGGAGACAGTTACTTGTTACTTGTGTAATCAATGAGGTGCCTCGCTGTTGTACCCTGGAGGGGGTTGTCAATTTCCTAGGCTATATGTCCCGCCTCACTTCCTCAGGATGGTAGAATGCCTGAGAGACTGGCCCCTGGTAGGCACTCACACACTGTTGGCTGTTTTAATTATTAGAGCGCAGGCAAACTTTCCCTTCCCTTGTGAAGAATTTGGCAGGATTGTTGGCCCTTCTATGACTTCAAGTTTCTTTATCTTGCTGTACTTTATCTCCCTATACTTCAGGTGTACTTTTTGTTTGTTTGTTTGTTTGTTTTTGTTTTATTAATTTTTAAAAAAAAATAGTTTCAGGTGTACAACACAATGCAATAGTTATACTCTTTACCCCTCAAAGTGACAACCCCTGTCCCCCAGTTCGCCACCCCACTCCTCCCCCCCATATCATACATATCCACTACAATTTCTTTGACTCCCTTCCACAGTATACTCCACATCCCATGACTATCTATATATTCAGTTACAGTTGGCATACAATATTATACAACATCAATTTCAGGTATACAGTGCAGTGATCAAGCCTCTACTCCATCCATGAAGTGGTCTCCCTAACAAGACATGTGACTGTCTGACATGCCACAAAATTTTTACATTATATTTCTTGCTGAAATTCACTTCCACTTCTGGCATGTTCAGCCAGAATGGGACAGAAGCTAATGCTCCTGATTTTTAGATGTGTTGTTTCAGTTATATAACATGTGTTGAATGTAATTTAATTCAGATTCCCCAGTTGTCACACCCTAGAGATAGATAACAATAGCATTTCTCCCCCTGAAATACAAATTGGTTCTCTGCTTGTCTCATGTGGAGCAACTGCACAATGAATAGATTAAGCTAGATTAGAATGGCTAGGCTCCGCCAACCCTGGGCTCTACAGATAAAATTCAGGAGACCCATGTACTAGAATGGGAAAAGATTGGAGCTTTGTGTTTACTAACCTCTAACTGAAATATAGCATTTCCTTCAATTATACATGGCAACAGGAGGTCAAATACTGACCTTTGCTGTATTACCAGAACCTGTGACTTTGTCACTTCTAGAAATCCTAGCTATTTGCATATCTTATTATTGCAATTGCCACTGCTTTCTCAAAATGTCATTTATACTCATCACTACTTTGCATTGGTTAATTAGACTTGCCACTAGGTCTTGTGACCTTCTGTTAAAGAAGCACATCATGTATTAGGATAGACCCCACTTATGTAATATATTGGATTGTTGGAAAAGTCATGATGTATTTTGTCTGTTTTTCAAAGGTCATTTTATTTATATAAAGAACAAAGATCAATCGGTGATATATTGCCCGTTTTGTTCAATAACCTTTTGCCATCTTTCAGTGAGCTTCATAATTCCTGGTTCATAGGACCTGTCTTTATTTGCGAAAAACTGAATAAGGTGCTGATTTATAGCCTCATCTGAATTGAACGTTATACCACGCAAGGAGTTTTGAAGAGAGCGAAACAAGTGGAAGTCTGACTGTGCAAGGTCAGGTGAGTATGGTGGGTGTGGCAACACATCCCATCCAAGCTCCAGTAATTTTTGACGGGTGATCAAACTTATGTGTGGTCTCACATTGTCATGATGGAACACAACTCCTTTACAATTAGCAAGCTCTAGACGTTTCTGGATAATGGATTCATTCAAACTGTCCAATTGCCCACAGTACACATTTGAATTGATTGTTTGGTTCCTTGAGAGCTCAAAAAACACGACACCTTTAAAATCCTACCACACTGAGAGTATAACTTTCCTCTGATGAATGTCCACATTCGATGCCGTTTGAGGTGAATCATCACATCGGGACCAAGACCGTTTGCACACATTGTTGTAAACACTCATCAGCAGTTATCAGTCGCTTCAGAAAAGGATTGTTTTCTCACGTTTAATGAGCATATTGCAGATGTTTATATGCACTGTCAAATGAACTTCTTTGAGTTTATGCGGAACCCAAATATCGAGCTTGCTTACGTATCCCAGCTTCTTCAGGTGGTCGTGAAACCTTGAATGATGGATGTTCAATGTGTCTGCAGTCTCTTGTGTCATATAATGTGGGTTTGACTCGATCAATGCCTTTATTTTGTCGTCATCAACCTTAGTGAGCCCTGACTGAAGAGTGTCGTTGAGATCAAAATCACTGAATTTTAGCACGGAATTTCATGAACCATCGTTGGCACTGACATTCTTGTAGAGCATTGTCACCATAAACTTTATGCAACTTTTCACAAGCTTGATGCGCGTTCTTCCCTCTATGGAAGTAAAACAGTAAAATATGGCAAAAATGCACAGTTGGTCTTCCATCTTCAACTTGCTGTAAAATCTTCAAAACTCAACCAAATAACTCAATTTTTTTTTTTTTAGAATGAAGCTAGAACTGTCAGCTGTCAAATGACATAGCAATAACATAGATGCGAATGACTCTAGTACTTCCAAAAATAAACTAGTGCCATCTGTTGCAAACATGCGTCATGACTTTTCCGACAACCCAATAGTTGGGTAAATAAATATAATTGGATTTCTCTGTAATTCTGTGTTTGACTGTATGCATTTGGAAAGAGGTCCATATGCCTTGCCTGATTGCCAACGTGGCCCCCCAATTTTTATTAACCTCCAGACATAAAATTTTCTGGGTAAGAGCGGTAATTTCCAGTTAGACCACAAGAGGGAAATATTTCCCAACGAATGTTTTAAAAGATCACAGCAGGGATTTTTCTTATTCCTTTTTAACTCCTGTTCTAAAATTGGTTCAAGTTTTCATCTTTACTCTTAGTAATGTAATTGGGGCCCTGTGATGAGGTTCTGCGGCTGATACCCTGCCAGGAGCTGAAGCATCCTTGTGTTGTGAATCCAGGAAGACGTGAAACAAATGAGTCACCCAGACACTGGATGAGAATTCTAAGTTTAGTGTCCGCAGCATGTCGGCTGTCTCTCCCGCCCCCCCACCAGAAAAAACCCAAAACAAAAACATGACTTGGAAAGAAGGATAGCAGAGAGTATACTTGATTTGTTATTCTGGTAGAAATAGAGCCCCTATCAGGGTAGAAACATAGCTGAAGGTTTTGCATTAATTAAAGGCTGGTAGAAGAAGGTGTTGTGTTGTGTGTGGGAGGGAGAGATGAGTGGAGGTGGGATAGTGTGGGAGTTAGGGAGAGCAGAACTTTATAGGCAGTGAAAGGCCATGATCCTATAATAAAAACCTGAGCACCTAGCCAGGCCTTCCACTTGGTTATGCAGTGGTTGCCCCCAAGGCTGATTTTAATGGGAACAATTTCACACGTCCCTCATCCTTTGGCCACATCAGCACATAGGTCACTGTATATATTTAAGGGCTCAGAATTGAGGTCTTACAGTATCTAATTGCAAAAGGCAGCAGCCACTTTTACAAATCAGCATCAAATCAAGGCACAGCTCAGGAAACTCCCACTCTCCCTGAAGTAGGTCAGGATAAAGGAAGTGCAGCAAAATGTCTATGTGGGTGGAGTCACTTCCACTAGGTATCAAGTTTTGTGTTCCAGCCTTCCCTGCTGACTCGGCAATTCACATTTGTTACACTCTTTGCTTCTCTGACCTGTAAGGACTGTTGGCTGTTAGTTTTGCTTATTTGTTCATTCATTCATTCACTCACTCATACAAGCATGAATGCCCCCACAGAATGCTCCGCACATGTTGGGTGAATGTGACTGCTCTGATTAGGGTCCTTCCAGGTATGTCTACTGTGTGACCATCAGGCAAGTTGATCCTCTCTTAGCCTCAGGTTCCCCATATAAAATGGGAATAATATTACCTACCTGTGAGAATTAAGAAAACAAAGCCTATACACAGTTAGCACCATTCCTGGATATTACTACTGAGGATGGTAGTTTTGTTCCATGGTCTCCATGGGGCAGGCAAATGGTAGCAGCCAAGAATGCGAGCTGCTGCGGCATCCTGTCTCACTTCATGGCATCAGTACCCCCAATAACCTGGTGAATTTAATAAATGCTCTTCAGCAAAGTCCTGTTGATTTATTTTATAAGATGACAGTGTGACAATGTAGTCAGGAGCATGGGCTCTGGAGCTGGATGGCTTGGGCTAAGTCCCAGGTCCGACACGTAATAGCTGCAAAACTTGAGGCTAAGCCCTTAACCCTTCGGGGCTTCAGCTTCCCCACATGTAGAATAGGTGCAGTGATGGTCCTTTCTGCATACGGCTATTATAGTTAATGCATGAAAAGCACTTAGAATGGTCCCCAGCACATTGTAAGCACTTAAGATTATGAGCCTTTATTATTATTGTTATTACTCTAGGCAACTTGTTAAATGTCCTCTGATGACAAATTTAAATCTACTGGACAGTCTAGACCAGTGGTCTCATGTCCCTGGTCCCTGTTTCCTCCACATATGGTGGTGAGGATGAGGTGGGCGTGGACGAGTGATGGTGTTGTGGTGATAGGGGAGGTCACTGAAAGGTCACGTGACTGCTGGTTTACCCTCAAGGAGCTGGACCCCGGAGATTGGAAGCCCCTCACCCCCTGCCTATGATTGAAATATACGTTCTGCCCACCCTTCCCACAGGGCAGCCAGTTTCAAGGATGCAGCCATGAGAAAGAATACTGTGTTGTTGAGACCTCTGTACAGGTATGAGACTGAACCTCGTTAACACCTCTGTGTAAAGGTTTAAGATTCTGGTGGGTGGTGCAGGATTCTACTCTTGCGACCGCCCAAGACAAGCCTCGGAAGTTAGTTTCCTTGCTTCTTCAACCTGCCACCTACTGATCTGGAGTGGCCTCCCTCTACCTTCCATCTCTCCCCACTCTCTGTGTATGGGGCCAGTTTGCAATTTGTGAACCCACATGCGGTGATGGGATTGTGGTGGGGGTGATGATGGGCATAGTTGGTGACGAAGGGTGGGTCTTGGTGGGGTGAAGGTGGGTAGTTGCTGGTAATGGAGGTGGGGAAATGATGACAGAGAAGGTGGTGATGATGGTGGGGTGATGGGGACAGTGGTGGCGGTGATGGGACGCTAGGAGGTCTGGGTGTAAAGTGGGAGGACGGACCCTTCTCTCTGATTCCCTGGAGGTCACCCACGCGGGGACTAACTTCAGGAACCCCTGATTCCTGTGTATGTCAGGCCCAGAACCCCACAGGACGCCTGACGCTGCTCTCAGAGGGCCCACGTGCTCCCTCAGCCAGGCCAGCCCTGGAATGTAAGCAGCAAGGCCAGTGTCAACAGGTGGTGTAAGAACTTGTTTCATTCATTTTTGGACATGCCTACACTTTTGTTTTTTTATAGTCTCACCTCATATTCCATTTTTTTCCCCCCAGAAACCACAAGCACTTTAAAGATCTTGTATAAATGTTTCTTATAACGTCCCTTTGATGTTGAGGTCAGATAAAAGAACCTCACTTCAAGGGGGACAAAATTGAGGTGATTCTCCAGGTCACATGTTCCTTAAACCATTGAGAGGTGGCATCTGGTTTACAATCCTTACCGTGGCTGGTAGAATTAATTTTTGTTGAAAACAAACAAACAAAAAAGGCCATTTTGTTATATAGTTCGACCTCCCTTCAACTGTGGAAAAAGAGATGACAAGAAAAGCCCTTTCTTCTCCTTTTCAGAGTCATGCTGGGTGCTTTCTCTCCTGTGTATTTGTGTGACCCTAATTCCTTTCCGAGGTACTGGGGAGTGGAGGCTGACGCTGCAAGAATGAGAGGAAAAAGGAGTGGAATGTGAAGTTCTCATTTTAAACTTCGGTGAGCGAGTGGTATTGGCACTGACCTTGTCATCCAGGGAACCATTCTGGAGAGAAAAGAAAGAAACAAACAAAAAAAAACCCTGTCGTTTTGACCAGTTAAAAAATATATTTGCTCTGCCTTCAGTAAAGCTGAGAAAAAGCACCTATTCCTTGTACAAGCAGCTACAGCTTCTTCCAGGATGCCTTTGAACATGGGCTGCTGCAGCCATTCATGTTGGGGGTGGTACACCCTGCGGCATGAGCCAGGAAGCGGGCAGCTTGCCTGCGAGCTGATGTGTTCAAGCTGCAAAAGAAATAAAAGGGTACACTTCAGGACGTACTTTTCTCCAAAAGGCTGCTTCCAAAAGCTGCTAATTGTGCATGTTAAACAGGAACCATAGGCTCCCAGCAGCCTCTCCAACTCCTATTTGCAGATGTTTTATGGAGGTGATTTAAACCTTAGGACTTTTCCTTTCTTCCCTCTGGTGAAGGATTTTGATGTTATCAACTCATTAACTTGTGTTCCCGTTATTTGCCTGCAGTTGCAGTCCTCTGCTTTCAATAAAGCGGCATAGCACTGTCAGGGGATGTTAAAGTCACAGAGTGGCCTCAGTGGACGATCAACAGTGACGGCAACTTTGCAAATTTAAGAACAGCACATAAGGCAAAAACAAGAAGCAGTGTCTGAAGTGCTGATGAAAGGCAACTTTCTAATATTCTCATCCTGTGGTTCCACATGAGATGTGGGCTGCGAAGGAGGAAGAGTTATGAACCATTTGGTGCTTGGTGTTGAGATTCGCAGAGGCCTATCCATGCTGCTTTGTGGCGTGGAGTCTTGGGGCATTTATTCCACAGACATCCTAGGCACCATCTCAGTGCTGAGGAACACATGACCCGTGCCACCAGGGAATAAACAGTCTCATGGGACAGAGATAGAGAGACAGTGTTACCAAGACGTGCAATACAGAGGAAGAAATGTTGCACCAGTGTGTTGTTCCAAAGAGGAGTCAAGAAACCTGGAAGTTTGCACAGGTAACGTAGAAATATGTGAGAGATGAGTTTTGCCCTGCTGGATTTTATTAGGTCAGAGAGGAAGAGACTGTGAAAAGCCACCTGCCAAAGGCCACCAGGAATATGCAGGTAGTTAAAGTTGGGTTGGTAGCTTGCTGCATGAAAGGAGAACGCACACCATAGACAACCATGGAGGGTCTGGGTAGGAGGGTATTCCGAGGGGCTTAATGGAGGATATGGGCTTATCTTTTATGATTTGAGTGCAAGGAAGTGGGGGGTCTGTTTTGGATTGGTGTTGCTAGAAAGTGGGGTAATTCGATGACTGAGCCTCTTAATACTTTTAACCTAGGAGTTGGGAGGAATGGAATGGAGTTAGAGGTGTCATTGGAAACAAAGCAACAGTGACTCATGTCAGCCTAGGGACAGGATGTCTAGTCATGCCTTTGGTTGTACGGTGTCTTTGTTTTTATCTCTGTTCGGATATGATTACAGAGTGGTAATGTTTTTGTCTTGTTGGAGTTCTCCACTGATGTTGATATTCTATGAAATTTTTTATTTCATCAGAGGAACATCACAGCCCCGCTGATAGCAACTAGGCCAACTACCAGCTGGAAGCTCTCAGGGATGCTTTTATTTTTCCAAAAATGCTTGGTCTGGGCATTGAGGGATGAGTAGGAGTTTCCCAGATAAAAAAGGGGAGGATCTCCAGCAGGGATAAGGGATATGGAGTAGAAAGAGGGAGGCATCAAATATCACTAGAGGCTGAGGACACTGAGCAGTAGCTCAAGATGCCAGAAGTGAGGGTGTGTGAGGACCAGGGGAGAAAGGCCTAGGAGTCAGGAGGGCCGATGAGGAGGGCTTGTGGGTCTGGCTGAGGAGCTGAGACTATCCCTTGGCCATTTTCATTTGAGTGTTCAACTCGGTGCAGCTGATCCACCTCCCCCGCCCAAAAAAAAAAAAAGCAAAATTCAGCAGCCGGAAGTAACTGAGAAGGAATTCCATTTGTTTGTGACTCTGTTGAAGAACTTTGAGGAGCTATGACTCATGTGCTATAGTAATACTTTTCCAAAGACCCTCTCTTCCACTCCTCTCTCAGCTTCCCCAGATGCTCTGTTGGCCAACACCGAAGCTGCTATTCTAATCACACTCTGCGGCTGAACCTTCTCTTGCTCCTCCTGCCTCTTCTAGTTCTTTCCTAACTAGATTGACCTGGCCTCTCTAGCCATACTCTCCCTGCCTTCCTATGTCTCAGGACCCATTCCCAATCTTAGATCAGTCTGGGTTGTGTCTGGTTACATGTTGGAGAAACCTCATGACAATGGCTAAAACAAGTAAGAGATTTCCTTTTCTCCCCAGAGAAGAAATCAGTAGGAAAATGTTCCATGGCTGTTCCAGATGCTTCTGCCTTTCTGCTCTGCCATGCTTGGTGCACAGCTTTCTTTTTCGTTCTCACAGATGGCTGCTGCCCCTTTAGACATCATGTTTACCTTCTAGGCCAGAAGACAGGGAATGGCCAAAGGCAAAGGACAAGCGCCTGCTGAATGGTTTCTTTATATCAAAAACCTCATCCTGTAGATTCCCACTTTCACATCATTGGCTGGAAATGGTCACATAACCATTGCTTGGTGACCAGTTGATCACCTTGCAACCCTGGAAAAAAAAAATCAGAGTCCTATTAATAAAGAAGGGAAGAATAGGTATTGGGCACAAAGCTGGCAATACCTGGCACACTTATCCTCTAGATTTTGCATCAAAAAAAATTTGGAGGGCTGACCTGGGAAAAACAGGACTGTTCTCCATGTTGGGATGGAGGAAGAGAAGGTGATGAAGCAAACTTATTCAAAGGTGAATAAATACTCACTTACATGAGTATGCCCTTTCTGGAACATACCACTTTTGTTTTAATTTTGCAAATCTTTAGACTTTAAAAATAGGTTAGAAATTTAAATAGACATTTAGGGATATATTGCCCATAGGAAGCTAACTATTTTTTCTGAAAGCATTGTATCCAACATCAGAGTTTTGCTCCGAGATATTTCAATTCCAAGAAATTTTCAAATACATTCTACTTAGAAGGGTTATAGTTATTTTTCTCTATTACGCACTAAAATAAAATAATTACAGAGAACAAAAGCACCAAGCTCTTGGTACTACAATTTCATTTCTCATTTTTGTCAGTGTGCACGTAGGCATTTTGTTATTACAATAGATCCATTTTCATTGGTAGTGATCTTTTCATTTAGCATTATTTTATAGATAGGATTTTATGGACTGACAGTTCACATAGTTATATTTAGTGACAATATAATATCCTGATATGCTATAGTTAGCCATTCCCCTTTGAGCAGAAAATTTAAAAAATATTAACAACTGATATCTCCTTAACAATGGTCCATCAAAATAGACCAGGTTCCAGTATGAGAGCATGTCCTGAAAGCCCCTGCTGGGCCCAGGACTAACTCCTGTTTCTTGTTTGGTGAGTGGTCCAGGGATTCTCTGTTGGTGGGGAGGGATTGATAGTGGATAGTTACTGATAGAAGAGCTGCAACAATTTAATAACCAGTTTTATCAATTAGCTTTTGCTGTATAATAAATCATTCTAAAAGTTAGTGACTTAGAAAAAAACTCAAGGCATTTAGCTCATGATTCTGTGGGTTGGCAATTTGTGCTGGGGTGAAGTGGGGCATGTCTCTGTGGTGTGCTGCTGATCAGTTAGACAGTCAGCTTCTGGGTGTTGCAGGGTCACCAGGCGTGAGGAGGGTGACTTGGCCAAGTGTATGTCATCCTCCAGAAGGCTAGCCCTGGCTTTTCCCATGGCTGGAGGGAGTTCCAAGAAAACAAGCAAAAACATGCAAGGATTCTTGACACCTGAGCTTGGATCAGGCATGCTATCTCTTTTGCCACTTAATTGGCCAAAGCAAATCCCAAGGTCAGGCTCAAGGATAAGGAAATAGATACCACATCTGGATGGGAGGTACTTCAACATCACATTGAGAAAAGTATGGCTACAGGGATGAGACTAATTTGGACTATTTTTGCAAAAAAACTACCATGCCGTTATACCAGAATGGGTGGCTAAATATCAGCTCTTTTAGTAATTGATCCTTGATAATTTGCATTTTCTTTGGGCATTACATATACCGCTGCTAGGAACATAGCATTTTCTTGATGATTTCACCATTCTTGGCATTAGGAAAATACTAATGGAGCAGAGTTGGAAGACCTTCACTCATTTGGGAATCATTTCTTCAGCATCCTCCTTCTGCACCAGGTGGGGCGTAGCAGAAACCACAGACACATTTATCCGGAGTCCAGCAAGGAAGATGCACAAGAGTGAATGGCACAGTGTAGAATAAGGTGTCTGCTTTGGTATTTGTGTGTCTGGACGATCTAAGAGCATGTACCCATGGACCAGAGGGAGGGAGGCGGGTGGGCAATGTGTGTGTGTCTTGTGTAAGGCATGGCAGCCCAGGAGTAATGGCTGGGTTTAGATTTGAAACATGAGTGAGCCAGGCAATGAATGTGGTGAAGAGTGAATCCCAGTAAGCACAAGGCATTTCATCCCAGATAATGAAGGGGCTTTGGGGCTGGGAGCAAGTCAGAGTGAAAAGGGGTGAAAAGCAGGGCAGGGTCCTAAGTGCCTTCTACCAGCCTTTGACCTTTCTCCTGGAGGCAATGCAAGGCCATCAAGGACTGCACGTCTTGTTATGAACATTCTCAGAACTGGTGCTGAAGAACTTGGATTTGACCGGTGCTGGCTGCTTGATTGCCTGCAGCTGGGTGCAGGCTCTTGTCCTAGAACCAGAGGAAGAGTCCCTTTTCTTCTCTGAACACACTTTGGTTCTTGGCAAAATCACACTAGAAGAAGTAAACTTGGCTTTACCTCACGTTCTTCATCAAAATAACTTCCATGTGGATCAAAGATTTAAAGTATTAAAAAAAAGTAAACTCATAAAGCGTTAGTAGAAAACATGAGAATTGTTGTAATTGCAAAATGGGCAAGACTTTTCTAAGAATGATACAAACCCAGAAGTCACAGTAAAAGAGATCAATGTATTTGACTATATAAAACAAAAACAAAAATAAAAAACACATGCATTGAAATTAAAAAATCCCACCATATGAGAAGTAAAAAAACCAATAACAAATTAGAAAAAATATTTGGAATTGGCATCCCTGCTATCTGGTTATTTAGTTTTTCCAACATTACATTGTTGAAAAAATCTTTTTCTTACTGATTCAAAATACCATCTTTAGCATATGTTAAATGTTTACCTATTTATACACACTGGAATTTACTCATTTTTTTATGGCTTTAAATTTTGTTCCTTTGATCTGTCTGTGCTTTCATGTGTCAGTACCATATTAGTCCAATACTAATTGTAACATGTCTTAATATCTGTGAGTCCTCTCATATTGCTTTTAAAAGACTTTCCTTAAAAAGTTTGCTTACTTTTTTTCTATATGAAGGATTTCCTACTTAAGAATATTGTACACTTTTCCATTAATGCAAAACCTTTTTTGTGTGTATCCGGGTAATTTAAATTTTCTTCACATGGATTTTTGCATGTCTTAGGTTATTTCATATATTTTATCCTTTTTGGTTATTACAAATGGGATATTTTCTTTCATGATACTGGTACCGTGCTAAGAGTCCGGCTGCCTGCAGCTTGAAAAAGTTAAAAATTGGGAGACAATGTTGGTGGAAAGAAAAGTAGGTTTATTCCGAATCCTGGAATTCTGGGTGGATGGCGGACCCCTGTCCAAAGGCCATCTCCCTGTTCCTGGACCGGGCAGATGGTTGTATAGGTACACAAGAAGAACACAAGAAAGAGGGAGTTGGTCAGGCAGGTCAGAGGGCTGGCGTCGCTTCCTGGGGTCTGGTCTGTTTTCTGATAATGTTATCTCCGGACTCCAAAAGGGACTCGGCCTCTTTGGCCTGAGACTTTATGCATCGCCAGTAAAAACAACAAGGGAGTTGCAATATGGATTCCAGTGTTGGGGTGCCTGAGGATTAAGAAATTGCTTTTTTGGGGTTCGGATTCTATTGATTAAATGGATTAATGAGGTATGTGTAGACTTAAGAAAGGGAATAAAAGGGAGTTCTTAAATCAATCAGTGAGGGGAGAAACGAAGAGCAAACAGCTGTGAACATCAGGGTGGCTCTAACTGCAAACAGGCGAAGTCCAACTACAAATGGCTATAGCGAGCTATGAAGTGAATCGAACTGCGAACTAACTGAGTCTAACTGTGTTATTGATTCCCTGAATTTCACCCTTACAATACTGTCTAGCTGGCTATTAAATTCTCTATATTAATTTTGTATACATTCAAACTACAAAACATTTTATTGTTTGCAAAAGATTTTCATTTCATTCTCTTGGACTTTTATTGGTTGGTAATCATACCAATTACAAATCTCACTTTGCTTCCACTTTTAATTTTTTTGAACTTTATATCTGTTTATTGTTGATTGCATTGGTTAGTATTTCCAGGACCATGTTAAATAGTAAGGGTGATGGTGGACATTTTTGTTTTGTTCCTGACTTTAATGGGAATGTTTTTTGTGTTGTCCCTTTTAAAATGAGGCTGGTTTTAAAAATTGAGATAGATAGATCTGTCGCATTAGGGAAGCATCCATCATTGGCAGCCTCTGCTTTAGCTAACTTTTTTGGCCAGCCAAATATCCACATGAACCTTTTTCCTACGTAGAACATATTCACCCCTTCCCTAAAGGGAACAGGATCCCATTTCGGTTCTGCATCTGGGAAGGGTCTGCAAAGGCCAGGATCTCTGGGTAATGCACAGTGCTGTCCATCAGATCAAGATAGGCTTTTTTTGATCTGGTGGTCTTTATTTTTTTTATTTTTTTATTTTTTATTTTTTTAAAGATTTTATTGGGGAATTGGCGGTGGTGAACAGCGTTGGGGAATCGGGGAAGGGGAACAGACAAGTTGCTGTCTTTTTTTGTTCTTCAGTTTAGTTGAGGAGGATGTTGCCTCACTGTTGGTATCGTCATTGCGCTCTTCCCGGATGAGGCAGATCGGTCGCTGGCCTCTGGATGTCGCTCATCGTGGCTATTGGCAGCTCATGCTTGGCTGCCAGCCGCTCACGCTGGCTGCCGGCCACTCACTGTAGCCCATGGCAGCCCACTGCAGCAGGGGCTGCAGCCCACACCATCACCGGGGCTCGCACAGCCCAGCTCCAGGTGGAGCTGTTGTTAGCTGTAGAGGCAGTGTCACTGACCCTCATGTGGCATCCGAACCGGGGCCGCTGGCATCCCAAAACCAGCGCTCAACCAATGCGCCACTCGGCCGGCCCTTGATCTGGTGGTCTTTAAACTAAAAGGAAAAAATATCTAATCGCAACATAGTGACTCCATGGACACAAGACGATTATAACGGGCACTCCAAGTTGAACAGGGCAAATGGGAAATGCTACAAACACGGGCCCATGATAGAGGTTATGCTGGGCTATCATGCCAAATATTTCCTTTTCTGGCTGTAGAACACATTTCATGGTTAGTTCATTTGGACCCCCTGTCCCTGATGTCTGGGGAAAAAAGCCTTGTTCATTGTCCACTGACATCCCTAGTTCTTTAGGGACTTTCTTCCTTGTCTTCTATTCTTGAAGGCCATAAAAGTATGGGGCTCCCAATCAACTTAGGTCACTGGGCACAGACAGAAAGTATGTCTCCTTGCAGAATTATTTCCCCTTCCATCTCTGTTTGTGAGTGGCTGGCCCCAGACTGAATTAGTCTTTCTTGTCACATTGGGTGAAAGAAAAAAAAAGGCAGCTAATGCCCACCAAAATTTGGAATCTTTCTAATGTTTCACTTCCATTAGGTTGTTTGTCTTCCAAGATACCACTAGTGATGGCTGATCTAAGAGCTTTGTTTGGCATAACAAGGGTCCAAGATGGCTAGCCTGTAACACCATATTTTCTGTAAGGTGTTAGTGATTGCTAGACACATGTTACTCAACAATGTTAAAATGTAAAAAAAAAAAAAAAATCCCATGTCAATTGTGATATGTTTTCAACTATAAGATGCAAATCAACTTCAAAATGTTAAAACACGCAAAAAATGTGCCTCTTAGATGTGACGAAATATCATATCTGCATCCTTGCTATCTGCTGTCTTAACCAATTTCACTTGGATTATGTTGCATTTTAGGCTTTGCTACTTGAGGCACCCCACCTATGGGTACCAAATTCAGTTAAAATTAGAATTGATTGCTGCTGTTCTGTCATCTTCAAAGTGCAGTTTCCATTTGTGGCCCAAGCTGGCTGCTCCAGCACCAGGATCCATGAGAACTTTTCCACCAGGAGGAAGGAGGGAAGGGAATACATTCTCACTCCCGGTACGTGTATGTCCAGGAAGTTGCTCATACCTTTTCTGCTTATATCCCACTGAACTTAGTTACATCGTCACACTCAGCTGAGAGAATGTAGTTTTTGTTCTGGGCAGCCAAGTACCCAGCTAGTGTTCAGGTGTTCAAATGCCATGAAGGAAAGGATGAATGCTGGTGACTACTAACAATTTCTAGAGGTTTATAAGATAGTCTGTAAATAGTTTCTATTTTTATTAATAAAGAAATCATCCTCTTTTGGATGCTTTGGTTGTTTTTATGTTTTGACCACCGTGAATAATGCTGCAATGAACATAGGAGTACATATATATTTATGGATAAATGTTTTCAGATTTTTTTTGCAGGGGGTAGAGATGCAGAAGAGGAATGCCTGAGTTGTATGGTAATTCTATTCATAATTTTTTGAGGAACCTCCATACTGTTTTCCATAGTGGCTGTACCAATTTACATTCCCACCATCAGTGTATGAGGGTTTGTTTTTCTCCACAACCCCTCCAACACTTGTCTTTTTAATAATAGCCACTCTAACAGGTGTGAGGTTTTGATTTGACCCCAGTAGCTAGTGAAGCTGAACATTTTTTTATATATCTCTTGGACATTTGTATGTCTTCTTGGGAGAAGTGTCTGTTCAGGTCCTCTGCACATTTTTTAATAGGATTGTTTTTTTGTGGTTGTTGTTGAGGTGTATGAGTTCTTTGTATATTTTGGATATTAGCCCTTTACTGGAGGTGTTGTTTGTGAATATCTTTTCCCATTTTGTTGGTTGCCTCTTTGTTTTTTTGATAGTTTCTTTTGCTTTGCAGGATTTGTTTACTACTATTTAATTTAAAAGATTTTGCTATGATATTTGTGAGTTTGGCCCATAGTGGGTTTTTTTGTGTGTGTGTGCATCAGTAGTATGCCCTGCCTGTGTGTGAAGTTGACTTCTCTGTGCATGAAAGGGTTATCTCTCACTGGGGCTAAGCCCTGTTAGAATCCTGAGCTTGTATAATGTCTAGAATGTGGCATGTTTTGGTATCTCTGGCCTTTCCATCCTTTGGTCTCCAGGAACCCTTTCTTGGCACCTCTTGTGGAATCTGTCGTTTTCAACCTTGTGTTACTGTGATATGTGTCTGTCTTCTCTTCTCTATCTGTAATAGGTTATAGTTTTCACATGCCCAGTAATTCCTTCATCACACTCAGAATGACCACTCCTTCAGTGTCAGGTACTGGAGATAAAGGGAGGGAGGGGCCCAGTGCCATTCCCAGTCTGGAGAGGAAAGGATCGTTGTGAAAACAGATGTGTGACAACATGGGAATGGGTGTCATGGAGGATTCTACTAAGTGTTGGGGCTCAGGGGCTCAGGTGTTGATGAATGAGTTGAATCTTGAAACAGGATTGGGAGTGAGCCTGACAGACAGCCATTCATCGCTCAATAGATACTTATTGAGTGAATAAATGAGGAAATTTGTGAGGTAGACAAGGCAGAGAAGGAAGAGCCTGTGAGAAGACATGGATGAAGGACCTGATGTGTTCCGTGAGGTGTTCTGGGTGTTTGGAACAGAGAGTGGGACGGAGGGGAATGGAGCTGAAGAACTGAAGACCTTGGGTGCAGAGTGTGGGTTCCAGCCTGAGGAATGTAATGAGTGACCAGATGTCTTTCTTTAAGTTGGTCAGAATGTGATCAGATTTGAAGCCTGAACCTGAGTCTGGTTTAACTTATTTTTTTAAATTGAGATATAACATATGCAGAGTATGTGAAGCGATACAATCTTAAGTATACAACTCAATGAATTTTGCATACATACACCCAGTGTAATTGCCACCGTATGAAGATGTAGGGCATTTCCAGCCCCCCATGAGTGTCTCTCATGCCCTCCCCCAGACTGTTGTAGCTTCCATCACCCTGGACTAGTTTTGCTGCTTCTTGAGTTTCCTGTAAATATTGGGTTGTCGGAAAAGTCATGACGCATTTTTGCAATGAAAAACATAGACAAAATACATCATGACTTTTCCGACAACCCAATAGAATCATACAGCTGTGTTCTCTTTTGTGTCTGTCTTCTTTAGCTCGTGATTTCTGTGAAATTCACCCGTGTTGTTTCATGTTTTGGCAGTTTGCACATTTTTACTGCTGTATGATTTAGTTTTCATTCTACAATGCTAATATAGTACTGACTAGTGACCCCAATATAAATACTCAATGAAGATTAGCTGAATGAATGAATGAATGAATGAATGAATAAATGAAGTCTTCTCCACCTGTCCCTTCTAAAAGAAGCCTTTTCCACTGAAACTTTATCCATATTTATAGTTGCTTATTTTAAAGAATTTTTTTTTTTGGATAAATACCATTATTTGTACCATTGCTACTTGTAGAGACAAAATTTATGCGCATGTCACTCTCTGGGGCTGCACCCAGCTCATCCAGGAGACTTGAGTCCTCTGACTTCAAGACCTCTGGAGACAGGGGTCCCCTCTCCTGGCTCAACCTGATTCAAATCCTGCACCCCAGGGTCCTCTTCCCTGGAGTTGTCATTAGGCCTGTCCTCCTGGTAAGCCACCTGTACACTCGCAATCCCTATTCCTTACACTTATTGGCACAGTGGTAGGTCCCACAGAAGGGGGTGACTGCTGAGACCCTGGCTGACCTCACCGCTAGCCTCTTTTCCAGGTGACTGGACTACAACCAGCCTCAGAGTTCTCAGCTTCGCTCTTAGCTGAGTTAGGTTTGTGAAGGAGGAGGCTGGCATGCATTCACACGTGCATACACACGTGGCGATGCTCAGAGATACCAGGAAAGGTTCTAGGACCCTCGAGCATGGCCTCTGCTGCACCTGCATCCCTGCCTGAAATTGCCACATCCCTCAGCCTTTGGATGACAGTGTCAAAGGCCCATGCTAGAATGCAGAGGTGTCATGACAATGATGACAGTGAATAGCGTCCTATATTCATCTTTATATTTGTTGTTGTCTTTATGCACCGAGACTCTGGGTATGGGACTTTGTGGCCCCGTCTACCTTTCCAGCCTCAGCTTGAGTCCACCACTCTCCTCCTTGGGCTCTATTGCCTCTCAAAACAGGGCCTTTGCACATGCTATTGGCTGTCACATGCTCCTGATTTTCCCTTTCTCTGTCCCCTCCTTCTTTGTCAGGTGTTGTCCCTTCCTCTCTCTGCAGCAGGTGTATTCCATTGTTGAATCTGGAGAAGGATTCCCCAAACCCTGAAGAGGCAAATCCCTAGCCCCTGACTCAGCCAGGGCCTCTTGTCCTGTAATGTAGGACACACACAGTCACTCTGAACTGTGTAGCGGCTTTTGCAGAGCATAATTAAGCTTTTGTTTGTGTGATTCCTTGACTTAAATCTGGCCCTGCCACCGGCATGTAAACCCCACTTGAGAGAACAGAGACTGTACCTCTTTTGCTTACCACCGTGAGTCTAGCCTTAATGTAGAACTTGGTACAGAGTGGGCGCGCTGTGCATTTCTAAAGAATAAAGGAATGAATGAGCCATTCCCATTTTGGGTAAGGTTTCTAAAGGAAAGTAGTGAGCACTTTCTGCCTGCTTCTGCCCATCCTATCCCTCTCTCCCACATACAGCAGTTCCGACAAGACGAGACAGTTAACAGGGCGGGGGGGTGGCTTCTGGTGCGCAGGCTGCGGCTTCCAGGCCTACCTCCTGGGGTCTGTGTGGACATAAGGAACTTTGAATTAATGATGGAGGAGAGCTCTGAACACCTTTGCAGACGGCAGTGGGTGAAGTGCACAGGGCCATTTCTGGTGCCAGGCTGTGAGGCCATTAGCACAGGGAACAGGGCTTGCTTGGAGAGACCTGGCCAATTACCAGGCGTGCAGGTGGCAGGAAGGTGCGTTCAGGTTCACACAGGTCCCAGGCTGCTGGCATGTTACCTAACACGGCAGGCCCAGTGTGACCCTCCTTCCTTTTGGAGCCGAGAGACGCCATTTAGCATTTTTTTTTTTTTTTTTTTTTTTGTCTCTGGCAGGAGCAGCAAACTGGGCTGAGGAATCTTTTCTTGCCAACTCATTAAGGATTGGCCTGGAACCTCAGGAAAGTTGCAAACCAGGCCACTTAGCAGAAGTCCCAGAGGCTTTTCCTCACCTAGAGGTCCTCTCACTTCCTCTTGGCTCCCCTTTCAGTCTCTGGGGACGGTTACAGCCGTGGCTGGAGGCAAGAGTGTGGGTGGAAGAAAGGTTCCCAGTTAATAAGGAGTGGACCAGGTTTGGTGGACTTTAAAGCCTATGGTAATCATACAAGTAATAGCAATAATTTTATAATAGTAGTTAGCGTTTACTGCAGACTCAGTAAGTGCCAGGCACTGTGCTAAGCATTATTTCAGTTAATTCTCGCCACATGCAGGTCCGTCATGATGTATCCCCACCTCGCAGATAAGGAAGCCAGGGAATAGTTAAATGACTTGCCGAGAAAGAAAGGCCCCTAAGTGCTGGGGCACAGATTTGCGCCCACACAGCCTGAAGGTGAAGTCCATGCTCTCAACCACTGTCCTTTCCCTGCTGTCCTTCCCTGGAAAGGCGGAGTGAGGGAAGGCGAGTCTGGAAAGGAAGGCCGATAGGCCCAAGACCTTGCAGCACACAGGCCCTTGGGCTATTAGGCAGGGCAGCCTCAGGATCTCCTCCATTGGTCCAGTCAGGTCCATTCTCCTTGAATTCCAGTTTTGTCTCTAACTAGACTGTCACAGTCTGTTGGGGTAGGGGCTGTGCCTTCTGCTTCTCCTCAGTCTCTTCATTGGCTGCCATAGTGTCAGGTTCACACAAGAGCTAGTGATGAAATGACGGCAAGGATGGAAGAAACCAACTCTCACTCTCAGGATTCCCAGGGGTGCCTTCAGCCTGGCCAGGACACCCTCTGTCCACGGAGCCTGTGCTTCCTGACCTCGTCATGCTTGCCACAAGCCTGCTTCTCCCAGCCTCCCTATCTCAGTAACTGGCAGTACCATTGTGGTGGTTAATTTTATGTGCCAATGTGACTGGGCCATGGGCGCCCCAATATTTGGTCAAACATTATTCTAGGTGTTTCTATGAGGGTGTTTTTGGATGAGATCAACATTGTAATTTGTAGAGTAAAGCAGATTACATCATCCAACCAATTGAAGGCCTGAGGAGAACAAAAGGATGGACCCCTTTCCCCAGCACAGAATTTTCCAGCAGATGCCCTTGGACCTTGTGTGCACCATCGGCTGTCATGTGTGCCATCGGCTCTCCAGCCTGCTGGCCCACACTGCAGATTTGTAGTCTCCCGCCTCCGTAATTGCATGAGCCAATCCCTTATAACAAACCTCTTTCTCTCTATATACACACATACTGTTAGTTCTGTTTCTCTGCAGAACCCTGACTAATAGAATCATCGTCCCAGTTGCTCAAGCAGAAGCTGAGGAGTCATTATGGACACATTCCTCAGCTACTGAATGAGTTACCAAGTTCTGTTGATGTCACTTCCTGAAGCACTCCCATGTCCATCTGCTTCTCATCACACCCACTGCCACCTCCTAGGTGGCCATCACCTCCCCCTGGATGACAGCAATGTCCACTAACTGGTCTTTCAGCTAGTCTTGTCCCTTCTCCCCACATGGTTCACATAGCAGCCATGGTAATTTTTATAAAAGTACATCTCACCTTGTCACAACTGTTTAAATCCTTTCAGTGGCTTCCCGTAAAACTCAGTTAAAGCCATGGTATCAGTTAGTTTTTACTGCATAACAAATCGTGCTAAACTTAGTAGCCTGCAAGCATTCATGTGATTTGTAGCTTGGTTTGGACTCACTTGGGTGGTACTTGTGGAACTGCCTGGGCTCACTTGTGAATCTGAGGCCAGCTGGTGGATCAGCCAGGGACTGGCTGGATGAGGAGGGACTGGGCTTGGAGGCGAGGCTTTGCTGCATGTAATCTCTCATGTTCCAGGATCTGCGAAAAGTTCTAAGAGAAGAAAGATCAGATAGAGGCTGCAAGACAGCTGGCATATCCTTACTCTGCATTCTTTTGGCTCAAGCAAGAGAAAAAGCCAGCTCAGATTCAAGGGATGGGGAAATGGATTCCACTTCTTTTTTTTCCTTTTTTTTTAAATTGGGAAATTGGGGGAGGGGAACAGCATTAGGGAATCAGTGAAGGGAAACAGACAGTTGCTGTCCTTTTGTTCTTCAGTCTAGTTGTGGAGGACATCGCTTCACTGGCCCATGTTGATATTGTGATCATTGCGCTCTTCCCAGGTGAGGAAGATCAGTCACTGGCCACTGGATGGCCACTCACAGTGGCTATTGGCAGCTCACTCCAGCTGCAGGCCACTCATGGTAGCTCATGGCAGCCCAGTGCAGCAGGGGCTGCAGCCTACACCATCGCTGGTGACTCAATGTGGCCCAGCTCCAGGTCGAGCTGTTGTTTACCATCTTAGCTGTAGAGGGCGCAGTGTCACTGAACTTCATGTGGGATCTGAACTGGGGCCCTGCTGCTCAGAGCTGGTGTCCTAAGCCAACTCTTACCCAACGTGCCACTCGGCTGGCCCTGGACTCCATTTCTTTTTTTTTTTCTTTCTTTCTTTTATTTTTTTGAGGGCAGTGTCACTGGCCCTCATATGTGGGACCCAAACCGGGGTCGCTGGCTTCCCAGGGTTGCTGGCTTTCCAAGCCAGCACTTAACCACCATGCCACTTGGCCAGCCCAATGGACTCCATTTCTTGATGAGAGGAGCTGCAAAATCATATTGCAAAGAGGGCTAGATCCAGGTAGGAGGGACAGTTGTAGCCATTTTTGCAACCTACCACAGCCCCAAACCCTTACCCTGGCCTATAAACTTCTTTGTGATTGAGCCCCTGGCTTCCTCTCCTGTCTCACCTTGTGTTACCTGTCTTTTCATTCCTGGCACTCCAGCCTCAAAGACCTTCAATCAGTCCTTTGAATTAATAAGCTTTTCTTGCCCTGGAGACTATATATATGCTGAGTCTTTTGCCTAAAATGCTGCTCCTTCATTCAACTGGACAAATGTTCCTCATCTTTCAGGTGTCAGCATAAATGTCGCCTCTTTGGGAAAATCTTTGTTGGCTAATCTGGATGGACTAGATCAAGTTCTCCAGTTATAAGTTTTCAGTGCACATCATTCCTTTTTTTTTTAGTAGCACTTATAACAGTTGGAATGAAATAATTATTTTGAATGCTTGTTTAATATCTGTCTCCTCCTAGACTGTAGACTCCATGGACTTTAGTAATTAAGTCATCTATTGAACAAATGTTTATTGAATGTGGGTTATGTGCTAGGCATTGTCCTAGGTGCTACGGATATATGGTGGTGATAAAAGTAGATCCAGTTCCTTTCCTCAGAGAATGTATACTCAGATGAGAACACCAACACTAAAAAATAATTACCAAAACAAAAATAAAATTGCAGCAGAGGTAGTTTTACAAAGAAGGGCTACATGATACACCAGAGTATCTCTCTAGTGGGGCAATTTGACAAGGAAATTGGGTCAAGCAAGGTTTTGTTGAGAGTGGAGATGTGGAGAACAGATGTTAACTAGATGAAGGCTGAGGGTGGAGGGGTAGGACAGCATGAGGCTGGAGAGGTAGACAGGGCTAGTTCACAGAGGGCATTCTCTGCCAGGGTGAGGAGTTTGAGAGGGGTGCCACCATGAATTTGTCTTTGACCATGCTGCGTTTGAGAGAACTTTAAGATATGCAAAGGTTGCTCTTCAGTAGGCTTGGATATAAGGTTTGGAGTTCAGAGGAGGGGTTGCCTAAGCTGAGGATTTGTATCTGATGGTTGATGATAACTAAGGCCACAGTCATACATAAGACCCCACGGAAGACAGTTCTTCATTTTTGTGTGTGTCTTGAATTCTTTGGCAGTCTGGGAATGTTTGTGTGGGGTTTTTTTTGTTTTTTTTTTTTGTTTTTTTTTTAAATTTATTTTTAATTAGTTTCAGGTGTACAACACAGTGCACTAGTTATACATTTTACCCCTCAAAGTGACAACCCCCACCCCCAATTCGCCACCCCACTACCCCCCGAAAAGAGATTTCTTTTTATTTTTTCAGGGCAGTGTCACTGCCCCTCATAAGTGGGACCCGAACCGGGGCCGCTGGCTTCCAAAGCCAGCGCTTAACCACCGTGCCACTCGACCGGCCCTGTTTGTGTTTTTAAATGTGTGAAATAAGATGCATACGACAACAGTGAAAGTAATTACATTGAAGTACAGTTATCAAAATATTAACATAAATTTGTGATACAGAAGTATACATGCTTCTTTATTAACTTGTAAATAACAATACACAGTGTCAGTTCTAATAATTACTATAGTTTCAAAGTAGTGATGAATATAGTTTTGGAGACCCATGGGATTAAGATACCTGGTGTTTTTACTGGGGACAGAGTCCCTGCTAACACTGGTGCGGTTTGTTGCTTGCATTCATAATTAAAGGAATTGCTAAATTTCAGGAAGAGTTGAGTGAACATAAAGGTGCATTTTTTAATTAAAGATTTTACTGGAGAATTGGAGAAGGGGAAAAGCCAAGTTATTATCCTTCAATCTTCGTTGTGGAGGGCACAGCTAGCTCAGCTCCAAATCCAGTCACCACCTGTCCACCTGGCAGCTCGCGGCTGCTCAGCTCAAGGTGCCATGTTCAATTTTAGTTGCAAGTGGGCATAGTCCACCATCCCATGTGGGAGTCGAACCCAAAACCTTGTTGCTAAGAGTGCGTGCTCTAACCAATGAGCAATCCGGCCTCCCGTTGGCAGTTCCAGGTAGCTCAGCTCAAGGTGCCATGTTCAATCTTAGTAGCAAGTGGGCGTAGCCCATCATCTTATGGGAAGTCAAACCAGAAACCTTGTTGTTAGGAGCATGTACTCTCACCAACTGAGCCATCCTGCCACCTGTTGGCAGCTCAGCAGAATCTCAGTTCGGGCACAGCTCACTGGCCCATGTGGGAATCGAACCCATAACCTTGTTGCTCAGAGCTTGCGCTCATAACCAATTGAGCCCCTCAGCTGGCCCAAGATGCATTTTTATTTCACATCTATGTTCACTGACCCCCAGGGGTGCTGGGGATCCCTACAGTGAGAGGAAGAGAATGGATACTAGGATAGCGTCTTAGACCAAGCAGAGGAGGATAAGGCTGAAAGGAGCTGAAGAGAAGCCAGAGAAGTAGGTAGAAATATGTGAGTTTTGTCCATAAAAGCCATGCGAAGCAAGTGATGCAAGAAGGAGGTGGTCAATTATGTAAAATGCTAGAGTTCCGTGACATGAAGACTGATAAATGTCTGTTGGATTTGGTGGTTTTGCAGGGAATAATTTTGTCTTGTTTATTGCTTAATTCCTGACACATTTCAAGTCACGTGGTAGGCATTCAATATCTGTTGATGGAAGGAATGAATTGCTCTCTTTTCTCATCAGGTCTGGTGGGAGATTGTCTGCCTGGTAGAACAGTCAATGGAGCCTGCAGACTCTTTTTAAATTGATTTCCTGACTGAGGGCTATGGAAACCATAGAGTCTCTGCAAAGATTAATGAACCCCCAGAGTTTTGGAGGCTCTCATTTGTGCACCATGCCCTTGGGATAGCAGTTAAAGTGGCCCCACCCTATACAGCTGCAGAATTCTCCTATTGGTTACTCATACTCTAAGCTGAATGTCTCCCAGTAGAAGCGATTTCCCCTGGGGATTTGCCCTCATCTTGCATTCTCTTCCAGGGCCTGGCAGCAGGTGGGTGGACCCATGTATTTAAGAAGTGCTCTGTTGTAGGTAGGGAGATCTGGGTTGCCATTTTCTCAGTGCCTTCCTGATAGATCTGCAGCCACTTCTCTAGTTGCTACAACATCCCCCTGTGAAGTGAGGTCAATTCTCTTTTTGTCTCTTACCTATGCCCCAGTGCTGTGGGGGTGAGAGGACTGAAACTGGTGTGGTTACACCAAGTAAAGTGACCATTATGAATTTTTGTCATGGAGGTTTCTCTATTATAAGTTTGAACTGTTTAAAACAGCAGAAAAGCCTAAGAGGGTGGTTGGGCTAATGGGGAGGCAAGAACTTCACGGTAATAATAACAAAGCTTTGAATTTGGTGAGGATTTAAAACTCATTCAGTTCAAGGATTTCATCCTAGGCTTCCGGGATCCCAAAAGGTTCCATGAGATGCCCTGCGAGCTCCAGGATGGGGATAAGAGAGGCTAACCAGGTGGGATGTGGTCCCCACAGGGACCCCTGGAGCATCTCCCTTGTCTGTTGAGCACCTCTACAATATTATTTGAAGAAAGGATTCTACTGCTCAAAATTTTGCAAATCTCTGATTTAGTCCAACTTCCTTATTTTACACAAGCAGAAACATAAACCTAAAGAGATAGAAAGCTGTGCTCAAGATCATATGGATAGTTAATGGCAGAATGATAACTAGAATTGAGGTCACTAAGTACTCTTTTTTATGGTTTGATTATGTGAATACTGATAAGGGCATGTATATTACCATTATGTATGCATGTAAAACATCATGCTTATACATGGAGCATAGATAATTTCTTATAATTACACATTCTCCTGTGAGTTTGTTTGCCCTGTAAGGTGCTTGGGGAAGGATGCTTAGGATTCTTACAATTCAGAAACTCTTTTTCACTTTTCTGGCTTAAGAAGTACAAGGTAAATTGAGCAGGCCTATGAAGATGTTGAGTGTTTTTCACACACAGGGAAATGAACCCCAAAAGAAAATGGTCTAATGACGTTAATAAAGGTCAGCATCCCTGGGGGAACTGGGAAATTAATCTGGTGGCTAAAGGCTCTCAGGGGTTAATGGAAACTGTAAAGCATCAGCTCTGCATATTGAAAAGTCTATAAATAGCTCCAAGTCCTGAACCACCTCCCAAAGCTGTGATATTGTCCATATTAACTTCAGTGGCTTTGTGCCAGGCTAGGCTACAGCCTGGATTTATTCCAGCTGCGTCCAGAGAACCCCTGCAGTACCTTCCAGCCATGACCAAAAGAGCAGGGGAGATAGAGGAAAGGCTGACTGGTATAATGAGCCAGATGCCCTTAGAGTGAATGGTGAGGAGGTGTGTGTGTGTGTGTGTGTGTGTGTGTGTGTGTGTGTGTGTGAGAGAGAGAGAGAGAGAGAGGGGAGAAAGGGAGAGAGAGAGAACATTTAGGACCTCAATTTGACTAGATCATGTAGGCCTCCAGAGGCTTAGAATTTTTTTAAAGAGTTCCCATATTTATTTTTTTTGTAATAGGATTTTGGGTAGCAGGACATGGTAGACTCATTTATGAGCCTCAGGGCTTGCCTACTTTAGACTCCTCATTTTTCATGAGAGGGCCCCTCTGAGGTACAGAGTGGGAAGGTTACTGGCCATGCCTGTGGCAGCCGATGAAGTGGGCACAGGCTTCTCTGATCTCCCCAATGGAGTGGACCACTCTTCCTCTGTGTTTCTGTAGCTCCTGTCTCCCTCCATCTCAGCCCATCTCACCCGGTGTTTGTCCGTTTCTCCCACTAGCCTGGGACTGTCTTGAAAGCAGGGACTTTGTCTTATTCAGCTTTGATGCTTATCTCTTGGCACATTGCTGATATTCATGAAATTTTTGTCAAGAGATTAAATGAATGAACAAATGAGATTTCTTAGGAGAAATCTTCTAAGAGTCAAATTGTCCTGTAAAAAGAGACAGTAGGTCATGGGGAAAAAAAATGTGAACAGAAGCCATGCACAGTTTTCCCTTCTCCAAATTAAGAAACAATATGCCTTTTATTTGTGTAAGATTTATGATTACAAAAATCGTTCATTTGATCTTCCTGATAATTTGCGAGAAAGACTAGGCAGATGTTTGTTATCCCTACTTCATGGATGAGGAATCTGAGGCCCTGGGAGACTCAACATTTGCTTAAGGTCACACAGCTGCTAAAAGGCCAGGACTCAAGTCCTCTAGGTGTCAGTCAGAACTTTCTTCCTTGTTCTGGGGGCAGCTGTCCTGTTAGATTGTCTTAGGAACCCCTTGCAGGAAGTCTCTGAGTGAGAAATCATGGCCAGCCATTTGGTTAAAGAAAACAAGAGTTAGCATTTGTTTAGTGCTTTCTAGACCCTTTGCTCATACAACATCATATTGGTCCTGACTTCAACCTTGGCATGTTTTTGCTATTATCACTCACGTTGCATAGACAAAGCAACAGAATCAAAGACATTGGTTTGCTCCTATCATCTAATGGATAAATGATGGCATTGGAGCTGGGCCCAGGTCTTCAGTCACGTGTAGACCCCCGGGTCCAACTACTGCACCACCAGTCATCACCCCAGAGAGTGATGGGACAGGTCTGAAAGCAGGAAGATAGACCCCATAATCCAAGGAAACTGGGTCCTGTGTACAAGATGGCGGGCATTGCTGGGCTAACGGCTGTTGGGGAGCCTGAAAGAGAGAGGGAAGCTGAGAGAGGAAAAGTCCTGAAGAAGATGAGAAAGCAAGCCAAACCAGAGGGACAGGAAAGAAGTCAGTGATCTTCATCAGCAGAACATGGATGGAAAAGAATGATGTAAGCAAAAGAAATGTGGGGAAGCAGAACATATAGTTCTCCCTGTGAAATGCCTTTAAGCTGCAAAATGTAAAGAGATGTTATTTTTGTATTATGACATTTTCAATTTCAGCTACTTGCAATTGAAAGTGAAAAAAAGAAAATCCGAAATCAACTTAACTTGTTCGTTACCGGGTTAAGGAAAGTAACAGAGGAAGGACACAACACTTAGCTGCCAATGGCCATCTGGGGACAATCCAAGAAGAAATCCTCAGCCTATTTAAAATAAACACATTCTCAACTCTTCACTTCTCATCACTGACCTCACAGCTCATGGAAAGGGGGCGAGAAAAGACCAGGAAAACACAGCAAGACCAGGCATTAGAGCAAGTTTAAGAAAACTAACATTATCATGAAGATAGGACCCTGGGACGGAAAGGGCAGCCTGTGGCACCCCTTTCAAGCCAGGAGATGGGGTCACCTGGGGGGCTTCCTGACCTTTGAATCCCCTCTGCCCATGTCCCTTCTCTGCAGCAGGGTGGCAGAACTCTCTCCAGGCCTTAGCCCTGCAACCTGGTTCTTCTCTTCATTGGAGGTTTTGATTGATCTCAGATTTAATTTTGTCCGCTAGCATTTCATAAATCTCCAAGCAGGAAAAAAAATACTATTTTTCCTTCTTCCTCCGTGAAATGAGGGCAGGACTTTACAATAAGTTTTCTTGGTGAAAGAGGATGAATTGAAATGTTTGCAGGGCAGGAAGAAATACAAAATGGGATTTTAAATAAAAGAGGCTAGGCAGGGCCTGGAGCGAATCCGAAACTATAATGAGTAGCTGCTACAATCAAGTTACCACGGCCCCTAACCAAACATTTCAGCTGCATCACCACTGCCCCCTCCACCTCCAAAAAATACTCCCAAACCTTCAAATGAATGGGGTCAAGTCACCCCCTGAACTTGAACTTACATGCTGTCTAATGCTACTGGATTTGTCAGTGTATAATTTTCAAAATATTAAAAACACCGCTCCTACAAATATAGAATGAAAATGTGTCTGAGATTTATTTAACTCATTAATTAATGAGGGAATCAACAGGAGGTTAAGACTGTTTCTGAGAGGGGCTTGTGACATTGAGGTCTAACTCTTCCTGGGAAAGGACTGCCCTTGGCTCTGCAAGGTCCCACAGTGTGGCCACAGCTTTTGTCTTTTGCTGTCTTGACCCTCTTGAGGCAAGGACAGCTAGATGGAGGTGGAACCTCCACTTCCCCGGAATGCAAAGAGCTGCCACAGCCACGGCTTTTCTGTTGTTGGATTTTAAAGGAACACTCCCTTCGCCTCATAGCTCTCTGTTTTCATGTAATAGATTCTTCCAACAGGTGGATGAGGCTGTTCTCTTTCCAAACCGAGCTGAGTAGGATGGATTTTTAGATGGCAGCTCTTTCTCAGGCAGCTCTTAAGATAAAAATGGCCAGCAGATGAGATCATGAGTAGGACTTTTGAAGTCAGACTTGAGTATGTTGCAAAGGCTGAACTCCTTTGTTTTAGATGCTCACTGGAGTCATTTGAACACATAGTGGGCACATAGTGGATGTGCAGAAAATGGCTGCAGAATGAATCATCTCAAGGATTTCCCTGAGGCAGCAAGGACCCCTTTGTCATGGAGGGGGTGCGTTGAAGGGCTGGTAGGAAGTGAGGAGCCTGTCCTATGCTGCTGAATGATCTTCACTGATGAGAACAATTTCTTGCTCACTCTCCCTCATTTCATATTCCAGTTCTTTTAAGGAGAAGATGAATGTGAGCGTATTTTTTTCTTATTCCTCCTCATTTTGTGATGGTGTCACTGCCATGATCCTCGTGGCATTTTGGGGTGAGTCACCACCACCACTGTGCTATTTTGGTGGCTGTACATTTCAGTACTGTCTCCCCCCCGTCCCACCCCCACCCCCAGCATGACACCTGCTCAGGTCTGGAGAGTTCCAACACAACAGGTTCTTGCCAAGTACCGACTCATTGAGCCTGGTAGTGAAGGTGAGGGTTGCTTATGAATGGAAGATGGTAAGTGAGACAGTGGGTGAAAAGGCAGGCCTGCTCTACCAGGGAGGAGCTGTAAATAAGCCCTAAAAGTCATATGAGGCTCCGCTTCACTTAGACATAAGGACATGAGGGAAATCTGGGGAATGAAGGCTGTTATCCTGAAACCAAGTATGGCGTAGGTGTTCCGGGTGTGTTGAAACTCAGGATGTGTCAGTTGACTCTCCTGAGAGAGAGGCAGCTTCTGAGGGGAAACTTCCAGAGCATGGTGCTCTGGGGTTTAGTGATGTCCTTGAGGGGTCAGAGGGTTCAATCCATCTCTGGATGGAAAATCCCTCCATTTCTTCTGAGGGAGCCCATGTCTCTCCACAGGCAGTATGCAAGTTGGCTTGGTAAACCAAGACTGGCCCAAATGTGCTCCCTCTCTGACCCGTCCTGCTTTACGTGACCCTAAGTGACCCCTGATGCCCCTGACTCTCTTGGCAATAATCTTCTCTGGAGTCCTCAGGGTGACTTTAATCATACCTGCTTGTGATCTGTCTTTTATGATGATTTAAAATTCTTATTTAACCCTTGATACACTGAACTTTTGTGTGTCTTCCTTTTGCTGTTTGACAGCTTGACTGAGGCACGAATCCTATCACATGTCTAAGACTGCCTGATATACATACTAAGATGATTTTGTCATTGGGTGAGGATGAAGGACTCTGCAGGGAGTAGGGGATCACTAATTCCATTAAGCTAGAAGTTCAGCATCCAAGACCATATGGATTTTGTCTTTGAGGGACCCAAAATCCTGATGGGTCATGAAGGATGAAATCCTTTGTTATTATTTAACTTTCCTGACATTTATGGTTTGTCTTCCAAATAAGATTTTATACATTTTGAAACAAGGATGATGCATTATTGCTCACGGAAGTCCTCATAACACAGCACAGGGCTCTGCCAACAGTGAAGGGTCCCTGACTGCCTGATGTGGTTGGAGGGTTTAGGCTTGACCATGAACCCAGGTTCACCGATCCCTTCACTCATTCCACACAAATTTATTGAGCATCTGCTATGTGTTGGGCACTGTTCTAGGACTTGGGCACTGTTCTAGTCCCTGCCCTTATGGTGCCTCTATTTAATAAGGCAAATCAGTACAATATAAAGTGTAGTAGGTAATGATAAATGCTAAGAAGGAACAATAAAGGCAGAAAGGTAGATATAAGGGGTTGGTGGGTAGTCGGGGTGGACCTCACTGAGGAGACTTCTGAGTGAGGACCAAGAAAGTAAAGGAGTGAGCCTTCTGTATATCTGAGGGCAGAGCTCTCAGAGCAGAGCAAAGGTAGAGGTGCGCCTGGCATGTCCCTGTCCCTGCTCTCTCTCACTAGGCCCTGGATAATGTTCTGGTCTTTGTGATCTCATCTCCTCTCACTGCCCACTTGGCTCTCTCCACGCCAGCCACACTGGCCCCCTACACTTGGGAAAGCGTATACCTCTCTGATCTCTATTCTTCCCCTCTCACCAGAAGGGCTGCAAGCTGGGAGGTAGGGTCTTGAGATCTACGCTTTCATTGCATGGAACTTAAGCTGTCTCTTGCCCCTCAGGCCTCCGGATAGGGCCACTTTTGGAGGGACAGTCAGCAGTGTTCTCTAATGCGATATCTTCAGAAAACTGGGAATGGTGGAAGAAGATATCTTAGAACATAGAAACATCGTTCAAGTTTAATTACAGGAAAGCAAGCAGAGAGCAAAGGTGGGGGAGCTCTAGGCATCTCAAAAGATCATCAGTAGGAGACTACCCATTGACATCTTTCAAAAAATTTTTTCAGTTGCAGTTGACATTCAATATTATTTTATATTAGTATATTAGGTATTAGGCATAATGGTTAGACATTTATATAATTTATGTAGTGATCTCCCCAATTAGACTAGTACCCACCTGGCACTATACATAATTGTTGCAATATTATTGACTATATTCCCTATGCTGCACTTTACATCTCCTTGACTATTTTGTAACCACCAATTTGTACTTCTTAATCCCTTCACCTTTTTCACTCAGCCCCCCAAAACCCCCCTCCTCTGTATCTATGAGGCTGTTTCTGTTTTATTTGTTTGTTTTTTTTCTTTAGATTCCATACATAAGTGAGATCTTCTTGAAGTGAGATAATATTGCCTGCTCTGAGCTCGCCTCAACCAAAAGTCCTGACACCAGTGCATTTGAGGACTTGTCCAGTGTCCCCTCTGTCCCCCTGAAGTCATCTTTCCCAAGGCTTTCGTGGAGACTTGCCGTCATATGCTCCTGGCCTTCCAAAGATTTGCTGCCTTTATTTAAAAAAAAAAATCATTGTATCTGGAATTGGCATTCAAATATAGAAAAAGGAGTGGAAAAGGCCTTGGGAAGAATTGGAACAATGCAAATATATTCTCTCAGTGCTTCTAAGGCCTCAGCCTATGGCTGCTCCTTATGGCTGATTATGGCTTCACATCACAAAGGGATTTGTTACAGGAGTAGGAAACACTAGCAGACTGAGGAAGTTGGAATTAGGAATAAACATTGTTGAGAAAAAATTTGTGATTTTTATTCCTTTACATGGGAATTTTGATACAGGTTAGTCTGGTCAAGTGCCCATCTTGAATAGACGAGTAACTCCTGTCCTCTCTAACTCCTCACTGTTAGCTCTTTGGGGCCTCGGCCTGGGAACTGATCAGGATTGCCCATTGCCCACCTCTGCCCTGTGGCTCCAACTCCCCATGGTGCCAACCTGCTGCTGTGCACCAGAGGGCCCAAAGCCCTCAGGCCCAGGGTGCTGACTCCCTGCTTCCGCCTTTGCTTCGTGTCCAGTGGGATGGGAGCAGAAATCAAAGCCATCATCATCAAGTAAAAGGGGGTGGGGTGCGCATGTACCTGGCTCCATGACAACCCCTGAGCTGGGCTGTCTGTTGTTGTGTTCCTTCAAAGATCCATTTACAATGGAAGAAGCAGGTTCCGGAGGCTTCAGCAGAAATCAAAAGCCAGCAGCAGTTATTACCTCGTCAGCTCCTCACATTCCTCTTCTCTGCCTCCCAGCTTTGCTTAGTATAGGTCTTTGGCCTCCAGAAGCCCCTGCCTATTCGAATACTTGTCATCTGTCATAGACAAAGTCACAGTCAAGGAGCAGCAGGATAGGGAACTTTCCTCATGATGAATGAGGACAATATTGAGCCACTCAGCACCAAGCATGGGGCTAATTATTGCTTTATGTGTATGATCCCTGAGGAGTAGTATTGTCCTCATTTTATAGAGGAGAAAACTGGGGACCAGTCAGGTTCAGCGTCTTTCCCAAGGCCACACTATAAGTGATAGAGTCAGACTTTAAAGCCCAGGCTCAAGCATGTAACCATTCTCTATGCTGCCCACGAGGGTGGGCTTTCCTCACACCCCAAGCAGGCTGAAGCAGGGGTGTCCTGTGGACTGTGTGTGTGTGTGTGTGTGTGTGGCGGGGATTGGGGGGCTGGGGAACTACTGTGTGATTTAGAGACAGAGCCCAGGCTGCTTCTGAGTACATAGCTGATCATTAATGCCTGAGGAGCCTCTCCTGGCCGCCAGGCTCCCTGATACTCAGTGTGGTATCTGGACCAAAGGCATCCACCTTTTCTCGAAGCTTGTTAGAAATGCAGAGTCTCAGGCCCCACCCCAGACTGGCTGCTTCAGAACCTGCATTTTAACAAGATCCTCTTGTGATTTAAATGCACACGAAAATTTGGGAAGCCCTACTCTAGAGGTGTCCTTCCTAAACTAAAAGCTCCAGAAATCTAGTTCAGGGAGCTTCTTTCAGAACGAGGACTCGGAGAGCCATAACACCAAGAAGCTTCGAGCTGGTGTGTCCCCAGTGTCAGAAACCCTTCTGCAAGTGCTGGACAAAGCCAGACCCATTCCTAGTGTTTATTTCCAGGAGGGCAATGAACAAAATTGCTCACGGAAATTCTTGCAGCAGCCGCCTGAGAGTGAGACAGATCTGACAGTGTGCAAACGCTAGATGGCAATGGATGGACAGGCATTGGCAGAAAACATGCCAAGCTCTGTCACTGCCAAGGGTCAAGTTGAAATGATAAAGGCGGTGAGGTGAGGAGGGGGAGGGCTGAGCACGGTTGGGTTGTGAAAGGAGATTGTTGGGATGATATTAAAGAAACTGAGACTTCACCAGCAAGTCTGGGAAGGCTGTTTTGTGGAATGAGAGATTTGGGCAAGAGTAATTGCTTCTTTTCTGCCTTGAGCTATGTTAAACACACAATCTCCCCACAGGCAAGGGATGTCAGCAGCTGGGTATGGTGAAGCTGAAGGGAATTAAGTGTGGGTAAAAAGTTCCTAATCCACTTGGTTCTGCTCCCTGAGGTCAGGGGAGGCAGCGGCAGCCAGTCTGCAGCCCAGGTTAGTCCAAGCCAGCCGCAGGGGAGGAGCGCATCCTTTTCCGCCATGCAGTGGGCTCATAGGACATGCCTACACCCTGCCCAGATGCTCTGGTAACACCCTGTCAGCTCGGAAGGGGACAGAGCAGGGCTTGGTGAATTGTTCAGATCATAGCTCTGTTTCCTTCTGGTGTCTAGCTGTTCGGCTGAGTCCAGACTGGGCAAAGAATATGCACACCTGGTCCTCAGGTTCTCTTTTCTGCACTCTCCATAGGTTCCTGGGGACTAAACTCCACAGTAGAGTCCTGTGACACTGATATTGGAGAGGCTGGAGTCCATCTTTGGACTTTAGGAACTTGGCTTCTGAGAAAACAAGGCAAAGGAAAGTTTTCCCAAATTCCCCAAACGGTGAGGTCACCCTCTAGATCCTGCCCTCTTTTATCCTGTAGTGGTTGGTTCTCTACAGCAGCACTCTGTCATGTGGTCAGTGGACCCAAAAGTTGGAGAACTTTGTTGGAAATCCATTCAAGGAACAGTAAGGTTTTCCTGACTGTGGTGGGACTGCTACCTAAAAACATCTTGGAGTCATGTCCGGTGGGTGGAGACACAGTAGGAGAGACTTCCGTGTTTAAGTTCAGGGTCTGGATTTTTTTCAAGTTATTCTTTATCTCTAATCAAAATTTAGGCTGGACAGCTGAGGCCTGCAGAAGTCTGCAAGCCTATTGGAAATAGGTTGTGGAATTATAGAATGGATGTTAGAGATTGTCCTGTCCCGTCTCTTATCTTGTTCAGATGGGGAAACCAAGGCCCATGAAACACAATCTCTTATCAGTTTAAGGATCAGTGATCAGCTTATCTATTTAGTTTGTGGATGGGCTTAGGGCTCAGGTCACCCTGCCAGTGAGTGGTGAACACAGGTACTACAGAAGGATGCTTGCCTTCCCTCCTTCTCTTCTCTTTCTTTCTTTCTTTCTTTCTTTCTTTCTTTCTTTCTTTCTTTCTTTCTCTCTCTCTCTCTCTCTTTCTTTCTCTCTCTCTTTTCCTTCCTCCCTTCCTCTCTCTCTTTCTTTCTTTCTTTCTTTCTTTCTTTCTTTCTTTCTTTCTTTCTTTCTTTCTTTCTATTGTTATTTTACCCTCTCTCTTCTTCCTTTTCTTCTTTTGTTGAATTCTGATGATTTTTTAAGCCCTAGGGTTTTTGTATTTACCAGGTGGAAGTGAGTAAGCAGCAATTTTAGCAATTCCAAGGACACCTTTGATCACTTTGTCCTTCCCCAAAGGCCTCTGTAGGAGACGTAGTGCTGTCAGACAAACCTGAAGAAGCAAATTTTATTGTTTTTACTTGTAGGAACTTGCCTTGAATTCTGAGAGGGGGAAATAAACCAAGCTAGTAAACTTTAAGGCTTTTTATTTATTTATGGCCTCAGAAAACACCTTCTGTGAGCGATAAACTAAAAAATACCCTCTGGATGATGCTGTCCAAACTGTAATCCAACCACAGTTTATGGTAGGCTGCCCTCATGCTCCAAGTTCTCTTTCTCTTTTAGGGTATGTCACCAGAATAGATTTTTGTGGGTAGAAAGAAATGGTGAATTCAAAATAAAAATGTTACTAACCATGACTGGAAAAGTGCTAGAGGTTGTCTGCAACATCTTCTACTGTGATCTTCAATAATATGGAAATCACATGCAGATAGGCTCCAGCCCTCCTCACTGTGGCCGGATCAAGGCCATGGTCTGGGCCTGTGCGTCCTTGCTGACCAGCAGGAAAAATGAGAGGCCTGACCATCAGGCACATGAAGTTTACATATCATTGCGCTTCCGGGTCTCAAAAAATCTTACATTTTATTCACAAACATTAGCATCTGCTACTAATTAAAGTATCAGGGTATAATTATACCCTTTCTTATTAGTGGATATGGAATCTGACAGTTGCTTAGATACAAAATAAGCAAGTGCAGATTGCGTTCCGCGCCCGTCACAGGCTCGGGAGACAGAACAACAGGATTTTCAAACGCTCTGTGTAAATGAATCTCGTTGCCCAGAAAATGTAAAGTTCTGAATTACCGTCGGTAAATTTGCCTGGGAACAGATGTTAATTCCATCAAGAGTCTGTGCTTTGAGCTTTAATATCATTCAATTATTTCCCTGGCGGGGTCTCCTCACCTCTGTACTGCACTCCAACCTCCAAACAGAAAGTGGAGGTCGTCCCAAGGTACTGACAGTTAAAGCCCCACCGAAATCTGGCAGTGTTGCAGGGAGGACATGGACCCCAGAGCCAGAAGACACCCATCAGGACTAGCAGGGCTGTGTGCTCACTAGATCAGCCTTTGGGCTAGTCAGAGATCCCCTCTGAGCACAGGAATGTGGGTTCACATTATACGCTTAGGGAAGTTCCTGCTAACCCATTGGCTATAGAAGTGCAGGGACCAGGTCTATCTTGGGTCACCCAGTATAGTTCCAGATCCAGCTTGACACTTGGCACTTCGAAGGTACTCAATAAGTAGTTACTAAAAGAAGGGATTCCATTGAATCCCTTATGTGAAAGTTGTCTTGGGAGAGGGAGTACTTTCATCCTTAGTAGTTATTTACTCCCCGGTGTGTGTGTGAATTGATTAGATCAGAACTTGGCAATTTGAGGGCTGAATTATCCCTGCCAACCTGTTTTCGTGTGGCCTATGAGCTAAATATAGTTTTTACATTTTTAAAGGCTGGGGAAAAAATCAAAATAAGAAGTCTATTTCATGACACATAAAAATGATATGAAGGCTAAATTTCTATGTCCATAAATAAATGTGTTATTGGTGCACAGTTATGCCACTCGTTTACACATTGTCTTTGGTTACTTTTGCAGGACAGTGGCAGAGTTGAGTCCTTGCAACAGAAACTGCATGACCTTTAAAGCCTAAATTAATTATTGTCTGGCCCTTTGCAGAAAAAGTCAGTGGGCATGGATTAGATTACTCTCTAGGGTTAGCTTTTGATGTTGGGGAGAGTGGATGGAGAGGATGGGAGTGGAAGTGGGAAGAGAGAGCTCACACTTTGGCTCTCTTCACACCTCTGCGAGCCTTGGCTGTTTCTCAGTGGAAGTTTCCAGCTTCTCGTTGTAAATCTGATGAATGCCCTCAAGGAATGCAGTGATAATCATTTCTCAGACTGCTGCACAAAGGACTGTATCTTTCTTTTGTTTTTTTGGTCGTTGTAAATCCCTAGTTCAAAACGCTCTTTCTTTGTCAAAGACATAAAATTTTGCTTCTCAGACAGTGTTTAGGTAATAAATCTGTATGTGTGAGGAAATGTGAGCTGGAGCTTGTCTTTGGAAAGCAATCGTGTTCAGTTTTCAGCCACCCAGCAGGCACCCTGTGCAGCTGTGTCACAGCTTTGCTCCCGGGCAGTGTGGAGCCCACTGGTGGGGTGCCATGAGCTTTGTTTCTAAGCTCTTAGCAAAGGGAGAGCCCTACCTTTCCAGAGAAGTGCCTTTGTGATTAAACTGGCAAAGATGCACTCAGCCTACTTACAGCCTTGATAATCTATTTGATCCATTCCAGTTAGCCGTCCAAATCCCAGGAGGCATCTGGTCGACCTGAGACTTATTCCTCCTGAGTTTACAGGAGCCTTCCCTGGAGCAGACGGCATCATACCGTTCTCTTATTAGCCATCTAAATTCCAAATTAGTCTAATTTTCTCCAAACCCCACACTTTATTTGGAAAAAGGTTACTTCTCTGTGGGCTCCTGGAGGCCTGATTCATCTCTAGGTGTAAAAAATGCCCAGGGTCTTTTGAAGGTGTAGTTAATGGGTTGAGGGATAGATTTGCTTTCTGAGTGACAGTGACTAACACTGGCGGCATTGTTTACCTTAAGTAGATCTGGGTTTTGAAAATCATAACCAATAAGAAGATTGTTATGTCTTTTTTTAAGAGGCTACTAGTAGGGTTTCCTGTAGGAGCACTAGCTGGTTAGGTTATCTGATTTATTTTGGGAATAATGTAGAAAATGGTTTGTGGAAAGAAAATAGAAGTTTCTACTTTCTAAATGTCATCATTTGTTGCATCTATGCTATACATTTCTCTAGGTATTCTGTGTGTATTTCCTCTAGTTCTAACCCAAAACCTACAGAATAGATAATAGATGTTACAATCTCCATTTTGTAAAGGAGGCAATTGGGACTTAAATAGGATATGAGTTGTCTGAGATTCCATGGACAGGAAATGGAATAACTAGGATTTGAATCCATGAAATGACTTCAGAGCACATGTGCTAACCATCACATGATACCACTCCTCTGGAATGACACTTCAGCCATCTTATATTTTAAGGACAGAATTTTAGAAAGAACCAAAATACAGAGACGTTTATAACCAGGACTGTTGAAAATGCAGACCCAGCCAACATGTGGTTATCCACCCTAACTTGTACAAGGATCCTGAAACCCCATATTTTCTTTAGCTAAAATATTCATCTTCTTCCTTACTAGACATTTAAAAAAAGATTTAGATGAAATTAGTTATTTTATTGAAACTATTTAGTGTGTTCAAAACCCAAAAGGGATAAGAAGGCATATAAGGAAAAGTCCATCTCTCACCCCTGGGAGATTTTTCACAGGTCTCCATAGAGGAAAGTAAAGATAATAATGATGGATTACAGACATGGTTCTCTTCCCCCTTCTGACCACAACTCTCTGCTCTGTGACCTTGAAGCTTCTCCCATCAAGAGGTGGACTATTTCCCCATCCCTTGAATCTGGGCTTGTCCTGTGACCTGCTTTGGTCAGTGGAATGCAGCATATGTGACCAAGTGCCAGTTCTTGAAATGGAGGCTGAAACACAAGCCAGCCCGAGAGAGCAGCTGCTCAGCTGGGTGATGGCTCTGATTCCCACTCCTACTTGTCTGCCCTTGGAAGCTTGCAACACACCTTCTTCTCACCTGTCTGCTTTCAGGACTCTCTGCTTTTCCCTTTTGGTTTAGCAGCCTGTGATTACCTGATGGACATCTGACTTGCCTTCCTCCCTGGATTTGGCCTGAGGTCCTGGGCCAGCTCCCAGCCTCCTCCTTCTCCAGGGACACTGGGTCAGGGAGAAAAGTGTCACGTACTATATGGTGTGCTCCCCTTGGATTTTCTGCTGCTGTTTATACACAAGTTAAGGGGGTGAAACAATAAATGCCTTGAGGGTTCAGAAGGTTGCCGAAATATGTGAATTAGGCCAGATGTCATATTGTCAGGTGTGGTCAGGCCTAGGGAGAAATGGAGATGGCATGTTTAGCTAAAGGCCTTTTAAGTTCAATTTTGAAAAACACACCATGAACAAAATCTGTTTTTGGTCAGGTGAACAGGCTACCTCTTTTGAGCCTCTCAAGGATTAGAATGAATTTCACATGAAGCCAGCCTACCTTGTATCTTCCAACCATCAACTTTTTTAAAAGATTTTATTGGGGAATTGGGAGAGGGGAACAGCATTGGGGTATTGGGGAAGGGAAACAGACAAGTTGCTGTCCTTTTGTTCTTCAGTCTAGTTGTGGAGGACACTGCTTCACTGGCCCATGTTGGTATTGCTCTCTTCCCAGCTGAGGCAGATCAGTCACTGGCCATTGGATGGCTGCTCATGGTGGCTCTTGGCAGCTCATGCCAACTGCCGGTCACTCACGCTGGCTGCCAGCTACTCACGGTAGCTCATGGCAGCCCACTGCAGCAGGGGCTGCAGCCTATGCTGTCGCCGGCGAGTCAAGGCAGCCCAGCTCCAGGTGGAGCTGTTGTTCACTATCTTAGCTGTAGAAGGTACAGTATCACTGGCCCTAATGTGGGATCTGAACCAGGGCCCTGCTGCTCAGAGCTGGCATCCCAAGCCAACTCTTAACCAATGAGCCACTCAGCTAGCCCCCAACCATCAACATTTTATCTCAGTAAGTAACCCCATGTCATATCTTAACTGGGTCCCCCAACTCCTTTCTCATTCTCATTTGGAAGGAGCTTTTGATTTCTGCTCCCCACCTTGAGTGGCTTTCAGGGACAACCTCTCATGCAAATTCCCTTCACGGATGTTGGGCCCAAATGGCACTATATTTGGGTGATGGGTTGAGCCGGGTGCTGAGACACAGGGAAGACTTGACATTCTATGATGCCAAGTGCCCCCTGAAGGGATGGCACAGCTTTCTTCCTGGGGTACAGAGGTGTTTCCTCCCTTCCTTGGCCTCATTTTAAACTTTTTCAGATATGTCAGTAAGTACAAGGAAATTAGAGTGGATGAGGGTGTTGAAGGTGGAAATGGAGTGTTGGATGGATTTGAGAGATATTTAAGAATTAAATTGGACTGTATTGCATATTTGGGTAGTGGAGAGGGCACTTTCTGGGCTAGTGCACAGGTTTATTTTGAGTAATAAGATGGCTGGTGGTGCCATTTTGTGAGATGGGGACTGCTGTAAAAGTAGTGGATGGCCATGACCACGTTGAGGGACTATCTGTCCATAGGTCATTAACCATCTGATGCATGTTTGCTCAAGAACAATCAGCTCAAATGGTTCTTGACAGGACTATGCAGAGAAGGCTGGCAGCTCTAAGTATTCACAAACAGAAAGTAATTTGCAGCCTCCAAAGGACCTCCCCTGGAATGCCAAGGCCTGTTGCTGTTCCCAGCCCTGGGCAGTTGAGCTCAAACCATTGAGACATCATTGATGTGAACAAATGAAGAACAAATTAACATGCTCTGGAATCAATGATTGGGTCCCCGTCAGACTCAATTACTTATTTCCTGAAAACTCAATTTATTTTTGTCTGAGAGAATGCATGGCCCTGCAGCACCAGTCTTCACTAATGGCCAGCACCCCGGGGGCGAGGCGAGCCCCTCAGGGTCCAGGAACAGGCCAAGAGGGAGCCCTGAGCCCCCACCTCAGACCCTGAATCCAGCTCGGCCCCTCACCAGGCTATCCAGGCAGCCAGCAGCAGATAGAAATCCTGGTTCCAGGCACCTGCAAGCAGCCTCTCCTCAGGCAGGATCTGGCAGAAGGCCCAGCATCTTCACCTCCCATGGCCTTGGCTACTTGTGCCTGGCTGCCTGGTCTATGTGGACAGAGTGGTTATCATCAGTGCAGAAAGAACAGATTTGGGCCCTGGCAGAGAGAGGGAGAGAGAGAGAGAGAGAGAGAGAGAGAGAGGGAGAGAGAGAGAGAGATTGACATACACACACTTCCTTCCCTCCACACAAAGAAATTACTGCCAAGACATGAGATATTTTTAGATAAATATATATTTTTCTAGAGTATAGTCTTTAAAGTACCTTCGATTTTAGTTCAATTGTTTTTGAAAGAAATGGTTTTAAAATGTATGATGTGATGTCCACCTTTTGAAAGCAGAGTACCCTAAGATCAATTTAGCCTTAAATACTTTTTTTATTACGAAAAATATTAAGCATATACAAAAATGAGAGAATCATGTAATAAACCCTATGATCACAATAGCCAACAACAACAATGACCAATTCCTGATCAAACTTGTTTCATCTATACACCTCATTTCCCTCCACCCTGGATTATTTAAACCCACCCTGTTTATGCTGACCTAAGGTATCATTATGGCAGTTGTTTGTAGTACATGTCCCCTTTCAGTGTATTTCTCATACTTATATCTTTGCCTTTATGAGAACCCTCCATAGTTTGTCTCCTATAATCTAGCCTGGAAAGGTAGATAGCCTGGAAAGGTCGTTAAAATTCTGTTATATAAGAGCACATAGGATTTGAGAAAGACTTCCTGGCCTGGATTTTACTTCTGGGTTTTGTTTCTGGAGAACTGAGGGTTAGGACCTTTCTTTTCTTAAAAATTAGGGTGGTTTATTATGCTGTGGCAGCGCTCTCTCTTTTTCTTTTTCTTTTTTCCTCTTGAAAATGAAGTCATTACTAATAGATGTAAAGAAATGGAAAAATATTCATTTTTGAGAAAGATTTTGAGATATAAATGAGGAATTCCAAGTATACTTAATACATGATTTGTTGTATGAATGTGATGGCACTTGTCTTGTTTGAGCACCATCATCTGTGGCTTCACTCAGGAGCCATTTTGGGGAATCGCACTCAAGTTTTGCACCAGATGCCTCTAGGCTGAGTTTTTCTCTCATCTTTTGCTTCCTATTTGCTATATTTCCAGATTACTTGGTTGTGCAATGTCTCTGCTGTTTGCAGTGCTTCTGCATGTAGCACATAGAGAGGAACTGTAAGCTGCTAAGCCAACCTGATAACCACACCTGTCACATCAGTTGCCTATCAATCAGTCTCTGTGAAATTGAATCCCTAAACCCCCCATTTCCAAAAAAGTGCATGAGAATGCCCTGTGCTCTGGTGTGTGCCCAGTGACAGGCCCTGAGGATAAAGGTGCAGATAGGGTGTGGGCAGCTGGGGGTGCGGTTGGTGGATCCTTCACTTGCATCTATGAAGATGGGAAGGAAACAGCTTGAGGATCCTGCAGAAACTCTTGATGCTGTGCAGTCAACAGGAGCCACCCTCCCATTCCACCACCTTCAGGAACCTTCCGGCACCCTCTGCATGGGCATCACTCCCTGGAATGTATGAAGATTAAGTCCTTGGCTCCTAAGGAGCCAGTATGCTGGGTATATGGATGAAATTTCAACCACCTGAACTTTAAGTGAAGAAACTGGGATGTAGAAACTTCTTTATTCTCTCCTAATCTCTGCCTTCAGCAGCTTCTCTTTATGTTATCTGCCTTTCACAAATGTTTGGCAAAAACATGTCCTTCAGGGTGAAATTCTGAAGGCATGCCATCAATCCTTGAACATCGAGAGTGTTCAGAATGGGCTTTTCTGGTGAACAAAGCCACGCTTATTTTATGTAATTAGCATTAGTTCAAAAGAAAGGAGCAAGATGAGGAGAAGGCCTGGCAAAAGGTGGAGTTAGTGTTACAGCAAATACCTCTGTAGAATGGATTTTTATGAAGTGCGCTCTGTCAAGATTGGGATGCGGGTGGCAAGTCAGCACTCTATTTTCATACAAGAGATGTGAGGTATAGACACAGGGGTTTGGCCCGGGCTCTCTCCATCTTAATGTTTATCTTTGTGTCTTCCTTCCCTGGCCTACCCTGGGCCCCCAGGCTTCTCCCTTCTCTGTCCTCCCCCACCTTCCATTCCTTTCCCTTTTCACTGTCCAGACTTCTATTTCCCACCGTGGATGCAGTTTCCTGCCACAAATCTGCCATATGCAGCCTTTTCTCTTCCTCTTTCAATTTTCTTCAGATCTCTTCAGACCCCTAAACTTTCAGGTTCCAACATTGTGTCTTTTCAGGTAGAGAACAGGGTTACCATCCTATGTAGGAGCCCTTGTGCAGCAGAAAGAGGTGGACTGCACTTCTTGGCTCCTTTGGCTCCATCTTGACTTAAAGTAGTGTTGATCTTACTCATAGGAAATCACCAGGTGTCCCAATTACAAAGGCATCTCTTTCCTGTGTGTGTATGTGAGACCCCCAGGATGGCTGCTGCTGGTGGTGGTGGCAGTGGGGATGGTGGTGGTGATGGTGGTGGTGGTGGTGGTGATGATGATGGTGGTGGGGGTAGTGGGGGTGGTGGTTGGGGTGGTGATAGTGGTTGTGGGGGTGGTGATGATGGTGGTGGTGGTGATGGTGATGATGGTGGTGGTGGTGATGGTGGTGGTGGTGATGGTGGTGGTGGTGGTGGTGGTGGTGATGGTGGTGGTGGGGGTGGTGGTGGGGGTGGTGATGATGGTGGTGGTGGTGGTGATGGTGGTGGTGGTGATGGTGTTGATGGTGATGATGGTGGTGGTGTTGGTGATGGTGATGGTGGTGGTGATGGCGGTGGTGGTGATGGTGTTGATGGTGATGATGGTGTGGTGGTGATGGTGATGGTGGTGGTGGTGGTGGTGGTGGTGGTGATGGCGGTGGTGGTGGTGGTGGTGATGATGGTGGTGGTGGTGATGGTGATGGTGGTGGTGATGGTGGTGGTGATGGCGGTGGTGGTGATGGTGGTGGTGGTGGTGGTGGTGGTGATGGCGGTGGTGGTGGTGGTGGTGATGATGGTGGTGGTGGTGGTGATGGTGATGGTGGTGGTGATGGTGGTGGTGATGGCAGTGGTGGTGATGGTGGTGGTGGTGATGGTGGTGGTGGTGATGGTGGTGGTGATGGCAGTGGTGGTGATGGTGGTGGTGGTGATGGTGGTGGTGGTGGTAGTGGTGGTGGTGGTGCAGGTGGTACAGATGGTGCAGAGTGCCTCTGAGGGAGCTGACCCAGCGTCTGAGAGCAGGCTTGCCCTTGAGGCTTTCCTTGGGAAGGAGAACGAGTTTTTACCTGCATGACAGGCCAGTAGGCGCCTCTGAGTGAGAATGTGACATGCACAAAGTTGGGTGGTCACAGCAACCCGTCCTTTTCTCCCTCTTTCCTGTACCTAATCTTCTCACATGGGAAAAAAATGGACATTGATGATGAAGACCCAGGGGACATCCTGACCCAGCCCCCGTACTGAGCATGATCCGTCATGCTGCCCTCAGAAGGTGGTGATTAAAGTGCTCAGGGGTGGGAATAAGGCCTTTTCTCTTGGAAGTGATATTATTGGTGGTGGTTCTGGGACTTGTCCTCCTAACCCTGTTGAACTCCTTACTTTGTATTAATCTGTAATGTCCTTTTGAGTCCTCATCATGTGCTAACCATGATGCCCTGGGCAGTACATTATCCACTTAATTCTCAATACAAGCCTATGGTAGGGACCATTATAATCTATATGTTACAGATGGGTAAACTGAGGCCCAGAGCTGTGCTGTCTCCTAAGTGTAACCCAGCTGGAGGGTGCCAGAGCTGAGAGTAAAGCTTCTGGGTCCATGATCTGGAGCAGCCGTTGCTACTGTCCCTTTTTGAAGCTGGAGCTGGACCAAGGACAGGCTGGAAGCCGGCATTAAGCTGAGGGTCGGCTCTGCTGATGCTGTGGTTGGTCTCTTGTTGATTTCTCTTTCCTGTTGTCCCTGCTCTGTAGGGGGTCAGTTCTCCTGTGATCCCTGATTCCTCAGTTCATTCAGGAGATGAGCACCTGTTCTCAGGTGAGCACCTGTTCTCAGGGCCTTCAAATTTCAGTTTGGCTTTGTCCTTTCATCTCACCAGCTTGTGCAGGCAAAACTGGTTGCATCAGCCACAAGTTGTGGATCATGTCCTCATATCCCCCCTGGGAATATGACAAATGGGACAGGGTGGGATTTTTTTTAAGAAACAAGTGTGAAGCACGCTGTGCAAGCGTCCTGTAGCTGTGCTTGTCAGAGCTCGTGACACTCAGAAAAAGGAACGGGGGAGGCCCATGCTACTTGTGGCCACCCTCCCATTGACAGCCCCAGGTGTGCTCAGGACAAACCAGATGTGGGCTCTTTCAGGTTCAGGAAAGGAAGGCTTTGTAGGAGATGTTATGTAAATTGGAGCTCTGGCATGCAACCTTCAGAGGCCTTCAGCTAAACTCTCTGTAGGATGTCTAGATCAGGGTGACCTGCTATAGGTGGGAGCTTTCTGGTTGCCGGTGGTGGGATGCTGTGTGTGTATGTGTGTGTGCGCACTTGCATACATGCACCTACCTTTGTCTAAGGGGGTTGCTAAAGCTAGTCACCTGACGTTGGTACCTGCAAGTTGTGATCCCTGGGTATTTGAGGATAGTACTCGGTAGATTGTAAATACAGGCGGTGGCTTACCAGGGTCAGGGTTCTGGAGGCTGCATAATCCATTACAGCTGCTGCTCTGTTGGTTTAAAGAACATCATCTTCATTTTTGAACTCCTGGTTGTATCCCAAAGATCACAGCTCCAGTACTGAGAGGGAATGGGTGGTAAATTTGGTTCACTAATTATCTTTAAAAATAAATGCTGTATATTGCTTCAACACATTTAACTACAGATCTTTTAACATTTTCATACCTGTAACCTTCTTTGCTTCTGCTCAAATGTTTGTTTCTACTTCACCCTAAAGGGTTAAAAGAACATCTCTTTCAAGCAAGGCAGCCCTACTCTTTTCCCCTTTATGCCTCCCCTTAGGATCAGAGATACCCCCACCCTTTCTCTCCGTTACATAATTGAGAATACATTTTTATAGCCAAGATTGTTTTGCTTGTCCCTCTGAGGAAAGAATCCTGTGCATTCATTCCAAGTTAAAAGGATAAAGACTCTGAAATCTGGTACAATGCAGAAACATGGATCCTGATACAGGCAGTTCTCAGCTTAAACAAGATACTCCCAATAATGGGGACCCGAAGATTAACTGCATTCGCACTGGAACTAGATTCTCAGATGTTAATTGCCTATAAATGTTTTTTCCCCAGCTGGCCATCTCCTTAGCTAATTTGGTGTACTTCCTGCCCATTGTAGCCATTTAGCAAATAAGAAAATCTTGAACTAAACAATTAGGCAGCAGTAACAGTTTTCAAGGGGCCTACAGATCATTTTTGGATTAAGTTTGGATTATCCAAGTTAGTGCTTTTCCTTCATCACAGTTTATAAACATGGTGTCCTAGTTCAGATGAACGGAACAAGTTATGGTTTTATCATCTTATAGACTCATGAACTTAAGTCCATCCTCTGATCCCACAGCTTAAATCTGGCTCATCATCCTCTACCTGTGTGTGTTGGCTCCTAGGGGACCAGGTGAGGGTGGGTGGTTGGATGGGTACAGATTCAATCCCTCTTCTGGTATAGCAATTCAGCATTGTGAGATAGCTCACTCTCTTTCTGTATGTTGGAGGGAATGATGTATCCATCCATCCATCCATCCATCCATCCATCCATCCATCCACCCGCTCATCCATCCAGCAAACCTCTGAGGGCCCCATCATGAGTTGGGAGTTCAGAGTCTGGTGGAGGAGCCAACAGTCCCAGAGTGCTGGAGGAAGTTTATTTTGAGCAGAGTGCTAGAGGCTTGGAAAGGTCTGGTAGGTTGGAGGGGAGGATGTAATTTAACTTAAATGACATCATGAGAGAATTTTAGAAGTTCTTTATTGAGGCTTAACTCATAACAGTAAAATAAAATCTTAAATGTACAGCTTGATGAGTTTTTACAAGTGTATACACCCATGCGACCATCAGAACATTTCCTTCATCTCAGAAAATACCTTTCCTGTCAATACCCCTGTATGGAAATAACCACTAGTATTCTGACTTATTACCACAAGTGGTTTTGCCTGATCTTATAGTTCATAGAAATGAGACCATACAGTATGTACTTTTTTTGGGTGTGACTCCTTCCCCTGAATATATGTGAGATTCATCCATATTGTTGCATATGTCACTGGTTTGTCTTATTTCATTGAGAAGCAGTATTCCATTGTACAGATATGCCACAATATATTTATCCCTTCTCCTTTTGACAGACACTTGGGTCGTTTCTAGTTTTGAGCTCTTTAGCATAAAGCTGCAATGAACATTCATGTACAAGTCTTTTTGTGGACACAAGAACTCATTTTCAAATGAATGAAACATAGGAAGATAAAGAGAGTCAACAGATTTTCAGTTATTTGATGTGATGAAACCCTTTATGACAGAGAGAGAAATCCAAGGTTGAGTGGATTTTGAGGCAGGCTAAATGTGTCCCCTCTGAGATGAATGATATCATTTGAATGTGTTCATCACACAAGGGTGTGTGAGGAAATGAATTAATCATGGTGCCTTCAGCTTAGTCACAGATTTCCCTGCAGGAAAGGAGGCTCTCAATGGACCCCACGTTCGATTTGTTGGGGGACTCAGAGACCCTTGGGAGTAAAGTGAAGAGCTCTTATCTCCTGTGTTGAAGAGGGGGACAGTAGGCTGCCCACTCCTAGTGTGTGTGGTGCTGAGTCTTCCTATTGGTCCTGATTCTAGTTTCCAAGCAATAGTTCAGGCAGAGAAGGTTATGGTGTGCCCCTCTCCCAGTTGTTGGAGTTCGAAGTCAGCAGATTTTCTAGCATCCCAGGCTCTCATCTCCCTGCTGTGTGTATGTGGCAGGGCGGAAGGCCAGTGCCTTGTGACAGACAGTTTAATCTTACCTGCCTGCTGTGAGATACACTCACCATCCCAGAAAATTGCGAAATATATATTGTCTCTTAACCCTAATAAACAGTGAGGAGGAAGAAAAAGCCCTGACAAAATATTACAACTTAATTGTATTTCTCAGCTGGGCTCAGGAAATCTGCTTCCTCCTTAGGCTAACACTATTTACCAAGTCTCCCAGCCCCACAATAATTATTCCTTTAACCCTTCGCGTGGGACAGTGGGACAGCACCTTAGCATGGAGAGGACTGCGTGCTGGGGAAGCTTAATGAGGTTGTCCCAGGTGCTCAGGCTGGGAGGTTTGCCTTCATTAGGCGCATGAATCACCGTGACTTCTGGCTCCCAGCTTGGAGTGGGATGAGAAGACAGACTGCCCCTGAGAATACAGGCTGTTGGGGAGGTGTGTGGGAAGGAGGCAAGACGCTTGGCTGGCCTGGTTTTCCAGTACACAGGTGTTTGCAATTCTAAATAAATGTGCAGTGTCAGTACTCAGCAGCTTCTCGGCTGAGACTTCAAATGAGGGCTGAGCAGGGAAATAAGATTGGACCCCTCTGGGCACTTGTCATTATGTTGGATGGACCCAAATTCAGACCTAATTACAAAAATGTTGGTGTGGGAGAACTGAGTTTGGGGGTGCAAGAGACATGGGGGTGACCCCTGTTCAAAATATTGTGTGCTCCAAAAATCCTGCTCTGCGGAATCTGGAAGCTCACTACTCTGGGCATTGTTGCTTTTTTACTCTCAGAGGTATCTCGATGCTTTCTGGAAAGTTTTGAAAAAACACTATGTTTGAATGGTCTTTCCCCTTCACAGAGCAGTGTCCATTAGTGACTCACAAAAGCCCATCTGGTGGTCTTGGCATATGATGGCTGCTTGTTTCACCTGGGTGATCATTCTCTCCTGCATCAGTCTGTTTCTCCTTTGTTCTTTCACTGCTACCACACACTTAGACTAACACCCTAAGTCCTACTTGTACTGGCTTCAGTAGTGTCCTCCCCCAAATTGATATCCTTCCCTGAACATCAGAACGTGAACTTATTTGGAAATAGGATCATTGCAGATGTAATTAATAAAGTTAAGAAGGGGTCATATTGGAGTAGGGTGGGCTCTTCATCCAATGTGACTGATGTGCTTATAAGAAGAGGAGACTCATGGAGACACACACACACAGAGGGAAGACAGCTATGTGATGACAGAGGCAGAGGCTAGAGTGATGGATGCATCTACAAGCCAGGGAACGCCAAGGATGCCTGGCAACCAACCCCCAGAAGTGAGCAGCGATTCATGGAACAGATTCTCCTTCTGAGCCCCCAACAAAGAGCCAACCCTCCTGAACCTGGGTTTTGGACTTCTGGCCTCTGAAACTGTGAAAGAATCAGTTTCTCATGTTTTAAGCTATCCAGTTTGTGGTGCTTTGTTATGGCAGCCCTAGAAAACTAACACACTCATCATAGCTAGTAAAGCTCCCAGCTGTTTCTCCAGCCTTATTTCTTACCACTCTCCCCTTGGCTTCCCTGGCCTCTGACTGCTCATCACATGTGTCGAACTTGGTCCTCAGGGCCTTTGCACTTGGCTGCTCTCTTTGCCTGGAACATTCTTCCCAGATAGTCCCATGACTTGCTCTCAGACTTTATTCAGTTCTCTGCTCAAATAGCACCTCTTCAAAGAGACCTGCTCTGGGTATCTTATCTAAAACAGCATCTCCTCTGTCACTCTCTGTCCCCTTACTCTGCTTTAATTTTCTTTCTAGCCTGCATCACTCACTAGTAGACATCACAGTGTATGTATGTGTATTTGTTTTTTTTAAATTCCTGCTTCCCCAACCAGACTAAGCTTTTTGAAGGCAGGGACTTTGTCTTGTTTACTTGTGTATACCTCAGTAGTACTTGGTAAATGGTAAGTGCTCAAAAAAATGTATTGTTAATATTATTACCCTGTGCTAGGTAACCAAAACCAAACCCAGTCCCTGTGCTCACAGGGTTCATATTCTAGTAGTTGATACACAGAGACATAAAGAACACTGGGGCTAATGGAAGGCGAGTGCATGTAAGTGGGATTTTACCTGGTTGGAGAGGCCAGGGAAGGATTTCCTGAGCAAAGGATGTTTGAGGTTTGATTGTGGAATTGGAGTTGCCCAGGCAGGGAGTATGCAAAGGCCATATGGTGGGAGAGAGTATGGGTGTGTTTGAGCAAATGAGATGTGGCTGAGAGCTAGGGGAAGTCATACATCCAGGGTTTTGTAGGTCACAAAAGGACCCTGCTCCTTATCTTGAGTAATGGGAAGACTTTGAAGGGGTTAAGAGTGGAGGAGAGATGGGAGGGCATGATATCATCTGATTTATGTTTTGCAAAGTTCATTCTGGCTACAGCATGGTGAATGCCTTGCGGGGAGTGGGGTTGGTGATCAATTAGGAGGTTGTTGTGGTTGGAGAGCTGCCTAGGTATGGTGATAAGGGGTCAGATTAACGAGCTCTTCAGGATTCAGAATGGACAGGATTTGGTAATGGGTTACAGTTATAGTGTGTGAGGAGAGGATAATATCAAGGGTGGGGTCTCAGGTTTCTGACACACACATTGGAATGGATTGTGGTACCATTCACAACATAAAGGAACACTGGAGGGGTGTGTGTGTGTGTGTGTGTGTGTGTGTGTGTGTGTGTGTGTGTGTAGGGGCTGGGAGCAAACCTTGAATCCATGACAGTTTCTGCATCATTATTGTGTTAGATGCCTTCCAGCAGCCTCATTGGAAATAAGAGGAACACTCTGAAAAGGGCCCGATTCTGAGAAGGCTTGTGCCTTTGTGGTAGATTGGTGTTCTCCAATGAACCATGAATCTTGGTGTGCGTGCCCTTGGGTAGACCCTCCCACACTGACTCTGGAATTGGCCATGAGAGTTGCTTTGCCCAGTGGGATACTGGTAAACATAGAGCAGCAGAGGCTAGATAGTGCTCGCCCTCCTGGGCTTGTCCTCTGGGAAGCCTCTCTTGGAACCTGGCTGCCATGTTGTAAAGAGGCTCAGGTCGACCACCGAATGGTGGGACACTGTGTGATGAGAGACCACCTTGGAGGTTCCAGCCTCTGCTGAGGTCCCACGTGAGTGCAGCCACACGAGTGACCACAGCTACGCCGCATGGGACATAACCCAGGCCACCCATAGAGTCATGATGAAGAATAGATTGTTGTTTTAAACCACTGGTTTTGGGTGGTTTGTGATACAGCAATCAATGATTGAAAGATCCCTTCAAAGACAGATTAAGGTAGAGCAATTGGGCTATTGTAAGGCTTTTTTGGATAGAGTCTCTAAAGCAGACATCTGTTAGCCCCCTCTACCTACAAGCTTTTTTTTGCTGCCTCTTCCTTTACTTTGACTTCACTTATGACCTCGTGGGGAACACTGTGTCTCGGGGGTGCAGGTGGCACCAGAGGGCAATTGCTGATGGGATGACCCTTTTTCTCCTTGTATCTCTTGTCTCTAATTTTTCCCTTTACTATCCCTTCCATGGCCTGTATCTACGCCTGGTTTTCCTCACTTCCTGCTGCTTTCCTTTCTATAGCTGCGGGGAGCCCTCGAGGCTCCAGAAACTTCTGAAGCCTGGTTCAGGACATGCATCACTACCCATACCCTGTTCCTTTGTCCCCTATCCTCGCATGGGAGGAAAGTCGGGTCTCCTTTGTCTTTTTTTAATGAACAGCTTTAGCCACTGTAAGCTGGCTATTATATTGGACTGAAAATGCTGTTTCTGAGCCATTGTCAACTGAGACCTGGGACCAACACTGACACCTCCTTAATTATGTGCCATTAATGATGTACATGCTGCAGTTAGGGGAACATTGTCCATCCATTTCTTGCTTTAATTCTGTGTTGTGTTATATGAAACGCTAATGAGTCCAGAATTCTCAAAGGTCATAATCTGAATACATTTCCTTTTCTTCTTTTTAGGGGAATGAGGATAGGATGCAAAACAATTAAAATGAAATTTACTTCATCATTTGGCTAACACCGTCCTTGACTGAACTAATTATACTGAGATCTGTATTCATCTGCTGGTCATTTGGACAGACCTGCGTGTGTCTGATTTCTGGTAAGGGCCCTGTTTCTGAAGTCTACACGAAGTGGTTTTTAACTGCTCACCCAATTGATTATGAGAAATAACTGGGGAAAAAAGTCCACCCAAACCCTTACAATATGGAAAGTGCAAATTTAGCACTACTAGCATTGAATTTTCCAGGGAGTCATTTATCATCCTTAGAAAGTTTTGGTTCTTTGCAAATAAAACAGAGAAAGGAATGGTAATTGCTCTGCTCAGCTAATTGACAGAATTGTGTCAGAAAAAGAAGGCATTTCAACACTGCCTCCAATGATGACATTTGAAGGTTGTTCCCATTCTCTCTTCACTGCTAAATTAGGTAATCATTATTTCCCTGTGAATCTTATTAATCTAATGCTTGCTTCTCCCCCACCCTCAGTTAGATTTGAGATTCAGACGAAAATGTGAAAATGAAATGCTGAAGGTCAGATAAGAGTTTGGCCAGTTCAGGTTGTAGTCCCTAGTTTTGTGGGTCAGTGCCTAAATGGGAGAGGACAAGAAGGAATAAATTTAAATTGCAGTCAGGGGAATTCAAACCATCTGTTAAAAAGGACCTTCTCATTATATTCATGGAACCCAGAACGTTTGAAATCCCTGCTGGTAGATTTTAAGAATAGGTTAGTCCACTGATATGTTAAGATAGCGGAGGTCGAGAAACTGGAAAAAGCCCAGGACAGTGCTTCTCAATCTTATTCTCTTTTCAGATGGCTTAAGTGGGGGCAAAAGGCTCCACTGGGTCCTCGGGGGTGATGACAATCTCCAATTTTTTGCTGTAAAAGACAAGGTTCATCAGACGTAGGGTTTATGATACAGCTACTAATGAGATATTAATGAGATAATGTCTGGTTTTAAAAAAATCACGCTTGGTTTTCATTTGATATTATATCCCAAATGCCGTTTATGGTGGAAACAGAATAGGCAGTCTGGTGGCAAAACCAGCGATTCCTCAGTAGGACAGATCAACAGCAGCCCTGGATGACACTTGGAAAACAGCTGGATGCCTGGAGATGATTAAGGCAAAATGCGAAGGTAATTCCAGACGATGGTGGCATGTTAATCAGCAACCTTCCACCCTGTAGCCTCTCATTGGGTTTGGGCAAGGCCTGCTCAGTCTCCCTCAATTATCTTTCTGCCCCTGGGGATGCTCTCATGCCATCCCCACCACACGTCCTCTGTCCTCCCCTGCCTCTCTGGTCAGTGCTCCTTAGGGCACTCCCAGGGACAGTGGCTGCCCCCCTGAGATGCAGAGGCTGAAGGTACATGGCAAATGCATCTGGGATATTTCCTGCTAGCCTGTTCCTTCTAGCTCCCCAAATTCCAAGTAACAAAGAGAAACAGAGTAGATGGGGAGTGGGTCTCTGTAGAATCAAAACAAATCAGGAAATTACTGTTTGAGAGTAAATTACCTGGATTGACTTTTTGGGTGTTTCAAATTTTTTGAACCAGATATTCTGGAAACTCTAAATATTTCTTTTAATAATCATCTTACTCAATTTAGTTGTTGATATTTAACATTTTAAACAAAAGCCTTTATGGAACAGAGCCTAGCCTTTTCCACTCCTGGAGTCAGAGAGAGAACAATTTCATGTTTTTCTCTGGCAAGTCAGTCAAAATCAAGTCCTGCCTCCATGAACAGGTTGCAGAGCCTCTGATTCCCACTTAAAGAGGAAGTGATCTATCACAGTGCCCTTGTTCAGAAATAAGGTAAAACGATTCAGTTTATATGAAACAATCTAGTAAATGGCATGGATGCTTTCTTCATTTTGTTTTATGATGGAAATATGTCATTTTTCTCCCCTTCATTAAGACATTTTCCTTTGTAACTGCAATCTTCATAGAGAAGTTCAATAAACAACATAAAAAATGATAGAAAAGCCATCATTTGAAAATGCTCATTAGTCAAGCTATTCTTTCAAGAAAGCAGATGCAACTATGTTTTTTCTTTCTGTTCCTTTTTCTCTCTCTCCCCACTTCCTCACCCCCCAAATTGCCTTTGAGTTCCTTGGTGTAGGTTCCAAATTTGGTGAGCACTCATCACCTTTGAAAGTTATCAAGGAATAAATAGCCAGAATGATGGGCAAAGTTGAGCCGTTAGATGGTGGCACCAATTACACTTTCCTTGGTGAGGAGTAATTCATCCTTCGCCATACCTTTGGCTGGGGAAACCTCACCTTGGATGTTCATGGGTCAGTGACAGAAGGTGGAGGATAAGTTCTTGGTTTCTATTTGTGTCCCTTCTGGCTTCCTTTTAGTATAACTTTTACATTTATGGCCCATGCCCACTAAGAACGTTGTATACATTAATCACATGTTGAATCTCTTAGTGGACACATCTGTACATGGGGCTGACAACAAAGGAAAGAATCAATTTTTTTTAAAAAGATTTTATTGGGGAATTAAGGGAGGGGAACAGCATTGGGGAATTGGGGAAGGGGAACAGACAAGATGATGTCTTTTGTTCTTCAGTCTAGTTGTGGAGGACATTGCTTCATTGGCCCATGTTGGTATCATCATTGTGCTCTTCCCGGATGAGGCAGATCAGGCGCCGGCCTCTGGATGGTTGCTCACCGTGGCTATTGGCAGCTCACGCTGGCTGCCAGACACTCACACTGGCTGCTGGCCGCTCACTGTAGCCTATGGCAGCCCACTGCAGCAGGGGCTGCAGCCTACACCATCGCCGGGGCTTGCACAGCCCAGCTCCAGGTGGAGCTGTTGTTAGCTGTAGAGGACAGTGTCACTGGCCCTCATGTGGGATCCGAACTGGGGCCACTGGCATCCCAAACCCAGCTCTTAATGAATGTGGCACTCAGCCGGCCCGGAAAGAATCAAATTTTAGCTCTATGCCTGGTTTTGGTAGCATAAGACTGACACACTGTCGTGGCCCCAGAACTGAAACTTGGTAGTTAAAACAGCAATGGTGATATTTATAGGGCAATTTTGATCATGCCTGGTATAATTTTCTTTCCTGGGGAAGTCTGTATGTCCTGTGTTACAGCTCTAATTACACTGACAGCTTTTCAGAGGAAATGTTAGGGTAGAGGTTGTTTAACTATGATACCGAAGATTGGACATCAGTTAAGAGTGACTGATTTTTTATTTCCTAGCATTTTAATGTAACAAACTTTCTGGCCTCTTTTCCTCCCTGAATACTGTCACTATTTTTATTTTATTTTTATCATTTATGTTATTTATTTTATCGATGAGGCAGCAGGAGAATTGAGCTGGTGTCCCTACCTCCCACCCAGGCAAGGAGCCATCTTAAACAGTGGTCCTCAGTTAGGATATGAACCTATGGTCCCCCGTTCCCAACGGTCTCCTTCATGAAGCCTGTAGCTGCAGGCCTCTCTCGGGTTACGGATTTAGCAGTGTTCCTGCAGCGACTTTCCTCTCTTCACATCACTCCAGGGATTTCTATTAACTTAACACACTAAAAATAGCACTGCGGAACTGCTGAATGGGTGAGGGCTATCGGCAGACTGCGGGAAGGCTGAATAGTGTTCGAATTGATCAGAACTGGGACCCTGCTCGCTTCCTTGACACTGGCTGTTTGACACCAAGCTCATTAAAAATGTGCTTGTGTATCTGTGGGTTTGAGAGGCAGGAAACGCCTGAGGGCTTGAGGAAGTGAGGATGCTGTTGCCACCAGTCACAGAGCTCTTTTCTTACGGAATCAGCTCCCTGGTTGTCTGAATGAATGCAGCTCTGTGTGAGCTGGACAGGACCGATCTTCCCTCTTGGCAAGGGCTTTAAGCTGAGAATCAAGCTAACTCTTACCTTGACTCGAATCCTTGCCACAGTTGTGAAATTAGTTTCTTGCACAAAGTGTAATGGTCTCATCAAATAGCAGATGGTGGCATGGTGTACTTGCTTAGGGCTAAGCAGCCTGTGGGACAAGTGTTGAAGTCTTAACTTCTGTGCTTGAGTTTTAGTTCTACCGCATGTTAACGGTGCTGTATTGGACTAGTGACTGTATCTCCCCCAGCCACGTTACCCCCCTTTATAAAATAAGAATATTAATTGAAATTAAGACCTTTCTCACAGGGTGGTTGGAATACCTATAGTGTTAGTGTGATGGTTAGTTTTATGTGTCAACTGAACTGGGTTAAAGGGTGCCCAGACAGCTGGTAAACATTATTTCTGGGTGTGTGTGCGAGGCCGTTTCCAGCATGATTATGGGTAGACTGAGTAAAAAGGATCGTGCCCACTGAGGTGGGCAGGCTTCATGCCATCCACCGAAGGCTCGAATAGAACAAAAAGGTGGAGGTAGGGAGACTTCACTGTGTTTGCTTGACCTGGGCCATCTGTCTTCTCCTGCCACTGGACATTGAAGCTCTTGGTTGTCAGGCCTTCAGACTAGGCCTGGGACTTCCCCATCGGGCCACCTGTTCCTCAGGACTCTGCCCTGAGACTGGAACTACATCACTGGCTTTCGCGGGCCTCCAGCTTGTGGATGGCCACTTGTGGGACTTCTCAGTCTCCATTATCGTGTGAGCCAGTTCCTCGTAATAAATCTGTTTCTGTGTATCCATATATCTCCCATTGGACTCATTTCTCTGGAGAACCATGGCTCGCATAATAGGTTGAACCAAATGAAAATGCCATTTTATCCTATAAAACTCATTTTATCCTATAAAAATGGCCATCTCATGTGGTTCAAACGAATATATTAATATGAGGTTTTGGAAAGTGTCTCTTCACTTTTCTGAATTGTCCCTGTGAGATAGGAAGATTATAAGCAACCTAATTTTAGCACCTAGGGAAATCTAGGTCTCAAAGTTTCCTTGTACCAAGTTGTTGTAAAACCCATGAGTGGAACCTGCTCTCCCATTACTCAGTCTGTGGTTTCTTGGCCTTGCCCTGCTCTCTGAGGGCCGGAGCAGAAAATGAGATGTTAGCGAAAGAATGTGACAAAGTCACTTCCCCTAGGAGTTGAGCACAGTGTAATGAGAGGTCACAGCCTCTGTAACAAATAGCCTCATAAGGAGTGGTTCTATGTTAAGCGTACTTTCTTGAGCTGATGCTGGTTTTCCTAAAATGATGACCCTTTCAGGGTCTGTGTGAACCTCTGCTGGGACGCTGCATCCTGGTTACTGTGTTTCTGTCCATCAGATTCACCAGTACCCACAGCTCAGGGCTGACCTGGGAATCTGACGATCTGACTCCCCAGTGAGGGGGCTTAGGTGGTCTGCATCAGAGGATGTTCCCACCCTGGGCCTGCCTTTGGCCCAGGCAGGCTTTCTCTCTATCTGCACTGTTGACATTTTCAGTCAGATTCTTTGCTGCGGAGCTGTCCTGTGCATTGTGGATGTTTAGCAGTCCCCCTGGCCTCTACCCACTAGATGCCAGTAGTGCTCTCTCCAGTTATAACAACCAAAAATGTCTGCAGACATTGTGAAATGTCCCCCAGGGGATCAAAATCACCCCTAATTGAGAACCAGTCAGTCCAGGGGACTTCAGAGAGGGAGAGACGGGCTGTATGAGCTGAGCTGATGGTAACATATTGTGGGGCATTTGCCAACTTGTCTGATGCACTTCCACACATCTGAGGGATTGGCATTTCCTGTTCTCTCACCTCCTCAGGAGAAGTGGAAATGATTAGATAAGAGATGAGTCATATTTGGGGATATTGTCTGTCAGTTGCGTATGAACGGGAAGAGAGAGGTGTGCAGTTGCTTAGGCCCTTAGGTAGAAAGAAGAGCAGTCAAACACAAGATCAGATTCTTTCAGTTTCCTGGCAAAAAACATTTATCTTCTTGTTTTTCTGGTTAATTATGGATTTTCGTGAGCTCACTCAGCTAATCAAGTTTAATGACACTAGGCCTAAATCACATTATTGTTATTTTTCAAGGCTGCGTTGGAACTGTGCTGAATTAACCTGCCAGCAGCCTCGAGACAACTGTAGTCACTCAAACACTGGAGGAGCAATGCTTTTATTAGCGGTGCAACCAACCCTTTCATAACATGTCACCACTGAGATTATGAAGACGAAATAAGGGCAACAGAGAAAGGAAATTTTCCATAAAGAACACTTCACGAGCTTTGTTACAAAGCAGAAACTTTATTGCAAGATGGGCAATGAGACATGTGTCCTACATTTACTACCATTTGCAGTACAACTTTTGGTTTGGCGAGACACAGGAAAGCATAGGTATGGAGCGGATATTGCACCTCCATTTCCACGTCTCTGATGACAAGGACTTCCTATGTGGTCGATTGTGACCTACCTTTGATTTTAATGCTGTTTGTGACTCAGCCTATGCCTTCTTTTCTTGTTCTCAGGAATTTCTGGTGGAGAAGGGGCACAGCTGCTAATCTTGCCATGCCTCCTGACCCCACACTTGCCTGTCCTCAGATGAATAAAAAATATTGTGCATTCGGCAAAAAGTTGGGTGCTTTTGCCTTAACTTCACATTGCCTAGAGAAAAGCTCATGATATTTGTCAGATAGCATTTCATTTGGTCTGGATCACAAACCAACAGTTTTCTTTTCTTTTGTTTTATTTTATGGGAAGGGCATTTTAAAAAGTAATGAAACAAATTTTCTGGATTCTGCTGCTAAATTGTCCTCAGAGTTTTACGTTAGTTTCAACACATTATATGAAGTATTCACATTTCATAACTCAATCGCTCTCTTTTGAGGACAATCTCTAATTCATTTCTAGGTCCCTGAAATTGCTCTGTAGACACTTGCTCATGATAAACTAAAGACAAGTTATTCTTTTCCTCTACAAGTGAGACACTTGTAGTTATTAGTATACAATATTGAATAGATGTCCATGAAATTCCTTAACGTTCTTATGCAAAGCTTTGGGTTATTTCGGGGTACATAAAAGCACTGGGCTTGAAAGCTTAAGTTTAATCTGGATTTGAATCCTGGGTCCATCATTTAGTAGTTTTATGACACTGGGCAAGTTATTTTGCCTTTTAAACTTTAGTTTCCTTATCTGTAAGATTGATGTAATAATAATAGTTAGATCATAAAGTTTTGGTGAGACTAGATTGAGGTTGTTCATGTAAAATACAAAGTAGGATTCCCAGACATAGTAAATAGTCATTTGATATCAGGGAATGGGGATATAATTATTTCCAAGCTAGGATTAGTCTAGTGACATTTGCCTAACTCAGTAAACTGAGTTGCACTCTCGAACTAGTTTCTCACTGTAGCTATCATGATTCTTCCTTAAAATCATAATTCTCAGGTCCCCTTGAAATATTTTAAGATATTTATGGCCAGAAGATCTCCCAAAGCAATTCTGTTGCTCATCTGCCAGGATAGCAAAAGAAGATTATAAATAACAAGCAATAAAGACAGCAAGTGTATATTCCAGAAGTGAGAAAAATCAATCCTGGAGGAAATCATCTAAACTTTCCTGCCCAAAGGTAGGAAAGAATCAATTGGAAATGTGAGAATCATCATGCAGCTTAAAAAGCCATTGTCACTGCAAAACTCTTGGAATTCATTATGGTAAAATGGATTCCTGGTTGTATTTGCTTGAAGATCTTGAGTGGGATCAAGAAGGAAGCGAAAGTATTTTTAAATAAGGAATCAAGTCTCTGAATTTTCTTGAAAAACACAAAATAAAACAAAAAAAGACAAGACTTAAACAAACAGGATTCACACTTGCAGGGTGGTTTGACAATGCTGGCTTAAGAACAAAAGCAAATTGATTAGTGAACTAAAGAATTGAGAGGGCAGAGCAAGGGTCTTTCAGGGAAACCCTTGGACCACCTTTTTTTTTTTTTTTTTAACAGTCCTAGGTTGCAGCCATGTTCTGCATCTGATGAGGTCACTGAGAAAATTCTGGTGTTTGGTAAGTTTCAGGTCTCATTGAGGTGTTGTTTGAGAGGCAGACAGGCTGAAGAGGTGGTGACTGGATAGAGGTTTCAGGAGGTTTCTAGAAGGATACTTTCCTGTCCTGGTGTAGGGATTTTGGGATGAAGTGGAGGTGGTGTGTGCAGTTGAGGAAGCAGAAGATAGATGGGATTAAAAGAAGTGAAGTGTTAAGGCCTACTATATTCTAAAGGCATTCACATAGGCTATCTCATCTAATCCTGAACAATCCTGAAGGATTGATGGTGCTATCCTTGTGTTATAGGTGAGATCAGTGATTGCAGAGGTCAAGTAACTTACCAGAGGTTGTTCACCTAGTGGGTGGGAGAGCTGAGATTTGGACCCAGGTCTGTCTAATTCCAAGCTCATGAAAAACAAAATTTTGGTAAAATATCTCCTCTTTCTCCCCAAAGGAAAATTAAGAAAAGACATAAATATATTAAAATGGAGGAAATGAAATCAATGAGTGTATTAGAATGTCCATGCACTAAGCTTCATCCTGTTATGTGGTGTGAAGAAAGACAAGAGGAGAGTTTGAACCATTTGTTGAACACTCCTCCTAGGAACAACGAACAAAAAACAAAACAAAATAACAAAAAACTAACAAAACATTGTCCCCAAAGTTCTGTGTATACAGGTGAGAAAATATGGACTGGGACATTGAGTCCATTTCTGACCAGTTTCAGTTTTCTGGGTCTACCTCACAACTCCTGCAATCATGGTGGAAGCAGTTATGACATAAAGAAGATGCTGGAAGATACACTCATGGTCAATGTAATGCCAGTTTTTGAAGAATGAGAAAGATACTGAAAACTCAAAATGAGTATCTACTGGAATAGGTTTTGATTTCCTTGTAAAATAATGGAGCAAATATCAGGAGAAAAGGAATCTGTTGTTATCTGGAGGATAACAGAATCATCAGCAGTTTAGGTCTTTTAACAAAGAATCATGCCAAAAAAACCCGATAGTCTCTCACCGATGGAATTATAAAATTAGTGATGAAGGGAAAAATCAATTTTAATGTATTTGAATTTTTGGTAACACACAAGAGAGAGGTGGAGAAATGACATATGAATGGAATAGAACATTTTAGTGAAGTATTTGACAATACGTCAAGTACTAGGAATGGGCTTTTTTTTTTTTTTTTTTTTTTTTAGGTTACTTTAGTTAAACTAGATTTTCCTAGAATTGCTGTGAACATGCTTGCAGGTGGCTATTCCAACAATTTGGATATAATAAAGGATCATGATATTGAAAAAGAACAAGCCAAAAAAATTACTTAGCGATTATTACAAACTAAAAAGAAAACATCCCCTTTTTGGTTTAACCCCAAATGTTTTCTGCTTAAAAGAGCTCTCATGTAAGAAAACTTTATCTTTTGACTTCACTCCTGTGATGACATGATAATGTATTCCTTGTTCCCTTTTTCTGGGAAACACTCAAAGATTCTACTGGTCTTACTAGGAAACACACAGCAAGATTTATAAAGTTATTGGATGGCACATTTAGAACTCAGACTGCAGTTTTGAAACAAAATGATGACTGATGAATTTTCAAAAGCAATTTTTATAGAATATCACTGTATTTTGATCTAAATAGGGGTGACAGACATAAATGAGCTAAATGGAAAACAATTGTTCTGTTTTCTATTATAAAACAGAATGGAGAGTTATCACATTGAAGGGGCTGTAATCTTTGTTGAATATTTCATGTGGATTGGTGCTCACAGAATTTTAGGGAGGCATATTAACTTTATGATGCTTTTGTCTATCTTGTAAATTTGCACATCTTGTTTGGAGAAATATCTATTTAATTCCTTTGCCCTTAAAAACTTTTTGTTTCAGGTTAGTTGTAGAAATTCTTTATATTTTTTGGATGTTAATCCCTTATTGGGTATATGATTTGTAAGAATTTTCTCCCATTCTGTGAGTTGCCTTTTTACTCTGTTGATAATGCCCATTAATGCATAAAATTTTTAAAATTTTGATGAAGTACAACTTATCTAATTTTTCTTTGTTGTCTGTGCTTTTGGTGTCATATCCAGGAAATCATTGCCAAATTCAGTGTCATGAAGATTTTCCCCTATGTTTTCTTCTAAGAGTTTTATAGTTTTAGGTCTTTGATCAATTTTGAGCTAATTTGTACATGGTATAAGGTAAGGATCTGTTTCATTCTTTTGCATATGGATATTTCGTTTTCCTAACACCATTTGTGGAAAAGACTGTCCATTCCCCATTAAATGATGTTGGCACCCTTGTCAAAAATCATTTGAACATATACTTGAGCGTTTATTTCTATTGTCTATTCCATTAGACTATTTATGTCTGTCTTTATGTCAGGACCACATCGTTTTGATTACTGTAGCTTTGTAGTACATTTTGAAATTAGGAAGTGAGAGACCTTTAACTTTGTTGTTGTGGTTCTTCTTTCTCTTTCTCCTTCTCCTCCCCATCCCTTATCCCTCCACCCCCTCCTCCTCCTTCTATTTTACTGTGGAAAAAATGTTTAACATGAGATCTACCCTCTTAACAAGTTTTTAAGTGTTCAAAAGATATTGTTACCATAGGTACAATATTGTATAGCAGATATCTAGAGCTTATTTATCTTGCTGTTTTTCTTTTCAAAGATACTTTTGGCTATTCAGATTCTTTTGAAATTCCATTTGAATTTTAGGATGGGTTGTTCTGTTTTTGCAAAAAATGTTGTTGGTATTTTTATAGGGGTTGCATTGAATCTATAGGTTGCTTTGGGTAGTATTGATATCTTAACAATATTCAATCTTCTAATTCATGAATATGGGATATTTTCACATTTATTTATGTCTTCTTTAATTTCTTCCAGTAATGTGTTATATTTTCAAGTGTACAAGTATTTTGCTTCCTTGGTTAAATTTATTCCTGAGTATTTCATTCTTTTTGAGGCTGTTATAAATGAAATTATTTTCTTAATTTTTATTTGTGGTTGTTCATTGTTAGTTTATAAAAATACAGGTGATTTTTGTGTATTAGGGAACACATTTTACCCAGGACATTTCATCATCTTTTTTTCAGTTCATTTTCCATTCCCCTTATCCCCTATAACATAAAAACTCATGTCTCAATAAGAGTGGCAGTAGCGTTGTTGGAACTGATGGGAGGAATGAGCCCACAAAAGCATACTGAGTGATATTTGTTCTTGTATGTGTCATTGGTGATCATATCTTCATTGTTTGAGCTCTTGGCACATAGTGGTCCATCCATAGCTTTGAGTTACAATGGCTGGCTATAACCTGTGAGTTGCAATGATTTTAGTTAGTGAATTCCTCATCATTGGATATACACATATTCCATTGGAGACTGGGTAGCCACTTATTAGAGGAACTGAAGAAAAGATACTGGAAAGAGGGCTGTGTTCATTGGAGTTTGGGGGTTTAGTGTCCATCCAAGTTTCAGGGTCTTTCATTTCTCATATAACTTTGAGGGGAAAAAATCATCTGGTCTGGGAAGACTGGAAGGGTAACCAGCCGTTGAGAGGCATTCAGAACAAAGGGTCACTAAGCCATTGTCTCAGTAACCAACAATGAGTGGTCACTATGGGCTAAGCATGTGAATGACACAAAATTGAATGATGCATATCCCCAGTTAAGGAGCTTTTTCCTATGTTGAACAAAGATGGGCCTAGCATATTTAATGTATTTTACAAAGCCTCATGTGGGCAGCGATGCAGCTTTTCTGCACTCAGGACCAGTGACTTGAAAGTGTTTCCTTTTGGTGATCTGCATATCTGCAGGTGGAAGATGCAAAGGCAGGAACATATGTTTTCACGCAGTTTGTCAGTTCGACCTTCCATCTTTTTGTGCCTCCTACTGTATTCACCTAGAGCCAACGTACTCTGGCTTGTGAGAACTGATCATGTGCGTCTCTTTCTTCTCAATTCCTTGTTTGGTGACATCACATTGGTAACTTGTAATTAGTCATAATGGGAATATTTATACTACAGAAGTCAGCAAACACTACAAATCAGAGCGTTTTCCCCCTCTCCTGACTAGGCTTACCAGTGCAACACTAGGTCAGAATCACTGTAAAGATTAAATGAAATTGAGGGCTCAGTGGTTGGTTCCTCAGTGAAAGAGAGTTGCAGTTCTTCGTTTCTCAAGGCCGATGCCATGGCTTGTGGCCCCTCAGACAGCTTTCTAGATTTCTCAATGGAAGTTGTGCTTATTTCTCAAGGAAACTTTTTCATTCACTCTAGGATCCCATTTGTCTCTTCTCTGATGCCTCTAGCCACCCCAGTAGTCAGGGGTGTGAGGCCCTGTAAGCAATGATAAACTTTTACTTTACTCATGATTGACAAATCTTAGACTATGTTGAATTTTCTTCAGCACATGTACATAAAAGCTGTATAAAGATTATGTGGAAATCCATCAGCGATATTTAAAATATGGAGAATGACCCTTACAATGAGCTTCTTAGTAGAAAAAAAGCAGTGCTTTTGCAGGAGGCATTGGGTGGGCAATATGTAAATAACTCCTCCTCCTCCCTCTCCTCACTGAGCTAAAAATTTCCATCATCATTATCATTAACTGCATATATAGTTTGGATAATATTGATTTTTCTCTGGAGGGCTGCCTAGTGGGAGGCAGTCTGGTTAGATAACTGTTTCTGTAGGCTCTTTTACACACACACACACACACACACACACACACACACACACAGTGTGGGTAGTGGCAGGGACAATGGAGTGGGTCCCAGAGGCAGCATTACCTTAGTAATTCTCTGGAAACACTCAGCTCACAGACACACAACTTCAGTTTACAGGAAGCCATCTATCTTCCTCAAAACAGTTCAGAAAAGGAATCCATTTTCTTTAATATAAATCCTCTTTGTCTTGTGATGTATAAATCATCCCTTCGAAAGAAGTCCTTTGAGGTATCAATTCAGGACATTCTCTCAAAATATCATACCTCAGCACAGCCCTGCAGTGGAAGCTAACCCTTTGTGGCTGCCCAAAGGCAAAATTCATCCCACTTTTCACTGACTTTCCCATCAAAAGCTTCCTGCTGTCATCCTTGCAATTAGGATGGACTATTAGGATCAGAATGACCTTACCCAGGTATAGTTAAATGGATATCAGGAACATCAGAGAGGAGAGTCCATCAGATACAGCGATTGCAATTTGGTGACTCTTATTAATGAGCATAATTACTGAGGCTCTCTGTGTAGGAGAGTGAAGCTGTTGCACACTTAACCTGTGGTTGGGAAACTTACTCAGCCTGGTGTACCTCTGTGTGTGTTGTCTGGTTTTTAGGACACAGCAGACAATGATGAGATCCTTGCCAGATTTCCCAGGTTCCATTTTCCCAGTTTAGTTTGCCGATTTCTGGCTGCTGAGGGAACTGCTCCTAATGGCTCACGATAGCAGTCTTCTCCCGAGGATGGCTCTTAGATGACGGGAGCCACCTCACTTGGAGATGCCTTGGAGCTATCCCCCCTCCAATATGCGGTAGCGTGTAGTAATGATGGTGGGATTGGGGTGGGAGCTTACAAAACTGCTCTCTTCTCTCAAGGGAGGATGGACATCAAGGTATTTGTATTCCAAAGCTCTTTGTGGGTTGAGTTCAGGCTAGACTTCACTGAAAGCCTCATTCTTGCTTAGTTTCTGCCTCGGCTCCATCCTGCTCTCTCATGCCCTTATAGATTCATCTGAGAGAGCACTCCCTCCATACATCACTTGGACACAAATCCTTGTCTTAGTCTCTGCTCTTAGGAAACCCAACTTCACCAGGTTTGTCTTAAGCTGAGTCCCAGATCTGGTAGGGAGTTATTTGTTCTCAGAGTGAAGGGGCTGTAATTTAGTCCATGTGGTCCTGAAGTTCAGTTTAAATGCATTCTTGAGGACAATTTCAGCCTCTGGTCTTGATGACTATTCATTGTGTGCATAATATACTTGATTGAAGCTTTGGTCTAAAGTCTATTTGGCTGTGCTAATGGTGAGATGGGTATTTCCAAGGTATACCTCCCATGGGTATCCCATACTGTAACTCACTGTTTCTTTTCCCTGGATGGCTTTCTCAGGCATAAGTAGACATCTCGTGTTCAAGGAGCCTAATTGGGCAATGGTACAAACACACCAAAATGAGGTAATCTCCAGAAACTGCCTGATGAAAGTGCCCACAGCACATACACTGGGTAGGAGTTTAGAGGCTTTAGAAATCACTTTGGGCTGAGTGTAGCAAGAAAGGTGTTTTGGTGAGTGTTTTTAGAATGGACTTAAGAGAATGAGTGGAGGACTTCAGATAAGAAGAGACCATTGGCTCAAGGCTGGAAAAGACCTTAAGCCCTTCTGCCAATAACATTTACTATCACATAAAGAAATAATAAGGTGAAATTAAACATCCCCTTCATTCCAGACGACCCACAAAGAAAGGCATATAGTAGAAGTGAACTTTCCCACTGTCTCTGAAGGTGGCATAGCCATGTGACTTGCTTTGGCCAATGAAATGTGAGGCGACGTGTAGTTTGCAGGCACACATTTTCAGAGCCAGAGAGTAACTCTCCATCTTCCTTTTTCTTGCTGCTGCCATCATGGAAACATGTGAAGATAGTCTCTTTTTGAAGCATGACCCTCTTTTCAGAAATATGTTGCAAACAAATATATACCTGGATATGTCACTTGCCCTGTGACTTACAAAATGATGGCGGCACACAATGTGATTACAAAGTCATGGGAATTGGTTTGCAACTCTCAGATTTTGTCTAGTTTATTTGATTCTTTGATGAAAGGCCCACATTCAAATTTAGTGACTCTTGTCTCTTCTTGAAACAATGCAATGGGGGAACAGATGTGTCTTCTACTTACAACAAATGGTCCCTTGTAAATATCAACGGACTAAAAACACATGTATGAGAAATAGGAAAAATAAAGTTTAATGTCCTTTGCTTCTGTTGCAAAACTTGGAAATTTAGACCCTTACCACATACAAATGTGTTTTCCCCAAAAACCAAAACTTGAGTGCTCCCTAGGAACTGAAAAGTTTTCATTAATGAACATGTTTGCAGGCTCAGATGAGTATTTCAGGAAAGTCAGGGGTCTTGTTTATCCCAGTGGGTGTTGTTGTGTGTTAGAGATCATGTGAAGTTCAATTTCTTTATGTATTGTGCAGAAGAACATCTGTTGTTCAGACTCATTTCTTTAGGGTAATTGTGCACATACTTATCCAAGCCTATTTTGCTTCCTGTCACCCCAAATCCAGCCATAAATCCCCTTCCACTGTTTTGGGCATCATTAGGGGCCACTTTGTGTGTAGAAGTGCTGCTTGTATGTTGAGCTCTTGTTGATTATATGCCATATTTGTTGATTCCTCCTCAGCCCAGCAGGAAATTACCTTCTGCTCAAGAGACACCCTTTCCTTCGCTTACCCCACCATCATTTTAGTATAATTTTCTCTTTCCAGATGATCAGATGGAGCCCTTATTCTGACTGTTCATGGCAGGGTCTCATGTTCTCATAGAGACAGAATTCTCATCTTGAGTTAAAGAAAGGGATCTTAAGTTTTCTGAAATCATCTGCTATTTAATTATAGAGGAGAGCCTTCTGTTACTCAGTTTATACCAGGGTTTTATAGAATTTACACTTCTGTTAACAGAGTTAAAATTGGACTCTCTCTTAGTTTCAGTAGAGGCTGCAAAAATCTAACCACAAAATAATAGATGCTACACCTACTTTCTAAAAGGAGGTGCTAGACCACCTATGCTGGGTTGAGAAGGAGGAAATTGGGAACCAGAGTTGTGATCTTTAATGAATCCCCACTTTGAAGATAAATCATGATTGAGTTTGAAACACCTGAGTAAGAAAATATCTTTGAAAAAATGTGTTGGAGTGATCTGGCATTTTCCCACTACATCCCCATGGGGGAAAGAGAGAGGACGGTTATGTCTAGTGAGAGGTAATTTAAGGACACTCCTTGGAGCCTTAATATGTGTTCCCTGGAGTTTATGGGCCCCAGTGGACTGGTGGCTGACTAGTGCCTGAAAGGTCAACAGAAGAGAGGTTGGTGGACCAGTGTACCTGGCATTGGAAGTGAAGAAAGATGGTGGTATTGGCAAATTGCAACCTTTCCACCAATGTCAGTGGCAATCAATGGTGCCTTGATTTGGGAGTTAAATTTTGGGTTTCACTCAAGAGGGTGAGTGGGTTCATAGATAGGCTATAGAACCGTGAGAAGGGTGTGGACAGACTGCCTGGTGCCCAGAGGTGGAGGAAGGAGTTGCAAGCAATTGGGAGCAGAAGGGGCATTGCTTACACTGAGGGATGCACAGTCAAGTACTGAAGTGAAACTTTTTCTTGAAATCTATAAAAGAACCCCAAGTGAGAAAGAGTTGTTTTTGAACATCACTCAGTCACTTGGTACCTCTCCTTCTGCACCAAAGGAACAGCTCACCATTTAGTGACTTTATATGGAGACAAGTTAGATCTGGTTAGATCAATGTAATGGCATTGCTTCTATTCAGTTTTCCTGCATATTGATAATACGCTTATTATCATGAATTATTTGCCAGAGTTCGTTGTCTTTTAGAGTATCTAGTTTTTCATTGAATATTATTATTCAATTAACAAATACAAATTTAGTATCAACCATGTATTAGTAACTGTGTTATTAGAAAATAAATATGAAAAGAAAAATTTTGGATCTCAAGTCCTTTACATTTTAATGGATAAGGCACATATCAAACAGGAAATTTGAGTGAAATGTGGAAGACTTCTATAATATGTAATAGAACCATATAGAAGTGTAACTCAGATGTGAGTGAAACCACCCTGACTTTTGATAGATATAATCATGGCTATGAATTCATCTCTACCCATTTCTTCAGTTGCAAACCATTAATTTGCAGAAGAATGAAATTGGACCGCTATCTTATACCACTCACAAAAATTAATGTGAGATGTATTAAAGATTTAAACACAAGACCTGAAACCATAAAACTCCTAGAAGAAAACATAGGGAAAAAGTCCCTTGACATTGGTTTTGGCAATGATTTCTTGGGTATGACTGCAAAAGCAGAAGCAACATAAGCAAAAATAAACAAGCGGGATGAGATCAAACTAAAACAGCTTCTGCACAACAAAAGAAACAATCAACAAAATGTAATGACAATCTACAGAATGGGTGAAATATTTGCAAATAATTTATTTCATAAGGAGTTATCAGATATATCTTATATATAATTTCAAAATATATAAGAAACTCATACAACTCAATAGCAAAAACCCAAACAATATGATTATAATATGGCAGAGGATCTGAATAGACATTTTTCCAAAGAAGACATACAGATGGCCACCAGGTACACAAAAAAATGCTCAAAATCTCTAATCATCAGGAAATGCAAATTAAAACAAGGAGATATTGTCTCACATTTGGTAAGATGGCAATTATAAAGAAGACAAGAGATAACAAGTATTGGTGAGGATGTGAAGAAAAGGGAACCCTATGTTCTATTGGTGGGAATGTAAATTGGTGCAGCCATTATGGAAAAGAGTATGGAGGTTTCTCAAAAAATTAAAAGCAGAATTCCCATATGATCCAGCGACCCCTCTTCGGGGTAGATATATCCAAAGGAAGTGAAGACAGGATCTTGGAGAGATATCTGCACTCCCATGTTCATTGAAGCATTATTACAGTAGCTGCAATGAATTGTACACATTACAGTAAGATGTGAAAACAGTGTAAGTGACCTTGAATGGATAAAGACTATGTATATAGAATGGGATATAACTCAGCCATGAGAAAGAAGACAACCTTGCCATTTTCGACAACATGGGTGAACCTGAGAGCTTAATGCTAAGTGAAATAAGTCAGCTAGAGAAAGGCAAATACCTATGATATCACTTATATGTGGAATCTAAAAAAGGCGGTGTAGGTGATAGAAATGAGGTTTCTTAGGCTACGCAAAGCACAGCTCTGCAGCCTTGTTACCCAGTGAGAGACTCCACCCTGAGTCTGAACAGAAGCAAGCTTCCTACTTGTCCTACATACTAGTGTTTTTTTTTTTCTATCTTCCCACTGTGCCTGAAACATTTAGAGGAGCATGGGCCTTATGGACCTCTCTTCCAATCCCATACCTTGTACAAATCTTGTCTGCTACCCTCCTTGGACAGTTTAAAAACAACCTCCAGATCATTACTGGGTCTAATTCTCCCTATTCCTGGAGTTACTGCAGTATTGGCCCTGCTCTTGGAGAAGAAGCCTGTTATATTGGGTTGTCGGAAAAGTCATGACATATTTTTTTTTTTTTATTGCAAAAATGCTTCATGACTTTTCCGACAACCTAATAGAAACCCACCTTAACTGAGCTCAACCCAATGGGCTCTGCTCTGGGCTTCACCCTGTGGAAGCGCAGAAAGATATAGGAAGGGCTTTGAAATTTCAACCTTTACATTTCTCTTTCCAGTCTTAGCATTTGTGAGATGGAGTAGAACAAATGCCCAATTCCTTATTTTACAAATAATGCAGATCCCTTCCCTGCTGGAAGCCAAATGTGGCTACAGTTTAGATATTACAAAACAAATTTCTTACCTTCTGTCTGCTGGAAGCAGTGTGAGAAGAAGAAGGTTGAAAGGGTAAACTGAGGCCAGACCATGAGGGCCCACAGAAAACATGATATGTGAAGGAGGTCAGATACATATTTTCCACTGGAGTGATTTATGACAACCTCCAACTTTATCTTTTGGTAAAAAATTCTCAGATCTTGCAGTGCTGACTTTAATGATTTCATTGTAATTTTACCTAAATATATACAACTATAAAATCAGGCTTAGTGTCATTATATTTATAGGTCTTATGTAATTATGAAACAAAAGCAGATTTATAAATTGTATTCAAATAAAACTGCAAACTAAACCAAAAGTAAAATAAAAAATTAATTCAATGTGTCAGATCAAGTTGTTTGGGGGAGGCAAAATTGCCACTCTCAATGTGACAATGATACTGCTGTCATGTAGAGTGTTTTGAGTTTGACCTACTTGTATGTCAGAAATGACTCCACTATTCACCATTTTTCTCTATTTAAACATGGCACAACCTTAATTTAGGCAGTGGTGTGAAGTATTTCAACCTTTATTTGGCCCCAAGGCATCATTTATTCAGTATTTGTCTCTGCACTTTCCCTCATTAGCTTGGGAAAATTAAAATAGTACTACCTGGAGGCCATGTAGTCGGCAGTGAATACAAATCGGACACTAAAATTTCAGGATGGGACTTGGTTTTAAAGTGGAAATCCAGATGATCCAAAAGAGAATTATATTAAAAAATGTAAATATCATTGAAATGAAAAGAGGAAAAATATTCTAATAGAGATTTTTGAAGTCCTGCCTTAATATAGCTGAAGACCTTCACAGTCTCCAGCTGGGAACTCAAATGTTATTCCAAATATGAGTCAGATATTTAGGATGCTTCAAATGACAAACTGGAAGATCACCATGGGAGGGGACTAGCTGAAGGAGGAGAGAGTCTGAGACAAGACATCCTAAACACCAGCAATGACTACACAGGTTGGCAGAGGATGGATGGAAGATATTGCAGTGGATGTGATGGTGCTTCGCCCAGATCCCCTTGCTAGGCCACTGCAGCTGCTGGGAATATCTGGTGTTCCTGGCTCACACATGTGTCCTGGGAATTACCTTCAGTGATAGTAAACTGCTTTGCCAGGGATACATCTCTTCCTAGGGATCCACATAGCCTCATGTTCCAAATTGAGGTCTTTGTATCTGCATATCAGCCAGTCATTAGCCATGAGTGGTCTCGTAGAGAAGAAAGATAAAGGAGACAAAGAAAAAAACAAAGGAACAGCAGCCGGGGATGGGGGTGGTATGCCAGAAGCCACCTTCATCCATGGAAAATGACCTGTTAAGGTCACCTATAGCCTCCGTGTTATCAAATTCTAGGGCAACCTTCAGGGCTCATCATCTAAGAGTCAATTGCTCCTGGATTCTTTTTTTTTGAGCATTTATATATGCTTTATGTACATTATTCTTAATCTTCATAACAATGTCACAAGGTAGTTCTGTTGTCCCCATTTATTTTTAAATTTATTTAGTTAAAAAAGATTAGTTTCATGTGTACAACACAGTGCAATAGTTATACTTTTTACCGCTCTAAGTGACAACCCTCCTCCCACAATCTGCTGCCCCACTCCCCACCCTATATCATACATATCTATTACAATTCCACTGAGTCCACTCCCACACTATACTCCACATCCTGTGACTACATATATATTCATTTGTAGTTGACATACAATATTATACAGCATAAACTTCAGGTGTACAGTGCAGTCAGTGATCAAGCCTCTACACTGTCCATGAAGTGGTCTCCCTAACAAGACATGTGACCATCTGACACCCTACGAAATGTCTACAACACTATTAATTATATTCCCCGAATAGCCACGGCAGTCTTGAGAAATAAGAACAAAGTGGGAGGTATCACTCTACCTGACATCAAGTCATACTACAAGGCTATAGTAATCAAAACAGTATGGTACTGGATAAAAACAGACAATGGAACAGAATGAAGAGCCCAGAAATAAACCTATTCATATATGGTCATTTAATCTATGACACTGGAAACAAGAATTTACATTGGAGTGAAGATAGTCTATTTAATAAATGGGAGAATTGGACTGACACATACAAAAAAATGAAAATGGACCACCTACTTATGCCATATATGAAAACAAATTCAAAGTGGATTAAGGACTCAAATGTAAGACCTGAAACCATAAAACTCCTAGAAGAAAACATAGGGAGTAAATTTGCTCCTGGATTCTTGAAACACTCTCCTCTCTCAGCTTCCCTTAGGTTTTCAGCCACAATTAACAACTACTTCGAATCAAACAAATAAAATCATTATCTCACATAAGAGGAAGCATTTCCAGAGCTGGCTAAGTTCCAGCTTTTGGGGCTGGTTGATTCATCAGCTTAACAATGTCTTCAGGAACCCAGGGTCTATCGAGAGCCCCATGTAGGATCAGCTGAGGTCTCAGCTGCCACTGTATTGTGGTCAGCTTCTCCTCTGCTCAGCCCTGTCCTCCTCTCTCCTTTCAGGTGGATCTCCTCAGAGTTCTCTCCAATAAAACTTCTACGTGCAGTTCCTTGTCTAAGAATCTGATTCTGGACAGCAGAATTAAGACAAGTATCAATGGGACCTGTGGACAGACAGATGAGAGTGTTCACAGTTGTACCCCTAGTGGCTGGCACATACCAGGTGATCAGTAAATACTTATTAAGTGAATGATGGATTTGAAGTCAATAATAACTACTCATTTCGAGCATTGGGTATTGATTAGGTGATGGGTCATTGGGGGGAATATGATAAATTTACATATTACAAGTTTTCTGATTTATGTTTATTACCTGATTCTGTACTTTCTTTTTAGTCCTGATTCCATACCCTCCCTCTCCCCTGACTACACATTGTATCCCTGCCCTCCTGCCACCAAGTTCACATTGTATGGCTTTCTTGAGATGGCTAGTGTTTCAGGGAGCTTTAAGTAAATTATGAGACGGTGTCAGTGAGGATGAGATCTGTTGACTACTCCCTGACATGTCTACCTAATAACCCTATAGTTGAGATTATAGGTCTTTTGTTTTCCTGCAGGTGTCTGTGAAGTGCCATGCACTTAGGAGCAATGAGTCCAGGTTTAATGGGCCTCCTTGCACATTAGTACATCAAATGACAATAATTAGAAGGGATGAAGGGAGAAAAAGCTTGGTTCTTTCATTGTTCCAAATTTCATTTCTGGAGGTGCTTAGGGAGTGCTTTCACGGTGGAGACAGGAGCATTATCATTTTAACGAGCTCAGTCTCCCTGTAGTTTATGGTTTCCCTTCACCCATGGCAAATCTGATGGGCAATTGCTTTCCCTCTTAAGGTGGCCTTTCTGGGATCCAAGATTAGGTCAGACACGCCTCCCCACCGTCAGGCAGCCTCATAAAGCTCCTTCCTTTAATTGGAATTCCAGGCCATTAAGTAGTGGCCTAATTTGCTGCCATGAACTGTGTCTCATATTAACTTTGTCAAAGGTAAGAAGTAAACCAGATTTGGGTATGGGTCTTCTCCTATGCTATGTTTCTGAAAGGGTTCAATTTGCATTTCTAGGAGAGAGAATAATTGAATATACTTTGGAGGGGGGAGCATAAGGAGTGGGGGTAGAGATACTTCAATGAAACATAGAGTTTTGGAAATGTGGAAGCAGCTGAGCCCTTGTAGGGAGTCAGGTATTCTCTGCTCAGCACTTCATATATTATAACCCAGGAAGGTGGGCTTGCTAACCTAAAGTGACAGAGGTGATTTAGGGCAGATGGGTGAGCAGAACCTGGGCCAACTGGGGTTGCCATCTAGGTAGACTTTGTAGGAGTTGTGAGGTGAAACAGAGCAGTCACTGTTTCTCTTGGCAGTACAAGAGTTGGCCAAGGGACCAAGGGAGAAAGTGATGCTGTTGGTGCAAGCTCCCTATTTCTGATTGTGGATCACTTGCCTGGGACTGTCACCTTTCCCACACTTGGACATGTCAGTGAATTGCATCTGCCAAACAAAATCTTAATCGGGAAATAAGCTTCCCAGGTTATCAGGACCAGTTTGAGAAATGTCTTAGGCCAGTGGAATTGGACTTTCTGATCAAAGTTTGGATGAATACTAAGCTTTCCAAATATAAGGGGCTCACCGAGGACCTCAGCCTACTATAATCTATGATTGTGGTCATTATTGATGTTCAGGCTTTCTGCTGCAGGCTGCTCCCTGGAGTCGGCTTTTAAGATAGCAAGAGCTATAAATGGCATTTGGTACCAGCCACTGCCTGCAAACTGTCACTCTGTGTAAATCCCTTAGTCCTGCTGGATCTCTCAAACAAAGCTAATCTGCCATCTGACACCTGGGCTTGTCACCTTTAATTCCAGACTTCTGAGCTGTTTTCTTCAGGGAAATAAAGGGAAGGATTTCTCTTCTGCCCTCACATACTCTTGACATCTATTATGTGACTCATGGGCTTCTGCCCCAAAGAGCACACAGCTGCACCTCTCTACTCTTCTGTTTAACAGTGTGAAGTCATTTCTGAGTGTTTGACCTACCCATTTTGAAGTATTAAATTTTTTGGGGCAAAAAATCCCTTTGGCAACAAAACAGCTCCTTTTTAGGAGCGATTTCTGTTAGAAAGTTTATGAACAAAGAGGGAATTTGAAAAAGAATTTGTTTATAGTGGTAGAATGTTATGTATTATGAGGGCTGTATGAGAATTATCTTGGGGGCAAAGAACCTATTTCCAAGGTACCCTCAACCTCTGCCATCACTCCCCACATACCTAGCCTGGAGAGGGTGGGTTTGTTCTACCTTTCCCTCAACCTTTCCATAATTGGGTGGCTAGGTTAGCTGGTTGATAGATTCAGTTTATGGAGGGGAAATAGCATTGCTGTTATGTGATGGAAACAAAGCAGAGTGTGTCTGTAAATTAGGGATCCTTTGGGGGTCTTGTAGTTCTTTGGTCTAGAGGTTAATTAGTGCATTAAAATATGTACATAATTGAGGGGTGATGTCAGAAACATGGTGGCATATGGGATCCCCCTTAATCTCCTCCGTTGAAGCTACAACAAATTGAACAGCTGTAATGCAACACAGGATTCACTATGCAACACACAAACACGTCTGAGAGATCCGTGTACTGAAACATCTGAAAGTGGGTGAATTAGGGCAGATGGGGCAGGAGGGAAGGGAGAAATGTGTGTTGGGGAGGGCTGCAGATGCAGTCCGGCGCTCACTGTGGTGTCCCAGGAGAGGGGAAGACTGAGACTGCAGGTGCACTCTCTGTGTACCTGAGCATTACTGTCCAAGTGAGCAGCATATAATATGGCTGAACCCCTCAGAGTTCAGAATACAGAAGTATGACAACTGTGGTGTAACAGCCCTCAGTGCCAGGAAGAAAACAAAGCCCTGGAGCCTGGCCACCTCTCCCCACAATCCTCCAAGAGTTCGCCTTTCCTACACCACCCAGTGCTAGCAGCAGGCCCCGGAAGAAACTGTAACAGTGTTGGATTAAAGAGCAGAATATCTACAACTCTGAAAACTGGAGAGACAGTTCCTGAGTGGCAGACACGTCCTGTGGCTAATTCCAGTGACAAGGGAGGTGACATAGGGGTAAGGAAGCTGTGGTCTGGCAGTCACCATTACTCTGGAGGAGAACAAAGACATAAACACACCACAGCCTCTCCCAGCCCACCCGCCTCCACCTTTTGCAGCTGATCCCAGCAGGGGCAACCAGGGCTGCCAAGGTGCACAGCTCTGCATATGGCTGCAGGGGAAGCACTGGGATTTCAGGGGCTCACAACCCATCACTCAACACATCCTCCCAAAGGGGTGGTGCCCTGAGACCGAGGTGACACAGTCACAGAAGAGATGTCCACCTCTCAAGGAAATCTTCCACCACAAGAAGCCAGAACAGGACAAGAGAAAATAAAATGCTCCAGCACCACCTAGTGGAAAACAAAAGAAAAACCTCTTCATATCCACCCACTGCAGAATTCATTCCCTTAGATGCCCAGGAAGAGAAATAATCTACCAATTACCATGAATAACCAAGGTAACAAAGCAACTCAGAAAGAAAATGAAAAATCTCCAGAAAATAACTTAAAGACATGGACATATGTGACTTAAATGACAGAGGATTCAAGATTGCCATTTTGAAAAAACTCAATGAGATGCAAGAAAACTCAGACAGGCAGTTTAATGAACTCAGAAATAAAATCAATGGACAAAATAAATACTTTACCAATGTGGTTGAAATTTAAAAAAAAGAAACAAATAGAAATTCTGGACCCGAAGAACTCAATAAAAGAGATGGAGAATGAAATAGTGAGCTTAGGAAATACAGCTGGCCAGATGGAGGAAAAAATTAGTGATATTGAAGATAGAAATCAGGAAATGACACAGATGGAGGAAGAGAGAGACTTGAGAGTTAAATGACAGAACTCTACAAGAACTATCTGACTCCATCAGAAAGAGCAACATAAGAATAATGGATATACCAGACGGAGAAGAGAGGGAGAAGGGCACAAAGAGCCTGTTCAAACAAATCATCTACGAGAACTTTCCAAACCTATTGAAAGAACTGGATCCTCAAATCCAAGAGGCAAACAGAATACATAATAACCTCAAACCTAAAAGGCCTTCTCCAAGGCATATTATATTGAAACTATCAAAAATTAACAACAAAGAAAGAATCCTCAACGCAGCCAGGGAAAAGAAGATGGTAACCTACAAAGGAAAGCCCATTAGATTATCATCAGATTTTTTAGCAGAAACTCTACAAGCTAGGAGGGAGTGGAATAAAATATTCAAACTATTGAAAGAGAGAGATTACCAGCCAAGAATAATATATCCAGCAAAATTATCCTTTATATGTGAAGGAGGAATAAAGACATTTCCAGATATATAGAAGCTGAGGGAATTTTCCACCATAGGCCTGTATTACAGGAAATACTGAAAGAGATTATTCTGCCAGAAACAAAAACACAAAAGGATACAAAACTATGAGTAAGATTACTAACAGACAGACAGACAGAAGCAGGAAATGGCAACCCATACATAGAACAGGGCACCATACACTTATAAGATAAAGCATAAAGAATATAAAAACAAGGGCCGGCCGAGTGGCGCGGTGGTGAAGCGCTGGCTTGGGAAGCCAGCAATCCCGGTTCGGTCCCACATGTGAGGGCCAGTGACACTGCCTTCAAAAAACAAAAAACAAAAACAAAAGAATATAAAAACATAAAAAAATAAAAGAAGACAGTTTGCTACTGCAACTCAGAAATCAACTCACAGCATAAATAGGGATAATTTGTGACAACAAAAATATAAAAGGAGAGGGGTTAAAGACCTGAATTTGCAAAGAGGAATGGAGATAAGATACATGCTAAGGAAAAAGGACTACCGTATATATGAAACTTTCTTTTTACATAAACTCAATGGTAACCACTCAAAAAAAAAAAAAGAATCCAGAACTGAGACATATAACATAAAACATAAAAAAAGAGGAAATAGAGGAAAACAAAAATCATAGAATACCATCAAACTAATATAATAGACAGAAACATAAAGACAAAGAAACAATGGAGACTCTGAGCTATCAGAAAACAAAAGATAAAATGGATATAGGAGATCTTTATATACCAATAATCACCCTAAAATGCAACTCACCAGTAAAATGGCGCAGAGTAGCAGAGTGGATCAAAAAGGAAAACCCAGACATATGCTGCCTTCAAGAGACACATCTCGGCTGCAAGGACAAATATAGACTCAAAGTGGAAGGGTGGAAAACAATATTCCAAGCAAATGGCATCCAGAGAAATGCAGGTATAGCCATAATTATATCTGACAAAACAGATTTCAGGATGAAAAAAGGTGACAAGAGACAAAGATGGACATTTCATAATGATAAAGGGTATACAATACATGTATACATGTAATATTATATTCATACATTTTCTCCTTTCTCCACTATGTGCACTTTTACAATTTTTGTTAAATTTACTGGGGTGAAATTGGTTAGTAATTTTTTGGAATGTTTGGTAAAATTCACTAGTGAAGCCATCTGGTCCTGATCTTTTGCTTTTGGGGAGGTTTTGGATTATTGTTTCATTTTCCTTACTGTTGACTGGTCTATTTAAATCTTCCAGCCCTTCATGATTCAGTCTAGGAAAGCTATATATTTCTAAGAACTTGTCCATTTCTTCTAGGTTATTGAATTTGGTGGCATATAGTCCTTCATAATATTCTTGTGTGAGCCTTTGTATTTCTGTGGTATCCTTCATAACTTCTCTTTCATTTCTGATTTTGTTTGTGTCTTTTCTCTTTTTTTCTTAGTGAGTCTAGTCAGAGGTTTGTCAATCTTATTAATCTTTTCAAAGAACCAGCTCTTTGTTGCATTAATGTTTTATACTGTCCTTTTGTTCCTATGTCATTTAATTTTGTTCTGATTTTATTATTTCCTCCCTTCTGATGACTTTGGGTTTCATTTGTTCTTTTTTTTCTGGTCCTTTAAGATGTAGTGTTAGTTTGTTTATTGGGGATTTTTCTTGAGATAGGCCTGTAATTATATAAATTTCATTCTTAATATTGCTTTTGCAATATCCCAATAATTTTGCTATGATATATTTTCATTCTCATTTGTTTCTGTGCATCTTTTAACCTCTCCTTTTATTTTTCTTTCACCCAGTCCTTCTTTAGTGCCATGTTGTTCAATCCTCATATATTGGTGGTTTTTCCCACTTTCTTTTTGCAGTTGATCTCCAGTTTCAAAGCATTGTGGTCAGAGACTATGCTCGGTATTTCAATCTTTTTAAATTTGCTGAGGCTAGTTTTGTGTTGCAACATGTGGTCTATCCTTGAGAATGCTGCATGTGCCCTAGAAAAAGAATGTATAGTCTAGTGAAAGTCTCTGTAAATGTCAATTATGTCCATTTGGTCTAATGTGTCATTTAAGGCTGATATTTCCTGATTGATTTTCTATTTGGATGATCCATCCATAGCTGTCAATGGCGTATTTAGATCCCCTACGATAACTGTGTTTTTTTGTCAGTTTCTCCCTTTAGTTCTGTTAGTAGTTGCTTTATACATATGTTTTGGTGCTCCCTGATTGAGATCATATATGTGTTATATTGATAAGTGTTATGTCTTCTTGTCATATTATACCCTGATTACGGTGAACTACTGCTTGAGCAACATTGACCAAAGTGTCCACTTGCATACATATTTTTGGCATCCCTGGTATTTGCATAGCTATATAGCTATATAGATATATAGCTATAGCTATAGCTGTATATCTTAATAGAGCAATCTCACCAGATAAAACAACTGGAGCTGGTTAAAAGTGAAGGAAAAAAAAAAGTAGTGTAGGAAAGAAGTTCAGTGTCCGTTGATGGCCTCCTGACTAATTGTAAAAACAGGGATTATAGCAACTTCTCATATTTTCTTTCTTGCTCTGTTACATATGTATTTATATGTATCAACTAATTTATTTTTTAGCCTCTTTCTTCCCTTTACTATTTTAAGATGTTTTGTTGGTAGTTAACTGCCCGATTCAGTTCTTAGATTACAGGATACCTAGGTGGGAATGTGATAGAACCAGAAGGATAAATGCAAATCACTCCACGACTGATGGGACTTTGGATTTCCGCTTTTGGGGAGAGATGAAATGCTTCTCTTGTATAACAGATAGTTGCTGATGTTTAGCGTTTTTGCTGTTGGTAGTTGGAAGATTAAACCCATGAAAAAGGGCATATTTGGACCATGAGTGCTGAAGGGTAGACTGTGGAAGATATGGTGAATTGGTACTCTCAACTGCCATTTTATTTTCTTCCCAGATGTTGAGGTTGGAAAGCTAATACACTACACTCCCAAGATTCCTTTGCAGGCAGCATTCTGTGAATAAGTTAGGTTCTGTCAAATTGATGCACTTATGCAAAACTAGAAGGTGGAAGTGATTCCGAGTCCTACTGCTGTTGTTTCTGGCAAGCAAGGTCATAAAAGTATGCATGCCTAGAGGCATCTATGGCATCTGGACTCAGCAGTTCAGTGTCCAGTCATCAGTTTCAAAGGCAGTTATGGCAGGAGCAATGGGGCTAGCAGCAGCTTCCTGACCTTTGGGTCACAGCTTCAGTGGTATGTCATTGAACTCAATAACCTGTGGTTTCCTTGTATCTTCTGCTTCTCCAACCCTTTCAATTTTTTTTTTTTTTTAACAGCGTTGGGGAATCGGGGAAGGGGAACAGACAAGTTGCTGTCTTTTGTTCTTCAGTCTAGTTGCGAAGGATGTTGCTTCACTGGCCCATGTTGGTATCATCATTGCGCTCTTCCCAGATGAGGCAGATCGGTCGCCGGCCTCTGGATGGTCACTCACCGCAGCTATTGGCAGCTCACACTGGCTGCCAGCCACTCACTGCAGCCTATGGCAGCCCACTGCAGCAGGGGCTGCAGCCTACACCATCGCCTGGGTTTGCACAGCCCAGCTCCAGGTGGAGCTGTTGTTAGCTGTAGAGGGCAGTGTCACTGGCTCTCATGTGGGATCCGAACCGGGGCCCCTGGCATCCCAAAACCAGCGCTTAACCCATGCGCCACTCGGCCGGCCCCAACCCTTTCAATTTTTGATAAACATCTAATACTTAAAGTATTAAGTGCATTTTAGTTTGAAATAACTAGAGTGGTTTCTCTTTCGTGTTTTGTACTCTGGCTTTTGACATAGCTTGGAGAGAGAGCCCTTTCCGTGGAGGAATGGAGAACCAGAACAACTCACAAATCTCCCTCTTTATGATCTGGGTCCAAGGGTTCTGCTTCCTTCTCAAAATTCACTTCAGCAATCCCATGGCCCCTCATTTTACACATTCCCAACATGTGTGTGCATTTATTTTCGTAGGGTACAATGCAAAGAGCATTAACTGGTGGTCAGAGAACCTCTGTCAGAGCATTGTATCTCTCCGATCCCTGCATGGCATTGGGAAAATGGGACAACTTTCTTGAACTTCAAATTCATCATCTGTAAAAGGAACACTGGAATCTTCCCTATGTGACTCATCACAGGGTTGCTATAAAAACCCAATATCAATCACAATAACTATTATTTATTTAACAAATACTTACTGAAAATTGTCTGTGTTCCCAGTTCCATGTCAAGTGCTAGGAACACAGCAGAGAGTGAACCGTGGTGTGCTGATAAACCAGCTTTTTCAAAAGAAAGGCTCTGATTCATAGCATTTGCCAATCTCTGTGGTGTAAATGCTCCCATCGTGGCTGATTTCAAGCCGCTGACCTCACTGAATGCTCAATGATGAGCTCTTGGGAGCCGGCTTCAGCTCACAACTAACACAGAACCTGGCCTGGTTTGAAGATTACAGCCGAGAGAGGGCAGAGCCAGCCATCAAACACGGTCACTTGATTGCAGGTTGGAATGAGTGCTGTCAAGGCAAAAAACAGGATGTCTTGAAACAGTGATATTGATGAAGTAATTTAGGTGACTGCTCAAGGGAAATGTGACATTTAAGCTACGACCCTAAGGATGAAGAGGAGTTAGGTAATGAGGAGGAGGAAGTGGAAGCAGGAAGAACATCCCAGAAGAGGAAACTGCATGCATGAAACCTTTGTGACCAGACCGAGTTTGGTTTTTCAAATGTTTATAGTGAGTTCAGTGGGATTGTGGGTAGATGAGATTGGAGATGGAAGCAGAGGCCAGATCATGACAAGCCCTGCAGGAGGGCAAAGGGTGTTAGGTTTAAATCAAAGCACACGGGGAAGTCTTTAAAAGTTTTATGCTGGAAAGTGGCATGAACTCTCTAGTTGCAGTATGGGGAATGGATTACGGGGGCAAACATGGAAGTAGGAATACCATTTAGGACGCTACTGTGAGAGTCCAGGACAGATGCTGCTTGTAAATGGATATGAAGGGAGGAGACTGATTCAAGATTAAATTTGAAGCTAGAATTATCAATTACTGAACCTACTAAGTGTTATTTATTTTTATCCCTTAAATTAGAAAAATTCAATTAACATGTAATAAAATAAAAAATTCAATTAACATGTAATAAAGTTGACTTTTTTTTGGTGTACAGTTCCAGGAATTTCAACACCTATAGATTCATGTAACTAGTACCCCAATCAGGACTCAGAATAGTTTCATCACTTCCCCCGAGTCCTGCAAAAAAAAAAAAAAAAAGCCTTCCTAGAGCTATTATAATATTATTTTCCCTCCATACCTAACAGAGCTAGAAGAGGTAGTGTGTGGGCCCGAACCCAGACAGAATGATTATCCATTTAGGTTCTAATTGTGTTACTGATAGTCCTTCTACACTCAGGAGCATCTAACCAAGGCCCAGCCTTTTCCAGAGGGTTATTTCAATTTCTTGGTCCTTCACAGACTTCCTGCTGCACCCGTGTGCTCGTGCCTTTCTTAGTAGGCACAGAAGATACAGGGAAAGCTTGTAGGAGCCACTCGAACTCATCGAAAATTTCTATATCCCGAGATGTACCCACAAAGTCAGTAATAGGGAAAGGCAATCTATTTTTAGGCACATAAATAATTTAGGTCAGAATATTCCAAGGTAGTATTATTACATTGTAGCTGAAAACAAACCTCAATTTGGATGGTTATAAAATGATTTCAGTGAACATCATTGCTAAAAGCATAAGCATTTTAATTAGCTCATTTGTAACTCTGCAGGGCCTGCTGAGATATAAATATACATATATATTCACAATATAGATTGTTGGAATATATTTCTCATTAGCTGCATCTCCCTCTCCCCCTTTCTCATCTTTTGAGTGAAAGGAGATTTCTGTTTACTTGTATTTTGGGGTCATGGAAAATGAATACAATTTGTTTCTTTCTGCAAAGGGGAGAGGGTCTAGGATGGTTCATATGATCTCAATTCACAAAAGAACTTCAAGTATTTCTTCTAGAGTTTCAACTGCTTGTTCCTTGTTTTCTGTGAGGAGAAGAGTCCTGTCATGGTAGAGATGCTAGAGCATAGGGAAATGCATTACAGGTGAGTAGCTAAAAGTGGGGCAGGGGAAAAAGGGGAACTGCCTTCTTAGGAAGGCTAGATTTTATAGGTAGGGGTTTTCTATTCTTTATTTTTTTTGCTGGGTCTTCTCAGGCACTCTATGAAACAGACTGTGATTTCCAGACTCTGCAGATGGGAAAACCAAGGCTCAGACAGTAACTTTTCAGGGCCACATGGTTATGCCTTGAGTCCAGAGCTCAAGCCTGAGAAAGAAGATGGGTTATATTAGGGGTTAGCAGTGCCCTTGGCCTCCAGTCATGCCTGAAGGAGCACTAGGAAGTGAAACTTGGGAGTTTGCCAAGTTCTTTTATACCCATTGACTCTCATGATTTGGGAGGCACTGGTGGAAAGAACTCAGGGTTTGTAAGTAGACACTCTCTGATTTCAGGCCCATTTCTGAGTCACAGCTGAGAAAGGCATGTGGCCTGAGAAATGGTCCTACCCAAGATTTGGGATTGACCTTCATTTTGCTTATCTATTGCTGTGTAACTCACCACACCCAAATTTTGTGGTAACAACCACCACAATTTATTTCTCATGATTCTGTGGACTGACTAGACAGTTCTCTTGCTTCATGTGGTATCAGCTAGAGTGTGGAGATGGCTCCAAAATAGCATAACTCTCATGGCTGAGAATTGGTGCTGATTGAAGGCTCAGCAGGGGCTGTTGGCTGGGGATCTCAGTCCTTCTCCATGTGGCCTATCCACTTGGCTGCTTGGGCTTCCTCACAGCATGGTAGCTGAGTTCTCAGAAGGAATGTTTCAAACCTCAACGTGAAAGTACTTATCAAGCCTCCACTTGGTAATGTGTAATGCTTGCTAATGTCCTATTGGACAAAGGTAGTCACATGGCCAAGTTCAGAGACAATATGGTAGGGGGCTACACAAAGACATAAACACTGGGAGGTATGGTTCATTGGGGGGTAACAAATTAGTAGTCGTAGTAACAGTCTACTACCATCTATATGAATCTGCTTGACAACCACAGTACATGAAATATTTTCCATGGTTCAGCCCCCATCTGAAGTTCATGCCATCACAAATTCCTTGCCAAACCCTGTTAGAATGCTCCTTCTGCTACTGAGTCATAATTGGCCTGCCAGTTTTACCCACTGGGCTTGGTTCACTTATATAGGACACTGCCAGGTATTGTGAACAACACAGAATAAATATGAGCTCTGTTCCTGTCTTGAGAAGTCAGCTGGCCAAATGGTGAGATAAAGCTAGTACACATGAGAACAAGCCAGAGCATAAGACAAGGGAGGGACAAAAAGTCAGTGAAGGGAAAGATAAGTGGAGGTCAGAGTAGATGGAGAAGTTGCTTTTCTCCCTTTCACCTTCCTGCCCTCTTTTTCTCTTTTTTTATTCTCATATTTTATACCCAAACTCTTCTGATCCTCTATTCATCTTAGGTGTGGGATATTCCTAATGTGAGTGTGACTCAGGCTTATCTATTGAGTTAATTATCTATTGCTATGTCAGAAAATATCCTAAAACTTTGTGGCTTTAAATATTTACAATCTTTCATGATTTCTATGGGCCAGGAAGTAAGGAGTGGCCAAGCTGGGAAGTTCTGGATCAGGTTCTCTTATGAGGTAGCCATCAAGATGTCATCTGGGGCTGAGGTCATCAAAGGCTTGACTGGGATTGGAGGATCCACTTCCAAGACGGCTGACTCACATGGCTGGCAAGTTGGCGCTTGCTGTTGGTGGGAGGCCATGTCCTCCCTAAGAGGATCTCAGCTCAGACTGCTGAGTGTCCTCATGACCATAGCCTTTAGTTTCTCCCAAAAAGCAATCCTTTTTATGACCTACCCTCAGAAGTTACATAGCATCACTTCTTATTTACTCTGTTCATTAGAAGTGAAACCCCAAGTGCGGCCCACTTTCAAGTGGAAGAAGAATTAGCCTTCACCTTCTTAAGGGAATAGTGTCAAAGAATTTGCAGACACTTATAATAAAACTGGCATATCTGTATTTCAAAGGTCCCTGCTGAGGTCACTCAACACATTCTTTCCCCATTCAGTAATTTCTGAGACATGACAGTCCCCATTAGGGGGGAAAAAATTAACTCCAGGGAATGCAGTGGACAAATAGTTTCTCAGTAACCAAGTCCTTGTTCCCTTTATAAAGAAGTTCTCTTTTCAGACAGGCTACAGCTAATGCTGACCCAAGCAGACTGAAGGATGGCTCTTGAAAGCCAAAATACTTTTGAGAGGACAAAGAATATTTGAGTAGAGAAGACAGCCAAGAGAGACTGCTGTCAGTCAGGCAAATCATGAAAGCCAGTGTTTCCCCCTTTGTTCAGTAAGGGGACCAGGCCCTTTCTAAGGTGAACTTACTGTGACTGTCCCTCTGCTTCCCTTGAAATGAAGTGTATTTAGACTGCTTATTTTTTGCTTCCCCTCATGCGCTCTCTGTGGAATTCATTATCTCTGATTTAGTAAAGTGCATTACACACCCAAGGAGTCAGTTTAACTAATTCCAGCTTGTCTGCTAATATTATTCTCTTTTCCAACTACTTCCCTTGGAGGAATCTGCAAAGATTAGATTTGACCTGCTGCTGTGAAGATACTGAAAACTGGAGTGAAGGGTCCCTAACTCTTGGAAGGATTTATCAGGGACATTAAAGGAGCAGGTTTTGCCTTTTTTTTGGTTGTCATCACTTTTTGTTCAGATTTTCCACTGGGACTTCGCTTGGAGCTGGTCTTGCTCAGGTTGGGTTCTGCCTGGCCAGCTCGGTTGTACAGAGTGAGAGGCTTGAGCTCGGCATCATTGTTTGAGTCTGGTATAGCACCAGGCACAGCACTAGGCACACAGGGGGCACTCAGTAGATGACTATGGAGTGAGCAGGTAGGAGAGGGTTTGGGAAGCAAATGAGACTTGGACTGAATGCTGACCTGAGCGCCAGCTCTTGATCTGTTACTAAGCATCCCATCACTCTTCCCCTTTGGTTTTGACTTTCTTTTCTGTGAAATGAGAGATTTCAATGAGAGAGGCAGAGGTAGCATTCCATGGTTCTAGGATATTGCCATGTTTTGGAGGAATTAGAAATGTAGTCACCAGATGTGGCAATACCTAGTAGATGCTGTAGTTCAAGACCAGCTCTATGCTGGTGTGATGGAACAGACTGGAGATAGATGCCCTGTGTGCATCTATTTATCTAGGGACAGGTCAGTGACCCTCTCTGGACCACACTTGACCCATCTCTAGAATAAAGAGGAGGTTGCTGCTTGTCTGGATCTAGGTCCTCTGCTTTCCTCCATCAGCAGCTGTACTAAATGAGGATCCCATGGGGTTACCTGGGCAGTGCCAAACTTTGGAGATAGAACACACTCGGCATGGTCCTGGGGTGCTGGAGACCCTTGTTTCCTGAAGCGGCCTGTCAAGATGGTGAGAGAAAGCCTCCTTCTTTTCAATCATGGACGCTGTAAGGTTCTTCTTCAGTTTGATCATGAGCTGAATTTGGGCATTCAAGGGGCTATTGATTTTAAACCCTTTAGAATTGGAGGCAATTTTGTAGATAATTGACTATAACTCCTTCATTCCTCTCATGAGCCCTAGGGAGGTGAAATGAACAACAATTTAGAAAATTAATGGGTAGGCTCAGACTCTGGTCACTTTTAACTGAGAGTTCCCTGCTATGCCAGGCCTACTATACCTTCAAGGGAGAAAGCCAAATCAAAGTTTTATAGATTTCCAATGCTAGTATTAAGTAGGAGGTTGTCTGGGGCCTAACACAGTGCCCATCACAGAGTAGGTACTTTAAAAAAACTGGTCAAAAGAAAAAAAAGAATGTGTGAAATTCTATGAGTTAACTGTTATAGGCTCTTTCAATAGCAAGGTCTAAGGTCTGTCTTGTGGATTCCAAGTTAGCAATCATTCTTCCACACCAAATTACTCCTCTATGCCTGCTCCTTTGAACCTGACTCTTTTGATAAATACTTCAGAGATAGTTTCCTTTTATTTATTTTTTAGACTGTACTGTTATCTCATTCCCTGTGTCTTACTTATAATGACAAGACTTAGATACATGGATATTATGGCTCATGTGCAAAAACTGGGTCACTTTCAAACTGATTTATGAGTCTAGTCCAAGGGCAGGTATATGTAAAGTCTTAATTCATGATTTACAAAGATGTGTGCAAATAAAAAGTAATGTATCTTTATTGATTTAGGAAACTGCAATGTCACAAGTTATTTACAAAAGTCTCAATCCTTTCATATTCCTAAAACCTCATTTTCACTGTTATTAATTCACTATTTGTGCCCTCAATAAGGATATTACCAACTTAATTGATTTTGAACTCACTGATTTTGAAGTTAATGAAATTGTTTATTTCAGTAACTTCATTTTCGTTTTTTTTCTTCGCCATTAAACTTGGTGATGTAAATCCCAAAATGATTTGCCTAACAGCTGAAGGGGCTAAAAATAAGAAATGTGAGTTTCTGGAAGTTTTCTGATTTTATATCCTGGATAATATACCAGTTCAAGATGGCATTCTGTCTCCTCTTGCAAGACATTTTCTTTATTTAAGAAAACATTGAGTCTCTACTTTGCTTAAAGAACACTTCATGACTTCTCATTGCTCCCATGAGAAGCCCCAAATATTTAGCATGGGATACTCAGCTCTTGATTATCTGGCTGCCAATAACCTCTTTTCTCTACCTCTTCTGATTGCTACTGCCACTCACTATTTCTTCTTTGACCCCAAAGGATACCACAAACTTTAATAACAATAGTATATTAGTTACCTATTGCTGCAAAACAGGTTCCCCCAAGCTTTTGGCATTCTTTCACGGTTCCCGTGACTCAGGAATCTGGACCTGGCTTAGCTAGGTCTTCTGCTTCAGGGCCTCTCTTCCAAGGTTGTAACCAAGGTGTCAGCTGGGGCTGCAGTCATCTCAAGATTCAACTGGACCAGGGTCTACTTCTAAGCTCACTCACGTGTTCTCATTCATGTGGTTGCAGGCCGGATTTAGTTTCTCCTGGTCTTAGCTGTTTGTTGGCTGTGGGCCTTAGATCGCCTTCAGTTCCTTGCCAAGTTCTCCTCTCATCCAAGAGATCAGCAATAAGAGCGAGAGAGCAAGAGAGAATACCAAGATGGAAGTGGCAATCTTTGGTAACCTAATCACAGACGTGACATCCTATCACATTTTTTGCTGTTTCTGTTGGATAGGAGCAAGCAATGAAGACCAGCACACCCCAAATGGGGTAGGGGCTATGCAAGGACATGAATCCCAGCATGGAGGTGGGGATCATTGGCAGCCATGTCAGATGCTACTGATCACAAGTTGTATGTATGGTTAAAATGTAATGAGTATATACTATGTGGCAGGCATTCTGCTAAGACCTTTTCCCATATAATTCTCACAAAAATCCTTTTGAGTACATAATGTCCTCATTTCCATTCTAGGGCTCAGAAAGGTTAAGTAACTAGAGGCACAGAAATGTTAAGCAAATAGCAAGTGACAGTGGCAGGATTTGAGGCCTGGCTGTCAGGCTCCAAAGTCTTGGGACAGGAGCCAACCTCCTCATTTCTCCATTCTTCGAGCTCAGTATAGGCTCTGACATTGGAGCTTAGTAGGTACTGAGCAACTGCTAAATGAACGAATGTGGGAATAGGGAGCTGGGTCACACGATAGCTGCTTTTGCCTAAACTCTGGTCTTAGGCCTTGATCCAATCTAAATAATAAATTACCATGTAGTTAAATAAAACTGAATTACATTTAATCGTTGAGGAGAGCTCTGAATTTTAGGTGTAGCATCCAAGAGAGGAGATGGAGTTTTGTAAATTGTTCATATATGGTACAAAACAGACTTCATTGCTACTGAGAACTTCAAAAGGATATCCAAGAATTAGAAAGCCAGAATCCAGGAAGAGAGATTATGGAGTTGTAAGACTGCCACAAATTCATGAGGAGTTTTAGAATAGTATTTGGAAGGTGGAATAAGTAACTAATTTTTGGCAGGATTTTTAACCAGACTTCCTTATCTTAAAGATGAATGGGATTAAAACCAGCAGGCAAATGACTGGCTGAACCAGAGACAAACTGATGGTGTGTCTGCCAGAACGGATCGAGGGCATAGGCAAGCTGGGACAAGGGACAGAGAGATGGCTCTTCTAGTACTCAGCAGATCTTGACTTAACTCTTTTTTGCAGTTCTCTACTTTTGGGATTCATTGAGGTGCTTGCGCTCTTCTAGGACAGGTCCAATGGACCCAGCTATTATGGGTGATAGATAAACCCCTCCTTACAATGGCCTGGCGAAACTCAGCATTTGAGGATGTCAATGCAGTATGCAGTACTGGGCAGTTTATAAAGTACTTTCTCATGGGGGCTTCTTTGTGCTTTATAATGAACCTCTAAAGTGAAATTGTCAAGAAGAACGGACAGACCTATCACTTGACTAGCCCCATCTTTTCCTGTGGTTAAATCACATGGTAATCGATTCACCATCAGTTTTCCCAATGACAATGGACTACAATTACAATGTTCAATGGCACTGGGCTAATGGTTGGGCAGCCAGGATCTCCTCTTCTTGGGTTGTGGGGTTGTCAACTTGCCTCTCTCAGTCTCACTTTTCTGGATTCCAAGTGGAGTTTCTTCTTCCTTCTGATGGATGCTTCTTTTGTGGATGCTATTGTTGGCATTCTGAATTAATGCACGGATACAAATGAAGCTGATCTGCTTCTCTGTTCAGCTGGCACAGGAAATGTTTTGTCTCCGTGGTCCCATTTTCGCGACTGACCTCATACAATATTTATTGGTTTTGTAATTTAGCTCAGCCTTTCAGGTGCTCGCAGGATGTCACCTGCTCATGGGCATTATTATCACACTATGTAAATAAAGCAGTGAAGCTTAGAGAATTTGGTACAAGGGATTTTCTAGGATAGCACAGCTAGTAAATGGGAGACTCTAAGAAAGGTTTTCTGACCCCAAACTTGAAGTTTTTTCCACTCTCACTTCTGCCCCCTGATGGTTCCCCACAGGGGACCCCCATTGTACTGCCCCTTTATCATACAGTCACATCTGGGATGTGTTATGTTGTTTGGAGAGGCTGGGCCATGATGAAAGGGATAGTCTAAGAGAAGCCAAATAATGAGGTAAACTTAAAGAAAGAGGGAATCAAATGCAGCATGAGTATGGAAGTGTTGTGTCTCTCTTCCCATGTTGGGAAAAAATAAGCAATTTTGTGATATGGGGGACTTGAAACACAGGTGCAAAAATGGAGAATGCCATGACCAGTCCCACTCTCTGGCTGCATTCTCTGGCTAGGTCGATCATAGCTTTATTCATCACCTTTTCTTCACTGGAGCATCTCTCTTGCTAATGAATGGCTGCTTGTCTGGGTGACAGAGACTGTTGTTCTGCTATCCACAGCTCTCAGAAGTGAGAGGCTTGGCTGGAGGCAGCTGCTTCCCCTAAGGGTCTGGAACGCAAGCACAAGCAGCCCTTACAATGGCGTGCACTCCGATTCATTTTCAATCTAAAAATAGTTTGATCAAATTAAAAATGTGATTAGGAAATGTATGTATGCCATCCAGACAGAATACCATCTGGCACACTCTCTGATGTCTCTTTCCACATCCTCTCATGTCCCAGGGCCTATTTGGAGTCCCTAAGCCCCTCAGCCTCTTTGCACCCAGACAACCTTACTGTACTGGAGTGTTCTTCATTGTCCGCCTTGGTGCTGGAAAGTTCTCCTCGTCTCCCATTAGCAGGAGAATGAGTGTATTAGTGAATGTCTCAGACCACATCTCACCTCCAAGGAGCAGGGAGAGACAGATATATGGCCTTATGGAGATGAGGGGATGTGAAAATTGTCAGTGTTCCAAGCACAGGTGCGGGGAAAGGAAGGGTGAAGGTTCCCTAGAGCAGTGTGGGCAATAGAGCGATGACCATGCTGCCCACTGGACTTCACAACAGCCTCCAGAGCTCTTCTGCCTTTCTCTAGAGGAGGTGCCTTTTTGCTTTCCCAGGGAACTACAGCACTGGGTGGTTCATTGGTCTGCGTTCCAGCATTTCTGTTCCACCACTGTACCTCATGTGTGACATTGCTCAAGTGCCCTTGTCCACCACACAAAGGAAGCTTTTCTAGCCTTTGCCTCCCAGGACCTCACTGCGCTGTGCTGGCCTATTGATTCAGGAAAGCTGGCTGGCTTCTGACTTACACTTTGATGGGAGAGGGACTGGGAAGTGTTACCAAGGGGCTTGGCTGAGTCAGGATGATCAGAGGACCCATGAAGACCACTGGAGCCCACTTGGCTTCTTTCATCATCTCATGTGCTCATCCAGAGATTGAGATGGGACCTACTATTAAGGAACTGGGCAAGTCAAATTCTTTCTAAAGAGATCCTGAATAATATTTCTTTACAGATTAAATCATAGAAAAACATCCAGAGAGAAATGACTCATTATTTATTATTCAATTTAAAGGACTCTTCCTGGGGTTATAAATAAATTCTTCATCACTCAGAGAAGGTGATGAGCCTTATAAATCTGCTCTGAGGTATTGTGTCCTGGCTTGCCTTTTCCTGTCATCCAGCTTGTGCCAACCTTACCTTACCCATCACCAGTTGGTATGTGTTTAAGGAATAAAAAATAATTTTAATATTTGCCCTGGTAAAATATAATTAAGTTGATAAAATCTGCTGTTTAAAAGGGCATGGACAAAATTCCCAGACTAAATAGAAATTGTTTCTGGATTGTTTTCTGTCAGTGATTTCCGTTTATCTATATCTTCTATTATCATGGGTAATCAGAAATTGATCGGATTTAAAACAAACACAAAGTAAACAGAGCAGAGTAAACAAAAAACTACAACTAGAGGACAAAGTAGGAGGAAAAACATGTGAATGAACCATACAGGTGCTTTGTCCATCATTATTCCATCCATCCATCCATCCATCCATCCATCCATCCATCCATCCACCCACCCATCCATCCAGTATTTAGTGTGCCTGCATATGTAAGGCACGATTCTGGGAGATGCATATCAGAGTAGAAATCACACAAGCTTTAATGCCACACTGACCTGAGTTATCATCCTAGCTACATGCCATCTGATAATGCTGTTTTTCTTACTCTTTGCTGTATCATCTACTGACTGCTCCATCTTGCTTTCTCATTCATGGGAGAATCTAGTACCTGGCTTACTCTCATATTTCTCTGCTAAACATTGTCAGCATCCTCAATGTCTTTAGCATGCATGTTGATGACTCATCCAACACCATGGCTTTTCAGTTCCTGATCTCATTTTCATTCACCTTTTAATTTTCCAAATAAATGATAGGACAGTGATTACTTGCCAGGCACTATTCTAGATCCAAGGGTTACAGGAGTAATGGGATAGACTTGATCTTTGCTCTCATGGAATTTACATGATAAGGGTGGAAAGGTGCATAACAATGAGCAAGTGGACAAGCAAATCTTGTGTTGACAGTTGCTATTAAAGGAATAAACGGGCTATTTTGGATAGGGAAGAATAGAGTTGAAGGTTTGACTGCATAGTTGGTGACAGAAGTCCTCTCTAAGGTGATGAAATGGTGAATTGGGACTTGAAAGATGAAAAGGAGTTGACCATACAAAGAGCCAGGGGAGGAACTATTCAGGAAGAAGAAACCAAAAGTCCTATAAGGCTTTGGGATGGTGATAGGCATGGAATGTGCAAGGACTAGAAAGTTGGTGTGAGTGGCTAAAGCAGTGAGTTGAGTTCCAGCGGTACTGGAAGAGGTGAATTTGTGAGGTGTATGCGTGTGCCTTTATTGATTTGATTTGGTTGTTTGTATTTTATGTGCATAAAATTGAGTTGATCATTCTCCTCAGTTTAATATATATATTTGCTGGTCTGTGGCTGCTCTCTTAAATTTTTAAATATATTATATTACTGTTTTACTTACAGTTTCCAACCCAATTCCCCTACCTCCCATACACTTCTATTTTTGTGTATTTATCTTTTGTATATAGTCTTTTATTCTATTTTTCATACATCTGCTTACATACATGTATCCATGTTTGTTGTATTTTAAAGTACATTTAATTTGCAATTCAAATAATTAATCGTATTGTGCAATAGATCTTGCTTTGGTCTTTAAATTTTTTCATTCAACTATTTTTACATTCAAGGTTTTGAGATTTGTCCATATTGCTATATGTATCTAGTTCATTTCTTTTACTTGCTGCATAATATTCCATTATATGTACCTACACCTTTCAATTATTCACTTCTCAATTTGTGGCTATCTAAGTTCTTTCAAGTTATTTACCACAAAAAAACAAACAAACGTAGATGAGTTCTCCAGTGGAACTTCTCTGGGATGTGTACCCATACGTGGGAATGTTGGGTTATAAACTATGAGAATTGCTTAATTTCACTAAATACCACTGGTTTGATCTCCAAATTCTATACCAGTATATACTCTTATTAGCAATACATAGTTTTCTATATATTTATAATTACTTCAACTTAAAAGTATCCCATAGTTGTGTAACTTTATTCTCAGAACGCTTAGCCACATTAGTCATTTTATCAGTTTTCTCTTCCTGAAGAAGTATCTTCAGATTATCCAACATGCTCCATACTGCTGATTGCTCTCCAGGACTGCTGTATAGCTCCATCTTTAGTTCTTCCTTCACCCTGGGGATTTACTTCCCTTCTGTGTTGTGTTTCTAGAGTTCTATGTCTTCCTCTTTCTTGGCATACTCTCTTGTTTTTGTGGAGCACATCCTCCAGTAGCTTTCTGAGAAACGATAGAAATTTTATTGAGAGTGCTGTGTCTGAAAATGTCTTTATAATATCTTCACATTTAATTAAAAGTTTGCATATAAAAATGTTGGTTGGAAATCATTTCCCTCACAACCTTGATGGTGTTGCTTATTGAATTCCAGCTTCCAGTGTTACTGTTGGAAGTTCAGTGCTATTCTGGTTCTTGATGCTTTGTATATAATTTCTTTTTTTCTCCTCAGGAACTTTAGCATCTTCTCTTTGTCTGCCAGTGCTGAAATTTTAAAATGATGGGTCTCACTATGGGTCTATTTTTATCTCTTGTGCTGAGTACTTTGTCACTTTCTTTCTTTCTTTCTTTCTTTCTTTCTTTCTTTCTTTCTTTCTTTCTTTCTTTTCTTTCTTTCTTTCTTTCCTTTCTTTTTCCTTCCTTCCTTCCTTCCTTCCTTCCTTCCTTTCTTTCTTTCTTTCTTTCTTTCTTTCTTTCTTTCTTTCTTTCTTTCTTTCTTTCCTTTCTTTTCTTTCTTTCTTTCTTTCTTTCTTTCTTTCTTTCTTTCTTTCTTTCTTTCTCTCTATCTTTCTTTCTTTCTTTCTTTCTTTCTTTCTTTCTTTCTTTCCTTTCTTTTCCTTCCTTTCCTTCCTTCCTTCCTTCCTTCCTTCCTTCCTTCCTTCCTTCCTTCCTTCCTTCCCCTTCCTTCCTTCCTTCCTTCCTTCCTTCCTTCCTTCCTTCCTTCCCTTCCTTTCCTTCCCTTCCTTTCCTTCCTTCCTCCCTCCCTCCCTCCCTCCCTCCCACCCTTCTTTCTTTCTTTCTTTCTTTCTTTCTGTCTTTCTTTCTTTCTTTCTTTCTTTCTTTCTTTCTTTCTTTCTTTTCTTTTTTTTTTTTTTTTTTTTTTTTTGAGGGCAGTGTCACTGGCCCTCGTATGTGGATTGCTGGCTTCCCAAGCCAGCGCTTAACCACCGCGCCACTCGGCTGGCCCTACTTTGTCACTTTCAATTTGGACATTCAAATCTTTCACTGCTGGGATATTTCCTTGAATTATTTTATTGGTGACTTCTTCCTACATGTTCTCTGTTCTTTTTTTTTTTTTTTTCCCCAGAGTGCCTGCTGTTTGGAGTTGAACCTTTTATCTTTTCCATAGTGTTGTCTTCTTGCTCTGCTTCCTGGTAGGTTTCCTCAACTTTATCTGCCAACACTTCTAGTGGGTTTTTAATTTCTGTCATATTTTTAACTTTCAAAGGGCTGTTTTTTGTTGTTTGTTCTTTGAATATTTTTAAATGTGTTCTGGTCTTATTTTATAGATACAGTATTTTCTCTGAAGATATTAATGGTAGTTTTTAAAAGATTTTATCTTTCTGCATATTCTCTCTTTTTTCTAATTTCCCCTTCATAAGTTTTAAAAAATATATTGCTCATTGTAGAAACTTTTCTCAAATATTTTTATCTTTGGTTGTCTGTTAGTAATTAAGAGGAATATCAAAAAGCCCATTTGAAGCTCTGCGTTGCCATTATGGCTTTCACCATTGGGTGAAGACTGTATCCTTCCTCTGAGGAACTCCTGATATCAGTATCTTTAGATCTTTTCTATTAGGCTGGCTAGATCTGTATCCTGGTTGGAGAATTTATCCTGACTGACAAGTGTCCTGGGAGCTGAAGCAAGTTGAAAAGTCTAGGGAAAAGTCTAGGTTGGAGTTTCAATAGTCAGTGAGGATATTTTAGTTAATGCTCATGTTGTTCGTACAGTAAGTCTGTCCTTCAACTTTCCCTGGGGTGGACCCCAGCCCAGAGATCCGGACTTTTATCATCTTTAGAGCATTGGTTCTGAAAGTATGGTTGTTGGACCTTTAGGTGTCACTAAGACCTTTTTAGCAGATCAGCAAGGTTAAAACTGTTTTCACAATAATCCAAGACTTCATTTGCTTTTATCACTTTCATAAGTTACAGTGAAGTTTTCCAGAGGCCACATGATGTATGATGTTGTAAGAGGTTGAATGAAGAAGAACATAGAAGACCAATTGTCTTATATTAAGCCAGATATTAAAGGGATTTGAAAAATGTAAAACAATGCCTCTCTTTTCACTATTTTTTTTATTTAGAAAATACAGTTATTTTTCAGAAAATGTTATTTAGGTTAATATATAATTATTGTTTATTACTGTCATTTAAAAAAATGAATAAGTAGGTAAATATTTTCAAATGGCTCAGTTTTAATTTCTTACATGATCAGTAGTACCAATATATGTAATTCTCATAAAATATTGTTGTGGTCCTCAATAATTTTAAATGCTGCCCCGAGACTAAACGTTTGAGAATCGTTGCTCTTGAAATTGGCCAGATAAAACTGGGGAGCGATCCGGAGGATCCTAACTTCTTTTTGAACATAAAGTTTATTTGTTTTACTTCTCTTTTATCCCTTCCTTTCAGAGGTCCCTATACCATAGACAGCAAAGCAGAGAGACAGACAGAGCTTGGGTTCCTGAAGACACTGTTAAGCTGATGAATCAACCAGCCCTGAAGGCTGGAGCTTAGCCAGCTCTGGAAATGCCTCCTCTTGTGTGAAATAATGATTTTATTTGTTTGATTTCAGGTGGTTGTTAATTGTGGCTGAAAACCTAAGGGAAGCTGAAAGCAGAGAATGTTTCAAGAATCCAGGAGCAATTAACTCTTAGATGATGAGCCCTGAAGGATGTCCCAGAATTTGATGACATGGAGGCCACAGGTGACCTTGACAGGTCATTTTCAGTGGAGTGGTGGTAGTGCAAAGCAGATTAAGGTGGTTCCTGGCACCCCCCACCCCCTGCTATTGTTCCTTTGTCTTTTTCTTTGTCTCCTTTATCTTCCTTCTTTACCAGACAACACAATGGTGGGATACTTCTCAGCTTAGTCTGAGCTTTCATCTCTTTATATCCTTTTTGTTGATGTTACTCTTTCCCACAGGCCTACATGCTCTTTTATGCGGGTGTTGCCCCAGATTTATATTTCCAGCCCAGGTGTCTCTCTGCATTCCAGATTCACGTATCCAAGTGCTCACCTGACATCTCCAGTTGAATATTTCCTATGTCCTGAGCTGTCCCCCTCAGCTGTCTCTGTTTCAGTTCACAGAACCACCATTCATACCCGCTGCTCTAGCTGGAAGCTGAAGTGTCACTCTCGATTCCTTGTGTTCTCTCATGCCCTGTGTCTAATCCATTAGGAAGTTTTATCAATTCAATCTGCAAGGTATAACTGGGGTCTCATCTTCTCTCCTTGTCCAATACCATCCTCTTGACCCATATCACTAACATTTCTCGCCTGCATGATTGCCAAAGCTTCCCAGCTGGCCCTATTCCCATTCTTGCTTTATTTCCATTCTTGTTCTCCTCCACCCAGCAGACTGCTCTTCTAAAAAAAAATACAATGCACATTATGTTGTCTTCCTGCCCTAAATCCTTCAGCTGCTTTTGTCTCTATTACAAAATCCAGCCCCCTTCCCCTGACCTCTAAGGCCCTGCATGCTGTGGCCCCTGCTATTTCCATCAGCCTTATTCTACCTGTCTCTCGTTCTCACTCACCTCAGTCTGGCTTATACTGATCTTCTTTCAGTTTCTCAAACAATCTGCTTATTCTGCTTTGGATGCTCTTTCACCCCTCACTGCTTGGAGAGCTACTTCTGTTCCTTTAAATCTCACCTTAAATGTCATTTCTTCAGCAAGACATTTCCATCTGTTTTACCTAAAGTCAGTTTGCCATGTGTTATCTCCTACTCAGCTTTTTCTGTGGTTTGGTTTTTAATTTAATTTTTTTTGTTTGTTTCATATATAACAATTCAGAGGCACTATGTAAAACTATATCTAAATATTCTGTGTTTGGCTGTACAGTAGAAAGGGTCTCACATTTGCTAAATGCTCTCAGGTGAAAGGTGGTTCCTGTTCTGGCCTTGGCTCCCTTATAAAGGACCAGGAATTTGTTTCTGAGTAACTCTTAGTAACTCAGGTTAAAAATAAGCAGAGGAAAACACCAGAGACCATAGTGACTCTTGGAGTTCCAGAATAATTATTTTTGAACTTTCCCCACTGAACGTATTAGAGATTTATTTAATACTGTTAGATCCCTTTAAAGATTCAGTCTTTTGTCTTGGATTTACTGGGCATGATACTGAATCAAATGTCTTCCGACTTCCCATTCTGATTTTTAATAGCAGTGATTCAATAACTGTATGCCCATTCTTTGCAGTCTGCAGCCCAAGTGTATCTGTGAGGGCCCCCAGAGGCTGGGGAGAGAGACAGGGACCCAATCTGGAGAAGTCTGGCTGATGTGGCAGCTTTTGCTGGAAATAAGCAAAGTTGGTGGTGGGGAGACAGAATTGATCTCTTGATAGTTACATGATAATAGGCTCAGAGTGTATTTGGACTCCGAGTATACACCTCCTCTTCTGGCATCTTAACAGAACAGTATGCATGCTTTGTCTCCAACAGGATTTTGGAGGACGTGGCTCTATGGGAATCTCCATGTTGGGATGTCGTGGAACACAAAACCAAAAGCAAGCAGACAGGGCATTGCTACATTCTCTTCCTTCCTCTCTGTAGCAAAATGTTGATAATCTTCATAGGGAAGAAGTGGAAAATACCCTTGGAGGTGCCAATCCAGGAGGAAGTGGCAGGAAGGAAGTGTGGCATCATGTTCTATGCAACTCTTGAGGCCACATTTTGTACCGCTCTGTCAGCCATTGGCTGCAGGTTATACCTGGGAGGCGAACTAAGGAGTCTAACTTCCTGGCGACTGCTGCTTCTTTGGCCCTGAGCAATTCTCTGGAGGAGGAGCAGCTATGAGCAGCAGAGTTGCTGTCAATGTAGAAAAAAGGATCTGGGCAGGGCACCAACACATCCATGATGGCCTCTGCCCCGGAAGAGGATGTTCCTCAGAGCCAAGTCCGCCTTTCCTTCTTGTCTGACGGCCTTTCTGGGCCATCGAGCCAGAGCTGGCCACTTTCTTCCCCTTAGTCCCTTGGCCATCCCTTTGTCATCCCATTGCCATTGACTCCTTACTTGCCTGTCTTCTCCACCAGGTAGAGCTCCTTTAGGTGGAACTTGGCCTTGTCCCCTGGTCTCTCTCATCCTCAGAAGCTGGCAGCATCCTTGGCACAGGGGAGGTAAGTGCCCCCTGTCTCAGTGATCCTTCTTCTCTAGGCTTTCACCTCTGCCCTCTGCTCACTCCATAGACTCAAGTCAAGGTCATTGACTAAATCATGACCTTGGGACACTTTGATGAGCCACATGGAAAATTAGGAAATACTCGGCGGAATTGAGTCTTCCTCCTTGTTATTTGGTTATATGTGCCTTTAAAAGGTCTATTTAAAACAAATTGTATGGTAAATTTCTTCACCCTACTTCCCAAATGCCACAGTGGAAAATAATTTTGCTGTCCCCCTCTTGGAGAGAGAAAAGACCCAGGAGACTTTAAAACTGAGTAATTATTTCCATCAGCAGGAAATCAGTACTCTGTGTCTGAACTGAACAGGTACTGGGAGGGCCTGACTGTTTAATTTCATTTAAATGCCATTTGCATGTATTCAGTGCCAACAGGAACACTTTGGGAATTCGAAACGAAGGAGAAGACAATGGAAAGAAAGGAAAGAAGTGACAGAGACTCAGAAAGCTAGGGAATAGGTGATATTTAAGGGAGAGTTCTGTGTTTATTGGCAATTGCTTGCGAGCCTAGGGACACACACAGGCTGACACCTTTGCACACTCCACTAGACATCCAAGCCGCAGAGGAGACAACGAGACACAGGATATGTCAGACTTTTGGGGCTACTCTGTGATCACTTCCTGGAATGAGCGATAGTTGAGTCACAGCCTCCCTAGGTGAACCTCTCTCGTTTTCTGTGAGTAAAGCAACCTGAGAAACTGCATAAATTTTTCCTGGCTGCCCTTAAGGTTCTGCAGCTGCAAGGTGGTAAATGAGCGAGCATGCCCATCAACAGCCAAATGGCGCCTGGGGAATCTGAGTGGCCATGTGTCATTCATCTTGTGTAACTGGGTAAGTAAAGAGGAGGTAAAATGAGCCTTCCAGGAGCTTCTAGACACCCCCTGTGCCCTTTCCCCTTGGCAATACCATAGATGTCATCTGTCAACACTTAATCTCCCTATCTTAAAGATTGTTTTCACAATAGGATTCAATTTTAAAATGAAATTCAAATGTGTTAAGCACCTCTGTGGGTGAGGCCCTTGGCTAATTGATGGGGACTCTGAGATTACAGTTTTGTAGGGGAGACGGACATGTTAATATCAGATGTGGTCATGTGACATGAGGTATCAGGGAGGAAGGTGCTCGTGGCTGCATTAGGGCTGATGGTAGAGTCACGAATGTCTGGTGAGTTTGGCTGGCGAACAGGTAGGGTGAAGGCTTTCTAGGCAGAGGGAACAGCCTGTGCAAAGGTTTGCCACCATATATTTTCTGAACACCTGCTATGTGCTCAGAATAATATATGTGGCTGAGGAACACCGAAGTGCCCAGGTCATGGAGTCCTGTGGCTTCACTGGGACCGAGCCTCTCTGGGCTCTGCTCCTTGCGAAGATTAGCTCTCCACCATGCCTGGCTTGACAAGAGCCATATTCATTTCTAAATCCCCAGTGCCCCAGAGAACCCATGGGACATGCTCAGTAAAGGTTTGGGGATTGAATGACCAGTACATACAACATCATTTGTGAACACAAGCTCGGGGAAAGTCATACGGAGGTCTAACATTAATAAAGGGTGCCTTCTGGAATTTGGGGATGAGTGGTTGACCTCAGCTGAGCAACATCTGTCTGATCTTGCTTCTTTCTGGAATTGTTGTGTGACCCTGGACAGTCCTTGGCTGCAATAAGCCTCTTTTCAGCATAAGTAAGGTAAGAGATTTGAGTCAGCACTTCCCTAATATCCCTCCCAGTTCAAATGGACTAATATTTAAGTCCATAAATAGGAATCGCTAGAACCCTGGATTCAAAGACATAAAAAAGTGTGAGCCCTGAGGGTTAAGGCAAGATGCAAAAGACCCCAAAGAGTTTACACTGGACTTCTCCCTTGCTTAGGAAGTGCTTGTTTTTATTCCTTGTAAAATACAGACAGGAAAACCTACTGTCTACCCTGGGGTGCTCTGGCAATTAATTAGTTAATGTTTGTGAGGTACAGAAGGAACAAAAAATGCTGCATGAAAAAGTCATATAAATGCTAAGTGTTATTGTTTTCCATCTGATTCTCCCCCATTCGATTTCAGTTTCATATCAGAGTAGTCATAACAGCATCAGTTGGGGCTCCTCTGGCTAATTATGCTGCCAATAAAAGGGGAAAAAAATTCCCTTTTAAATTTCCATTTTAATTTCTCTGTCTCTGACCCCCCTCCTCTCTTTTCTCTAGTGTGTTGTTTAGAGTTGCTAACTACTCAGGGGTCAGTAAAAGTTAGCACCTTCTGTTTGTTTCTTTCCAAACTCCTTGCAGCCTGTGAGAGAGCAGTGTTCTTCCTGTAAGTTACCAAGTGGTACTTTAGTGCCTATCCAGCAGAAGCTATGATGGACACCCAGATAAATACCCCAGGTGGGTCTCTACCTCCCAGGGGCTCCTGTCTGTGTGGGAAGGGTAGAGACCAGCTCCCTCTACTGCCACAGGTAACCACTGTTCAAGGCAGAGTGTGACAAGTTTGGTGAGGGCAAGGCGCTGGTATTCTTAACGAGCCACATAATAAACAGTGGGGTGATTGACACAAACAGTGAGGTAGAGTCCTCTGTGTATCAGTTATCTATTGCCCTGATAATGCCATGTAACAAAACCCAGTGGCTTAAACAGTAAGCATTTATTTAGTTTAAGAGGCTGCAGGTTGATGATTCAGACCTGCCTCAGGTGTGTTCTCATGGCTGGGGGTTAGCTGGCTATTGGCCAACGCAGGCTATTCTTGGAGAGGAGGGTGGGAGGGATTTAGCTCTGCCACGGTGTCTCTCATCCTCCAATTGGCTAGCGTGGGCAAGACTTCCTTCTGACACTGCAGAGGTACAACACTGAGAGGGCCCTCTTCAAGGCCTTCTGAGGTAGGTGGTGGGATACAGGCTGCAAAAACACATGGCAAAGTGCAAGATATGGGACAGGGTACGGAGTCGGGGCTGTTCATGCCAACAAGGCGCCACAACTCACCTCAGCCTTAAACTTTCTAAATCTCTGAGGAGCAGGACGTGTGCATTTTAAACCAGTTTCCCAGTATATCCTGGTGCTCAGCGAAGTTTGAAAACAACTGAGCAAAAGCAGAGAGCAGCAGCACACGAGACTGCCGGTCCCCAGATCCTTTGTGGGCCTTGACCCAAATGCGTCTCACCCTGCTTGCTTTGTACTTCCTCATATGCAGGAGAACTGAGCTGAGCTGCTCCCATGATCAGTGCAGACTGTGTACTGTGACTCCGGGGGAGAGGGATCCATATGATGTGAGCTCCGCCAAGGTCTGGTGAACTTGGTTGTTAGCCTTGGCAGGCTGCGTGACACTTCAGGAGACCGGTGGTGGGGCGGCAAGAGCAGGCGCTCGGAGGCAGGGGAGCTAAAGGGATGTTGGCCTATAGCGTGGTCTGGCTGAAGGGGTGTGTATGAGAGAGAAGTCCGGAAGAGTAAAGCAGACCCAGATTGTGGGGTGCCGCCAGCTGGGATATGGGAAGTCAGTGGTTAGCTAATGTGTGTCCTATTTTGGGGACGTCTGATAATGGAATCAGTGTAGAGGATAGAAGCAAAAGTGCCATGTACAGGGGCCGGCAGAGTGGCGTGGTGGTTAAGCGCTGGCTTGGGAAGCCAGCGGCCCCGGTTTGGTCCCACATATGAGGGCCAGTGACACTGCCCTCAAAACAAACAAACAAACAAAAACAACAAAAAAAGTACCATGTTCGAAAATAGGGCTTCCACTTCTAGACTTGGGCCTCATGTTGATAAGGATCTTTTCTGTCAAACTGCTGTGCTGATCTAGCATGCTTTGTGGGGTAGAATCTTAAAGAAATTGAACATTTATTTGTGGTCCCTCACTGTTTTGTTAAATAGAGTGGGTGGGATTCGTTCTTTCCCTGCTCTTGATGGATGGTCCAGGTGGACTCCATGCTGTGGTCACTCTTGGTTATGGCAGCGTCCTCTGATTAGTAAGTCAATGCCCATTTCCGATGTAGGAGTCAAAGCTTTCATGTCGGTTTAATGCCGTGTCTTTTCCACTTTGCAATTTCCATTCAGCCAGCTAAGGGCTGCTGAGGACAAGAAAGCCTGAGGTCAGGAAAAGCAATGTGGCTTCCTGATTCTTGCTTCCTCTGACTTCAGTGTCTACCCGCAGTACCCCAACTTGTTCATGACAGTCCCCACAGGTCTAGAGTGTAGAGGGAGGAGAGGTTAGGGGCACAGGAGTGTCTTATTTGGCTGGTACTGGTGCGGACTGGCTGGCGTTCTTTCTAACTCTTTCTCTTAGAGTGCTGCCGAGACACCCTGTCTTGGGTTGGGTGTGAGGTAGCGAGGAGAAGCTGCGTAGGGAAGGAGAGGGAGCCTCTGGGGGGTAAGTTACACCTCGGTTTGTCCTGACTTCAGGTCAAGGAGCTGGGCCTTGGTCTTCTCTGCCTGGCAGACATTGTCATGCAGTGGGGTGTGCAGGGACGCACTTCCAGGCACTTACGCAGTTCGTGTCTGCAGGCAAAGCATCTCCAGGATAGTCCTCCAAGGACTGTTGCAGGTGCAGGCTGTTAGAAGCAAAACCACAAGGCAGCTGGGGAAGGGGCGGGCAGGAATGGGAAAGGGGCCCGAGGACGATGGCAACGACAAGGTCTCCTACACCTCTCTTCCCAGAGGACCTCTCACTGGCAAGTCCCTTGGTGCAGGTGCCTGACACTCACCCAGCTCCAGAGCTCCCCATCCTCAGCCCCCAGGCATCTGACAGACCCTCTGTTATTCTCTGCTGAGGGCACTGACTCCCTTCGACAGGATCAGACTGGCCCTCTGCCTGCCCTCTCAGTCTTGTAAAGCTCCCACTGGTCCCCAGGAAACACTGACTGCTGGCTTTTCTGTTCTGGGTCTCTGGGAGTGCGGTCCACCCCACCCAGGCTTGACCGCTAGCTGCTAGCCAGTCTATCCTTGGCCTTGGGATTATTCAGGGAGGAGCCAGACAGCAGTCCCTTGTGACTCCAGACCATGGAGGGCCCACCTCAGTGAGTCACAGCAGAAGCCTCTCTGAAGGAATCTCAAACTCCCTTCCAGTCGGCGACTCCTAGCCCTATTAAAGGGACATTTTAAGTTGTTTTTGGCCATCACCTTGATGCAGTCTGCAGACCTTCTACCTCCTACTTGGGAATGTGCCTTAGGGTAAACCTCAGTTCCTTACACCCTGTCATACTTGTTTCCTGAGACCTTCTGTCGGAAGGGCATTTGTTGGAACCCACACACGCGCATGGAGTGCTGGCTGTGTGCTGCGCCACGGGGAGGCTGGAGGCGTCAGAGCTGGTGGCTGCTGCCATGAGGGGCTCCAAGGCAGGCATTGGAAACCCTGCCTTCCTCTCAGTCAGCCGGCTCTGAGGAGCGGGGCTCGGGGGAAGCTCTCTGAACACATGACAGAGCCCGAGACTTTTATATTTCCCTGCTTCTTTGAAGGGGAGGGGAGTGGGCACTCCCCAAATTCTTCTTCTTCTGAGTGAATGAATGAAGTTGGGTCTTCTGGTGTCGACATGAGTGTAATTTTTCATTCCTTGACATCCAGATATTAAAAGAAGGTTGAAGTGTCCTCACAGCAATCATGGAGGAGTCCCAGAGATATTTCTGCGTCTCTCATGTCCGGTGGATTTAGAGTGTCCATGTAGCTTATCAGGAAGGAAATGGAAGGAGCTATCAGCACAGCCCGCACCCCCACCAGGCTCATCCAAGCGGAGGATGGCAGAGGGAGGACAGCAGGACACCAAGGTGGTGTTAAGACAGGTAGAAGGGAGGTCTGTGGCGCTTCGACAGGTATCCAGTCCGCCGTCCATGGGCCCTGAGCATGTGTGTTCTCCGCAGCAGGATGACTCTTAGCAAATGCCACAGGCAGCCCCGGCCCTCTGTTCCGCCCGAGCCCCAGGCTTAGGACTTGGTGCTGTGCCTCACAATTCCAGAGAGTGGGTGGTGCGGGTCGCTGTGGAGCCCGAAAATGCTGGTTCATGTTAGGCTCTGCCACTTTCCAGCTCTGTATTTCTGGATATGTCTGTTAGCATCTCTGAGCCTCAGTTTCCTTGTTTATAAAATGGGGCCAGCCTGTAGGATTTTGGTGAAGATAAAATGAGATCTCACATGGGTAAAGTCCCCAGACAATGGCATAAGCTCCATAAATAGCCATTTCTTCCTTTCTTTGCTGGTGGAAGGCTCAGGGTTTTAGAAAGAAAGGTGAGAACCACCCACTTCTTTTCTGGAGCAGCCACAACCTATGATGTGGGGCCCCGGAGACTCAGCTGTGGAAAAGCCAACTTCTCTTGGCAGTTTGCAGTGGTCCTACAGGCCTGAGCTCTGTGGCAGGAGGGCATCGCAGGGCCCACGCTGTGGAGCCCCCAGCCTGAACAGATGGGGTGAAGGAGACCGAGAGAGCCAAAGCGACCCACCCAGGACCTCACAGCTGATGGCTGGCAGAGCTGGGAGTCGACCCCTTGTCCTGTGACTTTGCATTGGCTCAGCTGCCACTTGTTAGAAGTGTAGAGCACATGATTGTGAAATAACTCCTGGCTCCAGGGTCCACTTTGTATCTCATGCCTTACTCCCCGACTCCCAAAGTGCTCAGCGGACAGTTTTCAAGCCAGGTTGCTCAGTGCTTCTCATTCCGGGAAGCTTTCCTGACCTCTTAACATCAATTTAGGTGGCTCTGCTAAGCTCCCCTGGGACCCCTGTGCAGAACTTGCATTCTTATTTTGTACCCTGTACCTCAGACTGTGGAGGCAGGTTCTGGACCTTCTTATTCCTAGTTATGTGTCTAGGGCCTCCTGTCTGTCCTGCCATAGAGTGCACCTTGGTGACTGAACGGATGAATGACCAGGCCAGCTGGGTCCATCCCGCTCTTGCTTTCCTCTTGGCGTGGGGGTCCCAGCTTGAGTAGGATTACATGGGCTTCTCCCTCATTGGGGAGAAGCCTCTTGGAGAGGCACAGGCCTGGGCACTGGTAATAGGGTCTCTAATGGCTTATGGCCTAAGTCAGTAGAGCCTCAGAGTTTCTCTTTTATGCTCCCCGCCCTTTTCTCCCTGAAACTTACAGGATGAGCTGAGTAAATGTAAAATGTGCTCATCAAAACAGAGAGCTCAGTATGTAGAATTACAAGTCTGCTTGAATCCTCCCAGAGTCTGCATAGTCCCTCTCTGGCCTGCTTCACTAGGCCTCTCCCTGCTGATCTCCACTCAGCATCCAGGCGTTGAACACCCAGCTATGTTGGGCCCTGTGGCTGGATTCCGTGCGGGGAGGGAGATGGGCTAGCTGTTCAGAGCTGGGTGAGCCTCAGCTCTTTCAGGCATGGGGAAGGGTCTCAGAAGGGAGTGGTGACTCATTTAGAACAGGCTTCAGTGCACAGGATGCCCTTTCCCACGCTAAGCAGAGCAGGATGCTTTAGCTGGATTCCTGCGTTGTCCCCCAGGAGGCAGCTAGCAAAGGTGGGAGGTGAGTCTATAAAAATGGCAAGGAGAGGCAGCTCCAAGATAAATTGTAAGAGGGGAAAAATACAGATGTCACTAGACTTGTTGGGATGGGGATAGAGGAGGGCAGAGGAGAAAGAGGCGTAAGATGAAGTCTTGTGGAAGGTCAGAGGTGCAGAGATGTGCTTATTAAGTTGAAGTCCCATGCAAATAGCTTCATCACTTTTTCTTTAAACTGCATTTTTTTTTGATACTCACAACCTTCGGGTTCTAGTCTCATTTGTTATATTTGTCCTTGCTGAGAAATTTTGCAAATGAGGCTAAATTCCCCACTGATGATATTTCTCAGTTGTTGAGATCATATTTTCGCTCAGGGTAACAAATAAGCAGCTTGCTCCGAGTGGTCATTGCCATTGGGCAAAGCCTAGGAAATTCAAGAGTGGAGTGAATGGCTTCAGCAAAACATTATTGTTGCACACATGAGGGCAATGCTTGCTTCTTAGCCCAAGTCCCCTCATTCTTCCTTCACCCACTCTTATTCATGCATCAAACATTTATTGAGCATCTACTATGCACCAGCTGGGACACATGAACAAAGAGGACAGACAGATCAACCCATATCTGTGCAGTACGGATATAATAGGTGCTGAGAAGCTGCATTTACTCATTTATTTGTTCAGTGAACATTCATGGAGTGCCTGATGTTTGATGGTCTCTGCATCAGGCACAAATACAGGGCTGAACAAGAGAGATACTGCCTTCCCTTTTGTGCGGGGCATCATCTGGATGGGGAGAGATGGCAAGCAAAGAAGTTCATAAAATAAAATGTGACATGGTGTGATGGGTTCTTGGTTATCCAATCCACAGGGATATCTTTTCTCATTGGCTCAAGTTTCATGAACATGTTCAACCTTGAACTACAGAAATGCACATTTATGTATTAGAATAATTATGGATGCGTATGTATAACAAGGAGAGTATGTGTTTCCTTCTTCATTCATTCTCAAGAGGGGGCAGCTTCCTGTGGGAAACACATCTCAATGTGTTGCATGCATCCTTGTTGGCCACTCTCATCAGCCACAAAACCGAAGGGGTCAGAGATGGTGGGTGGGGAGCAGATTTAATGTGCTGTTTAAATGGGACCCTTTAAAGCTGTGTTGAAAACCCAAAGACCAGCTGGGGGCCAGTGAATTGCAGGCACAATGGGAACTCGTGCTCTCATGCATTTCAGTGCTTTTGTTCTATTCCCAGTGGATCTAGTCCTCACCAAGAAGGAACCTCATTCCTACACCTGCTGTGACGGGGTTCTGACATTTTAGGTCAGAAATAAGGTAGGAAGAGCCACAAACTGCTTATTCTTCATGTCTGTGGCACAGTGATTTACCTGTCCATGCTAAGGCAGGCACCCACAGCTCTTCCCAGACACCCTGTAGTAACAAATGGGAGGTCTCTAAGACCCCAAGCTCATGCTTACCTCCCAGCGTCCCTAGGCAGAGCAGGCTGGGAGCCCCAAAGACCTCGGCCGCTTTCTGGCCATAGCTCTTGAGACAAGCCTCTTCTCTCTTCTTCTGTAAACAATGCTGATCTCACAGGGTTTTATGAGCACTTAATGATTCATGCCTCATAAAAAGTTTTTTTTAATAATCAGTAAGCCACTGAACTTATTGCTGTTCTTGGCTATGGAAGTAAAGAGGTCCTTGGTTCTCACTTAATCCAAATATAGAAGCTTAGGGCATTTGTGGCATATTATGTCTTCCAAAGATAGCACGACAATGTCTCCCATCTCACACGCACTTCCTCAGTGTGACCTTCCTACCCACCCCTCAAGGAGTGTGGCCTGTTTCTCCATCCCCTTGGCTTTCACTTGACCCCATGGCTATCTGATCAGTGAATATGGCAGAGTGACCCTGTGTCAGTGCTGGTGTAGCCCTCAGCTGGCCTGGCAGCGTCTGCCTCCTGCCTCTGGGAGCCAGCTGCATGTAAGATGTGTGTCTGTCCTGAGACTGCCAGATGGTGTGTCCCATGGAGAGAAAGAGAGGCCAAGGAGCAGGAGATGGACCAGACATTGCATGAAGAAGCCATGTTGGAAGTGAAGTTTCCAACCCTAGCTCCCTGAATTCCCAACAGAATTCCTGAATTTCCAACTGAATTCCCCAATTCCCAACTCATTGAACCATTGAAAAAAAAAAAAAAAGGTTGTTTTAAGATACTCAACAGAAAACTAAACAGTCCTTTGTTCTCCTTCAGGGTTCTATGTCTTTCCCCCAAGGCCTTGTTCATTGTGTTGAAATGAGAAAAACTTGGGCTTTTCGAGCCCAGGTATCTTGGTGTGCAAATCTTAACTCAGCCTCCTATTAGCTGTGCATTCATGTAGCACTTTGAACTTCAGCTTTCTTATCTATCATAGGGCCTGGTAAGGCCTCCCAGAAGTGTGGTGAGGCAGCAATAAGCCAATTCCAATTGAAAATGGCTTGCAGCTTGTCTGGCCCTTAATACACTGTCAGGTATAAGTTTGGAATCCAAGAGCCTTTGGAGGTTCTTGGGGCACCTGCTGGTCAATCCTGCAGCCCCAGGCAGACAAGTTTCTAGTAGTACTTGAGGTTGATACATTCTGGGCCCCACATTCAGGATGGGATAGAGAAAGGCTGCATAGTGTAGAGGCTCTGAGTGCAGCTCATGACTGCTGAATACCTACTATAGGTATGCTCTAATCTTGCTCTAACCTCTTTGGTATCTCAGTATTACTCCCTTAATACTTACCTCCACTTTACAGATGAGAAACCGAGGCTCAGAGAAGCTGATGTGGTTTGTCTAAGGACTATGCTAACAACGATGGAGTTAGGATAAGAAGTTAGGTTCCTGGACACAAGTCCAATATGATTTGAGGCAAACATTTAGGGTTTTCGACTTCAGCACAAGGTGAGAAGATAAGAGAGTATCCCAAGAAGCATGTAATTTTAATTTTGAAGCATTACAACTGGTGACTCCTTGAATGACCCAAAAAATATTGAATTCCTTTAAAGCTGCACACTCCAGACATTTATTCCTCCAAATTGATCATTCTTGGCAAAATAGGTTTCAATGGCATCTTATTCCTTCTCTTTCCAGTTGGAGGTTCTGTTTTGAACATGTGTGTTCCCCTGTTCTGGAAGTTTTCCTTGACAGAAGCAGAGAGGTTTTTGACAAACAACTTTAATATTCTTTGTGTCTGTGTGGCTGGCTCTAATAAACCTGCAAGCGTGCAAGGTCACTGTTAAGATTAAATCTGAGTCATTGGAGGTAGATGTTGACACATCATTATTTAAATCCTGAGCTGTTGAAGGACTCTCAGCCCCATGAGCTGTGATTCAGTGTCTAAATGAACACCCCAAATTCCACACAGTCTGCTGAGCAGGGACTCTGGACTCCACTGGGAAACAAGCTTGCCGTGCACCTCCCTTCCTCTGTGATCAGAGAGCCCTCCTTACCGTTGCAGAAGTGAGGTGTGTTGGGAATAAATGTGTTTCCGACGTGTCTCTCATCTCTACCCCTTGCTGTGAGCTTTGTCTTTTCACCTGTTCTTCATAGCCCTTCCTATAATTTGTGTTCACATGTTTATCTCTTTAGTAAAATGTACCATCTTAACTGTCTAGCTTAAAGAAATTTTACAAATATGTGCTCCACGTGAGCCTTGTCCAGATCAGTTCATGCAGCATCTTCACCACCTCAGAAGGCCCCTTTTGTCCCTTCCCAGTCAGTAACCCCTCAACGTAATCACCATCCTGACTTCTGACACCATAGATTAGTTGGGTCTGTTCTAGAATTTCATGTAAAAGGAATCACATGGCATGTGCTCCTTTGTATCTGGCTTTTAGGCTGAGCAAAATGCCTGTGAGATTTATCCGGGGTGCTGTGCGTATTAGAAATTTGTTCCTTTTCATTGCTGAGTAGTATTCCACTGTATGGCTATGCCAGTTTGTTTATCCATTCTCTTGTTCATGGACATGTGGGCTGTCTCCAAACTTTGGTTATTAGGAATACAGTTGCTACGGTTATTCTCGTACACATCTTTGTGTAGACTTATATTTTCATTTCGCTTGAGTAAATACTTAGCCATGGAATTGTTGAGTCATAGAGTAGGCATGGTTTCAACTTTATCAGAAATTATCCAGCAGTTCTAACACTTAATATTTTCAATCTTTTAAAATTTTAGCCTTTCAGGAGGGTGTCTAGTGGGATCTCAACTTAGTTTGAAGTTGCATTTTCCTAATGAATAATGATGCTGAGCCCTTTCACTTATGTTTGTTGACCATTCACATATCTTTATTTTTGTGAAGTATCTGTCCAAATATTTTGCTCTTTAAAAAATTTTTATTTTATTGGTAGAATGGTAGGATTAATAAAAAGATTTTCTGGGGAATGGATTGCAGATAGAAAAAGATAGAAATTCAGATAGAAAAAGTGCTGAGTAAGAGAGAGTCATCGGGGCTGTAGTGACAACAATGGTTACAGTTGTCACCTTCTTCCCAGTCCTGAGCAGAAACCTTTAAGGGTGCCATCTGCTTGCCTTATTCAGAATGAAGAGAGTGGCAGGGGTAACTCTGATCATAATCTCTGAGAATTCTGCACGCACATTCACACACCCAGCCTTGTGGAAGAAAGGGGAGCTCAAAAGTCAGAAATAACTGTGTTTAAATCATGGGGTCTTGGGGAATATCATGCAGAGGGGTCATGGTCACACAGCTGTAGGACCACAAGGGCAAAAATAGTTTGTTGTGGGAAAGTTTATAAGCACAAAGGTAGAGCATAAGCAATCGCCTGAGTCTAGAGGTATGCAGCCCCATGGCCAATTCCAGAAGTGAAGGGCTCTACCTCTACAAGCGTCCTTATGTGGATAGGTTTGGGGGAAAGAGAATGCTATGTGACCTCATGGCAAAGAGAGTTTCTTGGTGTGGAGACTGGGGAGCCCAAGAATTGGGCTGGTAGTGCCCTGTTCTTCAGTGACGATAACTCAGTCCTGCTGACATTGCTCTTTGTTATGCCACTAAAAATGGGGAGAGAGGTGAGCCTTCAGGGCTGTTCAAATTTACCTCTCATCAGGAGAGTTCTTTAGTGTCTCTGAGTCTGTTTCCCCATTTGTAAAATGGAAATAATAATACCTATTCTGAAGAACTATGGTAAAGATTAGAAGTAATTGTGTAAAATATCAAACAGTGCCTAGGATCTAGTCAGAGCCCAGCAAATATCAGTTTTCTTCATTTCAAGGGAAGAAACTTGTAACCAATATGTAGTCAATGCATCTGGGTAGCGTGGCTAGTTAGTTGGTGATAGCTTCATGCCTGGCAGACGCGTTGGTTGTCCCTGGACATCATACTTCCTTATTGTAAACCTGGGAGGAGGTTCTTGTAATCATGGCCTCTGGGGATTGTAACTAGCACATGGCAAGGATAAGATGCATTCCCACTTCCTCTTGTTTGCTGTGCAGCTTTCTTGTAATCAAGACTTTTGATGTGCAGTTGCTAGATGTTGGGGGAGGATGCAATTGGATTGAAGTTGGATATTCTGACATCAACACCGTGGGCTCCTGGGTGCTTCTAGAGCTCGTGGGGCCTGAAATATGGAAGTGTACATCATGAAACTCCAGATTATCATAGTGGAACAGTAAGAGTATTAAAGGAAAACATCAAAAGTTTCCTTTTGATAATTCTCTTCATAAAGCTGATTGTTTATGATGGGCTCAAGTTGCTATGGTGACATGAAGGTGCCAAATATGAAGAGAACTGAAATGGATATTCTAACATGAACAGGTATAGGTTATATACACTTAGAAAAAACATTGCATTTCAGAAACAGGCTTGAGATGTCGTGTGGAGTTTTATGGTGTCAACCAAATTTCCTGAGTTTCTGTGTGACTGGCACCCATTTTCTAGGTTAGCCACTTAATCCCCTATTGCATTTTATTTCTCAATCATAGTTGAGTTTACTTGTTCGTTCATTCCTTCCTTCATCAATGAATAGCGTTTGACAGCATGTATTGTTGATTTTCCTTTTCCTTTTCTTTCCTGGACTGTAGGGTGACATTCTGAGGGATATTCAAAGAAGTAAAACATGTGGTCTCTCAGGGTGATTTCATGAGCAGCCCATCCCTGGCTGACTTTCCCCTCTGAAGTAGTTTGCATTCAATCACTGTATCCAGTGATAGAAACATGGGGACGTTTAATATAAAGAATCACTAAGTGTGATAAGATAGTATTTGTAAAGATGGAAAAAGAGCTCTAAACGTTTCCTTTGGAAAGACAGATGTGAAAGGGGGTGTTCAGATCTCACTGAAGGAGGCCGGGTTACTGCATTCTGGGTAATGGAGAAGTTTGCTGGGTTGTAGGAGCCAGACCTAGTCCGTAGTACCTGGGCGAACAGCAAGAATCCTACAGCGTGCAAGTGAGCTGAGGCTGGGGGTGAGGTGTGTAACGGAAGTTGGGGAGGTGCCACTGTGGGCTGGAGGCTGGGAGCACGCATGCCTGCAACCAGAGGGTTGCAGCAAGGTCGTCTCTGGGCCCAGGCACAGGCTGTGAGGCTGCCGGGGAGCTGCCTACTTTGGGCACGCCTTTGGGGCAGAGTGCTGTGGGATGTTCCCACCCATGTGCCCCACTGACAGATCCTGCAGGCGGGGAAACCCCTGCTTCCTGCGATGTCCCACCAGCGCCCTCTACTGGCAACGCTTAACATTGTGCTTGCTGTAAAGGAGAAATGCTTAGCGAGCAGGTATTGAAGGATGCCTCAGGAGATGACAGGCAATATATCATTCACTGGCCCACCATCTTGGCTGTGGTTAATCTTGTAAAATCACTGAAAGTGTCTGACTTTCATAACCATCCCCAAAGAGGCTTCATGGGCTACGAAGCTGGAAAGTTGTGCAAAGCGTTCCAGAGAGCACATCCTTTACAGAGGATGAGTCCCTTGTCGGACCTCCCAGGAGGAAGACTTGGAATTCAAGTCCGGGTTGGTAGCAATCATTTGGATTCAGTCCTCCATGAAAGGTGCATCCATTTGGTTTACAGACTTGGAGTCACAAGGACATGAGTTTGAGCCCCAGCTCTGTCACTCAGCAACTGTATGACTTTGGACACTCTTCAGTGATGTCCATGGTAGTTCAGAGACCAGTGTGTGCCTAATGGTGTTCCAGGATTGGCCTCCAAAGTTACAGCTTTCCTAGTCATATCATAGGCTCAGCCACCATTCCCTAAAGCAGAGGTCAACATACTTTTCTTGGAAGGAGCCAGGTAGTAGATATTTTAGGCTATGCTGGCTGTACGGTCTCTGTTGTGACTGTCCAACTCTGTAGGGCAAAAGCATCCATAGACAACAAGCACATGACTGGGCGTGGCTTCTGTGTGAGGAGGTGTGTCCAGGGTTGAGGCTAACTGTGCAGGGACCAGTGTGTCCCCAAGAGCACTAGCCTCTTCTGCTGGACTGGTCCCTACCTTTCCAGAAGAAATTTTATCTCAGACCTTATTGATTTGCCCTGCTGTGGGTCTTGGTTGGAGCCCCTGAAAACATCCTGATGAATTGTCCTGTCTTTGAATCTGGAGCAGCAGGGGTTGGGGTCTTTGTTGTATCCTACCTAGATGTCCCAGTCTTCTTGTTTTCCTTTTCTTTTTTTTGAGGGCAGTGTCACTAACCCTCATATGTGGGACCCGAACCGGGGCCGCTGGCTTCCCAAGCCAGCGCTTAACCACCGCGCCATTCGGCTGGCCCCCCAGTCTTTTTATTTAAACTTGATTTTTAGGATCCAGCTTTGCAAACCCAGTAAAGTGGCAGCTTTTACTAAGTTACTCAGAAAACAAGATGTTGCTAGACAGCCCTTGCAGTGAGCACTGTGGGACAAGGAAAAGCCACTTTCCCATTAAGGAGCTGCAACAGACAACACAACATCAGCAAACCTTCCCAGGCTATCTTGTTTTATTGTTGCTCTAGCTACTAAAGGCAAAAGTTGTCACCATAGGCGAAAGATCATCTATTATTGTCACTTGTGAATTTTCTTGGGCACAGAAGATACAGCAAGTTTGAATATATTAGATAACAAATTTAAGGAAAAGTAGGAATGAAACATTAAGCTAATTGCCTTAGTGTTTGTTTTTTTTGGGGGGGGGTGGGGAGGAGTGGGCTGCGAAACTCCCCAGACAGACATTTGCCACCATGCCTCTATCCTGGGCTGGTCTATGAGCCTGATGGCTGGTCGCCCAGCCCACCAGCTCATCTGATAAGGTACCCACGGCACCCTGGCCCTTTTGAAAAATGATATTTCCCATGCCCCTTTTGAAAAATGATATTTAAGTTCTGGTGCAGAAGAACTGATGCTGAGATATTTATGCCCTTTTGATAACTGCTGCTTAAGCGGCTTCTTTGACAGACAAATTCTAATTAAATGGTATAATAAGCTGCAGAAACACAACGGATCTCGGTGCTTTTCCTGTGGCATGTCACATCTGAAAAAGCCACATCCTGGAACTTGCAGATACATTTTTAGGAACTGTCTTTGTGAAGTCCCACTGACTGTTTCTCTAGAGATGTTGGTTAGGCTCACACCCTCTCCTTTTTTTTCTCATAGTGGAAATTATTTTTAGGCAGTGAGTTAATTGTAGGGAAGTCAGGTCACAGAGATTTGTATTTGCAGCAAATTTGCCCTTGGCTTAGGAAGCTCACAACAGCCAATTAAGTGGCTGAGTTAGGATTTGAACCCTGTCTTCCTGTCACCATACATCCCAGGAAATAAAAGGAAAATGAACAGCAACAACAAAACAACAGTAACAACAGCAACAAACCAAGGGGCTTGATTGTGACTATACAGTTTGGCTTGGATTTGAGGACCGAGAGATGATAGTACAGTGGTGATATTCAGTAAACAATTGGAAATGTGGACCTGGAACTTGAGTGAGGAGTGCAGAGTAGAGATTTAGTTGTGAGCATCTCCTATTTGGGGCTTCATTTTCTTTTTTTAAACATTTTTTTAAATTTTTTAAATTTTTATTTTTTTATTTTTTTAAGATTTTATTGGGGAATAGGGGGAGGGGAACACTGTTGGGGAATTGGGAAGAGGACCTGTCAAGTTGTTGTTCTTCAGTCTTCGTTGTGGAGGGCGCCAGTTGCTGTCGCCATCTGGCTTCCCATCGGCAGCTCGTGGCCTCTAAGCTCAAGGTGCTGTGTTCAGTCTTAGTTGTGGGTGGGCGTAGCCACCATCCCATGCGGGAGTTGAACCAGCAGCCTTGTTGTTAACAGTGCACACTGTATCCTCTGAGCCATCCGGGTGGCAGCTCAGCTCAGGGTGCCGAGTTCAGTCTTAGTTGCGGGTGGGTGTAGCCCACCATTGAACAGGCAGTCTTGTTGTTACACCAGCTGAGCCATCCTGCCACCTGTTGGCAGTTCAGCGACAGCTCAGCTAGGGCGAAGCATTCAGCATTCACTGGCCCATGTGGGAATTGAACCGGTGGCCCTGTTGCTTAGAGCTTGCACTCTAAGCCAACTCTTAACCAACTGAGCCACTCAGCCAGCCCAGGGGCTTCATTTTCTTAACCAACACAATTTGTTTAACCTAATTGAAGGGCATTTTGTATAGGCTGCAGTGGGAGAAACACTAATGGGAGCTCAAGGCAAGCTCTTAATACTGGTGTTGCCTTTATACTTGCTATGTGCCTCTGGGCAAGCCACTTAACCTCTCTGGCTCTCAAAACGGAGTTACCAAATCTGAATCTGGTGGGAGTGGTAGACATTCAGGCTAATCCAAGTTTGTTCACAAGAAGACATAGGGCTCCAGGACAGCAAGTGGAAGCCGCCAGGCCTCCAGGCCTCTTCTGTCACTTTTCATTGGTCAAAGCAAGTCACAAGGTCAGCCCAGTGGGAGGAGCTGCAATACAACACTGTAAGGAGGTAAGGGAAACAGAGAGGAGAATTAGCATAAGCAATGCACACTGGGTTAGTTTTCATTCCGGGATTTTCCAGGAAAATAAGGGATTCATATAATGTGGTGATTTGGGCTTGTGGTCTGCCTGTGTGTGATATTAGCCAAGAGGAGAGGCAGGTGGGAACAGCTGAGGCAACGCTGGACAACGAATCAAGGCTTACCAGCTCTGTGGCCTTGCACAAAATATTTAACTTGTCAGAACTTCAGTTTTTTATCCTGTGGTTCCCAAACTTTTATTAAGCCTATTCTATTTTAGGCACTGGTGCCACAGATAGGAAAATAGAGGAGATCCTTGTGAATTTCTGCAGCTGTGTAATGTGGGGAGTGAGGGATGTTCGTGCAGCCACTTTTGTCAATAAAGGGTCATCTTGTTCAAAGTACACGGGGCGCTTGTTTGCTGTTCAGGTTGGCTCAGAGCCTGGCCCACTGGACCTGTGTTTCACTGATGGAGCCCTGAGTAACTGCTGACGAGCAGTGTTTCCTGCAGGCAGTTCCCCAGGGAAATCTTCCCTTGTTAGCTCAGCTTTTGAATCGCTTGACCCCTTTGGGAGATATGGATTGGTAAAGACTTCAAGTGCATCGATATTCTGCTTGGTTGTCCTGGCTGATTTTCAACGTTGTTTTGCATCTGTGAAAAACATATGTACGGTTGGCAGTAATAATTTTTTGATGTTTCTTGTGGTGCTTGGGAGCTCCACTGAGGACGATAGATATTTTTTTCAGCGTTTCCCCATTCTGTGCTAAAACTATACATGGGTTTTATTTTTCTCCTTTCCTGTCTTTTTTTTTTAAAAGCACACAGCAGGCTAACTTTGAAGTCAAGTTTCCTTTGTAGAGGGTGTGTGTATAGGTTATTTATTTTCTCCTTTTGTTTTCATTGTGTTCTTTATTGCTTTTTCCCAAGGTATTTTAGAAATAAAAAAGAAGATGTGGGAATAAAACCACCAGAGTCAGAGATTCAAACAATCTGAGCATTGTTTCCACATGAGAATGCTTCTGTGGCTGTAGTGGATTCTAGTGATTTTTTTTTTTAACCTGATGTTAGTTGATGGCTGGGCCATCAAAACTTTATCAGCTCGATTGCATTGACTCCAAAAAGCTTGAGACTAACAGAGGAATTGCAAGTTGTGCTGTTATCATGTCACACGAGCTCCCACTTCATCTTTGAGGGAAGCTGTGCAAAGGAGTGGAACGTTTTTGGAAGGTCCACAAAGATGTCTGGACACCAGGGTCAGTTCTACAATAAGAGTTGGGTGGCCTTGTAAAACCTGCTTCACCTCTCTGGGCTTTGCTTCCTTCAAATCAAAATGAAGGTGAAAAATGTTTTCATTTTAGGCTTGAAATCTCTCATTACTTGTTTCATGGATCTGAGGTTAAGAATTAAGTTTTCTGGGCTGGCCGAGTGGCGTGGTGGTTAAGCGCTGGCTTGGGAAGCCAGTGGCCCCAGTTCAGGTCCCACATATGAGGGCCAATGACACTGCCCTCAAAAAAAAAAAAGTTTCCCATGGGGTGTTATCATAAATAAATTACTATGTGTATTAAGAAAAAGTTGAAAAGAATCCATGCCTTCTCCCCCAGTGAAGCCCAGTTCTTCTTTGATGAACCTTTAGGTGCTGGGATCCCAGGTTGGGAACATGCCCAGCTCTCACTTATTGTGGTTTCTAGCTACAGAACATGACTCTGATGACTGTTAGAATCTGGTCTTACAGAATGACCAGGAGACCCCAGTGCAGAGAAGCAAGAGAGCAGAGGTTCAAGTTGTCTTTTAGCCTTCAAGCTTCAGCCTTCAGTCTTTGTTGGGTCCAAATGTATTTGTTGCATGTGGTAGTAAATCAATTTCTTTCAGGCCCAAATTCTCTGACTTACAGGTTGGTGACACAAGTGGCATCACCCCACTTAGTGACCCACTCTGAGTTCTGAGGTGAGAGAACTCACCTCCACTTCTGTCTACTTTTTTTTTTTTTTGTCACAGTCTAAAACATGAATGAGAAATGGCATCTAAGAGGTATGGAACGGGGGAATCAGGCAATTAATGATAGTTTCTTTTTGTTGTCTAGACGGGGAGGAACACTGTAGGCATACTTTCTGGGAGAACTCCAAAAGCTGAGTGTGGGCAGCACACACCCTCTGTGACTGGACCTCACACCCTCCTTACATTAGTGATGCTTCAGCTGTCTCTGTTCATCCATGGTTCACTGTGATGGAGATCAGAACTTGTGCCCCAAAGTGCAGGAGACATCATGCCACGTGCTCTTAACTACCGCTACTACTAGACTCATGCCTGTTACTGTTAATCTACATTTACTAAGTATTTACCAGGTGCCAGGAAATGTATTTCTTTGTTTATCATCTCACTTAGTATTGAAAACAACCCTCTGCTGTGGGTATTATCTTCATTTGGCCAATGTGGAAACCGAGGCAACAGGCTTCTTTGGTCTTCCTTACCTGGCTGCTCAGGTAGACAGGTGATCTGGAGTGAGCCACTAGCCTTGAGAGTCTTTCTCTCGAATACTGTGCCGTGCTATCTCCACAAACACCAATGGCCATCTGTGTCTGACCACCAAGGTCACAGGGATTCAGATACTCCCAGCAAGTCCATATTCCTTCCACTAGTCCAAGCCCCCTTTAGGTGGCTTTGCTCAGAGCTGCGGATGTGGTGGGTCATGACGCTGCAGAAGCTTTACAAGCAGAGCCTTTGGAGGACCAGGGAGAGGCTGGCATTGGAGCACGTATACTGCAGCACTTCCTGGCACACACAGGACCTCTATGGTCTGCTGCCCCTGTCTGATCTCCTCCTTAATTTCTTAACAATCTTCCATTATACTTTACATTTCAGCAATGTCAAAACATGTGTTCCCTGCATTCCCCAGGCTCTGTCTCCTGCTGCCTGGGATGCTGGCCTCTGTCACTGTCCTTCACGTGGTGATGTTTTCTGTCCCTCCAGGCTGGCCAGGTGCTGCCAGGCATTCTCCTGACATTCTTCTAGGTTTTTCCTAGTTCTGTGGAAGTCCTTAGTCCCGGTCTAAAGTGACACACACTGGGCAGCTACCATGGCAAAGCACGGGTGTTTCCTAAACTTTTCTAGGACAAGGACTGGATACCTCTAGCGTCTCCAGGGCCTTGCAGGAAGATACTTGATATATATTTGGCATATGGCCAGTTCCAAACAAACATGGATAATACACTCTTTTCCAAGTGAATAGTTAGCTTTCACTGCTTTTTAAAAAATTATATTGAACTGTGTGAAATTGCTGTTTTCATAAGTCACAGCTGGAATACCAGTATTTCCAGTGTATATTTTTCTATTCCCAGGAGCATTTTCATTCTGTTCTTCCCCTGGGTTCTTCCTCTTCTGCTTAACCAAGGGTTACCCCACCTATCTTAAACATGCCTTAAACACATTTTTTTCCCCCTGATTCTGACACTACCTCCCCTTGAGACCTAAACTTCTTGAAAAGAGTTATTTATAGTTACTGTGTCGGTGTCCACACCACCCACTCGTGCTTCATTGTTTCGCCATCTGACCTGCCCTCTCTCTACTCTCCTGAAGCTGCTTTGGGTGTTTCTAAGCAGCCCTGGAATTGCATCAGCCAGAGGCTGTGCCTGTCCGTCATCGTGGTTGACCTTCCTGCAGCATGAAAACACTGCGACCCCCTGTTTGACACCCTCACCTTCCTTGACTTCCATGATGGAAAACTCTCCTTGTCCCGCAATTGATTCTTCTTCCCATCCCTGACTTTAATTCTTCACCGTCTTCGAAGCCCTTCGTGCAGACATCCTCGCTCCTCCCTCCTCTCCCTTGGGAACCTCGTGCGCTCCATGGATTCATCCGCCATTGATGAACAGACGAGTCACAAGTCTGCATATCCAGCTCCAGGGGTTCCCTCTGCCCTTTGTGCATCAAGAGGACCAAGATTGCCATCTGTCTCCCCAAATCATCTCTCTTGTTCTTTCCCTCTTAAATGGTCACCTTTCATGTTTTTGCCTTTTGGTCCACCTCTGTTGCATGTCCCCCATGGTTTTCCCACTGTGTAAACCCCTCACCCTTGGCTGTTCCTGTCAGCAGGCTAACTTTTCTGCCAGCACACGCACACACACACACACACACACACACACACACACACACACACACACGACAGTGAAAATACTCATTGGTGAACCTGACTTAATCATTTTTGTATTTCCCACAGTGACTAGCACTGTACCCAAAATAAACTGATTTTTAGTACATATATGTTGAGTCAATATAAATTAATCTTCTAATTTATAGGTACAATCTGACTGCATTGTCACAAGTTTAGAAAATAGAAGACAGAAAAAAATCACAAACCTACCACCCCAGCACACTGCTCCAATCACTTAGTTATGTTCTCTCCTTAGTCTCCCTACTCCTATTTGTTATGTGTGGTTTACAAAGTTGTCCGTGTTACCCTAGAAATCCACGCAGAACACACAGAGTTTTTCTAACGACCCATGAGGAAAAAAAAAGCTTTATTTTATAAATCAAAACTTGGAGTGTGTGTGTCACTGCGGCAAAGCTTAGCTCAATCTGAGGTAGAGAGTGCTACTTCTGGGAGCCAGAGACAACCTGAGCAATTCTGTAGATGAACACCATCATTTTACAGATGGAGAAACTGAGACTCAGAGAGGGAAAGATAGCCTTTGTTATAAAGATTCAGCCTTGGCCCTGGACCAGAGCCCAGGCCCTCTGTCTCCTTGAATGCTTTCTTTGTTCATCAGCATTGCGGCTAGCCTTACACTACGATGCTGCCCTGCTTTTCCTTTCGCCCAGTGGTAGTATTTCTGCTCCAGAGTGCGTGGGGCCAGGCTGTCCCTGGAGTCTGGGTCACTGGCCTTCCCTCATTTTATACCCTGACAGGTCATTTAAGAAAGCCCGGGGGTCCACTTTGGAGCCCTCTGCAAAATGCCACGACACAGGTGCCTCCATCGGCACCGCAGCAACTTGGAGACTACTTCTTTTTTTTTTTTAACAGATGATATTATAGCCTCAAGTTTTATGCAACAGCATCTCTGTGCAAGGGAAAGTTCAACAATTCTACTTTGGAATTATCCGATGGTGACGAAATTCTCAGATTCAAAGGTATGAGGATAATTAGGACTCTTGTTAATCATTCTGTATCCCTCTCCCCACCCTACTCCCCAGCAATGAGATTCACACAGATTAATTACTGCCTGCTATAAATAAATGCAGAGAAAAGCAATCTGCATAGGAGAGGCAGAGGGTAACTGTCATTTAATATATCACAGCTTTCCGCACACCTGTTCTCCCTTCGCTGTTGCCATGGGAACCACACTTTATAAGAGAAGCTATGCATAATTAGTATGGATAGAGGTCTATATCAATCAGAATAATTTGGAAGAATACTAAAAACCCAAAGGAGCAGGCAAACTACTTGTCTCAGTGGGAAGGAATCAGACCTCTACTGTGTGGTAAATGAGGAAGCAGTTACAGTAGGAAATCAGCAACATTAGCAATTCTGGGTCAGCTGAAAAACAGGGAGACAGCCACACTCCACTAGAGAGAACGGAAACTTTGTCATCGAGTTTGACTCTTTCTTTTAAGTGCTTTTTAGAGTTGCACAAAGGAAATACAAAGCCAGACAAACACATAAATTAGTTTCGAGGCGATGGGACGGAGATGACAGGAGCTGCACTGCTGCGTGGGGACGGCTGCACATCTGGGGAGCCCCCACTGCAGTGTTAGGCAGAGAGGCTGGGGCGCCAAGACTCCAGCTGTGCGAGGGGAAGGTGTGGGGTGCCTTCAGAGAGCAGTGAGCTGGGTGTGGGGTGCCTTCAGGGAACAGTGAGCAGCTTTCAATCAAAGCATGGGATTTTGTGAGTGGTTGGAATCACCAAATTTATTTTTGGCAGTGAAGGGGACTTCAGAGATGATCTAGTTCAAATGCCTTGGCTTTCAAAGGAGGAATGGGAATCATGGGAAGATGCGACTTGCCTGAGGTTTCTGTGCCAGCTGGTTATCCATCTTGAGCCAGGACTCAGCTGTCAGCTGTCGTTTAGTGCTGGTTGCTGAGGCCACTGATTGGACCACCTCTGGATTGGTCATTCCGGTCAGAAATTCTTAGGTTCTTAGATTACTATGGGGATGCAACTGAGCACCTGACACAAGTCATTTGGACTTTGGAGTTTTCAGTCTTTGACAATTTCCCTTTATGTGTAGACATTCAAATTCATTCATTCATTCATACAGCAAACATTAAGTAAAACAGAATAATATTAAGTTCTTTTGAGATAACACACACAACACTGCCTGTAAACTCTAAATTTCCAGAGCTCTTACTGGGTGACTTTATATCAATCAATATTCATTCACTCAACATTTATGTATTGAATATCTATTATGAACCAATTGTATCCTAGGTACTGGGATAGAGCCATGAGGAAGGATGGAGCTCTCTACCCTCCCAGAAGTTGCATTCTAGTGGGGAGAGACCCTAATATGGAAGCACATAAATAATTTTATATATATATATGTATCTTTTAGCTGAGCCATCCGGCCACCTGTTGGCAGCTCAACCACCAGATAAATAATTTTATATAGTGATAAGATCAGTGGAAAAAATAAAACCGGGTAATGTTCCAGGATTACAAATTTGTATTTTATCCTAATTGTGATGAGCAGCCAACAGAGGGTATTAAGCAGGGGAGTGAGGTGATCTGAATAGTCAGCACCTTTCCCTGTTCTCCCAAACAGTATTTGAGGTCATTGCTCTGGGAGATTCTTGGGCCAGCAGGGACCCATGGGTCCAAGCCCAGAAGCTTCCATTGCCCTCAGAACAGGCCTTGGAGACCATGAATGATAAAGGGGCTAAAGCCTGGGAGTGTGACTTTCCCTTATTTTACCTTTTCTTAGTTGCTCAATCTATGCTTTATCTCATCATGGTCCTGCTAATAATGGAAATAATAAAACGAGGATAATAACAGCATTGAAAAGGCAATAATAGCAAACTTTTATAAAACGAATGCTTACCATGTGCCTGACATTGTGCAAATTGCTGTATGGCATTTAGCTCATTAAATCTTCAGTATGTGAAAATTATCATTAAGTTGAGTTTGCAGACAAGGAAACTAAGGGCAGAGATTAAGTCCTTTTTCCAAGGTCAAATACCTAATTTAATGGTGATGCCAGGATTTGAACCCCAAACCTGTCTGTCTTCAGTGTCTATACCATTAACCTCGATGCTAATTTGATAAATCAATAGTGTTAATATGTTAATAGAGAAGGCTTAGATCTTACATCTCCCACATTAAAGGGAAGTGGGAAGAAAAGACAGCATAAACACATAGTGCTTACTATGTGCAGAAAAGATAGGTATCATGTAGCTTATCTTCAGGATGAAGAAATGGAGATTCAGAGATGTTCAATAACTTGACTAGGGGTTGCCAGGATTTATACAGTAAGTAAATGTAATGATTTTCCCTCAAGTTCCATATAGAGGTACCCATCCACTGAACTCCTCATGTTTACTCTAGCGTGCCACATGTTTTCATTTTCTGTTTATGCTACAACATGAAATAAGTTGGGAGGTATTGTGGGTCAGTATGTTTAGGAGCTTCCTAAGAGTAGTTCTGGCTGGATTAATTAGAATGAAGGTACCAGGTCAGGGTCAAGGTTACTAAGTCAACACCAAACAAAGAGAGCAATCAGAATTCAGGTTGATGGAGCTCAGGTGTGGGGAAAGGGGACGTGGCAAGTAGAACTCAGTTCAAGCAGGCTCTGAATTGGGAAAGGAAAACAACTTCAAGTCTATGGTGAAAGAGGATGCTGACCATGGCTTCTTGGACAGGACTAGTTTAGGAGGATGTCATTTAACATCTGATACACTTGGGAGAGATGGAACCTTGGGGAGGAGAAATGGCCAGATTAGTGGCAGGAGGATATCTTGGGGGTGCAATGCTATCGAGGAAGGCGAGGCTGAGGCAAAGAGAAAAAAAAATTGACAGCACCATCACAGTTTGGGTGGCGAGCAAGGAGCAAGTATAGTCTACAAAGAAGACATGTGAGTCCACGCTTATCAGATACCAGAAGCAGCAGGAAGCTTCTGTTGTGTGCCTGGTGAATAAGACAGGGCTGGTATTGCTGTCAGGGGCTTACAGCCTAGCGATGGTTAGAAGATTAAATTCCACAGGCAACTGAAAAAGACTGTTTTCAGCCCCAGTCAGTGTGGAAGACTTAAAGATGTATCCTGGAGATCTCTGGTGTGGCTGAAAAGGTTAAAGTGACTCCTTGGTCAACTCCACCTCCAGGGAGCATGGGTGAGCAGCTGTGTCTAAGAGCAGTGAGCTCTGTCACAGGTAGGCTTGTGGAGAAACTGTGACAGCCCTCTTCACCCACAATGCATGCCCGAGCTGGCCTCTGTCCCAGCTCTGTTCAATTGCAGGGGCAATAGGGTGGCAGGTGTGCCCTCAGGGATGGCTTGTGGCACAGCTTAACCATCTGTATCAGTTAGCCTTTGCTGCATAACAAACTACTCCAACACTATTTAGCTTAAAGCAGTAATCTTTTTTTATTTTATTTTATTTTATTTTATTTTATTTTATTTTATTTTATTTTATTTTTTTAAAGATTTTATTGGGGATTTGGTGGAGGGGAACAGCGTTGGGGAATCGGGGAAGGGGAACAGACAAGTTGCTGTCTTTTTGTTCTTCAGTTTAGTTGCGGAGGATGTTGCTTCACTGTTGGTATCATCATTGCGCTCTTCCCGGATGAGGCAGATCGGTTGCCGGCCTCTGGATGTCGCTCATTGCGGCTATTGGCAGCTCACGCTGGCTGAGGGCCACTCACTGTAGCCTATGGCAGCCCACTGCAGCAGGGGCTGCAGCCCACACCATTACCGGGGCTCGCATAGCCTAGCTCCAGGTGGAGCTGTTGTTAGCTGGAGCTGTTGTTAGCTGTAAAGGGCAGTGTCACTGGCCCTCATGTGGGATCCGAACCGGGGCCGCTGGCATCCCAAAACCAGCGCTCAACCAATGCACCACTCGGCCGGCCCTCTTTTTTTATTTTTAAGCTCATAGTTTTGTGAGGTCGTTATTCTGACCTAGTCTGGTCTTAGCTGGGTTTGCTTATGTGTCTGTGGTCAGTTGGGTTGGCTGGAGCCTGGCTGGTTCTGTGTGGTCTCACTCACATGCCTGGTCTGGCTCTTGGCTGAGGCAATGGGGGTGATTGGATGGACGTGTATTACTCTAGTAGGCTAGCCTGGGCTTGTTCACATGGTCACATTGGCTTCTGTCTCATTTGTTGAAGCAAGTCACATGGTTAGGCCCGGAACCAGTGTGGGAGGGGGAGGGTACTATCAAAGGTATATGTGAACAAATAGAGTAATTATTGCAATTAATCCACCACACCATTGTTTTAATTCAAGTTTGCAAAGAAGGATTGACCTAGTAGGCAGTTTTTATCAGGAAGGCTAGGAGATGGGATCCCAGCCAGTGCCTCGTTCTTGCTAATGTGGGTGACTTTAAAGTCTTTCCACAAACTTCTATTCCTCTATGTTTTAACTGACTTTTGATTTGGGAAACTTTGGGCATTGTTGAAGGACAGCCTACAAATACTACTGTTCTCTCTGCTTCCTCTGGGCTAGTTTCTTCTTTCTAGAATGCATTCTGCTAATACTGCTTGTGTTCAGAAGCCAGTCACTTCTGTAAGCAGACTTCTTCCCTTCCAGGTTTAAAATTTATAGATAGTCTTTTTCTTTTACAGTTGATAGAGTGCTTCTCAAAATGATGATGGTGTGACCCAGGATGAAGCAGGGTAAAGAGTTTTCCCTGAAATGTTTATATGGACATTGTGCTGGCCTTGCTAAACTTCGTGGATAGGTGTAGTTTCTTTGGGAAAGTGATTATCCCAGCCTTGGAACTGGAATGGATATTTTATTATGGATGTCAGTTTCAATGGTATTTTCATAGCAACAAAACATATTGTGAACCCATGCATTCCTCTTTATTCCAGAATCTTATCAATAGTTATTTTGGCCAAGGTTTATCACAAAAGACTGATTTTCTGTTTATTCCTTTGGCTTTTTATATTGATTGTATATTTGTACTGTTGTACTGAATATGGTTACTTATACATATGTACATGAATAAAATATGTTTAGTAAGCATGCATAAAATATATGAACTTGAAAACTGTTCCCTAGTGGAACATTATAGCCTTGGTTGAAATATGTATGTGACTTCCAGAAGAAATCATTAGTTCCACTCCAGTGTATTTTGTTCCTGCATAGGAGGTCACAGTGCACGCAACAGTGATTCCTAATTTGTTTTTGTTTTTGTTTTTGTTCTACAAGTCCCCTGAGAATTCCAGTAACTCTTACGTACAGGACAGAACAAATTGAAAAAAACAAACAAACAAAACCCACCAAACTGTTGGGTTGGTTTCTTAAGGGGCAGTCAATCCTTTTGATTTAATTATATTATTATAGTAGAAGACCTTTAAAATGAAGAAATATAGTACTCTGGTAGATTACAAAAATGCTGCCTATTATCTACCCTTTTTTGTGTCTTGCCCTTCACAAAGTGGCTTTGCTGCTCCTCTCATCAAGAGATGAAGTCTCTTTCCCTGCCCCTGGATCTGAGCTGGTCTCGTGATTTCCTTTGCCAATAGAATTTGGTGGAAATCACTCTTGCTGGTTTTGAACGTAGGCCTGAAGAGGTCTTGTGCCCTTACCTATCTCTCTTGGGATTCTGTCCTCTACCAATGTCATCAAGCCCAAGCCAGCTTGCTGGAGAATGAGAGGTGATGGGAACCAGAACCATGTTGGTCTAAATTTCTTAGACAAGGCCACCAAAGATCAACCAAGCTTTCTGCAGCAGCTGAGTGCAGATACATGAGTGAGCACTGACATCAGCTAAGCCTGGATGAGATCTGCAGAACCACTCAACTAAGCTACAAACTCATCAGCAATACTAAATACTTGTGGCTTTAAATCACTAAGTTTGGGGTGGTTTGTTATGCAGCAGTAGCTAACTGATAGACAGGATCACAAGAAACTGAGTTTGTGGAAAGAGTTAGTGTCTGAAACTATAGTTATTATGAGTGTCTAGTGCACAATAGGTGTTTATTATTAAATGTTTATTAAGTTTATGAGTACCATGTGATTTCTTTGGTTTCCTGGATTGGAGGTGTTGCTGGTGGCACAGCTTAGAAAGATGGTCATCTCCCTCACAAACCATGGTGTTTCTGTGGGAGAGCTATGGATTCTGTAGCAGAGATGCGAGTGGTCCCTTAATCTGCTCTTGCTTTCTTCCTTAGTTCTACACTCTTAGATTTTAGTTGGACATATGACTTCTTGCAATAAAGATGACATATCTGGCCTCTACAGATATCTATATGACTATTCCTTCTGGGTAGGCTGCAGATGTGCTGGCTGGGAATAGTGCATTGGAAAATGAGGGTAGAAACCATGCTGAGGGTGCCACAGTAGTAGATTTAAGGATCTTGGGTCCCTGATGCCTTTATGAAACATTCTGTGGTCACTATTCTTATTCCCTCCCTCTTCCCTATAGAAGAATCGTTTATTTTCACCCATTGCCAAGTGATCAGCAGTGCCTCCCTATGGACTTCCACACTCTAGTTTTAGGCCTAACCATGTGACCTGTTTTGGCCAGTGAGAGATGAGCATGAGTGCCACACCCAATCAGAAGCCTTAAAAGCCACTCAACATTTCTCCAACTCTCTTGATATTTCTTTGTGTCCTAAGACAGCATGTGTCATTCAGTGGCTGATCCTTTAGCCTGAGTCCTAGAAGAAAAAAACATGTGAAGCAGAGTCATACATAGCAGCTCATCTACTCTGTGTGTGAGAAATACATAATTATGGTTGTAAGATTTGGAAGATGGGTTTGGAGAAGTCTTATCTTTGGTCTTCTTTTATGTGAGGGGGAAATTAACATCTGTCTTGAGACATTATTTTTTGTTTCTTGTAACTCAAGACTAAACTGAATTGTAACTAATTCTGCCCTTTATCTTATTCCAAAGTATGAATGATGTGACCATTCACTCAATTGACATATGTTTACTTAGCATGTAGATTAAGATTGGCATTATGCGAGGTACTGGACACGCAGTAGCAATTCAATAAGACCCAGTCCCTGCCCTCATGGTGCTAACAATCTACTAAGGAACCCCGACGTGGAACAAAAAAGATAATTAAGGAAGGTTTCAGGGAGCTTTAAAGGAATATAGTATAGATTTATTTACAGTAAATAGTGTTTTAGATTGGGAAGTCAGGGAAGTTGTCTTTGTGGAAGAGGAATTTTAGTTGACAATAAAAGGAGAAAAAAGAATCAGTGAGGCAAAAAGTTGAGTAAGATGGAGAGAAAGCACACCAAGCAGAGGGAACAGCAGGTGCAAAGGCCCCGAGGCAGAAACGAGCTTTTTGTATTTGCAGGAAGAAGAAAGAGTGGCTACAAGGTGAGTGAGCAAGGAGGAAAATGGACAGATGAAGCTGGAGAATGTGGCAGAGGTCATGTTGCATAGGGCCTCATAGGTCAGTCCAAGTATTTTGGTCTTTGAGAGCATTGGAGAACTGTTGAACAGAGCCTAATATAATGTAATTTGTGATTTATGATCACTTGGCTGGCTTTCTGGAAAACAAACTGAAGGAGAGCATGTGATTCAGGGATGCTAATGTGGAGATCCTTAATGGAGTATAGATGATGCGTATGTTGTTTTACCCTTCACATTTAGATCTCTAACCCACTTGGAATTGATTTTATCTATTGAAGGGGTCAAGGTTTATTTCTTCCCCACATAGATATTCAACTGACCTAGCACCACTTATTGAAAATGTCTTTTCCCCACTGCTGTCCTTTCACACTTTTATCATAAATCCGTTTTTAGACTATTTGTTGTTGCATGTTTCTAGACTATTAATTTTGTTTCATCGATCTATTTTTCTGTTCTTGCACAAATACCACTCTGTCTCCACTAATGTAGCTTTATGATAAATTGTGATATCTAATGTGTAAGTTCTCCATCTTTGTTCTTCGTCAAGATTGTCTTGGCTATTTTTGGCCCTTTGTTTTTTCATATAAATTTTAGAATGAGTTTGTTGATTTTCACATACATGCACCTACTGAGATTTTGATAAAGATTGTATTAAATCTATATATCACTTTGTGAAAATTGAGATCTTTACAATATCGACGCTTCTAACCCAGGAGCATGGTATTTTTGCATTTTTTTAGGACTTCTTTGATTTCTCTTAATGTTCTATACCTTTCTATTAAAGATCTCACATATATTTTTTATATTTATTCCTTGATAATTAATGCTTTTTGGTGTTATTAAAAATGGTATCTTTAAAATTTTTATTTTCTAATTGTTGACAAATAAATGCAATTAATTTTGAGTATTGATCTTTAATAATCTTGCTAAATTCATTTATTAATTCTAAAGTTTGTAGATTATTTTTCAAGTATACAATCATATCATTTGTGAACAATGGCACTGTTATTTCTTTCATTCTAATTTTTATGCCTTTTTTTCTTTCATCATATTGAGCTAGTTAAACTCTCCAGTACAATGTTGACTAGAAGTAGGGATGGCAAGAATCCTTGTCTTGTCCCAACCATTGGGGACAGCTCTGTGGCAGCCATGACTACCTGATTTCATTTTTGTTTTTTAAGATTTTATTGGGGAATTGGGGGAGGGAACAGCATTGGGGAATCGGGGAGGGGGAATAGACAAGTTGTTGTCCTTTTGTTCTTCAGTCTAGTTGTGGAGGACATTGCTTTACTGGCCCATGTTGGTATTGTGATCATTGCGCTCTTCCCAGCTGAGGCAGATTGATTGCCGGCCATTGGACGGCTGCTCATGCTGGCTGCCAGCCACTCACGGTTGCTTACGGCAGCCCACTGCAGCTCCACTGCAGCTTACGCCATCACCAGCAACTCACGCCATCACCAGCAACTCACGGCAGCCCAGCTCCAGGTTGAGCTATTGTTCACCATCTTAACTATAGAGGGCACAGCATCACTGGCCCATGTGGGATCCGAATCGGCAGCCCTGTTGCTCAGAGCTGGTGCTTTAAAGCCAGCTCTTAACCAATGAGCCACTCAGCTGGCCCCCTGATTTCACTTTCTTAAGTGCTGAGGAATAAAACAGAGACAAAGGGAAACAAAAGAGAAAAGGAGAAAGGGAAAAGTGGAGGAAAGAGAAATGTTGAAAAGCCCTGATATCAGCTGTGTCAAGCCTCCAGTGCTGTGATGGCTGACAAAGAACAGGGCTTTAAAGAAAGAGAAATGAGATTGCTATGCAAAGAGCCAGCAGTCCCCCCAAGTCTACGGAGGGTGCTGGCTGGCCGAGGAAAGTGCATGGATGCTTTTTATTTGGTCAGTGAGGTTATTAATTTAATTCTTGCTTTGAATGCCAGTATGCGGTCCATGTGTATCCCAGGGGGCCTTTCAGTCAGCCTTTCAGTCACACTTGCATTATTTACCTGTGGTTTGAGATTTCGCCCGAAGATCCATCTTCAGCATCCAAAGGACTGTTAACAGCAATCTAGAATGCCTCTCCCACTGTGATGCCAGGGAACTGTGTTTTCACTGGGATGTGATTTAACTTGTATTTGTATATGGAATTGGGATGTGGATTTTTGACAGTTTGATCTTTTGATGAAATGATTGCTTTTAGGAAGGACAAGGTCACTGAAACACCAATGGGGATATTTACTTAGAAGTGTTGTCCCTGCTATAGAAGGATATTCCTCACTCGCCGTTTATGCATTCATTCTGATTCCCAATCATTCAGTCATGACTATGGAGCACTCATGATGTGCCAGGTACTGGGCTGGCAGTGTTGTGCTTCCAGCTTCTCAAACTACTCCTGATTTTTGAGCATTTACCAATTGTGGTATAAATATTCCCACTAGGGCTGATTTCAAGCCATCAACAGTGTGAAACTGAACATGGAGTTTGGAAGAGATGCCAGCAATGAGCTTGTCCAAGCTCCTGTGAGACAGCTCCCACATGGCCCTGTGTCTTAGGCACTGAAGGTCAACAATGACTGAGACATAAAGTCTGAGACATGATGTATTATTTGAGTAGGAGTTAGCGAGTCACAGGTAGGGTGGAGTGGGGTGGTAAACGGGGAGGACTTTCAGGCAACAGAGCAGCCTGTGCTAGGACTCTATGGCTGCAACACAGGTAAGCTGATGAGGAGGTTAAGTGGGGTTTTTCTCTATAGGGTCCCGGGAGCTTGGGGAAGAATCGCCTGCTGGGCACCATCTATAACCATAAAGAACAGATCGGTTTCTAAATGAATTTTGACTTAGCTTTACCAAGGGTTCTTAACATTTGGGGAGTGTCAGAGTCACCTTGAGGGCTTGATAAAACCCACCAGATTGCTGGAACCCACCTGGTAGGTCTGCATGTGACCATGCTGCTTCTGCTGCTGCTTCTCTGGGGACCAAAATTTGAGAACCACTGGAGTAGCCCATTTGGTGCCACCAAAGCTGTATGTATTGCCCCTAGAAACCATGCTCTTGTTCTTTTGTTTTCCAGGGTCTTTTGCTTGGAGGGACTATGTGTGCTGGTGCAAATCAAATTCTTTGCTGTATATTTAGTGTCTTCTGAAAGGTGATGTTTTGGAAATGAGATACTAATACCAGTAGGTCAAATATCAATAAGTAAATATCAGGTCAAATTTGAGAATCATAATTTGAATAATAAAGTCTTTTTGGCATGCTCCAGTGACTACACTTTGAAGTAAATACAAGTCTGTTCCCTTTTTGGGTGAGTAGGGTTCCCACAAATACCCAAAAGTTGATATCCCAAGAACAGAACAGGCTTGTGGCACCATCTTGTATGTAAAGGTCACCCTCTTTTTTCCATGAAAGGACTATTTATTTGGGGACTTCTTACCAACTACTTATAAATTCTGTTCTTGATGATCTATTAAGGAAATTAATCAATCAGTCAGTTCATCAAGTATGTATGATTTATTAGACACCTATGATGTGTTGTGATGCTGACAACCTCTTCTTTCATTTAGAGCTACTTTCCACTTTTTCTGACTCCCTGGTCTTAGCTGAAATCTCACTTGTGCCTTTGACTGGAGGCCTGATCAGCTGAAAATGATTTTTTTTTTCCTGCTATGTGAAAATCCCTTTCTTAATTTCACCTGATTGCTTTCAATCAGTTCTTGGAAGCCAAGTTCAGGTACTTCTTTGGAATAAGAGATTTGGCCAAAATTGCCTTTGAGGGTTCTTACCTACAACACATCTCGCTGAAGTTCTTTTGGTTATGTTATCCCTGTTGATGCAATTTGGTTCAGTGATAACCACTTTACCCTAGAGATCATAAACTGGTTTAAAAAGAAAATTACATTATGTTTCTCTGCAAAATTGTCTTCATTCTCAACCTAACCCCTCCAACAAAATGCTTGATGAATGTTCCAGATGCACAGTTATCTATGTCTGGACCAGCTGCATATGCATTTATTTACTTATTTCACATGCTTAAATAAGAAAGAATAGCGGTGAGGGCAAGCCTAGAAATGGACCATTTCATTTTCATTTCATTTGATGTTGACCACCTGCTGTCTTCATAGTTCTTTGGTCCAAGATGCTGATAGTATGTTGAGAAAGCAATGAGTTGCAGCCTCTCTGGAGAGATAAGACATGTGCCTGTGGCCCAGGTAATGAGCAATGCCAGGCAGTACAAACCAAAAGGCAAGGGAGTGATTTTAGGCACTGGATATTCCCAGAGTTTATAGGGCAGGTTGATCAGGAAGGTGCTGAGTGGGGAGCAGCCTCATGGATAAGGTAGACAGGTTTCTGGGATGTTGGGTTCCACCCCTACTCTTAGCCTCTCCCTACTATAATCCTTGTATTAGTGGGAGAGGGCAACCTGCCCAAGAGTGAGGGACTTCATGAGGGGCAGAAGGGGGCATGCTGCAGAGTAGCGGGGGTGAAGGTGGGCATGTGAGGTAAGGTGGGCCCACCAATTGGAGACACATCAGTGACAAGCTGAGGTCCTTGAACTTGAAGCTATAAATTAATGCATATTGCCATAGGGATTTTAGAGAACTGCTGCAAGATAAGAATCTTGTATTTTAGTAAGACTAATTGTGAGGCAATGTGTGGGGACTGGCTTTCAGTTAGGCAGAGAGAGGAGTCTAGAGACCCAGGTACTTCAGGTGGGGGTGAAGGTGGCCTGAACAGTGTGGTGTCCGTGACATGGAGAGGAGAGGATGGACTTTGCAAAAAAAAAGCTACTAAAGGGACCTGGTGATGGGGTGTCAGGGCTGAATAAGATATAAGCAGCCAATTTGCCTTCATTTAATGGAAATGGGAAGATTGGTAGTGCCACTGAAAGAAATGGGCTAGATAGGAAGGATCCAGTCTGACTAGGGTGAGGGCCAATGCCTTCAGGTTGGAGCCTCTTGTTTGTGCACTGAGCAATGACCATCCCAGGAGATCTGTTCAGTAGGTGATGGGCAGTGGAGGGTGTAGCTGCGAGTGGGACTGGAGGTGGCTACCTGACAGTTGTCAGCAGAGGCACTTGAACTGACATTGAGATTATCACTAGAATCAGATTTCCAAGTGACAGTATGCAAGCCAAAAGAGTAAGGCAGTGTTTATTTGCAAACCTTTGTTCATTGCTTATTATGTGCCAGGCACAGTACTGAGTACTTTATATGCACTGTCTTGCATAACCCTCCCCAAAACCACCACCCACAGTGCAACAGCCAGCAAAGGAGGAGGAATGATTGAAGAGAGGGAGGAATTCAATGTGGAGAGTCCTTGTTCAGGGATGGGGCTGAATGGTTGAGAGGACTAGCTAGCTGTGTTACCTCGGGCAACTAATAACCTCTCAGAGGTTTTCTCAGCTGTAAAGTAAGGATAATAATTATAATCCCTATGTTCTGTTATTTATTGCTGCATGATAAGTTCCTCACAACTTAATGTCTTAAAAAGCCAATAGTCATTTGTTGTATTTGTGTAAATTTCGGCAAGGCCAAGTGGGGACAACTTGTTTCTGCCCCAGCAGGCCTGGGGTCTGTGCTGGGATGGCTTGAAGGGCTGTGGCTGGCAGCATCCCTCTCTGCACAAAGTCCCAGAGTCTTTCCATGTGTTCTCTCCATCATGGCACCTCCAGAGTTCCAAGAGTCAGTGCTCTAGGAGACAGAGAGTAGAGGCTGCCCATCTGTGAGACGGAGGCCTGGAATGGAAGCTGGCACAGCTGCTCTTCTGCTATACTCTATTCAGTAGATTGGGGCTATTTTTATTATAAGAGTTAGTATCAGGATTATCAGAGAGAGTCAAGCTTCAGTAAAGGTGCTGGGGTTCAATGACCAAGAGGCCACTGGTGATTTTATAGAGACCATGGCAGCCTTGTTTTCTTGGCAGTGACAAAGGTGGGGCAGCCAGTGTGCAGGAGGTAAGGAGTGGAGTGGGTGGTGACTCCAGGAAAGCAGCACTTGGGCTTGAGAAGTTCAAGTGCAGAATGACAGAGAGACATTGGAGAGGAGCTGTGTGGGCAGAAAGGCCTTCCAGAGGATCACTCTCCCGACGGGATGGCTCAGATGTGGGGGTGGCATGGAGTGGGCAGACACACATGTGTGAAGGACAGGAGAAGGGGAGAAAGGTGTTTGGAGGAGGAAGAGGGGGTGAGGCAGAGAATTTGAGAGAAATTGTGTGGGTATGTGTGTATTTTAATGGCCAAATTTATTCTAGGCAAGCTGTTTATTTAAGATTTGCATGCAAATGAAAACAACCAGGCTATAAACTCCTTAGAAGAGGAGGGACTTAGAGAAGGAGGAGGCAGACTCCCAGGCCAGGCTAAGGACAAAGCTTAAGCTGTGTCTGGATGGGTGGAATGGAGTGTTAAGTTTTTGATATAAGTGGTTGAGGATGTCAACTGTATATTTAAGAGCAGAAGGTGACATAACTAGAGTAATATGAGGCAAGGCCAAGTCAAGAGTAGTTTCGGAAGCCCGGGAGCATGAAAATGTTTATAGTTCTCCCCTTACATCTATGTAGTTTAATAGAAAGAAAATATTAAATTATCAAATTAGTGTTAAATAGTGGAGCAAGGTTCTGATTTTTCCCATGATGCTTTGATGCTTCTTTTCAAATAGAAATTGTAAATGATTTCAAAAATAAAGGCTTGAGACCCTTGCTTTGTGGGAGGAAGCCTAGGCCTGGAAGGTAGCGTGGCACTTGTGTGCCAGGCCCTCTGTCCCCAGTGCTAGCCCTGGTGGCAGCTGCTGGTCCTGCAATCCCTCCCCTGCAGGCTTGGCTTTATCCCTGGAAAAGTTCCCTCTGTTTCTGACATGGGCTTCATCAGGGTGTAGTAGTTTTTGGTTTGTTTGTTGATTGCTGGATCCCCAAGTCTAGCCTAGTGGGTAACATATTAGTGCTCAGTCATTGTTGCATGAATGTAAGAATGAAGGGGCATCGTAAGGGAGACAGGTGCAGAAGGGGCAGCTGAGAACAAACCTTGGGCATTTTACAAATTTGTAAATGGTTTTGGGGGGCAGAGGGAAGACTGAAGTTGAAGTAGTTCAAATAATAGATGGCAAGACTTTAGAAAACAATTTCCTGGGCCGGCCGAGTGGCACATTGGTTAAGCGCTGGCTTGGGACGCCAGCAGCCCTGGTTCGGATCCCACATATGAGGGCCAGTGACACCGCCCTCTACAGCTAAGATGGTGAACAACAGCTCCACCTGGAGCTGGGCTGCTGTGAGTCCCCAGGACGGCATAGCTGCAGCCCCTGCTGCAGTGGGCTGCCAGAGGCTACAGTGAGTGGGCGGCAGCCAGTGTGAACGGCTGGCAGCCGGTGTGAGCTGCCAAGAGCTGCTGTGAGTGGCCGACCAGAGGCCAGCAACCGATCTGCCTCACCCGAGAAGAGCTCAATGATGATACCAACATGGGCCAATGAAGCGATGTCCTCCACAACTAGACTGAAGAACAAAATGACAGCAACTTGTCTGTTTCCCTTCCCCGGTTCCCCAGTGCTGTCCCCCTCCTCCAATTCCCCAATAAAATCTTAAAAACAAAACAAAACAAAACAAAACAAAACAAAACAAAACAAAACAAAATGATTTCCATGTCCCAGGGCTGAAACATGGGGGAACAAAAAGGATTAGGGACATAGATCCCGGGTAGGTTTTTTATTTCTCACAAAAACTGAGAAGTTTCTATTTCTATTAGAAATGCAGAGTGAAACTGTGTACAGCCCTTTAAAAAGTAGAATGCATTTGCTTAGGCACAGGCCATATGGGACTCTGGAGTGGGCGTTCGTGGTACCAAAATACATTCCCGGATCCTCAGCCGTGAGCACCAAGGCTGGAGCAGTTTCTGTTTCACCTTAGAAAACTTGACTTTATTTAAAACAGAGTGGGCTTTTGCCTTTATAATACCAGTGCAGGCCCATTATAGAAAATGGGGAAAACAGACACGGCCAAGTCCTGTTAAGTGAACTTTGCAGAGCGTAGGGTACTGGTTGATAGGTGCAGGGAAGGCCCTAGAGAAAGTGGGGGGCCAGAGCCCAGGGGCATTTCTGGGCCAATCTTGAGAGGTGAGCTATGGCAGGACCACGTCTATTTTCTGAAGGCAGCAGGTCCTATTTTGGGCTTGGGGTAGGGTCTCTACTGTCAGCTTGTCCCTGTAACTTCACATTCCAGTGCTCTAGTTTCTATGATCCCAGAAAGAAGACTCTCCTTGAGGGAAAAAAGCAGACTGGTGTTCTGCAAAGGTCATCTGTTTTCTCCAACACCAGCAACTTCTGGAGAGGGAGGACAGGGAAGCAAAACCTACCCTGAAGTCCAGCAGTGCTTGCTTTTCCATCTAACGACTCGTTAGCGGGTCCCTACTCCATAAAGAGCCCTGTGGGATGGTGAGGGAACAGGTATGATGCCTGCCCTCAGGGACCTTGCAGTTTAGTTTATATAAGCTTAGTTTACTTGTGTCCTCAGGCTTGACTGACAGAATGTGGACTGTGATCATAGGAACCCAGGAAAAGCTGTGGTCTCACTGTCTAGTCCTACCCAGCTCTCTTTTGGGGAGGGGATCGTCATCACCTCATCACTGACCCATTCTAGAATCCTTCGAGATTTTTTTAAGGTGTCCTCTATTTACCCCAAAGGTAGGTGTTCTGGGGTATGAAGGAATCAGCTTTCGTGGAGAAAGGTGATGGATGCAGGCTCAGCCGTCCTTTCCCTGATAGTGATGAGGCAAGTGGGGAAAGCTGGGTCCCAGCAACACACGGGGTGAGGTTCAGCCCAGCAGCCTGGGCCTGCCCACCGTGGGACCCTTTGTATCTCCTCAGTGATTCTCCCTCTACAACCCTCTCAGGCAATCATTGTCCTCGTAATACCTTCTCTTTTCCTCACACAAAACTTCAATCAGGAAGCTTCCAGAATTTACACAAAAGGGGCTAGTGCCAGCTTAAGGTATACCCTATCCCTGAGGTTTACATCACAGGGAACATCTTAGCCTTGAAGCAAAGGAACACACACACCTAGCTTCCTGCCTTGTCAGACAGTTGTTGGGGAGGAAATTTTTTGGAATAGCTGGTTTGTACAAGAACCCTGGAAGTAAATGGTGGACCCTGTGGGATCAATACTGTCCACAACATACATATTGCCTCAGAAATTCAGTCCTAAAGAGACATTTCAAAAGTCACCTGAATTCATGCTGCCTTCACTACACACAGAACTGCAGTGATAGCTGTGACTAACATCAACTCCTTGGCTAGGAGTTGCTTAAACAGCTCTAGTTTCAAAGAATAGGTTTCATTATCCATGCAAACCATTAAAGCATTTTAGAAGCTCTACCATTTTGGCATCTAATTCCTACTTGACTCATTGTCTCATACCTAGAAGTAATTAAAAACTCTTCTGTCCATTTATGTTCTAAAGAGTTTTGAGAAATACAGCTAGTGGATTTCTCAGTATATAGCACTGTGTGGCGGTGCTCTTATTGCCAGATAAAGACAGGCCATTTGCTGACAATCAAAAGTCCTGGTTGTTCAAAACAGCTCCAACTTCAAATTTTCTGTCCCCAAAGTCAAACCCATGGGTTTTGAATTTTGTTTTTGAAAATATGTCTCTGTAGCTGGGAGGCAGTTAGTTTTCTTTAGGGACAAGCATTGTCCGTTTCAGGCTCCCCAGGGGAAATTAGAGGCAGTGCCACTTCCATTCCAGAAATTGCTGTGAGATTTCACACAGGGAAAGTGAGACTTGCCCTTTTCGTTTATTATTTCTTCTTCTACAGTCACTGCATTCCCCCCCGCCCCACCCCCCAAGACAGGGGCTTTGGTGAGACTGAAATGCAGCAATGGGTTCAATTCAGACATTGAGTTTAGGAAATGAAATGAGTCTCAGGTGCCAGCTGAGTTTGAATCAAACCCTGGGGTTGTTTCTTTGGGAAGGAAGATCCCTCGTTTGTCCCAGTATGTATGGTGTCACTTGAGTGTGGGTTCACTCATTGTGGTGGTGGCCTGTGGAGGCATTGGGCTGACCTTAATTAATCAGTAGAGCACTTCTGACCACTTGTGCTCCATGTTGGAGGCCATTTTGGAAATTCTATGAATCCAGCAGGCCTTGAATATTCTCCATAACGTCTTTAATTTTTTTTTTTGTGGCAAATTTATCTTATAAATATTTTTACAATAAAAGTTTAAGAAAGATAATGTACATTTAAACAATAAATAAATAATGCAATTTTTGTTATCAGACATTATCATATATCTATCTTTCTAGTCATTCTTTATGTACGTGGGTTTTTGTTAGCTTTTAAAATATGTCTATAGTAAATGCAATTTTCATTGTAACCATTTTACTAAACATTATAACATAATTAGTAATTAATATTTGTTATTGACTGTTCTTGATTACTAGTCATTATGTGGCAGTACTTTACTTACTTAAGTGTTCCTTCATTGAGGGTCATTCAGGTTGTTTCCAGGTTATCATTATTATGAATAACCTGTAGGAAAGGTCTTTGTGTATGTCATTGTTTGACATTTAGGATGATATTTTAAAGGATATATTCCTAGAGCTAAAAATTTGATATTCTATGGGTTATATTGGGTTGTTGGAAAAGTCATGATGCATTTTGCAACGAAAAACATAGAAAAAAATATGTCGTTACTTTTCTGACAACCAATAGAACAGAGAGACCCCGGACAGCAGCATCGGCGGGTACAATGACTGAAGTCTATAGTTAACAATTTGTAATTCCTGTTTAAAAAGGGTTTTTTGTTTTTTTTTTTTAAGATAAAGAATCACATAGAACTCCATGACAATATATCAAGCCCTGATTGTCCATTCATCCTTGTGTTGGAAAAAATTCCTTCTGAGGAGAACCTTGGCCCTGCCTGCTGGTGTTCTCATGATCTGGTGCAAAGCAGAGCGGGGCGGGGGGTGGGGGGGGTCCTTACCTGGGTGGCTCTTCTCCTTGGAATCTCCAAGCCTCCTGTGTGTCAACAGGTATCAATGCACAGAGCGCTGAGCAAACAGGCAGCCTTTGCTCCCAGTTATTTGGCAGAGAATATAAGCAGAAATTCTGCTGCCCAACTCTTAGTAGAGGTCTGGTGTGGAAAACAAGATTGCTTGAAGGCTATGGTTATGGACTCAATGTTTGCATCCCTCCAAAACCCATATGTTGAAGCCCTGAGTCCCAATGTGATGGCATTTCAAGGTGGGGCCTTTGGGAGGTGATTATGATTAGATGAGGTCATGGGAGTGGAGTCCCCATGAATGGGGTAGGTGCCCTTCTAAGAGGAGGAAGTGACAGCAGGGCTCTCTGTCTCTTCCCTGTGAGGATGCAGTGAGAAAGCAGCCATGTGCAGGCCTGGCAGAGGTCCCTCACTGAGAACCCAATTTGCTGGCACCTTGATCTCAGAGCCCCAGCCTTTAGTTCTGGGAGAAATAAGTGTCGTTCAAGCCACCCATTCTGTGGTATTTTGTTACAGCAGCCCAAGCTGACAAGACAGGCATGTAGGCCTTCCCTTCATTTAGGCCTCCTCTATGGTGTCCTTGGATCTAGCTGGAGTTGTTCTGGACCCTTTACAAAGATTTTTTTCTGAATTGTGTTTGGAGCATTGCTCCCAGCCTCCTGGGAAAGGGGATGCCCCAGGAACTGGCAGAAGAGGAGTGTGTTCCCAGGCGCTCTGTAGCCCGCCTATGTTACCTTAACACAGGACCCTTCATGAGGCCCCTTCTCACACCACGGTCCCAGGAGCAGCTTTCCTTCTCAGGCATCATCTTGTTTTTTATTGACTGTACACAGTGTTGCTTAACTAGCCCGAGTTCTTCCCAAAGTCAAATTATCAGTTATCCTTAGCAAGAGCATTAAACTTCAGCAGTCTGGATTACCCAACAGGCAGTTCACACACATGATTAGGTGCCCCAAACATTAATTGCTCTACTTTTTCATTTTCAATGTCCCCATGGAGAATTTTACTAGCAGGGATTCTAGGAAAAAGCTATTTTAATTTCAATGCAGATGTATGTTTTGTGCTTAGTCTAGTATTGCCTTTGTTTGAATTGCTTACATGGGGATGGAAGCCTCCAAAAGCCTTAGTCTAGTCTGACATTATAGCCACTCTATTGGACTCATCTTACCGCTGCCTTCATACTGTGTCTATTTTGCCACATATAGTTTACTCACAAGGTTTGATCCAAAGATACAGTGAATGTTTAAAAAAATTTATTTACAGTGAAAGGCACATTGCAATGATTCTCCCTCAAAATACTCTAGCTTCGAACACACCCCATCGTTCTTGCCACTTTCTGAAGCAGTTCTGGAAGTCCTCTTTGACGAGTGTCTTTACTTCATCCTCCATCATGACAATGCTCTGTGTCCCACGTCACTTCTGGTATGGCAATTTCTGTCAAATAAAAACATTACAATGTGTCCTCATCTACCTTGTTCACTGGATCTGGCACTGTATGACTTCTGGCTCTTCCCCGAAGTCAAAATGACCATGAAAGGTAAAAGTTTTGAATTGATTCAGGACATTGAGGCAGCCATGACAGCACAACTAAAGACACTCATCAAAGAAGACTTCCAGCACTGCTTCAGGAAGTGGCAGGAATGGTGGGATACGTGTTTTTAAAGCTAGAGAGTATTTTGAGGGAGATTCATTGCAATGTGCCTTTTACTGTAATACATTTTTAAAAAATTTAAACATTCACCATATCTTTTGATCACACCTCATATGTAGTTTGATTTGCTGAATAACAAATACTTCTGTAAGCCACTTCCAGTTACTTTGGGAATTAGATGGACTATAAGCATATCCATAAATAAAAATATAATTTATTGGGTCAAAAAAAATGTGAATATTTTGGAGGCTGTTGATACATGCTGCCAATTAATTTTGATTTCTCTGATTGCTTCAGAGGGCTATCATCTGTTTTTTCTTGGACTTTAGGCTGCTACTGATGTGAGCAGCCATTAGTGAACTGGTAAAAATTGGTTTAAAAAAGTCTTAGCAACGAAGAAAATGGGTTAGTGTTCACTTGACTGGAAGACTCCATGAATGCAAGATCAAAATTTGTATCCAACTCCCTTTCCTTCTGTTTCAGGTTGGGTTCTCTGGGAAGCTGACCCTGAGACTGACTTAGTATGCAGGAAGCTTTTCAGGAAGTGCCCTTGGGATCTATACCTGTGGAAGCGAAGGGAAGGAGGCAGGACTGGCAGGAGAAGGTGGGCGGTGATGCGGTCTCAATGAAGCTGTCAGGCCCTTCAGAGTGGTTCCAAGTGGGGTGAGAGTGCCCAGGAGGACCAGTCAATGGAGCCAGCTGCTCGCAGAGCAGGTGTGACCATGGGCAAGGCCATTGTCATGGGGCTGACAGCTGAGAGTGGTCTGACAGGTGAGGGAATGTGTATGTTAGCCCTACAGGGGGTCTGGACAGTGCATCACAACATCCAGCACACGCTCTCTGACAATGGAAACCTTTAGGTGTCACCTGATTTGGGCCACTGCTAGGTCTGTGGGTGTTTTTTTGCAAGAGAATTTAGCTTGCATTTGTGAATATTTTCCCTTTTGTCGGCACTTGGTACCATTGCCACCTGCGATTTAGAAAATTCACATTGTGGTTAGCCTTCTAATTTTATAATTACCTTTTCAGAATAATAACCCCATCCAGGTGTTTTGTAACACAGAACAGCAAGGGAAATTAATTTCAATTAGAAGGGGAAAAATACAAATTGAAGTGGAGTTGTGGAAAGAAAAAAAGCCCGGCATACATTTGTTTGAATGTACTTCATTTAGGTAATTAAATCCTTGCCGTGTGACTGAACCCTTGGCAGCGGTGACCTTTTAAAGACAGACATTCAAGAAACACATGACTCTGTAGAATACAGAACTATTCTGGATGCCCAACACACAACTGAAAATAAAAGGGGTGGGGAGAGAGGAAGGCAGGGAGAGAGCCTCAGGGGAGATAACAGACCCACATAGAAGCATTCTTCTTTTGTGCTTTCACACTTAATTTTTTTTCTTGGCATAAGAACATGAGCCTCGTAAAAACGATTTCAAGTTAGTTTTCAGCATTTTGAAGGGATATTGTGGGAATTAAAGGCAAAGGGGGACCTCCAGGCTTTTACTGAAGAGGAAAATGTAAGGGTTCTTCTTGTCCTGCCCTCTTTCTCTGGAATGAGGGAGTCATGGCTCTTGATTTCTGTGGCTGGCTGGCCACAGAAGAGAGGGTCTTCTGTGGAGATGAGGAGATGGCTTACCAATTGGACATAGCAGCCCTTCTCTTGGGAGCTGGCAAAGCTGGCAGGCAGCAAGACAGAGACAAGCTCATAGAGGAAAAGGGAGTGGGAAAGAAGGACCATCTCCCATTTCTCAGCCAAGCCCCATGTTGCCAAGAAGCTGCTGGTCCTTGGGCCCCTGGAGAGGGCAGTGCCGTATGGGTGACATGCCCAAGGCTTTGGCCCTGTTTAATATTCCAGAGGAGCTGACTCATTTATGGACTGAGTGCTCAGGAAAGCTCAGCACGGCCAAGGCCTGTTGGAGATGCTCTTATAAACAGCTAAGTCTCCTTGAAGCTACCACTCTCTCTCCAAAACACTTACACAGCCTTCTTCCCCTGAGGGACAGTTTTCTGACTTTCTAGTTCTGGTCTGAGACAGGAAATTGAAAAGTATTTGTCAGGTTTGTTTCTCTGGATTTACTCCCAAATGTTCCATTGTAGCATTAGTTCACCTTCAATGAAAGGAGGGTGGCATTGAGGGTACACGGAACTTGGCCTCTCTAACCCCATATTCACCGATAGCTGGAGAGCCGGCTGCTTGGGGAAAGACACACATGTTTAAGTCATGCGGGTGAAGAGCCGCATTAGCAGAAGGGTTTTGAGTTCACTTGCGCTCCCTCATGGCATTGAAAGGGGCAGACAGCCCAATTTTGGATCTGTACAGATTCTTACATTTTTGATGCTTGTTGTTATTACTTCCTTAGTTTCAGATTCTAGATTCACCTTTTTGGAGCATTTTACCCTTCTGTACAGTGGTCTGTGTCATGGGGGCACTGCGTACACTCTATGCTATCAGCACACCTTACTCCCTCATCCCTCTTAAAACAGGACCCATCACAAACCTGATTTAACAAAAGTCAAACTCAACGCTAGGGCGCACTCATTTCCAAGAGAACACACTTTCACTTCTCACAGAACCAGTCCACACAGTGAATATTTTTTTCTCAATCCTGGACTGTTCAGTTTGTCATTCTCTAGGTAGAGAGGTCATAAGAAACCTTTGGGCTGCAATTATAATACTTACGATTTTTGTGGTGCCTTCCTGCCTTAATACCCATAGGCACACAGGAAAGGCTGATGTCTATTTTCTGGTTAGTCAGAATATCCATCATTGTCAATCACAATTTAATCCAACTTAAAGACACATTCTTAGGCACTGTAGTCCAACTTTTCTTTTTTTTAATGAATTGAGTGATTAAACTGGCCTTATCCTAAAATCTGAATCAGTACTTCTTTGCATGCACCACCTTGCATTTTCATCTTAGCTTATTTGTTCATAGATTTTTTTTTTTAATTTAAATTGCTTTTTTTTTTTTTTTAAAGATTTTATTGGGGAATTGGCGGAGGGGAACAGCGTTGGGGAATCGGGGAAGGGGAACAGACAAGCTGCTGTCCTTTTGTTCTTCAGTTTAGTTGCGGAGGATGTTGCTTCACTGTTGGTATCGTCATTGTGCTCTTCGCGGATGAGGCAGATCCGTCGCTGGCCTCTGGATGTCGCTCACCGCGGCTATTGGCAGCTCACGCTGGCTGCCGGCCACTCACTGTAGCCTATGGCAGCCCACTGCAGCAGGGGCCACAGCCCACACCATCACCGGGGCTTGCACAGCCCAGCTCCAGGTGGAGCTGTTGTTAGCTGTGGAGGGCAGTGTCACTGGCCCTTATGTGGGATCCGAACCGGGGCTGCTGGCATCCCAAAACCAGCGCTCAACCAATGCGCCACTCGGCCGGCCCATATAGATATTTTTGAGTGTCCACTCTTTACTGGGACATATGTATGTCCTGAACCTCCATACATTTGAGACTCAGACTCACATGGCATCCAATACCCTCAGAAACTCTACAGCTGCTAATTAATTATGAATTCCCCAGGAACAAGTTTTTGAATAAAGGTGGTTTCCTTGCTCATTTGAGAATTTTCTAGCATTTTCCTAGTCCAGTGTCATGAGGCATAAGGGAAGAGCTTCCCTTAGAGTGTGTCTCCTGATGTCCTAGTTATATGTAGTTATTGCATAAACACCAAAGACCTTTCTCCTATCAACAACCCTATAGCTGCCACTTGCTTTACAAATCCATTTATATCCTCCTTTGTAAATGGCCTCTTGAAAGGGGAGACATGAGTTTCGGAACAGCAAACTTTCTGAGTTGATCTAACTGACTGACTTTATAGGCGAGTACACTGCTGCCCAGAGAAGTTAAGAAACTTGCCGAAGACCACACAGGAAGCCCCTGATCTCCCAACTTTGTGTTTGGTATGGTTTGTGCCCTTTCCCTCAGGACTAATTTTATAGAGCCTTCTAGAAACAGCAACTTTACCACAGTTTTTTTCTGTTTTATTACTCTATCATTTTATCCCTTCTCCATGTCTTATTGTATTCTTTTTCTATCTTTAAGTTGCACAATGAAGCTCATTAATTCTTAACTTCCCATCTTTTCTAATGTATACTTTTGAGAATATAAAATTTACATATTACTTTACCTTCTGTAACTTTTGATCTGCAGTATTTTTGTCACCATTTTAGAAAGATTTTATTATGTGTTGTTATGATTTGTCCTTTGAACCTTAATATACTTAGAAGTGTGTTTTAAAATTTCCAAATATATGGGTCATTTTGGGTTATATTTTTGTTATTGATTTCTAATTTAATTAGAAATTAATTGCAGTCAGTGATCGTGGCCTCTATGCTTTCCATTCTCTAGGATTGATAGCAAATTGCTTGGCAACCTTTTATGTGATCAATTTTTATAAATGTTTTAAGCTGCTTGTAAAGAATGTGTATCTTCTAATTGTTGTGAATGGCATTTCATATAAAGCCATTAGATCAAGTATTTTAATTGTGTTCATAGCCTCGCTAATTTTTTTATTTGCTTAATTAGATACTGAGACATACACATTAACATTTCTATTATAATTGTGGATTTGCTAATTTTTCTTTGCAATTCTTCATCTATAATATACTATAATATAATATAAATAGATGTGCTTCATCTATTTTGAAGTGTTGTTAGCCAAAAAAATAAAAAAGAAATCACAGTTCACTGGAGTCACGCTGTCTGGGTTTGAATCATGGCTATGTCATTTACTAGCTCTGGACCTTGGGAAAGTCATTTATTTCCTGTAATTTGGTATTCTCATCTGTAAAATGGCTTATGCTCTTGGGATCATTGTGAAGATTAAACGTATTAATACATATAAAACGCACTTAAAACAGTGTCTGGCACATAGTAGGTGCTCCGTAAGTGTGAGTTATTTTTACTGGTGAATTCCCCTTTTATCCCTATATAATGATTATATATCTCTATCTACATAGATATAGATAATTATCTCTATATCTGTATATATATATTTTTAGTCTTCCTTTTCCAATACTTAGGTTGCTACTGTTTTTTACCCCCTTAGTTGGAAAGATACACCCAGCATATCTCTTTTCATCCATGTACTTCTTACATTTATATGTCATGTTTCAGGTGAGTCATGTTCCTTGGTAAATAGCATATGGCCAGATTTATAAATATTCAATCTGAAAATTTCTTCTTTAAATTAGTACATTAAATCTAATTAATTTGTATGATTATGAATATTTTGAAATTGTATCTACTGTTTTATTTTATGTTTTCCATTTACCATGTGTTTTTTCTGCTTTTTTCCTTCCTCTTTTCCCTTAGGTTAATAAAATATTCTTTATTGCCCCTTTTAGTTTCAACTGTTTTTGAAATTTATTCATTCTATTTCTGTTCTTTTATTGGTTACATTTTAATTTTTAACATGCGTAGTTAATTAAAACAACTACAACAATAACATTATCCTGAATAATTCAAAGATTTTAGAACATTTTAATTCTGATTTTTCCTTTTCCCATACCCATGTTTCTTGTTTATGGTATTTTAGTTCTACCTGTTTTAAATCCTCCAAGCAAGTCATTATTGTTATTATTAATTTTATTTTTTCATTCTATGTTGGTATAACATTACCCATGTATTTACCAGTTGCTTACCCTTGCTTACCTTTGCTTCTTGCATCCATTCCTGCCTTAATGTTCAATTTTCTTTTTCCTGAATTATTTCCTTTAATAGATATTTTTGTTATGATGTGAATTTTCGCTTCCTCAGCCTTTGTCTGAAAATGACTATATCCCCCTTCTCCTCAAGTCATATATTAGTTGTATATAGAATTCTAAGATGATATTTATTTCCCTTTACTCCTTTAAAGGCATTAGTCTATTGTGTTCTTGCTTCTATTGTCACTGATGAGAAGTCTGGTATCAACTTAATTATTATTCTTATAGATAATCTTTTTTAAACTTTTTTTCCTTTTATGATGTTTCTTTGTAGCTTCGATGTTCTGGAGTTTCACTATATGTGCCCAGAGGTAGGGTTTTAAAGATGTATCATTTTTAGAGCTCATTTTTCTTTAATTGAATATTTATGTCTTCCATTAATTCTAGAAGAGTCTCATCTATTATCTCTTGGAATATTACTTTGTTTCTCTCCTTTTAAAAAGTTCTATTTGACGTTTTCCACCTCATTGTCTCATTTATTTCTTTACCTCTTTCCTCCAATTAATTAACTTTTGAGTTATGTTTGTTGTTTGTCTTGTATAGTGAAATTTTAATTTCTCAATGTTCATTTGCCCATTTTTTCATGTTTTTTTTGTTCTTTCCACAGGGTTTTATTTTTAATCTCTTTAATTATTTTAAAGATAATCATCCAAGAGTCTTTTAAGATTGTGCTTTATCACAAGTTCTTTTATGCCTGCTTGTTGTATATACTAGGTCACTGTCACAGTGACTAGTGAGTGTGATGTGTAATTTTAGACTGTGAGCTCATTTTCAGCAGAGCTTTTTCTTATTTTTTCTTCCTCCCTCCTCCTCCTCTCTCTCTCTCTCTCTCTCTCTCTCTCTCTCTCTCTCTCTCTCGTTGGAGTTTCATAAATGCTGGATTGTGAAAGAGTTGCAACAAAGTGTGTTTTCATTTGATTTAGCCAGGCATCCTAGAGATTTTCTTCTTATTTAGGACCTTTAAAGTTGTTGTTATTGTTTATATCTGTACTTGGGGATTTCTGCTCCACACTAGTTATAAATTTGTGCTCCACATCCCTGTCTGATATAAGACCATGGTCTCTTTTTTATGGGAGACTTTTTTGTCCTCCCTAGAGTGCCAAGTAGGGACAAGCTTTCCTATTATTTTCCTGAGACAGTGGGTATAGTTTTTTCTAGTCTTCTCTTTTATAAAGGTAATGCTTTTCCATGGTCTGGTGTTAGGGAGTGATGCTGTTTTTGTCCAAAGCCATATCTCCAATTCCTGTGGAACTATTAAAACATAAAATCCTTAGCCTGTGTTTAGTCTGACATGCCTCTGGAATTGTCACGAAATTGGCACATGGTTTTGTCCCACCTCTTTGTTTTTGACTCCAAGGAATTTTTCTCTTTAATCTAAGTTAAGTATTTAACCTTTTCCTCTTTTGAACTATGATGTCTGTGTGATTGTATTGAGTAGAGATAGGAAAAGGGCTGTGTTAGTTCAGTCTACCATGTTTCCAGAACCTAAAATTTCTGAGATTTATTTTTTATAATGGAAACATTAAAAAAATAAATAAATAAACTAGAGGACAGATGACAATTGGAGAAAATAATTATAAGATACATTCCTGTAAGCTTAAAGCATTAAAGCTTTTTACATTTCCTGTCTGGAAATGAATGAGTCTTCTTAGAAACTATTTGAAATGAGAGTTTCAATGACATGTGAAAGGTTTTAAGAATTTGTTTTTTAAATGCCCATACCCCAAAGTTTTATGGAAGCTGTAAAGAGGTAGAAACTTTGATGAACTTGCCCAGGGCATTGTGCCTGGGTTATTTAGATTTGCCCCATGGGCTCAGGGAACCTGGAGGCCTCTGAGAAGAACACTGGCATTTAAATAAAACATGCATCTGGATTGCATATTCAATGTTTCTTCTTTTTGAACAGCAGTTTTCCTGATGTCTGAGGAGACTTCTGAGAGCGTCAGCTGATAGAAGTGCTCCAAGAAGTTGGCAAGTGTAAAAATGAGTAGAAATCTGTGAGAGAGACTGGGGAAGGCTGTCCATCAGGCTGGTTACTTAATAACCCTAGTAGCTCTCTACCCAAGTTGGTTAATTCATTCAGCCTTGGTTGCTGTGCAGTATAGAACTACTTCAGAGGGCTATGGGAAGGGCCCGTTTCGGTCAACACTCTGAGCCAAGACTCATGTGACATATGTTAAAAAGTTGAATTTTCTAACTTGCAAGCACTTATAGTAGTTGACACAGAGCTCCCAAGCTTCCCTTAATGATCACATGGGACTCATTTGACCTGAGTACATTCACTTTTTTAATTCAAATGGATGTTGTTAATCTGTTTACAAATGAGTGTGCTCTTAAAAATTTGACTGGCAATTTTGTGTTTTAGAACATTCTGCATAAATTATCATAAATCTCAGAAGAGAAACTTTTTCTCTACCATAGTTGAGTTATCAAGAGTTGTAGATGAATGCCATGAGGAGGCTGGTAGTCTTGTGAGTAAATGAGCAGAGAGCTGCCCTCAGCATGGGGACCCATGTGGGTATGCAGGTCTCTGATGGGAGTAATTCTCTGTGGGATGCTGTGGAAATGGACAGAATGGTGCCAGGTCTAGCCACGGCACAGTGCTGTCAGGAAAGAGAAGTTGGCTGAAGACTGCTGCCTGCCACTGTGGTTCTTGGGGGATTCTCAGAATAGGGTGGCCTGAGCTTTGCTCTGGATCTCACAGCACATCTAGATGTCCGTTTTGGTCACAAAGCTTCTAACATATATGGTGAGAATATATTCTCTTCTTTACCAATATAACTACAATGAAAGCTGTAGTCCTTCTATTCTACACAACAGAAAGCATCAGAAATACTATTAGTAAACTTAGTAGAGTTTACTAAGTATCTTTGAAGTCTTCATTTGTATTTTCCCCCACACTGAAATTGTGTCTTAGACAAACTCATGTTGATTATGCAGAATTAAGCAGTGAAGACGCCCACATGTTTGGCACACATGGGGTTTTATTTCAGTCTGTTTCTGCATATTCCAAGGGAGGCTACTGTAGGAGTATGTGTGTATCTTTGATTTGCTGTCAAGTTATAAAAAAAAAAAATCTAGGTCTGGAGTTGAAAGTGTACGAATAAAAATACTTAAAAAACAAAAACAGGAGAAACTCTCAAAGAAAGTATTGGTTTCATTTTAATTTTCTTGTAAAGTTTGTAGAGTTCCTAAAACCTAGCTCAAAGTAATCTCCATGTTACATTGAGAACTACAAGGACCCAAATCATTCTATTTCACATGAAACTGAAAATTGAATTTCAGGTAAAGATTTATATTTTGTTATTTGGTGACACCTCATTTATCACAGAGACATAATCCACAATTTAGTAGTTAAAATGAAGATCTAAAAATTTCCTTGGAAATTATTAATGGACCATGCGGTCACTCAATGGGAAGGAAAAACAGGGAATTATCAAGTTCTTTGAAGACATTGTCTCACATTCATTCATTCACTTTTACTGTATTCTCCTTAATCCAAATTTTCTAATTCTATTGCCTCTCCATAAGAAACCATGATAAGATTTTTTTTTAAATTGCATTTACTTAGAAGCATTAAGAATGTGAACAAAACAGCTGATTTTTTTTTTGCAGTTATAGAATGGTGTTCAGTTAACAGAACAACAATTATTTTGTATAAGCTGCATCAGAGACAACTGAAGATGGAAAAACTACATCCCCATATGTAACTAATTTGTGCTTGAACCAGCAGGGACTGACATTAAATTTGCATGCCAATTTACAGCCCCCATCCTATACCAGGCAAGGTTAATGCCTATTGAAAATACCTCTAGGACAGGGCTATCTAAAGACATATTTGGTAGTGTGTTAACTATACAAAAAAAGAAACTGTACGGTTAAAAGAAAAATCCTACACAGTCTTACATTTTGATTTTTTTCTTTAAAAGGAGTGAGTTGTATGCAGAGGCCTTAAATGCTTTACAGACAGGAAAAATAACTACACTAGAACTAATTTATCATCATCTTCTTCCTCATCTTCCTCCTCCTCCCCTTCATCTTCCTCATCTTCCTCCTGTTCCTTCTTTTTCTTGCTCTTTCCAGCCTTGGCAACTCCCTTGTTTGCCGCATCAGGCTCTCCTTGAGCTCAGTATGCAGCAATATCTTTTCGTAGTTTTCCTTCAGCTCAGCAGCCTTCCTCTCATAAGGCTGCGTGTCATCTGCAGCAGTGTCACTCCCCATCTCTCTCAGCTTCTTTGCAGCATCACCAATGGACAGGCAGAGATGCTCTCCTTTGATTTGGGGGTGATACTCAGAAAAAAACAAGAAAAAGGCCGAAGGAGGCCTCTTGGGTGCACTGGGATCCTTGAACTTCTGTTTTATTTCTCCTTTAGGAGGGACATAAGTTTTCATTTCGTATCATAATGGGCATTGTCTGCCTTTCCCAGGACTTTGAATTTCCTTTCTGTTTAGCAGACATGGTCTTCCCACTCTCCGCGCACTTCTTAGAAAACTGAGAAGTTGGCTGAAACACCGGGGTGCTTCTTCTTGTGTTCCTCCCGGCAGGTTTGCACAAAGAAGGCATATGATGACAGTTCACCCCTCGGCCTCTTAGGGTCTCCTTTGCCCATGTTTAATTATTTGTCCTCAGGGAGCGTATTGTTGCTCAGTGCCCGTCCATCTCGCAACTGGGGGCCCGGCGCTGCCTCTGTGGAGCTCAGCTCACTGCAGCCCGAGAGAGCGGGACCCTCCCCACTCCCTCTGCTCTGTAACTTCCCACTATGAGATTTTACAGTGTATCGTTTTGTCGGTTGCTGACCCCTCCATTCCTTGTATTGCTGTTTTATGTACTTGTATTATAAGTTTATGTAAATGGTATTTTGGAATAGATCTCATTGTGTTCCTTACTGTTTTCACTACATCCATTTTTGAAAGACCCTTCTCTGCTTGCCATGTTTCATTCAGTCCCTTGCTGCTACTACCTTTATTAAATGCTGAATATGCATATTTGTCCCTGAGATACATCTACTCTATTTCTATTAGTCTACTATTGCTCTAAAATGAAATCATATTTGTAATGATACCTTTGGTAAATCCTCAATCTTTTTTCTTCTTTTTCAAAATTGACTTAGTTCATTGGTGGACAACTATTCTTTCATAGAGATGATTAAGATGATTAAGTACCTAAACCATCAGGTGGGATTTTTACTGTGATTACAGAGAGTTTGTAGATTATTTTGTACAGAATTTACATGCTTATAAATGTGAGCCTATTGAAGACCATGGAATACCACTCCATTTCTGTAGCTCGTTTTCTTTGTCTTTTATGAAATTTAAGAATTTCCTCCATAGTGAATTATTAAATTCTCTAGATACTTTATGCTTGTTGTTGATATCGTGAAGGTTATCTTACTTTTTATTATATTTTATACTTGGTTACTGAATTAGAAAGAAATGATTTTGACTTTTGTAAGCTGATCTTGTATCCAGCAACCATGGTCAACTTGTTATTTCTAATAGTTTGTTGCCTTTTTTACCTAGGTGATCATGTCTTCTACAAACAATGAGTCTTTGTCTCTTTTCATTTACACCTATTACTTCTTTTTTCTCCCTTGACTCCCAGTATGATGATTTAAGACTTCCAGCACTATGGGAAACTACAGTAGAGATAATAAGCATATCTATAGTTTTTCTTTTTCCCATCTTAAAGGAAATGCATTTTATTTGATTCCTAGTACTCCTTTCTTTCTGGTTTGCTGAAAGATTTATTTTTCCATAAATAGTTGCTGAACTTTATAAAATTCTTTTCCTGCATCAACTGAGGGGAGACAATTGTATGTAATTCTTTCTCTTTAGTCTATTAATGAGGTCAATTACATTGCTGATTTTTTCAAATGTTTAACCATTGTTTTACATCTGGGATAAACCATGGTTGAGGTTGGTGTAATAGTTTTAAAAACTAAGGGTGTTTTCAGGGCCTCAGTTCCTACACCACTTTTTTGGTCAAGACTTTCTAATCTATCTCTTCTTGTTCCCTAACCACCCATCCTATGTGTTCCCAGAGCCCTTTGTTTTATCACTACTATGGAACTTACAGTGGTCTTATGCATTGCTGTTCCTCTCTTCACCATACCAATAGATGGGGAAATACTTTATGTCTTAGTTTTAAAAATAGTTTTCTAAAGGTATGATTTACCTACCATAAAAGTCACCTGTTGTAAGTTTATAATTTAGTGTTTTCAATAAATGTATAGAGTTTGTGCAACTATCAACACAGACCAATTTTAGAACATCCTAAAACATTCCTTTGTGCCAGTTTGCAGTCAGTTCCTCCTTCCATCTCCAGCCTCAAGCAATCCTTTTTTTTTTTTGGTGTGTTTGTCACTATAAATTGATCTTTTCTGGACATTTCGTTTAAATGAAAACATATAACATGTTGTCTTTTGTGTTGGGCATCTTTCACTGAGTGAGCATAATGATTATGAGGTTTAACCAAGTTGTAGGATGAGTTGATAGTTTGGTTCTTTTTATTATTCCTGAATACGATTCTATTGTATGTCTGGACATATCACAAAACATTCATTTATAAGTTGTTAATGGATATTTGGAATGCTTCCAGTTTTTTTTAAGCTATTATGAATGATGCTGTTATGAACATTTATGTACAAGCCTTTGTGGTGTGGACATATGTTTCCATTTCTCTTGTGAGATCCTGGGAGTAGAATTGCTGAATCATTTGGTAAGTTTATGTTTCACATTTTAAGAAGCATCTAAATTGATTTTCAAACTGCCTGGACCATTTCACATCTCCACCAGCAATGAATGAGGGTTCTAGTCTCTCTACATACTCACTAACATTTGGTATTGTTTTGGGTTTTTTGGATTATAGAAATTCTAGTGGATGTGTAATGGTATTTGTGATCTTAATTTCCATTTTCTTATTGAGTAAAAATGTTGAGCATCTTGTCATGTGATTATTAATCATTTGCACATATTCTATGAAGTATAGTCATATCGTGTCCCCATTTTAATTTTTTTTTTTACGTTTTATTTATTTTGACATTCAATATTATTTATATTAATTTCAGGTATACAGCATAGTCGTTAGACATTTATGTAATTTAAGAAGTGATCCCCCCAATTGGTCTAGTACCCATATAGTTATTACTATCATTAACTATATTCCCTGTGCTTTACTTTACATCCCATGACTATCTTATAACTATCAGTTTTTACTTCTTAATCCCTTCCAATTTTTCCCCTGCCCCCCAACCCCTCTCATCTATCACCCTGATAAATCTAGTACCCGTCTAATATCATATATAGTTATTGACTATATTCTTTATGCTATACTCTACATCCTCATGAATACTGTATAACAACCAATTTGTTCTTCTTAATCCTTTCCCCTTTTTCACTCACCCCCAACCCCAACCCCATCAAGCAAGTCAACCATCAAAATGTTCTCTGTATATATCTGTTTGTTTCTTTTTTCTTTTTTCTTTTTTGTTTTGTTCTGTAGATTCCACATATAAGCAAAATCACACTCATCTGTCTTTCTCTGTCTAACATACTGTACTCAGCACAATACCCTCCAGGTCCATCCATGCCACCGCAGATGCAAGAACCCATTCCCTTCCCTGGCTAATCAATATTCCATTGTATGTATATACCACCTCCTCTTTATCCATTCATCCATCGGTGGACACCCAGGCTGCCTCGACATCTTGGCCATTGTAAACAATGATGTAATGAGCATATGGACATACACATCCCCTCAAAGTAGCATTTTGGGTTTCTTGATTAAATACCCAGAACTGGGATTACTGGCACCTTCTTTGTCTCTTGTTATAGCCTTTGTTTTAAAGTTTATTTTGTCTTTTATAAGTATTGCTACTTCAGCTTTTTTCTTTTTCCATTTTCATGAACTATCTTTTTCCCATCTCTTTACTTTTAGTCTGTGTGTGGTCTCTGACCTGAAGTGAGTGTCTCATAGACAGCATTTGTATTGGTCTTGTTTTGTTATCCATTCAGCTACCCTATCTTTTGAATGGAGCATTTAATCCATTTACATTTAAAGCAATTGTTGATAAATATGTAGTTATTGCCATTTTTATTATTCATGTTTTTTATTTTTTTCCCCCTTTTCATCTTAAAGAAGTCCCTCTAGGATTCCTTATAGTACTGATTTGGTGGTGATGAAATCCTTTAACTTTTTCTTGTCTGGGAAGCACTTTATCTGTCCTTAGATTCTAAATGATAGCTTTGCTGGGTAGAGTAATCTTGCTTGTAGGTCCTTGCTTTTCATCACTTTGAATATTTTGTGTCAGTCCCTTCTGGCCTGCAAAGTTTCTTTTGAGAAATCAGCTGATAATCTTATGGGAGCTCCCTTGTAGGTAATTAACTGCTTCTCTCTTGATGTTTTTAAGATTCTTTTTGTTTTTAACCTTTGGCATTTTAACTATGATGTGTCTTGATGTGGGACTATTATGGTTCATCTGGTTTGGAACTCTCTGTGTTTTATGGGCTTTTATCTATTTCCTTCACCAGGTTAATATCTATTTTTATATATCTATTTTATATATATATTTCCTTCACCAGGTTAAGGAAATTTTCTGTCAGTATTTTTTCAAATAGGTTTTCAATTCCTTGCTCTTTCTCTTCTTCTTCTGGTACCTCTATGATGTGAATATTGGCACAATTGATATTGTCCTAGATGTCCCTTATTAAACTCTCCTAATTTTTTTTAGATTATTTTTCTTTTTGTTGTACTAATTGGGTGTTTTCTGCTATCTTATCTTCTAAATCGCTGATTCAATCCTCTTTTTTTATCTAAGCTGTTGATTCCCTGTAATGTATTTTTCATTTCAGTTATTGTATTCTTTTTTTATGACTGGTTCTTTTTTATGCTTTCTATCTCCATTTTTTTGGAGATAGAAACTTAAATGTCTATCTCTTTGTTGAAATTCTCCCTGAGACCATTGAGCATCCTTTTAACCAATGTTTGGAATTCTGCATTTGGTAGATTGCTTGTCTCCATTTTGTTTACTTATTTTTCTGGAGCTTTGTCCCATTCTTTTATTTGGGACATGTTTCTTTGTGTCCCCATTTTGACTGCCTTCCTTTGTTTGTTTCTATGTATTAGGTGGGGCTGCTATGCCTCCCAGTCTTAGTAGAGTGGCCTTATGTGTTAGTTGTCCTGTGGGACTCTGGTACAGCCTCTCTGGTCACCAAAGCCAGGTGTTCCAGGTGTGTTCCTTGTGTGTGCCCTCCCGTTGTAGTTGAGACTTGATTGCTGTTTGCATGTCAGTGGGAGGGACTGACCTTTGGGCTAATTGGTTGTGAGAGCTGGCCATGACTACAGTAGAGGAGTTGTGGTGCATGGGCTGGGTTTGCTTTAGTGGGGTTCTGGTGCCTTCCCAGTTTGCCCTTTGGATGTGTTGTACTTGGAAGTGGCTGGATGATGCTCTGGCTTAGTCTGAAGCTAGCCACTGGGCATGCGAGCACTGGAGCCCCCTGGGAAGGGACCTGCTGTAGGCCAAGTTTAGCTGCAGCCTGTGTTCTGCTCAGGGCCACCTGGTATAAGCTACAAAGCAACTGCAGATACCCACTGTTTACACTGGGTTTGGAGGTGCCTCTAGATGTCAAGCTATGGACCAAGGCCACTTGTTGCTAGTGCCAGGTTTAGGGGTGCTCAGACAGAGGTATGGGACATGCTGAAGCCTGATACTGCTTGTTTGGGTTTTGTGAACCTTTAATAAATTTTAGAAAAGTCCACAGCATGAGCTAAGACAGGTTGTATGGAAAAGTCACTGGAAGCAGCTTGGGTGCTGAAAGTTGGGTGGGGAGGGGGTCTCAGAATCACTAGACCATAACCAGTGTTGTTAACCAGGTTGATGGAAACTCAAATATGGTGTCAGCCTGTGTTTGAATGCAGGGAGGAGGAGGGCTGAACTAAGGAACAATAGCTTCCACCAACTCCTCCCTCTGGGAGAAATCTGCCCCTTAAGCCCTTACCCTGAAGCTAGACATTTCAGTTCCTCCACATAAGTCCCAGGTGCCTTTCGTGCTGCTGCCCCAGTGATGGAGCTCAGAATAAGTGAGCCCGTCAGCAACTAAGTCCATGCATAGTGCCTTTAAGAGGACTGCCTGAGACTCTGGCAGCCCTCCATCTCACTCAGTCAGTCTCTGCTGGTTTTCACAGCCAGAAGTTATGGAGACTTCTCTCCCTGGCACTGGAACCCTGGGCTGGGGAGCCTGGTGTGAGCTGGGAGGCCTTGCTTCTCCGGTGAGGACCTCCATAGCCCAGATATCCATCCTGATTTTTAATGGTCACACACGGGTGTGCGACCCACCTGTTCAGCATCTCTGCCCCTCCTACCATTCTTGAGGTGGATTCTTCTGTGTGCCTGCCTATAGTTGTAGGGATTCAGTTCAGCTAGACTTCAAGTGATTCTCAATGATGATTACTCGTAATTTAGTTGTACTTGATATAGTCCTGAGAAGAGGAGAGCACAGCATTTACCTACTTTGCATATTGACTAGAAATCTCGTGTCCCCATTTTTAAAATGTGTTGTTTATCTTGTAATTGTCAGAACTGGTATGTGGAAAGATTATCAGGTGACACTATAAGTGTTCATTTTGTGTGTGTGTGTGTGTGTGTGTGTGTTTCTTTACTGAAGTTTTGTCTAGTCCTCTAGTCCAATGTTTGCCCCAAGTAGGACCACACCTCAGACTGTGTAATGACTGACCTTCCTTGTTTGTTCTCCACTGAGCATTTCTACTTATCAGTCATTGAGTACCAGATTTTCACCTTTAGCTCCAAATCCAATTATTCCTCTCTGGCAGTAAAGACGTTGGTAATATACAACCTGTTCCACCTGCTAGCTATTGTGCTAACCAGTCTAAGAGGGTAATTTGAGGTTTATGGGATCAGCTTCAGACAAATATGCTGCAGATCTTCATTGTTCTTATCTAAAGTCAGTATTTTTTAATGAATAAATCTTCTCAGTTTGTTGTATGACTTCGGTTGATTTCCAGGTTCCTGAAAAAGCTATTTTGGTAATATTGTCCAGTATTTTAGTTGCTTTCAGGGAGAGGATTTGGTAATCTCTTCATTTTGTCATGTCAGAGGTTCTACTTACCTTAATTGTTTTTGTATCCCTAGAAAATATTTTATTTGTTACATAAACAGTTCTTAATATATAATTGACCTCTTATCTTTAAAATGGGATTTGCCTTGAAGATAAATTTTAGGCATCCTTCTTATGTTGAGAGTTTGCCTTCAGAAAAAATAGCAGTTAAATCGCTCTTACCTAACCTCTATTAAACCTATTCACTGCATTAATTGATGAAATTATGTAATTTAATTAAATATTATGTAAGCCAATGAACATTGAGTATGAAAAGAGAACTGTTTACATGAAAACAAAATTACATGCTTTGAAAGGACTCAATAAGTGGAAGTTGCTAAAAAAATTACTGTTGAGTTAGTTGTGGGTGAGACAACTAACTATAAATGATTGCAGGGAAACGGAAAAATGTGGAAGGATTTTGCATTGAGATGACCTCATAAGTGTCCTTAAATTTTCAGTTTTCTCTAAAGAAATGGAAACTGTAGATTGCAGACAGATGATGAGTTATGAATGTGGCTTTTGAAGAAAGATGATGGAGAAATTGTATCAATATTTTAATATTTAAAGAAAACATCTTGGCTCTACATAAAGAGTTAGTAGAAAAAACCATGTTCATATTTTAAGTTACCATAAACTATTGTGGGTGTTATGTATCACCTTTTTAAATGATTCTCTGCTTTAGTTAAGGTTTGTTTAACTGAATCAGTCCCAATCAGAAAAGTTGGTTTTCTTTTTTTTTTTTTTAAAGATTTTATTGGGGAATTAGGGAAGGGGAACAGACAAGTTGCTGTCCTTTTGTTCTTCAGTCTAGTTGCGGAGGACGTGGCTTCACTGGCCCATGTTGGTATCGTCATTGCGTTCTTCTCGGGTGAGGCAGATGGGTCGCCGGCCTCTGGACAGCTGCTGAGAGTGGCTCTTGGCAGCTCACACCGGCTGTCAGACACTCACTGCAGCCTATGGCAGCCCACTGCAGCAAGGGCTGCAGCCTACACCATCGCCGGGGCTTGCAGCCCAGCTCCAGGTGGAGCTGTTGTTAGCTGTAGAGGGAAGTGTCACTGGCCCTCATATGTGGGATCTGAACCGGGACCGCTGGCATCCCAAGCCAGCTCTTAACCAATGCGCCACTCGGCTGGCCCAGAAAAGTTGTTTTTCTACACTTCCACTGCTGTGGGGAGATCTTAGTTAGGCTTGTTGCTGACTGCCTGCATGGGGTGCTTCCCCCAGACTCTCAGTTGGCCTCTTGAGTTAGCTCAAGGCTCACCCTTCTATCTCACACTCCACAGTGGAGGGAAAGTACAGATTTGAATGGGGACCATGGGTAGTCTGGAGCCATCATACCATGTCAAGGAAACTTCAGAGAAATGAGCAAAGAGCTTCAAGCTCTTTCACCTGTTGGGCAACTCTTGATGGTTCCATGTTTATGATGCTGTGAGGGGAGTCTGAAACAGCTCCTGGTCCCATGTTGGGAAGGCTCAGGAGTGAGCAGCTTTATACCTTAGGGAGAAATAGTATCATTTCCTTGATTATGTCTTGACTAGGGTCAAGTTTAGCTGGTGACTGAAGATTAAAAGATGGATCAACCAATAACCTACATTCAGGGCACTTGCTCTTTGAGTGACATGATGACATGTGGTCTAGCTCAACTCACTAAGGCAGTGTTTTTAGACAGGAGTTCAAAGCTGAATACCTGTGGCAATGATGCTATTCATTTACTCAGGTGGTTTTCTCTTCCTCTTTCCCTGAAGTGCCTGTGGTGACCCTCACGTGGCTGGTTAATAAATCATTTGGATTCCATATCAAGTACAGTAAAACCTTGGATTGTGAGTAATGTGGTTTGCGAGTGTTCCACAAGAGAAGCAAACATTTTTAATACTTTTTAACGTGGTAAATGAATGATGTTTTACAATATGACTAGTTTGTTTCCGGAACAAATTATGCTTGCAAACCAAGGTATTACTGTACTTCCCATTATCGAGGAGACAGATGTGAAGATCCTGTCCCTCACTTTATGCATCAGAATTCATTCATCCCAAGTCCCACTTTGTTAGCTAATCTGAAAACACATTCATATTGAAAAGTTAGGGAAGATGGGCCTAACATCTTTTTTTTTTGAGTACAGAGATCTTTTGAAGACAGAAAAAGGTAACATGTGGGGTTCTAGGCACTGATGTTAGTTGATGGGGGAGAAAATTTTAGGTTGGCAAGACTTTTAGTGCTGCTCCAACCATATTACAGAGGAAGCCATTTAGTTTGTTTAGACTCTAGACTAAGGCAGAGCTAGTGGAAGTGGCCACTCAAAAGAAAGCCTGTAAGATTGTAATAATTTTGAAAATCTGGTTATCTTGATAACAGATTCACAGATCATAGGAAACTTAATGTTGTGTCAAAAGAATTGTGCTCATGAAATCTATATATACACATCCCTGAAAAAACAAGCCTGGCAAAGGCAGAATTTAAAATTTCTTGCCTCATGTAAGTCTCATGTTTAGCCAAAATAAGCTTGGTGCTTTTTATTTGCTTGTTGGGTCTGAGTCCAAGTCTTGATTTTCCAGACTTTTGTCCACAGTGAGTAAACGAAGGAAGCATTAAATGAAAACGTGACCTTAGGAAGACAATGTGGCCACTCTCCCTTCAATCGCACTTGACTCAGGAGAAAAATTATAATAAGGGGACTGAGATCTTGGAGGGCTTATGGCTTTTTGGAAGGGTGGAAGTTCGGCATGAAACTTGTTGGAGAGCTGCGGACTAAGAGGCTATGAGTTTTCTGCTGAGCTTCAGAGCAGGCCTTTCTGCACCTTGGGGCAGGAAGGAAGAGAAAGAACTTGGCTCTCCTCCTCCTCTATTTCACTTCCTGCCCCATGCTATATCCCTCAGTCCTTCCTTTGCAGAATTTTTGCACCCTTACCCAATGAGGAAGTTGAGAAAAAAGCCAGTAGAAGAAAAGGAGGTGAATGGGGTTCTTTGGAATGAGTTTCCCTCCCTCCCTCTATGAAAATAAGAGCTCCCTCAAAGGAAACAGTGCCTCTCCCCGCCTCTTATCCCATCCGGGCTGAAAACAGCACCCTGTGTGGCTTCATTTGTGTTTCCTTTCTGGTTTGTGGTTGATTGAAGGCATTCTCTCTCTCTCTCTCTCTCTCTCTCTCTCTCTCTGTCCTCTTCCTTTTTCTCTCCCCAGCTTCTAGCTCTCATGTGGTCCTGCTGGGAAAACATAATGCCGCCTTATTTGTGACTCTGTAGTCATTTCCATGGCAACCGACCCATGGCCCAGGTAGAAGCCTGTGCCTTCCCCATGGGCCTGTGCAAGAGAAAAGGCCGTTATTAAAGCTGAGTGTCAGCAGGTTCCCTCCTGCAGTTCTTGCCCAGAAAGGAACTTCTGCAGGAGTCAGAGGAGGGACACATGAATCAAATCAGGGTTCCTAGATTTTTCAGAATTTCCCCACTGTAAATGAAATACCTCAGCCCAGTGCACACACATGTGCATAAACACACACACACACACACACACACAAACACAAATACACAAACACACACACACATACACAGTCACGCTTGCATGCGCTTCTATTTCTGGACCTTTAGCCACCGAGTGTTTTTCGCTTTGAAGGGAATCAGCTTCGATTCTGTAGCCTGGAACAAAAGCTTGTGTTTGAAATAAGAGGTGGGCTCAGCAGTTTAAACCTCCTGTGTATAGGATGGGGGTGGGGGAAAGAGTGGAGACAACAATAAGAACAGGGATGGATGAAAGGTTAAGAGGGTGACGATGTGGAAATAAGGGAGAAATTTTAAAGCCCCTAAGTCAGTGATAAGTAAGAGTCATAGGGGGAAAAAAAGAGAGTTTTAACTGGGCAGTTCTTAAAACAGAATCTCATAAAATGTTCATTATGGTGCAATGTGACTTACACACAATAAAATGATATGAAATGGCAAGGGAGCCTGGTATCTGCCCTTACTATCTCTCCTTTCTTTTTTCTGTCCTTTTCCTGTGGATTTCTGCTTTTTGTTCTATTTCACTTTTGTCTGGGACAAGGGAGTACCATGTGGGGAAGATGCTAGAAAAATCCTAGTCAAATTCCTATGGCCTCTCTTCCGACCTCTCCCCTCCCTTCCCCCAGAGCTCTTGATCCAGATTAAAGAGGCAACAAGAGAAGGGGTCTCCTTGCCCCATCACTCCTGAGAAATGTCCGCTCATTGAAAATGAACGGAACTTGCTGCAGCCTGGAGCCAAGAGGGTACTCTGGGTCTGTACTATGACCAGGATGAGTTCATCTTTATTAGGCAGATGTATAGAGGACCAGCCCCTCCATAACATCTCCACAGCCATCCGCTCCCCATTTCTTTTATTGATCTGCCTGTCTAAATGAGTACTTCTAAACTCAGTGGGAGTTTTCCAATTAGATAAAAGGCAATTCATGTCGCCTGCTGCCGCCACGCTGTACTAACAGTCCCAAACCAAGAGAGCATATTCAAGACTTCTTGGCAGAAAAACCTGCTTTAATCAAGACAGACCCCTCCTGAGTACCCTTGTCTGCAGGACATTTCTCTTAATATGCAGAGGCTTGCTTTATTGGAGGTAGAGAAAAATGGGCTGCTTCTCTAGGTGTGGGGCTTCAAGGTGAGCTGTGTAGTTAATGGAGAAGATGCATCGCCCACTTCCTGGGCTGATGTTTTAGAAAAAGCTCTTTGGCAATTATTTTGGGTCAAGTAATGACTCGAAGATTTCCAGAACTCTGAGACACTTGCTAGGAGCTCTGGCCTTAGACCTGCACAACCTGCTGGGGGGAGGGGTCTTCCTGTCCCTGGATGAATCAGAGTTTGAGGAGCACAGTGTTCTCTGGGCTCTACTCACTGTTACAGGGCTGAAGAGAGGATGGAGAGGGTGGTGCCACAGAGGTAAGCCCTTCTATCTCAGGATGTGTGTCACTGTCCATTGGTCCACTGGGCCACAGGTGACTCAAAGCCTGAACATCAAAACGGGCCTCCCATAGCTCACTGTAGCTGGTCCAGCCCTTCTGTCTGAAGTTCAAGGTCCTTTATATAAGGCAGCTTCATGTCTCCTGCCTCAGCCTTCTCTAATCTGGCCTGGATCATCTTCCACGTAGCCAGGTGACCACCTTTTGTGGCTTTGATCATACTTTTTTCTTACCTTTAAAGCTGCCCTCACCTGAGAAAGGAAAGCCCTTCTCAGCTACCATCTATCTCCTTCCTCTAGATTCCTTTCATACTCTTAGTATCGTCTTGCTTATTGCTTAGTCCCTAGTTAGAGTGACTCTCCTTTATGGGGTGCTCACCATGGGCCAGGCACCGTGTTGGGTGGTTTACATGCAATTAACAAAGTCAGACCTCACAGTGTCACTCTGAGGTACGTGCTGTTATGACTCTTCTTTTACCAATGAGGAAACTGAGGTGAAACATCTTGCTCAAGGGCACATATGCATTTGGATCTACATCTGCATGATTTCAAAATTCTTAGGTTTTAGCAGGTACTGTCAAGGATGAATATAATTGCAATGGTAATGAAAATAAGTTACTTGCTTTTGAAGCCACTTGCAAGGCACAATTATGTTTTCATGACATAAGGCTTAGCAACAATGATCTTTGACTCTGAGAATTTCCCAGGCTAAATGTCTTGGACCCCCCGCCAACCTCCCAGTCTCTTCATCTCTAAACAACCAGCACTTTTATTGGAGACCAGTAAAGAAGATTTGCTGTAGCTAACATGGACACAGATCTCTGTGATGGCCGGGGCCCCATTCAGTGGGACCATCAAAGTTCTAGCTGAACTATGATTGGCCAAGAATTTGCTCCCTTTAAGTGTTGTAGCTTCAGAAGGGGAAGCATTGGATCATGTGACTTTCTTATAGTTTTCTGTTTCTGAAAGAACTCAGGCCACATTGCTCTACAGTGGGATCAGGACACATTTACAAATACTGCCCTCAAAAATGGTCATCTCTGCTGATCTTACACCAGTGTTTCAGGAAAGAGCCCAGATCCCTCAGTTCAGGTCTTGCCTCCCTCTAGACAAGTCCCCTCTCCTATTTATATTTCTCCCAAAGACAGGAGACATTTTTGTTCTTTCCCTTTTTACAAGAGTCTCCATTCTGGAGTTCTGAGGTTTAGGCACCAGTCCCCAGAATGGCTCTTTACCATTCTTCCTAGGAAGGCAGGTAGGTTTTATGCAAATAAGGGTTTTGGCAGCTCGTGCAGATAGGTCAAACCTATCAAGTCTGGTGAGATGATTGGGTGCCTTCCACCATACCGTCACCTCAAGTGGGTTATCTCAGCTGGCTTACCAGCTTGAAGCTGGGGAAGGTAGCCCGGCTTTTCAGTAGTCACTGCTGTCCTGAGCACTGGGGTTACACATGGAGCTATCTACAACAATAACCACTGTCCACGTTGATGCACTGTGAACCCAGAGCAAAGCTGAAGACTAAGATATGGAATGTGGAAGGAGGTCATTGATAGTGAAAGGATGACTTTGCAATGAGCCCCAGACCCTTCCCTTCGTTCCTGCTCCTGGCTCAGCATTCGTGTAATCCAGAGCAGCTGTGCTGCCTGGACTCACAGAGCGAGTGGGCTGTCTCCATTACTTCTTCTCTCTCCCATTTCTTCCCCATCTCCCACTCACAGCACAACCTCAGAGGAGAGGCACAGCTTGGTTCTCCCTGCCTGTGTGGTTTGTGTGGACAAAGCTAGGTCCTTCTCTGACCCATGATAATGACACTGTCAGTGTGAGGCGAGCTGGAGAGGTGGGGAATGAGGCACCTTTTCAATATGACTTTCTGGGTCTTGACTTTCCAGCGCTGGCATCTTCTTTCCCATCAGGCATTGTCACAGCATCATTTCGGCTGCACCTGGGGAGTCAGAGCCAGAGAATGATGGAGCTGTGTTGTTCAGAAGCCTTAGGTGCCTGCTGCTCGGAATCTCCGTGAAGCCACTGCAGAAGGCCCTGGAAAGAGGCACTTGACCTTTCTTTATATCAGAAGAGAGAAGAACCAGGGTCTAGCATTGGAATTAGTGCCCATTCTAGCTGGAGGAGTTCACCCTTGCTCCTGGGAAGAAAAGGAAGCATTTGAAGATTCAAGAAAGCTTCTGTTCATTATCAGACCCCAGCAGGACTTTATGATAATTTTTATAACTTCTTCATTCACAACTCTGGGTGCTTTGAAGGTTAATAACTTGTGTTTATCAAAACTTCCCTACAAGGAACTCAGAGAGCTTTGTAGACATTATCTAATTCAGCAACACCACAGGACAAGGAAACAGGAAACAGAGAGAGGATGAACAGACAAGATTATTCCAATTTAGGAGAGTTGATAATATTAATAACTCCAACAGGGAGTTTACGTGAGTTTCAGAAAATCCTAAAACATGTCGTGAGCAATCCAGAAAGAGGTCTGTTCATGCCCCAGCCCTGGTAGTCTCAGACCACCATCTGGCTCTACCACTGTGACCTCTCTGCCTCAGTTTCTTCAGCTATAAAATGGGACAATAAGTCCTACTTCTCTAGGTAAAGGAGTAAAGGAACCAGCTTAGTACGTGGAGCATCATTAGTGTTCAGTGAATGTTACTTCCCCCTCTCACTTTCTGCAGGAAGCCACAGGCTATCTTCCTGGGACTGGAGGTGTGAACTGGCCTCTTCCACACTTCTGAGTGTGAGGAACAGCAGTAGGGACGCAGGGGACTGTGTGGGGATGAGGGACCAGTGGGTATGTCTCTTTTCTGGAAACTCGTATCCTAAGGGTACAGCCTAGTTCTGTGGGAACACTGACTCCCCCTCCCCAAACTCTGGAACAAAAGGACCACATAGCACTGCGAGAAAGTGAAATGGAGATCCAAAGCAATTTTATAGTTAATCAGGGGTGAAAAAAGTGCCTCTGCTGAATTGTCTTTTGGGGGTTGAGTCATTTGTGGAGGTTTACATTTCTCAGCTAATTACACCAACCTCCCATTTTGCTCTCTCTGCAAGAGGAAGCTTCAGCAGAAGGCACTTAACCTCTTTCTGACTTGGAACATTCCAGAATGGCATGAGATTTCCAATTTTAAAGCAGGGCATGGCTTGAGAGATTTTTCCAAGAAAAGGTAGGACTCATACAACCAAAAGGTTCTTAGAGCTTTACTGGTGTCCTGGTGACTGACCAGTGCGGGGAGTCAGGGTATGGCTGCCCCCACTCAGGCTTGCCCACTGAACAAGACTCGGGTAAGAAAGAGAAGGCCCTGTCTCTCAGTTCCTCTGTTAGTTCCCTACTCATTTTAGACCCCGTCTATCCATAGGAATCTATGGGATTACTGGGAAGGGCAGACACTTTTGACTTGCGCCTAAACTCTGAGGTCCTTTTCGATTCCCCTCACCTGAGCTCTTTTATCTTTGCCACGCTCTGGCCCTGGAGACTGTGCCTGACATTTTGCCATCCAAGATCGTGCTCGGGTTCACCTCCTCTTGTCCTGCGTCTTAGACCAAGTGCATTTTGGACTTACATGATTTGCATATATCAGCGAGTGAAAAATAAAAGCAGATGATGCCGAGGCAGAAGAGATGGCACAGCCCTGGGTGGTTCTGGTGATAAAGAAATGGTGACTAGGAAGTGGCTGTCATGGTGTTTAATCTCAAGGCCAACTGGTTACCTAAACAGGGTGCAGAATAGTCCCCTCAATTCCAATGGGAGCTGCCCCAGCAGCAAGACCATCTCAGTGATACCACATTCTAAACATGGTGTAGACACACATGAAGGTAAGCCTGATTGTGTTTACTGATGACTAAGCCCTTCCCCTTGTCTATAGACTAGAATTAATATTCAAAGTTTAGAAGACAGAGCAAATACACTCTTGGAGATTTTCTCTGCATTCTCGCCTCATCTCAAAGCCACACAGGTTGCTCTATCATCTTTTGAGACAAATGTCTTCTCTAGAGAGTTACTTGGAGAGGCACCTTCCCAGGCTCTGAGCTGAGGCCTCACAGCCAAGGTGAAAGCTTTCTTGGGACCCTTACCTCGGAATGTCTCAACTCTAGTAGTTTTAAATCGCAGCCATACGTGTTTTAGAAGTGTGCATTTTTCTCTGGCACTGGATGTATATACTCAGTGATCTAATGACCCAGCCCATTACCTAATATTGCCATTGCTGTTGAATGTATAATTCTCCATTTGCAGATGGCCTTGTTTTTCACTGTTCTCTTAGGCTTTAATTGGAGAAATGTTTCATGGACCAGCATAAAGCACAGGTGTGCAGGACCCATGCAGCAATTAGGAGGGAAAGCCAAGCTACCATCCAACAGAGAGAGGAGGGAATTGAGAGGAGGCTGCGTAAAGAGCAGCTCTTGGCTACTAGTTTTCTGGGCACCAAGTTATAGACCAAATTTAGTACAATGAATGCAGAACCTATGAAATGGGGAGAGAAAAGCCACATGAAGCTCAAGACCAGCTCTGAGAAGGCCCTGGCAAAGGTGCTGGCCAGCGAGTTTGGCCAAAGTTGGTTGTCAGGTCTCAGGTCCAGTCTAACGGGCTATGGAGAGTTGCCCACATCATAGTTTGTCTACAAGTACTTAGCTAAGCCATGCAATGCAGGGACATGTGTGCTCTCCTAGCAAGGTTGGTTCCCTCTGACTGAGAGGTCACCGACTTGTCTTGAAGGGGAGATTTCAAGGCCAGACATGTAAGGAGGATTCCTCCCTTCCCCACTAGTTCTTGATGGCTTCCCAAGGAGTGGGCACTTTTTTCCCTGAGAAGTTACAGTGCATTCATTCATTCACATATTTATCAAACACTTTTGAAAGCCAGGTCCTGGACAGAGGCAATGAACAGACACAGCCCTGCTCCAAAGATTTGGTGCCCCATGAAGCAGACAGGTAAAACTACAGGTGTTCTCCATCTGAAATGATTGCTAAGATGGATGTTTGCACACTTGAAGGGAAGAATTTAACTCACACTCTGTGTGTGTGTGTGTGTGTGTGTGTGTGTGTGTGTTCATTCCAGTGAAGGTTTCCACAGAGAGGCAATAAGTCTCAAAGGACAAGATAGAGTTAAAAGGTATTAGATGCAGAAAGCTGCAGCACTATACTAACTGAAAGAAGTGACTAACATTGCATGAAACATATTGAATGAAATATAAGACCCAATACATAAAGTGGACATTGAACAATGACGTAGAAATAATGGATGTCCATTTTCAACAGATACTGATAAGTCCTAATTTAAGAAAATGACAACACTGCCAAAGGATAAGAAAAATGTGATAAGCACAGAAAAATAGAATATGGAAAATGGCAAGAAATGTTCAAATTTGACTTGCTAAAGCTCTCCCACTTAGCCAAATCTAGGAAATGTGTTTTCCTTAGCACTTTGTGAAGAAGATCTAGAAATTAACCTCATTGCATATCATTTGTGTTTTGTCAAAAAAAAAAAAGAAATGGAATAAAAGGCAGATGGGAGGCTGGAGGAAGGGGTGGATGGAGCTGATAGGCATGGGAGAACATGAGCAAGTTATTCAGGTGAGCAGAGCCTTGAAGCTTCAGAGATATGCTGTGAGTTTCTGGAGGGGAAGAAGCGAGCAGCAGGAAGCCTGTAACACCTCCTTGTCCCATGAGTAACAGGATATGGAGAGGCTTTTCTCAGTCTGCTCAAAGGAGAGAGTTGAGCCCACAAAAAGTTGCCAGATCTAACAAATAAAAATATAGGATGCCCAATTAAATTTGAATTTCAGGTGAATGACAAATAATTTTTTTGGTATAGGTATGTCTTATACAGTATTCTAGATATACTAAAAATGATTCATTGTTTATCTGAAATTCAAGTTTAGCAGGGTACCCTGTGTTTTATCTGACAACCTAGTTTACAGGCATGTCAGGACTAAAGAGTTTGAGGAGGCCCCGAGGGTTTGGGCATCCCAGTGGGGGGGCCACTTGGCAATGTGGTGCTCAGAGGTTTTCTGGGTTCTTCCAATCCTAAAGAAAACCTTACAATGTTTATCAAAATAGTATAAACGAAACCATGGTATGTTCCATAATTTATATGGCTAATTCATTCATACATTCACTTTTAATTCAGTCCAGACATATTTAATATGCTCCAGGCCCTGTGCCAGGTATAGGGAATACAAGGTGAGCAAATCCTGACTAGGGCTGATTCTTAAGGTGTTTTTACATACTTTTGACAAATCTGTCACATTTCTGGCAGTTGCCATATTTTCCCTGCCACAACCAAGAGAGACACTTGCTTCCTCTCTCCTCATCCTCACCCACCCTTCCTTCCCCTCATCTCTCATTCCTCACTCCCTATGGGTTTCTTCCAAGAGCCCCCTTTCTGTATCCCCCCATCCCAAACTTTCTCCCAGCTCTTGCAGGGAACCTGATCTGATGAGAGAGTTCCTTTCAGTTCTTGGAGTGTGGGGATGTTTGTGTTCCATGCCTGGGCGAGCCATTCTTCTGGAAGTGTCTGGTTTTTTCAGGCTGTGTATTTTCTGGTTGCATGATGAGTGAGGATGGATTTGAGATGCCACTGGCCTCCCAACACCCTATCACTAACAATGCAAAGCTTGTTTGTGGGTCCAGGTGGGAGGGCAGACTGGTCCTGGGGGAAGGTGAGTCATTATTTCTGCCTAAGTGCATTCTAATCATATTTCCCTCTGTCAAACCAAGCAGTACTTTCCATCTTACTGCAGTCTCTGCATTCCTTCCGCTCGGATCAGAAACAAATCAGCATGATCAAGCCTGGCAGTGGATCATTTAGAGATTTTCATCTCTATTAGCAGCCAAGGGCTGGCAGTGTCTTTTGTATTTGTGTGTGAGTACACATGTGCATTTTGCTTTTAAACGGTAGACAGTACTGACTCCCATTTTGAAGTGCTGTACATTTTGCACTTTAATTTTCAATAATTATGATTCATGGAGAAGGATGAATCAGCATAGAACAAGTTCTTTCTACCTGTGACTTCTACCTAGCATAGTGATTCTTTTATGCTTCTCTTTAAAATGGGAATATTACATTCATATACTAAAGTACTATAGATATTTTACATATGTGGGTGCTAATGTGGCCACTACACAGATCAAGATACAGAACATTCCTGACACCCTAGAAGGTTCTCTTGTGCCCCTTCCCACTCATTCCTGGAGCCTGCCCTAAGTAACCACTATTCTAATTTCTATTACCATAGATTAGTTTTCCTGTTCTTGAACGTCATATAAATGGAATCATACAATCTGTAGTCTTTTATATCTGGCTTCTTGCATCTATTATTTTGTCAGCAAAATTCATCCACATAGTTGTATGTTGTGGTAGTTCTTTTAAAATTTCTGTATGGTATTCCATGTATGAATGTACCACAATTGATTTATCTATTCTACTCTTAATGGATTGATTCCAATTTTTGGCCACCTTATATTACTACAACTATTTTAGTGTCTATAAAGTGATTTAATATCCCTGTCCCGCAAGAAGCCTGCACAATAGACTGGAGGGGGATTTGTATCCTTATCTGTGTTTTACAGATGAGAAACCTTCATAGGGCATTTCAGGGACTCATCCAAGGTCACACAACCATGTATGGACAGAGCCAGGACTAGAATTTGGGTCCTTGACTGCTGGTCCACTCATTTCCCCAGATTCCTTCCAGCATTGCTTATGAAATTTTTGGCACCCAGAGCCCAAGTTAGGGGACCTCTCCACTTCTGGGGGTGATGGTGAAAACTGCCTTCCTGATTGCTGAGCCCCTGCTGATACATCTTATTTAGCTGGAACCTGTTTCATGTTAGAACAAGTGCAGTTTCCTCAATAGCCCTTCAGCAGAGAGAGATGCACTTGACATTCGGGTGGCAACAACAATTAAGTCTCTTTCAAAAAGAAGCAGCTGAAACCTCTACTTGACAGTGTGTGGTGACTAAGCCATTATAGCAAAACCTGCTGCCTGTTAGGCATGGGCCAGGAGCAAGAACATGCAGTGTGGATGTCACCCGTAAGGCCACCTGGGCTTAGGTATTGTCATCCAGTTGTCCCTGCTAGGGAAGATTTGGCAAAATCGACAGGGTGCAGTCCTCACCGCCCCCTTACAGCTCTCAGGAGCAGGCCCTGGTTGTGGGGAGCATGTCAGTATTTAGGGAGAGGGATGGAAAGGCGGCCTCAGAACAGACGGTGCTCTGAGCCTCTCTTTTGATTTCTGAGCTGAGTGCTCAGAGAAGGCACTGTCTTCATTCTGTCACTCTGCCACTTGCCTCACATATCATTGCACTGCCCATGCTGGATTCCTGCAGGGTTCAAAGGGCCCTAATGATAATGGGCTCTGCTGGGTGTGGTTGCTGCTTCTGCTGCTCTCTTTTCTTCATTATTCCTCCTTGCTTCCACCATCTCTATCATTTTCTGGCTCGTTTTTCCCTTTTCACATTATTCTTGACCTTTTTTTTTTTTTTTTTAAAGCAAGGAAGTGCCTCTTGAAAGGAGTAATAGGATTTACAGAGTGTTTCTGGCCCAAAGAAGGCCGCTGGTATTTACAGTCTCCATGTATGTTAGGTCTTCTCATTACGTGTTTACAGATGAGCAGATGGAAGCTCAGAGTTTAAGTAGAGGGATTGATGGACTCATCCTGGTTTTCCTAGGGCCTTTCCTAGGACTTGCTTAGCACTGACAGTACTGCATCCTGGGAACCCCTTTTGTCCTGGACAAACAGGGACATTTGGTCACCTGAAGGTAAAGTGACTTGCCTCAGTTACAAGCCAGAAAGTTCCAGGGCTGAGATTTGAAATCCGGTCTCTCTGGCTCCCAAAGTGGGGTTTTTCTGGCTCTCTGATGTTAACTTTTCCTAAGTATTAGTCTGAAATGATTTAGAAGGTACTCTGAGGGATAGGCTTGGCAGCCTAAGACATGTATGCCAGAGCTGCCAATGAGAGGAGCTTAGCTGATTCAGAGATGATAGGGAACAACCCCGAGCTCAGCTTAATTTACAGACCGCATCAGATGTGCCCCTACCGTCAGCCTTCCTGTTTGGCTCAGCTGACTCAGGCTGAGAAGAAGAAAAAGGCCTATTGATTTTGGTGCTGCCAATGAGAGGGGCGCGATGGAAGTACTTTCCAATCACTGTTGTTCCCAGTCTCCCAATCTTGACTCAATGTAGGAGTTTCCAACGTTTGAGAAGGTGGATGGCTAGTGATGGATGTGACATAGTGACCCTTTGGATTATGGCTTGCAAGCTGCTAGAGTCCTAATTTTTGGCCAGTTTGTGAGGGAGGTGATCTGGGTTAAAATGGGTCTCAAAGTCTTCTTTAGAACAAGTTTGCTGTGCAAAATCCCCACCCCTGACAGGGGCTCAACCTCTTTAGTGCGTACCCCAACCCTCTGGCACCACCATCCCCATCCTTCACCCCAATGTGAATGCACCTCCACAGAGAGCTTCATTTTATTTGTTCCAGCTTATTTATATTACTTAATCAAGTGGGATTTGACCAATTACCTCTATTAGATTTTACTGTTTGGTACAACATTCATTTTCTGTTTTAAGCCCAAACATGCTTATTACCCAATCATTGGACTGCAGTGTGGCCCCAGGAATGCACACTTCTCTGTCAAATGGAATCCCACCTTACCCCCTCCTCCCCTCCCAAAGCTGACATCTGCTTTTTTTTTCTGCCACATCACCATGATTAGGTCGTTCAAATGGAACTTAGGGAAACACCTTCTAGACACATCGAGGCACAGAGAGAAACAGGATCAAGCTAGAGCTTAAATTCATGGACAAACGAATTAAGAGGTGTGTCATCTTTGTTTCAAGGTTGCTAGCTCATGGAAGTGATAACATTTCCAGGGAGGTTAACAGTATGTGGGAGGAATGGGAAGGCCTGGATCTGTTGCCAGGCATCATACTTATGTCAACTTATTTCATCCTCCTAACAAACCTTATGAAGTACTAGCTATAAGCATGAGTGGGTAAGTAACTTGTCCTGTGATCACACAGTTACTAAGTAGCAGAGTCAATATCTTAACCAAGTCTGACTCGAAAACCCACGCTGTTCCTAGACTATAACATGGAGGAGAATGGGGAGTTTAGAACAAATTCCTAGAGGATTCCTACTTTGGGGGGACATGAGGAAATATATGTATTTATTTCTATCTCTGTATAATTTTTCTATCTTTCTTAAAGTGGAGAATTCTCTCTAAAGTACCTCTTAAACTTGACTTTTAAACACAAAAGACTTTTAAAAAACTGATAAATGTCTACTAAACAATGAACTGGTTTATACTAGTAATTTTATACAGAGGGTGGGAACGATAGCTAACAGTGCTTCAAACCCATGGTACGTCAAATTTATTCTTATAGGTTAAAATAAATGTAAAATCATTGAGTCAGATGTGAGTATGAATTCTGATTGTTTTTGATGAGTTGAGTGGATTAGAGAAGTTCCTGGATCTCTCTGAGGCTGTTTCCTCATCTGTAAAAAGGCAATAATAGACCCCACTTTGAAGCGTTAGCAGCTGTTTAGTGCAGTATACTTTCAACAGATGCTAATTCCTTCCTTTCTCAGAATTCCTTGCTTCTCAGAAGCAAGATTTCTAAAGCTGGGCAAAGTGTGATGTGCCATATGGTAGAATCTCAGTGGAGGGCAGAGTGAGAACCAGCTGTGCTCTCCACACGGTTTTTCTTAGGGGATGATTCCTGGACGCTTGACTCACTTGACACCTAGCTTTCTCTCTGTTTTCCCTCTTCCTGGCCATCTTTTTGGTCCATTGAATCACCTCCATAGAAGCTGAGCAGGGCAGTTATGGAGACAAATTGATAAGTCAGTGTTGCTCTATTTCAACTACCAGAGGAGAGGTGTTATGGACAGGATATTTATATGTTTGCCTGAACATTTTTTTTTTTATAGATATGCCACACTTTATGTATGTATTCATCAGGTAATGAACATGTTGATTGCTTTCCACTTTTTAGTTGTTATAGATAATGCTGTTATGAACATTTGTATACATGTATTTTTTCCCCCAGTTTTTAATTTTATTAAATTTATTGGGGTCACATTGGTTAGTAAAATCAAATAGATTTCAAGTGTGCAATTCTATAATATATATCTATATATTGCATATCTGTGTTCCACCCAGTCAAATTTCTTTCCGTCACCATATATTTGACCCCCTTTTCACTGTTCTACCTCCCCACCATGCCCCTTTTCCTCTGGTAACCACCATACTGTTTCTCTATTATTTCTTTACCTTTGTGTTTCTGTCTATTATTTTCGTTTGGTGGTATTCTGTGATTTTATGCCCTATGTTTTCTTTGTTTTTTAATTATGTCTTAGTTCTAGATTTGTGTGTGCGTGTGGTTACCATTAGATTTATGCAAAAGAAAATTTCATATATGCAGTAGTCTTTTCTGAATGAATTTTATCTTCGTTCCCCTTTGCACATTCAGACCTTTATGCCCTTCTTTTTTATGTTTTTCTATGTTGCGTCCTGCACGACAGAGCAGTGGGAATGGAGAAGAGATGGCGAAAGGTTAAGAAAGAGAGACACACAAATGAAAGAAAAATGCAGTTGATGCCAGGGAACTCCAGCCTCATGGACTGAGCCCCGAACTGAGCCACTGCAAGGCTTTTATTAGGATTTACACAAGGAAGTAGCATTGTTTTTTCCATGGTCTGTAAGTCCCATACATCATACCAGAGAACTGAGCTCAAAGTCAAATCACCCGTGCCTGCAGGCTGCCATAACCGGAAGTCCCAGGATGTTATTGTTCATGAACCTCCCAAGAGACAGAAACTTCTTATACTGAGACTCACTGACAAGAATGCACGGAGGACAGATGTTATCACCTTATTAGGTCATTCCACAGGCAAGCTGTCAGCACCTGAAACAAGGGGTCTATGCCCATTTTCTTGAACTCTGTGATTTCTCCTATGGAGTCCATTTGACTGTGCCTGTATTAGGTTGTTCCTCCCTTGAGGAATCTTGCCTGTCATTGACTAACCAGCCATTTTCTGGGGCCAAACAGGAAAATAGAGTAGGCATAATGTTGAAGTAATGTCTCTATAAGGATCTGTCTTTATGGGAAGGTGCATGGGGGTAGGCGGTTAGGCTGTTGTGTGACAACATTTCTAGTCACAAATTATCCCTATTTATGCTGTGAGTTCATGTCCAAATTGCAGTAGCTATTGTCTTCTCTCTCTTTTTTTTTTTTTTACTGTTTTACTTCCTTTAACCTTTATGTTATATTTAAGTATGTATAAAATCCTATTCTGAACAACGGTTGCAATTTCTTGCTTCTTTCCGTCTGTTAGTCATCTTACTCATACTTTTGTAACCTTTTGTCTTTTTGTTTCATGTGGAATAACCCCCTTCAGTATTTCCTGTAATGCAGGTTTTATGGTAGTAAATTTCCTCATCTTTTGTATGTCTGGAAAAGTCTTTATCTCTCCCTAATATCTAAGGAATAACTTTGGTGGACATATTATTCTTGGCTGGTAATTTCTCTCTTTCAATATTTTGAATATTTGCTTTCACTGTCTTCTAGCTTGTAGAGTTTCTACTGAAAAATCCAGTGATAATCTAAGGGGATTTCCTTTATACATTATGGTCTTCTTTTCCCTGGCTGCCTTGAGGATTCTTTCTTTGTCATTAATTTTTGACAGTTTTAATATAATGTGCCTTGGAAAAGGCCTTTTTGATTGAGATAATTAGGCGTTCTGTTTGTTTCTTAGATTCAAGGATCCAGCTCTTTCCATACATTTGGGGAGTTCTCATGGACTCTTTCTTTGAATAGATTCCCTGTGCCTTTCTCCCTCTCTTCTCCTTCTAGTATACCTGTTATTCATATATTGGTCTTTCTGATGGAGTCAGGTAGTTCTTGGAGAGTTATTTCATTTCTTGTTTTAACTCTCAAGTCTCTTCTCCCATCTGTATCATTTCTAGATTTCTTTTCTATCTTTGATATCACTAATTCTTTCCTCTGTCTGGTTAGCTCTATTTTCTAAGCTCGCTATTTCATTCCTCATCTCTTTTATTGAAGTCTTCAGCTCCAGAATTTCTATTTGGTTCTTTGAAAAAGTTTCAGTCTCTTTGGTAAAGTATTGCTTTTGTTCATTGATTCTATTTCTGAGTTCATTAAATGCCTATCTGAGTTTTCTTGCAATTTGTTGAGTTTTTTTCAGAACTGCAATCTTGAATTCTCTGTCATTAAAATCACTTATTTCCATGTCTTTAAGTTTATTTTCTGAAGATTTTTCATTTTCTTTCTGAACTGCCTTGTTACCTTGGTTATTCATGGTATTTGATGGATTATTTCTCTGTGTAGCATTTATGGGAATGAAAGAGTGACCCTTTCCTATTGAGCAGGTTGATAAGAAGAGGTCTTTCTCTTGTTTTCCAGTAGGTGGCACTGAGGCGCAAGTTTTTTATTTTCTCTTGCACTACTCTGACTTCTCAGTCTCCGCAGGGTGGTGGAAAATGCCCTGTGATTTCTTCTCTTTGACCCAATGGCTCTAGTCTCAAGGTACCACCCAGTGGGGGAATGTGATGAGTGATGGGGTTCCGAGCCTGTGAAATCCCAATGCTGCTCCCTACAACCAGACACAGTCAGCAGTGCTGCACTGCCCAAGGTGTTCCAGGTGTCCCCGTTATAGGTAGAGGTGGGGTAAGCTGAGAGAAGCTGTCTCAAGCATTTGTGGCTTTGCTCTTTTTCCAGTAATAGTGACTGCCAGGTCTCAGCTGCCTCACGTTTGTATCTCCATCCCTGTCCCTGGGATTAGCCACAGCATGCATCTGCTGCTCAGGGAGGAATGCTTATGTTTCTCTGGTTCTCAGGGCTGCAGATGGTGTGCTCTGTAACCTGACACTCACTGCTACAGCTTCTTGTGCGGCCACTGCTAGCTCTGGGAGGGTGAAGGGAGGTGAGCTCTGGGAGGATGAGGGGAGGTGGCCAGGCTCTGTGGCTTTGTTTTCTCCCTGGCAATGGTGGCTGCTAGAGCACAGCTACCACACCTCTGTTCTGTCTCTGCCATGGTCATTGGGTTCAGCTGCAGTATGTGCTGACCACTCAGGCAGGCAATGCTTATTCCACCTGTGGAGAGTACACACTGCAACCTGATTCCTCCCCTCTCCTGAGACCCGCAGTGACGTCTGTCTCTGCCCTTCTCCCTTTCCTCCTCCCCTGTTTGCTCCGATTCACCCACTTTCAGATGTTTCCATTGTGGACCTCTCGGACATGTTTGTGTGTTGAGCAGGGAATCCTTTGTTGAATTATCGCTGTTCAGCTTGTTGTAACTTCAAGGGGAGAGACCAGGGGGTCCTCTCGTGCCGCCATGCTTCAGCCTGAACATTTTGGATTGTGTGGGTTTCCCTTTTGGACTCTCGTCCCCACCTCAATCAAGAGCTGTGTGAAGTTCCCTGACATCTGCTGATACCTGCGTCCCAACAAACTGGGGGATGGATCTGGCTGTACTGGCCATATCATTGTCTCTGATGTGGGCAGGACTTAGTCCCTGAGCCATGCACACATCTCTCCACATAAGGCTGGTGGGGTCTCTTATGTGCTTCTGGGGTCTGGTCTTAAGCTTCCTGGCACTCAGCCTTCAGGGTGGGGCCTCTGCCCAGATAGAGTCCAGTGCAGGCTGGGATTCAGGCAGAGCAAGAAGAGTTGGGCAGGTGTTCTGTGGCATGCGCCACATGCCCTCTTTAGGGGTTCCCCACCCTTTGTTCTGCACCTCAACCATCTTGACCACTCATGGATCCTGAGTCGTCGCACCTTGCCCTTCCTGAAACCCCTTTGCCTCTCTCTTGCCAGGCTCTTACTTCTTCTTCACAGCTTGTCTGGGCAATACCATCTCTAAGATGACTTTCTGCCTCCTCTCTGATGCCCTATCTAGGTAAGGCAGCTCGCTCTGAAGCTCCTTGGTCTCCAACCTCACCTTTTCTTGGTTTTCATTACACTATATTAAGAGAGCCTATTGATGGCTTAAAGGGAAGGGTTGCAACTTGTCAATCCTAGTTCTCTCTTTCTCTGTGTTTCTGAACATGACCCTTACTCTTTTTTTCCCTGCTGTGGTTATCCCATTGCGATCCTCTTCCTCTTTAGTTTAGACCAGGGGTCGGCAAACTGTGGCTTGCGAGCCACATGCAGCTCTTTGGGTACATTCTGTCTCAAAATTTGCTGACCCCTGGAAGTGCCAATCCTGTCCCTCACAACAATTTAAAAATTATTTGTGAGCCATAGATATAGTTTCACATAATCACCATTATGTGAATAATATTCTTTAAAAATTTTATAAATGAAATTATGATAACTTTATTTTCATTTTCAATTTTACTTCAGAGCCTGCAGCTTGCGAGCCGCAGCTTGCTGACCCCTGGCAGCTCTTCCATCTCAAAAGTTTGCCAACCCCTGGCCTAGACTGTTGTAGTACCCTTTTATCTACTCTCCAAACCAACTCCAGAGGTCCTTCTAGAATGGGAATTGGTGCCACTCCTCTAAGAAGGTTTCCATGGGCTCCCTCAAGCCTCTAGGAGGCTGTGTTAGCCTGAGTCAAGTTGGGCTGCACCAGAAGCAGATCCTGAGACAAAGAACGAATGCAAGCGGTTTATTTTGGAGATGAAGGGAACATGAGAGTAGGTGGGGACCTGAGATGGGGAAGGGAAGGCAGTCCGTAAAGGGTGTGCTAGTGAGCAGATGACCCCTGTGGACAATCAGAACTCTATCCTGCAAGGTGCCTGACAGGCTGTAGACTGTGCCTCCGAGATGTCACCAAAGTGGTTTTCTCCAGAAACTCTCATTGGTCATTGGCTGACTGTGCTCCCAAGGGTGTTAATTACCCAACACTGGTCTGCTCTCCAGAAGGGACCAGCAAGCTTCAGCACCCAGAGAATGCCTTCAGGCAGTGAGGCAAGGAACATGCTGGAAGGAACACTGAGTGCTCAGGGGCAATTGACAGGACCCCTCGCAGCCAGGCTCAAAAGGTCTTGCATGACCCAACCATTTCCCAGCTCTCCAGCTCCTCCACCTGCACAAGTCCTCATGCTCAAATAGCCCTGAGCTGCTTGTGGGTCCCAGCATACCCCAAGCTTGGTTTTGCCTTCATGTGGTCGCTCATGATAAGCTTTCTGCCTTGGATGACCTTCTCTCACTTCTCTATCTTTTAACATCTATCTAGTCTACAAGATTTAGCATCACCTCTTTCAGGAAGCTTTTCTTGATTAACTCCTTCCCTAGTCTGATTTAGGTGCCCCTTCTGCAACATCTTCCACCAGACCATGGCATCTGTGGCACATGGTTACCTGGTTCCTTTTGAGCCCCTGGTGATGAGTGAGCATATGATCTGATGCAGAGTAGGCACTTACTGAATATGTGATGGACTGAACTGTGCATCTATGGTTCATTATTTAGTACATGGTTGGGACCCTATGTATGTGTCTTGGATTGAACTAACCTTTGCCCCAGCTTCCTCTTTTCATTGGCAGAGGCAACAAGGGAATAAAAGGGAGGCTTCTCCTGTCCCAGGAGACAGAAGCACTTCATTCTTCTGCCCAGAAAGATTAGAGCTGAAATCGGTGAGCAGGGGAGGCACATAGAAGTCATAGGAGACAGAAAGCATCAGGGAAATGCACACACACACACACACGCACACACACACACACACACACACACAGAAATGTGGACAGGCAGATCCACACACAGAAAAGAGAAAGGGAGCTAAACTGAGTGAGAGAGACTGGACCCAGAAGAAAGAAAAATGGACTAACAGAGGAAGCCATGGAGGGGAAGGAAAAAAAAAGATAGAAAAAGGGAACTATAGAAGGTGGGAGAAAGGAAAGGAGAAAATAAGGACAAATAATAGGCTAATTGGGAAAGTAGCTGAAAAAAGATTTACTATCTCTCAGGATAGCAGAAATGGAGATTGGAGCTACAATCATGACCTATTTTGTCTCCTCTCCTATTGCTGGCCCAAAGGCAGAAGTGTATATAGGGGTGTTGCTGAGTGAGGAGGGAGAGAGGTTGCTGCTGGCTGTCCGGAGCCACAGTCACTGCCATTATCTGGTGGCGCCTCCTGTGAAGGTAAGTGGTGTATGGTATTTGCTAGACCCTCTCTAAGCCCTCTTTTAGAGGTTCAGCTCTCCCAGGAATGCAGCAGAATGCTGCCGTGGCTCCCGTGTGCATGACTTTGGCCTTGTGCTATTGGATCTGTGGTGGCTCATGAAAGAATAATGACCCACATTCAACTTGATGGCTTCCTAATGTTCCTCTTAGCCCAGTTATCTAAAAGTTTGCAAAGCAGGAAACATGGTTCCCTGGGAGAAGGCCACAGGACATGACTGAGTATCAGGTGTGCTGCTATGACAGCTAGTGCTGTAGACTGTTTCTTGATGAGTGTCACTGTGTTGGGAGGGGAAATAAATTGTTGGACCATCATTTGGGTCAGAGGGCACGAGCTGAGAGAATAGCAATTTACAAGAATTCCCTTCTTCCTGAGTTCCTAAATAGACTGGGCTCAGGAGCTGGGGGGAAAAGGCATGTTCTTTAATTAATCTTTTACCACACAGTATTTTCTTCCATACACATGTTTGATAGCCACTGTGCTAGTTATTGTGCAATTATCTCTTAGCTCCTAACCTAACATTCTGTCCTTTGCTCAGTGATGCTGAGCTGGGACTCTGCAAACTACATTTCTGCTTTGCCAATTGGGTCCTTGCTAAGCTTTGCCAGTAGGGGGCAAAGAGGGAGAGGGATTTATTGTTTCCTGTTTCCTTCCTGTTCTTGTGAGCAGCACCCCAGCAATGCTTCCTCAGCCAGAAACGCCAGCCCATTCCCTAACCAGCAGCTGAATGCATTAGGAAGTTTTTCCAGCACTCACAGAGGCAGCTTCATTGAACTCCTTTGGAGAGACTGACACCAGCCAGGTGGCACCCCTCCTCAGGGTCTGGGGGTCTCCTCCTCCAAACTTCTGAGTTTTAACAATTCCAGTATTTTCCCAGTGTTCTCCCAACCCTAAGGGTTGTGTAGAGTGACCACTTTGTCCTGGTTTTCCAGGGTTTTGGAGTGCTGAAAGTCCCCTATCCTAGCAACCCACTCAAGTCCCAGGCCAGTCAGGAAGGTGGATCACCTTAGGGTGGTAGCTGCTTCCGGCACTTGCTACGTCAATTACCTTGTTGACAATTTTATAGTAAGAGGACAATTCTTTATAATAAAATTTCTCTGTTAAAATAGTGGTGTGATTTCTACCCTCTGACTGAAATACGACACATACTCATATCAAATTCTTAGGAAGTGCTGTTAAATAAGAGAGCATCCATTACTTGTGGGGAAAATCCACAGCATTCCATTAAGGAGTATTACCTTGTTTTATTGCTGCTATTTTGATCACTACACCTATAGCAGCAGCTGCTGCTCTGGTGATAACAATACCTCACATATACAGAGCTGCTCACAGTTCACAAAACATGCTGGCTGCCATTTCTCACTTGTTTGTCACAACACCTCTGTGGCGTAAGTACTGTTATTGCCGCTGAGTCCAGAGAGCGAGAGTGACGTGCCCACAGTCATAGCTAGTCACAGATTGCTGCACTTCAAGCCAATTAAAAAAAAACACCCAGTTCTTCCTCTCTTTACCTTGCAGCCTTTCTTGAATTGAATTCAATTGCAGGCAAGCAGTAGTTCCCTTCCATTTTCTCTTCTGCTTCCCACCCTGCCTCCCCTGCTCTGCCCCTAAGCTTTTATACTTTATTGAGCTCTGCAGGATAAAACAGACACAGGGATGTGTGACTAGGAGAACTAGGCTCAGGACCTTATGTGCTCTGCTGGACAGCTCCTTAATGATGGCATGTCTCACATTTCCAGTGGGTTTGCATTTAAACTAAAAGCTTTCTAGAACCTTGCACTTATACCTGGTTTGCTTCAAAGGCCTTTCCCAGAACACTCCATCTTATTAAGACCATAAAACAATCTAAATAGCTGGATCATTTCATATTCTCAAATGATCTGAATTGCTCTATGTGGACAGTGACTGATGTGTTCCTGTAAATAATGTTGCTAGGTAGCATCGGAGAGATTTGCCTAGAAGATGGGGATCGTGGGAATAGTGGCAAGGCAGCTGTGGGCATCTGCGGTGGCCACGTCCACTGCCGTCTGTGTGGTGTCACGGAGAACGGAAACATGTCAGACGTGGTCCCTCCTCTCAGGCTGCTTAGAGGGCAGATTCAAGGTTAGGGCGGACAGATCCCGCCTCTCGATGGGAGGTCTGGCCTGTGTATGCTGGGATGGGCAGTGCCGGTACTGTAGGCAGTCTATCACAGCTGCATGCTTACCCTGGTGCTTGGTGTAGAAAGCAAGATTCAGTTTAACCAGGCAGTCATAGCTGAGATCATTCAAGCAAATGGAAGGGTCCCCTAGAAAGTGTGAAGGCTCTGCCGACTCTCAGGGGCCTATATTCCCGCGGAAAGCCGTGACCTTTTGGCCAGAGAATCTGCCGGTCCTGGATGTAGGAAGAGGATGTAGAAGCTGTTTGCTTGGTTCTGGAGAGAACATTTTATTTTTCCTCTGAGAAGTAAGCCAGAAATAGAATGCCGTCAGGATTTGAAAACACTTCTTTCAATTTGATGAGCTAAAATCCAAAGACAGGTAATGAATTAGGCTTCACCCATAAAGCTTCAATCTCCTTGCTGAACATATGCAACGACAACTGAAAACAAAAGGCATAAAATTACCATGGTGATGGCTAATTGTGATGACTGCATATATTAGTTCACAGTAACACAAATAACACTTGGGTAGGCCAAAGTGCTAAGGTACAGAAAGCATTGTTCTGTTTCAAATGTGAAAATCACAGTCTGCTGTGATTAAACTAACATTACAAATATTAGCAAATTAAATGTTTAATGGTGAATAGGAAAAGAAGATCATTTCCCCCAAAGCTCTTTGAGACTCTGGTTTGGTGCAAGGGCCTGGAATGTGGCTGGAATGCTCTGTGCCCCAGAAATCTGAAATGAAGTATCGAGCTTTCAGATCCCCCATCTCACTCTCAGCAGCCTTTTTCACATTGGCATCCTCTTTCCCAGATGCCCAGACATCTCCTGAGTTACTGGCATTGTGGGAGAGCATACAGGGAAGACAAAGAGACAGGCTCTGTTTCTAAGGAGAAATAATAATAGGCTGAACTTTACCGTCATACCCAGGAGGCCTCAACACCTGCCAATTTTGGGTCATTTCCCTCTAGGGAGACATAATTGTCTTTTATGTAAAATGGGGAGAGGAACCTTGAATAAGATAATGGATATAACGTATAGGGAACATAGCAGTTGTTTAATGTCAGTGATATTATTGGGTGGTCGGAAAAGTCATGACTTTCATGCAATGAAAAACAGAAAAAATACGTTATGGCTTTTCCTACAACTCAATAGTTGGAGAGATGCCAGTGCACGTGAAATAACGGTGGCCTCAGGGAGAACTATGGGGATTTGCTAACCTGTGGGTGGGACTTTAAGTTCTGGAGAAATTCAGCAAAAGAGATAAGGCTTCCTGAGTAAGGGAACACTTGGGCTAGCTGGGCATGGCTGGGGAAGCCAGAAAGTCCTGAGAAGCTGCTCTTGGAAGGGGTGCAGGCAGAAATAGGCACATCAGTGGCAATGGGAGACTGAAATGATCTGCATGGTGACTAGTGTTAGGGTCACACTGAGAAGGGCTGTGACACCTAGGCACGGGGTGTACTTAGCAAGGAGGCTTAGCTCTGAATTCGGTGTCCTTAGGAAATTACATACAGTCCCAATTATTTTACGTTTCTGTGATGTACCTCCCTCCCCACCACCAAATCCATTTCAGTTTCCTTTTTTTCTCTCTTTTTCAAAATGACACTCTCATCTTTACTCTATAGTGTGCTGTTTATTTCCAAGTGCAATTAGAGGACTGGGCCAAAAAGCAAATGGAGCACAACTTGCCAACTCTACCTGCAAATGCATTCCATTTGCTTAACTGTGACTCAGATTTGGAACGACCTGAAAAGGACAGGGCAATAGTGTTTTAGGGTGGTGACAGCACCATCCATTACCTTGCTGAGAGCCAAGAAAGGGTGCCAGTGGCACTCTTGAGAAAGGATGAACCGTGAAGCAAACAGTGATTCCAATTAATAATAATTCCTCAAGCCTGTATTGTGATTTACAAGTGTTTTCCAACACTCTCTGAGCCAGTAACTCATGTAAATTTTAGGACAACTCTATGAGATTGTTAAAGAAAATGTTGTCCTTGTTTTACATGGGAGGGAGCTAAAATTGAAAGAAAAAGAGGGTTTGCCCAAAGTTACACAGCAAGGAAATAATGATGGTAAATGGAGACTTAGGTTGTCTGTTATTAATACATTACCCATCAAACCTCTGTTCTATGTTTACGGCTCTTGACTCTTCTGCTCCCCTCACCCCTGTAGACTGAAAGATGCTGGATTAGGGATTAAGTAGTTCGAAAACCGGTCAGAGGCTATTTTGGTGAACCAGACATGAGGTGAGGAGGGACTGTAAGATTCGAAACCTTCACTTTCTCTCACGATCTCTCTGGGCATCGCTTCTCAGTCTCTCATGTAGCTCCCTTTCTTTCATCCAGTCCTTAAGCACTGACGTCTTCTGGTGTTTGGCATGGTCTCTGTTCTCACTCTCCATGCTCACGTGGGTGATGCCTTCCATTCTCCACCCCTGGCTCTTATCATCAATTCTGAAATTCCATCTCCAGCCAGACTCATCTCCTCAGCCAAGATCCATGTAAGGACTCTCTTAACTCACAAATATCACCCTTTTCAGCATCTGCTGATGCTTTCTGTGCTCACCAGATGCATGTTCTCAGCAGAAATCAACACAGTGGACCCCTGTATGATCTTGAGACACTCTTACCTTGGCTTCTCTTTTCCTTTGCTCATCCTCCAACGAAAAATGATTTAATAGTTTCACTCCATGCCGTCTCATTCCATACATATGTGTAATCACCTACATGCAAGTCTTCAGTGACCACCTATATGGAGACAACTCTCATATTTACACATTAGCTTAAGACGTTTCTTCAATCCTTTTTTTTAGCTGAGCCCTCCTGCCACCTGTTGGCAGCTCAGTGGCAGCTCAGCTCTGGCCGGGAATACAATCAGCAACCCTGTTGCTCAGAGTTCACACTCTTGAGCGAGCTATTAACCAACTGAGCCACTCGGCCAGTCCAAGGCATTTCTTCTAATTCTCAGGTCTTCTTATTAACAAACTTCTTACTAACAAACACAGTCTTCTTATTAACAAACTTTTCTCCTTGGATGGCTTCAAAGGCTCAATCATAATATGTCCAAAGGTGAACTCATAATTTTTCATTTCAAATATGGTGCTCCTTTAATGTTCCCCATTCCAGTGAATGATGCTCAGTAAATTTAAATCAGAGCCTCTCCACGTCTTCCTTGACAACTCCTGTCTCCACACCATGACCCACCCCAGCCACCACCGTTACCTTCCAGGTAGCTGTGGAATCCACCCACTGGGCCCTATTTCTGATGCTACCACCAAGTCATTGTTGTGTCTTGCATGATTATGAAAAACATCTCCTAACTGCTTTTTTCTGGTTCACTTTTGTGTCCCTCAGTTCATTTTTACACTGAACTGAAGTGAACTTTTCTCACCTCATTCTCTACTAAAAAGCCTTTCAGTATTTCAGAGTAGTCTTTGAATAAATCAGTCCTTCACGTGGCTCCACTCCACCTTCCTCTCTTGCCTCCTCTGCAGCTTCACTTTGCTCTGTTCATTTCTGTCTTTCTACTCTAGCTCCCGCCCACCTCAGATTTCTGCACACTTTCCCTTTAGCATAGAATTCTCACCCACTCCTCACTTATTCAACTCTCCCTTTTCTTTGCACGCCCAACTCACAGGTTGTTTCCACAGAGGCACTTCCTCCCTACCATGTGTGGTCCCCTATGCATGTCTTAGTAGTTCTGGCTTTGTTCCCTTTGTCCTGTAGCCTTTTTCAGTTTGCAATTCTATATTTACATGATTGTTTGATTAATAATGTTCCTCCACATTTGACTCTGTGCTCCATGAGAGTAATAACTAGTTACCGCTTTTACTTAAATTGGATCCCAGGACCTAGCCGAATGCCTGATGCATGGCAGGCACTCAGCAAATATTTGTTGAGTACTAAATATAACTGGATATTGGTCATCTTCCCATAAATGCACGTCTTGAAGGCATGCCTCAAACTGAACTCATCCTTTCTCACTAACCTGTGCCCTTCCTCTTGTTACCCTGGAATTCTCCATTTAAGTAAATGGCCTAACCATCTACCCAATCACTCCACTAACATTCTGTGTATCATTCTTGATTCTTCCATTTCCAACCTTATTTAGTCACTAAGTCCTATAGATTCTGTCTCCTTAATATTTCTTGTGTGTCCTACTCTTGAACCCCACCTTGCCTGTCTTAGTAGAAGATTCTTTTGCTTGAAATAATTTTAACAGGTTCTAATTTGTGGTTTTGGCTACAATCTTGTCTCCTAATTTCCTTTCCCTTTCAGTGTTGTGAATCATCTTTCTAAAATACTAATATGCATATTGTTTTCTTCTCAAAGTTTCAATGGTCTCCTATTTGGGTAAAAGATAAAATCTAACTTCTGTAGCATTCCTTCCATGCTAATCATTGCTACCAAGTCCTCTTCCTCTTTTTCTCTCTTCCCTTTGTTCCTGACACATTGATGCCCTGTCTTTAAATGTTGCCAGGCTTACTTGTGCCAGTGTTCATGATCTTTATTCTTCTCAGGATGACCTCCTTGTCCACTGAGAAAATGTTTCCCTATTCTTCCAGCTCAGCTGCCTGATATCACCTCTTTCTTCTGGTAGGCCTTTCTTGACCCCCTTAGGCAGATCACACACTGCTTCCCCAAACACCTTTTCTACACCTGTTCTAAAGTACCTATTTCTGAGTTTGGGTTCCCAGTAGAAGAATGTCTGTAGTGCTTAGCCCCGTCTTGTCTGGTTGGCATTCAATAAATGCTTTTTAAATATATGGACATGGTTTCATCAAATGAGGTGATTGGTTGCCAGGCACAGGGACCCACCCACTTATGCTAATTTATGAACAGGATTTATGATAAGGCTCCCAGGAAGTCTTATGAAACTCAGTTGTAGGCAGAATAACTAAGACTTTCAGAGTATCAGAAAGTTGTTAGGCAGTTGCTTTCTTTATTTCTCTTTCTCTGGAGCTTCATTCTTTCTTGTCTGCTCCTGTCTGCACATCTTCTCCATTCTCCTCTTGCATACCAGCTTTCTCTGCAAGGCTTTTGTTTCTGAATCTCCATAACTTTGGCTTGCACCCAACTTTGGGTCATATGTCTGCCATTGACACATACTACACTGCCAACATCTGACTTTCAACAGTCCCTATATCTCAGTTCAAATTATCAAGGAAATTTACTGGTTCTTCGCCAGCCATTGAGGTGGCTGGCTTTGAATTGGTTCTATTCGCTGTTCTTGGTTCCATCCTCTGTTGTTAGGGGAAAAAGTCACTCAGCCTGAAGCTATTAGTTACAATGGAGTCTCTGAGAAGGGATGTGGGAGGGGCAGGCAAGTCGATTGACTGCTAAAAAAGAAACAAAAATCATAGTTTGGTAATTTGCTTATGAGGACCACTGCAGCTGGGAGGGATGTGGATAACTAAAGCCATGGACAGTCAGTTTACCATGATTTCAGTGCCCCAGGGAGTCAGATGTCCAGCCTGGCCCTGTACCAATTCCCGGTCCTTCATCCCACCACTAGCCTTAGTGTCTTTCAACTCAGCAAAACAGCCTCACACATAAGATATCAAATAGAAACCAACTGGTAACTCAGCAAAGGTATGGCTCAGCTTTTAGGTATTTGTTTAAACTTGTATGAAATCACTTGTACAAAAGTGATTCTGGGCAAATGGTGTGCTTTGTCCTGAACAGGAATTTCTGGACGGAGTAGCTCTAACAAGAGGTACACTCCGACTGGGCCTTCCATTCCATAGTTCTTCTCTGGGGAATGACTTTCATGGATTTGAAAGTATCAAGAAGTGGTATAGAGTATAAAGACCACGAGTGTGGAATCAGACAGAGTTCTGTTTCATTTGAATCTACAAGCTTTGCATGCTTCTATTTTTCTTTCTCTGATTATGCAAATTCATTTCCTAGGGAACACATTTTTTTTTTTTTTGAGGGCAGTGTCACTGGCCCTCATATGTGGGACCGAACCGGGGCTGCTGGCTTCCCAAGCCAGCGCTTAACCACCGTGCCACTTGGCCGGCCCTCCTAGGGAACACATTTTATACAGCTAAGTTTTGTAGGCCCATTTTGGGCTTATGATACAAACAAGTCCTGTAAACTAGGGTGTCTTCTAACTCAAGGCATCCTGGCAGAGAGCAATTCCTGGCAAGAGACACAGCTCTTGCGCCATCAGCAGCTAACACTTCAGGCTGTGGGGGAGATTAGAGTGTCAGCCCTGAATAGGGCTGGACAGAGCACCACAGTATCCTGCATAGTCAACCAACGTGGTCCTGCCAGCTGAGGCCTGAAACTTCTTATTCATTATTTCATAGGGAGAGAGACTTTTTTCATGTGATGTTCATGAAAAGGGAATTTCATTATCCAGCCGGGGTCCCTACTGACCCTGTGATGGAGGAGGTCTCATGGTTAATAGTTCTATCCTATGTGGAAGAGGCAGTCCTCAAAAGGAATACATAATGCACAGACCAAAAAAAGGAAAGCAATGGCAACTATAGCCTTCCGAATCTTATTGCACCAGAGAATGAGAAAGTATATCCACAAATGATGAGCACTAATATAAAAGAGTTTATGGGAAATGTTCCTAAAAAATATGACCTGAGGCCACTTAGTTTTCTTATTTTATAGGTTTACAGAAGGGAGGCTTGTTTCTGATTTACATTTGCACTTACTACTAAATCTATATTCTACAACAGTTTAATCCTGAAGATAAGATCTATATATACCACAGTGTGTGGGCTAGTCCATATCAATTAAGAAAAGAAAGAAATTATATAAGTTGGAATAATTTTGAACCTAATGTATATAGAAGTACTCTTTTGTGACTATTTTTCTTCAATGTTATTCATTGTTCATCTAAAGCTTTATACTGCTTAATTAAGACTGTAGTCCTCCCCTTATTAAGAAGGGTATGTTCCAAGACCCCAGTGGATGCCTGAAACTGCTGATAGTAATAAATCTTTTCTTTTTATTATTAGTTTCAGATGTACAGAACAACATAGTGATCAGACATTTACATAACTCACAAAGTGATAACCCAACTACCCACCTGACACTGTATGTAGTTATTAGAACACGGTTGACTATATTCCCCATGCTGCATTACACATCCCCATGACTATTTTTGAACATTATAGTTGACATTCAATATTACTTTGTAATAGTTTCAGGTGTACAGTGTAGTGGTTAAACATTAACATAATTTATGAAGTGATCCCCCCAATAAGTCTCCTACCCATCTGATGCTATACATAGTTTTTACAGTACTATTAACAATATCCTCCATACTGAATGTTACATTCCGTGACTCTAACTACCAATGTGTACTTCTTAATCCCTTCACCTTTCTTAACCAGCCCCCCAAACCTCTTCCCATCTAGTAACCATCAGTTTGTTCTCTGTAGCTATGTCTGTTTTTGTTTTGTTCATTTTTGTTTTCTTTAGATTCCACATATAAGCGAGATCGTATGGTATTTGTCTTTCTCAGTCGGACTTATTTCACTTAGCATAATGCCCTTTGGTCCATCCATGTTGTCACAAATGGTAATATTTCATTCTTTTTTATTGCAGAGTAATGTTACATAGTATATATGTACCACAATTTTTGTGTCCAATTGCCTATTGTTGGGCATTTTGGTTGTTTCCATATCTTGGCTATTGTTAATAGATCTTCAGTGAACATAGGGGTGTATATATCTTTTCAAATTAATGTTTTGGATTTCTTTGGATAAATACCCAGGAGTACAATTACTGGGTAATAAAGCAGTTCTATTTTTAATATTTTAAGGAACTTCCCTATTGTTTTCCATAGTGGCTGCACCAATTTGCAGAGTACAAGGGTTCCCTTTCACATCCTTGCCAATACTTTGTTGATTTGTTGATAGCCATTCTTACAGGAGTGAGGTGGTATCTCATTGTGGTTTTAATTTGCATTTCTCTGATGATTAGTGACATTGAACATTTTTTCATATGTCTATTGGCCACCTGAATGTCCTCTTTGAAGAAAAGTCTATTCAGATATTTGCCCATTTTTTTAATTGGATTGTTTGGTTTTTTTGGTGTTTAGCAATATGAGTTTTTCATAGATTTTTGGATATTAACACCTTATCAGAAGTATCATTGGTGAATATCTTCTCCCATTCAGTAGGATGTCTTTTCATTTTGTTGATGGTTTCCTTTGCTGTGCAAAAACTTTTAAATTGGATATAGACCCATTTGTTAATTTTGTCCTTTTTTTTCCTCTTGCCTGAGGAGGTATATCAGTAAAAATATCAGTAAGGGTAATGTCTGAGAGTTTACTGTCTATGTTTTCTTCTAGGACTTTTATGGTTTTGGGTCTTACATGTAAGTCTTTAATTCATTTTGAGTTTATTCTTGTATATAGAGTAAGAAGATAGCCTAGTTTCAATTATTTGCATGTATCTGTCCAGTTTTCCTAGCACCATTTATTGAATAGACTGTCTTTACCCCAATGTATATTTTTGTTTCCTTTGTCATAGATTAAATGACCATATAGGCATAGATTTTATTTCTGGACTCATTATTCTGTTACACTGATCTATGTGTCTGTTTTTTATGCCGATACTATGCTTTTTTGATTACTATGGCCTTGTAGTATAGTTTGATATCAGGTAGCATGACACCTCCAGCTTTGTTCTTTCTCAAGATTGCCGTGGCTTTCCAGGGTCTTTAATGGTTCCATATATATTTTAGGATTGATCTAGTTCTGTGAAAAATGCCATTGGTATTTTGATAGGGATTGCGTTGAATCTATAGATTGCTTTGGGTAGTATGGACATTTTAACTATATTAATTCTTCCTATTCATGAGCATGGTATATGCTTCCATTTATTTGTATCTTCTTTAATTTCTCTCATCAATGTCATAGGTCTTTTACTCCCTTGGTTAAATTTATTCCTAGGTATTTTATTTTTCTTGATGCAATTGTAAATGGGACTGTTTTCCTAATTTCTCTTTCTGATAGTTTGTTATTGGTGTATAAAAATGCAACCGATTTCTGAATGTTAATTTTGTATCTTACTACTTTACTAAATTCATTTATCAGTTCTAATAGCTTTCTGGTGGAATCTTTGGGGTTCTGTCTATATAGTACCATGTACAAATAATGACAAGTTTTATTTATTCCTTTCCAATTTGGATGCCTTTTATTTATTTTTCTTGTCTGATAGCTGTGGCTAGGTCTTCCAGTACTATGTTGAATAAAAGTGGTCAAAGTGGACATCTTTGTCTTGTTCCTGATCTTAAGGCAAATGCTTTTAGCTTTTCCCTATTGAATATGATGTTAGCTGTGGTTTTGTCAAATATGGTTTTTATTATGTTGAGATATGTTCCTTCTATTCCCACTTTGTTGATAGCTTTTTTATAAATGGATGCTGGATTTTGTCAAATGCTCTTTCAATTGATCTGATCATGATTTTTATTTTTCATTTTGTTTATGTGGTATATCATATTAATTGATTTGCACATATTGAACCAACCTTGCATACCAGGCATAAATCCCACTTGATCATGGTATATGGTCTTTTTAATGTATTGCTGAATTAGGTTTGCTAATATTTTTTTGAGGAATTTTGCATCTATGTTCATCATGGATATTGCTCTATAAATTTATTTTTGTAATGTCTTTGTCTGGTTTTGGATTCAGGGTAATGGTGGTCTCATAAAATGAGCTTGAGAGCCTCCTCTCCTCTTGAATTTTTTGGAATAGTTTGAGAAGAATAAATGTTAATTCATACCAAATCTTATATATACTCTTTTTTTCCCTATACATATATACCTATGATAAAGTTTAATTTATAAATTAAGCCCAATAAAGAATAACAACAATAGCTAATAATAAAAGAGAACAATTATAACAACATACTGTGATAAAAAGTTATGTGATAGCTTTGGGGCTATTGCTAAGTAAAATAAGGATTACTTGGACATTAGCACTGCAATACCATGACAGGCAATTTGATAACCTAGACTAATGGGCAGATGGCATATACAGAGGATACACTGGGCAAAGGGATGATTCATGTTGTGGGCTGGATGGAGCAAGATGAGGTTAGATTTCATCACTATACTCAGAATGGCATGAAATTTAAAACTCATGAATTGTTTATTTCTGGAATTTTCCATATAACATTTTTGAACTTGACCCCTGATAACACTGAAACTGCACAAAGCAAAACCTTGGATAAAGAGGGACTACTGTAATGATGATATTTGCTTATATTTGTAGAATACTTCTTCAGACACTCAAATAAGCAGGTGGTATTCACCATTCAATCAATCTTTATGACTACCCTGACATAAATACCATTAGTGTTGCCATTGAACAGGCAAGAACACTGAAGTTAAATGAGGTAAAGTAATTTTTTCAATGTCTTATAAGTAATAAATGGGGTTTGACTCTGTAAAACCTGGTGCTTAACTTTCCTGATATGTTGCCTTATTAATAAAGTTGACATTTTTTGATTAGATCTTTTCAAAACAAATTCTTGCTCTAGCTGAAAACTTAATTCCTTAATTCTTGCAGGGTGAATTAAAGGATTCTGTTGAAATAGGAAGATAAATGAAATTGTATCCTTTAACTTATTTCATGAGATACCCTTATCTGTGTAGCAATCGTGCCTTTAATGTTTTAACATTAAAATTTATTTTACAAATATATTTAACAGAATGAAAAATAAGAGATTAAAAGTTAATCCTTACTGCTACCATCCCTTCAACTATTTTTTTGTTTGTATTTCCTTGTAGATCTGGTCCCCAGAAGATATTTTTACTACCTGTATCCATGACAGAACTATTAGGTTGAAACATGTGGAATTTTTAACATTTTGTAGTTTTCCTACAAAAATGGTAATTGATATGGTTCAACCTAATATTTTTCAGCTTTAATTCAGTGCTTTGTATTAGCATTTTCCATGTTGCTATGTAGCCTTCAAACTTGTCATTTCGATGAATGCCTAATGTTCCATTATGTAAAATCTCACTTAACCATTTTTTGTCTGTTGTCCTTAGGTTTTTACTACCATAAAAGTATATCTTCATATATAGACATTTCTCTCTCCTGTAGGTTAATTCCTTAGGATAAATTCTTAGTGATGGGATTACTGGATCCAAGAAAATGAATATTTTATGGCTTTTGATCTGCATAGTTAAATAACTTTACAAACAATCTATTTAAATTGTAATCAACAGTGTATAAATATTAATTTCATCAGAATCTGGTTAGCTTTGAGTATTATCATTATTTTTTTATAATATAATAGGTGTAAAATGGTACTTAATGAATATTTTAATTTGTTTTTCTTTGATCACAGCAAGGTGTGATCATTTTTGCATGTTTGTTCACTGATTTAAATTCTTCCTGCATAGATGATCAGATCATATTATTTGCTCTTTCATCTTTGGGCATCTTATTTGTATATGATCATTGTGCATCTTATATAATATAGATGTTAGCCTTTTATATTTTAAAAGCATTTTAATCCATTTTTCTCTTAATTTTTATTATATTATTTTAGAAGTTACAAAATAAATCTTTTATAGCATTAAATCTGAATTTTCTCATCAATTAAAGCTTAGAAAGTTTTAAGTCCTGCACGTATTTAAACGCATTTGATTTTTATTCTTTGCCACATCTTAATAAGATTTAATGATATTTACTTTTTTAGTGATGCAAAATTTATTTTGATTTATGGTATAAGCTAAGGATGTAAACTAATTTTGTTTAAAATTTGCTAATCAGATATTCCCAAACTGTTTTTAAATAAGTTTTCTTTCCCTGTTGTTTAGAGATGTTTCCTCTAAGGGTATAAAGACATTTGATGTGATAGAGTCTCCTTCTGGAGTATTTATTTGGTTCCATATTTTTTTTTTATGGTGCCAGATGTATTATTATAATACCTAAAAGGATGGTCTCCTCTAATTATTTTCAAATTGAGAACATTTTAATGTTTACTTCCTAGTTATTTCTTCATAGGCTAATTTGAAAATATTTCACAATTTTATAACTCAGTCAGGTTTAAAAATAGTGTATAGGTTCCCTTTTGCTTTTGTAAAATAACACCACAGACTTAATGGCTTACAACGTCATGAATGCATTACCTTACAGTCCTGCACGTTAGAAGTCTGACACTGGCCCCACTTGGTTAAAATCAAGGTGTCAGCAAGGCTGTGTTTTATTTCTGGAGGCTCTTAGCGGAGAATTCATTTACTTGCCCTTCTCAAGGCTGCCCACATTCCATAGCTCATGGGCCCTCGTTTCCATCTTCAAAGGCAACAATGCTTCATCTCTCTGTTTTAGAGTAGAGCCAGAAAAGATTTTCCAATTTTAAGGTCTTATGTGATCAGACCAGTCTGCAGATAATCCAGGATAATTTTCCCCATTGAGAAGCGTCTTCACCCTTAATCACATCGACAAAGTCTCTTTTGCCACATAAGGTAAGGTATTCATAGGTACCAGGGATTAGGATGTGGAACATATTTTGAACGGGACATTCATTTGCCTACAACAAAAAGCATCAGAGTTTTGTTTGGGATTCTGTTAAAATATATGTTAAGTAACTTGGACAGACTTGGCATTTGTGCAAAGCTTACTTTCCCATCCATCAGTAAGGTGTCTTCCTGGCAATCACTTGGTGGTGACATTTTGAAGACTGAGTAGCTTTAAAGACCCTACCTCCTTAATTGCACTCCTTAAACTTCTATTTTATGTGTTGCTATTGTGAACAGGACTTTTCTTTGCCCATAATCCTTTCTAGTACATTTTTGTAAAAACGTATTGCTTGATGTTCTAAATTATTCATGAAAATTTATTCCCTAATGGCATCTTAATTTGGCATCCACTCTACAAGGAGAAACATATGCCGGCAGTACGTGGTACAGTGTGAATGCAGCTCCCAGGGAACCAGTCCAGCTATGCCATATTGAGAAATCTCCATTTTCATTCTTTATTTGAAAAGATGCAAAAATGCTGAGCGTTGAGATGACCTTCAACGCTTATGGAAGGTTGCTGAATACTACTTTTGACCTAGTTTTCTCAATGTCCTGAGCAGAAGGACACCCAGCAGTCCAGGAACTGCCCTGGCAAAGAGAAGTGGCATATGGGCCTGGGGTGTAGAGGCAAAGCTTTGCTTGGGGACCCTGAGCAGCCCCTCTCTCCAAATGATTGATTAATTTCTACTTCAGCGGGTTGCAGTTTGCCATCGACTTCCTTCTAAGTTTGACACTCAGGTTGAAAGCAGGCTCAAGATGCAGAGGAATGATTTTGGGATTGGGAACAGAAGGCCTCGTTCCAGCCTTAACTGAGAGTTTCCTTCAGCCATATGGTGTTGAGGAGGCAATCTGATTCCTCAGGGAATTGTTTCTCTTATTTGTAGTATAGGGGGTTGGACTAGATCTGTCTATCTATAAACTGGTGGAGATTTTAAAGAAAGCAAAATGCATTTTATGAAAGAACAAAGCACCCATCATTTCAGTTGCCACTTTTTTCTCATTACATTGATTCTGGGGCAACACATAAGGAGTAGAAATTATTTTTGACGCTTTTACCCTAGCAATATCTCTGACCTTTGGGTTAATTCTCATCTCAGCCTACGAGCCCTTGAGAAGTCTCAGAATTCTTTAAGTGGGGATGGTGGAGTTGACACCTCTTCTAAATGAGAAGCATATTGGATTGAAAATCCTGGTTTCCTGACACTGGGTGTTCCAGCCTGTGTTCCACAGTATCTGCCTGTGGTATCCGCTGAGAGGAGAAAGCTTATAGGCCTGTCTTCAGGACCCAAATAAAGTCTGAATGGATTTGGCTTGCCTAGAAATTCCTTCCTTATGGATCTGTTGTCATTTTCCCCTCCCACTCTGTTTGTGCATTGATGTATCTTGATAATTGGTCTCTTCATCAGTTACTGTTTCCTTCCTCTGTGGATCAGGGCCTCTGATGTCTGAAGAGCAGGGAGTGGCCCGTGGGATCCAGAGAATGGCTTGGAGAAGCCATGATCTCACCCCAAACTTACTCGAGCACAGTTCTTTGCACTGAACTTCTGTATCGGTGCTTCCTGCATGGACCCTGGAGGGTGGAGGCCAAGCCCACATGGAGGGCTAGCAAAGCACTGGAGAGCTTCTTTAAATCCTCCCTCCCTCATCCAAGGCTGCTTTTGTCTCCCATCATAGGAAGCATCCAGCCTGCTGCTGGAGGTGAAAACTGACTTCTCTGGTCAAGGTTAGAACTGGCCTTCATCCAAGACCTCCAGGTTATCCCTGACCCTTTCCCGGGTTCAGCAAGGAAGTCAACCACGAACCTTACAAGTCTCCCAGGAAACATGGCAGAGCATCGCATTGCGAAATTTGCTGTTTTGGCAACAACAGACCTGAGTTGAGAGCCTTTATAAACCAGTCCCCTTGGATATGATTTTTTCTTGAAGAATGCAGAATCTTGTTTGGAATTCATACATAGAAACAGCTACTTCCAGTATGGTGTGACATAAATTATAACAATAGGACACATAGCTTGCTGTTGACTATTGGGTTGAGAAATTAATTTCTGGGAGGTTAGTTAGCCTAGTGATGAAGAGAGGCTCCAAGGAATAGAAAAACAAAATTTATGTGGTGTTCTTGGTATTCTCTTTTGAGGGTTTAATGGAGAGCAAGGAAAAAGGTGTGTGTGTGTGTGTGTGTGTGTGTGTGTGCGCACGTGCATGCGCGTGTGTTTTCACATTATATAACTGCATTATTTATATTTAAAAATTTGGAGTCAGGCACATTTGATTTACAATTCCATCTCTCTCACTTCCTACTACTCGGTCTTGGAAAAGCTTCTCAATCTCTCTGAACCTCATTTTCTTTGGGACAGTTCACTGAAATAATGCACATGAGGACAGTTGCTACTTGTCTGGCACTTAAGTGTCAGCTCTCATTATTGCTATTATTATTGCTTGAAAATTGGAACCATATAACGAACGGAACTAATAACAAATGGAACTCAATCTGATAATCACATTGAGTGATTCAGTGGGGTAAAAGTGGTGGGAACCGTTATGGAAACTTACCTTAGTGTTCCAGAAAGTCAAAACACCGTAAGCTGGCATGGCACAGAGGAACCCTCTACTTCCGAGGGAGAGCTCAGAGCCTCAGACCGCAGGCTGGCAGGGTGCCCTGGCCTGCAACCCTGAGTGCAATGAGCCATGGAGGGAGAGGGAAGCCCTCAGAGCTGCACTTCAGAGGAGGAAATCCCCTGGGAGTCCAGTGAAGCAAAGGGAAAAATCAGTGCTGTTGTACAACCTGGGCTTTTGAAAAGAGACTACATTATACCATGTTGGAGCAGGAAGAGACCTCAGTCTGAGGACCACAGGGCTGGAGAGAGTGTCCCAGGCTGGGCTGAGCCAGGGCCTCCGCTGCCAGGCCAGATCGGAATTCAGGGGTACCAGATGTGGCAGACGGCAGTGCCAGGGGGCTGTGTACCCTCCTCCCAAGCTGTGAACAGGGGTGGGATCAAGCTCTATGCCTCCTTACATAGCTGCTTTAGATTGAATGTAGAAATATGGGCATTAACAAGAATTGTTATTTTAAAAGAAGCTGGTGATGGTGGAAATGAGGATTGAAAGATCTATGTGTAACAACACAACTTATCTTGGTGGAAGTTAGAGGAAGAGAATGGCCTCTGAGGATAGGAGTTGGGAGCAGGTATCTTGCATTGTAAATTCATGGTAGAATATTTTTCAATTCCCTGACATTTTGCAGATGGCTTTATCTCTTCTTGGGAGTCACTTTGCTCATTCTTCCTCTGTTTTGGAATAACCCTCCCGAGTTAGAAGGAACATGCATACCTTTGTCCTAGAGTTTCTTATACCTGTGCCTAACCTCGCCTGTGACCAAGAACACAGCTTACATATGCTGTTCCTGGAATTGATGAGTCTTCTGGAAGGCCCTTAATTAAGAAGGTTGCTGTCTTAGTCAGCATGGGCCGCTGTAACAAAATACCATACGCTGGGTGGTTAAAACAAAAGACATTTATCTTACACAGTTATGGAGGCTGGAAGTCTGAGAGCAGGGTGCCAGTAGGGCCTGGCTTTGGTGAGAACTTACTTCCTGGCTTGTAGATAGGTGTCTTCTCACTGTGTTCTTATGTGGTGGAGAGAGTTCAAGCTCTAGTCTCTTTCTCTTCTTACGGCACTAATCCCATCATGAGGACTCCACCCTCATGAATTCTTCTGAACCTAATCACTGTGGAAAGACCCCACCTCTTAATACCATCCCATTTGGTGTCAAGGTTGGAACATGAATTTCGGGGAGCCACATACATGCAGCTCATAACAGCATTTAAGCCCTGGTTTGGCAGGTAGGGACAGGCTTAGTTAGACCAATGACTACCATATTCACCATCTGAAATCAGGGGATCGGGCTTGGTTATCAACAGGAGTCATGCTCTGCCTCCCACTGCCTGAGTATTAATTGGGCATATTATTTAGCCTCTCTGAGTCTCAATTTCCCCATCTCTACTTGTTGGGATGAAATGTTCTATGCTACATAGGGTTATTGGGAGGAATCATGGGGATAAATTATATAAGGCACTTCAATTATAGTAAGTGATCAATAAATGTTAATTATTCTTATTATCCATGTTCCAAATACATCATTATTTACCCATATATTTATTCCTTTGCAAATAGACCAAGAAACTGTCAGAGAAGATAATTGACTTTCACAGATAGAAAGCATTTGAGTAGCTTCTGTTTGGTTGGCTAAAGCTTTCTGCTCATGTTTATTTGCAAGGGTATAATCCAAGTTGCATGACTAGCCATCAGAGAGGCATCTAAAAATAAAAGTTTTCAAGGGCAGATGGAGATAATGACACCTTGTGGAGCTGGGCAGATAAAAAGCAGAAGAAATGGAAGTGGAGGGATTTAATGATGAGACAATCCCAAGAGAGTCACCTGTATTTTGTGTTCTTTCAAAGATGGACCCTTGTAGTCATGAGATCCCCTGAGCCTCTGGCCATATACATTAAATGAGCAAAGAAAGACCTCAGTGTTTCTGGACTAAAGCACCCTAGATGTGTCCTGGGGGGTGTGTGTGTGTGTGTGTGTGTGTGAAGCCTCTGTCATAAGCACAATTCGTCTGAGCTGTGAAATAAACCATGGAGGAGAAGAGTCAATTGGCCATTCCATTACTTCTCATCCTTCTCTGATGCCCAACTAGCATTGTTATGATCCGAGTTGAAATGGGGTTCATTTAGTCATTCAGCAGAAGAGCTCCCAGGACAGGCTTTGAGGATAACAGCGATGACAAACAACTACCCTGTACCGACCGGGTGCTACCTGTCAGGTGACGCACTAGACACTTTTACACATTATGTCCACCCCCTGACAACAGCCGTCTAAGTACCCCCATCTTATGGCATCTCTCCCTGCCTGGAAATGCATGATAAAACCGAGGCCAGAGCTTGACTTCCTCAAGTTCATAAAGTTTATAAGTGGCAGAGTTTCAGCTCAAACACTTGTGGTATAAATCCAAAATCTGTTTTCTGTCCCTCATAACTGTTGTCCTCCAAAATCCCCCAAATAATAAACAGGCTATAGAACCTTGCCTCTGGCATCTGTCTGGCTCTGACCTGAATCCATATTGACACTGGAGTGTGGTGATCAGTAGCTGGATGAAGCATTCTGGCAAGTGCCATGGTGTTCCCACTAGAATTGGACCATGCCTGGAAGTAGCCCGGGCTACAGGTGAGCTGGTGGTGTGAGTCCATGGGGTTAAGAGGCTACTGTTGCCAGACAGAATAGCAGTAGGCAAAAGGGTGGAGGGTACATGCCCCTACTCGTGGTTCTTTAACCTCATTTCTCTTTGCCTGGATACCCAGAAGTGGGATTCAGATGTCTGCAGCCAGTCATCTTCCAGACCCAACTCTTTAGTACATTCTAAATCTGGAAAGATCTGTTCTCAAAGCTTTTGGTTTGAACCAACCAAACCACTGCAAAAATATGTCTTTTTATTTTTTACCTTTTAGAGTATAGTGTTTAGTATATCAGTTAGTCCTATGATTAATTTGTATATTTAGTTTTATATATCATATATATGCATATATATGTAATTTTTTTTCAATTTAAGTTATGGGTTGAGAGAAGTATACTAAAATGTCTTACTAATGTGCTTATCTTTATTTTTCCTTTTTTTTTTGGTACTTCATTCTATGGCTTAAATAATTATTTTTTTCTCTGAATTCAACCCTGTATGAATGTGACTCAGAGCCTGTATTTTCTTTTTATTTGTATTTGCCTGCTTACTTTTATGCCGCTGTTAATTTTCAACCTTTCTGAATTAAAATGTCTTAGGTATGTCTCTTATATGCACACTTGGTATTTGCTTCATGGCCCAATACAAGAATATGGTCTTTCAAAGATGTTCAGCTACCTCATATTTATTGTTAAAACAAATAAGTTGCATATTAGTTCTTCCATCATATTTGATGTTATATCTTCTGTTTGCTTTCTTATAATTTTTTATGATATGATCAGTTTCCTTTGCTTATGTGTGTGTGGTTGGGGTGGTGTGTGTGTGTACTTTCTGGGGATTTGGTAAGTTTGTAGTCTGTTTTAATTTCTTTTAATTGATTATCTCAATTTTTTGTTCATTTAGACTCTATTAACTTTGATGTAATCATCTTTGCATCCATCTCCTCTCTCTTTTCTTTCCCCCTCCTGTACCCAACTTTTGTTTGTTCTCTTTTTTCAAAATCAAATTTTCCAGGGTTCACATTTATACCTTTCAATATATTTACCTTGCTCGTATTTGCTTTATGAGATTTAGATGGTATATTTTGACCTCAGCTTAGAAATATGACAAAATCAGCAACCTTATATCACCTTCCTTCTCTGTCATCCCTGTCTCCAATTTTTGTTAGTAATATTATAAGGTTTGACAATAAGTTCACGAACTTACTCTAGAAAAAGTGCTACATACCTCATTGCTGAATATTACTATGGTCACCTTCGAAGTCCTCCCTTTGGGAAGCTATGTGCCAACGCCAGCACCTAGTCCACCCTTCAAAGCAATTTTGGAACTCTTGTTCTGGAATGGCCATCAGAGGCTGTAGTCGTATTACCCTTGGTGTCCCAAATGTCATCAAAATATCTTCAATATTTCCTTAATCTTCAGGTAAAGAAAGAAGTCATCAGGGGCCAGATCAGGTGAGTAGGGAGGGTGCTCCAATACAGTTATTTGTTTACTGGCTAAAAACTCCCTCACACACAGAGCCTTGTGAGCTGGTGCATTACCGTAATGCAAGAGCCATGAATTGTTTGTGAAAAGTTCAGGTTGTTTTCGTCTAACTTTTTCATGCAGACTTTTCAGCACTTCCAAATAGTAAACTTGATTAATTCCTTGTCCAGTTGGTATAAATTCATAATGAATAATCCCTCTGATATCAAAAAAGGTTAGCAACATCATTGCAACAAATTTGCAAACTTAATTGCCAGACCTTCGTATTTCTGTATTATTGTGCATGAAATGTGCGCTCTATTCTCTAGATGCAATCCCCATGGTTTTTAGTCTGAGTTCTTCAATGAAATGGATCAATGCCTATTTCAGGCCTTTTAAAAAGTTTCTCTTGTTATTTCTTGGATGGTTGAAGTTTGACTTCTAGCAGTTTCTCCAAGAAAGGCTTGTGGGAGTTCATTCCTTGAATTCTTCTTGTACATTTGAAAAATATTTGCCTTTTGGTTCTATCCTTAAGCAACAGGAGAACTGGATATAAAATTCTTTGGTCATTCTTTCTCTGAGGACTTTATTATAATAGTATTTTCCCATGATCTTTGATTTAGTGTTGCTAAGGTGGTTTGAAACAGCATAATTTTTTTAACTTTAATGTGACTAGAACTTTGGCCTTGATGCTCCAAGTACCCTTTATTTTTGAAATGTAATATCTATACTTCTCTCTATGGATATACTAGGCCTTTTCCATTCTTTAGATTCATTCATTCATTCCTTTTTTATTGATGGAAATTTTTCTAAAAATAGATCTTCAATATTTTGGTTTCCATTTACTTGGTTCTCTCCTTCAGAGTAAATATTGAAACTATGCATATATTGGCTTGCCATTATCTGTCTTCCATAACATTTTTTCTTGAATCCTTTAAAATTGTGTTTGTTTTGGTTATTTTTGCCATCTTGTCCTACTCGTACCTTTCTGCGTTTCACTGTCTTCTCTCCTTTGTGCCCCTTTCAATATGGACTTCATATTTGTGATGACTTATTATGTTTTCCATGTATTTCCTGAATTCTGTTGCTGCATGTTTTGTCTCCTGCTATCATCTATTACATATCTTTGTGGATACTTTGTAACTCTGCTTTGAGCTATTTTATTTCTTTTTACGATTTAAACATTTTTTAGAAAATGAAATGATTCTTAGTTGTGGTAAAATACATATAACACAAAATTTACCATTTTAATCATTTCTAAGTGTTAAGTCCACTCACATTATTGTGCAACCAATCTCTACAACTCTTTGTCTTGCAAAACTGAATCTCTACCTCCATTTGAACAACTCCCCATTGCTCCCTTCTCTTCCCCTTCTCCAGCCCAGCAAACAGCATTCTACTTTCTGTCTCTGAATTTGATTGCTTTGGTAACTTATATAAAAGGTATCATACAGAATTTGTCCTTTTGTGTCTGATTTATTTCATTCAGCATAATGTCCTCAAGAGTCACCCATGTTGTAGTATGTGTCAGAATTTCCTTCCTTTTTAAGGATGAATATTATTCCATTGCATATATGTACCACATTTTGTTTATCCATTCATCCATTGATAGACACTTGGGTTACTTCTAGCTTTTGGCTATTGTGAATGATGCTGCTATGAAGATGAGTATACAAATATCTTTTATTTAATTAATTAATTAATTTTACTTTACAAATACCTTTTTGAGGCCCTGCTTTCATTTCTTTGGGTATATACTCAGAATTGGAATTCCTGGATCATATGGTAATTCTACTTTTAATTTTTCTAGGAATCACCATATTGTTTTCCATACCTATTGCACCATTTTACATTTGTAACAGTAGTACACAGGGTTCCATTTTTTTCCACATTCTTGCCAACACTTGTTATTTTATGTGTTTGTTTTTTAGTGATATCTGTTCTAATGAATAATTAGAAATGCTATCTCTTTGTGATTTTGAGTTGCATTTTTCTTGTGATTAATGCTGTTGAGCATCTTTCATCTGTTAGTTGGCCATTTGTATGTCTTCTTTGGAAATACATCTATTCAAATTCTTTGCACATTTTTAAATTATTTGTGTTGTTGTTGCTGTTGAGTTGTAGGAGTTCTTTATATATTATGGATATTAACATAATCAGAGAGATGATTTGAAAATATTTTCTCCAATTCTAAGGGTTTCCTTTAGACTGTTGATTGTGTTCTTTGATGCATAGAAATTTTAAATTTTGATGTAGTCTAGTTTATCAACATTTCCTTTGTTGCTTATGCCTTTGATGTCATATTTAAGAAATCCTTGTCAAATCCAATGTCATGAAGATTTTCCCCTTGTTTTTTTCTACTTTCAGGTTTTTGTTTTTTTTTTAAACAGCCTTTTAAATGCTTAATGATGTTGTTTTCCTGTTCTTTGTCAGTAATTTTTATGTTTTTTTCTGGTCAATGTTCTCATTTCCTGTTTGTTTTTCTATTTCTATCTTCTTTTTATTTTCATATGGTCTTTAATGTAAATCTGTATAGATTTTTTTATTAGGTCGTCTTTAAATGAAACAAATTCCTCATGGATCTACTTTATCCATTAGGGTTGTATGTACCTGAGAGTGAATGAGTTATTTTAGCTTTTAGTTATCCCCAAATGAAACAATGCATGGTTTTTTTGTGTTTTGTTTTGTTTTTATAATTGAGACTGTATCTTCTGTATCACTCTTAGTCTGCTTCCTGCAAAATCTTTGTATTTCTTCATTGATCTCCTTTCCACTGTAACAGTTGGTACTAAATAGGGTCCTAGAGAACTTCCTCTGACAGCTCATTGATCGCTTCATGTTGCTCCAAATGAGAGATTGTTTTTCTCTCTAGAGTGCACCATCTTGTTTGGACAGTTTTCCTCTGAGATTTTGTTTGAGATCTGTATCTGCTGATGTCCTTCTGAGCTCCTTTACTGGATTTCATATGCCTTTCTCTTTTAGCACAGTTTAAAGTTTCAGAAGTCTGTTCTAGTTTGTTGAAGGTGGAATTTGGGTTTCTGTTTCCCATTCTCTTTGATATTGGGGTGACTTCCTAGAGAAAATGGAGGCAATACCTTATAATGGGAGTCCAGTTGGCTGTATTCACTTCAGTTCTCTACCCCTTCTCTTTTTTGAGCAGTTTGACAGCCTTGCAGTTTCCTAAGATGCAGAATGGAACACTGAGAGAAAGAACTACATGGAAGTTATAGAACAGAAAGGTTGTATAGTGGACGTCTGCTTCTGTCACATACTAGCTATGTGACCCTGGAAAGTAACTTAACTCTTCTGTGCCTTAGTTTTCTTCATTTGTAAAATGGTAATAATAGTAATAGCCAAGGTTGCGTTGGGTGCCCATTCTATGAGAGGCACTATTTTAAGATTATTGCATGTATCAACTCATGTCAGTCTCCCCTATTATCATCCCCACTTTACAAGAAGAGGAAACTAAAGCAAAATGTTATGAAATAAATGGCAAGGCTGGAATTCAAACCTAGCGCATTTGGTTCCAGAGCCTGTGCGTGTGCCCTATACACTAATTCCTCTGGTATTCCGGGCCTACCCCATGGAGCTGTTGAGAGGATTTAAATGGTAGTGTACGTCACGCACCAATAACAGTACACAAGGTGTGGAGAAGGTTTTCTTCTTCCTCTTCATCCCTTCTTATTTCTCACTCTTGTCCCCACTTTCTTCCTGTATTCATACCCTTAGTAATAAAGTAGGGGAAAATGGAGGCTTGACATCATTTTGTTTGTCAGAAATATCCAAAGGAAACTCAAACATTCAAAAACACTTCTTTCATCTGAAGACAAGTTTAAAATGCTGATCTTTGGATTAGAGATAAATTAGAAACGGAAAAGGAAACTTTATCTTTCAATCTTTGTACTTGTTTAAAAATATATTTTAATAGCTTCAGGAGCTAAAGATGAAGTAGAAGGGCAGGAACCTATCACTGATGACTTTCAGCCACTGAAACTCTGAGGTGCTGGATCTTTGATCCCCTTGAGCCAGTTTGTAAGTGAAAGGAAGAAGGAGAAGAGTAGTGTTGGCCAACCAGGCTACCCTCTAAAACAGTGAGCATTGCCTATTTACCTCATAGTAGTCCTGCCCTGCCTCTGGGAGCCAAGTATTAGAATAGGAGGTAGTAACCAGTGTTTATAAATTCCTCTCCCATCCTGCATGTGTCTTCATGTGTTTGCTTCTTCATGTGTTGGATTTTTTCTTAGAGGACAGGAAGGCACAAGCTGAAAAATGGACTCATTGATCTGCTTTTGTACTAACTTTCTTTTCAAACATTGAGAAAGAGAGAGAGGAAAGGGGTGAGGAAGGGAGATATAGATAAGTAGAGAGAGACCAACTAATCTCTGAACCCTAATTCCACATTTCCTGCTGGAGAATCTGATTGGTTTGGCTTTGGTCAGGTGTCCACATGGGTAAAATCGAAGGTTGCCAGGTTGATGACGTATCTGCTGAGGGTATAGCCCTTCTGAGGAGTGGCGGGGGTGGTGGTGAGGGAGAGAGGACTTGGACAGAGGAGGAAATAGTTGGTGGAGAGAATGATTGGCATCTCTTGGCCACTAAATTGCCATTTCAGGCCCCACTGGTAACTGGGACTCCGCTGTGGCAATGCACTTTGCACTCCGGATTCCCAGTGACTGGGGAAACCAGAACCTATAGTCCTGCTTTCACTTCCCAGCCCAGTCCCTGAGCTTGCCCGCATGCTGGCCTGGCTTCTCAGTGTTGAGCCTGTATGCTGCCAGCCACTTAGTTCCTTTTAATTGTCTGATGTGGTCTATTTGCCTTGGCAGTTGGTTCCTCTTGTTGGGTCGTGTGCTCTTTTAAAAACAGATGTTTGCCTGGCAAGTCCTCTCTCTGCCAGTCGGTTTCTCCCTTGAGTACTTTGCCGTAGTATCAGGACACCCTTATCACACTTCAGCCAAAGTCACTCAAAAATTCTCTTCTGGAAACAGGGTTGGGGCTATAGTCCTCTCTGCCATCTCCATCCATCTCTCTCCAGGTCATCCAATCTATTTTAAAGAGGGAACTGAACAATCTCAGGGGACATTTCATCCTTAAAAAGTTCTCCAAGGAAAGTTTAAAGATGGGCTGTTGTTTAGAGATCAATGAAAAAAGGAGATAGAATTTAAATATTAAGAAGAAAGCTCTTGCCTTCAGGTAAAGCTGACATTTGCATAATAATGAGAATGACTAGCCAGATGGAATTGAGAATCTGACTGGAATCTGAAATCCTGGCGAAGGGAGATTCATTTACCTGAAATGGCAATGGGAAATATGCTAATCAGAGGTTTGCTGCTGTCCATCACATTGCACAGATTCGGAGACAAAGAAATGCGGAGAGTTCACAAATAGGAGATGATACAACTTGACATTAAACTTAATTTGGTTTGTTTTCCCATCAGCCCCTGACAGATGTGCAATTGTGGAAGTCTTTAAAGGGGGTGGGAGGGGAGGAAGGCGGGGGAGAATGATTCCCTTCTGTCAGAACTGTCTGACATTATCAACACCGGTGCTGTCATCGCCATTATTGTTATTGTGTTAGAAACAAGAGGGAGCGAAAGGAAATCTGATGTATGGCTGGAATCACTATTGAGAAATAATGGGAACAACTAAGAAAAAAAAGTAAAAGGAGAAGAAAATAAGGACTTCAAATAAACATTTTTGTGTTTTGATGGTTAAGATATGGGAAGATTCCTATCTGGGAGATGGAATCGATAATTTAGAAGACACTTTATCTTGGAAATTGAATTCCCTGTGTGAGATAAGTTTGTTCTCCTATCCCAGACTTGAGCCTGAATTCTTTTATTTTGAGGCAACAGAAACTGTTCTAGGGGAGGATGGAGGAAAGTCGTGGTACATGAAATTCTACGATGGCCCCTATGAACTCCTCCCCCAGTGTTATGTCCTATTATAATTCCTTTCTGCTGAGTGCAAGCAGAACTTGTGGCTGGCTTCTGATAGAAGCACTCCCACAATTATGCTACATTGTATGGCAAAAGTGAAGGGATTTCGCAAAGGTAATTAAAGTCACTCATCAGTTGACTGAATTGATCATAGAGGAGATTATAGTAGATAGTCCTGACTTAATTGGTGAAGGCCTCAGGCCTTCTTTGTAGTCAAAGACTCTAAGCAACAGAGATGCTCTTTGTCCATTGCTGACTTTGAAGAAGCTGCCATGAAAGCCCAAAGAAATCACTTCTGTCAACATCCCAAGACCACATTTTCAAAGCAATGACTAAGCTTATTTAGAGTTGTATCCATTTCTTTATCCTTAAGCAGCCTGCCTCTATTACTCAACTAGTTCAGTTCATGTAAAAAACAACATTTGTTGAGCATTTACTGTATTACAGGCTCTTTTGGGGTGGGGACAGGAAGTGGGGGTGTTGTTAATGATTAATAGAATGGAGGGTAGAACTGAAGTCAAGGGCAGACAGTCCTATATAAATTTCAATAGCCACCTACTGTAATAGCTATTACACATGACAGATCGTCAGGGGTTATAACAGGTAACACAGGGTTGTGGCTCCACTCTTTTCTGATTTTGTAACCTTAGGAAAATTACCTATCTGACATTCATCTGAAAAATAAGGTTAATGATAATGACAAATATAATAAATAAGGACAACAATAATGCTAATATTGAAAATATGTTTTTGAGAATTAAATACACAAAAATATGTGCAGTACTGGCATCTTAGTAAACTCAATTTATTTTGCTGTTAGAATGTTATTGGTTATGAGGGAAATAAATAAGGGAAATCGTCCTCTAGGAAACAACCTTTTAATTAAGCTTAAAACTATTAAGTATTTGATGGGGAAGATTCAAAGCAGAAAGACCATCAGTGATCAGAAGACCCAGAGGTGGAAAGTGAATGAGAAGCTGGGCGGACAGTGGCTTCCTATAGTCTTTTTTTTTTTTAATCATAGCTACCTTCTTTCCCTTTGAAGAACTTGACAGTTCATTTCTTTTGGACTATAGTTTGGATTTTAGAATGGCATAGATGCTGGCCTACAAGTCCCCTTTAAGTTTATTTTACTGGGATTTGAACCCTGACACCAAGTAGAATAAAGGCAATACGTTCACACTTTTCAGAGTGGCACGGCCTTAGCTCGGGGCAGGGCCTGTTTAGATAGCCAGCTAAAGAGTATGTGGGCCCCAGCTACCCTAGGCTTTGGGGGATGGGAAAAGGCATTCTCAGGTGTGGAAGGTCCCGTTAGTAATTAATTTCAGTTAAAATAGTCTTCGGAAGCTCTGCAAATCCAAGTGTGGCAGGGTACATTTCTTTTCCTGTCCTCCACTTTTCTTTTTTCTCCTCACTCTTGGCAAAGAGTCAGAGACTCACAGTAATACATCCAAGTTATACTAAAGAACGGTCAACGTTATCCTGAGAAAGAGCTTGTAGATGCTCCCCTTTGAAGGCTCTACAACCTTTCTCCTCCCTTACAAATGGCAGTGGATACTTCCCTCTGGGATAGCAGGGTCAGCCCTAGGCCCTGAGGATAGAGGGCTGGAGGACAGAAATGAAACAGGAAGAAGGAGGGAGAGTAGAGAGTGGAGGACATCTTGGATGCTCATAGAAAGTGGCTTGTATGTGGGCTGAAGAGCAAGTTGGTGGCACAGTAGAGCAATGCTCTGCTCATCTCCTGAATCCTGGGGTTGTCTGTGACAGTCTACTCATTTCCCAGAGTGGGCTCTACCTGTGTGCCCTGCTTGCACTGTTGCCAAAGCTCTGGGGTTAATTTGGGGTAGGGTGGGTATTGAAATCGCATGAGATGGTTGCATGTGGCACACTTTTAGGCCTCCTCATGAGCATAAGAAGATTCTTGGGTACATAGGAAATATTACAGTTCCCTGTTTCCTCAGACCAGTTCTTCCCTGAGTCTCAGTGCTGGAGATCCTAATGAATTGGCAAATTTGCCATGAAGTCCAAGATGGTAGGGTCAGCTGGGTGCTCACTGTGGCTGACATTAGTGTTGGTTTTGCTTGTTGAGCATTACCTGGTATTTGCTTCAAAAATGATACTTGGGAGACTTGCTATTTGGAAACAATACACACAGGACTCAGAGTACTGAGGTCAAATGTCTATCATGGATGTATAGTGGACCTGGACTAGTTAAACTCCCAGCACTCAGGTTGCTTGTTGTTCCCTAACGTTGGGGCTCAATCTCTTCCCTCAGGACAGTTGTCACAATTCATAACTTGTTTATTTATTGTCTATCTTCTCTAGGCTGTGAGTTTCTTGGGGGCTGGGCTGTGTGTCTCATCTACGGCTTTATTCTCGTAGTCTAGCACAGTGCTTTGGTACTGTCAAGGCATATTTGTTGAATGAATGAATGAATTTCATTGGCACTTCTCAGAATCCATGAATATGTATTGTTTAATGTCTGTTTACATCCAGTGTTTGTAAGGTTACCGGTTTGTTTCACTATGTCCCAGAACACAGGTATAAGGACTCTTTGTGTGTCTGTGTTGATGTTCCTTCTCTTCTCTGGACATGGCTGCCATTATCTCTCTCCCCACCCTTTGCTCCTCCATCCTTTTACAGATTGTTTTACTGTTCTTCCTGGTGCCTACTTTTTTTTTGGTGAATGTATCATTGGGGAGCTAGCATCTGATAGTTATTTTAATGCTTAAACCTGTTCTGCGTTTCGGTGGGAGACACAAGGTGGGTGGCTGTTTAGCCAAGGGGAAGAGAAGGACTCCCAGCAGCAGAAATGGGGCAGCTGTGGAGTGTGCAGGAATAGAGGGGATGCCCACATTTCATAAGTGATGAGTGCTGGGAGCTCGTCAGCTAGAGCTCTGTGGCCTCAGTGTTGCTCAGATTGGACAATTTATGTAGCATCTGCCAGCAGAAGCCGCACTGCTTTCCTCTCTCCCTGATGACCTGTGAACTTCTATTGAGGGGTTCAGGTATAACTCAGTGAAAATACTTAAGCCTTAATTACCATTTTCCAGGCCTTAATATATTTGGACACAACTCAACCAGATGTGGATTGAAACCTAAAGTGTCTCTTTTATTGGGTATCTAAGATATGCTAGGTATATTGGTCAGAATTCTCCGGAGAAACAGAACCTGTGTGTGTGTGTGTGTGTGTGTGTGTGTGTGTGTGTGTGTGTGCACATACAATGTTTTATCAGCTATCCGGAATCCCTCCTTAGTCCAGTCTAATTGACACTTGACCATGAAAACTAAAAATAACTATAAAACTGGGTTTTGCCACAAGTCTGGATGAAAGTAGGACAGCACCTTGGTTGTCCCAGGAACCAGACCCAATGGAAGAGCAGGGGCCTCAGATGCAGGACTCGCTACTGCAGAGCTCTTCGATGGATGCACCATGATGCCAGCTGACAGGTTGGACTGGTGGTTATGGCTGTGTATATATTTGTATTATCAGTTGTGCTGGAGGAGGGGAAGGCCCTGTCCCAGTGATGCTTTGATGGCCTGAGCTGCCTTATTTCCCTTCTGTAGCATAATGCCACTTGTCATTTATAATTAAACTATCACTTCACAACTAACAAAGTCATTCTGACCGGCAAGAGACTATTGGAGGGGTACTCTTCCCTGAGAACACAAACTGGCACTGAGATGTTTGTGACGCTCTCGTCACCGTCTTCCTGTGGTTATGATTGTCATTAATAAGATGATCATGATCATTAGGCCCAGGAAGAAAACAATGATAAAATGGCTCTAATTAGGCATTATGAATACATCATGTTCTTATCATTATGCTGTCTAGTATTAATTGTAATCACTATAATCACTATAACAATATGAACGTCTGCTTGCATTTACCTTCTATGTGATCAAAGCAGTGAAAGATATGGTCTTGTTGGCCTTCGTGACATCCCGCCAAAGGGGGTGAAGGTTTCAGATTGTGGCCCTGTGTGTTGGACTAAGCATGAACTGAAAGGGATGTAGCAAAGAATTCCAGAAACCAAAGTACAGCAAAATAAACAGTGGGTACACACATGGCGGGGAGGTGTGTCTGATGGTATTCAAAGTTGAAATGAAATAGGTTTCAGGAAATTCAACTCTATTTTCAATTTGAATTTTGCCTCTGCCATTTCCCAGCTGTGTGATTTTGAGGCATATTCTTTGCCTCTCTGAACACAGCGATTAATAATGCTTTATTCTCCTGTTGCAGTTAGAGGCAGCACACATTTCACTGTTTCACTCCCTCTTTAATTTAATGAAATAACACAGGGCAGCCTGTCATAGGGTCCCAGGCTGTGAACTCTTGGAAGAAACCAAGTGAATATTTACTCCAGCACCTGGCACAGAGCTTGGCACACGGTTGGTTTGTGCTTAATGAATGTCGGGTGAATGAGTAAAGATGTGCTGATAAAAGTAAACTCAGTTTTGTCTCAGTTATTGGAAATCCCTCATTAGTAGGAAACAAATGAATAAAATCTTAGTTGTCCTTTCAAAGTACTAATGACACAGACTCAGCACACTGCTATCTGGCTTTAGGGACCCGGCCTGCTTTTCCTGTATCAAGGCCAGCAACTTCCTAGGACTGTCATAGCCAAAGGACACTGCCAGGCCCGGCTGTGCATCGCTGTGTGCAGCTGTCCATACTCTTGCTTTCTCCTTCCACAGTTTTCTCAGAGGCCAGGTATTTGAGGTAGGAGCCTGGGTCTGCTTGAAGGAGAAACATCAAGGAGAGCTGACTACCACTTGAGACTGTGTCATGAGAGAGAAATAAACCTCTGTTACTTAAGGCCGCTGAGATTTGGGTTGTTTCTGACAGCAGCTGGTGTGTCACCCTGACTATGATGGACACTGACAGATTCCTGAAAAGTAGGATGTTGATGAGATGGGAATTCAAGTGAGAGAGACATTCCATACTCGGTGGGGCCAACTTCTGCTATCTCTGTGCTTGGCCCTCCATTATTCTCTTTCATAACCCCAAGTATCTGTCTAGAAGTTAGCAGCTTGCATTGACTTCCTTACACGACTCCCGCAGATGAAAAATGGAAAATGATGTCCCAGTGGGGCCAGACAGGCGCAGCACACTCTTACCAACTTTTCCGCTGTGCCCCGGTCCTACCCATATGCTTGTCCTTCATCTTCTCCATGAGGTGCGTTGCCATTGATCATGTACCTGAGCTCTGCTACGGGACTAGGCAGAGGGATGGAGCACAGACTCGCTGAGCAAAAGTGCGGGAGGGCCATCATTTCAGGCTAACAAACACTCCACAGGCTTTTTTTTTTTTTTTTTGCTGGTTGCCAGCTCGCTGGCTTTGTGTGCTGGAAACATCTTGAACAAAATGTCACGGAGAGCATCTCGGCAGTGTCCTGCTGACCGAGGACATGGGGCTGCCGAGTTTGCCATCTGCCTGGAGCCTCTCTGAGGTAATTATATCAGAGTTTCTCAGGTCCTGGAACAAGCGGGAAGTCAAATGCACTTTCCTTCCCCCAGGAAGGTAATTTTCATGTCCTCTGTTCTTTTGGAGCTGCATATCTTTATGATCTCCAGGTGTGAGAGACACAGGGAGAGGAGTTGGGGGAGTATGCGGAATGCAGACAGGAAAGGGGCACAGTGGGAGGATGTGATGTGGGGAGAAGAATGAGGGGCCGGCTTAACCTGCTACTGAGCTCAGAGAGGGGCACATGTGCTGATTTTGGCGACTTTTAATTAAAGGATAGGCTGGAAAACTTCCATTATTATTACTGCTCCACTTTCTGACTGTAGCGGCTTAATGTCTCTTTTATTAGTGTAATATCTGAAAGCATTTTCTTTTTTTTTTTCTCTGATTGCTAATCTGCATTAGAAGAATGAAATGTGTCTTGGAAGGAAAATATTTTCCAAATTTGCTGAACACGGAGCTTTTCACACTTTCCCCCTCTGCCCTGCCCCCTACTACTTTTTGTTTGGAGTGGGAGGAAAGGGAAGTTTAGTTCTAAAATGAAGGAGGGCCGGCCGAGTGGCGCGGTGGTTAAGCGCTGGCTTCAGACAGCGGCCCCGGTTCGGGTCCCACATATGAGGGCCAGTGACACTGCCCTCAAAAAAAAAAAAAAAATGAAGGATGGTTAATGAGCCTCTCATTTGGCAAGAGGAAACACAAAGCAAGTCCTCATTGGAGACGTTGTTTTAAAAATGCGGGGCTCCTCCAAGTCACCTTTCCTGGGATCTGAGTTTTCTGTTTTAAAAATGCGGGGCTCCTCCAAGTCACCTTTCCTGGGATCTGAGTTTTCTGTTTTAAAAATGTGGGGCTCCTCCAAGTCACCTTTCCTGGGATCTGAGTTTTCTGGGTTCCACCGACTGGGCAGCATCCAGGGTCCCTCTGGGGGAAAAAAAGGAGCAGCAGCATCTTTCTTATACTTATGGAATCACTTATGGAATTTTTATAACAAAAGGCCAGTGACCAAGACCACAAGCTCACTGGAGGGTTGGGCAGCTGTCTAGGTGCCCTTGGATCAAGTAACAAAAGGCCAGTAGACATTAAAACGTCTGCTTTGAAACATTATTTCCGTTGTTCTCACAGCAAGTGTACAAATTTAAAAAAAAAATCTTTTTACAGTGGAAAAATTGAGTATTATAAAGGGAAACTGATTTACCCAAGGTTTCCTCGTAAGTAGGCTGATGAACTATCACTATTTTCTTAGGAGTGAGGGAGTTCCTGGGACATGAGACTTTCAGTTTTAAACTGAAGACCAGTCCTGGGCAAAAAGGGACGAGTTAGTCACCATACTAATAAGTTCAGCTCTGGGTCCTTAGATCCAAGGACAGGATTTGTTCTTGTTTCTCACAGCAGCCCCTGGTCTATGCACTCTGTTAATTGTCTTTACTTAGGCTTTTAGGATTTTACACATAGGTACTGACTACCCACCCATGAAGCAATATGGTGGATTTAGAGCTATTGTACGAGAGAATAAACACACCACATGTTAACAATACTGGCTTGTACCTTTTAAGTAATTGCCTTTGAGAGGTTGTATACTTAGACCATTGCTCAAAACGCATTTGGAAATCCCAAATCTTGTAATTTGTCATTAGACCCATTTTTAGGACCATTCTCTTGATTTTGGTGTTATATTTTGCCATTATATTTTATGGCAAAATTACCTTTTAGTAATTTGCCTCTCATTTCACCTCTCTTGCTCTTTTAGTTTTGGTCACAAAATATTTTCTTGTTTACCTCTCTCACATTTTTTGTTATTATATCCCAACTTGTTTCAGTGGTCATTAATCTACAACAGTAGAAAACCTGGTTGATAAGCACAGATGGTGTTTAATGACCACAAATATGGTTTAACGAATAACTAGAAGAAGTAACTCACTGAATACTGAGGGTATTACATACTAGTATTGTATGCATGTACATTTGTATGTATGTATATATGTATGTAACATTTGGTACAATATTATTCGGCTATAATATAAAATTGGCAAGGATCCAGAATTTGGTTAATAAAATTAAACATTGTTATAGTACCATAAAGGAAACCTCAAGAAGGTTTTAGAAAAGATGCTTAGCAGGATGTATTAGAATAGAACCATAATCATAAGGCATATACTCTGGCAATAGACTAGACATTTACTATTTAGTTTAAAAGTACTGTGGGAAGCCAGCAGGGAATATCAATTCTCTTTAAATTTAGTAGAAATATTACAAAAACCTATGCAAGAAAGTTCAAAAAAGAAGAAGTATTAAGTCCTTTGCCGCCTAAAGATATTTTATCTTTTATCACATTTTAGCTTTACATTTCTTTGAAACATTAGGTCAAGTATTATTTGAACCAATTGCAATTTTTTAGGTTAGAAATGATGGAGTATTGGCAATTTTATATGATTCAACCTAACATAACTATTTCTATCTTACTGAGGGAAAAAATGGAATTTATAATTGAGGCAGTGAGTTATTACTGGGGAAACAGGGCAGAGGGCTACCTAGCCTTCCTGATCCCCAGTACGAGTGCCCCTTCTGTTTTTTCTTCTTTGTAGCTTCACGACCAGTGGCTGTCAAGAGTAGGAACTTGATCAATGTGTGTGGTGATTTTCAAAATGGACAATACATTTGTTGACACTCTCATATCAAGAGGTGGAGCCTATATCCTCACCCCTTGAATGTAGGCAGTCTTATGATTATTCTGAGCAATGGAGTATGGTGGAAGGGCGGAAGTGACACAGTGTGAGCTCCAAGGCTATGTCATCAAAGGCTATGCAGTTTTTGCCTGGCTCTCTTGGAATGCTCATTCTTGTGACATTCCCCTGTACAACCCAGCTGCCATGCTGTGAGGAGCCTAAGTCACATGGAGAGGCCACATGTAGGTGCACTTGTGGAGCCCAGATTTCTAGTTATTCCAGCCCAGGCAGCAGACATGTGAGTGAAGGAGCCTCCAGCTGTGTCAGCTGCCAGACGTTGAGTCTTCCCAGCTGAGACTTTGGACACTGGAGCAGAGACAAGCCATCCTTGTTATGTTCTGATCAAATTCCTGACTCACAGGATCAGTGAGCATAAGAAAATGACAGTTGTTTCAGACCACTAAATTTGTTATTCAGCAATAGATAACTGGGACAATATGGAAAGAACAGGTTCTTGTCTAGGAAGTTGGGCTTCCTTCTCAGTTACAAAACAGACGGGTGCCCCAAGTCATCTGAATTCAAGCCTTCTGCTCCCCTGGCCACTGAAGCGCAGGCTTGCTGTTGGCTGTGTAGGAGCATCAGACATGCTCCTAATTGGCTTCAGGATCCGAGAAGCCTGAGGTAGGCTTTTGCCCACTGTGGGAAGCGGCTCAGTCTATAGACACTTGGGTTTGTCAGAAATACCCCCCGAAGAAGGTGCACTCGATGGGGTTTTGGATGCTGTGAATTCCTCACATGTGCAAATCTTTTAATTTAAAAATAACTTTAAAAATATTTTAAAGGAGTTATGCATATTTATTATAGCCTGAACTAAGAATACAGACATGCTGAAAGAAAACAAAAGACATTTATGGTCCTATTCAAAGACAAATGCTGTTAACACCTCTCAAAACCTTTTTTGGGACATAAATCACATGACCCAGTTGTAATAATATAATATAATGCATGATTATTATAATAAAATTTATAAACATGTATACACTTTAACATATGGGATCATACTATCCACATTGTTTTTTTAACCAAACTTTTTTTTAAACCAAAATATTATTGACATTGTTCCATGCCTGCATATAAAATCATGTTTGTACTGATTGCACAAGATTCACAGCATGATTACACTATAATTTGTTGCTTTCTCTGTTGATGGATGTTTACTCTTTTTCCATATTTCTATTGTACAAGTCATGCTGTTATCACCTTCTAAAGATAGTGCTTAAATGTTTCAGGCTGGCTGTTGGTTGATGCTATTTCTTATCTTTTGCATATCCCAGGCACATTCCTAATAGGAAATGTTTTTCCTTACCCCCTAGGTCTGTTCCCCCCTCCTTCAGAAACCTCTGTTTCTGTCCCTCAAAATATCTCTCTCACACACATGGGAATTCAGTGGGAGATGCATAAACACACAGGGAAATCTCATAGAAGATGGCTAGGGGATGTTGAGATTAGATGATTTCAAAAGGGAGTAAGCATTTTCTTTTCAGACTTCGCACAGGGTTGCAGCCAACATCTGCTCCTCCAAAGACAGAAATGTTTAAAGATGCCATGGGAAGTAGGTTAGGCCAAATACGAGAGGTTTTTCCTTCCCTCATTCTTATATTTGTAAATGTGTCCTCTATGATTTTTGCAATTGGGAAATGTCAGCCTAAATGTGAAATAAAAATGGGCTGCTCTCCTGGTTGCTTTAGGTTTTGTAAAATGGAGGATTTAAAATGGTATCTACATGGATGGAATATTATTATTATTATTATTATTATTATTATTATTATTATCATCACCATCACCCAAGCCAAAAGTCCAAAAAGACTATGCTTTTTGTTAACTACAAATCAGTAGAGTACAGGTTTTTCTTGACATTCCTTGCTGGAGTAAACTGCAGACTTTTCACAGGACAGAAGCAGTGTTGCTCAGTGGAAGTATTTGGAATTTGGGGTTTCACTACAATGAGATAAAAGAAGGTTGAGAGGTATTCCCTTGATTGGTTTGGACTTTTTCTGTTAACCTTTCCAGCTCTTTAGTGTATGCCACAGCTCGAGGCATTAGCTTTGAACTGGTTGACTGGCTGGTTTTTAATAACAGGGTAAGTATAGTGGGTAAGTGTGGAGCCAGTTGGAAGTTGTAGGCAAACTTAGATTTTGCTGTCAATATGAGCTGAGTTTGACCCCAGTTCCATCATTTACTTGCTTTGATACCTGGAGTGTAATTGAATCTTTTTGAGCCCCAGTTTCCTATTTTGTATGACGCCAACTGCCCAGAGTTGGCTTTGTGGGGGATGTATGAGGTAAACATAAAGTGTTTAGCATATAATAAACACAAATGTTGGTTTTTATCTCTAAGACTGCCATTTTGAATGTCATAGTGTAATGAGCTGGAGAAAATGAAATTCATTGAAATTCTCCTGAGATAGCAGAAGGTATCTTTGAAGGAAAGGATTTTTATAAGAGCTTAGGAGATCACTAGTTACCAGCCCCTCCTATGCCCCAAGGGGCCAGAGTATATTCTAAATATATTTCATGTGCTTAATGGAAGAGGTTGTTTCATTGGTTGTTCCAGAGCTATCCAGAGAGAAACCAAGGGAGTCTAGGAAGATGTGAACTCTGGGAGATAACCCATCTCCTTGGGTCACCCTAAGTCTTCAGGAAGCCTTCCCCAAAATCATGAAATACTTGATTTGAGTGGTAGCTTTCTTTTAGAAACTGGTAAAGAGACTGAGGGTGCTATGGAATTAAAGAGAGCCAGGGACTCAGAGGCAAAGAAGCAGGAGGGAGTGAACTTTTGAACTTGCAGATGTTGTGGACAGGGGAATGGGATTGTGAGCCAGAATGCATGGAGTCTCTCAGTGGCAGGCTGACTTCTGGGTTAGCTTTTCTCTTTAAGACTGTTCATCATTTGTGATTAATGCTTCTAATGGCATCCCTTTTGGATACTGGAACAAAACTGATTTAGCCAAATCACTGGGAAATAAACCTTGGAGTCTGATTCTTCTGTCTCCCAGATAGGTTAAAGAATCCTTTGGCCTGCTAACATTTTTATTACCTTATAAAATATTTAGTGGCTTTCCACATAAATTCTGGTGCTCTACTCAGAAATAATATAGCAGGCAGCAGGGATAGGTCAGGGCTGAATGAAATGTAAAATACATGCAAGAAATGTACTTGTTCATTTTCCCAGAATATAATTTCTTTCCATTCTGACTTATCCTCCCCACCCCTCCACCCCCCACCATCTTGGGCTTGTGCTTATCTGCAAGTCTATTACTATGCATTTTGCATTCTACAATCTTTTCAAGGACACAAACTGTAAGTCGAGAGCTAGAGCTAGATTCCAAAGCTTGGGAGTAGACTATCTAGGATCAGAGACAGAGGACAGATTTCAGGTGGAGCCAACAAATATTCTAATATGTATAGCTAGATGGTCAAATTCTTTCTTTCCTCTTGGATATATATATATATATATATATATATAAAAATATATATATAGATAGATATAGATATAGATATAGATATAGATATATATATATAGATATATAGATATACATTATAGATACAGATATATATGTATATATGTATATATTATATTTATATACAAACACACACATACACACACCAAATTGCAACCTTTGTTGTTATTAACAACTTTATTGTGGTAATTATTGGAAAAAAGGAGGATTACCTTTGTGCCAGGTCCTGCATTAGCTGCCTAAACATAGACTATGCGTGTAATAAAGCCAAGTGCCCCTGAAAGGATTGTAGGAAAAAGTTTTCATTATAAATAACAATAAACCCCAAGCATTTGGAGTTATAGCTGATAATAAGGGTACAACTAATACTGGACATAGGATAATAAACTTATGGCTTGTAATTTCAGAAAAAGCTGCATAGTCATTGGAATGACTCCTTTCAATAAAATATTACACGTCCCGCAAATGCTGCTGAATGCCAAAGCTATTAGCCAGAATAGATTACTGAGGAAAAGGAAATGAATACTTTTGAATACCCATTAAGTGCTTGATACTGAAATATATATTGTCTTCTTGAATACTTGTAATAATCTTGTGATATAAGTATATTATTATTATTATTTTAGGTAAGGATATGAGAGTAAGACAGGTTCAGGATTTGATTATTCTCATACGGCAAGTGAATTCAAATGATAGGTCTAGAATTCAAAGTATGTCTGTTTAGCCTCTAAATGTATTCACTTTTCATCAGTAAAGTCTCTGTAGGGTTAATGCATTTGATTCGGAAGATATTTTGCTTCAAAGCCAAACGTCACGGGTAGAACAGTTATGCACAAAGTCAAAGCTTCAACTTCACATTTATTAGTGATTGGCCAATGTCCTCCTTCCATTATTTCTGTAGCATTCAGAGAGGAAAGAGTATGTTTGCAAGTGTGGTGAAAAGCATGAGACTTGTCAAAGTGTTTTCAGACAGAATGTTGAGATTAAAGATAATGAGTTGAAGATATTAAAGAAAGGCAGGCTGACTTCTTAGAGAGGGTTTGCAGTGTCTGATCTGTAGTGGCCAATCCCAGAAACTGAACTTGTCAGTGCCCTAGATTCCATGAGGCTCATGGAACTGATTTGTGTTTAGAGTTGATGATTAATTTACAAAAATAAAAATAAAAAAGGTTTTATTTCCTGTGACCATATAATGGTACTCACCCCAAGGAAAATTGTTTTGGTACTAAGATAATTGGTATATAGACTTTGTAACCTGTAGTGAGTAGACTCAGAAGGAATGGAATTAGATGACCAACTTGGGTATTTATTTTCTCCAGGCCACAGATGAGAGTATGCTATGTTGAGCGACCAGGATATTCTCATCTGTTAGATAATGAATACAACTTTCTTGCTACTTCTCCTAGATTTCATATAGATCTTCCTTTTTTGTTTAGATTCATTAATTCAATTGTTTAAGCAAGTGTTGTAAAAATATACATGCTAGTCACCTTAATTGGATCCCTACAAAGTTCTTCATTATACTGCTTTCAATGTGGAAAATCCTAGGCCTATCCCCTCCGTTAATATGAATCTCAGATGTCACACTTTTCCAAGGTTTGATGATAACTTTCTGTAGCCACCCTATATACCAACTACAAGGATGTGAAACCCAGAATAGAGCTGATTTAGTCTGACCTGACATTCAGCAATGAAATGGAATTAGGAAAACCATTAGCTAGAGATTAGAGTTTAGGTGAAAGTTTTTCTTAAGTGTGTTTTTCTAGGACCCATCAGCTCCAAGTCAAATAGTTATTTCATTCTAGTTATGGAGGGCACAGCTCACAGTGGCCCATGTGGGGATCGAACCAGCAACCTTGGTGTTATGAGCACCATGCGCTAACTAAATGATCTAACCGGCTACCCCATAAAGAAAATTAATATGAGATGAATGTGTGGAAAGACTTCTCTGAATGTGGGGAAAGACTTCTGTAAATAAGAATTAAAGAAGAAATGTCGTATATAGCAAGAGATGGACATTGCATTTATATTTTAGGCAAAAGAAAGAACTAGAAGAAATATTTCCTGGAGAAAAGCTGTGGTCCTGATTTATCATTTTCACTAGGGATGGCAATAATTTGAAGGACTCGTGTAAATTAAAGCATGACTATTTTTAAACATGTTTGAAAAGTTTTCTCAAATCATTTGAGAGTAGTATGACATGGTTGGAGTTCTGCTTATCCCAGTTATGGTTTGTTTCTCTTTATAATTGGCAGACATCTCATGCGCACTCACCATGTGTTAGGTGACTGCTAGGCACTATGATACAGAATAAGATGGTGTCTTCCTTCAAGGGGCATTTGCTTGAAATCTTATAATAAAATAGTCATACAGGTAAAGGTTATTGACAGCCCAGGGCCACATAAGCATGGTGCCCAGTGTGGGCACACCCCACCATTGAGAAGAATTGGTGTGACATCTGGGAGGTCAGGCACTGTGAAAGGTCGCATTAACTCAAGTTGGGGAAGTTCACCAGTGCTATTTATCTCCTAAAAGAGAAAGGGTGTTCCCTTTAGGCAGGAGTCCTCTGCAGGGTACTTATTAGTAAGTTTCCCAAGAGATTATTGTTCTTATTTCCAATTTGATTGCCAGCGCAGGGTCACAGCTCTGCACATAAATGGAAGTATAGATGTCTCTGTTCAAGTACTTTCCAGGAGCCATTCTGGAGTTTGAGTTTGTAGCTGTCCAATAATAATTAAAATCATAACTGAGAAAAAACCACCTTAAGGACCCATTGTGTAAAAGATGTGCAGTTAGTGCTTTCTTTTGAAATGCAAATATTTCCTTCCAGACACAAGAGAGCTGTGAACCTGAATTGAATAATAATGGTCCACAGAGCTTTGTACTTTGGGGTGAGTCATGATCCTATGTGGAAGAGCATTCTGTGAAACCACCTTAGGAAACACCTTGTTGAGGCTGTGGAGAGAATGTACTAGAGAATATTTTTTATCACATAGTGGGAAGCATGGAGAGGCATTTCAATGGGTAAGCTACCTAACCAAGAACCTAGGATTGGTCATTGACAACAATTCCATCTTTGGCCATTTCAGTGTTATTTGTCCCTAGGGTAGTATGAACAGGAGCAGAGAAAGCAATGGAAACTGAGGTCTGCCACTATTATGAGCTGGCCACTATCAGGAAAGGGGACATCGTCATCATTAAGGAGAAGTACTTGTTAAGATGGAGAAAATGAGTCTAACTGAAATTATTTCCACTGACTTGCTTATGTGACTTAATTAGCCCAGCTCTGTGCATGCCCATATGGTAGTCACTAGCCACATGTGGCTACTTACATTTACATCTAAATTAACCAAAATTAAAGAAAATTAAAAACCCAGTTTTTCAGTTATACTAGTAACATTTCTGGTGCTCAATAACCACATGTTGCTGTTTGGCGACCATAATGGGTAGCACAGATATAGAACATTTCCCTTATTGCAGAATGTTCGATTGGGTAGTACTGGTCTAGAGCATAACAAGAAGAGAATGACGCAAGCTATGAAGTCAACAGTCCATTTTCCAGAGCAATGTATCGGGAGGTTTTCTATCCCATTCTTGTTTTACTCACCCCATTACATTATTAGTATATTACGTTTTCTTTGATTTAGCTGGTATGAATAAATCATGTTTATTCAATTATTTTAGAGTAAGGGAGATCTTTCACATTAATCAAATGTATGAGCTCACATTTGTATATGTATGTAGACTTTGTATATATACTTTGTGTTATTATATTACACACACACACACACACACACACACACACACACAACGCAAGGTATGACAATTAAGTTCACAAACTTTTTGCAGCAATGTTGCTAACCGTTTTTAATATCAAAGGGATTATTTATTATGAATTTGTACCACTGGACAAACAGTTAACCAAGTTTACTATTTGTCTGCATGAAAAAGATGAGTTGAACTTTTTGCCATTAATTCATGGCTTTTGCATCATGACAATGCACCAGCTCACAAGGCACTGTCTGTGAAGGAGTTTTTAGCCATCAAACAAATAACTGAATTGGAACATCCTCCCTACTCACCTGATCTGGCCCCCAGTGACTTCTTTCTTTACCTTAAAATAAAAGAAATGTTGAAAGGAAGACATTTTGATGATATTCAGGACATCAAGGGTAATATGATGACAGCTCTGATGGCCATTCCAGAAAAAGACTTCCAAAATTGCTTTGAAAAGTGCTAGTGTTGGTGCATAGCTTCCCAAGGGGAGTACTTGAAGGTGACCATAGTGATATTCAGCAATGAGGTATGTAGCACTTTCTAGGATGAATTTGCGAGCTTAATTGTCAGATATTTGTGTGTGTGTGTGTGTGTGTGTGTGTGTGTGTGTGTGTGTGTACATACATACACACATTTATACATATATAGAGAGGGACAAGCAAGCAAAGGAAGGGACAAATAGAGATGAACAGATGGATAACTGGAGAGAGATTCATTGATTGTATACTGTAAGCCTATTAGTAGGCCAGGCTATTCCCTTGTTTAATTCTTATAATAACCCAGTAAAATAAATTTTGTCTTGATTTGACAGGCTCAGAGATGGATTTCTCTTAGGGTTCATATACTAGTAGATGGTAGTGCTGAGATTCAAACTCAAACCATCTTACAAAAGGATCATGAATTTTCATTCCATCAAGTGAAAAGCCATCATCTCTTTATTTCCTGAGAGCTGACAGCTAACTCTCCATCTCTTTCTGTTGTCTTAGATTTTCTTTTATGTCTTATCTCTTTAAACACTTTTCAGGGAATTTTTGTTCTTTTTATTTGTAAATAAAGAGCAACGTGTCTGAAAGATATTTTTCACCTGCTTTCTAGAGTAATTCTTTTTTCTGACTTGCATTATACCCGCCTTTTTCTCTTATAGCTATTCCGATTTTTTTTGTATTGGGTCTTTGGATAAGTCATGATGTATTTTGTCTATGTTTTTCAAAGGTCACTTATTTATATAAAGAACAAAGATCAATCAATGATATATTGCCTGTTCTGTTCAATAACCTTTTGTCATCTTTCAGTGAGCTTCATAATTCCTTGTTCATAGAAGGACCTGTCTTTATTTGTGAAAAACTAAACAAGGTGCTGATTTACAGCCTCATCTGAATTGAATGTTATACCACGCAAGGAGTTTTGAAGAGAACGAAACAAGTGGAAGTCTGACTGCGCAAGGTCAGGTGAGTATGGTAGGTGTGGCAACACATCCCATCCAAGCTCCAATAATTTTTGATGGGTGATCAAACTTGTGTGGTCTCGCGTTGTCACAATGGAACACAACTCCTTTATAATTAACAAGCTCTGGATGTTCCTGGATGATGAATTTGTTCACACTGTCCAATAGCCAATAGTACACATTCAAATTGATTGTTTGGTTCCTTGGTAGGAGCTCAAAAAACACGACACCTTTAAAATCCCACCACACTGAGAGCATAACCTTCCTCTGATGAATTCCTGCTTTTGATGTCGTTTGAGGCGAATCATCACATTGGGACTAAGTCCATTTGCACACCACATTGTTGTAAACAATCCACTTCTCATCATCAGTTGTCAGTCGTTTCAAAAAAGGTTTGTTTTCCTCACGTTTAATGAGCATATTGCAGATGTTTATATGTGCCATCAAATAAACTTCTTGGAGTTCATGTGGAACCCAAATATGGAGCTTGCTTACGTATCCCAGCTTCTTCAGGTGGTAGTGAATGCTTGAATGATGGATGTTCAATGTTTCTGCAACCTCTCGTGTTGTGTAACATGGATTGATCAATGCCTTTATTTTGTTGTCATCAACCTTGGTGGGTCTCCCTGACTGAGGAGCATTGTTGAGATCAAAATCACCAGCACAGAATTTCGTGAACCATTGTTGGCACTGACATTCCTGTGGAGCATTGTCACTGTAAACTTCATGCAACCTTTCACAAGCTTGATGCACGTTCTTCCCTTTATGGAAGTAAAACAGTAAAATATGGCAAAAATGTACAGTTTGGTCTTCCATCTTCAACTTGTAAATCTCCAGAACTCAACAAAATTGCTCAATTTTTTTTAGAATGAAGCTGGAACTGTCAAATGACATAGCAATAACATAGATGTGAATGACTCTATTGCTTCCAAAAATGAACTAGTGCCATCCGTTCGAAACATGCATCATGACTTTTCTGAAGACCCAATAGTATTAAGCAATGGCCCATGCTGTTTCGTTTACAATTGCTCATCTTTCAGTGGAACTGATTTTGTTTGGGTCTTTGATTTGCTCACTTAAAATACGGGGATGGAGTGAGAGGAGTGAACTAAAACAGCAAGTTACCTCAATTGGAGTATATTGTCTTCTAACTCTTTCTCACTAAATCTGCTTCATTCACTCTTCTCATGGGCACTTCTTATTTCATATTTTGGCATTCTGCTTTTCAAAGTGACCAGAAGTTTAGTGTGAATCTCAGTGAAGCTGCACCTGTCACCATTATCTACAGATTTAATGTGAACCTCATATACATATACACTTAAATGAATAATGTCATGAAAATAAAATGCCATTGCCCAGTTAAAGTAGCTCGGTTGTTCAAATTCCATGGAGTGGTGAGAGCTGTCCTATTGGCTATCCATTCAGATGCTATTTAGATAAAGAAAAAAGAATAAGCTGCAAGAGTAGTTGCAGCTATGTTTATTGATGGACTATTTAGGGAGAGGCACTTTCTAGGTGTTTGCATGGAGTGTCTCATTCACTTCTTCCCTCTGGCAGCAGGCTTTGCTACAAGCATTTTACAGTTGAGGAAACAGAGGTTCAGAGAGACTCAATAACTTGTCCAAGATCATTTAGCCATTAAGTGGCAGAGCTGGACTCTGATTCCAGTTCTTCATCTATCTTAGTGAGGAGTTTGGGGAAAGATCTTCACTCATTAGAATCTCACTCTTATTACAACAGTTCATAAACCTGGGTCGTGGGTGCTGTGGAAATGTTGTTTATGTTCCATGTAATTACATAACAGGGTAGGAATAATTACTCAGGTGATAACAAAGAAAGACTCTGGCTAAAAGCATTAAGAATTCGAGTATGGCTGCATTTCCTAAACGCAAACTCGTCTCTTGAGGCAGAGGACCTGGGTACAGAAGGGTTAGACTTCTTTACGATAAAGAGGGACCAGAAAAGGGAGTCAATAGTGAGCTGTGGGATGTCACCCAGTAAGCCAATTGAGTGAAAAAATACTGCAGATACCATCATGGAATACTTCCATTCCAAAATTTGGTGGGAATTCCCTTGCTGTGCATGAGACTTCCCATGAGATGCTCGGAGCTGTCCCACTACCCACAGAGGGTCCTTCTCTTAAGGCACTGGTTCGAAACCAGCTGTCTCCCAGGGGACATTTGACAGTATCTGGAGACATCTCTGATTGTCACAACTGGAGAGGGTACTACCGGCATTGAGGGAGTAGAAGTCAGGTATGCTGCTAAACCCTACAGCACAGAATGGCTCCCCATAGTAAAGGACTATCAGACTCCAGTGACAAGACTGAGAAATCTTGCTGTAAGGGAAATAAGCCAACAGGCAGTGGGCCTGTGTGAGAGGGTGAGATGTGGCTGGAGGGAGGAATAATGAAGACTCTAAAGCTTCAATGTCTGAATTCACTTAGGTTGGCTCCTACAGAGAAGTTGAGGAACATATATTGACCTTTGAAATTCAAGTCCATACTTTCTGATTCCACAGCCATTGATTTCCATAGTCCCACCATCTTAACTTAGCAAGCGTTCTTCACAATTTCATAAAAGCTTTGTTTGGCAGAGAATGTTTCGTTAGGAAATAACTCAAAGTGGAGTTTAAAAATACAAGTGTGTTATTGACAAACATTTTCCAAAAAGGAAAAGTTTTCAGTGAAGATGAATCAAGGTTAAGGTACCAAATCTCAACTTTCTATAATTTTTTTCTTTAAAACAAAATTACCTTTGAATAAATGATGCACATATGTGAATGTCTATCTAACAGTCCCCAGTACAACTTACTTCAGTCAGTTGGTGGAAAAATTGCTCTGTGTTTTAGAACAAATATTGGTTAATGATGTGATGTTGTAAAGAAAAGCTAGATTTACGTAATACTGGGGGTAAGTTTTGCTACTCTTTCCTGTTTCTCTTATAGTAAGTTTGTATCAGGGCCGGCCGAGGAGCATGATGGTTAAGCACTGGCTTGGGAAGCCAGCGGCCCTGGTTTGGTCCCACATATGAGGGCCAGTGACACTGCCCTAAGGAAAAAAAAAAAAATTATAGTAAGTTTGTATCAGTATTTTCCCTGTATCTTTTTAGTTTCCCTGTTTTTAATCAATTTTAATTTCTTCGATGAGCTTCTTATGGGCTGCTCATTGGTGAGGGATGGTGGGAGGGGTTACCGCATACCCAGGTGAGTCTTCCAGGCTTCACAACCCAAGGGCCTTCTTTGTCTTCTCTTTGCTGCTACCAAGAAAGGCTGCTTTCTGAAAACATAGCTCATCTCTGCATTTTTATTTTGATTTTTCTGAGTGTAGTGTCATTTCCTGTCTTTCCAAATTGAATCAAGTCCTGGATGGCTTTTTCCTCCTTCCTTGTGGGCCCCAGTTCCTGCACTCTCTGTGGCAAACAAGAGGTGTAGTCTACTTCAGTATAAATCCTTGTCTTCAGGAAGCTTCTGGTTTTCCTGATGCTTTTCTGAAATCTATCACTACTGGGCCTTTTCACCCCATGCTGCTTGTTATTTCTTCTTGTGCAGCCTCTGCCTTATCATGGCTGCTTTGAGGAGCCCTTACATGAATTCTGGAGTCTACAGATTCTCTATGTCCTGATTTTACTGACAATAGAATTTGTGCAATTTAATGAATTTCCACTTTCATAAGATTTTCAGAAGGAGAAGAAGTATTTATACTGGAATTCTGCTCCAATTGTGAAGTATGGTGGGCACACTATTTCATAAGCATAGGTCAGGGGAGAAGTGAAATACATCTGCAATTTTTAAAATATACTGTTTCACTCACACACTTATGAACAATTGTAAACATGGGGAGGAGATAAGAGAAACAGTATGTAACCTTCACCTTTATTTAGTTTTTAATTCTGGCTTTTTCTCTCTGATCTAAACCTGAGCATCTCTTTCAGATAGCTATGGATGTGTTTCTAATCTCTTTATGACAGTTACATTGCTTAAACTGTGCAATCACATTAGGGACAATGAGGCAGGTGCGTTGACAGTGTATGTGGCGTGGCATTCGTGCATAGTTGGTCTCCCACAGTTTCACACCATCTTGATGCTCCCATCTGCTGATTCACATACATAGCTGCAGAGTCCTGGGGAATAACTGTGGGTAATAGGCTGGCTTTTTTAAAACCACAAGTTATGATACAGAGTTCATGAGCATTTCAGAAATTGGCTGAGTCATTGCATGGAGAGCAGTCTTTATTTCGGGAAACGCTGGGAGGTATAAGAGTTCCATGAGATCTGATATTTTCACTCACATGACATCATACCATCCCTACCACCATCTTTGAATGTCAAAGAGAGGTTATCAACGTATTGCTTTTATTATGATCTTTCAGTCACTTATTTGCTTGCATTTTCTGGGTTATTGTCTATCACGTTGAAGGCAGAAATGGTTGGGGGATGGGTTGAGTAGTGTTGTCAGTAAATATGAAAAATATTTTTTTAAAATACAGAGCATTTTATTGGGTTGTTGGAAAAGTCATGATGTATTTTTGCAACAAGAAACAGAAAAAATACGTCATGACTTTTCCGACAACCCAATACAATGTATTAAGCTAGCTCTCCGTGCAGTTGATATAATGATGAATAAATCACCTGCCTCATGCTCAAAATGGAAGGCAGTAGACTAGCACTTGTTAAACACCTATTATGTGGCAGATATTGGGAAAGGCATTTTACTTAGCCTTCTTCACAGCTCCAGTGTGTGGGCATTATTGGCCCTGTCTTAAGGAGACTTCTGGAGCTCAGAGGGAAGGGGCGGAGCACAGACTTGGATCGATGACCTCAAATCTCACGCTCATTCTGCTGCACCACACTGCTCACACTTCAGTGGGGGGAACAGACATGACCATAATTCCCTGACCTGTGAGGAATTTCTAGCTGGGATGAGAAATGAAACCAGGATGCCTCAGGGTTTCCAATTTATGTACCTGTGTTCAGGTGCCATCTAAACCTGCGTCCTACAAGTACGGAGACTGTTTGAAATTCCATCTGTGTGTGGAGGCTGGAGAGTGGGCTGGAAGGGAAGCAGGGGTTGAGGCATTATGCACTTTTGAGATGTTTAATGCCAGGAAGATGAAAAACCGAGCACAAATATTGCTGAGAATGCATTGCTTTTCACTTGGAAAAATGTAAGCCAGCAGGTCTCTTACCTGTTCTCTAAAGGAAAGCTTATACAACATGTCCTGTCCTTACTCCTCAGTGGCTGCTCTCACACTTTCTGGCTTGGCATCGGTGTGGGAAATCTGTTGCTTTTCTGTGCCACTCTGGTGGAGAATTCAACACTGGTCAGTTGGGTTGGCCCTTTTCTACAACCTTGATTCTGAAGAACCCACAAAATCAGTTATCTCCCCTCTTGACCCTCATGGTCTTTCATGTTGAGTCCACTGCAGTGGCTTCTTCCTGTGCGTGTGCTTTCAGCACAGGCTATTTGAAGTAGAAGTTTGCAGTGCGCCATTTCCTGTGTCACATGAAGGTAATATGGCTGTGTAATTAGAAAGTTTAGCAACACTGACATTTCTGTGTTTGTGCTGGAATTATCTTGATATCGCCAGGGACTGAAGATTGCTGCCACCTGCTAGGAACACATGCATATGTTTGAGTAAAGGTTAATGAGTCTGTTCAGTAAAATGATTCAGGTGTGGGCTCAAGAGCTACTTGGTACGTTCTCAAGTAACAGAGCCCAGTGTTCGGAGAACTAGGTCATTTTGGGATAAGACAATTTGAAGGTTCCCTTTTAGGGAGGTAGTGGGTTGAATTGTGGTTTGATTGATTATTTCAGTCTTAACTATCAGACTCATTATCTATGGCTTGGCAGGATGCTCCTCCTTGCAGGTGTGTGTGCAGATATCATTAATTCAGTGTCAGACTAGTGCCTGCTATAGGGGAGCAAATGTCCCTTTCTCTTAATCTCTGTGTATCTGTCTTTAAGAAAGATTTTTATTAAAATATAGCTAACATACAATATTATATTGGTTTCAGGGGTACACCATAGTTATTTAACATTTATTTATCTAAAAAAGTGATCACTATGACAAGTCCAGCAACCATCTGACACTGTACCATATATCACAATATTATTGACTATATTCCCCATGCTGTACATTACATCCTCATGATTTATTTGTTTTATACCTGGAAATTTGGACCTCTTAAGCCCCTACCACTCCCCCCACCCTTTTTAATTTTTCAATTGCAGTTGACATCCAATATGATATTAATTTCAGGTGTACAGCATAGTGGTTAGACATTTATATAATTTAAGAAGTGATCCCCCTAACTAGTACCCACTGACACTATATATAGCTATTATCATATTATAGACTATATTCCCTATACTTTACATCCCCATGATTATTTCTTAATTATCAATTTGTACTTTTTCACCTTTTTCACCCTGCCCCCAACCCCCTTCTACCTGTCACCCCGATAAATCTAGTCCTCATCTGACACCATACATAGTTATTACAGTATTTTTTACTATATTTCTTACACGGTACCCTACATCCCCATGACTACTGTCTAACAACCAATTTGTACTTAATCCCTTCCCCCTTTTCACCCACCTGTCTGGCAACCATCTCTGTATCTATCAGTTTGTACCTGTTTTGTTTGTTTGTTTATTTTGTTCTTTAGATTCCACATATAAGCAAAGTCTCATTGCATTTGTCTTTCTTAGCACAATAACCTTCAGGTCCCTCCATGCCACTGCGAATGGCAAGAACGTATTCCCTTCCAAGACCGAGCAATATTCCATTGTAGATATGAGTATGTACAATCCACCCTTTATCCATTCATCCATCAGTGGACACCCAGGCTGCCTCCACATCTTGGCCATTGTAAACAGTGCTGCAATGAACATATGGAAGCACACATCCTCGTAGCATCTTGGGTTTGTTTGGATAAATGCCCAGAAGTGGGATTACTGGATCCTTCTTTATCCCTTGTTATAGCTTTTGTTTAAAAATCTATTTTGTGTGGTATAAGTATTGCTAATCCAGTTATTTATTTATTTATTTCTATTTTCATGAAATATCTTTTTCCAATTCCTTTACTTTCAGTTTGTGTGTGTCTTTTGATCTAAAGTGAGTCTCTTGTAGGCAATATATGTATGGGTCTTGTTTTCTTATCCATTCAGCCACACTGTGTCTTTTGATTGGAATATTTAATCCATTCACATTTAAAGTAATTTTTGATATATATGTAGTTGTTGCCATTTTATTATTCATATTTTTTATTTTATTTTTTATTTTCCTTCATCTTAAAGAAGTCCCTCTAAGATTTCTTGTAATACTGGTTTGGTAGTGATGAACTCATTTAGATTTTTGTTGTCTGGGAAGCTCTTTACATGTCTTTTGATTCTAAATAATAGCTTTGCTGGGTGGAGTAATCTTGGTTGTATTATAGTATCTTGTTATTCATCACTTTAAATATTTTGTGTCAATCCCTCTGGCCTGCAAAGTTTCCATTGAGAAATCAGCTGACAGTCTTATGGGAGCTTCCATGTAGGCAACTAACTGCTTTTCTCTTACTGTTTTTAGGATTCTTTGTCTTTAACTTTTGGCATTTTCATTATGATGTGTCTTGGTGTGGACCTTTTTAAGTTCATCTTGTTTAGGATTCTCTCTGCTTTCTGGGCCTTTATGTTTATTTCCTTTGCCAGGTTAGGGAAATTTTCAGTCATTATTTCTTCAAATGGGTTTTCAATTACTTGCTTCCTCTTCTTTCCTTCTGTTACCCCTATCATATGAACATTGATACACTTGATGAGGTCCCTTAAAGTATCCTAATTTTCATTGGATTATTTCTTTTTGCTGTTCTGTTTGGGTGTTTTCTGCTACCTTATCATTTATATAGTTGATTCGATCCTCTCCTTTATGTCATCTACTGTTGATGCCTACTAACATATTCTTTATTTCAATTGTTGTATTCTTTATTTATGACTGGTTCTTTTTTATGTTTTCTATCTATTTGTTGAAATTCTCCATGAGATAATAGATTATGCTTATAACCAGTGTTTGGAACTCTGCATCTGGCAGATTGTTTGTCTCCATTTTGTTTTTCTGAAGCTTGGCTTTATTCTTTCATTTGGGACATGTTTCTTTGTCTCCCCATTTTGGCTTCCTCCTGATGTATTAGGTAGAGATGTTATGTCTCCCAGTCTTAGCAAAGTGGCCTTATGTAGTAGATGTCCTATGGGACTCAATGGTACAGTCTCCCTGGTCACCTGAGCTGGGTGATCCAGGTATGTTTTTTGTGTGCATTGTGTGTGCCCTCCTGTTGTAGTTGAGCCTTTGTTGCTGTTTGCACATCAATGGGAGGCATTGGCCCTCAGGCTGATTGGTTGTGAGGACTGGCTGTGACTATAGTGGAGGAACTGTTGTGCAGGGACTAACCCTACAGAGCAGGATTCACTTTACCAGGGCTCTGGTACCTTCCCAGTCTGCCCTTTGGGTGTATCGTCCTTGGGTGCAGCTTGGTGATGCTCCAGCTTATTCTGAAGCCAGCCACCAGGTGTGCCAGCTCCGGGGTTTTGTGGGAGGGGGCCCACCACAGACCAAGCTCAGCTGCAGCCTATGCCTTGCCCAGGGCCACCTGGTAGATAGCTGCCATTCACTCTGGGCTTGTAAGTTCCTTGAGAAGGCAAGCCAAAGCTGGCTGCTGCTAGTTCTGGGCTTAGGGATGCTCATCCAGATGTATGGGACTTGCCAAAGCCAGATACCGCTTGTTTGGGTTTTGTAAACCTTGAGAGATTTTAGGAAAGTCCACAGCATGGGACAAGACAGACCATTTGTATGGAAAAGCCACCTGAAGCAGTTTGGGTGTGCCCAAAAGTTGGGTGGGTGGGAGTCTCAGGGAATCACTAGGGTGGTGCAAGCAAGTGGTGTTAGGTTGATGGAGATTCAGATATGGCGCCCGCCTGTGTCTGCACTCTGAGTTGGGGTATGGCTCAGCAAAGAAACAGTGGCTTCTGTTAGTTCCTCCATCTGAAAGAAAGCTGCCCTCTAGCCCTTGCACTGCAGCCAGACAATTCAGTTCCTCCCTGTATGTCCCTGGTGCCTTTCAAGCTGCTGCCCCAGTGCTGCAGCTCAGAGACAGTGAGTCCATCAGTGTGTAAGTCTGTGCGTGAGCCCTTTAAGAGAAATGCCTGCAACTGCAGCAACCATCCACCTCACCCTGCCACAATCTCCACTGGTTTTCACATCCAGAAGTTATGGGGACTTCTCCTCCTGGCACTGGAACCCTGGGCTGGGGTGCCTGGTGTAGGAATGGGACCCCTCACTCCTCTGGGGGTGGACCTTTACAGCTGAGATATCCCTCCCAACTTTTGATGGTCACATGTGGGTGTGGGACCAGTCCATTCTGTGTCTCTGTCCCTCCTACCAGTCTTGAAGTGGCTTCTTTTGTATCTCCTTAATTGTGGGACTTTGGTTCAGCTAGACTTCAAGCGATTCTCAATGGTGGTTTTTTTTGTAGTTTAGTTGTAAACTTGATGTGGTCATGAGAGGAGGCAAGCACAGCATTTACCCACTCTGCCTCTGTATTTGTCTTTATATAGAGCAACATTGTGCACAAAAATGGCAGCTGTTGTGGAAGTATATGTACAATGACCCAGACTATATTTATTCAATGTAAATATAGGTTTATAAATTTGATACCATTTAATCACTCTCCCCCTGCATATCAATTCTCCATTCTCTGAAGGCCTTAATTAGTTAAATATGATGACCAAGCTTTTGAAAATCTTCTAAATCTTCTAAAGCCTTTGGGGGAAAATGTTGTTTTCAGATACCTATTTATTGAGCCCCTTTTGTCTTTGATTTACAAACAGCAGTAGCACAACATTGAAAATTGCTCTTTGGCCAAACAAAACATCCTTCTCAAATCAAGATGGTGGCTTGACTTGAAGGAGCCCTTTCACTTCCCAGAGAAGCAGAGTAGTGAAACTCGTCTCTCTCTTACTCATCTGGCCTCACTTTAGGAAAGTACCTGTTCGTTTAAAAATAGTCATCCTTTATTCCTTGCCTGTCAGGGCTTCTCTGCCTTCCCTTAAAAGCCAGCATTTACTGATGTTTTTTGATTGACACCCTCCACAGTGCTAAAAGGAACAGAGAATGGGAGAGTGTTCCATTTTTATTGACAGGTGCTGAGGCCTTGTCAGGGACAATTGCTTAACAACCTCTCTGGTGCCACTTTTGGGAAAGAGGGAAGAAAAGGAAAGAATTACATATGAATGAAAGGAAAGCATATGTGGCAAAGTCCAACTATCATAAAACACTGAGTAGTTTTTGAAAACTAGGTCTTTAAGTTAGCAATGTAACTTGTAAAATCTGCACAAATTAACTTTTTCTTCCCTTGGTTTTTGGACTGAAGAGTTGAGATAATATTAGTTTTCTGGAAAGTGCACACTGACATGGGGACATGAAAGGTAGCTGTGTTCAGGGAAAAAAGACCTGAGTTCCTGTCTCAAGCCTCATCCTGACTGTTGGACTCCATGCTTGCCACTTCACATGCCATGGCTTCACTGATGAATTGAGAAATCCACCATTATAAGGATAAGTCAAGAGATAAATGGGGAAAGTCACTGGTGACTTGAAGAGATTGCTATTTCTGAAAAATCAATCACGTAGTGGTGGGGAGGATGGACTAGAGGTAGGGGCTGGTGAAACCAAGCTTGGTGCGGCCAACTATGAGGCCGATGTGTGGGAAGGAATACAAACACTTGAAAAAGTGGTTGTGGAATGGAGAAGGAAATGGATAGCAGAGAAATTTCAGATGCAAAATAGAGCACAACAACTGATTCAATGTGGGATGTTACTAGTAAGAGATTCAGGAAGAGAAACACATTTAAGAAGAATAAGAATTCATTTGGCTTCAGTTCTACTGCTTTTGAGGAGCTGGTGTTGGTTTAGGTGGTGATTTTCTCAGACAGAGGTATGGGGTGTCAAAAAACTCAGGAGTGTGCATTCACCAAGTTGGTACCCTGAAGAGTGTCCCTCAAGAAGAAGATATACCCACGTCCTAACCCCTGGTTGTGAATGTGTGTTTATTTGGAAATAGGGTCTTTGAAGTTGGCATTAAATGATCTCCAGTTGAGATCATCCTGGATATAGGGTGACTAATTCTTTATAAGCATCCTTATAAAAGAAAGGAGGGGGAGATTTGACCCCCAGAGATACTCAGAGATGGCCACAGGAAGACAGAGATTGGAGTTATGCTGCCACAGGCCCAGGGGTTCTCGGAGCCACCAGAAGCTGGGAGAGGCCATGGAAGAAACCTGTTGGAGTCTTCAGTTGGAAGGTAGCCCTGCTGATGCCTTGATGTCAGAGTCCTGGGATCCTGAAGTGTGAGAGAATAAACTTCCATTGTTTTAAGCCACTCAGTTTATGGTAATTTGTTATGGCAGCTCTGGGAAACTAATGCAGCACCACTGTTGAGAGCTCAGTATATATATTTTTTGAATGATGTTGCTCTTATGGTTGTGAAGTACGGGAAAATGAAGCTATTTATTCATCTTTATTAGCGTCTTGTTCCTGGGTGTTTTCAAAGGTGGCTTTTCTTGTGAATAAGCTGAGGTAGAAATGAAGTGATCCAGAAGAATGAAGTTTAGGACACCTTAGCAAGTGAAAAAGGGATTGAGTTACAGGCTAATCTGCCCCCTCTTTCACGTAATTCATGTACTTCTTTACTACTGTCCCCCCAACCTCTTCCCTCCTCCCCACCTCCCACTCTTCCTCCTCTTCCTTCTTCTTTTTCTCACAATTTCTTTATATTGGATGCCATTAAAAAAACACAATTAACTTTAAATATGTTTTTCCACTTCTAACTTCCAATCAGAACTTATCACCTTGGAATAAACAGTGTTACCACGTTCAAAAGTAACTAGAGCCATGTAGTCCAATTAAAGATACAATTTTTCTCTCTTGGGCCTTTTGAAGTATTGACAAATAACTTGCAGACCCGTCTGATGTCACTGCTACTGTCATGTTTGGTAAGATATCACTGCCTGGATAGCAGGGAGTCTGTTTTGACCATGGCCTGATGCAGGCTGTGGCACAGAGTAGGTTTCCATGTACGTTTGCTGACCTCCTCTGTTGATTGAAGGATTGGATTTACTGGCCTAATACTGCAGAGTTCTTCAAGTGAACTTCCCTCAGAAGATTGGAAACATTTAAGTGTCCCAGGCTTTCATGGATTTGGGAAACCACCCTATGTTTACATATCCATAAATGTGCTCTTCATTGCAAGTATCAAAGAATACAAGTCCACCTGGCTTAAACATAGGGCATGTATTGGCCTGTGGAACAGAAATTCCAGAAGTGCTGACTTCAGGTGACGGCTGACCAAGCAGCTCAATGATGCCAAGGAAGAACCAGCGTCTTTTTGTTTTTCTGTTCTCCCTTCCACAGTATCAGCTTTATCCTAAGGTGGGATCCCTGTGCAGCTCTAGGAAGGCAGACACTATGAAAGATAACTACCTGGGCCGGCCGAGTGGCGCATTGGTTAAGCGCTGGTTTTGGGATGCCAGCGGCCCCAGTTCGGATCCCACATGAGGGCCAGTGACACTGCCCTCTACAGCTAACAACAGCTCCACCTGGAACTGGGCTGTGCGAGCCCCGGTGATGGTGTGGGCTGCAGCCCCTGCTGCAGTGGGCTGCCATAGGCTACAGTGAGTGGCCCGCAGCCAGCGTGAGCGGCTGGCAGCCAAGCGTGAGCTGCCAATAGCCGCGGTGAGCGACATCCAGAGGCCAGCGACCGATCTGCCTCATCCGGGAAGAGCGCAATGACGATACCAACAGTGAAGCAACATCCTCCGCAACTAAACTGAAGAACAAGAAGACAGCAACTTGTCTGTTCCCCTTCCCCTATTCCCCAACGCTGTTCTCCTCCACCAAATCCCCAATAAAATCTTTAAAAAAAAAAAAAAAAAAAGAAGAAGAAAGATAACTACCTGCTTATTTGTTAATATCCTTGGGGAAGAATATTTTAAGCTGTCAAACAAAAAACCCTGAACATTCCACCGATTGGACCAAATTGGACACATGTCTATTTTGGAATTAATAACCATGAGTTATCATTACACTGCAAGAAAGACCTCATAGCTGGTTTAATGGCATCTTGGCCTAACCCCTAAGGATAGGGTAACTGAGCCCCATTTTGATTTAGCAGTCCTTAGTTCATAGACCCCCTACACCAGGCTATGTTAACCTGGGATGGCTGAGAATAATAAATAGAGCTATATCTGTGTCCAAGCATATTGCATTCAGCTAGATTCTTTAGTAATATTATGTATTATATAATCTGAAAAGTGATTGTTTGCAACTGACCCAAATGAGGGGGTCCCAAGACTTATTCAGACTAGCTAACCTGCAAAGCACTTACAGCCTTCTTTATAGAGGGAGGCAGTTGAAGAACTAGCAGACTGATGGGACCTTACTTTCTCAAATTTATCATGTGTAGCTGTGGGTCTATGGTTTAGAAATTTTGTAACCTGAAAGCTTGTAACTCCTTTGGAGAATGTTGTCGACCTCTCTGCTGTATATGCATTTTTTTTTTTTTACCACCTTTTATATCCTTCAATTAGTAAACCTTGTTTGATTTGCCAAGGTCAATGTTTGTTCTCCTCAGTGGATCTGAGTCTGTGATTGATGTTTGCCAATTCAGCCTACAGATTAACTGAAGCTGGGGTTGGGTTTCGTGCCACCTAAACTGCATAGCTTTCTTCAGTGGACCAGGGCCAGAACTGATGCTCTGAGAGATGATCACAGTGTCTCCTCTTTCCCATTTTCTTTTCAACTTATAACAAATATTTCACTTGCTGTCACAGAGACCATTGTCTTCCTTGCAAATGAGAAGACAGCGTGATCACACCCCTCTAAATTATTTATCACTCTAATATAGATTACTTGTTTATATAAAGAATATTTGGAGGTACAAGAAATGTTACTGGAAACTGCATGCCATAGAACGGTGGCTTTGATTCGTTTTAGGGAGTCTCTGAAGATGGATGAGGCAGGGTGGAGCTTGGGTTCCCACCCTGCTTCATTCATGGTGCTGCTTTCTCAGATGTTTCATGCATGTTATAGTGGTATGTGCAGGATTCCATTGAAGTTCTGATGCCGCTCACATGCAGGTTGAGAACCACTATTCCATCTGAGCTCTGTGACCTTGAAAAACAAATCCCTTCCCCTCTTTGGTCCTCAGTTTCCTTTACTTGCAAAACAAAGGGGCTGGGCAAGAAGCACTTGAAATTCCCTTCTGTCTTCACGAGTCTATGATTTTGGGATTTTTACCTTTGGTCAAATGATACTTTTTAGTTGCATGAAAACTGACTGACTACCTTAGAAGTTATTAATTCGGCACAGTGTCCCCATCTTCGTGAGTTTTCAGCTGGCTAATGCCACATGACAGTCATAAAATGCCAGCATGGCTGGTGTGGGATGGAGTTAACAGTATGAGATGTGCTAAGTGTTTCTGTGCAATCAGTGTGAAAGCAATCACATCTCCAGAGTGAGAAAGGTCAGTGCCCTCGAGCTGCCAAACCTCACCACACTTAGGGGACGCGAAGGGGACTGCCACCCGCCGAACACAAATTAGGCTGAAGAATGAATCCCTTCTCAGTTGCAGCCTAATAGCTCCGAATGTCAAGTGATATTACTTTGGGAGACTGTTAAGCCCCCTTCTCAGGGCACGAAGCAGTGCATAAATCCCCTCATCTCGTTTGATTAATCTGAGAGATGATAGACTATGTTATTAGCCATGGAACACAGGACTGCCATAAGATAGCCTGTAGTATTACTGAGCATGAAATTAAGCCCCTCTCTTTTTTTCCCCTCTGGTTCCAGGTTGCTTGAAAGGGGGAGAGGGAGGGTGGGCAGATAAAGCCTCATTGATCTTAGCTAATTAGTGTCCCATATGAGTTAATGTTAGTGAATATACACATAAATAAAAAGTGGATTATACAGTGGATCACACCCCGTTAGGATCAGGACTCGTTGTCTCCTAACGCGAGGATTCTTTCTTTCTCTGCCTTTCGCCACCCACACTTTAAACTCTGAAACACACACCTGCACTTGGCAGAAAGGAGACTGTCATATTAGCAGTGGTTATCTCTGGCTGGTAAGATTTCAAATGATTTTTGTATTCTTTATGTTTTTATATCTTACATGGTTTTAGAGTGGTCACATAGTATAACAAGAAAATATATGTGTGTTATTTCAAAACTACGTTTTCCTTTGGTAATTCTTTTCCCCAGAAAGGCCCCTGAGAATGCTGTCTTTTTCCCCCCATCGTGCTAACATGGAGGAAGCTACCTGAAATGCCATATGAAATAGATGAACTAAGCCCTGCCTAGGAAGCATCTTGCGTGTTCCTTTTCAAGACCCGGAGCCACTGTGGCCTGACAAGCGGTAAGAAATGTGATAATAAAGACGATGAGCCACTCCAGGGCTGGATTTCATTCCCAGCTTCATTAAATCCCAGAAACACACCTGACCTCTAGCTTTGAAGAGTGGCTGCAAAAGCCAGGTGCCCTCATCAGCTTGGGCTCACCCTGCAGTGATTGTGGGAAGGCAGTTTGAAAGGAGAGGGTAGAGGGAGGCAGGAGCCAGTGGAGATGAAACAGTGGAGTCAGGAAGCAACATTTCAGAGAAAGCCGTTCTATCCAGTGGGCGATCTATTTGCCCTTCTGCTTAAAAGGTGAACAGCAAAGCTCACCTCCAAATGTACTGAATTGAAACTCTTCCAATGGCACCCCGCTGCCCTGCCACCTGTCCCCCTCTACCAGGTTGTCCACCAGCTCCCTGCCCTGACCTGTTGTACAAATTGGGTACAAAATGCACTTGATGGGCACAGGTCCCGACTGACCCTTCGGAAAGTGAGGCTGATTGGCTCCTCCTGCATTTACAAACTCATGGCTGCCTCCACCCCTTCAGTCATTGCTGCCGCCGATCTGCTGTCCGGGGTCTCTCTGTTCTGTATCCCGGAGACCAGAGCTTCTCTGGAAATGTAAATAAAGAAGAGAAACTCTTGCCATGATTTATTGAACCCCTAAGAAGCAGAGCCTGAGACAGGGATTTGGGTACCTGGCATTTATGGAGGGGGTGTTCTTAGGAGACACCAGAAGGGAGGCAGGGCAGGAGAGAAAAGGGAAAGGCTGAGCAAGCATGTGGCCTCAAGAAATCCGGCCTTGGCCTGACCATAGGGGGCTCTGCAGCATAAACCACACCATGGGGTGCTCTTCACCTTGAGGCCAAGAGGCCAGCCGAACCCCTATCAGTCATTTGCTGTGGGACATTCCTGGGGTTGAGGACATGACTCCTCAGGCCAGGAGGCTGTCATCAGTCAAGGGCAATTCTCTGAAGGAAGGGGATGGTTAGAGTTCATGCAAGCCAGTATTCACAGAGCTGGGGGATAATTGTACCACCCTGTAAAGGGGCTCTGGCAGGGCACCACCAGCACCCACTAATCCACAGTTAATCCACAGTGCTTCCCTTCAGAAACAAAGATGACTCTGGGGGGTGGGGGGTTGGAGTCACTTCCATTCATAGCATTGTGAAGATTGTTGCAAATATGCATAATGCATAGGAGGTATTTGATAACCACGGAGAAGATCAAAGAGTCCCTTGTCCCCAGGCTGTGAATATTTCCTTTTCCCCTTTGATTTTTGAACATTTGGTACCTTCACAAGAGCTGCCATTATATTCAGAAACTACGAACATATCTATGTCTTTGATTCAAATGCGAGTTTTTCAAGGGAAGAAATCTTGCCTTATGTCATGTAACACACTTGCTTGTACATGTGCCTTGTCCGTTGTGGGTTACTAATCAACACCCGTTAAGAACTCCTTCAATTTGGGGGCCCTTCCTGGTGTTATTATTTCAGTCAATCCCTCAACATTAATTCAATGTCTATTAGTTGTGGATAGCTCAAGGGGCATCGTGTTGGTGGCTGTCTGTTTTTCCTCCTACCATTCTGTCCAAGAGTCTCCGAGTCCACGAAGCAGCAAGAAGAGGGTGAGCACTGTGGCAGTTCTACTCTTAGCAGCAGTTTCTTTACTGGACCAGGAAGAAAGGCAGCCATTGGGGGTCATGTAGGAGAAAGAGTGGGTCTCTTGGAATGAGGAGACTTGGATCATCACCCATTAGTTAGATTTTGCATCTGTAAAATGGGACAAAGATTCTATCTGACTAAACTTACAAGTTGTTATGGAAAATCAAAGGAGACAACACAGGTGAAACCCACAGGCTGTGCAGAGAAAATTAATACATGTTTAAGGACCGATGCCAGCTCAAAGGCAAACATTGTAGGCAAAATGGCTTGGAATCCCTCCCTGAAGTTCAGATAGCACATTCTACCTTCACCTCCGATGTGCTTAGACTTCAGTGCCTCGCAGGGGAGAAAGAGAAAAAGGAAAATCAGCGTTCTTCCCTTTTCACCAACAGACTTCAGGCATCTGTGTGTGCTATAATTAGGGCCTCAGCTTACACCTCCAATTTCTGAAAGTTTTCCATTTAATTTTACAAGGACATATATACTTTACAGTGTCTGACACCTGCTCTAGCAGGCAAATAATTGTTTTGACACTGTGACAGTTGTAGAGAGTATATTTTTTAAAATTCTGAAACCTGCCAATGGAATAATAAGAGCCTAATTCTCATTTGCCAGGGCAATGAGCTCTCTTGGCCAAATGACTCCCTGATGTCCTGCTAGCCACATTTTCCAGCTCTTTATTGGCTGCTGGAGGTGTAGTTCCATGTAACTGTTCCATTTCCCATTGGTGACTAAGTTTTGAACTTTTAACGATAATACCAATTATGTATCAAGTGCATCACTTGTGGGTTTCTTAGGATGGGCATTTTATTGTACTATGACTCTCATTGCTTGAAAAACAGCTTTAATTTAATTTAGTTTAATTTAATTGTTGGGCTATTCAGGACTTCACTTGTGGAGTGACCCTTCCTAGGTCACATGGTTTGAAGATGTTCAGTTCAGGCAAAATTTATTCTGCTGGGCTTTCCAGGAGACATAGAGGAATGCTCAGGTATCTCTAAATAGCTGCCAAAGGGTTTTGTGTTTTTTTTAAATTAAATTTTTTTTTTTTTTACAGAATTCTACTCTGACTCGTGAATAGCTTAATAATGAACATCTTTAAGATCTAGTGTTTCTTTTCCAAGGGGCGTGTCTTGAATCTGGGCGATTCACATACACTAAATTGATCATTGGCTCACAGGATTTTGGAGCTTAAAATTTGTTCACTTTACAGATGAGGAATCTGTGAGACCTCAAAAGGTGGAGCGGCTGGTAACTGGCTCAGTGCAATCAAGAAGTATGAACTGACCCATGCATGTATGATTATGCTGGGCTTTCTGGGTACACAGAGGAAGTTAATCAAAGCACTTGTAAGCCAGTTGGGAAGGTACGATGCTAGCTACACCCCTCTTATCAGGCATAGGCCAGTGCCCAGGGATGGGTGTGGCTGAGGACTGAACCACCTTATCCCTGAGTCCTGGGGTTCTGCTGAGTGGAACAGGCAAACACAAAGGAGAACCTATGTTGTGAAGGTGAGAGAAATATCAGACTTAGGATAGATGGTCAAAAATGGGGGCTGATCAAAGGTGCAGAGGGAGAGCAGAAGCCAGATGAAATGCATATGGAAAATTAAATTCAAACAGTGCAGAAGGGCATACAATGAAAGTCAGCGGTTCCCCGTCCCATTCCCACTTTCCTCTGATTCGCTTCCCACACAGAAGCCCTCTCTGCTTTTAATTCTTCCAGTGGTTATTGCCAGAATTCTAAATAGCACATGAAACCTTTATTTCCCCAATTATTAATTTTAAACACTAGCTATAGACTGTTATGCTATATAATAAAGGATTTTCTTACTTCTCCAACCTTTCATCTTCTCATCCTATTTTTCATGTAATATTATTAACTTGGGTTCTTCTATTGGTGCATTAGTAATTTTTAAAAGTACATTACAAATGTTACAAATGATCCATCAAATTTAGCCAAATTTGACTTGCTTCTATGAAATACATACGAGTACGATGACTATAGAAGCCCTGAACTTCCTGCCATTTTTCCTCCTTCCAAGTCTCATGATGTTCCAACTGCATCATTAAACATTGTTAAGATTAATTACTTGAATTTAAAAAAAATCAAGCACTAATATGGGTCACTAGCAATGTTATGATTACATATTACTCACCCCATGATCAAGTAGAGTGACTCGCCCTTCCGAGAGCAGCAAACAAAAATGTGTATACGAGTAGATTAAGTCCATCACCTTTTCAAAGGAAGTTTTCAAAATATTAAAATAAGAACTTACTTTAGTTTACTTCAGCTTCTCAAAATCATGACATTTTAATTTGCTTCGTATGTGTCATCTTTAATAGATTTTGTTTTGTCTAACATTTCTAATTTTCTTTCATTGGAAAGAAATATGATTTCTTCACCATTTCAATACAAAGGTTTTCCTACTTTATCACATTACTTCTCAGATGAGAATCTATGAGTCTTTTTTTGAAGACTTTTGTCCTGGAACTGTCCTTAACTTAAAATTTTGGTAGGGGCTTTGTATTTCACGGCCTGTTTCACAGTTCTGTTGCTGGTTTACTTCTTTAATGCACTTATGACTTTGGCCTACTGTTTCCATGATTTCCATTTTCCTGGATTTTTTTTTTTTATCTGCATAAGTATATCCTCAAGTAATAGTTCCCTCCAGAATGAGTACATACAGAGGTAAATCTGTGAGCCCTGAATGATTTAAATTTAACCTTCACATTTCCGTGACAATTTGGACCTAAGATTATAGACTCAAGCCTATCTTCCTACAGAGCTTTGAAGCCATTTGTTGCAGGTTAGTTCTCCAGCGGCAGAGATGGAGTTTGGGGAGCAAGGTGTTTATTACCTGTGAGGGTAGATGGGCTGCCTGAGAAGTGGACCTGGGATGCAGTTCTGACAGAGCCTCAGCCCACATGGCAGGTGCTCTGGAGAGGGTATTACCCAAAGATGTTCTGTGTTCAGCTGAAAAACCTGGGCCTTTATACCTCCCTCTCACTCACCAGATGCAGGCTGCCCTGAGAAGGGCGTGGTCCTGGACAAGGTGGCTCTCTGTGGCTGAGGCTGACCCTGCAGGGACCTGGCAGCTGGAGGCTTAGTGCTGACTGTACTCCCTGCGCCTGACCGGAAAGTCTTCCTTAAAGGAAAACTTGGGGGGTTGGGAGGATGCAGCTCTATGTCTATCATAGTTGATCCATGCATTCTTGAAAATACCTTTTTTTTTTTTCTATATATATGCTTTAGGATACTTTCTTTTCCCTTGATACTATTGTCACTCTTGGGGTACCTGGATGTAGACTCCCAAAAGTTCCCTTCCTCTACATGGGTGCAGGCATGCATGAAAGAGTTTGGCTTGATGCAATAAGCTTGGGTTGGATTTGACCTCCATCGCCCCCTTGGCTGGGTGCCTTTGTGCAAAGCACAGCCTCCCCACCCAGGGGCGTTGCCCCCTTTGGTGTGCTCATTGCTCAGGAGGATGTGTCCTGATCATTTTGCTCAGCATTTGGAGAGGACTTTTCTCCCAGGAGCTTGCAATTTACTTTAGCTCTGGGAATGCTTCTTCCTTACTTCTTGCTGGCTACAAGTTCTGTGGGGCATGGTGACAAGCAGGCCTCACTTGAAGACACGGGACAGAGTATGTAAATGGGTGAGGTTCCTCTCTCAGTGCTTCGCCCCCCCCATCCTGTTTTATGTACCAATATGATTCCATATGTTTTCTTTGTTTCAGAACTTTGTTAAAATGTCATATCTGCTGGTGCTTCTTCTTTTCAGTGTTAATAAGGATTTATTCACTTTTCAACTTTTTTTTTTAAAGATTTTATTGGGGAATTGGGGGAGGGGAATAGTGTTGGGGAACTGGAGAAGGGGAACAGACAAGTTGCTGTCCTTTCATTCTTCAGTCTAGTTGTGGAGGACATCGCTTCACTGGCCCATGTTGGTATTATCATTGTGCTCTTCCCGGGTGAGGTAGATGGGTCACCGACCACTGGACAGCATCTCACAGTGGTTCTTGGCAGTTCACACCAGCTGCCAGCCGCTCACGCTGGCTGCTGGCCACTCACGGTAGCTTTACAGCAGCCCACTGCAGCCTACGCCGTCGCCAGCAACTCACAACAGCCCAGCTCCAGGTTGAGCTGTTGTTCACCATCTTAGCTGTAGAGGGCAATGTCACTGGCCCTCATGTGGGATCTGAACCGGGGCCCTGCTGCTCAGAGCTGGCGTCCCAAGCCAGCTCGTAACCAATGCGCCACTCTGCCGGCCCCATTTTTCAACTTCTTTATTACAATCATTGGGGTTTTAATGGGACTTTGTATGGGATGTTGAGGGGGTAAGTCTCTGCACTCAATCCTCTCTTTTAAGCAGGTTGCTCCTATGGTATTTTGAATTGCAGTTGACTGGAAATGGTGGTGGCCTGAGATTCTCTGTGACGTAGTCTTTAGAGGTGGCATTCTAATTGGAAGAAGGTGAGAGAAAATGTGTTTTGAAATTGTTTGCTTATAGCAAGTACATTGATTTTACATAGAATATATGATTTGACATGACTTGAGGTTGTTGGAGACTCTGGAGGGTCGAAGATCAGTTATCCCAAGGTACTACCATTGTTTAGAAGAGAGTTTGCTGATCAGCTATTGTTAGATGGATGCCTGTTATCTTAGAGATGGTTCAGTTCACCTTCTTGAAGAAGGGGTTAGAGAAAAATGAGAGACTGAAATAAATAAATTCCTTTATTTTACTTAACTGTTTTCATAGATGCAACCCTGTGCAGGCATGAAAATCTGTTTTATGCAAAATTTCTCCAAGCAAGATGCTCTGGTAAAAACACATAAATTATTTCTAGCAATGTCCTCAAATTAGACCCTAAAATGGCTCTTTCTCACTTCCTTTCACTAATGCACCTATTATGGACCCGCCAAATTCAAATATTGGAGCCTTATCCCCATTGTGACTTATTTGGAAATAGGGCCTTTTAAGGGGTAGTTAAGTTTAAATGAGGTCATAGATATCGGGCCTTTCTTCCCTCCTCAAAGTTACCAGATACAGGCTGCCCTGAGAAGGGCATGACCTTATGGGACCAGTGTCTTTAGAAGAAAATAAAGACATATGGGGTGGGGGGGAGGCCTGTGCAGCCAAAGAAATGGCCATGTGAAGACACAGTCAAAGGGAGGCCACCAGCAAGTCGAGGAGAGGGGCCTCGTGAGAAAACAGACCTGCCAATACCTTGATCTTAAATTACTATCCTCCAGAACCGTAAGAAAATAAGTTGAAGTCACCCAGTCTGTGGTTTTTTGTTATGGCAGCCCTGGCAATTAACATAGCACCCTAAGTTTTTCTGGGAGAAATTTTTGTGACATCCTTCTTTAGAGTCTATTCAATCAAATGTGATTTCCCAATATTTCTAATCTTTATTAAGGTCCAATGTTAAATAATTTGGATCACCATGTTTTAATTATTATCATGCTGGTTTTGCACTGAGCTTCACAGCAAGGCTCCTCACATAATGTGGTCTGCTCCCCACCTCCATCTTCTACTTCACCAAAGAAATTTATTCTTGTGTTTCCAAAATGTTCTTTAACCTTTGTAGGTTTGCGTCAGCTCAGTCGCCTATGTCCATCTCTGAATCATGACTCCTTCGTCCTAGGAATCAATGAATAAAAGGGGGTAAGACTAAAGAAAATCCACTTAATTAATGGTGGGTTTTCAATCCAACTACATAGAGAGGCCTCCTTTCCTTCTTTGCCATTGGGACTCTTTTTAGAAAAGAGTAAATTGCCTAAAATTGCCTAGTTCTTCTGTATCCTAATTCCAACCCTTGAACTTAATGTTTGATTATCATGATTTGGGTTAATAATTTTTCACAGTGATTATTTCCTTGGATGTCAGATATGGTGTTGAATTTTAACAGCAAAGTATTGGCCAAAAAGTTCATCAGTTATGTTTTGTTTCTATTTGTTACATTTCTGTCTCTGGATGCGGTGTTCAGGGTACACAGATCTATAAAACATGGTCTCTCTTCCTGAAGGTTGTTCCCTGTAGACTGACCTGCATTCAAGGATGTGGACATGTGCGCTTCGGCTGTTGGAAAGTCTGAAAGAAACCACAGAGATGAGAGATGTTAGCTCAGTAGAAACACAAACAGGTTGAATTGTTTTGAAAGGGCTGAAATGTTTACCGAATTTTTGCTCCATATTTTCAAGAGGCCAGGACCAATATGATGTTTGGCATTGCTTCCCAGTTGACTGCATTCTTTCATGCCCTGCTCCTTCTTTGCTGCTGTTTATGGCGTGGCCTGGACCATGCTCCTAGTCCCTTCTTTTACCTACTCTGAAGCCTCTAGTGGGCTCAAGTGACTATCTTCATGTCACCCCATACTAGATGTGACTTCAAAAGCAAATTACACATCTTCTCTAAGTCTCTAAGTGAGGATAATTATAGTTTCTTTCTGGCACACATAAAGCACTTAACATAGTTTCAGACGTGTGTAAATACTCATTAACTATCAGGTACATCTGGAAAGTGCCTTCTCATCTTCAAAGAGCAATTGAAGAGCCATCTTCTCCAGGAAGCCTTCTCAGCCCATGCTCAGCTATATTTGGTCTTTCTCCCTCTGGGCTCCTATAGTATTTGTACTTATCTCTGTTATTTCACATCTCATATTATATGATTTGTTTAGTTACCTCCTACATTAGTCTCTAAATCATGACAATCCTATTTTATATTTTACTGTAATCTCAGCCTATTATAAAAGTGCCCAGCACCTAGTAGGCATTCAAAGGCTGTTGCAGATTAAATAGTAAAGACAAATTGCTCTTTGGAGATGAGGTTTGTAGGAAAGTAAGAGAGAGAAAAAGAGGGAGTTAAATTAGACAGCATGGGTGAGGGAGACATTTAAGGATTTCGTGGTATTCAATTAGTTGGCTGGCTGGGAATTGATTATAAAATGTCTGATGTGATCTGATCCAGTGAAAATTGGGCAGGTGAATGTCATTCTATCTGAGGAGACTGATGTTCTTGAGAATTGACAGAGGCTGTATCTCCCATCAGCATTAGCGTTATTTTGGTTCTGCTCACAAGCGGTTATTAATTCCTGATCCTAACTACTGTGGAACCTAATATCCTCCCAAAAGCCATCCTCCACAAACAACCAAAGTAGTTTTTTTGATTAAATCCCTGCATTTCTCTCAATCTGCTGGGATGAATTTGCAGTTAGTTTTTTGGTCCAGAAGACTTCCTTTTAAGACACAATTTTGAAAAAAAAAAATTCAAAATACCTTTATGACATGTATAGGAGAAATCTTTATTTTGGGGCTTATTTGGGGCCTGTGATCTGAATCTTTAAAGTTGCTTGGTTTATGATATGTGCTGGGGAGTTCTGTTCTTCATGGAGGAGATAGCTCAGCCAGCTACTCAAAGGGACTTTGATTTAAATATCATTATTAGGAAGCTGAACTGGTTCAGGAGACCCTGAGACTCAAAACAGTTGTTCTGCTCAGGTCCCCAAGGACAAAGCAAGGACCTGAGCCTTGTCCAGGACTCTGGGAAGGTGTCAGTTTGGATGACAGTCTGGAGATAGTGAAACATTTGGAAACAGTGTTTAAATAAGGATTATTTTTAAAGAACAGTGGTGCGAATCAGACTAATTTCAATCATATCCGGTCTCATCGGTGAGCTGACAAATTTGCATACATTATTAGTGCGATAGCTGGACAGTTACAATTTTTTTTCTTAACTAAGAAATGGTGGCAGAAAGACTCAGAGCCTAGCTTTTGTCTCTCTAAGGGTTAGCTAGCTGAGTTCACTTCCCTAGTGCTTACGGCCCCTTAAGTTTATCATCCCTTTAGACACATCATGTCACATCATGACTGACCTGTGAGGTGGACAGCTATTCCCATTTCAGAGATGTTGAAATTCAGACTCAAAGAAGCTAATAACTGGCTCATGATCACAAAAATAACATGTGACTGTGATGGTCAGTTTTTGCTGTCCACCTGTGTAGGCAGTAGATCCCCGGCTGCTCAGTCAAATCTAGGTGTTGCACTGAAGGTGTTTCATGCATGTAATTCATGTCCACAATCAGTTGACTTTAAGTAAGAGAGATTACTCTTGGTAAATTTGATGGCCCTATTCAGCTAGTTGAATGTCGTTAAGAGCAGAAATGAAGTTCCCAGAAGAAGAAATTCCACCTGTGGGCTGTTTCAGCTAATGCCTAAGGGTTCAGTCTGTCCTTCATATGGCCTGATCAGTGGACAGGACCTGCCCGTCCCCACAGTTTCGTAAACCAATTTCTTGCAATAAATCTCTTACTATGTATTTCATACTGGTTCGATTTCTCTGGTTGAGCTCTGGCTGATACAGTGACTGAGTGACTCCTCCTTAATTATAAAAGCAATACCTTACATTTGTATTGAGTTTTATATATTAAAATATGCCCTCACACATAGGATCTTTATTAAATCCTGAGGCTGTGAATAGGTAAGTCAACCGATCATCATTCTTGTTGTCACCACCAGTATCATCATCGTTGTCAGACATCACCATCATTGCCATCCTTGTTGCCATTTTACATCTGAGAAAAAGAGTTATGCAGCTTTTAAGGGGCATATTTGGGGCCAAGAACCAGTCCTTCTAACTCCAAATATGTGCAACATCAGTATCCCCTGCACAAACCTTCAAATACCTTATCCTCTGGTTTCTGGATGTCTTCCAGTGATCATTTCCTCACTGCAGCTTTTCACCACACATATTTCTAGCCACTGCATCCATGGCAACTCTGGACCTTGTCAGCATCCATAACCACATCATTTTGAAAATCTCTATTTCAAACATCCATTAAAAAAATCTCCAGGCAGGACTTCTTCTGGTGGGTTCTTCTTTTTCACAGTTCTGGTCAATTTGATGCCCAAATTTGAGAGCCTGCTCATGGACACTACCAGCTGACCTGTCAAGCACCCCAAGCTGAGCTGACTGGTGAAAGACTGCCCTTGCTGAAGAAAACCTGTAAAGAATGGAAGAGGAGATTGCTTACTCAAATGCACAGTAGCCATCACAGGAATCAAGGATCACGAAGAATCAGGTAAACATGACACCACCAAAGGAAACTAATAAACCTCCAATAACTGATCCTCAAGAAATGGAGATCTGTGAACTGTCTGACAAAGAATTCAGAATAATTGCAATTCAGAATGTAAATTGGTACAGCCATGATGGAAAACAGTATGGCAGTTCCTCAAAAAATGAAAATAGAACTACCATACCACATAGAAGTTCCACTTTGGGGTATATACCTGAAGGAAACACAATCAGTATCTCTTTGAGATACTGTACTTTCATGTTCACTGCTGCATTATTCACAATAGTCAAGACATGGCATCAACCTAAGTGTCCACTGGATAAATGAGTAAAGCGTAAAGAAAATGTGTGGGATATATATATTTTGGCCATAAAAAATGAAGGATATCCTGCCATTTTTTGCAACAACATGGGTGAACCTTGAAAACATTATGCTAAGTGAAGTAAGTCAGACATATGAGTAGAAGTACAAATACTGTATGATTTCACTTACATGTGGAATCTTAAAAAAATACTGAATGCATAGAGACGGAATAGATTATTGGTTGCCAGTGGCAAGGGTAGTGGGTGGGGAAAATGAATGAAGGTGAGGGTCAAAAGGCTACAAACTTCCAGTTATAAGATAAATAAGTTTTGGGAATGTAATGTGCAGAAAGGTGACTATAGTTGATGATACTATATTGTATATTGTAAAGTTGTTAGGAGAGTAGATCTTAAAAGTTACACACACACACACACACACACACACACATATTGAAATGTGAGTTGATTAATATGTTAACTAAACTTATTTTGGTAATCGTTTCACAATATATACATGTATCATGTCATTATACATCTTTTTTTTTTAGAGAGTGGTGTCACTGGCCCTCATATGCAGGATCTGAACCAGGGCCGCTGGCGTCCCAAGCCAGCTCTTAACCACGGCGCCACTCGGCCAGCCCTACATCTTAAATTTACACATGTTATATGTCAATTATATCTCAATAAAGCTGGGAAAAATAAAGATAAAAATAAAAAAATAAAATTTACTGTCTCTATTTTTGATAAGTAGTTAGCTCCATTAGAAATACAACTTAATAAAGAAATGACAAACATCCCAATATAATGGGCAAAAGACTTGATTTAGAAAGATCTATAAAAGGGCTGGCCGAGTGGCGCGGTGGTTAAGCGCTGGCTTGGAAAGCCAGCAGCCCCCGGTTCGGGTCCCACATATGAGGGCCAGTGACATTGCCCTCAAAAAAAAAAAAAAAGATCTATAAATAGCTCATGAACATGTGGAAAACTGCTCAACATTATTAGTCATTTGAGAAATGAAAATGAAAACCACAGGAAGATACTAGCTCACACCCACTAGAATGGCTAGAATGAAAAAGACTTGTACTACCAAGTGGTGTTGAAGCTGTGGAAAAACTGGAACCCACGCATGGCTGGTAGGCGAGTAAATCTGGTACGAGCACTTTGGAGCAGTGTTGGCAGCTCCTTGTAAAGGGAAACATGTACATATCCTATGACCAAGTAATGCCACCCTTCGCTGTTTACCTTAGAGAAATAAAAATGTGCCCACAAAAAGACTTGTATGAAAATGTTCATAGCAACTCGGTTTATAGTAGCCCAACTCTGGAAACGACACACATATTTCCTTGATGTGTTTCTCAAGAGCATTTCCTACTGAAGAAACTGAAGGAATTTTAGCACAGGGACGAGATGAACATCCCCAGCTCCCATGAAGAAATGGCACCGCAAAAGGAACAGGTGCCACATGTTCTTATGCTTCAGATCTGCACCCCAGATCAGCTGTGGACTCCTTTCTAAACCTAGGTGTCTTGGTTTTTACCCTCAGAGGTCAGAGTCCAGAAGCTCAGAGACATGGGGTCCCACTATTCCTGCTTCGGTTTCTGCAGTGCTCCTGGCGCACTGGCATGAAAGCCGATGTGTGTCTCTCCCCGCTCTGCATCCTGTGATGTCACCGTAGTAATGTGAAACCTGCATGGTGGGAGATTTTCCACCATAGAAGCTGGCCAATGCTACATTAGGTTTATCCCCTCCCACTCCAGGTCTCCCTGGAAAGGCAGTTGTTAAACCGTGGCCAGCACATCACTGTCTGAACCTACCACTTCCTGAATGGCGATTCTGCTTTGACAAAATGAGGCATTCCTCCTGTTGGACCACTGTCTAGCACACATCGTTGTATCCTCAGAAATACATGGACTCTCCACATGGTCAGTTTCCTGGTTCGGCTTCTGAGAGAGTGGCCTTCTTTACCAAAACCTAAAGGAAGGATCTCACTCCCCTACTTGGTGAGTGAGTGTTTCATGAGATGAGTTTCCTTGTTCAAGTTTTCTGAACATTAGGCTAAACATGAAGAAGCCCCTCATGAGAAGGCATCAGACAAAATACAGGTGATTTAGGATAGATGCATCTGATTGGAGGGCCGAGCAAGGGTCAGCAAGCTTTCTCCTAAAGAGCCAGATGGTAAATGTTTGAGGCCTTGAAAGTCAAGAGGCAGCATGGAGGTGCTCACTATGTAACCATTTGAAATGTAACATAGGAAAAATCTCAATGTAAAATCCTAGCTTGTTAGCCATTAAGAAACTGGTTGATTTGGTCTGTGGCTGTAGTTTTCTGGCCTTTGCTATGGAGGACTGACAGGAGGTGAGGGGAGGGAGGCGATGGGGAGAAAGGTGAAGTGGTCAGGCTGGAGCCTGGCAGGGGAGGGTGATGAGGGCTGAGGCTAAGATTGGGGCAGTGGGAAGGAAGGGAGAGGGAGGAAGAGGTCAGAGGGAATGTAAATATCTGATGAGATGTAGATAGAAATGAATTCCATGTGATTGAGAGGGATGGTCGCAACTTGTAACACTATCTTTGGGATTTACAAACATATTAGGATATTAAAAGCTCTGAGGAATCCTGCAGTAAGTAAAACTGTGTTCAGTCCAGCATTTCTCAGTTATTTACACATGGAGCCCTTTATTTATGGACTACCTACTAATACCCCCAAGGAAGCAATATATTATGAACTGGAGCTTAGGTTTCGCAGACTGGATCTGTAAGTGCATTGCAAAAGGCAATGTCCCATCAGGAAAACAGGAAGTACACCAGTTATTTTCTTTCTTTTTTCTTTTCTTTTTCTTTTTCTTTTTTTTTTTTTAGGGCAGTGTCACTGGCGCTCACATGTGGGACCTGAACTGGGGCCACTGGCTTCCCAAGCCAGGGCTTAACCACCACGCCACTCAGCCGGCCTGTACACCAGTTATTTTAACAGAGATAACTTAATAGAGGGAATTGAATTGCTACACAGACATTGGGAGGATTGTAAGCACAGAAAAATGTAGTGACCACAGGAGACATCTACTACCCCTAGGACAGGGGGAACAAAGGGGAGAGGTTGGGGCTCCTAGAACCTAGGAGCTTGAATGAAGGCCACCACAGAGCTGAAACCACGCTATGATGCAGGAGGTGACTCCTGGATGGCGCTGCTTTCCCTGAAAGGAACCCAGTGAGTCTGGTTTTGGGAATATGCATAAAAAAAGAACCTAGAACAAACTGCTACTGTTGGGATAGAGACCCATTGCTGAGGTGATGTTAACCAGAATAGGAAGCAAAGAGCCAATCCCTTCTTCCTCGAGACTTGCAGTCTCCCTTTGACACCCTTTATTGGCAGATCCTAACAGGGAGCCAGGTAGCAAAGGAGAAACTTTGTGGAGCTGAGCCTCAGAGTCATAAAACAGAGAACAGAAAGGTGGGTGGTGCTGAGAGATGATAGTTTAATAACCAGCCTAGATCCCGAACCTACATGTACGGTCAATTTCCAAGCAGCCTGAGTCAGGGTGACTCCAGTGGGCTTCCCCTTCTTCTAAGGGATGGAACAGTCACGGGTATCTTACTCACTGAGGCTATCCCTTCTTCTTAGAAAGCAGAAGCTGTTTATTTTAAGAGAGAAAATCATGGTTTTGATTACATTGCTCTTATAATTCAAGGTTTAAATAAAAAGAAGAGATTTTGGCAAAGAGCAAAACTCTTTGGCAACTTATTCTACAGAGTTTTTCAGTGTCCCTGGATCCAGCTGTGTTCCAAATCCTGTGCTTATGGGCTTGAACTTTTCATTTTAAGTACCAGAGATTAAGAGGTGCTGCTGGGTGAGTGTGTCATGGACAGCTTGGGGAGGTTAGGGCAGAAACAAGATGCACAGGGAAGGAAAGGGAAGAGGCACCTGCTCTCCCAGAGATGCCTTCGTCTGAGCAGTGCAGGGTAAGACACCTTTCTGGGGGAGAGGAAGCATCCTGAAGTCCTCCCTTGAGATGTCCTGGTGATCACTGGAGAATAATTTCCTACAGGTGAAACTGCTCCAGCATGGAAGTCCGACTTAGGGCAATGGGCATAATTTAAGGGAAGAAGACAGCTGGCTTTGCACAGAACTCCAGTCAGGGTCGGCTGAGTGGCTCAGTTGGTTAAGCACTCACTCAGAGTGTGATCTCTGAGTAACAGGGTTGCCAATTCGATTCCTGGCCCGAGCTGAGCTGCCAACAGGATGGCTCAGCTAAAAAAAAAAAAAAAAAAAAAAAAAAAAATCATCGTCATGCATACTCCATCACTTGCTACCTCAGTGGCCCTGAGATAGTCAATTCACTTTATTACTCGGTGATTGATAATAATTGTTCCTGTCCTTTTTATTTGGCTCATTCTGAGGATCAAAAGAGATGGTGACTAAACATAAAAAAACATAGTGCAAAAAGTAGAACAAAATGAAAACACAAGGAATCAATAGTGATTAGATTTGGGCTATTTCCGTTCACTTGATTCTTGATTGTAAGAGATACATATATTCTATAAGAGATGCATGTAAGAGAGATACATCGTCCCCAACAATTCTTTTCTGTTATAGATAAATTACAATGTATATCTTTCTGGGCTTATGTTGTATGTTTATTTCCATAAAATATTTGTCTCTAATGTTGTCAACAAAGTTCCCAATGTGTAAATAGAAACAAATCCAGGAAAAACATCTCTGTGTTTCCAAGCCAATTCAGTCTCCTGTATTCATGATTTTTAGTTTTTCTTGGGGCCAAAACGGTCTAAATGTTTCTGAAAATTTAGTTTGAAACTTGAAGTCAACTACTTCTTCTCTTCCTCCTCCACCTCTGTCTTTTGATTCTTCTTATTATTACAGTTGTAGTAAAAGTAGCATTTATTGAGTGCTTACTGTATGCTGGATACTTTTTTTTTTTTTAAGATTTTATTGGGGAATTCGGGGAGGGGAACAGTGTTGGGGAACCGGGAAAGGGGAACAGACAAGTTGCTGTCCTTTTGTTCTTCAGTCTAGTTGTGGAGGACGTTGCTTCATTGGCCCATGTTGGTATCATCATTGCGCTCTTCTCGGGTGAGACAGATCAGTTGCCAGCCTCTGGATGGTCACTCACCACGGCTATTGGTAGCTCACACCGGCTGCCAGCTGCTCATGCTTGCTGCCGGCCACTCACTGTAGCCTATGGCAGGCCACTGCAGCAGGGGCTGCAGCTATGCCGTCCCAGGGACTCACAGCAGCCCAGCTCCAGGTGGAGCTGTATTCACCATCTTAGCTGTAGAGGGCGGTGTCATTGACCCTCATATGTGGGATCTGAACCAGGGCCACTGGCATCCCAATCCAGCTCTTAACCACTGCGCCACTCGGCTGGCCCTGCTGGATGCTTTTTAAAGCACTATACTGTGTGAGTAAGTCTGTTGGTCCGCCCATCCATCTATCCATGCATCTATCCACTCACCATGTAAGTAGAATGGCATTGACTGACTCAGGGATTAATCCTAATTCAGTATTAATGGAAATGAGAGCTAAATTAAAATTTCTTTTAATAACTAACGGAATGCACTTGAAATAACACAAAGCATGAGTAAACTTTGCATTCATTTATAACTACAACAAATACCTTCAAAATACTCTTGTATACTAAGAGCTATAGAAAGAGCTAGGGAGGGTACAAAGATGAATGAGTCAGCAGGGCCCTTGTTGTTTAAAATTCACAATCTATTCGAAAATATTTACGTATACATCTCTGACCTTGTGTCTTATCCTTTTCCCTTCACTCACTCCACTCTAGAGACACTGTATTCCCTTCTTTTCCTAAAACATACCAAGCAACTCTTACCGCAGGGCCTTTTGCACTTGTGGCTCCCTCTGCCCAGAATGTTCTTTCCCCAGATAGATGCAAGGTTGACTTCCACTCTTTCTTCAGATCTCTGCTCAAATGTCACCACCATCTCAGCGAGGTCTTCCTTGAGTATTTTATATAAGATAACAACTACCTTTCACCGGGGGAACTTTCTATGCCCATAATTCTGAGATATTTTTTTTCTCCCTAATCATATATACTCACTTCTTTTGTTTGTTTATTGTCTGTCTCCCCCTAAATGCTAACTAGCATATATTTTTCATGGAAGCAGCAACTTTGTTTCGCTTATCACTCTATCCCTTTGTCCAGAAAAGAGCTTGACAAATAGTAGATGCTCAATAAATATCATTAAATTAATAATATAAGAAAGAAAAAATAGTGCTAAACAATGCAAATGAATTGTTTGACAGTAATGGGGAAAGAGTGTATGGCTTATGAATCCTTGAATCAAAAGGTATTACTTTATATCATAAAAATAAAGATCACATTTATGGAAAAGCTACATGGCTGACTTTCAAGAAAGATAGGAGGTATGATCAAAGGATACAGTGAATGTTTAAATAAAAATATTTATTGCAGTAAAAGATGCATTGCCACTAATTCCCCTCAAAATACTCCCCCTTGATTTGAACACACCTATCCCATCATTCTTGCCACTTTCTGAAGCAGTTCTGGAAGTCCTCTTTCATGAGTGTCTTTACTTCATTCTGCATCATGACAACTCATCATGTCACATATCGCTTCTGGTACGGTAATTTCTGTCGAGTAAAAACATTACAGTGTGTCCTCATCCACTTTATTCACCAGATCTGGCACCATGTGACTTCTGGCTCTTCCCCAAAGTCAAAATGACCATGGAAGGAAAATGTTTTGAATCAATTCAGGACATCGAGGCAGCCAAGACAGCAAAACTAAAGATACTCATGAAAGAGGACTTCCAGAACTGCTTCAAAAAGTGGCAAGAATGATGGGATAAGTATGTTTCAAACGAGGGAGAATATTCTGAGGAAAATTGATGGCAATGTGTCTTTTACTGTAATAAATTTTTAAAAATTTAATCACTCACCATAGTTTTTGATCACACCTTATATTTCTAACATTTCAGGAATCAAGGTGCTGATTAGATGTAATGAATGACCATATGATGCCTGAAAATTTTCCATTACCCTTTGCTCTTTTTTTTTTTTTTTTTTTTTTGCATCTGGGACCATCTGGAAACAAATGAGCTTGACCTCATTTACAAAACTACTTATGAAGCTTGTTTCTGTTAACCAGGAACTAAATCTTCACTAGTGGGCTGTCTCTGCTTGACTTTGTGCTCCAATCTTTACAATTCTGACTACTAATTTGACTCTAGAGAACACTGAGCATTTTCCTTATTGCAAAAGCCATCATTCACTGGAGACGGAGAGACGGGAAGAACTCTAATATCCATTGGAACGGCTCAGGGCAACCTAGACTGCCAAAGAAAACAGGTGTTCAATGATTACTGGAACAAGTTTGAGGCAGAGAAGCCCAGCTGTGCATGGACCATTGTGCTCACTTTTCTTGTAGTGCTTGTGATGTCAGACAGGTAAATGAGGGCTCTCAGGCAGCCAAAGAAGACCCTTTGGGGCAGCGTTTCATTCCTACATTCATTCAGCCAACAATAATTTACTGAGCATCTGTCTTATGCAAGGCTTAGAGCATGACCCAGTTTTGATCCAACTAGAATGTCTCGCCAGTAAATTTGTGGGGTCCCCCTGAGGGTTTCAGGAAGTATTTTCTTGGAGATTGTTTTAATCAGAGTATTATTTGCAGGGAGGAGAAACCCCTTCAAACAAGCTTCTTTAAAACAGAGGAGAATGGGGGAGAAATTTTCCATAATCCAAAGGCAGGAGGTGGCAACACAGCAGGTGACTACATATTTTTCCACAAGGTGCCATGCTCTCTGGGCACTACTTCAGCCTTCTCTCTTTCCTTAGACCTGGTTCTTGCAATGCTCAGTGCCTCTGGCCAAAAAAGGCCATTTCAGACCTGGCTAGATAGAACTGCCCAGGGCCACTCAAAGGACACTATCCCACACCCCTGGGTTCCATTCCAAACTCTTGGAAGAGAGTTCCTGATTGGCTCAACTCATATCTGGGGTCTCCTTCCACCCAATCAGATATAACCAGGGGGCAGGGTTTTGTGGCCCACTCTCCACTCAATCTGGGCTGCAGGAGATGGCTCTCTCAGAAGGTAGAATGCTGGTCGAGGGAGGCCAAGACTGGCACCTCTAGTGTCAACTCAAAGAGAGGGTCAGAATTAGGGACCAGTGATTTTAAATGGGACCTGAGGGACCAGAGCTGTCATTGACAAGAGGTATTAGTTAGATATAAGAGAAGGGAAATTCAGATGCCAAGAAGGAAGCCTGAATATCCAGGCTGCAATGATGGAAAGCACTGGGGTACTGGCCGCCACCATCCAGAGACTTGTAAGGGGGCAAATGCTTACTCACACTTCAAAGCATTCAGAGCATACCAGATAGTGATGTCCTTGAGGGGAGGCGCTATCGGCCTGTTCACCACTATATTTCAAGATCCAGCATAGTGCTTGGGATGTCATTGGTGTTTGAAAAATAGTTGTTGATCAAATGAATGAATGAGTGAATAATGATACTTGAAGGAGGATCATACTTCTGGGAAGCTTTTCTACTTCTTCCTCCAATAAAGTCAAAGTTCCCTCTTTTGCCCTCCCAACATGCTAACCATGTTTTAAGGTTATTGTTAGATGACAAATGAACCCCCATGACACTAAGTGAACTCTATCAAGTAGAAAATAGGTTTTATTGAGAAAGAGTAAACAAGTGTGTTTTATTAAACAAACTACACCAAGCTAAAAAGCCTCTGCTTTTTGCAAGGGAAACAATGAACAAAATGAAAAGGCAGCCTACTGAATAGGAGAAAACATTTGCAAACTGCCTTAGAGAGGGTGAATCCATGTTCTGGATGCCAGTCATGTGTGATCATGCCTGTTTCCCAACATTCTCACCACCAGATGGAATTAGAGCCTAAGAAGACATCAGTTTGATCCAGGACCCCACATACTCAGAAGAGCTCAGAGCCCCACCCCGGGAGCAGCGTCGCTGGCTACAGGTAAGAGGACTGTGGCAGGGCAGGTATGAAAATGATACAGTTCATGCTGTCAAGTAGCTTAAAGTCTTTGGGGCTGGAAACATTTGATAAACACCTCACTTCACAGCAAAGGCAGAATAAAACTATCAATACCAGAAAGCCAGCAGGAAGACAGGCACAGGTGCTCATCTGCAGGAGGCTTTGGACATGGGCTGTTTCTCAAGGCGCCGTTGCAAGAAAGACAAACAGGTCCTTGCAGGTGCTGAGCCTGGTGTTATGTTGACAGCAAGAGGCAGGTGCCCAATTAGGGGCCACCTTTGGAAGTTCATCAGATGTCCAGAGTTACAGGTAAGGACCAGGAGCACTGGGAAGCCACTCGGCTCTGCAGGGCCTTGGACTGTGCGTTTCCTGAAGCTGCTTAGGAGCAAGGGGGCAGCTTGGGCACCTGGGCCAGATAAGATGAAGCCCGCTCACCAGTAGCTCAGGGGAGCGAGCAGGACACAGGAGGCTATGGCTTCACGAGGAGGCAGGGCTGGGGCAGAATATCTTGGGAGGTGGTCCTATTCACAGGCTTTAGGGGTAGGAATCATCCCAGTGAGAATATACAGAAGATACAGAAAGTAAAGAGATAATCATGAGTCCTAGAGAAGAGTTAAGTCAGCTTTGTGTCTTATCTGCTCTCTCCCTTCTCCAAATCCATCCCATCTCTTCTCTCCTCACTCACTCCAGCCTCCACCTACTTATTATGTAGCATGATTGAACGATCTCTAAATTCCTTGTCTTTTGATGGACCAAGCTTTTGGAGTTTCAGCTTCCCCAAGCAATGCAGCAATCAAAGTATTTTCCTAAACAAAAATCATCCTCTCCTAAGGGGACGTTTATTATTAAACTATTAAAATGAGTTGTTTAATCCCAAGGAACAGAGATCCTGGCCCAAACCAGATTCTCGGCAGACATTAGATTTCCTCAGGCCCCTTTGCTGAAGCCCTAGCTTTGTGATGACCCCTCTTTTCCCTGCTTGCTGAGGACACAGAGCTCCCCTGCACTATGTGCTGGCTGAGGCCCGGAAATTGAAGGTAGTCTTCACTGGGGCACCAACCCCTCCAAAGTTATGAGATGTCTGGCAGATCTTTGGGGGGACAGTCACCCCTGAGGGAAGTGGATGGAGCTGGTCATTGGCCCCACACAGAGTGGGAGGTGGAGGCACCTCTCGGGTGGAAGCCTAGACACTGTGGTACACGGGCCCAAACCCAGCACTTCTCACGGCCAGGAGCCAGTGAGTGCCTGGGTGGTGCCAGCACTGCCTACCCTGGGCTCCCATCAGCTCCTTGCTGTTCTGCAGGTAAAGCAGCAAGGAGACCCTCCTGGTCTAGTGGAGAGCTGCCCGAGGAGAAACTGAGGCGTTAATTAATGGGCAGTAGTCCATCAGGGTGTGTCAGTGGCTCACATTCCCTCTCCTTCCTTGGACCTGGGGAGATTTCCCTGCACATCTGGAAGTCTCAGTTTATTCCTTAAAAAGTGATTCTGAGCAGCAAGTAAGAGAAGGCCAAAGGACTTGCCTTGACTGCAGTGTGTGACAGGCAGAGTCATTCTAAGGAAAATGGGAAAGGGCCATTTAGCGCGTCACTGCTATGTGCCTGGAAGAATAATTGAAGTGGATGCTGTTGGCACTCCCCCGCCCAGACCCTCTTGGGTATCTTCTGCCAGGTCTGTGTATCCCTTCTGCATGCCCAAGGGACACTTGCTTCCAAACAGCTGGCTTTGCTCACGTGTGTAGAGTTCAAAGAGCCTGCAGGTGTCGTTTCCCTTCCAGCCTCCATGGGGCTCTTCCCTGGTAACTGACAGAGGCAAGAATATGAAGACTCTGTTCTTCTGCCTCCCAGGTGGGCAAATGCTGAGGCATATCCCATGCCAGAGCTGCCCTGGGCAGTTAGGCTGGGGCCACTCTGTGCAGGTCTTTCCCCGAGATGGCATCCTCACTTAGCTTCCTCTTCTTCCTATCCTGCTTCCTCCCAGCCCTGCTGGTCGCCCCGGGAGCGTTGTCTTATTAAATCACTTGTACATGAATCCTAGTCTTCAGCTCTGCTTCTGAGCAACCTGATCTAAATTGTCCTGCTCTCATCTGCAATTGATGAAAACCTTGTGAAGTAAATGTTATCATTCCCATTTTGCAGATGAGGAAACCGAGTCTCAAAAGGTGGTAATATTGGGCCGGCCGAGTGGCGCGGTGGTTAAGCTCTGGCTTAGGAAGCCAGCGGCCCCGGTTCAGGTCCCACATATGAGGGCCAGTGACACTGCCCTCAAAAAAAAAAAAAAAAAAAAAAGGTGGTAATATGTCCAAAGCCAGTGATCCAAATTCAGTTCCATTTGACACCATTTACTCAATGCCATGAAACATAATCAGCATTTAGATAAAGTTGGCCAGGGGTCTCCTCACACACTCAGTTGCTTGTTCAAGGTCACACTCAGTCCTCTGAATTAAATCACAGGAACCAAAGACAGGGCCTCGGGCAGGGTGCAGAGCTGGTCTGGAGCTCATGACACTCTTACTAATGACTGTACTTCCTCCTTTAGCCTGTACGTCCCCCCTTACTATATTTATCAGCACTCTGCTTCGAGGGTCTGCTTTCCTAGGTGGCTCCTGTATAAGTCGTAAGGTCGTAGAGGGCCAGGACTATGTGCCACTTATTGTGAAATCCCCAGAACTAATCACGGTCCTTGGCACATAAGAGGCACTTAAATGAATATATCTTCAATTAAAAAATCCCATCACAGGGCAGTTTCCTTCATGAAAAGTCTGTTCTGGGGAAATCAGGAAAGTCAAAAATAAAGAGATTTTTCTACACCCTTAAAGAGAAATGCCATATCTTGAGGTAATTTCTTGCTGTCTAGTACCTCTATCATGGCTTAATGCAAAGGCTTCAAACCAGTCGTCACCCTACTGAGAGCCTTTCCTCTGAGGTTTCCTGTCCAGCAGCATTAACTAATTCTGTCAAAAGGTTTTTACCCTTGATACGTTTTCCTGATGATATACATACTTTAAAGGACCAGTGACATCAACTCCATTTCTGGAGAATTATAAATTCCTCTTCTTAATATTCTGTGCAGAAATCTTCCACTGCAATCAAGCCTAGTCATTATATTGGACAGCAAACATGAGTAATGCCTAGGATATGATTTAACCAATTCTGGGGGTCAAATAATGGCATTATTTTTTAAATTGCAAGTCAATATTGGAGGCCCTCGTGTTTTTCTGTTGATACTGCTAGCATATTTTCCTCACTGCGTTTTAATCAACCCTCCCCTCAGTGTACTCATCCAGATAATAATTCAGATGGATATTATGGCCCACTGTTCCTGGGATTTTTCTTTTGAAAGATTTGTAGGTGGACCTTGTGATTATGTAAGCCAAAGCTAATAGGATTGGCGGGACCCCTGGCTGAGAACGGGCAGGTGGCAGACAATCTTCTCTCAGCCTCACTGTGCTGCTGCCACCCTGGGTGTGGGCTGGTGCTGTGCTGCTTCTGTTAGCAGTACAAGAAGATCACTGCCTACTGTGCCCTATCACATCTTAGTTCCCAACTGTCACTGAGAAATATGGGGACTGACTCTCGGACTCCAGCAGCCTTTAAAGTCACAACTCCAGAAGGAGCTTGGATCTAGAATCAGAGACTGTAAGGTTGGATTGGGGGACATCAATGGTAACAACTGGGCTGAGCTAGGTGCTTATGTTAACCCCTAACCTTTATGGCAAATAATGCTTAGGCATGGGTCTCAGTTATCTATTGCTGCATAAGAAACCACCCCAAAACTTTGTGGTAGAAAGTATCATTACTTTCTCATGATTATGAGGGCCTATAATTTGGAGAGGGCACAGTGAGATTGACTATTGCTTCCGGGGCTGGAATGTCCAAGATGGCGTCCTCACTCACATGTCTGACAGTTGGTCAAGGATGGTTCGAATGGCCGGGACATGGTTGGAATGGCTCAACTGGGATCATACGTTTGACCTTGGTTCTTGCTGCTGTTGGCTGCTTTCCTTGGTTTGCCTTCTTGTAGTTCCAGGGCATCTCTGTCCCCATAAAGCCTTTCCATGTAGTCTGTCCAGCAGGGTAGTGAGAATTCTGACACGAGAACTTAGAGCTCCCAAGAGTGTGAAAGCAGAAACTCCAGGGCGTCTGAAGGCTCAGGCTCAGAACAGGCACAGAATCACTTGCACTATATTCTTGCTAATGTCACAGGTTGGCTCAGATTCAAGAAAATGGAGCTTTACAAGGATATGAGTATGGGAGGCATGGTTTCCCACCGCTACTGATATAACTCACAGATAACGGTACCACAGCATGGTTTGAGGAAGAGGGTTTATGACCTGGGACACACAGAATAGACCGAGGCTGCTGGGGTTTGAGAAGTGCCTGGGATCGCCAGATAAAATGCAGGACGTAGTTACAGTTGAATCTCAGATAAACATGGTTTTTTAGTATAGGTATGTCTGACGAGAGTCAGTATAGCATACAACACTTGGGACATATTAATACTCACATCATATGTTGTTTTTCTGAAATTCAAACTAAACTGAGCATTCTGAATTTTGTTTGTTGAATCTGGCAACCCTAGATGAGAGCCCTGTGAATGGAACTAGGGTCCAGGTCCCGGAAGCTGGATATTAGTCTAGTGACAAGATGGTTTGGGACACATGAGGACTGGGGCATGAGAATGGAGAGGGAGGTGGAGACTTGTGAGTCTGAAAGAGAACAGTTGGGCTGAGTAGGAGGCCGGAGCATTCCAGGCAGCATACCAGAGTGGCTGAGATTGGGACAAAAGAGTCAGACAGACCAGACGGCTCTGAGAATCAGGTTTTTGTTTTGTTTTATTATTTTTTTTAATTCTCCAGTTTTTCAGATGAAGCAGATAATAGTGCTACTTCACAGGGTCATAGTGAGGAGTATATATAGGGGTGCTTGGCACAGTGCCTGGTGCATAGTAAGCACAGAGGAAAGTTTACGTGTCATCACCGTCAGAGTAACAGTTGTGATGATGGTAATATGTGGTGGTGCAGAGAGAATGGGGAAGAGGTCCATGGAGCTAATATTCCCAGAGCACATCCCAGGCTCTGGGCCTGGTGCTTGTGATGCTTCATCTTCCTTATTCATGATAGCCTTTGCAGGGACAATAAATCAATTTTAGAGATGAGTGCATTGACTTGGAGGAATTTGTAAGTTTGTCTGAATGTCAAAGGCAGGTGTGTCTGACTGGAATTTTTTTTCCCATGACGAAAGACCATTTAATATAGTTCATTCAGGTAAACCTCAACTTAAGGGCTTCCAGTTAGTGTCCTGTCACCAACCTTTCCCATTGACCTGTGTTGCTTTAACCCTGAGCCTTCCCTACTCAGTTGTAAAACGGGAGAGTTAACACCGACACACGGCTTCTCCCAGAGCTGGTTGAAAGCATTCCCTGTGGCAGAGTGCAAAGGCATTTTTAAACTCTAAAGTGCCCCCTCCCCAGAAGTTGAAACTCTTTTATAAGGCCTAGTACATCAAGTGTCAATGGAGTCGAACATGTGAATCCTGTAACTGCTAATTTGGGGCCCTGACAGGATAGGAAATGCAGTCTCCTGAAGGCACTGAAGAAGGGACTTGGGGAGGTAGGAAGAGTGAGAGAGGTGAGTCTCATGGTGTATTGTGCTATGCTGACTTTTTTCCCTTGGAACACTCTAGAACAAGATTCTGAGGGTACAACTTTCCTCAGAAGACTTACAGCAGGATTGAAGGGCAAAATGGCAGAGCAGGACAAAAACACGCCCGGGTGTGGGACCGCTGGCTCCCACTTTTATTATTAGATAGCCTGGCGAGCACTCCAGTGCCTGAGGCACAGGGAGGTCTAATCCAGTGGTTGATGAAATGCAGAGTTCATGTTTCTTTCATTGTCTGCTAAAGATTTGGAACTTATTTACATGGCCACTGTGAACTTCTTAGACTAACCCAGGGAGAAGCAGCTTAGAAATATGTGGAAATATGGTCATTATCTCTTTTACAGGCAAGCATGAGGTAAACAGTGACTGACAAAGCTTGAGTGAGCGGGATCGTGCTGCTGGCGTGAGTTTTCTCTTTCTCTGATTCACTCTAGGTCTGAATTTCTATCCTCCCAGCACCCTGGGCGTGCAGTGGCATTCATTATTCTCACCAGCACTGCCCAAATCTGCCATGTAAGGAGTACAATGGTCTGTAACCACAGACTTATTTCCTGGCAGTAAATTATGATAGTGCGACAAGAGAAGATTCTATTTTCCAAGTTTACCAGAGGTGACAGCATAGCTGGTGGGGTATTTGCATGTGTGTGTGTGTGTGTGTGTGTGTGTGAGAGAGAGAGAGAGAGAGAGAGAGAGAGAGAGAGAGAGAGAGAGAGAGAGATGGGGGTGGGGTGAATGTGTGGGCTTCTGAAAGGCATCTTGTGAACACCACAGTGGAAGGGAGAGGGGAGAGAGTTCGCTGCTCAGTAATGAGATTCAGTGTTATGGGACTGTTATTTTTAGCATTTAAGCTATGAAAATCTCATTCTCTCCCTAGAGGCCTCCTCTCTGCCATTCTTTAGCACATCAGGTGAGAAATCAAGTGTCATCTTTAAAGAAATGATAACAGATTCCAAGTTAGCTTGTAAAAAATACTGCTCTCTCCCAATTCTAAGTGTTTGGTGTGGTAAGAGTCATCTTATAAATTGGAATTTTGATATGAGGTGAGCAGGGGAGGGACAGAGAAAGAAAGGAGGCTTGAAAGGCTTGAGTTAGATAAGGCGGACTAGTGATAACAATTTAAAAAATGATGGAACTTGATTCTATTTCTTATGAATAATGAAGCATAAATGCCCACTGCGAGTGTGTATATGACTTTATATACAGATATGTGTATATATATTGGGTTGTTGGAAAAGTCATGATGTATTTTTTCTATGTGTTTCATTGCAAAAATGCATCGTGACTTTTCCGACAACCCAATATAGACTTGCATCTCCTGTGTGTGTGTGTGTGTGTGTGTGTGTGTGTGTGTGTGTACGTGTGTGCTCTTCTGATGTCCTTTTGATGTATTCTATGAATACTTTTCTGGTGATTTTAGCCTAATTTCTCTTCTTCTGTCATGCCCGTATATTTTATGCTCACATTCATGCCCATCAAATTTCTTTAGCAGAGCTAGAAAACTGATCGAATCTTAAAGGTCTATAGGCTTTTCTATGTGGACTATATAAGCTCCAGAGAGAGAGATTTCTATTGTTCTATTTTAGCCTCTTTACCATTGCATAAACTCATTACATTAGTAACACTCAGGAGACTTAAACAAGGAGATGCTCATGGTTTCAAATACCAGCTTTCTGGGTGATAATTTCCAAATGCCTGTGTCCAGCATTAGCTTTTCCTATGTGCTCCAGATTTGTAAGTCCAACTGCCTACTTGCCAGATTCATCTGGACATATATTAACTCAAACTTAACACATCCCAAATCAAACTCTTAATTCAATTCATGACTCCTCCTAATTGAATTCTGGTGCAGCTTGCTGCTTTTCAGTGAATTCTATCAGTTTCTTGGGGCAAAAGTCATGAAGTCAGCCTTGATTCCTATTTCTTCTCCCAGCCCGTGTACCGAATCCATCCGCAAATTCTGTCCATTCTATTTTTAAAATATGTTCAGGATCTGACCGATTGCCATCTCCCTTGCTCCCACTCTGATCATCCAAGCTGCCGCCATCTTTTCCTTTAAATGACTGCAATAGCAACAACTGGCTCTATCCCCTCTACAGCCTGTTCTTCAGCAACAGTCTGCATGAACCTTTGATATCCTTGGCCAGATTGTGTCGCCCTTAAGTTCAAAGCCCGCCAACGACTTCTGAGTCAAAGCCATTGTGACAGTGGACAGCAAAGTGTATGCCAAAGCCTTGCGTTGGCTGCCAGGCCATGGCATGCCTCCTGCCCCCACCACCTCCTGCTTACTCATGAGCACTGCCCTCCTACCCACACTTACCTCCCTGTTCCCCATGAATGTGCACTGTTCAAAGATAAACTGAGCCATATTCAAACTTTAAGAGTTTATTAGAGCAAAAATCGATTCAAATTGGACAGCATCCAATTTAGCAGACAGAAAGGGGCTCTAAGGAGCTGTATGAAACGAAAGCCAGAAGGGAGCAGGAACAAGGAATTTGTGCTAGACAAAAAAGTGGGTTGGTTCTTGCAAGGTGACTTCCCTGTTGGGGATGGCCAGGGTCTATCAGGCAGACGACCTAACTCGTGCTGATCAAGCAATTCCTGATTGACTGGTTGGTCACTCTTTTTGTTCCTTTTCTGATGTTTTAATCCAGAGAGATCACTTACTTGGTGGTTAATGCCTACAAATAAATATTGAAAGCTTTTTAGGATGATCCCCAAATGTCTGCACTTTCCCCAAGACCCAAACCAATCAGAATTAAATAAGTCAAAACCCAGTTGAAGAAATCAGTTTCTTAAGCCAACCTGCTTGTCCAGTGATCTTATGTAGCTACATCTCAGTTAACCCCAAAAGTGTCAATCCATGGGCGTCAGGTGGCATCCATCGGCCACAGTACAAATACCTCCTTGCTCAGCTAAAAGATAATCAGGGCTATTTTATTCTCAAGAATGACTTTGGTCAGAGAGTCTAGGGTTTTTTGTTGAGCAGCTACTGCTTTCGCAGTGGATTCAGGGATAGCTTCCCGTGCGTTCACAGAGGGAAAAAGCAAGTTGCACAAAGGCCAAAGGAACAAAGCTTCCATATGGGGGATGAAGATGTTGATCCATGACCCCGGGAGAGCTGTCCACCTTCAGATGCCAACTGCTCCTGGGGAGGACCCTCCCTAGTCAATATTAATTTTAGATCTCCAGCAGCTGCAAGTCTGGAGAAACCTTCTCTAATTGGAAGATGTGGATGTAAGGTTCATGTCCCTACAGTTTGACTGCCATCTGGGTAGTGACAAGGACCCAGTATAGTCCCTTCCAAGGAGGTCCAAGGGCACTGTCGTTCTTAGTGATTCCAAATCAGAAGGGTGGGAGAAAATCAGAAACGGTAGTTTGGAGAGGTGAAGCCAGATGTTTGAGGAAACTAGAATTCAGGTTCCAGTCCAGTTTGCAGGTAGATGACAGTGAACAGTGAACAAAGCTAGAATCTGATATCTACAAATTTGTGTTATAATTTTCTACTAAAATATATTTTTTTTCTCTCCAATCACTCTCATCAAAGATAATCATAGGAAGACTGATTTCTCTGCAAAGTAAGTCTTGTCTCATTAAACCTGGCCTGATTATTTATACAAATGCAGCAAGAATAGTAATGGAGGTAAAGAAAGACCTTTCACAACGTGTTATCAAGAGCAGGCCAATAGTGCAAGAAATCTTTGTCCTGATGAAAAAGAAATTGTTTTAGTTTTAGATTTACACTATTGATATTACACTGTTGATATTACAGCTTGTTTTTAAAGCCCTAAGTATTTCTCGTAGAATTCTGGTTATATAGGTTATATATACAATTCTTCACCCTTAGAATCTTTAATTCCTGGTGAAAACTAAGAAGTAAATAATTGGGGATCAGCAAATTTATAAATACATTCATAATTTCTAGAAGTATATTCTTTTTTATAGTAAATTTTCCAGTGTGGCACGAAACATGTTTACTTATAGACCCAAATATTTTTAGTTCCTCTGTAAAAGGACGCCAAAGGTAGATGAACATGTGTTCAGCAATTTATGTTTCAGCAATTTATTTTATCTTATTTGGAAATGGTCTAGATATTCAATGAACATCTACCATTTAGCTTATCTCAGTATAACTCTAAGGTTTCAAAAAGATTTTGAGAACTATTTGAAAGTAGACATACCATAAAGCATAATTATTATTGAATCATTTGTTTATAAACTTTATTTTTCTTGCATCTCATATTTAACAATTATGTTTACATTAGTCATAAAAATTTCATGAGATGTTAAACAGCTAACCATCATGTTATCTTTCTTGCTGACAAATTCTGTAACAGAGATAACATGAGCTTGTTTGACTTTTAGTAAACTAGATAGAATAAAAGTACTATATTTAATGCTAATAACTCTAAAGGCATGCCTATTTTAATTAGATCAACAAACTTGAACTAGCTTTTATTTACTGAAGATTACCCGAGATCTCATGAATTTGAAAAACATTTTGGTTAGTTTGTATATTTCTGAGAGTATACTTAATTTATGTAAGTGCTTGTTTGTCGTTAAGCCAATTAAATGGAGCTCTTAACAAATTAATTTTGACAATACCATCCAGAGGTAGAAATCTATCACACATCTACAACACACATATGTAGACATATATGAGCATACAGACAGATACAAACAGAGCTCTTATAGCTTTTATTTTAGCTTGGGGAGGAGGCCTTAATACAGTTCCTATCAGGTTCTAAATATTAGCTTCCAATGTGACCAACTTGTGACCATTAAATTGCTTTAAAAAAAATCCTTTCAAATATCTCATCAGGTTTTAGCCAGGACAAATAGTCAATATTCCTAGCACTACTGAAGAACCCCTGGATACAAGAGGTGGACCCAAAGGGGGTGCAAAAGATACCACCCTCCCATGATCCAGAGCTGCCCCCAAAGATAGCCAAGAGAAAGGAAGACTTAGACAGTTCTCCTGAGACCTGACAATAGTTGCTAAGATGCTAGCTGCAAATGCAGTGCAACCCACATTTCTGTCCAGGCATTTCTAGCCACACAGTGAGGTACAAGCCACATTTCTGTCCAGCCAAAGTTTTGAAGGCCCTAAACTAACAAATGCCAAGCCAAGTTCTCGGGACATAGATCAAGAAAAACAACAAGGCAATGAATAGCTGTCCCTGGGAGAAGGAGGACCAACAACCAATGGGTACCTGAAAGCAGAACTCAAAGATTTAATTCCTACTTTTTTTTTTTTGGCCTGCTAATCTGAATTTAAAAAGAGAGACGCCATGATATTTTACCTTCTTCTCTTGACCAGGCACTATAAATAGAGACCTGGAGAGCTGACTTTGGTAAGAATTCCCCAGCTTTCCCAGGATCCCATACAGACTCCTGGAATGAGCAGGATGTTCCCGCGGGTCTTGTCCTGGTCACCAGAAACTGTAAGGGAGGAAAAATCATTTTCCCGCTATACTTTATGGTGAGTGCTTTGATTGAGACCCCATTTCTTTTAAGAGTCCTCATAAATGGATCCAAGTTTAAAGTTCTCTGCTGTGGTCACTGTAATTCAAGATTATCTTTGGAAAGGGTTAACCTGCTTGTTCAGCCATGAAATACATTTTATTCACTTGGGGCCTTCCGCTGCAACCAGTCCAGCTTAAGTCAGATCCAGTCGGACCCTATACCTGAGTCCAGTTTCCAAGTCGGGCCCAGTCTGACTCTGGATCAAGTCCAGTTTTTAAGTGGGACCCAGTCTGAACTCCAGCCAGTTTTCAGTCCCAGTGTGGAAAAAGAAATGCTCAAAGTTTGAAAGCTCATAGGGCTAAAACTGCGGAGCTAGGATCTGAGAGGGTCTTATCCACCACCTTCAGGGGCAGCGAGAAAGCAGCGAGCTCAGCAGGCTCCACTGGTATCCATGCCTGGCCGCTCATTGCTTCTGGGGCCTGTTGAGGGTCTCCTTTGATTCCCTCTGTTGACATTGAAACTGTTAAAAGATAAACTGAGGCATATTAAAAATTTGTAAGAGCTTATTTGAGCAAAAATTGATTCAAATTGGTCAGCATCCAATCTAGCAGATAGAAGGGAGCTCTAAGGAATTATACAAGATAAAAGTTTTACAGTCAGAGGGGAGCCATAATAAGGAAGTTATTCTAGGCAGAAAAGCAGACTGTATATTACAAAGTTACTTTTTTTTTTTTTTAGGGCATAGCAGGGGCCTAGCAGACAGATTGCCTGACTAGTACTGATCAGACGATACCTGATTGACTGGTTTAAGATTTAATTTCTGGGACAGCCAAAACTGTAATTAAATCTTGGTTTGGTGATGTGGGGCTTAGCATAAGTGACTCCATTTTGGGCCTGTTGTCTTGTTTAACAGCCCGTTCCCATTCATCTTTGGTTCGTGCTGCCTGGGTGCTTTTCTTTCACATATGTGCACACTGACCTCCCTCCATTTTGTCTTTATTCAAATGTCACCTCCTCAGAGGATTGATTGTGGACTATTTAAAATAGTGCTCTGATTCCCTACCTTCTTGACTCTGTCTCCCTTAATCTATTCTTCTTCATATAACTCATCACTGTCTGACATTATATGCTTATTTACTTGTCTGTTCCTTCTCACCCCAATGAAAGCTTCCTGAGGCAGGGATTTATTATTATTTTTAATTATTATTATTTGTTTTACTGCTGTCTCTCCAGGGCCTAGAATAATATCTGGAATATGGAAGTTGATCAATAATTGTTAAATAAACAAATGAAATGGGCGTTTTACTAACGCTTTCCACAACATTCCTATAAATTCTCTCTAGTGTTAGTGCAATTATTTTATGTTGACGCTCTGGGAAGTGATGGAAGGAAATGTAATTGACAGTTTGCACACGGAGTTTGTCTATCACTTCTCTAGTCACCCGTTGAAAGCGCCTTATTCTATAGAAAGAGCTGACCGGTGCAGAGGGATGAGAAAGCCAGGACAACTGTGGGTGCTGGCTTCTTCCTCTTGTTCCATAAATGTCCCGAGAGAGACTTCTTTGTAAGTTCATTCTCTGGGGAGGGAGATGTGCTTCTTGAAGGCAGCTGAGCCCTGACAGCTTCCTGGTGACCTCCAGGGCCACCTTGTGCCTTTTACAGCATCTCCTTGTTACGATGCTACTTTACAAAACCAGAAACAAAAATCTGAAACTGAATTGGTTTACAAGTGTATCCTCTCAACTCATATGTTTAGCCTGGTTCTTCACTCTCTCCCCAGTCTACCTCTGCAGCTCAGTTCAGTCCGAGCATTTTGCTTCGATGTTGCAAAATATTTCACTGTGTTCTCATCAGCTTAAAACAAGTTTCTGTAAGTGGATGAATAGGTAAGAGGTGGGCTTCTTGGAAATAAAATATCTGAAAAATGCCTGAAAAAGTATGATGGTGGCAAAGCTATGTAGGATCTGTGTTTTAAACGGAATCAGGAATGGTAAGCAACCCTGAGTCCCTGTCACATGCAGTAGGGCATGTCAAATCCTCTTACCTGATTTTGTCTCCAGGAGCTGACATATGGACTGTCTGTGTGTATGTATTCCAGGGGGCACTCTAGGCCTTGGGTCCTGTCGGTAAGGACTTGGTTCAAACCCGACAGGCCCTGCTTGAATCTGAGAGCAAAGCAAATGCTTTCAGAAGAATTGTGCTTTTCTTCCTTTTGGTCTTCTTTTCCATTATTGCTTGTAAAACTAACCCAGCTTGTCACAGTGTCCTCTCATTTGGGCATGTTTCCCTTTTTAGTGCCTCACAGCTGCCTGGTGTCTCTGGGTGGAGGAGGAAGTTTTCAGGCCCAGCGGGGAAGGAGGGTATGTCCCCTGATTTCTCATCGGCCGTGAGGCCTCTGGGCGACCCCAGTTGCAGGGCTCACCTGGTGTTGTAGAGGACTCCTGTCTAATCAGGTGGAGAACTAAACCCACCGGGGCTGCCTTCTCTTGCTAGGCTGGGGATCAGGAAGTGTCAGGCCAGTCACCTCCTTCTGTAGGTCGGAGGGTCATGTGGTACCTGCTGCTGTGTTCCTCTAGTCTTGGGATCTCAAACTCATTCGCCTTCCTCTTCCACCTTTCAGAGGTCCGTTATGGTCATTCCTTGAGGTATTTTCAGTGTTTGTTATTGTACTTAGTGGGGAGAAATGGGCAGGGCAAGACTACTCCATCTTGTCCAGGCTAGAGGCGGGCAAGTTCTGTTTTTTAAAAATACTCTCGTTTTATATCTTTGTGATTTGGAGGAGAAAGCAAAGACAGCTTTAGAATTAGGCGGGCTTGAGTGTGAGGCACAGTTTCAACTTTTATTAGTCACGTGACTTTGGGCAAGTTCACGAACCATTGTTAAGTGTCAGTTTCCACAATGTAAAGAATAATAATATGTTTTCTTATGTTTTAATCAGCAACAACAAATATGGTTACCTTGAGAAAAAGAAACCGGGATGTAGTGGAACATGGATCAGTGAGGGAAAGAAGAAGCTATAACAGTTGTTTTGATAGAGAGGGTTTAATAAGGACCAAAAGGGCAAATATGCAACGTTAGAGTTAATATAGAATGAGTAACTGCAAAAAAAACAGTTCCATTCTTAGGGCTGAGGAAACAAAATGAGGAGTGCGGTAATCAGACCCCGAGATTTGCAGGCGGGGAGACCCAGACCTCTGGGGAAAAGGCCTCGCCTGCTCATTTGGGAGCACGGTTTGGATGGGGAGGGGAGAGGGTAATGAGGCTGCTTCAGGGTGTGTGGAGATCAACTACGGCCAATAGAAACAATGCTACCAGAACTGACTGTTTCTAGAACCAACTGTTTCTGAAATCAGCTACTGCTACTGGGGTGAGGATGTCACCCAGATGTCACTGAAGAAAGCAGCACTGCTTCCCTTTCATTCCCTCTTTGGGCAGAGTTGAGTATAGAGCCAACCAGCAAAGAAAAGACATGATTTGTATAGGCCCAACCCTAGCAGAATAAGCAAGGGTATGTTTCAATCTGAGGAACAAGCTCTTCATAACCAGTGAAGAAAGATACAAGGGTAGATCATAGAATCCACAGACTAGATGATCAGTGAGGTCTGAGAAAGGACAAGGGCCCGGCCTGATCAGGGCCGCCTGAAGTCGTAACTCACTGAAGCCTTCGGAGTGCTGATATTGCGGATGAATTCTTTAGGGTGTTGCTCAAACAGTTTGGCCCCTTTGTGTCCTCACTCAAGAGTAAAATATATGGAAGAGGTAGAAAAATTGGCCAAACTTAAGTTACATATTCACCCTAATGATCAGAAGGGTCAAAAGAATGAGATCCCATAAATGGCATCCCCTGGATCATATGGAGTAGCAAAAAGGGTCTCCAAAAGAAAGAATGCTGGGAAGAAAGAGAAATTAAAAGATATGTACTTAGTTAAAAAAAAAAAAGATATGTACTATATTTCATTCCCCTACTGTTTATTGGCCTGGTAATGAGGGCCAGTCTTTAATGGAAAGCCTGGTGAATTCCACTGGTATTCGTCATTACCTACCTTCATTTCCTCTGAAATTAGCTCCTATGTCAGACCTAGTGTTGTTTGAGATACCCTGATTGGCATCAAGGATGTACTAGAATAAGCATGGTGTCAGGAAAGGAAAGTTAAAGCTAGAACAAGTTTTATTCCATTGAGGACCGGTTGCTGCCTTATACAGGATGTCAAATGTCATAGACAGTTAACTTGCCACAGGTATCTGGCTGGTCTCAGAGGTAGAGTATATCAGGAGCTCAAGGTGGATGGTGTGTTTCTGTTTTTACTCCATTGACTTGGATTTATATGTCTACACATTGTTTCTGTTCATCTCTTACCAATATTTAAACTTTTAAAATACCTTATGCTTTTGCAAGCATTCGTTTTACTTGTTTTAAAATAATTTATGCAGTGGTTTTGATGTAGTTGGCTTAGTTTTTCCTTTATTGTTGCTTCCACTTTTTTTTTTTTTGCTGTTATAAACAATTCTGTGATGCATGTTTTTATACATAAGTCTTGTGTTGTGCTTTAACTCCCTTGATTGGAGAATCCATAAGAGCTTTGTTTTTTATTTTATTTTATTTTATTTTATTTTATTTTGAGGGCAGTGTCACTGGCCCTCATATGTGGGACCCAAACCGGGGCCACTGGCCTCCCAAGACAGCACCCAACTACCGCGCCACTTGACTGGCCCCATAAGAGCTTTGTAGGGTCTTCTTCCTGGGTTCAGATCCTGGTGTGCAGGGTTGGGCATGTCATATGTCAGCTGATGAGAATGGCTCCTCCTTGTGTAGCGCCTTGCACAATCTTCACAGCCATACCTGACAGCTCTGAATCCAGGCTTTGCCACATACTTACTGTGCAAACCAGGGCAAGTCCCTTAATAGCTCTGTTGCCTTAACTTCTGCATCTATAAATTGGGGAAAGTCATCCTTGCCTCATAGGGTTGCCATGAAATATATAGACCCCTCCGAATAGAACTGGTACATACCAATTGCCATGTATATTTGTTATTATTATTACTTATTATTATAATATTGTCAAGGGGGATGAACATTTTAAGACTTCAGTTGTAAACTGGCAAATTGAAGCTCATCGTTAAATGACTGAAGACCTAATATAATCCTCTAAATGTGGAAGCCTGGCAACCCTAGTTGATGTCATGATTTGGATTCAAGACTCTTCCAGAACTATAGAATAAAGTATATTGACTCTTGGTGCTCTGTTGAGGTGAGATTGAAATACTAAGCTACGTTTTCTAGAGAGAAGGCACAGAAATGGAAGGTCAGATGGCTCTCTGGGGGATTGGGAGCCCACGAGGAAGGGATCATGATTACAGAAAAAGGGACAAGCAGTGGAGAAAGCAGGTTGTGAGGGGTTTGGTGGAAGGAGAGATGACTGTAAGCTCTCCATGTGCAGGTTGACCAGAAGTCTGGTTCCCACCAGAGGCTGATGCTTAGGAGATGTCTGTCACAGTTAATTCTGAGTCTGGGTGCTTTGTTTACCTTTGGCTTCACTTGGTGTTATGGTCCAGGTGAGAGTCACATGCTTGTATCTATTCTCCCTCTCTGCAAATTTTCCTCTACAATAACAATCGCCTCATTAACCAAGAACAATTTCCAAAGGGATGCTTTCAGAAAGATGCAAAGAGCAGCAGAATGCTTGACCAAATCCATCTGGTTTCAGAAGGTCTCCTTTCCTCAGATGTGTCTACTCTCATTAAAACAAAGCATGAAGATTTCCATGCCCCAGAATACAGGTAGAAAAGCTCCATTGTAGGCAGTTTCAGGGACATCTCCGTGTAGAATAAGTGTGAGCTTGTTTTTTCCCCGCATTGACCTGGCTGTGGAATGCTTTCTGCTCTCTCACCCTACACATTTGCCTCTCCATTTACCTTCTTTCCTGAGAGAGAAGCTAATCAGATGTTGGGGGCTAGGCTATTCTTTGGGCTCACATTTAACTAACAGACAGGGCTACTGTGCTGTCTTGGTTTGGAGGAAGCAGACCCCAAGGCAAGGTTTTTTAAGTATAAGTAATTTGTTTGGGAAGTGTGAAAGGAACTCAAGAAGAGTGTGGAGAAGTAGGTCAGGGAAAGGAAGTCAGCCAATAAAGGGCATGATAACAGGCCAGTTACTACCCTGGGAAATGAGCTCAATCCCATAGGGACACTCAGGGCAACAGGTAGCAGCACGGGTCTCAGGCGGTTTTCACCCTGTGAGGAAGCTGGGTTGTTTATACACTGAATGCCATCAGTCATTAGTTGAGGGCTGCTCTGGGAAATGTTAACTCCTTAGCATTTCCAAGACTCAAAGGCCTGCTTGGAGTTTGGGAAAAGCCCTCAGGCAAGGAGATGGAGATACTGGCAGTTGGAAGTCTGCCTGCACACACCCAAATGGCCAGGCCTGAGGATTATGATTGGGGCGCTTATAGTTTCTATTACAGGTAGCTAACAGTCAGCCCTCAAACTCAGGTATTCCTCAGTCCATTTTCCTGTGGCAAATTTTGGCAGATCATTGTAGCTTATATGGGTGATGCTGATTAGAACAGTAATTAATCACAGTCAAATGGGAAAAATTGTTAGATGAACTAATATTTATGGAAAAGGCCCCTTCTGTACGTAATCATGTATCTGGTCCTTGGAATTATATCATATAATGTATTTTTTTTGGTAGAAGCAGAACAGAGTGGACAAACGTATTGTTTGGGAAGTAAAATAAGTCTTGAGAAAAGACACTGGGAGTCACAGACATGTTTCAGAGGAAGACACTGCAGAGTTTTGATAGTTTTGTTACTCTAAGATACATTTCGGTGGAGAAAACTTCTGAGATTCTATTGAAAAGAGTTGAGTTGGGTGAAAAAGGATGCGCTGATTTTGTGAATTTTGGAATATCTTGGGAATGGCATAGGCCTGACCGTCTTCCCGATGGTATGGTCACAGCCAAGGTAGACTTGCCAAGTCTGTAAGCCCTGCTGCGCCTCAACTCCTTCCAGCCAGATCAATTGCGTGGAGGAAACTTTGCGCTGTAGAACATAGAATCTACCTTCTGATGGATTTTGTGAGTTGTCTTGGTTTGCTCCTGTCACTGGACTTAATGCGCTATGAATAGGAATCATTCTTTCCCCACAACCATTTTTGTGAAATTTTCCTTCCCTACCTCTTGGATGATGTCACAGGGAGATTTGATTGCTTTTTCAGTCATTTCGAGGGATTAGAACAGCTTCATTTGCAAGACCAAAACATCCAATGTAATCTAACATCAAATCTTTAGACTCTCTAATTCAAAACTTTTCCTCTCCCCCAAAGTCAGACTTCAACAGGGCTTGAGGATAGGCAGGAGATGGGAGGTTGTGGTCTGCTCTTTCTGTCTCCTTGTCCCATCTCCTTCCCAACCAATTACTGAATTTGGCTTCTTCAGAGCCGGAGAATACAGGGGGAGGATTTATAGGAGATCGAGGCAATATATTTTTGTTTGTTGTTCTTTAACCTGACACTGACAATATGTCTCTCTTATAGCTGTCAAAAGCCCTCTGTCAAGGCAGGCATCCACTTGCTTATTCTTTTATGTATTTTCAGACACCTTCAGTGAGGACCTCTATGCCTCACTATTTCCTGGGGTAATAGACACCCTCTCAGCTGATGTCTTACAGCTCCTCTCCATACTGAGCCTGCCAAGGCACACCCGTGGGAATGCTTTGCTCTAGCAGGTAGACCTCTTGGGTGAAGTCTTTCAAGCTAGCTTAAGCATGGACTAAACTTCACAAGGTCCACATGGGAACTTGACTTTCTTGATCCACCAAATTCTCAAAGTGCAGTTCATTTCTATGTTGCCCTCAGATAATGCTCCAGCTAACACCTCACCTGCGTATCTATCCCCCAAGTTCTAGGAGAACCATCTCAGTTTCTCCCCACAGTTCTCTCATATTCCAATCTTATCACAAATTTATGGATCGACATACCCTCTGCCAGCGAGGAAGTTTCTAATTGGTCCTCCTGTCAGAGAACACCAATCTCTAAAAATGAGATTTTGGAGATTCACCCCCCTGCCCCCCCCACACTTGTTTTGGGATAGAAGAAAGGGCAAGAACCCTCTCTAATGATTCCCCCTTGAATTAACCCATCTCATTTTATGTAGGCTGGGTGATTTGGGCAGTTTAGTGGTCTAAACTGCACAGATGTGTCAAGTATTGTATCAGCCATCACAGGCAGTGTTATAACAACTCTGGAATCCCAGTGGCTTCAAACAGCAGAGGTTTATGTCTTGATCATGTCATTGACTAAAGAGGGCTGGTGGTTGTGGGGGATTTCTGCTCAGTGCATTTGTTCAGTATCTAGGCTTCTTCTACTAACATCTTTGCTTTCTTCTATGTGGAGATCCTTATTTTGTGCCTTGGCTTTCTTTGGTAGTCTGGTGAGGCCTATGGACCCTTTCTCAGAATAACATTTATAAGTTACTGCAATGATTAAAACAATAATGTGTTGAAAGTAATATATGTGCTTCTTTATTGACACATTAAATAATAAGACTGAGGTGGAAAATCTAGTGACTTTCATAATTTTGAATTAATCTTGAACAAAACAATATTTTGAGATACCTTTAACAACTGTAATATACTATGAAAACATCTCTGACTGCTTTGGTGACAATGTCCCAGGCCACTGTTAATCCTATGTGGGTTTTGTCTACATTCATAAACTCAAGAAAATGTCAATATCAGATACAAGTTAGTGAACATAACAGTGCAACTATTTTCTCATCAAAGTTCATGGATTTCCTGAAATGGATCCCCTGATGATCTGTGAACTCTGTTTAGAATCTTTATAGGGCCCTGAAATCCTCTACAAGATCTGGCCAGTGTGATGAGAGAAGACATGGGGAAGTGTGACAGATTGCCAAAATGGCCACAATTCTCTATCCCTCCTTGTATCCACAGTCTTTGCAATTTGATTCTGTAGCTGTTTCCATCAAAAGGTAGAGTCTAGATTCCTGCCCCTTCAATCTGGGATGCCTTTGTGACTTTCTTTGATGACTAGAGTGTGGTAGGAATGATGATGTGCCAGCTCTGGCCTTAAGCCTCAGGAAAATTTGCATACTTCTGCTTTTTTCATTGAAATCCTACCATTCCCATATGGGCAGGTCTGCATCTGTCTGCTGGATAATGAGAGGCATGTGGTCAGCCGCCCTCTCCCTTCAGCTGACTGCCAGCCAAACTCTGGAAGCACAGAGGCCAGCTGACCTGCATCTGACTGCAGATGTAGAAGGGAGCCACAAGGAGACAAGAAGAACCACCTAATGGAGCCCAGCCTAGGATCTAAATAAATAGTTGTTGTTTAAAGCAGCTATTTTGAGGTGCTTTGTTTCGTAAAAGTAACTAACTGATGCAGGGGAGATAGCCTGGCTTTGAACTGACTTGGCTAGGTGATGAGACAGTTCCTTTCACTTCCATTCCATTGTTGAAATCTAGTCATAGGGCCCCACCTAAATACAAGAGGAGACTATGAAAGGTAGTCTAGCAGTGCATCCAAGAACGCGGGACCCCTTAGGGAAGAGCTATCATGGCAGAATTCATGTGTTCTTGTGTTGCTGTGCTGTGATTGATATCATCACAGCATCAATATCTTTGTTCATTGCTCTTAGGAGTCAGTATCCAGTCTAGTGTGTGTGGTCCCTAGTAACAGAATTTATGATCCACGAGTTTGAAGGGTGTTTTAGGCATCCGAACACCACACCCAGAAACTGGAGTGTGTTGGAAGGATTGCAATATGTCAGATAGACTGATTCTAAATTAAAGTATGAGCAGTCTAGAGTTTTAAGTCATACTTTGTAAATGTAAGCCCATGAAAGGACCTCTCTTGTATGTACCACTTTATTTAATTTCCTCTTTTGCCATCCCATTGTCTCATTCATCTTTATCCATTTTTTTTTTTTGAGGGCAGTGTCACTGGCCCTCATATGTGGGATCCGAACCGGAGCTGCTGGCTTCCCAAGCCACTCGGCCAGCCCTATCCATTTATTTTTTTAAGATTTTTTTTTTAATTGCAGAATTTGTGGAGGGGAACAGTGGTGGAGAATTGGGAAAGGGGACTGACCAAGTTGTTGTTCTTCAATCTTCGTTGTGGAGGGCACCAGTCGCCATCTGGCTTCCTGTCGGCAGCTCGTGGCCTCTAAGCTCAAGGTGCTGTGTTCAATCTTAGTTCCGGGTTGGCGCAGCCACCATCCCATGTGGTAGTGGAACCAGCAGCCTTGTTGTTAAGAGCACACTCTCTATCCACTGAGCCATCCAGGAGGCAGCTTAGCTCAAGGTGCCTAGTTCAGTCTTAGTTGTAGGTGGGCATAGCCCACTATTGAACAGGCAATCTTGTTGTTACATCAGCTGAGCCGTCCTACCACCTGTTGGCAGCTCAGCGACAGCTCAGCTCGGGTGCAGTGTCTCTGGCCCATGTGGGAATCAAATCAAGCCCTGTTGTTCAGAGCTTGTGCTCTTAAGCTACTCTTAACCAACTGAGCCATTTGGCTGGCCCAGTATTTTCTACTTTTTTTTTTTTTTTTTTTGGAAGGCAGTGTCACTGGCCCTCAGATGTGGGATCGAATCAGGGCCGCTGGCTTCCGAGGCCAGCGTCTAACCACTGTGCCACTTGGCCGGCCCAGTATTTCCTACTTTTAACTTACCCATTCCCCAATTGTTGGATACCCAGGTTGCTTCCAATACCCAAAACATGCATTAGAAACCATCTTCTAAAATGTCCCTTTACTAACCTGCTGGAAAATTTCTCTGGAATGTAAGCTAGGAAAAGGACTGATGGATCACAGTTTGTGCACACACCTGATTTTACTAAGAACAGCCAGGTAGCTTTCCAGAAGAGCCATGATAATTTACACTCCCCGAAGTACAGCATGAGGAGCTGTTTCCTGACATCTTCACCATCTTTCTAATGAGTGTATTTTAATGGCTATAGAACAGTGTCTTGTTGTCATTTTAACTTTTATTTCTCTGCTTCCTTGTGAGTATGAGAGTATCTTTATGTGCATGTTAGTCTTTCAGGATTGCTTTCCTGCATCATTTCTTCATATCCTAGAGAATCAGTTTTCTCAATACTATATACTGACCAGACCACCCTTTCCCCATTGCTTTGAAGAGTCACTTTTGCTGTGTGTCAAAGTCACATAAAAACTGAGATCTATTCGGAGGTCTCTATTTCTGTTCCCCAGTTGTTCTTGTTACCTCTTTCCATACCAGTTTGTATTGTTTATATTACAATGGCCTTCTCCTACATCTCAATGTCACATCACAGTCACCCGCTCCCTGCCCCTACCTTTCCTCTTTTATTTCAAATTTGACCTAGCTCTTCATGGCCTTTGTTCTTCCTTTTATTTATAACTTTGTTGTCCCAACACAATTTATTGAAAGCTTTTAATAATGAATTCATAAGTTAATTTAATCATTAATCCACATTTCTCAGATATGGCATGTAGCATTCTTATTTTTGTTAATTTTTCTTCTTTGACTGAAGAGTTATTTTGGAGAGTGATTTTTAACAATCCCAAGTGGTTTTATTGTTAGAGTTAAAATGTTCTTTATAATTTCTAGTTTTGTTGCATTTTGATTACAGAACATGGCCTGCAGAATACTTTTTAGAACTGTAGATTGTCTTTGTAGTATAATATGTGATGGATTCCCATGAATGGGCCATGGGTATTGGAAATCTATGCTCCATAGAATTAAAATTTGGTAATTATTAAAACAACCCTTATTAATTCTTTAATTCAAATCCTTTTATCTAGTATTGTTAACCCATAGGGGCCACAGAAAAGTTAATGAATAGGCTTCAGGGTATCCATACATCCCCAGACATATAGGCAATATGCGCATACTCCTGAGCAAGGAGAGAGCTTTCATGAATTCTCATAGGTATCCAAGAGTCTAGAAGGATGAACAGCTACAAGCTCTTGATTTTTGTTTTCTGTTCATTTATTTGTATCTATTTGATCTGTCAATAGCACTGTAACTGTGCTTTCACAATTTTGTCTTGTTTTTCTGCTACTTTTCATTTTTCATATTTTCGTTTTCTATGTTGATCAATGCATAAAGATTCATGGAAATTTATAACATCACTATGAATTTTATTCTTTATCATTATAATGATAATTATAAAATGATAATTATAAAATCATTTAAAATCCCTCTTAATATATTTGCCTTGAATTCAGCTTTATCTGATTTCATTATCCCAGTTGTAACTTTCTGTTTATTTATGTTTGTGTGACATATTTTTTTCAACTTGGAGTTTTTTGCTTAATTGGATTCTTTTTATATCAAGCACGTTTAATATGGAATTATATCCCTTTTATGCTCATTGCAATAACTATATATTTGCTCCTACTTCTATCATTATATCTTTATTTTATTATTGATGTTCATGGTTTACTTTTTTCTTGTTTTCTTCTGCCTTTTGCTATATAGATTTACATTAATTGCTTTTTGCTTTTTCAGTGGTTTGCATATTTTGATTGCAGTCTATTTGAAAACCATATTTTTAACCCTCTAAAAGTTTTTCCAAATTGTTGTCACATATATCTCTCTTTTGATATAACAATTGATACCTTTTAAATATCTTTATATTTTAGAATAAGAATTTGAACATACGAGATCTGGCAATTAAATTCATGAACTTGCCACCGTGCACTTACATTGGCAGCACTGTACAAACAGCTCGGTAAGGTTTCATAACTTTGGTATATCAGTGTCTCACAGCTGTGTTTGTGTCGATGTGTGGTGGTGTGTTCATTATTGTTGTTGCGCGTTTTTGTATGCTGCTGAGAGAATGTGTGAGCTTGAATTAGAGCAATGAACAAACATTAAATTTCTTATTAAACTTGGCAAGAGTGGAAGTAAAATCAGGGACATGTTAGTCCAAGTTTATGGGGATAATGCCATAAAGAAAATGGCATTGTACAAATGGGTTAAATGTTTTTCTGAGGGGAGAGAAGGTGTCACTGATGAAGAGAGGTCAGAGCGGCTAGTTATGAGCAGAACGACGAAAACATTGCAAAAATTCATCAAATTGTGTGGCAAAATTGTCAGCTGACTGTTATAATAGAAGAATGGCAGACCAACTAAACATCCATAGAAAAACAGGAAAATCTTAACTAAATATCTTGGCATGAGAGGTGTGTGCAAAAATGGTCCTAAAGGAGTTCTTGCATCATGACAGTGCACCAGCTCACACGGCACCGTCTGTGAGGGAGTTTCTACCCAGTAAACAAATAACTGTATTGGAACACCCTCCCTACTCACCTGATCTGGCCCCCAATGACTTCTTTCTTTACCTGAAAATGAAGGAAATATTGAAAGGTAGACATTTTGATAACATTCATGACATCTAGTGTAATACGACAACAGCTCTGATGGCCATTCCAGAAAAAGAGTTCCAAAATTGCTTTGAAGGGTGGACTAGGCACTGATGTCAGTGCATAGCTTCCCAAGGGGAGTACTTCGAAGGTGACCATAGTGATATTCAGCAATGAGGTATATAGTACTCTTTCTAGGATGAGTTCGTGAACTTAATTGTCAGACATCGTATTTATTGTATGCAGCTGCTATGTCATGTCCTTCCCACAGATTATTTGTTGCTCCCCTTTTCCCCAACACTTCTACACAATAAATTTCCTCTGTTTCATAATGAGGAAACTGAAGCTGAGGGATTTTCAATGACTTACTCACCATCAAACACCTTTTAAAAAATCTAACCGGGATTTCAAATGAGGTCTTTCCATCCAACAAGTCCATGCTTTTCTGACTCTACTCCTCCAAATTAAGGTTCTTCTCCGCACCCCCTGTTTGCTCAGCACTTCATAAACACATAGTGCTCATAGAAGAAAATCAGAGACAGACGGTATAAGCCATCTGACATTTGCAAAGCTACTCTCAACTACTCCGTTGTATGGGAGGAGGTGAAAGATGCAATTTTAGGAAGAACCACAACTTTGTTAGCAAAAGTGGAGTTTATGCCAGATATCAATTAAAGCCTCTGAGTAACCGTGTAACTCGGTGTTGGCTGGATCACAGGACTTGGATGAATGATGTGGAAAAGACCTTGTGGAAAAACAATTCCAGCCACACCTGCTGTCCCATGGTTCACATTTCTCCATCTGCTGTACAGAGCAGGTTAGCCGAGGAGAGACCTCAGCTTTGGAGGCATATGTAATAATGAGTCACACAGTCATTAATGTGTGAACCCCAGGCAGGGAGCTCACATTTTATGTTTGGGAAGAGTTTTTATTCAGTTATAAACGCTCCCCTGCTGAGTCTGGAATTGCTCTCTGCACCAAAAATGCCTGACTTCATTTTCTTTGAATTTAAAAGGATTTTCACAAACATTTTGCCTTAAATATAAAGAAAAACTTTTTATAACAAAAAAAAGATTAGGAGAATATGAGTGAAAACAATTTCACTGAAAATACCTCCAATGAAAATAGAGTTAAAAAATAATAAGAATAGGGTCTACCTCCAGCCCACTCCCTGTACCTCTTTTTTGGGTACAATATTGTTTCCATACAGAAGAATGAAATAAAAGGAGCCTGATAGATACAGACTGCATATATTTTTTACAATAGAATCTAAAATGGAATTTTCTTTTAAAATGTTGTGACTAAAATAAAACTTAAAATTTCATGCTTTTCAATAGCATAAAGTGTGATAAGCATCCCTGCAAAAGTAGAAGTCAGAGTTTGGGCTTCAAATACTGACCCTGACAGGATGTTAGGGATTCATCTGTCTCCTCTTGTCTTCTCTCAGCCTCACTTGAACTTCACATGAGTTATAACTGGGCTGTACCTCCACTTGGTCACCTTCTCCTTGTAAAGAGCTCAGCTTTACCCCTTTTCCCTAATGGGTTCAAGCAGAAAGCACCGGGGTCTACTTTGTACATATGGTACCTAAGCGAGGTCTTGTTCCAACCAGAAGACTTTGTAAAAGCATTAAAAGTTGGGAAGCCAACTCCGGGATTCACAACAAACCCTAAATTTCTTTCCTGCCTGGGGTGGAAATTGAGACCTTTCACTGAGGAGGGTAATCTTTACTGGATTATGACCTGGGGGGAAATGAATTTCTAAATAAAATCATCTTGAAAGAAGATGAAACCACCATGGCGGCTGTATGTATCTTCTCTCACTTCACTTCAAATTGTGTTCTTCAATCCATTAACATTCAAGGAAAGTTTATCCAACAACTGTGTGTGTTTGGCATTCTTTTGGTAGCCTGATGGGGTGATGATGTTCTAGGCAAGGAAGACCCTCAGTATTACATGCTCCCTGCTAAACCTTAGAACACAGGTCCATGTGTATTTTTTGTTGCGGACATATGAGCTTTTCTCTTTTTGTTGTGGGCAATGCCTCACAGTGGTACATTTATTTGTTAATGGTTACTGTTGGATAAACATAAGCAACTCATTTGAATAGCAATATCTGAAACTCTTCACTAAGTTGTCAGAGCTGGCCATGGGCAAAACTAAAATCTGTGAAATTTATTTTTACTAAAATTACACTGCCAGTTCCTTGTTTCGTCCCCCAGCATGCGGCCACTGACATTATCTATCACCTGCTCCTAGTCTCATATAATTTCTCATTCCCCATCCAGATTTGCTCTCAGAATCCTAATATTCTCAAGAATCATAAAGTGAGTCACACAAGGTATAGCCAACTGACTGAAGAAGGGGATGCTTTCAGGGTGAATGTATACTACAAGATAGTGGGGGCTCCTAACCTAAGCTACCTGGACCCCAAGATTAGTGTAGATAGTACAGGATATAGCTTTGAGCTTTTTTTAATATTTAAGGGAGGGATGGGAGAAGACAGTAAAAGGGTCAAATATATGGCGATGGAAGGAGGACTGACTCTGGGTGGTGAACACACAAAATGCAATATACAGATGATGTATTATAGAACCGTACACTTGAAACCTATATAATTTTTTAACCAATGTCACCCCCATAAATGTTATAAAAAAATAAAAGACACCCAAAAGACAATTATCTAGCAAGTAAATCAAGTTTCCTTTTTTGAACTTTAATTATATCAACTTCCATGTGGTAATTTGAGTTAATATGCTGAAGAATAATTTATAAATACCAAATATTTGTTATTCAAAAATCCATCAGAGCTGTGATTTACAGAAGAGATTAAAATTCAGATTGAGTGTTGAAAAATTTGGACTCTTGATTTAAAGAAATAAAGGTTGAATGGCAATGTTTCAGATATCAGCTTGAGACTGTGACAAAAAGAGAAGGAGGAACAGGAAAAAAAACCCTCATAGAATGAGCACCTCCTGCTGAGCGTCTGGCTAGACTCTTTTTACACATAGTCACTCATTAGGCTGTGGAACCTTCCGGTTGGGACTGTGTTTATTCCAGCCTACCCCCAGTGTCTAATGTAATAATTAATTTGTAGAAGGTACATCATAAACATTTATGAAAGGGGATGAAGGATGAGAGAGCTTAACTCACCTGAGAACACATCTATGGAGCTAATGTTAGAATCCAGATCTGTCTCAGTAAGTTCTATTGTTTCTTCCAGTCTCACCACGAATTTGTATCAGTGGGATGGAGAAGAATCACCCTAGATGTCCTGAAGTCATTCACACAGAAAACTGCACACTGTGTCTTATATAGTAACCACCTATATATTTGCCCATCTCAGAGTTATTGTTCTTGATGTGATTATCTGCCTTGAATTGGACAGCTTTCTGCTTTGCACAGCACCAACTATTTCTCCCTATCACTCCAAACAATCAAACAAAAACAAGTGTCAGGAATGAGTGGCCGAGGCTCTGTTTGTAAACCCTGTGGTCTCTTGGGTCCAAAAGCCTTGTGTACAGGCTGTGCTGAGAGGCTCACAGAGCCTGTCTTTGAGCTGTTTTCCCCCAAACCCCAGCTGGGTAGCTAGGGCATCTCTCTCCCTCAGGTCTTTCTTGTGCTGCCCTTCACAGCCTGCATACCAGGTTGGGGCTGCCCCAGCTTGAAAGGCTCAAGACTGGCACAGCAGGTCCAGATTGGAAAAAAAAAAAAAAAAAGCCCACTGGCAGTTGAACCTGGAGACATGGAGAAAAGACTCATTCACAGTCATTGTCTGGTTCTGTCAATCAGCCCCAGAACTTCTCTGCATGGGATGCCAGGGCTCAGAAAAAAAGGGATGGTGCTGGGGATGGAACACACAGACACACACACACACACACACACACACACACACACACACGCATACCCTGGGTGGGAAGCAGGGAAAGAGAGAAGTCTGGGGTGTCAGGGACGAGAGGTCTCACCTTTCACAGTTCTATTATGCTCATTTCAATAAACATTTACTGAGGGTGCAGTCCCGTGGAGCAGTCCGTAGGCTCTGAGTGGATACAAAGCCCTCTAAGACAAGCCTCTGTCCTCACAGCCTAGCGGGAGAAGCAAACACCAAACCAAACAAACAAACAAAAACAAACACCATCAACCCAGGCACCAGGCTTGAGAATTTCCAAGCACTTTCACACATCTCATTTAGCCCTGTTTGCAAAGCAGGTGAGGCAAGTGTTATCTGCATTTTGCAGGTAAGAACAAGGGCTTTGTTGAAGATGCAAAGCTCGCAAGTGGCAGCCCAGAATCCAGGTCATCTAACTCCTGATTCAAAGCTTTTATCACAATATGACACCGCCTCTTTGTAAACACTTGGTGATAATACAGCACTGAGTTAGGGGAGCACAAAGGGAAAAAAAAAAAAAAAAAAAGATGAATTCTTGCCCGGGCCAAGAGAGATGGAGGATCAGGCTTCTCAAAAGAAGTAATTTTCCATAGGGAGAGGAAATACAGATTGTGTAGGCAGCAAGATACAATGGGATGGGCAGGTGGGCAGCATGCCATGTGGAGCCATGTGGAAAAGGCCGTTCTATTCAATCCAGACTCCACTAAATGATCAGATCTAGGGCCAAGAGAAAACAGCCCGAGACAGGAAAGCTTCTGGCTGCCCCCACATTGCTCGTGTGTTTCTGTTTCCTGTGCGAGGACCAGTCTATTTCTTAGGAAATGGACATGGGGGATAATGTCCCCTCTTCCTTACCCCTAATCCTCTAATCCAGTGGTTTTGCAGGCCTCAGTATGAAGATCCTGTCAATATACTACAGAATATGTACAGATTGATCATCTAAGGGACTCATGCATAGGATTCAGGGTGTCTTTTTATTTTATTTTATTCTTTAACAAAAATGCTTATTTTAACTTCATGTATGGTCTTGCATCATTTGGCTCCTCAATCCTATTTCTTCATCTGCTAAATGAGGATAATTATATCAACCATGCAGGGTTGCTATGGGGATCAAATGAATGGATGTTTGTGAAGCACATAGCACAGTGCCTGACACATAGCTAACTTTATAAATAGGAGTGATTACTATTACTATTCAACATAAGGAAGGGAAACAGATGAAGCTCTAGCTAGTGTTGACCCCACATCTCCTCCTTTCCAGCCAGATGTGGCCCCTGCAAGGCCAATGAGACCAGAGGCTGAAGGGCCCCTACTGTCATTGTCAAGTGGGGTTCTTCAAAATGGCTGCCGAGACCCCTGTTTCATGGGTTCATGGAGAAGAGGAGGAAGAGAAGTCAGGGTTTAGTATCTGACCTGGCTGAAGGAGTGGATCTCAATTGTTTTCAAAGCAGTGGCTTTGGTTTGGGTGGTTCAGTTTGTCAGCAAGACATGGTAACCGGCAGATGATACTCAAGATGTGGCAAGGGACTAACCATTCAGTTATGAGCAGACCCCATACAGCAGCTGAGGGCGGGCAGGGACTGGCGCTGTGGCGAAGTCAAAGATCAGGGCTCTAGCAGGAATAGCCAAGTGAAATAAGGCATCTCTGTCTATCTTCAGGGCGAAGTTGGCATATCAGGGAAAATATGGCTCTGCGATGGCTTGGATGTCCATGGCCCATCAAATCCTAGGTCTTTGGCAGCACAATGAAATCCAGGTCCCCACTGAATGGTATGGTGAAGGCTGCTCATGCACCTTATAGCCTTACACAGATGGACTCAGGGTTCAAGCAAGACGGGGTGAGGACATCTGGGACTGAGCAGAGCTGGAGACAAAAGGAGCTGAGGTCCACCGTGAATTCTCCACAACTGGCTGCTCTTTACCACAGTCAGATTCTTTACTTGCTCTGGAGTTTGCTGATTCCAGAAGAAATATCTGATACTCTATCCATACTACACTTCCATTTCACAGTAACATCAGCTAAGTCTTCCACGTGGGCAGGAATTAATATCTTCTCTTTAGCCATAAATGTTTTTACCTTTAGGGGGACCCTTATGTATGGAGGAACTGTAAAAGGCAATGGAAAAAAGCACAAGTCAGGAAAATGGGTGATATTTTCCTGGAAGGTAGAAATCAGGAAAAATGCTTGGGAATTTTAACTCTACTCAGAGTTCACTCATGACTGTGGCTGACTTTGCTGAAGGTCAGTTGTATTTCCTGTGGTAGGAATGGATTTCAACTTTATTTGACCTGATGATATACAGGTAATAGGGATAGAAAATTCTGATTAAAGATGGAGTCTAGTTCAAAAGATGTGATGTTACCATTGTAATAAAAACACCATTTGAAGTTGATAATGTAGACTGGCTTACTCAGCACCCGTTCTACCCCTCTTTTAACTTGCTGCTGAGACTGACAAGTTAAAAACTACATTTCCTAGACTCCCTTGCAGATTTTCATGTGACCTAGATTCTGTCCCATGCAGGAGCACCTGCAATAAGCTCGGAGGCAGATAAGAGCAATGTGAGGCATTAGTCACACAGAGATGGATGTGATCTTTTTTTTTTTTTTTTTTAAATTTTATTTTATTTTATTTTTAATTAGTTTCAGGTGTACAACACAGTGTAATAGTTATACATTTTACCCCTCAAAGTGACAAACCCCCCACCCCCAATACACCACCCCACAACCCCCCATATCATATATATCTATTACTCTTCCTCTGACTCTCTTCCACAGTATAATCCACATCCCGTGACTATCTATATATATTCAATTACAGTAGGTATACCACCTCCACTTTAGTAATACAGTGCAGTGATCAAACCTCTACTCCATCCATGAAATGGTCTCCCTAACAAGACCTATGATCATCTGACATTCCACAGAATATTTACAACATTATTAATTATATTCCCCAAACTGTTTTTCCTATCCCAGTAGCAATATTGTAGTTGCCTATTTTTGCTGTCTAATCCCTTCCCCTTCTCCCTCATTCCCATTCCTCTCCAAATTAGCAACCCTGATTTTTCCTCTATATCTATGAGACAGTTTCTGTTTACTTTGCTCATTCATACAGTTTTTCATATTCCACATATAAGTGAGATCATATGGTATTTGTCCTTCTCTGACTGACTTATTTCACTCAACATTATAGTCTCTAGGTCCATCCATATCATTGCAAATGGCACGATTTCATTCTTCTTTATAGCGGAGTAATACTCCATTGTATAAATATACCACAGTTTCTTAATCCAGTCATCTACTGATGGGCATTTTGGTTGTTTCCAAGTCTTAGCTATTGTAAATTGTGCTGCTATGAACATAGGGGTGCATAACTTTTTTTGAATAAGTGTCTTGGTTTTTTCAGGATAAATACCTAGGAGTGGAATTGCTGGGTCAAAAGGTAGCTCTATTTCCAGTTCTTTGAGATACCTCCATACTGACTTCCATAGTGGCTGCACCAATCTGCAGTCCCACCAACAGTGCAGCAGGGTCCCCTTTTCCCCACAGCCCCGCCAGCACTTGTTGTTTGTTGATTTGTTGATGATAGCCATTCTGACTGGAGTGAGGTGGTATCTCATGGTGGTTTTGGATGTGATCTTTTGGAAAACACTGTGGTAGTGTGTCCTTTCTTTAGTATCTTGCTCTTATTCCTTAATGCAATCTCTTCTCTTGTTATTCTGAAGTGATTGACAATCTATATTTTGTGGAAGTTTTTTCTTTCTGCAGAGATTTTACCTCCTCTGAGTTGCCTCCCCCCATCCCCGACCCTTTTGTTTTGGTCCTTATACTTTATGGTAGAGGTTTCCTAGAAGGCTGATGATTCTTGGTTGTGTGGAGACTAAACACTTGGAAACCATGAGTAGATGAGATGGCATAAAGACTGTGAGCATCACTGTAGGTTGGTCTGACTAGGGAACCTCTGATGTCAGTATCTTCTGGTCCTTCCTCTCGGGCTGGGCAGAGGAAAAGTCACGGTTGCCCATGTTCTCAAAGGGCCGAGAGGCAAGAGTCTGGCCTCTGCATTCAGGACGCATAACTTGACCTAACCCAACTACTTTTGATAGAGTTTCCCACTGTTATCTGTGCTAGCCCAGGAGCTTTCTACCTAACCTTCTCAGAAGGAAACTTCCATATTTCTTCCCAGGTGAGAAGTCATTCTCTAGTGTGGGGTGAGCATAGGACCTGGGACACTCCCTGATTCTTCTTCCATCCTTTTGAGTTTGTCTGTCTGTCTTGTGGGGTTTTGGGAAAGAAAAAAAATTGGATGTTTTCTGTGTGCCATCTTTATGTACAGCTGTCTACATATTTTTTTTTATATCCAGTTTCTATCATTTATGCAAGAATCATAGCACTAATAGAAATGACCTTCTACTCAATGTGTGAAGTTATTACAACATTGTAGGCATGTTTCAAATTATCACAATTTTGAAAACAATTTTATTGGCTCTGTATTTCAGAGCATAGATGTACCTTAATTTCTACACTCGAGTGGAGGAATTTTAGATACACATGTTACAGGGATTCATTTCCAAGGTCAGACTGAAAACTCAGAGTTTCAGGCTTTGACTTTGAGTTGGATATTTATTTTGTTTTACTTGTTTCACTGTTATGATGAATATCTTTGTACATAAAACTTTTTCATGCATTAGAATGATTCCTTTAGGCTAGATTCTCAGGAGTGGAATTACTGGATCCTGAGCTATAAACATTTCCAAGGCTTTAGATTTCGCTGTCAAATTTCCTTCTAAAAGTTATGGCATGTTTGCTTAACAGAGGGGAACAATGGGTTGCAGTACGTTTGTGTACACCCTCGGGAAAGGGTGGGATGAGACAGTCCTCACAGCTTATCTCAGTAGCTGAGCACACACATACAGACGCCCACAAAATCTTGACATTTCCTCATTTGCCCACTTACAATGCCAGCTCATTTGGTCATTATGACAGCAGCCAATCCCACACTTTACTTGCTACCTGAGATCTTGTCAAACTTGACTGAAGGAGCGTTATTATCATGGGCTTAAATTGACCCAAAAACACATCGTTAGGGGCAAGTATGACTGACAGCTTTCAGTTTTATCAACACTTCGAAATATTTTAAATAGAAAGCTGGTGGTACTCCTGAGAAAGGACTCCATAGGCCTTGTCACCATCAGAGCGCCTCCCTTAGGGGTCCCTATCTTTCAACAGGTGGGCCAGATCCATGAAAATGGTATACCACAGCCAAAAAGAGAGGGGTGTTCCAAGGGATCTTGTTGGTCTCTGAGGCCATCTCTCCTTGACCTTTGGAACATTTATGATGTGTCCGTGTCATTTTACCTAACAATGTATCTCTTGTCACATGCAGTATTTTGCTTTAAGCAAACATAAGGCAGAACAGGCTTGGGCAATCTTGAAGAGGAACATGGGATCACATTCCCAAAAACCACATCCTTTACCATCCTGCAGTGGCCAGGGAAAGAGTCACTTGAGTAGAAACCCCCCAGGGTCCATAAACAGATAGAAATGGAGACTCTTTCACAACCACACTTAAGCTAAAACTACAGCTTTACTAGGTGGTGGTGGTGGTGGTGGTGGTGGTGGTGGTGGTGGTGTGTGTGTGTGTGTGTTGGTTTAGTGTTCCAGAAATAACAGCTTCTGGTTGTTATTTATCAGTGTTCATGGATGGGACACCCTGTGATGCTTGTGGGTTAATGCTGAAGGTGATGCGGAAGATGGTTGTGGTGTAGGGTCTGCTTGGGCAAACTGAAGATTTGTGGGCACCTCCATCCTTTGGCTCTCAGGACCCAGTAAAGCAAATTTTGAGTCCTCAGGACCTCAGAAGCCTCCTAAAGGACTGATGTTTTGAATAAATCTTTGAACAAAACAGGTTCACCTCCCAGATAGGGGCCTGATAACTGAATATTACAACTGCCTTGGTAATTTTCCATAGTATTTTATCAATACATATGTATGAAATGTCACAAAAGACAGCACATGGAAGCTAAATGTATTGTAAGAAAGAGCTTTTCTTTAGTGCTTGCAGGAATTGGATATTGATTCATCTGGGAACATAATATTTAGCTCATAGGTTGCTGTGAAATTAAGTAAAATGACCCTTGTGGCTACATTGGGCATAGTACCTACCTACAGCCTATGTTCTAAGTGCTAGTTCCCTTCTTTTCTCACAGGACAGAAGTGCCCCAGGTTGGGTTCCGATCAGACAACTTGACTGCTCATCAAGGACAGAGTTCCTGGAGCTTTACTTCCACTGCTTCTGTCCACCTCTAATAATTGTTGCACCTCTGTGAATCTTCTCTTTCTTCTTTCCTCTGCCACCTTTTCCCATTTAGCTAAGCATTGGTTCTTAAAGAGTGGTCCTGGAATGAGAACACCAGCATCACCTGGAAAATTAGAGATGCAACTTCTCAGGCCCTACCCAGGTCTGCTGGGGTTGGGGCCCAGGAATCTCTGTTTGAACAAGCCTTGTAGATGAGGCAGACTCAAGTCTGAAGCCATCGCTCTGAGGACTCCAGGCTTTTCCTAATATCACCTATTTGGTCTGCTGTCCGAACACAGCCCACCTGCTTTGGGACTGAGACGTCAGCTGAAATCTCTACCCAGGTCTCCACCAGGTGCCCACGTTGTAGAGGATCCTTTATCTCATCCCAGTGATGGTGATGTTTTCTTACCTATGCCAGCCCAGGCATACCTGTGGCGCTCCACGGTGGCAAGGCCTCAGCCCTGGAGCAGGAGGCCTCACTCTTAGCTCTCTTATAGCCCTGTATCTGGATTATGAGGCAGAAACTTTATTGTAGTTTTCCTTTTACTTTGTATTTTACATGCTGTCAGTCCTTGAAACAATTTTGTTTTGCCAAAATGAAGAGGGAGAAAAACCTTCAAATGTTGTTGAAAACTTTAGTAGTCTTGAGTGTTTTCACTGATCAGAGGTTCAGAGCATCTGCCAGCTTTCCCTTCATTTCCCAGCTCCAAAATCTGTCTCCTCTTTAGTGATGCAAGGGAAATTCTCACCCTATCCAGAAGGGCACCAAAAATTCCTATCCCTGTAAACTTGAAAGTTGGGGTCCCAATGTTATCACTAACATCTTCATTTCTGTATTCCTCCTGTGTCCAGCACAGGCTTAGCACACTGAAGGCTACTCAATAAACCTCCATTGAATGGACATGCTCCATGCACCTCAGTCCTCTGTAGAGCCTACAGGTCTGGCTCGATCAGCTACTGGCATATTGTGAATGCTATTGAATTAAGACTTCCTTGAGTAGGCTTCTGTTTATCTTGCAAGGAGCTTTGCCAAGATGAAATTAAATTTTATGAGCTCCAGCATGGTTGGGGGGAGCCATAGCAGGACTTTAATATTTCAGAGAGCAATTACGTTAGGCTTGATATCAAGATCATATAAAATATGCAACATCTTTTGTGTGGTATCTTGTTGGAGATTATCAGGCATGATGATGAGATGCCTCAGAAAAATCCTGTTTTGACAGTTGTTTTTGGGTTTGACCAGAATTGGGAATGACTCGCAAAAGAAGTCGCTGTGGGCAGGAGGTTTGCTTTCCAAACTTAGGAACTTTGTGTTTGCTCTACCCTCTGCCTGGTAGTGCTGGCGAAATCATCCCAGAATAAACTTATGTGTAGTGTTTATTAAGAGGCGGTGTAGTGTGCTAGTTAAGAGCAGACTCTGGAGCTAGATGGCTTGGGTTAACTGCTGCCTCCCCCTTTTCCTAGCTGTGTGACCCGAGGCATATAACCAAACCCTTATCTGCCTCAGTTTCTTCAGCAGTAAAATGGAGGTAATAGTGTCAATTTCATGGAGTTGTTAAAAGGATTAAAATAATTCACAGATGTAAAGTGCTTTGAACATTGCTGGGCACGAAGAAAACCCTCCATTATATTATAGTTGACTATTACTATTATAATTCAGGTTCAGAACCTATAATTCAGGTTCAGGAAAGGTCTAATTCCTGATGACCCAATCCAAAGCAGTCCTTTCTAACCCAATTTAGTCTTTATCCTATCACCATTTTATGGTCCTCATGACATTTAGCACAATCTGGCATCCAATTCGAGCATTTGTTCAACTGTTTACTTTATGTGTCTCGACAACCCCAGAACAGAAGCTCCATGATGTCAGGGATGGTGTCTTGATCATTGCTGACTCCTCAGCACCTAGAATACTGCTGAGATCACACTAGGGGTTCAGTAAAAGTTTGTTGAATGAATTACAAGTTTCAGAGTTAGTCTACTTCTGACCCAATTCAGAGCTAGTATTCTCCCACATCATGGCAAGGCAGGGCATGATCTGGGACTCCCAGGCCCCTTGGGGCTCCCAGGCCCCTTTTCTTTAGGAATTCTAGAGAGCTTAGCTGCTTTCTGGGAGAATTCTGGAGTCTGGTTCCTTCTAGCATCTTCTAAGGCCTAAGAGAAATTTGCAAGTGGTCAGCAGGAGAATGGTGCAGACAGATGTTTCTAGCCCTCTACAGATTCAAATGATTTGGTCTTTCTAGCCCTTCAAAAATGAAAAATAAAATAAGAAGGTTATGCATATATTGAGAAAGCTTGGCTGTCCTCATGCAACCTCAAGGAGATTGATGCAAGTTGACCACACTGCTCAGCAGGAACTAATGACTCAGTTTTCTTTGGTAGCTGCCAGGAGGATGTGTTAGAAGTCATGAGACTGGAAGCAGAAAGACTGGTGGGGTGACTAATGAGCTGGTCCAGGTGAGAGATGATGCGATCTGCACTAGGGAAGTGGCCCCTAGAGATTAAGACAAGACCTACTGAGTCCACCATTGTCATAGGAGAGAGAAAGGAACCACATGTTTCACTTCTGATGCTGCTCAGCCTAGGGGCCAGGAGAGGACACTATGAAGGTAGGATCCATCAGGAACTCTATGAAAGGTCTAACTCCAAACTTACCAAACATAGTAGAGGCTGTTGGTGACTTGTCTAGAAATCATCATGTTGGGACACCCACCCCCCAGCTGCTGAGAGTGTGGGTTGCTGAAAACTCACAGAAGTATCCCTTCTTCAGAGAACTGTCTTCATTGGAAGGGAGCTGACTGGCCCTCGTTACACATGCTCCATCCTGGAGAAGCCCACATCCAATGACACTCATATGGAACCTAAAGATGAGGACAACTTTGCATTGTAGTTTCTCCCCCAGAATTCCCTGTGGTCAAGTCAAGGCTGGATTTTACCCGAGACCACAGCCTTCCTCTGCCGTATCCTTCTTCTCTTTTGTTTCTCCTGAGAGTGCTCCCTTAATATAGCATGTACACCAGAATCTATGTCTCAGGCTCTGAGTCAAGGGAAACCAACCTGTGGAAATGGTGGAGATGGAAGTCAATGAGAGATTAGGGGAAAAGAACCCCAAAGAGCTACCCATCTGAGGAAGGAGAATTCGAAAACATGGCTTGAGACTATATTTGGTGATTAACGATGCAATGGAACTGAGTGGAAGATATTATTATCCTCTTGCAGAGATTGTGAAAGACAATCTGGAATCCTCAAAACCTGTGTAGGCATTCTGTCCTTAGGGGTGTGGGCCACAGCTGCCCGCTGGGGCCCCCAATGTCTGTGGGGCTGATTTTCCAAGGCCCTGACCCATAGATAGGAATTCCAAGGGTCAGGAGGCACTGTTTATCTGTTTGCAAAGCTGTGGGAGGTGGTGGAAAGCAGAGTGAGGGTCTGAAGCGTTCAGTAGGGGCAGGCTGGATGATGAACCTGAAAAAAGAAGGGTGGGACCAAATAATCTTAGCTTCTCCCGGACCTTGCTTCTGTTCTGTCTTCTGAAATGGAGGTACAAATGCTAATAACATCCATCTCTCTTTTTTATTTATTTTTTCTTTTTTTTTGCCGGGTTGTCTCCTAAGGCTGTGGGCTGCAGAAATAGATAAAATTTGTCCTTGGCACGCTCCTCCTCCTTTTCTAAGCCCCCTTTAAAAAGTCTTTGGCTCCCTCCTGTCCCCTTTATGCTAAAAAACACAAGTCATGTGGGTAGAAGTCATTTTTAGCCTCTGTGTCTGGCTCGAAAGCTCCAAGCCCAGTTTTCCCATTGTCCTGCTGTCTCCTGTTCCACGTGGCCCTCACTAGGCTGGGGAGTACACTGGCCAAGAGGAAGCCTGGGCTAGTGCTGAGGGTGGCATTTGTGTTACTCTTCTCCCACTCTGAAAAAGCATCAAGTTTTTGGCATGCAGAACAACACTAAAAGGGGCTGGCTGGGATTTTTATTTTCTACTTCCCCTTCCAAAAAGCTTTGCTTCATTTTGGCATGGAGACAAACTGCAACCATCCCCTTCAACAGACACCGTAAAACCATCTCCAGACCAATCCTCCCTTGGCGCTGTCATCAGACAGCTGTAAGGGACCAGGTCCATGTGGAGCAAGGATGTGGAGCTCTGGGTCATCTTAGACACTGTGGGCTGTTTTGATTTGTTGTTTTAGCTTTTGGTCTTGTGGATGAGCTGGCGGAGGGAGTCGGGAGAGAGTGGTGAAAGAGAGAGAAAGAGAAGCAGTGGAAGGAGAGATAGTGGGGAGGAGATAATGGAGATGGAGTAAAGAAAGATGAAGAAAGCCATTGAGGTGGGGTGGAGTGAAGAGAAGGAGAGGGAGGGAGAGAGAGAGAGAGAGAGGGAGAAGGAGAATTAGGGAGGTGGATGAATTCAGAAATAGTGGAGAAATTTTGCTCATTGCAAAGAATTTTGGAAGAGGAACGCCATGGGCTGTAGCACAGTTCTATTGAGGAAGGGTGGTTATAGGCGAGCAAAACTGGTGAAAAAATATAGAAAACCTCTGACATTTTGGCAAACCCAGGATTGGAAGAAATGAGGGGTTTAAGGGGTCCTGCTGGGTTTTAGGCCCAGGGCACACCGGCTCCTTAACCCATGACCTTCCCAGCTCATCCTCACCTGCCTAGGTGCCTGTTAGTGTTCCTGGGGGCTGCCTTCCTTTAAAAGGAGCAGGGCAAATGATCATGGCTTTTTCCTGACTCTGCTGAGTGAAACAGGAAAAGGGATGCTTTAGGGGGATCTATAGAAACTTAGGGTACCAGGTTCTGCCTCTCCCTTGCCAGCTTTGTAGTCTGGTAATTGCCTGGCCTTTCTGAGCCTCAGTTCCCTCACGTGTAAAATGGAGGATAATGGTGGTACTGATTAGACAGTGTTCACTAGCACGTTGTTTTCTCCCTTTTCTCCATGAAATTTTCTAAGAAGTTCCCTGAGTGACTGTGGACTCTTTGGTTTCTTCCCCACACAGCCTGATCCCCTGGGTTCCCAGGAATAAGGTCTCTTTCCAGGATGGGGTTGTAGCCTCCAGCCAGGAACCACTTCCTTGGTGACTCGGGAGCCTTAGGCAATCTTGGTTTAGCCATTGTGAGGATGTGATGGGTTGTAATGAGGTTTCATGCCAAAAAGATAATGCCATGGCTCCTCCAGCCCCCTTTTGGATCCTGGGAGCCTTGCGCATTTAGATGTCTTGGGCACTGGGCATGCTAATGAGCCGTGGTGGTTAGAAAGAAGCTGGGCAGCCACTTCACTGAATGCAAGAGGAAGTGCAGCCCTGTGCTCCTGTCCACTGGCAGTGACATGAAATCAGTGAATCAAGTGCCCTCCCATGCCACACTCAGAGCTGGTTTCTTTTCAGCTCCTCTTATTGCCTTTCTGGCTGACCATTCCTCAGTTCCATTCTTCTGCTCTGGCTTGGGGCTTCTTATGGTCAGGAGCAGCCTGTCCTCAGGCAGAGACCAGAGATTTGGCACTGCCAGGGAGCACAATGCCATGATCCCATTTAATCTGTCTAAAGCAGCCCAAGGAGAGGCTCCAGACCAACATCCTCATTGTGAATCACTTTCTTAGTATCATCATTTACCAAACGCTACCAGGGGCCAGCTCGTATTTTATAGATGCCTCACTGTACCCTCATCACATCCCCCTAGGGTTGGCGGGAATGGAATGATCCGGTTTGCAATGCAGATACAAGGAAGCTCAGAATGGTGAAGGGCCTTGCTCATAAATGATGGCACCAGGATGGGAGAGCATCCAGCCCTCCAGACTCAGAGACCCAAATCTCCCAGGAGGAGTCCCATGGAACGCTGGGTGGAGGACAGTTGCAGGGAAGGAGAGAGGAAGGGAGCCTGAATCAATGTGGGTAGACAAAAGGAAGCTCCCCTTGCTTTTGACAGAGGTCAGAATGGTTGTGGATGGCCTCCCTCTCCTGAAGTTCAAAGAGGTAGGGATCCTGGCTTTGTCACTAGTGCCACGGTTATGTTGATGAATACTTTAATTGAGACATAAGCCCCAAATGGGAGTCTGTGGCAAAACCTCAGACTGAAATGACTTTGTTCATAGAACTCTCGAAATTTAGTTTCAATTGTTGCATCTTAGTACTTAAGGGTATGAAGGGAAGAGACAGGCTTTCCCTTGCTTTGCAAATGTACCCACCATCACACACACACATACATGCCACCATCACCACCACCACCATTACCACCGTTACCACCACCATCACCACCACCACCGCCACCACCACCACCACCACCACCATCACCACCATCACCATGTCCACCACCACCACCATTACCACCATTACCACCACCACCACCACCACCACCACCACCACTGCCGCCACCACCACCACCACCACCACCATCACCATCATCACCATGTCCACCACCACCACCATTACCACCATCACCACCATCACCACCATCACCACCATCACCACCACCACCACCATCACCATGTCCACCACCACCACCATCACCACCATCACCACCACCACCATCACCATCACCACCATCACCACCATCACCATGTCCACCACCACCACTGCCACCACCACCACCATCACCACCATCACCACCATCACCATGTCTACCACCACCACCACCGCCACTACCACCACTGCTAACACAACCTCCGTTACCATCATCATCACCACCACCGCCACCACCACCACCACTGTCACCTGGAGATTAAGAGAGAGCCAGATTGCCCTGCTGGGGCAGCTGGCGAGGCCTCCTGGCCTCCTTTCCCTAACTGCTTCCAGGGGTCCAGGCAGGCAGACCCCGCCTGCGCATTCCAGCTGTCCTGTCACCAGAAAGGAACAGGAACAGTGTCATGTGGGAAGATGCTTTATTTTCTGTGCCTTTTCCCTGCCTGGGTTGCTGGCGCTCTGCCGGGGCTGGAGAGACAAGGGAACACGATGTCCTTGTGTCCCCTAGGGCTATGGTATGTGCCCAGGTGCCTGGCGCAGGCCTGCTGACAGCACTAGTCAGTTTGCATGACAAGGATCAGTATCCATTGCTGTCTTCAGCACTGCACTGTCAGCTCCCACCGAGCTGGCAAACCTGTCCTTTGTTCTCTCTGAGCCCAGAACTGCTGGTGAAGCAGAAAGCAGCTTTGTGGATAGAGCTAGGAGATGGCTTAACCCTGGTGCCCTCACCATAATTCAAGATCTGGCCCTTTATCTGCAGATGCAGAAACCCAGACCTACCCAGGAACCGGAGCTCCAGGAGTGCCCAGCAGATCCGGGAATTGAGCTAGCAAGGGAAGTGTTAGTTTTGCAACAGGAAATAGGCTCTTTTAAAGCCAGAGTGCTGGGATGGGCCAGGTCAGGGCATTAGCTCCCCGTGAACACACCTGCATTGGGTACCCTAGGCATTGGTTCTCAAACTTGAGAGAGCATCAGAATTGCCTGGAGGGCTTGTTAAGGCACAGATGGCCGGGCCCTACTCCTGAGTTTCTCCTGAGTAAGTCTGGGTGGGGCCTGAGAATCTGCATTTCCCAGGTAATGCTGATGTTGTGGAGCCAGGGAGCCTTACTCTGAAAACCGTTGCCCCAGGTCAACCTGAGGGTCACACAGGAAGGGGAACATGCCTTCAGTGGTCTCCAAATGCTGGGAGTCTGCAGGGATATCTGGGCATTTTATTGGGGTCATTATATATCACACTGCTTCCCCTCTCCTTTCACTTCTCTCCTTGTAAAAATAACCAAACCAAAGGAAAAAATAAATGCACCACAACAAAAATGATCTTAAACAATATAACCACCACCCCAAAAGGCAAGACAAAAAATATGTATCCTGGGTGTTGTAAAATGGTGTTGGATGGCAGCAGCCCCAGTTCAGGACAGCAAGGAACTCTGAGGCAGTGTAGGTGGGTTAGGGTTTGCCAGCCAGACCCCCAGGCCAAGGGCAGGAGGCAGATGAGGTCACGGCACCGCTGGGAGGAGTGTGTGCCAGAATGCCGGTGTGAGCATACACCACAGGCCCACCTGCTCGCTCCTCAGCACAGCTGTCTCTGACGGCATGGATCTCACCATCTGTGCCTTTAACGTGTGAAACACATCTTGAAGTATACTATTTAATTAAAAATGATATTTGTCAGCTTGCTGCTGTGCCAGCTCCGTCCCACTGTTGTGTTGCTGCTGGAGCCATAGTACAGCCTGGGAGGCAGGCCCGGGAGGGGTCAGCTTTCCAGGGGTAGGCGGTGAGACAATAGTGTGGGAAGTTCCAGGCGAAGCCACAGAGCTTTAGTCAGCAGTCATATCTCACGCTGTCCTTGAGATCTGGGACCCTCCAGAGGTCTAGGGCTAGACAGTCTATGGTATTGATATTTCTAGAAGAAATGGGAACCTCCCAAACCCGCCATGAACTTTTCTACCCTTTCTCGCACCTGCAGTACACACTTTTGCGGGTAAATATTAATCAATCAGTATGTCTACCTAATAACACCCTAATAATTTCCAAGCTATACATCCCTGCCTGGAAGCTGCCTGCACTCTGGGTTTCCCAGCTAGAATGTCCAAATTATGCCTCTGTTCAGCCGGTTTGCTCTTCTCCATCGCAGAAATTCAGAAGATTTTTCACAGCCTCCATATGACAGATTTGTTCCTGCTGTGTTATGAATTCACGTCTGCTCAGCCAGCACCACCTTCCCGCTAGGAGGTGTCTAGAGATGTCATCTGGGCTTTTAGCTCTGTTGTTCGCTTTGAAATAAATTGTAACCACATTTTATGGCAAAAGGGAGGAGGCAAGGGAGGGAGGAAAAGAGGGAGGGGAGAGAGAGAGAGAGAGAGAGAGAGAGAGAGAGAGAGAGAGAGAGAGAGAGAGAGAGAACACCTAATTCTAGACAGATATATTTTCTGATTTCAGTCTCTAGAAAAAATCTTCCCAGTTAACTGTGTGCCTCAAACCTAGGACTGTAAATGATTTTCTGCAAATTTTTACAGCTTTCAGTTTAACTTGTGGTACAAAAGCAGAAGCACCACCAGGTGGGGCTAAAGAGAGGCTTATTTTTGGATGAGGCAGTAGCCAACTGGCTTAGAAAAAATTAGTCTTGGAAAGAGTTTACTTTTCATATCTTAAAATGAAAGTGAAGATCTAGTAAGTCTTGCAGCTCCTGTTTCTTCTATAGAAAAGGTCCATGCTTTTAGCAGTTCCAAGAATCCCTGCAATCTGGCTCGCCGAGTGGCGCATTGGTTAAGAGCTGGTTTTGGGATGCCAGCGGCCCCGGTTCGGATCCCACATATGAGGGCCAGTGACACTGCCCTCTACAGCTAACAACAGCTCCACCTGGAGCTGGGCTGTGCGAGCCCCGGCAACCGTGTAGGCTGCAGCCCCTGCTGCAGTGGGCTGCCATAGGCTACAGTGAGTGGCCGGCAGCCAGTGTGAGCTGCCAATAGCCGCGGTGAGCGACCATCCAGAGGCCGGAGACCGATCTGCCTCATCCGGGAAGAGCGCAATGACGATACCAACATGGGCCAGTGAAGCAACGTCCTCCGCAACTAGACTGAAGAACAAAAAGACAGCAACTTGTCTGCTCCCCTTCCCCGATTCCCCAACACTGTTCCTCTCCCCCAATTCCCCAATAAAATCTTTAAAAAAAAAGAATCCCTGCAACCTCAAACCATCTTTATGCAACTTCCTTTTCCCTCCTCTCTTCCCGCCTCCACACCTCCCTCTCCCACTCTGTCTCACTCTTCCTCTCTCCCTCATCCTTCCTCCCCGCAACCATTCTGATTTAATGATTCATTTGTCGGGACAATCCAATTTGCCTTTTCTCCACACAGCACTATTTCAGGGAGTAGCTATGAATAGAAGCTCTGCAGGCTGAGAGAAAGGGCGGAAAGCAGCTTAGCCTCATGTCAGAGCTCACTGCTCTATGGATTTGCATTATTTAGAGAAATTCCTTGGGCAGACTTTCAGCTGAATATTTGTGTAGCATTTCCTGGGGAGACACTCACGGTTGTTAGAATAATCTGGCCGAGTCTCCTCTCAGGGACATGTGGTCTGTCCTTCTCTGTGAATTATTTGAACCCCCATCCCCCTCCCCCCCATACACACACTTTAAAACATCATGGATTAGTTTTACCAGTCATACTTTTAAAGACAATACAAACGTTTTCAAGTTCAGAGTGCACAGATAATAAATAAATAATCCTCTAAATTTTTTGATTAATTGGTAATTAGTCTTTGCAAAGAGCTCTGGAGATAAAAAGTGTCACATGCCATCACGTCAAATTAGCATTGATTACAGAGATTTTTAAGCTTGACACTGTGTGAATGTTGGCTTTTTCAGACTTCTTCTACTGTGTTTCTAGAACCAAAGGGCACTTCTTTGGAATCTTACATCAATCGTTGGATAAATGAGAGAGGATCAATGACCTCCACAAACACAGCAGTCAGTCTGATAGTAAACACACACACACGCATGCACACTTGCACGCACACACTCACACATACACACACACGCAGACACATGCATGTACACACGCACGCACACATACACACATGCACACAGGCACGCACACACGCACACATGCACACACACATGCTCTTGTGAGTCTGATAAGAATTTGCCTGCGGGTCAGCCCAGTGGTGCGGTGGTTAAGCGCTGGCCTGGGAAGCCAACAGCCCCGGTTTGGGTCCCACATATGAGGGCCAGTGACACTGCCCTCAAAAAAAAAAAAAAAAAAAGAATTTGCCTGCATTGGGAAACATTCTGCATCATATTATGGGCAGATTGGAGAAGGGGGAAATGGCAATGAAAAAAGGGTCAGTGTAACAGCCCGAAAATTTATCTCTTCTCAATTTCAAATTGAATGAGATCATGAAGTTAATTGGATGAATATGTTGAGTCAGTCCTCACATGTCAAAAAAGATCAGTGGGAGACATGAGAAGGCAGACAAGGCCTTGGGAAAGTACCCCACAAAGTGGTGACACAGAACACAGACCAGAATGCCTTGTGAGGACAGCACAGGCTGGGGGACCCACTACTCATCCAGCTGCTTGCTGGTTACACAACCTGGGGATAGTTCCCCAACCTCCCTGAATCTGAATTTCTTCTCTGGAATGTAGGATAATAATACCTTCCTCAGGGCTGTTTCAGGTGGTGAATGAGGTAAGTAAACAAAGCATTTAGCCTAGTGCCTGCCATGTGATGTTTCCCTAAGTGTTATCCTATGTACTGGGATGCCTAGGGACACCCAGAGAGGGCCTCCTCAAAGAGTCCTGGGGGATAAGGAGCCTAGAGGGTAAGAGTATTTGAGCCATGGCCAGCAATAAAAATAACTGACATTTGCAGCCAGCTCTGGAGTTTGCAATGCACCCTCACAGTTGGTCTTTCATGGTTTCCCCCACGAACTCCTTGTGAGGAGGTCAAAGGAAGCAGTAATTTTCCAAAACCAGAAATGAGAAAGTTGAGTGCTTTGTCTACCTGGATCTTTTGATTCCATGCCCAGCACTACTCTGATGCATCCCTGAAGGTACCAACAGGCACTGCAAGGAATAAAAGGAAGGAAACCAATGTAGATCTTAGTCCTAGAGCAGAGAAATCATTCCTCAGATGGAGAGAGTGAGGGGACCACCACCTCTCTCATTCCTGTGGGTCAAAGAGCACATGCACGCATGCACACACACACGCACGCACCCTGAAGATAACCTAAAATCATTTGCCAAGTGCATGCCTGTAATGCATTAAAAAATGAAGATGCCATTTTCAAAGGTTAATCCTCACTTTTTTTTAAGAAACAAAAGGGGAAAGTCTAATTTAGAAACTGCTGGTGTGAGGGAAAGACTTGCCGAGTTAATTCTAGAAGTGTGAAAGTGACATGCCAGTCTGGGTATTAAGTTACTGCAGATTTTATTTTTCCCCCTACTTGACACTAATGCCTTTCTTACACAGCCTTTCCTTCTTTTCTTATGAAATGATGCTAGCAAATGCAGAGGAAAATACTTTTATTTTGTTAAAAGGAGCTTTATTTGAGACAATTTTCCACAACGACAGACTTTTTATATATAGAATCCACACTACCTACTTAAAAAATAAAAAATTCTTCTGGAGTCAAAGTCTGAGTCATTTTATACCTTGTAAATTCCTTAGCTGCTCTGGGGCTAGATAGAAGGGGTCCACAAACATCTTCACATCTGTGGGCTCATGGGCAGATGGACGGCAAATTGCTTTAGCAGTTCTCTTTGCGGAGTCCCTGCTAGATGGAGGCCTGCCCAGGAGGCTGGGCAGCAACTTGTACCAAGAAGGCTGGAGGGGATGCTGGCAGCTCCCACGTCAAGTAATACTTCTACCTCCAAACATGTCCTTGTTCTCTCCTCCTATGTCTTTCTCTTTCCTCACTTTCCCTTTCTTCCTTCTGACTTAGCGGTTTAATAATGCACTGGGGTCTTTGCCATATAGACCCCAAACTTTGCTACATGACCCAGTCACTTGGGTGATCTGATTAAAACTATAGACTCTGGGCCGGCCGAGTGGCGCGGTGGTTAAGCACTGGCTTGGGAAGCCAGCGGCCCCGGTTCGGTCCCACATATGAGGGCCCGTGACACTGCCCTCAAAAAAAACAAAACACAAAAAGACAAACAAACAAACAAACAAAAACTATAGAGTCTGGGGCCTTTTCCCAGATACCCTGAATTAGGCCAGATAATGTGCATGGCTGAGCTTCTCCCCAGGTGATTCTGAGCCCACCAGCATGGCCTGAGTCCTGCTGACTCTATAAAGAACAACTAACTGTTAGGTGACACAAAGAGTGTTGTTTGTACGTGAATACCTTGGATCCTTGCAGTCACTCCATAGACACACGCAAAAGCTGGGGCTCAGGGAGCTTCAATAATTTGTTCAAGATTAACAATATATGCACTCATTCATTCATTGAATCATTGAGTGATTTCTTCTCTCATCATGTGTTTTTAGGGCCTAGGCCCTATGATAGGACAGGAAATACATAGAAGAATAAAGCATGATAGCTCCCTCAAGTGGGTATAATATAGTGGATTGTACAACTCATTGCTGTTGGAGCCAGGACTCACACCTCATATTCTGACTCCAAATCTTATGTTTTGTTTTTTATATAAAACAAAACAAAACAAAAAATTTATTTTGAAATAATTATAGGCTCACAAGAAGTTGTAAAAATCATACAGATGATGTATACCCATCACCCAGCTTCTCCCAACAGCAACAATCTAACAAAACCGTAATGCATGGTCAAAACCAGGCAATCGACACTGGCACAGCACCACTAAGTAGGCTACAGACCATACTTGGATTTCACCAGTTTTTGTCTTGGTCTCTCTTTATTATGGCATGGAGCCATCAGTGAACCTATAGACCTCACTTAGCCTTGATACTGGTTTACAACCACAGTGGCTTCTGACCTCTGGGATGATAGCTGCTCATCAAAAAAATGCGGAAGATACAAAGTGTATTATTCTGGGTGAGTTAGCTTTGCTGCCTCTCCTCTGGACAATTGGCTTTCCATCAATCAAGAGCTGCCTGTCCCAGGCTGTTATGTGCCCCTTCCCTCTTCCTGTAGCCCACAGACTGCAGCCAATGACAGTCTGATGTAGGGGCAAGTAAGGTCGGTCCTCAGGCCTCTACTCTGAACCAACAGAGTCACGCTGCAGAGCTCGCAGGAGGATCAGGTGGAAGCCCTTCTGCAGCTGAGAGCACTCGCTCGCTTAGCTCCCTCCCCAGCCCCATCCCGCTCCCCTGCTCTCTTTCTCCTGAGAGCACCCCTCCATAAATAATGAACATCTGAACCCCTGTGTCAGACCCTGCTTCCAGGTAACTTGTGCAAAACCAAGTATTTTGTTTTCTTGCTTTTTCATTTTTAGAAAAGGGCAGGTCAACGCTCAGCAAAGATTTCCTTGTGGTAGATTGGAGTACCCCCAAACACACTGACAGATGTACACAGACACCCAATCATACACATACTTCCTTGCGCACCCTCATTCCTACTCAACTCTCCTTCACACACACCGTAACCAAAGGCATGGCAGATGGTGAGGGGGCAACCCTGAGTAGCTGTTTGGGAACCTCCATTGTATACATAAACAAACAGCAGCTTGAAGCCCAGGTCAACGGTTATGAATTTCATGTCTGATTCGGTCTCATTAGTTTGGGGATATTCCTTTGAAATAATCGATGCAGTGAGATTAGAATGCAATTTTAAATGTTGCATATCACCTTAGCTGGAAACCCAAATCACTGTCTCCATGCCTTCCCATTTATACAAATCCAATTTTATTATTTTTTATTTTTTTTGAGGGCAGTGTCACTGGTCCTCATATGTGTGACGCGAACCGGGGCCGTTGGTGTCCCAAGCCAGCTCTTAACCACCATGCCACTCAACTGGCCCCAAATCCAACTTTAAATTAGACTAATTGAACTGAACCAGTTGTTTTTCCTTCAGGAGAGGAGACCATCAAAGGCTCCTTCTTGGCCTGCCTGAATGATTGTGGCCAGAACAAAATCACGAAGAAGGATTGCGTCTTGACAGACGCACCACAGTCTTGACAAAGCTGGGATTTGGAAGTCTTGGGGGCTTTCCTGACCTGCCGGCTGTGAAACTTGGGTATGTGCCTTTAAATCTCTGGCTTATTTTCCCATAAAATGGAGCTAATGTGCCCTACCCTGCCTGCTCCAGGAAACAAGGATACAATGATTAAAGTGAAGGTGCTTTCCAAGCTCATAAGGTGCTGAGGAGGAAGGCAGGTATCACTCTCACTTTTTATCACTTGAGAACCCCTTTCTCCTTTTGTTAAGCTCCTCCCTCCTTCTCACCTTTATCCAGAATCAAGTACTCAGTGCCTTTTTCGCCCTCCCCTGCCCCTGCCATGCACCAGCAAAGCCACAAAAACATCTTTTCTGGACTTCTTTGAGGGATTCTGAGCCTCTCAGTATTTTTTCCTCATGAGTCTGATCAAGAAAAAGGTACAAACATAATCTAATAATGCTCTGATGTGGCTGGAATTTTACAGCTGCTTTCATTGCTCTAAATGCCCCAAATCTGGATTAAAACACAGAAAACAAAATGCGTCCCGTCTTTTGACTTTGGCTTATTCTGCAGTAGGATTTTTATGTTATTGCAATCAAGATAATGAACAAGCCCTGGTATTTTCCTACAAAATGCCCCCAAAGTGCTCCACATTTCTTTTAGGAAATGTCTGAAACTAAAGATCGCTCCTCTTCGAATCATCCTTCAGTCTGCTGTGATCACACAGCTAAGGAATTGGAAGGCATGTGAGGTCGAAAACGACCTACCTCCTGTGAGTTCAATTTTTACTTTTTCTTGCTTCTGTAAATATCGTCTTAATTCCTTCCTTCCCACTGGAAATCAGATATTAGCATCCTCCCTAAAGACTGCCTCCATATGGAGTACAAACAACATCAAAATATAACTGCCCAGATTTTGTATGCTATAAAAATATAGCATTTATTGACATGAAGTTAATTATATTGGAGTTCACCAGAGGAAATAAAAAGATTAAACTTCTACCCAAGACATTCCATTTCTCAAAATGAATGCAAGTTACCATAAAGCTTGCTCTGTAGACATAATCTGAGCAGTTTTATAGCTCAAGGAGCAATTCAGTGTCTGGACCTTTTGGAAGTTATTGATGCCTCACTCCTGAGCTTGCATGGTGTAGTCTCCAGGGAGTCCTGGTTGCATCTCATCAGCAAGGTTCAATCTGGAAAAGCATTGATTCTTTACGGGGTTCAACCTGGACATTTGGAGCATTTCAGCTGATGGAATGTTTAAGCTACAATAAGGAATGTTTTGATGCACTAGAAGATCATCTCATCATAATGACAAAACAACATCATAACAACACCTACTATATTCCCTGTTCAGTGCCAACTCAGTAAATAGAACCTCTAACCACTGGTCACACCAGCCTTCAGAAATTTGACTCTCAATTCCCATGTCTAATCCCTCACCAAGTGCTGTTGATTCCACTTCCATAATTCTCACTACATCTTTCCACTTCTCTATATTGCTACTGCCCTCATTCAAACCTAAGGACTTATCACAGCATGCCTGGATTATTATAGTTATGTCTTCTTGAAGTGAATTGCTTCTCCCCAACCCGGTCTCCATGCTTCTATTGGAGTGATCTATGAAAGTGTACATCTGTTTTCAGGTTTAAGATGATGGTGTGGTATGTCTGGCCTTCCTTTCTCCCTCGAGCACCCTGAAAGGACAAAGAGAGATTTGTAAGAACAATAACTTAAACATAATAGTGCTAAAAGATAAGAAAAGAAGCTAACAGCAACAAAGAAACTTTAAGGAAATCCTGGATGATAAAAGGCAGCTGTGATCAATTTGATAGAGACAAGAGAACTGGAGAAACAGCAGCCTGCAACACCTGAGATGTGAGCAGTCTTCTCCAAGGGGGAGCAAGAAAATACAAAATTCTACCAATAGGGTGCAAATAGAGGAAAGTCTCTCAGAGGTGAAGAAAGTAAAGAGTCTTCGGAGTATATTGGCCTGACCCACATGGACCAGGATGCTGAGAAAAAAGATGCATGGTTAGAAGCAACCAAATTAAAGTAGAAAACTCCGAGGACAAAAAGATCCTAAAAGTTTCTACAACTAAGAAGCAGATTACTTGAGATGCAGTGAGAACTAACTTGTAAACTGTCAATGAGCAGCATATTCCCCCTTTCCATCCATCAAGAGGGTTGCAAAAGACACTTGTCAGATATCCCTCCAGTCTTTGTTTTAAACAAGATTTTTGAGGTAACTCAGTATTTTTAGGGAAAAAGGGCAGCTCTCATTCTTCTTATTCTTCTTTGCACTTCCAAAGATGATATTGGGTATGTTTTTAAGGGGAGAGGGTTTATATGTCTTTGTGGTGTTGGGAGAGACATCCTTAGATGCATTTATAGAGAGCCTTGTGCTTTCCCTAGGTTCTTGCCGCCCCGGCCGTGAACTGGACTATCTGGCTGATTCTTGAGCCACTGGGTGGGTGGTATATGCTGGATTACAGCTGACCTTGTCTGGCCTTCCAAGGTGTGTGCGCTCACCCGAAGCCGAAGTTTTATTCCAAAGTCCTGATTCTCCATGACCTCTTAGTTCAAACCCCAGACTCAATTGATTCACTGGTGTTCTTGTAAGTCCATGTCCCCTCATCAGGACCTTCACAGACTTTCGAATCCCACGCACCAACCATAAGGAATCAAGGCTGCTACCTCAGGTCCTATTTTAGATAATTTCCTCCACCTTTGTTGCACCATCAATCAATAGCCATTTTGGACTATGTGACAAGCTTAATGGAGGGTTTCTCCTAAAGCATTGCAGCCTCCCTCAAGCTATGATCTAGGAAGTGGTTGGCTCGCCCCCAACAGTCTCATGAATCTTTGTGCTAACTGGAAGGTTACCATTATGCACAAGCCCACTGGGATTTCAGCCTGGAGGAAAGCCAGGACACGTGTTTCTGACTGTTCCCTTCTCCATCTCTTTCCATCCTCCATATTCATCACAAACCCAGAAGGGTTGGGCTTTCCCATGTGGCAGGGATTTGTTATATCCTGAACTCTCTCTTTTCCTGTGGCTTGTGGTTCAACTTCCAGCCCTTGAATGCCCAAGAAATATAGGAAAATGTTCTCCTGTCAATATGACAATTTTTAAATTCACCTTTCCCCCTCTTTAAAATTGTTTTCAATTATAGTTAACCTTTAATATTATTTTGTATTAGTTTCAGGTGTATAGCATAGTGGTTAGACACTTATATAATTTATGAAGTGATCCCCTCCTGATTAGCCTAGTACCTACCTGGAACCATACATAGTTACTGCAATATTATTGACTATATTCTCTATGCTTTACATCCCTATGGCTATTTTGTAACTACCAATTGTACTTCTTAATCCCTTCACCCTCTTCACACTCCTCCACCCCCAACTCCCACCCATCTGGCAACCATAAGCTTGTTCCCTGTATCTATGAGTCTATTTCTGCTTGATGTTTTCATTTATTTTACTCTTAGATCCACATATACAATGAGATCATATGATATTTGTCTTTCTCTGTCTGACTTATTTCACTTAGCATAATGCCTTCCAGGTCCATCCATGTTGTCATAAATGGTAAGATTTCATACTTCTTTTTATGTCTGAGTAGTAGTCCATTGTATATAAGTACTACACATCTGCTTTATCCAATTGTCTATTGATGGACACTTAGGTTGCTTCCATATCTTAGCTACTGTAAATAATGCTACAATGAACATAGGGGTGCATATGTCTTTTTGAATTAGTGTTTTGGATTTTTTTGGATAAATACACAGAAGTGGAATTGCTGGATTATATAGTAGTTCTATTTTAAGTTTTTGAGGAGCCCCCATGCTGTTTTCCATAGTGACTGCACCAACTTACAATCCCACCAACAGCACTCAACAGTTCCCTTTTCTCCACATCCTCGCCAACACTTGTTTGTTGATTTATTGATGATAGCTATTCTGACAGGTGTAAGATTATATCTCATTGTGGGCTTTATTGGTATTTATCTGACTTTTTGGATGTGATACCAAAAGCACAGGCAACAAAAATTAAAATAAACAAGTGGGACTACATCAAACTAAAAAAACCTTCTGCATAGTAAAAAGAACAATCAATAAAATGAAAATGCAACCTATAGAATGGATAAAATATTTTCAAATCATATATCTGACAAAGAGTTAATATCCAAAATATATAAGGAACTCATATAACCCCATAGCAAACAAACAAACAAGCAATATGATTCAGAAATGGGCAAAGGATCTGAATAGACATTTTTTTCCAAAGAAGACATAAAAATGGCCAATAGCCTGAAAAGGGACTCAGCATCACTAGTCATCAGGGAAATACAAATCAAAATCACAATTAGAAATCACCTCATACCTGTCAGGATGGCTATTATCAAAAAGCCACGAGGTAACAAGTGTTGGTGAGGGTGTGAAGTAATGGGGAACCTCGTACACTGTTGATGGGAATGTCAATTAGTGCAGCCATTATGAAAACCAACATGGAGGTCCCTCAAAAAATTACAGATACAACCACCATATGATTCCAGCAATCCCACTTCCGAGTACTTATCTGAAGAAAACAAAATCAGTCTCCTGGTGAGATATCTGTACTCCCATGTTCGTTGCAGCATTATTCATGGTAGCCAAGATATGGAAACAACGTAAGTGTATGTCAACAGGTGAATGCACAAAGAAAATGTGATATATACGTGTGTGTGTGTGTGTGTGTGTGTGTGTATACCAAGGGTGCCAAACAATGTACACAAGTGGACACTAGTCAGTGTTGCTCAAGCAGTATTTCCCTGTAATCAGAAGTGTCTGGACATTGATGGTAACCACTTTGGGCACCTCTTGTAATTGCAGAAGTCAAATGTGACTTATTTGATGTTTTGTTATTGGTATATATTGAGTATTTCAATTTTAATAGTATTTTCCTTTCTTAAAAATGTGTATACATTTTTTTGGCATTGTCTGTATATATATGCAATGAAATATTATCAGCCACAAAAAAGAAGGAAATTCTGCCACATGTAACAACATCGATGAACTAGAGGACATTTATGCTGAGTAAAATAAACCCAGACAGAGAAAGATAAAAACTGTATAGTATCACTTACATGTAGAATACAATATAAATGAATAAATAAATAAATAAATTAATTAATTAAAAAAAAGCTGATTACGTAGAAACAGAGAGTAGAATGGTAGTGCACAAAGGCTGGGAGTGGCCGAAATGGGGAGATGTAGGTCAAAGGGTACAGACTTTAAGTTGTAAGATGAATAAGTTCTGAGATTGAACATAAAACATGGTGACTATAATTAATAATACAGTATCATATACTTCCAATGTGCTGAGAGTAGGTATTAAACATTCTCATCATCAACAAAAAGAGAATTAGCTACATGAGGTGATAGATGTGTTAATTACCTTGATCTTGGTAATTATTTCACAGTTATAAGTATATCATATCATCACATTGTACACATTAAATATATACAATTTTATTTGACAACTATTCTTTATTAAAGCTGGAAAAATACATGCAAGCTATATGATAAAAAAAAAACAACAACAGGGTCATCTAAATACTATTTGAAATATGTACTAAAATGTACTCCTTCCTTGGTTTGAATTGCTTTACTCAGTTACTTTCTTCTTCAAAATAGCTGGAGTCCTCCACCTTCATGCATGAAAAAGGGAGTTTTAATCTGGAGACAGTTTGGAACCTGAAGGAATTGGGAGGAAAAGGAAAGACGAACCTGGAGGGAACAGAGGCTGGCGCTGATTCTTTCTTGGCCCTCCGCCATTCTCTCTCCCCTTCTCTGTGTTGCTCTGAGCTCCAGAAGGATGGTCCTCACAGGCTATCTCAGTGGGATCCCTCACCCTGTGGCTTCCAGGTGGATTGAGGCAATGGTGTGCCCTGCCCTGTGAACAAGAGAAGAGAAAAGCCGGAGCGTGTCTTTCTGCCTCCTTCCTTCCCCCGGCTCTCATGCCTGTCTGTAGTTGTGTATTCCATGTCTGTGTCTCCCCTTGTGTGACCCTTCCTCATCCCAACCCTCATAGAGCTCCAGGGACGCTATTTCCTTGCCTTGTGCCATAAGCCATAGGGGTTAGAAATGGCGTTAGGCTTTCCTAGTCTCTGAATGCTGTAACATTCCTTGTTCATTTCGTTAACCCTCAATGCCTCTGTAAGTGTTCCTTTCAAAAGGTCTCTTCATCGGAACCATCCATCTGAAATGAATTCTGAAACCCTGGTAGACCCTGGTGAATTCAGGGTCTGTGGTGCTCCAAATGGTGAATGAATCATGCTGAGTGAGAAAGAGGCTAGAGGGACCTGGAAGAGGCAGACTTTATTTTTGCCAAGAGCGGTCCTTTTTCTTTGCCCTTTCCTTCCTATCCTTCCCTCCCTCTCTCCTTCCCTTCCTTCCTTCCTTCCTTCCTTCCTTCCTTCCTTCCTTCCTTTCCTTTCCTTTCCTTTCTTTCAAGCATATCTGCATAATGCTTTTTGCAGGGATGCCTGACCCTTTTCCTGACCATCTCTAATATATTGGTATATTTGCCTGCCTTTTAAAATACATGAAACTTTTTTTCTCATCTCTCCCTTAGTTTTTGAAATACATGGTTTCAGCATTTTACTTGGGAGGCAAGGAGCCTGGTCTTAGACATTGCTGTGTGACTGTAGGAAAATGGACTCCCCACTTTGGGCCTCTGGTTTAACTCCTGTGCGAAGTGACTGAGTAGGACCAGATGATTTGCACGACCTCTGCCATTGATGGTGTTCTCTGATGCTTTGCAAAAGCAGGGTTGACAGGTGAAGGCATCTGCCCCTCATTGGTGGTTATCAAGATTCAACTTGGAGAGGCTTCATGAGATATGTTGACTCACCCATGGAGCAAAACTGCCTAGAAGGAGCACAGACAAATGTGCAGGCAGGAGTGATCCCCCACACTGAGCTGCCTAGTAATATTGCCAGTTGTTAATTAATGAAGGGGAGAAAGCAAACTAAAATCCACAGATGATTTTCAAACCTCATCTTCAGCAACAATTTTAACCTTTTCTCTGATCCCATTGACTTTATTTTTTGCTTTCTCTTAAGACCAGAGCTGCTAACAAGGAAAAAATTGATTTAAATTTTCATCTTCTCTAATTTTCTTAGTGCAGGCTGAGGTAGAGGAGCTAATGAGCAATGGAAAGACAACAAGGGTTCATCGGAGGTATAAGAAAGGCTAGAGAGGCCAAAGCCCCCACTGCAGTGGTGAAATTACAGAGTGAAGGTCTGCAGTAGGATGTGCTAGGGGCTATAACACACAACCCCAAGTCTCCTTGTCTTAACATAATATAGGTTTATTCTCATTCATGCCATTGCCCAGTGCAGGTAGTGGGCACTGATACTGTACTCCATGCAGTCACTCAGGAACCCAGGATTCTTCCATTCCCTGAGGCATCAGAGAACTCCACTGGCTCCTCTATGTCTGGCTTGGAGATGAAGAAAGAGGGAGAGCATGAAGGATTGTGAGGGTCAGGACTGAAGGTAGCACATATAACTTCTGCCCACATAGAACTCAATCACATGGCCCCATTTTACTGCAGGGGAAGCTGGGAAATACAGTCTAGCTGCAGTCCCAAGAAGAAAAGAAATAGGGTGGTGAACACACAGCATAACCTCTGCCACCAGGTCCTTTGTTTATGCTGGTTAATTTCTCTTAGGGAGGTCAGAGCTCTGAAATGAGGAAAGAAATCTCAGCAGTACTATGCTCCTCCATAATCTTTCTAATGGCTCTTGCTTCATCCCATCCTCATCTGAATGTGATGAATCTCTAGCATCCAAACCATAGCTCCTTTGGGTCAGGGAAACTCCTTCTGATGGCACCTGACTCTGTCTGAAGGAGGGAAGAGGAGAGAAAAAACTGCTATTTCCTTATAGTCTAGTGATGAAGGACTCAGCTTTAAGCCCTTCAGATCTGATTTGAATTCTTGCTGTGTCTTTCTAGGCTGAAAATTTCCCAGTTGTAAAACATGAATTAAAAACCTTGTCTCATAAAGCTATTGAGATGTTGAGGGTAGTGTTTGTCATAGTCTATAGGTCTAATATTATATCAATCTGTAACTTCAGTGGATTCAGAAAGGAAAGAAAACATCTGGACTTTGTTTCCAACCCCAGTAACTCTTGGAGAGTTGTTGCCTTTAAGGAGGAGTGAAGGTCCTTTGTGCTGCCCTTTCCTGCTAATTGACAAACATTGAATCCAATTATGGCCTCTTGTTATCAAGAGAGCAGGGGTAATGGTAAAGAATAGCCGTTTCTCCCTATCTAGAACAAAAATGAGGTTTAAAAGGGGATACCCCAGTACCTGATTCTGTCATTCTTAGGACATTAAATGACCAAGTGGGTGACTATGGAGCTATATTGAAACAAATAGAATTGATGGGAGCAATTAGGATTGATTTTGAAATTTTGGAACTAAGAAGACCTTGTGGAAATATTTTCTTCTGTCTCCCATGGAAGTAAAATAAAAAAATAATTCTGAATTCTCCCAGCCAAAAGTCTCTGTTTTAGTTTGTGCTACCTTGGGATTGCAGGGGCCATTATAGTAATGATGAGTGTAATAGGAAGGGCAATTGACTTCAACTAAACAAATGCGCCTACTTAGTATTGTTACTGCACACCAGGCACTTTCAAACTTGTTTATTCCTTTCATCTTCGCATACCTAGGATTTGAATCCAGGACCAGTTGGCTACAGCATCAAACCTTTTCCATAATACAATGTTGTCCTCTAGGGCTGTGTAGAAGTTAGTACTGTAATTCTATCAAATTCATGTGATGATCCTGCCTATGACAAATTTGTGCCTTCATTACATGGCTTGGAAATTACATAACCCTTGTTACAATTAGGCAATGGTGGTGGAGGATTGTCTATAAGAGTTTTCATTAAAAATATGTAGTATTTCAATTCTAATTAATAGATAAACTAGGTTTCTATGGGTCCAGCTCCAAAGAAGATGAAAGCCCTCAGTCTTATGGGTCACAATGAAGCTGGGTGTCCAAGGCCAAAGTTCCCAAAGGCATTCACAAAAGTATGTCAAAGTTCTAGCAAAGGTCTGTGTGTGGGAGTGAGGAAGACAATCCAGGGCAGGAAAGGAATAGAGCGGGGTCTGGGCTGTCATGTGGGTCCTAGCATTTTCTTGGGAGTTTTTTGATATCCAGAGCATTTAGTGAGGTCTCAGAAAGAACCTGGCTTCATTATCCCAATGGGAAAACCTCCATCCTCTTGCCATGTCCTGGGCAGGGGTAACCCTGGTGGACAAGGTGTGCTTACTCAAGGTCTTAGTGTCAGGGTGGCAGCCATGGGCTCTAAGGTAGAGGTTGGCTAAAGCTGGGCAGCTCTCCCCATATTCCCTTCTTAAGAACAATGACAGGTGAGTGAGGACCCCCAAGTAGCCCTTTTTTATAGGTTCCCAGAAAGTGGAGGAAGGAAAAGGACTAACTCTTGTTTGACATTTCTGCTGCTCTGTCCTTTCCCTTTACCCTATTCAGGAATTCAGAAGTACAGGAAATTACTTTGTTAGTCAAATGGGGAATTTAATGAACCCACGGATATCAAAAGAAAGACAGACCTGCAATATCTTTATCTGAGTAATTAATTAGCCTATGTCTGTGAAGTGTTCTGAGCATGAAATGCCCAAGCTATCTTGTGTTATTAATTATTATTATGCATGGGAAACATAACTGGATTTCTTGACCTAAGTGCACTTAACAGCTCCTGTGTAATGGTGCGTTAATTGTAGCTCTGTTTTTTGATCAGCTTCGATTCTCTTCAGGTGGTGATATACTGAGATACGTTTCCATGCCTTTCAAGAATTTTCTTTACAAAATCAAGTTTTGAAAATGTGTGTGCAAATGTGAATGGCAGTGAGGAGTGACTGAAGGTGTCTGAGAGGGGGAAGAATGTGTGACTGCACGGGAAGGAAGCAGCTTTTTAGGAGATGCATCTGTTAGCATCAGATTAAATTAAAAGTGGAAGAGACTAGAAGCAGGGAAGAGTCCTGCTTAGGCATGAAGTAGGTTGTACTAAGGTATTGGCTGGGGATTGTATGGTGGAGAGAAATGTATTCCTTTAGCCAGTGTTGAAGGTCATTCTTAATGGGCTCTCCAGAATGCTAGGGAAAAACTGTAGGTCGATTAATTCCTCTGTATTAAAAAAGAAAAGGGATTTGGGGAGCTGGAAAGAGCCTTGTAAATGGATAGATGCAAAATGATTTTGGAAGGAGAGTGCCACATGAGTCCAATGGGATTAAGGAGAAAATCTTCTGCAGCAGGTGTGTGAGTCTGTGGCGTACAGCAGGTGTGCCGAGGCGCTGAATAAACACACCAGGCTGTCTAGCAACCAAGTGTGTCTGTTAGTCTGTACTTTGATGCAATGCAATATTCGCCTGTTTTTTTCTATGAGGCATCAGTAAAAATATGCAACATACAGTATTTTGGGAATGGTGCTTCATAGAAGCCAAGATGTCCCAGCGTGGGTCCACAGCAGACAGAGGAAAGTGGAGGTTGAGAGAATGCGAGGAACATTATCTGGAGTGGGTCAGCCATCATGGTTTCATGTGATCATGAGAACAAAAAGCCATGTGGGAATTCAGGGACATCTTGAACAGGGCAGGGATTTCCTACAGTGTGTAAGATGGGCTCAAACCAATTTTATTTGATCTTCAAAACCAAAGTGACCCCGCTACTATCTAGATATCAAAACGAAGGAAACCCTTGAACTGGAGTTACTTTCCAAACTGAGGATTATATGTAGGAACTTATGCAAGACAGATGCCCATGATTTCCTCACTCTAGCTTTGCCCCTCGAATAGCCATTCATTACTTTTCTACTTTTCTAGAAGAGTCATCCGTATCTCAATGGGGCAAACTACCTTTTCAGAGCTTTCTGAAACTCCTTTTCTTCGAGAGCCACTCTGTTCTGGATTGCTCTGGGCTTCTAATGAGATAACATCTAGATAATGATTCTGGAACATTCTGGACTTTTAATGAGATGAGACAAAGAGACACCTATCCCAGACCACTTTGGGCTTTCATGAGATGAAGCTCACAGAGGATGGACTGAGTTCTTTCCCTAAGCTTCTCAGAGGCCAACTATGGCTCCACCATCCCAGGTAATCCATGCAGACCAGAGATGCAAACATGGATGAAGTTTTCCAAATCTCTATGTTCTTTCCCTAAGCCCTCTCCTTTTCTAACCTTCATGCTGTTTCTTTTTTTGTTTAGAGTATGTGTGTTTGTGGGGGTTATCAGTGGAGAAGTGGAGGCTGGACTTTGTGGGAGTGAGTAGCTGTTCATGAATTCCAGACCTGGACAGGCTTCGTCGCTAGACAGATATGCGACCCATGGCAACTCACCCTTTTCTTCCTCTTCTGCCTAGCTCTGACATCCAACCTATACACTGTTCAGTGTTTCATTACATTGCCTTTTTTTTGCTGCCTCTATTGACAAAAAACATTCATGCTAATGGAACATTTTATCAGCCAGAACAAAAAGAAAAAAAAAGGACTGTTCTGTTTTCTACAAATTACATTGATGCAAAGTACGACACTATGGCTAGCTTAAATAACTCTGGGAGTGAGAACGCCTTCCCTGCCTGGTCTCTGGTGCTCACCTGGGAAATGCCTTACATGTTGGAATCACCTGTCTTGTGGGAGAGAAATTTCACTATCTGTGGAGGTTACTGCACCCACCCAAGAATGCAGGTGATGGGAAGGATCCCAGGCGAAGTTCACAATGTCTCTAAGATCTGTTTTATTCCCTGTGTTTCTTTCCATTGTCATTCTAGGATGCAAACAAAGAGAAGACAGGGGCTGTCTGTAATGGAATCTGAGCCCCTGTGGGTATCTGTTGAATGTTAAATAACAACAGTGATCATGTAATCATGATGCCCAGCTCACTTGGGAGAGAATAGCAAATAGCCTAGAATTTTCCTGTTACTGATAGCACTGCCCAGGAGCATTCTGAGGTGAATTAAAAAAACCTCAGCGATTCAAATCACATTTCCCTTAAGAAATACATCTTCTAGCTTGAAGTAATTGTTTGACTTATTGCTGCTTTACTGTGTGATTTGCTAGTCTTTGTTTGAATCTTCCAGGTCTGGAAGAAAGATATTGTGCTTTAATGATAAATAATCTCAAAAAGAGAGGGTGGAAATCCATCCAGCTCCCCTGGCCAGTGCCGGTTCTCTCTTTTTCCTCATATGGTATTTTTTTTCCAACTGCTTCAGTTGTTCTGAGGAAAATTATTACCGTATGAGCTCAATTTAAAGAGCTGCTGTAGAAAACAAGCTGCCACAAGCTATTAAGGAAATAACCCTATTTCAGTTTTGAGTGAAAAAGAAAAAAATGAGCTCTATTCAAGACGCATATATTTTTTTCTATTGAACCAGAATCTTCCTCTGTAGTGTCAATGGAAAGGCATTGCAGCCTCCTTATCCCCCCTGCTTTTCTCAACCTAGCCCCCAGTTTTATACCCTAGTATCCTGGAGGAAACTGTCAGAAGTTCTGGTTAAAAGCTTTCTGATTGGGACGTTAATGATTGGTGTGGAAAGAGTAAGGATCAGTGGGCGTGACCGTGGCTTTCCTCGGAAGATGGGCAGTGCCATGCAGAACACAAACACTCTTGATGAGTGTGTAAACATTGTTGGGACATCACTGGGCTTGAACACTCACTTGTTTCTTCATCTAAGGCCTACTAAGGGCTAGGTGACAAGGATATAACGAGGAAGACACAACCCTGGCCTAAAACAACCTCACCTTAGAGAGATGAATACAGGATTCCATGATTACAGTTCCTCCTTGATGAATATAATGGCAGGGACAGACAGGGCTTAGGGGTAGATGGTGGGATCACAGCTCAGAAGCACCTACCTAGTCTGAATGGGTCATAGAAGTTTCTGGAGGAGGTAAGACCTGAGTTTCTTTCAAGGAATTTTCCAGTTGAAGAGAGGCCGGAAAAGAGCCTATCATTGTAATATCTTCCTTGCTCTTGCCCTTTGAAATTTAGGTAGAATTATTTTACTCCATGCTTCTAAGCCTTGTCAAAGTCCAAAGAGGGGCTGGACCTTCTCATAGCCATTTCTGCTTCCCTGGGTCCACCACAAATTATAACAGCTACCGAGCACCTACAGTAAAGCTGATGCTAGGTTGGGTGCTTTATAACATCTTATTTGCCTTCATTTTACTCCCATATTTATAGACAGGGATGTTGAAGTCACAGCCAGTAATTCAGAGAGCTTAATATGTTTTCTAAAAATCTAAGCTCTTGTGTCTTCTCACTATAGCATGATGCAAATTAAAAAGAAAAAAAAATATGTATGGTCTAAGAGGAAAGAATGTTCCAACCTGACCTTTACACTTCTGTTATGAAAAACCTATAACAGGTTTATGGTATTTGCCTGAATAAATAAGTACCATTATTATTTTACCATTTGCTTTCTATTTTTCAGTATTGTCAGGCTTTGCAAAGTACAATTTAATAGCACATTTCCATTTGTTTATGAAGAAACATCTCAAGGCTTCTATATTATTTGTCTGTGGACCCAAAAATAAACTTGAATTCCCAAGCCATTTGCTTGCTAATAGATGTATGAAACACTGAGCTACATGATGCCAAGACAGAAAGTTTAGAACTTTCATAGACTTGTGCTCCTGTGTGGATATAATGGTATGTGCAACTGAATTCTGAAGTGTCTAGTTAGGGCTTTTTTTCTTCTTATGGGTGTGACAAAATTTAAAGAATGGTAGGAAGTTTTGATCATTGTCCCTGGACTGGTCCTTAGGCAGAGACCACTGACTATGTATGAAAATGTTTTTTCTTACACATAGGGCTAGATTACATTTCCATGCCTTCTCTGCAGGTCAGTGTGGTCATGTGACTGTGTTCCAGCCAATGGACTGTGGGAGTGAATGATGTATACCACTTTCAGGTTTAGCTCATAAAACCTCCCCAGCAAGTTCCTCCATGCTCTTCACCCTTTGCAATGGTCTGGACTACAGATGACTTTCAGGATGATTTTGGAAGTTATGTGTTAAAGATCCAGAATCAGCTCTCTCTCTGAATGACCTTGTGGAATCATCCACTCTCTGCCAAGAACTGTTATGTAAACATAGAATAAACTTTTGTGCTTCTGTGATTTATTTCTAGGCTTTTTTGTGATAGTATCTGGTGTTACCCTAAATGATACAGACCATCATCCCCAGAAACTTTATTGTCTCTGTGTCCTGAATCTTGCAGTCTCCACTGCAGAGAATTCAGCAGGAGTCAAGTCAGGAATTTGGAATGGTCTAAAGAGAAATAAGGCACACAGGTTACATTCATCAGGCATGGTCTCTGCCTGTATCTGTTTTGCATGGCTTGTCTGTCCCCTGAGGGCTTTTCATGGGGAGTTGTGGAGGGGTGGAGGGTCAGGGGGTGGGGTGTGTGGGGGAAGCATGGGTATGTTCTAACTGTGGCATAGCAGCGGATCTTTTCCCAGGATTGATTTATCAACATGGTTTGTTCCTGCTGCTGGATTTCTGATGAGATTTCTGACCAGCAGGGCTTGCCGTCTCTCTGTCCTTACTTCACCCTCATTCTCTTGAAGAGTTGTCCATTGTAGTGGCTTCATTAGCTTTCACTGTTTTCAAAATTTGACTCAGGGGAGGGGAGTGAGGAGCTTCCCACTCTCAGAAGTCAGAGCTGCTGAGTGAGAGCTGTGTTTTGGGGGAGAACAAAAATATCCCTACTCTTACTCATATTCATCAGTGGAAGGTACTGGTGGGGACCTGGTGTCAGCATGTTAAAAAATAAAGTTGAAATTTACTGTTGAAAAATTTGCAAATATCCTGTCAATGTTTTTAGAGGTCTTCCTACATTCGAAGTTTGGGGACAGATTTTTCTGGATAGATTGGGGGACCTGGGCTCCTTTTACCACTGGTGCTGCTGCATCTGGCCCATATGCAGATCATGAGGAAACATCTCTTTCTGAATCTAGTTCACACTTTATTAAAATGTCACAGAGCTTGCCCCATGCAGAGTGGTCCATGACCCCATTACTCTAGACCTCAGGGTCTGAGAATTAGGGGAAACGCTTCCCTTCTTTGTGGCCCTACATTGCTCTGTTCTTCTTATTCCTCCAGATGAGAGAAGGCTGAAGCAGGAAGCATGCCTGTGTGTTAGGCAGCAGCCCACTGATGGTAGCTTCATAATATGCCCCTCTTCCTGTTTCTGCGGACTGGCTCTACAGTAGAAGTGGGCAGGACAAAGACAACTCAGCAGTTGAGGATTTTGAAGGTATGTTTGATACTATATATTAATGCTTTCATACCCATATTTCTAAGCTAACAAGAGCCATCTCCTTTAACTCTGGTGGGTTTCCTATTGTGGGTATTTATAACATAACATCTCGGATTCTTCAAATATGCACCATTAACATATTGTTTATTATGATTTGGAAAGCCATCAGAGCATCTGTCTCAATGCAGCCACAGTATTCCGGACACCGTTCCAGAAGTACCAATAACAGCTGTATTATGTAGGAGAGGCCATAGCTCTGTTACTTCCTTTAAAAATATTCTGTCTAAAATTTCTAACTTTCTAACCCCCATAGAAGTTCTCAGATTGATTATCCCCATACACAGACTCACCCAGTGGAAGTTGGGGGGGGTCTCCCTTCATAATTGCCCTTTCATTTAGATCATCTTGAGTAGGCTTAACTTTAATAGAGACTAAGTTATTTTAGTAACAACAAATTCCTGAAGCTGTTAAAATTCACATAATTCTTCTAACCCAACCAGGGACCAAACATTTGCTGTACAGACCATGAAAAGGCTCTGGTTGCCCCCTGGACATCTAGTTTGGAGGCCTGTCCTTTCTCTGGAGACTAGGAAGAGCAAATATCTCTCATGGGAAGATCAATGACAGGTAGAACTCAGTAACAAACTAATATTAAATGTCTTTAATTCTGTCTTGATAATTTCCAGCTGGAAAACTGTGCTGGTTTTCTCCTTGAGATCAGGTTGGTTTAGTCATATTTGTAAGAAATCACCATCAGTGATTTAATGTGCCTTCCCTCCCCCTGCTAGCCTGTCCCTTCTCATGGCTAACTAGGGAAGTATATACAAGAGAGCTTTAGAAAAGGTAACCCAGGACTGAGAAGCAGACATTGTTTTTAGCATCATCAGGTACAGGAGGCATGCTAGCAGGACGATAATCTCACTCTGCAGCATGAACTGGTCAGACTGGGCTTTGGACATCTCACCCTCAAATCACACCCAAATAGTGGTCCCTTCTCTCTTCCTCCAGCTCACACAGTGTAGCTTCTCATTCTATTATAGCAGTGACATTGGTGAGAACAGGTGGGGACTGTCTGTCCATGCTGGAGTACGTAACCAAGAAAAATGGGTACCCCTATGGGAAGAGAAAGGAGCCTTAAAGTGCAGAAAGACAGAGGGAGTTAGGGTGAGGGTCCAGGAGGTACCATCTGCCCTCTGAAGGGTTAGCTACCTCTGTCTCCGTGGGAGCCTGGGAATCAGACATTATCAGGTAAGATGCTTTTGGCCCCAAAGAGAAAGCTCCAAAATAAATGATTAAGGAAGAACGAAAGCTTATATCATGTAGATGCAGTTTGTGATGCATTGGTAATGGCTGGCTTCCTCAGTTTCTAGTTTATGACCTGCTCAGTGTGTCAGCTTTGTCCTAGGACTGGTGGCTTAGTGGCCTCAGTAGCCTCAGGTCATCTAGACACCATTGCATCAGAAGGAAAAGTAGGAAGGCCTTTTCTTTGGCTTTCTCTTTACATTAAGAAGATGTTTTCCTGAATCCTCAGGAGACTTGCATTATTCCTCTTTGGCTAGAGTTGGGGTATGTGCTCATTCCTTAACCAGTGACTGATAAGGTTCACATTAATTATTTGGAGTGAAGTGAATATTAGGGCGTTAGTCACCATGACACTGAAGGTTCCATCTGTGTGATTGTACATTACCTCTTATCTTTGTATCTCCTATATATTATCTTATCAATTAGAGAGATAATACCATGATATTTAAAACATTTAATAACTGGTGTATAATATAAAATTTTTTAAATGTTCTATAACTAAACTATATATACTATATATAATATAAATTATATCAATATATGAGTATACTATGGATATACATTTATATTACATATTATATACTTATGTACTATAATATATGTTGTATATACCATGTTGTTACTATATATAGAAAATATAGAAGGCGCCAAAAAAAAGTATACACATTTCAAGATAACATCTCTTAAAATGTGTATAAATTTTTTTTTGGCAACCCCCCGTAGATATACAGATATACTATATACGCGTATATAAACTTTATATAATCTAAAAACTTCTTTCAAAGGCCATATGTTGTAACACAAATCCTTCATCACATTAATATAATAATTTCCTAGTTCTTTGTTGGTTTTTTTGAAATATGTGGGGACTTTTGGGTATGCTAAACGGTACTCTGTCAGAGCCATGGCTTGACAAGCGCATCAAACTCTTCCAACATCTTTCCATTACATTGATAGACACTGGGAGACTGAGATGCTTGTTAAAACCCAAACGGGCTGCATGTCTTTGCCCCGTTTTAGCAATGAGGGCTTTAATGGTCTGCAGGCCTCACCTCCTCTCCTTTCATCTTCTCTTCCCCGAAGTTAGTCAGGTTGGTACCTGCGGGCTGGTCCATGCAGGTACTGCCTCTGGGGGAAGGGGTCCGAAGGGACAGGCAGAGCAGAGGAGGCAGGGGCCGGGGATAGCAGGCCAGGGGCAAACTGGCGCCCCCGGTGGCAGGGGCCAGGACCTGGATCTTTGCTTTGCCTTTCTCGGGGAGGGAAGGCCGTGTACTGTGGACGCTGCCTGGACCAATCACAGGAGAGTGGGCGCTGTTGAGAAGGAGGCAACTGGCTGGGGCACTCTGCGAGAGGAACAAAGACAGAGTGGGAGAGACAAGAAGAAGGGACGCAGGGACGCGGACAAAAAAAGAGATGTGATCCGAGCCGTGGTTATCAACAGGCTGTGTGGGTGGGCTCAGCCCGCCATGGGAGCGTGGGGTGGGAAAGGGGAGGGCTGGATGGTACGAGGCCCCTCTGCCCAGAGGTCACGTGCAGAGGCACTTCACAGAGACACTTGCTGGGATATGTGGACAGAGTTCACTCCAAGACTTGTTCACGATGTAAGGGATGGGCGCTCCCTACAGGGTGTGGGCTGTGATAAAGCAGAACACGGGGTGGGGTGGGGGGTCTGCTCTGACATCTGTTAAGGCCCATTGACCCTGAACATTCTTCAGCCACTACCTGAGCCGGTGGAGTGAGGTGTTTCTTCCAGGTGCATGTAGATAGATCCTCCCCAGCTCTGCGGATTGGCCTTCCTCTCCCACCCAAACAAAGGCTTCTGAACCAGGAGCTAAATTCTCAGCTCATTTACAAGGTAACAGTGGACCCCAGCAGATCCACTACCCAAACTAGAAAAACTTACTGACATTGCAACGCTGTGTGGCTTCTGAGATAAACCATAGGTGCTAGAATTTACATTATTTGTTAATCCTGCCATTCATGGCAGTTTTACAGTTTACTGGCCAATATGGAGGTATTTCAATGTTTGAAGGCCTTACAATGGTGTGTACCCACTGAACATCAGCTATAGTTATATTTCTCCTCATACCCAGAAGGTGGCTTAAGGAGGTGGGTGCTGAATGGTATTACTTGAACCTTGGGAATCATGTGGTTTGTATGGTGGAGGGAGGGAACAGGCTACTTTCTTCTTCATTCGCTCAGCCTCTTAGCTCTCTCAGTCTGGAAGGTAGAGCGCTTCACGTGACGGTTGCCCAGTAAAACTGATTCTTCCTGAACGCCCACTCCCTTCCCCCCACGCTGAGGGGAACACATCATTCACCAATTCATCATCCTGCTACACTTTTTTTATATATCTATAAGGAACATATTCCCCTCCGCCAGGGAACTTAAAAATAGATGTTACATAGAAATGTGAACTGTGAAAGTGTATCCTGTAATTTATGGTCAATGTGCTTTGAAGGTGAAAAACACCCTCAAGTCACACAATGTTACTGTAGCTTCTGTCTGTCCTTTTATCCACTTTCCCCCCTAGTTTGCTAGCTGACTTGAGTAACCTGCAGAAGAGATCTGAAGAAGGAAGGAGACATGAAGAAGCACACTGAAAAAATTCTTCATTTATTATTAACTTAAAAGTCCAATTGACTTGCTTCCCTCGGGGCTGGAGACGACAATGGGAGCATGGAGTGGGTCCAGTTAGGCTCAAAAAATTCAGAGAAAGAGACTGGTGTCGTGGATAGATCAGTGAGCTGGGAGAGAAAAGAGCTGAATGCTAATCGTGATTTTCTCAGTCTCAATGACTCAGTTCACACTTCGGACACTTTGTTTTCTCTTGTTGCTAGCTTCTACTTCTTGTTATTCTGTGGTTTTCTTTTCTACTTTGTGTGAGGTTTAGGAATAGATAGAAAATGCTTTAGGAGCGCCTATTGGTAATTCTTTTGTTGTGTTAAAAAAAAAAAAAGATTACCCCATAACTTGGTGGCTTAAAACAAAAGCCATTTTATTTAGTGCATAATCCTGTGACCTGGGCTGGCTCATCTGATCATGCCTGGCGGTCTTTGGCATTTGCTATCAGCTGTCTGGTCAGCTGGATAACAAGAATGGCCTCCCTTTCATCAGGTTGGCAGCCAGGGTCTGGATGCTTATCTGCTGGGGTGCTTCCTGGTGCATGGGTTCTCCTCCATGTGACTCTTCATACCACAGCAGGCTAGCTTGGACTGAACCACATGATGGTCTCAGGGTTCCAAGCTCAGTAGGTGGGCAAATCAGAACACAAAAGCGTTTTTCAAGCCTCTGATTTTATCACATTTGCTAACGTTCACGGCCAAAACAAATCCACATGGACAATCAGAATTCAAAGACACAAGAAACAGATTTCATTTCTTAATGGCAGGAAAGAAATGTATGGCCATTTTTGCAATCTAGCACAGATTGCATTTTGAGACACCTGAAAGATATAATGATAATAGCAGGTAACTTTGGGTGTGTACTGTGTGCCAGATATCACACTAATTACTGAATTTACATGGTCTCATGACACTTGACCTCATCAGTCCTACACCTTTGATGCTTCATTAAAAAAAAAGTGACTGTGTTAGAACCCTGCTCTGCTTTACACAGCAGATGTGGTGAAGAAATGTTTCTTGTAAATAGAAATTTTGTAGCTTAAATTATATTTTCAGCATAATAGAGAAGATGGATATTTCAAGGAACCCTGTTGTGAATCCTTTTAGAAAGCAAAGAATCCTTTTGTAACATCTCAGATCACCTCCTGGTTTAGCTGCTTGGCAGGTCAAAGCAAAGGGATTTCAAAATATAGATGATGTAGAAAGGGCTCTCACATTGGAGTTGACCTGACCCCGGTTCAAATCTTACTGGCTGTGTGATCTTGGGCAAGTTACTTAATTTCTCTAAGCCCTAGTTGTTTCTCTTTTCCTTCCTTCCTTCCTTCCTTCCTTCCTTCCTTCCTTCCTTCCTTCCTTCCTTCCTTCCTTCCTTCCCTCCCTCCTTCCCTCCCTCCCTCTCTTCCTCCCTCCCTCCCTCTCTCCCTTTTCTCTCTCTCTCTCTTTGTAAAATAGGATTAATAGATACTACCTCCACTGCTGTTGTTGGGAAGATTACATGAAAATAGGGGAAAATATGAAAATATGTGAAGGGCCAGTTGTTTTATAGAAGTTCAATATATGAGTACAATTATATTATCAGATGTTAGACTGCATAACTACCTCTCTTGTCATTCACCCCCCCTCCCCGAACGGCGCCCCACACCCCCCACCTCCTGTGGACAAGAACCTTTTGCAATATTTGTTTTCCAGTTTGGGAATTACCTCGGATTGGTTTTGTTCCCTTTGTCTGTTCTTCAGTCTTGCCATAAAGTTTACAGCCATTTTCATTCCTTGATCAAATAAATTCAAGAGGGTGGATGAGGAAATGAACTCATAGCTATGTAGACATTACCTGGTAAAAAGTCTGTACTAAAACAATTTAAATTAGCTGAAAATAAGGCAGGTGCTGTCTAACACAGTCTGCAAAGTTATCTTTAAACCCAATCAGAAGAGAGCAGGGAAACAATGAACACTAGAGAAGCCATCCCAGGGTGTCTGAGGGCCCCACAAGGTGCCCATTGGAGCCATTGCCATGGACTTTGGGTCACCGGGTGGACCTGCAGTGTCAGCTCCAAACTGTGACTTGGGGTGACCAATCTCCCAGTGCTATGAAAGCATTTAAAGAAATTTATAACTGGTGAATTACAAAAGTATCTCTAATTAGGCCCAAGAGGCAATTGCATAACAACTACAGAGAACATTGCAGACTCATATTTGCTTCCTTCTCAGGATTTTATATGAGCCTGGTAATGAATGTTCTTTAACAATAGGAGCTGAGAGACCTTAGCTCTAATAGCACTCTTGAGGATACAGGCTCCTTTATTTGCCATCCTGCAAAGATCAGTTGGATACTATTGTTAAACCTTGAAATCGCACTCCCCTCATTTGCATTGTGGCTTAAATAAGGGAGGACCAGAGGGAAAGAATTTTTACTTAACACCCCCCCCCCTTCCCCAATGCAGCAATGAACAGTAACCAATCTAGCACTAAATTAGCTTCCTGGATCTAATTACAATGTGTTGGGGGGTGGGGTGGGGTGGCAAGGGGGGTTTCTCCACACTCACAAGCAATTCTAGATTCTTGGACACCAGTAGGGTGTTCTACAATTCAACTGAGTTCAACTCATTTCCCATACTATCTACTTGGAGGTAGCATCAGAGTCCACAGGTTAAGGGTTCAGTCAGTCTACAAGACTGTTTCCCCCTCCCCCACTTCAGATGCCAGTAGCAAGCCCAGGGTGTTACCTGTGCTTCTGACCTCCTGGCTATAAATCAGAGATTCTAATGATCTGCCCTTGTGCTTGATTCATTTCCTAGAATGACACACAGAACTCAGAGAAACATTTTCCTTACCACACCACTGGTTTGTTATATAAGGATACCACCAGGCAGATAGAAGAGACACACAGGACAAGGTTTGGGGGAAGGGTAAGAGCTTCCATGCCCTCTCCAGGGGCCTCACTCTCCCCGTTTGTTCCCTTAGTCTGCTTTTCCTAGTTTTTTGGTGAAAAGGTACTCAGTAGATAACCTCTCTATTTGAATTTTGGAGACTGACTCAGAAAATTCCGCTTTACTTCCTTCCCTCCACTCCACAAATACAAAGAAAGGCCAGTATGGAACAGCCACTATTCTAGGAGCTGGATGTGTAGCAAAGAGCCCAATGGGTTTGGGTGTAAGACCCCTCCTGGGTCTCCCCTGAACCTAGAACCCTCCAGTTGTGCTGCTTCTGGCTAGAAATCCAGACTGGGAGCTGTAGGGACCTTTGTGGGTAACAGTGGAGAGTCAGCCATGTCCCTATACCTCTATTTCCCGAATCAGGTGACATTGCAGGACCAGGCAAGGACAGGGAGGAATTCAACCCAGTTTTCCTCAAGTCTTATGGTTTCAATGAATTTAAATATAGAGGATGATTTTTTCCCTGGCAGACTTTTAGCCCATCCCTGATGGCGGCTGACGGAGAGAGCGCTAATGGCAGACCTTGTCTAGGAGATGGTCCAGTTTCACTGATCTTCTATTGGTAAAGCCACTTAAGAGCTTATTAAGATATTGATTTCTGGGCCCCAGCCAGGGACTTCTGAATCATTGTATCTAGGGGGAAGGGCTGGATTTCTGACTTTTAAATAAGAGCTCTGCTGATGCACACTTGGCTGAAAATCTCAGGCGGGCCCATGTGGCTTATATGCCCCATCATGGATCCTGAGAGCATCTACCCTCCATTCCTCTGGCAAGAGCATCTCACTTCCTTTTGAAGACCTACTCTGCTCATCCCGTGGAGTAGAGAAGGGTACAGTGGTTGGTCTTATGCCCTTAGCGCATCCAATCAGATGCTATTTTTCCCAGAGTGAGGTAACAGTAGGAAAAAAATCTGTTGGAGCCCATTGAGTCTGCAGGGGTAGACTTGTGTTCTAGGAACCATCAAAGACTCTTTAGGTGGATTACTTTTTGGCTTAAGTCAGCCAGAGTTGCTCTGTTGGTATAACCAAAGAAGCAGGGAAGGACTTGAAATCTTGACATGTGGTTGGTGTTCTGGTTTGAGGTGGATGTTGTATCCAGAGAGGAAATGAGGGTCCTTCTCCTGCAAAGTCCATGAAGGGAAATTACTCTGCCCTATGCCCCCACCCCAGACTGTGTAATGTATCACTTCTCCTCGCTTCTTGAGTTTAGGCAACTGTGCTGTGAATATTTTTTGGTGTGTCTGTTTCTCCTTCTAGGCTCTGTGTCTTGCACCTGTCCATCATTCTGGAAATGGTGAGAAGGAGTTTGGAATGTTGAGGGCTAATTGTATGGCTGTGAAATAGGATTATATTCTGAACCTGAACCATGATGCGGTGCTGGACCTCATTTGGGACCCCACCTTCACTGTGAACCCTGTCTGGGTGCTTGGGGCCTGTTTCCCTCGACCTGTGACCAGTCCTGTGCTTACTAAGGAAAAATAAGTATGTTTCAGCTACTTCTAACTGCACCATTATCCTTGGTTTTCATAGTCCAGAGGTCTCTCATTTGCTGAGGAATTTTTATATTTCTTGGGTGAATTTCTCATATTTGGGACCAGATGCCACTCCTGAGTCTATTCTGTGCTAATGGCATGATGGACAAAAGAAAGCTATCCATCTCTAAACTCCCCACGACCTCAAGGAATAAAAGTTTCCAATTAGCATTCTTTCCTGACAGCCCAACTTCATGATTAAAGAATTTCATTGGCTTTGGAAAGTTTTAGAATTTAAAACCAAGAGCTAACGGAGACCCAGGGGTAAGACCTTGTGAATACAGGCCAGAAAGGAAAGCAGGAAAAACAGATGGAGGCAATGAAAGGGGTGGGGAGGCCACCATTTCTGAAGAGGGAAGAGGCGCCACAGCTAGCCTACCAAGATCATTTGTGCTCCCACAGGTGGAGTCAGTGATGAGTTCCATAGCGTCAACGTGGTCTGAGAATCAGGAAATTCCAGGGGGCTCATCTTTGTTCTTGCTTTGTGAAATGCGACTGAATAAATCAAGGAATCTTGCTTTGTAACTCCTTCTTGTATAAACTCACTTCATGGTCTACATGTGCTCTGAAATATCGCTTCGAAGGCAGCCGTGTAAAATATCAAAGACCAGCTTAATAATATGGAGAGGCAGAATGTGGCTGGCTAGATGTCAGGGATCCTGGGGTTGTGTCCTGTGTCTACCTCCCTGGTTTCTCTCATGCCTCATTATCATTCATTCCTCCAGCTGATTGCTGCTCTGCTTTGCACAGTGTGTTCTCCCATCCCAGCCCTTGACCCCACTGTTCTTTCTGCCTAGAACATCCTTCCCCCTTGACTTAGGTTGGGTTCCCTAAAAGCAGAGGGGAAGACAGGAATTCACATGATTTCTTAAAGGAATGGTCTTAGGAAAAGGGAAGGGAGCAGGGTAGGGTAGAAGAAGGAAGGGCAGGGAAGGGAAGAGGAAGGAACTAAGCAAGAATGCGATCTCAGATGATCCTACAGGGAGCCCTGTGTAGGACTTGCACCACAGGGGTTGTCCCAGTTTCACTTAGGGCCCCTGGAGCCCCATACCAGTCAGTCACTGGAGAGGCGGTATCCCTGTAGATGGACTGTGTAACGTCCCAGGTGGGGTGGCCTCCACTGGCCAGCATCAATCATCCTGAGAAGAAGGGGGCAGGCGTGAACTCCAATAGCCAATGGTCACAGGGGCTGGACACTAAAAACACTGTCCTGGGGAAGGAGAGCTTGTCAGAGCGTCAGTAGTATCCCCTCCACCCTCGTTTTTCACCTTGTTAAGTTCTGTTCACTGAGTTTTCAGGACTTGGTGCTGGTACATAGTCCTCTGACCACTCCTTTCCGTTGTTTTAGGTTAGGTGTCGCTCATCTGAGTTGAATATCCTCTTAGGCTTACTAATCTCCATCTCATCTCACTGTATATTCATGGGCCTCCATGAATATCACCTCCTCTATTTGTCATCTCCTTGGTGACATGCGATTACCTTTCCAGTCTCTATCTACCATGCTTAGCTCAGTGTGCACAGCATAATAATGTTCCATAAAATTGTGTTAAGTAGATAAATGAAATCTTAGATCCCCCATTAGTTTTCTTCGCGATTAAGGTCAGATACCTAATTTTTGTGAACCTAAATTCTCACTTCTGTAATTAGGGAATAATACCCTTGCACTGGTCTCTCAGTGTTGTTGAGAAGGTCAAGCCACCCAGCACAGTCTTAGCCACGAGGCATGGTGTGACAACCAGATTTTGCTTTATTTTACTTACCCTAGAGCAAGCGTCTGCTTGACAGCACCTATAAGACAGTGGTATGCAGCCTACATGGAAGTGTTCCCCCTGCCAGGTCCCTCTGTTGGTACCTTGGACAGCTCCGACAGCTCTGTATCATATTGTGCTGAAACCTGTCTATCAGCACCTTCTTCCCTTGAGTCTTAATTTTGCCTCCTGGAGCCACTGGCAACAAGCCTGCTCTGCATGTCACATGACAATCCTTAAGGATTGATTATTTCAGGGAGTGTTGCTGTCTCATCTGCTGTTCCCACCTCTTACTGACGGTTGCAGCAAAACCTTTGAAGTTTGAGTATTGCTTGTCTGCGCCCTTCCTCGGTTGTCATCACCCCTCCCTCTGTTCTCCAGATGAGATGGTGAGAGTTGGAGGCTGGATTTTTGTTAAGTTCCTAGGAGAACGGTCTTCAGGAAGGCCTTCCGAGGATATGCATGGAATCTTGTCTGTTTTTCGAATCCCGCCAACTCAAAAGGGGAGGACGTTTCTGCTCAGAGAGGCCCCATGTCCCCTTATTCTTCCTCAACACTGTCTTGATGATAAATGATGTCATATTTGTAATTAATTTTTGGCTTTTCTGGATAAAGGATGATTATATTAGGGTGATGAGGAAACACCAGTGCACCCGGGGCTAGAATATTTGACCCTATTTCTGGTGGCCATTAATTAACTGTCTGACCTCAGGCAAATTTCTGTTTTTGTTCTGGAGGTGGTTACTGCAAGCCTCCACTGGTGAAAGGAGGGAAGACAGGCAGAAGGGAACAGAATAAACACATATCATAGGGTCCAAGTTAACAGTATTTGGTGATGTTTCTGATGGGGGTGGTGGGGGAGACAGACAAAGAGACCAAGGTAGACTCCTAGAGACTGTAGGAACTCTAACATGTTGGATAGGGAGGAGGAATCTGCCAAGAAAACACAGGAGCAGCCAGGGAGGTAGGAGGAAAGCTAGGGCGATGTGGAGGCCTGACAGCCCTGGTGATCCCAGATGAGACAGTGGTCACTGCTGCTGAGGTTTCACGCAAAATGAGGACTGAAAATTGTCCTTGGACTTTAGCAAAAGGGAGGTCACCTATGATCACAGAGGCTTTTTTAAAGCCTGTGATGGGGGTGGAAGACAAAGTGGAGTGAATTGAGGAGTAAGTGGGAGGGGAACATATGGAAACTGCAAGGATAGATAACTTTCTGGAAAACTTTGGGTGTGAGGAGGAGAGAGGGCTATAGTTGTAGGAAATGTGGAGCGGAACAAAGATACGTTTCAGGTAGGGAAGACTGGAGCCTTTTCCAGTGTGTTGGAGAAGATGTGACTGAGAGAAAAGGGTTGACTATGTAGAAAAGAGATGGACTAATTAATACCCTGAAAAGATCAGGGAAGAGGTCCAGAATTCGAAAGGAGGAACTGACCTTGGCAGAGAAGGACGCTTCCTTGAATGCAACCTCAGGAATATGTGTTGCTGTGGAAACCACACTCTAATTCACCAGGCCAGCTGCTATTTCTCCTTCCTTCATCCTGCCCACTATATCTGCCAGCTACCTTTCATCTAGACCTCAGTTCTCAGCAGCCTAATTCCATGTGTGTGTCAGACAGGGGAAGGACTATCCCAGAACCTCCGAGGCACCTCCTTGGTGACTGGGACTAAACCCCTTATTGCTCCTGACCTCACAGTGTCTGATCAGGTGTGATACTCAGGGAACCCAAGGTTCCCTGCATACTTGCCCCTTTCAAGTGTCCATTCTCTCCTGACTTCCCAACCTTACATCCTGCCAACTCATAGTCGACTCTCCCTCTCCTCAGATCCACTGGACCTGCAGCAGTTGCAGGGTGTATTATGGTCTCATTTCCCCTGGTCCGGTTCTTCTGTGCCTGGGTCCAGAATGAGTCAGTATTCTCCAATGTTCTTTGCCAAGTCCATTTTTTTTTTTTTTAAATAAATGAAGTTACTGTCTCCATTCGCTTAGTTTATGGAGTGGCCTAAGGAGTCCATCTGCCTCACCCCTGTATGCTAAGTGGCTTGAGTATGATTTAATCTAACTTCAAGATGTGTAACAGGCTGGCCAAGTGGCTCAGTTGGTTAAGAGTTAGCTTAGAGCGCGTGCTCTGAGCAACAGGTCTGTCAGTTCGATTACCACAAGGGCCAGTGAACGCTGCGCCCTAGCTAAGCTGTCGCTAAGCTGACAACAAGTGGTAGGATGGCTCAGCTGGTGTTACAACAAGATTGCCTGTTTGATGGTGGGTTACCCCTACCTGCAACTAAAGATTGAACTTGGCACCTTGAGATGAGCTGCCACCCGGATGGCTCAGTGGATAGGACATGTGCTCTTAACAACAAGGATGCCAGGTTCGATTCCCACATGGGATGGTGGCTATGCCCACCTGCAACTGAGACGGAACTCAGCACCTTGAGCTTAGAGGCCATGAGCTGTCAATGGGAAGCCAGATGGTGACTGGTGCCCTCTACAACAAAGATTGAAGAACAACTTGGCTGGCCCCCTTTCCCAATTGGCTGTTCCTCTCCCCCAATTCCCCAATAAAATCTTAACAAAAAAAAAGATGTGTAACAAAATTCCATATATATTAACAATATGCTGATCCTATTTAAACAAATTCAAGTATCACATGTTTTAAAAATCCAAGAAGCAATGATAAGAAACACCAACTAAGAGCTTTAATATGCTCATATGGGTTTGTATATAAGTAACTTTCTAAAGGCCTTCAGGCAGAACCACAAACTTTTTTAAAGCACGGAGAAACTGCGAGTCAATAAACATTCTATTCCCATGCTACCTTCTACTCATCCAGCCCAGTGATGATGAAACGCACATTGACAAGACCAATAAGAAAAATAATAATGTTATCACAGGATCAAGGTCTATTGCTGGCTTTATAAATAAGGGACTTGGCTTTCCATTGATGTTTAGTTTTTGTAAATGCCTCTGGAAATTTAAGTAGCAGTAGGAAAACATTATCCTGAGATAATGTTCAATTTCTCCTAACATAAGCTCTTAAACCTTGCACGTGTGCACTTTTCAGTCTGGGACAAATTCAGGAGAACAAATCTGTTTGGAACAGACTGTGGTAGATTTATTTTAAATAAGATGGCTTTAGTGCCACAGGTCTAGGGGACAGAAAAGTAGAAGGTAGTTGGAACAAGAGAGGCCGAGAAATCCTGGAAGCCTGCTCTTACTGTGGTTGGTTTTGAGGTACTCATCAGCCAAATGGGGAGACTCTCTCCTCTATCCATGTCCCATGGCTGATGCTGCCGTGTGCGCCAAATCTGTAAAAACGAGGGGACACGTGTGGAGGTTTGGAAGGATCCCTCTCTCTCTGTGGGACACTGTGATGTCCTACATTTTGTTGCTCCTTGCTGAACCTCAGCTGCTCTGGCCGAGCGAGACTCAAGTCCCTGGGGCTGTATAATTCCACCCGGTTTGAATAACAAAAGAACTGCTGCTACCTTCCTAGGAAAAGCAATTCAGTACCCTGAAGGCATGGAATCATAGACATTATGAAAGAGAGCTTTCTCAAGAGACCATCTAATCTAGGATTCTTCAGTCTTCAGGTGGGTAAGGCAAGATGCCCCATTCCTCAGAAGAAATTCTGAAGGTCCAGCTAATTAGAATAGCAGACAGGTAGGTGGTGTCTAAGTCTTCTGCCCTTAGAGCAGTGTTTCTCGGACTTGAACTTGCACAGGTTACCTAGGGCTTCTTACAGCACAGAATCCTGGACCCCACCCCCAGAGTTTCTGATTCCAGAAACCCAGGGATAGGGCCCAGGGATTTGCCTTTCTAGTACATTCCATGCTGATGCTATTGGCCTTGGTCAGACCACACTTTGAGAATCACTGGACTGGAGTTCTCTCTTGATTTCATGTCCCAGGAGCTGGGCTGTCTTAAGCTAACAGGTGAGTCTTTCTGCAACCTCCGAGATCAAATGGGGGCAGAGAATACCCACATTCATCCCCAAAGGAAGATTATTCCTTTACAGAAGATGCTGCAGGGTCTTTGGCTGAGTCAGAGCGGGCTGTGTTCCTCCCCGTGACCTCCGGGTCCCGTTCCAGTTACTCTAAAGCCTCGGGGACTTGGAGAGACACAGGAATTCCTCACCCAGCCCAGTCTCTGACCTCAAGGCTTTTGAGAGGAACCAGGAATGGAAAGGCACTTCTGCGAAGGCCTTTCTGGCACCTGAACAGCTGGATTTGCACTCACTGCGGTGATCACTTAGTGCTATGCAGACCTGACAGTGATGAATGATGATGAGTCCACTTAAATTCCATCAAAGCCTGCAGGGCGGAGACCTCAGTCACTGAGCCCAGTGCCCTCCAGCCCTTGCTGTCAAGGAGTCTGGGACAGGAAGACATTTGAAAAGCTGACAGGCAGGCAGCCTGGAGGAGAGGTGGAGGGGAAAGAGGCCTGTGTGTGTGTGGGGGGGGGCGGGGGGCGTGGCAGCATCAGTGTTTAGCAGCCTGAGGCCATAAGAAGGATGCGTGGGAGGGGAGGGTGGAGAACTAGGGGAGGATTTCTCTAGGCCTAAGAATTCTAGACCCTTACTTGACCTTTCTTCCCTGACAGAAGAATCTCTTGGGAAACTCCACTTGCCTCAGAATGCAGCCCCAACCCCACCTGATTCAAAGCAGTGAGAGCAGCTAGGCTATTTGTAGGGTTATGTGTTCTAAATATTCTTGCTTGCATTATATCTTACATAAAAGTTAGAGAACAAAACCACTAGAATTTTCAAGTCATTCTCCTTCTCTTCGTCGGTTTCCAGTCCGCAGCCTTTCGAAGCGTTTTTTCGCCCTTTTGTTTTAATTGCTTCCATCTTCTTCCTTTTGCATTCTTTGCCCTCTGGCTCCCTCTTCTTTTGTTCCTCTTTGAGGAATTCAGATTTCTGCACCTCTGTCCCCCTTTCTTTCCAGTCTTTGGCTTTGAAGAGCAGACCGTGTAGGTGGTGATGAAACACAAGGTCCAGTTTCTAGAGCCTGCCCATACAATTTTCATTTCAGGCAAAATAAGCCCACCATCACTTCCATTTTGCTTATCGTAAATGTGACCAAAGTGTAACGTGCACACAGAAAACTGCAGAAATCATGTATTTTCAGCTGGGTGGATTTTCACAAAGTGAACACATGGAGTGACCAGCACCCATATCAAGAGACAGGAACATGGCCCCCAAAAGCCTGAGTGCCCTCTTTCAGTGATTCTCTGCCCTCTGGAATATCCACTACATCCTGAATATCCCTGACTTCTAACACCACTGATGAATTCTGACTGTTATATAACTTTATGTAAATGGAATCATTCAATACACCCTATTTTATGTCTGGCTACTTTTCTCAATATTATGTTTGTGAATTCATTTGTATTGTTACGTGTTCTTGCAGTTTATTCATTTTCATTGTCTCCTTCTTCCTCTCTCTCTGTTTAATGAACATATCACACTGTATTCATTTTACTATTGATGGACATTTGGGTTTTTCCAGTTTGAAACTATTGTGAATTGTGCTGCTATCAACATTCTTTTACATGCTTTTCAGTGAACACACATCCTCTTTCTGTTGGATTTATACGTAAGAGTGGAATTGCTGTGTCATAGACTGGTATTTATTCAGATTTAGTAGGTACTACTAAGTAGTTTTCTAAAGTTGCTTTACCAATTTATACTTCAACAAGAAAATTCATGAGTTCCAGTTGCTCCTCAGCCTGCCAACATTTGATATTTTTAAATTTAGTCGTTCTGGTGTGTGTGTGTTGATAGAGGATTGTGGATTTAATTTGCTTTTCTTCAGTAACCAATAAATTGGGCACCTTTTATATTTTTACTGGCCATTTACATACCCTTTTTGGTGAAGTACCTGGTAAGTATTTTGTCCATTTTAAAAACTTGATTATCTGTTCTTTCTTATTGCTTTGTAGGAGTTCTTTATAATTGTAGACAGAATTCTTTGATGGATACTCTGAGCAGTTGTCTTCTCCCAGCCAGGGGCTTGCCTTTCTGCTCTCTTCATTAAAGCTCCTACTTTCCAACTGGCAAACTCCTACTTTAAACTCCAGCTCAAACATCACCTACTCCGTGACTTTTCCCTCACCCCGTTTCTCCCAGAGCTGCTGCCCACCACCTTGTCCTTCCAAGGCTTTGTCTAACACTCTTCCATGGCAGTTGTCCCATTAGTGACAACAATCCCTTTTCTTACCTCTCTTCTTCCAGCTCATAAGCACTTTAGGCACAGACTGCTTCTAAATGGAAACAGTGGCTGCCATTTGTGGGGGTTCTAGGTGTTTTATATATTTCTTACTTTGTAGTTATCTGTGTCCCAGCTTTGTACTGTGTGTATAACTCTCGTGACGATAATACAAATATACCTTACCTTGAGAAAAGAAATGTCTATAATATAGTCCTCTGGTCCCTGCCTTGTCTCCAATACTGTCTGGACATCTGTCTTTTCCAGAGGAACTTGCAACTTAACATGTTAAACAAATGAGCTCCTCATTTTGTCTTTCCATCCCAGCGTAAGTTTTTTCATGGCCTCTGTGACAGGTGGGAGGTAGCAGTACTATTGCCCAGAAGCTAAGGACAGCAGAGAACTGCTCTAACTTCTAGATTTTCTTTCACTCCCTTCACCTACACCCTTGCTTTCCTGCTCTATTGTCTTTGCCTCTTTCTGTTTGCTTGGAAAATTATAATAGCTTCTAGATGGTTCCCTTGCCCACTCTTATCAAAGAAAAATTGTACTTGACAGAGTTAAGTTGATAAGGAAAACTTTATTCAAGACTATTGCAAGAGAGTTCAAAATTATTGCCATAGGGTGGAAAGATTGAACTTAACCCCACTGAAACAAACTCACAGAAACAAAAGACAAAACAAGAGTTTTTGAGCACTAGTGTAAGAGCCCTGGAGGGTGTTAGGAGGGAGGGTGGCCCAATGTGATTAGGCCATCTGTGTTTGCTAAATGGTCCTCATCAAAGCTAGGTTCCTACTCTCCCATAGAGCCTGGGAGGTGGCTGTAAGCATCTCTCTTTATGATTACATTTCAAAGGCTTGGCTCCCAGGTCCTTAAGACAGACATTCTTGGGTTGTGATTGGCTGGGAGAAGATTTACATCTCAAAGGGCAGAGAATGAATTTACAACTGCAAGTTTTCTGAAGTGAATACTTTAAGAAAAGGTAGGTCAGGGGCCTGTAGCCTGGAAGAAGCCTGTCTAAATGTCAGTCAGGCTGCGAGGAAACATTAAAGCTGCCTTAGTCACCTGCACTCCCATTTAAACACCAGGTTTAAACTTGGTTTTAACATTCTATCCCTGTGTTCCAAAGCCTTCTCTGGTCTAATACTAATAACCAAATGAGCTCTAATGAGCTCACATGAGCTCAGGCATGTACTGAAGTGTCTCCATGCTCTAAGGCCTCTCTAATCTTATTCCTACCATACTGGAGGTAGTGTCACCATGAGGATTCTGAGAATGTGACAGCTCAGTGTGCTGATGAGGCATCTCTCTCTGGGTGACTGGACCAGCCACTGGGAGCCCAACGGAGGATCATAAATGGGTACCATTCTCTCAGGTTGGGGCCAGGGCAAGGGGTCCCTGCATCTCAGTAAACTCTGCCTCCGATGTGAGCTGTGCCAGACGCAGTCATTGTTGCTGGTCTCCTCATCTCGCTGAGAATATGGAAGAAAAGAGGTGGCACGGAGCCACGAGGGGCAAGTCAGCAAAGAGGGCTGTACAAGTTACCTCAGCTCTCACATCCCTGCTTTCTGGTGGAGTGAGGGTAATGACACAATTAGTTGCATTTATCGATCATTTAATACATGGTTATGACTAACCATTTTCTGTCATCCTAGCATTTTACAGACATGGCATTTAGTACTCTCTGTGTCTTAATTCAATCATCCCCATTTTAAAGGTGAGGAAACTGAGGTCGAGGGAGTTTAACTCTGAAGTATCAGAGGATGTCAGCGACAGACGCAGAGGGTGATGTGAATCATGGGCTGGGTGTGACTGGAGCAGGGAAAATGAGACCAGGTGAATTCCAGAGTCATTTGACTTTCACCAGATGTGTTTCCGGGAAGACAGGCCTTTCCTCTCAGGCAGATTCTCAGACAGTGACCTGCCCAGACTTCTGAGTAGCAGCCCAGCTGCCCTTCTAGAGTTTTTCTGACTGTCACATCATCTCAGAGTCAGTCTTAGCAAAATTCTGAGACTTCCCTCATATGGAAACCACCTACACGCCACCAAGGTCAAGGTTGCAGGCCAGCCAGGCAATCATGTCCTGTGCCCATTTCCTGAAGGTCGGGGATAAGGACATGGTTCTCCTTAATGCCTCCTGGATGACTAGGAAAATCTAAGATTCCCTACCTTCCTGCTCCACTGAACACACAGAACTCAATTGAAGGGCCATAACACATTTAAGTGTCTGAAATTAAAACTAAAGTCGAAGCAGCAGCAGCTTATTACTTTTAATCAGTGTAGTATATGAAAGCCCCTTTGGAGAAATCATTTTACTTTGACATGTAGAAGGCAGAACTGCCTCCCCACTTCCTTTAGCCACTGGAAAACGACAAGGATTCTTCCCCCATGCCTGTCCGTCGGACTTGGGGCTGCCTTCAGCTTCTCCCAGGGCCAGGGTCTGGGTTAGATTTATTTCGTGGGGCTGCTTTTTTCAGGACCTACTTTGTATGGCACTCGGCTATACTTTTCTTGATACAGGGGCAGGGACTGAGGGATTAGTAACTATAGTTACCATTTATTAAGCATTTTCTTTATCAGTTAAGGTTTTTAGTAGCAAACAACAAAGACTGGTTTGAACAGTTTAATAAATGGGTAATTTATTAAAGAATATTAGGTTGTACACAGAATCTCCAGCAAGGCTAAAGAGCAGAGTTTGAAAACTGTGCAGCCAGGAACAATATCCAAAATCTCACTGCAGAATTGGAAGGGATGAGGATACTATAGCTGCCACCCTGGGCATAGCACCACAGCTTAAACTGCTAATGCTAAACACTGGAAGCCATGTTTACTTTTCCCTGCAACGACAATGAAAGCTAAATAGTATTATCTTCATTTTACAGAGGAGATATAATGTTCAGAGATGTTAGCTAACTTGTTCCCAAAGACACTCTCAACTGTAATTTCAGTGAGGGTAGGGACTATATTGGATTTGCTCAGAACCTAGTACAGTGCCTAGCCCATAGTAGGTACTAAATATACTTATAGAATGAATACATGAGGAAAGTGGTAGAGATGGGGATGGTTATTGTGTTCACATTTGTCCTACTTTGACAGGATCTGTCCTCTCCCCACTTACTTTGGGACCATATGTCATGTTTCTAGTCATAGGGTTGGGCAAATTACTCAGGATCAGGAAGTCATAAGTTATGTCCTCCTGGCCACGATGATCAGTCCCAAAGTTTGAAGGATGTGAGTTTGACCACATATCCCAGGACACGGAGCAAGACTGGCTGCAAAATAAAGAATAAAGTCAACATTCAGAGAGAAATGAAGACAGGATTTATGACTCAATTTTCCTGCATGTTATTAATATTGACTTTTTATAAGCAAGAACTATTGCTCCAGTCAAGAACAGCAGTTGGAAAGTAGTGGCTTGTCTCAGGCAGAAGGTTTTATTTTGGATGTCAATGCCAGTGCCCCATTCGTTGTACGTGCTTCGAGAAATAGTGCAGACCTGGGTCAAAATGTATGTCTTCTCAATTCCTCTTCCTCTCTCCTTGGCAAGCACCCATGCATCTTACCTTATCTATATTTGAATGGAGCCTCTTTCACCTGCAGTTTCTTTCTGCATCTCCAAAGCTTTGCTTAGTGACTAGCTTTGAGATTTGTTTGTTGGGACCATTGTTGGCCCAAGGTGTGATGATGACAGTGGATAGAAGAAAGCATCCTTCAAAGTGGACAGATCACATTCTGGTGGGCATGGCAAGTTTGAAGTGGGGGCATCTGTGAGAGCCCTTCCGCTGGAAGCAGTCTGTTGTGTCGGGCTCTCATAGTGGTCAGGAAGAGAGCACTTTTTCAGGCTGGCTCTAGTGATGGGACAATTGTGATATTGTCAGTAAGGAACCCAGGCCTCTGGGAGGAGCACAGCCATAGCCTGGGGCTCTGGGGATACTGAAATATAATCTGGGCATTAGATATTTGCTCTACCCAAGGTAGCGCTTGCCTGAGGCCATCTTGGCACATCCTTATAGTACTGGGGTTTCTTCATTATCAGGACTCAGTTATCCTTCCTTTGTTTGAACTTCAGCTCCAGCACTGATGGTGTGATCCTCTCCCTTATTACTTCCATGGACCACTGGCCAGCCCACAGGTTAGCTTCTGAGGGACTGCTCTCATTCCTAATTCAAGCCGTTATGACAAGGGGACTGATTTCATAGGGTATGAACAGCGTGACTTATTTGCAAGTAACTCCTAAGGCTGTTTTCCCTGCACAGTGGAACTGGGAGGGCAAGAAAGGCATTGTAAGGCTTGAATTCTGACTTGCAAATGATTTGTTTATAATTTTACTCCAAGAAAGCACCTTGGGTTATTTTAGAGAGGGTATTGAGATTCATGAGTGCACCAGGTAATTGTCATACACCAAACCACTTCCCTTGAGACTCCCTGATTCTTGCATGTTTCTGGCATTCACCTCAAGCTTACACCCCTGTGTCCCTCTGCTTTGTTGGTTCAGGAATCTCTCTGAAGCCAAGGGAACCACTCAGGTACAATCAAAGTGGTGGAGGAATTAACAACCCACTTCCCCAGAGCAACCCTTAACCAAGTGGGGAAGAAAAAGGAGTTCCTTGTCCTCCTGGTCTTTGGAGTGTTCTATCTGGTTCCTTAAAACATCCCCAGCTGAACCCAGGTTGCCCACAGAGGTAACCAGCTATTTGTGTACTATATTGGCTTTTCACCGTGCTCTGTCTCAGTTCTTTCATTTTGCCCCTTGAGACTGCCTCTTAAATAAATTGCCTGCACCCAAGCTCATGTCTGAATCTTTTGTGTTCTGACACCAACTCTGACACCACCTGGGTGTCCTATAATTCAGTTCAAGTCAGTCACTACCTACATGGTGTTAGCATAGACACCACGAGTTAATGGCAGAGTCCCTCGCAGTATTGCCTCACTTCAGATGCCACCAGCAAGCCAACCAGTTATGAATTCAGAGATTTCCATGATCATCACAAGTTTGATCATTTGCTAGAGCAACTCACAGAACTCTCTGAAAGTACTACACTTATGATGACAGTTTATTATGAAGGATACAATTCAGGAACAGCCAAATGGAAGAGATGGATAGCGCAAGGTCTAAGGTGGGTTGGGGGGGCTGGACTCCATTCCTGTTTCAGACTTTCATGTCCCTTTCTAGTGGAACCTGGGTCTGTCACCCCCCCTGCACATCAATGTGTTCACCAACCAGCAAGCCTCACTGAACCTTGATGTCCAGAGTTTTTATTGGGATTTCATGATGGTGGAATTAACTCATTGGCCACATGACTGAATTTAATCGCAAGCTTTCTTCCCCTCCCCACAGAATGGGTTGGTCCAAAGTGGCAGCCTTCTAATCACTGGTTAGTCTTCCTGGTGGCCAGCTCCCATCCTGAAGCTATGTGGGAGTCCCCACCAGGAGTCACCTGATTACCATAACAAAGACACTCCTATCATTCAAAGTTCCAAGGGTTTTTGAAACTGTGCCAGGAACTGGGGACAAAGACCAGATATGTTTTTCATATGATAGCTGGACTTTGGGTGGAATTCAAACTAAGCAAAAAGTTTTTATAGTCATATCTAATACCTATAGAAAGGTACTTTGTTGGCAGTTTCCTAGCTTCTACCACTGGATGATGGAGAGAAAGTCGTAGAACTTTGATGGGATGACATCATGGAAGGCCTTACATTCCATGCATGTAGTGAAAACAAAGGACGATCACTTCAGTTTTCTGATTACAGTATAATTGAGTGAGCTCATTGGGCCCGAATTCCCACCAGAATCTCACACAGAGCTGGGAATCCTGAAAAGGTCTCCCTGGAATGCCTTGTGGGCATTTGTAGATCTGAACAGCAATCATGACTGAGATGTGGGGCCCTGGAAGCTTGGAGAGCCCTGTCTATGTTAACAGCAAAGTATCCAACTTAATCTCCATTTGTAGAGAGACTCCATTCCTGTTCCATAAGATGTGCAGATCCTGCCCATTCCAATGCATTTCAGAGCCTCTGAAATATACTGGCTCCATGCGTCTCTATACCCATGGTTGTATGAGCCTTGCTTATCTCTATACTTGATGGATGGGGCTGCTGGCCTGTGTGCTTCCCCAGTTCTCTACCTCACTTTCTCACCTCCAAAGCAGTGATAAGCCAGTTTCCATTTCCCAGGCCCAAGTGTGAGCCTAGATTTTGGACTAAAGACTTTCCTGAGTATCTCTTCTGCCTTCTCAGGAGGCCTAACTCTGGTTTTGTTGTCCTCCTTAGGATGCTGGCCTTTCTGCACCATCGGAAAAGCAGCCTGCCCCCGCTCTGTTCCATCCCTGCTTGCCTTTCGTAACTTTGCTTTTCATAATGAGTCTTAATTGTAAGTTTTATTGACAGACCTATGTTATGCCACAGGAACCCATTTTGAATCAATTGAAATCAATTAATCACACTGTGATTAACTTTAATTGTGGGGTGTTTCCTACACTTGCAAATAACCATTCACATATGTTTCAATTAATATTTTTACCCCCCTTTGTTGACAAATGATCCATTGTACTTAAAATTAATTAAATGTTAGCATGGTCCCAATTAACATTGCATTAACAATAAAAAAAATGCCTTGACTGTCAATACTGAGAAAATCTGTGACTGTCTCCCACTTACATTGTGTAGCATATGTTATGGAGACCTAAGCTCTTTCCAGATACAGTGGATGATCTGGTTGAAATGTGAGACCCCATGTAAAGCCACTGAACATCTTAGGATTTTTTCCTCTAAGTTGAGATAAGCAGGAAAAATAAAACCTTGTCCACCTAGGAATAGTTGCCTATCTCTCTCTGTCTGTTTTTCTAAGCTAAGGTTTAATGTCTCTAGATTATTGTTACTTCATGTAGCCTCTCTTTATTTTATTCAATGTTTTATATTACTATGTATTTATTTATTTATTTTTTTTGAGGGCAGTGTCACTGGCCCTCATACGTGGGACCGAACAGGGGCCGCTGGCTTCCCAAGCCAGAGCTGAACCACCGCGCCACTCGGCCAGCCCTATATTATTTTGACTCTTCCCTAAGACTGTCTCATTCCCCTCTATCTAGACTGTTTCTCTACCTAGATGCTATTGTGCTACAAATTCCAAACTGCATCTTTAATACTTTCTCAATTTTTGTGTGTAAGACCCATCTAAGGAGGTTATGTGGGTCTATTGCATATGCAAATGTTATTCACCCATGTCCACATTCATACGAATTCACATTGTTTCCAGCCCCTTGCTTTTATAACCAATGCTGGGATGAATATTATTGGGCCTTTAAATTTGGTTATGTGTCAGATACATTCCTAGGAAAGCAGTCATTGGGTCATGGGGGAAAGAAAGTACAAGCTGCACTCCAGAGCTGATCATATTTTATGTAGGAGGGAACAGAGGTCTGGGGATGTTAAGCCGTTTTTCAAGGTCAAGTTAGCGGCTAGGCTCGATCTCAGATCTGAATCTTAGTGAAGTATTTATTTTATAATATGTTACTGTCTAAAGTTCCCTGAGTTTGCTGGCATTTTCTAAGTTAAATTTCTTTCTCATGATAGTTTCACTGTGTTATAGTTTGGAACCATCCTTGTTTGGGGTCAGTAAAGAGCCAACATTCAATAGGTAAGTTGTGGTTGAGGCAGAGACATAGGCAATTATTGTCAGGCAGTGGCTTTGGGGATTTAAGCCCAAACTGTTCTCTTTAAAAGCATCTGCCTTTGTTATTGGGCAAAGGGCTATAAGACCAGTGAAATATTTTAGAATAGGTGATAGAGATATAACAATTATCAGTTTGCGATATCAAAGTCCCTCTCACAAAAGGGGATAAAACAATGCTTCAGGGATCGGAAAACATAACTCCCACTTTTATCTTTACAAGCAAGCTTGCCCTGAAGGGTATATATGTGTGTATCTTTGAGAGTTATAAATCTTCTAAGCTTTTAAATTGCCTTTGGAACTTCACATTTCTTTTGGGTGATTGCAGAACATTTGTCTGCTAAAATGCTATCCCCAGACTCATTATTGTCCTTCTCTATTTCCTCTGCCTCAGTTTACATTCATTCCTTAAGGTTGATTGAGCAACTACTGGATTCCAACCACTGGATTCCAAGAACAATACACATTCCTTGTGCTTCGAATACAAGACAGAGAGAAATATGCGCCACATTTGAGTGCTGAGCCAAGTGCTGTGGTGACCAGAGAAGAGAGCCACTGAGTCAGTGGGGGGCTGGGAGGTGATATTTCAGCTAGTGTAGGAGGTGGGCAGGCAGAGGAAGGGAGGAAGGCATCATAAGCACAGGAGAGAGTGGAGATCTCCCTTCTCCTCCTCCACTTATACCCCACCCGCTTCCTCTCTATCCCTACTGTAGCCATGTTCAGAAATAATCCAACATCCCCGAGGGAAGAGGAACAAATGTTCTACATTGCACCATGCTAAGCATACCCCTCCAGTACTTGTGCCTGTGAAATGCATTTCACGCCTCATCTGTTCCCTAAATGAGATGTGAAAGCAGTTTACACTTCGTTTACATTTGTGCTGTTTTACCAAACAGCATAGATACAGCTCCATCCAAAGTAATGAAATGAGGTCAGTCACCTCTTTCTCTCCTTGGATTGATTCTACCTAGCTCTTCAGATCCTCTCCAGCCTCTGGCAGCTCCCGGGCAACCAGGAATCTAAGTGTTGGGAGAGAAAGTGCTTGGAAGGTAGGGGAAGAGAGCAGCCGTTGCTCAATTCCTTCTGCTCACGGGAGATGGCCTTTCTTCCAAGCCAATACTACATTACTGTGTACAATTTACTTAAATAAAATGCAGAAACCTTAAATGGACAGCTAGAAGAATTTTAACTTTTGCATATACAGTAAAACCTTGGATTGCAAGTAACTTGGTTTGCGAGTGTTCCGCAAGACGAGCAAACATTTCTAATACATTTTAATGTGGTAAACGGGCGATGTCTTGCAATACGAGTAGTTTGTGTCCGGAATGAATTATGATCGCAAACCGAGGTATTAGAATATATACCTGTGTAACCAACACCCAGATCAACATATAGAACGTTTCTCTTACCCCTGAAAAATTTCTCATGCCCCTTTCCAGTCAATAGCCTGCTCCCCAGAGATAATCACTATTCTGGCACTTATCCTCACTACAAGTATACTGGGCCTATTGTAGAACTTCATATCCAGGGAAACATAGAGCGTGTGCTCGTTGGTGTCTGGCTACTTTAATTCACATAATGCCAGTGATATTCATGTGTGGTGTCGTGCGTATCAGTAGCTCACTCCTTCGAATTTTTCAGTAGTAGCCCATTGTGTGAGCAAACCACAATTTAATCATTCTCTTGCTGATGGACATTTGGGTTGTGTTCCGTTTTTGTCTATTATGAATAAAGCTGTGACTATTTTTATACAAGTATTTATGGACATATACATTCATTTCTCCTGCGTACACAGCTCGGAGTGGAATTCTGGATTGTAGTGTACATATATTTTAACTTTATTAGAAATTTCTAAATAGTTCTCCAAAGTGATTGTAGCATTTTACACTCCCACGTGTAGCACATGAAAATTCTGGTTGCTTCTGGTGATTCAAAGTAATGAAATTGTGTTGGAAATCACTGTAAATTAGCACCCTTTCATTTATTAAGGAACATGAGAGAAAAGACAGGATTGAATAGTTTGAAAACATGAAAAGAGTTCCTACTTATGGATATTTATTGCCCCCAGTAATACCTCTTGAATGTCCTGATTTTGCCTAAAACCCATTATATTTAAAAATGCACAACACATTTTATCTCTCCTGGAAATGACACCCCTGTAAGATGTGAGAATAGTGTACTAGCAATCATGTACCAATAGTATACACGGGGGCCATTGGTCCACCTTCACCAAATGTAGACTGGTCATGTTCCTTATTTTTGCCAAACTGATAAACAAATGTTTATAGCTTAATTCTGTCTTTAATTTTTGTGCTTTGATAATTAATTGAGTAGCATTCCATTTGTTTATTAGTATTTATATTTTTTCTTAGTAAACTCACTTTTTGGGTCCTTTGCCCATATTCTCTGGTGTTTGCCTTTTTCCTATTGTTTATATTGTTTTATATGGACTATTGTTTGACATGTATGTTGCAAATATTTCTCTCATTTGTTTTATTTTTCTTTTATAAAAAAGAATAACTTTTATTATTTAACAAAATGCTACTTACGCATCATAAAACATTCAACCAATAGAGAAAAGATCACAGAAAGATAAAAATTCTTCCAAATTCCACACCCCAGAGCCAAAACAAAAAAGCAAAATCCAGAAATAATAAAGTTCTGATGAAAACTTCAGACATCTCTCTGTGAATATTTAGAGAAAACTAAGTATGTAGGTAGAAGTTCAGAAAAATTGCCTAAAAATACAATATAAGTTGTTATTGAAATGGCTACACTTAAGTATTTCCTTATTACAAAATATATTAATTCTGAAGGATTCTTTATTATGAAAAACTTCATGAGCTGGGAATAATATTTGAATCATATAATTTAACTTTTGATAGTATCTTTGCTATAAAAGGCAAAAAATTAGCAAATATACTTTTTTTCTATTGCCTCAACACTTCTAATTTTATTAGTTATTTCAGTATTTTAATGTTGTCAAGTTTTATAACAGCATTTTCTCAAACTGTAAATTCCAAAGTGGTCAATTTTTCTCCTATTTTTAAACAGATTATCACCATTTCTTTTTAACCTTGGCATTGAATTTATTTTTTTCTTTATTTTGGTTTAGTATTTTTTATATTCACTTTAATATTCTAATAATTTTCTTCATGGAGGGCTCACTGGTGTTAGCTTTCCTGCATTCTTGTGTATATCAGAATTTTTCTTGGTTGCAATTGTACTTGAAGAATGACTTGCTATTCTTAGGGAATACAGTTTGGGATATAGTTTGAGCCATGCCTTACTTACCTCACTTTATGAATACTACACCATTGTCTACTGTAACTATTGGGTTATCAGAAAAGTCGTGATGCATTTTTGCAATGAAAAACAGAAAAATACGTTATGACTTTTCCGACAACCCAATAAATGTTGCCTTGGATAATTCTGAGATCAACAGAAACTCACCAGATTCCTCCCCAACACACACCTTCACACTCCGTAAGCCTGTCTATGACTTTCTCTTTCTGCCTGGATGCCCACCTGATTTTTCTTTCTTACTGTAGAGATGACAACATATATTTGACTTATCAAAGTCTAATGTTACTTGGAACTTTTCTCCTCTTCCTGGACAATATTAAAAAATTTAACTCCATTTAACCTCCTGTCAATTTAACATACAATTATTGTGTATTTTAATTCTCTACACATTTTAAACCAGATAAAACATAATTATTATCATTATTGTTATTATTATTGTTATTGTTCCTTTATACAGAAAGTATTCATTTAGGTTGACATATGTATTTAGCTTTTTGTTGCTCTTTATTCCTTCTTGTATCTTCAAGCCTCCACATGGGATCATTTTGCTTCCTAAAAAAAAACCTTTATTTCCTAAAGTGTGGTCTGGATATGCTGCTTATAAATTCTTTCAATTTTTATTTGTCTTCATTTCACCTTCATTCTCCAGGTATATTTTGCTGAGTATTGAGCCTAGATTGATACTGCTGTGCTTTCATCCTTTGAAGGTATGAGTCCATTGTTCCCTGTTTGATTCCATTGTTTCTAATGAGAAGTGGGTCACCCAGCAGTCTGATGGTCGCTCTTTGAAATGAGGAGTCTGACTCCATTCTTTGATGTTTGACTGCTGACAGCTTAAGCCCCACTCCTTTCCTTTCTGCCTGACATCTGGACACACTGATAAGAAAGTCTAGATGCTTCCGCCTTTGGGGCTGGTAGGAGACTCACACCACATAAGTTCCTGCCTGCACAAGGGAACTCTTACCTTGGCCCTACCTCCTAAATACAGTAAAATCCCAGGCCAGTCTCCTGTCTTTGCTCTCTGAAGTCATTTCTGACCTGCTTGAGAGACCTTCCCTGCTCTCCTCAGAGAACTCAGTTATGAAAGCAGTGAACTTTTCTACAGCCTCTTGGTGGGTGTGGCATCTTCATATGAACCAAACTCGGGGCTGGGGGTGGTGGGGGAGGTGGTTAGTAGGGTCCATCTGCCTCTGCGGGAGACCATGACACCTATTTTAGAGACTCTTGTTTTGCTTTCATTCATCTTACTGTGAAGTATTTAATTGTTTTTTATTTTATTTTATTATTACTATGCTGAGGCCTTCTTGAAGCTACAGCTTGATATAATTTTTTTTTATCAGTTCTGAAAAATTCTTAGCCATAAACTCTTCAAGTACTGCTTCTGTCCGGCTTTCTGTAACCTCTCTTTTGGGGACTCCATGACATGGATGTCACCCTTCCTCACTTTTTTTAACCCCTTTTCTATATTTTTCATCCTTTTCTCTCCCATGATTCACTTTAGCTTTTTTCTTCTGACCTTGCTACCCATTCAATAATTCTTTTAAATCAGTTTCTAAACCTGTACATTAAGTTCTTGATGTTGTTAGTTGTATTTTTTTAGTTTAAGAATTTTGATTTAGTTTTATTTTATAATTCCTAATCCTCTTCCCAAGTCCCCAAATCTTTTGTTTGATCTCCTTTAATATAGTAAAGATTTTCTTTAAAGTTTGTGTTTGGGAACTCCATTACCTTAAATCCCTGTGGGCTGTTTCAATTGCTTCTTGTTTCTCTTGGTTTTTGTTTAGGTTTTCTTACCTCTTTATTTCTGTTTGCTTTAAATTCTTGTGTGCCCAGTGGGGAAACTGACCTGAATTACTCAGTCTGCTACTATCAGAAGCGGAAGCCCAAGTCTCTAATTTATTTCATCTTCATCCCTAATGTTTATTAATTTTATCAGGATAGAACTTTCTAATAAATATTTTGCAATCAATTCTTCACACCACTATTTTGCAACACGTAATATTTCTATATTCCAACAACTTTACTTCTACTATTATCATTATGTACAATTCTACTATTACTCTACCACTATTAACAATAGTAGAAGTAAACTCTCTCTATATAAAGTGGATGTGTAGATATGTACATATATAAAGTAAACATATAGCTATGGTTCCTTTTTTCTTTCTCAGAATATCAATTATGTATATAAATATGTTGACTTGTCTTTGGGTTTTATTTTTTTATCCTCTTAATAATCCTTTAAATATCTGTTCTTTTTCTTAAGGGTTTAAGAAATTACCTGAGCTTTGTCAGCAGGGACTTGGCTGTGTATAAGTTATACATATTCAATAGTTTTCTGATTCTAATATGACTTTAATCTCTGTAATGTTTTCATTTTCTATTCCATTTCTACCTGTGCTTTGTCATCTCAGTTCATCACTCCTTCTATTGTCTTATACTCTCTTTTGAAGGTTTTAAAATCTTTAGTTTTCTTTTTGAAGGCCTTTTATAAAATGAAAATTTTATATAGTTCTTTGGGACTCTGAGGAATCATTTGCATGAGCTCTTCTTCTCTTTCCTTATGTATGCTTTTTATTTTGGGTTGTTTTCCTTTCTGTCTATCTTTTTTTTTTTTTTTTTGGTCCTATGCATGAATCTGGTCCTTTCCCATTTATGGCTCCTTTTTACATGGGGTCAATTATTTATTGTCTAGAGAAAGAATTGGGGTGAGGGTTGAGCCTAAGATGTCTGTGGTTTAGATTTGGGATTTGTGACATTAAACATGCTATAATTTAATCTGTTATCTGTCTTATCCCGGGCTTAATTCTTCCCTTAGTTGCTGAAGGTCCATGGTCAGTGTGGTTCAGAGCAAATTCTTTTAGTTCACTGACTTTCTGGGTCATCATCTGGCATCCCACGTGCTTTCCCTTTGCATTATCTCTGGAAGTCTCATTTGGTTAAAGAGTCTTAGGAAGCATGTTGGCCATACTTGAAAAAAAAAAAATCAGTGTGCCATTCCTTCCACCTCTGGAATTACAATTTAGGCAGAGTCTAGACAAGAAGGAGCACAGGAGATGAGGGCCCTCACTGAGGGGAACTCTTCTTGTAGGAGTTTAGAATTGTTTTCCCATAGGGATCCTAAAACTAGGAAGACTTTTCCTCATGAGGACCTTTCCCTTTAAGGTCCCTTTCCTCATGAGGATCCTTCACCCATGCAGACCTTTCTTCCATGTGGACACCACCCCTTAAAAGACCCTTTTCCCATGAGGACTCTTTCCATGTGAGTACTAACCCTCCCAAGAGGACATTTTCTCCATTAAATATTATCACCATGAGGACTCATCTCCATGAGGATCCTTGCCTTAGAAGATCTATTACTCTACCAGAACTCTTGCTTCTCAAGGACTCTTACTCCCAGAAGTGACCTCAGTAGAAAATTAGCACATAATTTTTCGACAGTTTCTCTTCGTGAGACCCTTCAACCAGGTCATTAGGCCCCAGTCCTTGGCCAAATATGGTCTTTTTTAGAATTGTGCACAATTGGCCAAGGGCTTTTTCTTTTTCTTTTTTTTTTTAAGGGCAGTGTCACTGGCCCTCATATGTGGGACCTGAACCGGGGCCGCTGGCTTCTCAAGCCAGCGCTTAACCAACATGCCACTCGGCTGGCCCACCAAGGGCCTTTTCTTTAATTTGGGTGTACATCTAGCTTTTTTAGAGGACTAGCGGTGGCAGGTGGACATAGACCAGATTCTTATTATACTGGTGACCCTGATTATTTTCCTCCAGCTGAACATGCAGTGACAGGAGAATGGGGTCCCATTAGCCCAGGAAGTCCTGACTGCAGACTTGCTTGTGGGACTCCAAAGCAGCAGGAGCATAGTAGGCTGAGCGTTCTTTTCCAAGAAGGCACGTGACATAGAAGTGGCGGTCTCTGACCCCTGTTCTCAAGGAACTAATAATCTAGAGGAATTAGAGGAGTAAATTATGGAATATAAACAAAGTGGAATGAGCAGGTACTGAATTCAACTATTGTTTTGTTTATTCACTTCAAATTTTGATAATCTGAAAAGGAAAGCATAGTATTCCAGAGAGGAATCAGCATGTATTAATTCTTGGGACATTAAAGGAGATTAACATGCATGGCTTTTTTTTTCTGGGGAAGTCTGGCAAGCCCCAGTTCCAGGAATAAGAGTTGGTAAAGAGAAATTAGGGGAGATTAGGTCAGAGAAGCATCATAGGTCTAGCCTCTGGGACTCTGCGCTAAGGAATTTTGGTGAGATTCTGTAAGCAACGAGAATCCAGGACAGGTATTTCAGAAAAAGAGTGGTCCCGTCACATGGGAGAAAGATAAACCTATTGGTAGTATGTAGAATTGGAAAAGTGAGAGGCTGAAAGAAAGGAAATGCATTAAAGTGCCATTTGTAGAAATCCAGGTTCCAAATGCAGAAGGCCTGACGTGAAACAGCATCTGTGGGCTAGGAAAGGAAGAGGCAGAAATGAAAGCCTTACTAATCCCTCCTCAGTGATCAGAGGAATGCGAGAGAGAGGAAAATCAAACATGGCTCAGAGTTTCTAGTATAGGTGATTTGGAAATTCAGTATCAGCCTTACCACATGAAATCTCACATGTGGTCTTACCAAGACCATCATGGACAATTCCTTTGATCGCAGAGTAATGTGGAGAAGTGTTCTTAGGATAATGATGAGAACACCAGGTTGGGAATTAGAACACATGTATCCTACCCCTGTACCTTCCACTAATTGGTTACCCAACTGGGAATAAAGCTGGTAAGCTCTTTCAGCATTTATTTCTTCACTATTAATATGCATGACTTGCTGATTTTTTCAAGTGGGGATAGTCTGTTTAGAAGGTCTACATTTCTGCTTTCTACTGCAAATGCAAATTATTACTTTGTTTTCCTTCTGATTGCTTGTATATTCAAAATAGAAGAGAGACACCTGGATGAAGTGTTGTCACAGACTTCAGAATTCCCTTAAGGGGATCTTAGAGCCCTTAAGCTACTTTTCGGTTCCTTTGAGGTCTCTTAGCCCAAGGACTGTCACCACATGTCCTCATCTTGTCGAAAGTTTCAGCAGGTGTGTGTAGGTGGAGCTCAAATTTAAAAATAACTCAAGGAAGAGCGCATGTCTTTTTTTGCTACTTGCTGTTCAGTTGAGGTTTTTACATTGTCGGCATTTTTCTCAGTGGTTAAACAGAACTAGAAACAAAGACAGTAGCCACCAATACCCACACAGTTAACTCCCACCCTTACACTAACCTCCCAACACACAAAGCAGCATGTGATGAGAGTTTTCTATTATATGTGTAAAGTGCAAAGAATATAATGATAATAATGTAATCCTTATTAAGTTGAATCACATGCTAAGAAAGAGGGTGTGACATGAATGAACTGCTTAGAGCACATATTCTAACAAATAGGTTATGTAGTTTCAATATCTTAAATAAAAGAGCAGCTTGGTTTCAGAGCCAGGGCAAGACTAAGAGAGGAGGACTATTACTGTGGGAAAGTCAGTTCAGCTGATGGTGTTCCCTACCAGCTGATTTCATAGTGATTTAATTGTTGGTGACCTTGAGAACCAGGGAAAGCTCCAGGAAGAAGGGATGTCTTCGAAAGGTCTCAGATAAGAGATCATTTTATCATGTAATTGAGGAATTTTCCACTGGGTTGCTTTGTGACCCACTGAAATATCTGCATACTGAAGTGGATTGGATCTGTGGTGATGGAACAGAATAATGGATTTCTCTCAACTTCTGGTCCTGGTGGTCATCTAAGTCCACAGGACTGATTCTTCCAGAGTTGCATATCTCCATGGATATGATCTCATGACAAAGAGATTCCTATATTATGACTATGAATCAGCAAATGCTGTCATCCTAAAACTTCAAGGATTTGGGGGAAGAAATGGTAGAGATTAGAAGGAAGGGCTGTTAAGCTCTTATTTTCCCTATAGAGAGGTGTGACATACTTAAGAAGTTAAGAATACTTCTGGCAAACAAACAAACAAAAGAAGCAACTCAGTAGATTTCTCTTGACTGAATCATCAGGAAATGAGAACTGATTATCAGCAATTGATATGTGTGGGGAGCAAATTATGATCATGGTAGAGTTTCCAAGCAAGGTATTCAAGGATTTATACAGAGTGGGAATAATTCCAAGAGGGCACTCCAAATGGACTGGAATGTGAGATCATAAGGACACACTGGTTTGGGAGGAGGTTCCTGTTTTAGTGGGCTCCCTTCTGTTTGGTTAGGTGGATTGTGTGGGAAAGAAGCAAAAGGATTCAAGGGCTGGAGAGAATGTTTAGCATAAAAGGACAGTTCTGCCTAAGTCTGCCTCCTTTGGCCAGTATTCGCCAAAATTCCCCCACACCATTTCTCAAATACTACTGTTTCTCAATAAATTAAAACCTTCCATTTTTCTCTCAATTCATTCCTAAAGATTTGAATGCTTATATTTGAGCCATATAATCTTCAGTAGCAACCAGGCCAATGCCCAGAACTAAACAGACACAGACATTCTACTACCACATAAGATTGAGTAAACATTTTACAACTTCCCAATATCTGTAAAATAGAATCTGCAGCTGTTTTTAAACATCCATCTATCTACTATCTATCTATCTATCTATCTATCTATCTATCTATCTATCTATCTATCTAATCAGTAATAAAAATTAAGGATACCAATATGGAAAAATAGTCCCTTTTAAAGACAGTTACTGCTATTAACAGATAAATAATAATAAAAACAATAAATCAAAGAGGACATTAAGTCAATAAAATGTAGAGAATCATGAAAAAAATCATATTTCATAGAAGCAGAAAAGAGTTCTTAGAGATAAAAAAATATTATGCAACTACTTTAAAAGTCTCTAATGAAAGACATTACATTATGACTTCTGGACTAACACAAATCATTTAGCGTCTGCATTTTTCATTTTCCACAGGCCTTCCTCAATGTTTATTCAGATAGAACTCAGGTAAAACATACATTTACTAAAAGAAAGGGTCCCCAGTGTTTGGCGTTGTGAACACAGAAGGAAGATGTGCCCCAGTCCTGGGCCAGATGGCTATCACGAAGGCAAATGCTTTCCCTAATGACTGGATGGTTATGGTTGGACCATGGAACTGCTCCCTGAGAGCCCGGCTTTTGCTCATCAACAGAGGCCATGAAGTGTGCCTGCACTTATCCAATGCAGCACTCCCATTCTTTGTCCACAGATGAGCCTTTTCATAATACCTCCCTTCCCCGCTCATGTTCATCAAAATAGGTCCAGATCACAGTGGTTCATTTTCACCAAGGATGTCATATCAGAAGCGAGAAATTGTTTTTCGATGTCTTAGGTCCTCCTAAGAATAATCAGAGGAGTGGGGCCTAATTGTTCTTAACTTCTTTGCTTTTATAAGGAGTCGGAAATTAACTAATGATTAGGGTGACAATTTAATTTATATTACAAACCAGGACCTTTCTTGGGATGAAAATAGAAGCTATTAATAATTGTGCTGGGCCAGTGGGCAAAATGGCATTAAGTGGACCCCTACTTATAATCAACATAAATATATATATAACCAGGTTTCACTGACTTATTACACATTTTAAACTAAAACACCTTAATATCTAATACAAACATGGTCATATGATTTTTATTTTAATTCCCCCTTAAGGGGAAAAAAACACAATAATCTACTAAAAAATGCCCTATACAGTCTGACACCAGGCTTTTTTTATTCCTGATTCTCCCAAGGTAAGATAATCATAAACAGACCTTAAATCTATTATCTAAAATAATAAACCATGTTGACCCTCACAGAAAATAGATTTTGGAGTCTGGTAGCTGTTGGAAAAATATTCCTGGGGCTTAGAGAAAATGAAGATATTCAAACTTTTAAGAAAAGATAAGCTATATGGGGATAGATGCAGAATATCAACTATACTCGTAGCTCCTGATCTTGTAGGATAATTTTGTCCTAACCCATGTGTTCATTTAGCATCACTCTTTGCACTGTCTCTAGTATCACTTTGGTTGCTTTCAGTGGTTTTTGGTACTCTGGCCCCAAAGATCAGGGGTCTTGATGTCTGTAATAAATCTATTTTGTGAGTCTCAAGTAGGGCAAGTTGGAGAGTTTAGTTTTTGCTGTCTTGATCTTGCAGTTGAATACAGCTCCTCCCTCACCAAATGTGGAGACTGAGTTAAAAGAAAATATAAGTGGGCATCTTCATGTCTCCCTTTCTTCTACAATAATTTTGAATTGGGCACATTTCCTCACTTCCCTCACATCCGAGTTTGCCCATGTGGTTAAGTTCTGGAAATTGGATATTAGGGTTGTGAACAATTTCTGAGATATGTCCTTGAAGTGAGCGGTACAGTCCCTTTCTTTCTTCTTCCATTCTTTTGCTTTGGGTGCAGATCTAATGATCCATTTTTTTTTTTTTTTTTGCAGAAATTTCTTACCATCTCAGACTTTCATATAAAAGAAAAAACAAACTTCTATCGAGTTTACTCTATTATTTTTTGGCCACCTGTTGACAAATTTGTACCTGAACACAACCTCTCTTTCATGCGCATCATGTATACTTCAGTCCTTCACCCCCAACACTCTCCTCAAAGTAAGATTCTTCTGGAACACTGCCTTGGAATTCAGTGTCTGGTTTACCTGATACTTTTGGTTTGGAGAGCTAGCCCCTCAGTTTCCGTCTGTCCAGCCTACACTGACACATCTGCGTTTCCAAGATGAGCTTGCGCAGAAGACATTTCCTCATTTATTTGGGACTTGTGCTACATGAGTGCCTCCCCTCTTCTACACTGCTTGCTCCTTCTCTCTTCCTACAGCTGTAGCCTAGTGTCTACCATACTCCTCAGCTTACAGGAGGCCCTCATGACACGGATGTTGATATATAAACACAGTAGAGGACATGTAAGCAAAACTTGGGATTATTACTTCATCTTTTCATGTTATGTTGGTCCACAGAGACCTACCCTGGAGCATTAACCTCTGGAGTCAGGGAAAGTGCCATTGCAACTTTCCTGAGTGGCTTGGAAAACCCTCGGTGTTGTAGCTAATGATGGAGGCTGAGTCAGAATTCATCTGTGGACCAGGAGAGAAGCAGCAACAGTCACATTCTGACCAATCACTATTGGGCTTAGTCTGGGAGCTTTTTATTATGGCTTCATTACCATGGAGCATGGCTTTGCGATTAGGAAGTCATTCTCTGTATAATCCCTTGCCATGCTAAATCCTTTAGTGTTTTCCCCACTGAATAGTGATAATTTAGTTAGCTCTGAATTTTGAGACCTTTTAGAATATATGACTTATTAATGAAGCAACATAACTGAGGTTTAATTAACAATTAAAAGCACACATCTGTATGTCCAATACAAATGTAACCATTTGTAAGTACACCCAGACCAGTGATTCTTTACCATGCGAAACCCCAAGTCTTTAGAAGCACTGAAGGTACTGTCCCCTATAATGTCTAGCAAAATTTCTGGCTAACTGTAAAAGCCTGCATCTCGGTCACTGTTGGATATACCTTGAGTGCCTAAAATTTGAGTATATGTAATTTCTGAGCGAAAAGATCCATAGCTTTCACCAGAATGTAGAGGTCGATGACTTAAAACAGATTAGCAACTCCTGCAGTATTTACCAGAGCCACAGTCTGAATAGAAATCTCACCCAGAAATGAGAGAATTAAAATTCAGAGTCAGGTGATCTGGTTTTAATCACTTCTGTAGTTGGCCATTTATATAAGCAAGCCCCACCGAGAGAGAATTGAACCAAACACTTTATTAAGAAAGGCCAGGTTCCAACACTTCCTGCTTTAAGTTCAGGTCCTCATCGTTTCTCACCAGGTGTATCCTGACACTTTTGCACTGCCTCTCCGCCTTTGCTCTTAGCCTTTACTGTCCTGAGTCCTCAATCTTGCCAGAGTGAACTTTTGAAAAGGCAGGATCGAAAATGTGCCCGGGGCTTATCATTTGGTATCACCTGCCATTTCTAGGTGCTTCTTGATCCTTGTACCCTGTGGTCAAAGCATGCTGTTTCACCTTTCAGACCCCTGAGCATGGACTTGGACTTGAATGCCTTCTCCGCCCTCGACTGCCTGAGACACTTACTTGTTCTTCAACATTCAGCTCAGTTTCTATCTTCTTTGGGGCGCATTTTAAAATATCTACAGACTCGGGATTCGTCAGCTTGGATGTCTTTATTAAAGTTCTAATTAGATTGCTGTTATGGTTCATGGCTTTCCCTCAGGGCTCTATGACTGTTCTGTTTGTCGTTGCATCTTCAGCTCATGAGTGAATGGAAAGATTGCTGGGGAGTGAACTACAGCTTGGTGATTTTGACTCCATTAAATCAGAAAGTGTGCTAGTTGGCATGAGTTGACTGGATGGTGTTTCCAGAGGGGTGGGGCACATCTAAGCTTTTTTTCTTTTTCCCCAGGGGCACAGATACAGTTCTTGAAGGAATTGGGGATATGAGTAGAGGGATGCTCAGAGTAGGAAGGAGAAAGCCTCCAAACTGCCAGGAGTCTAATGTGGAATCTTCTTAGATTATGTTGTTCACACTCTTTCCTGTATAGATAAGATGTTTCATGCTTGAAACATCATAGATAGCCCCAAAAAGCATGGGTCTCGCCAGATGGATGGAAGAAATAAAATTGCAATAAGATTCTTTACTTACTAAAGAGAAAAGTTTTTTTTTTTTTTTTGAGGGCAGTGTCATTGGCCCTTCTATGTGGGACCGAACCGGGGCTGCTGGCTTCCCAAGCCAGCGCTTAACCACCGCTCCACTCGGCCGGCCCAAGAGAAATGTATTTTTAAGCATGTCTGTATTTCTCAGACCTTTATTTTCTTATTTAAGTTGGTATTTTGATTATATATAATACCTGTTACAATAAATCTACAAGACTTTACCTACATTTGCTTGATCATTTTGCGTAATTGGAAGTAATGCAACGTTGTCTTAAAAATGGTCTATCTTTCATTTTTTTTTACTTCTTCAGTTTTCTTTCATTTATTCCCTTATTTGCTCAAAAATGATGAGGACCTGTGCTCCTTTGAGAGAAATTTTAAATCTGTCCTAAACTTTCACAAACTGTTTTTGACTACATAAGACTTCTTTTAGTGGTATTTAAAAACCAGTTTTGTATGATTATATTTTAAAAGTTCCTTTGCTCCAATCAGGGCAGCATTTGTGATCAAAGCCATTTAGGGACATGTGTACACATTTGGACTTTCAGTTTAATATTATGATACATGAGGAGCTGGAAAGGTAATTTTCCTTAGTATTTTCTCCCACCCTCTCCTCATTGTCACCATGAGTAATATGCTTAGACTGGGGAGCAGCATCCATAAGTCTGCTGCAAAAGGAGAAAACAATTGTCATTCATCTAACAAGTGCTTCTACTTAATTGAGGAGCTGCTGATGAATTTTAATCAAGGGAAGGAGAAAGTCCGAGTTACATTTGTTGGAAAGATGACCTGGCGGTGATGCTCAGATTGAATTGGGCGAGGCCTGGGGCCTGTTGTTACCTCCGTAATCTGGCCTGTGTTTTGCTCTACCACTGCCTCCTCTCTGCCCTCTCCAGTTGTCTGCTTGAACGCGTTAGATTCAATGAACAATTAGACCTTTCCCCAAACATCCCACGCTCTCTCAGTCCGGAGTACACTTTTCCGCTCTTGGCTGTCATAGGTTTCAGATTTATTTCACCTGCCAGCCCTTGGGGTAGCCTTCCCCAACTTCCAGAGCTAGGACAAGGCCCCACGCCCAGGGCCGGTTGCTTCCCTTTATTACCTTGCATCATAGACGTCTCTTGCTTGCCCATCTCCTTGTGGAACTCTAACCCAACTGTAGCTTCTACGAGTGAACTAAGGAATATTCAAAGGCTCTGAGAGCAGAGGTAAAACAACCAAAGAGGGAGTCTGCCTGGATGCTAGATCATTAGGACTTTGGAGACAAAGGGAATGTGTGGGATGGAGGATGTGCTTGATTTGTCAAGGGAAGAATTGCAGTAGCAATTCCTGACTGGATGTCATGAGCAATCGAAAAAGAACATCAAAAGTGATAGAAGCCGGCCAGCCAAGTGGTGCGGTGGTTAAGAGCTGACTTGGGATGCCAGTGGCCCCGGTTCGGGTCCCACATACGAGGGCCAGTGACACTGCCCTTAAAAAAAAAAAAAGTGATAGAAGCTTTTGGCCTCCTTTAGAAGTCCGTGTGTGTTGTTAGGAGTGGCTACATGGGGCAAAGAAATAATTTGAGGGTAGAAAAATGTGGTTTCCTGGAAGTCAAACTTAATAAAGTACCTAGTTCTATAAACATTGAAGATAGCTTTGGCTATTTTCTACGATCAGAAGTTTTTTCTGTTGAACCTTAATTTTCAATATGTCATTAAAACCCAGTTTGACAAAATTTTCTTTATTTCTTATTTTGGACTCTTGAATGAGTTTGCATGAAAGAGAGAAATAAATATTTCAAAAGAGTAAACAGTTCAAAAATTAAAATGTGAATAATTTACATGCTGACTTTCAGTTATTTTGTTGATTGCTAAATTATATGTTCATCGAATGCTGACAGTGTTTAAATATCTCCTTTAGTGTTGCCAAGGGAATTCTACTTTCTTGCCTGACTTTTGTGTATGGCTGGCTTTGTTTATATTTTTCCCAGCTTATTTTTTATTTTTTGAAAGAAAAATGACTTTTTTTCATAAACATATATGTTCATTTTTTAAAAATAAATAATGCAGTAAAATGGAGCATGCAAAGAAGAAAAAATTACCTGGAGCCCCACTACCCAGAAACAGCTGTTTTAATATTTGGTAAATACAATTTCAGATATTCCTTAATGAATATACATCTAGGTAGGAAGGAGAGAAGAAAGAGAGAAATACAGAACAAAGATGGGGTTCATTAAGCACACGCTATTTTGACTGAGAGTATTAAACATGATTCTTCTTTAATTTAGCAGAGATAAATTTGCAGTGAAATTAAAGGAACGAGTGATGTCATAATTCTCACAGTTGCTTGGACTGAGTTTTATATTTCAGTGAATTTAATGCTAACTACCAACCCTTGTTTTATGGCTTCTCGTTTCCTACTGCGTACATTTTGATGGATTTCTTTGCTAGCAAAATTTCATCCTCTGATAGTTTTTCAAGAAAGGCCCACAAGTGCTGGATTTTGTAAGTTATTGCACACTAGAAAGTCTGTTTTGCTTTTATACTTGAAGGAATACTTGTGGAGTACTTTGGCCTCAGAATATTTGAGCTACTCATCTACTCTCTTTTAGCTTTGATAGCGTTGCTTTGGATAAATCTGAGATCAACATTTATTTTTTTTGCCTAGTGGAATGCTGGTTTGATATTTCCCTTTTAACTACTGTGTTTTGAACTCCATCCAACTCACATCTAGGGAAATCCACAACACACAAAATGAGCACTTATGTATCCCTTACCCAGGTCAAGAAATACTGACCTGGGTAAGGGAAATAGAACACCGCTAGCACTTTCTACTGCCTTCTCTGGATTTGCAAAAACCCTCCCAACAAAAGTGGCTTCTCGTCGAGGGCTCACCTCCTTGTGTATTTGATTTTTCCCAGACCTGATGATAGTAATTCTTTACCATCTTGTCAAATTTTCAATGCCTCCAGCATATTTTTAAAATGTATTTTGTGTAGTTTTCCACTAGTTATCTTCAGTGGAAGGGTTGTTCTGAATGACATGGTCCACCATTTCCAGAAGCCGAACTCCCTAACATGGTTCTTTAACCTTGAATTTCAATGATTTTGGTAAGACATGATTATGATGTCCATTGTGTGTTTTGTGTTTTGTTTGTTTTTTGTTTTTGAGAGGAAGGAGGGAGGGTTACTGTTCTTTTCCTCCACAAATTCAATTCCCTCTGTGTGTCCAGAAATTTTTCTTTAGTTCAATTATTGAAATCTTGTAGTGCTATCTGTTTCTTCTATACCCATCACCACCTCTATAGTCAATTTTAAAATTCAACATTTTATGTTGCTGTTACATGTGTGGTATAGAGAAACGTTCTCAAATTTAACTGTTGCTTGATGATGCATTTTCATAAACTGAGTACATCTATGTAATACGTACTCAGTTTAAGAAATTCACCCTCTCCAAAAGCCTCTCTTGTAACTCTCTGTTCATTCTCTACCCTCTCCAAAACTATCCTCTGTTTTAACTTCTAACACCATAGATAGTTATATTTGATTGTGAACTTTACATAAATGGAATTATACAGTGTATAACCTTTTGTTTCAAACTTCTTTTACTCAACAGTACATAAGTAAGTTTCATCTGTGCTGCTGTGTGTAGTTGTTTATTTATTATTATTGCTGCATAGTATTCCACTGTATGACTATATAACAGTTTATTAGCCTTTGTTTAATGAACTTTGGAGTATTTCCAGTTTGGGGCTATTGTGAATGATGCTATTATGAACACTCTAGTGTGTGTCTTTTTGTGAACATATTAATGTATTTCTTTTGTGTACTTTTAAGACTGAAATTGCTGGGTCATAGAGTATACAGGTGTGCAACTTTAGTAGATATCATGAAACAGTTTTCCAAAATGACTGTACCAGTTTACACTCCCACTGGTAGTGTGTGTTATGAAAGGTCCGGTTTTTCCATGTTGTTACCCTCATTTGGTAGTGGTGCTTTTTCACTTTAGAAGTTCTGGTGAATGTGTTTTGAATCAAGTTTATTCATGTCTTTCCAGTATGTGTTCTGGATTTCTAAGGGCTTAATTCTGCATCCCTCAGTACAATATCTCTTTTTTCTGGGTCTCAATTCTTTCATCTATAAATAAGTTACTACTTAATTGAAACTGTGGCAAACATGTTTCTTAGCTGCATATTTCTCCTTTCTCTACACTAACTAAAATTCTCTTTATAGGTTTCTCAAATAGGTGTGTGTGTGTGTGTGTGTGTGTGTGTGTGTGTGTGTGTGTGTGGTGTGTATGAGATTCAGTATCATGATGCTAATTCCGTTCCAAGGACGCTCAGCCTATACCTTCTGACTTTTTTCTTGAGACAGCCTGGGGCAGATAACAAGCACCACTTTAGATTGACAAGAGTGCTGGCATTTTGTCGGATCATTCTAGAAACAGTGATCACCCAGTGTCATTAAGTGAGCTTTAAGTGCATCACTTCCTTTGACTCAAATTTGACCTGAAAAAAATTGCTGGTTAGAGCAGAATGTCAGTGTTGGAGCTGAAATCCATGCTGTTATGAATGCCTCTCATTTTCTCTCTGAGCCTTTTACATCGTTCAGCACTTTGATTTCTGGAATACTGAGCTGCATAGGGCTGTACGCAGTGTCATTTTATACCTTGTTGTTCACCTTCACTGAGGAGCTATGCAAACAAACTACAACTAAGCTACAGAGAGCCCACTGCAGGCTGCAAAGAGCTGTGTAATGACCAGCTGACAGCTCCTTGTCAGATAGGAAGAACCCCAAAGGCTAGCAGTCAGGCTGCCCCTTGGCACACCCTTGAGCCATGGCTTTGCACAATGTTGGGAGGTTGCACAATGTGCTTGCTCCTTGGCTGAAAATGGCTCTGGCTATTGATATTTTCCTGTATTCCTGTTTCATTTAGAGCTTAACCATTGCTGATACTACTGCTGATCATAGTGACAATAAAGAAGAATCGACCAAGCTTTGGGTTTATCTGTTTTTGTTTGTTTGTTTGTTTGTTTTTGGTTTTGTGGGTGTTTTTTTTTCAAGTAGCTAAATTTATATAGCAATCTCATTGATGCCTGAAACAAGCAGGATTAGTGATTGTAGTGACATTAAGACTTCATTCATGGAGGATTCCTTTTAGAGGTAATTCTGACTGGTGGGCTTTAAAGATGCAGAGTCCAGGTCATAAATCCTCACTATCTTGTTCTCTGTTTGAAAAACGTGACTCATCATGCAAGACCAGAGAAGGGGTAAAACTTGACATGAACCGTTCTGTTTACTTGTATTCTAGTTACACTTTTACTTGACCTGCCTGCTCTATCTTGGCCCCTTAGCCAGGAGGGAGAAAAGGGCTTTCTGGGGGATTGATGGGTTTATTACACGTGTTCACTGATAGCATCTCTGTTAGAGGGACATTGAGGCTAAAGTATTTGAGTCTTCCATCTGATGCGGGAATTTTCTGCCTGATGTGTCTGTGCTAAATACCCATATGACAATTTCTCACAAAACTTAGAGACCTGACCCAGCAGTCTCTCCTGAAACCCCTCTGAGGTGGAAATGTGGGAGGCTTTGGCCTCATTGGCCGGGCACTCTACTCAGCTGCAGCTGGCAGAATGGATGGGAGAAATGCCCTACATCAGAGGTAGACCAGGCTTTCTTATGCGATTTCTGTGTCTTTGGAAAACTGACCCTGGTGTTTGACCAGGGAGGGTCTTGGAAACTGCCTCTGGTGTTTTAAAGCTGGGATAAAGCTGCATTTCAGAACTGTCCAGGGGCTGGGATTCAAGGAGGGCAGGAGGGCTTTGTCTACCTCTGAAAGGGCTCATCTCGACTTTAAAAGAGGGATGCGAATCCAAACAGGCTTTGTGCGAAACATTTGGCAATGTTACCATCTGCACTTTTGATATGTGGGGTTGCTGCTCATGACCTCACTGGGGAAAACACAAAAAAGAGTATTTCTTTGGCTACTTCCCTGGAAAAACAAAATCTCCTCTTCTCCGGGGCCTCTTAACCAGGCAGCATTAGGGAACACATTATCTGATTTACCATTTTTTTGTTTTTTCTATTTTGTGAATGTGTGGGTAGGGGGGCTGTAAAAATCTGTGGAAGGAGAGAGTAATGCATCTAAACCTCTGAAATGGGTTGGTTTTATTAGGCTTTGGTGACCCGCATGGAACACCTGTGCCTCATTCAGCCTTTGTTTATCATATTTCTTGGTTTTCATATTTACTACCTTGCATATGTAATAAAACAACAAGAAGAGACTAGTATGTAAAGTAGTTCTTGATGGCTTATTTAGGAGCCTTTTGGAGCAGGATGCTAACACCCTCAGGCTGCCAGTGCTGGGATGCAGGTGAGATAGACCAGTGCCCACATGGGTCCTGTCCTAGATTGTCAGGCCACCTGCCAACAAGGTCACAGCAGACTCTGTGAGAGCAACCGCCCTCAGGAGACCACAGGTGTGTGGTCCTCCTGATGCTTCCTCCTGATGCTTCCCTCCCAAGATGCCCACTGACATCTGAAATGTATTTAAGCACTTTTTCCTGCTACCTTTGACTAGAGGCTGATTGAACAGGTGAGCTCAACTTGCAGACCATAAACAGTGGAAGAGAGGATGCGGAAGCAATACAAATGCTTCCTAGTGAGGGCAGTGAATCAAACCCACTTTCCAAAACCTGTGTAAATACTCCAGGGCTGTATTAAAATATTTCTTCCTTTAAAAGAGACATATTTTTATACCTTGCTGGAGGAAACAAAAACAAAACATAGTTCTTTTGGATCTATTTTTGAATAAATGTGGGGAGCAGGTGTGTTCTAGCGCCTAGGCTTTCTACTCTCCTGGGTAACTGGTCTTCCTCTGAAGGAAGAAGGGAGAATTCCTCCATGGAATACTGACTTCCAAAACAGCATGTTGCTGTCGCACCTTTCAGAAAGCCTGGATTTCACCTTTTTTTTTTTTTTTTTGGCAAGGCACCATCTTTGCCACTCTTTCTGATAAAAGAAGCTGGACACAGCCTAGCCACTAGCATCTGGCAGTTGGCCAAGGCCTGTGTTGAGGGGTCCCCACCTTAGAGGAATTAGGTAGCTCGGTTGGAACAACTGATGGTGGTATTTGGAAGGGAGGGTTATGTGAGGTTCAGGCAGTCCAGAGAAGTAGCCAACAGAGACTCGAAATGGAAGAAATTGTTTTGAGATCCTGAAGGGAGTTGTTATAAATATCACAATACTGTTACGAATATTATTATTCAAAAACTCAGGCAAGCCATAATTGTGTATTCAGATATTGAAATTAGAGACCTATGGGGACAAGGATGTAAAGTAAAATTCTACAGGTCTTGGAGGTGTTCCCCTGTCATTAAGTCTCGATTTCAATCCTTTATTTAAAATCTTCCTCTCCTGTCCTGAATCTTCTGAGCTTCTCTTCCCATGCTGCCCACATGCCTCTCCTTCAGGAGTATGACAGCTCACCATGTTATAGGTTCTGGTACAGCCGTTATGTTGGATGGCAATTCTTTGTAGAATCAAGAAGCCCATGAACATGTCCCAGGAGGTACAGTTTATTTCCTCCTGGTCTTTGTTGGTCTGTCGTGGTCGCCTTTCAGTCCCTGTGGCTTCAGACTGAACACATGCCACATGCATGCCCACACATGTACACAAGGATGCACACATGCACAATTGCATACATACATACCTGCATGGGCATTTGTGCACACGAAAACTTGAGTGTGTATTTCCCGTTCTCATTGTAATTGGCATTTCCCATATTTTAAAATTGTCTTGCAGGATCATGAAGGAGAAAAAATTTTAGCAGCATTAAACTTATCTGTCAAAAAAAAAACAAAAAAAAAACAAAACAAAAAAAACAACTTATCTGTCAATGTGAAATGTGAAAAACTCCTAGAGTAACGTGAAATCTCAGTATGTAAGTTCACCAGTAGGTGCCCTTAAACAAGTTAAAGAATAAAGGAATAAAGCTTAAAAATGAGGAAACAGACATAATTTCTAAGCAATTTTAAACAAAAGGAAACAGGGTTGACATTGGAGAAGTAAAGTATATGAAAAAGTTAAGTGTGCAAAAAGGAATAGTCTAAGTTGCTAACGGTACAATCCAAATGAAAATATGACCATCACAAAAATTTAGGTGATGAGTTACACATATATACAAAATAAAAAAGAAAAATTGAAAACTCAAGGAAATAATAGGATGCAATATTTTAAATATTAAGTCACAGAATAAAGAGAAATCAATAATGGGATTGATGGACTTATTTAATGGTTGTATTTTGAATTATGTTCTCTCCAAGGAAGAACTGAATGAAAATATAGGTAGAAATTAATATGTATAGAAACAATAAAAATGGGAGATAAATATTAGCCATATACTTTATTAGGGATGATCAAGGAGATGTAGTTAAATAGTTATTTGTATATGATTATATATACATATCAGAAAAAGTAGAATTCTATGTCAATACATGCTAATACTGATAACAGTATGAAAAAATGAATAATTTTAGGGGATAGTATAAAAAATACTGATTATAGAAGACATAGGAAAAAAACTATATAGATCTTGAAAGAAATTGTGAAAAGTGTCTAAAAATAACCCCTAGAAAGATGTCAGACCCATATGATTTTAGGAATGGATTCTTTCAAACAATTTTAGAACACAAAATTTTTATGCCACTAGAAATATTTGAGCCCAAAAAGATAAGTTTCTTCTTTTTTTCCTCTATGATTAGCATAACTATGAAGAACTATAAAACAATTTCTCTCAGAAATGGAAATGCAAAATTCTAAATATGTGATGGCTATATGCTTAATAGTAAAAATATATATTGTGATAATCCATTATGTTAGTAAGGGGATGACTATTCCTGATTTAAAGTAAATTTTAGTAAAATAGGACTAAAGAGTAGTTTCTGCATATAATAAAAAAAAGTCTGACCTAAACATACACATCATACTTAACATGCAAACACTAGAGCCATTTTATTTTAAGTCAAGATTGTCTGCTCTCTCTGCTGTACCTAACAACCGACCCAATGTATAATAAAGAAAACATTTCAAATCAATAAGATAGAACATAGATATTTGTTAACATTATTTAAGAAAACTATTTGTGAAAAATAAAAACACCTAAAGAAAAAGACTTAAGGTGGATCCAAAGCCTTTTATAAGCATAACTCTTTGGTGGACAAAGGATGTAAAGATGAAAAAAGTAAAGTATTAACATACCTGGAAAATATAAGCACATATTTATATTAGTTTGGAGTAAACAAGAACTTTATGACAGAAATCATAAAGGAAAATTTGAAAGGAAAAAAAATATAATGCCCTTTTAAATTAAATTAAAAGGAAACTGAGTAAATGTTTTTGAACAAATATGACAGGTACAAGATTAATATTTTTAATCTTACAAATCAATAAATGGATAACTATTTTTAAAGAACACATGTAGTCTTCAGAAAAGGAAGTACACATTGTTGGGAAACAGAAAAGAAACCACAATGACCTATCACTAATCTTATTAATTAAGCAACAATTGGTTTCGGAAAAGCGGACTGAGTGAATGAGAGATAATTAAGTTAAGGCAGTACTGAGAGTGGCGATTCAGATGTGGGCTCTGGAATAGACCTGCTGCACTTGAGCTAAAACACTTTCCTACCACTGAGTTCTAACTGCTAATCGCAGTCTACTTCTCCATACTGAATTCCTACATTTCAGATTAGCAGGGGTGGCCGTTACATGATCACTGGTTGAAGTAAATGTGAAAACCATGCCTAGCTGAAACATACAGAAGCATATCTAAGCATTGCATCTGTTTTTCCCTGTATTCATCTGTATCTGGAATATACCACATTTATGGTTTTTTCTAATTATATTTTTTCTCTCTACATTCAGAAAGCATGAGTCAGTGAAGGAAGAGAGAGAAAGAGAGAGAGAGAATGAATAAATTATGTCCAAAGATAGTGAAGTAGTTAAAACTTGTGAAATTTTAAGTCTATATTTTTACAAAGGATATTTAAACCAAAATATGGAAAATTCATAATAAAAATGATAACACCTGATTTAAAAAACGGTAAATAGTGTGGTGAAGGCAGTTTGTTGGTCAATGTTATTAGTCATCCAGTTGATCAATACTCTCACATTAGGTAAACCCTGAACTCTCTGGCTTAGCAAGATGAAAGTTTATTTTCTACTCACATCACAGCTAGTTATAACCATGTCATTTGACACATCCCTGAGGTTGCCATAGCAAGGGAGGAAAACAGGTTGGAGGGTTACTTTGGACTTTTCAATGGCTTACATCATTTTTTGCCTTCATTCCTTTGGTTAAAACTTAACTGTATAGCCCCAGCCTATACTGCAAAGGAGACTGGGAAATGTAGAGAAGCCCATGCAGATCTGATGAGCAATCCCGGTCTCTGCCTTTGATAGAGTATGAATAGGATGAAGGTCTCCAGGATGAGGCAGTTGCACTGTGAACTTTTTAGAACCATCTTCAGTTTGATCCATTGTAATGATCCCTTGGCAATAACACTCATCTGGGAGTTGGTTGGAGAGTATTGAACTTGCTCGTCCATTTTCATAATAGGTTATCAATAATAATAATAATAATGCCATGAGTAGATCTGCATTCTAGATCAGAGAATCAAAAAAAAAAAAAGTCTGCTTTCCAATTCTTGCCTAAAGCTTGGCCGAAATAAGGAATATTTAGAAGTGGGTGAATGGCAGTTCTCCTGGAAATTTTTGGAATTCTTGGGTCAGCCAGGACCAAGGTACATGCTCTAGAATAGACTATCTATATTGCTCCCCGTCTCTTCCCTTCACCAACTCTCCCTACCCCTCCAGGCTGTTTTCAGAGAACTGCACTCTAGTTTATGCCTGAAGGTCCTGATGAAACCCATGGCTGCATCTGCAGTGGGGTTCCCATGCATGGTATTTCTCAGTGGTCCGCATATGAGCCTCCAAGTGAGAAATTTCTTTCAGTACTGAGTTTTAAGGAAAGCATAACTTATTGTGAAGAATGCTGTGTTTCATTCATTTATTTCTTTGTGCTTTGACCATCGGGAAGCTCAGTCAAATTGTTTCTTCAACAGGTCCATCTAAGACAACAAGGGCTACAGATAGGTATTGTACCACCCTCTCCCATGCCGATCTTTCATTTAGGTTCTATGTCCGAATCCTGAATTTTTATTTCTATTTCTATTTTAGTACTGTAATCTGTGTTTTAAAGTCACCTTAAATCCCATGTGCTAAGTTCTCCTTGGGGAATCAGTCAGCCCAGAAACCTCCAGAAATAGTTATTAGAAGGGCTCTTTTGAAACAGGAAGTTGGGACACATTTGATTACGAGGCCAAATTGTACAGAAAAATATCAATTTCTTGGGTATTCTCATGAGCATATATTTTTTTAAAGAGCAGGCTTGGAAGATCGGATGTTTATGGGAAGGAAAGAGAAATGTGACAACCAATTTAATAAGGAACAAAAGTAAATTATAGAGGGTCTTTTAGGATTCACAAAGGGTTTTTACATTCTGTTCTAGAGGGCATGTTTTATATCTCATTTATGCATTGCTTCACTAATGGGTGGGGAAATTAGGTACTTTGACTAGACTGTTAATATCTCTATAAAGATAATACTCATGAGTGGAAAAACATAGGATTTGTCCATTTCTCAGAATATAGAATGTGATAGAGCTGTTTTAGATTATAGACTATGACCTGGTTTCCATGGCAACAACATTCATTATCTCACTCTTCCCTAAGTTACCGGATTTAACTGCCCTATCCCTTTGATCACACCTCCCTCTCATTAAACACTTACCAGATCCTTTTCTGTTGCTATGTAGGCAGCATAATAACTTTCACAGCTGCTTGCTGAATGAAATGGGAAAACACACACACACTTTGGGAGTGTGCATGGGGAGAGGGATTTCAGCAGTAATTCAGGATCAAGAGATGCAAGTGGCAGGTATGCGTTATATATATATACACACACACACACACACACACAGCGCAACCCCTGGCACCTTTTGCACAGGAATCTGCCCTGTTTTGGTGCGCAGAGCTGCCATGTGTTGATTTGATAGAGTCTGGGTTCTCCTGACAGTGTGACAGGCTATTAATCACATGTGACCAAAATAGCACACAAAGGAGGGCACACTCCTATTTTTTTTTCCTTCTCTGGGTGGGAGTGGGTGATGTGCTGAAATGCCTTGTCTTTGCATCCTTTCTTGTTTCTATTTTTAGTCTTTGCCTTTGTGTCATCCTTCATCCTTACTGGAGGATTTCTCATTTAGAACCGCAAAGGAGGCATGCCGTCTTGGGCAGGTGAGGTCATGGGGATCAAGTTAGTGGGATAGGGATAGTGGCAACATCAACAAAAAAAGATGTTTGTTTCACATTGACTTGTTTCCTCCTAAGACACACTGAGAAACTCTGTGCCTTCAAAATTATTGTCTTAAAGGCTTTTATTACTTAGGAGGATAAAGTAGGTCGTATTTAAGATTTTAAACATTTGAATGGCCAGGTCATGCTGATGGTTAATACTTATCTTTGTGTAATTCACAGATATATATTACTGATATATATATATATATATATATATATATATATATATATATATATATATTTATATGTTCTAGTTCAAGGTAAGGTAATCACATGCTATTCTCCTGACAATTTCTGCTCTGACATAGTGAAACCTTAGGGTCAGAGCCTCCTGTCACATGCCCTGCCTTGGTCAGTAATTGTTTGGTTACGTGGTATGTCCAGTCTCCTACCCATGATGAGAAATGGCCAACAGAGGGTGGTCTTGACTCTATGGTCCCTCTTGCCCAAGGCCATAAAATTATGTTGGCTTCATTTGTCTCTGTGTCTGAGGTTGGAGTACAGATACCTGCGAGGTTGGAATTGGGTCTGGGGTAGGGAGGTTAGGGGAGGGGGGCAAGATCAAAGTCAGGAGAGCAGAATTCAGCGATATTTTTAAGCAGGAGTCAGCTAACACATTTTTGTAAAGTGCCGGATCTTTGTTGGTCATACAGTTTCTATTGCAACTATTCATCTCTGCTATTGTAGCACAAAGCAGTCAGATAATATATAAATGAATGGACAAGGCTGTGTTCCAGTAAAACTTTATGTATAAATATAGGCAGTTGGCCCTATTGACCCACAGGCCATGGTTTGCTGACCCCTATTTGTAAGAATGGTACTAAGTAGACAGTAGTTACCAAGATGTGGAGTCAAACAAGAAGGATGGGTAGATCAACAAATCTAGCAAGAAGAAAAATGAGAAGTAATGATAAAAAATTGACAGCTAAGTGATGTTCACTATATATCAGTTTAAAAACACTCATTTTAAGTGTTTTACATGCATTAGCTCATTGCATCTTCACAACGACAACCCCATGAGATCAGTACTATCTTACTGGCAGGGAAACATGGAGATTAGGTAATGTTCCCATGATCACACAGAGAGTGAGTGGCAGAATTGGCATTCAAACCCAGGTTCTGAAATTCAAATCAGGTTTCAAAATGTAAATCAAGTTCCAAAATCCATGCATATATGAGTATGATGTAGTATAAGAAATGATAAATAATCAAACACCCTTGAACCTGCTATCCTACTTAAAAACAGATTATTATCACGACCACAGGAGCCCCACTGAGCCCCCGATCATGTTCTATTCCTGTCTCTCTCTAAAATAGCCCATTATTCTCCATTTTAAATTAATATTTACCTGGTTTTCTTTATAATTATATGACACTCATATGCAAGCTAAGTAGTCTGAGGTGTGATCTAAAAATATGGTGAATGTTCAAATAAAAAAAAAGCATATTACAGTGAAAGACACATTGCAATTGATCCCCCTCAAAATACTACCCCTTGCTTCAGACACACTTATCCCATTGTTCTGGCCACTTTCTGAAGCAGGTCTGGAAGTCCTCTTTCGTGAGGGTCTTTAGTTAGCTGTCATAGTTGCCTTGATGTCCTGAATTGATTCAAAACATTTTCCTTTCATGGTCATTTTGACTTTGGGGAAGAGCCAGAAGTTGCACAGTGCCAGATCCGGTAAATAAGGTGGATGAGGAGACATGATAATGTTTTTATTTGATGGAAATTGCTGTACCAGAAGTGATGTGACACCGTGTTGTTATGATGGAGGATGAAGTAAAGACACTCACGAAAGAGGACTTCCAGAACTGCTTCAGAAAGTGGCAAAAATGATGGGTTAAGTGTGCTTGAATTGAGGGGGAGTGTTTTGAAGGGGATTAATGGCAATGTGTCTTTTACTGTAATAAATTTTTAAAATTTAAACATTCACTGTATTTTTTTTTATCATACCTTGTATGTTATTTAGTTTTGTCTTTTATATTAATGGAATAATACTGATTCTATGGCTTGATTTTTTTTTCTTTCAGCATCAAACTTTTGAAGTTCATACATCTTGCTAAGTTCAATTGTAATTCATTGTAATTCATTTCCATTGCTGTCTAATAGTATGAATATAATCCACCTTATTTATTCATCCTGTTGATGGCCATTAGGTTGGCTTCAAATTTTCATCTGCTAAAGGCAATGCTACTATAATATTTCTATATGTGTTTCATAGTATGGAGCAGACATGTAAGAGTTTCTTTACAAAATATTTTTATAAGTGGGATTTCTTTTTTTATTTTTTTAATTATAGTTGACATACAATATGCTAAGTTCAATTGTAATTCATTGTAATTCATTTCCATTGCTGCCTAATAGTATGAATATAATCCACTTTATTTATTCATCCTGTTGATGGCCATTAGGTTGGCTTCAAATTTTCATCTGCTAAAGGCAATGCTACTATAATATTTCTATATGTGTTTCATAGTATGGAGCAGACATATAAGAGTTTCTTTACAAAATATTTTTATAAGTGGGATTTCTTCTTTTCTTTTTTTAATTATAGTTGACATACAATATTATGTTAGTTTCAGGTGTACAACATAGTGATTCAACATTTCTATGCCTTTCAAAGTGATCACCACAATAAGTCTGGTAACCATCTCTCACTGTACATGGTTATTACACTATTGACTATATTCCCTAAACTGTACATTACATGCTCATGACTTATTTTATGGGTGGAATATCCTGCTCATAGATCGTGGACACATTCAGCTTGAACAGGTAGTGATAAATTATTTTTCAAAGTGGTTTACATGTCCACCAGCAGCGTCTGAGGTTGGGAGGTTCCACATCCTTATGAACCCTTCACATTGCTGGGCTGCTAGATGTGAAAGAGCTGCTCATTGTGCTTTTAGCTTGCATTCTTCTCCTCCCCCCCCCCGCCCCCGCCGGGTAACACTTGGCATTTTTTTTCAGGTTTTAATATTATGGCCTTCAGACTCTTCCTAATGACTTCGGGTGACCATCAAATAGACTCCTGCATGACTGATGGGAAAACCTCACTCTAGGTACCATATTTATCTCTCATGCTGGCAGGGTTGGTGGATACACAGCCACCCAAGAACAGGCATGTCCTCTCAGAATCCATTTGGATAAATTTGTGTTTCCACATCAATGACAATTTCATTCACTTTTCTGAATTCTGGGAGCAAGGGAACCCAGGCTTATTCCTATCCATTTCTTACCACAAACTAGCAGAAGGAACTTAGGCAAAGTAATTCCGTTTCTTGGAACTTCAGTTACCTCAATAATAAGATTACACCCTTGTACCTCTCTATGCCAGATATTGCCTGTTGATATTTAATTCTTCCAGGTTTGGGGATGGGTGGGGGAGGATTGGAGGGCTGAAAACTATATTTCATAGGCCTCTTTGGTCAACAGGGTTCTGGTTTGGATCCTGTCAGTGTAAGACATCCATACAGACTTGGAAGGCAGAAAGGAGGGGAAGCATTTGTTGCCCTGTGATTGGGGTGGGTCGCCATGTACACATATAATGGACATGATGTTTGCAATGGCTCCCAGTGAGCTTCTTGGGAAACCTCACCTCAGTGTGGCATGCAGGTGAGAGCACTGGCTGGGGTTTTCTGTGATCCAAGAATTTCCTGATTTTTTTCAAAGCCAACAGTGATTCTCACTGGTCTTTATTCCTATGTCCTGTAAGTAATAATCTCTATTATTTACTCCCTTCCTGTAAAAAGTACGTTGAGTCTTTTCTCTTCTACTGATGGAACCCTGACTGATATACGCTGCCTTATACTTCCTTACTACTTCCGGCTGTTGTGAGGATTAAATGAAAAAATTCAAGTAGGGCATCTAGTGTGAAGCTGGTGCAGAGAGAGTGCTCTACTTTCTTTACTTTTTTTTTTTTTTTTAAGAAAGAGGATCATCTTTCATTTTGAAACATAGAAATGGAAATGGATGCAGAATGGTGAAGAATCTTGCTTCACACATTGGATTAGGAGACCTTGGGTGAACCTTCATATAAAACTTTGTTTCCATGACACCAGGCCAGGGCTCCAGCACAGCTGCTACAGTGCTGCCAAATCCTTGGTGAGGCTCTGAAACATGCCCACAAGCCAGCTTTGTGTGCGGCTGGCCAGGTTTGGTCTCCACCAGGTGTGCTGGACTGCCAGCATCCCTCCCTAGCTGTGATGGTAACTTTCTTTATGGTGTTTACTCTGAATCTCATTAAAACCTCCCTACCTGCAGTTATCCCTGGATCAAGCCCCTGCTAATACCTGCCAGGAATTTTTCTAAGCAATTTTCTAAGTTGACTTAATGAATAGAAACCACCTCCCTCCCTCCACACTGGTGAGGCTTTATTTGGAAGGTGATGGGTGCTGCCATGGGCTCCTGTTTGTTCCCCTGCCAGCCTCAAACAGGCTCAGGGGAAACCACACTGACTCGGTCACAATCAGAAATGCCAAGAGGCCTGAGCTCATTTCCAGAGGCTCCTTGCCTACTGCTTTCTGGAGTTTTCGGAGTCCTTCATGAACAACAGCTAGGCTGCAAATCAAATTCTGCCTGACTTCAACGTTCTGAATCTTTTTACTAGAGGAAGACATGTTCTGCTGAGAGAAGGTGTCATCCTCTCTCTTTATCAGCACCATCCAACCCAATTCTATCCCCCCACCCTCTTCCCAGGGCTAAGGTATGTGAGTGAGGCCAAGCATGCCTGTGTGGTCCTCAGGTATCTCCATCCTGTACCCCTTTTCCCCTGGAGGAGTCCCCTGTTTTCCGCTTCAGAGACTCAGTGTTCTTTGGTGAATTTAGATGCTGTGTTCTTTCTTCGAGCGGTATCTGCATTTTAAGGCCTGCACCCTCTCCCCGGGCCCCTCTCCCCGGCCCCTTTCCCCCAGTCCCCGCACGTGTGGAAAGCTCTACTCACATATTCACATATTCAACATGCATATAAGGTGCAGCGGGGCCAGGATTGTACAAGCCCGCCTTCTCTCAAGGAGTCCCGTAGGAAAGATATTACCTTGCAGTGCCAGCTTGGTTGAGGGAGTTCAGGCTTGGGGATGCTCGTGGGTATCAGGGCATGGGCTTGATGAGTGTCTTTGGCAAAGCAGGGGAGGCCATCCACACTGAAGGTGAGAGGCAGTGGGGTTTCTGTCACCCCTTGCAGTACCTTTGGATATTCACGAGACCTTTCCTGCTCACGGGGCATGTTGGCAGCAAGTGTGGTGTGGCTTTGTCTGAGAGCCCAGCTGCAGGGCAGCCTTCTCCGGAGGGGTGTGGTCTTTGGAAATCTGCAGGGACGGAGGAGAAGAGGGACTCCCACTGGAGGCTGCCAGAGGAGGGGCTGTCCTCACCAGGTGGGTGAGGAGCCATTGGTAGCCCATTTCTCTGCTCCTCGTGGGTGCGCGCCATGATGACAGAGGGCGCCAGGGGTCAGGGGCCTGTCGGTGTGTCCATCTGTGTGTCTGCAGTTATAGTCAAGCCTACTAGTGGGCTTCGCAGGGGGCTCCCAGATCCCAGGCCCGGTACCTCCACAGCCCTTCCGCAGCCCCTGAGGACTGACTGCCGGGCAGCTCTGTTGGAGATGCACATGTGCTGGGCAGAGATGGCGTGAGAAGATTCACCCGTCGTCTATCGAATGCCTGCTTGATCCTAGTGCTGCACTGGAGATGTGAGGGAATCCCTGCTGCAGGCCACCAGGGGAGACACATGTAAATAGTTACAGCACAGAAGAAGGAGCTAGCATGTCCTCCCGAACTGGCTGGGAAACATGCCAGGGCCCAGAGCATTTAGCAGGAGGGACAGAGTTGTCAGAGGTTGGAGACCTGGTTTGGGGAGATATGGTAGTCCCTATGGGCACACTCTGGATAGGGATTTGGGTACATCGTTTATTTGGGCGGTGACTCGTGCAGCCCAGTAAGGGGTGAGGGATGGAGACAGGCCTGGGAAAGGCCAGTAAAGGGTACACTGATAAGCAGGTCCCCGCCTGGGGTGCCTGGGGCTCCTTCCTGGCCGGGACCTTGAGAGAGGCTGTATAGAGCACACCGCACACTCTGTCCCATTGAGGGCGAGGCAGCCGGGGTGTTTGTCCACCAGCTCCTGTCCCATCTCAGTGGTGCACATGGCTGTTGGGGCACTGGCTCCCTGGCACTTCTGACCTGCCCGAGCCCAGGCTGAGCACACTCCCAGGATGAGAGAGTGGCATATACGGGAACAGTCTGCAGGTGACCTCCGAGGCAAGCTGAGGGGACATGTGTGGGGCCCTGACACTTTCTGCTGTGGGAACCAATAGAAGGAGTAGGGTGGGTCACCATGCTCTTCGGCTCAGGGGACCTGGCCATGACATGATGTGTACCACAGGCCTCAGTTCACTTTTCCAATCTTGTTTACTGTCTTAGCTAGAAGGAGAGGGGTTATCCAAAGCATCCTCCTTTAACGCTTTTTTTTACTAGAATAAAGCAAAACAAAACATGTAGATAGTCTGGCTAGTGTGTGCGTGTATGTATTTATATACATACACATGTATGGGCATGTTATATAAATATGCTTGAGTATCTAAATATGTACATTTCCTGTATCTAAATATGTTTAGGTTGTGTGCTTTCCCAGTAAAACCATACTAACGAAAAAGGAAGAGAGTCACTCTTTATATACACTCTAGGGACCTGTTCTTTTACTCAGTAACCCTGTGCTCAGTTCCCTACCAGAAAAAGCAATGGTGTCTGCTATGTCTTCTGTATCTTTTCTCTGGAATTTGGTGTTTATTACTTTGTGTTTTGAGAATACCTACTTTATAGGGTGCTTACAGGGGAAACTAGTTAGACGATTTTTGATTTTAGAGCCACCTCATTTCCTGGCAAAATGTCTCCAATTGTCCTACTAGCTTTTAAGGCAGGAATCAAGGGTGGTCATTTTCTTTTATACTGGGGAGAATATTAGAATTGTATTAAAGAAAATGGAATACATTTGGCCTTGCCTTTCAAATCCCTCTGTGGTTTTCCTCCTTTGTAAAGTGGGAATGATGCTGTGTATTTCAAAGGGCGATTGTCAATAGGCAGTGAGATAATGGATCTGAGAAGACTTCTAGACTCCAGTGTCAGTCTGGCTTCAAGGAGAGACAGAGGTTTCCTGATTCCAGGAACATGCCTGAACTTTGTCCGGAGGTAATATCAGAGCAGCAGGTTGAGGCAATAAGCAGCTTTATTCCAGCCAACACAGGGCCTGGGGACACCCCTGTCAAAGAAAGAGTGCCTTGCAAGTCATCTAAATCCATCAATTGTGCCATCAAAAACTGCACGAGAAAAGGTGAAAAGCCTGGGCCTGACAGAGGGTAGAAAGTGCTAACAATATGTTTGGAAGGCCCACTGCCAGATGTCATTCTTACAGTTTCCAAGCAGCATTTTACTTCACCTGCATGCTGTTTTTCTGTGGGAGACATTGCTATTCTCCTTCTGGAAAAACCACGGCTCAGAGAGTAAGTAGCCCAATCGTGGTGGAATAAGCATTTGAGGCCAGGTGTGTCTGATGCTCAAACCCACCCTCTTCTGCCTGGTGCTACACCTGGTGCTGCCTCAGGAGAAAGAAGCCTTGTACTGCTCCTTAAAGCAGCCGACAGGGGTCATTGTGATTGTGCTGCCTTTTTGTTATAGAAGCAGGAAACAGCCGGCCTTGCTTATTGGTTGAGGGTGACGAGTCCCTGATTCACACCTGGCAACGCTCTGGGGTATAGACTTCCTCCTGATGCCTGGTAAGGACTTTCGGTTCAAGCATGCCTTGACCACAGCCCAGAAATTTTCCTCTTAACCTCAGAATTAGGTCTTCCTCACATTCCCAGCCCTTCCTCCATGCATCCCCCACATACACAATGGTTTAGACATACCAGATTCCTTGCAGTCTCTAAACTTGTCATGTTATTTCATGCATCCATGCCTCTGCCTGAAAATGCCCTGCCTATCTCTCTCTTTATCTTGCTTTTTCTCCCTTTCTAGAACCCATATCAATTGTCTCCTTTTCCATGAAACTTTCCTAGACTTGCCCAAGCAGAATTTACTACTCTCTCCATTGTTACCCCCTGCCAAACCTCTGCCATAAATCAAATGTGTGCTAAACTCATTGCATTGCCCTTGTTAATTTGTTTAACTGTGTGAAGACTGTTAATACTCAGCAAATATCTGTGTGCTGCTCTAGATTTCCCAGCTTCCCTTGCGGTTAGATTGGGGTCATGTGACTGGGTTCTGGCCAACGGGTGTGGACAGAAGTAATGTGCACCCCTGTGGAGCTTTGCCCTTGAAATCATCCCACACCATCCTCCAGCTGTCTTTTGACTTTGAAGATCATATAGGTCAGACTTTATTACTTCAGGGGAAGGAAGGCCACTCAAGACACATTTGGATGTGATGTGAGCATGAAATGCATTTGTATCATATTAAGGCACTGAAATGTTGGGGGAAGTTGGCACTAATTACCTTGATGAATATAGTATCTGTTTTTCCGGCTACTTGTGAGTTCCTCCTAGATAGGAACCATTTTTATATTTATCTTGGCTTTCTTTATACTTAGTGAAGATGGTGTCGGGTGGCTAAGAAGGTCAAGTGAGGGAATTTCATTTGAGGCCACTGCTACAGTGACAGCCTCCAAGGCCCAGTGACACGTTCTCACAATGTGGTCAGAGGATTCTTGTGTGCCTGCTGCTTTCTCAGCCCAGGTAGGCCTTGATGTCAGCCACTCAGGGGTTGGCTATCGATTTGTATCTTGTGTGTTCTGCTTCGGTTTTCCTCTCCCCTAGGATATTGACAGAGCAATTGCCTTTTGTGTTCAAAGTTAAAATGTAATTATTCCTTCATTAACTCCATCACTCTGTTCCTGAGAAGGAGGAAGGGAGCAAGTAGGTCCATCTTTCCCCAGGGGACATGGTCTGTCCACAAACCTAACAATAGGCTTAGAGGACAATGTTTGTGACTGACGCTAACGAGTTCAAGGATGGAGGGTGCCCAGGCTGTGTGGCTGGATGGTCTCACTGATTACAAATATAACTGACTCTGGCTCTGTTTTTTGTGTAAAACCTTTAGAGGTGCTCTAAAGATTCTAATTTCCTAGGGCAGTGGCCAAAAATAGAATAGGGATTGGGGAGAGAACCAAGAGTTGTGTCAACTATGTCTCAAGTGTTTTAGAAATGTTATTTCATTTCATCCTACAAACAATCCTAGGTGACTGCGTGCCCCTTTCTCAGATGAGGCAAAGAAATTCAGACTGGCTTGTTGAGCAGGTGCAGAATCCCACAGTTGGCCAACATCACAAACTGCCTGGCTCCCATGTGCCTGTTCCTTCTTCTCTACCACACTCTGATCTCCCTCCTGGGTTTCCTCACTGAGCTCATTTAACTGCATGAACCCCCCCCCCGGTGTGATCCTAGTTCCTTCTTTACCAGCAGGGGCTGGCACACGTGACTTGATTTCTCTGACCTCCATTTCCTCCCTCCCAGAAAGCTGATCCTAGGATTGAAGCGAAGACTCAGGCTCCAGAGAGAGCATTTTGCCTTTCTCCTTCCTTTTTCCCTCCTCTCTCACTGCAGTGGGGTATGGTCTCCTCACTGTGCTCTTCTGCTTGGAAGATGAAAAATAGAGGCTGTTATGTGTTTATCTCACATTAACTGGAGCCCCTGGTCATGAAGAGCCTCACTGACTGATAATCCAGGAGGTACCCTGTCCTTCCCAGAAGGGCTTCCTGACCTCATGTGGTTGGAAAGGAATGTCTGAGTCTCTACAGTTTGATGTAGGAAGGACAGCTTAGGCTTCTTTAAGGTGCTGAGACATCACTGTGCAGAGTCATGTTGCATCCTGCAGGCTGAACAGGGGACCCCATGTGAGGGAAAAGGAGATGGTAAGAACCCACCCACCCACAGAGGGAATGGGCTCAGATCTCCACACAGCTCCTCTCTGGCTTTCTGTCCACCAGATTTGTGGTTTTCCTGTAGTTAAAATTGCTACTTGACATAGTAGTGAAGTAAAAGAATAGGCTTTAGAGTCAGGAAGACTTAGTTTCCCATCCCAGCTCAGACATTCCTCAGCTTACTAGGTGTGTATCTTGGGTAAATCTCTTTGCTATTCTGGGTCACAGTTGTCTCCTGTGTATGTAATCAGCACTCTGAACAATCACAATGCTTGGGAATGTGATAAAACTGCAGTAAGGACTCCTTTTTTTTTCTTCCCCTGCCTCCTGCCCATCCCCCGCCCTCTCTTCCTTCTCCTCCTCCTCCTCCTCCTCCTCCTCCTCCTCCTCCTCCTCCTCCTCCTCCTCCTCCTCCTCTGGTCTCCCATTGTCCTTTTAAATGTCATTCTTTGGGAAAGGCTTTTCCCAACCATTTGATAAAAGTTCAGGACCATTTGATAAAAGTTCAGGCTTCCTTATGACTTTTCTGTTCATGGCTAAGAAACTTGTGACCCCTTTAAGTCCTTTAAGGAATGAAAAACCAACAGGGAAGTACAATTGTAATTCTGGGAAAAAATGTCCAGCCCCAAATCTTAATCAGTTCTTCAGTCTTCCTTCACATGTGAGACTTCCCCCCATCTAGCTAAGGGCTGAATTACGAGGCTCTATGCCTTTTGGGGAAGAGGGTGTGATGACTTTTTTCTTCTTTTTTGTTTCCGCATTTACCCCTTTCCCTAGCTTGTGAATGTATGTTTTGCCTCCAGGGTGAAAGCTGATGGAGAGTGGAGGGAAAAAGAAGTTACAAGCAAGTTCTTATGTAACTGACAACTGGTGTTGTCCTTCTCTCTCTCTCTCTCTCTCTCTCTCTCTCTCTCTCTCTCTCTCTCTCTCTCTCTCTCTCAAAAAATGAGTTCATGACCTAATTGGAAATTTCTTTTGCTTGGATTTCCTCCCATGCAAAATCTTTGATGTCCCAAAGATGATCCCTGGCTCTCTGGCATTCATCTTCATCTATGTGCTGGCATCCCCTTGTTCCTCTAGGTTTTGGAAAGGGCCTGTGGTAGGCAAAATCCTGAAATGATCCCTAATGACCTTCACCCTTGTATAATTCCCTTGCTTTGTATGTGGGAGGAATCTGAGACTATGATGGAAGATGACTTCTGTGATCATTCCATTACATGGCAAAAAGGTTTTGCATGTGCAATAATGTTAATTAATCCATTGACTTTGTACTGAATACTGATGACTTCAGTAATCAGGTGACTTTGCGTGAAACATAAGGGAGATTATTCAGGTTGGCCTGACCTAAACCCATGAGTCCTTTACATCTACGTCAAGAGGTCAGAGAAGTCACCCTTTGGAAGTGTGAGAGGGATTTCCCATTGCTGGATGTTAAGACAGATGAGGCCATGTGGTAAGGAATGTGAACGGCATCTGGGATCTGAGAACATGTCGCAGCTGACAGCCAGCAAGGAAACAGAGACCTCCATCCTGGAGCCGCAAGAAACTGGGCTTTGTCAACTCCCTGGATGAGCCTGGGAGCAGATCCTTCCTCAGAGCTTCTGGAAAGGAATGCCACCCAGTTGGTCCCCGATCTCAGGCCCTGGCTAGGGAATCCAGTCACACTGTGCCTGGACTTCTGGCCTGCCTAACAATTGGTGATATTTTAAGCAACTGAATTTGTGGTGATTTATTACACGTGATTAGAAAACTAAGCTTGGGCCTCAGAGGAGCCTCTGCTGGCTGTGTTGTGCATGCCAGCCCCCTCCGCCCATGGAAAACACACATCCCTTGCATTGACAAAACCCGGGAATACACACCTATACCAATGTGCTGAACTTTAAAAGGCACTAAATCAACTTGCCGTGTCATGCTGCCTGCCTTCCATAATTTTGGGGACAAGAGCCATAGGGCTTGTGAAAGCTCAGCCCACTGAGTTTCACAAACTTTAGGAGATACCTATTAGACTGAGTGGTCCAGGTAAAAACCTCCCTCATCACTGAACTTGCCTCTGCACACACGCGAGTGGGGGAAAGCAGTCTGTCTACCATTATCTCTCATCCCCTCAGGGACTTCCCCAAAAGGTTCCTGGCTCTGTGTGTTTTTCCAGGGATTAGAAAGAGTCAGTTGTGGCAGGCTCTAGCAGAGCGTAGACATGATGAGAGGCTCTCCCCGATAGTAAACTTGTATCATTAATAAATTCAAACGTCTTCTCACACATACGCTGGTCTAATTTCTCTTCCCTAAGTCTCCTGGCCTGGGGAACAGCAGTCCCCAAATGACCAGGGTACGCGAGGCTTGGAAGTTGGCTGGCAATGAAAGATGCCACTGGTTAACCTGATGGTTCCCTGGATGCTCTCAAACAATTGCTCTTGGCAGTCCAGGGAAATTGCCTGGTTGGGAGAAACGGGTATTCAGAGCATAGCTTTATCTAAAACAGTGGTTCTCAGACTTTGGCCTGCATCAGAATCGCCTGAGGACTTAATAAAACTGATATTAGTGGGCCCTACTCCCAGGGTTTCTGATTCAGTGGGTCCGGGGCGGAACCTGGTAATTTGCATTTCTAATAAGTTCCCAGGTTGCTGATGCTACTGGTCTGGAGACCCCATTTTGAATATATTGCTCTGACGATATATTTCCCATGAAATTCCCTTTTTTCTTTATATATCTATATATATATAGATAGATAGATAAATAGATAGATAGATAGATAGATAGATAGATAGATAGATATTTTTTTTTTTTTGAGGGCAGTGTCACTGGCATTCATATGTGGGACCGAACCTGGGCCGCTGGCTTCCCAAGCCAGCGCTTAACCACCGCGCCACTCGGCCGGACCCTTTCTTTATATATTTTAACCTCATTTTATATCTGTGATTTGCCTGAGGTAGCCGAGCAATGTAGAAATGGTTCTCAAACATTTCCTTTTAAATCCAGCATTTTGTCTGGTATCTAACTTTGACATGCATACCTGTTATATCTTGGTGCCTTACTCGAAACTTAATTTTAACATCTTGTTTGATATTAAAAAGTGAATAACATTAACTGCGTTTCCCAGCCCCACTGCTTGCTGTAGTCGATACTTTGGGTGGGAGCTGAGAATTTAACACCCAGTTGAAACATCAACCAAGAGTAATTTTTTGAAAGCATTAACCCTGGGAAGGTCAGACAGGTGATCACTTCCTCAGACCTCAGGAGAAGAGATTTCATGGAGGTCTCAATGGCGCTTAGCCTATGAACTAAGCAACCTGATTGTGAGAAATGACTGCAAACTTTTGAAAGTTTTTTAGAGTCTATATCATTGACCTCCCAAACAATTCCCAGGGGATTCTCTCAAAGGGCCCCACTTAATGCTTTTATGGCCCTCCTCTGAGCTCACAGGCTTTGTATATAGCAGACGAAAAACGCAGCACTTGGGTGAGGCCTCAAGGCAGCCAGGACATGTAAAATGTCTAGAAAGGAAAGTATCTACCATCTTCTTTCTTTCTGGCCTCTAATTTATTGGCAGAGAAACGTTAAGTGGATTTTTAAAAGCGTCACCATATTGCAGAAACAGATTGAAGAAAGATGGATATGGGAGGCTAGCATTTGCTGTAGGAGGGAATCCAGGTCCCGGGAAGGAAGGCGTGTGGCTGAAGCCTCTCTGTATAGTCTCCCTGAGTAAAGTGAAAGCTTCCTAAGTGGAAAGGACCACGCACTAGCAATATTTATTGAGCAGCTACTCTAGGCTTGCTTTCTGTGAATTGTTTCATTCCATTTTTAGCAAACACAGGAGTAGTAACGGTAATTATTCCACTTTATATGTGGGGGAAATATTGGTAGGTAACCTTTCTAAGGTCATATAGCTAAGTGCTACAGTTAGAATTTCAAATTGTGGTTAGTCAGACTCAAGTTATGGAAAACCTTAAAATGAGACCAAGAATTACTGTTCAGCAAAATGTATAAACCCTGTGTTATAGATTTAATTGCTTCCCCCACCACCAAATTCATAAGTTGAAGCTCTAGCCCTCAGGTGACAGATTAGGCTACAGGACCTTTAAAGAGGTAATTAAGGTTAAATGAGGTCATAAGGGTGGGGCCCTAATCCAGTAGGACTGGTGTCCTTCTAAGAAGAGGAAGAGACCCCGGGAGTGTGCACACACAGAGGGCACAGTGAGGCGGCCCTCTGCAAGCCAAGGGGAGCGCCCCCCCCTCCGCCCCCGACCGGAGAAACCAAAACTGCCGACACCGTGATCTAGGACTTCCAGCCTCTAGAACCATGAGGAAATGATTTTCTATTGTTTAAGCCACCTAGCCTGTGGCATTTTGTCATGCAGCCCTGGCACACTGATACACCCCACCACCTTTATGGGTGGAGTGTACTTTTCCTTCCCCTTGGCTTTGAGTTTAGTCCTATGATTTACTTTGGTCAGTAGAATCTTAGCAGACCTGATGTGAGTAGAGGCTTAGAAAACATCAGGATGTTTTGGCTTGTGCTCTTGTGCCTGTGCCAGTGCCATGAGAAAGACATGTCCCATCTAGCTATTCCAAGGAGGATGAGAGACACGTGGAACAGAGCCTTGAAGCTCGGAGCAGAGCCACCTGGCTGGACCTGGTCGAAGGCAGGCGATGCCCAGCTACTGTAGGTGGAAGCTAAGCCACCCCCGCTCACCCCTACACCCACGACAGTAGATAGATGTCATTGTTTGAAGTTCCTGAGTTGTGTTACGCAGCATTACTGTGGTAATAGATAACTGATACACGAACCAAAGATCAGAATAGAAAATGTTACATAATTTCTGTACAGTAATATTTCCGGCTATTCACTAGGAACAGGGGCGGAAGGATATTGAGAGAGAAGGTGGACAAATGGTAACTTTAACAGTTCTTTCAACAATTCAAATTATAAGGTGAAGCTACATTCCTCTAATACATAGAGAGCGTGAAATCGAACCGTTATTTTCCACTTCTTCCAAGACAATACTTAAATGGGGAGAGAAAGAGAATGGGCTTTCTCTTTCTCAGCTATACTGAGTTCAGATGTTCGGGCTTTGTCCTTTGCTAGCTGTGCGTGACCTGACACAAGTTACACAATCTCACTGAGCTTCAGTTTTTCTATCTGTAAAATGCGAAGGCATCTTATCCTTCCCATCCACATACACTTTTGTCTCCCACACATGGGTCCTGCCTCCCCACTGGAAAAGTCTGACTCAGAGCTAGTACTTTATACGGGTTCTTTATAGTCAAGAAATCTTGAGGGACTGAGATAGGGCAGAGAAGGCTTGAGAAACACAAATCTTTAGGGGGTGCTTTTACTATCTAGGTATGTGGAGATTTTTGTCTCAGAGGGGCAACGGGACAGGTTGATAGGGAGAGGCTTCCTTCCTTGCTGCCCTAGGTTGATTGTGAAGTCTCAAATCCTTAGTATGTGGCCCAGTGGGAAAAAGTGTGGAATCCCAGACCATCCGAGCTGAAAGAGCCCAATGAGGGATTATAGAAAGCAGTTGTTTTCTAAACCTTGAATAACATATAAGCTCTAGTTTTGACAATGTGGAGACCCGATTAATAGGTCAGATTCAAAGCTGCAGAATTTCCTTGTCCTGTGACCTGGGGCAAGTTATTTAGCCTTTTAAGTCTTTGTTTCTTTATCTATAAAAAGAGAGCAATAGTAGTCTGTTAGCTTTGGTATAAAGCTTTCTATTATTATAAAAGCGCATTAGAACAAGGATATTTGAAGCCCTTAGTACAGCATCTACTCCAATCCCCTCCTTTTGCAGGTAAGTAAACTGAGGCTCCTCAAGGAGATCTGACCTTCCCATGTTACAGGCTTATGACTTGCAAAGCAGGGCCAGACAGGAGAAAATTTTTGCAAGTGACAGAGATTTTAAAAAGAGGCATCTCTATTCAGATTTTATGACGCAGATGTGGTCTGGAGGCTCAGGAGAAAAGGTTAGAACTATAAATTCTCAGTATTGAAAATGATCCAGTGTCTAGCCTGCCAATGTGGCAAGAATACTCTCTATAGTTTCTACTGGTAGCTTGGCTTAACTTGTCATACCACCAATGACAGAAAGCTCATCACCTACTGTGTCAGTGTATTCTATTTTGGGCAGCTTATTAGAAAGCTTCTCCTAATATTGTGCCTTAATATAACTTCTATGTCTGGAGCCACGCAGCGTGAATCTGATGACTTTTTCACAGCAAAAAGCCTTTGACTGTTTGAAGACCGCTCTGTGTCTCCTGCTTCCTCTGACTCTTCTATCCACATATTCATTCAGCAAAGGTGTATTAAACAGCATATCAGGATTCTTTCAGTGGTAATAAGTGGAAAACTCAACCCAAACTGACATAAACATTTCATTCATTCATTCATCTATTTGACAAATTTTTATTGAGTACATTTTATGTGTCAGGCACTGTTCTAGTTGCTGAGAATAAAGCAATAAATATAACAACCTTTACCCACATGGAGATGGCATTCTAGTGTGAGAAGATAATCAACAAATAAATATGTTTATCTCAATAAATAAACATATTATATAAAAGCTCAGGTGATAAGTGCTTTGGAAAAAAGAAGTAGAATAAAGGGCATAGAGGATGCTAAGTGGTGGTGGTGGGAATATGAGATCATTATCTGGAAACTTCAGAGAGGGACCAGTCTGGCTCTCTGCTTTTATCTGTGAATCTCTCAGATCTGTTTGTGCCAAACTGGCTTCTCTCATGGTAGCAATTAGGCTGCTGGTAGACCAGTGTTTTGTGCTGTGTCATTTGTATTTAGGAGGAGATTGGGCATTAGTTTCTATAATAAGGCAACAGAAGTTCTGAGTTTCACTCTGATAGAAACACCCCTGAACCCTATGTCCAGGGGAATGTCATTCACTGATTGGTTTGGGCCTTGTTATATTCCCTTGTGAACTTTTTAGAGGGATGGGTCTACTCCTCAAATGAGAAGTGTGCTCACTGTTATCCAAAGCATATGACCACCATGCAACAGGGGAAGATCAACTTTATGATGGGGAGGCAACTATAGTATCTGCTACAAATACTATATGTAGGCTTCTGGGCCTGCAAAGATAAATGGAACATAGCCCCTGACCTTAAGGAAGTCACAGCTTAGTGGAGGGAGATGAATGTTAGGTAATTCTTTAATAGGGATAACCATTTAAGTTGCCCAAGATCATTGTCAGCCTCAGGGTGAAGGTATCAGAATGGGGTCTTAGAATAGTCATTCTGAAATAGTCAATATTTAGGATTTCCATATTCCTGTCCAAGCTCTTCATTCCATCATTTGCAGAGCTCTCTTATTTGAGGGGAGTATATGAGGTATGACAATTAAGTTCGTGAACTTGTTGCAATGATGTTGTGAAAATTTTTTGATATCAGAGGGATTATTCATTATGAATTTGTACCAACTGGACAAATAGTTAATCAAGCTCACTATTTGGAAGTGCTAAAAAGGCTGCATGAAAAAGTCAGATGACCATTCATGCCCTTGCATCACGACAATGCACCAGCTCACATGGTCTGTGAGGGAGTTTTTAGCCAGGAAACAAATAACTGTATTGGAACACCCTTCCTACTCACCTGATCTGGCCTCCAATGACTTCTTTCTTTACCCGAAGATAAAGGAAATATTGAAAGGAAGGCATTTTGATGCCATTCAGGACATCAAGGGTAATGCAATGACAGCTCTGATGGCCATTCCAGAAAAAGAGCTCCAAAATTGCTTTGAAGGGTTGACTAGGCACTGGCATCGGTACATAGCTTCCCAATGGGAGTACTTTGAAAGTAACCATAGTGATATTCAGCAATGAGGTATGTAGCACTTTTTCTAGGATGAGTTCATGAACTCAATTGTCAGACCTTGTATTTTTCCACCCTATGTGACTTGCTTTGGCCAATGTGATATTAGCATATGAAGCCAACAGAGATTTGAAACATGCTTGCACATTTGAGCCTTCTTTCTGCTCTCTGCCATCACCTTGAGAATAATGTACCTTAATCTGCTTGTCCCAGGAGATAGAAGAGATACAAGTGGAGCAGAATCACCCCAAGGGGACTCAGCCTCAATCCACTGACCCCAGTCAGCTTCCAGATCCATGAGCTAAATAAATTCTTATTGAGAGTACCACTGAGGTTTTGTGGTTGTTTGTTATGTAGCATTATTGTGGCTGACAGATACAGACTTGAAAGACAGTCTTTGTGGAGATAGAAAATATTCTAAATTATTTTACTTTCCATTTAATGTAGCAAGAGGTAGGGCTGGTAGACTTGGTCATAGAAATTTGTGTGCCAGAAGTCTTTGCAAATCAAGAAGAGACAGTGAGAAAAGCCCACTCTTTCTAGTCTTGGCAGATGGAGGAAGAAGACAGGAAATGGAGATATGGTCAGAGGAGGTCAGTGGCCAGAGAGTGAATGGGCAGGAGTTAGAATCCTGAACACTCTGGTTCCCCAGTGACATGGATAGACTCAGGGATGGAAGGTGGATGTGCCGAGAGAAAGGGCTACCACAGGGTGGCCCTGTGGGGGAGGCAAGGTGACCCTACAGCGGAAATGGATTGAGATGTAGCAGAGACTCTGAGGGATCTATGAGAGGAGTCAGTGAGAGCCCAGGACAGGACCAATCAGCTGGAGAGCACTGCCATATCTTGAAGAAGCTGAGAGGGGCCAGTCCACAGGTCACATCAGCCAGAGATGTCACAGCAGGATGCTTGGGGTAGGCCTGGCATCTCCTTAGGGGATGCCACGTCAGGGGGTGGCCCAGCCCTGGCTCTCCACATCCTAAACCAGAGAGGATTCAGAGGGTACCAGGTCAGTTCAAGGACATTCTCCTTTCCTCCATTCTCTCCACAGCCCACCCCGCACCAAGAGGGGACATGATGGAGCCTATGAGAGGGGTTAAGACATTTGAGAGTCTGAGCATTTTCATCCAAAGAGATTGAACACTTCATTCAACAGATACTTTAAATTTAGAATCAGACTCAAGAGTAATAGCTTCAACTAAATTTAGTTTTCTTTTCATGCTTACCAATTGGGAGGGGCCTTGTGAGGAAGAACAGATCAGTTATCGACTGAATGAAGAAACCGCATTTTCTTTGTACACAGAAGAGTAATGTAGATTGATTTTCTATTCTGCCACATTTATAATTCAGTGTGGTGATGTGATGGTCTACTCCAGGGTGCTAGGGAAGCTGCAGAGGCCGTCTCTGACACAGAATCAAGGGGGCGGGGCCAGAGGGGGCTCCTGAAAATTAATCACTCATAATATGCTGCATCTTACTGGATCCATCTTACAGCATCTTACAGGTTCGTAGAGGAAGGACCATGAAACAGGAGAATTTGTGAGTGGGGCAGTGACATTGGAATGCCCTGAAGTGTGGGAGAACACTTGCAATTCCTCCAGCTGATCTGCATAGGGTTACCTTGGGGTCTCCCCTTAGCCAGGGCTCTCCAGAGCATAGAGAACCTTGGCAATCTGGGAGCAAAGAAGGTGGGCATGCGTGGGCTGGCTGAAGCAGGGACTCCATCTCCCTTCACTTCTCTCCCCTCATCCCAACAGACTGTGTGAATTCTCTAGGGATTTTGCTTCTCCTGTAAGAAATGATCGGAGTGCGGGGCAAAGATGGGCTTAGAATATGGCAGTATGCAAGGTGCTTCACACACCTTACTCATTTGATCCTCCTAATTATCTCTAATCCATCAACTCCTTCTCTTGGCTCTTTTATTCAGGATACAACCAGAACCAAACTGCTTCTTACTTCTTCCATCACATCCCCACTTGCCTATTGGTCCAAGCCCCAACTGTCTCTCACTTGGACGATTTTCGTAGTCTCCCTGCTGGCCTCCCTGGTTCCACAGAACGGTCAGAGTGGTCCATAAGATGCACCGAAGTCTGATTCTGTTAGTCCTCTGCACAAAGCCAGCCAATGGCTCCCGTATGATTCACAGTAAGCCCACTATCTTTACAATGGTCCGTGGGTCCTCTGTGATCCGGCCCCCTTATGTTGTTGATCTCATCTCCCACCTCTTCCCCCATTCTATCTACCCCAGTCACTGTGACCTCCTGGGGTTCCTTCTCACTGTTCTTACACACACTGCATGGCCCGGTAAAGGATGCTGGGAAGAATCCCCCTAGTAACCATCACAAAGATAGATTATGAATTAACCCATGGGATACCTTCCATCCTCCATCTTCCCTTCAACTTTCTCATCCCCACACCCAGCACCAAATGGGTTCTCTCATGAGCACAGACTGAATTGAAAGTAACTGTCTCGCTAGGTAGTAATGAGATTGGGGCTAAAATAGACTACATTTTGGAAAGAAAACAAAAACAAAAACAGAAAAACACTTGGTCTTATATTTATTTGTTTGTGCAGTAATATATGATTTTAAGAATCAACATTTAACTGCCTTAAACCTGTTTTTTTTTGTTTTTTTTTTGTTTGTTTTTTTTGCCGGGGGAGTGGACAATTAGACAGTTTGAAAGTGGCATCCGCAAGTGTAGTCCTTCAGAGCTCAGGCCTGTGTTCATGTGTGCATACAGTCAGACACCAAACAATGGGTACTGAGTTTAGAACATTGGTCTGAATGATGAATATAAAGTAATAAACAGATTAACAATATCATCAAGTAAATAGGAAAAAAAAGTCACCAAATAAAAAAAAAAGACTAAAAATCAGCGTGAGGACAAGTAAGTGGCATGAACCTAGTAAGACTTCCATGTCAGTTGGATTCTTCTGGAAGCAAGTGCTGTGACAGAGTTAGGAGAACAAAAGGTGTATTGGGAGTGTAAAGCCTGAGGAAGAAGGAAGTGGGAGGGAAATGCCGGCTGCCATGCAGATCTCATAAAACCTTGGCCAACCCCCAAAGTCACTCCAGAGTGAGGACTGCCCAGCATTAGATGAAATGCCCAAATCCCAGAACTTGCCATGCCTGGGGGCTACCCTGGAAGAGCAGGGCCTTGGTTGAAAACTTCTGATGCCCTCCAAAGGCCCTGCAGCTGGAGGCTGTCAGATAACTGCGCTCCTCACAGCTAAAAGGAAGTCCTTTCTTCAAAGGACAGCTAAACGGTGTATGCCCACTGCTGCCACAGCCTACAAACAAGACTGCTTTTCACAACTGGAGGGGCCTGGTGGGAGGGCGAAGCTCCCTCAGTGCTGAGCTGTAAAGTGCCTTTACCCTCCGCCACCTTCCTGCTGTGTTGCTGCCCTGCCCTTGGGGCTATTTCCGGCCAATGCAGAGCTAAGGTCCCCAGTAGGGAGTCTGAGCAGTAATGGGCCGAGTTTGCTGGGACTCCTGGCCAGTCCTTCACTGGTACATTACACACACTGCAGCAGGCCCGAGTCCAGTGAGGAGCGGGGACAGAGCCAGGCCCTTCCCCATCCTCTGGGCTCATCCACGGGCAAGGGCAGCTTTAGTGGGCAGCTTCAGTGCCTTCCTTATGCCCATGAGATTGGGCCATTTGGCTGGCTGTGGAGAGAGTGCTTTCATAGGACCAAGGATCACAGGAGCTAAGAAGGCCCTGGAAGTGGTAAGGAGTGATGCAGTGCGAGGGACAATGGTGGCAGCAGCTGGGCTCACCACCCTCTTCATTTCATGGCTCACGTATCTGGTTTTATGGACTATGAAGTGGTTATGGGATTGGGTATATTTGGCACCATCAATCCTGTAGTATTTGTCTGAAAAATGCTTTGATGACTCCATGCTTACTGGTGAGATCAACACACTTTACCCTCCCAACTGAGGAAGTGCAGGGAGAGTCCCAGTGAAAAGCCTTGTCTCGGTTGCAGGTCAGAGAATCATCCTTTCTGGTTTACCTTTAGAAATGTCCATGTTATTTTTCAGGAAAAGTGGTGGCTGAGGTTCCTGTAGTATAGCTAGAAAGAGCTGGTCATTTGAAATCAAAGGACTGCAGTTTTTGTAATAGCTGTGGATCTGGGCAAGTTTTTTCATTTCTCTGAAATGTATCTTTTCCATCTGTAAAATTAAGATGGTTATAAAGATAAATGTTTCCTCCCTCCCTCCCTCCCTCCCTCCCTCCTTCCCTCCCTCCCTCCCTCCCTCCCTCCCTCTCTTCCTACTATTCAGTACACATTTATTGAGCTGCTGTGCTAGGCACTGAAGAAACATGAATAAACAAAATCATTTATAACTTCAAAGATCCCAGTGCAAGAAAAACTGATAGCATAATGTATATGTGCAGGGATAGATGTCTCTATTAGTTGCAGCAGTTGTACGAAAGAGAAAGTGATAATCTCTTGGGAAGGATCACAGAAAACATGATGTCTGAGCAAAAGTTTGCAAAGGAAATAGCTTGTGAAGTGGACCAATTGGGGCCCCAGTGGGGAATGAAGGAAAGAAAGTCAATACCAAACTTCATGTGTAAAAGCTACAGAAGGATGCACAGGATTTGGTTGTTGCCTCGTTGTGTTGGAGGGATCTGTGAGAGCCCCAGGTCCTTTCCTGACAACTGGACACTCAGAGCCACATCAGAAGGGACTGAATGCTCAAGACTGGAGGTCATGTTTGGGGACTCTGATGGGGTCTCGATGGCAAGAGACCTCACTGTGAAGGGGCCTGGGACAGAACGCTGGGGAGTGGGAAAATTTGAGTGTGTTGAGAAAGAGACATCTACCAAGAGGCCTGGCAAGGACAGTGATGGGGAGAAACTGGATAGAATCATTGCTGATGGCACAACAGAGAATGCATCAGGGAGAAGTGGCCGAGAGCCCCAGATGCTGCAGGGCGGCCAAAGTCAGTGACAACCCCTACCACCCGTGGAATATAGTGATTAGGTGGTTAACGGTAACAGAGGGAGCCATGTGACAGTAAGGCACATGAAAAGACTTTGAAAACTGTGAAGAACCACGGAAAAGAAGTGTCAGTTCCTACTGGAGGCAGGAATCAGCCATCTTGAGGCTGGTCAGTTTGGAATGTGCAGTGAGAATTCATGGAATTCACCACTAGATGTACAGCGTCTCAATCGCAACATATGGGTAAGAGCATCCGTGTTTTACACAGACACCCCTTGCTCATCATGTATGCTTTTTAACACTTTTTCATCCTTATCTCAAAATTAGCTTCTTGTTGGCTCCAGAAGATTGCCTGAAATTTGTTTCCTAGGGGCAAAAATAAAATTGGGGGCGGAAGAAAGACTAGGCAAGAAACTACAAGTTATGGGCTTATTGTGATGTAGGAATAAATAATCCTGTTGACTGAATAGTAGGGCTGAGTTGTAGAATTTATTCTCTGAAGAAAGAAGCTTTATTCTTCAAGTCTGTTTTGGATGGTGCCGATAGGAAAAAAGCTCTCAGCAGAACAAAATAGATTTTCCAATGGTTTTATCCTGTAAAAAAAGAAAAGGAAACTAATAAAATATAATAAGTATGGCTGCTGAGGAAACCATATCTAGAGGCTACGCGAGCTTTCAATAGTTCAGTGCCGATATCATGGTGTCCTGCAGGTGACCCACGGCTGTGAGCAGCAAGGAGACAGTGGAAGTGAGGGTCCTGGGTCCCTGGATCCATTTGATTTGTAGTATCTTCTTAGGATATTAACTGAACTCCATGCAAATATCCTGCGAGGAGTTTGAGGTAATGATGTGCATGTGCCCGTGACAAGTGCTGCTCCTGAGTTGGGGCTTGAATGTACCTAGCGTGTTCCTACCTTGGCACTTACTGTTTCCTCTGCTTTGTTTGCCTATCCCCATGTCCACAGGGATATTGCCCTCACCATTTGTAGGCCTTTACCTAAGCGTTGCCTTCTCAGTTGCCTTCTCTGACAACCCTATTTATAATGACACCAGCATCTTCCCACTGCCCCCTCTCTCCAATTCCCTGCTTTCTTTTTTCTCTAGAGCACTTATTACCTTATCATATATATTAGATTGTCGGAAAAGTCATGCCATATTTTTTTCTATGTTTTCCATTGCAAACATACATCATGGCTTTTCCAACAACCCAATATTTTGCTAGAATGTTAGTTGCTCAAAGCAATGCTTTTGGCTTGTTTTGATCAATCATATCCCCAATGTCTAGTAGAGTGCTTGGCACATAATAGGCACTGAGGAAATATTTTCTGAATGAGTAAAGGAATGCGCTTTGGCAGTTGGCCAGCTTTCTGGCTCCAGAGGGTGATTGTCAAGCTTCTAGAAAAGTTCTTCCCTTAGAAAGTTCACCAGGAAGTTACCACTTTGTTCACCAGGCTCTGTGATTCCTGCCTTTTTATCCAAAGCATCAGAAGCCTGTTCATGTTAGCCAGGAACTTCTAGGATGCACACTCTGGGCTCTCTCTCTGCCATCACAGAAACTTTTTCTCCTTTCAGATGCCTGGCAGGCCATAGGCTGGAGTCATTCCTGGGACCTATCGATATTCAGAATATCAGAGCATGAAGGAGCCTGCAAATTTCATCAGTCCAATCTGCACTTCTATAGATGGAGAAACTAGAGCTCAGGAAAGTGTCGTAATTTCCTAATGCCATGCAACCCCATGGGTGAGCGGAGCCTGCAGAAGACAGGAGAGATCCGAAACTATGAGTTCAGGTTTCACATAGACAGTATTAGTCTGGTGTCATGATTCCATGTAGGGATTTTAAAGGAGATGATCCCAGATGTTAAATTACTCCCAAAGCTGCTCGGTTACTGCATGTTGAAGTCAGGATAGGGACCCAGGTTTAGTTTTGATTCTCAGCTCAGCCTCCATTGACTAGATTCTATTGGGTTGTTGGCAAAGTCATGATGCATTTTTGCAACAAAAACAGAAAAAATATGTCATGACTTCTCTGACAACCCAATATTTGTGTTGTAATTTATGGGGAAAAGTCACAGACTGGGCCACTGCACGTGACAGTGGGAAAATGGGTTTGTGGCCGCACCCTTTGTCTGCTGTTCGTCACCTTTGTATTTCTGGAAGATGGTATTTCTCCTTTCCTCTTGTTACAGCAGAAGGGATCTTTCTCTTTTCTGAGCAGTTGGTCCTCTACCATTTTTCTTTCTCTCTTTGCTCCATCTGCCTCTGCTTTTCCTCCTCTTTGGTCTCCCCCACCAGCTCTTAAACATGCTTGGTCTTGTGTGTGTGTCTCAGGTGACAGAGCACCAAAGCCATCTGGTTGTCCTACATGCCCCTGCTCCTCTTTCTTCTCTAAGACTAGGCTTCCTGGGGAAGTAATAACAAACCTATTACAAAGCACATTACCTATTTAAATAAAAGTTACTTGCACACGTAAGAAAAAAGCTATTCTTGCTAAAGAGCGCTAGCATCCCTCTGTTGCAAAGTCTTTTTGACTTCTCTTCAGGCTTCTCTTACTTGACCCTTCTGTAGCAGTTGGCACGTGAGCCACTGCATTGCTCTCCAAACTTGCAGGCATCAGTGTGCTGTGGGAGTTCCTGCATGCAGCTCTCCACGTTAGTTCCTTGCTGGCTCTCTGTGGTAGATTGCAGAAATGGCTCCAGTCACCTCTTCCACTTCAGTGTGCATGGCCCTGTGCAGTTGGGCTTTGTTGGTCCTCAGTCAGGAGGTGAGTTTATTTCTGCATCCATCAGAGCTGGGCATGGTCATGTGGTTTAAAGAAATCAGCAAATAGGATTTAGAGACATTAGCAGGCAGAATCTTAAAAATTGCTTGCACGTTGGTGTTTGTTTGTTTTTTTCTACTGTCATTGGGACTCTGAGCCCACAGTGTGAATGAGCCGCAGCTGGCCTGCTGGAGAGGTCGTGTGCAAGGGAACCAAGATACAAGACAGGTAAGTGAAACCATTTTAGATCATTCCCTACATCTGAGTTGCCAATTCTCTGTAGCCATATGAATGACACAGGTGAGATCAGCAGAAAAAAAACACACCTGAATAAACCCAGCTCAAACTGTCAAACTGCAAACTGTGCAAATAAAAGCCACTAAGTTGTGAGGTATAGCAATAAGTAACTGATATGACCTTCTATTCCATCTATTCCTTCACTTTCTTTTTAAAAAAAATCTATACAAGTTGCTGTGTCATATTTTCTAGAAATATTTCCATTCACATTCATTCTAACGACTGCTGAAACAATACTTCCAAACCAAATATTTCTTCTGACTCCTCGGTCATAAAACCAACTGCCTACTGAAACTTGGCTTTATCTCATGGAGCTTGAAATTATCATATCCTATATGGAATTCACCCCTGCCACTCCAAACCTGCCTCTCCTATTACTCCTAACTAAGAGAATAGAACAAAAATTGGTCCATTTTTTCAGTCTGGTGGGTGGATGTCTTCCTTATCTTCTATCTCTTACACTCAATGTTTAACCTTTGAGTGTGAATATGCTTCCTGGATCTTTGTTAAAATTATTCACCCTTCATTCCCATTTCTGCTACCATAATTCCGGCCACCATAATTGTCTGCCAGAATTACTTTTCAACATCTTCATAAGGAGAAGTTGGTTGCCAAACAAATAGATGTGCCTTTACTATCTAGCTGTCAACCAACCTATTCTTGAAAACAATGTACAATAATATATGCTGCTGTATTTGGCTGGAGCATTCCACATTAACTCCATTAGATTTTCTTTATCTAATTAACTTTTTTTTTCCTACTTCTTGTCAATTATAGAAATCAGTATATTAAAATCTCCTATTATGGAATTGTCTAATTCTTTGGTAGTTCTGTAAAGTTTTCAGTTTTATATTCTGAGCCTATGTTTTTTGGGTTCATATATGAGTAACTTTGAAATTATTATATTTTCCTGTTGAATTAAGTCTTTATGTCATTATGAAATGACCTCCTTTATCGTTAATAATGCTTTCTACTTTTAAATTTTATTTTGTGTGATACTATATTCTGTGCTGGTGTTTGCTCCATATATTGCTTTGTAAATTTATCTTCCAACTTTTCTTTGCCTTCATATTTTAAGTATATTTTTTTCCAGTCTAATTATCTTTATCTTTAAACTGGTGGGGTTAGTACATTTCCATTCATAGTGATTACTGATGTATTTGGATTTATTTGTATTCTTCTATTTTACACTTTCCATTTATCTAGATTTTAATTAATTTTCTTTTCAATTGAGTGAGGTCCTCCTCTGCCTCCCATTATTCATTAGTTTCTGCTATTAATTTGGAAGTTTTTAAATTCTATTTATAACATTTAATTGGTTACTCTAGAAATTTTTAGTACATTTTAACAAACTCTAAAACCAATAACTTCCTTTTTCCCCTCAAATGTAAGAAATTTAAAATATTTAATTCTTAAATATTCATTCAGAATTTATATGATATTGTTATTTGGTAACTTTTTGTATCTTATTCATATTTTGTCACAGAATGAGGCATTGTTACCATTGATTCATAAGTTAAATATTCTTAGATTTACCCAAATATTTAATATTTTCTTTGCTCACTGTTCTTTATTAAGTCTCTAGTCTTCTGTATGAAATCATTTTTCTTCTTTCTAAAGTATATACTTTAGAAGTTCCTTTAGTAAAGGTCTATTGGAAACTAACCCAGTATTTATTTATCTGCAGCTGTCTTTATCTCATCCTCATTTAAAAATATTGCCTTGATGGTTATAAAATTCCTGGTTGACAGCTATTTTACTTCAGCACTTTAAATGGATTTCATTGTTGCTTCTGGGAACCATCCATCAGTCTAAGTGCCATGACACTTGGAGATAAGCTCTTTTTCTCTCCGTACCTTTAAAGGCTTTGTCTGTTACTAGGTATTTGGCAGATTCATTACACTGCATCTCAGTGTGAAGTTCTTTTTAATTATCTGACTCAGATTAGGGATGAGAGAACTCATGCCTTTCATCAGTTTTGGAAAATTTTGAGGCATTATCTCTACAAATATTACTATTTACTAGCCCACTATCTACTTTTAAAACTCCAGTTACGCATGTCCTAGATATCATTACTCTGTTTCCTGTGCCTCTTAACCTCTGACTCATACTTTTTATCTTTGTGCTGTATATTATTATTTTATTACTATTAATTCTATTTCGTGCCTTTGTCTTCCTGTTGAGAAGTGCTGTTTTCATTCTCGGAATATTTCTAGTTTGATAATTTTTGCTTCAACTGTATCTACTCTGTTATTTAGCCTCCACTTTGAGTTTTTATTTTACTTATTATATTTTTCATTTCTATAAGTTCACTTTGAATTTTTCTTTCAAATATGCCTGGTCATCTGAAGACATAATCTCAATCATTTATGTCTTTAAATGTGTTACATATGTATTTTTTAGATTCTAATTCTAATTATTCTAAAATCTGAAGACATTGTGCTTTACTTTCCTCATCAGGAAAATGGGAATAAAAGTAATTGCTACTCAATGGATTATTTTAAGGATTAAGTGATTAAATATATGTAAAATTCTTAGGAGAATACCTAGGACAGAGTAACCTATAAAATGTTAGCTATTGTTGCTGTTACAGAATTGATTTTGTTCTTTGATGACTTCCTCTAAGTGGCTTGTTTTTCTCATGTGTTAAGTAATTTTTGATTGTGAGCTCATGTTCCTTGAAACATTATCAGTGGAAATTTCTTCAGGCTTGTATGTATGTAAGATACTTTCTTCCAGAGAGGACATGCATTGGCTTTTTCCAAGCCATGGGGATACTGTCAATCCCAAAAAGTTTAAATTTAATTTCTTGCCTCTGATGTTTTAATGCCACATAGGCAGTGTGAATTCCAGCCCCAGATTTGCCTGAGGGTTGGATTGTGATTATGATAGGTGAGACTTGTTCCCCCTTCACCCAGAGATAGGATTAATAGGAAAACTTCCTTAATGTCATTCCTTGCAAGGTAATTTCTTTGCTGGTTTGCCTGGTGAGGTTTTCACTCTTTAGGGTTCCAGAATGTGGCAGTGTCACTCATTGTGTGTCCTGCTCTTTGATGATTCTATATCTTCATGGAGAAGAGAATGACCCTGGATCATTCACTAGCTTATTTATTTTTGTGAGTTCATTTTATTTTCTACTCAATTTTGACTAACTTTCTTGCCATCGCAGTCCTTCTGAAAAATGTAATTTGAATATTTTATCCAGGACTTATAGATGTTTCAAACTTTGAGATTTTTTTCTATAAAAGGCTAGAGAGTAGATATTTTAGGCTTTGTGGGTCACATGATCTGTATCATCACTGCTAGCTCTGCTATTGTAGCACAAGAGCAGCCATAGACAATTCATAAACAAATGGGTTTATGATGGTGTTTCCATTAAACTTTATTTACAAAATTAAGTGACAGGCTGGATTTGACCCACGAGCTTTAGTTTTTCAACCTCTATCCTATCACATAGCTGGCAATAGATGATAGCACAATAATTTTTCTAAAATATTGCCTCTAACATTCCTGGCACTCAGAGCAAAAGAAGAAACTGAGGTTGCTGCCTGATTGAAACTTTCCTTTGTATTTAAAGCTTAAATCCAACAGGAACTCCTGAGGAGAGAACCCATGGGGAGAAGCATGGGCCTTGGGCACAAGCTAGACTTAGGGTGTGGGGGAAACATGAATTGTTTACTTTCCTGCCAGGTTCTTTCTGTTAGGGTCTCCTGCCTGGTGCTTCTAATGAATCCTGCTGGATTCTTGGCAATTCCCAAGTTTCTTGCATTCCCCCCACTGTTCCTGAATATCTGTACAGCTTCTAAAGATGCACTCCCATTCTCCACTGACAGAGCATCTTCCCGTGTCTTCAGTGATGGTATGGGATAGGATAATTGCATTTTCTTCTTTCTTAAGCCAACTTAGGTCCCCATCAGGAAGTAGTGCTATGCTTTTGACTGACACATTGGTCCTAAACCAAATCATTATTTGTCACATGAACTGGAAGGGAGGTAGAAATGGGAAGGTAGATGTATTTCTTAATTTCCTGAAACCTGAGGACTGAAACATCACTTTTACAACACAGGCAGCTTCAATGCAAGTTATGGAAACATAAAGCTTTCTGTTGAACTGGTTGTGAAGTCTTTTTGGTTGGAGGGGATTCAAGCATATTTTTGTGGCACAGGGGCTGGACGTTCTACATGTAAGCAAGAGTACAGTCTGAGGCTACATGTGCAAACAAAGATTATTACTGAGGCCGCAGCTCTAAATGTAGCTCCAAAGCTGGGCTTCCCATTCCGTTATTTGAAGCACTCTGAAAAGCTGGCATTTCTATAGGCATCTTCGTTAGTGGTGAGCTAGGAGGGCCCGTCAGTTCAGAGGTTAATTTTACTAATTAACAGAAAGGACACAGGCCTCAGAAACTGCCTTAGCCAATGGACAGATTTTTCTCTATATTTCATTAGGGTGACTTTGAAAAGGTTGCAGGCAAATGGCACCTTGCGCTTTAACAATCTAAACCATGGCTTTTTAACCATTTTTTAAAATTAGCGCTTGAGAAGTCCACGGCGGCAAGCATATAGATAATTTTGGCATTATTTAGAAACTTGTCCATGGGAAGCCTAAAGGAGAGTAAAGACTGCAGTTTTTTTTCTTTTCCTTTTTTTTTGAGGGCAGTGTCACTGACCCTTACATGTGGGACCCGAACCACGGCTGCCGGCCTCCCAAGCCAGCGCCCAACCACCACGCCACTTGGCCCGCCCTAAAGACTGCAGTTTTAAGTGCACCATTCTTGTTCTTCATTTCTTCATGCCTAGTTTTTTTCCCTTCTTTATACTTATTTTAAAAGTCCTTCTCCTACTTCTTCCCAGTGCAAATCCTCCCCATATCCCTGAGTCTGTTGTGGGAGAACAGACTGGAAGACATCTGCCTCTTGCCTTATTTTTTTGAATTCCTCTAAACGAGAGAGCCAAGTCTGCACATGAGAGCTCCCGCTCCCTGCACAAACCAAATGGTGGCTGTTGGCAGCCTATCGACAGCTTGTTAATAGAGGAATCCTTGACAGTGTGACAACCTGTGTGGGCTGTCTCGGGAAGCCAGATCCACCCCCACACAAACCCCAGTAATTAACAGGTGGGGAGATATAGCAACTAGCTGCTGCTGAGGGGAAAAATACTCAACCAAATGAATTATGTATGTTAAAAACTAACTCCGAGTCTGTAACCTCTATCCTAGTTCTTGTTAGTAGGCTCTACTGGAAAGTGCTTTGACGATGGGGTCAGATAAACCTGGGCTGGAAACTAAGTTTGGCCACCTACCAGCCATGTGACTCTGAAAATTCCCGCACTGAAGCTCAATCTGTCAACAGTAACATGGTCAGATACTATTTAAGAAGGTACAATCATAGGTGTCACATATCAGTGTTCAATTTTGTTTCAAAAAAAAAAAATCTCTTTTTGTGATAATGGACTTGCCAAATTCTTGTTGCAGTTTTGTCAAGTTTTAACTTTTATATTGTGAGGCTGTGTTTTCTCAGTGCTTTCAGTTTGAAATAACTCTGTCTTGGTGAATTGGGCCTTGTATCATTAGAAAATGACCCCCATTATCTCTAGTCATGCTTTTGATCTTAAAATTATTTTTTATGATGCTATTTTATGTGCTAGAAGCTCAGTGTCTCTATATGTTGGCTATATGCCATTTATTTTCCAGTATGTCTGGGCCATCATGTTTCTTTGGGACTAGGGGTAAATGCTGAGGGTATATAGAGAAAGGGCAGGTAGCTCAGGTTAGCTGTTGGTTTGTTAAGGCCTTCCCACTGGGCTCCCAGAAGCCTTTTCTCCCCCAGCTCCGTGAAGCCCCAAATGGGCACATTTCTCTGAGAGAAAGCCTCTTGGAGCCTGCCTGGGATGGCACCACTCACACTGCACTCTGAACATGTCCCCCTCTCAGCTCTGACCTACACTAGAAAGATGTAGAGAAAAAAATTTAAAACTTATAGCTGTAGCTCTTGGTATATTTCTAAAGGCTAAACTTAATTTAAGAGATATTTCAGACTGTTTAAAATAATGGTTTCCAAGTTTTCTTGGGTCTCAGATCCCTTTGTGAATGTGACGAAAGCTATGGACTCTCTCCTCAGGGAAAAAATGCATAAACACAAAATTTTCAAACAGTTTCATCCTATCCTGTGTCCCTCCTAAAGTTCCAGAAGCCCCAGAGAAAATGACCTTTATTTAAGGTTATAAAACTCAAAGGCTAAATGGCAGGATGCAAAATTTAAATAAATGCAAATTTATTTGTCAGAATGGCAGACTGTATAGCCCTGGCAGTATGTTCACTGCCTACCCTGGTCTCAGGTAGAAGCAGATTTACCAGGACCACATCTTGAGCTGGCACTGTCTGTGCATGCTGGTAACCTGAGCTGAAGACTAAAACAGGTCTAGAACCAGGGAACCCTTATGACCCCAGCTGAGGTACCCAGGAAACATCCTCCATGGGAGGGCTCAATAACCCAGGGCCTGCTCCAATTAAATTGGGGCAGAAAATCCCAGATGAAGATAAACTGAGGAGAAAAATATCAGAAAACACTGATGAGAGACTGTCAGCAGGTGCAAGAAATAAAAGCATTGATACCCAAGAAAACAGAAATAATCAAGTCAGCTGAAAAAGTACTTTAATATAAGTGTAAAATATTCACAATTAAAAAATGATAAAATCCATAAAAATGGAGATAATAGAAGAGGACAGACAAATCTGAAAAAAAAAAAAAAGTAGCTAGCTTTAGAAATGAAAAATATTGCCATGGGTGAGAAGGAACCTTTAAGGACAGTTTTAACAGTAGACTAGATATGACTAAAGAATGAATAAATAAATTGGAAAAATTACCAGAGGAAATCACCCAGAATACAGCAGAGAGAGATAAAGAGTTGAAAACTGTGGAAGAGAAATTAAAGAATGGAGAAAAGAATGTGAAATCTCACCCTAGACACACTATAATGAAACCACAACAGTCATGCATAAAGACAAAGTTCTGAAAGTTACCAGGCAGGAAAGACAGATTACTTAAAGAAGTCCCTGTCAGACAGAAGTCAGACTCTCATCAGCAGTAATACATGCCAGGAAAATAAAAGGAAAAAATTATCTCCAAAACTGAAGCAAAAGTGTGTGATTATATATCTTACTAATGTAAATGAGGCAAAACAAAACAAAACAAAAAACCCAAGAAGCCCAAACCAAAAAACACAAAACCAATACCCCCAGGAAATGTGATCAAGTGTTGAGTTTATTCCTGTTGGTAAAATTAAAAATGACTGTTATTTTTATCTTAATATTTCTGAATTATTCACATTTCCCACAATAAACATGATTTACTAACTAATAAAAATAAATATGAAAACACAATAATCTGTGTTGAAAGGATAGGAAGACTATGTCTGTGTCTATTTAAATTAAGGCCATTCTTTAAGGATGCTCTCCAATGACACTCTCCAGGAGGCCTTCCTGTTGAGGGACAGTCTCATCCCTTAGGCACAGTGCCCAGGGCCATGATAACATTTTAATTTTAAATGTTCTTAAAATCCTAAGGAAAAGTTGAATATAATCATGAACATAAAATGATGACTACAGCCTGGAATCTATTTTATATTTCTTTGTACCAATGCAGTGCAAAGTATAATTTTATATTTATACAATTTATTTTAATAAAGAAAGGACCCGTGAAGGCAAGTATCCAGGGCCCACGGAAGTCATAAATGAATCCTGAACTTGTGACTTCCTGTCTTAATTTTGGTTTCCCCTGAGGCAGAGCCTAGATAAGTCTCTACAGGCAGTTTATTTGGGAAATGATCTTAGCAAGCAGATGTGAGTGAACAGAGAGAGAAACGGAGAGAGGGAGGGACGAAAAGCCAGTAAGCATGTGTTCTCAAGGTCATTGCTGTGGGCAACAGGGTTTAGTTTCTCCCAGCCCTCCATTCCCAAAGACATAGAAAATGTGTCCCAGTCTTCCCAATCTGAAGGATAGGTGGCCAGAATATTTACCTGCTGAATGCCAACCTCCATTGTTGAGCATTGCCTTAGAGGCTCTTAACTCCCTCCCCGCAGGACTTACATAAATGCCTGGTGGCACCTGGCAGTGGAGCCGGAAACATGAAGCCCTTGCTCAAGATGAGACGCTGTCAGCATGGGACTGAGAGTGCATGGCTAAACACAGCTGGAACAGAACCTAGAGGGAGGCCAAGGCGATGTGGCTCAAAACACCAAAAGTTCTCCTGGAACCAATCTCACATCATCCCCATGCTCCATGCTGTTTTATTTGTCCACCTACAAGAGCTCATTTTACGTTCAGCCATGTTTCATGCCTCCCATAGTTCCTTTTTCCTTGAAGTATAAATCTCTTGAGGTCATGAGCCATGCTCATGGCACAGAGCCTCACACATAGTAGGTACTCAATACATAGTGTTGATTTAATTTAACTGAGAGAGTCCTGGACTAGGATTTAGGAGAACTGAACTTCACTCTGTAACGGACACACTGTATGATGCTGGACACCCCGTTTCCCCGCCCCTCCCCTCTCCTTCCTCTCCTCTCCCCCCACCCCCCTCCCACTCCCGTCTCCTTGGAGCTTATAACTATATCTAGAATGTGAAGAACATGTATGAGATCTTCAGGGACCTGTCTGGGTTGGTCTGTTTGCTTATTCCTGTCCTGTCCTTGTAACTCCATTCAGCATTAAGGAGCCCTAACGACATGCTATGCCCAGGGCTGGTGGTTGGGATCATAGAGGACATGCCACACAAGCTTACTGTGCGGGAATGGAGTGTTTCTTCAAGGAGAGAGCCAAATGAAGAATTCTGGCACAGTGTGACAGCAGTAAGCATGGAGGGCTCAGGATACACCATGGGGTTTGTAACCAAAGCTGGAAGGTGTCAGGAGGAATTCTTGCAGAGATGACAGTTGAGGTGACTCTTAAAGGATGAGTGATAAGTAATAGGAAGAATATGGGGAGGACAGGGAAGGACATGCAGAGCGGGTCCAGGGAAGGAGGCTGAGGACAGCTTGCCTAGGACAGAAAAGAAATGTTCTTCTAGGCTTGCTGACTTTGGGGCCCAAGTTTTTTCCTCATGCCTCATTTTGCCTTTCCAAGGGCGCTTGTTTGATACTGTCACATAAAAATCTTAATGTGTGTACTAGTCCTGAGATGAGTAAAGAACTAGTTATATGGACAAACTACAGCTTCTAAGGTGGGAGACAAGACGTATTTTTCTGTGTTTGCTGGGAAAGGAGAATCACCTTCACTTTATTTTATATTTATTATTAAGCAGCACTGTGGAAATGGATTTAAAAAAAATGCAGTCATAGACTAATGGAGAGAAGAGAATATATTAGCCACTAGACAGGTCTTCAGTCAATTTATATATGTTCAATCAGTCCAATGTTCCTCTCTTTGATAGTAATGAGTACATTTCTTTCCAGAAGTCAAAGTGCCTGTGATTTGCTCCCTATTTATGGTGATCAGGTATTTGTGTTACTCCGAGTAAAATACCCTGGAAATGGCTTGCGGAAACAGCCCTTCACACTAAGTGCACTGTGGGAAGGACACATTACAGAGACCCCAATCCTCTGGCTGGAACTGCTGACATTTTCTGTCTCCTGTTTGGCATGAGTATGAGATCACCCCATAATTTTACCGTGTGGAGTCATTTGCTGCCTTAGGAAGAAATCCTCTTTGCTGATAAACATCCCACCGCACATAAATGTCATACTGAAAAGGTTTCTCTTTTTGGAGAAACAGCCAAGAGCCCATGATTTCAATAGCTTGCTTCATTACAGAAGAGGAACAAGGGACAAAACTTGCTAAAGTAGTGGCCAGAACACACAATCATCCCCATAGTTCACTGAAGGAGGAGGCAGGAGAATGCTTGAGGGGGCTTTTATTTCTTGTAGAGAGAGAAGCTTATTTCTTCAGAACCTGATATTTGGTGTTGATTGCAGGTAAGGACATTGATGCATTGTTGCTGATACAGTTCTGGACACGTAGTAACCAACTACTCAAAACTAAATCTGGCTGCCACCATTTTTCAATTGCTCTGTGAATTTTTTCGTCTTATTATAGACTGACTCCATGACCTTATAATGAAGAGGCATGAAAATGAAGGAAAGGGTATATTTATTAAGACTTTACAAAGTATACTGGTTATTTTATTAGTTCTTTAACTAATGACTGGACTAAGTATTTTATATATACTATCAATTAAATTAACACACGTTAATGAAAAACATAGAATGAATCCTTAACTGTGAGGATTACAAAACCCTATCATACAATCTTCACCACAATATCAAGAAGTTAGACATTTCAGTTTCCAATCTTGATAGATGAGCAAATGGAGCTCAGAGAGTTTAAGTCAGTTGCCTAAGGCTATGAAACTTGTAAATGACAAAGCTGGGATCTGAACCCAGGTTTGTCGGACTCCAAGGCTCATGCTTAGGACCTCACCAATCACAGTGTAGTCACCCAGCAAATGCTTATAAAACTGAACTTTTATGGGAGCAATGATGGGCCCAGGGCATGAGGGAAGTATTATCTTCAGAACCTGCTTTTTCCATTCAACGACTCATTTATCAAACATTCCTTAAGTCTATATGCCTGTCATCACACTACCTTACAAGATTCAGAGATGAACAATATATGTCCTTATTCTGGACTGCTTAGTAGGGAAAACAGACAGAGAAACGATTAAGATTCAGTAGCCTACATACCAATACAGATATAGTTCTGGTCTTCAATGTGTAATAATCAACCCAAAACTTAGGGTCTCAAACAACAGCTTTGTTATTATCTCCCATAATTGGAATCAGCTCTGGGTCCTCATGTTTTGTGCATGGATGGTGGTTGAGACTGTGGTCATCTGGCCATCTGAAGGCTCCTGTGTTTACATGTCTGGTTTCAGCTGAGAACTGATCCAACAGATCACCCAGGTTGCGTTGTGGAAGGCAGACCTGACAAGGCAATAATGGAGCCAGGGAAAGCTGTTGAGTTAAATGGGGACTTTCTAGTTGCCAGAATCCACCCTCCTTCAAAGAAGGCAAGTACACTGTGAGTTATAACTCATAAACTGGTTTTGAAGAGGATGAAGGGGATGAAGGAGATAGAAAAGTAAAGGGCAGGGGGCCTCTTCATTGGGCAACTCCATGGAAGGTGGTGCTGTTTAATGTGGTGGGGAACACAGATGCAGGAAGTGCTGATACATCCAGTCTTGAAATTGTTGGTTCTGAGTTGCCTGCAGGAAAATCAGATGGAGACGCCCTATATGCACTGTGGTCTACACCATTGGTGTCCGGCCTAGATTCCCTTCCCTGGGCCAGTACATAGCCTCCTTAGCTGCAGTGATGGCTGGCTGTTACACAGCTCTCCTGCAACATATTCTGGAAAGTTCCCTCACCTAGAATTGCCTGGGAGGCAGTCCATAGCCAACAATTGACTGATGCGAGATACAAATAGTCATCCCCCTTGCTATCAGGTGTGATACCATTCATGCTCCTAAGCTCCCCGGGGGCCTAGCTGAGGCTACAGGTCAGCTGAGTTCACATCTTTATTCAGCTTCTTGACCTGCCCTAAATTGCTTCCCTCACTCCTCTTCCCCTCTCAGCAAATCACCTGTACAAGAATCTCAGAGAGGTCTCCTTCTAGGAAACCTGACCTGAGACAGGCCTTTGGGTGTACCCATGGAGAGGTTCTTTAAAGGCAAGATGAATTCCTTTGTGGTGGAAATCTGTTCTAAAAAAAATAGTCGGGCTGTCTTGTAAGGTTGAGTTGAATTGTGGCATGTGAGCATTTAAGAAGGGATATGAAAGTATAGCATGTAGTAAAGTTTGTGAACTCTGACCTCTGGGACAATATTCTGATTTTAATCCCAGTTTACTACTTACTAGCTGTATCATCTGGGGCAAATTACTTCATTTTTCTATGTTTCAATTGCCCCATCTATAAAATGGGGAGAACAATAGTCCCTATACAACAGTTATTGTGAAGATTAAATGAATTATTATCACTAAAATGTAAAAACACTGCAAGAAAAATTTTGTCTGTTATGTTCACTGCTATATTCATGGCACCTAGAATAAGTCCTGTCATGTACTAGATTCTCAATAAATATTTGCTGACTGGTATACATGTAAAGCAATTAGAAGAATAGCTAGACAACTTCACTCCTAGGAGTTTATCCAAAAAAAATATTTACAGTAATATAAACCAATATAAGGAAAAGATTGTTAGTTACAGAAATAGCAATAGCTTGTTTGAAATAGCAAAAGATTGGGAAAATACATACAAATATTTCTATATGTGTATGTATATACACAAATACAAATACAATTATTGAAAAGATTGTATAAATAAATTACGGTTTGTTCATACAATGGAATACTATGCTATCAAAAAAAAATGAGGCAACTTGAAATATACAGATATGGATTGATCACCAGCATGTACTGTGAAAAAATAAAGGGCAGAAAACAGCAAGATGCAGTGCATATAGTATGTTATCATTTGTGGAAGAATGTATATATATATATATATTCTTCCACAAATATATATATATATATATATACATATATATATATATATATATATATTCATATCTGTAAATATTTGTATATTTGCACATATATATGCGCGCACACACACACACACACACACACACACAAAATCTATGGTAGGATTCACGGAAATTTGGCAATAGTGTTTGCCTCTGAGGAAGGGATCTGGTTGTTGGACTCCTGGGTGGGAGGAGACTAACAGTAGACATTTTTGATTTTTGTTCCAATATGTAAGGCAAGTATATCCTATTTAGAAACTAACCAAACAAGTCTCAATTTTCAAAAGAAAGAACTATTGGGTTGTTGGAAATGTCATGATGTATTGTTTTCTATGTTTTTCATTGCAAAAATGAGTTATGACTTTTCCAACAACCCAATAGTATTAACCAAGAGTTGGCTGCCTAGAGGCAGATGAGGAGGTGGGCATATTTTCAGTAGTCTAAGAACCACAGGGCATCTTCCTGAAAGTACATGTGTGAACACAGGGCAGATAACAGTGTGGCATTTTTCTGCACAGAAGGGTACCAAGTCCTTTACCTGGTAAATCCCCTGTGAATTGACCTCTAAAGATTGATTAAAGCTCAGCCTTCCACTCCTCTGGCTTGGAAAATTAGATTGAATACCATTATTAATTTTGATTATCAGACCTGAATTCTCTGTAAGCTCACTTAGCAGACAGGCAGCCTGTAGCCTTTCACAAATAATGTCCTCAAAATTAGCCATCTTAAGGTGATGGAGAATGCTGAGCATAGGCCAGAAGTGCCTACTGTGAGCCAGGACCCCTGCTGGGTAGGGGGTTGTACATCACATTAGTTACTTCTCTCACCACCTCCTTGAGTAGGCATCAATATCTCCATTTAAATAGGAAGTAGGCTTAGGTGGTTAGATGACTTGCCCATGGACTTGTAAGAGTAAAGAAGAAGGGAGGAAGCATGTGACAGGTGCCATCAACTACACCTGAGCTCATGAATAATTAATATTTTGTTAGAAGGGGAAACACACAAGAGACCTATAAAAAAACACCAGAAGCAAAACAACATTGGCCTTCCAAACATTGCTGAAAACAAAGGAAAAGGCACTTTCCTTAAGTAGCACACCTTCCCTGGATGCCTTGCATGTTAGAAGGAGACAATGTTTGGGAAATGACATCTGTCATTCTAATTAATCTCAGTGGTACTGAGGGACTACATGCCAGGCTCTTCCATGCCGACCACAAAATTAAAGCCTTTTTTTTTTTTTTTTTTTTTGGAGCAACTTAGACATCATCCCAGCTAGAGTAAGTGAGAGTCTGTATTTTATAGATGAGGGTGCTGTGACCCATGGAGGGGTGCAGCACAAGTTAGTGCCACATTCTAGGTCTTTGGATGCTTATTCTAGGGTCTTTTTTTCTTCCTAAAGCTGGATCGCAACCAAGTTTTACAAAGGCTGCATGACTTTTGGGTCTAGTCTTACAGATCCCAGAAGAGCCCCTTTATTTATTTTGGGTCCCCTCCTTTTTGAGTCCCCAGGTTCTTTATTGGTGACTAAGCCTGTGAGTATGGAAGTGACCTGCCAAGTTTTATAAATAAAATTTTTAGCTTTTAATTTGTATAAATAGTAATTTCCAGCTCTCTTCAAAGTACATTGAAAGTATCTGCTGAGTCTTTTATTTGCTTTGACCTTTCTAGACTTCTTCTGTGCCAGCATGACAGTGGGTACTCATGCTGGCTTACCTAACTGAGTGATGCTCTGGCATCCATTTAAAAGATCTGCACAAAATCCAGGGATGTTGTCACGTTGCTCTATGGTTTACCAGTAGTATATTGAACACGAACCTGAGAACTTCAAGTCAGATGATGGTATTGCTTCTGGATAGGTGGAGTTCTAAGATAGCCTCCCAGATTCCCTGATGGCCCCCCATACAACCTCTTATTGTATGTTTCTATGAATATTATGAGCGCCACTCACATCAGTATGTTCCATCATGTGGTCAAAGTGAAGAGATTTTACAGATGTAATGAAGGTCCCTCATTAGTCTGAGTTAACCAAAGGGAGATTGGCTGGGTAGGCCTGACCTAATCAGGGGATCCCTTTCAAAGAAAGCTGAAGCCTTTTGTAGTAAGAGAGATTCTTTTGCTGGCCTTAGGTAGTTCAGCTTCAAGGAGACCAGCCCTGCCAACAATTGTGTGAGCTTGGAAGAAGACCCCGAGCTTCAGAGGAGACCCAGCCAACCCCTTGCTCACAGCCCTGTGAGAGCCTGAGCAGAGGAATCAGTTAGCTGTTCCCAGACATCTGCCCTTCAGAAGTGGTGGAATAATGAATGGGTTTTAAGCTGCCAAGTTTGTGATTTATTACGCAGCCCAGAAAACTAATAAAGCTTCTGTGTTTGTGGAATGAATCTAGACCCCACCTTGCGCAGCTGACAAGTTGTCTAGACATCATTTTTCCCATTTCTTGTTCCTCTACTTAAACTTGGCATATATTTTTTTTTTATGTGACAACATTCAAGGACAAGAACATGTATCACTTTAGGTTCCTTTGTATAATATTTTTAGAATTACTTAATTTCTTCATGCTTCCCTTTATTCACCTGTGAAACAGGAGTAAGTTGGTATGGGCTGGCAGGTTAGCTGACCCATTAGGAGGCCCTCACCAGGAAGCTGGGCTGGTGAGAAGGTTCTACAAACAGAACTATACTCTATGGGGCTTATTGGATTTATAAGCAGCTAAACTGGATTGAAAGGAGAACATTTGCAATCCAAATAGCAACATTTACATTCTTATTCTACTACTTTAAGAGTGATGTGCCCTTAGGCAAACCATTTAATTGTTCTGGTCCTCATTTTTTTTCCATCTGTAAAGTGAGGGATAATAAATAATACGCTGATGGTGGGGACTAAATGATCTATTTTATATGACCCATTATCACCTTCCGTTTGCTTTCATCTTGTTCAGGTCACTTCCTCACTTATACACTTTAGAGCATCCTGACCTTCTTGATCACTTGGGTTCTTCTGGTAACATTGGGAGGAAACTCTGCAAATGGGATTTTATTGGAAATGGGAAATTATCAAGTGACATAGACAAGGAAAATTTTCCATTTCCTTTTCAGAGCAAAATGTCATGCTACTCTGTTTCAGGGAAGAATAAAGGAATTTGAATAAAATGTCAGTTTTCTTCTGAACTAATTTGTGAATTATAATGACATGCACAGTCTCGAGCACATGAATATTTATAATTAAAAATAGAATTGTCCTTTTTTCAGATTGTGAAAATGAAAAGAAATCCCCAGGGATGTCCAGGGCCAGAACAGCTATTCGTTTTATGAAAAATTCTAAGACACTGAAATATATAATTTCAATGGATGCCAGCTGAGGGTTAAACACTGTTGCACAGATAGTGTCTCTTGCATTCTTTCCACATGGCTCACAATCAGAGGACCTAGGAGCTCTCAACACAGACAGAGAAAGAGCTTTGAGGACAAGGCTTGGTCACCATCCCACTCCACCATCCCACTTTCGCCAACCCTGTTGCTCACACACATTTTGTTTTGCTGACATATTGAACCTCTAGCTGTTCAAAGTTTAATATAGTGGGATAGGTCTACATTTAAATAAGCAAAATAGGGCATGATGGTCGTATAGGGGGGAACAGGGCACTCTAGGAGGGGCTAGCCTTTAGTTAGTATTTGCTATATCCACATTATAGATGAACAAACTGAAATTAAGAGATGTTTTGCATACCTGTTCTTAGTGATGTATTAGAGGACTTATCCCCTTAGAGTTTTTAATTTTTTAATGAAAGGATCTTTTCAGGATATTTCCTTATACGTAGCACTAATAGAGACCCACGTTGTTGTGCAGGAAGAAACGGACAGGCGGTATGTCTGATGTCTGGACTGTGTGGTCTTGGATAAGACTCCAATTTCCGGATCCTCATTCTTGCTTAGACAATTCTGTACATGACCATGAATGAGATTCTTGTCGCTCTACTTTCTGTGGCTGTGATTCTGCTCCCCTTCACGTTTGTTCCAGTTTTCTAAACATTATGAAGCTGGTGTGGTTCATTTCTCTGGGCCCTGCAGAAGGAATCACTTTTGGAAGAAAAGCCAAGGCTTGTGTCAGTTAGAACCTTTCACCCTCAATACAGTAAGTCCTTGCTTAATATCATCCAAAGGTTCTGTGACCTTAAGCGAAGTGATGTATAATAGAACCAATTTTACCATAGGCTAATTGATATAAACAAAGGTTAAATTCCTATGGTATCTCATGAACGTTGTAACAAAATGACATTGAATGGAATGACTTTATTTGAGGATCTGCTGTAATCTTCTCTGCTTCCCACTCAAATCTAGGGAAGCAATTATTTCTGCTTTGCTTTAGTAAAATAGTGGAACTGCTAAGGTGACCTGTTCTAGATTATTGAGCTTAACTGAGATACATCCTTTTTGATTGAGAAAGTAAAGAGGTTTCATAGCCTAGCAACTCCAATGTTTCTTCCAGAAGCCTTGGGAAGCATGGATTTCTTTTTTTTTTTTTTTTAATCCACTTGCTTCCTTGGAGTTAATGGTTCCTTCTTGTAACAGTGTCATGATCGACTTTCCTGGACGCCACCCACATTCATTATCACAGTGACAGTGCCTTAATTGAACTGACATCTTAGAATTATTTCTTTAAAATTCATTGTTTAATTCAGTAAATTTAGTATTAATTAACACCAGCTGCCCTGGTGTTTTGGTTCCTCATTTGTCACTCTTTCAGCTCATGGAGAAGTACAGGAAATAATAGGTCTATTTCATCTTACAGGACTTATTTTACTTTACAATTCAGATTTGCTCACGTAGCAAGAGAGGGAATTCAAAATGGCTAGGCATGTAATGACCATGCACTTAGAAAAGTGAAAGTGAAGGAGGAGACGGGGAGGAGAAGGTGGACAAGGAGGTTATACCCTGGGGGGCATAGCCCACAGCCAGTGACTCAGAAAACCCTGACTTAGCCTTGTATGTCATCTGAGAAGACTGCTCCTTCCATCCATGACAGCAATCAATCATTTATAGTCTAAACGGTATCGATGTTCTCTCTGTGCCTCTTGGCCTCATATACCACAGTGTTTGGCCACTCCACAGAAATGCCTCTTTACTGTTCCGTAAGCCTTAAGAAAACTACCAGGTACCTCGCAGAGTGGGTAGATGGACGAAATTCATGTGCCTGTATTGGGGCTCAGGGTAGGTAATATTAATGCATTCCAAGCCAGGGACAGAAGGCAGTGAGCATCTTTTTACCTGAGGAAGACCTTACTATTCCCAGTTTAGACATAAGGAAATTGAAACCTAATTATTTCATTAACTTGCAGGAAGGAGCTCACAACTTGTCAATTGGTGGATTTGAGATTTGCATTAGGCCTTCCTAGACACAAGAATCATGGTTTTTTCTTGTGCCATACTGCACTGCATCTCAAAGATAAGATACCACAGATCCTATTTGACTAGAACCTGAAATAAGGGGAGAAGTTGTGGCAGCTGCAGCACCCTATTTCCAGGTGTCCTAAAGCATCAATGAATGGCTCCATCCAGTGAAACACTGGGGCAGACTCTTGTTCTTCCCAGCTCTGTTGATCATGTGATCTCCAGATCACATGAGAGCTCCCCAGGCATGGTAATGTGCTCTGATTGGCAGACCTGACTGATTGATATATATCAATGGAAGGTCCCTAGGACTCCTTGCTTGTAGAGACTGATCACCTTGATTCTCATGCTGAGCTTAATGAAATTTTCTCTTGTTTATAACTTATAAAGGCCTCATAGTGCTTGGGGATGAGTGTAATGCATGCCCTAACCATCAGGATAGAATTGAGGAAGACTCCTTTACCACAAGGCCTGTTGAACACATACTGTAGGCAAGAAGCATGGTCTCCCCTGCAGCTTCCATGTTTCTGAACCAGGAGAGCTCTAACAACATGGAGTCTGCATATTGTTTCAAAAAGGGGTAGTGGTTGCTCTCTACATTTTTACCTGACTTGCATTTCAATTCTACAAACATTTGTTGAATACCACCTAAGTGCCAGGCTCCACACTAGGCCCTTGGGACACTACAAAGATAAAGAAGATGTCATCTTGCTTTCATTCTTGTAGAGAAGCTTAGCAAATAAACAACCACGTGTTACACATGGCAGAAAGAATTATTGGGCTAATCAGTCATTCCTGCACCTAGCTATGGGAGCCCAGAAGGACAAGTGGTTAATTCTGACTGCAGGGGATTCGAAAGTGACATTGAAGGATGGACGCAATGTTGATAGACAAGGAAGGGGCCTAGATCTTTTTACCACTGCAGGGAACAATAGAAAAGAAGTGGCAACAGTTCTTTAACTGTTTTCCTGTTGTAGAGGACCCGTGTATGTCAGTGTGCAGAGATATTTTTTTTTTGTGGCGGAAAAGATTCACTGAGATGCAAGGAAAAAAAATACCTCACACTTACCTGGCAGAACTATCCACAGATGAATTATTATGTTAGCACTGGTTTCTCATGACTTATTCTTAAAGGGCCAGCCTCCTACATACATGACATAGACAAAGCCGTGACAGAGGGATCGTACTAATATTTCTGATCATCTGCATAACTTATCACGTGGAAATTATCGGGACTGACTAAATCCTGATGCAATTCAGTTGTTAGGCAGCTGAAATAGATGGCTGGCGTTTGACTGTTTTAGTTTAACAGACCCAGACTGTGTTCATGTTGAGCAGAGAAATAATTTTTTCCCCATTAAAATGATTTACAAAAACTGTCACTCTGCACTTTTGCAGGTTCATTTTAAAGGGATTTGGTAGAATTCTGTTTGTTAGCAGGGAAAGGAAGAGAATGATATTGCCCCAGTTTTCTCTGCTGAAAATAATGGGAAGTGACAGCCTAGAGGCAGGCTGAAAAGGTGACAGCAGGGACAGTTCAGTGGCAAATGAGAAGGAGAATGATATTTATTGAACACCTGCTATGTTCCAGGCACAATTCTAAGCATGTTTTATGTATTGTTTCCTTAATTCTGTGAAGATAAAATGGAATTATGCATGTGAAAGTGCTTTATAATATGCTCTACAAATGTTAGGCGTAATTTATATTTTCCTTTATTGTAAAAATCTCCTAAGATTCATTTGACACCATTCTATGCTTTCTGTCACGAGATATTAATCTGTGTTGAAGAAGCAGCTGGTCTGTTTTCTTATAACATCTAAGTAGAATAAGGTGATGGGAGAAGAGAAGGATTGACTCATGGGACCATGAAAATGTGTTCTGGAATGGATGTTGGTTAGATTCTTGTTTTCAATTCCTCTTTCAATTTTGACCTTATGAGCTGCTGGTGCATTAGTCAATGGTTCCATCAGAGGTGAGAGTCACTTTTTATCTTCCATATGGTCTTACCCAGGGCTGGAGAGGGAGTAATGGTAGGGGATTGACTTGCCCCTCCAGTATAGGTAAATGGCCTCCTGATTCTTCCTCAGATCCTTTTCAGTAATTTTAAAGGCTACATCCTTTCAATTTTGAAGAAGTTGTGATCAAACACTATATCTAATTTCATTAGCTATTCCAGCCCTATTAGACCTCAGCAGGTTCTAGATATAACAGTTCTGCTGGGGCCAGCTGAATGGCGCATTGGTTCAAAGCTGGCTTGGGATGCCAGCGGCCCCGGTTTGGATCCCACATGTGAGGGCCAGTGACACTGCCCTCTACAGCTAAGATGGTGAACAACAGTTCTACATGGAGCTGGGCTGCTGCAAGTCCCCGGGACGGCGTAGCTGCAGCCCCTGCTGCCGTGGGCTGCCATAGGCTACAGTGAGTGGCCGGCAGCCAGCGTGAGTGGCCAGCAGCTGGTGTGAGCTGCCAAGAGCCTCTGTGAGCCGCCGTCCAGAGGCCGGCAACCGATCTGCCTCATCCGGGAAAAGTGCAATGATAATACCAACATGGGCCAGTGAAGCAATGTCCTCCACAACTGGACTGAAGAACAAAAGGACTGCAACTTGTGTGTTCCCTTTCCCCAGTTCCCCAATGCTGTTCCCCTCCCCCAATTTCTCAATAAAATCTTTAAAAAAAAAAAAAAAAGAGTTCTGCTGGTCGAGAGATGGCCAATGAGAACAAACCACTCATTTCAGAGCTTAAAGAGGCTGATACTCAGGTTTCAGTCCTGGGAGCAGAAACAATTGAGCTGCTTTCCTACTAGGGAGCAAATGGCTGATATTGCATCATTTAAATTCAGGATTAAAATGTACCTCAGAGCCAGTCTTTCTTTTACCACCTCCTTAAAGGCTAAAGAAGGCTTAATTAGGAGTGTACTTTGTATAATAAAGGCACAATAAGAGAAGCTGGAAGAACCAGCGGGCAAATCTACTTCTCTTGACTTTTGTTTTGCATCAGCTTTTTTCACTACATATCTTAAAGAAAAGTTTTTCATTAGCTTCCACTGTTTAGAGTCAAGTCTCAATTCCTAAGTATAGCATTAAGTTGCTTTATCAAATGCCACTACCAAGCCTTCTAGCCTTGTCTCTTTCTTTCAGTAACCCCTTCCAGGTACTCTGTACTGTAGCCAGATTGCATTTGTCCAGATTCCCAGCAGGCCCATGGCTTCTGTCTTCCATACTTTTGTTTTAACATTCTCAGTGTTTATGATACCCTCTCCTTCTTCTTAATACATCCAAATCCTATTTCTCTTTTTAGTTCCCTCTCAACTGCTACCCAACCATGAAGACTTTTTGGCTCCATCCTCTCTTGCCCTGCAGTGGTCCGGCCTTCCTTTCTGAAATACATCAATCTCAGAACGCTTCAAAGCACATCACCTTTGTTATGGCAGACTTTACATTATATAGTATTTGATTCTTATTTGTGTATGCATCATCATCATATAGTTAACATTTTTACTAGCCACTCATCTGTCAAGACCAGTCTCAGCAAGGCTTTTTTTATTATCCTTCTTACTTGATCTGAGTTAGAGCTCATGATTTTCTGGGACCCTGTGTGACACTATATTATAATTTCATGACTGAGGCATAGTTGAGAAGAAGAGAGATGGGACCTTTGAGTCAGCCCTCGGTATAAGTCCCAATTCTGCCATTTTCCACCTCAGTGATGTTGGACCAATTATCAAGCCTATTGGAACCTCAGTTTCTGCTCTTCATATGAAGACAATCACACTTAGAATGGTTAGTTATTGTAGTGGCTTGAATTGTGACCACACAAAAAGGTGTCCCCACATTCTAATACCCAGAACCTGTGAATGTTACCTGATTTGGACAAAAGGTCATTGCAGATGTAATTGAGTTAAGGATTTTGAGATAAGATCATCCTGGGTGATTCGGGTATGCTCTTCACCTAATGAAGTATTCTTATAAGAAGCACACAGAAGAGAGTCAGACACAGAGGAGGAGCAATATGAAGATGGAGGCAGAGATCAGAGCAATGTGGCCAGAAGCCCAGGAAGCCAGCAACTCTTTGAAGCTAGCATAAGCATGGAATGGATTCTCCATTAGGGTCTCTGTAGTGACTGCAGCCCTGCTGACATCTTGATTTTGGATGTCTGGTCTTCATAACTATGAGAGATTCATTTTTGTTGTTGTAAGCCACCTACATTAGTAATTTGTTATGAAAGCCCTAGAAAAAAAATACATTTTTTATTACATTATGTTGCTATCTGTCTATCCCATGACTCTGGAGCTCTTCAAGGGCAGGAACTGTTCCTCGACTCTCCCCAAACTGCCCACCCCTGGGGCCAGTTCAGTGCTTGGAGCAATCATATATGTTGATAAATTGCATGGGATATATTTTATGATTAGCCCTCCAACAGACTCTGTGGATATGAGATGGTTGTCATTAAAAAGGAAGAAAACTTTTAACAAAAGAATTAAAGAAAGATTTAGAGGAAGAAAATCCCTGTAATTTAAGAATTTATGCTCCAAAGTGTTTTTCTTTTATCCATTTATTATCAGTCCCAAAGAGCCAGGATAGTCTTAATGTATAATTTAGATCAGAGGCAATGGAATTTCCCTCATCTTCCTTCAGTCATCAATTAGCATTTATAAGGCCTATTCTGTACAGAGGCTTTGCAGCATCAGGCCCTTTTGGAACCCACATTTCAGTCTTGACTATCAACCTCTGACTCCTGTGACTCATACAGAAAATGCCCATGTGATCTAAGGTGACTCCATCCCCCTTTATTGGGTCCTGACTTTGTCCATGGTGCTGAATATACTTGCGTGTTAGAACAATCACAACCAGCATAGTATATAAAATATATAAGCACAGCAGCAGAAGTATAGGTCATTATAGTAAGATTTTTTTTGACATGAAAAAGAGTTTCTAGAATTTTCAAACCTCTAACCCATTCACCTTTCACCCAGATATTTATTTTTCTAGTTCTCTGTACCAGGTACTCTTCTAGGTGGTAGAGAAAATGGACCCTGGGATGACAGTGGCCTCGGTCTGGTGGAGGAGACAAACACACACATAATAGAGAAAGGCTGGTGTTAGACAGAGTTGGGTTACTAAGGATAATGGGATTACAGCTCAGGAAGCAAAAAAGTATTGGAATGTGTTTTGTTTTCAGCAAGTCTCTCATTTCTTCTCTATTCTTTCCTTCATTCAGCATCACCTTTTACAGCAGTAAGCTTTCATGAGGCAATTGAGCTCTGGCAGCCAGATGTCCTTTCTTATGGAGAACTCTCAGCAGTAGTTAGATATTTGACCCTGATGGCATTTCATTCCCTTAGAATTCTAAGATTCTAGATCTCCATGATATATGAGTAAAGTAAAAGGAATAGAGAGAATAGGGTAAAAGAGGGAGAGGAAATTAATAGGTGTTATGAAATGCTGGACACTTTATTTATACTATTTCACTCAATTGTTCCAACAAGTCTATGGAATCTGGTAATATTGTTTGATTTTATCGTTCAGGTAGAAGATACTAAGAAAGGTGAAATAGCTTTCTCCATGTCACATATCCAGCAAGTGGAGGAGTTGTGATTCCGACAGTGTCTATCTGAATTAGAAACCTGTAGATACCCTCAAACCTCCTCATTCAATCAAACTGGGGATGCATTTTATGTACTTTATTACAGGTGAGCCTGTGGTGTAGTGAGGTCATTCTCACACCTTAATTCCTGACTGCCTTTGGCTTGTGTACAGAAGAACGTTTTTGTGAGCTGTGATGTACTGAGGCCACTGTAGATGCTGCCACATAACTCAAATGCCTGTAAATAGGGCCCGTGGAGGAGGATTGACTGTTGTTAGCTTTTTCTCTGAGAAAGGACCTGGTATCAATTTCTAGGTAGCACTGGGTTCAGTGACAGCTGTCCCGAATTGTAACTCTGTGTTTTTTTCTGAAATAACTCATCATGATGTTCTGTTTGTTATTGGCCAAGGAAATCAATATAGTCTAGACTTGTTACCTTGCTGAGATCTGTATTGGACAATTTATGGTCAAAGGCAAGCTTAGCAACAGAGCAGTAGGGGCAGGCTGATAAAAGAACCTGGATCTCCCCATAAAACATTGAGGTGCCAAACCTTCCTCTAATGGTGGGGGTGGAGCTGAAGGCCCTTAGCAAGACTAAGGAAAGGGGGACATTTACAAAGAGAAGGGCTATCAGAGAAGGAAAAGGAAGGTCTTCTTTAGGATAGGGACGATTGTATTTGTTTGGCAGTGTTCTTGTGTTTAATGAAGTAGGTAATATTATAGGGTGTCTAGCTTAGTACCTGGCACAGAGCAGAGAGTGAATGAGTGATGACCATTATAGAAGCTGGATAGGAAGAAAAAGAAAAAGACCACAAGTAAATAAAACTTGAACAGCAACAGCACAGACAACTTTTAGTGAAAAGAAGCAGATTGTCAACATGAAACGTAGAGTCGTTATGTTTCACATCCTTTGGCCATTAAGTTGTTTCATTCCTTCCAACCTTTCTCAAGCAGCAAATACTGTGCTAGGTGCTGGACAAATGGAAACAAATAAAAAATGGTGTTGCCCTGCAGGACTTCCGTGTCGAGTTGAGGAGACAGTTGTAAACGCGATTGCTCTGGAGGTTGACAGATGCTGCGGTAGAGATGGGGGAGGGCACAGTGGTAGCGAAAGGTGCTCGCTACAGGCACCAGGTCCACGTGTCTGCTTGCTTCTCGCCCATCACAGGAACAGATACGTGGGAAACCCTCAATGATTTCAGTTGAATGAGGAAACATTGAATCAAAGGGTGAGAAAGCCCGCTGGGCTGGTGAGGAAGGCTTCATTGAGACAGAAGTGTTTGAACTAAGATATTTGAGGCTTGAAGATTGAGTAAGAATCTTTGGGGCAGAGAAGGGTGTGTGTGTGTGTGTGTGTGTGTGTGTGTGTGTGTGTGTGTGTGTGTGTTGGAAAAAGGAGTGCTGGGAAAAAGAGATGCCAAGTAAGTGGAGAAAGTGTGTGGAAGACACAGGAGCATGAAATAGCATTGGTCCTTTGAGAGCACGAGCTTTGGGTGTGGCTGGGGCATGGGGTGCCCTGGCAGATTAGGCTGAAATGGCAGACAGTGGTGGACCAAAATATGAGTCAGTTCTCCTGATTCATCCATTCCTTCACTTACAAGGTGTTTACTGAGTATCAGGGACTGTTACAGGCCTTCGGAATAAAACTTTGACCATATGAAGCATAAGTCCTTCACCTCAAGGAGTGTGCATTCTCATGGGAAGAGATGAACAGTAGAAAGCATTTATAACCATATATAGTATGTTCAATTTTAATTAGTAATTGGGGGGAAAGTAAATGCCAGAAGGGAAGTGTGGAGGGCTGGGGAGAAGGTGTGTGAAAAAAGAGCAGCTGGGTCCTAGCGGGTGCATACCCTGCAGTTCTTTGTTTAGGACTTGAACTTGAATTTGCAAAGCCAGGTTACATTTCTTCCTAAGCAACTGACTTTACCTGAGCTCTGGCTTCCCTGTGAAATTTGATGTCTGGAGTTCATGATTGCATTGGTAACTTTGCAAGATTCTCTGGACCCCTTTAACCATCCTACATATAATATCATCAGCAGTTAGCTTTTCCTGTTAAAAAAAGGAATAATCATGGATTTATGACTAATTATGACTTATAAACACTGTCATCCATGTCACGAAATTAGATTTCAAGACACATAAACACTTCTATTAAATCTTTTGCATCAGCTGAGCACTGATCTTTCACATCATCTAGAAAAATGCACAGTGTTTCTTCTATTTTCTGCTTCAGGCACAGGAAGGCCTTGGTTGAGGTCTACACATAGTCTTCTGGGTGATGGGTTTGCGGGGGTAGGGTAGGGGTGAGGTGGGGAGTTCAATAGCTCCAAACTCCTTGCTTGCTGTAATTACTCTGGCATTAAATCCTTATCTGAGGAAAGAAATGAAATAGCTAGATTATTTTTTTAATTAATCACCTTAAGTCCTTTTGGGTCGAAGTACGTATAAATAAATGAAAGTCTCCTAATTAGGACTGGGATCTGTTCTGTTCTCTGGTGTACAGTGAGAGGTTTCAGGTTATTGAATGGAAATAGAAGTTGCATTTTATTAGGCAGAGTGTAAATCAAGCTATTTGCTCATTTTCATAATTATAGGTAGTGATGCCAAGTGATATAAAATCAACCATGCATGTTCTTCAAAGGGCCTTTCAAGCCCCATCACTTCGCATTGTTCTTCAAGCCCCCAAATACTAGAGGAGGGCTCCTCTGTCCCCTCGATATCCCAACAAGGATAGGATGGCAAATGCTGAGACATTGGGGTTCTTGGCTCGCTGTCTTCTGTCTTTTTCAAGCCTTCCCACCCTGGTTCTTCCCATCAGCCCTCAGCTTGCAAGTGTGCCCAAGCCCATCCCATTTTAAGTGTGTGTGTGGTGGGGAACCCTTCAACAATTATCTCTTGCCAAAGTCCTATCTCCCTCCTCCCTTTCACAATAATACTTTCTGGAAGAGCTTGTCCATATGTACCTCCTCCCTTCACTTTTCTTTCTTGCTGCCTATCATACTACAGTCTGTGTTCAGCAGCCTTCCTTCCACTGCACATGCTACAGAGATTGTTCCTGGTGGAAATGCCAGTGACTTCTTGGTTTCTTAAGGCAATGGGCCATTGCCATTTGATGTCTTTGTAGTATTTGACGCTACTGACAGGTTGCCTTCTCTTTTGCCATTTGTTACCCCACCACCACCACCACCACCACCACCACCACCCTCTCTCCTCTTTTCCTGCTATGCCCCCAGTCACCTCTTCTCCTTATGGTTTCCTCTCCTGCTGTTCTTCTTTGGTACTATTCTCACTGTGCCTGCTCTTAAGCACCCCTTGACTTTAATTACTGCATTCAATCATTATGTCACTAATGACTAGATCCACATCTACAGCCCAGATTTGTCTCCTAATCCAAGATCCACTTACTTCATTGCTTGCTGATTATCTCCACCGTGGCCCTTGCTTCATTCAGCAATCATGTGGCTGTGTTCACATGGGAACTATTGCTCTTATATCCATAGTCTCAGCTTCCACTTATCCAAAGCAGCAGATAGTCTGGATGGTAGGAACCTCCAACCTAGCCTTCTGTCTCTGTCAGAAGTGTCCTTTCGCAAGGTCACCAAGGTATCCCTGGGTTTGAATGGCTCATCTGCTTGCAAAAAGGGCCAGGAGTCCCTGGAGCTTTATTCATGCGAACCCTCTGGCTCCTTGTGGCAGAGGATACCTAGCTTTTCACCAAATCCATTTTTGTTTTTCATTTTGGTTAGACCACATTTGCTAACTTACTTTGCAGAAACTGAGTAGAATGTGATGCAAATATTTTGCAGACCTGACCCATAAAAGCGTCCTTTGAGATTTTTTTCATTTCCTTCTCTTTGATCCCTGTGGCGGAATGGTGAAGACTCAGAAACCCTAGGGAAGGATGCAGACAAAATAATTGCATGGTGCAGAGCGTGTCCCTCAATCACGACTCTAACTGAACTTTTCATAGCAATATATAAGTGTATTACATTAAGCCATCAAAATTTGGGGTTTATATATTATATACAGTTAGCGTATCTTAACTAATATACTTCTATTTCCTAACAGTTAACAGGTATATACCACTTAACATGCCCCAATTACTTTATCTTCATCAATTCATTTAATACTCTCAGAAACTAGATTCATATGAATTATTAAAACTTTCTTTAAAGATGAGAAAAGTAAGGCCGGAAAGGTTAAGTTATCTGATTATGATCATACAGCTGGTAATTGGCAGAGCTGGCATTTGAACCCATATGATCTGCCTCCGGAGGCCATACTCTGGGTCGCTACACACAGACTCAGGTGAGATGTGCAGAGGTCAGAATATGAGCTCCCCAAAGACGTCTCTGTCCAAATCCCCAGAACCTGGAAATATGTTACTTTATATGGCAAACAGGACTCTAAAATATGATTAAATTAAGGATCTTGAGATGGGGAGATTGTCGTGGGTTATCTGGATGGGCGCTATGTAATCATAAGGGTTCTTAAAATTGGAGATGTGGGTAGGACTGAACCCACCGTTTCTTGCTTTGAAAATAGGTGAACACCAGGAGCCAAAGAATGAAGGCAGCCTCTAGAAGCTGGAGAGGGCAAGGAAGCAATTCTCCCTCGAATCTCCAGGAGAAATGCAGTCCTACCAATACCTTAATTTTAGCCCATTAAGATCAGTGTCAGGCTTTGTACCTATGGAACTATAAAATAATAAATCCTGGTGTTTTAAGCCACTAAGTTTGGGATAATTTGTTATTAGCAGCAACAGAAAACCAGTGTAAGATGTAACAGAGGCAAAATGTTCTCTCACCGTGGGGAACATTCAAAGTTTTTACGTTTCTGAAAATCAAGCTTATCATTATGATAATCCTACTCAGTTAGTAGACTATCAATACCTACTGGGCCCCATTTCCTTTATTTTTTTTTACTTAGTTTGTCTTCAGTTTAAAGCAGAAGTAGTATTTTTTCCATTTAATTATTCATAGAATTTACATGTTCCTCAATGGATAATTATGAACATTCTATTTTAGCTTAAAAATTTCACATAGTAATTGTATCCTAAATAAATATACCCATGCTATTATCTTTATTTTTAATATTCTTTGTTGAACTAACAACTACTCAATCAATTGCTACCTTCTATTGAAAGTCTTATGATAGTTCATGACTAACCAGATAAAACACAGCACAGGGAGGATGCCATGTTTTTTATGCTGTTCAGTGTTAAGAAGCTCAAAAAGCTAAAGCTTGAATCCACATGGAAAATAGCCCCCAGATTTTGAATAGAAAGATCCCACCCCATCAACACCAAATGCTCACCCTCTTCTTTAATCCTTTTACCCACAACTATAAATTCCTTTCTCCCACTGGTTTTTATGCACATTTCCATTAATCCTTTCTAATAGTCTCAGTAGTGCTTAATGATATTGTTTTCTTTGTGACTATGAGAAATGAGACAAATATTGATCCTGATGAGAAAGATGAAGGAAACTGCCAAGATCATGTGCTTAGTTAAAACTGGAGCTGGGACCCAAACCCAGACAGGCAGGCTCCTGTGCCTACCTGACCACGACACCACCTTGGGACTGTACACCCTGGCAGGTAAGATAAGCAAGCAACTGTTTCCAGGTGTCTTCTTTAGATCAGAGTTCATTGTTTGTAGTCAATGCATTTTTTAGCTGAGGCCTACACAGACAAAATCACATTACTAAGTCCAAAGGTGTAGAATCTAATTCTTTCTATTGCACTGAACTCACTTTACTGGAATTTGTTTAGGAAAGCATAAAGTCAAACAGCACTTACCCCACAACTGGATTCACCTTTTGGTGCAAAACCAGGAAGAGACCAGGAGATTCCCAAAGGTACTCGCTCAGCTTTGTCTCTACCAGGACATATCTATATGGCTCTCCCCCTTAGCTGCAGTCCTGGAAAGGAAAGCTTGATAGCTGCTGTGCGCCTTGCAAGAGCTTTGGGATCTTAGAGGAACCCATGATTGACTTTTTTTTTTTTTTTTGAGGGCAGTGTCACTGGCCCCCATATGTGGGACCCGAACTGGGGCCACTGGCTTCCCAAGCCAGCGCTTAACCACCGTGCCTCTTGGCCAGCCCCTGTGATTGATTTTTAACTCGTTCTTCATTGAAAATACATTTAAGTGCTTAGGTGCTGAGTCCACACAGTGAGGAAGACCCAGCCCTCTCAAAAAGCAACCTGTAAATAAAATATGTGTTCAGCCTGTCATGGTGGCCATGTTACAACTGCACATTCTGGCTCTGTTGTTTGTTAGTTGTATGAACTGGGGTGAAGTTATTAAAAACTATCTAAGAACTCTGAAAACCTCTGATTCCTTTCAAAATGAGAGGGAAACTGTCTCACTGAATTGTTGTGAGACTTCAATGAAATGTGACATCCATAGAATGTAGCTCCACATTGGATTTCAGGAAGTGCCAAGTGGATGCATCAAAACCTGGGTGGGGGCCGGCCGAGTGGCGCATTGGTTAAGCGCTGGTTTTGAGATGCCAGCGGCCCCGGTTCGGATCCCACATGAGGGCCAGTGACACTGCCCTCTACAGCTAACAACAGCTCCACCTGGAGCTGGGCTGTGCGAGCCCCGGTGATGGTGTGGGCTGCAGCCCCTGCTGCAGTGGGCTGCCATAGGCTACAGTGAGTGGCCCGCAGCCAGCGTGAGCGGCTGGCAGCCAGCGTGAGCTGCCAATAGCCGCGATGAGCGACATCCAGAGGCCAGCGACCTATCTGCCTCATCCGGGAAGAGCGCAATGATGGTACCAACAGTGAAGCAACATCCTCCGCAACTAAACTGAAGAACAAGAAGACGGCAACTTGTCTGTTCCCCTTTCCCGATTCCCCAACGCTGTTCCCCTCCACCAATTCCCCAATAAAATCTTTAAAAAAAAAAAAAAAAAAAAAAAAAAAACCTGGGTGAGACATGCTCTGTAATGGAGGAATGCCCGCAGTGTTGAAAGGCTGGAGGCAGGCTATCAGGCCTAGGAGTTATAGCAAAAAGCTTCTTCAGAATCAGTGAGTCTTTGCATTTTCCCATGGCTCTTTTAACATCAAACGATCATAAGTCCACATTGCCAAATCTTCTGTGGTTGAGCTCCATTTGGTGGAAGGTATGAAGAGTAGTGCGGCAAAGAAACCCCCAGTCCAGGGAATTCTGAAAGCTCACAAGTATCTGTGTTTTTGTCCCTGCCTTGCTCTGCTGTAGGGTGAAAGCATTTCTCTCATCCCAACACTGGCCTCTGGTGTACAGTAGGGCTCCATTTTTCTCACCACCTTTTTAGCATATCTCATTTCACTCTCACAACAACCCTGAAAAGTAGAGATTAAACTGACTGTTATAGATGATGAAGGGTAAGTGACTCACTTGTTTGAACTCCGGGCTGTGAACCATCCATGAAATGATGAAAAGAAGTGCAACTAATTTTCTCAGTCAATTTTTGCTGTCACTGTGGCGGGTTTAGGTTTGTACCTGAAGTTGGGCTTCAGATCCTTTGACAATACTTCTACTAATGCTTTGCAAGAGCAGCAGGGACAGCTGGGATGGAATCAGGCTTCGTGTTGTGTGACTGACAATCACTCATGATCTTCTCCTACTCCACGGCCTCTGCTTGACATGGCATAGTCCAGAGCTGAGCTGCGGTGTGTTCTTGACCTTGTAGTGTGACGATCTCATGAGACTGTGCACAGACTTTAACTACGCAAGCACCCCTTACTCTCTTTTCAGCTAAGCATGAAATATCCTGCAGACAAAACACACTTTTATGTTCATGAGTCATACTACAACTAACATGCACCTTTTTACCCCTGGCAATAGGACCTACCCAAAAGAAGAAAAAAGTCTATGTGATGAAGTGGTGGTATTTTCAGTAATTTGGAGTCCAATGGAAGGGATACATTATGCATATTTTACATTATTTATATTATATAATGGTCATACATAGCATAAAGATACTTTGGTCAGTGACGGTATAGATGATGGTAGTCCCTCCCATAAGGTTATAATGGAGCTAAAAAATTCCTATTGCTTAGTGATGTCCTAGTTGTCATGTTGTCAAGTATAATGCATCATCCATGTGTTTATAGTGATGCTGGTGTAAACAAATCTGCACTGCCAGTTGCATAAAAGTATAGCACATACATACACTTACATACGGTACATAAGACTTGATAATGAAAATAAATGACTGTTACTGGTCTATGTATTTGCTATGCTATACTTTTTATCATTATTTTAGAGCATACTGTTTCCACTTATAAAAAGAAAGTTTGCTGTAAAAACAGTATGCCATGTTATGCCAGCAATAGCTTCATATATCTCGTGTTTACCCTGTCTCTTGATCACATCATTTACTCTTGTGCTTGATTTCATCTTGTGTTGTTTTTGTTCATCGTGGCCCCTGAGTGTACAAAACCTACTGCTAATGTTGCCATTAAGAGGTCATGTCAAGTGACTGACCTGGAAATGGAATTAAAATTGTTAAAGATCTACAAAGTTGAAAAATCAGTGATGGTTATTGCTCTCCAGTCAGGCCTGTCCCATTCCACCACAGCTGTGATCTTAAAGAACAAGAACAAAGTGATGGAAATTGTTACAGGATCTGTTTCATTGAAGGCAAAATTCAACAAGGGTCTATATCAGATGTGGAGGAGCTTATAAAGGCCTGGATTAAGGACTGGGAACAGAATCCCTCTCAGCACCATGGCCAAGGCAAAGAAGTTTTTTTTTTTAATGCTGAAAGAAAAGCCTGTACATGACTATGATGTTGAACTTAGTGTTAGTACTAGGTGATTTAAAAGAGCCAAGGAGCATTATTCATTACATAATGTAAAAGTGATTGGTGAGTCAGCAAGGGCGGATGTGAAGGCAGCTGAAGAATTTTGGGAAGCTATAGATAACCTGATCGTGGAGGAAAAGTTTATAAAGTAAAAAACTACAGGAAGCGGGGCGGAGAAGAGGAAAAAGGGGGTCAAATATATGGTGATGGAAGGAGAACTGATTCTGGGTGGTGAACACACAATGTGATATACAGATGAAGTATTATAGAAATGTGCACTGGAAACCTATATAACTTTACTAACCAATGTCACCTCAATAAATTTAATAAAAGAAGAAAAAAAATATTTTTCATCAATTTAGTGTAGCCTGAGTGTGCAGTGTTTATAAAGCCTACAATAGTGACAGTCATGTCCTTGGCCTTCACATTCACTCCCCTCTCACCGACTCACCCAGGGCAACTTCCAGTTTTTCAGGCTCCATGGTAAGCACCCTATGTAGGTGTATCATTTTTTGTCTTTTATTATTTATTTATTTATTTATTTATTTATTTATTTATTTATTTATTTATTGACTGAGTCATCCTTCCACCTGTTGGCAGCTCAGCAACAACTTAGCTCAGGCTGGGCATCGAACTGCTGTTGCTCAGAGCTCAGCTCACACTCTTGAGTGAGCGCTTAACCAACTGAGCCACTTGGCCGGCCCCTCATTTTTTGTTTTTTAAACCTTATTTTTATTGTACACTTTCTATGTTTAGATGCACAAATATTTAAAATTGTGTTACAGTTGCCAGCAGTATTCAGTGCAGCAATATGCTGCACAGGCCTGTAGCCTAGGAGCAGTAGGCTGTACCATACAGCCCAGGTGTGTAGCAGGCTAGACCATCTAGGTTTGGGTAAGTGCACTCTGGGATGTTCGCACAGTGACAAAATCACCTAATGATGCATTTCTCAGAATGTGTCCCCATTGTTAAGCAACACACGACTGTATGTACATTTTACCATCATTCATTTAGTACTTGCTATGTGCCAGGCTCTCAGAGTGTGGAAATGTGAAGATACAACTGTTGTCCTCAGAATCTCAGGCTATTTCTCAGTAGGCAGAAAACAATTTACATTGAACCATAGAGAATTGATGAGAGCTGACCATTTCTGACTTCCAAAAACAGATTTTATGTGATTCAATGTGCTACTTGTAAGAGGTAAAGTAGGGAAGTAATTATACCTCTGTGGCTCGAAGTAGTAACATGTTCTAAGTCCTTACCATACTCCAGGAGCTTTATATGAACCATTTCACTTAACATGTGCAACAACCAGCAGAGGTGGGCATTAGAGTTATTCCCATTTTGTAGTGAACAAACTGAGATTTATAAAACGCAAGTGCTGCTAGTCGTAGGGCTCAGGGCCACCGATCCCACACTGTGCGTTGTAACTCCAACACATTTGATCTGAGTCTCAGGTTTATTACCTGTAAAAGGTTATAACCCGAGAGGAGGTTATGCTTCCCTTTCCATCATTTTGCAGCCACATTGAACTTTGCTATGAATTGATACCAGTTTAAATAGCACATCTAAATCCTCAAAAATCTGTATGTAATTAAAGTGTAGAAATGTACACTTTGCAGGGGGAATTAATATTGCGCTTGTGGAGAACGAACTATATATATATAAAAACCATAATTTTATTTTTGCTTGGTTAGAGGAGGAGGAACAACTCATAGTACCAAGTGTGGGTAAAAAATTCAGAGGCTTCACGAGGCAGAGCAAGAATGCTAACAATAGCAAATGGACTGATCGATAGTGAATCCATTTTAGAGAGCTCACTCACAGGGAATATTGATATCTAACTTGGTCACTTCTTCTGTGATACAAGCAGTCACCTTATCTCTCTGCAAGAAAAACCACACAAAGAAGCCCAGGTAATGTTTCTAAACAATTAATTGGATTATTATCAATGCTTAATGGATTGGTTCAATATATTCACACAAAACCATCAAGAGGATAGGGCTAGCAGTTTCCTTGTAGCTGTCATCAAAATATATGACAGGGTGTAGGAATTTTGAATTATCACTTTTTGCTCCATTCTGTGTGCATCATTTACATTCTAAGTAGGGTCTATTTGAAAGCCATTGACTGGATATCTGGCTTTGTTTCAAGTAGCAGATATGGTAGATATTGTTGCATACTCTGTTTCCTAAGGAATATGATATAGCTATTTAAAGTGTAAGTGAAAAAAACACTAAAGTGCCTAATTCTTATATTTATGCAAAATGTTTATAATGCATGTGTTTATGCCAGGGATATGAGAAAGACCATGACACATGCATCAGTTTAACCTAGCCACTGGGAAAATACAGTTTATTTTTTTTTCATGGGAAAAGAATGAAAGAAGAGGTATATCATAATGTTTGACTAGCCCTCTGGAATGACCTGTCCTAGATATAGGAAAAAAAAAAAAAAGCCAAGTGAAGCATTTTTTTTCCTGTCAGATGCCACACATAGATGTAGAGGAAAGATTTTTATTCAGTGAAAATGTATTGATTACTCAGTATGTGTAGGTATTTCACACACATTGCCTCATTAATCCTTAAGACAACCCCTTGAAGTGAAATATCCCATATGAAGATTGAGGCAATAATATTTTAAAGAGTTTGTGTGGCATACACAAATTCATATGACATTGAGATGGGACAATGGCCTGATCACAAATTAAATCTTTTGATTTCATTCTCTTTTCTTTTATGATCATTGTGTATATAACTGTTAATGCAACACGTTGTTTGAAAGGGTGAAGCAAACTAATGGAAGGAAACCACTAGGTGGCCTATGTGAAAATAAGAAAATAGGAAACTCATTATCTGTCAAGTTTAGAGTTTGGGATAGGGCTAAGTTTCCTCCCTAGGAAAATCCCCAAATCCAGTGCTGACCTACCCACATTCACAGGTTAGCAGGAAGTTTTGCTCATCCCCTGCAAGGCCCTGCCATCCTTTACATAGCTCCATGTTGTTACTGGTGGCTTGGGATGGTGCGGAATTGGCCCTGCTGGCCCAGCATTTAGACACAGACTGGTTGGCCAGTGCTAATACTATACACTGATTGAGGGAGTTGAAAGCTGCCGGCCTCTTGGATACACAATACCCAGGTCTCAGCACTCAGCTTGGTCCAGAGAGAACCACACCCAGAACTTACATGAAACCCCAAGGGCACAGCCCTTTTAATCACCTTTCCTGGGTTCCAGGGATACATGCTGAGTGGGATAGCTTGTCCTCAAGTATAAGGTTCACATAGTTGCCAGTGTCCAGTGTAGATTATCACTTCTGTGGAAGGGTCCTTTGATGGAGATAGGTAACACTTCTTTTATGTTACACATTGATATGAAGGTTTCAGCTCTTTTAAGTCATACTCATGTGCACATTGCCAAGAAATGTAGGTCAGAACAGGTTCTAGTGTCTGCTACATCACAGGGCCAGAATAACCATATTCTTTCCCAGCCTGATTGACATGGTGAAGGGACCAGCCCATTGATCTTTCTGCTCTCATGTTAATAAGTAATTATGTTGATGTTTTAAGGAATTAAGATAGTTTGACTTCAGTGAATAAAAGATACAAGTAAAACATAAATGAAATAAACTCTGAAGCAGAATTATCTTATGATATCCTATAGTTTTGTCTTAATATTACTAATTTCTTAGCCTGTCCACTAATCTATCTAGACTTAGAAAGTCATAGAATCAGTGACAGCAAAATGGTAGCGAACACCCATGGGGTGCAGATTGTGGTGTCTAAGCACGATTCCCCGTTAAATGCAATCAGAACTCCCCAGACGTGGCTGATTCCATGTTGAGACAGAAAATATACAAGATAAGCCCTAGCACTGTGTTGTAATAGAAAGTTAAAAACTATTGAAGACTAATGAGATCATGTAAAACAAACCAAGTGACAACTTAAGGGAGCTTCTACTGGTCCAAGATGGTACAATTTGATCATTAAAATGAATAAAGATTGCAAAGGATAGAAGAAACACATACAATATATAAAAAACTTATGAGCTCCTGGGCCAGTCGAGTGGTGCAGTGGTTAAAAGCTGGCTTGGGATGCCAGCGACCCCTGTTCGGATCCCACATATGAGGGCCAGGGACACTGCCCTCTAAAAAACAAACTAACAAACAAAAACTTATGAGTTCCTAATAATACCAAAAAAACCTAAAACTAATTTAAAGAACATCTCATTGGCTCATAGGCATTAACCAGGACACCAACTCATTACTCTTAAATTTTATTAAGGGGAAATAAGAATTTACTCAGGCTTTCCTATGTGAGTACATAATATATTTCAGGTTAACACCATTGTTGATGGTGAAATTTCTCTAGAAAAGGATTCCCACCACTACATGCAGAAGAAATAATAGAATCAGAGAAATCAACATTTGGAAATCTTAATGAATTAGTTGATTTAGACAATTAAGTGAAAGCCAATAGAGGAATAATCGATGGGGGATTTTATAAAGAGGAATCAGGCTGAAAACACAGGCCAACTGATCAATTTTAGCATCACTAAAATTGGAAAGGATAAGTCAGTATGTAGTTCATGATATGATATAAAATGAAGTGTTCAATATAATCTATGAAGTATTCTTAACTAAAAAAATCAAAGCTAAAATCTACCTCAGGCCTCTGTATCTAACCACCAGTTTATAGGAAATTGGAGGGAGATATAAACAATCTAAAAGAAATCACAAAAAACACAAAATTATTTGGGATAAATGACTTTATTTTTCTATATATCAATGTCACAAAAAGGAAAAATAAATATTATTAGATAATAAAGAAGATTTAAAAGAATATGATAGTTTGCAATAGTGGTCACTTTTTAAAAATATGATTTACTGCTCTTTCTGTCAAGAATTGGAGTGTATTGTTCTACCCTTTAAATCTGGGTTGGCCTTGTAACTTGCTTTGACAAATATTATAGAATATGGCAGAATAGACAGTTTGCAACTTCTGCAGTCTACCCCTGAAGAAGGCTTATAGATTCTGTTTTTTATGCCTCGGAGCCTTAAGATTGTTGTGTGAAGAAGCCCAGGGTAATTGCCTTGGGGATAAAAGACCACATGGAAAGAGGGGCCTAGCTTATAGCCAACATCTGTTAGCAGATGTGATGAGGCCACCTTGGAACATCTAGTCAGCACTAACGCCTCCAGCTGACTGCTGCTACATAAAGGACCACAGGCAAGGCCAGCAGAAGAACCACTCAGCTGAGCTCGGATCAAATTGTTGATCTGTAGAATGTAGAGCTAATAAATTATTACTGATTTAAGCCACTAAATTTTGAAGTGGTCATTAAGCAGGAATAAATTGCTAAAGCAGTCATCCTAATCAAATGCAATGTAAGGATACTACTGGGATCCAAATTCAAACAAACTAACTGTAAAAACATCCTTTGAGACAAATAAGGGAATTTGAACATGGATTGCATATTTGATGACGTCAAAGAATTATTAATTTTGTTGTTTCATAATGGAAACAAAAAATGATACACAGATGCATACTGTGGGTTTATCGTGGAAACGGCTTGATTTGTGCAATTAAAAAAAAATAACCAAGAAAAAAAAAGTGGGGAGGATAAATGAAAAGAAATTGGTAAAATGTCAATGATCTTTGAAGTTGCATGATAGTAATTTTATACTTGTCCCTCAACTTCTGATTTTGTTTTAAATATTTTCTGTATTAAATTTTTTTAAAGAAAAAGAATTTTAAAAAGAATTGTTCTTAGTGACTTCTCAACAAACTTTTATTTCAACATGCATATCCTTTTTGTGTCTTTTCCTATTGAGTGTGTGTGTGTGTGTGGGGGGGAAGGGTGGTTGGCTTATCTGGAAACATCTCTGGGCAGAGCTGATTGCAGGCTGTGTTAATTGATGCATTAATGGGGTCTGAGCACCACTGAGAATTGTCAGGCAGGAGGTGCTGCTAGTTTTGTATTAACTTCAGCAGGAATGTCAGGGATCTTCACCTGGGAGCTGTCTACAAATCTGGCAGCCCCGTTAGTCACATGCTTTTTATTTAAAAAAAAAGAAAGAAAGAAAGAAAAGAAAAAAGGGATTTTTGGACATTGCTGAAAAAAAAAATAATGTGGACCCATCTGCAGTCAAATATCTATAGAGTGTCAATCTACTTGTTACCTAGGTAACAAGCTGGCTACAAGTACAGCTGCTAATTGAGCCAATGAAGAAATAGCTGCAGTGAACTTCTTTCTAGGGGTGCCCCAGCTGTGAGTCAGGATTGTACCACCTAAGCAAAAGCTGACTTGAAAATTCCATTGAGGGAAGTTCTGTCCCTGTGGAAGGTGGCCACTGGGGTACAGGCAGGTCCCTGGTTAAGAAGTGGTGTCTGAGCATTGTTACGGCCAAGGAAAGAGTATCACAAGAGCTTATCCCACCCTAGGGTAGGAACTATCTAGAGCTCTGATTTCCTTTTCGTTTTTTGTTTTTTTTTTTAAAGTGAAACAAAACGTTTCATCTCCCCATCATTCCCTACTTCTTACAAATTTTAAATAGAAGGCTACAGTTTACTGAAGGCCTGTTGCTGACTATATTCAACAGTAAGCACCCACATACCTGGTCTTATTTAGTTCTCACCAGAACCTGCACTGTTTGCATTATTTTTTCATATTTAAAGATGCTCAATGTGAGGGCAGAGAGACTATATAACTGACCCAAATCATCCACAGTCCTCCACCATCTCCTAAACGCATAGTGGGTTCTGAGCTGAGCCATTTTACAGAAATCAGAGAAGATATTTATGTGAAAATCAAGATGGGCTGTTTGAATGTTTGGGGCCAACCCAGTAATCAAAGAAGTTATTCTTGGGCTTGACTGACGATGGCTGATTTGATTGCAGTGTACAGACCCATTTGGGTTTAATAAGAATGTCTTGGGGTATCATCTCTAAGTTTGTTTTTTTAAAGGCTGCCTCTTTCCACAGGTAGAAGGCTGGTGTTTATGTATATATAAAATATAATGGAAAGACAAAAATATTTTAAGTTTGATTGTATTTGTTACTAAACCAGTCCTAAAATACTCATAATTGAGTGAGAGTTTGTAAAAAAAATGTTTTACTTTTGCCTCACCTGAGGATTAGGGAACCATAGGAAAAAGAGTGGCCTTTGAACCAGAGGGACCTGAGATTCAGTTCTAGCAATGTCCCTTATCAGTAGTGACACTTTGACATTAATATCTCTGAGCTTTGGTTTCCTGTCAAATAAAAATAATGATCCATGAAAAAGGAAATGAGACTGTGTAGCAAAGCTTCCAACACACTATCTGACCAAGAATTTCCTTCCTCTTGAATGGAGTTATTTTCTTTTGTGTGTATTGAGCTTTATCTCTGTCCCATGCTCTATATATTCTCTTTACCATTCTGTACAAGTTAATGACCATTATTAGGACCAACAAGGTTATTTCCAATAAGGTGAGATTAAGGGATGCTAATAAGATGGTCTTCTATGGAATGTGTTAACTCCCATTACTGAAGTGATGACAAAGGCAGTGAAAATTACTCAGGGAGCAGGCGACTAGTCAGGTCTCATGCATCAGGGAAGTTGCTGTCTATATTTTTCCAATCCAGCGTTCTTTTAAGGGATCCATGCAAAAAGGTTACGTGGAGTGCAGATGTGTGACTTTTCACCGGTACTGACTTGGGCACTTAGACAAGGAGCACAGGCACAAATGTGTTATTGAATATACATCATATTTGTTCCCTTGCTGGTGTAATTTTTGTGATAATCCTTTCCAAGCCCTTCCTCAGACTCTCCTAAGAAGGAGTCCAATAGAACACATTTTCTTTAACACACTATTTGCATGAGGCAATTCTTATTATAATTTGGAATAAGATCTTTAGCTCTATCTGTGTAGACCTCTACTGGATTTTTGGCTGCCTTCAGTGTTGTGGTTTAAAATTGTGCAAACTTTTCCCTTTCTGCACAATTTCTGCACTTGTCTTTTTCTCCTACAAGGTCTGACTCTCTCTTCCGTGCTAGCCAAATCAGCAGCTTCTCTGTAACTTGAGATTTCCCCATATTCTAGAAAATAGATCTGAATTCTGTTCAACTCCTCCCTTTTAGCATTATCTAGTATCTAGGAAAATCCAAATCCTCATTCTCTCCAGTTGCCCTTAGATTGTTGTAAATCTTAGGCAAAACATAACTTGATTGTTATCCAAAGACATGGTTCCACACCCCACTCCAGAGGTGCTGGAAGTTAGGCAGGACCTTGCCTTCCCCACTCAACATCCTCACCTAAGTTGGGATCACCATTCAGATGCAAAACTCCAGATGACTCAGAACATTCCAGCAGGCTGCAAAGGAAAAAGAGAAAGACATAGAGAAGCCAGGGAGAGCTTCCCTGTATGGCCTAGAGAGGAATTGGCCTAGGAAACTCAACCCAGACCTCCTCAGGGGTGTGTGAGGTGGAAGAGTCTCCCCTCTTACTTTCCAACCTCGAGGGGTAGGGAAAGAAACTGCCTTCATACTCATGCATGCTGTTTTTTGTATATCCTTTGGAGTCTCCACTTTTAGAAAACATGTTTCTTATACCTTTGGTCATATTTAAGAAGCCTTTGCCTAATCTATAGTCATGATTACTCTTAGGTTTTCTCCTAAGAATTTTATAACCTTAGTTTTTACATTTAGTCTATAATTCATTCTGAGGTAAGTTTTACTTGTGGTGTGAGATAGGGGAATGGTTTAATCTTTTGCCTGTGGATATCCAGTTATTGCAGCACCATTTGCTAAAAAGACTTATGACTTTACTTATGCATGGGATATAAAACTGAAAGCAACAAATGAACAAGACAAAACAAATAAAAACTTGTAGACACAGACAATGGTTTAGTGGTTACCAAAGTATAAGGGGGAAGTTGGCATGGTAGGAGAAGATAAAAGGGTCAAATGTATGGTGATGGAAGGAGAACTGACTCTGGGTGGTGAACACACAATGCAATATACAGATGATGTATTATAGAAATGTACACTTGAAACCTACATAATTTTACTAACCAATGTCACTCCAATAAGTTTAATATAATTTTTTTTTTTAAAAAAAAGACTATTCTTTCCTTATTGAATTATTTTGGCATCCTTGTTGAAAATCAATTAATGTAAGGGTTTATTTCTAGACTCCCAAATATATTCAATTGATCTATATGTCTAACCTTATGCCAGTATCACACTCTCTTAATGACTGCTGCTTCGTGCTAAGTTCTGATATCAGAAAGTGTGAGTCCTACAACTTTATTATTTTCTATTAAGGTTGTTTTGTTATTCTGAATCCCTTGAATTTCCATATGAAATTACTGTGTGCACTATTTGGATCAATTTATTAAATTATTAAACATAATATAAACAAAGGTACATGATACACACACTTACTGACCATGAATTCATCTAAATTTACCTTTAAAAGAGGAAGAAGAGAGATTCCTCCTACAACTCCATTTAGTATTGTGTGCTGAGATGAGATACATAAATTTCTGATATTGGAGTGATTGTTCTCAGATCCCATGTAAATTCTTAAAGTCTGAGCATTTTACCAGGATAGATGCTTCTAATGTTTAAGGTTGCAAGGTGTATTTTCAGGATTAATTCTTACTTTGGAACTTAAATCCTACTAAGTAGAATCTCTTCCATAAGCTTCTTGAGGGCAAAAATGGTATCATCAATGCCATTTATAGCTTCTCAAATTACATTAGAGAGTTCTGGGTATCCTGGTAGTCTACTTTTACTCTACTGCTATTTATACAACCGTAGTTTTCTAGGATTGGCCTAGGTTGCTGGAATCCATTGCTCAATAGACATTTAACTAGGCAAGAAGAATCTCACTTGAAATCCATGAAGTAAACCAAAAAATTAATGAGGAAGAGAGTGACCTGAAGGAGGGATTATACTGTTGGGACCCATCGGGACTAAGAATAATGGAAGGGTAAGTGTTGGTTGAATGACAGCCTGGGAGCTGAGTTCATATATGGCGGGTTTTATGCATACCCCATGACACATGGCTTTGCTCCAAACTATAGTGGCACTTGGAGTTACATTATTTCTTAGTAAAAACACATAGCAAATTCCAAAGTAGCTCTTAAAAAAAAAAATCTTTTCCTTATAAATTTGATACCATAACTGATTTTGATAAGAAGATGGAAAGGAGTAGCAACCAAGTCCTTACTGCCATAATGAATACTTTCCAAGGGATGTATAACAATATTGACATACTGCCAGAGGCAGGTGAAAACAGCAGCTCCCAGTGAATCTGAAACAGGTTGCAACATGAAAATCAGGTCTCTATGAAAAGCTAAAGGGTATATTTTTCTAAATTCTACATTTTGACTGCTACATAATTCTCTATGTAGGCTTATTACATACACAAAAAAACCCCGCATTTGTCTTGATCATTACAGGGGGAAAAAATCGGTATATGAACATAACCTAAACACAGCTATTCGTCCATATTTTGGGTCACTCTGTGGTATATCTGGCTCTCTCAACATTAGTCTTGGGCGTATTGCCCAAGCTTGGAATTATAAAATTTCAGCATTAGAATAAATCTAGGACAAACCTCCACAACATTAAAAAATCTCTTGCAAGATGGCATCTAGACTGTGCATGACCACTTTTGGTAAAGAGGAACTCATTACTTACCCAACCTATTCATTTCCCTTTTATAGGGCTCTAAACAATGAACAAAAATATACCTGCAACTTTCACTCACTAGTTTATTTTTACTCTCTAGACACGTCTTCTAGATATTCAAGGTAGCCATCATCTTCCTTCAGGGTCTCATTTTTATCGTAATCAAGTGTCGCTTTTTTCAAGCATTTGTTAAATTTTTAATTTTTTAAAGCAAAATTTAGCCCCTTATAACTGAAACCCAAATTACACCCATTCCCATGAAAAATGTAAGGATAGCCCAGTCACACAATTAGGATACTAAAATTTTCATCTAGGAAGGAAAAGAAAGGTCTTTAGATAAATCCAGGCATGTCATTCGTATTCCTTGTTAATAGATATAGTTAGTGCCTTGTTGATTTCATTTTCTGATGTGAGAAAATATGACCTTCTCATTTTAATTGTATGGAGTGGGGAGAATTGACTGTGCTCCCAGATTTGCAGAGCCATGAAGAGAGAATCCTGGCTTTTTGGAACTTCATTCATCCCAGGAAGTACGAAGTACTTTCACTTTGGCCCTATTTCATGCGTGGGGTTATTCATCCAATCTCACTCCAACTTTCTCTGGAACACTGATGGATCTCAGAGATATGCAAACCTGCACTTTCATCTAGGCAGGTTTGGAGAAACAGCTGGGTCCATAAACCCTATTCTTCATTAACCACTTCTTTTGTCATGTTTCAGTCCATTTAACTTTCTAGCATGTATGCACATTGTAGTCACACAATTACAACAGCTAAAGCAACATAATTATAGAGCTATATCATGGCAAAGCAACTCAAGAACTCAGCAACTCCATTAAAATTTTAAAGAAGTTAATCCTCTGGGAAATGTTCCTATTAATTAAATAAAGGTGAAAGAAAATAGGTTTCCCATTTATTCTCTGCATGGAAGAAGGTGGCCACAGCCTGCATGCAAAGGAGCTGTGTGATCACAGGTGTATGCATCACCTCCTCAAGCATTTGAAAGGTGACTATTTCAGGTCATTTATCTGCAAAGCGATGTGGCAAATTTTTGTTCTGATTTTCATGGATAATAGAGGTTTTTGGATCAGAGAAGGTTTTAAGAAGTCCAGAGGGACTTAATTCCTGCTGATTCATGCTGCAGGATAGGAGACAAGAGACCAAGCCTCAATTGATACTGAGTTCAGTGATGGTACATCCTGGAATGGATTGGAGAGTGGAAAGTTAGGGTAGGTCAATAGCCACAGCAAAATTAGAGACTTTGGGTCTTCTGCTCCCTCCCTCCACCACAGCTATCCCATCTAAGAGTACGAATGCTATGCATTCAATTTGCGCATTTATGAGTAATTGAGGGTGTATTTGGTGGAGGAATCTCTTTACATGGTTTCCCAAACATACCTGAAAACAGAACCCTTTTGTCAAGGTGTACCATACACGGATCAGATCATCAGTGGACCCCAGCAAAGCACAAATCAGGGCTACTGGCTAAGAGTCTATTGGAGATTTGAGACCCTGGAGTGTGGGGACAGTCTTTGCTGGAAGGAACAAAGATGGCCGAGCCCCATGCAGACAGAATGTCTTTCCTCTAGTGGCCACTGGGAACAAGGAGCGTAGTGGATGGCCAATAAAGGTTGACAAGTTCATACTTAAAAAGCAATTTTGGAACTTGTATTTGTTATATCTCTTGATAGTTAAACTTTCTCTATCTGTATTTGCTGGTCCAACAGGGATTAACTAGTTTGGTAAACCTGGGAAATTTTAGAGGTGCCTAGAAATTGTAGAAAGGTTTCAAGAGAGAAAGCATCCAAAGAAAATTATCTATTTTTCTATTTACTGTTGATATACGGAGAGAGGAAATGTATGTTCTACCAGTTGTAAGATCAAAGATAGAGGGCCAAATAAAATTTGAAAAGTGAAGGGGAAGAAGGTCATGAGGGAGAAAAGTTGATGGAAAGTATCTTAGTTCAGGCTTCCTAGAACAGGGATTCTTTTTTTTTTTTTTCAAGATTTTATTGGGGAATTGGGGATGGGAACAGACAAGTTGCTGTCCTTTTGTTCTTCAGTCTAGTTGTGGAGGACATTGCTTCACTAGCCCATGTTGGTATTATCATTGCACTCTTTCCGGGTGAGGCAGTCTCTTGCCTGCCATTGGATGGCCACTCATGGCAGCTCATGAAAACTCATGCCAGCTGCCGGCCAGCCCCACTGCAGCCTATGCCATCGCTGGTGACTCACGGCAGCCCAGCTCCAGGTTGAGCTATTGTTCACCAGCTTAGCTGTAGAGGGCTCAGAGTCACTGGCCTTCATGTGGGACCTGAACCAGGGCCCTGCTGCTCAGAGCGGGTGTTCCATGCCAACTCCTAACCAATGCCCTGCTCGGCCAGCCCGAGAACAGAGATTCTTATACAACTGATTTATTGAGTTAGTGATTTCAGATGAAACTTGTAAGGAAATGAGGGAAGCAAGATATGAGGAAGAAGCTAGACAAAGATGTGGGTGTTGCTGAAATGTAGTCTCAACTTGATCCATGGTGAATGTCACCACAGAGTTGGCTCACCTTGAGGCAAGGATGCTGGTTTTTGTTCTTTTGTATGAGCCAATACTTGGCTGATAAAACATAAAACTTTTGGACCAAATTTAGTACTTGCACAGTCACAAAGAGAAAAGGAGGAATAGTAGTTTGGAAAATAAATGTGTGTGCCACCCTGGAGGGGAGAGATTCTAAATTGAGCTAACATTTATTAAGAGACAACTATATGCCAACTGCTTTCTACTGCCATTACCATATTTTAGGGAAGAGAAAATTGAGGCTTGGAGAAGTTATGTAATGGACTCCAGAATGTGGTAGAGTAAGAAAGTGACCTGGGTGCTTGGACTGTGAGCTCTGCGCTCTTTGCATCCTGCCTCATCTATGAGTCAGTAAGAGCATATGAGCAGGAACAAGACTACCTGTGTGAATTAAAGGTAGAGGAATGTGAAGGTTGCATGACCTGGATTGATAGGGAGAAGGGAGATCTAATGCTAATTGGTAGAAATCAGTGTAGAGCTGAAAGAAAGACTGTTGGGAATGGGGGTGTATATGCCACTGAGGTCTTTATGGGAGGATGAACTCATCTCTGAACTTCTGAATCATAATATGGATATTTGTATTTTTGTAGATATATGGCTTTGTATAATCTAGATGCAGGAAGACTAACCGGGTCCCCAAGCATTTCTCATGTGCCATTCTTCTGTAAAAATAAAAGACAACAATATATAACTTGACTTACATGTTTCCTTGTGGTTAACTTAAGGCACATCTCTTAGCATTCATAGTTGCCTTATGACTTCCCTGAAGGCCACCCTTGAACTCTGCCTTTGAGGTTTCACCAAATTCTGCTCTTAAGTGCAATGTAAATATTCTTCCATGTGACCCTGGGAGATGTACCTGGGACAATGCTTTCCTCACTATCTAGAACTGAGCCCTGAACCTTTCCAATGGTGCATCTGAATTAAAGTAGTTGACAGGTATGAGTGTTTTGGTGGGGTGGGAAAGGGAGAGGGTAATCCTGTAGTTAAATAAATTTGGGAGAAAAAGAATTAAGCTAAGTTAACTGGGTTTCTCTAACTAGGTTTCTGTAAGTGGCTTACCTGCACATCTGAATGTGCCATATGAATGAATATCCAGCAGGAAAATCTGCAGTGTGGGGTTTCCCAAGGATACTTGAAAATGGAACCCTTTTTGTCAAGGTTCTTGATAGGAATAGGATTGTGAAACCATCACCCTCCAAACCCTCCTAGGTGGTTACTGCTATACTCCCTGCTCTTGGGTTTGAAACGGATCTTCTCTCAAATGAAAATTTCACTGGGTAAGGGCGGCACCTTCAGCTGTTGTCAGTCATTTACACAACTGAGTAGATATGTATAATAGAGTCCTTGAGAGGAGGCTTTGTATAGGGCAGTAGATACCCCAAGGGCTAAGGGAGGCCTCTAGAATAGCCAGTGAAAGAGGCTGACATACCTGCATGACTTTCTTAGGTCTCTGAAATAGAAAAAACTTCTGAGTGGTAAGTATCTCAATTTAATGTTTAGTCAAAATGAAAAAGCACAAAGCAGTAAATTGACACTCTCTTCTGCTTTAAAATCAAACCAAAACAAAGACAGTGTGGATTGTGAGAGAAGCTCTGTTTCAGTCATCTATCTGATGAAATCAGCTGGGAGTTGGGTTGGAGGATCATGCAGCTGAATTAATCAGGAGGTCTTAGTGGCTCTTATCTTTCAGCAAAAAGCCCCAGACACTGATTCCATGGCAAAGATATGGTAGTAAAGGCTGAAATCACGTGGTGGGGCTACAGGCTGCTGACTGAATGCTAACACTCCTGGGAAGGATTATGGGTAGAAAAGTGCTGTGTTAATTGGGAAGATTCAAGCACCAAAAGGCAAACTGCAAAACCTGCTGAAAGGTAAGTCATAGAAATTCTATTTAACACATTGTTTGTGGGAAATGAGTAAACTCGTCATATCGCTCAAATGCCCGCATACAATGTGTTAAAATCCCTTGCTATCCAGAGCACATGAGAAATAACAAAAGCCTTTCTAATACATATGTAATGTACAAATTGAGAAAGAGACCCTCATTCAGGCTGTAGGCCTCCTGAGAGAGGGAGGCAGCCCTGTGCCTTCATTTGCTCTGGGTGTTGTCCAGTGCCAAGTGGATTCTTAGCTACTATTTAGTCTTAATGAAACCAAGGATCACAAAGTAGACAATTCACTTTACAAGATTCAAGAGGATTCTATTAATACAATGTTGACTGTAAACAAAAAGTTAAGTAGGTATCCCATCAGCAAAAGGGAGTTATTCAGGAAAAAGAAAGGATTACAATGTGCAGCCATGACAAGCGAAGTGCAAGTCCTTGAGATAACAAAATAAGGAAGTTCTTCATAGACAGGAAGAGGAAGTTAAGGGGCAGGGCTGTTATAACCAGAGAGTTCTTCCTGTAGGGCTTTCAGGACTAATGTAGGGTGTGAGCACTCCTCCTACAGGCTCCCCATTATTGTCTTAGTTAAGGTCTCTGTCATAAATGTTGACAGCAAAGAGAGTAAACAATAACAAAATAGTGAGATTACATGGCTTCTGCTCCTACTTCTTTTTTTAAAAAAGATTTTTATTGGGGCACTGGGGGAGGGGAACAGCGTAGGGGAATGGGGGAAGGGGAACAGACAAGTTGCTGTCCTTTTGTTCTTCAGTCTAGCTGTGGAGGACATTGCTTCACTGGCCCATGTTGGTATCATCATTGCACTCTTCTCGGGTTAGGCAGTTGCTCTCTGGCCTCTGGATGGTCACTCAGGGCCACTCTTGGCAGCTCACGCTGGCTGCCGGCCACTCACTGTAGCCTATGGCAGCCCACTGCCACAGGGGCTGCAACCCACACCCTCGCCAGCCATCTTAGCTATAGAGGCAACATTCACCATCTTAGCTATAGAGGCAACCAGGTGGAGCTGTTGTTCAACATCTTAGCTGTAAAGGGCACAGTGTCACTGGCCCTCATGTGGGATCTGAACTGGGGTCCTGCTGCTCAGAGCTGGTGTCCCAAGCCAGCTCCTAATCAATGCACCACTCAGCCGGCCCCTGCTCCTTCTTCACCAATATATTTTTAAAAAATCTATTCATATTTTTAAATGTCCTAAAATAACTGCAACTTTATATATTGGGTATAGAGATTCATTATTATAGGGGTGAACAATCAGAAAAGTTTGGAAATTGCTGAGAGATCATTGGATTTGGAGTTTGATGCGTGTTTGCACCAACCTCTGTGTCTTTACCAGATGGGTGACATAGAACAAGTTAAAGAGTTTTGTGAAACTCAGTTTTCTCATCTGTAATGTAAGGGCTGTAATCTCAGGGGTTAAAGGAGATAAAGTTTTTAAAGCATCTAGCTTAGTTCCTGGCATAATTGGTGTGCAAAAAAATATTAGCTCCCTCTGTTTTCCTCTCTAGTCAGCCCTATTTCAAACTTTATGAGATGCTTATTTCTCGAATCCAGTATTAGGTAGACAATGTAAACTGAATCCTAGGAAAATATTTGTAATTTTGTTTGTTTATTTTCCACTTGAAACTAGAATGGAGGCTAACAACCAACCTGAAATGTATCTTTTGTACTGCAGTTAGGCATAAAGAAAGGGTCAATAAGCTTATGTCCTGGAAGCCATTTGTAATTGCTGGTAGAGTTGCCATGCTTGTCACATTTTTATTAGAATTAATACATGCATAACATTTAACCTGTGGAAAGAGACTGTTAGAAACCTGAGTCTGTAATAGTGTGATGTATGTACTTCTCAGATATATTTGGTCTTTTCTCCAAGGTTCCTGGCTCCCCAAACCCTTGGAGTTTCCTGTGATAAAGGTGTCTTTCATCATGCCAATGAGGTGAGTTTTGGAAAGCCCTTAAGTAAGCAAAGGGTGGGGGTTGGGATGGGTGGCCAGGAAAACCAACCCTGTGATTAGTTCCAGCCCCACTCCACCCCCCACCTTTGGGGAGGGAAGAGAGGCTGGAGATTAAGTTCAGCTGCCAATAGCTAGGGATTTAATCAGTCATGACTGTGTAATGAAGCCTCTATGAAGGACAGGGTTGAGAGAATGTCTGGGTGGGTAAATACCTGGCGATGCTGGGAGAGTGGTGAACCTGAAGAGGGCACAGGAGTTCCGCTTCCTTCCCCATGCCTTGCCTTGTGCCCCTTTTCTGTCTGGCTGTTACACCCTTTTAAATTAAAGCAGTGACCTGGTAAGTGAAATGTTTCTCTGAGCTCTGTGAGCCACTCTAGCAAATTAATTGCTCCTGAGAGGGGAGTCTTGGGAACCTCTGATTTATAGCCAGTCAGACCCACAGGTAACAACTTGGGCTTGCGACTGGCACCCAAAGTTGGCGGGGAGGGCAGTCTGGTAGGAATGAACCCTTAACCTGTGGAATCTGATACTGTCTCTGGGTAGCGTCAGTTGAGTTGACTTGTAGGTAACCCAGCTGGTGTCCGAAGAGTTTCTTTTTGGTGTGGGGAACACATGCATTGGAATGGGTACCCAAACATATTTAGAGTCTCATCATATCTCCGTTTGGGTCTTCTAGGAGCAGAGCCTGACACAAGGACTTAGGGGTTTCTGATTTACTGAGAGTATCTTCACAAAAAAAAAAAATCAAGCAAAAGAAAAAAACCCCCAAAATATCCTCCAAGCCAATGAACCAAACAAACAGGAGAAAACTCTCAAAGTCGTAAAGAAGGGAGCTAAGCAGGATAAGGCAGGGGAAGGGGCCCAGCAAGGTAAAATCTAATCTTGCCCTGTACCAAGGGGGACTCTGGCCCATAAACAATACCACACACTGCGTGTCCTCAAGGCAAACAGACTGGCCTTTTGACCACTAAATCAAGCAGGAGTCACTGGCTGCTCTGGTCAGGGTAGGGAGGTGAGGGAGGATTGTAGCTTTCCTGGCCAGTTGGCTCCTATCAACCAGGAAGAATTATCCAGAGAAGGGGATCGCTGTGAGCTGTTAACCATCTACACTTATTGCAGCTGAGGAATGAGGGTAGGCCTGTTAAAGGGAGCTATAGATAGAACACACTATGTTTTCTACCCACTATGAGGTGGACAAAATTAGTTTTTCTAGAGAAGCTTTTAAGTGTCTTATCCCACTCAATAGCAACACCATGTCAGGTGTTTGCCAACAGTAAGCATTCTTTTCATACCCCAGAGCAGCACTGTCTAGTAGAAATATTACATGGACCACACATTATATTTAAAATTTCCTGGTAGCCCCATTAAAAACAGGTAAAATTAGGGTTCATGATGTATTAAACAAAATGGGTTCCATTTTCTCTATATTCTCCCTGTCTATCCACCTTCCCTTTCCTCTTCTTTCTACTTATTGGGTATTTTTTCATTCATAAATTAGAATGAAACATTGTTGAAAGTATGTTTTTGAGGTTAGTTTCCTTAAAAACAAAGATTTTCAAAGGTTACAGCTAGCTTAGAGGTCTAGCTCAAGTGTTGCCTTCCTTTAGGGTCGAAGACACTTGGAATGTTTCCCTCCTTTCCTTCCTGCCTTTCTTTATCTACTAGCTCCTCCCAGTAAACTCACGATCCGCCCTATGAAAATCGTGGGTTTCGGTGTTTATTATTTGTATAATATAGAACCATTAAGTTGATAGGTTAACAAATAAAAGGTGAGCTCCACTTATAGTTTTTACCAAAACAAGCCTTGGGAGCCTTAGGGAAAAACAAATACAAAAGATCAGGCCTATGATTAATCTGGTAGGAAGGTTTTTTTTGGGTTTTTTTTAGGATTTTTTTTCTTCAGTGTCCCACATAGTCACTACCTGACAGATGGCATCATGATTGTATAATTGCTATAATGGATATTTTTAATAATGCAACTGACTGTGATCTAAGCCCTTTTTCAAAGATTTTTATTAAAATATAGCTAACATACAATATTATATTAATTTCAGGGGTACACCATAGTTATTCAACATTTATATACCTAAAGAAGTGATCACCATGGTAAGTCCAGAAACCATCTGACACTGTACCACACTATCACAATATTATTGACCATATTCCCCATGCTGTATATTATATCTCCATGACTTATTTGTTTTATACCTGGAGATTTGAACCTCTTATTCCCCTTCACTTTCCCTCTCTTTTTTAAATTTTTCAATTACAGTTAACATTCCATATTATTTTTATTATTTTCAGGTGTTCAGCATAGTGGTTAGTATTTATATAACTTAAGAAGTGATCCCCCTGACTAGTCTAGTACCCACCTGGCACTATACATAGTTATTACCATGTTATTGACTGTATTACTTATGCTATACCCTACATCCCCATGACTACTTTGTGACAAGAAATTTGTATTTCTTAATCCCTTCCCCTTTTTCACCCACCCTCTAACCCCCCTCCCATCTGGCAAACATCAATATGTTCTCTGTATCTATGAGTTTATGTATGCTTTGTTCTTTAGATTCCACATATAAGCAAAATCAACATTGTGTCTGTCTTTGTCTGTCTGACATACTGTACTCAGCACAACACCTTCCAGGTCCAGCCATACCACCACCGTTGGCAAGAACCCATTGCTTTCCCTGTCCAAGCAATATTCCATTGTATGTATGTATCACCTACTCTTTATCCACTCACCCATTGATAGACACCCAGGCTGCCTTTCACCTGCTGCCCCAGTGCTGGAGCTCAGAGCAAGTGAGTCAATCAGTGAGTAAGTTTGTGCATGGGCCCTTTAAGAGTAGCACCTAGATCTGCAGTCCCGACCCTCGTTTGACCCAGCCACAATCTCCACTGGTTTTCACAGCTAATAGTTATTGGGTCTTTTTTGCCTGGCATTGGAACCCTGGGCTGGGGAGCCTGGTGTAGGGCTAAAACCCCTCGCTTGTTGTTGGGGGACCTCCATAGCTGAGATATCCCTCCTGATTTTTAATAGTCACATGCGAGTGTGGGACCAGCCCATTTAGCATCTCTGCCCCACCCACCAGTCCTTGAGGTGGCTTCTTCTGTATGTCTTTAGTTGTAAGGCTTTGGTTCAGCTACACTTCTGGCAATCCTCAATGATGGTTGTTCTGTAGTTTACTTGTAATCTTTATGTGGTTGTAACAGGAGGTAAGCACAGCATTTACCTACTGTGCTGTCTTGACAAGATCTTGATCTCAGCTTTCTTTACTAACATTGAAAGATTCCTGAAATGTTTCCAATTTAATTCAGACTTCTTTTTAAGTTAGTTTATTTGCCACATGACTAAATGCCCTGAGCCAAATCTGAGTGGTATGCAACTGGTGGATATCCTATATAAATAGAATCCTCCATATATGTTGTAAATGTGCCCAGTTACAGAGAATCTAAAAGAATAAGCATTTTCTCTATAGCCCAGAGAAGGGCTGTCCAATAGAAATATAAAATAGGCCATACATTTAATTTAAAATTTTCTAGTAGCCACATTGAAAAGTAAAAAGAAACAGGCAAAATTAATTTTAGTAATGTATTTTATTTAACCTCACAATGAACATCTTTTCTCAATATATCTATAAACATCTATAACCACATCACTTATGTTTTCTCATGAGCAAAATAAAAGTTGCGTGATGAATGGATTTCAGAAATTAAACCTTATTACAGTCAACAACATTTGATAGAAAACTTCTCTAACTCTGAACATAAGATGGTCAAAGTAAGATCTGCCCTATACTAATTAACGTGGTCAGGTTCAGAGAAGTGTAACATCTGGAGTTTGTGTAGGAGGGCAGAAAGTCATGCTTGGACAAGGAAAGAGCTAGTTAATGATTACATTTAAAGGTCTTCCATTTACTTTCCCAATAGCCTAGTGACATTTATCCTAAGTCACTTAAGAAATGTTATAAAATGTCACGAATCCATGTAGCATTGCCACATGGAGGGCTTGGATCCTAAGATTAGTCTGTACAGGACTGTGACCATACATTGTTATTGATAATATAATTAGAGGCAATTGTTTTGGCTGGAACAGGAGTTGCAGGTTGGTATCATCATTTTGGCAGCTCAGCTTTACTCAATACTCTAATCTTCTGGAGAATCTATACATGCCCACATTAATTCGTTACTAAGGAAAATATTTTTCTTAGTCTACTAAAATGTGGTATAGGATAAGGAGCACAAAATGGCCCTCTAAAATATTATACCAGAAAAAGGCAGAGATATAAGGTAAGGGATGAATTTGGAGGGTCAAATTATTGGTACATTTACCCTTTTAATATTTGGCATGACTATAAAATAAAAAGATGAGTTTTACTGTGTAATAAATTGGTTATATTACTTAATACATAAACTCCTGTAAGTAGGAGGGATTCTGAAGAATGTTAAGGTAATTCATGAAGAAAGTCAAAGTTGAGTAAAGAAAACAATAATGACCATGTGGCCAGTTGAAAACAGCTATTAAAGTGGAACCAACAAAACATAGAAGATGAACAAAATGGCAGACCAGTAATTGTGGTGGATATATTTTGTGTGTCATTCATTATCCAATTCACCTTCTTTTGCAGTCTCACTCTTATTTCCATAGGGGAAATATTTCTTCTTCCATTGCATGTGATCTGGTTGGATTGTCAATCAATTGTTGTACTGCACTCCTCTAGACAAGTAGCAAAACCATGGCCTATGCCATATTGTTTATTCTCTTCATTCTGGCTCTCTGAGTCCTGCGTGGAAAGATTCAGTGGTAGAAAAATCAGTTGGAACAGATTAATTCTGGGGATATGCTCTGAAGAAATCACCCATCTTTTCTGATTCCTAGAGCTCCCATTCTTGTATCTTCCAACTCCCAGTTTTCTAAGTTTTTCTTTGACTAAGAGTTATACAATATCTTTCCAATTAATTCCCTTTTATGTAAGTTAGCTAGAGTTATCTTATTAGCTTATCATAGGAATAGCCTACTATGGCCCATGGGCCAAATATGGCCCACCACATTTATTTGTAAATAAAGTTTTATTAGAATACATCAATGCTCATTCACTTAAGTGGTGCCTATGACTACCTTTATGATACAACAACAGAGTTGAGTAGTTGTGACACAAACCACATGATCCATAGCCTAAAATATTTCCTATCTGTCCTTTTAAGAAAATGTTTCCTGACACCTGGCTTACAAATGTTTTAGACTAAGTCCTTTCAGAAGCAGACTCTGAGATAAGAACTTGATTGCAAGTAGTTTATTTGTGAGGTGATTCCCAGAAGACAAGTGGGGAAGTGAGAGAAGGAAGCAATAAAGGCTACATTGCCATGCAGTTTCCTGCTATGGATGATAAACTCAATTCCACTGTAGTACACTGGGGGACAGTGTAGAATATGTCTCCAAGTTTCCCCACCTGTAGCTTGAGAGAAACAGGGTATTTGCATACAAACTCCTGAAGCTTGCTTGTAGGGTCATCGACTTTCATGTAATTCTGGTTTACCTTGTAACTAGCAGAATGGGCTCCAGCAGACAGGGATAATGCTCCTTGGGTTACCTTTTCATTTTGTTAAGTTTCTTTTGCTATGCAGGTGCTTTCTAATTTGATGTAGTCCTACTTATTAATTTTTGCTTTTGTTGCTTATGCTTTGGTATCATATCTAAGAAATTATTGCCAAGACCAGGGCTGGCCCAGTGTCACAGAGACTTAAGAGCTGTCACAGAGGTTAAGAGCTGGCTTGGGATGCCAGTGATCCCGGTTTGGATCCCACATATGAGGGCCAGTGACACTGCCCTCTACAGCTAACAACAGCTCCACCTGAAGCTGGGCTGTGCAAGCCCAGGAGATGTTGTGGGCTGCAGCCCCTGCTGCAGTGGGCTGCCATAGGCTACAGTGAGTGGCCGGCAGCCAGCGTGAGCGGCCAGCAGCCAGAGTGAGCTGCCAATAGCCGCAGTGAGTGACATCCAGAGGCCGGCGACTGATCTGCCTCATCCAGGAAGAGCACAATGACGATACCAACATGGGCCAGTGAAGCAATGTCCTCCGCAACTAGACTGAAGAACAAAAAGACAGCAACTTGTCTGTTCCCCTCCCCCAATTAAAAAAAAATAAAAAACTATTGCCAAGACCAAAGTCAAGGAGCTTTTTCCATTTATTTTCTTTTAGGAGTTCTATGGTTCCGGGTCTTACGTTTAAGTCATTAATCCATTTTTAGTTAATTTCTGTGAGTGGTTTAAGATAGGGGTCCAATTTTATTGTTCTGCATGTGGTTATCCTGTTTTCCTATCACCATTTATTGAACAAACTCTTCTTTCTCCACTGAGCTTTCTTGGTTCCCTTGTCAAATATTAGTTGACTGTATATGTGAGGGTTTATTTCTGGGCTCTGCATTTTTTTCTGTTTTCATGCCAGTACCATACTGTTTCAATTACTGTAGCTTTGTAGTATAGTTGGAAATCAAGAAGTGTGGTACCTCTAGCTTTTATTCTGTCTCAGAATTGTTTTGGCTATTTGGACACTTTTGTGGTTCAATACAAATTAAAAATTTGTTTTCTATTTCTATGAAAAATGACATTGGAATTTTGGTAGGAATTGAATCTCTAGATCACTTTGGGTAGTATGGACATTTTGAAAATATTAATTCTTTCAATCCATGAGCAAGCCTTATTTTTTCCATTTGTTAGTGTCTTCTTCAATTTCTTTCATCAACATCTTATAGATTTCAGTGTATAGATATTTTACCTCTTTGGTTACATTTATTCCTAAGTATTTTTTTGTTCTCAATGCTGATTTTTTCTTTATTTCTTCTCAGATATTTTGTTGCTAATGTGTAAAAATGCAACTGTTGTGTGCTGCAACTTAACTGAATTTGTTGACTAGTTCTAACCAATTTTGGTGGAGTCTTTAGGATTTTCTCTATGTAAGACCATAGCATCTGCAAACTAAGACAATTTTACTTCTTTCTGATTTGAATACCTTTTACTTCTTTTTCTTGCCTGATTACAATGACGAGGGCTTCTAGTACTTTGTTAAATAGAAATAATCAACCAAATGAAAAGGTAATATGGAATGGAGAAAATATTTTCAAATAATATATCTGATAAGGGATTAACATTCAAAATATATAAAGAACTCATACAACTCAGTAGCAAAAACTAAGCAGTCCAGTTTAAAAATGGGCAGAAGAACTACATAGACATTTTTCCAAAGAAGACATACAAATGGCCAACAGGTACATGAAAAGGTGCTCAACATTACTAATCATTAGCGTAATGCAAACCAAAACCACAATAAAATATCAGCTCACACATGTTAAAATGGCTATCATCCAAAAGACAAGAGGTACGTGTTGACAAGAATGTGGGAAAATGGAACCTTTGTGCACTGTTGGTAGGAATGTAAATTAATATAGCCACTATGGATAACAGTATGGGAGTTCCTCAAACAATTAAAAATAGATCTACCATGCGATCTAGCAATCAGACTCCTTGGAATATATCCAAAGGAAATGAAATTAGGATCTTGAAGAGATGTCTGCACTCCCATATTTATTGATGCATTATTTACACTAGCCAAGACAGGTAAACAACCTAAGTGTCCATCAATGGATGAATGGATAAAGAAAATGTGGCAAATATGAGAAAGAAGGAGATCCTATCATTTGTGACAACACGGATGGAACCTGAGGGCATATGCAAGGTGCAATAAATCAGACAGAGAAAGATAAATGTATAATAGCACTTATATGTGGAATCTAAAAAAATTAAGCTTGTAGAAACAGAAACTAGAATGTTGGTTTTCAGGAGCTAGAGAGTGGAAGAAATGGGTAGATGTTGGTCAAAAGGAACAAACTTCCTCTTATAAGATGACTAAGTTCTGCGGATAATGTACAGCATGGTATTATAGTTCACAATACTGTGTTGTATATTTGAAAGCTGCTAAGAGAATAGATCTTAAACGTTCTCACTACAAAAATGATATTTATGTAATGTGATGGAGGTGTTAGATAATGCTATGGTGGTAATCATTTTACAATATATAAGGACATCAAATCAACACGTGCACACCGTAAACTTACACAGTGTTATATGTCAATTATATCTCAAAAAAGCTGGAGGAAAATAAAAAGCTCTGTGGCAAACTGTTCCAGTTGCTTCCAATTTATAGAGTTAGAAGCTTTGCAGTGGTTAGGGCTGAGGACTTATATCTAGGCCACTAACAGTGTCTCTTACCCCAAGGAACTTAGCTTATAAAACAAGTTATATGACAACCCTTGGTCAAATTAATACCCCTTCTCTTCCAATGGTCATAATTGCTTTGTTTCCATTATGACTGATATAACTAATTCCTTGGGGGGATGGGGTTGGGGAAAACGTGTATTGGAGAAAGCCTTCCCATCAGAGTCTAGAGAACTAGAGAGTTTGGTTTGGCTTTTGATTCTATTACTTACTGGCTGTAGCAAATTTTAACTAAATCACCTGATTCCTTTTGGTGTATCTCTCTGTAGTAAGCGAATATGTTCACACAGCAGTTCAGCAGGATTCCAAGAGAATGAAGAACACGAAGAGTCTTGAGGTCTGCACTCAGCCTTGGTACTCCATCATTTCCACTGCGTTCTACTGGGCAAAGCAAGACCCAAGACCAGGTCAGATTCAAGGGAAGGGGAGAGAAACCACATTACGCAGAGTTATTCTACATTGCAAAGGGGATGCACACGAGAGGTAGAGAATTGCAGCTCTTTTGTAATTTACCAACAAGCCATGGTAGGCTGACCTGGATGGTTGCATTATCTCAGACCTTAGCATGTGAGCCTATTTCTCACCAAGTTTCTCTCATGCTGTGAATTTCTGTGTTAAATTTTTTGGGAAGTTGGAGACAGGCAGCAGGTTAATGGGGCTATCCACAGGGCAGACAGTGGTATGCTGATTTTTCAAGTGCCCCCTGAATCTTCTAGTCATGTGATCAAAAGAACAAGTGTTTTTTCTTCTGACTCTCTAATAGAGATAAATCAAAACAGCTTCCCTCTTGGGGATATCTTTTTTTCCTTGTTGAGACAAAACAGTAAGGAAAACAATTAAGACTAATTATCTACCAGGAATATGGCACCTAAGTGAACATCTAAGGGAACAAGGCATCTTCAGTTGGCACAGCTACACCTGAAACAAGGAGCTCAGAACTCATTATTTATGCTTCATGCCTGTCACGTGATTTGGGTGCCTAGCTCCAGGGAAAGAGGCAACATGGCAAGTGGACATGGAAAAGTCATGGACTATTGATTAAATAGGTGAGGTTCCATTGACTCCTTGCTAGTTATTCACTAGTCCAAGGCAGGTGACAACACCCTGAGTCCCAGACAGGCTCACATTTTGGGGCGTATCAGGGGAGATGGTGGAGCCAAAGTGCTTCAAGAATTTCTATAAGAAAAACTCCTCTTGAGGAATTGAAGTTCAGGCCTACAGGTGTGGCCCTTAGTGGTGGTTCTGTTGACAAAGGCGGGTTGATGAGCGGCAAGTTCATTGTCTATATTTAGACTTGTCTTCTTGCCCAGCACCTATGGACTCAGCGCTAAGTTCCAATGAGAGGAGGCTCTAAGTACAATTTTGAGAGTTTTTCTCATCCACTAGAAAGATGTTGGCGTTTATGGCAATAGTAATAGTATCTGAAACAGGAGGGCCACAGAAGGGAGATGAACATAGTACAGCGTCCATGTAGAGAGGGCTTCAGATAACAGAGCAAGAAGTGTGGAGGGAGTCCTGGGGGTTGGGGGAGAGATGGAAGGGAGACCAGTGCTTTCCTGGGAGATGCCAGCAGCAGAGGAGGACCTGGGGAACTTGTCCACCTAAGCTGTCACTGGTCATACTGACAGCATCCAGAATGATGGAGTAGGAAAAAGGCAGCACACATGAGATACTCTCCAGGGGCCAATTTACAGTAAAGCTTTGGTTGGGATGGGACATCCTTCAGTGTCAGCTGTCAATGGTGCAAGTAGTGTTAAAACCAGAGAAATATAGATTGTGGCTGAAATGTCATGCCAGGGAAATGATTATTAAGCTGCTACCACACACACAGCACCATGTGGGAACTTGGACGTCAGCCCTGGGTGAGTCTTGATACCTAAAAAGAGCACAGTGTCCAGTGACAGATTTGGCTGTGAGGAGCCCACTGTAAAGGATGACAGCAAGTACAGGAGGGTGGAAAGGCCAAGGCAGCCCCACACGGCTGGAGTGGCGGTGTTCAAGTAGCTTCCAGGTGCAGCATGGCCACGGGCTTGAAGGGTGGATAGGCGCTCACCCAGCAGAACAGGCTGTCCTGTTCATGTACGAGTGTGTGCGCACAGGCGTGTGTGCTCTTCCTTTACTTCTCTATGCCTCAGTCTCATCTCTCCATGGTAGATAATTCATGATTTATAAGGTGGTTGTGAGAATGGGATACAATATTTTATGCAAAAATTTCTTTGCAAATGATGAAGTACTGGAAAGATCATTTAATGATAATAAAAGTAGTATAATGAAAGCCTTGTTAGCATTTTAATCAAGTCCATGGCAATTGTTAAGATTACTTAATATGTCCCCGGCCCTGTTCTGAGCACTTCATCTGCATTAATTCAATTTACTTCTCATCATACTCCTGTCATGTAGGTACAAATATTACTCATTCCCATTTTACAGATGAGAAAAGAGAGGTACAGAGAGCTTTAGTCACATCACACTGGGAAGTGATGGAGGCAGGATTCACATTTGACACTTTGACCCGATATTCTGCGGTCCTAACCATAGTGACACACTGGCCCCTTGGCCCTTTATTGTCCTTTCTAATGCTGCCTGTTAGTCTGCTCAGGCTGCCCCAATAAAGCACCAGAGACTGAGTGGCTCAAACAACAGAAATCTATTTTTCACAGTTCCAGAGGCTGGGAAGATCAAGATCATGGTACTGGCTGATTCAGTTTCTGGTGAGGCTCTCTTTCTGGCTTGCAGATGGCGACCGTCTCTCTGTGTCCCCACATATGAATGAGGGTGTGGGGGTGGGAGTGAGGGAGGGGAAAAGAGAGAGAGGGAGAGAGAGAGAACTCTTCAGTGTCTCTTCCCACAGAGATAGCAATACTGTTAGAAGTGATGTATGCCATTGCTAGGCCTGGCCCCTCAGGTGTGGTCTTCCAGGCACTTATTTTTCTCTATCAGCTGACTAGATGCAATTGATTCAGCAGAAGACCCTGGACCTAGGGCACACCAAGGCCACTGAGTGGAAGGAATCTGGGACCTTGAATGACTGCATGAAGCAGAGACTCCTCTCCCACCCCAGCCCTGCACTGGACTGTGTCATGGGTGAGGAAAAAGCCTTATAATGTTAAGCCATTAAGATTGGGGAGTTATTTGTTTCAGCCACTAGCATATCATGACTAATAAACATGGATTGAGGTGTTCATGGGAAAGCCAGGCAGCTAGAAACTGTGGTTCTAGAGCTAAGACTCACATGTTATGAGACAAGACTGGGAATCAACAGATTTCCTCTCTGCCTCCTCCCTGCAGGTCACCTCGGCATCTCCTGCTTGAATTTCTATTCTTGGTGAACTATATAACTTCTTCTTAGTCACTCAAGACAGAGGCCTGGCTGATATTTTCTTCTCCCTTGTCATCCAAGTTCACGGCGATTGAGTCTGCCGGCTTTGCCTACTTAACATCTTGTGTATCCACTTCTATTCATCTCCATGCTCCTTCTCTCATCATTTCTTTCAAGGGCAAGCTACATTTAGGAAGGTTGAGGCATGAAAAGGAGAAAGGAAGTGAAGGCACCCAGTCAGAACATATCTTTTAGAAGCTTGGCCCCGAGAAAGATGAGAAGGGGCTGTAACTGGAAGAGGATCGAGGATCCAGGGAGTTTGATTTGTAACGTAGATGACACATGAACACTCATTGGTGGAGTGAAGAGAATAATCGATGAAGTACAACTTCCAATTAGTTAAGAAATGGAATGCAGGAATATACAAAGTTTTCAGTGTGCTTTTTCTTTGAAGGACAGGACCAACCTGCCTGATGTGTGTGAGGGTTTCGAGGGGAAAGTGGATAAGGATTTGAATAGTGGTTTATGAGAATAGGGGAGCTAGAGAGCTAAGAAGGGGAAAAATTTATAAACACCCTTGTTGCTGGTGTGAATATGATTATTTACAAGATTTTCTCCAGCATTGCTCAGGACCCTGGGTAAAAAGCGCGAGTGGAAAATTAGGTTTATCCAGAGGACGATATTTGTAAACATGAGAGAAAGAAAGATTAGTGAGTGCTGGTTAGGAATATAAAAAAGGATCCACTATGTTTTTCATCTAAGTAGGAAATCAAAGGCTATAGGGAAAAGTCGGTTGATGTGAGAAAGTTAAGGGATAAATGAGTTAAAAGAGCAAGTGTCTTGAGACTCGGGGAGCCATGAAGGCTAGAAGTCAGGGGTCAGGGAACATATATACTAACAAGGACTGGGTGTGAGTGGCCGGAGTGGAGGGTGGGATGAAATTGCTGGATTTGAAGCAATTAGAGCATCAAGGGGACAGCTTGCTTGGCCTTGGTAGCTATTTATTTGGTAGCTCTTCCAGAAGTTAACCCCACGCCTGAGAGCAGAGTTTCTCAGTAGCAGCTCTATTGATATTTTGGACCAGATAATTATTTGCTGGGGGGTCAGGGACATTGTTCTGTGTATTTAGGATGTTTGTTAGCATCACTGGCCTCACTAATCGCCAGTAACACATCCCCTCTTGTGACAACCAGACATGTTTCCAGATATCACCAAATGTCTTCTAGAGAACAAAATTGTCCCCAGTTAAAACTTCGAGGAGTTGGAACTCTCAGAGTTAAGACATAAGACTGACTTAGAGGGTGAAGATGAGAGATTTTTTTAAATTTATTTCTGATGGAATCCAACAGAATTCTCAGGCTCTAGAAGTAACACATTTCAACAACAAAACAAAAGAAAAATTCAGCCTATTTGACAGTGCAAGCATCACTGGAGTAAACACAATTTTGTATTAGTTACTTCTCATGGCAATTATTTTCTGGGAGATAATACTCATTAAGATATATGTATTCAGGTATATTTGCCAAAATTATTGCTCCTTTGTAGACACCCACTCGATATACCCACCAGGATTTGCTGGCAATCTCAGCTATAGAAAGCAGAGTGGCTCTGCTAATGGAATAATTACCAAGTTCAGTCTAGGAGGCAGCTGAGGCCTGAAATAGTAATTGTGGCCTCACAAGTTTTGCCCACACTCCGGGTGCTGGGTGTCTTATGTCTTTTATGGCACTGGAAAATCTTATTTTCTTGTAATTCTGTTGCCTCATTGGGAGGAGATTACACATGGGCAAGAAAACAAGCTAAAACTCGATGGAGTTAATTAACTGACACTGAATTTGAGTTCCAGTCTAGAGAAGTAATCCTACCTACTTTACTTTACCTGGGCTGCCCTATAATTGCCTTGCTGGTGCTTACTGTTTCCCCATTTAATTGAAGCTTGAGTCAATTCTTGGAGGTGCTCCAGTTAGGAAATATTGCCAGGTATCATCTGCTGAATCACACAAAATAACTTCTGGAAATCAATTTTGGCAAGCTGAGGGCACTAACTTCCTCATATTTTTAAAGTGGGAAACATAAGAACTGCTGGTTGTCAAACTCATGAGCTGACCACGTGGGAAATGCCTTTAATAACGGCTTTGCTAGGTTTTGTAGGAGGTGGCGTCAGCCTAGCTCCTCAGCAGGATCTCCTGGGTCATCCTGCACCTTAGCCACTCTGATTTCCTTATAAATCTCAGAACACACTGCACTGGTATCCCCATGCCTTCTCTCCTATTGTGATCTTCTCTTCCCAGAATCCTCTTCCTACTTCTCTGCCTGGCAAGTTTTACTCATCATTCAGGAATCTTCCTGTGTTTCCTGCTCACTGAAGCACCGCTGATGACTCTCTGTAGTCGTTTCCTTCTGTAGATTCCCATGTCACCAACTTGGTGACACGCTGTCTTGGACTTATGATTTATCTGTCTTTTTTTTAACACTGGATTGTGAGCTCTGAAGATGGGCGCCATGTTTTGTTTGCCTTGGTATTCCTATCTAGCGTTTGTATCCTTGCATGATATAGTCATCAATAATGAACTACTTAGAGAGCAGGTTTAAGTGTTCTTTCTAAATAGAGAGCAGGTTTAAGTGTTCCAGGGGCAAACGAGCAGGCAAGGGGCTCTACTCCCATCTTGAATTATCTTCTGGAGAAGCATCTTATTGCCATATGTCTCTACCAACTCAACCACTCTGTGATGCAGTTAAAACCAAACCAATTCTACCATTAACCTCATTCAGCAGGTTTCAGTCTGCCCTTGGGGCTCTGTCAGTAACTTCAACTGTGTGTAGTTGCTGGACAACATGGAAGCTCATATAAAAAAATGAAATATAAGTATATACCAATTTGGGAGAAATGTTTAAGGAGACACTCTTTCTTGTTTCTTTTCTTTCTTTTTTTTTTTTTTTTTTAGCAATGCTCTGAGAATTTAAATTAGAGGCTAGCTGGGTGAAAATGGCATGCCTCACTTATGGCCATGCTTGCATGTGCATAAGCATGCACGCAGGCTTTGTAAATGTGCACCCAGAGCCCCTTTGACTCATTTTGGCAGCTGTTCCTTCCTAGGTTCAGGAGTAATTCTGCCAGCAATGACAGGAAATGGCTGCTAATAAATGCAGCCCCGGGCCAGTGCCTTTACCAGGAATCATCTGTGACATTGACATAAGCCAGAATGTGTGGAAAAGCCTGCACATAAGTGTGGTGGGGAGTGTGGAACAGAACAGGGAGGGGAGAACAGAGCAACCAGGAGGACAGTTGTGGAGGGATGTTTGCTCCATGACCTGGAGAGTTTTCAGTTGCTGATTTCCTGGGGAGGGGGAGAAAAAAAGAAAGGACCACAAGGCCAGCATGCGAGGTGTCACAATTAAATTCGTGAACTTGTTGCAATGATGTTGCTAACCTTTTTTGATATCAGAGGGATTATTCATTATGAATTTGGAAGTGCTGAAAGGGCTGTGTGAAAAAGTTGGATGGCCTGAACAATTCATGGCTCTTGCATCACAATAATACACCAGTTCACATGGCACTGTCCGTGAGGGAGTTTTTAACCAGAAAACACCTGACCTGGCCCCCAATGACTTCTTTGTGTTCTCAAAGATAAAGGAAATATTGAAAGGAAGACATTTTGATCCTATTCAGGACATCAAGGGTAACACAATGACAGCCCTGATGGCCATTCCAGAAAAAGGGTTCCAAAATTGCTTTGAAGGGTGGACTAGGTTTTGGCATTGGTGCATAGCTTCTCAAAGGGGGTACTTCGAAGGTGACCATAGTGATATTCAGCAATGAGGTATGTAGCACTTTTTCTAGGATGAGTTCACAAACTTAATTGTCAGACCTCGTATCCTCCCTCCCTACTGCTTATTCTTTCATTGGCCAATCCCAGTGTTCTCAGCATTCTCCTTGGCTTCTTGTTATAAACAAGCTCTGAATTATCTGCTACTTAAGGTAGGAGGAGAAAAAAAAATCAAATTAAAAATAAAATGTAAAGGTTGAACTGCTGGTAAAAATGTTCACCCCACTGAGCTCAGAAGTGGACTGGGGTTCATTAGGGCTTGATGCTTATATAATTAGTTTGTGGGTATATGTGTATATGTGTGTATAGGTCTTTTCAGACAAACAACCTTTAAAAATACATTTACAATTAGGTATAAAAATGAATATTTACATTTAATGAAGAAATAGATCATACAAATTATAATATTAAAGAGCTGAAGAACACCACAAATACATAAAGCCCAGAAAATATAAGTTTTATTGATTGCCTGATGATTTTTATTAATTAGTAATTTAATTGCATTATATGTTTATGTATATGTGAGTATAAACAGATATGTATTTAAATATTTATATAGATAATTCTATTAAAATATACAAAACTATCCTGAAATTAAAGCATACATAATCATAAATAATACATTCAAATTGTTGCCATATTGAACTGAGATTCATAACTGTATATATATCTATACAGATATATACTTAAATATTTTGTCAGATACGCTAAAATCCAATTTGATACATTGGGAAACACAGAACATGCAAATATTGATGTAGTTCTGTGTCCACTGTGTGTTGTACTGTGACAGGAGGGTACCTTATAGGGATTGGGTTTGATGCATCCTACGTTGCATGATTCCATCCATAAAGAATGCACTTATAATTGTGTAAGATACATCATCACATATATTCACAATAGGAGGAATTTTTTCATTTTGACTTGGGGTTGATTAGAATGAAATCCTCTGCTTACAAATGTGCATGTCTGTTGCCCACACATTTTAAACCTGTTTTTCCTCCTTCGCCTACATACTTATGACGCCATAAGGCTTGGCACATGTTTGTATGATACTTCCACCTCAAGTCTTATGTCATGATGCCAGGTGAGTGAGCCCAGTAAGAATGTTCCTAGAAGTTATCCTGACCTTCCTACAGTAATAATTTAACTTTACATGAAAGGGACTTGACATGAAAGGGACTGTCAGCCACATAAATATGTCCCATTAAACCCGAAGAAAATACGTGCCCTTCCTTAGCTGGTCAACAAATACACATGGCCCCTCTAATGTCATTCCACATAAGAGAGCAGAGACAAAAGTTTTAAGCAATTATGGTTTAAACTTCTTACTTTCAGAAATTTTGCAAAATCTTAAGATCTCGTGAAGTCATTGCTATAGCTCCTCCCAGGACCTTGGAAAACCCCCTGTGAAAGTGAAGGTTTCTGAAGTTTAAGTTTTATTGTTATTACTGACCCTTCCTGGTTTGAGCTAGAAGTCTATGGATTATCTGACTTGCTGGTTACAGCTTTGGGTGCATTTTCATTCATTGATTCATTGATTCATTGATTCATTCATTCAGGCATTAATTTTTTTTTACTCATTTTTCATTTATTTGATTATATAACATTTATGTTCTGTTATAGTATATACTGGTGTCTACTGTGCGATAGGACCGACAGACAGAAGCCTAAACCAAAGTCCAGAGAGCCAGTTTCCTTCTCCAGGTCCTATCACTGTGGTTATTCCTGAAAGAAACACAGGAAATTATTTGTTGTTCCCTCTGTCCTTTGACAGCTGTTTTCAAAGGGCCTCAAGGGCAAGGATCTCTTCCAGCTCCTCTGGCTGATTTTATCTGTGATGTTCAAAAAGCTTGCACTTTTTCCCTGCTCGTGACTCCTGTGTCACCAGCCCATCTCACTGCTCCAACCACCAAGAGCATCTGAAATTCTGATACGTTGCACTGTTGCAGATACCATGAGAGAAAGAGAAGTAGAACCTTGTGCTCATTTGAGGATCTCCAAGTAAGAATTCTTAATCACAAAGGGTGCCTCCATCCTACCACTTCATGTCATGGGTGCCTGAGGCTTCTCCTGAAGGATCCATTCTATTCTTGAAGGCCTATAATCTCAAACATGGAAGTTTTTCCTTTTCTTCTATGACCTTGGGCCAGTTACTTATCTTGATGGGCTTTGGTCTCTGCATCTATAAAACCTGGGTGTAATGAGGGAGGCATGATAGAGTATTGGCGGTATGCTTGGCAGGCAGGAAGCAATAAGTGAAAGTTATTTCCTTTCCATCAGGACAGGCACATTCTGAAAGAAGACACAGAATGAGCTTTCTTTTCACATGCTGTGTCCTCACGGGAGGACACTGAAGCTGTACGTTGCAGTCCCCATCTGGCTGGTTATCCAACAGGTGACAAACTCTTAGTGAATCTGTTTATCTAAAATATATTGCTGGGAATGAAAAATTATCTAAGAAGAGGAAAACTTGGACACATTGTTAAAATCCTTGAATTCATGTCCTTGCTCCTGGCACCAGTCCAGAAACACGGGGCTGTCTAAGTATCCGAAATACAGAAAGGACATGAAATGATTTCCTGTTTTATATTGTTTATTGTATACCAAGTCACCTGTAATGTTGCTATTAGGGCAGATTGTATCATATTTGGTCCATATTGCACCAAAGGGAGGGATATTAATTTTCATTTGGGTTGGATCTGAAAACTGGTATGCACACACTGAGTGACATCTCATTTTTCCTGATAATGATGTGGATATGTCTCTGGAATACCCATATGCTCAGCATTTGCTGTTTCAAACTTGTTCTTCATTAATTACAGCTATACAGAAGCTGCCAGAAATTATGTTCTATGAGGATTTAAATTTGAGCTCAGAAACGGGTGAAATTTATATGCAAATGAAGAAACCGACTCAAAGAGGTGAGCTTTGTGCCACCAAGAAGTAGCAGCGCTAGGCAGTTAACCCTGTTTTTCTGATCCTAAAATTTGTGTGGAGTTTCCATGACACCACACAACTCTTCATCCCAAAGGAACTGAGGAGTAGAGGCAGTTTTTCTGGTCTCTGCATGAGAGAACACAGACATGAATTTTGCATGTTGTTGCTTCACAAGCAAGAGTCTGATCTCAGCTGTTCCAGAGTTTCATCTGGGAGCATAGAAAGGATTTGATTTTCAAAAATTCATAAATACCCCCAGTATCTGTGTTTCAAGTGTCTGAAATGATAAGCATTTACGTTAGCTTGCCTAACATGTTGGGAAGTGGAAAACAGGAAGGGTTTAGGTGAGGGCTGTGCAACAAAGATATGCTACCTTTCTTTTTAAGGACCTTACACTTTTACATATCAGTTTCATATACATTATTCCAGTGGCTGGCAAACATGTTTTGTAAATGGCTGCCACACAATAAGTATTTTGTATCAGTGTTCTTTTCGTAGTGCTCTGATATGGATGAAAATCTATTGAGAAAGCACTTAAAATGTGTTTTTTTTTCCTCTTCTATCTCTTTTTCTTTTTTCTTCTTCCTTTTTCTTTCCTCTTCTTATAGAGGTTAAAATTATTGGCTTTAGAGTAAAAAGCCAGAGTTCAGTTGGGTGACTTTGGGCCAATTAGTTAATCTCTCTGTCTTCTTCATTACCTAAATAGTTCTTTAGGTACAGTTTTTTATTTGTTTTTGTTTTTAACTTAAACCACAGGACTTTGCATCCACAGGGGGTTAGTTTGTACCCCAGTAATTCTTTCCCAAGGGGTGAATTTCCTCAATATCTTCTCCAACATAAGTGTCATGGCTCATATGTGCATAATATATGACTACATGCTTGTTCAAAGGTGGAAGCCCTTTAAAGCTATACCTGTTAGGGCCATGACACAGTGGTCTGGACAGAGGACTCTTGGAGATTGTTATCACTCAAGCATTCTTTCAGTCATGATCTAGGCATTCTGAGAATCACCTGCTGGATCTGATTCAATTTATTAATTCAAAACATCTATAGCTCACCTCCCATCACCCTGATTCAGTAAGGCTACACAAACACACATGTATAAGGTTATTCTTTCCTCACATGACTGAGAAGAGAATTCTTTGAGTTTTGTTTTTCTCTCAGACAACATCGTGGTGCTGCTAGTGGTACAGTGAACATACATGGGAGACAGGTGCAGAAAACCCTTGAGTGAGGCACCCTAATTCCTGATAGTCAGGAGTTAGAAAGCTTCATCACAAGCTTCCCAGGGGAAGGCCTCAAGCTACTGGCCTGCTGTGCTCCTCTCAGGACCAGCCATGTCTCATGTCCATCAGTGACATATGAAGACAGAAGGGCACGCAGACGGGAAGGCTCACACGCAAAGGAAGGCACGGGGGGAGTTGGCAAGCTCATCCTTCTCCTCCTGCAGCTCCTGCTTCTGTCTTTAACATATCGATTGTAACATGCCTGCATCTGCCTTTGATCCTCCTGACACCCTGCTTACTATTGTTTATTTAGCTTATGATTCTCATGCTCCCAAGGTAAATCTTCATACTGCATGGATCAATAGGCTATGGGGGTCTTAATTAAAGCCGTGCGGTAAATTTGATACTGGAAAAGAAATTCCTCCAGTATCTGGAAGAAACAGAAATGCTGTTTCTCATGGAGGCTTTTTCATTGTCTCACACCATCACTTCTGACATTTGTTAAAACGTTGGGTATCTCATGGTACGTTTCTGAGACGCAGCATAGGTACAGATGTAGACGTGAAGAAAAACGGAGTCCTTCGACAAAGCTTTTGAGTTCGTAGAGGGGCAATATCAGTGTATTGGTGGGTGTTAATAAAAAATCGGAATATTTATTTGACCTGCAAAAGAATCACAAATCTGGGCTTTAGGTCCTGTATCAAGTCCAGAAAGATACAATTGCAGAGGCATGTTGGAAAATACTATATACGGGCCTTGATTTTACTAATTTAACTATTTCTAGCAGATTTTCATACGTCCCTTGAATGAACTCTTAGACCTCGTGCAGGTAATGGGAGCTGTCCGCTATCATGGTACTGAAATAGCTACAGTGAAAAGCATTGAGCCATTGAGTGCCAAAGACCCCTACCTGATGATTGAAGATGTGAGGGCATCTTGCGAGGCCATGAGAATTGTTGATAGGAATTGCAGTAAGCGATTGTTGTCATTATTGGGACCTGCTGGTAGAGTGGACTTAAATTCTGGTTCCACCATTCAGCAGTTCTGTAGCTAGCAAATTATTTAGTTTTTCTATGAACCATTATTTGCCCGTTTGCAAAATTTGGTTACTAAGAGTATCAAATGAGGTTTGTGTGTGAAAATTCCCAGCACAGTACCTGGAATGTTGTGCATGCTCAACCAATGCTAGTTTCCTCCCCAAACCTTTGATTATCTAAGCCTAATATTCCAGGGAGATGTTACTCTTGCTGATGCCAGTGGGGAAATCAGCCTGACTGGGGGCGAGGGAGGCTTTTTGACTACAGAATAATATCCAGTGCTTTCTATAATTTTCACACATCTGTGACATTCAGCATCATTTAGGGGAAAGATACTGTAGATGGATGACCTTTCAAAGTAATTCATGGCGTAGGGAGAAAATAGCAGTCTTATGCCCATGAACCTGATGGCGATAGTATCCTAGAACCCAAACATGGGGAGATGGAGGTATCAGATGGGGAGTGATGAAAACAAGGAACACACAGGCAAAAGAGTAGAAAGTTAGTTAATCAAAAGTTGAAGTTTTATGCACCTTGAAGTCTTTTTTTCTTTTTGTTGCTTTTTTAGATTTACTTAAATATTTAAGTTCACCAATCAAATTATTGGAGAAAAGGGAATTTAGAAAGATATTATGGGGCACGTTTTAAATCTAGATGTTCATCTGAGTTCTTGGGGGTGTCAAGTCAGACCATGTTAAAATACTTTGAACTCTGTTCTATGCTGTATAGGATGGTTGGTGTCCCATTCTTAAAAGGCAAACATAAAAATTATTTGTGAAAGAATATGTAATCTCTTGGCATGAGTTTCAAATTTGGAAGGAGAAAAGTCTCAAGTCCTAGGTGAAATTAGGGTATAAATATTTATTGCAGACCTTAAAGGCACTTAAGCACACATTAAAATGCAATCCCCATTTTCTGCACCTTGCATAACTCTCCTGTAGTGGTTCGCCTGTTGACGGGGAGTGAGAGAGATCCATCATAAAGTAATCCCCATCTATGGATGAAAAAATAAAGCTGCAGTGTGAGCTGACATCAACTTTTAATTTCACTTCGTCTTTGGCAAAACAAGTACTTATTTCTAGAGGTGATCAAACATAATGAATGTGCAAAGGATTCACAATAATTTGATGTATCTGTTATAGTTACAGACACGTGCTGAATGTTTCCCTGGTGTGTGTGTGTGTGTGTGTGTGTGTGTGTGAGAGAGAGAGAGAGAGAGAGAGAGAGAGAGAGAGAGAGAGAGAGAGAGAACATCATACATCATGATATGAAAAACAAACTAAAAGCAGGATTTGGTATTTTAGTCATAGACTTTTACCGATTAGCGGTGTGACTTTGGGCAAATCCTTTAGTCTTTCTGAGTCTCAACTTCATTACCATTAATCTGTGACAGTAAAACTCTGTTATCTCACAGGGTTAATGTAAAAATATATAAAAAATGAATGGCTACATAAGATAGTGCTTTATAAAGAACCATAGACAATTAAAGAATTTTAGGTAATGGATACATTTGTGCACATCAAAAATGTAAAGCTGCATTCATCTTTGAAGACAATATGTGATGTGTTCCTTAAACTTGGGAGCTCAGGCTGGCATTTCACTGACAGTGTTAAGTCTCCTAGTCTGGCTGTGATGACTAGATCAAGGAATATCCCTAGTTATAGCAATTGAGCATAAATTTGGGCAGAATGTCATTCAGAACACACACTTACATTCAGGTGCTTTCAGTTTTGCCCCAGATCTACAGACCGGGCACTGTTCCTTTTTGTACTTGAGGATATCCAGGGATGAGCAAAACCACCAGGTACACTCAGAGCCAAGACCGCCAACCATATTAAAATAGATCAGGTGAGCGGTCACACAGACAATGTACCAACCATATCTTTCTCCCTCTCAACTCATTCATTGGTTTGGTCCATCTGGTCTTGGCTCACAAAGTTTCTCATTTAATGAAGCTTTAAATAAATATCAGCCTGAGGGAAATAAATGAATCATACACCAGAAGGAAGCATTGATGTATGAACTTATTTACTACCTTTCAAGTAAAATGAGAAAATGGTGCTTCCTTTGATTGAAGAAAAACATGATTATAGAATTAGAGTAGAATAGATTAGAACAAATTTAGATAGACTGGAAGAACTTATCTCTAACTCTGACATAAAAATGTCATTTACACATCCTTGAGCCTCAGTTTCCTCACCTTACAACAAGGATATAAATTCTTGCCACATAGTAGAAGCTCAGGAGTTGTGGTGGGTAGATGGTAGGCTTCATGGCTGATGACTAATCAGAAATATCTTTTGACCTCTGTGTCGCATATCTAAAAAGAGAGTGTTAGGTAGGCAATTTCTAAGATTCCTTTGAACTTCAACTTCATGTGATTTTTATGAGCAGTATGGAGTGGTACCAACTCTTAGAGGTTACCAAGTCCAGTACCCTTACTTAGATGAGGGACAAGTTGTGATTCCATGAAATGCATCTGACTACTCATTGCATCTTTGTCACTTTAATATGATTCCTTCAGAAGGGATGGTAATGTGCCCAGTGAGAACTGGAAGTCTTTCCTGGGATCCCAGGGGTGTGGCCTGGCTCTGGGAAACAGCTAGGAACAGCTGCTCTTGGACCATGTGGAGTGTGTGAATGTTTAGCATGTGCATTCTGGGCAGGGCTGCAGGAGGAGACTCACAGGGCTTGGGCCACCCTGACTGACAGAAAGCATAACCAGAGTGGGAATTGATTTGAAAATAATGAACCTCACATCGCATCAGGCACTTTCAAAAGAGTTTGCAGAGTCAATAGGTGATGGGGGCTTTAATTAAAAATAAAAGGAGAAATTGAAGCTTGACTACAGCATCTGAGAGGAAAGATGTCCTTAGGAAATCAGGAAAATATTGTCAGAAACCCAGGGCAGAAAGAGCTGTTTCTATTAAATTCATGTAGTTTAAACATAAAACACACAATGACAACTGGGAGGAAAGCTTGCATACATGCACACCTAACCCCATCCAACTTTTTTCTTCCTTCTACCTAGAGGAGAGCTCAATTTCAAGACTTGTCCTGGTACCTAAAGACACATGAGTGGGGAGAAAGGTGAGGTTCCACAAGCTCTTAACACAGGTGGCTTGATCATGGTGTGGTGGGTGTATGCCATCGAAGGTTCTGAGCTCACTGCTACTTGAGATGACTCAATGCAGTTCTGCTGTGAGCCCTTGGTATGAGATGCCTGGGTCTGTTTAGAAGAATAACAAACACAGACCTTTTCCCCATTTATACTCTTTCATTTATTGATTCACTTTACAAACATTTAGTGGCACAAGGGATGGGAACTCCCCTACTCTGGAAACACAGGGAAAATAAAGAGATGAATAAGGTAGGGTCTCCTTCTAGGAGGTTGCAATATGCTGAGGAGTGTGACTGTACATGGCTAATTATGATGCAAGGTAGAATGAAATAAGTACAGGCACCACACATCATGCTCTAGAAAAAGAGAGAAGGGTTATGAAGAAATAAATAATATCTTTTGAGCATGTACTCCATGCCTTAAACATGTGAGACATTTTATTTATATCTTTCACAGTCATGAACAATTCTGAAAGGGAAATAAAGTAGTCCTTATTTTACTGTTGAGTTCATCAAGGCTCTGGATTTTAAGGAACTCGCTCGTCACACAGTAAACTTTAAAGCCGAGGTTGTAAGCTTTAACGTTTCTGTACTCAGGGGTTCCCCATGCCAGCCGTTCTCTAGTGACTGAGTAGGTACAATAGTTGGTCTGATAGTCGATTTCAGTGAGGAGTCCTACGCAAAGGGTTTACTGATTTCAGCTACTGTGGGCTAGTAGCCCTGAGTGCCTTGATTTGAATCCCAAACTCTTCGAGGCCCTCACTACATACATTCCCCCCAATTTTTGCTCTCCTCAACCCAGCCCTGGAGGTGCTGTGAAGTAAAATGGAGGTATGGCTGATGCAAGACAATTGATTATCTGGCTTCAGATTTTCTGCTCTCCCAAAGTAGACTATTGTTTTTACTTGTAGGTCAGCTTGTCTGAAAGTTTGGGATGACAGGTGCTGGGAAGAAGGTAACGCTTTCTAGGATGATCTGGTCTCAGATTTAGATCCAGACAGCAGCCCTCTTCCTAATTAGCTTTTAGGATTTACATTGGCATGCTTCTCTGATTCTCTGCTTAGTGCGAACACTGAATATGCATCCAGGAGAATCTTTATCCTTTGTTTCCATGGAACTTTAGAAATCCATCTCTTTGGCTGCATCTTCATTCATTATGTGTCCTCTCTGGCACCTCTGTCTGGTTAAACACTCATATTTGTTTTCAACCTTGAGTTTTCATTTAAAAAAAAAATTCTCTTGACAATAAGAACTGTTTTAAGTATTATTTTCAAAATTAAAATGATCAGTTTAAAATATTCAAGGAAGCCATGTCTATTTCCCAGAATGTGTTTTGAATCTTGTGAGAAGGGGTAGAGAGTGAGGGCTAGGAAAGGGGGAGGTGGGGAGAGCCTCTATATTCATTTTCTACAGTGGGATCTGGGGCTCTGTCTTTCCTGCAGCTCTGATATGAGCATTCAAATCCTACTTTACATTTTGCCTACACTAAGAAGAGGTTCATTCAGAATCTAAGTGCTTACCCAGTGTGTTATCTAAGCCTGACCTCTACCACCCCCTAAGTTCTAGACTTGCATATCTAAGTATTTTCTCAGCATCTCACCTTGACTGTATGAGGACACCTGAAGTTGACATGACATATACAGAACAGAAGCCTGGATCCCCATCTTCACTGTGCCACAATATGATTCTCCTTGGTATCCTGGTATTCCAAGTATAAAAGATATTATTTGTTACTTACTTGCTCAGGTGAAAAATCTGGAGGTCATCCACTGATTCCTTTTTCCCCTACGCTCCACATCCAGTCTGTCAGAATATTATGGTATCTTCACTGTCAAAATATTTATCTGATCCTATCCTTCTCAACATGTCCAACATGTCATTATCTTTTAGCAGCATTATTACTACAGTCTGCTAAAATTCTGCTCATTTCATCCTTGCCACTCTAAAATTCTCTGTTTGCTAAAGAGATCTCTTATACTTCCCATCATTATTAGGAAAAGACTTAAAGTTTTAAATAACAAGGCCTACTTAATCTAGTACCTGGCTTCCTCTTGAGCCTAATGTCCTATCTGTCCTTTTTATGCTGTCTTGTAGCCACATTGGCTTTCCTTCTGAACTTCTAACACATTGAGCTTATTCCTGGCCCAGGGGCTCAGGGTCTTTGCATCCCCTGGTCCTTTTGTGAGGAGAGCTCCTCCTCCATTGTACATGGTTACCACTCCATCTCTGTGCTGAAGTGCTTCCTCTGAAAGTTCTTTCTCTACCCTCTAAATTAGAGTGTCACCTTCCTGCCCTCATCACGCTCTCATTCTCTCATCATGAAGCCTGTTCCACTTTGAAGTCAGCAATGGCATGTTGAATCTTTCTGTTGTTTCAAATCTCTCTGACCTCCCCTTCTACTTTGAACAGGATCACCTGGTGGGGTTAAGTCCACCTGATAATCCCATATTTTAAGATCAACTCACTTGGGACTTTAATTCCATCTGCAAAATCCCTGTATAGCCATATTTAGATTACTGTTTGGTAGAATAATCAGGGAATGGGGATCTTAGGTGTGGGAGATCTTTAGATTTCTGCCTATCATAGAGTATTTCTCATCAGAAATGATGTCAATCAGAAGACAATGAAACAATGTAGAACAGCTTTATTTGTAAGAGAACAACTCAATAAGAAAAGAGACAAATTATGGTGTGTATATATACTCAATATTATATACTAAATACTAAAAAGTATGGGTATGACCAAGAAAGTTAGTGCAAATGTAGGATGAAGAATAAGTTCTGTGAGTAATAAGACGCTAAGTTACCGAATTTATCTCTAAGAGATAAATGGCTCATCAAGCAAGACTTTGGACATGAGTAGTGGTGGCATCAAGAGCTATGATTTCCAAGGAGTGGAGTATTTGGCAATGGAATCTGTAGATGACTGTAACAAAAAAGAGTAGTTGTTACAGTATGATGACATCAGAATCTTCTTTTATTGCTGAATGTAGATTTAAATCTCTGGACTTGGTCATCTCATAAGTAATTCTGTTTGGAATGCCTTATAATCTAGCAAGCTACAAGTAAAATTTATGTTGCTTTAATATGTCTTCCTGAAGAAAAAAAAAACAGTAATTGCAACAAAATCTTTCATTTTGGAAAGGGGAGGAAAGGAACAATATCAGTGGGAAGTGGTATGCAGCAAACATATCATGGCTGTTGGGAAGGCAAGGACTCATTGCCTTGGTTATGGAATGAGATTCTTGGTCTTCCTTTCCATGCTTTCACTCCTGTTTTCTTGAAGGATCTTCCTCACCCATTGTTTTCTATGGCCCAGTCTGTGAAGGGAATTAGGAAAGATTCCCCTTCCATAGGTGGCACTTCTCTTAGGGCTCAGGTGTCTAGGGATTCCTTTCCACTTTGAGCAATCTAAAGTGTAAACATTTTCTATTTTTCTGAAATGAAAAACTCGTAAAACTTGGTTGAATTTCCATTTAATGTCATTTGCTTAACTTCCAGAGCAAAGGTACATATTCCATTGAACTACTGTCTTTGAGTCTAGAATAGGTTTATACTCTGTCTATTCTCCTAGCCTTTAGCTCAGCAGCCTGCATCATGGATGCTATCTCGGCAAAATTCAAAACAGAAGGATGGTTTGGAAAGGCACGGTTAGCCTTCCCCTGGCTTACCAGTTCTCTACAGTGGGGATATATATTCTGCACATTAGGATGTACATACCTAGGAGGGGTCTGGGTGTTTGGCCTCACAGAGTCTCAATGCCATTCTTTTGTTTTTATCTCATTGCCGTTGCAGTAAGTAATCTTAGGCTCAGGCAGAGAATTCATCTTTTTCAATTTCACTAGGCTCCAAATTACTAGAATCATGACCATCTTGAATTGTAATCATGCAGCCTGAAGTGTCTCTCTTCAGAGGAAAATCAGTATTGTCACCACCCTCTGCCCCTTATTCTTTTATGTAGGCCAGTTTCATTTCAAAACCTCATGATGTGGACACTTATCAAAGTCTTCAAAAAGTAAGCATCACGTTCCAATGTTCCAAACGTTTCTCACCAAATTCCTTAAGGCCTTGGGAGGCAATGGGCTCTGAGCCCCGAGATGTAATCACCTATTCTCTAAGTCCTTTCAAGGGTGCCAATTTCTTAGACTTGACGGTATTGTCTCACTGTCCTCATCTTCTTGGAGACCTGAACTTCACTCTTTATCTACCCTTCCTTGCATGTTAATAAGTCTTAACCCCAATTTAAAAGTCCAAGACCTGCAATTCCATATTAGGCTTCTGTGCTTTAGAAAGTGCATCAGATCTCACCAGTTTTGAGGGCCTTTTTTGTTTTTCTCATTTGCCAATCTGGACACTACCACTCGGGATGGATAACCTCTCCTCCTCCCCAGGCACAAGTCTTGCCATCATCTCCGGACACTGCGTTGTCTTGCTGCAGATCCCGGTGTGTCTCTGCCAGAGCTTATATGCAGGCCTTAGTGTCACCTAGGCTGCCCCTCCCCATCTCCTCTCTGGCTTCCTCAGAGCATGACAGAGGTTTTCTCAAGTACCTTACCCCCTTGCCCGCCACTTCGGTCCATCCTGAATCTGGCCTCCACAGCCAGGTTCACTTCCCTAAAGCAAAGTTTATTTCATGAATCCGCTCTGTTCAGTTTGTTTCTCAGCATCCAGTTTGGTCTGGCTCCATGTTTCCCTGTATACTAAGTACCAATATGTTAGGTCCAATCTCACTCCCCACAATTCTATCTTTCAGGAGACAGTTTCCTCTCTCCCTCTGTAACCCTGAAAGTGCCTGTGTTTTTATGTTTTCTTATGCTGCTCCATCTCAGGCCCCCATTCTCTGCCTGCTGAAATTTCATTTGTCCAGACCTTTCTAAACATTTCTTATCATTCAGGGTCTATTAGAAGCCTCTCTCCTTTAGGGCTGTTCCCATATATGCAAGTTCCTTTCCCCTTTAAGCTCAGATTATCTCCTCTTTTCACATCTCACTTCAGCAATAAAGGGTATTAGTTTAAAGAGAATTGGATTAAAATCTATATTTAAAAAAATCCTACCTGGACCCAAGACTTACAGTTCTATTTGTGCCTCTCTTCTTGCCACGATGAGAAGGATCTAATCTTTATACCATTCATATAATAACACTCAAAATCAGTTAAATTTGACCCCCAATGTTTATGCATGTTATCATGTATGCATTAATTCCATGCTCCGATATCTATGTGTCTCCTTTCACTAGGTAGTCCCCCAATTTAAAACAAAACAAAACATCCTAACCAAATATTTAGTTGGAAAAACAAGATTACAGAAATAAAGTTGCACTGGGAACTTTGGCTGCATCGGTACTTAAAATATCTCATCAGACCTAGATAACTCACAGATAGAAACCGGGCTCTTTCGTTCCCTCAGACACAGCGCATACACATTGGCAGTCCCTTCCTGCTGATTCCTGTTTTTATCTATCTCAGCGGAATTCCAAAAGTCACCGAGGAGAAGAAAGCCCCAGAGTAGACTTTTATTTTAGCAAACTCTCCTGAAAACCTCACTGGCTCCAAATCAATATGGTAGCAAAATACCAGCAGCCAGTGTACTCGCGCTATATTTAGAGGACTTATTCAAAGCTGAGTAATGAGATCCTGAACTTCCACCTCCCCATTTAGCTTCGCGAGAAGGGCAACCCCTCAGCTTTGCTTGTAATCAGGTGTAATTGTTTCCCTGCGAACAACAATCAGTGTAAATTAACCAGTGGCCTGTTTTTGTTTTTGATAATTCAATCTGCTGCCATTGTCATATAGTGAGGTCTGGCCATGGGAGGCCTGGCAAGTTCATGGTTTTCGTGTCTTGAAGCTGCTAACTCCAAGTTTCTAGGGATCTCCTTCTTTCTTGCTCTTTTTGTTACATAATCGCACCTGCACTGCAATTACTTGCAGGGTAAACAGCAGAAGTTGCAAGGAAGTTTTTCTTCAGAAGAGAACAAAAAAAATCTGCCTGGCTTATGGCTTAGTGGTTCAGCAGAGATGCTGAGCCTAGCAGAGAGTCCAACCAATCATTCCTTGACTGGGTGAACTTAGCGAGGAAGTGGCAGAATATTCTAGGAATGGATTGCCTGCAAAACAAAGCTAATTAACACCTTTGAAACTGCCATATATTTATGTAGTAACTAAAGCATGAACGCTGCAAAGTCCAGGACTGCAGCCAAGAGAGCTTGGTTTTCATCTGAGTTCTGACCCTTTCTACTTGGGTGATCTTAAGTAAATTTCTGAACCTCTCTGGGCCTCGGATTTCTCACTTTTAATAAAAGGATGGGTAATTCTTGATGATATTACATAGTCGGCTGACTGGGCAGTGTGATCTGCAAATGAAAATTAGCATTATCAATCAATGAACGCCTCCTCCCAGAGCCCACCTCGGTGGACTTGAGCCTGGGCAGACAGAATAAAGGAGAGCTATCTCTTGCTGTGACCCACTTCATACTGCGTAGATTTAGAAATGTTTGTCATATCCTATCCCCTGAAACACAGCTCTGAAGGGACATTCCCAATCCTTATAAAATAGGTGCCATAACAGCTCTGTCATTAAATCAATTGAGATTTGCTGATGGAGAATACAAATGAACAACAAAAAAAAGAAACTCACATTTATTGATAAGAATTCTAGGCATTGGAATAGTGTTTTACATATATTACCTCATATAATTCTTAACACTACCCAGAGAATTATGTTTAAAATCTTCTTTTAATCTCTTTGTGAATCAGAGAGATAAATCACTTTGTCCAAAGCCATGCAGCTAAAATGTGACATACATATACATTTACCCATTTCTGTCTGACTTCAAAATTTTTTTTATTAAACTATACTGCTAATTACCTTTAAGAAGTTTAAGGCCGGCCGAGTGGCACAGTGGTTAAGTGCTGGCTTGGGAAGCCAGCGGCCCCGGTTCGGGTCCTGCATGTGAGGTCTAGTGACACTGCCCTCAATAAACCAAAAAAAAAAAAAAAAAAAAAAAAAAAAAGTTTAATATCTTGCTAATAACCAAGTATAAATCATAAATATTTAGTTAATAATACTGGCAAGAATAATTGTATCTTACATGATAAGTTTTCTATAATATACACTATCAGTATCAGAGATAAGAGAAAAAGAGATGAAATCAAAGCTTATATCAACAAGTTAAAGGGGAATTTGATTCAAATGTCTACATAATTTTAGCTCTAACTGATTTTTCTGGAAACATGCAGGTATAGGAAGCATTTTTTATGCATGAAGTTGCCAGACAATGCCAAGAAAGCAAACTGTTCAGACCACATTTTGAATGTTTTCAACATGACAATTTGATCTAACATAATAAATGACTCAGCAATTATGCAGACCAAATGTGCCTTGAAACAAAATCTCGGTCCAAGAGTGGGCAAAACAAGATTAGTAGCCCTCTACCCATGCTCAGAGATATTTTTAGACTGTTAATGTGTCCTAGTGGTTGTTTTAATTAAAACATACAATAGTAGAAATGATTGTGCTGTGAACTGACATAGTAATGTAAAAGTGACCGGTTGCTCAAACTTCCTTCACCATGGGACAAAGTTACAAGTCAGAGAAGCAACACCCATCCCCATGTCAACACCCATCCCCATGTCCAACATCATAGGGCTGCTGGGTGATAAATTAGGGTGAGAGTGTAAGTGCTCTTCTCATTCCTTTATGGCAAAAAGAATTCAAATCAAGTCAAGCACAGAGTTAAGTCTAAAAATGATGGTTGCAAACAGAGCATGAAATCTGTAAGCTAATGTCAAAAATAATAATACTTGGAAAAGATAATGTATAATGTAAATATAATTGCATCATAATAATCTATATTCCCAAATTAAATAATAAAACTCAGGAAGCTAAGAGAAGCAGTTAGGAAAGAAATTATGTGTTAAATTCTTCTTGCGTGGGTGAATTCAGCAGATATTAGTTGATTCTTTATACAATTATTAGAGAATTGTAAGTTCAATTACATTTCATAAACCTTAAAGCTAGTGAGGTGCTGAAGCCAGCCTGCACTGGTTTTAGAAGGCCAAATGTGTATATATCTCTTCGTAACTCTGCGTTCAGTGACATTATGTTGGTAGCCTGAAATTGGCCATGTTGTTAATATTTGTGCCATCAAACTGGCAAATGCTACAAATCAAGACTTTTTTTTTAAATTTTAGAGAGCCTGTTAACACATTGCTGCTTAAAATTTAGCATTAGTAGAAATGTACTTTCCTAATCACTAGAAAAAAATAATTAAAACAATGCAAATGGCAGAAAGCAAACACTAAAGGAAAAAGTATGGAACCATGAAAACAGAGAATAACAGAATAATAGTAGCAAAGCAAATCATATTAACATAATGTGAGTAGAAAAGAGGAGGGGTGGGGCAAGTGTCCTAGGCAATGGAGACAGCATCCAGAAAGACTTGGAGGCTGAGACTGAGGTGTATTTGAGACAATGAAAGCAGCCCTGTGTTGAAAGGGGCAATAGTTTAGAGAGAGATTGATTGGGTAAGCAGCAGAGTAAATAGTCTTTTATGTCACTTTGAGGAGGTCAGATTTCTTCTTAAGGGCCAACAGAAATCCCTGAATGTTTTAGGCAGGAGGGAGAGGAATGAACAGGTTTGGGTCAAATGAAGCTTTTGTTGACTGGAGAATGGAAAATAGAATCAGGTCAGAGAGATGTGAAAGTGGAGCTAAGGGGTCCCCTAGGTAGGAGGCTGATGTGTACTCCTGGAAGAGTCATGGGGGCTGGCTGATTTGGTGGTTGCCTATGGGGGGATCACGGCACAGGTGTGGTTGGGAATGATTCCAATGGTGATGGTTTGGCAACTGAGTGATGGTTAAAAAAGGGAGCCACACATTGCATTGGACTTTGGATATGTGGAATATGACCTGTCTGTGATTACCCATTGGTTACTTCCAGGAAAGAGAAGATTATGTGGGTCTCAAATTCAATTGGGAAAATCTGGATGAGGTATAGAAATCTGAGAATCGTTAGTAGAGAGAGAGTATATATAGATTTAGGCTGGAGATAAAAATTGGGAAGTCGTCAGTATAAAGAGACTAGATAGGTAGTTTTGGAACTGGATGAGCTTTCCTGAAACCCTCGAGTAAGAATAGAATCAGGTGTAATGAGGTAGAGATAGGTGTTTGCAGAATATAACGTCATTAATCTTTATGCACTGAATTATAGAATTCCTTCGCTACCTGAACATGGAGTTTTCTATGAAACCTCAAGTGAAGAAAACCATTAGTTTATGTGAAAAAATTTTTTAGCGTTCCCAAAGAATAACCTACTGTACCAAATCATACCAAATAACACACAAAACCTAAAATAACACAACGTTTAGTAAAAGCAGTGCAACTCCGGCTGCTCCGAACGCACGCTTTCCCTCTGATGGCTGGCTACAAAACCAATGCTGGACGCTATTTTCTCATTTCTCCTTTTTTTCATAAAAGTGAAAATCCTCTTCAGACTTTTTTTGGTTAGCAAAAGCAGGTACCAATCAATGTAGGTCTTTCTGGAAAGTGAAGTAGCAGAAAGTGAACGTTCGAAAAGTGGGGGATACCTGCGCTGAGGGTCAAACACCTGAAGTATGCAACCGATATATAGTTAATCGAGAAGAAACGGACAGAAACGCCAGTGTAGTAGGCAAGTTCAGCTTGTAGACTAGGCCTAATGAGAGACTAGTTAACAAAAATTTGCTTTAGAGGATCTGAATAATATAAGTACTAAGGTTGATCTAATAGAGATACAGTTATCTTATATCCAGTAAATTCCATAATTGGGAATAGTTCAAACTGTTTTTAACCACAAAACAGTACAACTTGAAATTCATTTAAAAACAAAAACAAATGAAACTATTACTTTATTTTTATTAAATTTTTTCTCTCAAAAATTTTATTATTGGAAAATTTCAAACATAGACAAAGATACATAGCATAGTAAATCCCATGTACTCTTCACCCAGCTTCTACTACCAACTCAATTCTCACTGTTGAAACTATTACTTTGAAATGTTAAAAATTCCTCCAATCAATTTCCACTTCAAGGGTAATAAAAGTGTACACTTTAGTGTACTTAACCATAATAATAAAAAATAACAACAATAATTATAATAGTCGTTATATTCTGTACTACAAGCTACATGAAACAGCTGAGAGCTTACATTAGGAAACAGGAATAAATGAAAATAAATGCACTGGCATTTATATCAAGAAGTTAGCAAAGAAAAAAATCAAGTGACTGAGAAAAGCAGGAGTAAGGAAGTAATCAAATTAAAATGTAAATGGGTTTCTTAGAAAATAGGACAACAGCAGAATTAGGAAGTAAACCCAAGAGCTTACTTAGAAACCCAAGAGCTTACTTAGAAAACCAAGTGAAACAAAGTAGGTAACCCCAAGTTTGCCTAATCAAGTAAATAAATAAAAAGTGGGAACAGATGAAGGAAAGAAGTGATAGACAAAGAGTTAGAAATGACAATTTACTGATGAATACAGAGGAGATTATGAGCACTCTAAAAGTATCTTATCAAACTCTCTGCAAATAATTTTGAACAGTTACATGAAATGGGTAATTTTCTAGGAACATACAAACTGCTAAAATTAAATCTGGAAGATATAGAAGGCTTCTGCCTGGGCAAACACGCAAGACACTGAGAAAGTTTTAAGGACTTTTCCCTCAAAACAGTACCAAGCACAGATGGTTTCCTGGGTGAGCTCTTTCAACATTCAAGGAACAGAAACTACAATACTATATAAATTGTTCCCAAGTAGAGAGAAAAAAAGGAAAGCTTCCAAATTATTTATCAAAAGCCAACATAACATTGATTCCAAAACCTTAGACTGAGAGCACAGAAAACAAAACGTGAGACAAATTTCAGTTGTGAATATCAGAGTTGAAGTTCCGCAGTCTTGGAGCTTCATGAGTCACTTTAGTGCAGTTTCTTAAAAGGGCTGGAAGAATTGTGCACATACAGTCACCACTCACATGAAAGATTATATACAGAGTTTTCTTAAATGTGTGTGTGTATATATGTTTACTTTAATGATTTATTTTATAACTAACTAAAATTTAATTTTTGTTTTTAAGATTTTCCGTTACAACAATAACAATAATAAAAATAATACAAAAACACTAAAATTATAAAGCTCATTTAGCATGTATTTGTTGCCGTGCCCTACGGTAAGCTGTTTTTCAAGAATCATCTCATTTAAATACTAAAACTCTAGCTGAGAGCTAGTACCATTATTCCCCCTTACATCTAAGGAATCAGAGCCTCAGTAAGTATATTTAACAGGAGAGGATGGTAGAGCTAGATTTTAGACCAAGGCAGTTTGATCCTAAAGACTCTTGTCATTTTTCGATGAGCTTTAGTTTGTAAAATTACCCTCATCCGGCACCCTGAAGGAAGTCATGTGCCTTGCAGATCCCACGTGCTGGAGAAAACACTGTTCTGTAAAATCTAGGGGTGACATTTATGCTCCCATGTAATAAGTGTATTTGTCATAATCGAGTAGTGGAAAATCCAGGCTAGTTAAGGGCAGAGCTGTCAATCAAGCCAACAGAGTAGAAACCTGAGGAGGATGGGCTGAGATCAGCAGGCGTGAAGGGAATAAGGCAATGACATTCATGCCATTAGTAGAAAGACAATTGTGTGTTGATCTTAGGTCAGAGAATACTTTTTTGGGCCAACAATTCATGGGACAACTGAAATAGGAAAGAAACTGATGGATGTGTGCACATATATCTGCAGGTAATGACTATGACTTTCAAAGGGCTCTGAAAAAGGTTAGACATTCATAATAGGTTACACATCCCTGCTGCAAAAGGGAGGAAGGTGCCAGAAGAGTACAGTATAGCGGGTCTAGGATGCAAAGGAAGTGGCCTGGACAGCTGTCCAGCCTGGAGGAGGGTGCATCAGGTTCCATTCTCTTCTTTTCGCCCTTCCCCAGCAGGGCCCCTGTTGGGTCTTCACATTCTTGCTCTCTCATATCCATTGTATGCATATGGCAGTGGGGGAGGGGAGTATCCTTCCCTGTGAGTATTTCAACCTTTATGCTTGTGCTGGTGTCTGTGTGTGATGTTTGCCAAGGACCTGGATTACGTTAGTGTTCTGGTAGTTTCCAGCCTGGTTCTGCGACCCAGTGCAAAAGCAGGCAGATTAAGAAGAAGTAAAAGAAGTAGGAGGCAGATACAGGGATGGAGCTGAGACCAAGGATCAGTGTGAATTTCTTCTTTCCACCGATTCAGAATCATAGAGCTTCTTGTATTGACCTATATCTTGCCAGGACTAATTATTCACTTTGTGCTTTCATGCTGTGACTCAGTGCTTTCATATGGACCCAGCATCATTTGGGATTAAAAGAAGTAAACTTGAAAACTTGTATTTTCCCCAATACAAGTTCCAGTTAAAAAAAAAAAAAAAGAGTATGGCTGGATGCCCACAAGAGTTACCATGTAGGGTAGGTTATCAGGTAGAAAATTGTCTCTTACTGAGGAAAAATTTCTTTCAAAACATCCTCAGTGTGAATTTTAATAGGCACAGCCAGAAAAGAAGGGCCATGTTGCTAACACAGCTAAAATTAACCATTGGAGGTGGGGCATGTGGTGTCTTTTCTTGAACCAATATCATAATCTACTTGGAAATAATGGAGCTGAGAGCAAGAGAAAAGGTGGTGCAAAAAAGCAACAGGAGCAAAGAATCTAAGAAAAAACTACATTGCCTACAGCAAGAGAATAAATAAATAAATAAATACTGCAGGAATCACTTATTAGTGTAGTCTCAAAGGCCTCATAAAAAGTAACTCTTTGATTTACCTTCCCGGTTTCCTGTAGTGGCTGCCGGACAAAATTAAAAATGGGCCTATGAAACCAGTGAGATTGAGACAGACATAAAGTATGCTTCAGAGGCTCCAGCTTTTAAGTGCCTTTCTCCCTAATTGTCTTTGCTTGCCAGCTAAGGAGGGATGGAGAGAGAGAAGATGTGGGCTGGCTAGAAACACTTGCAGAATCCCTAAGGCTAAGCATCCTGCTCTGTGCATGCCCATGGCTGCCCTCCTACATGTTCCTCTCCCCAAGCACTGCATTCCTCTTCCAACTGGGCTTATGCCAAGTCTCAGGTATTATAGATTGCTAGAGCAGGGGACATTTTGGAGACATCTATCAATGCAATTCCCTCTAGAAATATCACTCAACATTTTCTCCCTTTTTGATGCGGTCTTGGTTGGACATAATTCCAGGAGTGGAAAGGAGGAATAAAATCTCTCCTCTGCCTCAGTCCAACTCTTTTATGATGGTTAGTTCTCTGACCCTTTGGTGACATAAAATACTGATTCATATGCCTTAAACGTGTATTGCACACCTACTGCAACAGTTATTTCTTGCCTCACTAATGCTATGGAACCACTACAGATCACAGCAGTATACAAGAATAAGTGATTATTATATCTGGAATCAGGTAGAAGATAGTTAAGTGGTTACTGATCGTGGCTGGGCTCATGAGTTTGCAGATTACTTGGCTGGCTGTTGGCTAATCTGGAATGGCCTTGGTTGGGACATCTGAGATGACGTGGTTCTCTGCTCTGCGTCTTTCATTCTCCACTGGACTGGCCTGGGCATTTTTGTTTGTTTGTTTGTTTGCTTATTTGTGTGTTTGTTTCGTGGTGATGGCAGAGGCTCAAGAGAGCAGGCAGAAACACACAAAACTTCTTAAGATGTAGGCTCAGAACTGGGACCCTGGCATGCCTGCCACATTCTCTTGGCCCAAGTAAGATACAGACTAGCCCAAATTCAAAGCATAGGATAGAAAAGTAGACTTTCTTTAGAGAGAAAGAGTTTTTGTTGTACACCTGTTGGACCAAAGTATGTTTCTCTGTATGAAATAGAAGGATGAAGACACACTGTAGTACCTAATGTTGCAAACGAGATATGGCCCATCTCTGTGTCTCCACAACGGCCTCAGCAAACCCTGCCAAATTAAGAATATTAGGTCTGCTACTGGGGGCACTTAGACTTTCATATTCCTCATCATCCTCTGACTAGCATCTCGTCCCAGTATTGATCTTTTAATCCATTCTCCAAATGTTGGTCAAATTGATTCTATAAAATTAAATTAATTCTTATCTTGTTACTGCTCATGAAATTCTTCTCTTCCATTTGATTACAAGTAAAATTCAAACGACTGAGCATGATATAAAAGGCATTCTATATAATGGTCCCCAATGCCTCTCCAGCCTTGCTCCTTCTTCGGTTTATGTTGGGTTTAGACTGAGCTACTGGCTGTTTGCTGAGCAGGCCAGGAGTCCTGCCCTGGTGGGCCTGAACATATGATTTTCCATGACTGGGTGTGTCCTACTTCATGATCTGTGACTGGTAAACTTCTATTCATCTCTGATGGTTCTCATTCATCCCATCTCTTTGTGGAGTATCTCTTGACCATATTGATGCCATTTCTGCCTCAGGAGATCTTATGTATTCATTAGATTCATTCTGGGCACCCAGGCACTGAACCTGCATCTATCATAGGAATTATTTGATGGATGAATGAATTAGAATGCATAACTCTTTTAGAAAACCTGCCTCGACTCTAAAACAAAATACTACAAACAAAAATACACAAAATGGTTCAAGCGAAGTTAGCAAAACAGAGTTTCTTAGAACTTCAGACTATACTTACTTTTATATTCAAACCCACTTAGTATGACTGTTTGATATAATTTATAATATAAAGTCTGAATTGTAGAATTTGGGAAGGTTTTCTTCTCTTTTGATAGTATGCATGCCGTATGGGTAGACAATATATTATATCAAAGCCGACTCAAAGGAATAAATCAGATTTCTTTCCTTCATATATATGTGTGTATATATATATACACATATATATATATAAAATATGTAATATATATAATTTATATATGTATAAATTAACTATATATATATATATTTGTATTTCTTCCAAATTTAGGTCAAACATGTCTCTATAACAACCCACACTAATTCAAAAGAAAAGTTAAAAAAAGTTTAAAGAGATAAAATGTGTGAGTCTTTAGTGTTTTCTCCTTAAGGTTCTAGAAAAGCATGTGGCAAGGGAGGAGGCTGGGAGAGGGGAGAAACTCTTATGAGATATAGCCCATCAGTGCTATATATTACAGTCCTCAAATAGACCTGGATTTTGAACTTTTTAAAGCAAAATGTACTGCCCATATATGTCCTCTTTGATATCCAGTGTCAAATCACCAAGGAAACACAAAACCTCATTAATGAATAGAGGATGGCGAAGGATAGCATTTATACTTATCTCCATGGCTCTCTGATTTTAAAGTGCATAAGAATCACTTGGTGGAGCTTGGTACAAATGTTTTGCCTAAGCTTAACCTGTCAGAAAATTCTCAATCAGCAAATTCTAATTGAGATTGAGTGTAGTCAAGGAATCTGCATTTTAAATATATGTCCCAGATGATTCTCAGATAGGAGGAATTTCAACCACACTTTGTACCTTTGTACATCACTGCTCTAACAATTCCCTAATCACAAAAACCCATAAAAACCCTGAGGGGAAGAAAAAAAGGAATACAAATATCTTCCTTAGATAAGAGCAGGTCAAAGCCATGTTCAACCATTTCATTTTCTCTCTTGATTAGATCTTTATCTCACTTGCCCCTCTCTGACTTTGTTATACTTAACACACTTGGTAAAACCACAGCCTTGGTCACATTCAATTCTCTGCTTCCCCCATAACTGCACTCACACAACAGAATGTGACAGACAAAAACCAAACACACAGCTATGCTGATGGACCTTCTTCCTGGCTCTGGCCTGACTGTGGCTTTCATTAGGCTAAGATTCCCACTGCAAACAATTCTGAAAGATGGACAGCATGAATGAAACATATATGGAGTGGTTTGAAGGCATATGACTGTAACTAATAGAGGCAGGACTTGAGGGGCTTATCATCACTGAGACAAAGGAAGCAAAGGTGAGGTCCTCACTCACTCCAGCCTTTTTAATTTTTTTGGGCACTGCCAATTTGTTATGAGCACTGATAGAGCCCAGGAAGAAAGAGGCAGTCGTGCTGGGTAGATGAAGCATATGTGACAGCTCAGAGCTTTCATACTGTGGGAACTTGAAGGGTGCGATCTCAGAGAGAATGTTGCGACTTTTCTTTTCAAAAATCCCCTTGACTCAAGCAGCATCTATAAAGGTGCCCATCTTGGAACTTCATTCAAGAAAGGACTTGCTGAGGAGTGCTTTTAGTTTCCATGCTTCAAGTGCAGCACCTTTGAGATCTTCCTCAGCTTCTGAGCCAATGTTCCGCTCTCCCTGTGCAGCCCCCAGGGAGTGACTTAGCAGGGTGGGCGCTCAGGCCTGGCCATTGCTGCACAGTGCCGGGTTCCTGTGTGGGCAATCATTTCACCACAGCTGCCTGGGGGCTGGCTGCGGCTTTCTAAGAGCTGTGCGGTGGTCCCTTAGGCTGCCCAGTCCTCCTTTTCCCCCGCCCCTTTCACAGGCCTCAGACCTGCATTGTGACCTGAAAGTTCTCTTTACTTCTGCTTCATTTCCCCTTTATATTTCACAATAAATCCATTGCACTTCTAACTCTGCCTTTGTATCTGTTTTCCTAAAGGCCCAGTTGACGTGCTCCACCAGCTGCCACCTCCATTCTTTGCTCCCTGTTAGCAAAACTACTCAAAATAGCTGTTAAGCTCACTGTCTATAATCCCTTCTTTCCCTTTGGCTTTTACCTCACTGCAGTCATACCTTAACAAGCCCACCACCACTTGCCACACACGTACATCCTCACATACTCCTTGAAAACCGCTCCCATTAATGTCACTGTGACCATGTCCACATCGCTAAAACCAAGGCTCAATTCTCAGCTATCAGCTGATTTGCCAAAGTGAATCATTAAAACCTTAATGATGCATATTTTTCACTTGGGGATTGTCAGGACTCCATTGTCTCTCTCAGTGTCTGTCTGTCTCCTGCGCTTTCATTCGCACATCCCAGTGGCAGCTTTCTCAGTCTTCACTGAGATTCTTTTCCCTAAATACCGAGTCCCTCAGAGCTCAATCCTTGAACATCTTCTCAATCACTGACATTTCCTAGGTGATCTCACCTCGTCCCATGACTTTAAATACCATTTAAATGCGGGCAACCTCCAAACAATGTAGAAACCTCACACTCCACACTCTACCTGGCCTCCACCTAGGGGTTGAAAGAACCCTCCAGCTCCTTAGCTTTCCCCGTCTCGGTTTATGACAATTCCATGCTTCCATCTGCCCAAACTCTTGCAGCCACTTCCTCTCACACTCTGCAGCCAATCCTGTTGGCAGTAGCTTCAGAGCATCTAGATCATCTAGAATTAGACCCCCCTTAACCACCTCCACGAACACTGTGGTTCCCCCTAGACAGTCACAGCAATAGAGTACCTGGGCTCTCCTATTCCCAACACAGCAGCCAGGGAGGACATTTTAAGTATAAACCAAATCATTCTGTTTCTCCACTCAGAACTTTCCGATGGCTCCCAGTTCTACTTAGAGTTGAAGCCAGAGTCTAACAAAGGCCTGCTGGCCCTCTTGCTCTCTTCCACCTCCTGATACTTGCCTGACTTCGTCTCCTGTTAGTCTGTCTCTCAGCTACTCCAGCCTCTGTTCCATATTTCCCCAGTGTGTCAACCATGCCCCTGCTACGGTGCTTCTTCATGCCTGCTCCCTTTGGTTCCATTGCTTTTCTGTCCGAGAACAATCTTGCTTCTAGAATCATAATGCTTCTAGTGCAGTACTCCCTAATCCTCTGCCTTCCTACCTCACTCAACAACTTTCTTTTCTTACAACACCTATCATTATTTAGCTTATTATAACATTTTCTTGCTCATTATGTTTACTATTTACTATCTGTTTCTTGTTTATTAATGGATAGATGAATCAGATTGAGTGAATCTTTGAGAAATTCTGTGTATACTCTGAAAGCAAGTACCCCAAATGAAATAATGCACAGAATGGTTCAAGGTGAGGCAGGAGTAGGCTGTGTATGGGCAGGGACATTTGGCCCTTTTGTTCTCTTATGTATTCAGTGTCTGGTATATACCAGGCACTCAATGAATATTAAGGTGGCCAAAGAGCAGACGAATGGGCAAGGGAGTCTGACCAAAGCTTCTGCCCTTACACAGGTCATGGTCTCATTCATTCCATCAGCCTCATCACACCCGGTTCACCTCCCTGAGCAGGCGACATCTGCTTTTCAAATATGGTTTCTGGACATATTACCCATCTGTCAATAAAACTATCTGAAACTTCTAAATAAAGTAATATGAGATTTTAGCTGTGTCTGTAAGTATTTGATAAATAATATATTTTCTCAATCTGCCAGATAATGAAAGTTTCCAGGATTAAAGATATCATAAATGACAGGATAGTACAGTAAGTCTTCATTTAACATCATCAGTAGGTTCTTCAACTTTATGTAAAATGAAATATAACAAAACCAGTTTCATCCTAGGCTAATGGATATAAACATGAGTTGAGTTCCTATGGCATCTCATCAACATCATAACGAAATGGCATTGAATGCAACATTATTCAAGGGTCTGCTATAGATAGATAGATGTCTTTGCTCCATATTGAAATTGTATCTTTCAAAATTAAGGGCACTTTAGCACAATTTGAAAATGATGATGATGATGATGATGATGATGATGATGATGATGATAACACTAAAAAAAACTGAAGTGAGGTTTGGATGAGTCAACATGTAGAAACTATGGCTCATTTCTTAGAACATGACAGGGCTTTCATACAAGTGTATGTTAATGTCACTTCTTCCCACTGTTATAAAAAAGAACCTTCATTACCACCCCCCATGCCACCTCTAACCCTTACCCCATGCTCTTCTTTTCAATGGAGCTTTCTTTGGATGATAATTTATTTCACTGAATATGTTGTTCCCTTGGCAGAATCTGTAAAGATGAGTGGATGTGTATTTACTCATCAATGGTAATTAGATTTCCTCCATCTTTTATTTCCTTGGAGTGTCCTGCAAAATCTATGGTTTTTGCTATTATTTCCTTTTTTTGAACTTGGGATTAGAGTCATGCCCCCATTGATTTGCTGTTTATTCATTCATTTTAGCCACTCCTCATATATGTGACCTTCTTCTGTGTCTGGGCCTGTGTGAGTTTTTGGGATAAAAGGTTCAAACACATGGCCCATGTCTTACAGAATTTTCCAGTCTAGGGGATTAAAAAACAAAAAAAGACTTGCAAATAAAAAGCATTAAAAACATCATAAAATAATTTTTAAAATGCAATAAGATGTGCGGTGATTTAAAACAAACAAATAAAACCCCCAAATGCCCAGTTTTGTCTAGAGCAGTCATGGAGTATTCATAGAGAAAGATCTGAACCACAATTTGAAGGATAAGTAGTAATTTGCCACAGTGCTCAAGGATGGAAGTGTGGGAGAGGGAAGAGAAAAATGAGGGCAAAGGTAGGTTGATATCAGCCACCTGGTTAATTAGGAAACCTGAAGCAAATCAATGTGGTTGTAATGTGCAGGGTGGCTGGCCAGGTCATGAGGGCCCCGGCATGCCATCTAGTGTTTTGGCTTTTACCTCCTGGGCATTGATTCTTGACTATATCTATATGAAGACCTATATATCTCTGAACACATGCTATAAATATGTAAGTGCCTCCTTGTGATATATAGTAAGGACAATGACAAATGGCTCATAAAGACAGGGGAGAAAGAGTAATGATAAAAGTATGGAAAGGAACCGTGAACCCAAGGCTTCACTTTGGGTTTCCTTGGGGTGCAGAGAAAGAAAACAACTCACCACATGATGGGTTACTTCTTTCTAACAAACAATCATCTCTACTTCATGGGAAGGTGTGTGCTTTCTCAGGTTTGCACTTAGCGCACTCTCTTGTGGGTCTTTGCATAAAAAATCATTGAATGATGGTGAGAGGCATTGTCTTTGAACATGTTTTACAAATAATGCAGAGACTGAGCTCAGAACTGCTCATCTTATGCTCAGCCTCTCCCTGAAAGATGATGAACAGTAGCCTGACATTTTAGAATGTCAAAACCCAGGAGGCCAGACCTGTAAGACATACTCACAAGACAGGGTTTCCTATTTCTTTTCTTTCTTTTCTGTTTCTAATGGTACCTATGACATGGCAGACCCTTTAAGACAGGCATTCTCATATGATTTTACTGTGACAGAACCAACTTTGAATTTGGCTTAGGTTTCCAGAATTATTTTCATGGTAAAAAGGTTCATTTGTTCTGCTCTCAGAGCTTGCTCTGAGCTGAGAATGATACACGGAAAGAGAAAATAACAGTGGCCAAATTATTGCCCGGATTCCTACTGAGGCTTCTTAGGAGAGTTGTTCAGTAAAATCTTGGATTGCAAGTAACTTGGTTTGCGAGTGTTCCACAAGTGAAGCAAACATTTCTAATACATTTTAACATGGTAAACAAACGACGTCTTGCAATATGAGTAGTTTGTTTCTGGAACAAATTATACTCACAAACCAAGGTATTATTGCATCTGATACTTGGTGAGTTGTCTGTTATTGGCAAATGCAGGATTCACCTGTCAAACATAGAATGTTAGATGCTTATCCCTCTCATATGGGAGATGGTTACACTGTCATAGTAGGACCACAGAACGTTTATTGGAGGCGGGAGTCCTATATCCTCAGAACCTGGCAATAACTGTTTTTAATAATTGAAAGAATGAATTCTTTGATTTTTGAAATGTATATTGCAAACATGACTCATAGTGGAAGGAGATAGAAGCTGCCATCGTTAGCACTGACAAATCCAGTTCACAAAATGTAAGCGATCTCTTGTAGCAATTATATCTGCCCTAATGCATAGGGATTAGTATTTTTTCTTCACAGATGAGGAAACTGAGGTGTAGAGAGTTGGCTCCATGTCATAGAACCCAGGAGTTCTGAACCCCAGTTCTTTATTTTATTGGGCCATAGCTGTTTCCTTTAAGATACTTCACTGGATATGAAAATCTCTGATAGGTACTCTACAGATAGGGATCTTTGCTCTCTGAAATTAAGTTATGTGTGGGCCAGAAATCAGGAGATTTCTTAATGTGTTTTCCTTTCCTTAAGTCATTTGGCAATGTCTTTGACATTGGGTTAACTTTGATAATGGCATGGGAGGCGGTGGATGGATGGTTGGTACATCCAACTTTGTCGCACATGGTGGCTGTCTCTAGTTGCTGCCTGGCTGCCTACCTTATTCTTGTGTTTCCCAGAAGGAGGTGAATACTTCATTTTAGAGAAAGTGGACTCTAACCCAAAGTGACCGTGAAGTCTGAGCTGCATATTAATCTCCATCAATGAGAAAAAAGCACTTTGTTCTTAAAAATCTACTTGTTCTTTCATGCCCTTGAAGACTTCCTATTTGAAGCAGCAGGGAACAGAGGGAAGCTAACACAGTTCTTTGGATTTCTACCAGTGCACTTTCCTAACTTTTAGCGTCTTAAAATAAGTGTTGCCATAAAGGACCACCAAAGGCCCCTGATTGTATCGTTCTATCACAAGCCTTAATGCAGGGGGCGTGCTCATCTGTAAGGGTTGAACCACTCAGATGTGTTGTCCAGAAGTCTCTCTGTTTGCTGTCCTTTAAATGACATAACGAGCAGCAGCCATACATCTTTAATACATGAACTGCAAACAGCAATATTTTTCTTAAGAGTTGGCCTTTCTGGTTTCCCTCTTAGTGTCTGTTTCTTGCTTTGTGTTAGCTCTTTCCTTTTCTCTCTCACACAGACTATATCTTTTTCTCTATCTCTATACATTAACCTTCTGTTGGTCTTCCACAAGTGTGTTTGCTTGAATGGAAGGACAAACACATGTTGACTTCCATATTGTGAAGCACACGCACAAAGAAAAAACAATTAACTTATGTCCGTGACAAATCTCTTTGCTCCAACCCTGGCAGCTCTTGAAAATGTGTGTTCCGTTTGAGGACCATGTATCGTCTTTTGATTTCATTTAGATGCTCAACAGAATTTAACCTCACATTAGGCTCACATTCCCCCACTGAGTCTTCAGTTATTCTCAGAAATAAAACCAGTGAATATTTCCATATTAAATATTTGAAAGGCCCCTTTTTTCCCCACATGTGTTTATATTTTTGCTTGCATTTTAAAAATGAACTTAACCCTTGTGTATCATCATCTGCTTCATCACAGGCAAAATGAAGTTACAGATGGTTTCCGGTTATAGTTATTAAAAATTATTTCTCATCTTGGGCTAGATATATACAGGAAATAAACATGTTTTAGGGTGTCCCTCCTGGGTTCCGTTCCTGCTTAATGAGAAATGAGAAACAGATTTCATGACTTGGTTGTCCTTTGAACTGCCTGAGGAGAGACATAAATGCACCCCCCACACACACACACCCTCCCTCACATATCTGTCTCTCCTTCACAACTTTCTATCTCAGCCTGTCCATGTCTTGAGAGTATTCTGACCTAGCAGAGGGGGCCCAGCAGTCTTCTAATACTCAGGCCCGGGTTAGTTGTGCAGCTATAGGTCTGGTGCCTGCTGAATATAACGTTAACATCTGGTATCCAGCCAGCAGCCACATGGTTTAGCCTGTTTGGTTCATAAACGCTTGCTTTCAGCCTCGTCTTGCTCCATGCCACTCCAATCTTCCAACTATGTCTGGAGCCCTGCTCTGAGCCATTTCATTTATTTTCTGCTGAAATTCTGACTAGCTCATTCTAGAATTTTTTATTTTGAAACCACAATCTGTCCTATGTTCTTGACAGTGGTTTAGACCTTTCAATCAAAGATCGGCCTAGTCCTGCCTTCCCATAGCTGATGTTAATCAGATCCATCATGCCATCCTTATCCCCATCCTCATTTCTTATTTTCAACTCATACCCTTCTTCATTTCCATCTTTACTTCCATCTACACTGCCATCCACAACTCCATTTACCAATTCTAATCATAGGTTCCTATACCCTACCATTGTCACTCATAGGACTGACCTATTCTGAAATTACAAACCAAATTGCACAGCCCTCACTGCTATGTATGATCTATGAAATCAGCCAACTGATAGATACAAAGGAAGCTATGAACTAGGTGAGCAATAGACTCTCAGAAAGCTGATCAGGTGCCATTCCAGCTTCCTCAGTAGCACTTCTCTGTTCATATCCAGGTCTTTTCCAGTTTCCTCTAGTTCCTATCATTTGTGACTCTCTTGGAGCTCTATCTTTGTACACATATTTTTCATATAACTTTCTATGCTTTCCCTTCACCTTGAACGCAAGCCTCTTTCCCTGGCTTATGTTTCTGTTATTTTTTGCCCAAGCGTGAAGTTGCACAAGAAACATACTGCATATCAGTGTCCCTTGTTCTAGGAATTTGACTCGTGGGGCCTGAAAAAAAGTTGGGAGATAATTCTGAACCCCCTTTCTAAAACCAAGAATTTGGTTTGACCTCAAGGGTCAATAACATCTTATCATACTTATTCATTCACGAGTGGGCACTTTACACATCTTCTGCTAACCAGTTAAGGTTTACTATCAATAATAGAGTGTCTGAAAGCTATCTGTGTAGAAGACCCAAAAAGAAGGTAATAATACATTTCTGTATAATATAATCTGCTCAAGATAGAGCATTGAGATTATCTGGCCTACACAGAGATAAAGAGATGTGAAAAAAAAAAAAAGAGAGAGAGATCTGCTAAGAAAGTCATTTAATAGATAATAAATCTAACTCAAACGAGGCCTCTGGGTCCCACCCCAATGCATCAGATACCCTAATTTCAGAAATGCAAATGTTATAGGATTAAAGCAAAATGAAATATTGAGGGAAGATTAAGCATAACCCGATGCACTATTAATCTCAGCCTTCCTCTGAGAATCATGTTTCTGAAAGAGGTAGAGAACTCCCCAAAGAAAGCATTTATGTCTGAGAGCCTGTTCCACAGGAGCCAACAAGCCTTGTGTAATGTGTAGAGATTACAGAAGGGAGACTTCCATCTTCACTCTCTCCGGCTTTCTAGAAGAAGCATTGACCTGTGTCATGGTCAGCATATATCAATGCTGTTTGTAATCACAGCTCCCACCACACTGCTGGCATTACAACACCTGTAAATTGAACTTAGAAACCTAAGACAAATTATGCAATTTGTAAGGCACTCAGAAAACAGCTCCTGTGGAATTTAACATTAATAACAGCCTCATTACAAGTTTAGCTACACGGAACCTTGCATTTCTTACCAATTTATTATATCCTCTACTCTGAAGATTATTTAAAATTATTAGAAAAATGGGCTTTCTCAAGAACAAACAGCATTCTTTTTTTTATTAAGCAAAAAGAATAATAGTTTATAGAATCCCATGATTTGTACAAATGCTTCTTGTCAATAAAGAATCATCAATACTTGTCAAATCTGCACTGAAATTTCCAACAACTGAAAATACAAATTCCAACTGTCCAATTTCAAGTCAACACAGCTTGTCTAAATTCAACCCTTTGACACAAAAACAACTTGAAATTTATTGAATGCCTCTAAGCTGGCAGTTTAGACTTGTCAGATACCCGTAGAGCACAATTGGGCTGAGAAAATCCAACTTCTGTCATATACAGGGATTACAATCAACCAAATTTTCTTTTTTTAGGCTTTCCAATCAGGTTCCTATTCAATGCACTGTTTGTTCCTGACATAACTGAGATTTATAGGGCTCCATTTTCTTGCCACAGTGGGAGCAATTTTTTTTTTTCTGGCACAACCTAGAATAGACTTGTTTGTAGGGCCTAATAAGGCCCCCTTGGAGTCAGAAAATTAGATTGTTTCAATCATTATTTGCCTCTTTGTGTATGAAAATATTCTAGACAGGTTAAAATCTTTCAGGCAATGAGTTACTAAAAAAAATCTACATTTTCATTTATTGATCTAAAGTTCCAGCCTTGCTAGGTGTCACAGTTTCATTCTCACTCTCTGATTGTTTTGATCTTGTTGGTTCCTGCATCCCTTTTGAACTCTGTGTTATCCTCTAGAATACAAATCTTTGGATGTAGTGATTTTATATTTTGTTCAGTTGCACAGAGGTGTTCTTAGCACCTACTCCAGATCAGACTAACTTGAGTTAGTCCTTGACAATATAGAAACAGAGCAATCCCTGCCACCCTGAACCTCACAGCTTGGCAAACCAGCTGGAAAAAAAAAAAAAAAATAGGGTCTAGGAACAGGAAGTTCCTAGGAGATAGAGAAAAGAACCTGCTAGAAAGGGGATCTACTGCCTCCTGGAAGGACTTTGCCCCTGGCCCTTTATGTATTTAGTACATAAAAATACCGATCTCTCTTTGGGGGGTTAGGGAGTGGTTTGGGGGAGGGTGGGACACTGCAGCTTCTATGGATTAGCAAATATCCCCCACCTCATCCTGCTTAGTCAAGGCCTCTTTCCTTTGCATCTTCTTAGTGAAGCCCCTGACATATACAAATATGGCATGCTCTGCCTGTTAAAGCTCTTGAGTGATCTTCAGGGGCCATACATATTCACTGAATGTGATCCATGTACTATACATCGTGTGCCAGGTGCCAAGCACAGGCGTAGCACTTGCTCTTATAAAGCCAACCATGTGGTGGTGACAAAGATAGAAAATGAATAAATATAAGAACAACAAAATAAAGTTTCTTTCTGTTGGTGCTATGAAGAACAAGAATAGAAAATAAGTGTTATGTGTGCTATTCCTTAGGATGGTAATATATGGCCTCTCTGAGATGTGATTTAATGTGAACCTTGGCAGATGAGGGATAAAGCCACGTGTGAAAGTATGTAGGGGAGAAAGTCTCTGATGTTGGGAAGAAAGCTAGGGTGAGTAGAGGAGAGCAAATGTGGAAGAGAGTGGTGAGAAATGGGGCCCATTGTCTAGCTAGGATAGTGCCAAGGCTTTATAGGATGTGGCAATGAGTTAGGATCTTATTCAAGCTCAATGTGAAGACATTAAACATTTTGAAATGTGTCCTATGTCCTACTATATGATTCGCATTTTTGAAAAGATTCATGGCTGCTCTGCGGAGAACACATTTGTGCCGGAGGGATGGCAAGAGCAGAAGCAGCTGCACTCTTCCAGGCTGTGGCCACGAACCAGGCCAAAGCCTTGGTGACTTGGCCAAAGACAAACGTCATAAAAAGGCCACTCCTGGGAAACCAGGATTTGGCAACTTGCTCTAGATAGGCTCTTTTTCACATGTCATCATACATCCCAACTTTGCCAAGACTGACCTCCATGAGCCCATTTATTCATTCAGCCAGATAGGAACATGTGCTTAGCACTTTTCTAGATATGATGACATAGGTACCAAAATACCTCCTTCCTTGACCTACTAAGACTTACCCTCAAATAGCGGAAGTACAGCCCTGTCACCTACAGTATACTCATGAGTGCAAACATGGAAAGTCAAGCAAAATTAATCAGCTACATGGAGAAGGGGGTAGTTTGCCACCAAGAAGTCACCCTCTACATAATGTGTATCATCTCAGTGTTTATCACATACCAAGTACAAGGCTGTGTCTACCAGAAACAAATTACTAATGGAAATTCAAGGATCACTTAAGGTGGACTTTTCCACTGATGAGAGCACTCCAAAAATATCGGGAGCTGTTTGTATGTGAATGGCCTCAACCACTGTCTCCTTTACTCCCTGTGCTTGGAATACAAATTGACACAAGTGCTGAGTAGAAGATTATAAGGTTGTGCCTTATTAAGTTATAGGAAATAAACAATACATAAAATGTATTCATGGTGGAGATGCAATGAGACCATTCAGAATTTAGGAGATTCTTGGCCAAACTATCTCATTAAAAGCTATCTTATGAAAGATGCAGAATTAAGTGATAGATCTTAAGAGTTGCTAGTTTGTTGGAGAAAGAGAAAACATTCCCATGATAATGAGTAGCTAATATTAAAATGGAACTTGTCCCTGCCATAGAAACAGTGGCTGGACTTATTTCTGGAGTGCTGAGAGATGATTTTGGCAACCCATTTAGGACCTCCAAGATACCATGGGCGAGCTCAATCTGTGGGGCACCCTCGTGTTTGACAAGGTACTAGAGCTTCAATATGATCTGAGAACCTATGACTTTCCACATATAATCCTGAGAATCAGAATTTAAAATATTTGCTGAAGCCCCAGTAACCAGAATCAATTCTCACCCCTGCCCCCCGCCTACCACCTCCCTAACTCTCATTATCTCTGTCTGTCTCTATTTCTTATATAACTAAGACTTAATTTCTTCTCTTTTACTACTGAATCTAATGGACAAGAATTACTACTGATGCTAAATTAACAAGAGGCTATTAGCATGGGATTTGAAACTGGATAGATTTTGGTTTGCATCCTAGCTCAGCTACTTAATAGCTGTCATGAAAGTTTGACCAAGTTATTTGATTCTACCAGCCTTAGTTTTTTTATATCAGCAAAATAGGGATAATGATTCTGGTTTTAGGGGCATTTTGATGATTGTATTAAATAATGTATGCAAAGCACCCAAGAATTATTTAATAGAAAATGCAGTTGGATGGCTTATTTCTGGGCACAGCTTGGGGCATTTAGTACTTTCTGCACTCCATCTCTCTAGCTGTTCGGTCCTCTTTTTATGTTTTCTTTCTAAGACCTTCCTTGGCTCTTCTGAAAATTCGTTCATCTCCTTCTACAACCCAAACATTTATATTGAATATTTTCAAACTTGGAGAAAAGTTGCAAAATAAAACCATCACCATCTTTATATCATCTAGATTCAACAGTTAACTGGATATTTTGCCACATTTGCTCTAGTTTGCTCTATATTTACGCCTTTTTATCTAAGCATTCAAAAGTTGCAGACACCATGAGACCTCTCCCTAAATATTTCACCCAGCATGCATTTTATAAGAATAAGGACATTCTTCTTCGTCGCCCTAATGACATCATCACTTCTGAGAATATAACATTAATGCCAGACCATCATTTTAATCTCCAGTCCACAATCGGCTTTTCTCAATTGTTCTAAAATGTCTTTTATAGGTATGTTTCTTTAATCTTTGAAGCAGCATCCAATCGAGGTATAAACATTGCTTTCAGTTATTGTCTGTTTTGTTCCTTTAAACCGAAACAGTTGTCTTGATTTTCCCACGACATTGGTTTTTTTTTTGTTTTTTTTAAGAGTCCTGACCAGTTTTCTTGTAGAATGTTTTCAACTTCTGGATTGGTCTGATGAAAGCCTATTCCTTTGACCCAAGCCCACACCTTTTACTCACTGGCCCTGTGGTTTTTGAAGTAAGCTCCCCTAAGGATGGACTATGTACTAAGACTCCCAATCCTTCTTCTAGCTGGCAGGAAAGTTATGAATGGGTCTTTACTATTGGTATTTTGATATCCCTTTTGGGGAAGAATGTCCAGAGGAGGAAAGTCAACCTTGAAGGTGACACTAAGGAGAGCTCTGTGCTCCTTTCATGAAGAGTACTGGAACCCAGGAGAGAGTCCCACCTGCCGAGCATAATGGAAGTGTCATCCAGGAAGGAGGATATGGTCAAAGTTATGTCTGAGGGCCCTTTGAGATTAAAGAGCCCACTGAAAGATGCCTCCTTTGCAAGTGGCCCCTGAATTGCTTACCTAACAGCCCAGAGTCCTCCTTTGTGGTGTCTTGACTAAGGGATGAAAGGATTAGTCACTTTAAATCAAGTAAAACTAGTTTGCCAAAAGTTCTACTTAAATCCCCGTGGGGTTCTCCTGGTTTCCAGACCATATAAGAATCAAGATTCTTGCAGAAAGCCAAGAAAAATTGTTTGGATAGACATATTTAATAGATTTCTATTTGTCTCTTCCCTAAACATTAGCAATGCCAAATAGAACTTTTTACAGTGATCGAAATGTTACTTTCCCTTAGCTGTGCTGTCCAATATGGGGTCATTAGCTGCATGTAGCTATTGAACCTTGGAGGTGGGCTAGTATCACCGAGGAACTGATTTTTAAATTTAATTTTACATTAATTTAAATGTAAATAGAAATAGCCACATGTGGCGAGTAGCTACTGTGTTGAACAATATAACTGCAGACAGTGTTATGACATAAATCTAATTTCCAGATTTGGAGACTTGGGGCTACTTTCATTAATTCCATTCTCTTTCTCCTCCCCCTTCTCTTCAGTACCTTGGAGGAACATTTATTATGTTCAACTCTCCAGGTCCTAATTTCTCCTATCCTAGAACAACCAGAGTATGTTTAGGAGCCAGCAGAGGGGTCAGCCACACTGCAGGTGATACCAAGGAATGAAGCCTGCTGCGTGGATGGGGCCAGCACTTGCCCTTGCTTTTCCATCTGTGCCTTTCACCTTTCCATCCATCTAACTTGCTCTGAAACCTCGTCCCCTTGGTAGGTGAGCTGAGAGCTGAGAAACACAGCTCATAGGAATGCTGCATCAGAGTTGACAGGGATTTGATTCTCAGGATCAGATTTCTTCAAGAGAAGTTTACTAACTCTTTGGCTTTGATTTTAACACCATGTGCTTTGTGGTGCAGTTGCTGATAGGACAAGAGAATGGCAATGTGAATGACCACAAATGTTAATAACAAGGGCGATGACATTTGCTGTGTGTGAAGTATTTGGCACGGTATTATGTACCTTACATTAATTGAATCTTGATGAAATCTGTGTAATATATATTATGAGCTCTTATTTTATAGTTGAGGAAGCATGATGTTCAGAAAGGTGTGACTTGTCCAGTAGCATACAATAAGGCAGGGCAGGGGCTAGAAATTACAATATAATCCACCTAATTCCACTACTATTTCTAGGGCTTCTGATTGTGACAGTAGTTTTCTGCCTTGGATCCATCCTCTCCCTGTCTCTCTTTCTCTTTCTCCCTGTTCTTTCGTTCTCTCTCTCTCTCTCTCGCTCTCGCTTTCTCGCTTTCCCTTGTTCTTTCTCTTGTGAATTTTCCAGGCATCTGTATTGTATATCTTTAATTTCAAAACTCTTAAGTGGAAAATAATTTAACTTGACGAGATCGCTGAATGCATATATTGTCTGCCTTACAAAACAGTTAACCCTTTTTTGATACATTACAGAACTGCTGGGTAATATATGCCAGTTCTAGAGAGAAAGTAGAATAGTTTGCCCTGCATGAACCATGTTCAAGTTACCAAGCTTTGTTGCTGTTGTGATAAAGTATACATAACATCAATTTTAACCATTTTTAAGTTTGCTGTTCAGTGGCATTAAGTATATTCATATTGTTTATTTGTTTGTTTTACCTAGAGTGTCTGTTTTTTTCCCCTCAGTTTTATTGAGGTGTAACTGACAAAATTTTCAGATATTCAGAGTGCATTCACATTGTCGTACAACCATCACCACTATCCATCTGCAGAACTGTTTCATTTCAAACTGCGCCCATTAAATAATAACACCCCAGTTGCCCTGTCCCCCAAACACCCAGCAAGTACTAGTGTTCTACTTTCTAGGACACTCCTTGTTCACAAGTGGTTGGGATTGGGGGAGGCAGGCATTTGAAGTACAAGGTTACGGACATGGTAAAATTGAAGATCCTTCATGCATTTCTTTTCCATTTTTCCAAGAATAAAGTGGATAATAGTTTCCAGCTACATACTCAACACCACTACTTCTGCTTCCCTGCCTCTCCAAAAATTACCTTAATTCTGGTAGCCTCAAGGAGTACAAACTCAGACAACCAGGAGCCAGATGAGTTTTATTAATGGAAGAAACCAAGATTTGATCACCACATTCATCAAATTTCCTTCTACTTTGGTGCTAGTAGGGAGCTAGATTTCAGAGACATCTGATGTATATCAAGCCAACTGGTAGAACCAACCAGGTCTACTTCAACCAGAGACTCACCAATTCAACATTCTTTGATTTCTGTGACCTCCTTTTCTCCCAAGGGATGTAAAAAGTTTAAAGGAGAATCTCCTCCCTGAAGTAAGAAGCTGAATTCATATATTTTTGATTTGATATATTATTGAGTATTTTAGGATCTGACATACTTTCAGTGAAAACAAAACTTTCTTAAAGTAATTTAGAAATATATGAAATTCTTATTATCACAAGAGAAATGTTGAGCTCTTTGAGTTATGCAGGGAAGAATAAATTTCTAATTATTTTAACCTAGTCATTGTTATTCCTTTTCATCTCTCAGCACTCTAGTCACTTCTTATTGTTTTTTTTTCTGACGATCCCATCAGCTTTTTAAAAAAGCAATCCTTTTGAGTTCAGCTGAGATAAAAGAGGCTTAAAGGTAAGAAATAGCAAAAGTCCCTTACTTCATGGGGATTACAGGTGGAATTAACATGGCTCTATAACAATGAAGCCACAGCTTGGGGTTTGGAAATGACAAAGTTATTTATTTTCCAAAATCCTGAGCATGAGTTAGGTTTAATTACTCACAGTCATCATATGGCTGAGGACATAAAACTTCATTGGAAGATGGCGATCTATTGGGTTTTGAATCCCTGTCACAGTAGTCTTTTTAAAAGTAATGTCAACTTGGGAAAATATCTAGTATTTGAAAACTGTCTAAAATTAAGTTTGACTTTTTCTCCAACTTTGGAAGGTTTTATAATTTCTTTTTGTTCTAGGACTTCTGAAATTCCCTGAGTTATTCAATATGCAGGTATTTGCCCCCATTGATTTTGGTAGCCAATTGAATCAGTTTGAGACAGCATTATTATTATTACCATTATTATTATTATTATTTTCAGTTTAAGGAAACTTTCTTCTAGTATGGCCTTGGTATTTAGCCCTATTTATTCTATTATTCAGTCCAATTACTGAACTTTTTTTCAATAACATGTTTACTTTTCTGAAACTTTCTTTTTTTCTGTTTGCTATCTTTCCCCAGATGCCTATTTTTGTTTTTGTAAATAACAGCTTTTGTTCTGTCTGAAGATACTTATTAGAATAATTTCAAAGTTTTTCTTGATCAACTCTAAGTTTTCTGGGTCAAATATTCTTTTTTATATTTAGGGCATGTGTGCATGCACACATTATAAATTATCGCTAAATATCCCAGGATCCTTAGCAGTTGGTTCAGCTTTATAAATTCATTTAATAGATACCTTTTTGTGCTCCATACCATGTCCCTCGGCCCCCTTTGGGTTTTAGCTGCTGCTGTGGTGGACAGGCCACTAGAAGGCCTGCCGCCTCTCTGTCTCAGGAGTTTTGAAACATGCTAGGGCGTACCCTGTCCATGTGAGGACAGCAGGGCATGTGAGGTGGCTAACGCCTCTAGGGAGAGACAAGCTTCACCACTGCAGGAGTGGGGGATCAGTGGATAAATGCTTCAGCCTCCTGTTCTTCAGGGGAACAATTCTACACCGGGTAGGACAGTAGGACAACAGTGTCACATAACACAACAATGTCACATGGTTCCTAAGAGAGTCCCAACAGGGCTGGTTCCTAGGTGCCTACAATGGCAACCCTCAAATTATACATTCTTTATTGTATTTCCTCATTCCTGTCTCATTCTTGCTATTCTTCACATCTGCTTCCTGGAATCACCTCCTGTGTAAGCTACCTGCACCTGTGTTCTTGCCTCAAGTCTGACTTTGTGGGCACCTAAACAAAGACAGGGTGATTAGCATGCCTAGGCGGCTGGGCTTTTCTCCGGAAGCCAGTAAATCTCTGTCTCCAATAACCCTCTTCCTTGCATGGGCGGACTGACTGAGCTGCGTGTGCCATGGGGTGTTTAAATAAGCAGCTTCTCTGGAGGGTGCCTCGACAGACAACCGACAACTTGGCTGGGGTGCCACAGTAGCCCAAATAAAGAGTGCTTTACCCTGAAGTGGGGCACATTGGTGCTTTTGGCTCTGGGAGAAGCTCCCTTATCGTTCTCTTTTTCCTGATTAAAGTGTAAGCCCAGAGTTGTCTCCGTCTTGCCCTGTTTCTCTCACCGGCTCTGGGATCCATGCCGAGCGCCTATCTTCTTCACAGAAAAGGTCACCCTGGCATTATAAACTACTGCTTGCTGCATGTGCTCTTTAAGCACAAAGTGGGATGGGGATAGGAATATTATTGTTTATCTGGCCAAGCGGCTGATTTATTACCACGTTGGTTAGCCCAGGACGGAGGCCCATTTTGGCATAAGTTGACTGTGTTTGAAGCTTCTCTGAGGATCCATTTTGTAAGATGTCTTTTATTTCTAATGCTTTAAGTTGTTGTTTTCTCTCTTCCATTTTTTCTGTCAATACCCTTTTTTCTAAAAAAAAATAAATTTTATTGGAGGACAGTGTGTTTTTCAAGGACCCATCAGCTCCAAGTCAAGTAGTTGTTTCAATCTAGTTGTGGAGGGTGCATCTCAATGAGCCATGTGGGGATCGAACAAGCAATCTTGGAGTTATGAGCACTGCACTCTAACCAACTGAGCTAACCAGAAGTCCCCTCTCAATACCTTTAATTTTTTTCTGTATTCTAGAACTTTCTCCAATTTTCTGGTCCATACATAACACTCTTTCCTGTTTACCAGCATTGTTGAATGTTTTTTTGCTTAAATAGACCATATTATGGGTACACATGAACGTGCTAGGTCCATTATCTTAAACACGTTCTCTTGTTTCAGATGATGAAATTGAAACTGACTTAATGTGATTTATCTGGTCACACAGAGTACCTCAGAATCTAGACTTAAAGTTACTTCTTATTCTAAATCTTCATGTCATCATTTTACTCAGTGCTCTGTATACAGTTGAGGCAAACTTCACATGGAAGGTAGTCATATTTTGAAAGAAAACATGTGGAAACAAAAGGCAGTCAGAAAGGAAATCATAGGGACAATGAAACAAGATCTCTAATATCTATGGTCTCAAAGTAATGGATAGATGGCCCTCTATTCTTACCACTTCTTTTAAATGAAACCTTTATTTGCAGGAGACATGTCAAATGTACCTGGTCTTTTTGGCAGTTGAAATTCAAGAACCTGGGATTATGATGGTTGACTAAGATCACATTATGGTGCTCGTAGAGACTTATGAAATCAGAAATAACTTCATCCTCTTCTAGTCTAATTGACTAGAAGGATCATCCTGTCTCTGAGTCAGCTTTAGTTTCCTTACATGTAACACGAAGATAGACATTTCATGTTCTCCAGTTTAAAATCTAAGCAAACAGAGGTGGGCAAATGGCAACTTAATTAATTGGCAAGGTTACTGATACAGAGCTATAGAGGTATGAATGGTCCTTATAGATTATGACATTTGGATATGCATCCTGGTCCAGGGTACCAGCTGCAGCAATTGTTATGGGTTATGCTGAGTCCCAGGCTATATTCCAATTATGTTTCTGTCTTCATCATTGTTAACCTGGGAAGAGTGGGTGCACACACAGTCAGTCCTCAGGTAGGTGGTTTGAATATTCCTAGGCAGATGCTTCCCGTTGGAGGGCACCAGGCACTGTTACTAAGTAGAGATCTATTCATTCTAACTGTAGCTGATTCACTTCCCTTATGCTCATTCTCTATACTTCTACATTCCATGCCTTCCAAAGAGAAGCTGTTGCAGTAATATATCCAAGCAAAGCAACCTGAACATCAAGAATATAGCCTTTATTATTTGCTGAGGACCCTGATCTAAGATCCTCAGGTTAGAGCTGGTATTCTGGGGGAAACTTGATGTTATTAATCCCATCCTGGTGGTGGGCTTAGGTCTGGTTTCTGTCTCAATTTTCTTACATAGGGCTCCTCTTTCCTCGTCATCTCATGACTCCCCAGAATTTCTATTCTAAAAAATCTAATGCTAACTGTAGGTTTAGAGGGAAGAGCTGTTGGTCTTGTTGTGAACCTGTTCCATTTTGTTAAAGCAGTTCATCTACTTTGTCCTGCCCGTGATGGCTTCATCCTCAGGAGACTGGATGTGTACCAGTTCTGTACTGTTTTGGGTTCTGAGATGAAGAGGTTTCCAGGACTGTAACAGAATAGCATCATATATGCACTGACCTGGGACCTGGCTCACCTAATCTAAACACTACCAATCCCATTTGTACCTATGTTTATCTCAGTCACAGGCCACGTAGCTGGCATGCCCAGCCTCTGTCCTACTCATTTATGGCTTCTGCCCAGTCCCACTAACTCCCATGCAGGACCTTGTTCCTGCCCGTATTTACCAGAGGGATTCTCACATTTGCAGACTATTTTAAGAAGAAGGATGGGCATCTCCTGTGTGCCAGAAACAGGCAGGGCCATAGCTCTCTCAAAGCCATGCTCAAAAAGTCTCATCCGCATCTCTCTTCAGTCCCATTCGATTATCAAGCAGGGACTTCCATAGAGAAAGAAGTTGTCACTGCCTTTCCTGAATCAGTAAGAGAAGAAAAGCGGAAGAGTTTGAAAGGTTGACAGTCACAGTGACAGTAGGCTATTACGCATAGGTTAAAAGCCTTTGTTTTTAAATTTTTTACCCCCAACTGCTGTTCAAATAATCAAAAAGGGATCCTCCCTGAAACTGATTTAATTCTCAGAAGGAATGAAAAGACATTTAAAGGGCAAACCAACTTCGTAAAATGACATTAAAAGGTTTTAACATAGTATTTTGCTTCTAAAGGGTGTTTGTAAATGTCAGAGGTAACGTATTGATTACAGTCCTGGCAGTTTTTGCTTAGGGATGCTGAGCTCCTTTGGCTTAACTACCGCTATTGAATCGCGTTCATGGTATGACTTACCTGAGCCAAACTTACCCTGTTTGCCTAAACTTTCTCAGCCCACTGGACTTAACTCACAAATGAACAAAAGTTATCAAATCTGTGATGTCTGTAATTCTTATGCTGTTTAACTTCTCATGTAAATTACATAGAAATAAAGTCTTAAAAATGGCTGTAAAAGTTAGTTGGCCTATAAGCTCAGAGATAGTGTCCTACAGGCCCCTGGAAAATGTTGACAGTTGGCTACTTCATTTAAAGATATGATTGTGAATGTCTAACCAAACGAAAAAGCTACCTTGAAAAGGGACACACAGTCCCCTTTGATTCAAGATAAGGGCCAAACTTCTCCCATATTTCTTGGGCTTATGCCTCCATGATGAAAATATCTCTGATAGTCTTATATGCTGATACCAGCTATTAGTGGGAGCTAAGAACGTTGTAGAAAAAGTTAATCTTAGCATCATGAACACAGTCTTGGACAAGTCCCTCAGTTTCTCTGAATTCATGTTCCCTGTCTGAAAATGAGGGAGACCATAGTAATTGCTCTGACTACAGAGGCACACCAAGGCTCTAAGGAAATGAGGATGGTGCACACATGTGCTCTGATTTACAGTTTACAAAGGCCTTTCAATAACTGGTGAGGCTGAAACTGACAAGTTCCCTTCGGATTTTTAGGACCATCCAGCATTTAGACATGGGATGTGTTGATGGCATTTAACCTAACCAGACAGTAGGTATGGGCTCTAAGTCACATGTGTCCACTTATATCAGCACATGGCCCTGGCCAAACACCACACGCTGACTGACTTATCAACAGAGCTAAACTATTAGTCAGTAATAGATATGATTTTGATTTACTGTTTAAATGATTTTATGTAGTGTAATATAATCGTGCTCTTTTGGAGGATGAGGAGATACTTATTTTTATTATAAAAGTGATAACATGCTCATGGTAAACAATTTATAATAGGAATGAAATGAGTAATGTGAAAATTAAAATCCTTTCCCTGGCCCCCATCTCATTCTCTGGGGAAATCACTGTTAATAGATTCTTGTGTATCCTCCAGAAATTGTCTATTGGAACAGGAATGAGCAACCATTCCCACTCTTCCTTTTTTTCCCATTAAATATGTGTGTGCCTGTGTGTGTATGTCCATATATGTGTGTATGATTATATGTATATATAGATCTACATATTGTAATGGCTACATATCATCACATGGTTATGATACAGTTTATTCAACTACTTCCCTGTTGAGGTACATTAGATTTTTTTAAAAGTTTTATTTTTATTTATTTGTTATAAAAACAGTATTGTAAATAGCCTTGAACATATAATTTGTGTTATTTTGTAAGATGAGTAAAACCCATACTGTTTGCTACCAATTTTTTTATTTTGAAATTTTCAAACCTGCAGTAAAGTTAAAATAAAAGCATAAAAGGAAAAAGAAAAAAAAAAACTGGGCTGGCCGAGTGGCTCAGTTGGTTAAGAGCTCACTCAAGAATGCGAGCTGTGGGCCAGCCGAGAGGCGCGGTGGTTTGGTGCTGGCTTGGGAGGCCAGCGGCCCCGGTTCGGGTCCCGCATGTGAGGGTCAATGACACTGCCCTAAAAAAAAAAAAAAAAAAGAATGCGAGCTGAGCTCTGAGCAACGGCGGTTCGATGCCCAGCCTGAGCTGAGTTGCCGTTGAACTGCCAACAGGTGGCAGGATGGCTCAGCTTAAAATAAATAAATAAATAAATAAATAAATAAATAAATAAATAAATGAATGAATGAAAATAAAAGCATAAAGGACCCTCAGATTTCTTTTATCCAATGGTAACTACTTCATCATTTTTGCTTTCTTTCTCTAAGTGTAAATTGACAGTTACACGTAATGCAGAATTATTTGAATGTAAGTTGAACACATTTTGACATATCACCCTTAAATACTTCACCATGAACTAGGCCACTCTCTTATACAGCCATAATACTATTAACATACCAAAGAAATTTGAAAGAAAATTAAATATATTATAATATTACCTAGTATATAGTCCATATTCAAGCTTTCTCAATGTTTTCCAAATACGTTCTTTATAGATATTATTCTTGCTGTCTGTACCTGATTCAGGCAAATGTCACCATGGCATTTGATTGGCATGTTTCTTAAAGGAGTCTCTTTTAATTTAGTACAGTTGTCTTACTATTTCATGTTGTGATTAACTTGTTTGAAATGTTTGGGTCAGCTATTTTATAGAATGTCCCACAGTCTGGACTTGTCTCTTTGTTCCCGCATGGTTAGATTCTGGTTAAATGTTTGTTGCAAGAATATTGCATAGCTGATGTGGTGTAGTTCTCATTGTGTCCTATCAGCAGGCAGTGGGATTTCAGCTTGTTGGATAACTGGTAATGCTCAGATGGTCACTTAGTTAAGATTGTTTTCCCAGCTCTCTCCATAGTAGTTTTTGTCATTTGTAATTGGTAAATTCTGTGTAGTTAAGATTGTTTTCCCAGCTCTCTCTATAGTATTTTTTGTCATTTGTAATTGGTAAATTCTGTGTGGCTTCTTTGAGACTATATGACTCTCCTATGCTTCAACAACATTTACCCACTTGTTTTATACTGTTGCTCACTGGCTGTGTTAATGATTACACTCTAGCGGCAAAATGGTAATTTTGTAAATCAATTATTCCTTACTTGGTACCACTCATAAATCCTTTTGATCCCTTACTCCCCACAGTATGCATCCCCTCCAATATACACCTCTACACTCAAATTCTATTAAATTTGCCAGTAGAAGCACTGTGTTTGGTCTCCTATCCTCTGGCTATTTTTTCTTACTTTCTAGCATAAGATGTCCCAAGATTACCATGTATTTTCCTGGTCTTGACCTGGAGCCGTTTGCTTCTCCGAAGAGTCCCAGATCCTGTTAATGGGAATCATTATAGGAACCAAAATGTGGGTACTAGGTATGCTCATTGCTACTGTAGTAGGAGATTCTTTTTACCTCCCACTTAGCTGCCTAAAAGAATTTAGTTAGGAGGCTTGTATGAGGAAGAGAGCTGGAGCTCTTACCAGAGATAACGTTTTACATCAGTCACTTATCTCCATGACATGGTGAACATTTGTTTACCTGACATTTGCTTTTCTCCTCTTCCTGGCAATTGTCTTCCTCCCCTTTGAAGCCTCACCCCCAACTCAGGATGGCATATGAACCTCAGTTACCTGACTGTCTGAGAACCTCATATCTTTCAGGTTCCTATATATAATGAAATTTTTTTTTCTCCTGTGAATCTGTTTTATGTCAATTTAATTATTCAAACAGACAAAGAACCTAGAATGGAGGACACTAAAAATTTGCTTCCCATAAAATCATATATTGCCCTCAAAAACTAAAGTATTTACTCTGTGCCTCTTTACAGGGAAACAATCAAACAAAAAAAGTTTGTCAATCTCTGCTTGTAGGCTATTTCAACATATAGAGCTAGAAAAAAATATTTTGTAAAAAATATTGAATTTATATTAATACCTCCAGTTCAATTCTAGTACCACAAGTTTTTTCTGAGTTTCCCCAGTCTAGCATTTGTACTTTCTTCTGCCAATGAGAACCAGGTTCCCAACAAAATTAATATATTTACATATTTACTGTGTCCTATAATACATCCCAAACTGTTTCAGGAATACTACATCAGTACCACTGCTAGCAACAAATCTAATTCAAGTTCAGTACTTCTTTGAGTATCTATTTTTGTTTTTGTTGTTGTTCTGAGAATATATCCTATTAGGGCTGTACAGGTAGGATACTGTGTTCAAAAATTATTCAATTAATTATTTTTCCTGTGTGGTTATTTATCAGTATTTTATGTACTGGGTTCATTTGTTTCCATTTGTATTTAATATTAAGGCATTCCTTTTCATCCTTTATAAATTTTATTTATAAATATTAAAATATATATCTTACTAAATTTAGAATAGTCACATTTCCAGACCCATCTTTTCTACCCTATTCCCATACACTCCATAGGTAATTGTTTTTGTTAGATTTTGGTTTATCGTTCTGTTTATTTTTGCAAAAATGACAATACATACACACACATATATACACAAGTATGTGTATATATATATATATATGATCATATATAAACATATATTCTGTATTTTTATCAAATTAATTCATATATAATCACCTATCTATTTTTGAACATATTATTTTCTTATGTCATCTTTCTTACATAAGATGCGGCGTAGTATATGTACTTCTATAAACTCATTTTTTTCCCTTAAAAACATACTGTGCATACTTGTCCACATCAACTTGCAAAGTTCTTTCTCTTTCTTTTATATGGCTGCAAAATACTCTATAATGTGGATGTACCATTGTTTATTTGAACATACTACCATGCATAGGTTATTTTGTGTTTCCAATATTTCATTATTACTATAAGCAATCTTGAATGTATTATTTCTTATTGTGAAGATAAACATCAAGGTAAAATTCACAGAAGTGGGATAGCTGTGGTAAAGAGCAAAAAATGAATATGTAGTTTCAGCAAACATTGTCGATTGTCAGCCCTCTGTGTATGTGCGTGTGTGTGTGTATGTGTGTGTGTGTGTGTTTCATTTCTTACTGCATCAGTGATGTAAGAACATTCTTGTTTCCCAACAGTCTTATTAATAGAGTGCGTTGTGCTTGTCAATCTTTGCCAATTTGATAGGTAAGAAATGATATCTCAGTTTAGTTTTTATTTACATTACTTTTAATTATACGTTGAGCAACTTTTCAGATGATAAAGGGCCATTTGTATTTCCTTTTCATGTAGTAACTATTTCTGTTTTTTATTCATTTTTAAACCAGAGTTTAGGTAAGAGAAATTACTTCTTAATTAATGACTCCTATATGAGGAATCTTAATTGAATCTGGCTCCATGCACTAAAATAAATATATGTTTTAATTCCTCTTGGGTACTGTGGCTCAGATGAAGAACAAATACTTTTCCTACAATAAATAAAATGATTCTTGCAGCAGAAATAGCTTTGGCCTTGAGCCACTCTTCTAAGACTCTTAGGTATATAAATCAAGGATAATGCAATTGACAGTGATCATGAACTGGGTGCTTGGCTACTGAGTGGAGACTTTATGTCAATCCAGAATGAGAAAATGATAATGATCTCATGACATATGGAAAATGGGAGAATAAAAATTTACTGGAAGGAACATCAAAGACTCAATGCAGATCCTTACAGACTAGGTCCAAAGACACTAAGTCACTTCAGGTTGGGCAGCTGCCTCATTCCTATCAGAGATGCTTAAAGAGCAGAGGCAAATGTCTGTAATTGATTCTAGAAAGGCCTTCACTTCTCTTCACAATGAGACAGAAGAAATATACTGTCGATGTAAGAAATGTCCAAACCTGTAGAGAATTTTTATGAGTTATTTGAGCCAAACTGATGACAGTTGCTGGGAAGCAAAAATCTCAACAGACTGAGGAAATGCTCTGCAGAATGGCAGCTGTGCAGCTTATTTTATATGTTGGAATCAAAGGGGGAGAGGTAAGGAGGGTTACACGAAATCCATTGGTGGTAGATTAAGGAGGCAGGAGAAAGCAAAGAGGGGAAATCTCTGGGATTGGATAAAAAGTTACACAGGGAGACACATACTTCTTTTACATTGGTGAGTACAGTATAGTTAATAATTAACATTTACATCACATAGAGATGGTGTGTGGGGATAAGGTAACAATGAAGGGTTCTGTGGTCTCATGCTCTGGTGCAGTGGGTGTGCCCAGATGGGTCCAGAAAAAGGAAATGATTGACATTCCAAAGGTGTGTTACCTTAGACGCAAAAAGACAACAGACAGGCTCACTTAAGGTAAAGACTGACCTCTGTCAAGGAAGCTACAGACCCAGGATGTGACTACCTGCCATGATCTGCTTTTAGTTAGGAATTCTTATGCTCAGCCCATCCTATGTGGTTACTTTCATCTCTCAGTTTGTAAGGCCCGCCGTGCTGGCCTCCCCTGAGCTTGTCAGGTGTAGTATGTGGTCCTTTTTGTTTTGTCCACAATGCTCACCGGACGCAGGACTCTAGTCCAGGTAATAATAAGAATACATACAAGCCACAATGAAAAGGACAAAAAATACAATAGAAAAATGGAAAAAGTCTTAAATGGACACTTCGAAGGGATGTCACCCATGTTCTTGAAAAAGACATTCCTGGGTTCGGAAACTGAAGAGGTAGAAGAAGATTTACATCTCTAAGAAAAGGAAGATAAAGGGCCTGTAGTGAGGAAGAAACCTATCTAAAGTTTAGTCAAGCTAAGAGGAAGTTAATGCCACCTTTAACTTCCATCAGGGAAATGAAAACCTAAAACCCCAGCTCTCACTACTACTCCACTAGAAAGGTTGAAATTTATTTTTATAAATAAGAAAAAGGACTGGAAATGTCAAATTTTGTTTGGAATATGAAGCAACTGGAATGCCCCTAAAGTGTTAGCCAGAGTAAAAGGACAAAAACACTTCTGGAAAATATTTGGAAGTATCTACTAAAGTTGAGTATGCCCTTGTTTGTATCTATCCTAGCAATTCCACTCCTTGATGTATATTCAAGAAACATGTGTACATATGTGCACATGTGTACAAATTTCATATATATGTTTAGAGAAGGTTTTTCATAGTAGCGGAAAACTCAAAACAACCCATGTATTTAACAACAGTATACATCAGTATACAAAATACATCAAGGTATTATATTCCTATACTATAGTAATGGAGATGAATGAATTACAGAAACATAATATTGAATGAAATAAGGCGTATTGTATGACTGAGTTTGAATGAAGTTAAATTAACAGTGTTAAAGACAATGCCATAGGCCAAAAATGGCATCACTTGTGCTAAAGCCCCATGACACCAAACCAAGATTTAATACCAGTCCTAACTGCTGTTTCAACCTCTCAGAAACATAATGCTAATCAGCCAGTCTAGAATTTTCTGGTTAACACCAATGAGAAAATCAGTCACAAGAGCTCACTCCATCCCTCTCCCCCATAGAAAGAAAGAAGCAATCTGCATGATAAAAACCCTTGTCATTCCCTTCCCCCACAAAAGAAGATATTCTGGTCTAAAAAAAATCCTTTGTTTTCTTTTGTTAATAGCTCCCTTGTCCCACTTTCCTTCCTATAAAAACCTTCCATTTGGGGCAACTCCTTGGAACTCCCCTTTAGTTGCTAGATGGGATGCTACATGATTCATGAATCTCTTAATAAAGCCAGTTAGATCTTCTAGTTTACTTAGTTAATTTTAATTTTGTTTTTTTTTTTTTTTAAGAACAGTCAGAACTAATCTATGGAGGTGGAAATCAGGATAGTGGTTTGTTTTAATGAGGATGAGGGGTCATGCTGGGAGTGAGCCTAAGGGAGGGCTTTGGGTTTCTTCTAATATTTTATTCTTGATCTGACTGGTATTTATAATTTGTAGAAGTGTTTACCATTGGTGAAAATATACCCTTATGATATTGTGCACTTTACTGTATGTATCTGATACCACTGAAATGAAGCTGGAGAAGTATAAGAGAGCTTCGAGAGACTGGTAGAGGTTGCTGAGTCTTAGAGAATTCATATCCCTACATTGGAAAAAAAAAAATGCACATGGGCTAAAAGTAGAGAAGCCTGCTTTAACCAGGGGTGTTCTGGACCCAAATTTTACATGAAAACAGCCAAAGGCTGTCAGCTCATTTTTATCACAGGCAGGCAGGCCATTTGTGCATAAACAAGTGCAGTTCTTGAATAATCATCACATTTCCTTGTTTTACAAATGCGGAGCCCTGGCTCCCACTGGGAGGGTGAGGACAGCAGTCACTTTTGGTACTGTTGTTGTTTTAGTGTAGGCAATCTCCGATTAAAGGCAAATAACTGGCTGAGCTTGGTGCTTATTGAATTTTTCCACTTTGTTTATCTTAAGCTATAACATTACAGTGGTATTGAGCACTTTCTGATTTTCTTTGCAAATGCCCCAAGCAAAACAGCACTGGAAACAATTTTTACTATCTGCAAAGAAAGAACATTGGTTTGGAGACAGACAATTACGGGTTCTAATTCCATACCTTTCACTCTGTCACGTGATCTTCTGTAAGTAATAACATTTTGGCTAATAGTTTCCTTACTAATATGTGGATAAACCCATCTCTTTTCAAAATTAATGTGAGTTTTATAGTATTATATTTAAGCGTTCTTGGCTATAATCCTGTTAAAAAAGCAAAATTCAACTGAGTAAGTTTAAAGATCTTATTGGCTTGATTCAGCAATTCATAAATTGGGCAGCATCCAATCTAGCAAGTAGGAAGGAGCTCAGAGGAGCTCTATAAACTTGTAGGCTTTTATAGGTAATGGGCAGGGGCAATGAAGGAGTTAATTGCCTCACCTTTCTTGGAGGGATGGAAGGGGGTCTCTCAAGTGGTTTATCTCACTGCTGATGACTGCGGAATTCCGGAGTGACTGGTCTCAGATTACATTCTTGGGAGAACCTGAAAATGGTTTGCTGACATGGAGCTTGACACAGGGGACTTCGTTGTAGGCCTGTGGTCTCTTTTCCTCAAACCCATCTATGCCTTAGAAGTGATGGCGTAGTTTTGGAGAACAAGAACGTATGAAAGTCATTTAAAAAATCTTTTATAGGCATGCCATCAATTATTAGATGTCTTTTCTGTGTGTGCTGTTCCATTACTACAGTTAGTATTTATAATCTACATGAAGATTAATTCTTAAGGTCTGCTGTGGCAGTCCCAAAAAAATCACTACCTTCCTTTGGTCTTCTGCTCTTTGATTAACTTTTATGTGGAGGACATCCTTTTGCATTTGGTGAACATTTAGGAGGATAACCAACACACTTTTTTGTTTTATTTCACTCATCTCAGTTCAAATGCTGCTATTAACTTGCTTGTGTAAATTTATCAGTAGCCCAGTTATTATCCAGTCATTTGTTCTTTTTTTTTCAACCCACAAGTCTACACAGACCAGGCACTCTGTTAGCCACTTTGACATGTATGATTTGACTCAGATTTCTACCATCAACTTGAGCACTTCATCAGCAGTTTTAAAGTGGGCCAGGGAATGGGGTGAGGAGAGAAAGAATTACATTTATAAGCCAAAGAATAGTGGTCAATTTGAGAATGATCAAGATGGTCTTCAAGTTCCCCTCAGCTTGGCTAAACTTTACATAGGTTTCTTCCCAATGATAGGTCCATGACCTCCCTATTCTAAGGGCATTTCTGCTCCTTTGAGATGTAAATCTCCTAGTTTCTTGATAAGCACCAACTAGCAAACAAAGATGGCGGAATCCTGCCCAACCTTCCTTCTAAAGTCCACTGCCCACTCCAACTCTCCTGATTTTTTTTCCAGCCACTTGGTTTCAATCTCTCTCCCTTATTGTAATTGTCTTGACCAACCCCTATTACAACTCTTGAGTAAAGCCTTCCTAGCCTGTTTAGCTCCCTTTGGTGCATTTGTTGTTGTTGTTGCTGTTGTTATTGTTTTAAATATCACTATAGAAGTTGAATACTTTTACATGTACTTATTGAATACTTAGTCTTTTATTTGTGAAATGTCTGTTTAAGACTTTTTCTCATGTTTCTATTGTAGTTTTGGCTGTTTTTGTTATGATTTGTAAGTTTTTTGTTTTTTTTTTGAGGGCAGTGTCACCAGCCCTTGTGTGTGGGACCCGAACCAGGGCTGCTGGATTCCCAAGCCAGCGCTTAACCACTGTGCCACTCTGCCAGCCCCTGACTTGTAGGTTTTATTATTTTGCATCTTTGTTTGATGCGTATATTTCCCTCCCTGCATTGCAGGGTCGCCTTTTGCATAAGTCAAGTGACTATATGTTTATGGTCTGGTTCTGTACTCTATTTTGTTCGTTTTATCTTATTGCCAAAGCCTTTACATACTAATTATTAGATATGTTGTCTGGTTGTAAGTGTTCTAAATGTGTTCCTCTTCTCCAAGTTTATATTGGCCATTCTTGGTCCTTTGCATTTCCATACAAATTTTAGACACACACATATTTATGCCAACACACACATATGCTGGAATTTTGATTGGGATTGCATCAAATCTATAGGTTAATTTGGAGAGTTTTCACATTTTTAAATATTTTACCTTCTTTTCCATGAACATGGCATAGCTTTTCATTTTTAAAGAAATATTCTTAATTTATCATGACAGTTAATTTTCTATATAGAGATTGCATGCCTTTTGTAAATTGAGTGGTAGGTATTTGATGTTTTTGATATCATTGAAAATAGTATTTTGCCTATTGCTAGTACTATACAGTTTTTGTTTTTGTTTTTGTTTTTTTCATATGTGGAACCGAACTGGGGCCGCTGGCTTCCCAGGCCAGCACTTAACCACCGCGCCACTCGGCCGGCTCTTATTGCTAGCACTATAAATAAATATACATTTTATGTTGATTTTGAAAACAATGACATTGGTAAATGCACTTCAATATTTCCATATTTATCAAAATATATTTAAACCTGCTCTATTGTATACAATCATGTTGTTTGAAAATGACAGTTTATTCTTTTTAATTCATTCATACACATGTATATAGTATGAATATGTAAATATATAAATATGCATATATGTGTTTTGCCTCATAGTATTGGCTAAGACCTCCAGTACAATATTGAATAGGAGTAGTGAGAGAGGGCATTTTTGTTTCATTCTGGATCAGAAGGAAATCTTTAGATATTTTGCCATCAAGCATGTTTACTATAGTTTTTTAAATTTTCTTTTTATTTTCTTTTTACGATATTAAGGAAGCCCCTTCTCTTGCATTGCTAGCTTGCTAAAAGGTTTTAATAGGAACTAATTTAAACTCAGGTTTCATTCTTGGTAAGGGCTGGTCTCTTTTCTGTTTGCTTTTACTCTTGTGGCATAGAATATTAAATACATACTGACTAAAAGTCAGGGGTATGTAGAAAGGCAGCATTTGTTATGCCCTCAATATTTTGAGACTGCCCCAAGCTGTACGTGGTGTACATAATGTCTCAGTCATTTAGCTACAACTCCCTTCTGGACTTCTTAGATTTTTGTTCTGTCACCTAGTTCTATGAACTAGAAATCACTCAATGGGCATTTTTAGGGAAAACTCGGGAAAGAGTTTTAGGTTTATATCAGTGTGGTTTCCTGCTCTGGCATTTTGACACCCCCAAATCTTAGATGCTTGGTTACTCTCCAATATCTTCAATAGAATTTTTAAAACACAGCTCCTATAATTGTCTGGAGTTTTAGAGCTAGAGGTAAATTCTATCATTTCATTTAATGGATAACTGTATGTGCTTCTACTGTAAACACACTAATTATGTTACATACTGTGAATATTCAAAGAATAAGGAAATTTCTTGTTCTCAAGAAAGTTATTATTCAAAGAGGTGTCAGAAACATAATAAAATACATTGTGTGCAAATAATATTGGGAGCAGAGATTAGAGCATTCAGTCACCCTGCTGGGCACCCTTGTTGGGACACATTATTGTTACTTATACTTTTTTGCATGCTGGACAGAATTGGCTGCCTAGCTTGATGGATGTCACGGTTAGCAACACAAATATTCTATATATTAATCCTGAATCTCACAGTCGGGACCCAGGAGACTCAGAAAGAGCTTTTTATTTCCCCCTTAACTGCTTAAAAGAATTTAGATAGGGGGCCTGTTCCAGGAAGAGAGCTCTTACCAGCAATAACTTTTTATATCAGAAAGACTCACCTGAATGACATGGCAAACTTTTGTTTCCCAAACATTTGCTCTTCTCATCTTCCTGCGAATTATCTTCCTCCCCTTTGAAGCTCCTGGTTCCTATCAACTCTCCCTTTGTTCAGGTTGCTACATAAGCCTCCATTACCTGATCTCCGGGAAACCTCATGTTTTTATGGGGCTCCTGTACATACAAAAATTGTTTTTGTCTTGTTAATCTGTCTTATGTCAATTTAATAATTAGACAAGCCAAAGAACCTAGAAATGAAGAGGGGACAAGTTTTCTGACCCTATAGGAGTTCATCAGTAGTCAACAGGAGATGCCTTGCATTATGAAGTTAAAAGGGTGATGAGAGGGAAACTTGTTTTATTGTGGAATAAAGGAGATACCCTACTTGGAAGTGAATATTGGTTAACTAAATTTTGTCACTCAAATGAGACAAAACATGCTTCGAAGGGTATCACGTGCTATCTCTTTGGGACAGAAAATGTTATGTGGGGGTGTAATATAATATGTGGGGGTGCTTCATATAATAAGTGTGTCCTAAGCCTTTGGGAGCTTTTGAGTCAGAGAAGTGATAGCTAAATACAATGCAAAGCATTTTTTCCTCTGTGTGTATATTAAAATCAGATTCACAATGAAATTTATTTCTGTTTCTCTAGAATGATGACCACAGAATTTCCCTGTGGTTCAGAAATATTTAAAGAGAACAATAAGAAAGAATGTAATTCCCCAGTGCTTGCTTAGCAAGCACCATGCCAGTTAAGCACTGTTCTTGTGTCACTGTGTGGATCCCCAGTGGGCCAGAAGAGAAACTTCTTAATTAGGTTTCAATGGTCCTTCTTTGCCAGGTGCATTGTTCAGGGATATCTGGTGACTGATTGGCTAAGCATTCAGTCTAGTTTTTGTCTCTTCTCTGTAGTCTGCTGAGATGTGACTCTCTCTTGTAACTTTGCAGTTTTCTCTGACAACAGGTTAAGTTTGTCTGCCCCTGTCATCTGCAAAATCTGATGGATGTCAGGGGATGAGACCAAATTAATTCAACAGGTGGCAAGGAACCCTGGGGGAAGTGAAGCCTGCTCCACGTGGATATGCTAATAAGATTTCAGTGCATGATTATCATTCTCTAGTTCAGGAATAATTGAATTTGCATATCCCTCATGTTTAAGAATTGATTTCCTAAATGAGAAAATCTGGGGCATAATGACCATGTAAGTATGCCTCACTGCACATTATTTCAGGATCCAAAGGAATCTGGAGAGCAAATTACTTAGTCCCCTTGGATAGATGGAATTTTCACGTTATCTTAGGAAAGCTATGGGCATTTTTCCTCCTAATCGAATGAAACCATTCTTTGTTCTAAACATAGGATCAGAAGTGCCTTGGAGGCTGCTGGGAGGGTAAATAATTAGCTACCCTACTGCCTAGAGAAATAGCTTAGAGGTTTTCTGGGACCCTGCACAAATGGACTAGAATATTATGCAAAATTAGTTTTGGTTAGACTCTAATTTATTTAATTTAATATAATTATTGAGAAAAGCAAACTGTGGATAGTTAGGAGCAAGGAATCAAGAGCCTGTGCAAAAAAGATTGGACATGAAAGTTCTTCTAAAGAGATAATGACAATTAAATATGATTAGATTTATTGCTGTCTTTTAACACTGCACGTATAGTTTGCCCCATATCTACACCATTTGGACTTCAGTTGTATCTTTATTATTTATAAAAGTTTATCAGAATCAAAGCCCTGTGAGTAAGGGTAAATCATTATTTCATGTCATTCTACTTAGCCAGCCTTTCCAAATAGGGATGGATAAATTAGATTCTGAATCTATTTTTTTGAACCTCCTGTCACAGGATGACTGTAACAAAACCTGTCACAGGATGACTGTAACAAAACCGGAACTGTGAAGCGAGATGTTATGCTGTAGCAGACACATGTGGAGGGGTGGTAGCTTTAGAGGGATATCCATAACCCCATCCAGTTCTCCCTCAAGCCTGGGTCAGCTGGCTCATGCAACAATGCAAGGAAACATGATGGGGCACATTACGGGCGGTTGTAGGACACTTAGATCCATCAGATGACTTTCATGACCTTCCAACTTGTTAGGAAAGTTGAGTCATAGGCCTCTGTGTTGTAGGAGCCATGAGCAGTAAGTTTTGAGTGGAATTGGAGATGATAAGGACTGAAGGAGATGGGGCACTTGATTAAGTTGTAAATGAACAGAAAATGGCCCTGGAGACTCGCTCACTGGGAAGTAGCCCAGGTTGGGTGGAGTTCTAACAGAGTTCATTAATTACTATTTCACTTGGGCTTCAGTCACATCACCACGAGCATCTGTCTTCTCTCTTCTGGAACATAGAAAGGTGTAAACAGAAGGGCCCTTATCACAGGAGCTATGTTATTTGGCTGAGAGGCTTCTATCTAGTAGAACTTTGAGGCATATTCTTTATCAAAGAGTTCAAACTGCCTGGTGGAAGCTGATCAAGTTGTCAGGCACAGGACTTGCTGAAGAAGCTAGGAGTATTAGGAAAGGTGGGAAGGAATAGAGAGGCTGAATAAAAATTCAGGGTCCCAGAACTTTTTTTTTTTTTTTTAAACTATCCAGTCTGTGATACTCTGTGTTAGTAGCTCTAGAAAATGAAAAAAATAAATACTTGCTTAAATACTGAGAATGTAACTAAATAAGTATTCTTTTTTATTGTTTTAATTCTTCAATTACAGTTGACATCCAATATTATTTTATATTAATTTCAGGTGTACAGCATAATGGTTAAACATTTATATAATTTACAACATGATCTCTCCCTATTAGTCTAGTACCCACATGGCACTATGCATAGTTATTACCATATTATTGACTACATTTCCTATGCTTTACTTTACATCCCCATGACTATTTTACAACTACCAATATTTGTACTTTTGAATTCCTTCACCCTTTTCATCCAGGCCCCCAACCCTTCTCCCATCTGGCAACCATTAGTTCTCTATATCTATCAGTATGTTTCTGTTTTGATTGTTTATTTTGTTCTTTAGATTCCACATATCAGTGAGATCATATGGTATTTATCTTTCTCTGTTTGACTTATTTTACTTAGTATAATATCCTCCAGATCCATCCATGTGGTCACAAATGGTAAGATTTCATTCTTTTTATGGAGGAGTAATATTCCATTGTATATATGTACCACCTTTTCTTTATCCGATCATCTATTGATAGGCACTTATGTTGTTTCCATATCTTGGCTATTGTATATAATGCTGCAGTGAACATAGGGGTGCATATATCTTTTTGAATTAGTGTTTTGGATTTCTTCAGATAAATACCCAGAAGTGGAATTGATGGGGAATTTTTATTTTCTTGAGGAATCCCGATACTGTTTTCCATAGTGGCTGTACCCATTTGCAGTCCCACCAACAGTGCATGAGGGTTCTCTTTGTTCTACATCCTTCCCAACACTTGTTTGTTGATTTATCAATGATAGCCATTTTGACAGGTGTGAGGTAATATCTCATTATGGTTTTAATTTGCATTTCTCTGATGATTAGTGACATTGAGCATCTTTTCATGTCTGTTGGCCATCTGTGTGTCCTCTTTGGAGAAATGTCTGTTTAAGTCCTCTGTCCATTTTTTAATTGAGTTGTTTGATTTTTTTTTTTTTTTTTGATGTTGAGTTGTATGAGCTCTTTATAAATTTTGGTGTTAACATCTTATTAGATGTATCACTGGCAAATACCTTTTCCCATTCACTAGGTTGTCTTTTCATTTTGGTGATGGTTTCCTTTGCTGTGCAAAAACTTTTTAGTTTGATGTAGTCCGATTTGTTTCTTTTTTCTCTTTTGTCCTTTGCCCAAGGAGATATACTAGAAAAAATATTACTAAGAGCAATGTCAGAGAGTTTACTGGCTATGTTTTCTTCTAGGAGTTTTATGGTTTGGGTCTTACATTTGTCTTTGATCTATTTTGAGTTTATTCTTGTATATGGTGTAAGAAGGTGGTCCAGTTTCTTTCTTTTCTTTTCTTATTTATTTATTTTTTTTGCCTGTAACTGTCCAGTTTTTTTAAATACCATTTACTGGATAAACTGTCTTTACCCCACTATGTATTCTTGCCTTCTCTGTCATAGATTAAACGATCATATAGGCATAGGTTTGTTCCTGGACTTTCTATTCTGTTCCATTGATCTATGTGTCTGTTTTTATGCCAGTAGTATGCTGACCTGATTACTATGGCCTTATAGTATAGTTTGATATCAGGTTGCATGATAACTCCAACTTTGTTTTTCTTTCTCAAGATTGCTGAGGCTATTCGGGTTCTTTTGTGGTTCCATATAAATTTTAGGATTATTTGTTCTAGTTCTTTGAAAAATGCCACTGGTATTTTGATAGGGACTGCACTGAATCTATAGACTGCTTTGGGTAGTATGGGCATTTTAACGATGTTAATTCCTCTTATCCATGAGCATTGTACATACTTCCATTTATTTGTATTTTCTTCAGTTTCTTTCTTCAATGTCTTATAATTTTCTGAGTACAGATCTTTTGCTTCCTTGGTTAAATTTATTCCTTGGTATTTAACTTTATTTTTTGATGCAATTGTAAATGGGATTGTTTTGTTAATTTCTCTTTCTGATAGCCAGAACTCAGTTTTTCAAATGAAGAAATTAAAGACCTGGAAGTTTTTAGCAACTTTCAGAAGTCACATAAAGCTAGGTAAATGGCAGATTTAGGGTTTGAATCCAGCGCTATCAGACTCAAAAGCCTACTTTCTCCCACTTTAATTTGCTCCCTTTACTAAAATGGTGTGGGCCTAACCAGACTACAGCTCTCTCATTATTACTGAGAGCTTTCAGAACTTGGGAACCTCTTAATTTGGTGACAAACCTATGTATAACAGCATGTTCTCATCACTCAACATCTGTAACTACCATGTGTTAATTACTTCTCACTATACTCCTATGAGTAGCCAAGTTGAAATATTCCTATTTAACACAGGAGGAAATAAAGTTTGTGACTTGCCTAAGTCTGCATAATGTCCCTGGTTTACAAATAAGGTATGTCAAGTATGATATCAGGCCTTAGCATTCTTTGTCCCCAAATGCTAGCCAAGTGTCTCATGGATAATACTCATGGTGTAAATAATAATACCTGTCAGTCAAAGGTGAGGAAATAAGTCACAGAATATAAGAACTTGCCTAAGGGTGAGAAACTAATCAGTGGTAGGCACAGCGTTCTAACCTAGAAAGCCTGACATCAGGGACGGTGCTCTCAACTCCCATACTTTACTGCTTATGCTAATATTTGACTTGATGTTTAACAGGCTTTAAAGTACTTTCTCATAAATTAACTCACTTCATTTTTATAATAATCATGTGAGTTAAATAATATCATCATCCCCATTTAAATATGAGAATATGAGAGGTTAAGTAACTTGTCCAAGATCAGATATCTGGTCACACGGGAGTCTTTGTACTGCAAACTCCAGATTCTATCCATCAATTCATTAAGACAAGACTATATGGTATTAGTCAGTGATTTCCAGCCATGCTCTGTAAATTAGCACTCTCTCTGAGCACTGGGGCAGTAAACTATAAAAAGGATCACAGTCCCCGACCTGCACCTACGTCCTTTGAAATATGGCTTTTCTTCTTCTCCCATCAAAGTGTGAAACCTATTTTTCCTCCCCATGAGTCTGAACTGACAATGTGGCCAATAACTTCAACCGATAGAATGCTGTGAAATGATGTTGTGACAGTTGCTAACCTGGGCCTCAAGAGGCGTCGCAGACTTGTGATAGCTCTCTGGGAACTCTATCCAGTTGCCATGTGAACAGGTCTTGGATAGACTGATGAAGGGCTCCCAAGGCATCCTGCTGAGGGCATCCTAGGGCAGGCAGCTAGTAATCAGTCAATCTGGCAGTTGATTGCAGACACATGACAGAGCCCTACCAAGAACAGAAGAACCGTACAGATATGCTCAGCCCTAACCATTGACCTGCAGAAGTGTGAGCTAAATAAAGGTGCATATTTTTAACCCACTGAGTTTGGGGCTTTTTTTCACTATACTTCAAAAGTGAAGTGACTCACCAGGGTGCTGCATATTATCTCTTGGGTTTCTGGGCACTGCTGTGCCCAATTCCTCTTCCATCCTCACTTAGATTACTGAAGGATTTCTGTTCTTTCGGAGGTATCCATTGAAATTGGATCCTACTTCAAATGTGTTCAAAATATTGCACTGAAAACAATTTTGGAGCAGGGGAATGTCCAAGCTTTGAGTCTCTGTTTCATTTAAAACTCTGCTCAGCCAAAGGTTAGGTAGAATCCCTTCCCCTCTTATGATTTACCAACCATGTTAAGTTGCAGTAGCAAAGGGATTCTTCAAAGGCAGAGAGGCCATGGAGTGAGGAAAGGAAGCTTCAAGTGTCACAGAAGAATGTGTTTGGAAGTGATGTTATGTGGTGATTAATGCCTGCTCACCATGTGCTGGGTGCTACCTCAGACAGACAGACAAACAGACAAACAGTGTCACTCCAGGTGTGGTAGATTATAGTCTAACTGCACTAGGATCATGTAGTTGTATAATCACTGACATTTTTATCCAACGGCAAATCATAGTGAAAAGATGATGTGATAAAAGCCTTAGCAGAGCATTTCTATTTTACATTAGTTTCTTTAAAAGCGGACAGTAAAATCAATGAAAGCAAATGACGATATATCCTTTACTTAATAATCCTTCAAGCATTAAGTCATGCCTGGCTTAGGTAAGAACATTTACAAATGAAGGCAAATTTTCTATAAGGTCATTTGAAAAAAATTTGGAATATCCAATTTGACTTTATATATTGACTTAGCTGTTTATTTATTCATGCATTTATTAAACACATATTTACTAAGTTCTAGGAAAAGAAAGAGAAGTAAGATACAGTGCACCTTATCAAAAGTCACTTTTAGAATGGATTGATACATTATTATATATGGTAAGTACAGTAAGAAAAAACCATGAGCGAGAGATTAGTTTGGCTTATGGAAAACAGATACAAAGATAAACTAATATAATAGTAACTGTGGTATTTTGAATTGCCATTGCTTCTTGAATTCTCTGATTCATGAACCTGTTTATTCTGGCTGTATGAAAAGAAAAATCACCACACGTTTATCTTTACTTCAGAATACAATTTCCTCTCGAGTAGTTTCCTGAACTTGCAAGGTGTTATTTCACAAGTGACTCTCCTAAGTAGGCTACATTCTATGAGGCAAGTTATTTAGGGAAGATGGGATACATGAAATAAAATTAAAATCTCATGGGCATGAGTTATTCTTTTATTCATTTCATTACGTTGTTTGATTAGAATTTTCATTGTCCATAATACCATATTAATGTTATGAGACTTGAATGATGCTGGCAGAAGCATGTTTATCAGGTAAAGGAAATTTGAGTCCAATGTAAGTATTATTTAAAATGAGGGCAAATTACTAGCTCTTCTGTGATGGAAGGGATTCAATATAACCACCTTGCCTTCAGGGGATTGGCTAATCATCTCAGAGTATGGTACCATATTTGAGGCTCCTGGTTGCTCACAGCTATTAATGAATTACAGTGAATATGGCACTCGACAAACTCAACAAAGGTGGATTTAAGATATATATATATACATATATATATTTATATTTATATATTTATATATATATACTATTATATATCTATATCTATCTATAGATAAATATTATTATATATCTATATCTATCTATAGATAGATAGATAAATAGATAGATAGATATGAAATATATGAGATATATATATATCCTATTACAATCACCACCTCTGTCCCTATGGCCACATTTTTTAGAACCTCATTCAGGAACCTGGGCCAACTGACAGACTCAGAGTAGGCCATCTTGTTAATTAAGGGACTCTTCCACAATGAGATTCTGAGGCCCATTTACAAGTGGTACATTAACATATATTTTCCCCAAATCTCCTTGTCAGCAACTGTATTCTTTCCAAGTACATGGCCCTGTGGTTCATAGGTCTATGTAGAGTATTGCTTTGGCACATATCTCCTTCCAATCTAACTGGAACATGTGTTGTAACCCTTAAACTTCTGCTTAGTAAGAGTGTTTCCCTTTCCTAAATTCTTTCCTATCCAGTCAGCCTTTGAGTGTGGTTATAAAGCTATAGCTGTTGACTCTCGTTTGGTGCTACTCTATCATGCAGAACTCTCTATAAATTGATTTTTTTTCCCCCCTCTTAAGTCACGTAGTTATATTGTAGAAGGGTTTCTCAGTTTCAGCCCTATTGGTGGTTTAGGTTGGGTAACTCTTTGTGCTGGAGAAGCTGATTTTGTGAATTTTAGGATATTCAGTGACATCCTGCACCTCTACACACTTTGTGCCCATAGCATACCTTTCCCCCAAGTCATGCCAACCAAAAATGCCTCCAAACATTGCCAAATGTTCTTAGAGGGCATGATTGCCCCCACTTGAAAACCACTGAGGTAGAGTGACTACGTTAGGACAGTCCCTTTTTAGGCCTGTCGTCCTGGCCTCCTTTTTAGCTTAGAAATGTCCCTGTTTACATGATAAACTATAGTTGCTGTAGTCATAAGGGACTCCCCATGAGATCAAACCTGTGGGTGGGTAGAGGAGCAGTTGTGTGCCAAGGAAAGGCATGCTGAGTGTGTGAGCCATCTGCTTATGCTGCTTTCTAATGCTTCAGGAACTGCTTGGGTCCAGCCCCGCATACACCTTTCCCATTTGATAAAGGTGTGCTGCTGGGTGCATCTGACTTCATGGCTTGGAGTTTCTAGATAATACACAGTCCATGATATCTACCTGTAGTTTGAATGCGTGCATGGATAAGTATCAACCAGACTATAGATGAGGCAAGAATATTTTCCAAAATTATTTAGTTTTCTATATTAATGTGCAGGCTTTTTCACCCCTAAAATCCTAAGAAATATGATTTTCCCAACAGGGTTGTCTGTCACAGGCTCCAGATAGCATCCCCACCGACCCCAGATTTTAAGCATCATGGAATCTGCTGGGTTGTGAGAACCAAGTGGCACAGTTGCTGGCACTGCAAACTGGACCAGCTAGATTGTTTCCTCTTGTTCTTATGAACTCACTCAAAGCAGAAACCATTTTTCATAGTGTGGTAAATAGATTAGAAAAGCACCACGGAATATGGTATATATCACCTGTAAAATCCCTGAAGACACCTGTGCCTCTTTGTTAGTGAAAGGAAATACAAGATTCAGGAATCTTTCTTTCACCTAAGAAAGTATATGCCACCATGTTCCAGATCACTGGATCCCCCAAATCACAAACCTTCTGTACCTGTAAGGGGTTCATCGCCTCACCACTATCATGCGAGTGCTTTCAAGGCATTTGTTATAGTTGCTACTCTTAGCTTCCTAGTCTCATTGACATGACAAACCAGGATGATATAGTCTGTGATGGTGAGAAGATCAAGGTCCCTGCAAACTAAATTGTGAAACATATAGAAGAACGCTGACATAATGCTACATCTGAAGAGTACAGTTGTGTAGCTGTCTCTGGTAAGTGAAAGCAGTGGATTCTGGCATCTGTTTTGGGGATAAGGATAAATAATTGGTTAGATTAATAGCAGCATACTGGCTGCTGTTAGGCTATGTTAATTTCCTCCAATAAGCAGACCATATCTAGCAAACCAGCTATAAATGGAGTTATTACCTAATTAAATATATGACCATTAATTGTCACCCCCAAGGACCCATCTACCTTCTGTACTAGCCAAATTGGCAAGTTAAATGGCAAGATGAGAAGACTCAACACTCTAAATGTCTCAGTTCTTGAATGGGCAGCACACACTTCTGAGATTTCCTAAGGGATGCATGATATTTGTGCCTCAGTGTTTTGGTATAGAAAGAGAGTTTTAGAACCTTTCACTCACCCTCTTACAAAATAAACCTTATTCCATGGTCAGAGTACACCTGTGATTATGACAGTTGCTAAGAATCTGTAGTCTAAAATATGCTTGGGAACCAGGGAAATATACATGATATTGATGAAGTACCAGCTGGGAGTACTATGAGACAGACTCAAGTCACCGCCTATTCAATACTTGACCTCTATCAAACCTTCATTATTTCCTATGGACCATGATGACATTCTAAGTCCCTAGGGATTAGCTTTGATTTAAATTGAACTTCCCACAACCTCCCCATATCTGGGCAAATATTTCTACTCAATGTTCACTTAGCTTGGTTAGTGATCACACTAACCCAGGCCCTTCTGGGAAGGCTAGGAGGAAGGCTCTTGTTAAGTAGCTGTTAGGTTATTGAAGAATTCTCCCTCAAGGATACCCAGTTTTCCCTTCCTTCAAAGAGGTCTGAATCGAGGAAGTAACCCAAGTATAAATGGGTCTTGTCATGATGGCTCAGGTATTGAGTCTGTTAGGCATAGAATTTTGGAGGTTGTAAATCTCAAGTGGAAACTTGCTGGGTTGTCATTCCTTTTCTGTTATACAGAACACCATCATCGATTAATAACAACCACATATTCCTGTGGGTCAGACACTGTGATCATCACTTTACCCTACTGCTGTTTCTTTGCCCTGTGCCATTTTTCCCCTCTGACAGTTATGCCTTACTAGACAGTTATGCGATTCTGGAACCCTCCAGCCCTACTGACAGTCAAGTGGTGACTTTCAATTTCTGCATCTCTTTCCCAAACCCCAGGAATATTCAGTACCAAATGCCGGTTCTCTCCCCTCCAGTTTCTTGAGTGCTTGATGAAGGGAGTTGCTTATTTTCCCTTTTATAAGATTGCATAGGAGGCATTTAGGAGTGAGTAGATAGCTTAAAGAAATAAATTTACTCTAAAATTCCTATCTCCCAAAGCCTGTTTGATAATTAAATGTTAATTTTATTAAAGCTATACATATAAAAATTTAATATCCAAATAGTACAAAGAAGCTTATGGAAAAAATTAGCCCTTCTTTGTTGCACCCTCCCTGCTCTTCTCTTTCCATGATCAAAAAAATCTTTGCAGGTTGGTGAAGCAGAATTAAGCAGGAAACAATGGAGGTAAAGCACTCCCCCCCCACCACCCCTTTGAGGATATTCTGTTTAGCAAGCCATGCTGGGGCATTTGTCCCTGGAGAGATGTCACCACTGCTGGAAGCATCACAGGCACCATCACCACAGACTGGGCTGAGCTTGCTAAGCTCTGCTGGCAAGGATAATTACTGCCTTGCCATTTGATTTTCAACCACATATAGCAGTCTAGGTGACTAATCCCTAATGGACTCTATGCTTTTACATTGTACCCTAGATGTTCAGATTCACAGGTGAGAGTACTGGATGGATCAGGTTTGGGATGTATGTCCACACTGCGTGTGCTAGGGAGCGGTGAAGGGAGTGTCTGTATTTTCTTTATAATGTGGATAGAAGGAGCCAGTTTTCAATTTATTTTGAGATAGTGACTGGGAAGCAATAATGTTGTTCACAGTATGAAAACAACTGCATTCCCTTCCTTTTTACCCAGTTTCCCCTCTGATAGGTGAAAGGCGAAGACGAATTACTGAAGTCTGATGACTCTTCATGCGCCTTCTTTGTGCTGTAGCATTAGTGTGAGCTCTGAGAGGATATGGGGTTTTTACCCCTGTAATCCTGGTCATGCTGCCATCTTAGATTTGGGAGGATGGGCTTCAACTCATATTTGGCAACAAACAGTTACATATTTCCTGCCTGGAAGAACTTGAACTAAGGACTCCAAACTTCTACCTTGAGAGGAAATGGTTTTCTTTAAGTTATTAACACGCTCCAAAGAAAGGTAATTGGTCAGGGTAACACCAGATCCATGGCCATAAACTGCCTACAAAGGATTGGAACACAGTATTGGCCATACATCACCTTGCCCTCACCAAATAATCTAGACATCCTTCTCACAGCTAGGCCCAGGAAGGCAAGTGGTATATGTGTTGGTTTTGTCTTCTGGCTCCTGTTACACTCACCACTGAGGCATATAAAGAAACAGAAAGAGCCTTGGAGTGTCTAAGGGTTGTTTGGCTTTAAACATTTTTTTTTACTTTCTAATTGAATTAGAATTAAAACGGTAGTTGAAATATACCCTTGGCTGTTGTCATGAAAATTACAATGACAAAATAGCCTAAAATAGCCAATTTCTGTGGTTTCCAAGGATACAGCCACAATTTGATTGGTCATCTACCAATCAATTTTTCAATTATTATTTTTTTCTTATTTTCAGGGGACATGAAAATAAAACAATGGAAGGAGAAGGGCCAGAGGGAAGGTTTCCTTGCTAAATAGAGGTTAGCGCGAAAGGGGGAAGGAAGCATTCTGGAGCAGATTGTGTGGAGTCTTTTCAGATCAGTTTAAGGAAAATGGCAAAACTGATTCTGGTTGGTTATTTGAAAACAAAACCTCATGGGTTATGTTTCTGTTTCAAAGAATCAGGGTGGCCAAGTCCTCTAACTCACAGAACCATACAACCCTGATGCTTCCCCTGTCTGATTTTAACTTTCATTGGTTGAGTGCTCTGCCAACAGTCTTCTAATTCAATTCTCCTAAGAACCTTAGCGGGATATGTGTTAGACACTTGTTATTTTGGCCTACTAAACATGCATCCCACTTTCTTTCAGCAATAGTAGCCTGACTTCTTTTTAGGAAATCACCTTTTCCCCCATTTTCCGCTATCCAGTTAGACAGCAAATTCAGATGCTCCTAGCCATGGTGGGAATGTGAATCAGATTAGGCCATTCACAGCGAATCCAAGGTAGATAAATCTTAAACTGAGCTTTACTGCAATGGTTGGAATTGCTTTGCTTTGTGGAAGCCCCCGATGAGGCATTGTGTTCCTGCTAACTTGCCCACTATGCTGTCTTGTTTCCTGTGCTCTTTCGTTAATTCTGTAAATTACAAATACAGATCCTTCCAACACGGGTCTGTTTTTGCTCACGTTAGCCAGAACCCAAAATAACACTGGGTGTTATTATTCTCATTTTTATTTTGAGGAAACTGAGACTCAGTTAGATTACATTCTTTGTCCAAGGTTGGTCAGTTAATGATGATTTCTGGATTCAAACTCATATCTGCTTCCTGTGCCCCCCAATCAATTTCCTTTTATATGAATTGATAAGTTATCTCATTGGCTAAACCCCAAATCAATCTCATTGTTCACATTTCTCCTTTTTTGATGTGTTGAGTCTTTATACATATTTGATGATTTTTCTGTGTCTAGTTTTCCCATCTGGGTAGGGATAGTGACAATGGTTGCCTCAGGCACTAAGATTCAGAATGTGCAAGTGTCTCTGTTCCCCTTCCCTTCCTGCCCCTCGCCCCCCGCCATCTCCTGGAGTCCTTGGGTGTCAGCAACAGAAGAGAAAAAGAAATAGGGATGCTTAAAATGAAAAATGTCAGCAAGAGCATAGCCTTTGGAGCCAGGCAAAGCTAGATGTACATTTGAACTCTCCAAATTTCTTGCTTGCTATTGTGGGAAATCACCTTCCAGTTATGGGAAGTTTAAATTCGTTGTAATTTTTTGTTGCCAACTTAGAGGTCCAGGAAGAGAGTCGCATTTGGAAGGTGGCAGCTTAACTGTCTAACAGCTACATCTGGTCTGCTTTGACATGGCCGAGCTCACTGGAGCTGTGACTGCCTTGCCACAGGCCCCCTGCTGATCGGAAGCAGCCAGATTCAAAGCACAGCCACTTTCATGGACATGCACCCCTGGCTCAGGTGGGCTGTGAGCATAGGGTCTGAATATTCTTGAGTTTTTGTGCCAGGTGAACCTTGGCACCCAGAGTGGAGGCTCCAAAGAACTCTGAGGTTTGCCCCTCAACCACTTCCTCTGTGGTTCCCAGCGTGCTGAGCCGGGAGTGTTAGCGTGGTCTCCTTAGGGACCCTTCATACCCTTTCTACATACTATGTGCCCTGTCCTTTGCATTGGGTGAATGGCAGCTCAGTATGGATATTCCCTCCTGCTTTTCTCGCTGAAATCTGTTTCAGCTGCAGGTGAGTGGGTAATACCCTTCATTAGCTCTGTAGCAATGCCCAATATGATTGGATTCATTTCAGTGGGTTTTGGGGGAGCCATGCGTTAAATATTTGGGTTTAGGTCACTTGCACTAATGATATTCTTCCTAACCGAGAGTTCTTTTATTGTTGCTGCTGCTTTCTCCAATTAAACAAATGAACATGATTATATACATGTGAACAAACCTAAGGCATTACTTGCTGCTCAGTGAATCCTAATTTTTCTTTTTCTTTTTTTCCTTCCACTATCTTACCCATGATGTTAGCATCAGGCTAGAAGAAGAAGAAACAGGAATACTTAAAATAGATGACAGAGGAGACATGATGAATTTTGGAGCCAGACAGAGCAAGGTTTAAAATCTAGCTCTACTTATTTTCAGGTTGTTGTTGGGGAAAATTGCTTTCCCTTTACGAGCAGTGCTATTCTACTTTATCCTACTCTAAATGGTGATAATACATTCCTTTTACTGTTGTTGTTAATGATAAATGGAATTTATATTTGTACATTGCACAGAGTAAGCTGAATATGTATGTAGTAGATACTGTAAGTCAAGTCAAAATTTGCCAGAAACCTATCCCTTCTTTACAGGTGATATAGTTTTAACATTTAAATATAGTTTTGGATAAATGAAATGTTTATGATTGCTGGTTGCCCTTTTTAGAGGCTCTTTATTATGTAATGCTATCATGTTTGTCCCCTACTGCTGCTGTAACAAATTTCCACAAGCCTAGTGGCTTAAAAAAAACATACATTTATTCGCTTATGGGTCTGGAGGTCAGAAGTCTGAAATAAATCTAATGGGGCTAAAATCAAAGTTACTGGCACAGTTAGTTCCTTCTGGAGGCTCTAGGGGAAAATCGATGTCCCTGCCTTTCCAGCTGCTGCAGTGGCCCCTTCCGGGCCCCTTCCTCCATCTTCAAAGCATCTTCTCTAACCTCTGTTCCATCCTTACATTTTCTTTCTCAGGATCTAACTCAACTGTCTCCCTCTTACAAGGACCCTGTGGTTACATTAGGCTCACCTAGAAAATTCAGGATAATCCCCTCCTCTCAAAATCCTTGAGTTGATCATGTGAGCAAAACCTTTGAAATTTGAAGTAGCCTATTAACAGGGTTCCAGGATTACGTGGGGTCTTTAGGTGTCTGTTGTTCAGACTACCACAGTATTTTACCGTGTGGCAACATACTCACCCCCTGTGATAAATGTAATGTGTTTTGCCCAAAATTTACCTTGTTTAAAATTAGGATCACGATCCTGCTTTCTTCATTAGTTTGCAATTGTCCATTATACTTTCCGTGCTTTTTATTTTGTCTGAATCACTTGGTTTAGGTGTGCCTCTTACATACTGCACATAGAATTATGGTTTGTTTTGTGGTTCGATTCAAAATTTATTTTCTTTAATTGCCCGTTTACATTTTTTGATATATATGCATTAAGTCATGTACAATGTCATCTACTTTATTTTTTATGATATTTAGAAAGGCACATTTGTATTTTATTCTATCATCCTTTGGTTGATTCTGAATTCTACAGATAAATACATTCAATGTTCACCACCAGTGATTTTGCTAAGATTCTCTAACCTAGAAGGTTCCTCAAAAAGACACATAGGTACAATGTTTCCTGAGAATGTGAGCAGCCAAATTACCTGGAGCTATTATTATTTAGCAGAATATAAAATTCTTATCTCACACTTTCTTTTCGTTAGCTTGAGGTGTTTTTCTAGCAACTCTTTAAGGTATGATGGTTAACCCAATTTTATTTCTCCAAGAATGAATAGATCTTTGTATCTGGATGACCAAAGAATTCTTTCTTTACCTTTCAAGTACTACACTTTTGCTTGAATTATTTTTGTGTTGACTTTTGGGGTATCAGTTTTCATTAAAATAGAGTATGTTCTTACAAAGTGTACTTTAGAATCTCCCTTTATTTTAAGAAAGTTTCTTAATTTAAATTTTAAATATTTGCCATGCACCCTTGTTTTGATTTTCTTTCTCAGGGATCCCAAGTATGTTTGCCTACTTTACATATCAATACTCTGCCTTCAAACCATTTTCCTCTTCAATTCCTTCTCTATTCTTATCTCTATTATCATTGCCTTTTTTTTAGAGGGCAGTGTCACTGGCCCTCACATGTGGGATCTGAACCTGGCCACTGGCATCTCAAGCCAACTCCCAACCACCGCGCCACTCGCCACTCAGCCGGCCCCATCATTGCCTTTTAATACACTGTTTTGTGTAATTTTGTTTTGTCCCATGTTGTCTTTTTCATGTAGTCTTCATTATTAAATTTTATTTCTTTGCTAAATTATTATCATCTTTTGACTGGCTATAACTTTTTGTTATCTGATCATCTCTTTTCTAAATTTTTATTTCTGCTTTGTGTTATCTTTTCAGAGCTGAAATTGTCCATAAAGCTTGATTGGTTTGTTATTGTTTTTTATGTTGCAATGTTGGGCCACAGTTTTTCTCTGCTTTGTGATGAGAGATTTTCTACAGGGAAATTTTACTATCATTTTTCAGATGGTTCTATTATGGTATCTCTAGTTGGTGGTTTTACTTATACTTAAAAAAAACACCTTGTATTGAAATATTGAATGCATTGGACTTTTCTTGTCTTTTGTTATTATTACATTGCTATTATATTAGAGTATCTAACCTATGTGGGAAAGACTAAAGTATCTAAGTATCTTTCATGGTTGCTTAATTTACAAAGTGCTTTTTTTGTTTTTCTTTAATACGTTTGTTTATTTATTTATTTATTTATTTATTTATTTATTTATTTATTTTTATGTACAACACCTTTAATTTAGATTCCAACCTGGTTTGAGAGGACTTCTACCACCAATCCTGATTTTCTAAATTCCTTTTGGAAGTTGCTACTACCAAGAGATACTCTCACGGCTGTCTGGAGTTTTCTTATTTAAAAAGCTGGTTATTGGGCCAGCCGAGTGGTGCAGTGGTTAAGAGCTGGCCTGGGAAGCCAGCGGCCCCGGTTCGGATCCCACATATGAGGGCCAGTGGCACTGCCCTCAAAAAAAAAAAAAAATAAATAAAATAAAATAAATAAATAAATAAATAAATAAATAAATAAATAAAAATAAAAATCTGGTTATTGCTGAAAACCATCACCTCTGGCCCTCCTGGAAATGACATGTCTTCTCTCTCCACTTTTCCAAATGCTTGTGCTCTGTTCATTCTCAAGTGCAGTTCCCAGCAGTTCTTAGGCTGGGTTTGTCTGGCCTTCTCCTTCAGGAGATAAATATTTCTTGGTGATGTGTGAAACCTGCCACAACTAGGGCCCCACTGCCTTGCCTGTTTCTCCTTTCAACACCTAATGTCACCTTATGGCTTCCCGTGTTTCTTCTGCTTCATCCAGGAGCTTTGGCACTCACTGACACAGAATCTGGTGTTTGCAGAATTTCTCTGACCCTTAACTTCTCCATCAATGCAGTTTGGAGAAAAACTAGGAAATTGAAAACTAAATCTGCCACCATACTAAATTTTAAAATACCTACTCTCCCAATTGCACCTTGAACTTTTATTACAGCTAATCTATTGGTCAATATTAAAGTTGTTATGTAAGCTTATAACATTTAAGGGAAACATTAGTTTCTTTCAGAGATAAACTCTGAAATCTTCATCACTTAATGCAGTAGAAGTTTCTCTCTTGTTCATGTGAAGTTTCGTTGCCATGGGGAAGTGCCAGGGCAGAGGAGCTGGGCTTCACCGTCACTCAGGGACCTGGCCTGGTAGAGCCTTTGGTGTCTTTAACACCTGGGTTCCAAGATCACTCTGGACCTTTGCGTCCAGCTGGCAGATGGAATAGGGAGAGAAACTCGAGGTTCGTGTAGGAGATTTTCATGGGCTAGGTCTGAAAGTACATAGCTGGCTTCCACGCACCCTGCTGGCCAAGTTTAGGCATATGGTCAATGTCTAACTGAAGCTAAGATTGAACAATGGAATCCTGTTCTATGCCTGGGGAAAAAAGGAAACAAATTGGGTGAAGAAGGAACCTATCTTGGTCACAGAGTATGTTATCCTCTGCCAGTTCACTATCTCTGTCAAGATAGGGCTAGAGTTTTATTCATGCTTCTCCCCCATGTAGCCTAGCACAGACCTGAGAAATAACAGAGGCTCAGTGAATATTTCTGCAGTTTAATGGGATTGAATTTTTTTATTCTGCAACTTAATCTGAATTATTTAAGTGTCTTCTCCTTTTGATCATGGGCAATGCATTTCTGCCAGGGATTTGCAACAGAAAGGGTTAAACTAACTCAAAAAAGAGATGACAGATGGACAAAGTGGACTGGGTATGGAATAGATCCTTCCTAAATGTCTATAAACTGTGACAAAACCCTGCTTTATTTTAACTTGTCATATAAAAGGTCACATAGGTTGAGCTAGGTTAGATCAGATTATACTCTGTCATCTGACATGGTCCTCAGCAGCATGACAGAGAGTAATCCAATATTGCTGCTAGATTTATGCTTGGAAGAAGTACTTTGGACAAATTAAGTGGTGAGTGTGTGTGTGTGTGTGTGTGTGTGTGTGTATTCAACATTAAAGGAATTTCCTATTAACATCTGTAATTATTACTTTTTTTTGTTATGGTATTATTGTCTAAAGAGGCATGGCATGGCACACAATGAGTCATTTTTAAAGATGTACATAATATCACCATTTAAATTAGTCCTAATTTTGGGCAAATTCAGCATGATATAAATTACCAGGTGACATAGAATTCTTGAATTTTCAAGGAATCAATAAATTATCTAGCTCAATTACTTTAATTAGAAGATCAGAAAATAAGCTTATACATTTAAAGACTTGTAAAGGAATACATAGCACAGCAGGGACTAAAACCAAGCTCTCTTCTTTTTTTTTTTTTTTTTTTTTAAAAGATTTTATTGGGGAATTGGGGGAGGGGAACAGACAAGTTGCTGTCTTTTTGTTCTTCAGTCTAGTTGCGGAGGATGTTGCTTCACTGGCCCATGTAGGTGTCATCATTGCATTCTCCCTGGATGAGGCAGATCAGTCGCCGGCCTCTGGATGTCACTCACCGCGGCTATTGGCAGCTCACTCTGGCTGCTGGCCGCTCACGCTGGCTGCCGGCCACTCACTGTAGCCCATGGCAGCCCACTGCAGCAGGGGCTGCAGCCCACACCGTCTCCGGGGCTCGCACAGCCCAACTCCAGGTGGAGCTGTTGTTAGCTGTAGAGGGCAGTGTCACTGGCGCTCATATGTGGGATCCGAACCGGGGCCGCTGGCATCCCAAAACCAGCTCTTAACCAATGTGCCACTCGGCCGGCCCCAAGCTCTCTTCTTACAAGAGCTTCTGTAGTTCTCACTGGATGTGAAGGACCACAAAGCTGCTGATAGAAGAGCCTTCCAAGGCTCTCACCAACGGGGCTATTTTGAGGGCCTGCCCTCCTAGGTTGCTACTGAGAAGGGGAGGGTCGCTAGGATCCAGTCAGGGGAGGCTGTTCTAAAGGATCTGAAAACAATGAACCCAGCGCTGAGGAAATTTCTCCCCAAATTACCTCATTCTCAAAATCTGGTTTTCTGATTCAGTCAAAGTCAAAGGATAATAAACAAGAGAAAGAGAAAGAGTGGAAGGAAGAGAGAGAAAGAGAGAGAACACGCGCGCACAGTGGTAGGGCAGGACAGGGAGAAGGAGAGGGCGAGATGGAAAGACATTAGAACAACTTAGACTCAACAACGATCTCTTTAAGATCTCATCTATCACTGAAACTTGTGTGAGGTCCTTACATGAATAGAAGATATAAAAATAAGAATACTGTTTTGTTAGATTTTAGCCTCATAACCATCTTTATACACCAAAATAAGCAAATGTGTGTAAAATGCTATCCTGATTCATTTGAATATGTTCAATTCTAACCTAGTTCTAGAAGGGACAGAATCGTTTTTAGAATTTTTTACTGCTTTGAAAATTAGCTTCAATTATTTAGGGAAGATCCCAGGTCAAAAGCTGGAATTGGTACAGACCCAAACCACAATGAGATATCATCTCAATCATCTCACGTACATTAGGATGGGCCACTACTATGAAAATGGAGAACAGTAAGTGTTGGTGAGGCTGTGGAAAAATTAGGATCTTTTGCACAGTTGTTAGAAAGGTGGTGCAACCACTATGAAAAATAGTATGACAGTCCCTCAAAAATGTAAAAATAGTATTACCATATTATCCAGCAATTCTACTTCTGGGTATATACTCAAACGAATTGAAAGCAGGAGCTCAAAGATACCTGTACACCCATGTTCACAGCAGCATAAGGTGAAAGCAAACCGAGTATCCATTGATGAATAAATGAATAAACAGAATGTGATATGATGTGTGTGTGTAATACATATGCATATATATCTATATATCATGATCTCATATATATACAATGGAATATTATTAAACCTGGTAAAGAAAAGAAATTCAGACACATGCTACTATATGGATGAACCTTAAGAATGTTATGCTAAGTGAAATGAGACAGTCACAAAAACACAAAAACTATATGATTCTGCCTATGTGAGGTCCCTAGAGTAGTCAGATTCAGAGACAGAACACAGAATGGCGGTTGCAGGGCCTGGGGGCAGGTGGAATGGAAAAATTGTTTTATGGTGCATAAAGTTTCCTGGAGAGGTTGGGAGTTGCAGCTTTGCAAGATGAAGTGTTCTGGAGATGGGTTGCACAACAGTATGAATGTACTTAACACCATGAGCTCTACACTTAAAAATGCTTAGGATGGTAAATTTTATGTTATGTGTATCTTACCATGCTTTAAAAAAAGAAAGTAGAATTAGAGGTAAGTGTGAAGTTCATGGTAGATTCCCAGCCCTTTTTGAGATAATTCTGAGACTTAGCTCAGAATGAGATGGTGCCAACAACACATGGAAAGATTTTAGCATTAAACTAAAACTAAACATCAAGGGAGAAGGCCAGTTGTTAAAAATCTGTTGGTTTTACTATTGTCTGATGTAATGGATTTTTATTATGTATGTATGTGTGTATATGTATGTATGTATGTATGTATATAATAGCTGATTTGTATTGAGTACAAGTCTCCCCTTGCATCTTCTCAGTTAAGCCTCACATTTAACCCAGCGGTTTGGGCATTGTTTTTATGTCCAGTGAACAGATGATTAACTGATATTCTCGAAGTCCCTTGAGTCACAAACCTAGGGAATGGTAAAGTTGGATTTAAAATCTGTCTGTCTGACTTTCAAACTCAAGCTCTTCACCACTCACCCTGCCTTCAGATCAGCCGTGTCAAAACTCCTAAGAGAGAGAAGGAGTCACAAACCAGGTACAAACCCCAAATCCTCAGCTGGTGGCTGTCAGCCATCATTATCTAGCCCTCCTGCTCCTTTCCGTGCTCTCATTGTTCATAGTCATTTCTCCAAAACTGCACTTCTCTCCTACAGGTTTTCTCCCTATTGTCCATACTTCCTCTCAATTTTGTCAAGACATCAGCTTCATGGACCATGTACCAGGTATCACACTGGAGCACACTCATTGTTTTGCTCCTTTCCTTCACCATTCATCTATGTCAATATGCATCTCTCCCTCCTTTCCTCCTTTCCTCCGAAATAAAGCTTATGCTACACCTTTCCTATGAGTTAGTTTTGCCTTACTCCTGATGAATTTTGCTCTATTGAGTAAAATAACTACAGTGTTTCTAAAAACAGCCTTATTGAAATATAATTAATGTATAACAAACTGTCTATATTTATTTATTTATTTATTTATTTATTTATTCATTCATTTATTTATTTATTTTGAGGGCAGTGTCACTGGCCCTCATATGTGGGACCCGAACCAGGGCCGCTGGCTTCCCAAGCCAGTGCTTAACCACTGCGCCACTCAGCCGGCCCAACAAACTGCCTATATTTAAATTGAATGATTTAATAAGAATTAAGATATGTGTACATCTATGACAGCATCACCACAATCAAGATAGTGAATATATACATCACTCCCAAAAGAGTCCTTATGTCTCTTGGTAATCCCTTCCTAATTGAATGAAAATGTCAATTCTTCCTAAATTGATCTATAGATTTAACACAATCCCAAGCAAAATACCAGCAGGGTTTTTTTTTTTTTTCCAGGTATTGATAAACCGATTCTAACATGTATATGGAAAGTAAAAGAGACTAGAATAGCCAAAACCATTTTATAAGAGAAGAACAAAGTTAATAGCTCACATATCTGATAGGATGCAGAACTTTCATGTTACCATAATCAAGTCAGGGTGTTACTGGCAAAGGTCAGACACATGGATCAATGAAACAGGGTATCAAATTCAGATAGCGAATGACACAAATATGGTCCATTGATTTTTGACCAAGGTCCACACACAATTCAAAGGAGAACAGATAATCTTTTCAAAACATGTTGCTGAAATAATTAGACACCCCTATGCAACATAGGGAATCTTGACCTATACCTAACACCTTATGCAAAATTAACTCAAAATGGATCATAAACTCAATGCAAATTCTAAAAGTGTAGGACTTTTAGAAAAACAAATCTTCTTGATCTTTGGTTAGGCAAAAAGGTCTATCTGACACCAAAAACCAAACCAAAACAGTCTCGTAACAAAGATAAATTGAACCTCATCAAAATTTAAAATGTTTGCTCTGAAAGAGATGCTGAGGAAATGAAAAGACAAATTACAAGTAGGGAGAGAATAATTGCAACTTAGTTATCTGAAATAGCACTGATCATATTCGCAAAACTTCATTGTAAGACAACATAGAACCCAATGAAAATAACGGGAAAACATTTTAATAGACACTTCAACAAAGAAATAGAAAGATGGCAAATACACATGAAAAGATATTCTCAGTCATTAATCAGTAAGAATTGCAAGCTAAGACTACAGTGAGATACCACTGCACATCTATTCAAAGGCAAAGAAACCCCAAACCAACCAACCAACCAACCAACCAACCAACCAACCAACCAACCAACCAACCAACTAACTAAATCCCTGCAGAAACCAAGTGCTGTGGAAGATACAGAGCAACTGGATCTTTCCTACATTTCTGGTTGGAATGAAAAATGAGAACACCACAATGGAAAACTACTGGATAGAGTCTCATAAAGTAAAACATATATTTATTACATGATCCAGTAATACCAGTTTTACGTATTCAGGGAAATAAAAACTTGTGTTTGAGCCAACACCTACACATGAATTCATGTTATATACATGAGTGTTTATAAAAGTATATTTCATAATCACCCAAACTAGAAATAACCCAAATTTCCATCAATGAATGAATGGCCAAATCAACTGTGGTACATCCATATGATGGAATAATGTACAGTGAAAGAAAGAAATGAAATGTTGATGAACACCATGACATAGGGAATCTCCAATGCATTATGCTAACTGAAGGAAGACACATCCTAAATTTACATGCATTTATAGGACATCTGGAAAAGGCAAAGCTATATAGGATCAGAGAAAAAAACATCAGTGGTTGCAGAGATTGAGGTGGGAGGAGGGTGTGACTTCCAATGGGCATGAAGAGGAAATTTTTTTGCCCTGAGGGAACTAGTCTATATCCTGATTGTGGTGGTGACCACATGGCTCTATAAATTTATTAAAACTCACAGTACTGGCCAACAATAACAACAAAATGAACTTTCTGGTGTATAATCTTTTGAAATATTTGAAACATTTTAAAAAGAGATATTGTCTTTTTATAAAAAGAGCAAGCACCTAATCCATGAAATATTAGAACAGTGACCACAAAGTGGGCTGTGAGTTACTTCCAGAGTGATGGGGGCCTCCAGCTATTCGAAGTCCCGTCAAATGTAGACAAGACCCACAGATGTGATTATTGGAAAAAAATAGATACATCTTTGTCAGAGAAGGACCCCCTGACCCACCCCTCTACCTGCCCACCCCCAGCCTTCCCTTCCAGGTTATAAGCACAAATTAGCAGGAAGGATGATTGTTGGTACTGAGAGATCAATTATGCTCAAATAATAGAAGCCACCCCCAGGCCCACATGCCTGTCATACTCAGAGACCATCCAAGGAGCAGTGGGAATAGCTGGATATTGGGGAGCTGCTGGCAAGAGGGTGTGAGGACCATTGAATATAGTTTTCAAGCTCTGACAGGCACATTAGCTGCATCACTGGAGATGGGTGTTTTCTTTCTTTCTTCCTTTTTTTTTCTGAAGCTATCAGCATGTTCAGTCCAAAAGCTAATATGCACATTATTGCTTTGCTGGATTCCAAGCCCTTTTTCACTAGAGGCATTGATATTGATTAAAAATTGTTTACCAGATATCAAGTCATATTGCCATGGCATGATTGATTCTTGGCTTCCCTACTGGTAACAGAGAGTCCAAGATGATCATGCAAATTAGTTAGAATAATTTGGAACGGAGAAGTTGACGGGGAAGCCAGGTTGCTTGAGGTGTCAAGGTAAGCTATTACTGCCATCTTTACTCTCCTCACACCTCTCCACTGAATGGGTGACTACAATCAGAGCTGCCAGTGCGGGGTGTATTTCCATGGAGTGATGCCTGTGCCCCTCCTTTTCTTCTGTGAGTGGTCCCAGCATAGAGCAGGCCAGGTAAGCTCAGGCTGGTCCTGTGGACGATGTCTCCAGTATGTTGGCTGTGCTCCAGCCTGTGAATTGGACAGGGACTCTGCTGCCATGAAGATGGGCTAGATCTGGGATTTACTCCTCCCTAATAGATCATATTAGACAGTTGTCCTTCCCTTTCATTGGCTTCTGGTTCCATCCATTTTATGGCTGGAGTTCTGCCCCACTGTGTACCCTTCTGTTTATGTTTGTTGCCTATTGCCAAGTCTGGGAAACCTGGTTTCAGAATTGTTTTCTGCTCTTATCTAGCAAGACTTTTCCTACTCTGTCTCAAATGCTATTTGAATCTTTCAGGAACATTCCCTATCTGGACTCCAGTGCAAGTAGCTTACATAGAGGGCTCTGCTATAGACAGCATGCGGTTTGGGGCAACTTGGAGAATCCCTGTAAAGACCCTTTTGAGAGTGGATAGAGAAACAGAGAAAGCACTCTGAGTCCCAGTACTGAGCTCAACACAGTCCCATATGCCATTTTATTTACCCGAGGGTTGCAATAAAGAAGGCATAGTCAGGGACTCCCAAAGCCCTCAGTGGAGGGAGTTTAACTTCTCATGTGGAACCACATCTGGGAGAGCACCAGATCCCCAGAGCAGGCTGGTGCACCCATCCTCCAGTTGTGCGAACGTTGACTGTTGACTGCTAATGACTTACTGCCTTCCTTCTCTGGCAAATTGACCTTGGCTGAGGGGAAGCTCGCTTTCTGCTGGAATTTCTGTGCTGTCCCCCAAATAGGGGCAGCTAGTGGGCAAAGACTGAGTGATACAGGGGGACATGATCCAAGTCCACTTGCCTCAAGTGGGGATTATTTTGTCTGTGATTTATGCTCCAAAGTCCCTTATGGTTAAGATTTTATCTGAGGTCATAAGCTTTGTTGGCTCTTTCCCCTTGCAATTCTTTCCCCTGTCACTCTCTGAAGGGGTTGGCCTATAGGACACCTGCTAAACTAATTCTTATATTAGATTCTGCTTTCCAAGGAGCCCATCCTAAGCATCAACTCCTTGGAGTTACTGACATCTACCTTCTCTAGCTCAATGTTCACACCTTTTCATCTGGTCCTGATCTAGTCCTCTCAGGAGGCATTCGGCTCAGATTAGCCCAAGCTCATGTAGAAGGTAATCTTCAGAGACTATATGGAAAAGTCTGGGGAAGAAGTAAAGGAGACATTCTTCATTGTCAGGAACAAGATAAAGAGAAGCCATGACACAGTCTTTGCTGATAAACCTTGAAAACAACCTGTCCAACTAGGAACTGTTCTGGAATGCATCGATTCTGAGCTAGTAAGATAGTAAGAAAAGGCTCCTTATAGACAAGGATGATGCATAGCCCCTCACAGATAGAACTATATCAGAATTCATTTTATGTAAGGCACAGCACAGGGAAATTGTCTTAGCATATTATTTATTGTGGACCCCTTCAAATCTCCGCAAATCACTACTTATCCTTTAAACTTATCCAGTCCTTCCCTATTAGAATTTTGTTGATATCTTTCCTTCCTTTTTCTCTCCTAAAAAAAAAAAAATGCTCATTCTCCTACTTTCCATCTTGGTCATTGCTTTTGTTGCATGTTAAGCCATTTTTAAGATATTATTGAAGTCCTACTTTCTGTACCCTTGCATTTATCAGGACTTCCCTGAGTATATTGTACTGATAAGTATTCCAAAGCCTTTGTGCTAACTAACTTGATAGGTCATCTGGGAACCTAATCAATGAATCACACATGTGAGCAAGAGACCTCAGATCAGATTTTACATACCAATCATCATGCTACTGACCCTGATAGATAACAAGGGATAGTGAGAGGTAAACACAGGGTAAAAAAAAAATATCAGGAAAAGTGCCAAATGGCCTCATGTGGTAAGGGGTAAGTCCTCCCTGGAGGAAAGAAGATATGTGTGGATGGGAAAAGGAGGCAGAGGTTCAGAACCTGGCAGATTAACAAGCAAGAAGCAGGGGATTCTTATCTCAGTAACCGATACTCAAGAGATAAATTCATTGTTTCAGACTCCATTTTTCTAACTGCTAACATGCTGTGTAGGACCATGTTAGCATCCATCCTTCAAAGGCAAGAAGATTGTGGGCTTACAGGTATATTTTTATGGTTGCCAACACATCACAGTCATTTCCAAATAAATGTTTTCTTTTGTCTTGCAAGAAGAATTAGTCCAGTCCCATCAGTTGGCAGAAGGTCAACAGAAATTAGGGAGATATTCCAGGAAAACAATTGTACTATAGTATTATTAATCATGTGTTCCCATTACAGAAGCATAAAGGTGCTGAGTGAAATAATAACTCTGAGGTGGGTCAGGGCCATGGATAGAATAGAATCCTTAGCTGGGAGTATTGACAGGTGTGTGAAGGAAGGAGAGTATATTCTGTAAAAGGGACATAGTCAAATCTGGGACCTCACCTCATATCCTTAGTTCTGATTTCAGCCATCCTGTAGCAGACAGTTCCTTGTGGTCTTTGATGCGCATGTGGACAGTATTTCATCTTCAGCATATGCCACCTGTCTTCCACTTTGTGTCCCAGATTTCTCTAACACTTCAGACACTGACAGGAGCCCATCAATCAAGCATTTGTGCACAGTCTGGAGATGCAAGGAGATAATGATCCCAGGGACAACTCTTCCAACAAATGGTAATGGGGTGGGAGCTGATGGTTCAGTATTTCTGGTTAATCCTCAGGTAGATGGTTCTGAGGGGTGTTCTACATGTTCCTAAAAGGGCTCCAGAGAGAATCTAGCTCCACTTAGTGATCCTTTCTACAGAGGTTTTCTCTTTCCTTCTGTGTTTTGGGTCCTTTGCACCTAAATTCCGGAATAACTCCAAAATAAAATACCTGCCCACAAATCCTTGTCTCTGATTCTGCTTTTGGGGGAACCCGAGTTAAAAAAATTATGTGTGGTATTAGAAATGAGGTGATCACAATGGAACTGAGCCCAGCTGCACACAGCAGTGAACTAAATAATATGACCTTTTACCATCTTTTCCTCCTTCCTTCACCCTCTCCTGTCCTCGCTCTTCTTCCCTGGATCACCTGCTGAGTAAACTGTGGACACAAGTTATTGCTCTGGCTCTGCCCTGTGGGGAACCCAAATTTACATGTAGATGGAGATTGAACAGAAATGGTGAGAAAAGTGAAAGGAGAAACACAAGAAAGTGGTTTCACTGAAGCCAAAGGATGGACAAATTTCAAGAAAGAGACAGTGATCAATAGCATAAAAATCTATAGAGAGGTCAAGTAAAATGAGATTTGAAAATAATCAAATTTAGCAATTGGAAGGTTATAGGCAACCTTGGAATAGAGCTGTCAATGCAATGAAGAAGATAGATTTTTCTTCTATCGTTGAAATCTGTTCAAAAATATCTCTTTCCTGATTTTGTGCTACAAACTTCCACATTTTCCTAAATCTCCAGGATATATATATATATATATATATATATATATATATATATTAACATGTCTAACCTTCCCTGAGAAATAATCTATGCAATATTGTAATAATTGAAACACAACTTAGTCCTATTCCTTTTGTCTCCCAACATTTATTTTGCATTTAATTTTTATGACAACAAATACACCACTTCCTCTGGAGATGTTCCAGCCCACTTCTCTGACCTTATCCTGTACTCCCTTCCTACTCTTTTTATTTATCTGTGATCCAGTGATTGTTTGGTTCCTCTAACTGTACACAACGGATGATGACTCACTTTCTTCCTCATCAGGATTGGTTTGCTTCCCTTTCTTTGAGTGTGTGAATCATCCTCTTAAAAGTATTATCAGTAAGCCTTTCTAAATTCTGGAGTTTGCTGTGCATGTTAGAGGGATATTAAAAAAATACACTGTTAGTGGTTTGAGCTCACTTTTGGCATCAATGAGGATAAAGAGAACCTTGCTTTTCATTAAAGGAAAGGATCCAGAGATGACACAATCAATAATAATAAGAATTATCTTGTAGGGATGGAAAAAGGCAGTCCTTTTAGGATTTTATTTTAATTTTTAAGTAGGTATAGTTTGTTTCTCCACAGTGTCCCAGATATTTTACATCAGTGTCTGATTCATCCATAAATGCTTACTCTACACTCTCCTTTGTATGTACAGAGTCAACTCTTCTGGCAATATGGGTGATTATTCCTGTTGTAAGTAGTCTGTTCAATAAATAACTTTTTCAGCACTGAATAATTTTCTGGATACTCTGAAGATGTGCAATGGAAGGAGTTCTGCCAGGAACTCATGGATGTTGTCTCAGAAATCAAGATAGTGTTTAACCTTGGGGAGTGGATGCTTGTGACTAAAAGAGGCTTCCGGAAGCTTCTGATGTCTTGTTAACGTTCTATGTCTTGAACAGCGTGTTGATTACATAGGTGCATTCCATTTGTGAAAATCCAGTCAGCTTTACTTATAATTTGCATATATCGTATGTATATTTTATTCTTTAATTCAAAGTGCAAAAATTTAAACACAAAAATTAAAACAAAGTCATTGGATGGGAACATAGACAAATACATTTATAATTTCAGTATGAAGTCCTTTTTAACTATGACTCATAAATCAGAAGTCAATACAGAAATGTTTGATTCAATTGACTACAAAAAGAAAACATACTAAATAAAGTCAACAGATAAACGTCAAATTAGAAAACATATTTGCAACTCTCATCTCAACAAAGGGCTGATCTCCTAGTATATAAAGAACCTCTGGAAATCAATAAGTAAAAGACTAACTATCTAATTGAAAATGAGAACAGCCTTTGAACAAATATGCCATGTTACAAAAAATGAGATAGAAATGACTCTTAAATTTATGAAAAGGTGATCAGTTTCTGTCACTACACAAGAAATGCAAATGAAAAATACTCGAAGATGCCCCTTTTTACCCATTAGATTGGAAAACATTCTTTTAGACATTCAATAACACACTGTGTTGATAAGGATGTAGGGAAACATGTAGGTAATCTCATATACATTGTTTATGGAAACAAAAGTTAGTGTAATTTCTATGGAAATTTTGTTGGCATTATCTATTGAAATTGAAAATGAACATACCATATAATCCAGTGATGCTTTTCTGAGAAATTAGCCTACTTGTTCACATATCAAATGACAGGTACAAAGATGTTAAGTGAAACAGTGATTATAATAACAAAGTACTGTTAATAGAGATAAATTTATTTTTGCTAACATGCAGCTAAAAGTCTTTTGAAGCATACACAAAAGAGTTAAGGTAAGAAGTACATAATTAAAAATTAGGGTGAGAGAGCTTTCATTGTCTATATTAAAATTTGTTCAAACTTACCCATTGGGAAAATTAATTACAAAAGTAAAAATAAAACAAACAGAAAGTTTCACCATAAACAAACAGATGTTTCACCATAAATTATATTAAATGGCAGATAATAACTTGGCATATGTATTCACAATATATGACAAATCTTACCAATTCTAAGAAAAAAAATGGTAATTGCTATAATATTAGGAAAAATAGCATATTACTGTGCAATGTCTCCTCTTGGCCAGAAGTTAGGAAAATGGTTACTCTCTTACCCCATGCTCCTTGGCCAGTGAATTGACCAAAAGATCCTGACAGACAACTTGGCTATAGGTATCAACAAATTGAGTAATCCTAATTACAGCAGTTTCACACTAGAATATGATGGAAGATCCACACAATATTATGAACAATACCATTATCCATTGTTATCTTTATTAATAGAACATTAATATTGAACAATGAATAACGAATAAAAACTGAAAATACATTAGCATATATCGTAGGATGAAATACTACAAAGTCATTGAAAAAAATTCCACTTTTTTTTTTTTTTTTTTTTGAGGGCAGTGTCACTGGCCCTCACATGTGGGACCGAACCGGGGCCGCTGGCTTCCCAAGCCAGGGCTTAACCACAGTACCACTTGGCCACTCGGCCCAAATTCCACGTTTTAAGACTATTTAAAGGTGTACAAGTATGATGCAATACGTGTTAAGTAATTAAGCAAGGCGTGACATTTTATAGCACATAATCATAATTTGGTAAATTTTCATAGAGAATTTCTGAAATGAAATATTCCTAATTAGTAGGAATACAACCAATTTTCTTTTTCTTCCTTTAAGCATTTTCAGATGTTATATATTGAGTATATATTACTTCATAATCAAGAAAATGAACAAGCAACATGATTTACATTCGTGTCTGATATGACTGGTCTTCTGATGGTGTTCTGTGGCGCAAGTGTCCTGCAGGTAATACATGAAATATTGTACAGTAAGTCCCGATCCGGGAGAAGGTTCGCAAGACGGATTTGTTTGTAAGTCCCACAAAGTGAGCCTTTGCGCTTCCTAGCATCCCCCTCCACATCACCACTGCTTTTCCTTTGTTTCCAGACACCCTGAGCTCTGATTGAGCACTGTACTACTATACACTATCGCACTGTACAGCAAACACACAGCAGCACAACTGTGACAATGTCCGGCAGACACGGGAGCTACTTCCACGATTTGTTCGCATCTACGAATGTTCGTAATGCGAGGTCAATTGGTATCTGTGAAAGTTCGCAACTTGAACGTTCATAAGCTGGGGGGACTTACTGTATAGGGACAGCCTTATTCTGCTCTGAAAATTGCTTAGTGGTGGTAAGTGTCAGACAAGGAAAAGTTTAAGGAGTTATCTCAGAGAAGCCCATTGTCATCTGTCTAGTGGAACACTTAGATTGATTCTTGGCTCCGTTTCCAAGGGGGCACATCAGACTGCCTCCTTTGGGGTTTCCCAAGTTTATGTTCCGATGCAGTTGGTAAGAACTGCTGGTCGTAGGGCTGAAGCCAGGTGATTGGCTGCTCTCGGATAATATTGACAGTGTAGACCTCACACCCGAACTCAGTGCCCCTCCACCATGATGAACACCAGAGGGGCAGGCCGTGATTCCTCCCACGTGTCCAAAAGGACACCATCCCTTTCAGTATTCACCATCATCTCCCAGAAAACACCCTCGTTTGGATTTGCAGGAAGTTGCATAGAATTCAGACAAAATATGTATCACATTGTTGGACTAAAACAGAGATAGAAGTTCTATTCTGCAATAAAAAGAGCAAAGACATTGGAGTGAGAAAGGCCTGAGTTTGAATTCCTACCCTCTGCCTTGCTCACTATTTAAGCCTGTTCATCCTCCTAGCCTCGGTGTCTTCATTTGTAAACATAGGCCATCAGTATCTAGATGATGGGTTAAAGGGTTATATAGGAAATGCATATGAAAGACCCAGATGTTTTCTGGTTTACAGAGACCCGGTTTTATGCCAGACACTGATCTAAAGGTATTTTCTCACTTAATACTCAGTTTCCGAGTATCTTTTATAATCCTGCATTACCTTGCCCTAATGTTAGAACTTAGTTTTTCTAACTAAAAGAATCAACCTGGTTGCAAATTGGTCCATATTGATAGAGCAAAAGTCAAAATATGTGTTGACAAGCTAAGATATAATCTAGCAGCACTATCTTAAAATACAGAAGATAATAATTCACTTAAAATAATTTTGAAATGAAATGTGGTACATAAACACTGATGTATGTATTTAAATACTATTTTAAAATTTATTTATCATAAAATTGACTTTTGGTTTACGTTTCTACAAATTTTGACACATTTATATAATACTTGGGTAACCACAGCCAAAATTAGGATACACAATAGTTTCATCATACCCAAATAGTTCCTTTTTACCTTTTATTATTATTATTATTATTATTTTTAGCAGTAAAACTCTTTCTCTACTCTTAATCTCTGGCAACCACTGATCTATTCTTCATCACTATTTTATTATGGTTTTTTCTATTCAAGAATGTGGCATTAATGGATTCATATAATATGTAACCTTTTGAGACTGGCTCCTTTGAGTGTCATCCAAGTAGTTGCATTTAGCAATCGTTTTTTTCCTTTTTCTTGATGAGTAGTATTCCATTGTATGGATGCACCATTATTTGTTTAACCATTTATATGACAAGGACATCTGAGGTTTTTTTCAGTTTGGGGACTCTGAACAGAGCTGCAATAAACATTCATGAACAGGTATTGGTATGAAATGTTATTTCTTTAAGGCACATACCTAGGAGTAGAATTGCTGTATCATATGGTAGTATATATTTAGTGTTTTGTTTTTTTTTTGCATTGCTTGATTTTATTTTATACTAGGTGGTAGTGTATATTTAATTTTATAAGAAATTTCCAAACTATTTTCTAGAATGGCTGTAGGATTTTTTGTTGCCATCGGCAATATAACAGACCCAATTTCTTCATATTTTTAATGGTATTTGGTATTGCCAACTGTGTGTGTGTGAGTGTGTGTGTATAGTGCTTTTGTTTATTTTCACAACCATGCAAAAGCAATTCAATGGAGATAAGAGAACCTGTTGTTAGATACATACACATTTAGGGCTGCTATAGCTTTGTGGAGAACTGACCCTTTTAATTTTATGAAATATCCTTTTCTATCTCTGGTAAATTTTTATGCTCTGATATTTCCTTATTTGATATTCATGTAGCCACCTCATCTTTCTTTGGATTAATGTTTGCATGGAATATCTTTTTTCACTTTTTTTACTACTTATCTATTTGAAGTGAGATTTTTTGTAGGCAGCATATACTAAAGGTATGTCTCCTTTTAAATCCATTCTGACAATCTGTATTTTAATTGTGCTTAGAACACACTGCATATATATTTGTTGATATGTTTATATTTAGAGCTTCCTTTTTATTATTTGTTTTACATTTGTTACCTTTGTTTTCATGCCTCCACTTTTTTTTTCTGATTTCCTTTTTTTGGGGGGAAGGATTATTTGCACATTTTTTTATTATTAACTTTTAATATGTATAGTGTGTTTTTAATACGTATTTTCTTGTATAGGTTTTATTTTGCTTCACTTTGCTCTTAGTGATTGTTCTAAAGATTATGTTATCCATACTTTACACAATGTACTTAAAAGCACTATCACTTCCAGTGGAATGTAGAAACCTTACCATCATATAGTTCCCTCAACTTTCACTCTTCAGTTTGTAATTTTCTCATGTTTTCCTCCTATCTTCATTGAAAATTCTATCAGTCTTACAGTTTTGTTCTCAACTGTCGTGCATACAAGTTCTAGAAGAGTTCTGTTACACAAACCTAGATATTTGCCTTGTTGATTTCTTTCATTACTGATGTTCTTAGTTTCCTTCTTTCTGATGTCATTTACCTTCTCTTTGAAGAAATCCCTTTAGTTATTCTTTTTAGAGTAGGTCTGAGGTGATTAATTCTTTCAGTTTTCATTTATCTGATAATGTATTTATTTCAGCTTTATTCTTGAAGGATACGTTTTCTGGATCTAAACTAGTGGATCTCTTTTGTTTAGGGATCTTAAAAGTGTTATTTTTACTTTGTTCCAGACTACATAATTTTTTCACAAGAATTCTGCAGTCATTTGATTCATTTTCCTCTATAGCTGAGGCATCATTTTTTTCTGGCTTATTTCTGGAATTTTTCTTTGTCTCTGACCTTCAGCCACTTTTTATTATGTATCTGGATATGGATTTCTTTGCATTTTTCCTGTTTGACATTTACTGAGCTTCTTGAATTGATAGGTTTCTATCTTTCAAAATTGGGGAGATTTTTAGCCATTATTTCATTAAATAGTTTTTATCTGCACTGTCCATGTGCTTCGTCACTCCTGGGATAACAGTAACATGGATGTTTGACCAATGAATAAAGAACCTGCTCAGTTTTTTAAATCTTTATTTCTATCAATCATATTGGATAATTCTTTCTCATCTCTCTTCAACTTACTGACTCATTCCTCTGTCATTTCCATTATGCTATTGAGTCTGTTTAGTGGGTTTTTCACTTAGGCTATTGTACTTTTCAGTTTCAAAATATCCATTTGGTTCTGCTTTATATATTTTATTTCTTTTCTGAGATTTTTCTGTCTTCCTATCTGTTTAAAGAGTACTTACTGATATTTATTTGGAAATTTTTATGATACATGCTTTGATGTCTTTGTTGAATAATTTCAACATTTTCATCATTTTCTTGTTGGCCTCTGATCATTGACTTTCCCCATGTACGTTGAGTTTTTTTCCCCCTGGTTTTTGATATGGCATGCAATTTTGAATTATATTCTGAACATTTTGAATATTGTATCCTGAGACTGAAAGCCTAATTTAATTTAAATCCTATGAACATTGACTTTTTTTTCTTAAAGCAAAAACTGTACCTGGTTGAATTCAAGCCATAATTTGTAACCATGTTTCTATGAGTATGATTTCAAAGTCAGTTCCCTTTGTAGAGCTCTTTGGACTGATTCTCTATCTGAAACCTGGCTTGCGGTTTTTAATCTCGATTCAGTTCTCGGAGTCTTTGGTTGGCCATTTCAGTTCTATCCACACATGTGCAGCTTTTGGTGATGTCAGGAGTTCTTGAACAACTCCATGTTTTGCTTTCCCAAGCTCCTGTCTGTCTGTGATTTCCCTGGTATTTGCTGCTTCTCTGAGTCTCTCTTCTTCAGTCCTCCAGCCAGAACTCTGGGTAGATAGTGAGTTTCCTATGACTACGAGCTGCTTCCATGACCAGGTAGTGAAAGGACAGAGGGAGAAAAGGCAACAGTGGGTTTTTATATGTATTCCCCTTTTCAGTTACTCTGTAACTCTTCAAGAGATGAAGTCTCTTGAAGCATTTAAAGCATTTAAATCTGGGCTCACTCTGGGGCTTGCTTTGGCCAATAGCATGTGGTGGATGGGATAACTTGACAGTTCTGTGTCTAGGTCAAGAGACCTTGCATGCTTCTGTGCACTTTCTGGGAAGCCTGCTGAGTCTCCATCCTAATAAGCTCAGGCTTGCCTGTAGAGGGAGGAAATGCCATATGGACTAGAGAGGAGCCATTCAAGCTGAGCCCGGTCTCCATCCGACCCAGTAGCTGACTTCGAACACATGACAAACACATGAGTGGGCCTGGCTTATATCAGCTGAAACAGGCTCAGATCAGCAGAACTCCCCAGTCACCCCATAGACATAAGAACACTGATAAAGCTTTGTTGTGTGAAAGACATTTTTGGGTGGTTTGTTGTAGTGCAAAGTCTGACTGATACATGAGGCAAGAACTATTGTATTTATTGACAACTCCCTCTCCTCCTTTCTAAACACACACACACACACACACACACACACACACACACACACACGAGAAAGAGAGAGAGAGAGAGAGAGAGAGAGAGAGAGAGAGAGAGAGAGAGAGAGAGTTTCTAACTGTGCTGCACTTAGAAACCCCACTCTGTGATTCCTAATCAAATGAATGGCAGTCCCAGCACTTTTAAGAGCCTGTCAGTAACCATTAGCACAGCTCTAGGAAGCTGACAAGTTTTTTCATACATTTTATGGCCCACATTATGCCACTGCAGCCAGCATTGCCATCGGAATGTCACAGTGCATGGATCCCCATTTTCAGCGTACATTTCTCTTCTGAGAAAAAAGGAGATTGACTTACACAGAATGACTTTGTTAATGTGAAGGAGAAAAAGAAGTCTGCGATTGAGACTATGCAAACAGTGCCGTCCAGACTCACATTTTGTATTCTCAGCCCTAATGAGCTCTTTTGGAGCAGATTGTTTGCAGTGAGCTCCAGAAAGTTGAGTATGATTTACTCAAGGAAAACAGGGTTCGGTTGTTAACCTTTCTGTTTTTAACGAGGCAACATCTTAAGGATGAACAATATTAAACAAGGAAGCTTGTCAATAAAAATCAAGACTATGCCAGAATCCAATTTATACCTACAACAAGTCTCTGGAGAAAAAAATTTCTCTGTTATGATGTGCCAGTGCAGGAAGTTCTACCAAAGAGGTTCACCTCAATTCAAAGCTGATAATTCAGTTTGGGGGTGTTTAACATTAAGAGGCAAATGTAAAACAAAGTTCTCATTTTTTTGCAGAAGGTAGAGAATAAATGGTAATCAAGACAATGTGACAACAAGGTTTCTGACTTCGTTGAAGCAGGAAGGTGCTCTGCTAGAATTGGGAGGTTTAAATAGAGGCTCAAACATGATCTATGCCAGGGGTCGGCAAACTGCAGTTTGGGTACGTTCCGTCTCAAAAGTTTGCCGACCCCTGGAAGAGCCAATCCCATCCCTCACAATAATTTAAAAATTATTCAAGAGCCATAAGTATATTTTTGCATAATCACCATTATGTGAATAATATCCTGTAAAAATGTTATAAATGAAACTATGATAGTTTTATTTTTGTTTTCAGTTTTACTTCAGAGCCACATGTACGTACCCAAAGAGCCTCATGTGGCTTGGGAGCTGCAGTTTGCTGATCCCTGACAGCTCTTCCATCTCAAAAGTTTGCCGACCCCTGATATCTATGCTATTGACAAAACAGGTGATTAGAGTGAGGCATGGGAGCTTATGCAGACACCTGTGCCTGCAGTAGGAGGGATCCTATGATCTGCCCTCGGAGAGAAGCTACAGCCAGTCCCCACCACTCCTTGTATTTCTTTTGTTGATGCTTCCACACTGAATCTCTCACACTTTGCTTAGTATGCTGCCCTTCCTTAGCTCTTACTGTGTTGTCTTCTCCATCCGGGCGACCTTTCCTGACTCACAGTCGGGCTAATTCCTGCTAATCTTTTTTTTTTTTTTTTTTTTAGTTTCAGGTGTACAAAACAATGAAAACAATGTGATAGTTAGATATTTATAACCCTTCACAAAGTGATAACCCCCCACCCCCAGTTTGCCACCCTTTGACACCATATATAGTTGTTACAATTTCATTGACCCTATTCCTTATGCTGTACTCCACATCCCGAATATATATATATATATATATATATATATATATATATATATATATTCAATTATAGTTGACACTCAATATTACTTAGCTTCAGGTGTACAGCTCAGTGGTCAGACAGCTACACCATCCATGAAGTGGTCTCCCTACTAATCTTTAAAGCCCTAATCAAATCATCTTTTTACCATAGGAGTAGGAATCCCTGATTCATCTTGGTTTCACAGGCATGTTTTACATCTGGGGTTGCCAATAGACTCTGAGCCACCAAAAGGCAAAAACTTGGGCCATTATTTCTGTAGCTTGAGCACCAAAGTCATAACTGTTTGGGATACATTGAAAAGAGTAGCATTTGCACCTTTTGTAAATCTCAGAACATCATATTTTTCCATAGGTACATAGAGAAAAATTTGCAGAGAACATGCAGACACTCAACAATGGAAAACAAAACAAAACATTATTTTTGTCATAGTTCCTGAGAGAGTCTTAGATACAGGGGAGCAATTTAATTTTGGCTTCTTGATTGACTGATGGGATGAGGTGGTATATTGATTGCAAAATTTGCTGTCATTATTCCTGTTTTCTATCAACATCCCTTTGTAATGTGATTTTGCTGCTTCTCTCAAAAAGAGGTGACATCTGTTTCCTCACCCTTTCACTCTTGGGGGAGCATAGAACTTGCTTCACTAATAAAATGCAGCAGAAGTCATGCTGAGCCTGTATGAACCCCAGGCCTCAAAGGATGTGAATTCCTGTGCTGCTTCTTTGGAAAGTTGCCCAGCTGTTGAGCTAGCCTGGTGGAAGATGAGCGACCACATAGACTAAACAAATGATTGTTGTTTTAACTCACCATGTTTTGAGATGATGTGTACTCAGGAAAAATGGACTTATACAATAGTCAAATGTACAAATGTCGGTCTGGTCCCACAACGAAATGGGCTCTAAAGTCCCATTTTCCATTCTCTTTTTCTTGACTCAGGCTAATTAAGTAACTTCCTTGATCCTGGGCTTTCTACATTTCTCCCTTTCTGTTCTTTTCCAGAGGATGCTTGGTCTCTTAAATCCCAATGCTTCTTCCTTCTTCAACCTCCACCATCTCTCCTTACCTTTCAGCTTGAGTTCTCCATTGTCTTTCAAATTGTGGGTATTTTTTTTTTCTCCTCCCTGTTCGTTGTCATTGAGAGTTTCCAATTTATTAGAACACAGGAGAAGGATAAATGAAAACTGCCTATCCTGGGTCAAATAAATACAAGACTATGTTTTCCATTGCCCCAAAGCAGAACAGGAAATCAAAGCAAAACAGCAATAGCAAACTTCCCAAATCTTGACTTTCAGTGGCATTGCAACTGTTATTTGGGCTTGATTTGTATATTTTGCCTGAGTAGGAATTTATACAATTGATCTTTTTCCAGGAAGATAGTGAAGTAAGAGATAAACAAAATTCCAACTTATGACATTCTACCTTTAGTATAAAATTTTTGAGTCATTAAAAAGAGAATGGTTTTCATTTAATACTACTGCCCCTTCCTTGCCACCCTCAACCCCAACTAATAGGTAGGAAGAGGTTGTGTTGAACCACTCACTGAACTTTGCACTCAAGGTTCTGCCCTTCCAGGGTGGAAGTAACTTGGTACATTTCACATCCTACAAATCAATTAAAAAACTACATTGGTCTATCCACAGATATTTTACATTTTGACAGTGCCAAATTGTCTTCCAAGAAGTATCCTATACATGTACTTTCCTATGTAGGAGTATGAATTTCCTTACCTTATCGAAAGTACTGTTTATTTGTCTCAAATTTTACTGTGCAAAAATAGAACACAAAATTTGCCAGATTAACCATTTTAAATGTATAGTTCAGTGGCATTAGTTACATTTAAAATGAAGTAGAACTATCACCATTATCTCTTTCCAAAACTTTTTCATCACTCCAACTAAAAACTCTGTAACTATTAAGCAATACTCCTATTCTCACTTCACCCCAGCCCCTGGTAAACTCTGAGCTGTTTTCTTTCTATATGAATTTACCCATTCTAGGTATTTCATATAAGATAATCATATAATATTTGTCCCCTGTGTCTGGCTTTTCTCACTTAGCATGCTAGTTTTAGGATTCCTTGATGTTGTAGCATGTATCAAAACCTCATTCCTTTATGTGGCTAAAAATATGTCATTGTATGTATATACCACAATTGTTTATTTATTCTTCTCTTGATGGGTTGGTTTACTTTTTGGGCTGTTGTGAATAGTGTTGCAATGAATATTCATGTACTATCTGAATCCTTGATTTCAATTCTATGCATATGTACTAGAAGTGTAATTTCTGGGTCATGTGATAATTGTATGTTTAACTTTACAAGGAACTGCCAAACCATTTTCCATAGTAGCTACATCATTTTACATTCCCATCCGCAAAGGGCAGAGTTCCAATTTCTCCATAATTTCACCAACACATAATTTCCATTTTTTTGAAAATTGTGGTTATTGTGGTGGGTGTGAGGTGGTATATTATTTTAGTTGGTTTGTATTTATCAGATTGTTGTTTTTTTCCCCCAAAGAATCAATTTTTGATTTTTCTGGTTATCTTTATTGTTTTCCTATTTTCTATTTCATTTATCTCCACTCCAATATTTACTATTTCCTACCTTGTCCTAGCTTTTAGTTTAGTTTGCTCTTATTTTTCTGGTCTCTCACGTTGTAAAGTCAGGCTATTGATTTAAGATCTTTTATAATGTATAAGATCATTTATAATTATAAATTCCCTTCTGAGCATTGCTTTTGCTACATAAGTATCACCATGTTTTTCTTATTTTCATTCATCACAAACTATTTTTTAATTTCCCTTGAATTTCTTCTTTGACCCATTGATTGTTGCAGATTGTGTTATATAGTTTACACATATTCATGGATTTTCTAGTTATTTTTCTGTTAATGATTTTTAGCTTTCTTCATTTTAGTTAGCAAAGACACTTTGTATAATTTAAATCTTTTAAAATATATGAAAACTTGTTTTGTCTCCTAACATATGCTCTATTCTAGATAATGTTCCACGTGCACTTGAGAGTGTGTATTCTGCTATTGTTGAGGGGAGTATTCCATATATGTCTGTTGGGTGGAGTGGTTTATAATACAGTGTCAAGTCCTATATTTCTTTACTGATTTTCTGTCTAGGACATTTATCCATTATTGAAAGGAAGGTTGTGAAAGTCTCCAAATATCATTTTGGAAATGGTTATTTCTAAATAAACTTTAATTCTGTTAGTTTGCTTGCTATAATTTGGCATTCATTGTTTGGTGCATATATATGTTTATAATTGTCATATCTTCTTGAAGAATGGATTGTTGAAAGCTATGTCATCCATTTGTTAACTGACTTTTATAAACTATTTTTTCAAAAAATGTAGTCATTTGAGGTCATTTCCATCTCCTTATTTTACTTTGTGTTTGGATAGTATTTTGACAGAGATGTCCTTGACTATCAGGAGCTACACCAACAAATAAACAAAATCCCTGCCAGTCCCTATTACCAAGTGAGGGGGTGAAAAATAGTATCCTGTTTTCATTTTTATTTTTCTGATAATTTGTGAGGTTGTGTCTGTCTTCTTAGGTTTCTTAGGCACTTTACCAGGGCTTCAAGTTTTTTTATTTCTTATTTATTTATAGAAATTCTTCATGATTGTTTTACATGTTGCAATTATTTTCTCCCACTTGACAATTTTATTTTAATATTATTGGGCTGTCGGAAAAGTCATGAAGTATTTTTTCCATTTTTCATTGCAAAAGTGCGTCATGTCTTTTCTGACAACTTAATATTTATGGTGTCTGTATTCAAAAAAAAATTATTATTTTTATCTAATTAAACTTAAGAATGTTTTCCCCTATGGCTTTGAGGTTATTTTTGCTTACTAAGGCCTTTCCTATAAATACTTTCTATAATAAATCTAATTTATTGTGCAGTAGTTTATTAAATAAATATTCATTATTGAATAAGTATTACTTAAATAAATCAAATATATATTAAAGTATTTAATTAACTAAATATTATTTATTCACATGTTTGATTTCCTTATATCATACTTTTGATATTCTTCAAATATCTGGTGCTTTTTTATTTTTTTCATCTTTTTGTCAGGGATTCCTTTTTGTTTATATACTACAGTCTGCTTTCAATGACCATGAGGAGAATGTGGATTAGTTTTGTCAGTGTGATTCATCAGTGGCTGGTATTTGGAGGGAGTATGTTCTCTCTTCCTTCAGGATGTTGCCACACATCTTGACATTTCCTGCCCTCTCCTACACAAGTATCCACATTTCTGTTCCAAAGTTTCTCTCTCCAAAGTAGGAGAAATCAACTGGTATGAATTTAGTTCCACCAAAAATGATCTTGATAGTAATTCTCAGCTAACCTTCCTGCTTCTTGTATCTTTTTTAAAACTTTATTATTATTATTATTAGTTACAGATGTACAAAACAATGCAATAGTTATCTTTTTCATCCCTTACAAAGTGACTACTCCTCCCCCTCCCCTCCCCCTCCTCCCCCTATATCATACATATCTATTACAATTCCATTGACTCCATCTCCACACTATATTCAACATCCCATGACTATATATGTGTTAAATTATAGTTGACAAATGATATTATTCAGCGGCAGCTTCAGATGTACAGTGCAGTGGTCAGGTCACTACACCGTCTATGAAGTAGTCTCCTTAAAAAGACATGAGTCCTTCTGATCCCCTAAAAAAAAATATTTACAACATTATTGATTATATTCCCTAAACTGTCTCTTCTATTCAGTTTGTGTTGCCTCGTCCCTTCCCCTTCTCCCTCATGCCCATCCCCATCCCACCTAGCCCTCATCAATTTTTTCTTTGTCTCTAAACTTCTTGTATCTTTTACCTCTGAGTTGGAGAACTCCTAGAAATTTTTATTTTGCTGTTTTACAACATTCCTTTCCTTTGTGTTCTTTAATCTGTGGTATCCTCTGTTAAGCTGATTCTTTCTGCATTTTACTTTCATGACTTCTTCAAGTTTGATTCACCTAGGAGATTCTTTATTGTTTACTGCTAATGTTATAACTTTGTTTTCTACAATAAAATTTTTATGTCTTCTCTAGGGAAGTAAGATATAGGCATGTGTTCTCAAACTAATATCCTGATCTAATTTCCTATGTATGTTTTGATTCTTATCATATATTTTTGTAATATGATTTGAGGCTATTTGAAAGATTGTATTTAGCAAAAGATGATTTAAAAATACATAAAAGAATGGGAAGAGGGGGAATGCATAAAAATTGAGAAAAAAAGCAAGAAATTAGTTAAGTACCTGTAGGAATTCAGAACTTTGGCAGCCTTGGGGCTTGATCCTGAAAATGAATGAAAAAGTCAAGGTCCTCTTTGGAAACTGACTTTTGACTTACCCAGAAGTCAGTTTTCTGGGGTTCGTTTTTCATTGTCATTAGAACCTGGTGAATAGAAAGGTGCTTAGCCAGTTTTCAGAAGATTATAAATGTCCCTTGAGAATAGGAAAGTAGTGGTTCTCAATGTGGTCAGAATTTTATTCTACAAAAATGGACTCATTGGCAGCTGGGCATCTCAGAGAGGATTTTGGGAGTCCTAGAAAACTTTACTTCTAACTGGGAGGGTACAGCATGTTCTCCATATTGGTATATTTCCACATTCTTTGCTGGTCAAATAATGCACAACCTTCCCTGTGTCTGGAGATACCTTTTGATATTCCTGTAACTGTCCCATGATGAGAGTACCTAAGACATTTGACATAAAACACTCTCTTCATTGCAACTGAGGAGATGAAAATATGGGCCTTGTTTTCCTATTATTCAGAAAACCCAATCTCATGATAAAAATGTAAGAGATAAATAAACTGATGATTCAGACTTTGATTCTTCCTGAATAAAAAGAAAGTAAAAACACTTGATGTTATAGAGAGAATTTCCAAAATTGCAAATATTCTTTGTAACTTGGTAGACACCTTCATGTCTTCTCCTAATTTAGTCCTACATTCACTCTAATGTTTGGGACATATTAATACTCGTATTATTCTATGTTCATAGTTCTGTAACTATATTCTCTGGATAACATCTTTCTCCACATTATATTTTATGTTCTATGAAGAAAGGATATGCACCCAACTTTCCTTCAAGTATTCTGAATAAGACTGTACCTATGCCATTACTGATGAAGTGATCAATAAATGACCACCAGACTTTCTTGTCAGTAAATAAGCTATTGATTATGTCACTTTTTGTGAGTATTGTGGTGAGATTTTTCCACTGCCTACCGTTGCCCTATGGCTTTTGGCTTGACTTCATGTGAAAATGGCTAAACTTAGATGAGCAGAAGCTCCAGAGGGCTGGATGATACAGAGAGAACAAGAAAAATGCCCACGATGAACCTCAGATACACAGTATCCTCTTAATAAGGCATGATAAAAATGCAACCCTCCACCAAGGAATTAAAGGACACTTTGATTAAGAATTATCCATTCTAAATATATGCCTTTAGTTGTTCCTGAATGACTTCTGAAAATTCAACTATTATTTTATTTATTCATCTATAAAAGTCAGTGAAAGAAGATGCTAATGTTCCCTTAATAGGGTTAAAAAGAGTTAAGAGAGAAATTAGAGGCTAAATAAAACTTCTGAAATGGGCACTAGTTCAGCTATAATTCTTGATATATTCAAATTCATTTAACAATAGCTCACCATTTCAAATCTCAGTCTACTTTCAAGTATGCCTCAGTGTTTTCAGGACTCAGTAGCTTTATGATTTATTATTTTTTCCAAGTTCTAATCCACATCATATCCCTGAGTTACTTCTGAGCAAATGTCTTTTCTGTTCTGTGCTTCAATAAATCCCACCACAGAATTGAGTTTACAACAGAAACTGCTTGAAAGAAGAAATGAGTTCAAAACTTGAATTAAGTTTTCTCAGGTAAAAACAAGGTTTTTTTTTCCCTCCCTAAGGAAGCTTGTTGAGGATGTGCCCACTCTTAAGGCAAGTAAGCTTGGACTTGAAAAATAATTGACCGAGCTATAACAGGAGGAACTGCTTAGGCCCCAGAGGGAAATCAATCAAGGGCTACAGTGAGGTGATGGTGTACAAACGTCTTCTATGGGATGTGGAGGGCATTTCCCGAATCACGGTGGGAGATCAGTTTTGTGATCCCTTTCAGGGCTGATCCTTGGGAATAGAAGCATTGCTCATTGACCTTCTCTAGGCAGAATTGATGTCTCCTTTTTCCACACTCACCCAGAATTTTGTACATCTCTTGTTTCAGCCTTTTTGAAATGCAGCAGAAAGATCATGGGCCTTGGAGACCCAGAAATGTGGGTTTAAGTCCTGTCTTTGCTACTAATGAACTATAACTTAAGACAAGTTGTTTTCTAGGCTTCATCAGCAATGGGGTAATAACAACTCTCTCTTAGGCTTGTTGTGAAAATTAAATGTGCCACCAAATGGAAGTCCCCCAGTGAAGTGCCTGGCACGTGACAGGCACACAGTCAATAACAGGATGGCATTTCTAACACAGGATGAGAGAGGGAGAGAAGTTAGGTCACAACCTCCCTCTATGTGGCCTAGAAGACATGAACAAAAATAGATATCCTATTGCTGCCTCGGCCACCATCAAACACATGAACTAGCACAGCTTCAAACAACAATCTTTGAAAAGTGTAAGTCAAAGAAAAGAAAGAAGAGTGCAAAAATACCCAAGGTGATGTTGCTAATAATATTTCCAGCCCATCAGCAATGCAGAGGGAAAAGTAGGTGGGAGGGGCAAATCCTGAAAAATCTTGCCCTTATGCTCTAAGCAGAAACTAAATTGAAGTCAGGTGGTGGTGAAGGAGGTCAGTTATCACTGTCATAGTTCTGAAAGTGTTAGTGTAGTTATCTGGGAGAAAAAAACCTACAAAAGTGAGAATGAAGGATATTAAATTATTGTTATTTGCAGATGATGTAATTGTGTAGTACTAGAGCTCATGAGAATTGTCTGAGAAAAATGTTAGATATTAAAAAGAGAATTAAGAAAATTCCCTGGTTGAAAATTTTTTTTCAAAATCATTAGTTTTCTTATATACCAACTATAAACAGAAAATTCAGGAAAGGAAATATCCCATTAACAATACCAAGAAAAACAGATTTTAAAATCCCAAAACTGGGAACAAGAACTATTCAGGGTTTATGTGATGGAAACTTTAGAACTCTTCTGAGGGTTATAAAAGATGACAGAAAAATAGTCATAGCTTATTCTTAGATAGAAAGTCTCAATATTGTAAAGATGTTATCTTCTAAAATTAATCTATGAAGCCTATGCCATCCAAATTAGAATACCAAAGAGATGATTTAGAGAAAACTTTACAAAATGATTTTTTTTTTGAGGAATACATGTACAAAATTGCTATGATGATTCTGAGCAACAACAAAAAAAATAGATTCAGTGGAATAAAATCCAGAATCTAGAAAATGTTCATCCAGATATATATGAATATATTATATATGCTAAAGATGACATTTTATTCAGTGGGAAAACTGGATTAGCTAAAAAAAATGTGAAAATTGAACTCTGTGGAAAAAATAAAGCTGGATGGCTACTTCCATTTCAACACGAATTTTGAGATCTATTAATTGTATAAATGTAAAAACTAAATCCTTAGAAATATTATAAGAAAACATGAATGGCAAAAAGTCACTGAATATGTAAGGGAAATATCGATAGTGGCTACTCAAAAATTAAGAACTAGATCATGACAAAAACATGGTATTATGAAAAATCAAAATAACTACACACAATATTTGCAGTATGTACAATAGTCTTGTAAAAATGATTGATAAATGTTCCACTCATAAAGTTAGTAATTATTTTACAGAAAATAAAACAGACTGCTAATATACAAAAAAAGTACTCAGCCTCACATTAAATAAGCAAAAATAAAATTAGCATTTACACCTATGTAATTGGAAAAAGCACATATAATTGATAATTCGAACAAAAGCACATATAATTCGAACAAAGGTCTTGGAATATGGATATTATCATTTGGTTGAAATCTAAATTATGCATTTTGGATAGTGATTTGGCAATATCTGACAATTTTCAATGTACATACCCTTTCACTCAACAATTCCATTACCAGAAAATTGCCCTAGGGACATTCATATAAAGTTACACATGATGTGAAATGTAGTTTTAATAGTTAAAAAAAATGCAACATAAATATAATTTATGAAGTATTAGTCAAATAGAATATAAATCTAAGAACAAAATTGTACACAGCTTTAAAAAGTGTGTTACACTGCTATCTACTATTATTATAGATTTTCACAATCTATTAATAAGTGATAAAAGCAAGGTGTAGATCAGTTGCATTGACTGATCCCTTTTGTGTAGATAAACTTAGTGTGTGTGTATGTTTGGTACTTGTATATTTAATTGGAAGAAGATTCCAGAAAATTTTGGTACTTGGTTTATGTCTCTAAAGTTAATGGGGATTGGAAGAATGAGAAACTAACTTTTTAAAACATATAGATATCTTTATGCAGCAGTTTTAGATTCACAGCAAATTTAAGTAGACAGTATAGAGCTGCCCCATTTTTCCTCTCACCCCTAATACACACAGCCTCCCCTACCATCATCAGCCAGTATCAGATGACACATTGTTACAACTGATTTAGCACTGACACATTATCATCTACCAAAGTCCATAGTTTGCATTAGGGTTCACCGTTGGTGTTGGAAGTTCTATGGGTTTTATGCAAATAATGACATGTATCCACAATTATAGAATCACACAGAATACTTTCACTGTCATAAAAATTCCTCACATTCCACTTCTTTATTCCTCATGACCCTCAGACCCATGGCAATAGTAGATCTAAATCTCTGCAGTCTTACCTTTTCCAGAATGTCTTTTTTGTGTGTGTGTGTCTTAAAATAGTAATATTTATTTATTATTCATGCTACACATCAGCCTGGGTTGGCTGTGGGACTTTACTCTACTGATTCCTCAACCCAAGAATCAGCTCTATTTGGAATCTCACGTGTTGCTAATAGAGAAGAAAAAGAAAAAGAAAAATGAATACTATTATTAAGGCTCATACACCAGCTGTTAAGTTTCCATCATCCAGACAGTACATATGTCACATGTGTGTCACTTGTCACATTTCACTGGCCTACATAAGCCACATGGACACACCTGACTTCATGTCATTTGGGAAGTGTAATCTTTCCATGTACCTGAAGAAAAAGGTGTAGGTATATTTGTGTGAATAGCCCTGATGACTATCACAGCATATTAATTTAATTTTCCAATTTTTCTGCAAAGAATTTATGTTTTGGTTTAGAAATTCTCTCTCTCTTTTTTTTATTCCTATGGTGTTTATATGTGAAATTTTCATGTCTTCTGATGTGTCAGTACAGCACTGCAAGCTAAAAATAGAAAGAAAACTGAAGTCGAATTAAGATTAGTGTTTTGGCTTATTTATTTATTTGTTTGTTTGTTTAATTGTTTTATTATTAGTTTCAGGTATACAAAAACATAGCGACTAGACATTTATACGCCTCACAAAGTGATAACCCCACCAAGTCTACTACCCATCTGACACTATACATAGCTGTTACAATACCATTGACTATATTCCCCTAGGCTGCAGTTTACATTTCATGACTATATATTTTTTTTCATTACAGGTGACATTCAATCTTATTTTATATCAGTTTCAGTTGTACAGCATAGGGGTTAGACATTTTTATAATTTATGAGGTGGTCCCCCCAATAAGTCTAGTACCCACCTGACACTATATATAGTTTTTACAACATTATTGGCTACATTTCTCATACTGTATTTCATACCCCCATGGCTATTTTGTAACTACCAACTTGTACTTTCCAATCCCTTCAACCAGAATGTCCTTTTTTTCTTTTCTTTTCTTTTTTTTTTTTTTTTTTTAAGATTTTATTGGGGAATTGGGGAAGGGGAACAGACAAGTTGCTATCTTTTCTTCAGTCTAGTTGCAGAGGACGTTGCTTCACTGGCCCATGTTGGTATCATCATTGCGCTCTTCCCGGATGAGGCAGACCGGCCACCGGCCTCTGGATGTCGCTCACCGCGGCTATTGGCAGCTCACGCTGACTGCCGGCCACTCACTGTAGCCCATGGCAGCCCACTGCAGCAGGGGCTACAGCCTACACCATCACTGAGGCTCGCAGCCCAGCTCCAGGTGGAGCTGTTGTTAGCTGTAGAGGGCAGTGTCACTGGCCCTCATATGTTGGATCCTAACCGGGGCCGTTGGCATCCCAAAACCAGCTCTTTACCAATGCGCTACTCAGCCGGCCCCAGAATGTCTTAATAGTAGGAATCAGGCTGTGTGTACTCTCTTGAGATTGATTTCTTTCTGTTCAAATCTTTTGCTCATTTTAAAATCAGGTAGCTCATTTTCTTATTTTTGTGTTATAAGAGTTCTTTGAGTATTTTGGATAACAACAGTCTTTTATCAGCACATCTGCAAATATTCCCCTCAGTCTGTGGCTTGTCTTATCATTGTTTTTGACAGTATATTTCACAGAGCAGAGGTTTTTAATGTTAATGAAGTTCAACTTATCAATTCTTTCATGGCTCAAGTCTTTGGTGATGTACCTAAAATGTCATTACTAAACCCGTGGTCATCTAGATTTTTCTACTGTGTTATATTCTAACAGTGCATAGGCGTTTCATAATTTTGTACTTTACAATTAAATCGATGACCCATTTTGAGTTAATTTTTGTGAAAAGTGTAAGGTCTGTGACTAGATTCTTCTTATTTTCTCCTTCTTCTTTTTGTATATGGATGTTCAGTTTTTTTCAGTACCAGTTGTTGAAAAGAGTATCTTTTCTCCATTTAATTGCCTTTGTTCTTTTGTCAAACATCAGTTTTCTTTATTTGTGAGTCTCTTTTGGGGCTCTCTATTTTGTTCCATTGACCTATTTGTCTATTCTTTCACCAATACCACACTGTATTTATTGCTGTAGCTTTAAGAGTATTTCTTGAAGTTGAGTAGTGTCGGTCCTCTGACTTTGTTTTTCTCCTTCAATATTGTGTTGGCTATTGCATTACTTTACTAGGGCTGGCATAACAAAACATTCACAGACTGGGTAACTTAGACAACAGAATTTTGCTATCTCATAGTTCTGGATGCAAGAAGTCCAAGGTCAAGGTACCAGTGGCAAAGTGGGTTTCCTCTGAGACCTTTGTCCTTGTCATGCAAATAGTTACCTTTTTATTGTCTCTTCACATGGTCTGTCATCTATGCTTGTGCATCCACATCTATGCCCTTATCTCCTTTCATAAGGATGCCAGTCAGATTAGATTACTGCCAACTCTAGACTTCAGTTTAAGTTAATTACCTCTTTAATGGCCCTTAGAAGAAGAGATTTGGACACACCAAGAGACAAAAAGGATGTGTGTTCACAGAAGAATGTGAGGATGCGAACGAGAAGGTGGCCGTATGTAAGCCTGAGACATATGGCTCAGGAGAAACCAGTCCTGCCTACACCTTAATCTTGGATTTCTAGTCTCCAGAACTGTAGAGAATAAACTTCTGTTGTGTAAGCCACCCATCCGTTTTTTTTGCTATAGCCCTAGCAAGCGAATACACCATATATCTTGCAACCTTGCTGTAATTGCTTATTAGTTTCAGAAGTGTTTATTTATTATTTTTATTTTTTTGTCAATTCTTTTGGATTTTCTACTTTTATTTTGAATATTTTTTGAATTACAAAAATTTTCAAAAAGTGTGTATTTTAAATGAATAATAATAGATACCATTGTTCTCCCCTGAATTGTAATGTGTATCTCGTCCATTTAAGTAGGTGCATACTGGGGGTAGTATCTAGTTAGAGCCCAGCACAGTTCATGGCATGATATTATACTTAGTGCACTCCTTATGTATTTAATGAATTAATTGGAGTTCAGAAACAGTGTTTGTTACCAGTTTTCTAAGAAGTTTTTGGGAACATAACCCTTAGGGACTTAAGAAAGAATTGCTGAAACATGTAGAAAACAATTGAAGAGAGAATGGGAGCTATGGCCCATCTTTTGCTGACTGATCCTGGAGAGGAAACCCTCCCATGAGCTCCATTCCACAGGTGAAAGGACCAGGTTTTATAGAGCATACAAAATGGAGATTCCACTTGATGACCTTTTCAGGTTTATTGTTCTCATCCTCTGTGACTCCAGTCTTCCAAAGTGTTCTTGGCCAAGGAGACCTGAGCAGAGGATGTGTGCATATATATCCCTGCAAGATTTCCTCTGTGGTGAAAGAGTAAAAGGGAATATATCTGGTACATAGAGAGGGAAGGTAATGGTAGAGGCTAATCTCACTATGTGGAATTTTTTTTTCTTATTGGTAAATTGTTTCTATTAGAGCTGGATTGTATGTATCCTTAGGCCCAAGGCTGATGATTAATTGGAAAGTAGTTGGCACTCAAAATTATGAATCCATGTGCAAATGAATCGCCTAATGCAGGAGCAATGCACATTAGGTCTGGAGCTTTTTCTTTTCTTTTCTTTTTTTAAGCGTTATTCTTTTAAAGATATCTATCTAGATTTGTTGCCTCTAGGACTGAACAAAGGAGCCTGTTTTTATGGGTTGATCAAGCAGTCATTTCATAGTTTGTCACAGATGACTAAAATGTTGCCTTAATAAAAAGAAATTATTTATATGACTAAAAAAAAATCTAGAATCTGCAGCATTATTTACTGGCATAGAAAGACTTTATGAATTATTGTCAGTTTGAAGTGTCTTTACTCTGTATCATCCCTTCCCTGCTTTGTGAAAAGCAAGAGACTAAAAAGAATATGGCAGATTTAATGGCATTCTTTATCTTCTAGTCTGACAAATTAAGTTTTCTGAAATATAATCCCCTTGGTTTTGCAAGTTAAAAAGGAACTTTTGGTTCCAATTTACGGTTAGAACATCTCTGGGTAAAGCAAAGTGTAGCCATACAAAGGCAGCCCCTACCTGTAGAGTTTTGAAAATAAAACCATTCACTCACTTGACATTGAACATCTAACTATATGTCTTCTGTGTAAAAGGCTCAGCCCAACTGAACCTCCAAAGCTTTAAGACTTTTCCCCCACAATCCATCCTCTTGCCCATCAATGCAAAACAAGTACAGAAGGTGCCAAAAAAAGTACAAACATTTTAAGAAAGGAAAAAACTGTATTAAAATTGTAATACAATGAATGACTCTAGCATTCATTTGATTAATGCCATCTTTTGAGCGAATGTCATACTATACATTGCTTCTGTAGCTCAATTCAACTTCGAAAAGTAATACATAGATGACATCTCTTAAAATGTGTACATTTTTTTTGCCTCCACCCAGTATATACTTAAATCTTCTTTCAACGAAACTAAGTGCTTGTAAGGCACAAACATCTGTGTTAGATATTTCAAGAAATGTGGAGAAAATCAAGATGACATGAGGTCCCATCACCCCAAGACACTTACAGTGTAGTTGGAGAGTCTCTGCATCTTACTTCCTTCTAACAGCAGGTACCAGGGGAAGAGCATGCTTCCCAGAGAGTCGGGAGATTCTTTGGTAGGGTACAGTGAGAAAATAATAAATTTCGATTGGTATTTATTTTTATCTAATTTTTAATATTTCTATTTTATGTTTATTTTATAATGTATATGTTCTAATATAATAGCAAATGTTGGTCATTTGTAATAAGCATGAATCTGGGATATGATCTTATTTTACTGATAGAGATTATGTGTTAGAATCATTCTGGAGCCACTGGACATAACTGGTATTGTGTTTTACACACGATTTAAAAAAAAAAAATTATCAGTGCATGGCAATTGGCCTGGGACCTTGGAGCATTCTAGTAGGTGTATAGATAGAAGTGTGATGTTTGGAGAAAGAGGTTGTTGAAGCTTGCTCCCAGATATCAATAAATCAGCACAAAATCTAGAGCTAACAGAGTACTTGCAGTCAAAATTCCATCTGGCAACAGCAGAATTATATGCAAAGCAAAATAGAGATATTATTTCTCTTGCCATTGAATCATTTAATCTGGCAACTGGAAGTCCCTTGCCTCTTCTAATTTACTGTTTTTTCTTTTTTTCCCAAAATTGTAGGAAGCTACTGGTGAGTAGGTGATGTTTTGCTTGGGGCTTTGTGACCTTTATGACAAAATCACAGTAATACTTTGGTTTGCAAGCATAATTTGTTCCAGAAACAAACTACTCATATTGCAAGACATTGCTTGTTTACCATGTTAAAATGTATTAGAAATGTATGCTCGTCTTGCGGAACACTCACAAACCAACTTACTCACATTCCAAGGTTTTACTGTATCTGATTCTAAACACAAAAGTTAATAAGAAATATGTTTTACAAAAAAAGTTTGGAAATTATGGATACCAACATAAGTGCCCTCCTGCTTATCCAGGAAATTTAAATTTCATCAAAGAAATGCCATTAGCGGCAGCTTTTTTTTTTTTTTTGGTTGGGGAATACCATATAACATTTGTAAAACTGTTATCAGAAATGCAAAGGGAATAAAGAAGCAAAAATCATCTTGACCTAATTAAAAAGAAAATTAAAAGATGTATTCTGTACTTCTCTATGTCACTTTTAATTACTGTACCTCTTATTTATTTTCTCTGGGCCTTAGTGTCTTCTTCTGTAAAACACAAAATTTTGTTGAGCTGAACTCCAAGTTTCCTTTTGTTCTGATGTTTTATGACAACATTTTTAGATAATTATTTCAGATACTTAGGGAACATTATCCTTGGCAGCATTTCATCTTGTATCTAATAAATTTTCTCTCTTTACCAAGTGTTTAGGATCTCTAAATATTTGTAGAGTTGTACCATCATCCTCCAACTCCAGGCACCACTTGACTAACAAAGATTTTTAGTTTTTAATATTTGTTCATAGTCAATTATCTTTCAATGGATAATTTTTTCTTTGAACCCTGATTAACTTACCAGTGTTCTTCAGGGAGTCATGTGGGACATGAATTCAAGTTGACTGTGATTATGTGGCCTCATTTGAAATGTGTATAGTTGGTGATATCCTTAGATCTGGAAAAATCTAAGAACTTTATCAGAAATAGTATATCCTTAGATTTGAAAACTCCTATATCAGATTATTGGAGGACATTTTAATTTAGAAAACATATTCAATGAACATATTCTTGAAATACTGCAAGCAAATCAAACATTGGTTTCTTGTGTTTCTTTTTCAGTGATTCACCATGGTGTTGAGGGACACTGGCTTATCTCAATTGGTTGTATGATATGTCATAATTGACTGATTATAAAATTCTTTGCACTGAAACAATACAGAGTCTACATTTCCCTATGATAGGATCACTCTTACTTGCATCCACCTCCACATACTTTTTTGAGTGGGAGAGAAAATGTTGGGATTATAACTATGGCTGGGATTTGCAGGTAACTTGTAGAACACCTATTAGAAGACATTGGATGTGTTTCCCATGTGTAAGGGTGGAGAGGGCAGGGAATTAAAAATCAATACCCCATATAATACCATAAGAAATGATCAAGGTCAGCTTTGTCAGTGATGTTGCCATCATTGCTTTTTAACTGGTTTTTCTACTTGTTTTTCCACTTTCTTACATGTTATCGCATAGTAACCAGGGTGATCTTAAAAAAATATCTCAATGAAGCCACTTTTCCTGTTTAGGATCTTCCAGAAGCTCATCACTGCCCATAAAATAGAACCCATATTCCTTATCAGGTCTGTGGGTCCTTATGACTTGACTCTTATTTCAACTCAAGAGTTTATCAGTCTACACTTAGTTCACTGTCTATACTCCAAAGTTATGAAGCCATTTAATGAAGGAAAGATGGACAAATAGTGCTGGAGTAATTGGAATCTGTAGATAAACAATGAACCTTGACCTAAACTGCAGACCTTATACAAAAATTCACTCAAAAGTGGATCACAGGCTTCCATGTAAAGTATAAAACTTGAAAACTGTTAGAAGATAACATAGGAGGAAATCTTAAGGGTTAAGGGTGTGGTGATGAGCTCTTAGACATGACACATAAAGCACACTATCAAACGAAAAACTGATGCAGTGAATTGCATCGTAATTAAAATATTTTACTCTGCAAAAGATATTTATAAGAGAATGAAAAGACAAATTACTACAGAATAGGATAAAATATTTGCAGTTCACACATCTAGACTATATGAAGAACTCTAAAATCTCAACATTGAAAAACGAAACAATTTAATTAGAAAATGGGCAAAAATATAGGAAGAAACATTTCACCTATGTGGATAAATGGATAGCAAATAAGCATATGAAGATATGTCCAGCATCAATAGTCATTAGGGAAATGAAAACTAAAACTACAGTGAGATATCACTACACACCTATCAGAATAGCTAAAATAAAAATCACTGACAATTGCAAATGATGACAAGGATATGGAGAAACTGGACCATTCATATAGTTCTAGTGTTAATTTAAAATAGTGCTACCAATCTGAAAAATAGTTGGGTAGTTTCTTACAAAACTAAACTTTCAATTACCATATGACCCAGCAATTTTCCTCATGGGTATTTATCCCACAGAAAGGAATACTTATGTCTGTTCAAAAATCTGCATATGTAACAAGTCATGCAGATGTAATTTCAGCATAGGGAATATAGTCAATAATATTGTGATAGCATGATACGGTATCAGATGGTTCCTGGACCTACAATGGCGATCACTTGTTTAGGCATATGAATGTTGAATAACTATGGTGTGTGCCTGAAACAAATATAATATTGTATGTTAACTATATTTTGATAAAATTAAAAAACAGATCTATAGGTATTTGTTCACACCACCTATATTATCTATTATAAGAACTGGAAACAACACACATGTCCCTCAATAGATTAGTGTTTAAACAAACCATGGTCTATCTGTACCTTGGAGCACTACTTAGCAATATGGAGGAATAAACTCTTGATACATACAGCATGGCTAGAACTCAAAGGCACAAACTATATAATTTTATTTATATAACATCCTCATAATGCCAAAATTTCAGAGGTGGACCTGAGATTAGAGGTTACCAGAGGTTAGAGATGCTGGGGAGAGGAATGTCAGAGTTACTATAAAGGGGAAGCATATGGGAGATCTTTGTGGAGATACAAGAGTTGCAATCTTGATTGTGGTGGTAGTTACATACCACACATTACAAAATGACATAGAACTATACTATACAACCACTTCGCACGAATGTAAAATTCTTAGTTTTGATATTGTTCTGCGGTTATATAAGATGTAACTGTTTGGGGGAAATGATGATAAGGTACACAGGACCTCGCTGTAGTGTCTTAGAACGTCCTTTGAATTCCTGTTTATTTCCAAAGCATTTTGTTTTAAGTGCTTTAGTTTGGTTATTGTAGCAATAGTTTCATGAATCTTGTTTAAATAGCTGATACCAATGTTTCAAGTAAGTTGGTTTTGGATATTCTAAATATGAGAAGCTAGAAATCAGCATTTTTCTTTTTTTACATTTATATGTTAAATATATATATATATATATATATATATATTTATTTATTTGGGGATTGGGGAAGGGGAACAGTGTTGGGGAGTTGGGGAAGGGGAACAACCAGCCAAGCTTTTGACCTTCAATCTTAGTTGTGGAGGGTGCAGCTTCAATCTTAGTTGCGGGTGGTCATAGCCCACAATCCCATGCAGGAGTCAAACCGGAAATCTTGTTGTTAGGAGCATATGCTCTCCCCAGCTGAGCCATCCTGCCACCTGTTGGCCGTTTAGCAGCAGCTCAGCTTGGGCACAGCTCACTGGCCCATGTGGGAATCGAGCCAGCGACCCTGTTGCTCAGTGCTTGTGCTCTTAACCAACTGAGCCACTCAGGCAGCCCCTATATGTTAACTTTTTACATTTCACATGTAGATATTTATGTGCATGTATTGTGCATTAATATTCCTGTAGTAGTGTGTGCACAAAATTCCTACACTGCTGTTTATAAGTGTATGGTTATATCATGTTTTAAAGTCTCTTATATTTTGTGTAGCAATTATATTAAATGCTTTATATTTTATATAGTAATATGTGTGCCTATGGCTTCATAAACAGGCATTCACACATGCACACCTATTACCAGTAAATAGCAATTATATATGATATAGTCTAATATCTGAGGTTTTATTTAATTGAATAAATGGAAATGAGTTTAGGTACATAAAATATATTTTAATATTCCTTTAAGAAATCAGTAAACTTTTATGATAACACATATATTAAGTAGAAATTAATTCTCTATTTTTATTTCTTTATTTTATTTTTTATTATGATAAAATACACACAACATAAACTTTACTATCGTAACCATTTTTATGTGTATAGTTTAGAATTAACACTTTTAAATTATTTTTATTTTATTATACTTAACATTGACACAAAGATGATAAAAAGTATTATCAGATTCTACAGTCTGAAATGGATTTTTCATATTAATAATATTTTTCCAGAATTAAAGAACTTTTAAAGGGGACCTATAGGTAGTAAAGATGCAAAGAAGAAGAGAAGAGATTTTCCAATAGCTAGAGCAATTGTTGTTTTTCTTTTGGTCCTTACGAAGGGTTTGCATAAATTCAAAAGACAAATTTTCAGATTAGATAAGAAAAGAAGAACTCTGGAAATAAAATAACAATTACTACAAAGCACTGAACTGCTCTCTCACCCCAGCAAATTGGACTTTCTTAATCATTGTGAAGTTATGCAAAACAAAACAATCCCCTCAGAGATAAATATAGAGAATGCCAACAACAACAAAAAAATGTATCCACATTTTAAGAAAGAAGAAATTTGTATTAAACTTATGCTGATGGTAACCACTTTGTGCACCTCTTGTAATTGCAGAGGTCAAATGTGACTTGTATTCATCTTGTGTTATTGGTATATATTGAGTATTACAGTTTTAATACAGTGTTTTCCTTCCTTAAAATGTGGATACATTTTTTTGCCACCCTCTGTATAATCAGTTCATATATAGTTTTAAGGAATGCCATTTCATGTGTATAAATGTTTGCTGGCCATTTTTTTAAGTTCAACAAAATGTTTTTTCTCATTTTTTCTGTTTGTTGTTATTCAACATGCTCCTTAGATAGATTCACTTATGAGACAGATTCACTTAGGAGAGCTAAAAAGAACACAGGAAGTGAGACAGTTCAATCAAACTACCAGTTTCCTTTGAAATGTGGTCCCCAGGTCGTTGTTTATCTCAGTGATTAACATATTAACTTTGAATGTATAATACTAGCTTTCATTTGGATGGTGATCAAACTAAAGTAATAACAGAGACAAAAAAATTGTACTCCAGGCATAGACTTCATAGTGTCCTCTATCCATGTCCTCTCTCCATGCTTATTCTGGTGTCTATTTCCCTCTAACTACAGACCAACTGAGCAAAGCACGATTTGGTGAGGTAGCCTGAAGTCCAATGTGAAGACAAAGAATGACTCATAATCTTCTTAGCATTGGTTATGCAATTTGGGAGTTATTTACATTAATTGCTTCCTTCTCTTTTCCATTCTTAAGGTGCATTCTGACCATTAAGGGGTAGACACGTATCCCAAGCATCCTCCTTTGCTGCCCATCCATAGCTGTATAATTATTTATTGCTGGGTAACCAACCATCTGCAACCTAGTGACTTAAAATAACACTTTTATTTAGTTTATAATTCTGCAGGTTGGCAGTTAGGACTGTGCTTAGCTGGGCAGTTCCTGTAGTACTGACTGGGCACATCTGACCTTTGCTGGGCTTGCTTATGCATACATGATCAACGAATGGGTCCAGTGATGCATGATGCCCTCCGCTGAGATGATTGGCCCCTGTCTCCATGGGGTCTCTCATCCTTTAGCAGGCTAGGCCAGACGTATTCACAGAGTGGTTGGAGAGCTCCAAATGCAAGGAAGAGGGCAAACCACAGTAAACAAGAGCTTTTCAAGTTTCCCCTTGCATCACATTGGCCATATAAAACCACATTCTATGCCCATAGTAACTAACTAGCAGGGGAAGGGGGAGGCACTCGTCTAAAAGGCATAGAAATGGAAGGCTGGAACAAATTAGAGTCATGGTGGTCAACAGATGATGGAAGCCCAGATGCATGAACTTAGAGGGAGAACATGGGAAAACAACACTATGTCTTGGTACCTGAATATTTCAGTGGGAAGTAAAGATATAGTCTCCTCAAAAAGAAAAGTCCGGGGCCCACTGAGTGGCGCAGTGGTTAAGCGCTGGCTTGGGACGCCAGCAGCCCGGGTTCAGTTCCCACATATGAGGGCCAGAGACACTGCCCTCAAAAAAAAAAAAAAAAAATCCGGTTTAAAGACAATTCACAGAAGCATTATAGGGAAATTATAGGCAAATAGTTTTGATTCCCCACATGAAAACTGGATAAGCCAGATTTTATCACACTGGAATCTCAAGTAGAAATTTTAAAATTCTGAATCTGGGTTTTAGTGACATGAAGCAAATGATACTTAGTTTTTAATAAAATTTAACATTGTGACTTTTAATGCTCATTATAAATTACTAGACTGTTACATTTTAACAACAGTTCTGAGTCCTAACATAGTATCATTATTATTATCATTATTATTATTATTTTCATAAGAAGAAACTGAGGTTCAGAAAAATTAAGTGATTAGTCTGCAAATCATATAGTTAGAATTCAGTCGCTATTGGTTTGACTTTGTTTTTTGAGTGTTTTAAATTGAAAACAATGTTTTCATCCTGTAAATACATACAAAATGAAGTGTTCTGAAATTATCCAAAATTGCAATTTAGGTAGAGTTAACTCTGTTTATGTTGTAATTTCAGTGTCAATAATTAGCTGTGGGCATTTTTTGTCTTCAATTTTCAACAAAGAGTACTTCACTCATTTTCTTGTCAACTTTAGAAGCTTTCTTTTTCTTTTTCTTTTCTATTCTCTAACCTTTAAAAAAAAGTTGAGATCTGTTTTGACTAGTAATGGAACTTATAATACAATTTTCTTATCACATGATGATAAAAGCTGCAATTTCTTTCAACATTAATAATCCAAAATATCAATTTCCCATCTATAGATGTTTAATTATACTATATGTTAAAATTATGCCATAGAAACCAATGTGCTTTGACCGCTAATTACAGGCTCCCTTCATTATTATAAGGTTGTCTTGTGTTTCCCATTTATTTAGCAAAAACTTAATTTGTCCTTCCATAACTGCATATTGACAATCAACTTTGAGGCTGATCTGTGCCTCCTGCAATATATATACACTAAGCAAGTCTCAATTTTCCCCTTCTTCTGGTTCTCTTAACATTTTCTTCATGTAACTTATATAGCGAACACTTATCATTCCATTTTATTGTCACTGTATATGTGTTTCTCTGCTTATTTGTCTTTGTGGCAGTGCCACGGGCAGTACCACATCAGACACTAGATGGACATTGGTTGAATTGAATATTTATCTTCTATAACTACACAACAATGGTGATTAAGCTCACATTGGCTGATAATGTTACCATTAATTATTAGAGCCCAATGTGATTATCTTCAGGATACAAGTCCAATCTAGGCAGGAAAATGGGATAGATAACATTAGAATTACTTTCAGTGGTATATATTAGACATGTACTCTAATCCTCTCCCACAAATTATTACTGTTTTTCAAGGATTAAATGTAAATTAATAAAGAGTTAACCATCAACCATCCAACTCTGATGATTATAGTTCAATAGTTTTATTATTTGGAAAGGTTACCACATGAAAATGGATTATTTGACATTTCTCAGGGACAGAGTCAGCCTGTTGAATATGTCTTGCAAGTAGTCCCTTCAATTTAGAGTAACAGCAATTGAAGTGGGGTAAAATGCCAAATATACCTTAAGGAATCAACACCATCAATTCTGAGGATCTCTGACTTTAACCTCACATGAGGTATAGAAAGCTGCAAAGAAAAAGAAAAGTGATGATAGAGAAGGAAAAGTTATATGGTGAAGCCAGAACTCTGAAAGGTCATCAAGTTATAAAACCTGGAGAGCATCTAGTTCATCCCTACAATTCATGAGAGTCCCCCCTTATTTACGGGACATAAGTTCCCAGGTCCCTAGTGGATGTCTGAAACTACAGATAGTACTAAACCCTATATATACTTGGTTTTCCTATACATGCATAGCTATGATAGAGTTTAATTTATAATAAATTAGGCACATTAAGAGATCAATAACAATAACTAATAATAAAATAGAACAGTTCTAACAATGTGCTATAATAAAAATTCTATGAAAGGCTTTGGGGACTGTTATTAAGTAAAATCAGGGTTATTGAATGCAAAAGCACTGTGATGCAGTGACAGGCGATCTGATAACAGGACCCATTACTAAGTGACTGTCAGAGAGCATATGTAGTGTGGAGGCGCTGGGCAAAGGGATGATTCGCGTCCCTGGTGGGTTGAATTGGGATACCATGACATTTCATCACACTACTTAGAACTATTTAATGTGCAATTGAAAATTTATGAATTGCTTATTTCTGGAATTTTATATTTAATATTTTTGAACCATGGTTGACCGAGGGTAACTGAAACAGTGGCAAGCAAAGCTTCAGGTAAGGGGAGACTCCTGTGCATACTGGAGATGGTTAGTCCTCTTACAGTTCTCCTTCCCCCAGGCCCAAGCTCAGGGTCCATCAAGGTGTACTGTCTACCCCAGAGCTCAGAAACCCAAGTCTCCTTCTCTAACAGTGAGGACAACAAGCAAAGGGTATTCCTGAAATACGGAATGAGGAGGCTCTCTTGGAACGTGGCCCAGATGACTAGCAGAAGGGTTGGTGGGTAGAACACTGATTGGCAGCTGGCCAAGGCAGGCTGGTGCTGGCTGGCCCTTCTATTCTAGGAGCAGGAAGAGAGCACAATGCCCATTTTGGCAGTAGACATTTTTCCCTGGGTTGACTCCATGTAACCTAGAGACAGAGTGGTGATGGGTTCAGGCATTAATCCTTTACAGATGCAAAGTCAAGCCTAGCTTCCTTTCTTCCAAGTTCTCCCTTTAAGATCTTATCATCTCTACTTTTAAGTCCTTGACCTTATCATGGAAAATGCCACCTTCTTTCTCAGAAAAGAAAGAAAGAAACAAAATCCCCCTTTAAAAAACATAATATTCATCACACAAAAATCTGGAGGTGAAAGATTATATATATCTTTACAAATAAGTGTTTTCAAATTATTCAAGAAGATACCCAGATGAGGGATTGCTAGATCATACAATAGCTCTAGTCTTAATGTTTTGAGGAACCTCCATGCACACGAGGGTTCCCTTTTCTCCGCATCCTGTCTTACCCTTGTTATTTCTTATCTTATTGATAGTAGCGATTCTAATAGGTGTGAGGTGGTATCTCATTGTAATATTGTAATAAATGTATATACACACATGTACACTAAGAGCATGGCTTCTGTATCCAGATGGATTATGAATCCTGGACTGCTCTCGTCCTATGTCATGATAGGAAAGTTAATTAACTTTTCTATGCCTCATTTTCCTCATTGGTAAAATAGGGATTAATAACAGTAACTACCTCAGGAGTGTGTTATGAGGACAAAAGCAATTAATATAATAAGGTACTTTGGACTCTGTTTAATCACATAAAAGGCATTTGATAAATTTATTAGTTCTTCATTTTATTAGAAACAATCCATGAGAATCTATTACTGTCTTTGCTTCACCAATAATGTCTACATTTGAATTTTTAGTCTTTACCAACCTAACTTTGATAAAAGGTATACAAATTTGAAAAGCAATTTTAAGATGGGACAAGATATGATCAAGAGCTTGTAAAGAAATTGCTACCAGATTATAGATCTGTTTAATGGCCACTGTCTACATGCTTATGATATTTCCTTCAGGACTTGAAAGAGAGAATGATCATGTTGATCCAAGATGGGATGCATTTGAGGGTAAGTAAGAAAAGAAAGAGCGAGAGTGAGAGAGAAAGTGAGAGAGAAAGGCAAAAAATAGTGAGTGGAGACAGGGATGCCAGTGGAAACACAATAGTTCAAAAGATTTATTGTGAAATATATTCTGGCTAGGGAACAAGATGACTCAAACCCCAGTTTCACTTAATCTCTACTAGGGGAGGGATAATACAACTACAATACAATGCAGGATGTGATAAATGTCATAAAATGTACATACACGATATTTTCGTAAAATTGAGGGAGAATCAATGTTTTGCTTATGGGGTAATAAAAGAAGGGCAGGAGATCATGAATAGAATTTAGGGTGACCTTTTAAGTGTGATTGGTAGAACAGGGACCTCTCACAAGTTGAAGTCTGCCACAAATATGTTCCCTTAATCGTTCCTTCAACAAATATTTACTGAACACCTATTATGCCAGATAGTGTTCTAGTTACCTGGGGAGAATCTAATAGACAAAAAAAACCCCAACATTTCCATGAAACTGACATTACAGTAGGAAAAAACAGACAATAAACAAACAAGAGTTTAAAAACTAAAAATATAGTCTATTAGATGGTATGAAGTGCTAAAGAGAAAAATGGGTAAAGCTGGTAAGAGGGATAGAATGCTGGCAGTGGGTGGAGTGAGAGCATCACTGACTAGCTCATGCAGGTCCTGTCATGTTAGGTGAACAGAGCATGTGCTTCAAAACTGTTGCTTCTCATGCCAATGAAGATGCCTCATCCTGATCATAGCACCTCCTTGAAACAGTGTTATTTTAGAGAATACCGTTAAGTGCTGTGTGGGTTAACAGAAGCAATTTTGAAAGGTAGTCAAATATTCTCTAGATGACTATAACCTACTAAAATGGGGACCCCTAAGTGCATCTCTAGAAGCTTTTAACTCAGAGCTGTGGACTATTAAAGATGGAAGGAATGTTACTCCTGACCTGATTCAACCTTCCTATTTCAGAGTGGTCTGTGGGGTTAAGTGTCTTAGTTCAAGGGTACGCGGAGAGTTGGTAGCAGACCTGATGCTCAAGTCTAGATTGGCTGCCTCCGAGTCCCCTCTGCTTCCATTAAACTAACTTTTCACTTTGCCACAGGCAGACCACAGGCCTCAGGAGAGGGAGAGTGACCTTGAAGAAATAGGACTGGATGGAGAGGCCGAAGAGAGCAATTAATAACGGGCACATTTCTAGGATTGTGTTGGGGACAATTCCAGAATTTCCACTTTAGTTGTCTTATTTTGTTCTCATAGCAACCACTTAAGTGAAGTTTTGTGATTCTATACATTCTGATTTTTTTAAATAATGAAAACGTTGCATATTAATTGAAGACTACTGGATAATCGTCTTCAATTCCATACCCTCCTTTTCCAGAAAAATAATTTACAGTTTTGAACCTGTTATTTCTTTAGCCCTTCCCTTGCATAATTTTTATATTATTATACTTTATAAGTATACTTTAAAAGAACAAATAATATTTTTCAGTTTTCAAAATTTTATAATAATCTACTCTAAATGTAGAATTCTGTAATATATATTTCACTCAAAAAACCTTTTTGAAATTTATCCAAATCCTACATGAATTCTATTGCATTCATTTTTTTCCCCTTTTAAATAGGACTTTATTTTTTTTAAAGCAGTTTTAGGTTCACAGAAGGAATGAACAAACAGTACAGAGCGTTCCTATAAAGTGCCTGCCCCCAAACATGCACAACCCCCCTCACTATCTACACCCTCTAACGTAGTGTTGCATTTGCTACAAACCAATCACCCGACATGGCTATATTATTACTAACTGAAGTCCATAGTTTACACTAGATTTACTCTTTGTGTTGTCAGTTCTACGGGTTTTGACAAATACATAATGTCATGTATTAACTGTTACAGTATCATACAGAATAATTTCCCTGCCTTAAAAATCCTGTGTTGTACCTATTTAACCCTCCTTCCTGCCCTCCAAACTCTTGGCAACTATGGATCTCTTTATTGTCTCCAGAGTTTTGCCTTTTCCAAAATATCATATATTGGGTTGTTGGAAAAGTTATGATGTGTTTTGTCTATGTTTCTCAAAGGTCATTTATTTATATAAAGAACAAAGATCAATCAATGATATATTGCCCATTTTGCTCGATAACCTTTTGCCATCTTGCAGTGAGCTTCATAATAAGTCGTTTACAGAAGGACCTGTCTTTATCTGCAAAAAATTGAACAAGGTGTTGATTTACAGCCTCATCTGAATTGAACGTTATACCACGCAAGGAGTTTTGAAGAGAGTGAAACAAGTGGAAGTCTGACAGCACAAGGTCCAGTGAGTATGGTGGGTGTGGCAACATATCCCATCCAAGCTCCAATAATTTTTGACAGGTGATCAAACTTGTGTGTGGTCCCGCATTGTCGTGATGGAACACAACTCCTTTATGATTTACAAGCTCCGGACATTTCTGGATGATGGATTCGTTCAAATTGTCCAATTGCTGACAGTACACATTTGAGTTGATTGTTTGGTTCCTTGGTAGGAGCTTGAAAAACATGACACCGTTAAAATCCCACCACAGTGAGAGCATAACCTTCCTCTGATGAATGTCTGCTTTCTATGTTGTTTGAGGTGAATCATCACGTTGGGACCAAAACCATTTTTGCACCACATTGTTGTAAACAATCCTCTTTTCATCACCAGTCATCAGTCACTTCAAAAAAGGATCGTTTTCTTCACGTTTAATGAGCATTTTTCAGATGTTTATACACTCCAGAAATGAACTTCTTTGAGTTCATGCGAAACCCAAATATCGAGCTTGCTTACATATCCCAGCTTCTTCAGGTGATCATGAACACTTGAATGATGGATGTTCAATGTTTCTGCAATCTCTCGTGTTGTGTAACGTGGGTTTGACTCGATCAATGCCTTTATTTTGTTGTCATCAACCTCGGTGGGCTTTCCTGACATAACAGTGTTGTTGAGATTAAAATCACCAGCATGGAATTTCGTGAACCATCATTGGCACTGATGTTCTTGTAGAGCATTGTCACCGTAAACTTTATGCAACTTTTCACAAGACTGATGCATGTTCTTCCCTCTATGGAAGTAAAACAGTAAAATATGGCAAAAATGCACAGCTTGGTGTTCCATCTTTAACTTGTTGCAAAATCTCCAAAACTCAACCAAATTGCTCAATTTTTTTTTTTTTTGGAATGAAGCTAGAACTGTCAGCTCTCAAATGACATAGCAATAACATAGATGTGAATGACTCAAGTACTTCCAAAAATGAACTAGTGCCATCTGTTGCAAACATGCATCATGACTTTTTTGACAACCCAATAGTTGGAGTAATAGTATGTAGCCTTTTCAGATTGGCTTCTTTCAGTTAAGTGCCTCCATGTCTTTTCATGGCTTGATAGCTCATTCCTTGTTAGCACTGATTCCTTGTTGGCACTGATTAATATTCCATTGTCTGGATGTAATATAGTTTATTTATGCATTTGCTTACTGAAGGGTTCTTGGTTGCTTCCAAGTTTTGGCAATTATGAATAATGCTGCTATACACATCCATATGCAGATTTTTGTCTAGACATGTTTTCAGCATCTTTGGGTAAATACCAAGGAGCACCGTTGCTGGATTGTACGGTAAGAGTATGTTTAGTTTTGTAAGAAATTGTCAAACTATCTTCCAAAGTGGCTGGACCATAGCTGATTCACTTTAATAATGATTTAGAATTCTAGTATTTGAATATTTCAAAATTTATTGATTCTCTCACTGATGGGCAATTAGGTGGTCTCTGGTCTAATTTTGTTCTCCTGTATGTATCTTCTGTAGCACATCGTGAATATTTCTAAGTTGTGAACCTAGACATGGAATTTCTGGGTTGTCAGTAATGTACATCTTCAACTTTACTCTATACATTCAAAGTGATCTCAAAAGACATTGTGTCAATTTACACTTCCTTTGTCAATATATACTGGGCGAGCACTGGCTATTGTCAGACCTAATTTTTTTCTTCAGTCTGAGTCCTGTGAACTGGAAATTCAATGTTCTTTCAACTTGTATTTATCTGATTATGAAGGCTTGTGTGTACTGGCCATTTGGAGTATTTTTTTTTGTCTTCTCTGAATTGCATATTCATATCTTTTGATCATGTTAAAACAGATGGTTTATATTGTTCTTATTGAGCTGCAGGAATTCTTTATATATTCTGGATAATAACAATGATAGCTAAATTCTATTGAACTCTATTTCTGTTATTTCTGAGTATTTTAGATATATTAATGCAAGGGTTGTGTCAGTCACCTCTGGGGTTGGTAATGTCTCCATTTTACAAATAAGGAAATTCAGGTATTGGAGAATTAAGTTACTTGCTTAAGATTACACAACTCTGAGTTGTAAATCCGTAATTTTTAACTGGTCTACCTGGCTCCAGAAAGGTTTCTACTAGAATAAACCTTTGTCTTTTGTGTGAATAACATTGGAAGCCTTTCCACTCCACTTGTTTACTGGTATTTCATATTATTCAAATATTTTAATTCCATTGAAATTAATTGTAATACCTTTAAAATTTTATGATCATTTTCTGTGTTTTGTTAAATGAATCCTACAGGATGTCAGGATCATAAGATATTGTCTTATATTGTGTTCCAAAGTTTTAAACTTTTAAATTTCGGAATTTGATCTCCCTGGAATTTACTTCAGTGTACCACGAGAAGCAGCTATTTCATTTTACATTTTTCCCCCATGTGGATATGGAATTATGTTAGAATCATACATAGAAGAGTTTATTCTTTTTCTATAATTTGTAAAGACAACTGTCAGATAATCTAGTTACCATGGGTCTTATTTTGGACTTCCTAGCCTATTTACTAATCAGTTATTTTATTCTTCTATCTTTCTCATTCTAGATTTTTATTATAGCTTTACAATTAAGTTTTTATAGTTAAGATGAAAGTTGTTTCCCCCTTTATCTTCTTCAAAAATATATTGGTTAATATTGGTCATTCTCTTTCATATGAACCTTAGGTTGAGCTTATTAACCCCTGTGTGATTTTGAATGGAATTATATCATGATTATATGTTAATGTTTGAAATTTTATATATTTAGCTTATTATCTCTTTTCATCCATGAAAAGAGTACATTTGTTCTTTTATTTGTTTTTTTTTCCTATGGTATTTTGAAACTATCTCTAAATGATTGTTCACACTTTGAAATAAATCCAGCCCTTGGATTTTATTCATTTTCTCTAATATATATATATATATATATATATATATATATATATATATATAATTTTAATTTTTGGAGAATTCTGTTCTTTATTATTATTATTTTTTTTACTCTGTAGGAGTACCTCAAATCGTCTTTACTGCCTTTTTTTTTTTTTTTTTTTTTTTTTTGGGCAGTGTCACTGGCTCTCATATGTGGGACCCGAACCAGGGCCGCTGGCGTCCCAAGCTAGCTCTTAACCACCGCGCCACTTGGCCGGCCCTCAAATCTTCTTATAGTGTTTGTATTAAGTATTAATTCATTTATTTTCATTGTCTTTTAATATATGTATTGGAAGCTAAATATCTATCCCTATATAAGCAACCCTATCGCACATCCTACTAATTTTGTTATGTAATACCCTTATTGATATTCAGTTCTAAATATTTTGTAATTTTTATATGTTTTCTTATTTAATCTAGGATTTACCTAGGTGGGTTATTTTTAAATTTTCAATATATTATTTTATTAATTTTGTGTAATATTATTGGGTTTTTAAAATTCTGTTTTAATTTTATTGTGATTAGAGAATATAGCCAGCATGTTGCCAATTATTCACAAAATTTTTGAAACTCCTTTTATGGCTTAGTACATGGTTAATATTTACAAGTGTTGCCTATACACTTGAAAACAATGTATATTATGTGTGTGTTACTTTGTGCGGAAAGGGAGAGGGTTGATTTTGAACAATATTACTTTTGTTCCAATCTCCTATATTTTTCCTAATATCCTTTTAATCTACCAATTTCTGAGAGATATATGTTAAGATACCCCAATATGATTGTAGAGTAGATAATGTATTATTGTGCTCCTCTCAGTATACGCTTTATATACTTTTTGAAGTGTTAAGTGATGAGGAGTCATGGCCCTTTTTTTCTTAGTGGATTGCTTATTAGGTAGTGTCTATTTTCGTTAACATTAGCATTTCCGTCTAATACTGATATTGTGGAAGGTTTACTTAGTATTTCTATGATGTATCTTTTCTATTATTGTACTTTGAACTTTTCTCTGTGGGTTTCTCATAGATGTTTTTCCAGGACCTAGCATGTACCTCGATTTAGCACTCCCCCTGCTCATTGATTTATTGATTCTATGGCTAATTTGGTTTTATTTGTTTTATAATCTGAGAATCCCTGACATTTGTTAGGTGATTTTAATCCATATGGGTTGATTATGATCACAGATATATTTGGACTTATGTTATCATACCAGATGTTCTTCTTTGCTCTTTAATTCTCCAGCTTCTTTATCATTGATTTTTTTGTTGTTGCTTAATTTTTTTTCTCTACTAGTATAGAATATATATGTGTGCATATTTTTAATTGTTGACCTTAACTTTAAAATTTTTAAAATATATAACTTCTTCCTTCTAACAAGTATAAAATTATAAGCCTTAGTTCTATTCTAGAACCTCAAAGGACACTTAGCATGCTTTAATTATCTATTATAGCACCACTTTTGTGTTTTTAAAGCTATAGCATTTTATTTACATTCTCTTAAGCACAACACTTTGATTATTAATTTTAAGTAGTTAATATTTAGGACTATACATACATATTTTATCAGTTTCTGGGATGACATATTTTTATAATTGATTCATTGAGGTATAATTCACAAACCATATATTTACTTGCTTAAAGTACACAATTTGATTGTTGTCCTACTTTCACTGAGTTGTGCAATCATCATTACAATAAATTTTAGAATATTTTCGTCAATTATCCCAAACAAATCCCATACTGATTCATAGCCCATCATCATGTTTTTTCCTAACACTCTTGGTTTTAGGCAACCACTAATCTATATTGTGTTTTTTATAGATTTGCCTTTTCTGACATTTTATATAAATGGAAGAATACAATATGTGGTCTTTTGTAATTGACTTCTTTCACTCTGCATAATGTTTTCAGGGATCATCCATGTTGTCACAGTATCGGTTCTCTACTCCTTTTTATTGCCAAGTAATTTTCCATTGTATGGATAGGCCACATTTTATTTATACATTTATCCATTGATGGACATTTGAATTGTTTCTACTTTTTGGCTATTATAAACAGTGTTGCTATGAGCATTAATCAAGAAGTTTTTGTGTGAACTTTATGTTTTCCTTTCTCTGAGGTACATACATAGGTGTGGACTTGGTGGGTCATATGGTGACTCAATGTTTAACATTTTAGAAGCTGTCATTATTTTGCAAAGTTCCTGCAACGTGTTATAGTCACCCACGCACTGTATAAGTGTTCCAATTCCTCCACATCCTTGACAACATTGATTATTATATATATATGCTTGTCATATGAAATGCTATTTTATAGTGGTTTCTATTTGCACTTTCCTGATGGTTATTGATGTTGAGATTTCTTTTTTCATGTGCCTATTGGCCATTTTTGTATCTTTCATGTAGAAATTTCTATTCAGATCATTTCTCATTCTTCAATTTGTTCATCTTTTTATTATTGAGCTGTAATGTTTCTTTATACATATAAGACACAAATCTCTAATCACATATATAATTTGAAAATATTTTCTCTCATTCTATAGTTTGTCTTCTCACTTTTTTGATGGTATCCTTTGAAATACAAATATTTTTAACTTTGAAGAATTCCAAACTAGCTATTTTTTTCCCTCCTCTGTTACTTGGGCTTTTGATGTCATATATAATATGCTTTTGCCTAACTTGAGGTCCTGAAAATGTTCTCCTATATAGTTTTTATAGAGCTGTACAGTTTTAGCTTTTCCATTTAGGTCTGTGATCAATTTCAAGTTAAGTTTTCTGTATGACATGGGGTTGCAATCCGACTTACTTGTTTTGAATGTGAATATCCAAATTTCCAAGAAGCATTTGTTGAAGACTATTCTTTTTCAGTTGAATTTTTTGGCACTCTTGTTGCAAATCAACTGACTGTAAAAGTGAGTGTTTATTTCTGCATGCTTAATTCTATCCCATTGATCTGTATGTATATCCTTAGGCCAGAGCCTTACTGCCTTGTTACTATAGCTTTGTAGTAAGTCTTGATATCAGAAAGTATGAGTATTCCAACATTGTTCTTCTTTCTCAAGATCTTTTTGGCTATTTTGAGTCTCTTGAGCTTCTGCATGAATTTAGAATCAGCTTATCCATTCCTGCAAAGAACTTGGCTGGGATTTTGATAGATTTTTGCATTGAATCCCTATGTTAATTTGGAGAGTGTTGTCATCTGTACAATATAAAGCCTTCTGAATTGTGATCCTGGGATATCTTTCCATTTATTTAAATCGCTTCAAAATTTTTTTTCAGCAATGTTTTGTCATTTATAGTAAACAAGTATAACATTTTAATTTCTTTTTAGGGCTCACCATATACATCTTATTAGAATCTACTTCATATTCATACTAACAATTCCAGTGACAGATAGAGACATTACTCCTATATAGTTCTATTTTTTCTCCTTTATGTGTTATTATTATTGTAAATATTACATCTGTGTATGTTACAAACCCAATGGCATATCGTTATAACTATTAATTTACATAGTTTTATGTTTTTGAATAAACCTGAGAGAAGAAAGGAGAGCAAGTATACATTCATTGTGAAACATTTATAATTTAATGTTTTTGTCATTTGTTCTTGTAGAATAAAATTACCATCTGCTGTCATTTCCTTAGTCCAATACAGCTTTTCTCCTACCCACCTGCATTTTGCTGTTATTGTCAAATAGATTGCATTTCTATGTTATAGGGCCAGCAACAATTTATATATGAAAATATAGGGTTGTCGGAAAAGTAGAAAAAAACACGTCATCACTTTTCCAACAAATATATATATATATATATTTCAAAATAAGTCAAGAAAAAACAAGAACTATACATTTATATAGTCTTTAAAACGTACAAATTTTCCTAAATCCCTGCTCTCAGCAGATGTCTTCTTGTGGCTCTTTGGTCAATAACTATGTGGTCACTTGATAACCTCTCTGTCTGCAAAGGAGGCAAGAAAAACTGAGGATAGGGTTAACAATATAGGATCAGACAAATCATGATTCATCACCCAGTGCTGGTTGCTTTGGTGCTGCTCACACCTTTATCCCCCCAGTTGTAATTGTGCCACATAGGAAGAAAAGGAAATGTGTATAGGTAGGTGGGAGGGGCCCCAGGTGCGTCACTGTTTAGCTTCCACTCCCCACACACCCCTATTACACCAATTGAGCTTAGAAACCACCGCCTCATATATAAACTTAGCTTCATCTAGAGAAAATGCATTTTCTAATCATTTGCTGTACTGCTCAGTAAGTGAAGCTTGCTTCTCATTGAATTCATAGTCATTCTCAGTCACTTCATTTGCATTAATTCAAAACACACCGCTGATTTTCTCCATCAAAACACAACTCCTGTTTGGAACAGTTATTGAAGTTATTCAATAAAATTGTGAATAGCATGTGGAAGAGCTACAGGCTAGTTCTGACTTTGCTGAGAGAAGAGGAAAGCGGTGCTGCTGGTCCTGATTGGCAGGTTCTACCTTCCAGGCATGATGTGGAAGGAATGGGAGACCTTCTGAACAGAATTCCCTTTTGTTTTTTTAAATAAGAGAAGCAAAACTGTGACATTTCCAGGAAACTGGAAAAGTGAGGATACAGAAAGGTTTTCCTTTGGCTGTTGGAGGTTTTAATGATATATATTGGTATAGGGCACTGGGTCCCTACACATTGCTATTTTAATACCATTAATACTTGAATCCCAACAGTCTGACCCCGTGATAGTTTTGATTCCATCCTTATGAATATGAGCAAGGTTTACAATTGATCAGTTTTAATAACGACCTTCTTGAATCCATCCTGTTTGCTATATGACTTGCTGCTCCTACCATCAAGAGGTAAAGATTCTTTCCTCAAATCTTAAATCTGCTCCAACATTGTAACTTAGATTAAACAAAAGAATGGAGCAGAAGTGATGGTGTGCCAATTCCAAGTCTAAGCTTCGCTCTCTTGGGACTCTTGCTATCATCATATGAGAAATTCTAGGCTCGCCTGCTAGAGGAGGAGAGACTGGTGACTCCTTACTGAAACAATAGTAAGCCAGTCACCAGACATATGAGTGAGGCCATTCAAGAACAGATGTCCTCCTGGTGACCACAGATACATGAGTGAGCCCAGCTGAGATCAACTAAATTTGACCCAGACCCAAAGAACCACCCAGCTTACCAAAGATCCTGAGCTAAAAATGTCCCTGTTGTTTTAAATCCCAACATTTGGCATGGTTTATTGCACAGAAACAGCTAAGATGCATGATTAAAATTATCATGTTATGAGCAAGGATAGTTACAATACTGGCTCTGAGGAGTAGCACAGACAAGACACATTTTCAACAAGAGCTACAGATTTGTTCTTAGGCAATTCAAGGTAAATGTGCTGCCATGAATTTTCATTCAGTTCTGCTCAAGGAAAACTTCAGCCTGCATTTCAAGGTCATCCTGATTAAATGCTCAAAGCCAAAAATGTCTCAATAATACTCGCAAGTAGTAATATAATTTAATTATATGAATGTATACCAGGAACAACTGAACTCTTGTAAATGTTATCATTCTTGAGCTAATTATTTTCATTTTAAAATAAGTAAATTTTTCTGGTTTTAAAAATATTACATGTTCATTAAAGAAGAAAAAAATATATAAATAATTTTTTTTAAGAGCCTATAATCCCATCAACCCAGAAAAAATTGCTTGACATTTAAGCTGACTTAGAGTTTCCTTAAATGGTTTTCCAAATTCATACAGGGTCCAACTGGCCTCTTGCAGATAGAAATATACTCTATATGTAAATGAGAAAACTTCTAAATGTGGCCTGAAAATATAGATATGTATTACACAGACACACACACACACACACACACACACACACACATGCATGCACACACAATTACCTAGTTACAGGGCTTTCTTGCAGACATTTTTTTTCTTTTTTGGGGAAGGGGTGTTTATGTAAGTAAATCAGAATGGAAATCAGCAGCAGTAAAAAAATAAGTTATAGTATCTTCTGATTGCCTTTGATTTAAGTGCCAAATATAATTTTTAAAGTTCTTCTTAGTGTAATCAGAATGTTTGGAATTTTTGTCACAAGCTGACCCACAAGCTCTAACGTAAAATAACACCAAAAACAATGTTAATTTTTTTGAGTGCTTATATGTGCTAGGCCCTGTGCTTACATCTCTACATTTATTTTTTTTTCCTTCTCAGTAACACTCTGAGATAGATAATAATATTGACTTTATCTTAAAGATAAAAAAATGGAGCTTAGGGAGACTGAAACATCTGTCAAAGTTCTACTCTAATATTGGAGATGGAATTTTCTCCATTGCCAGTCTTATTCTGGCAGCTGCTCTGCTTTGGAGCTTCCAGGGTCCTGAGATCCTGGAGCGATTTCAACTGTTAAAGTTTGTGTGATCCTGTTATAGCAAAGAATATGGGACTTGTGCAGAAAATCTGTTATCAATCTTAGCATAGAAGGTCTTCTGCTTCTATGGCCTAAGGCACAGAATGCAGTATTGGAAATAGCATTGTCTGTGGGGTCACATGAACCTGGACTTCCGTATTAACCCCTAGCAGTACAATGAGATCTGGGCATGCGTGTTTGTTAACTCTCACAGAGACCAGACCACACACACAGATGCACCTCTTAAAAGCCCAGAAGTCGATTTTCAGGCATGATGCTGTCTAAACTAAAAGTCAGAGCCAATTGACCAAAACTTGCAAAATTGCTCAGTTTTAGCATTCACGTTGAACCGTAGGATATTAAACGATAAGCAAGAAAGGATGGAAGGAAGGAAAGAAGGAAAAAAAAATAGAACAGAAATTGAATTACTTGAATATACATGAAAACTCTGGAGGTTTCATTTAAATATTTGTAGGTCTGGGTTCTCATGACAAGCAGAGTATCAAGCAATAGAAGCCCCCATTCCACTTGACAAAAACAAGCTTGAGAAGATGCCAGCCCCCTAGACTGGTTATATGCTCTATTTTGCCACATCCCCATCATTTTCTTATATCTCCCAGGCCCTAAGGCTAAGTGTGCAGTGTCAGGTATTGTCGTGTGTGTGCGTGCGTGTGTGTGTGTGTGTGTGTGTACTCACAAATGTTGAACACTTCTCTTTCCCATTCTGGGCCTTAGGATTTGAGACCTAAATCCCGGAGTAAATCCATAATGAAGAAAGAGCCCTTGAACTTGCTCATAATTAGTGCTGCACTAGCTCCTTTCCTTGGAATTATTAATTCCAATTATCATTCAGAGAGGTGATTAGTCTTCTTTTCTTCACAGCCCCAACCAAGACCTGCTGGAATAAGAATGACAAATTTTTTGCTTTTAAGGATTGGTCCCTGATTTGACAAGAGAAACACGGTCTTTTTAAATAAAAATCCTCATTCAGAATACAATTTTGGTATTTTTTTCTTAATTGGTGTGATCTGTATTACAAACCACATCCCACTGGAGGACAGGGAGTACTATATTTTAATCTAATTCAGTGAATTTTGTCTGATGCAATCATTTAAACAGGTTCATACTTTCAGAATTAAAATCCTTCTCACCTGTCTCTTCTAAGGGGTGGCACTTGGGTGTGTAGGTGAGAAGTGTGGACAAAAGGATCTGCATGTTTTATTCTAGCCCTTCTGACATCATCAGCAGTTTCCTGGTCTTTCCTGTTGTCTAGGTTTTGGTCCCAAGTAAGTGCTTTCACAATTTAAGTTTCCAGATGGTGGTGTGCTCAAAGTCAGATTGTACCTCCAGTTTATGAGAGCCAATTGTGTATATCTCTTCCCAAACTCCATATTTTGTCATTTTGGCTTGTCACTTTGGTGGCTTTAGTGGGCCATAGTAGAATATCTATATCCTGGAAATTGGCAAATGGTGTGTCTCTTGGAGGGCTGGTTGTTAAATATTTACCAATATACCACTGTCTCCAGATGGCAAAAGTGGAATTCACATCCTTGTGTAGTCCCCTTCCACCTTGACCATGGGCTTGGCTATGTAACTTGCTTTGGGGGATTTGATATTTATTAGCAAGTGTAATGCCAGCAGGTTCTTAATAAGCCGCAAATGAATGGGGCTAGTCTTTTTGGAACACTCCTTTCTGGAATCTTGGGACCACCATGCTATGAGGAAGCCCAAATCATATGGAGAAGTGAGGTAGAAGAGAACTTAGGAGCAAGCTGGGAGCTAGAATAAGGCTTCAGACATATATGATCCCAGTTCAGTAATCCCGGGCAGCCCCCATCTATTTAAGGCACCTCTGACGAGGTCCTGGACACCGTGTAATAGAGTTGAGCTGTCCCTCATACACCCTCCCTGAAGACCTAACCCATAGAATTGTGAGCAAATAAGCCACTAGGCTTTGATGTAGTTTCTTATCCTGAAAACAACAAGAAAACCCCAAACAAAAAACACTTGAAAGAAATTTTTTTCCAATTTCTGAGCTTATTCAGTTTTGTCACCTCTTCTAGCTGACTCAGTCTCTCCTCCTGTTTTGCTTATACTACACATATCTCTGAGAATCTTCCCTAATTTCCTTTTGGTAGCTGTTGGAGGCAGTTTACACCATTTCTTTCTACCTGCCTCACTGGTGCTCAATTCTTGGGTCAGCCCATGTTCAGCAGGAGCCAGCACATCACAAAGGAGCTAACCTCTGGTCTTCTGAGGTCTGATCACTCTTACTTTCATGTTCCTTCGGTTGCCTACATGCAGGTTGATGTGGGGAGACTATAAGGCAATCTCCAGTATCCCCAAAGCCATTTGAGTCAAAATTCTCCTGTCTAAGATATCTCCTTTAATTTTCCTAAGGCACCATTTAATGGCTGGGTTACGATTTGAAGGACACCATTTCATGAGAAAATGTATGAGAAAAGATTAGGAAAAGTATTTTTTCCTAAATTAAAATATCACAGTGCATTCATACATTTTTAAGAATGTAATAGAGGCTCATAATATAAATTCTTGTGCTAGTTATACTGAGAGGTGCGTTCTACACTGTCTTGCATTTGGCACTTGGCTGATCTTCTGCTGACTTGATGAATCACTTGGTAACCAGGATCATTATCTCACTTTGATAGTAAGAATCAGATTTTAATTAATTCTGTGGATAAAATCAGTGTAGACATGGATTTTATGCTGCTATTTTAAAAGTAACATTATGAATTAGAAATATTGGATAAGATTACTATATTGGGAAGATTGAACTATAATCACACTTTTTCTAATCTTTAGGTTAATGATTTAAAAGTATACCAAAAAGAGAAAACTTTGGAAAGAAATATAAGGGGAGTCAACTTTTTCAAGAAACCTTGAGAGTCTTAGAAACACTATTTTTCTTTTTTATGTTTTCATTTTAGCCTTTTGGGTAGAGGTTTAATACTGTTTCACTGGGGTGTTAATATTACATTTGAGCATATTTTCATGTTTACTGGCCATTTGGATATCTTTCTTTGTGAAATTTCTATTTAAATCTTTTGATCATTTTTCTATGTAACTTCTTTTTGAACTGATTTACAAAATTCTTTACACATTTTAGCTAAGACTCCTTTGAGTAGCTAAGATACACTGAAATATTTTCTCTCCATCTGCAGCTTACCTGTTTTCTCAATAACTGTTGATGAAATTGAACTATATTAATTGTAATAAAATCTAATGCATCAATTTTTATAGTTTTTTATGTTTAAAAAATATTTACTATTCCAAAGATATAAAGATAATTCTATAATTTTGCCTAAAATTTTTATTTCTTAACCTTTCACAATTAGATCTGCAATCCACCTGGAAAAGCTTTTGTTTAAGTTATAAAGTAGGGTTCAAGAGACATTTTCTTTCAACAAAATATCCAGTTCACCCAATATCATTTATTGGAAAGACTGTACTTGTCTCACTGAACTGCAGTGTCCCCTTTGTCATAAATCTATGGACCATAGAAATATTCTCTGGAATCTATTCTGTTTCAGAGTCCATTTATATATTGTTCCACCAGTATCACGCTGTCATAGTTACTGTAAGTATATGATGGATCTTGATAATATGCTTCATTATTTTTGAAATTTATATATATTTTTAACTAGCAGAACTGAACAATTTTTCAGATATGAGCAATTGACTCGTTCTGTAATGAAATGCTTATTTATTTCATCTTTTAATTTTCTGTTATAGTATTTATATTTATTACTGGTTTTTAAAAGCTTTTGATTTAATAAACATATTATTCTGTTGGTTGCCAGATATATTACAAATATCATGCACCATTTGTGGTTTCTCTCTTAATTTTGTTTATTGTATTTTGACATACAGTGGTCGCCAGTTTTTATATCTTAAGATTAATATATTTTTTCTTTTTGACTCTTATATTGAGAAATGTACTTAATACTTGGAAAAGTGGTTGTTTGTACTTTGAAATAGGGCAACACATGCCTAGCTCAGGGGTCGGCAAACTTTTGAGATGGAAGAGCCAATCCCGTCACTCACAACAATTTAAAAATTATTTGAGAGCCATAAAACAAATGAGATCATCATTATGTGAATAATATCCTTTAAAATTTTTATAAATGAAACTATGATAGTTTTATTTTCATTTTCAATTTTACTTCAGAGCCACTTGTACGTACCCAAAGAGCCACATGTGGCTCATGAGCCGCAGTTTGCCGACCCCTGGTCTAGGTTAATTATGGCTTTTTTGTTTACCTCTAATCTTTAACCTATCTGGAAATTGTTTTGTATACTAAGTGAGCTGGAAAGATAAATTCATTATTTTTTTTTCCAAATAGGGAAATATTTAATCCCATAGTAATTCTTAAAATATAATTTCCTTCATTTATCATTTGACCAAAATTAGATGCCAAAATCACAAATATACATGAGTGTCTGCTTTAAGTTTTCAATAAGAATTTTAATACACTTATTATGAGAAGGCAGAAAGCATATCATTAGAGAGTAAGGGTGAAAAGAAAGAAGTTGTTTTGGGGTAGTGGGTTAGAGAGACATGATTATCCACCATCGCGAATACTGTAATGGCAGAGAACAGAAGCATCCTCTCAGGTGAGCTGAGGCAGGAACTGTTACAGTGACACTTCTCAAACTTCCTAAGTGCTTCTTAAATGCATATGCACATTTAGGGATTTTGTTAAATGCAGATTTAGAATCAGTGGTTCTTGGGTCAGGTTCGTGACTCTGCACGTCTGACGTGTTCCCAGGTTATAATATGGCTGCTGGTCTGCAGACTACAGTTTTGAGGGGCTGTCGCCTCTGGGCCATCATGCTTTCTTCGCCTTGCATGCCTTCTCTGGTGGATCTGTTTCCAACACTGATTTCCGACACTGGCTCGCACTCATGAATTGACTTCTTTACATCTGCCTGGCAGACTCTCCCTGTTCACTTGCACCCACTCTGCAGTTGCTGGAACTGTAATTGATAGACTCTTTCGTCTTTCCTGACCCAGGTGAAACTATTTTGTCAACCTGAGCAGGTTTGATACCATATTCTGGCCCTTTGGCCCTGCATCATTCTATGTTACCAGCTGTCTGCAGTGAAATCAGAAATCACTTTCTGTTTATTTCCAATAGCACTGGGTTGTACTTCATGGAAAGTCTGACATCTAATTCTGCATTTCAAAGAAAAAAACGTTATTAATTTTTTAGGTGAGAATCCATATGTTATGTTGAATTTAGAGAATGCCAACATTCTTGGGGGGAAAAAAATGTTAGATACTCCAGTAGAAATAAACAATATTACTATTTCTTTAACGCTGAGCTTCCTAGCTTTCGTAGTGTAGTTAAGGCGGTTATTTTTTGCTTTTCCTAACATAGTTATCTATCATTAAAACTTATCTAAAAAGCTCACTCTATTGATATGTTGTTAAGCAATGAAATCTAGATTTCATTGCATTTAAGCAAGAATCTTTTGAAATTGATAGAATTATTGATATGCATCATCAATTCTTTTGAGATTTACATTTATTTGAATCTTTATTGAAGAACAAAATGCAAACAATAACTGTCTGACATTTTAACTCACTAGTAATTATGGTTTTTATTTTTTGCATGAAACAGAGAATTAATTTTGGTACCAAACTACTTTTCCAGAGGAAATATTTATTTGACTATTAAGTAATTTAGGACAGAAACCCAGCCATTTTGCCAAAAATGAAATATCTGATTCAGCCTGATAGCTTTTGCTTCAACTAGGCAAAGATAAGTTGTGGTTAGGAATTCCAGTGGGGCAGTGGCTGAAGTGAATAAACCGGATCATTTTTTTCCTGAGTCAGGTCACTACCTCTAATTAGAATAGGAATGAAGGGGACCTTAAGAGAGAAGTGCTACCAGCCTCTTGGTACCTGAGTTGGTGTAATCACTATTAGGACCAGTTGAAAGGTAACTAGGGCCGGCCGAGTGGCACGGTGGTTAAGCGCTGGCTTGGGAAGCCAGCAGCCCCGGTTCAGGTCCCACATATGAGGGCCAGTGACACTGCCCTCAAAAAAAAAAGGTAACTAAAAAATGACATCACAGTTGTCCCAGTGAGCTTCTCGAGTCATTTCATGAATGTGAATGGATTACACAAATATTAAGTATATGTGCGGAGTCGGCGTCGAGAGGATGGGCGTTTTGTTCTATGAAGTCCTGCCTGGACTAGGGTCAGAAGTCAGCTGACCACTTGCTTTCGGAGGAGCTGCAGTTGCTGAGGATGGATTCAGCTCACATGGAAGTCTACACGGCTCTCATCCAGCCTGTTTCTTTAGCAAGAGAAGTTCTTCTGGGGAGTCAATTCCTCTTTTATGGATAAGCCAGCTCCACATTTTTTTGTGGGGGAGGACCAATGCGAAATGAAAACATGGATCTCCTTGTTTAAAAATTATTAAGAATTATAAGACGGTTATAACAGAGTAATAAACCATAGTGGGCGGGGGGGGGGCTCTTCTGAGAACAGGGCACAGTGGCATGTCAGTGAAGTCACCACTCCTATTTATGGATCCAGCTTTTAGTATAAACTATATGAAACTGATTTAAATTTTCTAATAACCAGTGAAGAAGCCTCAAGATGGCCAACTTTGCTTATATAGCTTTTTTATGTTGATGTTGACTAATTCTTGGTCTCTCTAATGGGAATGAAAGAAATGATACCGTGACATTTCCCAGACCATTCATAAATCTCTAATCAGGTTCTTCTCTTGAAGCAAACACATCTCCCCAAAATTGTAAAACTTCAAGACTTTTTGGTTCTGTGCCTGAGGACATTGTGGCATTTTCACCTTTCATAATACTTATTTCATGAATTTTTACATTTTTGCAGACTGAGATAGCTTGGGGACCCTGAGATAGCTTGGCCTTGGGATTCTTATAATATACACTGATAAGGGGGGATTTTCAATAATTTTTCTTTCTCTACTTTCAAAAAGAATCCCTCCTTTTTGACACAGAGATTAAAGTTGCATTTTCAACCTTTTTTTTCTTTTTTTTTTTTGAAATATACACATTGAACTGAGTGTGGTATTTGCTTCTAATTGGCACCATTCAATGTTATATGCCAGTGTCCCTCCAATTGCTACTGTATATTAATTTTGATTAGACAGGAGGTGGCTCTGTGAGTCTTGACTTCCTGCCAGTACAATCAAATATGAGCTGTGGGAATGGAAAGCAAATGTTACTTTCTAAACCCTGGTGAGGAGTGCATTACTTATAACTTATTTAAAAAGTGAGTTGTATTTCAGTTAAGTGATTACAAATGTCTTTAGTGGATAAAAGGCCTGAATTGGGTATCCAGTTAATACTCTGTTCCTTCCTGGTCCATGCACAATGCAATTTCAAAATTTCATCTTTCAACAGCCCCATTGTTATGGGCTGAATTGTATCCCCCCATGAAATTAAGCCACCCAACCTGTGGTATTTTTGTTATGGTAACCCTAGCAGATGACTACACCTATTTTCCACATTTTATTAATTTTAGAATAATTCTTCCTTTTAGAAGAAACTATTGTGAAAATTTGGGTGTAAGAGCAAACGGAGATGAAAAAACAAATGCATGGATTGACTTGTTTTTTAGCCTTGGTTTGTAATAATGTACATCAAGCTGGAGTGAAGGGTCCTATAGAATCCACAGCGGTTGCACAACCTGGTAAGGTTACAAGCTTTGCTCTGGGGCTGAAAAATCCCTCATACTCCTGCCCCACCATGGATTGGAATTTAACTGTGATTTATATGATTCACAATGTGTGCAGTATAGTCAGACTGAATTCCCCTAGTATTTACTAATATGTTCCTTTAACTGATTTTTACATTGAAATAATCATTTTTTACTTATTTGTTCATATACTCACCACCACCCTCATGGGGGAAAAATCATATTTGAATACACTTAAAACGCTGTCAGAGCCAGAAATATGTTCTGTTTGTTTTAATATCCACAATACCTATTCTAGTACCTGGCATACAGGAGCTTTCTAATATATATTTGAATAATGAAGTCAGTAAATGAATGAGTCATTCTCCGATTAAATCTCCTAGAGACATGTCAAAGTATGTTACCTCTGAGAAACAGATACAACAATGAAGCAAGGTGTGTTGAATTTCAATAATTTTGTCGCCATGACACATATAGCTCTTGCTGTGGATCCTACGATGCCCAATGCTTATGCTGAAACAGCATTGACTATATAAGCCCTGAAAATTAGCTTACCAAAAGTTGGATAATTTCTATATTTTATCCATGTTCAAATAATAAATTTTTGTTATTGAATTCATACTGACCTCATGTTAAACAATTCAGTCTACCAAGCAAAGTTCCTGTTAGTCAAAGATCCTATATTTCCCAAATATAGGATGCCGATGGTACCTGAAATAAATATCAGTTATAGGATCTTCTCCTACTATCTTTCTTTCTCTCTCTCTCTGTCTCTGTATGTCTCTCTCTCCCCCTCCCCCATCTCTCTCTCACTCTCTCACTCTCTCTCTCTTTCTCCTTTCTCTCTTTTTATACTAATCAGAAAGCTCCCAAGATGCTGTCAAAGGAAACAATTAGATTTCAGGCAGCCAGAGCAGTACTGCCACGTTAGTTGCAAATTATATTAGAACTAGGATGCCAACATGAATCAACCTCCCCTTCTTTTTTATTACTGGACTGTAATATACAATTAAACTTTGCTTCCCCACCCCCTCCAGTGGAATAGATGCTTAGGCTGCAAAAGGCTTCTGTCTACACTATTAAGGTGTACTCTTGTATATTTTGTTTCAAATGTGAGATATAGTCATAAATCCTTGACAAGGAAGAAGTTGACCATAAGATTAGAGGATACTGAATGTTTTTGTTCATCTGGAATCTCTTTCTCTGAATAAGCCATGGCATAAGAACACAAAGAAATTCATCTGTTATGTAACAGATCAAAAGAGCAACTTTTGATATGCTCTTTATGTATAATTAATCATTTAACCCTCATACCAGCATGGCAAGTTGGATATGATTATCTCCATTCCAAATGAAAGGAACTAACTTGGAAGGTAAAGTGTACGTACACATGCAGTTATGAAATGTTAGAGCTCAGATAACTATCCAGGTTTTTCTGGTGTCCTTTTCATTCCAAATACATTTTTTAAAAAAAGTATTGGAAGGGAGATACAGTGAGGTATTATTGATATATTAGATGTGATAATATTTAGATTTAAATGAATGAATTTAAAATAAATGTTCCCCCCTTTTGCCAATTCCCATTAAAAAATTAAGGAGTTGGAATAGATTATGGTCATAAACTTGTCACTTATTGAGTATGTTTTTATGTGCCAGACTACAGGCTAAGCACTTTACATGCCTTAGTTCATATATTCCTCAGAAGAAATGATGTAGGTGTTGTCATCTACATTTGAAGAGATGAGGTAAGTGGGACTCAGAGAAGTGCATCTACTTACTCTAGATCCCATAGCTTTAGGTGGCAAAGTTGGATTTAAACCACATCTCTGATTCCAGAGCCACACCCTTAACTACCTTCTTCAGTAACACAAGCTCAGATTTCACTCCAACACCAGCTTTTTCAGGCTTTATCCCAGATCCTAGGCCTGCAAATGGAGCTAAGGTGGGGCTGGGTTTGGGGTAGGGCTGAGACAGGGCTGTGCTTCTACTAAACATGCAAAAGTCTCACAATGCGGACCTTAAAGTAGTGTGTATTGCATAATAAATATGGATTGGAAGGCCTGTTTTAACATGGGCATTCCTGCGACCATCAGGTTGCTAAAGCCCTAGGGCCATGTTGCCTCTCTCTTGAAAGCTGAGAAATCCATTTCTTAATTCTGGGTAGTCTCCAGAAATTTTAAAACATATCCCTGGTCTTCATTCTTGCTTGTACAGAGAAGTGTTCTTCGTCTTCCCTCCAGGAGCACAGAATCATTTTTCATTTTTGAAAAATTGTTTTACAGGTCACATTAACATTTTGCAATGCCACCTTAACAGTTTTCCCATGTTCTGTAAACAGCTACCTATCTTTGTAGAGGCATTTGTCAACAACAAACTCTGCTGTGTCACTAAACTCTTATCATTCATGTGGAGACTTTCTTGGATGATTTCCTACCACTTCCCCCGATTCTATCCTCTCTCAAGCATTATTACCATATTTATTTTATTTAGGGTCTGGTGATCATCCTTGTTCCTTCTCTAAATCTAAGCTTTAGAGTAGGACTGCCCAATATAGTAACTGCTATCCACATGTGGGTATTTAAATTTACAAAAGTTATATAAAATTAAAAATTTAGTTTCTCGGTTCACTAGCCACACTTAATGTAGCTAGTGGCTACCATATTGAAGATTGCAAGTATAGAATATTTCCATCATTACTGTCAGTTCTACTGGGCAGCATTGCTTTACAGCTTTGATTTCTTAGAGAACATATCCCTTAATGAATGATGTGGTAGATTATATTAATTTTCATGGTCCCTCCATTGCTTGGCTCTTCCTGGGATATCCTGTGTATAGTTGAATTTCTTGCAAGAAAATTATATATACCTTTGACCCACTGCCATCAAGTTTGGCCATATGACTTGCTTTGCCCAGTGAACTATGAATATAAGCAATGTGTGAAACTTCTAAGAGGAAACTTTAATAGCCAGTGTTTACTTTGCCATGAGATCTTTTTCCTCAGTCATGATGCAAAAAGTGTTTAAAAATCAGGCTGCTTCTGGGCCCCTGAGTGAAGGTGACATGGAATAGAGCTGAACACATCCATAATCTATATTTAATGGGGAGGGAAATAACCTCTTAATGTTTCAACTCACTGTTTTTAGTATCATTTATTATCACATTCTAACTTGATTTCAGCTGACTGATACAAATGTGGACGCCCTTTCGGTATTTGAGAGATAAAACCGGGGACACTAAGTGATTTTCATCAGACAGGGCTGGGCTAGAAGCCAATGTAACAGGAACAGACCATAATATGATGCAGTTGACATCAGGTTCACATATTATACAGAGAACAAAAGGTTTGCTCCTGGGTGAATTGGTTAAGCCATGTAACAGGACAAGAGCTGATATTTTTGGAGTTCATTCTATTATCAAGTGCCCAGAATCTGAGCAATTTTTATCCCTAGGGTGTGAATAGCCCTCTGATAAAGAGCCCTCTGTGTGAAAAGATATACTGGCTGCAGTCAAGTGACTCTTTTCATTTATTCTAATAACCCCTCTGATGTCTGCATGGGGGAGGTTTTCCTCTTATTATTTCTAGGGTATATTTTTCCATTCTAATACTTCTTTTATATTTTACAGTTAGACCAGTGCAATAATAATACATATGAATACACAGTTAGGGATTGAGGATTTTGTGATAAAGTAGACGATGAGTTTATGACTTGTTTCACCTGACGAGGTGACATAGGAGATGAAGGAAGCTCAGGTTCTCAACTTGATATTTTCTTTTCTTTTTTCACTTTGACTTTTATACTTGAATTCTCATATTGACTGAAAGAAGATTTGAAAATCATCATTTCTTTGAAGGAAGGATCCTTGCTACTCATGGTGACTAAGGTAATGTTCAAATGAAGAGAGATATAGAGAGTGAGAGGATCACATTTGAATCACATGCATATCTGGGTCTGTAGAAGTTTGAAATCATCAATGACACATCTCTGTAAAAATGAACTTTCGGGGTAAAAGTCCCCCAAAGAAAAGATCCTTATCCCATGTGATTGAAACAACGCTGGTCCAAGGATAAGAAGCCATGCCACTGATACTAATAGTATGTAAGGATTGAGGGAATAGTTTCATCTGCATGACTCCTGCTCTACTATCTATAAAACGAATGCTTTGTCTAAATGAGATCACTGGCTCTAACTTGTGGATGATTTTTAACAAAATTATTGACACAGCCTTAATAATACATATATCATGTGCCTAGGTATATTTTTAAAGAAAAATGCACATAAAACATTTTGCTAGGCCATATGCTAGGATAGTCCACATGCTAGGCATAAAAGAAAAGGGAGTCTCAAGAAATTGAACACAATTTTAAATAAAAGAATTATTTGAAGTATTTTCTCTGACCACAATGAAATTAAATTAGAGATTAATAAGAGACAAATTTGAGACTTGAACTCAGATGACCAAATGGGGAGCATTGCATATGTAATTCTCATAGTTAACAGGCTCCTAATTTATATCTAGAATTGTACCCTGGGGCTGAACAAAATTGATTGAAGAGAAATACCCACTGACATTGAATGCCCCTTCAAATATATACACACATATATTTCAGTTTTTGATTGGCTTAACTAATCAGCTCAGGTTACCATAAGGTGTGCATTTAAGACATGGAGAAGAATTTCTACAGTTTTCGTTGTCACTGAGTTTTAAAGTGTTTCTACCTAATGTTAATCATTAGCTGGAACAACTGGATACCAAATGCTCTCCTAACAGAGGCAGAAGAGTACAGAACTTGTTCAGGATGGTTGGTTAGAGTTAGCACAGATATAAGCTAAGGGAAAGACAGAGAGAGAAAAAAACACACAACAGAGCCCTTAATCATGATTAAAACAGTATTATGGTAGTCATGACTAAAATAAATTATTTTGGATTAGGGCCATGAGTATAATGAATATAAATACCTTAAGGGATAAGAGAGAATGGTGTTTAGAATTTCATTTTTTTCCAAAAACAAAACAAAACAAAAAACAATGTAACTGGACTCAGTGACCATCATACTATACAAAAGACTTGTTTCACCTACTTGATGATAACTGAGGACTGGATTAACCAGTTTACATCACTTTTCACTCTACCCTCTTCATTACCATTAATGAGAGAGCACACATAGTTTGAGGCAAAGATTTGTTCCTGAGTTTGTACTTCTGGGCTTATCCTGTGGATCCTCTTAATATTATTACCCTGTACACTTTAAAGAAATAAAATTAGAAGTAATGGAAATTGAATTTCTTTTGTGACCTTTTAAGTAATAGAGTGTCCCTGAGTTCTGTGCCTCCATTTTTTTATTCTAAAAAACAAACAAACCCCTCTTAGCATTCATTCATCAGCCATGTTACTGCAGAATATCGTTGAGAAGATTTTTACTGGTTTCTCCAAACTAGTTCGTTCTTGAACAATTTCTTGGCACACTGAAACCACATTACTAAGTAATGTCTTTCAAATTTGTGAAGTAAATATTCTCCCTTCTCTTCTCCATTCTGGAGGCTATTATTATATACAAGAAAATTTCACATTAAAATAGAAATGGAATATAGCCAGGAAAGAATAATAGATATGAGACAGCTTATTCATATAATTTTTTGGGGGGTTTATTTATAGGACAAGGCATATGATCCAGCTAATGTGGCCTCGTCATCATTCCTTAGATTTACCATGTGCCTCTTACAGCCTTATTTACTTTCACTTCCTAAATCATTATAATCATTAATACATGAATCATGTGGCAAACATTATTGACATATTATTTCTAATTATCCCAAGAATCCTGCCACTTGTATATTATGGCCCCCACTCAACAGATGAAAGAACAATGGTTCAGAAATGTTGACCACTTGGTTGAATTGCTATATAGTAAAGTGAGGAGTCAAAAGTCAATTGCCAATCCAATAATTGTGCTATAGAAATCTCCTTTCTCTATGACTTTTTTCTTTATCTCTATTTTTCAATTATTGTTACTTGAACTTCTTGAACTTCTTACTCTGTACCTTTTTTTTTTTTCTTTTAAGAATGCTTCCTCAATGAGATTGAAAACATCTTAAGGCAGGTGTGTTAGGTTGGGTTACTTAGAAACAACTCTAAGACGAAGTTTGTATGCACATGTTTTGTTTGTGAGTGTTTTTAGGCGACACATCAACAAGGAAGTAAGGAAGGCAGGAATGGCACAGGGAAAATCTAAACTGAGGCCTCAGTTGATACTGCAGAAAGCTCTGGATGGACTACTCATGTAACATGCCATTGTGGCAAGGGACACCACTATGATAAGCAGAAGACAAAGGGTAGCTGTATTACCCTGAAGAGGGGAGGTGAGTAAAATACCACAATATGCCCTATAGGAAGGATGCATATATTGATTAAATAAACATTGTGAGGAGCTATTATGTACCAGGAACTTCCCTATGTTTCTGATTCTAGCCATTATCTCAGGAAGCCTGCATTCTCATAGGGGACATAGGTACTATGGAGTGACCAATTCCATAAGAGCAGTATGCTCAATATTCCAAGGAGTGTCTGCAGCAAAGGTAATCCCAGTAGAGAGCACAGTACCACTGAGGTGATGATGCCTGAACTGAGTCTTAGGACATGGATAAGAATTTATCAGCAAAAGTCCCTAGAATGATACCTAGAACAAGATGGCATGCAATGCAAGTTGCTTGTTTCTACATTTTTGTATTTCCAGCCTGTGTTCATTATCACACACACTAGTTTCTCAAGAAGTCATTTTTGTGTGACATATATTTGACACATAGTCGGTGCTCAAAAAATATTTGTGAAATAAATATGCAAATTTTGAATTGACATGAAAATATCATGTGAATAAACAAACAGACTGAAATATTCTTTCAGTCTAAAGTAAGTAGTATAACATAGAATTTGGGGGTTAGTAGAAAACTGAAGAAAAGTCAGATCCTGTCTTCTGATCTCCTGATGTTCCACAGATAGATAATTATACATGTGCATTGTAATTCAGCTAGCTTTTTGTTTTTAATTTAGGAACTCTTATGTGAATTGTTCTAATTGAACTGAATAAAACTAACATGTGTTCAACGCCACTCATGTTTCTACAACTCAGTAAAATAATCAACAAGAGGCTTTAAAAATAATGAAGCATTCTGTTAGATTTGTTTGTTTGTTTGTTTGCTTGTTTTCTTTAGTGACAATGTGTTTGCACAGTGTATGTTCCCAATACTTTGGACATAAGTAAGGAGTAAATATTTTCTACTCTAGAGAATTTATCTTTCTTAAATGCAATAGATTGTAATGAAGTAAGTCAGAAGTAAGACATGGTAAAAATCATGGATTAGACAAACAATGGAATTGAGTAGTGGGGAAAGTAAAATTGTATATTGGCTCAGGGAGAAAGAACATTCTTCACTTGTTCAAGCATCACCTCTGTGATGGAAAATATTAGTATATGCAGATAGAAGAAATGGACAAGGGCAAAATTTGGAGACCCATAAAGACCTATTCTAAGGAGGAGGAGTTTTGTCTTTCAGACAATTGTGTCCTTCAGGTAAACAGTAAAGATTTCTGATTGGTGTGGGCTGATTGATAGTGACGGTAGTCAAGTGATGCCTTGGAGAGTTTTAGCTGGCAACTATATGTGCATTTGACTCACTTGGGGCAAAAAGAAGGCAGGGGGACTGATTAACAGGATAAATCCAGAAAACAGGTGATGAAAACTTTCACAATATGGTAGAAAAAGAAACTTAAAGATATAAACAGGGAGAATATTAGTCTCTGGGTCATTCCATTCAAAGGCAGACAGTTCCTGGGATTCAGGACATAGGGTATGCAGTAAAAGGCATCTTTTAGGTTCAGAACTGTAAACCAGCAAAAGTCTCCAGATAAAGTTGTAAGCAAAGTATCAGGATTTAGCACCACTGGATGTCTACAATTAGCTTGAGTACTTTTGTGCAACATGTTATGAGAAATATGATGAGATATATGGGCAGCACCTATAACACGAAGAGGGTTTTACTCCAGGCTGAAGAATTGAGTTTTATTTTGTGGTCTCAGGATTCTAGCCAGATAATGATATGATTCCTTCAAACTTTGAAAGATCAGCATTGTACCATTTAAGAGCAAAAAGTGCGCAACTGGAGAATCATGGTAAGAATTTTGAGAATTGGCCATATAGAATAGAAAATAGCAGTATATCCAAGGTGTTAAAGAGGAAGAATGCACAGGACTAGGTAAATGATCCGATATGAAGTGAAGAAGATATGAAGTGTTGGACACTGACTAGATGTTCACCAACTCAGTTCCTCTTCCTTTGCACAGTAAATTGAAGTTTCTTAATTATGTTGCTACTGGGTGGAGCCATGTGAAAAGTTCTTGCCAGTGGAATATAAACAGAAGTGGAATATAAACAGAAGTGACTGTGGGCAAGAGAATTGAAGAGGGCATACTTACCCTGTGCTGTCTTTGATTTCCTAGTTAGTTGTCTGGATGAGGTCAGGATGACCTTGGAGCCACATTTAAAAGATGGTAGATCCAAAGTAGCTTTGGATCAAATGACTGCATTGAGCAGAGAGTCCAGTCATCTATATTGACACCAATATGAATGGGAAAGAGCTTGTGTGTGTGTGACTTTGAGGTTTTGAGTTGTATTTTTTATAGTATCTAGAATTACCCTAATTAATACAACTGTTGTTCAAATTTATGGCTTGAGAATATGGGTGGGTGAATAATATCTTGTACCAAACCCTGGACTCTGGAGTTTTGGGGTGGGAGATGAGTTTAGATTTAATTAATTTTTATATGACTGTGGTTAATCAAAAATTATATGCCACTTGGAAGTTTGGATATGATGCTGGAGGTCAAAGGAAAGATAAAGATGGAATTATAGTTGTAGGAATTATTAATATAGATTAAAACTGAAGCTGTGTGAAAAGAAATGATAATACCCAAGAGTTTGCATGCTGTGAGAAGAGAAGTTATTCAGGAATAATACCTTATGCAGCGACATGTACACTGAAGAAGAAAGAGAACCTGCAGAGAACTATGGATGGAGACAAAGAAGTTAGCAGGAAATCCAGAGAAATGGAGTGTCTTATAAGGTAAAAGAGGACAGAGATGCACATAGGAGTTAACAGCCAACAAAATCAGTATTTGCAGAAAGATCCAGAACTAATCAGTACATCAGATTTTACTGCTAGGAGTTCCTGTGTGTTACGACTGTATATCCTATTTGTTTAAGACAGTCTACGTTGATGGTTAATTACAATAGTAATAGTATCCTTTTTCACATTCAAAAGCATCCTGGTTTGGATGATATGCTATATGGTCCAATTAGTCATAAGAATCTTCGGTAGGACTGTTTCAGTGGTGATTAAATGAGTTTGCTGTATTTTAAGAAGTGCATGGGTGCGAAAGTGAGGGTCTCTTCAGAAGCTTAACCATCAAGAGAAAGAAAGGGTTGAGGTGGTTGGTTGAGGAAACAATGGAGTAATTTTTATTGTTTGTCCTTTTTGTTTTCAAGTTGGGAGACACGTGAACACCTGTTGTGCTGAGGGGAAAGAAAACTGTAAATGGGGAGAAATGTTAGATTTCTTGGTACTAAAGGAGAATTTCTAGATTAGGTTCCAAATGAGGCAAGATGGATTGTCAATTCTTCATCTGCTTTATTAGCCATTGGCTCTCCGTTTTGTCACTCAGGATCACAGATATTGCTGGCTTTAGGCAAGCATGATGAGTGACGTCTGCTGAAAGATGAGGCCTCTGTGTCAGCAAAGGCACCTCCATTTGTGGTCCTGCAAGTGACTCATGACTTCTTCAGCTTCCACGCATGTTCAGCATGTTCAGATGCTTTGTTGGTACTTTCACATGCTAATCTCTATAATCAAATCATGGGCTATAAAGTTTTATTTAATACCTGAGGTATAAACAAGAGCCTATTAACAAATATATCTTGTTTTCTTCACTGTTGGGGATCACAATCCCTATTCAGTGTTTGGCTATATTTTAATGCCCTCAGAAGTCTGTAAATCTGCACAATTCAAAATATGGATGTAAGGAATCACTTTTCCACATTATGCTATGGAATAATCAGTGTTAACTGTACTACATATGAGGAAGAGGTCAGAATTGAAACTGGTAAAGTAAAGCCAGACTAACCACAATTAGGGTTCTTATTTACTTAGGAGAGTGAGAAAAACGCAACCTTCAATATTGTTGAATTCTGCATCTCTAATAGTATATTTTGTTTAGCAGAGAACTTTATTGCAACAAGAAGCACTTTTTAATGAAACAAATCCTTCTATTATAGAAAAAAAAAACAGCTTTAAAACACATTAATTAAATTTTTTTTTTTTTAAGTTAGAAAAAGTACTGCTGCTTAAATTGGTGACAGGCTTATGGGAAAAGCAGGAACTAGCTCAGTGGTTCATGTATAATTGCAAGCCAGGAGACATAGCCAGAAAGCTGAAGTTGAGTTCTCATTATAAGAGGAAACTTATGGCTGTTGAAGATCTGTTCCACTAGAGTTAATATTCGGCCCAAGAGAAGCCATTTTTCAAAGGATGTCAGTAGTAATTGTGATTTTCCCAAAGTACTAACATGGTATATAAATGATCCTGTCTCATTCCCACTATGATACTGCCATATTAAAAATGTTTTAGTTTAAGAACTGTGTGACTCATCTGCTTCAACAGTCAAACAATGCTTGTATGGGACTTTGCTGATTTCTTTTATCCTCAGGTCTCTTGAAATTTAGACCTGCTGGAAAGTATTTACATATGAGTATTTCCTCATGAAGATGAATGAAACTTGGAAAACAGAGGGACAGCCATAGCAAAACATTAAATAGTATTGGATGGGAGGAAAAGGGCTGACTTAAAAATGGACAAGAATATATAAGTTAACATAATGGGGGGAGGCAATCTTGACTATGATGAGATGCTACGTGGTAGACAATGGTTGTCTAGAGAAAGCAGACAAACAGAAACCAGTTCGGCCTACATCGGAGGAACTAGAGATGGGATCACGGGATATGGGTATGGAGTCCTATTTTGAACGTGAGGAAAATGGAGGACTGTGTTTAATATCAGGTTTTATTCTGAGTGGGTGGGTGGGTAGGTAGCAACCCTATGAATCCTTTCTTTCTGTAATCTGCGCTTAAACTAGATTGGATGTCTGCTTCTAGGAGCCAGTTTAATATTCACATTAAAGTTATCTTCTTCCAGTCTTGTTCATCTCATTGAATGAAGCCACCCAAATCCAAGAAGGAAACCTGGATATCATTCCTAATTTCTCTCTTCCATAGCCAACCAATAACCAAGTCGGTTATTAATCTCATTTCCTGTAAGTATTTAAAATCCATGAACTTCTTACCTTCTTCATTGCTACCATCCTAATCTGTCCTATTATCTCTTAACTGGATTTCTGTAACTATCTCTTGACATTTATTTTGTTCTACAAAATACTCTCTAGATAGCATCTATTCTCCATACAGCAGCAAGAGAAATGTTTGAACAATGCAAATGAAATTATGTCAGTTCCCTTCTTAAAGTTCTTTAATTGTTTCCCATTTTCTTTACAATATTTTCTAACATCCTTGACTACGCGGCCTTCTGCTTTCTGTCTGGTGTCTTTCTCTGAAACATTGTTTTCTTTTCTATGCAGTCTTTGCAGTTAACCAACTTATACTTACCCTCTGGCCTCATCCATAGGGGGAGGTTTCCTGGATATCACCCCAGCCTGGGAAGAACCTGCTGTTTTATATATTTTAATGCCGTGTCCACAGCACGCATCACAGTGTAATTAACTGTATTTGTTAGTCGTGCAGTAATTGGATTAGTACTTCTTTTCCTGTTAGACTGTAAAATCTACAAAGAGGGTCTATGCAGTGTTGGATTCCTTAGTATTCATGAAAGTGCCTGGCATCTGGCACTTTAAGAATTTCATTATTAAATAAGTAAATCAGTGACTATTTGGCTAAATAAATTAACAAATCTCTTTGTGACCTTGAAATTATTTTATGTACCAGCAGTCAGTTTGATAAGGATTCAAGATTCATCTTACTCATATTAAAAGTATTTTTCTTTCTGTCATTGTCTTGTGCTGGTTTTCTTAAATTCTTAGGATGAAATCACATATGTTTTCTTGTTCTAAACAGCTTCTTGACCCTTGGTCAAACTGGAGATTCATGTGTCAGTATGTGTGTGAATGCTAAGCATGGTTTTGCTGGTTTTTTCCAGAGTTCTGTGTGGATATATAAAGATATTTTAGAAGAGAAAGGCTGAGAGAACATTTCTTCCAAGCCGACTACTTTCCAGAAGTTAAATGACTGGCTCAAAGCTATAAAAGGCAATTGGTTATAGGATTGTTGTGTTTTTTTTGTGTTTTTTTTTTTTTTATAGCAGCCTGACTCTGTTGATACTGTTTTATAAAATATGGCTACACACAGATCTTGTAGAAAAATGGGATACTAATCTCCTAAGCCAAAGAAATGTCATCTGGACATAATTTTAGAAACTGTGGTATAATGTAAATATTTTAGCAAATTGGCCTGTTAAGATGGAGAAGATTGTGGGCTTGAAATCTAGGACAAACTAGGCATGTGTTCTTGTTGGTCACATTCCTTTCTGTTATATTTTTCTGTTTTTGGAACTCAGATACAAAGGGGTGTTTCTCATTGTCCTTAGTTTATAGCACACTATTATATTTGTCTGATCAATGTTCCTCTTTTATTTTATTTCACTTTTTTTCCCTCTTCTTCCCTGATCCCCATTCCTATGCTGAGCATCAACACTGATTTGTTTTTTGGGTTTTTTTTTTAATTGAAGTTTATTGGGGTGACAATTGTTAGCAAAGTAATATAGGTTTCAGGTGTACAATTCTGTGATACGTCATCTACATATCACATTGTGTGTTCACCTGTGTCTGTAAATATATACATGTCTTGAGTAAGATGAGCATTGTTTTGTGTTTGTTTCAAAAGTACGTATGTGTTGGTGTTGTGCTATAATTCACATCTATTTTTTTCTTTTTATTATTATTAGTTATGGATGTCTTTTAAAAGATAATTCAACTATTTTTAAGATCTACTTATCTTACTGTCTGTATATGTTGTCTTTACTTCTAACTACAATATAAATCTACCACATTTCATTTTTCCATTCCTTAAATGATGGTAATTTGGTGTCTTCCAGTGTTTTTCTGTGAAGCATAACACTAATAATAAATACCCATCTGTATGCATCTTTATATCTCTGAAAGTATTTATTTGGAATATCTAACCAGGTGAGCACTATCTGCTATCTGGTAGTACATATGTATACTTGAAGTCATTTGATTCTTCCAGAATGATTTTCAGGACAGCTCTGTTAGTCCACATTACTGCCAATAGTGCGTGAGAGTTCTTGTTCACACATTTGCTAGGTCTGAGTATTATTTATCTTTTTAATCTTTCATAAACTCACAGGTTTAATTTTAGTGAAGTATAATTTACCTATAACATCAGGTACAGATTACAAACGTGCAATTCAGAGTTGGACAGATGAATAAACCTGTACAACCACCAACTAAATCAAGATATGTTGGCATTCCCATGATTGCAGGTATTCCTCTTGATTCCTTCTCTTGTGTTTTTCTTTGGATTGTCATGGTTTTTAATGATTTTCTGTATCTTCTCACATGTATCATAATATCTCTTAATGCTTATAGTTTCTATGTTAAGTGATATATTTTCTATCTTATTTTCTGGTTATGTTTTGTTAATGTGGGAGTATATTTATTTTAAGTTGACCTTAACATTGAGCAATAGTAATGAACCCTTCTATTGGTTTGATACTGTTTTTGTCTATGGAGTTTTTTAGTACAAGATCAAATAATCACCAAATAATGAGTTTTATTCCTTTTTTCTCCCAAATATGACACTTCTGTGGTGTTTTAAGTTTTGTAGCATTGACTCAGACATCTGATATGATGTTAAACAACAGCAGTGTGTGAGGTCCTTCTTGTTTTGTCAATCTTAAATGGGAATGTATCTGAAACTTCTCTACTAAGTATTTTGCTTGATGTAGGGTGCGGTTTTTAGTCACTATTAAGTAAAAGATGTTCATTTGTATTATTAGCTCTCTGATAGTTTGTTTATATATAATAAATGGGTATTAAATTTTATTAATTGAGTGTCAAACATGGAACCATCTCTGTAATCTTGAGATAAGCCTACTTGATTAAGATGTATTATATATTTAATCCACCATTAGATTTAGTTAACTAATACTCTGTTTGGGATTTTATGCTTATGTTCATAGATAAATAAAATGGATATCTATCTATCTATCTATCTATCTATCTATCTATCTATCTATATACACATACACATATGCATATATATAAACAAAATGTAATTTTATTATATATATATATATATATATATATATATATATATATATATATATATATAACTTGTACTGTTCTTAAAGAACTATCTTGGATTTGGGTAACTTTCTCTACTGTTTTGTTTGTTTGATCTATATTTCACTGATTTCTCTTTCATAGTTTTGTCTTTCCAACTCTTTTTAATTTGGTTTATCAATTTTCTAACTTCTTGAATTGAATGCTTAGCTTATTTGCTTTCAGTGTTCCTTGGCTTTTGATAAACCTACTTAAAATGACAAATTTCTCCTTAAGCACTATTTCAGCAGTGTCTCATAACTTTTGAATGGGTGCTGAACACAATTGGGCATGTATTCTGATGCACATCGTGTCTCAAACTTCCACTGTCTGTATGACTTTGGTCAAATAATTTCTTCACCCAGAGCAGGGGTTCTCAACGGGAGGTGGTTTTGTCTCCCCAGGAGACAGGCAATGCCTAGATCCATTTTTCATTGTCACAATCTGGGCTGTGCAACTGGCATCTACAGGGATGCTGTTAAATATCTTCCAATGCCCTAGACAGGCCCCCACAACAACAATGTCAATAGTTTCCTGGTTGGGAAGCCTTACCCAAAATCTGAATCACATTATATGTAACAGGCCATGTTGCTTTGTATGTACTCGATCACTAGCACTGTGCTCTTGGAAGTCTTATTTATCCTTTCTGAATCTGTTTCCTCAGAATAGGAGATGATACTGCCTGCTCTGAATGATGACAAACAATATATGAAAAGGGATGTGGAGCGAGTGTTCAGGAAAAGGCTCCTGTTAGTGTTTTGTTGTTGGCTTTTGTACGAGGAGTATAGGAAAGAGCTAAACAAAAGTGTTTCGGCATCTTGGCAGTCATGCTGTGAAATACGCTGCCCACCATGTAGCTGTGTATCTAGTTGTGTTAAGTTTTCTCACAATGAATATTTCACTGAAAACTGAAGAATTTCAAGTTAACTTCCCTGTAAGAATGTTCTACTACTGAGCCATTTTATTAATTAATACTGATCTGTTACTAAGGTTCTACTATATTAATTTTACTTGTTTGTGTCTGTTTTATCCTATTATAATTGGTAGGAATAAAAAATACATATCATTTGTTAACATATATTTTTATGTAGACTTTGTCTTTCCCACTAGCTATATGGTTTCATATCACTTGGATTATACTTTGGTTTTGGCATATGTTCAACATTATTGTGATTTATCTGATTATTTTTTATGTCTTCTGTCCTCTTACCAAAATATGTGCATTCATCAAGTAACTTGTTCATCATTGCCTCCCTGACAATTAGCACAGGTAAGGAGACAGAGTCAGTCCTACAGGGAAAAGGAATCCCACTCTTGAGGATTAAGGACTAGATAAATTTCAGAGACAACTACAGTTCTTTTTTTATTAAATTAATTTCAGGTGCACAAAAACAACATAGTGATTAGACATTTATATACCTCACAAAGTAATAACCCCAATAAGCCTATTACCCATCTGACACTGTACATAGTTACTGGAACATTATTGACTATATTTCCTATGCTGCATTTTATATCCCTGTGACTTTTTTTTTTTTTTTTAAATTATAGTTGGGTTGACAACCAGAGTTCTTATTTATGGCATTAACGGGATATAACACTGGGAAGATTGGATGTGAACTGATAACAGAAAGACATGACTATCAGGCAGACTAAGGAGTCTAAAATGTACTCGACAAGTTAATGAAATATTAATGAGTTTGAGCAAGGAATTAACATGGTAAAAAATAAACAGCTGAAAAAATTAAAGTGATTGTAGTATGCAGGGTAGAGAGCTCGGGGAAGAGGCTGAAAGGAGGATGAGGGGGTTATTTCAGTAAGTCACACTTGAAGTTGCCAGTCCAAATCACAGAGAAGGTTATGAATTCAGGGGAGACTTGTGACAGCAAAAGAAGTAATAGGACCTGTGGCTGATTGCTTATGGCAAAGGAGGAAAGGCCTCATCTATGACTCCAAGGTTATACCTCTGTGAATAGTGGTGCTGATGACAGGAATATGGAAGCTAAATGCAAAACCAATTTTGGTGTGGAAGATAACTAACATGGTTCTGGTGCCTATGTTTCAGGCACTGGGTAGGTAGATTATATATAGTCCTCCTCAAGAGATCTTTGTATCTTATGAATGTTGAATTCCAAGTACTAAGAGGCCATCCGGGGTTTTATAGAAGATAACTAGAAATGTGGTATGAAATCTGAGTATGGGAAAGGGTCACTCAGTACAGAAGTGAGAGTTAAAGCCTTGAACATAAGTAAGATTTTCCAGGTAGAATGTATAGAGAAAGCATCATCAAAGTCATATTGAACATTAGGGAAAACCCACAGTTGAAAGAGGACAGGGAAGGAACACAGTATGTATAGTTAATTGAACATTTACTATATACCAGGTTGTGAACTAGAACCTTATCTATTATCACACTTAATATGCCTGGCACAGAATTAGCAGCAAATAAATATTTCTTTGAATGAAAGAATGAATTTCCATGATAACAATTTTATGAAGTGGGTATTTTTGCCACTTTACTGATAGAGGAATAGAGTCTAAAGATATGTAAATAATCATCACATAACTAGTAACTGGTGTTTTAGCATTTGTAAGTAGGTCTGTTTGAGTTCAAAATGTGATTTTTCTGTTTTGTCACAGTGTCCCTATCTATAATGCTTTTCCAAGACAAGAGGAAGTTTTAACTAGGAGAGGATGATCAAATATGTGAAATGCTAGAGAGGGGTGGGAAAAAGAAAGAGAGAAATAGAAATCTAGGGATCTGCTAATTAACTGCTGGTTCATCATCATTGTTGTATAATTAGTCTAGTGACAACCAAATATGAGGGAATCAAGATCAAAAGAGAAATTGAGAATCCAGGACTTGGGTGAGGGTCACATACACATCACCTCAAAGCTTCCCACATCTCCTTCTGTGTCCATCTTTTTGTTAAAATATACCTTTCCATATGTGTGTGTATATATATATATATATATATATATATATATATATTTGTTTTTGTTTTTCATTGTAAGTCTGTGGGTGGAAAATCTCTGTCTTTATTTTATAATATATTTTGCACTTGAACAATAGTTTAACTGAATGTAAAATTCTTCGTTAAGTTATTTTCCCTCAGGACAGTACCTCCTGATATCTGTTGTTGTTGGTGAGTGATCTGCTTTCTCTCCAGTTATTATTTATTTGCTTTGAACATGTCCCTTCTCTCTATAAATGTGAAGATTTTCTCTGTAAGATATTATACAATTTCATTGATATGTTTGGGTAGTGAAACGTTTTTATTTTTTCTAATCTGTACTTGTATGGCACTCTTTATTTAAGAAATTATATCTTTCATCAATTATAGAAAATTATTAACAATTTTTTGACTCCTCCCCTTTCTTCTATTCTTCTAGAATTACAATTGTATATAGATTGGAGATTTTTAGTTTATCTATCACAACTCTTAACTCTACTCTCATAGTTTTGTAAATTTCTTTGTTTTCCTATGATACATTTTGCCTTATTTCTCAGTTCTGTCTTTCACTGTGATAAATCATTACTGATTCCTGGCAAGACATTTTATATATTGGGAATTCAAATTTTTGTTTATAATGATATTTTTTTACATCTAACCGTGTTATTGAATTTTTTTCATATTCATCTGCACTTGTTTTTTTTTTTTAAATTATCTAATGATAGACATTTGTTCACTTTTCCTTAAGTGCCCGGGATACACTTATATTAAGCTTTTTCCAGTTATTTCAATAAAACTAACTGAATTCAAAATTAATTTATACTTAGACTGTTACCTTTTTTTTACTCTCTTTTGGTATTAGTTTTTTAAAACATGTTTTGGGACTTCCAGTTTACAGGTTCCTCTTAAGAGTCATATATAAAACCTGAGAAGTTTTGTTTGTTTGTTTGATTGTATGTTTGTTTGTTTTATTGTGGCCCTTGACAAAATAATATTAAAAACAAAGAGAAATCAGTAGCTTTTACATTGTGAAGTAAAAAACATGAAAAGATAGGACTTATTTCTGCTAGATATTAAGAATTGTTCTAATTGTATGTTAATTAAAAGAGTGTGGGGAGTGGCCGGTTAGCTAAGTAGGTTAGAGTGTGGTGCTGACAACACCAAAGTTGCCGGTTCAGTCCCCACATAGGCCACTGTGAGTTGTGCACCCCACCAAAAAAAGAGTGTGGTATTGCTTAAAGGGCGAATAGAACAGAATGCCCAGAAACAGACCCAGTTATCCAGTTATAAATGGAAGTTTAATGTATGACAGATGGTACGTTTAATGTATGACAGGATACTTACTGCTCCATAGGTTGTGGGGGAATACTGACTATCTCTATAGTCCATATATATATATCTTCACCTTATGTCATACACCAAAATAAATTCTAGTAAAATAAAGATTTAATTATTTAAAGAAACTGTAGGAGAATATTGTTATGATCTTGAGGTAGAAAAGATTTCCTTAACAGGACACACACACACACACACACACACACACACACATGCAAATTGCCACCATGAAGGAAAAGAATGCTATATTCTATTACCTTAAATTTGTCTCAAAAAGACACCATAAAATAAGGTTAAGCAGGAATTCACAAAATTTTACAGGATCTTTGCAGCACATATAACTAAAAAATAATTTACTATCCTTGATTTTAAAATAACTTCTAAAATTTAATGTGAAAAAGCAAACAGTTTACTCAACACATGGACATTGGTTATGAACAAAAAATAGAAGAAAATTCATGAGTGTTATGTATTTGGAGCAGCAGAGGTTCATAAAACTATGATTTCCCTGTGCCATATGTGGAAGTTTCCTAAATAGACTCAACAGAAGATAAGCGATAGAAATGACTTCTACTAATAAATGCGTAATAATTCCCTATGACCAAGAAGAATGAAAAGTTGAGGAAAGCAAATTTAGAAAGGGCACATGACAAAGTACATCTTTGGACCTCTGAAGGAATTGCTTGGGAAATATGAAAAAAAAAAAATCCACAGCAGGCTAAAAGTTATTTGAGGTTACCCTATGGATGAAGAAAAATAAGAGAAGATAGAAGGTTGCAAGGAGAGCAAGCTCATGATGGTTGATAAGGAGCCTTTTGTGACCAAAACTAGTAGGCGCAGATGCCTGTTGCAGGATCATGATGCTAAAATGGGGAGGTGAAGAATCATAACTGATGGAATGTAAAGAGGTTAGTACAGATGTCATTAGGGATAGATCAGTGTTTTCAGGAAGTATAGGTATGCCACCACTGCATTGCAAATATCTATATTTTGTGAAACAACAAGAATTGTCCAGATGCCTAACTTCAAGACATAAGACAATATGCTTGAAAAAGAGTGTCACATCCAGCATCCATTTATGATATATATATATATATATATATATATATATATATATATATATATATACTTTCAGCAAAGTGGGAATCGAAGGACCATACCTCAACATATTAAAGGCCATATATGACAAACCCAGCTAACGTCGGTTTCCTTAAGATCACGAATAAGACAAGGATGTCCACTTTTACCACTTTTATTCAACATAATATTGGAAGTCCTAGTGACAGTAGTCAGACAAGAAAAAGAAATAAAAGTCATGAGGGGAGGGGCAAGATGGCGGCTGTGAGGAGGGCTCCATGAAATCTCCCCTGGAAATATCCACAATTTGAACTTCTAATACGCTTCAAAGAGACATCTACTCATCACACAGAGCGACTAAGAGTTCCACACAAGGATTGCTGGAAGGTGGGCAGGCCGGGCGAGTAGGGGAAGAAGGCGGCGAGACGCGTGAGGTGCAGCCCGCACCCGCGGCTGCTGAGTCACGGTGAGTGTTGCCCCGGCCTGCTCCCTGCGGCCCGCGGCCCACCTAGAGTTCAGCAAGAGCGTGTTGGTTTGCGGTCTGAGGCAGAAGCTCAGGCCGGGCAAGTGCGGGAGGAGAGAGAGGAGACGACTGTGCAGAGGTGCGAGCTGCACCCGCGTTCCCCAGGAAGCAGGGTGCAGAGCCCCGCAGCGACAGGGTAAGATCAGTCCCTGCACCCTCCCGGCTCAGGGATCAGTCTCTGTGCCCACCGGGTCCCGCGGAGCGCAGAAGCCTGAAACCCGGGAGCAGGGGAAAACAGAGGACTCGCCCGCGGAGAAGCAGCGCGCGCTGGGCGGAGACGCAGGTCCCGGAGAGACGGAGCGGGGATCGGAGCCGCGTGGAAAGGTGCGCGCAGTCCCCTGAACCCCGGCGGCAGTCCCTCCAGGAGCGCAGCAGGAGAACGGCGCGGGCGCGCGCCGGCTCCAAGGCAGAAGCCTTAAACCCGGGAGCAGGGGAAACACAGGACTCGCCCGCGGAGACGCAGCGCGCCGGCTGGAGTCACAGATCCCGGAGAGACAGAGCGGGGATCGGAGCCACGCAGCACGGTGCGCGCAGTCCCCTAAATCCCGGCAGACCGTTTGGGAGAGCAGCAGGATTTCCGCGCGGGCGCGCCGGCTCCGAGGCAGAAGCCTGGAACCCGGGAGCAGGGGAAAAAGAGGACTCGCTCGGACAAGCAGTGCGCCGGGTGGAGACGCAGGTCCCCGAGAGACGCGGAGCGGGGATCTTGGCCACACGGTAGGGTGAGCGCAATTCCCTAAATCCCGGCAGACCCTTTGGGAGAGCAGCAGGAACTCCGCTGGAGCATAAGAGGCAAAGGCCTTAGCTTGAAACAGTGTTGGAACTGTGGCTTTGTTTATTTTTATGTTTTTTATTTTTTTTCCCTTTTTCTACTCTTGAACAGAAAGCAAAAAAAAAAAAAACAACCCAATAACTCATCCACTCCCACAAACTTTGTCCACCGCCAAGACAGTCTTAAACTGACTCCTGAAGGGAGCAATAGGGGCAGACTAGGAAGATATCCTTACCTGCAGGGGGTTGAGAATTTCCACCCAGTAAAGGCAGCAGAGTGAGACTACCCACCCCGCCCCCACCTTTAGGCAAGGCTTGGGAGGCAGGGCAGGTTCATCTGCTGAGGCACTAATTAACAGATTCTTAGCAGCAGGCTTTTGGTAGTGAGGAATTCTTTAATTCTCCACGGCTGTCAACCAAAAGGGTGCCCAGAGACACTCATTGAGCCTTTGGGGGTGCAGCCTGCCTTGGGACAGGCAAAAGCAAAAAGGCAGTGACTTTGTAAAAACCACCAATCACACGTCACAACCACACTCAAGTACAGCAAACCTGCAGTGCCAGGATCACGCTAGGCATCAGGTGGCCTACTGTTCCCACAAGACGCACAGGAATTTTTGTACAGCAGACAATCTGAAGAGAGCTTGGTGGACTTTAGCCTAGACCAGCACGGGTATTTTTGGTTTGTTTGGTTTTATTCTGTTTTGTTTTCCCTTTATTGGCTGCTTATCTTGGTTGTTTTTGGTTTTTATTTCTATTTCATTATAATCATATTGTAGTTTTTAATATAGGCATATATATATAGGTGTATATAGGTGAATATATGTCCATATATATGGGTGTGTAGACAAATATATATATATATATTTTTTTTTTTCCTTTTTTCTTTTTCTTTTTCTTTCTTTTCTTTTTCTTTTTTCCCCACCCTCACTTTCTCTCTTATTTTATTCATTCTTCTCACTGCTATACTTTTCCTCTTTTCCTTTTTTCTGCAAATTTTATTTTTTTAAATTTTTCTTACTTTTTTTATTATTATTTTAGTTTATTTTTATTTTTTATTTTTTAGGTATAGCTAATCGGTTTCTCATGTTTATTCTATTTTTTATTTTAGGATATTGTATTTTATTTTGTTTCCTCTTCTGTTATTATTGAGTATGTGGTTTTTGTTTTGTTTCTGTTTGGTTTCTTCATTAGTATGATTGATATTTCTGTACAAGTTGACTGTAGTTTGATGGTTGGTTGTTTTTAATTGTGCGAGCATTTGGTTTCCTTTGGTGGCTGCGGAGGTTGTTCTTGTTGATCTGTTATGCTCTAAAATCACTCTGCAGCAGTGAGTCCAAACAAACAGACACAAGAATCATCATACCCGGAGGCCAACTTTAGATAAAACCAGAGCATTTCTGGGTTTGACATACAAGAGTCACACCCAAAAAGAAGTTACTACAGGTACTAAGACCCATAGGGTCCAAGTTTCATCAGAGGGGTCAATCCTCTCACAGCAGCTCATAAACTGCAGAAGCTGCTGATCCTCACAGCTAATCAATCTGGGAGTCAATCCCACCTACTGACAAACCAAAAGTAATCAAAACTAAAACTTCAACAAGTGAGGACGCACGACACAAGGAACACCTCAGATACAAGCACAAGAGAATAGGGAGACTGAGTAATTCAAATATAAAGGACACACACCATATAAGTTTACCCAGAAAAGACTGAGAAATCTGGGGGATCTATCTGTTATATTGAAGCAAACACAAAGAGTAAGCCAGAATGGGGAGACAAAGAAACATAACACAAATAAAAGAACAGAAGAAACTTCCTGAATCAGTGGAAATAGAGGAAATAGAGGTAACCAACCTATCGGAGACAGAGTTCAGAACACTGATTATTAGAATGTTCAAGGAAATTAATGAAAATATAAAGAAGGATAGAGAAATCATGAAAAGCAACCAGTTAGAACTTAAGAACACAATTACTGAATTAAATAACAAACTTGATGGAATCACTAGCAGACTGGATGAAGCAGAAAATCGAATCAGTGACTTAGAAGACAAAATAGCAGAGATCACCCATGCAGTACAACAAAAAGAAAAAGAATGAAAAACATGGAAAATAGTTTAAGAGAGCTGGGGGACAACATCAGACGCAATAACCTAAGGGTCATTGGAGTACCAGAAGGAGAAGAGAGGGAGCAAGGGATTGAGAATATATTTGAAGTAATAATGTCTGAAAACTTCCCTAACCTGGCAAAGGACATTGAAATACAAGCCCAGGAAGTGCAGAGAGTTCCAAACAGGATGATTCCAAACAGGCCCACTCCAAGACACATTATAGTGAAAATGGCAAGGGTTAAGGACAAAGACAGAATCCTTAAAGCAGCAAGGGAAAGGCAGCAAGTTACTTACAAGGGTACCCCCATAAGATTATCAGCTGACTTTTCTACAGAAACTTTGCAGGCCAGAAGAGAGTGGCAGGAGGTTTTCAAAGTGATGAAAAAGGCCTACAACCAAGATTGCTGTATCCAGCAAGGTTATCATTTAAAATCGAAGGCGAGATAAGGAGCTTTGCAGAAAAAAATAAGTTAAGGGAATTCATTACCACCAAGCCAGCTTTGCAGGAAATGCTAAAAGGGCTTCTTTAAGTAGAAGAGAAAAACAACCTATGAAAGACTACGAACACAAATAAGAAAATGGCAATAAATACACACCTATCAATAATCACATTAAATGTAAATGGATTAAATGCTCCAATAAAAAGACATAGGGTGGCTGAATGGATAAGAAAGCAAGACCCCAGTATATGCTGTATACAAGAGACTCACCTCAGATCCAAAGACTCATACAGGCTGAAAGTAAAGGGATGGAGTAAAATATTTCATGCAAATGGTACTGAGAAAAAAGCTGGAGTAGCGATACTTATATCAGATAAAATGGACTTTAAATTGAAGAATATAACAAAGGACAAAGAAGGACACTTCATAGTAATGAAGGGATCGATCCAACAAGAGGACATAACTCTAGTAAACATCTATGCACCTAACATAGGAGCCCCTAAATATATAAAACAGATATTGTCAGACATAAAGACAGAGATCAACAGTAACACTATCATAGTAGGGGACTTCAACACCCCGCTGTCACTAATGGACAGATCCTCCAGACAGAAAATCAATGTGGAAACAGCGACCTTAAATGACACATTAGACCAGCTGGATTTAACAGACATTTTCAGAGCATTTCATTCCAAAGCTACAGAATATACGTTCTTTTCAAGTGCACATGGAACATTTTCTAAGATAGACCACATGTTAGGCCACAAAACAAGTCTCAATAAATTTAAGAAGATTGAAATCATTTCAACTGTATTCTCTGACCACAATGCTATGAAACTAGAAATCAATTGTAAGAAGAAATCCGGGAAGCTGACAAATAAATGGAGGCTAAACAATATGCTATTAAATAGTGAGTGGGTCACAAATGAGATCAAGGAGGAAATCAAAAGATACCTCGAGACAAACGAAAATGAAAACACCACGACCCAAAATCTCTGGGATGCTGCGAAAGCAGTCCTAAGAGGAAGTTTATAGCAGTGCAGGCCTACCTAAAGAAGGAAGAAAAATCTCAAGTCAACAGGTTATCCTTACACCTAAGGGAACTGGAAAAAGAACAGCAAAAGAGGCCCAAGGGGAGTACAAGAAAGGAGATAATAAAGACCAGAGCAGAAATAAACAATATAGAGAACAGAAAAACAATTCAAAAGATCAATGAAACCAAGAGCTGGTTTCTTGAGAAGATAAACAAAATTGACAAACCTCTAGCCAGGCTCATCAAAAAAAAAAAGAGAGGACTCAAATTAGCAAAATCAGGAATGAAAGAGGGGAAATGACTACAGACATCACAGAAATACAAAAAATTCTAAGAAATTACTATGAGCAACTATATGCCAACAAATTTGACAATCTGGATGAAATGGATAATTTTCTAGAAGCATACAACCTTCCAAAGCTAACGCCAGAAGAAACAGAAAATCTAAATACCCTGATTACTACCAAGGAAATTGAATCAGTAATTGACAAGCTCCCAAAAAACAAAAGCCCTGGACCAGACGGCTTCACAAGTGAATTTTATCAAACATTCAAAAAAGAACTATCACCTATTCTTCTCAAACTATTCCAAAAATCCAGAAGGAGGGAAGGCTCCCAAACTCTTTTTATGAAGCCTCTATCACCCTGATTCCAAAACCAGATAAAGACATCACAAAAAGGAAAACTACAGGCCAATCTCCCTGATGAATATAGATGCAAAAATTCTCAATAAAATATTAGCAAACAGAATTCAGCAATATATTAAGAAGATCATACATCATGATCAAGTGGGATTCATCCCTAGTGCACAAGGCTGGTTCAACATCCGTAAATCAATTAATGTGATACACCACATCAACAAAATGAAGGATAAAGATCACATGGTCATTTCAATAGATGCAGAAAAAGCATTTGACAAAATCCAACAGCCATTTATGTTAAAAACCCTTAGCAAAGTGGGAATATAGGGATCATATCTCAACATAATAAAAGCCATATATGATAAACCTACAGCTAACATCATACTCAATGGGGAAAAGCTAAAACCATTCCCCTTAAGATCAGGAACAAGACAAGGCTGTCCACTTTCTCCTCTTTTATTCAACATAGTGCTGGAAGTTCTAGCCACAGCAATCAGACAACAAAAAGAAATAAAAGGCATCCAAATTGGCAAGGAAGAAGTAAAATTGTCACTATATGCAGATGACATGATACTGTATATAGAGAACCCCAAAGACTCCATCAAAAAACTATTGGAACTGATAGACGAATTCAGTAAAGTAGCAGGATATAAAATCAATGTTCAGAAATCAGTGGCATTTGCATATACCAATAATAAACTAATGGAAAGCGAAATTAAGAAAACTGTCCCATTTACAATTGCGTCAAGAACTATAAAATACCTAGGAATAAATTTAACCAAAGAAGTGAAAGATCTGTACTCAGAAAATTATAAGACATTGAAGAAAGAAATCATAGAAGATACAAATAAATGGAAACACCTACCATGCTCATGGATAGGAAGAATTAATATAGTTAAAATGTCCATACTGCCTAAAGCAATATATAGATTCAATGCAATTCCTATCAAACTACCAAGGGCATTTTTCACAGAAATAGAAAATATAATCCTAAAGTTTATATGGAATCATAAAGACCCAGAATAGCCTCGGCAATTCTGAGAAATAAAAACAAAGTTGGGGGATCACGCTACCAGACATCAAAACCTACTACAAGGCCACAGTAATCAAGACAGTTTGGTATTGGCATAAAAACAGGCACATCGATCAGTGGAACAGAACAGAGAGCCCAGAAATAAATCCAAGCATTTACGGACAGTTAATCTATGACAAGGGAAGCAAGAATTTACACTGGAGTAAAGATAGTCTATTCAATAAATGGTGCTGGGAAAATTGGACTGACACATGCAAAAAAATGAAACTGGATCATCTCCTTACGCCTTATACAAGAACAAATTCAAAATGGATTAAAGACTTAAATGTAAGACCTGAAACCATAAAAATCCTAAATGAAAATATAGGGAGTACATTTGCAGACATTACCGGAGCAATATTTTTACTGATACATCCCTACGGGCAAGGGAAGTAAAAGAAAAAATGAACATATGGGATTATATCAGACTTAAAAGTTTTTTCACAACAAAGGAAACCATTAATAAAACAAAAAGGAAGCCTACTGAATGGGAGAATATATTTGCCAACGATATATCTGATAAGGGGTTAATATCCAAAATTTATAAAACACTCATGAAACTCAACACCAAAAAAACAAACAACCCAATTAAAAAATGGGCAGAAGATATGAAGAGACATTTCTCTAAAGAGGACATACAGATGGCCAACAGGCATATGAAAAAAGTTCAACCTCACTGGTCATTAGGGAAATGCAAATAAAAACCACCATGAGATACCACCTCACTCCAGTCAGAATGGCTATCATCAACAAATCAACAAACAACAAGTGCTGGCGGGGCTGTGGGGAAAAGGGGACCCTGCTGCACTGTTGGTGGGACTGCAGATTGGTGCAGCCACTATGGAAGTCAGTATGGAGGTATCTCAAAGAACTGGAAATAGAGCTACCTTTTGACCCAGCAATTCCACTCCTAGGTATTTATCCTGAAAAAACCAAGACACTTATTCAAAAAAAGTTATGCACCCCGATGTTCATAGCAGCACAATTTACAATAGCTAAGACTTGGAAACAACCAAAATGCCCGTCAGTAGATGACTGGATTAAGAAACTGTGGTATATTTATACAATGGAGTATTACTCCGCTATAAAGAAGAATGAAATCGTGCCATTTGCAATGATATGGATGGACCTAGAGACTATAATGTTGAGTGAAGTAAGTCAGTCAGAGAAGGACAAATACCATATGATCTCACTTATATGTGGAATATGAAAAACTGTATGAATGAGCAAAGTAAACAGAAACTGTCTCATAGATATAGAGGAAAAATCAGGGTTGCTAATTTGGAGAGGAATGGGAATGAGGGAGAAGGGGAAGGGATTAGACAGCAAAAATAGGCAACTACAATATTGCTACTGGGATAGGAAAAACAGTTTGGGGAATATAATTAATAATGTTGTAAATATTCTGTGGAATGTCAGATGATCATAGGTCTTGTTAGGGAGACCATTTCATGGATGGAGTAGAGGTTTGATCACTGCACTGTATTACTAAAGTGGAGGTGGTATACCTACTGTAATTGAATATATATAGATAGTCACGGGATGTGGATTATACTGTGGAAGAGAGTCAGAGGAAGAGTAATAGATATGTATGATATGGGGGGGTGTGGGGGGGTGTATTGGGGGTGGGGCGTTTGTCACTTTGGGGGGTAAAATGTATAACTATTGCACTGTGTTGTACACCTGAAACTATTGGGGGTGGGGGGGTTGTCACTTTGAGGGGTAAAATGTATAACTATTGCACTGTGTTGTACACCTGAGACTAATTAAAAATAAAATAAAATTAAAAAAAAAAAATAAATAAATAAATAAATAAAAGTCATCCAAATTGGAAAGGAGGAAGTAAAACTGTCATTTGTATAGATAACATAATACAATATATATAGAAAACCCTAAAGATTCCCCCCAAAATCTGTTAGAGCTGATAAATGAATTCAGTAAAGTAGCAGGATACAAAAAGAAGGCAAGAATATACAATAGGGTAAAGACAGTATATTCAATAAATGGTGTTGGAAAAACTGGACAGATACATTAAAAAAAAAGAAAAATAAAGAAATTGGACCACCTTCTTACACAATACACAAAAATTAACTCAAAATGGATTAAAGACAATGTAAGACCTGAAACCATAAAACTTTCAGAAGAAAACATAGGCAGTATGTTCTCTGACATTCCTCTTCATAATATTTTATCTGATATATCTTCTTGGGCAAGGGGAACAAAAGAAAAGATAAACAAATGAAACAGCAGAGGAAACGATCAACAAAATTAAAAGACAACTTACTGAATGGGACGAGATATTCACTACTGATACATTTGATAAGGAGTTAATATCCAAAATTTAGAAAGAATTTCATACAAACTCAACACACACACACACCCATACACACACACACACACACACACACACACACACACACACACACACACCCATACACATACACTTAAAAAATGGGCAGAGGACCTGAAAAGACTTTCCTCCAAAGAGAACAGTCAGATGGCCAATAGACATATGAAAAGATGCTCAATGTCACTAGTCATCAGAGAAATGCAAATGAGAACCACAATACAATAAGATACCACCTCACTCCTGTCAGAATGGCTATCATCAATAAATCAATAAACAAGTGCTGGTGAAGAGGTGGAGAAAAGGGAACCCTGCTGTGCTGTTGGTGGGATTGCAAATTAGTGCAGCCTCTATGGAAAACAGTTCATGGAGGTATCTCAAAAAACTGGAAATGGAACTACCTCATGACCCAGCAATTCCACTTCTGGGTATTTATCTGAAGAAATCCAAAACATGAATTTGAAAAGATATATGCACCCCTCTGTTTGCTGCAGTGTTATTTACAATAGCCAAGATATGGAAGCAACATAAGTATCCATCAGTAGACATATAGGTAAAGAACAAATGGTACATATATACAATGGAATATTACTCATGCATAAAAAAGAATGAAAGCTTGCCATTTGTGATGACATGGATGGTTTTATGCTAAGTGAAATAAAGTCAGGCAGAGAAAGACAAACACCATGTTATCTCACATGTAGAATCTAAAGAACAGAATAAACAAACAAATGAAACAGAAACAAACTCATAGATACAGAGAACTAACTGATGGTTGCCAGATGTGAGGTGGGTTGGGGGATGAGTGAGAAAAGTGAAGAAATTAAGAAATACAAATTGGCAGTTATAAAATAGTCATGAAAATGTAAAATACAGCATAAGAAATATAGTTCATAACATTGTAACAACTGTGTAGTGCCAAGTGGGTGCTAATAGGAGGGAGCACTTCATAAATTACATAAATGTCAAACAAACAAACAAAAAAACAGAAGAAGAAAAAGAGTGTCACGAACTTTTGTCAAGCGATTTCTCCCAAATAGGTTTTAAGTTCCAGGGCAATGGATTGCTGCACACCGCAACACTGAATCTTGTAAGAAATGAAGCCTAATATGAGTCTTTCTTCCTTCTTTTCTCCCTCCCTCCCTCTCTCCCTCCCTGTCTCCCTCCCTCCCTCCCTCCCTCCCTCCCTGTCTCCCTCCCTCCCTCCCTCCCTCCCTTCCTTCCTCCCTTCTTTTCTTTTTTTTGGTTTTGTTTCTTTTTTTTTTTACGTCTTTTTTCCCAGAACACTTTGAGGATCCATTCTCTGACTGACGACATGGTGTGTTCCAGTCAGCATTTCTAAAGCAGGTTTTGTGACATGTAATCAGGTATCATGTTGTGTATATGGGGGAGGAGCTGGGTATTGTGGAAGCTGATGGAAAAATTGCCTTGGAAATATGATAGACAGGAGGTCCTTTCTTTGAGATTCAGAATGAACATGAGCATTTTGACAGTTTTAAAATATCTGCAGTAAAGAGACATGCATTTCAGGATGACTCTGCAATGAACTTATTTTTTCCATGGGAGAATTTAAGGTATGCTAGCACTCTGCTGGGCATCTTAGAAAATACTGGTCTAATTATAATTCATGTTCTGAAAACACTACTAGGGCTTGGGAAGTATCAATTCTATTTTTTAAAATCTGCATGTAGATTGCTAAATCATGCAATAATCTCACTTGAGGGCCTCAATTTAGGATATGGATGGCTTAACAAGGAATTGGTGCTTTGATGACTCACTGGGTCATTAGAAACATGTGGAATATGGGAAAGACGGGATTGGAGATGACCATTTTGGGTGAGGCTAAAGGAGCAGCATCAGTTTCAGAGGAAAAAGCCTCCAATGGTATTTTCTAAAGAAGCAGCATGTGATCTGAGCAGGAACATGGGTGTGTGCAAGACGGGCTTAGGTAAAGTGAATAGAATGTGGTAGTCTGTACACAGAGTGCACTGTTATTTTCTCTGTGAAAGTAATGGATTGAATTGATAATATAGCTTTTACTGTGTTAAATGTTGTAAGATCATAGGAAATCCATTGCATTTTATTTTAATGTTATTATGTGTAGCTATTGGGTATATTATTAACATAAAGAACATGCCTAAATATTGGGTTGTAGGAAAAGCCATGACATGTTTTTCTATGTTTTTCATTGCTAAATGTGTCATGACTTTTCCGACAACCATGTAACATAAAACAAATCTGAGATGGAAAATGGGATAAAGGGTGATTTTTGGCTTAGTATAGACCAAGCACAAAATTCAGTAGGAAACATGTGTTGATTCACTTTATAAGTGTTTGGAGTCGACATCAGATTGATGTTCATGAAGCTATTGAAGACTTGCGTTGTGTATTTCATTGGTGCCAGGTAGACACGCAGGAGCAGGGAGAAGGATACGCAAGTCCATTTGATGAAGATCTACTCAGTTTTTTGGATAACCTGCTGATATTTTCTCCTCCCCACAGTAGCCTCAATCCTGGCTGATGATTGGTATAGCTCTAGTTTATTAGGAAAAAGAACCTATAGCAATGGGGTATTAGTGACGTGTTCCAAATTTGATGATGAATGCAAAGGTCTCCCATCCCTTTACCCCACACCCTATGGAGAACACTTGGTGAAGATCAAAGTCATGTTGTTAAGTCATGCTTCTTGGGTGTCTGACATATGAGAACTTGATTTAATGCTTTGCTGTCACAGTCTTGGAATTCTTAATCATTTTTGAACAATGTTCTTTGCATTTTTCGTTTTGCATTGGACCCTGAAAATTAGGTAGCTAGTCCTGGCTGTGGTTTTCCATTGCACCTTCCTGTGTGCCTGGGGTTTTAGAGGCTTTGGGGACTTCTTAGAGCCTTCTTTTTGCATACTCTTTATTGAAAATCAAGCTTTCACTGATATGTGGGATATAAAACTGAAAACAACAAAAGAACGAGACAAGCAAAATAAACAAAAACTCATAGACACAGACAATAGTTTAGTGGTTACCAGAGGGTAAGGGAGAAGGGGGGTGGTACATGAGGGTAAAGGGGATCAAATATATGGTGATGGAAGGAGAACTGAGTCTGGGTGGTGAACACACAATGTGATATATAGATGATACATTACAGAATTGTACACCTGAAACCTGTGTAACTTTACTAACCATTGTCACCCCAATAAACTTTAATTAAAAAAAAAGAAAATCAAGCTTTTGAGCTTCTTCTATTCTAATGAATTTGGGTGTTATAATAGAGGCCTGTGACTCTCCCTCAAGACAGAAAAATCCAGTGGGAAGGGAAGACGAGCTCAGGAAGAGGAATAGGACAAACTAGACTGACATATTCATCAGAAAGTTAGAACCTTTCAAAAATAATAAAGTGAGACTCTATGAATCCTCTTTGGCCCAACCAAGTCTGAGCATACATAAGAGAACAATAAAATTGGTTTAAATGTTTAATATTATTAGCCTTTGGACCCAAACTCTAATGCAGATCTCCAGCAATCTGGACTAGTCTGGGTGGAAACTCTGTATAGCCACTTTACTCCCTGAAACTCAGACTTACCCTCAGAGTTTCACTTGAGGGACCTTACACATTTCTCAGTATCAAGACAACAATTACAGTATAGTTTTATTTATCACTCATTCACGAAGGCAGCCCAATCAGTATTTTGCATTCTGCTCAATGTGTTTAATGCTACTGGGGGTAAATTAATTAGGAACCCTGAGAGAACAAAGAATGTTCTTGCATCTTTCCCACAGAGGCCAGAAATACTCTATTCTAATAGACATAATCTTTAAAAGCTCCAGTTGTTATCCATAATAAAAGTTTTATAGGTGACTTGCATTTCACTTCTCTCCCCAGTTTAATAGGTGTAGTCCAGAAGTTGGAGCGAGTTTTCCCAAAGGCTAAAGCTGTTAGGATCACCAGACAAGAGTGTTAGCTGTAAAATGCAGTGAGCTTGAGCAATTTACAGCTTCCATTCTCCTATCTATAAAGGGCACTTCATTGCTTCTCCACAGGCTGGGGGGAAATGGGTTTATTGCATTCATTTTAAGAAATATTCCTGTACCACTTTGGTGGGCCTCCCTACAATTTCAGTTATATTTCATCTTCTAAGAAGTTTGCTAAATGTAGCTTCAAGCAGCTCTCTCTGGTAGGTGTACTTGAGCCATTATCATCTATTTTTCAATAAAGCTGTGGGTGAAAGTGTCATTGATTCTTTTTCACCAGGAGAGAATATTAGCTTTTTATCCTCATCATATTATCTCTCTGCTTGACTGATAAAACTGTCATGCCAAAGAAAAGGTCAGGAATTATCGAGTGGGTGTTCAGTTAATTCATCTCTCACCCCCCCTTCCAACAAATGTGTTGGGACTGTAACAGAAAATTTGTGTTTATGCAATGAGAATAGAAGAGAGAGATAAATGGACAAAGTCCTCACAGATTAATAACTTCATTTTGTTCCCTAGAAATATGTGAGCTTCAAAGGGTCTTCATTCACAATGTACAGTTTCCCCTTATTTCATTTTCTTATTTTGATAGAAAGAATTAATTCTCAAATGACAGTTAGCTGAGTAATAATACTTCTTTGATGGGTAAAAATTTCTGGACATGAGAAGGGGAGGGAGAAAAGGAGACGACAGATGGCTCACATAGCAAGGAAAAGATGATAATGCTTTCATTATTCAATGTGTTCAAAGAAGTTATAATAACTGTGAGTTACTTCTAATTATATTTGATTTTTCCAGGTAATATGGATTAACCCTGATGAGAGACTAAGGATGAGGAGGATCAAAACAGAAAAGATTTGTTAGACCACTGGTGGGTAATTCAGAGGAAACTGAACTGGAAACACAGGTAATAAAACTAATGGGCCTGTGCTAGTTGTTTCTTCACTTCCATCCCATTTCTTGGGACTTTTATTCTTTCCTATAGTCTTCAGATGGTTCGATGAGGATTTTAGTTTTGGATTTTTCCCCTCACTCTGCGCCTACTCCCTAATTCTAGAACGGCTGTCGCACCGGCGGAACACCTGGAAGGGAGCATGATTTTAGTCAGCAAGTTCTCATTTGAATCCCCAACTGGCCACTTAATAGTTACATGACATTAGGCAAAATATTTAACTTCTCTGCATCTTACTGTTCTTGTGAAAAAAGGAGAAGGGGGGGCAGGGTGTGATACTGCCCAGTTTCACTTCGTCTCTGAAGCCAAAATCTCAGAAGCCATCTTTGACTCCACCCATTTTTCCATCGCTCACATCTGATTGGTCAGCTAGACTTCTCCAGTTCTACCCACTACATATCTTTCGAGTCTGTGATCTGCTCATTTTCTCTGCCATTACCCTAGACCTGACCCTCAGCATCTCTTACTCAGACTATTGAAATGACCTGCTGGTTGCTGTCCCCTCCTCTGGTCCCACTGTTCTTTCCAATTCATTTCTTACCTAGTGAAGATAGTGTTCTTCCCAATTTCATATTTGATTCAATTCGTAGCCCTTCACTGGAACTAGAAAATTTACAGTGAAGTCTAAATCTCTTTTTATGATATGTAAATGTTTTCACAATTTGGCTATTGCTTGCAACTCTAAAATTTCCTCCATTTCTCTCCATTTGTTAACCTTGTCAGGCTAATTTCTTTGTGCATGCGTATCCCTAGGCCTACAAAAATCTCTCTGCATGGCATTTCCTTACTTCTCCAATTGGCCTGGTAACTTTCTATTCATCTTTGAAACCCAGCTTAAATATCTCCTCTTCTTAACCCTCCCACATTCTTTTGAATAGTTTTTACACAATAGTATTAACATATTTCTATTTTTGTATTTATTAAACTAAATCAAACTTGTTTTATATGTCCCCATTTTTAGAGCATACCCCTCTGGATGGAAGGGACTCTTCATAGGACCTTTGCATTCTGTGTATAAGATTGTGCTAGGTTTAGTACATGAATGAATTAATAATAAGTCGTGAGTGTTTGATAATTATATAAACCTTCAGGATCACAGTCCATGTTAGGTACCCAATAAATGTTAGTCTCTCTCTCTCTCTCTCTCTCTCTCTCTCTCTCTCTCTCTCTCTCCCTCCCTCCCTCCCTCCCTCTCTCCCTCCCTCCCTTTAGTTCTTTGTTAATGTCAGTGTTTTAGTTAAACACACACACACACACACACACACACTGTTGTGGAAAAGCCCAAAAGAAGTCCTTGAACAATGCTTGCTTTAGGGATAGTGAGTAAAAGATAATTTCCATGGGAAGTCACATCTGACTAGGTCCATGGAAGCCACCAAAGAGAAAATGAATAATACTGAGGCAATTCATTTAGATTAACTTCTCATTGGTATGCATCTTGGTGGGAAAAATATCCATCTCCTATCTTCCATCCTTGCCTTGTCCCAAGCTTCTGGAAGTTCACTGAAAGTGCTTTCTGCACACGGCTTTCTCTTTCTGGGATAGTTTCTCCCTTTGTTCCACTAACTGTCTCCAATTTGAACTGTAAATTAAAGCCCCCCTTTCTCTGGGAAGCAATCTGACATGCCAAACCTAGTTTCATCACCTTCTCTCTGTGCTCTCTTTGGCCCTTGGCTTTCTGGCTTCCACCCTGCCTTGTAATTACCTGCTTATGCATTATTTTTTTCCCCATCTGATGGTAAACTTCCTGAAGAAGGGTAGGTGGTTCATTGATCCTTATGTTCCAATGCCCTGCACAATGTAGATAGTCACTAAATGTTTGAATGAATGAGTGAGTGAACAGATGAATGAATTGCTGGAGGAGGTCTTCGCTTGTCATTGTTTTAAATGGGTCCATTTCTAGAGTATATCCCCCTGGTGGAAGTGACTGTTCTTTGTGGGACAGAGCTTTGCCTGTTATTCAGAATGACTGGAGGCAAAAGCTCTAAAAGCTAGGAACACTTAGCCTTGCCTTTCCCCATCCAAGTGAAGTAGGAGATGTAAAAGGATCCCAGCCCACACTGTCTGTCTTCTCATCCACCTGAAAACATTTGCAATGTTCTCCCCTTTTCGGCCTCTCATTAAACCTGCAGAACTCATGAGAAAGCAAAGAAGCTCTTGCTTGGCCCTTAAGTTTTTCCTCTTTGAAATCTGCAGGTTCTAATTATTTGTTGCCCTCATGTGGATCAGAGTTTACTTCTCTGCTAGGGACAGTCTGTCCCCTGATGCCCCACTCCCAAATCCTGCCTTTCTGCTTGCATTTTTAGGATGCTGTAACACTTAGGGAAACTTCTCCTGATGAAAAATGTTTCAAGTGAGTCAAGATGGCAGGTTAAAAATAGCTGAAGTGCCTCTGCTGTCCTGGCTATTAAACGATGGCCTGGCAGTTAAACCCTCCGGGCAGTGCCTCCGGCGAACTGAGTCCAGCACCTACCTCATCATTAGCCTCCAGAAATCCCTGGCTTGGCTGAATCTGCATCCATTAGTGAGAATGGAAATGTTCTGACCCGTCATTAAAACAAGAAGAGTCAACCAAACCAAGTTCTTCATTACAAGGGAGATTTTTAGTGGTATAAAAAGTCATGGTCTTCTTAATGTGTAAAGTAATAATAGAGGAGCATCTTAGCATTTCCCTGACCATCTGCCTTCTACTTGTGTCACTGCCAATCTGGATTAGGTGTCCCTCCCATGGGTTCTGAACATACCTCCATGATCTCTGTATCCTAGGCAGCTGTGGAGTCAAATTGTCCAAGAGTGGATGTCAGCCCTTCCACTTACTAGTTGTGTGATTTTGGACAAGTGATTTTACCAGTCTGTGCTTCAGTTTCTTTATTAGTAAAGTGGATATAAATATAGTCCATACCTCATGAAGTTACTGTGCAAAAACTAAATAAGATAATGCATGTATAACTCTTTTAGGAAAGCCTGGATACAGTAAGTTCTTCACACACATGTTAACTATTATTATCACTGTAATGCTATTTTTATAATTATTATCACTTTATCCTTTATTCACATGCTTGCCTTCACTACCAGACTAAATACCCCAAGAAAAGAACTTTTCCTGGCTTATGAGTGTCGCTAGCAGCAATAGATGGGTTTCAAATTATTTTAATATCTGACATTACCATTCCAATATATCAAGATCAGTCTCTTCTGGGAGGTTACAACATCCCTGTGAGGGACAATAAGCACAGACTCTCTGCGAATCCTGGCTCTTTGGGTACCTGGAGCTAGGAATCAGAGCTTTAGGAATCATCAGGAATAAGGACTCAATCTAGACACATCATCTGAGAGGGAGACAGATCTGGATTTGAAATTGGATTCTGCCAGTTATATACTGTATGTTCTTTGATCAAATATCTAAGCTTCAAGAGCTTCCAAAGCTTTGCAATCTTGCTTTGTTTTGTTTTTACCTATAATACAGATGTACCAATCAGACTTCACAGGGCATATATTAAAGCAGATAATGTGTGTAAAATGCCAGCCCAGGTCAGGGCACTCGGTAGGGACTCAACAGGTTGTCCGATTAGACAAACACATGTGAAAGAAGGAAGGAAATTATGTCGCCAATAAGGGGAAGTTACAGAAAGGAGGCAATTTGGACTTAATACGGAGAGTAATGTTGGGACACTTAGGTGTGTGAAATAATGGAATAACCCACCTTCACTGTAGTGTGAGTCTCCATAATGATGTCTTGAGACAGGGTGGATGACAATTATATGGGAAGATAAAGAGGCAAGGCATACGCTGGGATCAGGCATGCTCTGTGTGCTAGTTCAGGTCTCCAAGGAGCAGATGCCAAGATGGGATTAAACACACATGAAATTTACTCCTCATGTTGCAACCTAGTTGGGTCCTCATTAAATTAGATTAACCTATAAACTGAGCATCTACTCTGTCAGACACTGTACTTGGTCCTGACAATATTAGAATGAAAAAAACATAAGTCATGAACTCAGGTTACTAAAAAGCTATCACAGTGTGTGTTCTTCTGTTGCCATCTGTGCCACCTACCCTCATTCCTCAAAGGCATACCAGTCAGGGCCCTGCCACTAAAGCCCAATATTTGCACTGGGAGGGTCCATGTATATCTCCCTTTTCCTTTCAGCAAGGCACAAAGCAAAAAGCATAGACTCTGGAGTCAGAATCCAACTTTCTAATTGTGTGAATTTGGGTAAGTCACTTAAATTCAATAGTTTTCAGTGTCCTACTCTGAGAATTGGGTAAAACAGCACCACTTTGTTGGGATTTTCTGAAAATTAGGGGTAATCTATACAAAACACTTATCACAACATTTGGCACATTTCAGAGGCTGTAATTATTGTTGTAAATACTTTTGTTCTTACAAAATGTTACACAATTTCCCTGAACCTACTCCTATTACTATGATAAGGGGTTAAGAGGATACTTGTCACAAATAACCTGCTTGCTTGTAAATAATTGCCTTATAAAGTCACAGCACCTGTGCAAGCAGAATTAATTGAGTAGTGTGGATGCCAGGCCCCTTATAAGACTGAGTTTAAAATCTGGAGCATCTATTAAATCATGGTTCCTTCAGTCAGTCCTATGCACAGATCTCATGATTCCTTCAGCTAATAGGGACATCAAACTTGTCCCATGGCATTACAAAAACCCAAGTAAAATCCTTAGATGATCCAGTTTGGTCAAAATCATTTTTTCCATGTTGCTGAGCTGATCATCGAATTGGCTTATTGATTGGATATATTTCAATGCTTGTTGCTCTCAAGCTAAAGAAAAGCTTTAATGAAAAGATATAGGGAAGGGAAGAATAATAATGGAATTTACACTTGGGGACAGAAATGAGTAGGAGGTTGAGATATAGAAAAGTGAAAAATTTGGTTGAGAATTGGAAGACAGAGAAAAAAATAGAAAAAGAGAATTTGAGAAGGGAAGACGTACAAGAATATATGGCAGAGTAAGAAGAAAAATACCTGTGTTTGTGTCCCAGGAATGTGGGCTCTTTGACTGTGGCAATGGGCATTTGTTATGTTCCCACCATATTATCACAAGGATTGGCAGCAGCAGATATTGGTGCTGACTCCTGTGTTTGCTGCAGGGTCTGGGGCAAGCTTTCTTGACAACCCAACTTTTTAATATGATGGGATGGATCTTCCTTAGCACTTTCTATGTAGATTCTTTGTAGTAATTTGTACTGAAAAACTTTAAAAGAAGGAAGTTTTTTTGTACTGTGCTATGAAATTCAACTAGAGGATATGTTGTGCTGGATGGCTGGCTTACAAAAATAGTTCTAAAATGGTTCAAAGAAAATGGTGTACTGTAGGTCAATGATAGGTTTTAGGGTAGAATAGTGTTTTTTCTTGCTATCTCAATAAGTTTTGGTCCCCTAAACAAGGGCAAGCAGTGAAATAGATTGGGTCACAACTGCTAAACAAACATTCATCTCTTGAAGATTTTGAAATTCTATTAGATTCTGTGAGATATGTTCAAAACATACCTCTGAAGAAGAAGAACATGATTCCACCCAGATTTCGAAACCTGTGATGTGCTACTGGGTGAAAAAAATAATTGTACACTCTAAAAAATGTGTTACTGATATTTAACTTTGCATTTACACTGGCTATAACAAGCGTGATATAACTAAACTTATGAGATTTGATGCGGTTTAAGCTACTGTCACCATCAATAATCCAGTAAACATTGTAAACTTAAAATAAAAGTGCTAATTGTTAAAATGCAGTAAAATCTGCTGTCACTGAAAAGTATACTTCTTGGAGAGATGACATTATCTTTATTATTTAATTTTAGTGAAATCAATACAATTGGTAAGTAGATGTTGCCACATCCTCAATAGCCTGATGTGGAAAAGTTAAATTCTAATCATTTCATCACATACATCTGAACACTTTCTTTATGCAAGTTGCGAAGCCAGGTTCTGAGGGTGGATACAGAACTCTTTCAAGGCAATATGGAAGTAGCCACGATTGCGTAAACTACAGGACACAAGAGACACACATACTGGGCATTGTGAGGCTTCAGAAGAAGGAGACTGTTCTTTGGGTGTCAGAGGTCAGGTGTGCAGGTGGTGGCACTGTGACAAGACCTGAAAGACAGCGACCAGGGTGTAGGACATTTGGGGTGAAGGGGAGTGGGTGGGCAAAACCGCCACTTTGGAATCATTTCCAGGCATCTGCTGCTTTCCTTATATCCCTCACCTTGGCTCCCTACAGAGAATTGCTCTGACATTTCAAACGGAACTCCTTGAAAGGAAGCACACAAGTGAAGACAAAACAAACACTTCCCAACTCACAGCCTGTTTACTAAATGGAAATGAGTCAATATATAGAAAACATCGAGCACATAAACAGTTCAGTATGGCTCAGAGAAGTCAAAAGTTCTTGATAATAAGGGCTATATGTCATCATCTTCATTTCCCAGACTTTTAGAATTGCCAGACACATGGGAGGCACTCACAAAAGTTTGCTGAACGTTGTGAAGTAGCATTACTCATATTCTGAAGATTATCTTGGACTAATTTGGCATCTTTTATCTCCCAACCAGCCATTCCCAACTCAAACTATCTCCATGTTCTAACCAATCTTTCTACAATGCCCATTGGATCCAGACGCTTCTTCATCTCCCTGCCGCCACCTTCTCCTGGACCATAGTTGCCCAGATCTTTAGATCTTGTTCCCTTATTCTAGATCCTATCATGACTTTCTCTGCTTATTGGCTTAAAAAATAATATCAGTATCTCTTTTGAAGGGCCTGCCCAATATAATCTGACATTTTTTTATTCTGTTCTATTATCATACTATATGAGGACCACATACTCTCTTGTTTCAGATAAGATAACAATAGTCACTCTTATAGTACTTTTATAAAACAGCTTATATTTGATGCAGAAAGAGGGTTTAGAAAGAAATGGAAGGAGTTGAGTTGGTTAAGGCATTCAAAGGCAATATCAGAAAAAAAGTATCATAAACCATGTTAAAAGACTTACATTTTATCATAAAATTCATGGGAACCATTGGAGAACTTTAAGTAGGAAAATAATAATGAGTAGATATACATTTTTGAAAGATCATCTTATATGTTATGTGAACCATTAAGAATGTACATGAAGGGCCGGCCAAGTGGCGCAGTGGTTAAGCGCTGGCTTGGGAAGCCGGCAGCCACGGTTTGGGTCCCACATATGAGGGCCAGTGATACTGTCCTCAAAAAACAAAAAACAAACAAAACAAGAAGGTACATGAAGGATGAACACTTAAGTGGAAGATCCTCAGAAGAGCTTCTCTGAAGAATCTGATGACAGGTCAACATGATGTTTTGAGTGCTATCAATTTCCAGGCACTTGCTTGGATGTTGGGCTGTAGACATTAATAAATCATGATACTTGCCATTGAGTTGATCACAGGCTACTTGGAGCATCAACCACGTGAGCCTATCATTACAAAGCAGAAAGGGAGTTGTGTCAATAGGTGAGGAGGAAGGGTGACATGGACACACTAAGGTGGGACTCCTTGGGGGAAATTAGCCACACCTTCCAGGGAAAGCTAATTTTGGTAACTTTTCTTATGTTCTGAGTTATAGTAAGACTCTGAAAACATTTTTTTGGCAGCGATCATAGCATAAATGCCATGTTGACCTTTCTGGTATTCTACAGTGTTGTAATGTGCATGTATCTCCTTTCCTGAGAAGGGCTGAGGTTAGGAGAGTTGTTGCATTTGTGTGTCCTTCTTGTATTCCCCCATGGTGGGATACTTAGCAAGAACTGAATGGCTTATTGACTGTGAATGAATTAACACATGAATGGTCCACTTACCTTCTGACTTCTGAAGCCTGGTGCTGGCTTTTGATAAATATGGGGTAAAAATGGCTTTTAATGGGCAACTTAGTCCTCAAGGTGTTAAAACGAGGAGCATAGCTAGTGGGTCCCATCCAGAATTTTATGGACCATAATTCTAAAGCAGAAGATAGCCTAGATGGTCCATGGGGATGGTTTTTAAAGAATTGAGGGATGCAAAGTTAGGGTATTAATGTTCTAAGGCATTTAGTACATGCTTGACCAAGGGCTTTTCTTAAGTTCCTGTAGACATAGGCTTGGGTGGATAATAGAGTCTGTGAAGTGATAATAAGGAACAAAAGTAAGGGACTGGCAGAGTGAACCAGGAAAGGACAGCCGGTTCAGGGGTCAATTCTCAGGCTGGGAACTCCATGATCTTATGAGAAGCCATAAAAAATAGGCCTCCAAATTTTCCACCTCAGGATACATAAGAGAGCCTTTGTCCCCTAACTCCCATGTTCTCTGGGTTCAGAATTTCCCACAGGACTTCTAGGCTGTGTGTGGAGTCTGGGAGGTCCCTCCAGAGGCCCCATGACTCTATGTCAGGGGATGCTGAGGTAGAAATGAAGAGATCTGAGTAGAGCTGAGGCAAGGTGCTATCAGTTTACAGTTGAATAATGTGGGTTATTACAACATGGCTAGAGTGAATATAGGAAAGCAGGAATAAGGTAGGAAGAGATGCCCCGTAGAGTACTTCACACAGGTGTCTTCTTTGACTTTTGAATAATCCAATGAGATTGGCTTCTTTATGACGATTTCATAAATAAGAAAATTGAAGGTCCTACAGGATAAGTAACCCATTTATGGTCAGTTAGAGTAGGATAGCCAGGATTGTAATCTGCTCATGCCTGACTGCAAAGCCTATGCTTTTTCAGTGGTATCACAAAGATTGTCACTTAGTTTCATAAACTTCACCCCTAAAGTAGGATACTTTTCCTTGCTCACGCTTCTTGCCATTGACTCCTTGTCTGTATTTTTAAATTTTTGGCCTGTGAGGTGCACTATTGAATATTTGGGGTTCATCACATTGTGGACCTCAGCTCATCCTATCCCAGCATGTTTCTTCTGCATGTCCCATCTGAGTCTCTCATGATGTTATGCAATTTTGTCCTCCTGAAAAGCTGCAAGTGTCTTTCTCGCAGTGATGCTAATATGCTGTGTTTGAATTTTGACATTTAAAATTACCCAGTGGTAAAGTTTATACTCAATAAGATAATTTTATTTTTATCTAATAAAGGCATTGTTATTTTTGCTTGCATTCTAGAACCAGGCAATACAGCCAGACTACTGTTTATTTATATGTCCTATGAACTCACAGTAAGTGCTAAACAAAACAACAGAATGCCTTTAATTATCCAAATACCTTTCTCAGAAAACTGAGCTCTTTGAGTCAATCTTTCTAGGATCCAAAATATTTTATTGAAACTTGGGAGGCACAGATTTTTTTTGTTTTAAATGCAGAACTAAATTTTTCTATCATGGAAGAAGGCAAAAGTAGCCAGAAAGGGAAATGATCACAATTCTTTGAAAGTTACCAGTGAGGAAAATAACCCCTCCAAAACTATTACTTACTTACTGACTTTCATTTATTCATTGATTTAAAAATTATATTTAAAGATACATCATCTTCAAGCAAAGTCAAAAATTGAGCGAGAACCTTGAATATAAGGAAAAACAAAGACTTGATCTTCCCTTTGACAATATGCATCCATACACATGCACACATAAACACGAATTCGTACAACTTTATCTCTCACTTTCATTTGTGGAAGGGTCAGAATCATTGACTTTAGTCCCTAAATTGTCTACTACCTCCTCCAAACCCATGGTGTTACTCCATAATGCTAGAGTTGAGTAGGGAACCCTTCCCCAAAAGACAGCAGTCCCGTATACAATCAGAGATCAACTCAACTGAATAATATTGGGGAGACCCTAGAGTTTTAGTACAAATAACTTAAAAACACCTTTAAAATAAGACATGAGAAGTTATTGTCCATTATCAATTATGACCCAGGTCAATTTTTTTAATAAAAAAATGTAGTTATAAATAAAAAGAGAAATAAACACAAAAATTAAAAATTGGTTTAAAGACATGAGAAGAATCACAAGATACCAACTACAAATGATGATAACAGAATTTGAAACCTTATTTAATTAAATGTATGTCATACATGTATGTGCTTGTCATACTCGTAAATATTTTAAAAAAAAACATAACTTATGTTGATGAAACTAAAGAAATTTACACACTTATATGGTATCAGTGGGAATGTAATTATATATATATATATATATACACACACATATATATAATACACACACATTTATAATACACACACACATATACTTTCTAGTTCAAGGTAAATTATATATTAAATTATATATACTCTCTCTCTCTCTCTCTCTCTCTCTATATATATATATATATATATATATATATATATATATATTTAATTATATATATATTTAATTATATATACACAGTTCCTAGATAGTAATTTGGGAATATATATCAAATGTCATTTTTTTTTATTTCCTTCGTACTCCTAGGAAGACATTAAAATTACATTTTGTAGTTTATACGTAACTTGAGAAAGATGATGTTTACTTGGTGTTTGTCCTAATGAAGTTGGCAGAAAATAACCTTGAGTATATAAATAGATGCTAGCAGTCAAGAAGGAAGTCAAGTAAGTTAAAATCATACACAGGCCAGAGAAGGAGAAAGGGTGTGGGGTGGCAGGGGAAGGGAGCATGGATCCTTGAGTTCCTGCTTGAGATTGCCCTCTGGTTTTCTGTGTGGACACCTGCCTTGTGTTTGGAATGTATCCCTTTGATTATGAATCACTGTCTTCTCTCATGAAGACAATCAAGAGCCTGGAAGTCATAGAACTGAATTCCACCTTTTCTACAATTTAATGTGGACATTCTTCTAAAGCCAGTTCTTTACAAATGACAACCTTTTCTATTGCCCAGATTCTGGGTCATGAGCTCCTTCACCCGGTACAACTGTCACACTGAGAAGTAGGATGAATGAGGAACACAGCTTCTAATCCTGCTATCAGAAACTACTCCCCTTTTATAACGCTGTTCTGGACCTGAATTCAGAACAATTTTTTTTCTAGCTCTGTCTCTCTCTTAGGATCTATATGCTCTAGCCTTGATGAATAGTTTCAGTGTTTCATCAACAGTGTGAAAAGAGTCAGAGGAAAATCTTCCCAGATTTTACAACACTGATGACTTGCCTGTGTTCAGCCATTTTGGTACTCAGGGTGTATATCAGTATTCAGAGTGAAGAATCAAAGCATGAGTGAGGCTGTGGACCACTTTCTGTATAAGGTGTGACATTCCAGTTCCGTTAAGAAAACTTTACACCTAAATCTAGATAGCTGGGATCATGTTCCCAGTGACTATAAATAGATTTAGTTGGTCACCATTATTCCTTACTATTTCCTGTGTTTAGTTGATCATGGCTTTTGTCATTTTCCCCTTAGATTTTTATTTATTCTTGTCTTATATTTTACCGTATAATCTCTCTCTCTCTCTCTCTCTCTCTCTCTCTCTCTCTCTCTCTCTCTCTCTCTTTCTCTCTCTGACTCTCCCTCTCTCCCTTCTTCTCCACCCCCCCACTCTCATTCTTATCTCATTTTTATGTTTTTCTTCTTTTAAAAAAAACAAGGTCATTATATATTACATAAAAATATTATTTGTAATGTCCCTTCCAGGGCATTTTGAGAAATTGGTATACAGTAAACATGTCCTCAGAGTATTTAATTGTATGGAAGTATCATAACTTGGCACACCATTTTTCTAGGAGTCGAGTCACTGCATCTGTGGTTTTTTCATATGTAGTACAAAATTTGTCACTGACTCTTACTCACCACGTAGGAGTTTGCCTATTTTCCAACACTCTTGCCAATACATTTAAAAAATCTTTTTCAACATAATAGCATACATTCAACTGCACATAACAGAAGTGCCCAAATAATATTGGTTAAAATGAGAGATAAATTTTATTTATCTCTCAAGTACAACAAATTTAGAAACAAACAGTCCACTATATGTTAAGGATCCCAAGTTTCTAATGTTCATCTTTACAATTCTAGCATATGGCTTTTCTATTTCAAAATAAATTATAGTACAAAAAAGTCTACTAGAGAGCTCTGGCCAACACCTTGGCAGAAGGAGGGAAAACAGAGAGGCAGAAAGGAACCTCTCCTAGATGATTTGACTTTCTTAGAAGAACTCCCAGGAATTCCATATTAAATTTCCAATTACATCTCATCGGCCAGAACACCACATGAATATATTCAGTTGTAAGTGAGGTTGGGAATTGCAATTTTTTTTTCCTTGATGGCAGTGTGCTCAACTAAAAAGCAAGATTTTATTGGTGCAGAGGAAGGGGAGAATAGATATTGAGGTAAGCAACTAGCAGACTCTGTCACAATAGATAATAAAATAAAATGTGATTACAATGTGTTATTTGATAGTCCTTTGATTATTAGTGATAAGAAGCATTTTTTTTTCATGTTTGGTGAACATTAGAATTTTTTTTGTGTATTGTTAAGGCATGTCTTTTGGCCATTTATTTTATTGGAAAAGAACATGAGATACTCTTGAGAAAAGAACTTGACAACAAAACTGGATATGAAAGGTGAAAGCAAGGAAGCAGGACTGATGGTGAGCACTGAATTCATCTAAATATAGAACAAAATATAATTGTCTTTTGAGAATATGCTTGCAGAAAGTAAATATCAGGAACTCTAATAACATAAAATTAAAGGTAACCAAACCAAAATCTGGACATGGATGATGAAGAAAGTGTGAGAAAGAATGTTCAAATTTCCTTGTGTTTTTTTTTAAATAGCCAGCTAATAACTTCTACCTAATTTAGATACACCTAGAAAGGGAAAAACAAAGTTATAGTACATTAGTAGAAGAAGTAATAATGAGAATATGCTAATAGTAACAACAATAATAAATACAAAACAGTAGAAGAAATGGTGGCGTTGATAGGAGATGTAAAGTTCTTATTTTTTTACCTGCACTTTGTATGTGTTGTACAAAGATGAGTTAGTTAAGTGTAGTATGAAAAGTAAACTTAACTACTGAGGAATCATCAGGCAACAATAGAATTTCTGAAATATAAGATCACACACAAACATACATACCCTGTATATCCTAAAAAGGTACGTATGCCCAGAGCAGAAAAGACAGAGACATTAAGAAGAAAGTTATATAACAAGATACTGGAGAGACCAATTCTGTTAGTTCAAAAGAAAAATGATATAAATTTTAATCTCTTGGAAGCATTGAAGGCTCAGATTGCATTAAAAAATGATGTACGATATGTATTGCATGCAAGAAACATATCTAAAGCAATGTGACTCAGAAAGGTTAAATATAAAAAGATAGACAAGTGCCTACAATAACATAGCAGCAAAAGTAAGTAACTGATAAAGAGAAATTGACATCAACCTAAGAAGAGGTGGTGTCTTTAAGTCACCGCTATTAGATGATAGTTTCACAATTATTTTAACTACAATATTTTAAAAATTTACAAAGAAAGCAACAATAATGGAAATGTACAGTCTCACTTTACTTATGAATAAATATTAAGTTAAAACTTTGAAAATTACATATCAGAAAATATAATTCAGTGTATTTTTTAAATACAATACAGCATGATCCAAATGGTAAGTGTGCGAGTGTGGTTCACGGTTAGGCGAACATAACAAATATGGTAGGTTGGTCAATTCCAGAGCACGTGTGCATAGAAGAAGCTGAACAAACTTCTATATCTTACACATTCCCTATGGGCAAGAGACAGCCATGACAAACAATTTTGACATTAGCTGAGAAAAGCAACAATAATGAAGGTGATGATACCTTATTCAGATCTCAGCTTACATGATGATTTCCTCAGGTCATCAGGAGGGGAGTGTTTGTTCGCAAACTCCCAGGGAGCTTCCGGGGTGAAATCTGGAAGCCAGGCACAGGCTCCGAGCTTTCCTGATTCTCCTGCTTCCAGGTATGGCTAAGGCAGCAGCTACTCCGGAGGGTCAGTTCTGCATAATTGTTCTGGAAGGATCTGGAAGGACAGCCTAGACCTGGATTCCTGGTTTTGAACACCTTCTTCTTAAAATCATGACATTGGTTTGTATTACCTGCAATTCTATTCTAGTGACAATGCAAATCAATATAATTTACCCTATTAATGTGTCAGAAGAAAAAAGAACATATGATTGTCTACATAAATGCTAAAAAAAAGCATTTTCTTAAAAAAAAAATCCCTATGTGGGAGCAATAATCAGGTAGAGGAAAATAAGCAAATTGCAGATTTAGCAGTCAAGTATATAAACCATGCTTTTGTATGCACTTAACCAAAAGGATTTATAGGAAGAAAACTTTAAAATTTTGCTGAAGTAAATATATACACATGCACACTCACATTTATGGCCACAAGATTTAAATATATAGAAAACCATTGTACATCCATTAGACTTACCATTACTAATTTTATTCCCTAAAAGGTCTCTTGAATTTTATGATTGTTTGTAGTAGTCCATTTTAAAATTGGATTTCTATGCTGTTTCTTATACCCAAATAGCTTCCAGTTTGATCTTATTTTAACCTCAAAAATAGACTACAAAAGTGTTAAAGTTAAGCATGACTGGATTTATATATTTTCTTGAAGTACACAAAGTTGTCTATGTAGGACTCAGAGTTCATAAGATGTAAATTAAAATAATAGTGAAGCAAACACATAAAAACTTTGAGCTTCATATGGTAAAACATCACAAACAAAATTAAAATACAAATGAGAAACTGGAGAACAAATATCTGCAACACATATTTTATTAAGACAATAAAAATACTGCAAAAACCTGACACAATTAATAAATGAGAAGTTTCCTCAAATGTTTCACAGCTATAAACACAAAAAAATGAAGCAATACATGAAAATATGGTAAAACATACTCCTAATTAAAATCATTTAAATAAAAGTGAAAATGAGATAAACTTTTTCATGTAGTCAAATAACAAAAATTTTTAATTTACTAATACTGGCACTGGAAAAATGTGTAAATTATTACTTCTCTTCAGAGGCATATAAAAAAGCTGAGAGCGTGAATATAGCAATTTCAATCTCTTGATTTGTACCTGAAAAAGTTGGCCAAATTATTGGAACTAGAATGCTCACCACAGTTTTGTTTATGATATAACAAACAACAAAAAATAAGCGATATATTTTAAAATCTGAAATATTATAATAAACTATTTTAAAACCATTAAAATACACACACACACACACATACATGTTGTTCTGGAAAGTTCTGTAACTTATTAAGTGCAATAAAGAAAAACCATTAGACATGTACATTGTTATCTGTTGTATAAATATGAACAATTATCTATATATTCATAAACAAGTATACATTGATACATGCATGAAAAATTATCTTGAAATAATTACATGACACTGTTATCTTGGTAATTTTATTAGAATAGACCAGTGGACTTAGAATGTTGGAAGGACACTTTGATTCAATATTTTTATTTTTCACTATTATTTGAATCTTCCAAACTTTAAAAAAAAATTTATTGAGGTGGCATTGGTTAATAAGATTATATAAGTTTCAAGTGTACAATTCTATAATACATCATCTGTATATTGCATTGTGTGTTCACCGCTCAAAGGAACTTTTTCAAATTTGATTGTGACATGTTTTCATTAGAAAATGTATCTACATAGGTTATTTAAATGTGAGATTATAGACATTTTTGCCTTTTTAAAAATTTTATGCACAGTTTAAAGAGCCTAGTTAATGTGTACACAGGGTCAAAAGCATCTAACCTTTTTGAGAATCTCCTAGGTGACCATGAAACAGTTTTCCATGAAATCTCTCTCTATCCTATGCCACAGTGATGTGAAGCATGTAAGACTGACGCTGCCACTCTATGTGTCAAGATTCCAAGATTCAGAAATTTCAACAGGACTTTGATAAATTGCACACCAGGTAGGAGATAGAGTGAGAATTTCAACACACGCACACTCTAGTTTCATGTTGTGCTCCTTCCACATGTCTTTTGCTTCCTATTAATGATAACAAAAATATATTTCCTGGGCTGGCCGAATGGCACATTGGTTAAGAGCTGGTTTTGGGATGCCAGCGGCCCCAGTTCGGATCCCACATATGAGGGCCAGTGACACTGCCCTCTACAGCTAACAACAGCTCCACGTGGAGTGGGCTGCGAGCCCCAGCGACGGTGTAGGCTGCAGCCCCTGCTACAGTGGGCTGCCATAGGCTACAGGCAATGGCCTGCAGCCAGCGTGAGTGGCTGGCAGCCAGCGTGAGCTGCCAATAGCTGCGGTGAGCAACCATCCAGAGGCCGGCGACCGATCTGCCTCATCCAGGAAGAACACAATGACGATATCAATGTGGGCCAGTGAAGCAAGGTCCTCCACAACTAGACTGAAGAACAAAAAGACAGCAACATGCCTGTTCCCCTCCCCCAATTCCCCAATGCTGTTCCATATATATATATATTATATCTTTTAAACAATACATTTCTAAAGTTAAAAGCACTTCAATTCCAAGAATGTGTGAATACTTAATTTTTGTCCATGAATAAGAATGAAAGATAATAGGCTGTGATGACGCCTCATCAATAAAGACAGATAATCGTATTACAGCATGAGTAAATGTGTGGTATCTTCTCGGTGAAGTGTTGCTATGTATACATACAAGAAGATAAACTTGACATTTTATACTGATATCACTGACAAGAAAAGACCCTGTATGGTAGCCTATTGTCACTTCCTTAAGGTTCGAAGAGCTTTGTTTGTCAAAAATAGAAATATAGTATTGGTCCTAGTTAGGGTGGAGAAGTCAGCAGCCCTCTGACTTCATCTCATGTTCTTTTACTTCCTTCTTCAACAACCCTTTCCTCCCTTTTTATTTCTTATGCTATGTGCTCTTTTTCCATCTATCCTCTCTACTTCTTTTTATTTTGAAAAGGGCAGTGGCCTCACATAGGACCACAGTGTTTACCAACTCCTGTATGTGGGATTAAAGTGATGCTTTAAGTTGAACCTACATCAGAATTCGATGGTAGGTGTTATTTGTACTTGAAAACATTCTTTCACCCCCTCCACATCTAAAGAACTTCAGGAAAAGGGTGAGGGTGAGGGGCTCTTGCTTGAAACTGGAGCAGAGGTTCCTGAATAGCATGAGGGCTCGAGACTTTACAGACTTGCTTTTGTCTAATGAGTAGGTGTTTCCATTCCAATCTTCTTGTAGCCCCAGCATGACACGAATGTTGGAGGGTAAAACTGGGCTTGACTGAAAGATTATGGAAGAAGATGGTGACTAGATATTTCTTGCCTGACTTGTGTCTGTTCCCCTGAGTCACATCTTCACCTTCTCTTCTCACTACCATAGTATCACCTCAATGCCACCTCTTCCAAGAGGCCCTTAAACCTCTCCTGGCAGAAGCAGAACAAGGAATCAGGAATGGCTGTCTGGAAGTGCCATTTACGGACTTTTCTAACACAAGGCATTTCCATAGCTTCTTGCTCAAAAGCCCCCAATGCCTCCTGCAGTATCTCCTATATTGAGGCTTGACTCCTCAACCATACAATGAAGTCCCTCTCCAGTGGGTCCTCTCCTGTCCTCTTAGCACCGTGTTCCTCTGATATCCTATCCCATCATCAAACACCATGCTGAATCCCCTAACACCCAAGTGCATAGAAACGCCTCCTCCACCCACATCGCTCAGGGCACCATTTTTCCCCTTCAAATTAATTACATTGAATTGATTCTATAGGTTTACAATCAAGATGGTAACATGAAATCTCTCCCCTTGGGGTGCTCCAGTCCATCTCCTCTACGGCAGTTCACAACGCATTTATTACTGTAGACCACATCCTGTGGTAACCTGCAAAACATCATTTCTCTTCTAACATACTGCAAGTTCCTATTTGATTGATGTCTAAATCCCACCCTCCCCCTCCTCAGGGCCCTGCACATGGCTAAGGAAGACATTTGTTCACTTGCAGTGACTGATGGGAAATGTAGGAGCTCTTAGTATTTACTGGGGGCCATGTCATGAATGTTTGCATACAGAAGGCATTCATATAAGGCCCATATTTTCTGAGAGTTTTCTCAATTTCAAAAGTAAGTTCTCAATGTTGCATCATATGTCTTGATTTCTGGATTAAAAGTATAGTGACATTATGTGTTCCATTTCTCTTCATGTAAAACATAATGCTTAACATGGGAACATCATCTCTACTCTGAACTCAACAAAATGTTATTCTTTTCCTGAATTGTTCTTGAATTGTAGCTGCTCCGATTCATGGGCATGTGGACCCGCAAAATGATAATTTGATGCCAGTGTTGTATCATCAGCAAAAAGGACTTTGAAGTGAACTTGACCTTTCCCTCGACTGTCTCCCAGCCCCTTTGCTGCCATCACTTCTCAGCAGCTCTGTAGTTTTTCTCTAATGCCTGCCTCCTGTACATATGGGACATCCCTGCACACAGTTCTAGGAACAGGAAGAGTAGGAAGGCAAAGGTAACTTGAGTTAATAATAACAGTTTCACTTTAAAGTTTTTAAAGTCAAACATTCGGGCATCCTACAAAACCCGAGATGGGATACAGAGAAAAGTTTTCTTCCAAATCTCAAAACCGTGAACTTAATGAGGTTGAACACGTCCCACAAATCAATGCCTTACGACCAAATATTTTCTGCTAAATATAGAAGTGGTGTAGTTCGATACTCATTTTTCCTTTCCCAAATCCCCTTCCTGTCGTCCTTCCTGTCACCCAGCCCCTGCTGTCCCTCTAATCCCTAATGGCAGCTTTCTTTACAGCACTACAGCATAGAAGTAACACACTTTTTAAGACAGAAATCAGGACTTGACACCGAGGAAGGGAACCAGCTAACTCCGCAGAGAGAATCTAATTAGGGAGATGGGATTTGAGAAACTGGAGTTTTTCTAGGACACCTGGCTCACCCTTCTGGGTAATGGAAGTTGTCACTGGCCCTTTGCAGGCAGCTGAGGTATCAGGACGTGGGTGTCACTTCTCATCTGAATTAAATGCTGCCTCCAGCATGACATCTCAGGCAAACAGTAGCTGCTGGGTGCTCAGGCATGAGGATCTTTACCTGAGGTCCCTTTACACTCAGAGACACTGTTATTTTGCACAAGAAGAGGGCTGTCAGCTCAGGATAAGGAAGAACTTCCTAAAAATCAGAACTACCAACCGCCAGATAGACTGATTTATTGAATAGTGGGATCTCTGCTATTAGCCAAAATCAGGCAGAGAGGTGGCTTATGGGGGACAGGAGAGGAAGGTCCACTTCAGACCCTTAAGACTTGCTAAGTGAGCTTACAGCTTTCAGCCTGTCTCTCAACCATGAAATGGTGGATATTGTATTTGTTCATTCACATATTCAATAAACATGTATGGGCATCCACTATATGCCAGGCACTTTTCTAGGAATGGGGATAGAATGATTAAAAAAGAGGCGCAGTTCTTGCCCTCATGGAGCTTGCTTATTAATGAGGAAAGGCAGAAAGCAAGCAGATCATGTGGTAATAGTGGTAGAGAATGGTGGTGGAAATGCTGCCAGACCTGTGGAATTAAATGCAGTTCAATAATATTAATGAAAGTTAAATAAGATAATAATGACTGACATTTATGAACATATTCTGGGTTCCTGGCACTATGGAAAGCATTATGCCTTAAATAAACCTCATATCAATAAGAACTAATGTTTTCATTTTATGGACACTGCCACTGAGACCTTGATTAGCTGTGTAACTCATTAACAAAACCTAACTAGTTAGAGGTAAAGCTGGCAATAGAATTCAGGCATAAGCATTTGGCTCGCTCATAGCAGGCACCCAGTTATGTTGCTGATGATGACATTGTCAACATGGTGATGCTACTGAGCTGTTCCGAAGGTTATGTGAAGTTAAGATTGTATGCATCTAACAAAATATTGCATATGTAATGCTTAAGAGTCTATGATACAAGTAGGGAAATAGGAGAAACCTTTGCTTTAGTCTAACTTTCCCTCTAGTTTGGGGAGCTCTGTCTCAGGAAAATATGACATAAAATAACATGTGACTCAGATATAATAGTTCTATACAGAAGTCCTTGCTGTTATTGGCAGAAAGGGAATAAAAGGAAGGTAGCAGTAAGTCAGAAAAGCCATCCGGGTTTGGGTGAGGTGGTAGGTGGTGAAAGGGGTAAAAATGTAAGGGACTGGTGGAAAGGAGACAGTAAAGCAGATGAGATGGCTTGTTTGCAAAAATTAATGAAGTTTTAGCCACAAAGTGGAAACAACCCAAAATCCATCAATAGAACAATGGTGAAACAAATGGTAGTATATTCACTAAATGGAGTACTATTCAGTGATAAAAGGGAATAAACCCCTGACACATGTAACAACATTGCTGAACCTCAAATGTGTTAGGATGAGTAAAAGAAGCTAGACACAAAAGAGTATGTACTGTATGAGTCTATCTGTTTGAAACTCAAAATTAGGCAAAAACTAATCTATGCGGATAAAAGTCTTAGAAAAGTGATTCACAATGGCGTGGAGGGAGTTAACTGAAGATGGGAATTAAGGAACATTTAGAGATGATAGAAATGTTTTCCATCTTGAACTGGGTGGTAGCTACACAGGTGTATGCATGTATAAAATGTCATTGAATTTTATATATCTCAGATTGCACATTTTACTGTATGTAAGTTAAATTTTAATAATTCCAACACAGTAGAGAAAAAAGGATTAGGGTGGATCCCCACTCCAGACAGCAGAGATTGGTTCATTTAACCAAGACAGAGATCTACAAATATATTTTGAAAAACAACAGCAAAACAGTTTGGAGTCAGTTCGAGGGGGCTACGAGTTAAAAATACAGGAATTATAATTTATCCCCTAAACAAAAAGTAGCTTCTGGAGTTTTTTAGTAGAAAGCTAATAAGTGATGTTCCAGGATGGAGTCTGTCAGTGACATGAGGTCTGGACTGGAGGAAGGTAGGCTAAGTGCCTACTGTGTGCCAGACTGGCATTTTCATCATGTGCTAGATGAAGGAACTAACACTCAGAGAAAGTTCATTTTCCCTGGGTCACAAAGCTGGTTATTATCAGAGCTGGGATTTTGGATTCCAAAGCCGAAATATTATGCACTATGCTGCAGTTGTTCCCAGAAGTCCAAAAGCAAGGAAAGGCAGGACAAACTGGCCTCTGGAGGTCTGAAAGAGGAGGAGAGGAAAAGATGCAGGAACGTAATATTGCAAAGGAAGGTAAGAGGGATTTCCAATGCACAGGTACCTACTTGTGTTTTCTGTGATTTGTGTCGTTGAGCACGAGACCACTTCCATCACTGTGGGACGATTCCATCCACCCGGACAAAGATAAACTAAATCCTATTGCACTTGAGACCATGTAGGAAGTTGTCTATATATCTGAAGAATAAATAGGAGGGTGCAAGAAATATACAGAGGTATTTGCATATACGGGGAAGAGATTCTGACTTTAGGGACAGGCCTCTCAAATGGGAACGTGAGGACTTTCTCGATGAGATGTATAGAGACAATCTTAGATCTGAAACAGCAAGGTATGAATATTTTGTTCTCTCTCTCTCTCACTGAGGTTGATATAACATAGATTTTGGGGGGCAGCATTTTTTTTTTACACTTATTTTAACTTCCTAAGTACAGCATGAATGCATCAATCTGGAAAAATAATATTACAAATAAAACAAAGTCCCCTGACTGATCCCGGTTCTCTCCAATGAGGTAACCACTATTTTTATTTTTGATATTGATATGTACCCTATCATATAATAAGCATTAACACACATGTGAATCTACCGCTAAATATAATATATATCATATATAATATATAAAATAGATATGTAATTATTTTTGTGGCTTTTTTAACTAAAAAAATTACAAATTTTAAGGACTTTTATAGCTTTCTTTTCTCATGCAACAGTATTCATTGGAGAGTTTTTACTGTCAAAATATATAAACAAACCTCATTCAATTGTAATAGCTGGTTAGCATCCCTTAAGAAGAATGTGCTTTATAGTTGACTTAACAGTTATCCTACCTATTTGTTGTTATTATAAAAACACCTTCACAGAACATCCTTTTTCTATGCCTCTGAGTGCATATTTGTATTTTTCTCAGAGCAATTCTAAGAAATGAATTTACTAGATTATATTTAAAGTTATAATATATCTCTTAAAATTTCCCTCAGACATGGTTGAACCAATCTTGGCACCCATAAGCGACAAATACAAATTCTTGGCACACTTCACAAATACCCTATTGTATAAATTTTCCTGTGAATCTGTGTTTTTCTTAGCGAGCAATTACATTATTATCTCTGTTATTACTGATACAGAGAAGACATAATTCTTGACCTCTAGGAACTTTCAATCAACATCTCAGTGGTTGACAGGAAAATAAAGGAAATAATTAAGAAATAAAGACATTAATGAATTTTGCAGGAAAAGAAAACAGGGCAATGGTCATAAAGATTTTGATAGCTTTCTGACATTTGTTGCAGCTTCCATTCTCTGGCCATAAAGTCTGCAGGAATGAGATGTCTCATTGGGGATCTATGTGACCAAGAGTCTCAGTCATGGAGTCACAGCTATTCCTAGGCAGGAGGACTGTACTCTAAGCAGCATGGAATGGGGGACACTGTCACTGATTGAGATACTGGGTCCAGTATTTCCTTTTATCAGTTGGTCATCTTGTCCATTCCTTATATCCTTTGTGACCCTTAGTGTCTTCATCTGAGAAAATGAAAGCCCTCAAATATTCTTTATAGATGTAAAATTCCATTATCTTAAGAAGCAGTGAAATATGTATTTGAATAGGAGATTCTTTTAGTACAAACTTTAGTGGGCATCAATCACCAGGAAGGTTTGTAAAACATAAATTTCTAGATCCCTCCACCAGAGATTTCGGCTGGGGCCTGGAAATTTCCATTTCTTACCAGTTCTTAACTGCTGCTGCTGGTCTGGTGACCACACTTTGAGAACTCCTGCTTTAGTATGCTTCTCAGGTACCCATGGGATGCAGGTTGAGAGGAAGCCTGAGAAAGAGAGAAAGCTGATGGGGATTTCTAACTGATAGAGTTATAAAGTCCAGAGGCAATGAGCATGGAGCCAAGTTGTGTTTTGAAAGAGGCCATATGGAGGCTAAATGAGAGGAGGGCTGGGTCAGGGGGAAGCGGACCAAGGAGGAGGCTTTTGTTGTAATTCAAGGGAGACATGAGCAGAGTTTGAACCAAGGTCATATCAAAAGGGAGGGTAGGAAGAGATTAATGCAGAGTGACTCAGGAGATAGTAGTAGAGGATGTGCGACTGTATGTTGAGAATGAAGGCGAGGGAGGAATCTTGGATGCCTCACAGATTTCTAGTTTGGGCAATAAGGTGAATGATGGTCTATCATTACAATTGTAAAACAGGGTAAGAACATTATAAGAAGGTTAGTCAAGATGTGTGTGAGCACAGTACCAAGATAGTGTCCTAGGCAGCCCCAAGTTCCTGCACAAAGACCAGAGATCCTTGGGAAATGATAAGAGTGATACCTGGAGGCTTAATCTGACCTGAAATGGAGAATTATTCTGCCAGAAATAAGACCAAACAGGAAGGTCAGGGAGGAGGGTGTTTAAAAATGGGGTTGATTTTATTTTCAAATTATATAGTCTTCTGTAAGGATAGTGAGAAAGATTTAGAAACTTAAGTAGATAAATAACAACAAGGTTTGGGGCAGCTATAAAAGAATGATAAAGAGGCAACTGTAGAAGCAGCAGTTAACATTTCACAAGGATAGAAAAACAGGGTCACAAATAAGTCAGAAGCACATGCAGACACTCTATGTACATATGAGATGGGAATGGAGAAAATAGGAAGGCTGATTTCTTTAAAGAGTCATGCCTTATATCTTAGAGAAATAGCAGCAGCTTAAAATATATATAGAGAGAAGCAGATGAAATAGATGAAAATAAATATGTTAACGCCTAAATAGTAGGTCTATCTGGGTGCTACGTTTGTGGACTATTATTTTCTTGTACAAACCTCTATATCTTCAATTTTCTATGATCAACATGTTATACTTTTAAAACATGAAAAAGTTATTTAACTGTTGTTTTTTTTTTTTAAAAAACAACATATTTTTGAACAATGGAAGATAAAAAGCATGATGGGATTCTTTGGAGAACAGATTAGAATTTGGTTTTCTGGTTTTGCCCTCGCTGCCTCCTACAACAGATCTTGGGTCCCACAAAGGATTCACTGGATCTCCCACTGCTGAATGATTGGCAGGCTGGAGGCCCCTGAGTGTTGCAGCCAGCCTCACAGGAAACGTGATCTGTTCTCATTAGGAAGCCTGGAGCCACGAGGCAATATTTAGAGTAACCCAGCATTGAAACCAATTTGAAAAACCAAGAATAATTGTTAGTGATGCAGAACAGCTGAGAGATCATAGCAGCTAGAGGTGCTTGGCAAAATTCCATTAGGAGCTCTGGGCCCACTGCACTCCCCAGAACTCAGAGTCTGGAGACGAATGGCTCAGGCCAACATTGATGGATGTCAATAATACAAGCAGAAAACAACCAACTAAAAATAACCAAGACTTTTCCCTGCTGTGCTCCTTACTAAGAAATATAATAGGTCTGATTTTAAGTTCCATTCTTTATTGGAGACAAGGTAGAGAGGGTGTTCATAGAAAAGAACAAAAGGCAGATATTGCTCTCATCTCCCATTGGTCCCTGTCTTTTCATTTATCCCTTTTCTTGTCATTGAGCTCTGATTCTGTGGCTCTGTGGCCTGAGAAATGGAAGCATAGAGATTCAAAGACATGGAATGCCTTCCCTGACTGATCCATGTTGTGCTTTCCTTGTCTTTGGAAAAAACTCAAGCCATGAACCTGGCTATTGTGAACTACAAGTTAATTGCTACCTAAAAACATGCACACGCTAATCCTCTCCTTTCCACTCTCTCTTTCATATTCTCTCAGAAGTGACCCACAGAGTATTTTTAAACCTTTATTCATCTCTATTGGACAATTCTTACTTAGGTCAATACGGAAATCACCTCCAGCCTCATTTAAACTCTTGATTTCTCTGTATTGTACATTTCATAGAGCACATGCAGGGGACCACTCTTATACCTCCTTCAGCAAGATGATCGTCGTTGTGAAGTAGCTGTGATCATACAACAAGAGGAAACTGATGTACGGAGCTTTTGTGTTGGCTGCTCTACAAACATGGAGTCTTTCTAAATCACACTGGGGCTCAGGCTTGGCTTTTTCATCCTAGCAGGTTCTCTGTCCCTGGGTAAGCCTTAAGGCTGGGGAGAGAGAGTGGTTATGAGAAAAAAAGAGAAAGCTGTAGTTGTAGCCTTTGGTGGTGGAGGAACGGGACTGGTAACAAACCAGAAAGCAACAGGAAGGGAGCCAGATGAATAAATAATACCCTCATCTCCCTGCCTTCCTCCATCTCATCTCCAAGCAGTGCTGCCCATTGGCCTAAACCAGAATCTAGAGAGACTTCACTCCACATTTGTACCCACATACATGGAAATGCATGTATATATTTAGTTATATAATTATATTTTATGCAAATATTATTATATAGCATATTTAGTTTTGCAATTCGCTTCCTCCTCTTAATACTGTATGAGAGAAATCGCCATGAGCTTCACTGAAATGAAATGGGACCTGACCAGGAAATACTGATAATCACTCTGTGAAAAAAAAATATTTCTATAATATTATAAGAGTCAACCATCAGGGTACAGCTGAGATCAGACCCTTTGTTAGGTGTATGTTTTGTCCAATGTTATAAAATCAGATAAATAAAAGAAGGTTTTAAAGTATCTTAAATCATGAGAACATTATAGAATATTATAGTTATTCTGCAACATAGACCATCTCCCCAGTTTAAATAAAGAAAGGGGAACTTTTCTGGCTACAGAGGTCATTCGTTTATCTCACATAAGCAATTTACTGAAAACGAGGAAAAATATATTTCTGAGCTGCCTCACATAGTTGAGTAATTTCTGAGGAGGCTCTCGGAGGAAGTCATAGAGTGGATGTGACCATTGGGTGACCCACCAACTGGGGCAACTAGAGGCTCAATTCCCTCCCCTGTTCTGAGATGTGCGTTCTGCCCTCCATTCTCCAGCTAGGAACCATTTTCAAGGTCGGAACCTTGGGGGAGTAGGTGTTGTTGAGACCATCAGGATGGAATACGTGACTGAACCACGTTAAGGCCTCTATATAAACTTTTAAGATTCTGGCAGGTGGTGTAGAGTAATAGTTATCTTGTGGCCGCCAGAGAGGAGCCTGGTAAGTAAATTCCCTTGTTTGTTACCTGCCTCTTACTAGTCGGGAGTGGCCTGGCCCTCTGTTTGGTCCTCTTTGTCCCCCCTGTATAGGGACCAGTTTCAAATCATACCCCACCCCCAGGTATTCTCAAGTTTGAGAAACAAAAGAGGCTACCTGAGGTGGGAAAAGAAATTACCTTTATTTATCTAACAGTAAATGGAAAAGGAGTCATGATTTTAAACTTTTCTAGGAGGAGGTGGAGGAATTGCAGAATAAATATTTTGCATTTTTTTATATGTTGCACTTAAGTGCCACATCTTAATATCACAGTGTTTTAAATGACTGGATATTATTCCAAATTAACTATGCACCAGAAATTTGTCCGTTGCCATATTAAAGACATTTACATTTGTTGTGATTTTTTTTAATTCTAAACTTCATCAAACATCCTTTTAAAATGTCATATCGATATAGACCATATACACAGAAAAGTACATTAAAACATATATAGTTCAATAAATTATGATGAACTAGATAAATAGTTCAAGGAACAGAATATTGAGAATTCTGGAAGTTTCCCTCATATTCCCTCTCAAACATTCCTCTTGTTCTTCTTTCCAAAGTTTATAAGTATTATGGTTTCTAACATTGTAAATTAGTTTTTCTGTTTTTAAACCTTATATAATAGAATACTATGTTTGCATTATTTGGCTCAAATTGTTGGACACGTTTACCTTTTAGCATGTAGTTGTATTTTAACATTTTTATTGTTATATAATGTTCCACTGATTTATTATTTGGAGTGGATGGACATTTGTGTGATTACAAATTTGTGGCTATTGTGATTAAAATGCTATAAATATTCTTGGACACGCATATTCTTATATACACTAATGCATTTGTGCTACATATTGCCAGATTATATATTATATTCAAATTTAGTTGATAATGTCAATAAGTTTTCTAAAAATCTTTGAAGCAAATGTGCAGAATTGAAAAGGATACCAATGATCCTTCTTACCAAATTTAAATTGTAAACATTTTTATTTCTTGACTTTTTGGTGAATGTGAAGTGGTATCACATTACTGTCTTATTTTCCACTTTACTGATACTAATATAACTTTGTATAATAATTGTCCATTTTGTGAAATAGTTTTTCAAATTTTTCAATTTTTTTTTTAAATCACCTTACAGATTTGTAATTGATTGTAACTTAAGTTTCTTATTGATTTGAAAGTGTTCTTCATATATCTTGATAGGAGCATTTCTTTATGTATATTGAAAACATCTTTTCTCACTTTGTGGTTTACTTTTGAATTGCTTTATTGGAATCTCATGCTGAACAAGTTGACAGTTCAAATGTAGCCCAGCTTTTCTCAATGGTTGGTATTTAAAAACTGTTCTCATACAATGTTATAAATATGCTCTTCTGTGTTATATTCCCCAATTTACTTTTTACCTTTTACATTTACAGCTTAATTTCTATTGAAATTTATTATTTGTGAGTTGTAAAATAGGGAGCAAGACTTTTTTTAATCCACATAGATATTAAATTTTCCAAGCACTATTATTGAAAACTGTCCTTTTCTTCATTGTTCTTGAGTACTGCCATTTTTAAAATCAAATGGCCATACATGTGTAAGTCTGATTCTGACTGCATTCTTTTCACAGGGCCTGTTTTTCTGATAGGTGCTAATAACATAATGTCTTAATTACTCTATAATAAATCTTGGAAATTAGTAGGGTAAGACTTGTCACTTTTTTTTTTGTTCCACTTGTACTTTTTCAATAGTATCTTGGCTTTTTTGGCCAAACACAATGTTGAATAAAAGTGGTGTGGGTGGGTGGACATAAATGACCTTTTTACTCTGATATTAAAAGACATGTTTTATACAAGTGACTATTACATCTAAAGTTTCTCTTCCCAATTATTATTTTATAAATATGCTTTACCAGTTTCCTTCTATTCTTAGCTTCCTAAAGTGGTGACTTTTGTAAAACAATTTTCTGCATATCTTGAATACTTATATAATATTTCTTACTTACTTTATTAACATTAAAATGGCTTTGATATATTTTTGTATGTTAAAGCACGCTTTCATTCCTGGAATATTTTAATTTTGGTTGTGATATATCCATAGATATAAATATGGATATAAAGATAAATTGATATTTATTTATTTATTTTTTTGCTATCATTAGCGGATATGTTTAGTGTTCCCTGTATCCATGCTTATAAACGACATTTTCTCTTAAAGTCTTCATAAAGCTTTGGTATCAAGTTCATGTAGATCTCATACAAATAACTATGAAATTTTTCTTATTTGTCCCTCTACTGGAAGAGTATCATAGGACTAGTTTTTGTTTCTTTCTTATATATTTGGTAAAATGTAGTAGTAAAACAACCAGTGTCAGGTGTATTTTGTGGGAGGATTTTTTTTTTATTATTGCAGAATTGATTACTAATCAAATAACTATTGTATTTTCATTAATTTTTGTATTAACTTTAATAAATTGTGCTTTTCTAGGAATCAGTTCATTTCATCTAATTTTTTCTCATTTTTATGCTTTTCTCTATCTTCTTGACTATATCATGCTGATTTATAATAACTGTTTTATTAATACTTATATTCTAATTCTATAACCTCTTTCATTTAAGTCTACTTCTATTGATGGATTATTTTCCCCTTGTTATGGGCATGTATTGCTACTTTTACATGTCTGGTAATTTTTGATTGAGTTTAGGATATTTTGAATTTTATATTTTTGGGTGCTAGAAACTTTCTGTATTCCTTTAAATACTGTTGAACTTTGTTCTGGCATGCCATTATCTAGGGTCAGTATATTCATTTCCAGCTTACTCTCAAGCTTTGTTATCATAAGTTCATCCTGGGGCTAATTTAATCCATCTACTAAAGCAATAGTCTTCTGAAGACAGTACCCAATATTGTGTATTATGATGCTTTTCCACTTATAGTATATTTGTCACAACAAAGGACCCAACACTGACACATTGCTATTAAGTAAGCTTCACACCCCATTTGGGTTTCATAAGTGTCCTGCTGTTCAGGACACCATTCAGGAGGCCACATTACATTTAGTCATTATTTTTCATTGGGCTTCTCTAGATTGTGACAGTTTTTGATGACCATGACAGTTTTGAAGAGTACTAGCAAGGCATTTTTAAGAACTTCCCTCATTTGGGGTTGTCTGATGGTTTTCTCAAAGTTGAATTGGGATTATGGGCTTTAGGAAGGAGACAGAGATAAAGAGCCATTCTCATCACATCATTTCAAGTTACATCCTGTTGACATGATTTATCACTAATGATGTTAATCGTGATCAGCTGATCAAGGTGGTGTTTGCCAGGTTTCTCCACTCTAAAGTTACTTTTCCACCCCTTCTCACCCTGGGCTTTTTGGAAGCAATTCACTAACCCCAGCTCACAGTTAAGGATAGAAGAAGTACATTAAGCTAGAGGAGTTACTACATACATAAATTATTTAGAAGTCTGTTTTTAGGATTGTTTCTCTTCTCACTAACTACAGTGATTTTCTAGATTCTCTTGGGCTTTATGTTGATTTATTTGCTTTGCTCATGATGTTTGCTTCATTGTGTTTTTTGTAATTTTAAACTGCAAATGCATTGCCCAAATTTTATCTGTGGTAACCTTGTATGGCCTGGCATATAAGACACTACTTATGCTCCACGTCAGAGCTTATCAGCCCAAATTACTGCTTGTTCCCACTGCCAATGTAGGGACCAGCTCTCCCTGGGCTCCTACTGACTTCACATAGAAACAACCCAGCCTCACTAGTCTTATGCTTACACCACTTGCCTTTTGCTTCTTGCCTAGGGCCTTCCTTTTTATGTCAGGGTTTGGAACCTCAAAGCCCTGGCTCAGTAAACAGTGGGGCATTGGGGACATTAATGTCTCATGGGACAAATATTTGACAAGTGAAATATCAGAATTAGGAGATGGAGTTCTCTCTTTGCTTCTTCTGGAAAGGCTGCTGAGATGTAGTTATATGGTTACTTGAAGGACGGTTCCCATGGAATCCATCCTTGTATTGGAAGCTCCTTTCTTCCCAGACTGACTCCTCTTGACTCTCACTCACCCTAAAATAATTACTATTTTTTACAAATATGTTCTTTACCACAGGCTCTGTTTTCTGGGGAATCCAGTCATGCCTCTGCCTGATTCTCCTGAGGTATTACCAGCCCAGGACCACCTTTTTTCTTAATTTACTAGCTTGAGCTTTCCTGGGCCATGCAGGCATTGCAAATTTCAAACTTAAGTCCTTATGAGCAGAGAATTATATTTATAAACTCTTAGGGGATTTTTTTCTTTTCCCTTATTTAGAATTCACAGCAAAATAGAAAAAGTTTTCTTTTCCCTTTCCTTTGTCTCTGAGGTGCCATTAAAAAAAAATTCTAGTTTATCTTATTACTGAAGATGAATTTCTTTCAGCATCACAGGTTTATCTGGGATCTTAGTATTTGCCGAACGACTTTTCTCCTAACCATATCAGCTGTTAAAACTCTAACTCTCAGCTATTGAGATTTCAATTTCTCCCAAAGTGGTTGAAACCTCAGTGCCTCCTCATGTCAGATTTCAGATTCTTCTTCACTTTTGGCCCTTCAGTATTTCCCTTACATTCTCGAGAGCTCTGCTATTCATTAAAATCATGTTTATTACTTTTCATCTAAGTGTTTTCTAGGTGTTTATATTGGTAAAACTTCCATGCTATATTATTTTCCATATTCCCAGAAACAGAAACACTGGATATTTGCAATTCTGCCAAGCTTGGTGATCTCGTTTATAAAGGCATATACACTTGGAAGCAGCAACTCAAGAGGAGAGTTTACTACTAGCAAATGCATGCCTTTCCTGAGAAATAACATGGGAATGGAGAAAAAAAAATACATAGCGAGAGATAGATCAAAATGGTGTGCATTGCAGTCCAACAACAGTGTTGGGACAAGCATCTCTCTATATTTCAGTAAGCCTGAGGGTCATCCATATCCTAGATCTAAATTATAATTAATGTTAATGATGTTGACATCAAGGAAATGCAACATTTTTTAAAAAAAATATTCACCATGTTGAAGATGGGAACACTATATAAAATGTATTTAAAAGTATTTTTTCCTGAAATAATTTTAAATGCTATGTTACTTAAAAGAGTGGCTAAAATAATATAAAAATTATAATCATTACCAATTATTGAGCTCCTAATAGTTGCCCGGTACTGGGCTCTGCATTTTGCCTAACTTAATTCTCACAGTAAACCTGCAAGGTAGCTATTATGTGCTTTGCCTTATAATAAGCGCATGAAAGATACACTTTTAGTAAGTGGCCAAGACATAATTACAATTCCTCTGCTATTTCTGTTTCACCATATTGCCATCCTTTTCCATCCAGGAAACTTCCTTGTCCTACAGACATGCTCTAAGAATATCTCGCGTAACGGAGGCATTGTCACACTTTGCTCAGGACAGTCTCTGACAATTCAGGAAGAGCCAGCACGTCCTCAGTGTCTACCCTTTGACCTCGTTTATAACCTCTCTCTAGCATGTTCCCAGGATGGTCCGTTCCTCTGTCTGGCAGAGCCTGTGATGGAGGTATTTTGGCACACATGCCAAATTTGTGGCCCTGAAGCCAGTGGGGGGATATAGAAGGGGGGCTCAGTAGTGAGTCAAAAATGACAAAACCAGCAACAAACAGGAGGGACAAGTTTACCAATATGATAATTCTGCCTGGACAGTTGACAAAGAACAAATGCTCCCTTGCTCCCTCGAAACGATCATTTTAAAAAACAGACTGGGAGTTTTAGACAATTATTTAGGTATTTTAAATATTTATGAGTTCCAGTGTGCTACATACATTTTAAAAGACAGTTGACAATTGCAGCATATATCATCTTGTTCCCTCTGCAAGCTAAAAATAGTTTTCTTTTTAATGTGAAAACAATACTTTCAGTTTGGTGTCCCGAAAATAAAAGACTGTAAAATACTAATTTGCAGGCATGATGGCAAAGAGTGTTATCAGAAATTCTTTTTGTAAAGTTTCAGATGAGTGATCTGTCACTTTTGCCGGAGAGAGAGACTATGGAGGGCAGGCGTGCTTAGCAGCCAGGACAGGACCTGAGGTCTTGAGGGCCTGAGGTGAGGCTACCTGTCTTTACCAGCGGGCACTAGGACCTTAGGGGATGAGCCCAGTCAGAACCTGGAGGAGTGAACACAGCACCGATCCAGAAATGAGAATTAGGCTTGGGATCAAAGTGGCAAGGCATCCACAGGAGCAAGAGGAAACGCACAGAGAGAAAAAGTAGAAACAAAACCTGCTGAAGAGCAAGTTTTAGCTATTGTTTCAAACCAGGCTCAGCGTGTTCTTTCTCTCCTAGGGGACATGCTGGTGTGTAGATGGCTCTAGCTGATTGAATGGGACAGCTAGGCATGTCCCACTCTCTTCTGTATCTTAGTGAGGTAGCAGGTTTCATGGATGCCCTCAGAGCCCATCCAGACCCGCTTCACCAGCAGTTGCACCCATCCCCCAGCCACTGGGAGTAATGGCAGTTAGCATCCCACAGCCACCCTCTCTGCAAAGAATTGTCCTTGGTCCAAAAGGAGTCTCTTTGCTTGACAGGTCACCTGCTCCTTGAGTCAGGACTAGATCAACGATTGAATGACTCTCGTTCAATTCCTGGTCCAGGACCCGCCATGGAATCAGGCTGAAGTTCATTTTTGGCTGAGAGCACGTCCTTCCTCAGCTCCTTCCGGGGCCCATTGTGCTATCTTTACTTCTTTACATGTTCCACCCAAGTGCACCCCTTCAATAAATCATTTGATGAGAATCTCCATCTCTGGCTCTTCTAGGGAACGCAGCTGAGCCAGAATGATAAGTGGGACACTTGTTCTGCCAGTCAAATGGGGAAATGGACTCTCTATGCAGGGAAGTGGTGTCTCTCATACTATACGAAGTGCAAAGTGCAGTCAGTGATTGCGTCAACCAGAAGACAACAGGAGCTTAGCCATTCTCCATGCTCCAAATGCACCCCTCCCCTTCACAGTCAGCTCTGCTTTAGGACTCAGTCCCCCTGTCACCCTTTCAGCCACTGTTCCCTGCTTGTCCTGCCTCTCCCCTTGAGCCCCGTGCTGATCCAATTTCTCCTTCACTCGGGCTTCCATGGTAATTTGCATTGCTTTCTGTTAATTGACATATCACAATGTAGCAAGAGGTCAGTTCTAACTTATTGAGTGCCCCACAAATGCTGTAACCTGCTGGAGCTAGAGGGGATAAGGCAGGGTAGTGTTCTGTACCCCAGGTCCTGCTTCTGAAGGTGGCAGTTTCTTGGCCCGGGGCAAGGGCTTCTTAGAAGGAGTTTGATATGTGTATGTAAAGGAGCCCAGAGATAAATTCCTCATGTGCTCTGTAAACAATGTTAAGTCTGTTAAGTCTGGTATGTGTAAGAACTGACACCTTGCTTCTCCATCCGGACAGTAAAGAGAGGTTTCAGACGCACAGGTCTTCGTCTGAGACCCGCAGGCCTGCAGGGTTTATAGATGCCACAGAAGATGGCAGCCCAGACACTGTGTAGGGACCTGAACACAGGACTGGGTAATTTCTTGGTAGGTTCAGTCCTTGTCCAAGCCCGAGTCAGCCTGCCTGTAAGCCTCTGCTACCGTGGGAAGGATATTAGATTTGGAGGCAGAAGACTGAGCATAAATCTTATTAATAAGACCGTTTATGAGTTATCAGGCTTTAAGCAAGCAACATTTGTCTCTCTCCTCATCTGCAGAAAGGGTACACCAATGCGTGTGTTTCAGAGTTATTGTGAAAAATAAATGAGATCATTTAGAGAAACATACTTAGCATGCCCAGCCACACAATTAAAAAACTGCAACTGTTTAATGAGAATTTATTATCTGTTAAATTCTCCATTAAGCTAAGTAGTGGTGATACGAAGATGAAAATGACTATGCCTCCTCCTTCAGATCACTCACAATCCTGGTTAGGAGCGATCGCTGAACCTCGGCTGCAGGTGATCTGGTCACAGGCAGGTTAAGGTATATTGTGTGATTTTTAAGATCCTGCTGGGGGAATCGCAAGTACGCCTTGAGTACAGCAGCCTGACTCTTTTTCTCAAGTTACACATTTGGGCTTAAGCTCAGATCTGCAGAGGTCCAAAACTGTGGTTCTTCTCCTCCAGACACATGTGGTTTTGCAGTGCTGGAGCTGGAGCTAGCTCAGAGTTTTTGGCTTCCAGCTCAGAGCTGTTCCCACTACATCACACTTTTCTGTTTTTCCATCAACACTAAGGCAAGTAATTTTGGTTTCTGGGTCTAAATGAATGCACTGGGGGTTGATCCACTGGGAACCCACTATTAGACCAAATACTTTTCTCCCAAAGTATCGTAAGACATTTTTCACAGTCCTAACTAGGGTTTTTTGTTGTTGCTGTTGTTGTTGTTTTCAGCCTAATGGCAAAGCACAGATTCCTAATAGGTTTTTTTTCTTTATGATCTAGGAACAAAGTCTTCTGATGCATAGATAGGTTCACAATCTAGCTCCTTCTTTCAAGAGAAAGAAAACAATAACGCTGCATCTTGAAAGCCAGTTCTCTGGTTTTTCATATCAGGCAGTTGAAAAAGCTGAAGAGTGCAGTAAATATCACTGCTTCTGCTGTGGAATCTGGGGGGCTGCCCCAGTGGGAGTGGGCTGCAGTGTGTCATCTTCTGCCACCATGACTCCTGGAGGCAGAAAGGTTATAGACTGAAAACAAATCCTTGTGGCTGATTTCACCTGGAGATTTGCCCAGACTGACTGACTAGCCAGTGTTGATTACCCCAAACAAACAAACAGAATTGGATGTCCTCCATGCCCCCACCCCTTCCTGAGAGAGTTGCTCGGGAATTGAAATGGGCTTGCCATTATGATTAAAGGGAGAATAATAAGAATATTTAAAACCGATAAAAACAATTCCACCCAATGAAAGGTTGCCTAATGCTCTTGACACTCACTATTGTCATTCAAGTGGTATCTTTTGCTTATGTTAATTAGGAAAAATAAACACTGCTCTATGTTGTCCCTTAATGTCAAAGTGAATGCACAGTAGGAAGTGGAATCCATTTGCCTCCCTGCAAGTTCCTACCACGGAACCAAGCCATTCTGAGAAATTGTTTAGCTCAGCTCCTGGTAACTTTATCAATTGCAGATTCTAACCCCCAGTGCCAACATTTATTAATCTTCTACTCTGGGCCAAGAACTGTAAATGTGAGGGAAGAGATAACTCTGTATCTCTTAGAGGTCTTGCAAGCTTACTAGAAATTTTTATGATACAACACAGGGAGCATTTTATATTTATTCATTCACTCAACAAATATTTCTTAAGCCCCTGAATTCTTTAAGGTGGGGATTGGTACTGAACCTAACAGAGATGGTAGCTGTTCAATTTCTAATGAAGGAAATTTGACTGCAGCCAAATAAAAAAGTAAAATATGTAACGTGATAGAAGCCAATAGGAGATTCTATGAAGGAAAAGAAAGAAGGAACAGGAGGATATGAAGGATGTGTTTGGATGTATTATTTTATATTAAGTGGAGGGGTCAAGGAAGAGCTGTTAAAAGGCTTTGGGAAATTAGAAGGAAATGAGAGAAGGTCATGTGGCTATGTGGGAAAAGGTGTTTACGGTGGAGAAAACAGGTGAACAGGTGATGGGGGAGATGGTCTAGGAGTCCAGGACCAGTGGGGAGTAGGTGTGGCCAGAGGGGAGTGACCACTGAGAGAGGGACCTCTATACAGAGGCTGGGAGGCCAGATCAGGTGGGGCCTTGCAGTGTCATCAGGGCCCCAGTCATCACTCCTAATGCTTTGGAAAGGATCACAGGGGCTTAGCAGAAGAGAGACCTTATCTGGCTTACATTTCACAAAGGTTTTTCTGAATCTTTTTGAAGAATAATTGGTAAGGTGGCAGATAAGCAGAGAGACCAGATAAGAAACTATTGCAACAATGCAGGCAAGAGATGCTGGTGGCTGCAACCAGGGTGATACAAAGGAAGAGGCTAGATTTTAGATACACTTTAAAGATAGAAACAAGGGAATGGCTTTCCTCTAGGGTTTGATTGAAAAAGAAGAATTGAGAATGAATCAAGATTTGGAGGCCTGAACAAGTAGGAAGTATAAAATTGCCCTTTCTGAGTGAGTTAAAACTGAGGAGAGAGAATGTGGGGGTGAAATTATGAGTTTGGCTATGGATGTGATAAGTTTCAGATGTCCTATGTGAATCTGGGCTCAGGAGAGAGATCTGTGGATTTTGTAAACTTGGGAGATAATGACAAAAAGGTGGTTTTTTTTGTTGTTTTGTTTTTGTCACTGAGAGATGACATTGTCCAGTGGGTTAATTGGTAGAGTGCCAAACAGGTCATTGGTGAATACTGGGACCTGGAAATATTTAGAGATTTGGGACACAAGAACAAAATAACAAAGAAGACATGAAAGAAGAGGCAGGGAGGAAAAAAGGAAAAGGAGGGAGGGAGGGAGAGGCAAAGTCAGGAGAGAGGACGGTGTCATGGAATTCACCTAGGGAGAGGAAGATCCAGAGTTTTGTATGTGCATCACGCATGCCACAAAACTGGAATTAATCATCTGTTCCGCAGCAGTTCTTAGGAAAGAGTTATTCCTAAGGTTATAAAGAAGCGGAGGAAGTTTCATGGAGAGGATCTGATTTAGAACAGGGCTGTAATTGGGGGAGAGTAAGGCATTTTGTCTGAGAGAATCCTGGAAAATGCTTACCGTGTGCCAGGCACTACTCTAGGAAATTTACGTATGTATTAAATTTGTCCAAATACAGAGGTTGACAAAAAATGGATACATGTTTTAAGAAAGAAAGAAACTATTACAATTGTAATACTCAATATATACCTATACTTGTAGAGAACTACAAGTCACGTTTGACTTCTGCAATTACAACAGTTGCTCAAAGTGGTTCCCATCAGCGTAATTTTAATACAGTTTTTCCTTTCTTAAAATGTGTATACATTTTTGGAGCACCCTGTGTATATAATCTTCTTAGAGATCTATCCTATACATACTATTGTCCCTTGTTACAGATCAGGAACAGACTTGGGGGGAAATTTTTGCTTGAGATTACACAAATTTTACTCAGTGGGCAACCTGCCTTCAGAATACACCTTCTTGATGCTTTTATCCTGCTACACCCTTCATAGGTAAAGACAAGGACTTAAGAAAGGACTTAACCAGAATGATAAACCATGACTAGACTAGTTTGACTAGAGTGAAAGATTTTTTTTTTTATATAGCAGCAAATGTAGTTCAGAAGCAAGGTTCAGGCTATATTACCTAGGGCAGGCAGATCTTGATTAGTTTGGACTTTATTTTTTAGTGCATGGTGGGGAGTCATTCATATTTGTAAATGGTAAAATTTTTAGTAAGCATGTCCCCCTTTCCTAAAGGATGCATGACAATTTCACAACCACAGACTGACCTAAGTTTTGAACTGGAACCATTTTTAGAAGTTGTGAGAGGACTTAAACCAAGACTGGCATTTAAGTCAATTATCTGAGGTCATCCGGCTATTGGTAGGGTCATCGGCAGGACTAGAACTCAAGTCTCATGCCATTTACACTTACACGTTTACTAGCAGACCTTAATAATTAGGCCGCAATTAACTTAAAATTGGCCCGGATATAGTGACTTGGGCCCAGTTTTAATTTTGTATTTCATTCAATTTTAGTATTTATTTTATTGTGAAATATTTCAACGTAAGTTCATAAAATAAACTTAACAGACACTGCGTTTCAGTTTGCACCTTTGGGCCTCAATGCTGTTAAGAATAAAGGCCATCCAAGGAGAACCACCTGTAATGTTTAGTGGCCCCACCAGACAGCCTGTGTTCTGCCCACATGTCCTCTGATCCATGGATAGCACTCCCATTCTGCTAGTCAGCCCTGCATTTCTGTTGTTATTGGGCTGTCCTTGGGTTTCCAGAACCTATCTGGTCAATGTCTTGGGAAGGTTAGAGAGGTCTGGGAGGTAATATCTCCCAGGGGCAGCCCTTGGGCAATGACTGCTGGGCATGGGGTATAAGTACCATAGCTCCCTCACCTCTTGGCCATGCTTATGACTTTCCCCAATTGATGAATTTCCTGCTGCTCACTGCGCTAGCTGATTGAATAACGCACCCTTGTGGGTTTCCCTTGCCATCCTTTCCTCATTCCCCGACCAGTGTTACTTCTATCTCCTAAGAAAACTTTGGTGCAATTGTGCTCTCACTAGTTATTTCTAGAGGAACCTAAGACAGCAGATGCAACTTAAATGGAAATGAGGCCACCTCTGGTGCCCTTTTATATTAATAGAAGTGCTGTTTTCTGCTGATGACTGCAGCGTTGACCTGTGTAGTGGTGGAGAATGTGCCAGCTCTAATTTTTAATTTGCATTTTCTGTCACCCAGAATATGAATGCAGGTCTTGCCTTTCCCACACACCTTGAGGAAAAGTCACTGATTTGTGTCTCTTTGTCATCTCATTTCAGCAGCCAGGGCCTTGGGTCACTGGGCCTGACGGGGGCACAGCTATTGCTCGCAAAGGGGCAGCAATGCAATTTCGCTTTCTCTTTATTCGGTAGCAAACACACTGGAGTAAGCAAGGCAACTCTTTTGAGTTTTAATTTAAATTAAAGAGCATTTGTGTCTTAGGCCAAGCTCTTGCAGTCACTCTCTGCGAGTTAATAATCGTGGACTGTGCCAGAGGGCTCTGATTTTCTGTGCTCCCCTCTCCTCTGGGTAATGACCCTCCATGATCACCACTGGTAACCTTATTATTTCTCATATGTGGATCCTAATATCAATATGAAATGCCACTCTAAGAGAAAAGTCCTTATTGAGAGAAAGGGATGAGCAGGTCCCCAAGATATTAATTATTTCGAAACAGTATTTCCATCTTTAATGATTAACATTAAGCAGGCAGGCGACTGAGAATGTCCTAAGGAAGAGAATTCATGTTTAAGCACTTGCCATGTACCATGCAAAGCTTCAGATTATTTCACATACATTATATTTTGTAACTGTCCTTAAAATGTACTGATGAACATAATGGAGCTCAGAGAAGTTAAGTGACTTACCCAAAGCGGCACATTATTTAGTGGGAGAGCCAATATCTGAACAGAAGCCTCTCTGATTTCAAAGCCATGATTTTATAACAACATCATCCTGCTCAAAAGTTGGGGGTGAAGAGCAGAGCTGCCTCAGCATGAATTTTTTTTTTCTTCTGCTTTCTGGAAAATGAAAAGATGCTGAGACAAGGTAACAGGGGACTTTGAACAAATGAGAAGGAATGGAGTGTTTTGTTTTCCTCAGACTCAGGATTCATTCAGAAGACATGAGTATCCTAAAAAGTAACCCCAATCAGAGGCTCTCTCTTGCATGGAGCTCAGAGGGACATAGGCCAGAAGATACGTGTGACCAAAATCCTAGGGGGATGATATGGTGTCAGACCGGGTGCCCCCAGACAGAAGAGGTTTCACAGCTCTCTGGAAACACAGGCCATCCGCTGTAATCCTGGGCTTGCAGCCCAGAGGGAGCCTCGTGCTCAAAACTGTGGGGAACCAGGGAACCCACTCAGCCTCTATATTAGATACCCTGTGCTGTATTGGAAAGTAAACCAAAACCTGAGTGTAAACAACCAGCATTTATTTAGCTCAGAATTCTGTGGATCAGTTGGGTGGTTCCCCAGGACTAGGTTGCTGTAACTTATTTTTACTGGGATTTCCTCAAGCGTGTGTCATCACCTGGCAAGTGGGCAAGCTGCTAAGTCAGCCTCACAAACATGTCTGGCGATTGCCCAGCTCTTGTCCAAGAGACGGAGTTGACTGCATCTCATGGCATTCTTTACATGTATTTAGCAGGTTAGTCCAGGCCGCTTTCCCAGGTGAGAGACATAGGGTGCCAGAAACAGTGAACGAGGACAAGTCTCAATGGCCAAGTTTTTCCCCAATGACATGCTGCAAAACTGTATTACAAGATCACAACCAGGATATCAACATTGAAGCAATCAATGCACAACAATGTAATCACCACAAGGATCACTCTCCTTGGCCTTTGTAGCCACAACTACTTTTCTCCTGCTCTGCCCCTTAATTCGTGACAATCACTAGTGTGTTTTCTATTTTTATAATTTTGTCTTTTCAAGAATGCTATATAAATGGAATCACAGAGTAAATAACCTGGGGTCATTCAGGTTGTTGCAGACACTCAACATAGTGCCATTTATTTTAACCTTTTACCCATTGAAACATCGTGGGTGTGCAGGTTTATGTGGACACAGTTTTCATCTCGCTGGGATATATGCTGAGTGTGATTGCTCATCAGCATTTAGTGTTGTCTGATAAGTGTGGAACGATGTGTTATTTACATTTCCCTAATGATGTTGAACATTGTTCCATTGTTTATTTTCCATTCATATGTATTCTTCGGCAAAAGGTCCCTTCTTGTCTTTTGTCAATATTCTAAGTGGACATTTTTTAACCTGTTGAGTTTTGAGAGTTCTTTAGTCTACCTACTAATCATTGTCAGTTTCATGATTTGCAAATATATTCTCCCAGTTTGCAGCTTATTCTTTGCATCTTCTTCCGAGGGTCTTTCATAGGGCAAACATTTTTAATATTGATGAGTGTTTGGTCACACTGCAAGTGTGTATAGATGCAGGAAGGAGAGGAATTGCAGCCATTTTTATAACCCATCACATCTGTCTGGTAGATGAGAGATGCAAAGATGAGGAGAGAGATGTGGAACAGAACAAGCTGCGGGGAGAGAAAAGGAGCTAACAAGGCTGTTAGGAAGATCAAAAGAGAAACTATTACTGATAACATGGTTGTTACAAAAAAAAATCCCAATCAGTAAAAGCTACCATGTTACACAAGTGGTTAATAAGAAAGTGTGTAACAGGCAATCAAAGATGTAGAAGTGTCAAAAGAACACATACTTTCATATGGATAGGCATATAGAGATGGTATAGCTCAAGTACCCCTTCTGGTCTTTCACATTTCCTTATTATTGAGCATGGCAAAAATGTTTCACTGCTACAGTGTTACAGAATAAATGGTAGTTAATTTCATGTGCTTTTATAATGAATTCTGAATTTTTTTTTTTTTTAAGTTCCTGAGATCTAATTTTTTCCACTCACAGAACGTCCAAATTCTCCCACGTTATGTCTGTCAGTGACTGGGAGTAATTAGAGATAAAGTTTCAGATTCCATGTAACTTTCTTCCTAAAAGCAAACCTCAGACTCCTCTGTTTCCTGTTGATTCATCCATTTTCCAATGTGGCATGTTATGAGCTCAGTGTTCAGCATAAATGTTTCCACAGAGGCTCACTTCCGGTGATAAGTGGCCAAGCTCACCACCATGATGCAGCCCAGGCAGTAATGTCCAGAGGCCTCTCCACACCAGGAACACTCCAACAAGTACCGTGTATAATGCTCTTCCATGTATAATGTGCACCCACATTTTTGGCCCAAACTTTCAGGGAAAAAATCTTTTGTTTTAATTCAAATTTTTATTTGTTCACATTCAGGTACTTGTTTTTTTTTTTAATTATAAAGGAATTTTAGCACTCATTTTTTAACATATTATGGTACAAGAAATGTTATGTAACAAATAATTACAAAACACAAGAACAGATATAAGGTACAAGGAATTTTATGTACCGGTAACAAATTTGTGACATTAGGCATCATAAAAGGCCAAGAACTCTTCGTCTTTGCAAGTTCGTTGTAATTTCAACAAAACTGATGATCATATTCCAGGTTATTATTTTGCATACAGATATCATTATTGATTTCTAGAGTTACACTTTCAACTTATAAGCATAAATAAAATAATTAAAAACATTTATATAGACATGGAATTAGTACTGCCCATGTATAATATGCGTCCTTATTTTTCCCTCATAAATTTGGGGAAAAAAAGTACACATTATAGACGTCAAAATATGGTAATTAGACAGTGCTAAGTAAACTTCATTCTGCTTCTGTGTTTCAAAAACCAATGTGTTATACAGCATCAATTTCAGATATACAGTGCAGTGATCAAGCCTCTACTCCATCCATGAAGTGGTCTCCCTAAAAAAACATGTAACCATCTGACACCCCACAAAATTTTAACAACATTATATTCCCCGAACTGTCTTTCATATCCCTGTATATAGACAGTCACGGGATGTGGATTATATGGTAGAAGGGAGTCAAAGGAATTGTAATAGATAGTATGATATGGGGGGGAGGAGGGGGAGGGGAGAATTGGGGGAGGGGGGTTGTCACTTTGAGGGGTAAAAAGTATAACTATTGCACTTTGTTGTACACCTGAAGCTAATTAAAAATATATATAAATAAATAAATTAAAAAACAAAACAAAAAAAAATCCCAATGTGTTAAGTGCTTTCTTTGTGCTAAATACTATGCTGTACACTCACCACAAAATGTTTCATTTACCCACTTTGATGTAAGTATTATCATTACTATTTACAGAGAAGGACAATAAGATTTAGAAGAGTTAATTGTTATCAGAAGGCATACTCGTAGTGAAAAACTAGGCATCAACCACAGGCCTTTCCAGTTCAAAGGACTAGCCACTTAACCACAATGTCACATATGATTCTCAAATGGCAACAACAATAAGGCCAGGTTTCTAAAACTGGAGAACTTCATTCCACAACATTTGGAATGTTAGCATTAAACCATAATTTATGATACCGAAGTTGAACACAGATATGAAGAGGTTGGAAAGGCTCCATACTTCTCCAGTGATGCTTAAACATAGAATTCCAATGATAGAGGTTTTAAAAGAAGTTTGAGAGAGAACCTTTATTGGAGTGTTCAGTAGATAGCCTTAGATACTTCCAAATACTGCAACACATTCTTATCCGACCTTAAATGAATTAATGCCAATACACTTCTCTGATTCTCTGAGTGAGATACTAGATTCAGAGAACTTTACCAATAAAAAGCTTTCATCATGTTTCTATTGATGGCTTTACCTGTTCTGCTTAGGCCAGTACTAGAGCAAATACGTCTTTCTGCAGCATCTTAAGTAGCAAATCTTTCATCAGATCAATAAATGCTAACATATTTGAAACTAATAACTCTACGGAATATCTGAAGCTTAGCTCTGACTTTCTGAAAATAGACATTAGTCATACTCTTTGTTCTGAAGACATCAAAATTGTGAGAAAGAAAATCACAAAATCAACAAACCACAAATTATTGCAGACTGATTGCAACCACTAGGAAACATCTGCATTTATGTGGAATTTGAGAACACGGGTTCTTTTGGAAAAAGACAGAAGAGGAAATAAACTCCCTAGATTTGGGAGATGAAAAGAACCCTAGAGATTGTGTGTATTCATCTATTGCATAATTTATTCATACATTCAGTCATAATAGGCAGCATAGCACACTGAATAGAATGGATATTGGATTCATGCCCACAGTTTTCATACCTAACTCTTCCACTTCCTGTTTATAGTGATCATTCTCTTTGCTTGGTTCCTCATCTGCAAAATGGGTTTTCTTATAGAATTAGTTCTTTTATCACTATGAAACCATCTTCTTTATCCCTGGTCACATTCCTCATCTTAAAGTCTACTTTGTTATTATTAAAATAGCCAGTTCTGCTTCCTTTTATGTTTGGAGTTTGTGTGTCTATATGTTTCCATCCTTTTATTGTCAATCTTTCTATGCCTTTATATTTAAAGTGTGTCTTTTAAACAGTGTATAGTTGGGTCTTGCTTTCTATCTATTTTGAAAAGTTTTGTATTTAATTGAGTGTTCAGACTATTTATATTTAATGTAATTATTATATGGTTGGAGTTAAATCTACCACCATATTCTTTATATTCTATTAGCCAGTCTTTTTTGTTTTCTTTTTTCCTGCTCAATTCCTGTCTTCCTTTGGGTTAATTTTTATTTATTTATTTTTGAGACAATTAACTCAGTGCTTGAGTGTCAACTTATGCTAGCTCTTTCTTAATCATGAATTATTCACACAACATAATAATCTATTGTTGATATCATGTGCAATTCAAGTGGATGGAACATTGTTTTCACCCTGAAGGAGGTGCAGAATTTAATGGAGAAGTGTAATATGTAGACTATATACAATGAATCCATCAAAATGGAAGTATATACAGATATGTTCAAGAAAGCATTGAAACACAGAGTAAGTAGGGTTTGGAGAGGAAGGATGAGAAAGAAATTTTTAAGTGCTATATTGAGAAGGATGTGCCTATGTGGAGAATATGGAGCATAAAATGGAAGATTACAGATCAGAAGGTATTCTAAGATCAATCTGGCGAAACTGAACCTTGTAAATATACCTGATGTATATTTACAAAAATCACACTGGTGGTTATGTAATGAAAGTTGATTGGAGGGAGAAAAGCATGGGGACAGAGAAGCCACACTCCATTTTGTGACTAAAAATGAGACTCAGGGAACTGATATAATTTACTCAACATGAATTACTAAAAGGTTAGCATGGCATAAACAATCCTGATTCCCAATATGTATTTACCATGGTTGTATTTACCTGTCATTTCTTAAATTACATATAATATACTCATATAACAAGTGCTGTTGATGATACTGAAGGTAATAATATATTGCTTCATAATACAGATTCTATGATATTTGCAGTGAAAACTCCAGTAACCTGAGCGGAAGAGATATCTTAATATAAGTATATAAGTCCTAAAGGGAAAAGGAAAAAATAGTGAAGTCATCAGAGTTATTGAAAGTCTGGTTTAAGAGGACAAACTTTCTGTTCCAAACTTACTCGATATAACAGCTATATTTTTAACCTATCTCCTGCATAGATTTCATCCATATTGTGTCAGCCAAATCATTTTAGCTGCGTTTTGTCCCTTTTCTATCATAAGCTAGATATATGATTGACGGAGACTACATTTGATTGACAGATATAACAATTTAAGTATAAACATGTTATTAACCCTGCAAGAGCATCTTAATAAAAGAACATGATGGAGATAGACATAGAAAGTAGATGTACTGATTTTGAAGCCAATTGCATTGTGGCTTAATGTGACAGAAGCAATGAATCAAATGGAATGCTGTGAAAATAGTTCCAAAGATATTTTCTCCACAGTATTTAAATCAGCAGCTCCATATAAGTAAGCAGTGCTAAAGGATTATGCAAAGGCTTAATGGTTTCTTGCCCCTTATAAGATTTTAACTTAGACTCCACACTCGCTTGTTGAGTTGTATTTTTGCAGACCTGAGATGGACCTACAAGGTTCTTCTTATTCTGTCTTATGACCCTGGCTGCACTGTGACCCTTGTAGGATGACTCAGAAACCTGAGTCATTATTCCTGGATGAGATCATGGGGGGGGGGAAAGGAAGTAGATGATTAATTAACACTAGTAGCTAATTTATTAAGATCTAATCATGAAGTGGGTCTGTACTAAATGCTTCACATTTACTAATTTAATCTTCATCACAACTAAAATGGCATGGGGAATATATTACCTTTATTTACAGCTGAGGAAACTGCGTCTCTAAGGATTTACATAATTCTCCTAAAGGCAAACATCCAGTAAGGTGTAGCTAGCATTAAAGTCTAGGCAATCTGCTACAGATCCCAAGCTTTTAAATCCAGGCTGTGCTGCATATTGGTCACCATGACTGGAGCAATATTTCAAACTGCAAGTCCTGCTGATGGGTTATGGGAAATGACGTTTTCTTCTTCTTCTTTTTTTTTTTTTTTAGCTAGGTCATCCTGCCACCTGTTGGCAGCTCAGGCTCAGCTCGGGCCCAAGAGGGAATCAAACTGGTGACCCTATTGCTCAGATCTCACACTCTTGAGCGAGCTCTTAACCATCTGAGCCACTTGGATGGCCCAGGAAATGACTTTTTAAGGTAACCATCTTGCACAGTTGCACATACTTTATAAATTCTGAAGCTGTTTCACACATGTCAGTTAGTTTAATATTCCTAATAATTTTACAAAATAGGAGTTATTCCTGTTTCACAGATATGGGAATAAAAGTCGACAAGGTCAGTGAGTTTTTCAAGGATATGCATGAAAAAAGCAGAATTGGGTTCTGTGTATAAGTGAGACTTGGGTTCAAATCTAGGATCCCTTTACAAGGCAAGTAAATTAAATTCAGGGAGCTGAATTCTTCTTACTTGTAAAATAAATGCCTTTTTAGACAGCTATTTGACTCAATATGGTGCCTGACACTTGGTATTTACACAATAGATATTTGGTTTTTCATTTGTCCAAGCTGTAGAAACTTTTGATGCCAGCTAACTTGCAGGATGAGAGGAGGAAAACAAGGAAATGTTAAAATCTCCAGCAAGGGCTGGGTTTCACAGACAAACATTCTAAATAGGATTTCATAACCCAAGAAAAGCAAAGCCATGAAGAGATCAATGATTTTAATAAATGGTGCTGGCCTTCATGGCCTAAAGAGGACAGACACACACCCGACTTTTTTCTTTTGTCGTAATTGCTTCAGCTTAGTCCAGTTGTAGGTTTGACTCGTTAAATACCATTGAACAGGGGCTTCTGCTTCTGAAGAGATGGGGTAGGCACACTTTATTCTTCCTGCAAAGTACAACCCAAGACCTTGGATATTATATACAAATCACACATTAGAAGGCTGAAAGGTGGAGAGAAGGCAGACCAGCTAGGGACCTCAGGACTACATTGTGATAAGAACTGTATTTCCTTGAGTTTTCATTTTGCCTCCTACATCACAGACTGGGAGCCAGTGGAGCTCGCAAACTCAAGTGCCAGTAGGCAGAGACAGACACGGAAAGCTCCATCCTAGCAGGACAGAAAACTTCCTAATAATAATTGTCCTACTGCAGATGAACACCATAGGAAAAAACTGTGGTTCCCATCCCTGCCCATGCCGGCAGGGGCTAGGTGGGAGTCTCAACTTCCATCATAAGGAAACTGGAAGGAGGCTTCCTAATACCAATGGGTTGGTGTCATGATTGCAAGTAGACACCTGGGACTTCTATCTCCGTGAACTGGTAAGGAGCTCTGCTCCGCCCAGGAGCTTGGGTTCCACACCCACCAACTACGATTGGGTGCTCCGTCTTCTCCATTGGTGTGGTGTCAGAGAAGGCCTGGTGGAGAGTCAGGAAAGTGCTGGAAATCACCCAGTGGCAATAAGGCCAAATACATCAGGTGTCAGCGGAGACCATGTGTAAAACCAGGACTCCCACCCTAGCCCAGGATGATGTTTGAGATTATTCTGACACCCGGAGGGCTCCGGTCAGTTTCCTTCCTTGTTTGTTACCAATAAACTAGCTGGCTTGCAGTTTAGCCTATATCACCAAAGAATCTGTAAATCTCCTGCCAGTTGTGTTTGAACACAAATTCCACTGTTTTTGACAGCACTTTTCGGCTTGACCTTCTCACACTATGTTACAAACCCCTTTGGGGAGGGTTTAGAACTCTGTTCTATGGCCTGTTCTTCCCTGTAGGGATATCTCTGATCCAGGGCTCTTATCTCTGATTGACAACCCTGGCTTTAGGAGCTGAATCCTTGGTGAATGGGGCATCAGCAGCCTAAGTCCTCAGCTTGCCTCTCTCAGGGTGGGACCTCCAACCCATGAAATGGCGCAGAGACAGGGCCCCGTATTCCCAGCAATGCCGAACCCAAGGTAGAGCTCCGTCTCCTGAGTGGGGTTTGGGCAGAAGGAGGGAGCCCCCACCTCTAGGGCTGCACTCATCTAGAACTTAACCCCAGCGATGGGTAGCGGTGGCAGGATAAGATATCTCCCACTCTGCCCTCCCCAGAAAGATAGCCCTCCAAATGGGAGTTGGAGGGAGGGACCCCATGCTCTTGGCTTGTAGCAGTCCTGAGTGGGGTTTCTGTCCCACTCAGCCCGGAGGAAAGATGGAATAGGTCTTGTTCCAGACTGTCACAGTTGTTACAGAGTTCAGTAGATTTTCTTGAATAAATATTTCTTCATCAGCTCTATGTCCATAGGGTCCTTAGAAGAGACTTAATTTTTTTTTTTTTTTTTAATTTGCAGTTTCACTGGATAGAGAGGCCCATGGAGCTCCTCACGCTGTCCTGCCACAAATGGAGCTCCTCTCTGTATTATTTCTTACAATTGCAATCTACACTTATTCAAAATTTAAAAAAAGAAAAAATAGCTTTAATAAAAAGAAAGAAAGAAAAAAACCCCAGCACTGAAATGGTGTCTTAGTTAAGTTAGGACAGATTTCTTTACAAGTGATTCTTTGGCAGGAGCATTCAGGAGAGGGGGAGCAAAGAAAGGAGACGGGAGGAATAATATGCATTCCGTACACGGAATTGTTAGAGGAATAATGTGGGAAGTGGCTTACAAATGTAGGCGTTACATAAGCTAAAGCCCCAGAGAGTTAAACGGACATGTCCTTTGCATGGACATACCACGATTTATTTATCCATTTTTTTATCGATGGACGTTTCAGCTGTTTCTACTTGGGATTTGTATAAATAAAGCTAGTATGAACATTAAAAAAAAAAAAGAAAGGAGAAGGGGCAGGGGAGGGCATGAAGCAAGGATCTGGTCTCAGCTGGGACCCAACTTCTGGTTGACCCTCCGAGAGCTCCAGGACATGATTTACACCAGAGATTTGGCCCCATCTTGAGACAGGCCCATCATTCATTAAATTCAGCCCCCCCCCTCCCCCCCGAAGGACTGCTTCTTGGGCAAGGTAGCTTGTTGATGCCAAGGACAATTAGCTGGAGAAAAGGCCAGCTGTGAACAATTGGCAGTCACTACTAGCCACAGGTGGGATGGGTGCACCCAGCAGGTAAAGGGGGGTATGAGCAGTGCACCCATAGCATCTATTACTTGCAGTCATTCATGTATTCTGTTAGCCATTTTATTGAGGTAAGCACTGTTTCAGGAGCTGGAGATACCAAGATAAATGAGAATTAGTCTGTGCCTTCTCTATGTCATGAGAGTGGTAGAAATACTAGGTTGTTATGGTAAGTGAGGCAAGCTAGGTGAATAGAACAGTCCCTTTTGTCCTATGGCATATAAAACACATATAATATATGAAACAATACAGCTGAATTGGCAGTTATAAAGTGCTTCCTTCCCTTTGAGGAAACAAATCCATGGCATAGCTCAGCATCTCACAGATTGTTTTCTCACTGTGTCATTGAACAAAGAGCTATGGAACACCTTGCAAGGCTCTACTGTTATGAACATAAATAAACCAAGCTCTCAGTGTAAAAGTGCTAAGTGTGGTGGGAACCTCAAGGACTAAATCAGGGCATGCAGATGAGCCTGGGAGGTGCTAGGATCAAGGTCAATCCCAGGGACTGTGGATGCCCAGGTAGGGGGGCGTTGCCTCCTGGCTGAGAATTTGCTCCAGTCCTTAGATTTCTAATTCAGTACTCTTTTACTAAACTGCAATCAGAAACACTGGAGGGAAAAGGGTGCTTGAATTCCCCAGGGTTCCATTGAATCCTAATCATGTTAAACACATCAGCCATCACATTATGCACTGCTACAGTAAGCTCACTATTAAAATTTACCATGGTTATAAGTAAAAATAGTGTTGTTTTTGCCTCCATAAATTTAACTATGCCTTCTGAAATAAATATAATTACATTTATTGGCACATTTAGAATGGGTAACCTTGTGAAAATTATTCCTAAGTGTTAAGAGAGACAGCTGGGGAAAGAAACCAAGGGAAAGAATACACAGGATATTATCATAACAATTGGGACATGATTTTTATACTTACTAGCAAAACATTATGAAAGCATATTCTAAAAATCTCTCTTCACAGCATTTTTGATCATATACACATATACCTGAACCCTTCCTAAGTGCTTTTTACCCATAAATTTAAATCAGGGGAAATATTACAAAAATGTAAGCATATTAAGTACATAACAAAAAAAAAATCTTTGTGCTATATTTTTTCTATTTAAGTGAAAGAAGGCTGTTGCATGTTTAAAAATAATTTTTAGGTATTTAAATCTCATTTAGTGTTTTCTGATATTAAAATACTATTTGATCATTTTGGAAACCTTAAAAATATAAAAATATATAAATATTGTGATCAGATGCTTCTAATGTTTATTTGTATCATGTAGGTTATTAATTCAATGTAGTTATTCTTTATTAGAGTATGGGAGTATCTTTTTCTTTCTAGCTTATTAAAAGCACTGCTTTATCTGTTTACTGAACAAATTTTAACTATGTCTCTGTATTTTGGTTGTAGTATATGAATGGATGGATGAATAGATAGAAAGATGTACTGTTACAATGCATAATATTGCTATGATTATTTTGTCACTAATATTTTTATTGAGGTATAATTGATATATATCATTATATTTGTTTCTGGTATACAACAAAATAATTCGATATTTGTATATGTTACAAAATGATCACAACAATAAGCCTAGTTAATATTCTAGTTGACTTGCATAGTTACAATTTTTTTCTTGTGAGGATAACTTTTAAGCTATCTTTCAATGATAACTTTCTTAGCAACTTTCACATATGCAATACAGTGTTATTAACTGTAGTCACCATGTTGTACGTTATAACTTATAGTTCCATGACTTACATTTTTTTTGTAACAGAGTTTGTACCTTTTCTTTCACCCATTTTGTCTACCCGCCCCCATCCTTTCCCACCTGTGGCAACCACAAATCTATTCTCTTTATTATGAGCTTGGTTCTTTCTTTCTCTTTCTTTCTTTCTTCCTTCCTTCCTTCCTTCCTTCCTTCCTTCCTTCCTTCCTTCCTTCCTTCCTTCCTTCCTTCTTTCCTTCCTTTCTTACTTGCTTTCAGATTTTACATATATATGAGTTCATGTGGTTTTTGTTTTTCTCTGACTTTTTTCACTTAGCTTTATGCCTTCAAGTTCCACCCATGCTGTTGCAAATGGCAAGATTTTACTCTTTTGTGGTTGAGTATATTATTTTGTGTGTGTGTACATTTTATGTATCTATTCATTCATCAATCATCGATGAACATTTTGGTTGTTTCCATATCTTAGCTATTGTAAATAATGCTGCAAAGAACATGGGAGTACATGCATTTTTTCGAGTTAGTGTTTTTGTTTTCTTTGGATACATACCCAGAAGTGGAATTGCAGGATCATATGATAGTTCTATTTTAATTTTTTGGGAACCTCCACACACACTGTTTTCCATAGTAGCTGCATACATTTATAATCACCACCAACAGTACAACAAGGGTTGCCTTTTATCCACATCCTGGCTAACACTTGTTGCTCCTCGTCTTTTGTTAATAACCATTCTAACAGGTGCGAGATGATATCTCATTGTGGTTTTTGATTTACATTTCCCTACTGATTCCCCTGTAATGTTGAGCATCTTTGCATGTACTTGTTGGCCATCAGCATTTCTTCTGTGGAAAAATGTTTATTTAGATCTTCTACCCATTTTTTAATTGTATTGTTTGGTGTTTTACTATTCAGTTATATAAGTAATTTTTTTTTTTTAATTTCACTGTGAATGACGGTAGACTGCTGTATCAGTGATCTCAGTCGCTCTCTCCTTTTTGCATCCATATCCTTTGCCATGTGACTTTGTGTGCCTTTCACTGAAGGATTATAAAATATTTTCCTATCTCTTGACTTTAGATTTAGTCATATAACTTGCTTGGACTGATGGGGGTTGAAATACAGTGTGTCAATTCCAGGCCCAGGCCTTAAGAGGCCTTGTGTTTTTCTGTATGTCTTTTTGTATGTCTATTATTGCTATGAGAAGAACATGCTTAGGTCAGTACTAGTCCTAGGAGGAAAATAAGCTAGATATGAAACAGAGCTGTCTGATGAGTTGCCCCAATTGGTCCCTCCAATGACAATCAACTAACTGCCTGCCAACCTGCAAACATACAAGTTAGCCCAGCTGATATATCAGGAGAACCATTAATGATTCCAGCCTAGATCAGCCAACACCCAGCAAAACCAGAAACACATGAGCTAAATACATTTGTGTAGTTGCATGGCATTGAAATGTTATGGTTGGTTGCTAGGCTGCAGCACGGTGAAAATAGATCACTGATACATGGTCAGATAAAATGATCTCAACTAAAGGTATATTTTGTTGTATACTGAAGAAAACTTGTTGCCTAATATATGAAAAAAATATATATATATAAATGTGCTGTAAACACTTGAACACAAAATAGAAATAAACTGTAATAAATAGTAGTAGGGGACTTCAGTACTCCACTTTCAATAGTGGATAGTTCATCTGAATAGAATATCAATATAGAAAATTGACCTAAACTATGTTAGGCCAGACAGACTGAACAGACATTAACAGAACATTCCATCCAATAGCAGCAGAGTACATATTCTCAAGTACATATTTCCATGTGTACGTGGATAGATCATTGTGAGGCCACAAAATAAGTGTTAAAACATTTAAAAGATTCAGATCATATCAAGTATCTTTTCCAACTGCAATATTATGAAATCAATTTTTTACAAAAACTGGAAAATTCACAAATGCATGGGGAGGATCTGAGGATCTAATTAATATACAGCATAGCGATTATAGTTAATGATACCGTATTATATACTTGAAAATTGCCAAGAGAGGAGATCTTAAATTTTCTCACCACAAGAGAGAAATGGTACTTATGTGATGTGATGCAGGTGTTAGCTAACATATGTAGTAATTATTTTGCACTATATAAGTGCACAACACATTGTATACTGTAAACTTACACAGTGTTTTATGTTAATCATATCTCAATAAAGCTGGGAAAAAATATAATGCCAAAAACCCATACTCTGAGCTGTGTACAATTTCTCATGTCTATTGTATTTGTATGAGTCTTATTAATCCTATAGTTACTGCACTCTTTGGCATCTCATTTCTTGAAAATTGGGGTGTATATTGAACATTTTTGGCCATTGTTTTGTTTTTCATATTTGTGGACATATTCTTGTTAGGGTTTTGACAGGACCAGTCTCTGTAGCTTGAAATAATTCTATCAGTATCCCATCTATTCCTGGTGATTTTTTCTTCCTAATATTTTCTGGGCAGCTTTCCACTTTACTTTCTAGAATTTCAGGTTCTTTCTCATAGGAATCTTCCTCAAAAATGTCAGTCACCCTTTTGTCTCTTCTGTACAGATTTTGAGTATACTCTCTCCACCTTTCCTTTATTTTCTTCTGGTAAGATAATTCTTGGTCATGTAGCATTCCTAGTCTAAGTCTGAAATTCTTGAATCTTCTGGTAGAAAACTCTTGTTTTCCTTTTTGTTGTTGTTCTATAGTTTTCTTTGTTTCTACATGATAGTCATTGAAATACTGCATTCAGGATTCTAACCCTGCTTTTGTCACCTTTTACTTTTGCCTCTCACCTGTCTAAGAAATTTTAATGTTTCTCTGTTAACCATTTTGATGTTCCTTTCCTTTTTGCTGCTGGCATTTTCTTTTTGCATGCTTCCCTAATAATATTGCTAGTTTCAGTCTACAGTTCTGTTTCTTGGTTAATTAAGGGTAACAGTGCAAATCTGTTTGTTTTTTGTTTTTTGTTTTTTTTATGTGGACCTTAAATCTCTCAGGAATATTACTTAGATTATATTTTGGCACTAAGATTCTTTTAGTGCTTTTCTTCAGCTTTACTCTAATGCTTAATATTAACTGTTCATGGTCAGTATCCCAATCTGCTCCTGGTCTTGTTTGGGCAGAGAGAATACAGCTTCTCCATCTCCTGCGTCCAATTACATAGTCTATTTGATTTCTATGTAGGCCATCTGGTGATATCCACATAGATAGTCATCTGTTTGACTGTTTGAAGCATGTGCTTGTGATGGACAAGTTGTTGGCTTCTCAGAGGTCCACAAGCCAATCTCTTGCTTCATTTCTGTCCCCTAGTCCAAATTTTTCAATCGCATTTGATTCTACTTTATTTCCTGCTTTTGCATTCCAATCACCTAAGATCGTCAGCATGTCTCGTTTTGGTATGTGATCAAATTTCTTTTTGGATACTTGCATAAAAACTTTCAGTTTCATCTGCTTCAGCCTCTGTAGCTGGAGCATAGATTTGAATGATGGTTATGTTAATAGGTCTCCCTAGAAGTCTGATAGATATTATTTGGTTAGACCTCGACTTGCAGCTCCTAACTGCCTGTGTTACATCTTGTCTCAATAGTAAAGCCACACATTTCTTCTGAGTTTGTCATTTCCAGAGTAGAACACTGTATTTGCCTGACTGGAAATGTCCCATTCCAGTCCATTTTAGATCCCTAACACCAAGCACTGCAATGTTTAGATGGTTTATTTCTTGCTTTACAATTTCCAGTTTACCTTGGTTCGTGTTTCTTATATTTCATGTTTCAATTTTATGCATTGTGCAGCATCGTCCGTTCCTTTCATCTTTGTGCACATCAGCCGATAGGCGTCTTTCCGGCTTTGGCTTGGTTATATCATTAACAACATAGCTGTTCATAGTTGTTCTCTGCTCTTCTGCAGTAACTGTTTGAGTGCATGTTGACCTGGGAGTTTTTTCTGGAGAAATGAATAATCTACGAAAACAGATAAAGAGCTACAGAAAGTTTGGCTCCTTCATTTTGGGAGAATAACTTATACATGGGCTAGTCGAGGAAACTTTCTCTGAAGCTCCAAACACAATTCCTCCTATTGAAAATGATGCAGTCACCTGATAGAGGACATAATAGGTTCTTAACATTTTGGAGAACTCCCCAGAATGAAGGAGCCAAACTACCACCCAGCAAAGCAACCCCTAGAAAGCCATGTCCTCATAAATGGGTGGTCAAACAGTTTCTTACAATATAAAATGTAAGGCAAGGACCACCACATAATTGAAGAAAGTGTCACAGTTAGAGACCAAAACAAACAATGAAAATAAAAAAGGGGGAATGGAGATAATGCACAAGGCAGAAGTAAACTTAAAAATAAAAATATCCTGGGCTGGCCAAGTGGCTCATTGGTTAAGAGCTGGTTTTGGGATGCCAGCGGCCCCGGTTCAGATCCCACATGTGAGGACCAGTGACAATGCCCTCCACAGCTAACAACAGCTCCACCTGGAGCTGGGCTGTGCGAGCCCCGGCGACGGTATAGGCTGCAGCCCCTGCTGCAGTGGGCTGCCATAGGCTACAGTGAGTGGCCGGCAGCCAGCGTGAGCTGCCAATAGCTGCGGTGAGCTACCATCCAGAGGCCGGCGACTGATCTGCCTCATCCGGGAAGAGCGCAATGATGATACCAACATGGGCCAGTGAAGCAACATCCTCCGCAACTAGACTGAAGAACAAAAAAACAGCAACTTGTCTGTTCCCCTCCCCCAATTCCCCGACACTGTTCCCCTCCCCCAATTCCCCAATAAAATCTTAAAAAAATAAATAAATAAAAATATCCTTCGACACTGTTGGCGAGATTGTAAATTGGTATAGCCACTATGGAAAACAGTATGACAGATCCTCAGAAAATTTAAAAAATAGATCTACCATATGATCCAGCAATTCCACTTCTGGGAATATATCCAAAGTTAATGAAAACACTAACTGGCAAAGATATTTGCACCCCCATGTTCATAGAAGCATTATTTACATTAGCCAAGATATGGAAGCAGTCTAAGTGTCCATCAGTAGATAAATTGGATAAAGAAGTTTTATGTATATATAAAACCATATACATGGTTATTTGAAAGTTAAAATGAGACTATCTACTGGTATGTAAAATGTTCACCTTAACACTTGGTTCAGGGTAAAGTACTCAGTATATAGTAACTACATTAAATGAATCAGCTTCTAAAATTCATTTTGAAAATGGTTAGTTAGAATTCTGAAAATAATTTTGCCTAAAAAACAATATTAAAAATTGGATGATGAGAGGGCCGGCCGAGTGGCGCGGTGGTTAAGCGCTGGCTTGGGAAGCCAGCGGCCCCGGTTTGGTCCCTCATATGAGGGCCAATGACACTGCCCTCAAAAAAAAAAAAAAATTGGATGATGAGATAACTAGGCTAGATCAAAAAAAACAATTTAGACCATTAAATGACCTGAAATATAAAATTAGAGTCCCTAATTAAACCATTGCAAATTGACCAACATTTGTTAAGAACCTACTATGTCCTCTATCAGGTGACTGCATAATTTTCAATAGGAGTCATTGTGTTTGGAACTCCAGAGAAAGTTTCCCCGACTAGCCCATGTATAAATTATTCTCCCAGTGTGGTCTGAGGACAGCAGCCTCTGCAGTCTGTTACTGATCTGTGATGAGATAAGAACAGTAATTGAGAATAATCACTCAAAAAAATGTTACAGCAGTTTGATGGAGTAATTTTATGTCTAAGGAATGTAATAATTACAAAAATTGGACTTGCATTTTTTATCTTATTTTTCTGGTAAATTATTTGTATTGTGTTCTATAAAAATTTTCATCCATAATGGCTTGGGAGTAGGGTGGGGAAAGGCAGGAATAGGTCACAGATAGACTACAGGTAGTTTGAGAAGCATGGATCTGGAGTAAGTCCCTGCTCCAGTCATTCTATCAAATTTCTCTATTTTCTTTGTAGAATTTACCACTATCTGAAATGAACATGTCTGTTGGATTTTTATCCCTCTCTCGTACTAGAAGGTAATCTTTGGGAGGGGACATCTTATCTGTCTTAGTACTAACAATTAGATCAGTGTCTAACATATATTACAGGCTAAAAAATTTTCAGTTGCATGAGTAAGTGGATTCAGTTTGTAACTGCTGTTGTTATCCCAATAACAATTGTTATCATACTAGAATAGAAGCAGCAATCATCAAAACTCTATTTAGGTGTGACATGCAGCTTGTGGTGAAGAGGCAGAGACTGCCTGCTCCAAACCACAGGATTCAAATCTGTGATTCCAGAAAATCTTTAGAATTATATAAATAATCACCTTCTTTGAATGACACTGTTCTGCTTTCTGACCACCTAGCAGGCTAATTATAAACCCTTTATAAACTAAAGATTTCACATAGGCTCTATATAGTTAACACATTTGAGTTAAATACTCCATGTGCTCAGGGTAATAAACTCTATTTTAAAAAAAAAAATGTTTTCTACATATTTTCAGGCCTTTTTCTAAACCAGACCAGCTTCCTTTGTCCTATCAGTGTAAATTGCAGATTCTTCACTGTCATGGTTAAAAGACAGTAAGTTAATTTAGATCCTTGGGTGACTAAAGCTGGAAGGATATTTTTAGTGATTCTAATGACTGAATCTTGTGGTTTGCTGCAAAGACAGTATTAGAAAAGCTTCTATTGAAGTTAGAAAAGGATGCTGCAGAGGTATATGTTGCAAGGGTTTGGGGAGGGGCGGATGGGGAGAGATAGGAAGTAGGGAAAACTTTTCCAATTACATAACAGCAAATTCCATAGCTGTCCTTACAGAAGGTCAGAAATTCAGCAACTGAAGCTGTCACATAATAGACGATTTGATGATAGTAACTAAGAAAACACAAAAGGCAGCTAATCTCCCCCCTACTGATAAAGCTGTCTAAGGTAGATCAATTTAGTCATGGTTGTTGTTAAGAAATTGCACTTGTTTGGTTTTCCTCAAGCCGATCATGTAGTTTCCTAGGAAACATCCTTTTTCACTTAAATCTAATTCTCCCATGTTGTGGGATGTGATGAGTCACTCAGGCTGACTTTTCTCTCATGTCCCCCTCCCCATTAAAAAGGATCTACCGGCTGGAAATCTACTAAATGAAATGAATGTATTAGCTCTTTTCACCTTGTTCTTCACTTAACTCTTGTGTTTCTTCCTTATAAGTCTAACTGTTTCCCCGATATGAAAGGCTGAAATAATGAAGGAGCCAGGCATGTGATGTGAGCAAGTGTTGAACGGTGACTTCTTTCAATTTCTTGGTTATTAAACTATATTTCAGCTTCCAGCTTTCTAGCTCTCAATGGAAAACATTACATGCATAGAGATGTTTTTCCTTGTAGCCTGTAGTGAAATGTGATGTCAATTTCATTTAATTTCAGATTCCAAGTCACACTTTACTGTATGGTTATGTGCGTGGGGGGGGGGAGAGGGAGGGAGGGAGAGGGGGTGGAGGGGGGAGGGAGGGAGAGAGAGAGAGAGAGAGAGAGAGAGAGAGAGAGAGAGAGAGAGAAGATGCAAAAAGAGAGAGTAAGGAGGGAGATAAGAGAGGGAACATATAAATAAGACAATTTATGCAGATGTTTTTATTCTTATTTGAGCCAATTCATACAAGCATTGCCACAAAGGAAATCTAGAACCTAAAGATAATAAAAGCATAATTCTGATTTGTTTGTGAAGTGCAAATATGTATATATTTAAATGAAAGCAGCACGTTCACCAGACCTAAGTACACTGAGTCCACAGTTAACTAAGCTTGCACCTTTTAAGCATAGTTATCTCTTTGGTAACTGGGGAGGTGGCATAGACACAAGTGACAGAGGGAAATATGCTGGGACTTAGCATAAATAAAGGATTCTTAGAGCAAAACCTCACTGACTGTGACGGAGCAGAGGATACCACCTGTGGAAGGGCCCAGACTGCTGACTGTGGTATCCCTTCACTGGCCCATGCCTGGGTGAGCACCTTGTCGTTTCCCATTTTTGCTGTATCCCCCAAGCCTTTCCTATGCATCAGGAGCCATGCTAATTACTTTCCTCATGGTCTCATGTGAGATGAGATATGGTGCTATTACCTCTGTTTTTACAGAGAAAATCAAGGCCTAGAGTTAGTAAATTCTTTGCCCGAAATGACACAGTTGAGGGCAGTTTTAGGACTTGTTCTCAGCTCAGATGTCCATGATCTTAATAACTAATCTACATTCTTCCTCTCCTGGCAAATTTTTTGGTTTTATTTCAGATGAGAGGGTGCGAGACTATGAAAATGCCTGTAGCTGAGCCATCAAGCCACTGAATTCACAAAATCAATCATAAATGTATCCCAAGCCTAGATGGGTCTTACCAATGTGGTTTAAACAAATGCATGACCCATATGGTCAGAGAAAATTTTGCAGTAAAATTACCCAGGGCAGAGTGGTTTATCAAAGGCTTGCTTACACAGCACCACGTAAGTCCCCAGAAGGAGTTTTCATCCTTAGGACATGAGAAGTAGAGAGGACACATTCTCAACCCCTTCCTGTGCTGCAGATTCCTAATGCTGTTTCATGGACTTGGAGGGAAGGGCTGTGGTAGAATACATTTCATTGGGTTACAAGGAATGAAGCCACCTTTGGTTAGAACCATGCAAGGCACTTGCTCACTTTTATCTGCTTCTCACTTCAGGCTTCTTAGTAAACATTGATCTGATGAAAGGGCTCTGTATATATACTACTGAAAACCAATAATGGAGCTCTAAAACAATGCCTATGTTAGCTTTTAGTTCATAATGAACCGCCATAGAGCTTCAGTGACACACGATGATAACCATGACCATGGAGTTCTACTGATCTAGGCTTAAATGGCCTTGGATAGACTTACATGTCTGAAGCTAAGAGATCTAGGCTGGGCCTGGTTAGGAGACTCTGTGCATGTGTCTCTTCCTCTAGTCCAGGCATGTTCTTCTCATCACAATGGCAAGGCTCCAGGGCACAAGTAGAAACACACAAGGCCTGTCGAGGGCTGGGCAGAGTTCCATTGGCCAAGCAGGTTCTGCTGTAGACTAGAACCCACAAGGTATGCTCCCTGTTCCCCACAGTGGGGGACACTGCATTATTATTACCACGCCGAGACTTGCGGGAACTGAATGAGGAAAAGCAGGTGTAAGTCCTCAGGATGCACATGGAATTAGCTGGCCCAGAGCTCCACAAAGCTTCATTCTTCTTCCTGCTCTACCCAACCCACTCATTTTCTTTCCCATCAAAGAAATATTCCCTTCTGATATTCAAGGGGACTGCTTTCTGAGGGTGGGAGACTCAATTACAAGATTCTATATTCTGTTTTACCTCATCTTAGACTCTCGTATGCTACCATATGACACTTAAGACTATACAAGCAATTATTTTCCTGGAGGTATATTTGAGAACCCAAGTCCTTATTGGTCCTACATTTAAGGTCTGTTTCCCAGAAAACATTTCATGCACAGAAAAATAAAGAGCAGCAAATGATATCATTAATATCTAAAGACTCATTAAATTTTACTCAGAATGAAAATATTCCAAGCTCCTTTGTGAGCTCTGAGTATAAATGTCAATTTCACCTATCTTTAAATTGCAATATTTCGTTAGAGAAGGAATCAGATTTTGGTCACCAAGTGTTACATAACAACTGCTCTAGAGGGCTGCTGTCTGTTCCCATTTCCCTTGGATATTTGAATTTGTAACTGTAGGAAGAAGTCTTTTTGTGGGTATAAGATTATCTTTACTAACTGCAAGCTCAGAACAGCTTGTTTCTGCTTTTTGGGGGGACAGACATGGTATAGATTTCTGTGTTTTAAATTCCAGTAAAAATGTCACAAGCCCTTCTGGAATTCTTCAATGACAGCTTCTGTCATTGGAGATGTACAAAAGATTAAGTCAGAAGGACTAAGAAGCTTAGTGCATCTTCTGTGAGATTAGCTAGGGCATCCTGTGACCTGGTTAAACCTGGAGGAGTTGTTTTTCTAAAGTTGAGGTGTGGGAGTGGATTTAGATGTCCTTTCTGGTGTGAGGTTGACTTTGGATAGTTTGGAGGAAAGCCAGGGGCAGACAGCAGAGTGTGTGGCTCACAAAGCTGCTAAGGCAGCCATTCAGGACCTTAGGGAAGTTAGGTAGGCGGTACCCCTTTGCATCCAGGATTAAGAGGTACAGCACTATAATGGGAAATAGGAGTGGGGTATCTGCAGACTCACAGAGCTATGTAGTGAAAGGGTGGACGTATACTGGGGAACAAGGTTGGGACCTAGCTCAGAAACCAGGCCAAAACACTGGGCCTGGGCTACAAGGCTAAAACTAGGCTAACCATGTCCACACTGATGCTCTCTGTTTTGTTGCTGACTTGAGTTGCTCTGACCTCCAAACCTGTCACACCCTTTTCATCGGGCAGAAGTAGCTCGCATACGTGTGACTTCTCCATCCGTCCCCACCTCTGGAGAGACTATTTAGCACATTAACTCCTAGTACTGAGACCAACCTGAGAAGTGATCTGTGGGCCCATTTCCAACCTGAGAATTGCACCTATCTCACAGGGCCTCAGAATAAAACAGAAATCTGGGATTTCAAAGAGAACTTAATTGACTATAGGGATGAAGTTGGGAGACAGAAGTGATGCTGAAGCTCCCAGGAACTAGCAAATTGTTACCACTCATAGGCCTCAAGGGATAAGGAGAGGAAAAGAAGGCTGCTGAGAGCTGGAGCTGAGAAACTGAGACTAGCTGACATAGATGTCAGTCAAGAGATTCAGGGTCCCTATTACAAATGAGGCACAGATGCGGAGAGAACTAGGAGATAAACACCTGGACCTCTTTGTCCCAAACTCCTGCTGGCACCTCCCATTGGCGAACCCGGTCAGAACCCTGATGGTAAGGGGACACTGGATCAGGCTTTGGAGGGTGGGGCACAGAACCTGGCAGAGAAGGTCGGGGATGGATATAAAGGAGGACAAGTAAAGAATAATGTAAGAATCTGTGACATGATTAAGGCCACTGAAAACGATTTGGTCTATTAGTTTGGACTTCTCTTCTTCAAATAAATTATTCTCATTGCCTTTACCCATCTCCTATTTACCAAAGCGGAGGCCTTAGAGGTGAAACATTTCATGAATACATTCATACCATATAAATAATTTCTTAGTGCAGGATCTTAGAGATTTGCTGTTTGCATTGCTAAAAAAGAACACAAAAACAAAAACCCCAAACTGAATCTGTGTGTACTGACATGTAATATGATCTTTATTTCACTGAGAAGTAAGCTCAGAAAGCCTGCAGAAGCTGAGACCTGGCCATATCCCTGGAGTGAAATCATACCGAGGTCTGATCCTACGGCCCTGGAACTCTCTGACTGTCAGCACACATCTGTGCTCCCATTAAACTCCATGAATGCCATGGGGCCCATTCCATTCCACATATACTGACCTCCTGACTTGTCCCAGGCACTGTGCTAGGTGCCTAGGAGGGATACAATGGCGAATCAGACATCACGGAGGTAGAAATGTTAATCCTTTTAGAGACCTGCTTAAAGTGCCTGTGATTGCATACTGCTGGTATGCCATCCATTATATTTTGTTTATTTTTGTGATCATGGAAAAGCTAGAGTTTAATAATTTCTTCAGTAATCCTCTCTCTCTATCTATCAGATTCTTCTATGATATCCTTTTTAACTCCTCCTCTTCCTCCATCTCATCCCTGCAATCCTTACCTGTCTGCCTTCCGGCAGCTGTGAGAGCCAAGAATTTCAGGGAGAAGCACTGCCCCCAACTCAAGGATGGCTGAACAAGGGGGAGGTTGCCTCCTGACATGGGGGTTTGAGACACCCTTTTGCTCTGCAAGGCATAGCACTGCATAGCTAATTACTGAGCATCTCCAGGTATCTGACACAGAAACAGGCAGATCACACACATAATCTCCTTTAATTTGTTCCTATTTGTGGAGTTTATTTGCACGTATCTTTTCTTTGCTTATATTGCTGCTGCCACCAAAATGACTAATGTGAAACGAACGCAAAGCAAACCATCCTGATTCCTAGCATATAGTCTGCCCAGGTCTATGCAGTTCTCCTTTGTTTTAAAGCACAGAGTATAGTATAAAGGAAAACTGGCTAAATAGGAGAAAAGCCCTTGAAGAGGGAAAACAAGATATCACAGGGTATGTGCTAGACTGACCTTGAATGAGTTTCATAAACACCAATTACGAGGTCTAGGCAGCATGTAAAATAAATTCACCAAAACGCTTTCTATCTCCCTCAAATGTGACTCAATTCCCTTTTCCTTCTAGCCTGAACCTTCTTTCTCTGGAAACACCTCTTCCCCCCCTCCCCCCCCATCACTTGTTTTCTGCACCTATAACCAATCTTGCTTGGCTTTCAGTAGTGTTTTCTCAACAACTCTGGGAAAGTTTGCCTTCAATTACAGATCCTTAAAAGTTAAAATCAGGGGGCAGTTTGGCAATCATCTAAGTCATCTTCTTCATCTCACATACTAGCAACCCACAGGTTAGTAATGCAGAAATAGAAATTTCTGTGATGATGGACATTTTCCATATCTGTACTGTCTGCTACAGTAGCCACTAGACCCATGTAGCTATTGTATATTTGAAGTGTGGTTAGTGTGACTGAGGAACTGAATTCTAAAGTTTATTTAACTGTAACTTTAATTGAAATTCAAATAGCCACATATGAATAGAGGACAATGGAGGTCTAGAAAGTTCTTCTGATGTGCCCAGTGTCAAACAGCTTTTCAGTGGAAGAACTCAGCTGATTTAGACTCAATTCCTGGGATCTTTATTTGTTTTCAAATACTGGAGTAAACCAATGGACTAAGTGCAGAATACAATTGAGATGACTTGAAGGGAAGTCATCAGCTTAAGGGAAGTGTCAGCTGCCTTGGCAATGACAAAGCAGAGTGGGAACTGTCAGACAGAATCTGGTAGTGGGAGAGGAAGAGCTGTGACCTAATATCACCATCCTATAATATGGGTACTCCAGATGTATGTTGCAAAGAAAAATAAGTTTGGGTGTGTTTTTAAAATTTTATTAAGACCAATGAAATGGAAGCTAAACTATTTATAGAACCAAATTAGGAGGTAAAGGGAACAAGAAAGACAAGATTAAATAGGTATAAGAATGCTAAAGTTATCTTGAGCAGAAAGGTAATGGATAATGTCCAAAAATGGGCAAATTAAAGAACAATATAAGCATAAATAAACAAAAGCATCTATGAGCAGAAGAGGGTAAAGCTTTTGTCTCCATGGAGTAGGCAATGAGTAGGGAGAGATGGATACACACACAGGGAGTTAATACTTTCCTGCATTTTATTATTTTGGGCAGTTTGTGCTTTTCATTTTTAAATACATATAGCAATTTCCGTATGCTTCATGGATTTGAAATTAAGGCAGAAAATAAACTTATCAGAAATATATGTATATGTTAATGGAGGGACACTCGGAAACAACTCTTGAGGCACAACTCAGCCGATCACTGCTTTTCCCCATTTATTTATCCGGGCTTACAAAGTATTTACCCACAGAGTCATTTGTATTTGTGTAATATAGAAAACCAGTGATTTTTGTCTGGCAGTCTCAGTCTCTGGCTGCATTAAGTTGGAGCTTCTAAATAATTATTCAGTGCAGTCAAAATAAGAAAAAAAAATCAGATTGTATATGACACAAATTCAAAAACACAGCTCACAACACACTCCAGTCAAAGAACAGCAAGCACAGATGCAGATGTGGTCTCTCCTGTTGGGATACCCCAGGACAGAGTGTTCCTGTACATTGGCCAGCCTGGCTACTTGTCACATAGGCGGAGATTGAATGCGATAGAGCCCCAAAGGAGCTCGCTTATGAGAGTTAGGGGAAAGAAGTCAGAGATGCCCAGGCTGTGGCAGTTAATGTTCATGTTTGAGCCAGGTGTCGAGAATCATGGGCATCCAACTGTAAGTAGGGGTGGAGGAGGGGCAGCTGACCTGCTGCTGAGCTGTTGTCCTTCAGGAAGGGCCGGCCTCAGAGTGTAACGTGTCCACAGATCCCCACAAGGCAAGCCCTCCAGACACATGGTTCATGGTCTGGGGAGAGGGTTGGTAAGACCAAGTGGGCGCGGAGAAAGGGCTTGCCCAGTCCCATCAGGCTGGTAACTACATCCCTGCTCTGCAGTAGCTCACCCTCCGAGTCTATACCTTTTTTTCCATTTGCAAATCTCATTTTCTAAAATTTCATCCTGAGTTATTTCACATTCTTGAATATGATTCATCTATTAAACTTCCTGAAAAATCATTGTATCTCTGTGGTTGAAAATGGTATGGGATTCTCTTTATCTAGGCCCTTCCAAAGCAAAGGAAGCAAAATAGAATAAAAGCAATTTTATTTTATTTTTTCATTCTCTTGTAGAAATGGATTCTGGAGGCAGTCTAGTTGATAGTGTTTCTATGCCTAATGGGCCTAGAGACAGAAAGGTTTATCCCCAGGATTTTATCTTCCCTACCTAAGTGAATTTCAAGCTTTCAGTCTCACCAACCCAGTGTGCAGCATATTCATCCAACAGATGTTTTTCTGGGTGTCCAACACCAGGTTCTGGCCAGAAATTCCCAAGGGGGAGTGTAAGCAGGCTCTACATTGCTAATGGAGAGTGAGGATCCAGACCTCGTCACTCTCTTCAGTGTCTATAGATCCTTTCAATCAAATGTGGAACTTTCGAGAAACACCCTTGCTTTTATTTTAGGTTCATTGCTCTTGCACAATGTCAAAAATTACCACAGGTGTCCTACTTACTTTAAAACTGATTACACAAAAAGGCATGCTTACTGTCTTGGTCTGTGTAGGCTGCCATAACAAAATACCATAGACTGGGTACCTTCAACAATACAATTCAACTTTTTTTTATAGTTCTGAAAGCTGGGATGTCCAAGGTCAAGGTGTCAACTGATTGACTTCTGATGAAGACTCGTTTCCTGGCTTTCATACAATTGCCTTCTCGCTATGAGTTCATGTGGTCTTTCCTCTATGTGTGCTCATGGAGACAAAGACATAGCTCTCTCCTTTCCTATTCTTAAAAGGCCACTAATAACATTATGAGGGCCTCATCCTCATGACCTACCCTACCCTAATTACCATTCAATAGTCTCATATCCAAATACCATCACATTGGGGATTAGGGATTCAATACATGAATTTGTGGGGTAGACAAATAGTCCACAATACCCTGTCCCTCCCCCATTTATATTTTTCTCACATCCAAAATGCATTCATTTTATCCCAACAACTCAAAAGTTTTCACTTGTTTCAGCATCAATTCTAAAGTCTAAAGTCATCTAAATATCTAAATCAGATATGAGTGAGACTGGAGATACACCTCATCTTGAGGCAAAATTCCTCTCCCGCTGTGAATCTGTTAAAGAAGATAAGCTATGTGCTTCCAAAGCACAATGGTAGGGTAGGCATAGGATAGCCATTTCCAGTCCAACAGGGAGAAATAGGAAAGAAGTAAAGGGTTACAGATTTCAAGAAAGTCTTAAACCTAGTGAGGCAAATTCCAACTGATCTTAAGGTTTGAGAATAACCCTCTTTGGTTCAATGCTCTGCTCTTCAGGCCCACTAGGGTGGTAGTTCCATCTCCAGACCCCCTGGGTTGGCAGACCAGCCTCCAAGGCTCTGCCAGGTGGCGGTAGGTTCCCAAGGCTTGGAGAAGCCCCATCCCCAAGGCAGCCAGTGCAGTGGAGGAAGTCCTGATCATCTAATTGCCTTCAAGATCATTCTTTTTTTCTTGAATACTAGTACACGTTCATAACTGAATAGTTGTATGGTTCAATCTTGCAGGATCAAAGAAGTTCAACAAAGCTTCCTTCATTTTGTCTTGGTTTCTCTGTCCCTTTTAGCACCAGTTGGTAGTTTTGCCTGTATAATCCCATTTCTATTACTGGCTTCAGCAAAGATGGCTGCTTAAGTTCATGAGTGGTTTCTTCATCAAACGGTTGTTCAGTCACACCCTTAGTGTTCTCTTCAGAACAAGGTTTCTCATTTTTTACAATATAGATAGTCTGATAATTTTTAAAATCTTCAAGTTCTGGTTCCTTTTTACTTAAGTACCCTGTTTTCAATTGATGTCTCTCCTTTTGCATTTTACTATGAGCATTAAGGAGTACCCAAGCCACACCTTCAATACTTTGCTTAAAATTCTCTGCTAAATATCCAATTTCATCCCTTACAATTTCTATCTTCCACAAAACACTAGAATACATTTCAGCCAGGTCTTTTCCTACTTTCTAGCAAGGACTCCGTTTCTTCAATAACATGTTCCCCATTTCCACCTGAGATCTCACCAGAATCACTGTTAGCTTCCATATTTCTAGCATATACCTCAAAAACGCTCCTTACCTCTACCCATTATCCAATTCCCAAGTTGCTTCCATGCTTTAGATATTTGTTAGAGTATCACCCACTTCTCAGTACCAGGAGCTATCTTAGTCTGCTCAGGATGCCATAACAAAGTATCTTATACTGGGTGATTTACACAATGAAAATTTATTTTCTCGCAGTTTTGCAGGTTGGGAAATCCAAGATCAAGTGTCAACTGGTTCCTTTTCTGGTAAGGGCTCTGTTCCTCGGTTGCAGGTGGCTGCCTTTTTGCTACATCCTTAACCCAATTACCTCCCCAAGGATCCATTTCCAAATAGCTTCACATTGGGTTGTAGGGCTTCAACATAACAATCTGGGGTGACACAAACATTCAGTCCACACAAACTGCTTAGTGTGAACGTGAGTATGCTCCTTGCTCACTCACTTGCGTGCCTAAGGGTGCATTCAAAATGTAGTCCCTTGCTTTATGATCTGCCCCTCTGATTAAGCTAATTTGTCCCATTTGATCTGTTTCCCTCCAGCCCCTCTTAATACACCCGTCTTTATTTGGATCATACCACCCACAGGAGATATTATGCATTTTGGTCCACACGATGTAATTTATGAGTGTAATCACTTTGTCCCTTCCTCAGAGTTTCTTCCACCTCAAAACCCAGCACTTATATTTTTTATTCCACTTCAGTTACATCTGTTGGCCAGTGGATAGGTTTTCTTGGTCCACTAAGAAATAGTACAAGACCAGAGCTCAAACGTGCTTGATGGGGGTGTGAATTGCTGCTGGTTAGAAGGCCCCTGATAATGGGGTGACTGTGGGAACAGCCAGCCACAGATTTCATATTAACTCTCAGTCTCAGGTTTTGTATTAGCTCTCAAGATGTTTATTCTAGTTTCTAGTGCTCTGTGTGGTTTGTTGAAATTTTGGCATTCTGGCTTTAGTGATTTGACCATTTAAAGGTTGGCCTGACCCAGGCGCAAAACAATCTGACAGTCTAATTTGTTTCATGCCACCTGAGGTACCCTCTGAGTTTGCAGCTCGGGGAGATTCAACAATAAATTGTTTTTGTAATTGTTGATGTGTTGAAGACTTGCAATGCATATCTTCAAAATCAGGCGAGAGAGGCTTCCAGCTGGCTAGACTTCAACAGAGTAATTCAAAACTTAAGTCGTGGACCCATGACAAAACGGATCCTATAGCTCTCTGCTGATTAAAGAGATATTTCAGAGAGGGTTGGGTGGTTTCTTCCAAATTTAAATAAGGATGCAGATGACAGCGAGAAGGACAAAGAGATGGGCAAAAAGAGAATGAGATAAGAAATGTTTTTCATACTCCATCCTTTTTTCATCTGAATGGTATAAGACTTATGGAGACTTATTGCTTTTACTATTAAATCTGCCTCTGATGTTAATCATGACATAAAATTAGTTATTGGTAACTAAATACAGGCACTTCATCTTTGTCCTTCATATCAGTGAGGTTGCAATCAACTATCAATGGATTTGAAAGAGCACAGTTAGTTCCGGAGGCTCTGTGGGAAGGTTTTCAAGCATCTTGGAGTCAAGAAATCTTCATGTAGTGCTAAATGCTTCAATTAATGATGGTTTATAAATGTTGTAAGCTCCCAGAACCTTAGCATCCACATTTACCAATGGAGATGTTGACTAAATGACGCCTAAGACTTCTAGAACTTCTAACAGAAATGTTTGTTCTATGTTATGCTATGCTATTTTGTTCTGTTTTTCCATGTTCTTAAAGTCATTCATAGAAGGGAAAATGACATAATTTATCATCAAACCAGGACACTATTGATATCCTTCAAAGTCAGAGTGAAATATAGCTTTGTAAAAGTATTGATCTTTCAAAATGTTTGAAAGAGCACAGAGGGAGATGGGATGTAATTTATTTTTTCTCACTGAATTTTGAAATAAAAACTCCAATGCTGATAAAGAGCACTTTATTGACATGTATGTTAGCACATCTACACCGCCACCAATAAGAGATTGGGACCCATGTCTGGAGTTGCCATTCAGGGGGCTCATTTGCTAAGAACCCCCCTTAGCATACTCCTCCCTCCCACCCACCTTGGAGTCAGGAGTCCCTCATTGGGGCTTCCGCAGTAGTCAATGCACCATTTCATAATTGCTGGTTTCCTCACCTTTCTCCTCCATGAGAATGAGAGCAGAGCTTGGCTCTTGCATGTCTGTTGCCCCACGACATGGACATCAGGGATGAGGGTAAAGAGAGACAGTGAGACGGGCAGATAAAGAAGCAGTCGCCCTCGGGTTTGTGTCAGTGCAGGGCCAGCACTTGCATGGAGCTGAGTGTGTCTCCTTAAATGTTGGATCCTAGGAGTCTGGCTTCCTCCTTCTAGTCCAGGCCCTGAGAGGTGAGTGCTTGGTGCATAAGAAGCGTTGAGCACAGCTGGTGACATGAAGAAGCACTGAGCTTTGGAGCCAGGCTTTTTATTTAAACATAAGTTTTAGTATTATGTAGGTATGGTGAGGCCTAAAAAATACATCCGAAGATGACTAACATTGGAAAGATAGCCTGTTACTCCCAGTTTCCAAGTGGAGGGGCACTCCAGGCCATTCAGGGCCACAGGGCGAAGCAACAGAGCCCACAAAGACACAGAGGAAATAAGGAACAACAGGGGCCAAATGGGAAGGAATGGCGAGGGTTGGGGAGGCAGGCTTAGCGTTGGCTCATCTGAGGAATTTCAGCAGCTCTGGGGTGGACCTGTCTCTGGTTGTCTGCTCCCCGGCACTACGGCAATTAGGGCAGGGGAATAGTGTCTCTGAGTGTGCGAGCTGAGACAGGAGGAGGCTAGTCATGGGCTCTGAATTGGTAGGTTTGTATATGGAGGTATGCTTGTTGGCCTCTCCTTTACTACCCCTAGGAATTGGCTAGCCCTGGGAGGGGCAGCCCTCCCAGGCCAGCAAGGCCCCAAGATGTCAAAGCATCAGGGTATTTTCTGAGTTTGAATATATGTTGTCATATCTAAGCCTCATGGCCTTGGGTGCATTATCCTGTCTCAAAAAACAAGAGTATTAATAATGCAACATCCTCACTGGGTTGTCATGATGATTAGAGCAATGAGCCTAGTACATAGCAGGTGCTCAATAAATGACAGACAGTCAATACACAAATAGAATGTCTAGAACATGGTTTATAGATTTATGCATATGTGATTAGACAAATCTTGGTCAATATACCTCAATTTGTGTGGCAAGGAGCCTCACTATTGTTTTGAAATGACCTGTACTTTTGGCCACTTCTTTGAATACTATTCTGAATAATTCTGCAAAGCAGGCTAACTGTTCCTGGAAACTTGAGTCTCTTGAGGCTCCTGAAACTTCTTCCTTTGAACAAGGCTAAAAATAACCTAAGGATCTTTCTTCCCTGGAGGATGATGTTGCTATAGACTTCACAGTGGAAGTCAGGAGATACAGAGGACTGTGTCTGTGTCTTCCAAAGAAAGTTTCTGGAACTTTCCAAAGCTTCAAAAAGAAGTTAGTTTTGGCTGCTTTGCAAGTTTCTGAAGTTCTCTCTAGGCTGGCACAGTGGTGGCGGCAGCTACTTCCGGCATCAACTAGGAATCTTGACTAGCACAGGAGCAGGTCAAAGATGATATGAAGCAGCAGTGGACAAAGGACAAGCTTTGTGGTCCAACATCAGCGTTCACTTGCAGGTGCTTGGGGGTTGGGGGTGATATAGAGCCATTATCTTCAGATCTTTGTCTCTCATACCAGTGGTACGTTAGTGGATTCAAATAGAAGAGAAATCACAAATGATGTGTTTGCAGCCTGTGAAGAAGAGTTCCTGTGTTTGCAGTGGAGACAAACGGAGGCTTTCTCCAGGAACTTCTGCTATTCTGAGGCTGTCAGTCAGTGTAAAATAGGAGCCTGATCAGGAATCCTGTGACAGGGAGAAGCTTTCCCCTGAGCCCCCTGCTGGGGTTGGAGTGGGTTTTTGCCAGGAGACATTGGTAGGCTGACTCTGCTTACTTAAACTGAACCTAAATATACAGAAAAAAATCAGTGCGGGGAGCATAATCCTGCTCTTAGCTTCATTCATTCATTACAACAGTTAAAACATTTCTTTGGGATCTTCCATTGCAATCCTTCCTGCACTAAGAAGTACCAACTATGCTTTGAAGCAATTATTGTTAGCCCATATAACATTGTGGCCTCAATACTCAGAAGCAACATCATTAAATGTTAAGTGGTCTCTTCACTCTGTTTAGTTATTTGTGTGTATTTCTTTGAAGAAATAGTTTAGGTAACATTTAATGTAACTTTTGCATTGTGGAATTTGTTGACAGGATATATGTTACAGCACTGACCTTTGGAAAATTACTTTCCTTATGAGATAATTTATAACCTGTAGACAGTATTTGGTGTCTTAACATTTTCATTTAGCCTCTTACTCTGTCACTGTTTCCTTTTTTTTTTTTGGCGTTAAGTAGGCCCAGTACACAACTAAGTTTCTAGAATGAAAACAGTTGTGTATGTTCCAAATAGCTGCTGAGTGGGTAGCTGAACTTGGATCCACTGTGACCGTGGATTAGCTTGTGTTGTTCAATTAAAGCTCGTAGATCAGGTAAAGAAGACAGAAGAGGAGGAAGAAAATGATGGTAACATTTTTTTGTTTGAGCATTTGCAGAATGCCATGCATCTTGCTATGCTTTTATATATTTTCATAGATAATCTTTATAGCAATTCTTTGAGGCAGGTAGTATTATAATCTCCTTTTTATAGATGAAGACATTGAAATCCAGATGAAGACTTGAAGTCCAAGGTCATAGCTACTGAGTCAGCCAGGAATGGAACCTAATTCTGATAAAATTGTTCAGTTACTTTCTCTTTATCAAATTATATAATGGTTCTTAAAAATCGCATGGCAATAAAGGACTGCAAATGTAAAATCTTTCCCCCCTCTTCAGTCCTGCTCTATAGATGCATACATTTTTTTATTCTTTTTGATTTTTTTTCCTGATATGTATCTCCATAGTTCTAAAAATTGTTACTCCATTGGACATTTTTATTTATCAAGTTCAGACCTTATAAACTTTCTTTACAATTTATATGAATTTATTTTACCTACACATATCCTCAATATGATTCCTTGTCACTAATTCTTCCAATCACAATGTTTACACTATTATTTCTATATAAATGATATTTTCTCAAAGATTGAGAGATTTCTTTTTCTTTTTTCTTTTGTATAACTTTACATTTTTCTTGGAATCAATATTTATCTCATTGCTTCATTCACTAATGAAGCTATGTGCCTGTTACAAGTTTCTCTTCAAATGTTCTAGTAGATCTATCAAACACTGGCACTCTTCAGATGACCTCCAACTCATATTACTCTCCCTCAGAGATGGTTTCTTTTTGTTCCAGGAGAGACTGGTTTCCTGTCACCACAATGTTGTGGATACCGTACTTTCTGTATTCATCTTTTTCCATGCTTGCTCACTTATTGTCCATAGCCCGTATCCTCCAGTAATTTCTTTAAAAAGAATATGAGAACAAAAGGACTGCTGTTGTTTGTTTTGAGTTTTCCCTACTTTACTCTTACATCGTTGAGTAGTTTGGCTGAGTAAGAATAATAAATTGTAAATGAGAATTTCAGAAATGATATTTCATTCTCTTTTAATTTCCTATGCTCTGTTAAAAAGTCCTATGCCATTCTGAATCCTGCTCTATTACATGTGATCTAACTTTTCATCTTTGAAAGCTTTTAGAATCTTCTCTTTACCCTCATTGTTCTGAAATATCACTATGATGTGCATTGAAGTGTGTGATGTGTTTTTTGTTTGTTTGGTTTTTTATTTTTTGGCCTGGAACCTCTGTTAGTCCTTTTCTTCTTGTGCCTCCTGTCCTTCAGTACTTGAAAATTGTCTTGTATTATTTGTTCAACAATTTCCTCCCTACGATTATTCTATTTCTATCCTTATAAAATTCTTATTATTTAGTTGAAGTGCCTTCATTTATCTACTAATTTCCTTTTTTATTGAACATATTTGACATATTACATTGCGTAAATTGAAGGTGTACAACATGTTACTTTGATTTAATTTTCTTATTATATATTTCCTCTTTTCAATCTCTCTCTCTCTCTCTCTCTCTCTCTCTCTCTCTCTCTCTCTCTTTCTCTTTCTCTCTTTCTGTTTCTCTTTTGTTCTGCTGCTTTATGGAAGCATTCTTAAACTTTTTATTTTACTTATGTATTTATTTTTAAGAAATATCATATATAAAAGGCTTAATTATTTCCTGATACGTGTTAAGCAATTAATGCCACTTATTAGTATTGTAGATATGAGTATATGGCATCTTTTATTGAATCATTAATTTCAGATATGTAAGTTATAATTTTTAGTCTATATTTGAAATATGGATATATTATGAATTCAAGTATAAAATTAAACATGCATTCTTTTTTAAATTAAATTTATTGGGTGACGTTGGTTAGTAAAATTATTTGGGTTTCAAGTCTACGTTTCTATAATGCATCATCTGTATAATGCATTGTTTTAGATTCAAAGCTTTCTGCCTTTTGAAAAGGTTCATAATATAAGATTTCAACATCTATGAGGGTTTTTTTTAATTATTAAATTTTAAAATAGCATTCTGCGCTTGTAATATGTTCTCTGATCTCTCATGGAGCACAGTAGTTTTTGTTTTAAATTTGTTTTGTTTTTATTTATCTAATTCATACTCACTACCTTTCCCCTGTTTCTTTTGTTTCTATTTTTGTTAGTTTTGGATTTTTTTTTTTCATGTTGAAAACTTTAATTGTCAGCACTCTTTAGCTTCCCACTTTATTTTTAAGAAAGAGACACAAAAATGCTCATTCTAAGCTCTCTGTATAGGCACACACTTGTGAACTTTGTGGCTTCCTTGTAAAGTGACTTGGAAAAGAGGACCTTTTGTTGGGGAATTATCACTAAATGTCACTTTCTGGAGATAGTTTATGTGGAGGCGGTTGGATCTTGCAGTGAGGAATTTTCCATTCACATGGGGTCTGATGTGGGTGAAGGCCTCAGTGTTTATTCTGCAGAATCTCAGGTCATTCAGCTCTTTTCAGATGCATGGCTCATTCAAGGATCCGTCCTTGTAGCCTGGAGCCTGCCAGTCCTATACCATTTCTAGGACTAAAAGTGTTTGATATAAGGTGTTGATATAAAGGTGTTCTTTCTCAGTGGTTTTCCCTTTTGCAGGCACTTTACTTACAGCTTCTTTTACTCTGTTAACTCTAGTGCCAACCTTCCATTTGCTTTCCAACTTCCAAAAGTTTTGTCAAATCTCTTCTGTACCATTGTCATTTCTCCTTTTCTCTTTGGCCTTGCTGGGATGCCCTGTTACATTCCTCTGCTATTTAATTAGAGTTTATTGTACAAAAAAAATAAGACACATAGATCATCTGCCATGTTTAATATTGTCTTTTAATATAGACTCCCTTTTGCAAAAACATGCTATCTTTATGACCTGTGTGCTTTCCTCATGCATGCAATGTTTTACATTCCTTTGATCCTTTACAATTTAAGAAGCACACGTTCAGAAGCACTATTGTATCTTATTCATATAAAAAAAATCCTTGGTATATTATTATATCATTCATATTGAACAGATGGAGAGATCTCCACCCAGGGAGTTTAATTAACAAGATTACTCAGTCAAGCGTTTCAAGCTTCTTCATTACAGAGTTTTGCGTCCCTTCACCTCCACCTCACAGATGTAATTTGGGGCAACTTTTTCAAATAAATAAATAAAGGAAAGGAGAAAGGGAAGTAGGAGATGAATTTAAAGCACTTAGTTAAAAAAAAATCTTATTTCTAAACTAAACTATGAAATTATCAAAATTAAGTTGGGGGTATTTTTAGGATTTTAATATATTCCATGACACATAATCACTATCACAGTGAACAACTGAGATTTGATTGAAATAAGATGATCCATACTGTCCTAATGTCTACAGAAACATTTAGAGAAGCAAATAGTATGTTGGGTGAGGGGGAGAAGTTAAAAAAAAAAATGAGCACAGTTCAATTATCTGAGTGCTTTTATACTAAATGTTAGGTAGGTTTATTGTGTGGCATGAACAAAATTGACAGCCAAATTATAGGGCTTTCTCCACATCTGGGCACACTTTAAGGAGCCAGTGCACATTTATTACAGCATGGTTCTCACTCAATAATCACCTGGCCAGTAGACATGCAATTCCTGCAAGCAACATGGCGCCCTGTCTGCAAAGGACCTCTCTGACCACAGAGACTCTGCGATGATTTCACTGACTTTGTGGTCTGTGAACTGGAGGGATGAGAGGCAGGGGTTGTTGGCCTCCTGTACTCCACTCTGCCTGTCAGCCCTCTGCTGGAATTGAGGGAGGTCTGTATTGCTTTCTTGGAGACAGAGACCAAGGATCAGCCAGGCTGACACCTACTTCCCAGGCTCTCTTGTCAGATGCCCAGCTTCTGTCAGCTGTTCTCTAGCTAAGGATGGAAGCCATACTTTTTTTGTTTCTGTGGAAGGAGCTGGCTGGCCCGAGAGCTGTCTGTGGGGAAGGCAGCCCTGAAACACCCCTTTTGAATAATCCCTAAACTGTTCTCCCACTCTCATTGATTCTGAGACATTTGAATAATTCCTCAAATCCTGAATCAAAGAACGGTCTTCATCTTGCTGTATATTTAGCTACCTACTCAGTCAACTGTCTGTTCTCCTCAAGGCACTGCTTCAACACCATCTTTAAAAAAAAATAAAAATCTCTAAATCAAGAAAAATTTAATGTCTCTCAATCTTACCAGCTTAGTGAGCTATTTATAGTCTTTGGTACTTATTTCTCCATGCCTTATATGGTGAGAATGACTGCCAATGATGGTGTTGCTAGGACAACATATGCTTCAGAGACAGCCGTGTGTTATAATCCTTTCTGCTCTCCACATGGTCCAATTGTTTACTGCCTCAGTTTCCTCATCTATAAAACAGAGACAATCATACTCTTCTCTCCAAGTTGGAATAAAGGTTAAGAATGAAAATGCATATCAGGCACCTGACACTAAAGTTGTCTTTTTTTTCTTTTCACTTTTGTATTATTTAGAAACTGTTTATTCATTTAGATTATACTGTTTTTGTTACATGTCATCTTGTATTTTACATTTTTGAGAATTTGCTTTTCTAAAAAACCTATTATTGTACCTACAGATCTTATCTAAGTATACATTTGTTTCCTTTATGAATTTACCTTCCAGGAAGGACATGCTGCCATTTTACCATTAGGCTGGTTGCTTTCTGCCATGACCTAGCCTGGGATTGACTCATCTCCATTTCCCTTTGAGCGCTTGGTCAGCTGTGCACATCATTGTTACGACCAGTTTGGGCTATAAGATGTTATGGCTAGTGATCATAAAATCAAGTGGGGCCCTCTGATCTCATGATCTACATCCTTACCAGGCAGGACAAAGCTTTCTGAGAATTATAGCTTTATCCCCTGATACCTGGGTCTCAATGCTTTGCCCTGGAGAAGAGGACTGGGTTGCCACTGTCTACCCCTAATAGTTCCATCCATTTCTAGCCATAACTATTTCCTGCCTTATGCTTTACAGTTGTTATGATGGCTTGATAGGTGCCATCTGTCTACTGCAATCCATACTCTGCCCTCGAGGTGGGTTATGTGCCCATTATATAGATGGGGAATCGAGATTCAGAGGTATATGAGATCAGCCCAAGGACAGCGAGCAGCAGATGCAAGCCTGCATCTCACATCTTCTCCACACTGCTTTAGTGGTTTATGCTGCTGGCACCCACTCTCATCTTCTCATACTAATCATACAAACTCAGACCCAAAGAAACAACACACTTGAAAGAAGTGACTCATTCTCCTTGGAGCAGGGAGACCAGAAAAAAGTTTTGTTTCAGATTGTCTTAGAGGAAGAACTGTCTTACTTCATCCCAGGGACATGTTGTAGAAATATGAAGGAGGGTTACAGCTTGGACAAGAACCCTCTGTGGTTGTTATGCATCACTCTAGGGGCAGATCCCCCTCCCCTCAATGGTTTTGGCCTTTTAGGAAAACATGTTTCCACACTTACTTGAAAGTCAAGTCCTTTGAGAAAAAAATGTACTGCTGCACATACTGATTTATATTGATTCTTCCAACAAGTTGTATAGAAGATTTATTTATTTGTTAGATGCTGGGGAGTTTCGGGGGATTCGTACATTTGACCAAACAGTGCTTTTTAACCATTAAGTTCTATTGTTCTATTACTTTCTCTTCATCTCTTCAGGAAGGGCATTTCTTGTCAACGAGGGATGTTTGCCATTTTTTACAGCATAAATATATTCTCCTAATGACAAAAGGAAGTTCGGGATCCAGAAAAGACAGCTCAGCCTGAAACCACGCAGAAAAACCCCCAGGTCTTGCCTGGGGTAGAAGAGTTAGAAAGAATGCCAAACCCAGACTTGCACCAGAGGCAAGAAGCCAGCATGACAAGCTTGAGGTCCCTCAGGTAGTCAGGACCAGTGTGTATTGTTATGTGTCTGTGTGTGCTGTGTGCTGGCTTCTGGGGGCGGGGAGTTTTGAGTCAGGGTTTAGGGTGACAGCTGGTGTTTGAAACCTGTGTCTGTGAGCACAGCAAGGGTGTAAGGTATCGGTGAGCTGGCCAGGAATGCCTGACAGTCTGCACCAGAGGCAAATCAGTGAAGACTATCCTTACAAAGAAAAATGTCTTATGGTTTTCAGTATATAGGTCCTTCAAAGCGCCCTTCCATAGATGATTGGATAAAGATGTGGTATATACACACAATGAAATATTACTCTGCCGTAAGAAAAGATGAAATAGTGCTATTTGTGACAACATGGGTGGATCCTGAGATGATTATGCTAAGTGAAATAAGTCAGACACAAAAAGTAGAGAACCATATGATTTCACTGATATGTGGGATATAAAACTGAAAGCAACAAAAGAACAAGACAAACAAACAAAAACTCATAGATACAGACAATAGTTTAGTGGTTACCAGAGGGTAAAGGGGAAGCGGGTAGTAGATGAAGGTAAATGGGGTCAAATATATGGTGATAGAAGGAGAACTGACTCTGGGTAGTGAACATACAATGTGATATATAGACGATGTATTACAGAATTGTACATTTGAAACCTATGTAATTTTACTAACTATTGTCATCCCAATAAATTTTAATTAAATGAAGACTGTCCTTACAAAGAAAAACTATTGGGTGATCACCCCAGCTGGTGTTCTGGATTTTTCCTGGGCTATGGGCTTTAGAGCTTGAGTAAACTGCAGCTTCTAAGCCCATAGGCAACCAGCAAGTAGATCATTCAGAAAGGCATTTATCCATTTTGTTCACGAATAGTCTCAGTGAGATTATGTGTAGGAGGCATCATGGGGCTGCATTCTAAACATGGCAACTTTACGTGACCGATAAATATGCCTGCCTGTCTGGGGCCAAAATTGGTCTCAGTGGATGTAATTGAAGTTGTTTTGTGTTTTTGATTTTCTCATCACTGGTTTTTTTTTTCAGCACAGCCAGCACTTATGGGAAGTTTTGTTCTATGTGGTTGAGTTATGTATAACTTTGGGCCCTTTAAGGGAGAAAAATGAGAAATAATTTAATTTGTCTTCTGCATAAATAGAGCTGGAGCTTTGGGAATGTGTTAAGCAATAATAAGAGAGATCACTTGTGTCCTAAAAAGGCATTGCCTGGAACTACAAAAGGTGCTATGGGGGTTTTAAAAGGATTTTGCAGGCCTCTAGTTTGAATGAACAATAAAAAGCAAACATGTACATTTACTAATTCCCCTAAATATGTCTATTCTTAACAGGGTTATTCACAGGGATGTATCTGGAGCTGAACTTGCGTCTTTGTGCTCAGCCCTTTACCACTAGGTTTATGTGGATCCCAATGCTGAGAAGCACCCTCTTAGCATTTCCCGGAGAGCCTAGTCTGGGCATAAAATGAAGAGCGAAATGTGCTGTCATGAACGAAGCCTGAAACACCTTGTTTTGTGACCCATCCCCCAGGAATAAACCCTTCTCCCTTCACTGTCCCATTTCCTGTCAGTAATAGGTCTTTTCAGATATGCTAACTCATTGTCTTAGAACTATGCCCCAAGAGGTAAAGGTTTTTACTGAGTCCTTTAGCAAAAGTCCCACAATTGCTGTCAAACAGAGCTGGATCCCACTGCTCTGGTTCAAGACAGAGAAGGAAAAGTTGACTACAGATCCTCATCCTCTCCGTTTAGGTCATCACTTACTGGTCAGCCTACTCTGGGGGTTGGCAGGAGCTGGTTTCTTTTCTCCTACCTGCTAAAATCCATGTGCTGAGATAACATCTGTCAATTATCCTGATTAATGAATTCAGTTTTACAATGTGATCTGCCTTTCTGATGGCAGCTGCATAACTGATTCCTTTTTGTGTTGATCTTTCCAGAACCCTGCTTTGTCCTTTCCTATCTAAGACTACCCTTCTCAGGAATTTCTACACTATGAATTTCTGTCCCACACAGCTAGTGTTGAACATAATGGTTACATTTCCATGGAAGCCTGAGCAAATAGGCAGGAAGAAGCTGAGGGGGGTTGCATAGTTCCAAATGTGGGAATTCAGATATTTTGGACTCTTAGGGATTTCTCAGGCTGTTATTGTACCTGCTGGGATACTGGTCTTCCCTCTTCAATATTGCCAATTCCTAGATGTCAGCATGGTCCCAAAGCTCATGACTGGAAGGATTCAGCAGAAGGCTGGAAGCTCTCAGAGCCACTGTTCTTTCTTTAGTACATCTTTGCCATGCAAGAAAATGAGAACTATTTTTCTATAACGTGGACTTCCATATACTCAAAGGCAGTGTTTATCGAATTGCAATGTGCACACAAATTACCAAAGATTTGGCTAAAATGCAGATTCTGATTCAGATCCTAGGTAAATCTGATGCCGGGGTCCATGAGAAATACTTTAATTTCACTTCTGCTGCATAAATGAGAGCCGGAGCTTTGGGGATGTGTTAAGCAGTAATGAGATCACTTGTTTCCTAAAAAGGCATTGCCTGAAGCAACAAAAAAGTGCCATGGGGGTTTTAAAAGGAATGAAATAGTGACGTCTTGAAATAGTGACATCTAAAGCTGCACTGTCCAATATGGTAGCTTCTAGTTACATGTAACTATTAATATTAAGCACTTGAAATGTGTGACTAATGTGAGTTCAGATGTTCTGTGAGTGTAAAATGCACTTACATAATTTATTTACTGAAAATTTATTACAAAAAAAACCATGAATGTAAAATTTCTCATCAGAATTTTATATTGATTACATGCTGATAATAGTTTGGATATATTGGGTTAAATGAACTGCACTTTGCTTCTTTGTAAATTCTTAGTGCAGTACTAGGAAATTGAGAATTACAGAGACAGCTCATATTATATTTCTGTTGCATAGTACTGCTCTAAAGCTCTGTCACCTCCATTTTATTGGCCATAGATAGCGCTTCACATATTTTATACCAGTGGTTCTCAAACTTTACTGTGTATCATAGTCACCTGGTGGGCTCGGTAAAAAGGATTGTTGGCCTGCCCCTAGAGTGTGATTTGGAAATTCTAGGGTAGGAGCCAAGAACTGCTGTTCCTAGCTCCCAGGTAATATTGATACTGCCGGCACATGGACTACATGTGGGGTAGCAAGACCCTAAAGTTCTTCTTCTCCAGTTACACTCAAAACCTTCCGTCCCTTTGTGATGCAGCACACAACATACACTGTAAAAATAACTACTTTTTTCCCTCTTCACATCAGCATTCATTCACCCTGTGGCATTGTAAAGCCCTTGAAGGAAAGGTGGTGCCTGTCCAACTTTGCATCTCCAAAGCACCTAGTTCAACAATTGGTTTGCTAAGTTGAACTGAATTGGATTTAATGGAATTAATCATCTTTCTTCCTTTTTTTTTTTTTTTTTTTTTTTTTTGAGGGCAGTGTCACTGGCCCTCATATGTGGGACCCGAACCGGGGCCGCTGGTTTCCCAAGCCAGCACTTAACCACCGCGCCACTCGGCCGGCCCTCTTTCTTCCTTTTTATTCCCTTACTGGAAGCTCTGACAATTGCAAAATATTAAATCAGGAATGAAATAAAACAGGGCCAAGCGTTTATCTGTTAATCAATATATTGAGTTACTAATTATTAAGTAAATTGCATTGAGTTTTGCTTCTGCTCCTTTGCATAGATTTAGCTCAATGTGTACTTTTTAGCACTTGATGTTCTGATGCTTCAGGTAACGATTTAGCCCACTGTCTGGTGATAAGTGTAGAGCTAATGGGAATGCCAGCAAAACATTACCAAGTACACTGAGGAAATTACAGCTGGAGTGTCATGGGAGCCCAGACGGGAGACAAAGTCACCTCTAAAATGTGCTTGTTAAAGCCTTACTACTCAAAGTGTCCTCCTTACACTAGCCTCACCTGGGACTTGTTACAAATGCAGAATCTCAGGCCAGCACCTGAATTTATGAAGGGAATCTGCATTTTGATAAGAATCCCAGGCAATCTGTAAACATATTAAAGTTTCAGAAGCACTAGGTTGAAAGACAAATGAGGAATCAATGCCAGAGTAGCCTGAGGTTAACTCTGGGCTTCTTTCCTGCCTTCCCTAAGAGAAGACTGGGTGTCTGGCCTAAGACACGTCAGATGACAGAATGGAGGCAGATGCCCCACACAGATGGACATGCATTTCACTGGGATAAGCACACCACAGCAGAGCTCTGCCAACCTGCAGCAGCCTTGTTCACAACGGGAGCAAATCCCTGAAAGATTCACGGTGAGGGGAATGAAAAGAGAGAGAGACCTCCAAGGCCATGGTGGAGCTGTGGCTGTCAACCAGCAGGATGCTGCCTCTCCTTGACAGTGTGAAACGAAGCTGGGCTCCACCAGCCTACCTGTCTGGGAGCCACCTGTCACATGTGAGTGGGAAGCAGATTTACTGCCAGGTAGTAGGCACATTTGCATCACCTCTCTCCAAAATCATGGGGATGAGATAAGTGGAGTATGGGACTGAAGTTGCAAGGATGATGTCACCATATGAACACCTCCCCGATTCACCTTCTTTATAAGAAGAATGGGGCACATAAGGCAAGTTCAGTAGGTTGAAACCCTTGTTATGTTGGAAAGGAGCAGTAACAGGAGCCCTAACATGTGAAAGTTGATCTGGTTGATGTAATACAATATTTTGAGTGTTGGTGGTTTGGAGGAGTCCATTAGGTAAACCACCCATTTTCTAAGTTATTGGTCGTATGGACCCTGGTCTGACGTTCAATGAGTGGAGAGGACAGATGCCAGTACAAATAGGCAGTATTTATGATGAATTGAAGAAATTGTTAAAGGGGCCAAATATTTCCTCTAAGTCTTCTAGTGCTTTAGTGTGTATATTTTTATTCATTAATTCATTTGTTCAATAAACATTAATTGAAATATAGACATTTAGGCACCAACCTTGGGGCTGGGAAAATATGTATGGACAGGCAAAGTTCTTCACCTTAAGGCTATGTCAGTTATCAGACACAATGTGAGGATGACAGACACACAGTGCTGCCAGAACCAGGGTAGAGATGAGCGTGTTGCTGATGTGAGCACAGGCTGTGCAGATAATGATGATGATGATGGTGATGATGATGATATCATCCACATATGTGTCTAGTGTTTATTACATGTCAGGGATTGTGCTAAGTATCATCCAGGACTCAACTCATTTAGTTTTAGCATGACCCTATAAAGTAGATGTTATTACTATTCCAACTGTGTAGGAGAAAAGTAATAACGCACAAAAAGTTTAAGTAGTTTGTCCAAAGTCACACAGCTAGAGTGGCAGAGATAGAAAAGTCTCAAAACTAAGGCAGTTTTGTTTGGAAATCATGTACAGAGGCCCAGAGATATAAAATGAAATGCACAACATTACACTAAAAATGAACATTTTATTAAAGGCCTGCTGTTACCAGAAACAGTGCTAGATGTTGGAAGATGGGCAAGATATCATTTCTCTCATCAGGAATTGATGTCCATGAGACATGTAAATGGGTATAAGCATCTCTTGAGGTACACACTGTGATGACTCAAGAGGAGGAGATATGTCAGCTGGGCTTTGATTGATGAATAGGAATCTTCTAGTTAGCCAGCCTTAGAAGGCATTTCAAGCAGAGGAAACAACAGGTGACAAGGACAAGGACATTAAAGAGCAATGTCAGAGAGTTTTCTTTATACAGCTCAATTGAGTAACCTATATAAGAAGCTGTATTACCCAGTACAGGGATTAAAACAATAAGAAAAATACAGTCTTTGAAATCTTCAGGGAAGGTAATCATTCTTCATCTTTAAGCCTGGGAAGAGAGCTTTTGCAGAAATCTAGTTAGAGACTGTACAAGGATACAACTTTTAATCCCTTGAGCCTCCTTACTCTAGTGAAATGATGATAAAATATTACAAAAGGATAAATGCATAGAAGAGGAAAGAGAACAGAAGAGAGAATTTCTATGAATACAGGACTATAACAATAATTTAAAGATGGAAAAGTGATCAAGGAGTGGTACCTGACTGCGTAAAATGAAGAAAGATACAACCTACTGTCCTGCATGGAACCCAGGCAACAAGAAGATTCATTCAGGAGAGTTTAGTGATGAAAACTTTCTAATTAATCTAAATTAAATAGTATCTCATCCAGCAAGCACTTAATGAAGTGGTGAAAAAAATATCCTCCACCCTCTACATTAATTGCCATACAATTTCCTCTAAATCACATCAATTAGTAGAGTCTGAAGATGTAAAACCAAAACAAAAGCCCAGCAAGCAAGAAGGACCTGATCTTCTTTCTCTTTATGACAAATAACAATTATTTTTGCCTTATCATTTATGCCACCAGGAAGGTCAGAACCAAATTTACAGACCAACTTATAAGGCTCTCACGCCATGTTGAACATATGTGTTGAATATCTCTCTCCCCTGGCTTTGATTTTTTTTCATATTTAGTGCTGGGTTATGATTGTTATAGATTTGGTGGAATGAAGGACTTGAAACAAACATAAAAGTGGATACACTGACTGATTTTTTTTTTCAGTGAAAGAGATTTCATCAAAGATATTTAAATATAATGGCCAGCTACAATTTTAAAATGTTAGAAACATAGAAAAATAAGTGAAGTAGGTGATAATGGTAGAAAAATAATCTAAAACAAAAAATAGCAAATATGCTTTAACAATATACAGAAAAATTACTACATAATTCTATGATGCATAAAAGTTATCACTAACAAACTGATAGAATTATTCATTTTTTTTATGAGCTTTTGGAAAACTTACTTATAAATAGCTATTCATTCAGTCATGTGCTTATTTATTCAATAAATATTTACTGAGCCCCTTCAATGTGTCAGTCCAGCCACAGGATGCTTTGAATACAGAGAAGAAGACAAATAAAGCCATTGACTTATCTTTGCAGGGAAACGACCAATATGTAAGTAAATAAAGAAAATAATAACAGCCCATGGCAGAAATAAGAAATGTGCTTATTAGCTATTAGTGCTTAACAAGTCACCCCAAACTGGCTAAAGCAACTGGTAATGATTGATGTTACAATTCTGGGATTTGTCAATTTGCGCCATGCTCAGCTAGGCAGTTCTGCATATCTGGGTCAAGCTCAACTGACCTGGGCGAGATTTCACTAGTTTGTCCTCAGCTAGCTGCTAGGTCAGTGTAGGGCTGTCAGGTCTAAGAGGGCTCAGCTGGGATGGCACATCCTTGTTCCATAGCGAGTCTCATCCTCTAGCAGGCTACTTTGGGCTTGTTCATTTAGTGATGGTGCAGGGATCCCAGAAGGGGGGATGGAAGCAGAGTAGCCCTCATCTGTGGGGGATAGGTTCTGAGACCTCCAGTGGATGCCTGAAACACAGATAGTATGGAACTCTACATACTGGTTCTTTTGTCTTCACATACATACCTATAATAAAGTTTAATGCAAAAATTAGGCACAGTAAGAGATGAACTACAATAACTAATAACAAAATAGAATGATTATAACAATATATTGTAATAAAAGTTATATGAAACTGCTCTCTCTCTCCCTCTTTCCCTCTGTCTCTCTCATAACTGATCTGATGACCGAGACAGCTACTCAGTGACTAAGGGGCTTGTGGCGTGTACAGTGTGGAGACACTGGACAAAGGGATGGTTCGGGTCCCTGGTGGTAATGAGGGGACGGTGTGAGATTTCATTGTGCTACTCAGAACGGCACACAATTTTAAACTTAAGAACCGTTTATGTCTGGAATTTTCCATTGAATATTTTTGGACCCTGGTTGACCATGGATAACTGAAACCATGGAGAATGAAACTGAGGATAAGCAGGAACTACTGTACAAAATGCCTCTTGAGGCCCAGGCTTGAAACCTGGTAAATTCCAACTCCTGATAGAAGGAGCTGCCAAGAATTGAGGCCATTGTTTGGAATTGAACTAGGACAGAACAGGTAGGAATAATTGCGAAGAGTACAGCAGTGTTTGGAACTTGGCTGCATAAGGAACCAGCCAGTGAACCAGCAGGGTGTGATGTTCTAGGAGCCCCCAGGGGAGAGCAAGAGATAAAAAAAGTTACAACTAATGAAACCAATACAAGAAGCACAGAGGAGAAGCCCAATTTCAATGATAACTTTTATAAGCTATAGAGTATAGAATGATATAAAGTACAAAATGTTGGAAAGTTATCTCAAAGCTTGCTAAAATTACCCGCTTTTAAAAGCTCATTGGTCCTTCTGATTTTTTTGGTTTTTCACAAAATCACCTGTATTCGAAACTGTGAATTAGTTATGTTCCTGTGTTTTGCACAATTTATCAAAAGAACCTCTGTGGGGACTCAAGAGAAGGGAGAGTGATCAGGAATGTCTAGGAGAAAAAAAAAAAGCTTATTTAATTTGATTTATTGCTTATGAATCTAACTCAAGAACTTAAGAATAAAATATATTAGACTGAATCCTAAAGTTGCCATGTGTCCTTTCCTTTAAGAGATATGATATATGTGTATATATAATACGTATAAAAAATATACGTATAATATGTATGTGTATCCACATATGTATCCTTTTTATTGTATATAATTCATTTTGGGAAAGTGTACAGTTTTTTTTAGCCTTTTAGTCCATTTTTTTCCTATTCCCCATTGTGATCTGTCAGTGATGATGTGACCTATTGCAGACTGCTTTCAGAAGTTTGACCACCAGTATTACTCAAGTGTTACGAATGAACTAGGAATAATGTTTTCTGTGCTGTTAGATATCCACTATTATGATAAATAGCTCTGTGCTCTGAAGGAGAAAGAAACATTTCAATCTAACCTAAACGGAAGGACGCTAATCTTGCCTGATTCCATAGATAAGCAGAGGTTGCTTTCTAGCTCTGATGAGAAGGAGGGTTTTGAAATGGAATGAAGAAGCTGACACACACACCTGAGTCAGACTCACCATGCTTCAGTGATTTAACCATAACAGAGTTCCCTGTTTCTTCTATAACCTAGTCACACACAACCCAGACTCCGTTAGAAGCAGTTTATGTCAGAAAGGATGAAACAAATATATAGGACTGAACTCTGGGGACCAAAAGAGCTCCTTCTTTCTTCTAAAAAAAAAAAAGAAAAAGATGTAGATTAGCTGTTTATATATAGTTCACCTCCTGTCACAACTGAAACAGGGAGAGTAGTTTCATTTCTCTGACAATTTATTACTATGATATTATACCCAGAGAATCCCAAGCTTCCCATGTAAGCTAATGTTATAAATTTTCATGAAGATTCTGATGACACTATTATTTGAATAAATAAATAATTGGATTATTCAGCACTTCCCAAAGTATCCTGATAATAAAGTTCCTGCTGAAGTGAAATCTTGCCTAACATACTTCGGCATGGTGAAAGTTTTGAGAAATTTCTTATTAAAGAAACTGGTTAAATATCGGGTTGTCAGAAAAGTCATGACATATTTTTTGTTTTTTTGTTGCAAAAATGCGTCATGAAGTATTTGACAACCCAATATTATATAACCCAGAATTTTACACGTATTTTATTGAACATGGAACTTTATTATTTCCATAAAATATCAATTTAAAGTTCATATTACTTGATGTTCTCCAGAACACAATTTGGGAAATTCTGAGCTCTATTTGTTTTTTGTTTTTTTTTCTTTTCCTGAACCAAACCCCAACCTCTATGGGTGAGAGCCAAGTTGTATAAGAAATGAGAATGGGTGCCCATCTCTATACCATTTACTCCAGCAGAAGCACCTCTCAGATCAACTTGGTCTTAAATAGTTCCAGGAGAAAACTGCAGAAAACCAGGAGTACAGACAACACAGTTTCCATGTGAAGAAAGCTAGTGGGGCTCATGGTAATACAGAGAGAGGTAAGACAGTGATTTAAAATCTTGAGAAATGGCACCATAGTGTGACAGTGTTGTGTTGCCTGCTGGCTCCGAGCAGGGACCCTCTGTGTCAAAAGTTAGAGACATGTCTCAGACACCTGGTTGTATGACCTCTGACAAGCTATTCAACTCCTTCAGCCCTCAGTTTCCTTATTAAAAAAAAAAATGGGACTGACCTAATACTCTACTCAAAGGATTGCTATTAGAATTAAATTTTGAAAATAATATCTGGTATATAAGCACTCAGTAATTATTAGCAATTACTAGAGAAAAGAAAGAAATGGAATTGTCATAGCCAGTGTTTCATTTTGGGTAGTCATGAACATCAATTTCTATTGTCTCAAACTTATTGACCCTGATTGCTAGAAAGGAATTAAAGATCATATAGCTAATCACCATTATTTTATTTACACATAGAAGGAAGTCTAGAAGTGACAGGGCTGGAAGCATTGGTCTCTTATACTTAGTCTTCCACTCATGGGACTGTAGGAATTAAATGATGGAGAATAAATTCTCATACATAAAATTAACATGATCCTATTTGAGCACATATTGGCTTTTTCTTTTAATTCTTCAAACGTCTTGAATATTCCTACATATGATTTGATGTCAAACTTTTCAGTTTTATTCCTGAGTTTATTGGAAATGCTTTTAGCATTTTGCCCTTTAGCTTGAACTAGATGTCAATATAAATAGAATATTTCTCACTTTAGTAAGAGAGACTGTGCTCTCATTATTAGAGTATTCATTGGGGATGGATGCTATTTTTGCCTATCTAGACTAGAGTAGGATCATTTGGATCTGTCACCTGTCCTCCATAACTCTCGCCTAATTCATATTTTCAAACTTTCTCCATCAAATGCTATGATACTGCCTTTTGTCTTCTAGTCCAGTGACGCAGTTTTCTGCAGTATCAAGTCTACTGCTCTAACCAAAACCTCACTGCAAATTCAGATCTCAGATTTTTCTTTTCCTCATACATATTTCTGACAAGTTTTTTTTTTTTTTTTTTTAACTATCTGCCTTGGCTTTATAAGTACATGAATCTTTTCTCTTTAACATTTCAGAATAAAACTAAAAGTCCTCAAAGTTTTCTCCTTTCCTCTTTTATAACTCTTTGGTTAACATTTTGCTATTCATTCTTAGTTTTATTGCTTTGTGACAGGAAATGGCCTTCACATTTTCTAGTTCTTGGAATTTATTGAGATTTTCCTGTGGTCTCATATACAATTGATTTGTGTTCATGTTCTAAGAAAATTTAAAAATAATTTTTTACTGTGCATGAGGAAAGTGCTATTTAAACATTGAATGAGTATTATTGATTCCCTTATTTTAAAATCCTCTATATTTACTTTACTTTTAACATTTTTGAAAGATTCAGGTTTACATTAAAAGCACCACCACAATTATTATAAATGTGGCCATTTCTCCCATATTTCTATTTTTTCTTACATAGTGTTTTCAAACTATAGGATAATCACTATGCATTCTACTTTTTATCAAAGTAAATAACTACTCTTGTTTCACATAATATATTTATGCAAAGTTTACTTTTTTGATATTAATATTGAAACCACTTTATTTTAATTTTTTCTAATTCTTTAAATTTAAACATTGAGGGTCAGAGGTATCTTTTAAAGCAATGCATAATGGAATTTGTCTTATGAAGTGATGTCACATAGAGCTGAGGAAACTTCTGTCACTTTTACCTGTAAACCCATAAGGTCGCATGGACATACACCACCCTGCCTATGAGTCTTTTGCAGTCTAGACCTGCTGTGTATAATTTCTTTGTAAGTTACAAAGTAGTCTAATTAATTAATTAATGAGAAAATATTTCCTTTCTATTAAGTCTTCAGATATAAGCCTTTTTAAGGTTAGTCTACCTAAAAAGTAGCTTGTAAGAAAAGTGTTGGTATAAATACAATAAATTAATATATCAAATTTCTTTTTTTTTTTTTGAGGGCAGTGTCACTGGCCCTCATATGTGGGACCTGAATTGGGGCCGCTGGCTTCCAAAGCCAGCGTTTAACCACCGCGCCACTCGGCAGGCCCTCAAATTTCTTATTAACTGTGTTAGGGGCTGTTAGATACACAGGAAAAAAGTGCAAAGCACCTCTTTGAAAATTTCTCCCATGTATCTTTGGGCAAATCCTTTGAACAATCTGAGAGTCAACTTTATCTATAAAATGGAGTCATTGGTCTATCTTTACTGAAAGTGGTCCTTTTCACTCAGAGATTTTCAAACTTTGTAACTCTGAACCATAAGAGAGATCCAAGTACTCAGTTAAGACACATGCATTTGGGACAAGATGCACACACTCTCCAAAATGTAATTTAGAATTCAGTATGGCTTATGGACAAAAGAAGTGCCAAATGATTTGAATATGTGATGGTATGCTCTTGAACTTTTTTTTTCTTGTGCACGTGGTTGGTTGTATTTTTTCTTAAAAGTATATGCAAAAGTCCAATGTGTTGAGTCCAATAACTGAAGACATTTTTTTTCCAAACAAAATATGTATTTCCAAGCTCTAGTCTGTGGCTCATGCATTTATCCATTTAGTCATTCAACCTGAAATGATCACCAACTCTAAGTGAAACTGCAGGCTAGGCACTGTGCAGTCATACAAAAATGAAGAAGACATCAATCCCTGGAGACATCTGCTTGATAACTGTCACTATGATTTGATTACTCTGAGACAAAGAAAAAGACTTTGATTTGGGGCCTAAAATAATATGTAATATTAACCAAAAGGTGTTTCATTAAACACAAGTTCTATAGGGCATTATAGATGTTATATCAAAAAATGGTTATATGGGCCGGCTGAGTGGCGTGGTGGTTAAGCACTGGCTTGGCAAGCCAGCGGCCCCGGTTCGGTCCCACATATGAAGGCCAATGACACTGCCCTCAAAAAAACAAACAAACAAAAAACAACGAAAAAATGGTTATGTTTGTGTTTATAATGTTACCGTTAATCTCCAAGAGAAATACTTTAACGCTCAATATATTTGCCAAAAAAAAAAAAAAAATTGATTTTTGTGTTTGTTCCTTTGACAGAGCACCTCGGTGGACACGTGTTCCATGGAAAGTCTTTGGGACATACTTGGTTGGAGCGTAAGTGTCAGCGCAGATGGGTTCAGCGACCTGCATGATACTCTGGCCAAATGCTGAAGAGCCCTTGTTACTGAAATAAACAAACAAACAAAAAAGATCAAGAAACAGCTATTTAAGGTAAGTGGAAATGGCTTTCCAAGTTTTTACTCTTTCAATGATTTGGAAGAATAAATAGCTTCCTCTAGCTATGACTTCAATGAGAACAGAAGCAGACTCATAGGATACTCATACCTATGCAAATCTTTTTCTCTGAGTGCATCATCAATGATTTTGTAGGAAGACAAGTTAACATCACATTTATCTTGCTTTATCTGCAAAGCAGGTAAACATAAACCCAGAAAATATCTATGGTATCACATTTCATACCAGTTTTCAAAATAACTCTGAATAAAGGCATAGGAAGAACCTGAACTGAGAAGGCAGAAGTTATTTGCAAAACCTTTTGGCGCTGGGGCAAAGCTCCCTGGGCTCTGGCGTTTTCAGCTTTCATCCATGATGCCAATCCCTTTGTGTGCCATTGGCCCTCATACTAAATACAGCTCCACTTGTCAGCTGCAAAGTGAATGAGGGGCCAGGAGGGGGAGCAGAAGTGAAGATTTCACAGCCAGAACCACCCTAAGATGGATGCTAAAATGATGAATGCTGATGACATGGAGAGAAGTAAACAAGGCCAGACAGAGAACACTGCCAAAGATAAAGAGTGAGGACTTCCAGAATAAATTATACAACAGTAGTTGAGAAAATCCACATGTGCCATTTATTAAAATGAGGAAACTATAATAAGAGATAAACTACGCATATTTCTCAACTGTAAATGAAGTGGTGGGTGCATATGTTCGAACCAGACAAGGATGCCTTAATGTGTCACAATTAGGAGACAACAATGAGATTCAACAAGTTTTTGTGTTAATCATCCGTGGGATTTACAGAACCAGGCTAGAGTTTTCAATTAAATAGCTATCCTACGGGAAGCGATTCCCTGATGCTTTCCTTCGTGTGTTTTTCTTTTTCAATTATTTTCCTCCCTTAGGAAGCGCAGGATAGACGTAGCATCACTGCTGAATGTCAGATAATGGAAGCTTTCTCCATATTTTTTAGTCCTGCAAAGGGTAAGGCATGAAGGATAGTGCGCCACAGGATGGTATCTGCTCCTTTCTGCACAAAAATATTCAAAATTCTCCCCAGCCTGGTCTCGAAAACACTCTCCTATGGAAAATAAGAAAAGAGAAAGGAAACTATAGGGACAAATAAAGGATGAGTCGAATGATGACACTTAAAAAATTTTGAGTTTTTATTTTTTTCTCTTCGAAGATTACATACTGTCACGCTCACCATCCATTACAAAGATACTTTGCTCTTTAAATAAGTGAGTCAGAGTGTCTGGGTGTGCCACGTGCTCACAATGATGCTGTATATATGTTGACTTATGAATAAAGGTATGGATTTTATATTACATTATGTAAAGGTGGGTATAGCCTTAGTATCACACAGACCTTTCTTCAGAAAAGAATTTTAAAAATCTCTCTGTAAAAGTTATAATTATCAATCTGTTTTGTCCCTGCATAAATCTATCTAAAGATGGAAACCGTTAACCTTCTTGGTACATCTAAGTTACTCAGTAATTTGGGTTTCTTTTTTTTTTTTTTTTCTTTTTTGGTTTTAAAGACTTTATTGGGGAGTTGGGGGAGGGAACAGCATTGGGGACTCAGGGAAGGGGATCAGACAAGTTGCTGTCCTTTTGTTCTTCAGTGTAGTTGTAGAGGACATTGCTTCACTGGCCCATGTTGGTATTATCATTGCGCTTTTCCCTGGTGAGGCAGTCGCTTGCCGGCCATTGGACGGCCGCTCACGGAGGCTCATGGCAGCTTGTGAAAGCTCACACTGGCTGCGGGCCACTCATGGTAGCTCACTGCAGCCCACTGCAGCCCCACTGCAGCCCACGTCATCGCTGGTGACTCATGGCATCCCAGCTCCAGGTTGAACTGTTATTCACCATTTTAGCTGTAGAGGGCACAGCATCACTGGCCCATGTGGGATCCGAACTGGAGTTCCTGATGCTCAGAGCTTGTGCTCCCAAGCCAACTCTTAACCAATGAGCCACTTGCTGGCCCTGGAGGGTTTTTTTTTGTTGTTGTTTTTTTTAATTCTTCTCCTGCTCCTCATCTCAGGGAACAAAAAGCAAGCAAACAAACAAAACAAAAATTCTCCACTGAAACAAGAATCACATTATTCCTGTCATGTCAATGTTTGCATGATGCTTTGGAATTATCGATGTCAGTTTTTTTTTTGCATTTTCAGTCAATCATATTGGAAGAAACAACACTAAGAGTCAAGTGTTCAGGAGTCTTGTCTGCTCTCCACCCTTCCCCCCACACCTCCCCCACACTGGCCATGGCCATTGTTGCTCTATAGGTAATATAATCCATGCTAAGAAAACCCAGTGGTCTTGACTGCAGGAAACCATGGTATGAGTTTGCAAAAGCTTGAAATATATGGTGGAGAAAAAAGAGGCATGCATTTGCCCATTCTCTCTCTTACTGGGTCTGTGACTTAGTCTAAGTTTTCTCATTTGCAAATGGAAAATAACTTTTTTTTTTTCTCTAAAGAGCTTTTTGAAAATGAAGGAGGTAGAACATTTAAAGATACTTACCTTAGGGCCTGGCACAGAGTAACTGTTTAGTAGCTGCAGTTTGACTCAACATCTAGAGAAAAATTTAGTATCACTGCCCAACATGTTTTTTCTTTTAAACATCTTTGTTTCATTATAAAAGTGGTAAGCTCACGACATGGGAAAATTGCTAAAATGGGAAATAATGCAAAAATAGCTCCCTGTTATGCATTCCCTAACACAATAACTTTCAGGGTATTTTAATCTTTTTTCTTTATCATATGATGTTTCATTTTATCTTGGTAGTCATTCTGTACCCACAATTTGGCATATTTTTTATCGTCCTATTTTCCATAATGTTTCATAACCATGAAATTTTAATACCTACAGAAAAGTTCATATCAGAAAAATATATTTAATTTTTAAAAAATATATCTATTTTTGAAATATCAGAAACCTACTTAAAATAAATGTACTTGCAACAATTATCTTTGTGTAGCTACTAAAAATGAGTCGTTTTCACTATAAATGGATGCTATTATATCACATTCATGAGACTGAACTTTTATTTTTTTAGTTTATTTTGTCAGCATGAAGCAATTATTAAATTATCAAGGCTTTAAAATGTATTATGTTTGAAATAACTTTCAGCTAGAATAAATGCAGCACATCTGAAAGATAGCACAAAGGCCTGGATACACTAACAAATGCATGGTATGTGGAAATGATGGATTTTACCTGGAAGTAAATTACTCATCTGCCTGGATCTCTGAAAATATTAACCAAGCAAAAATAGTTGCTGAAAATACAGTAAATTTTTCAGCAGATTTTTTTTTTCCTTGAGAAAAGATTTTCAGAAATTTGTTGATCAAAGAAATTTCTTTTCTTCTCCCATTCTTATTAAACACTGTCCACTGAAAGAATTCATCTAAGGTCCATGAGCCATGCTGGTGATTCATGGAAGGATGTTGGGAGTTCCATGTTCTATTTAAAATTGTATACCAATTCTAGGGTTTTTGTACCTGTGTGGATTGGTCTTGGGAGAGGGATATTACTTTTGTCATCGGATGCAGTGCAGAACTTGGTGATATCTTAGTTTCCTTCCAACTTGGAAAGGACGTGGTTTTTGATGGTCTGCTAGCTCACTCTGGTGTTTGGAAATGCATGCTCCTACGCTGAGAAAGTCCTCTCCTTCCGCTTTCTTCAAAGCCTGTGGGAATAGGATAGAGTAGCCTGCAGGAAACGAATCTGATTAGTATAAGAATGACAGCTGGTATCTACATGGTATTATGAAGGAATGAACTAGAGAGGTTTGGAGTGGCTCGCTAGAAAACAAACAAACAAACCCCTAACCAACTCCAAAGCCAGAGTGCCCAGGCCACACATTGTTGTTCTATTTCAGCTTCTTCAGACTGAAAATGTGGCCCTGTTTGAAAGGGCTCACAGCTTTTGAAGAGAGAGGGAATATGCCTAGCTATTCTAACATGTTATTCTTTTCTTTATACCAAGCAAAATGTGCTACCACTCAGAAAACTGAGCCCAAACCAATGAATTGTAAATATTCCACATTTCTTTATCTCTATTTTTAACAATAATATCTGTGCATGTACTTAAAATAATAATTCTTTAGTGCCTGTTCCATTTTATAATATTAAGGATATTCAAATTGCTAAGATAGTCACAGAAGAACATTTTCTAAAAGGCAGACATACTGTGCTGTATTTCTACATTATACAGTCAGATCAAGGCTCATCAATTTTTACTTCGGTGCCTAAAATTTCCAAAACAGTGGAAGAGAAAACCAAACATGTGCATGCCAACGTTGTGCCAGGCATTGGGCTAAGAAGATTGTATACATTATTTAATTTAATCCCACAGCAAATTGAAGAGGTTGCTATTTTCAATCTCATTTTATTTATGGGGAAGCTGGCCCAGAGATACTAGGTAACTTGCCAGAAACTTCAAAACTAGTACATGGCAAAACAGAGTTATATCCAGATTTTTCTGATTCTATCATCTTTACTCCTTTCAAACCTTACGTTTTACTTGGAGAGACTAGAGATTCTTTTAGGATTGCATGTCAGAAAATGCAGATGGCGATGTGCTTCATGGGAATAAAACTGGCAGAAACTGGGATGGTTCTGCTAGTCTCAGTTGAGGCTGGAAAGGTACTGCCAAGCAGGAGCAACCTTGAGCAATCCAATTTAGAATGGTGGAGAACAGAAGGGATTTCCTTGAAGGTGTGTAGAATAATGCTTTCGCCATCTGACTGGGGGACTCTTGAGTTATGCAAATGATTACTCTAAGAAAATCACATCATCAGCTTTTGAGTTTTGTTTATTCTTTTGGCAAAATGGTTCTGCTTAGACAAAGGTTTGTTATTACTGCAAATTTGGACCTAGCAGTGCTTTCACTTATCTAAAACATCCCTCCAAAGTGATAACTCATTCTCTCGTAATGATTCTCCTATAAATTTGTTTATGGATGATTTCAGCTCTGGGGTGTTAACCAGGACGTGGACATTTGATGAACACCGATATGCCAAATCCTTCATTACAGTGGGCCAACGTGGCACTCTGTCCAAGAACGTTGGCTAAGTGTGCTCAGTATAATGAGCTCTGTGCTGTAAAATGAGCAAGCATCTCCTGTTTGGTTCAGAAAAGACCTGTATCCGAGTTGAGGGCTGACCACAGCGTCTTTTACAGTGGTGCTGGTGGTGCTGTCATGTGACAAGCTTTCAGAACAGCCTGGCACCAGACTCACTTTGTCAATGCTAAATTATTGGCCCTCACTCTTATTCCTGTGGGGTGCTGGGGAAATGAAAGAGATACATATCTTCTTTTTCTCTTCTGTCTTTCTTCCGCCTTTTTTTCATGCCCCTCCTCTTTCTGTGTCTCTCCCTCCCTCCCTCTCTCTCTCTCATTTAACAAATATGTTTGTGTTGGGGATGGTTGTGATAAGGAAATGGTCTAGTTCAGGAGCTGGCGCTGTTTTTCTTTACAGGGTCAGACGGCAAATATTTTAGGCATTGTGTGCCACATAGTCTCTGTCACAAATACTCAACTGTGTTGCAGCATAAAAGCAGCCAGAAACAATACTTGAATAAATGATCATGGTTGTATTTCAATAAAGTTTTATTTATGAATACAGACATTGGAATTTCATTTAACCGTCACACATCAAAAATTATTCTCCTTTTGATTTTTTTCAACAGTTTTGCAATGCCAACATTTCCTAGCTCACAGGCCTTACAAACACAGGCACCAGTGGAAGTCTCTGTCAGAAACCAGTTCAGCTCTGATGACCGCTGGCAATGTATACTTACAAATAGGGCATGCAAGGTTTTCCTCCAAAGGCATCGCCTCTACCCAAAGATCACTTTTCCAATTTTTATTCCATGCTTAAAATTCCCAGAATAATCTTTCATTTGCTCACTTTCCAGATTGTTTCAATTTAAGACCAAGCTCAAATGGATCTTCTTTCCTGAAATGTCTTCTTATCTTCTGTGTTAGTTTAGACACTGTCCTATGGGTTTAGGGCCCCATGTTATGACCTCATTTAATCATAATTACCTCCTGAAAGGCCCTGTCTCCACATACAGTCACATTGGGGGTTAGGAGTTCAACTTGTAAATTTTGGGGTGACACAATTAAGTCCATAAGACCCTTAAACATATATGCAAAACCTAAGGAGAACAAAGAACTCTGTAATCAAGATAAATAATATTGTAGTGCAATATTTTAAAAATTCAAAATTGATGTGAAACATTAGCAATGAAAAAAATCAAAATTTTAAATAAAGTCTGGTTCTATATTAGTAATTTTTTCTTTTGCCTCAAATTTCAGTATGGCTCAGCATGACACTGGCTTCTTTCTTGCTGTTTTGGCCTGTCATTATTTATAATATATCTATAATATATAGCTTATCTTCATTGATTGTATACTTTTTGAAAATGGTATTATATTTTTATGACTATGTTTACCTCCCCAATTTCTAACATACCACCTGGCACATAGTAGGTGCACAGAAACTATTTGCTGGTTCAAATGCAGCCAAAACATGCTTTTAACATCGGTAACCTCTGATGGAGCATCATGGGGTTAATGAAACATTTAAATATTTGGAGGTTTTTTTTTTGTTTTGTTTTGTTTTTAATCAGAAATGTGTAGGGTCGGCTGAGTGGTGCAGTGGTTAAGAGCTGGCTTGGGATGCCAGCGGCCCTGGTTTGGATCCCACATATGAGGGCCAGTGACACCGCCCTTAAAAAAAAAAAAAAAGAAATGTGTGAACAAATACTGCCATTTGTGACAATATGGATGGATCTTGAGATTATGATGCTAAGTCAGACAGAAATAAGTCAGACAGAACTTTCATATCATACATTTACTTTTGATGTAAAAGTTTTGAGAATGGCAAATACATCCGGGAAGCTTGAAGAAAATGAAAGGGGGAGCAGGCAGTGTGGCAAACGCTGGGATGTGGTCTAAAGTGAGATTGGAGGAAGGGCCTACTATTTCTGAGAAGTTTTCTGTGCAGCAAGTTGTACGTGAGGCTTGTCACATAGGATATCCCCTTAAGCCTCACACCTTTAGTTTAAATGGGTAGGTAAGAAAACAAGGAGCAGAGAAATTAAGTAATTTATAGCCCATAGCCATTGAGTGGATAAGAGAGGATTTGAATCACTCTGAATCCCATAAGAACTACTTCCATAAAATTATATTTGGGTACACATTAAGGAATATATATTATTCTTCTCTTAAGTAATTTATATTTACATAAAAGAATAACAAAGGGCAATGCAAATTATAAATGGCTTCAGAGTTCTAAAACAAAACGTTCTCTGAAATCAGCCATCCTGCTCTTTCAAATTTCTCGTATCAGAGAGTTAGTAACTTGAGAATAAGTACTGTTTTACCCCACCATATATTTACTATGATGCTATGGAGTATGATGGATGGATGTTTGATGGTGCCATTGCAGTCATAGATGGTTGGAGGAAACAGGGAGTTTGCCCATTCAGGAGAGAAGTTTCCCACTATGCTTATGGTTCCTTAAGGAATTTATGGCTTCTTCCTTCCAAAATATGGTAATATTGTTGTGAGTACATCCTTGGCATTCATTCACTAGCAATCCTGTTCTTGTTCTTTGGTTCCCTGGACTTATCTTTTAGAAATATTCTCTTACTTCCAGCCTCTCCGAAATCTTACCACCACTACTATTCAGGAATCTAAATTTTATTGCTCTTTGCTTCCTGTCCTACAGCAGACATCTTCCCTGTGCTGACAGGGAAGTGATAGCATGTGTTAGCATGTGTGAACATGCCCCATGCTTGCTTCTAAGATACTTTTTTAGAACAACTGATGACACTTCCCTACCTGAGTGGGGTGATCAGACAGAGAGGGATCTAGGAGACTTGAAGATACCTGCTTTATGGTTTTGAGGATGGTATGATTGCTCAATAATCATCAACCCCTCCATGTCGTGTGTTTTAATGGTCAGCACATTCCCTAGATTCGTAACCCACTGAGAATGAGAGACTTTCCCACATGACCTCTAGTAGCAGCAGAACTTTAAAAACTGAGGGAAAAAAATCATACCCATGACATGCATAAATATTGAGAAAGAGGCAGCTGAACAAAGGAGGTAAACTTTGGGGTCCCAAACTTCCATCTGCTTATTCGGGTAGAAGAAGCTAGAATGTGGAGGCAATGGACATTGGTCTTGGAGCCAGGAGATTGGGGCAAAATACCAGGTAAACCACTCATTATCTCTGCAACCATTAGCAAGTTACTTTGTGTTTCTTTATCAGTATGTGGGAGATAATAGCATCCTCATTTTAGGGATGTTGAGGATATTGAAGGAGATGCTAACAAAGATTAAGCTGCAGGGCCTCTCACTTACATGGCCCTTGTAACTCATTTTATACTTAATATGTATAAAGTATAAATTTCAGACTCATAAAATCTGGATCCATGCTTGTTTCAATATTTCTAATCTTAAAACACATTTAATATCAAATTCTAGGAGATTGCAAGATCTTAGAACAAGAAATGACATACTTTTTTAACCAACCTAAAATAACATAAAAGGAATAAAGGAAGGAAGATGTTTATTTAGAAATCTAACATCAAAATAGAAATTATGTCCATTTATTCCAATGACATCACAGTCTGTGTGTATGTATATATAAAGCATCTTGTATATCGTTGTTGCCACAGCCTTTTACCTTCCAGCTTTCATTGTGATCTACCTAAGTGGAATAGCTAGAAATAGATCTGAAACACAAGAGAAGTTATCTGAATATCAGAGCACAGGCAAGCCTTTCATAATAATAACAAATTAGAAATATATATAACATTTACTAAGCATTTACCATGCAATAGGGATTGTTCTAAGCACTTGAGCAATGTTAACTCAGTCCCCAGAAGTACTTTGAGACAGAGATTCTATCACTGTTTTGAATATCATGAAGGCAAAATAGAGGTGCAGGGACGTTAAGCCACTTCTCAGTTCTCACACAGCTATTGAGTAGAGGAGCTAGGGTTTAAAGCCAAGTTGTCCTATTGTAGAGATCATGTTCCAAACCTCCATGATAAGCTGCCCTCTGTAAGGAAAGAGAGGACTCATGGTAAGGGTAAAGGTGAGGAAGATTCTTTTGGGGGCACGATGAGATAACACTTCTATGTTATAAATTTGACTTTTTAAATAGATAAATAATTTGACTTTTAAATAAAGAATGATGCCAGGTCAATGACAGGTGCAAGGAAAAGGTATCATGTAGTCATCTTGGAGAAAGGAAAAATGAATTTACTAGGGAAACATAGTAGGATTTTGGGGTAATGCTAGTTTCAGACCTGTGGCTATAAATGTAAAATGGTCAGCACCATTTTGGGATTTTTCTTTCACAACTTTCAGTTCCTTGAATGCCTACCCTAGACAGGTGTATTAGTCAGGGTTCTCCAGAGAAACAAAACCAATAGGTTTAATATATTTAGAGGGTGCCAAAAAGGTATACACACATTTTCAGAAAGGAAAAAATGGTATTAAAATTGTAATAATATATACCAATAACAAAAGATGAATACAAGTCATGTGTATACAAGTTTTTGGCAACCCCAGTATCTATCTCTACCTGTATCTGTATCTCTATCTGTATATCTATCTATCTATCTATCTATCTATCTATCTATCTATCTATCTATATAAATATACGACAAAGAGGTGTGTGTGTGTGTATCTGTCTCTCTGTATCTCTATCATCATCATCTATCTACCTACATGTATATAGGGAGATTTATTATAGCAATTGACTCACATGATTGTGGAGGCCAAGAAGTCCTACTGTGCCATCTGCAAGTTAGAGGACCAGGAAAGCCTGTGGTCTAACTCTAGTTCAAGTCTGAAGGCCTGAGAATCTAGGGGCTGATAGTGTAAATCCTACTCTGAGTTCAAAAGCCCAAGAACCAGGTGTATCAGTGTTGAGGGACAGGAGAAGATGGATGTGTCAGCTCAAGCACAGAGAGTGAATTTGCCCTTCCTTTGCTTTTTTGTTCTATTCATGCCCTTAAGAGATGGGAGATACCCACCTACATTAGTGAGGGCAAATCCTCTTTACTCAGTCTACTGATTCAAATGCTAACCTCCTGTGGAAATACCCTCACAGACATATCAGAAATAATGTTTTATCACCTATTTGGGTATGCCTTAGCCAAGTCAAGTTGACACATAAAATTAACCATCACAACAGGCATTTGAGTTTTACTCATAATTTGTTGTTGTCTGATGAGTATGTCATAAAGAAAACAAGGGAAGAACAATTAAGAGGGTTTGCAAGGCACTGGTTATAGTTCTGGACTATGGACTCTGTACTATGTACTGTGCAAGGAGAGATGTGAGGACATGATCGGGGAGAATAGTTCCCGTAAGGATCAAGAATTATTGGAAGAGGGGACGAGAGTAAGTGAGCTGGCAAGACCTGAAATAGTGGTCTAAAATGAGAAGTCTAGATTTCAGGGCTTTGAAAAAAGTGATGCTATTGTTGACAACAATATACAGGTTTGGGCTGTGAGTGTGAGTGACTTAAGTAGGAATGTCTTTTGAGGAGGTCAGGGAACTGAAAAGCTAGGGGCTTCTGCAGTGATCAGAAATGGTGAAAGAAGTATTTGGCCGTGAGGACGTTAATGAGTGAATTTGTAATGCCTTCAAAGGATTGAAGGGAAGTGATCAGAAAATGGTAAATGATAGCAGATCAGCTGTCAGAATGACTTGTGTTTCAAAGGATATGAAGCTTTGAAGGAAGAAGGCACAGCTATGATCTAGAACAGAATATCTTAGAAAACTATGGACTGTGGCCAAATCCTGCTCACCACCTGTTTTTGCAATAAAGTTGTCTTGGAACACAGCCAAACCCCTTCATTTATGCATTGTCTGTGACTGTTTTGGAGCCAGCATAACACAGCTGAATAGGTGTTCCAGACCTTATCTCTTCCAAAGCTGAAAATATTTACTATTTGTATCATGACAGAAAACATTGGTCAGCTTCTGATCAAAAAGTACTATTAGGAATATCTAACTGTACAGTTAAGCTCCAAGACACAAGTAATGTGGAGGAGGAAAATACTTTTACGTGTGAGAACTGCAGGAAAAGCAGTATCCAGTGTGCCTCCAAGCTTTTGTTAGAGATGGTATGGAAAAGTTCAGAGTAGAGGCTGGGAGTTCTATCACTTAGGATTTTCTCCATGTAACAAAGTCACAGGTTTGGGTATCTACCAGTGTCATTGTGACCCAGAATATTTTCTGGATTTCTCCTCTGTCACCCTTGACAGGTTGGTTTTTGGTTTTTAGGCATTTTGCTGCATTGTCTCAATATTAAAACAAGTCCAAATCCAGGAAGCTGGAGTGGCAAAAAAGTGGCCTTTCCTAAGTGGTGTTTGCTTTTCATCAGTGAAGTAAATTCCTCCAAATCTCTTGGAAGGCTTCCTGACTGAATCCATGGTTATAATTGTATCAAATGGACACACCTTGCTGGAAAGAATGCCAGGAAATCAAGTACCTGGCACTCAAGAGGCCTTTCCTGCTCCCCACCTCTCCCTTGGTGTCTCCACCATGTAAAAAATCATGGCCTACCCAGTTGGAGGAAGAGACACACGGCCTAACCACCCCTATGTAAGATCAATTTAGCATTGCCCAGACCAGAAGTGCCAACCTGATCTATTTATTCTTGTGTGCCACTGACTTTTTGTCTTGATAGATAACTGATACTTTCTTCTTCCCATACCATGACTAAAATCACTTTTAACCAAAATTTCTTGCTTAATCTATCTGTCTTGGAACACTTTAATTCCTTGAAAAAAAGAGACTTTTTTTGGTTAATTTTTGTACTCTTAGGACCTAGTACAGTGCCCAGTAGGTTTTAAGCATTTTGCAAACTTATGGTGAATGAATAAACTAATGAATATATATATATATATTTAATGATAAAATTTGAGTCCTACTGAAATTGTTAATAAAAGCTAATTTTGTATGTCAGTTTGACTACATCATGGAGTGCCTAGATATTTGGCTAAACATTATGTCTGGATGTGTCTGTGAAAGTATTTGCAGATAAGATTGGCATTTGAATTGGTTGATGCAGTAAAGACTGCCCTACCCAATGGACATCCTCCAATCTGTTGAGGAACTGGATAGAAGAAAACATGGAAGAAGAGAGAATTGTTTTCCTTCTGTCTGACTGGACAATCTGGTATATTTGTCTTCCTATATATAGGAAATATATATATATATCCTATTTAAAATGAGGGTATATCTTTCTAGACATAGTGTTTCCAACATGCAGTTTAGAATATTGGCCACAGCATCTCTGCTTTTGATTTGAACTCTTCGTTATCCTATTTTCTGAGCTTGGGAATATTATTGTGCATAGTTTCTATTCCAACTAATAGTGTTTAACAGGATTTTTCTAGTAAGGCTCTGGACACTTGAAGAATTGTCACCTACCATGACATTGTCTAAACTCTAAACTAGGAGATACATTTTTAAAAAAAACCAGCTGTCATCTATACATTGTCTCTAGGGATCTTTCAGATTCCACCTACTTATAAAATATTTTGTTCCTGGAGATTATAGGCCCAAGAATTTAACACATTGCTTCCATTTCTCTAAAACTGTTTTATAATTTGTTATTTTCAAAGTGTGTCGTCTCTGACAACATGTAGATAGATCGGATAAAGGGAGAAGAGCATTTACTAAGCCTCAAAAATAATATGCACTCCAAATTTCTCAGTGAGAAATGGGAAAAGGAAGTGTTTCCTAGTGAATGCTGAGGTACACATCTCAGGTAGACCCTTCAGGACAGAGGCACATATTCTACCAGCTGGTGACAGTACTGACTGCTGATGACTCAAGGTCTTGGGCCATGAATTGCCCATCACTGAACAGAGCGGAATCATCAAAGGTTAAGTCTACTTCCTGGGGGCAACCAGGGTATTATGACAGATCAGGGTGGGCATGCAAAGGCTCTGCTCCCAGCTGACGACCTCTCTGTGGAGCCCCCCAAGCTGTAGAACCAATAACTAAATCAACAAGTTTGAGGCTGGCTGAGTGGCTCAGTTGTTATGAGCTCGCTCAAGAGTGCGAGCTGAGCTCTGAGCAATAGCAGTTCCATGCCCAGCCCGAGCTGAGCTGCCGCTGAGCTGCCAACAGGTGGCAGGATGGCTCAGCTAAAAAACAAAACAAAATAAATCAACAAGTTTGAAAGTGAACAATTTTAATAAAGCCAAAGAAAGTTGATGTAAAGATAATACATAATGAAAACACAAATTAATAAATAGAAAATAGAAAAATTGAGAGAATAAAGAAAATCAAAAGCTGTATTGGTTGATTTTTTATTTTTAAACATCAGAATGAAAAAAGGCAGGTAAAATGTTACCAGATGTTGATATGTGTTTTGTGTGTAGGTGTCTATTTTACCATTTTTTTCATATTTCATTGTTTGATGTGTTTTATAAAAAATGTTTAAATGAAGAAAAAGAAGACAGCTTAAACATTTTTCCCTTTTCTTCTCTTTTTATTTTTAAGGTACCAAAGAACTAAGAAAAAAATAGAAACATCAAATACACTGTCCTCAATGAAAGGAGTGTTTTTGTATGCGATTAGAAAGAGACATGAGAGAGAAGATCTGACAGAATAGTGTATTGTAAGGCAGTTTTCATTTTGTAATGGAAAAAAAAACTTTTAATAACTGTATTATTCTATTTGCCTTTGTCTCTATTGCTGAGAAAGAAGTTTTTACTTTGGCAGATTGTATTGCGTTTATCATGAATTGCTTTTCTAACTGGTTTTGATGACTAATGATCCATTCTATTCAGAGGTGTTATACCTTAGTCAGTTTACCTCAGGTCTAAAATAAGGGAGACTCACCATGGACCTAGTTCACTTTTCTTGACTTCAATTCTGAATTTCCCCTCTCCTATATAATGATCGCAAGCTCAGGATAATTTATGTCATGCATAAGTGGTTTTTGCTAGTAAAATGATTATCATCTGAAGTTGATTACATCCATTCATTGAAAAAAAGAATTGCGTTGGATGCGTGTTGCATGTCAGATACTGCTAAAGAATCTGCTAATATTTCTTGTAAGGGGACTAAACGAACCCAATGTTTCTTTGGCCAGAACAAAACCAACATCTTTGAAAAGAATTTTAGTTTCCCTCCCTCCCTCCCTCCCTCCCTCCCTTCCTCCTTCCCTTCATTTCTTCCTTTTCTGTAGGCTTTTCAAGCACAGCTGACCCTAAGCTATTATGTATTCAAGAGAAACTGAATACGAAGAAGTTCCATATCAAGTACTACCAAGGAGATAAATCTAATTACTAAAGCATTCTAAGGTTCTTGTTATAGTGCAGTTTCACTCATTTTAAAGAGTATTTATGTATTGCTTTATGGTTTGAAAAATGCTTTCGCATATATTTTATCATTTAAATTCACAGAATTTTGTGAGGCAGATATCATATCTCTTTTACAAATGAGGAAATTAATGTTCCATGCTTGAAAATGAGTCCGTATATATTGTGATCAGTGTTAGAAGCAGGACTTGAGCCCTGGGGTTTCATTCCGGGTCATGTGGTCTGTCCATCACACACGGGGTTTCACATAGGGGAGCTCAGGGCATGGGGGTGGGGAGGAGCGATGGGGGCTGTGGGGTTGGAGGTAGGGGGCAGTGTTTCATGGAGGCTTCTGTCATGTCCTCAGCGATTTTCCCAGGTGAATTTCATGGTAAACAATAATTTTTAAGGGTTTTGAATTTCTTTCAGCTTTTATTTTTAACACTACAAAATTTTATTATGGTATAAAATTTTTTGAAATCTCTAAATACACTGTGAAGAAACCTAGTTACCTATTTAACATTAAGAAGTTATTTTATTTGTTGTTTTCTTTGTGTGTGTGTTTTTTTGAGGGCAGTGTCACTGGCCCTCATATGTGGGACCCGAATCGGGGCCGCTGGCTTCCCAAGCCAGCACTTAACCACCGCGCCACTCGGCCGGCCCAAGAAGTTATTTTAAAATACACTTACATGCTATTTAAACAGAACATGAACATATGAAATGGAAAATAAAAGCCTTGGTCTTCACATCAATTATTCTTCCCCTCTCCCCCCAATTTAGTTATGGTTAACAATTACTGGTGTATCCTTCTAGAAGTTCTATATATGTATGTATGTATGACCTATTTTATCTTTCTATCACATGTGAATATATATGTGTGGTTACTGTATGTTTTATTACATGCTATTTATATAAAAGAGATCATATGCTGTATACTATTTGTCACCTTATTTTTTTTTACTTAGTACCTCTTGCAAATCTTTCCATATTGCTTGTTTATTTGTGAGGTCAGTATCAAATCGTTATTGTAGCTTGGCTTGCTGGCCTTAGTCCTCCTTATTCTTATCTGCAGCATTATCTGATGTTGTTATGTTTGAGTTCCTTCTAAGATTTCTCAAGCTGGGGAGCAAGAGTGAGTTTTTCCCAACATGGTCCTGTTTTGTGGAGTTATTTCTGTGCACTTTATATCCAAGAGGAGGAGTATGGCTCAGTCCCTCAATGGAAGTTCCCTGTTCTTAGTCCTGACTGTTTAATATGAGCAGAATCTTGGGTGAACTTTTCTGATGGAGGAGCTGTTGCCAGGTGCTGTGTATGTGTGTGTGTGTGGGGGGGGGCTTCATTGTGTTTCCATATAATTCATATATTGAACCCCTAACCTCAAATTTGACTAGATTAAGAGAGAGGGTTTTTAGGAGCTATTTAAGGTTAGATGAGATCACATGGCTGGAGTCCTAATCCAGTGGGCTTGTGGATTTACAAAAAGAGGAAGATATCTCTTTCCCTCCTCCCTCCCCTCCCCTCCCCCCTCACTTCCTCCCCCCTCTCTCCTTCCCTCCCCTCCCCCTCACTTCCTCCCCCCCTCTCCTTCCCTCCCCTCCCTCCCTCCCTTCTTCCCACCTCCCTCCTCCCGCCCCTCCCTCCGTCCCTCCCTCCCCTCCCTCCTTCCCTTCCCTCTCTCCCTCCATCCCTTCATTCCTCCCTCCCTCCCTCCATCCTTCCCTCTCTCCTTCTGCACTTTGTGAGGACGTAGCAAGAAGGCAGCCATCTGCAACCAGAAAGAGAATGCTCTCCAAGAGCTGATTCAGCCAGCACCTTGATCTTAGACTTTCCAGCTTCCATAACAATGAGAACATACAATCTGTTGTTTAAACGATCCAGTCTATGGTATTTTGTTATGGCAGCCCAAGCAGATGAAGACACCAGATCTGAAAAATGGCCTAAAGGAAGCAATAGGGCACCATGCAGTGGATGAAGTAGAGAAGATGAGGCCACGATCCGGTTGGCAGCATGTACACTGGGGTTGGAATCCTGGACAAGAAGGCTCAGAAAGCACTAGGTTAAAAATAAAACTGCTTCAGGAATTGAAGTGAACACACCCTGGTTTTCAGGGGACTGTGTAGTCACGGTCACTTTACTAGAGCTGAAGTGACCCTTCCTGCAGCAGGAATACACAGATCTTTCATCACATACCCCTATCAGCAGAGGAAAGTCAAGACACAGCCAGAGGATCCTAGGGGAAAAGCTAGAAGCATAAGTATCTTATCCAACATGGCCATTTTAACCCTACTATGTTTATCTCAATGCATATGCAATTTTGCATTCCATTTCTTAATGTATATATTTACATGAAATAACACTTAAATGGGCTATAATTGGTACTCCAATAAGATAGGAAAATAGCCTATGCTTGTCCTTTACCTATGGCCCTTTTTCGCCCCTCCCCACTTACCACCTGGCTCCAGAAACCCTACAAAAGAACTACAGCAGGCCCAGAGGACAAAAAAGTCCTTTCCTCTGCACGGAAGAGCATTTTGCTGGTATCTTACAAAACTAATACAAAAAATAGATCACACTACCTTTCTAGATTCTTGCCAGAGACAGTTCTTCAAAATTTTCCATTCTTCGAACTTTCCCCTTAGTACATCAGTCACAAAGCTGGAACTCAAATTTACCTCACAGCCCCCTGAGACAAAACACTGCCTGAGAGAGAGAACAGGAAGAGAACTAAAACATAGAGAAATGATCTGAAGCCCGCAAGCCGTTGCTACTTGTCTGCACCGGTTTCTAAACCCACATAGGTTTGGGCAGAAAGCTCTTTCTGTTGTTTGCACAAAGAGCCAGAAGGGAAACTACCTTCACCTGTACTAATGCCATTCATCTGGTTTTGAAACTTCCACTTTGCAGCGGCTTTTCAGTATTGATGTGCTGGTGTTTATGCCCAGGATTTAATGTGATCAGCGGGACTGCAATGATTCACTCAAGCAATGCAGTGCACACTCTTTGTCATTGTATAACCTTCACACAGTCTCTTTATCCTGGGAATGCAATGCTGCATACCCTCCTGTAGGAAAACATTCACAGTAAGTGGTAGAGTGCATTCTCATCTATTTTAATTTCTTCTCGCTTATGAAAACTGTGTCTGGCACTTTGCAGAACTAAACACTGTGATCACTTAGCTCAGTCAATTTTTTTTATTAGGTATGTCAGAAAATAGGCACATTCTCAGAGCATTCTAAGGAAAACATGTATTGTACTGTTGTGATGATCATGGGCTGTGAAGTTCCCTGTAATTCACTCTCCAATTTCAAGTGCCAGCCAGGATTTGGGGTCAACACTAGAGAGGCTCCAGAGAGATCTGTCATGTTAAGATCTTCTCTGATTGTTCCTGGTCTTTGAATGTGAAGAAATATGATGGAGGAGCAATTTCTATTTCTCAGAGAAGTTAGAAGGTCAACACCCAGCATCCATCCATCCATCCATCCATCCATGCTTTCATTAATTTATTCTTCCATATTAAATAGTTTATAAAAGTCAGATAAAATCACTTATTTTCTCTCATATAATCTAAACAACTTCCCAAGTCAATTATTGACTTGAAAAATCCACAAGATATAAAGATCCATTAGGTATCTGAATTCAGAGTGAAGGGACTTTTTTTTAAAAAAAAGCTAAAATAACATCAGTGAAATGCTGGTAAAGAAGTAAACTTTTAAAATGAAACAAAAATGGTGTCTCAAATGTGTTTGCCATGAAAAGCGAAAACAACCAAAAATGAAACCACAAAATGACACTGAAGACAATTACAAAACTTAAGAGTCTTTTCAAGAGAATCATTTTTGGAATTCTTTACACATGTACCATACATTTACTACTTTAACACTGGTTGTCAAACTGTGTTTCCTGGAAACACTGATATTTAGCTAGCTGGGCTGAGGTCACCTTAATTCATAACTGTGCTATTTTTCCAACCATGTGAATTATTTGTCACCAGCACACAAGGAGATAAACACAGGAATTGAGAGTAAACAGTTGGAAACTTTGGTGGCAAAGTAATGTAATGCCTGTTTAGCAATAAAACTAAATGGGTTTTACATTTTATATATATTTGGTTTTATTTCCTTTTTAATAATTCATTTATAGTTATAACTCATTTATTGCATTTTACTAAAATATCAGCCCATGGTGGTTTGGGAGTAAAACAAAACAAAGCCATGATAGCATCAACAAAAATTATCCATCATCACATTAGTTTGAAAAACATTGTTCTAGAATTCTCTTGATTAATATGGACTCTGGAAAACAGTAACATATTTTCCAGAGCTCCCTATCTTTATGAACACACACTCATGCTCATTCAGCACTTATTTTCGTGCAAGGCCAAAGGCACCTGTGCCTCCTCTAATATGATCTTAGCTTTAATAACATTTTATATTTTTATTTTAAAAAGGCTATTCAATTTTCTTTTCTTTTTTTTTTTATGTAAAGAGAGAATGCTTGTTTAAAAAACAAACAAACAAAACCACTTTCTTCTGACAAAGTATACCCGACCCTTGAACTAACATTGTACCATAGCCCGGAAGCCACAATGATGACAATAAGTTTCAATAAAAATATCTGCGCTTTCTTGACAGGGTAAGAACATCTTTGCTGACACTCATGACACACTGTTGGTGGTGATGCCAGGGAGGGGGCTGCTAGGTTTAAAACCGCAGAAAAATCTGTCGCTAGCCCCTGCTCCTCTGATGGGCCAGTGCTCCCAGAGGCTGACTCATCATCTGTGAGCAGAAGTGTCACAGGCGACATTTAGGGTAAGAGAGTCTGAGTCCCCTGGGAATCTCTGCAGTTTCAAGCCAGTGCTGTGCTGGCCCATCAGAAGCAGCATCTCCTTAAGGTTCCTATTAAAATCACACAGGGGTGCCTCACATATAAGGCTCTTGGGTATGGTCATGAATAATGACCATGCTTCAGGCCAAATGTGCAGGGTTTCAGCCAAAGAAGTCAGGATTTTTCTAATAAGTATTGGTGAGCACAGCGCAGGAAGGAAGGACAGCTGTGAGGGTGCTGGATCCTCTGTTTGAAGTCCTCAGTACATCCACCCCATCTGTGTCTTCCCCATATCCTGTAGAGCTCTTCTAAGGAGACCCCCTTTGAAATGCACAAGTTTCTCTATTTGATCAACTTAATGGGGTGTGGGCCCATGTAAAAGACAGGATGCCAGCAGAGAAGAGCAAGCAAGGAATTGAGCCAACACAGTGTGTTCTCCACACTTGAGGGAGGAAACGGCTGCTTTCCCTCCTCTTAGGACTACATTGGGACCCCTCCAAGTTCATGAGTCCTTAACCCCTCAGACCTCAGGATATGACTGTATTTGGGGATAGAGCCTTGAAAGCCGAAATTAAGTTAAAATACAGAGGCGAGTGTGGGCCCTAATTCAACCTGATTGATGTCCTTATAAGAAGAAGAGACCCCACTATGCTGTTCACAGAGGAAAGGCCATGTGAGGACAGAGTGAGAGACACAGAGGCATCAGAAGAAACCATGACTTTCCATTGGGTGGCTTAAACCCCTAGAATGGTGAGAAGTACATTTCTGTGGCTTAAGCCCTGCAGTCTTGTAGTGTTTTTTTACTGAAGCCCTAGCAAATGAATACACTAACATATGCTAATTGTGGATGAAACTACATTCAACCTTCGTGTCTCATGTTGTTTTATCTGAAACGAACAAAATATAAGCACATGTAAGTAAGGGTGTGAATATATGAGCATATGTGTGTTGTGAAGGTTAATTCTTGTGACTCGGTCTACAAACCAAACAAGTTCATTTCTGCTCAATTCTGCTCTACAGAGAGAATAGTCCACCTTTGTAGATTCGCTTGAGGTTGATGATTGAAATTAATACCCTAAGGGGTTGCCCATGGATCTCACTTCTGCCATAGCTTATAAAGGACTACATACAAGTAGGAGAAGTGATCTGTCGGGATTTTTCTTGGTAAGGTGGCAGTGAAGAGTGTAGGTTTTGAAACCCTGGTCATGGAATACAGCTTATGTGAGACTGTGACCTGAACAGAGCACAAATGATGGTTCATTAGGTCCTCAGAATGAAGAACCTCCCTCTTGTTGGTGAGATTATCTTCTTATTTTCATATTTAGGTTTATAGTTTTCTTCCTGGTCTTGACTGTTAGACAATCAGAAAATGTTTCATAGTTGTTAATATAGAAGAAAATGTCAACTTATTTAAATTTTAGAGGTCGTTAACATATCAATTCATCAAATATTTATTTAGTACAATAACACCGAGCATTATTGTAAATTCCTGGGAACATTGTTCATGTCTTTATGAAGTTAAAATTCTGAAGTATCTGAGAAGGGTGTTAGAGTTAGGGAAAGGAGAACTGGCAAGCAATCCATCGAATAAATGCAATTATAATAGATTGGTTAAAAAGAGAACACTGGAGGAAGAGAGCTTTTTATAGGAGGTCTAAATGATGAGAATAGAAAGCCCTATGAAGATCTAAGAAAGGACAGCTCCAGCAAAGGGAAACATAAAAGAAATAAGATTCAGATGCATGGTTTTAAGGAACAGAAGGGAGAGAGCAATGTATCTGAAATAAAGAAGATGGAGAAGGGTAGAGAGTAAGGTCAGACTCATTAGACTGAGCCATGGAGTTTGGAGTGACTCTAAGAGCATTTGAAAACCACTGGAGGGTTTTGTGGAGTCAGGCTAATATTTTAAAAATTTCTTTTTCATTTGGCAAATACTTGTGACATATTGTCTTGGTGATGATACTTGGGAAGGGGCTGCCTGGTTTAAACAGCAGAATAATCTGCTATTAACCTCCTAGCCAAGTAGAGGGGCCAGGACTAAACGATAACTTGTTCAATTATATGTGCTTCACCATTCCTGAAACACGTCCTTTGTGTGAATGCTGTGCTAAATTCTCTGCAGCATTCACTCGTGAGAAAAACTAACTTCCCTCAAGAAAATTCCAGTCTCACCAGGAAGAGAAATTGTTTGGATTTGAGAAACGAAGTTCTAAATGGTTTAGTTAACGTTTAGGGGTTTTGTTTACAAGAGGCAAGCTGTCTGTCTCATTCAGTTGTGTAATTTCTCCAGCCATGTTTTCGGTTTTGTTTTGTTTTTCTGGACAATTATTCTTGTTCAATCAGTGGTAGTATACGGTTGGCTAGGAGCAAACAGACTGACATCATTAGGCTGGCTGAAAAATCAATGACCTTGGCCACACAGGAGAACTGATGGAGATGGGGAGCATCACTTTCTTAGGAGAGATTAGTGGTCGAACGTATGAAAAAAAACACCAAAACCAAGGTCAGGTAGAGTCACACAGAACATTGAGAGAGCAGGCCTTCTCACAAGGCATGGCCACCCCGAAAGCAAGGGACTTCTTTCAGTTTATTTCTCCCAACTGGTCTATCTATCCTTAGTTATACAGCAGGTTAGCAAACTTATTAAATACCATTCATAGTAATATGTGATGGGAGTTCTAAGAAATGCATATGTATTATACAAAGACAGAGAGAAACCATATTTGTATGAATTGTAAAACAAAATAGCTACCATCTTGAGAGTGACATGGGTGAGAGGATGGCATTTTAGCGGGAAGGGACTGTGTGATCATAAATATGCAGAGTAACATGTTCAAGAAAAATATGTATTAGGAACAAGAATAAAAAGTGCATAAACAACAAGCAAAGACCTGGAGGGGAGAAACTGTTAGGGACCTAACTGCCTTCGAGGCATTAGTGGTCAGTGATGAAGAGAGATGAGCCTGGAGATGTGACTGTGTATCATTCATGAAGGAGATTATATGTCATACTAAAGAGCTACGAATCTCTAAGGCTATATCTCCAAATGGGTGTGCAATGATCCTTTGAAAATTAGGAAGAAAATGCAATTTCTGATTATATTTGGTTTTGTTTTGTGCTTTAAAAATTTCTATTTATCTGTCTTTTAGAGCACTTTATGCATTAGTACTTTGTATGTGCATATCCTTTAAAATTAAATAAATATACATATTTTGGAGTGGGGGAAAAGTACATAAACAGGAATAATAAATGGCATTCATAGAGATCACATTATATTTCTCAGGTACTGTACCTTATATACATTATCCTCTTTAGTTCATATACAGACTCAGAGTGAGTAGATCATATTACAACCCAATTTTACAGAGGAGATAACTGAGAGTAATATCATTTATATAATATGCTCACATTCCCCAAAAAAGCTCTATTAAAGGAATGGCATGGCCACACTAAGGAATTTAAATTGCATTCAGTAGTCTCAAGGGAGCCATTAAAAGTTTCAAGTGGAGTAGTAACACGATCAAAACTGTTCTTGGGAAAATAAATAAGGCAGAGAAGGATGTGGTGGAGGAGAATGTGCTGTAATGTACTTGGAGAGCCAAGTCAAGAGGTTCTCAGTGGCTCAGGAAGAAAGGCGATAAGGGCGTCTACCAAAGTAGTGTCACAGGGAATAAAATGAGTATGAGTGTTAGAGTAACTGCAAGATATCATCTCTGAAATTAGGGACAACAGAGAGAATGAGGGAGTCCAGGCTTTATCTTAGCAGACGGTAAGAACTTTAACAGTTACTGGGCAAAAACGGAGGTGCACGTTTGAGTTCAGAAAATCTAATATGGAGTTATCTCTACCTTCATGTCAAATACACACAAATATTGCCTGATGGATGCAAGCATTTGCTCTGTATGAGAGTAGGATAAACATCCTAGCAAAATAAGGGCATTATCATTTGTATAACATAGGTACTTGCGGCAGACTTTTGCAAAAAAGACTACGATTATATTCCTCCATACATCCATGGCCCTTTGAAGTGTTACTGTGGTTTCTTTCATAAAGAGAGTTTATTTCACTACTTCTTGAATTCTGGCTGGCTGTGATTTGCCTTGATCAATAGAATGTGGGGCAAGTAATTTTACACCAGTTTTGAGACTAGGCTTCACTCTTTCTTAAAACCCTCCTATGCTACCTGAATAAGCATGGATCAGCCTGCTGAATGATGAGAGATGATTAGCCAGATATATCTGGTGCCCATTCAACTACCAAACACATGTTTGAAGCTACTTTAGACCAGTCAGGCTCAAATAACCCATCAACTGACAGCAGGCAATTAACGAGCCCAGTTAGGATCAGCCAAGTCTGCCAAGGTGATCAGAACTGCCCAGCTGACCTATACATTTGTGAAAAACAACGATGTATAGTTATTGTCTTAGGTCATTAAGTTTTGGGGTGGTTGTTACATAACAATAGGTGACTAATACAGTGTTTTATACACAAGAAGACTGTAGGAAAAATTTCAAATATGGATTAAAAGAGAAAAAGATAATTAAAATCATCTATATGCCCACTCAGTAGAGATATCAGCTCTCTTTTGGTACAATCAAATCCTTTGACAGTTATGTACTCAAAACGCCAAAGTGAATGTTTCTTTCCCCCAGAATTCATATGTTCAAAGCCTTAATCCTCAGTGTGATGATATCTAGAGATAAGGACTTTGGGAGCTAATTAGGTTTGACTGAGGTCATGGTAACTTTATAAGGAAATGAAGAGATATGAACACACTCTCCCAGCCATGTGAGGAAACCAGGAAGAGAGCTCTCCACCAGAACCGGACCCTCATCCTGAACTTTCAGCCTCTAGAATTGCAAAAAAAATATGCTTCTTGTTTAAGTCATTCAGTATATGATATTCTAGTTATAGCAGCCTGCATTGACTAAAACACAAAATGTAATTGTGATGACTATCAAGTCTTTTTATTTGCAACTGAGTTTTTTAAACTTAGTATATAGCATGCATCTTTTCATGAAAATGAATCCACTTCTATATGTAGTTTCCCATTTATGCTCCATCTGTAGCCTATAATTGGACACCTCGAATCTCTATTTGTCTTATTCTATGCTGAGCGCAATGATTCTGTCAAGTGTCTTCTTTGCCTGGGCAGTAAGGGTCAGATAAATACTCGTAGTACATTTATTGGGGCAACCTATGAAATATCCAACATCTTAGCAGAAAGTAGTACACATTTTAACTGGAGTGGCTCTGGAAATAGGAAAAATGCTTTTAATAGAAGGAAAGCATGACCTAAGTCTTATTAAAGATGTCAAGTTTGGTGACGTATGATCTACTGAAGGTCATGGGCTATAATAGCTAGACTGTCCAAAAGAAGGCAAAAGCTGAGTTGTCATTTGTCAGATGAAAGGTAAAATGTTTTCTTTGCCAATAGGAAAGGAATGAGTGGGGATGTTAAAAAAAAAAACAAAAAACCCCTACAGTTCTCCCCTTTGGGATGGTGGTGCAGGCTGACATATGATGTTTGAAAGAGATTGAGTTCATTTGGTCTCCTACAAAGGGTAGATTTGACTGGGATAGTCAAGGGGACATGGTTTTCAGTAAATGTTTGTAAGACACCCTCATGTTTATGATGTGCTTTAAGGTGCTAAAAGGGGTACAAATACATGATAACTGCATTGGTCTTTTACTGTGTATTAGCAACCATGTTTTACTTTTTATCTGCCTGAATTCTCCCCAGACCTATGTAACTTTCATGCATTTTACAGGGGACACTGATCGTCCAGCTATTGCTTTTACAGTGTTGTTTTGATGGAAGTAGGATGCCAGGAGAAAAATCAGCCAATAAATAAACTTTTATTGGGCATAAATTTTTAGTGAGACATTAGGAAGAATGGGGATTCATAAAGTATAAAGAGCATATGGGCTTTGAAAATGTTTCCTGTTTTGGAAAGTGTTCAGAATAGGTGTTCCTGGCCTTGACTAAACTCAACATTTTGTGGCAAAACTACCATAAAAACCGGGAAGGAAAGAAAGCCCTGGGACAGCAGAAGGGACGGGGTTCAATGTGTGGGAAACTGCTTCTCAGAGGGGAAAGGCACATCCCCTTCAGAACCAGGGTGGCTGAGGTGGCGTTTTGCAGGTTTTAGGTGAGTACTTTCTCTCCCTGATCCCCTGCCTCCCATGTCCCTAGGGGAGCCATTGTTAGCCCTCTCAGCACAAACAAAACAAGAAAACAGCACCAGTCCTGTACTGGCTAGCTGAGGCAACTGGAATTCCAGATGCTACCTGTATGACAGTGATTGAAGATGAGGGAGAAAGAGGTGAGAGTGTGCTAAAATAGTGAATGGCCCATTGATATGCCTGAATGGTTGACGGGTCTGAGAGATGATATATTCCGCCCTCCAGGAGAGGTGGCAGTAGCTGGTGTAGTCAGTGTCCCTGAAGTGTCACCTCCAGCCGAATCTGAGAGTAGCCTCATGTGTTTACCCCAGGCTGCCAATCATATTTCCTAGTGGATTATGATGTTGGGAAGATTGGAAAGTATTGTTCTAAATTTCTATTTTAGGAGGACGATATAAGAATTGATAATCTTAATGTTAAGGAACATCTTAGGACCTTAGGATAGAAAATGAATTCTTAAATAAAACAAATAATGCAAAAACATACAGAAACTATTGATTAAGATATAGCACATTCCAGGAAATATTGAAAATATGATTAAAAATGTGGGACACACAACCATGCCCACACCCCTCCCCCAACACTCAAAACTACTAGATAATTTAGAGGGAAGAAAACCTGAATGGCAAGTAAACATGCAAAGATGCTCTCTCTCACTATCAGTCAGAAAAATAATAGTTATGCAATAAAAGACATGTCATAGTGGCAAATAATGAAACCTCAATTACTGCAAATATTGATAGGATCCTGGGAAATAAGAACTTTTAATAGACTTCTGGTGTTGGTCCCTTGGTGACATTGTGAATACTTAGTAACATTCTCATATGTCCTATGACATGAAATCCACCTCAAACAAGATCAAATATGTATTTTTTGGGGGACACATATAAGGATTTTTTCCTCACTACATCAGCCATGGTAGCAGGGGAGGTGGAGGTAATGGAAATATGAAATATGGCGGATGCATCTATGAAATACTCTGCAGCAGTCAAAAGCAAGTTATAGGTACAAGAATAGATTTTAAAGGCATAATTTTGAGTTTAAAAAGTTATGAATAAGAACAAGATTTATAGTGCAATAATAGGTACATGAAATTAAAACACACACACACATATTCAAACCAACGCTGTATATTTTTCAAAGATACACGCATAGCCAAGCGTTAGTACCAAAGACCTATGACATAAACTAAAAATGACAGGACTCTTAGAAAAATACATTAAAACAAGAAAGGAAATGTGGCCAAAAACAACAAATATCTACTAAGGGGAAATCGTGCCTAAAATATGTATGGGGAGGGTTTTTGATAGCACATTTGCTTGAGTCATAGCCATCATACATCAAATTAAACCCAGCCTGGTCCTCCCCTGCTAAAACTGGCAGGAAATCTAATTTCAGTTGTGTTTTTTTAAAGGTGTCATTCCTGTTGCTGTTGATTTTTCAAGAACCCCATGTGTTCCTGTGACCCAACAGTTTCTGGAAGTGCCAGTGACGTTAGCTTGTCATAGTCACTGATGTTCTTGCCACCCCTGTCAAGAGCTGGACTTTATTTTTGCTTGACTACTGCTCTCCTGGGTAGGCTTGCTTTCTGTAGCCTGCCTTACTAGTATTGTCCATGGTCTTTAATGTAGCTCTTAGCAACACCTCCCTCCCTATAACTTTAGGCTCTTCTATAGAATTGGGCACTCATCCACCCTCCATCCTTCTCACCAATCTCCATTACCTCACCTTCCATGGTGGCCCAAGAGAAACGAAATTGAAACTGACTTTTGGAGTTACCAAGAACATGAAACCCAGAACAGAAAAGCTCAACCCTCCTTGGAGTGAGGAAAAGGTGAGTGGAAGAAGATCATCATTTTATTTAGGTATAATGGATAGCCACCAGAGCCTGGCATAAATTAACGTCTTCATGGTTCAGCCACACACAGATGTGAGCTAGCCTCCTCCACTTCAAGATGTTCCATACTATTGTGTTCAAGAATTGCAAATGGGCTCCCTGCATACCATTTCACAAACATATTTGTCCTTGGATTTTATTTTTTTTCTTGGCGTGTCCTGTAAAACACGATTTGGGGAGCTCCAGTTTGGGAAATTCCAAACTAAGGAATTGCTTTCCCTCTTTAGAAGCCATTGGATGGCTAACTTCAACTCAAAAACTGAGCTGCAAATAAATCATTTGATGACCCAACATTCATGTGAGCCCAGGACAGAGCTGTTGTTTCTAGTGTCATTCCTGTGTTATATATCTTTAATGATGAAACAGTTATATCTTCAGGTTTTTCCAGATATGGCAGAAGAAATTGATTCTGCCACTAGACTAACTAAGGAATCAATAGTATTTGATCTTAGGCAATTCACAGGTGATTTGCTCAGTTAGATCTTACAGAAGCATGTTATTCGCTCTGTAGGATGTAGAGTCATTTTGAGTTAAGTACAATTGAGGGATAAAAGCGGAGTTTTCCTTATAAGTGAAATTGTGTTTTTTTAAATCCTTATTACTGTTACTTATAGTAACATTAAGTGATAGAATCCCAATAATTGCTAATAATAAGTTGGTATGAAAGAATTTTTAGTTTAAACTTATAATTTTCTTGATAAGGGGACAGGCTTTTAAGTGTCAGGTTCATCATGCCTACATCACATATGACCCAGCTCGGCAACATATTTGAATACAAGCAAGTCAAAGTGGATGCAAATCCTTTTTGATTGACTTGTTGGATGATGATAATTTATGTTTACATAGCCTATAAGTTTGTGTAAAGCAAAACATTTTTATAGACTTCTTGGCTTGAGTAAAAAATGAGCTTAATTGTAAAGAGAAACACGTAAGTCATCAAAATGCTTCCTGAATTGGTTCTCATAGAAGGATGAGAAGCTAAAAGATGCTTCTCAATCTAGCTTGTGTTTTTGTCAAGAGGCTAGACATTAATAGCATGTACTGCATTAATTTGTGTGTGCGTAGAGCAGGTGAAAAAATGACAACAATACACAAAAGCACCCATTAAACATACACGATTGTGATGCAATGACAAGGTCATGGACTTTCACATACACCAAGAGCTATGTACAAAATTGAGCAGAACAGCCTACCTATCACGATTTACTCAACTCAAGAGAAGAAATGTTTATTGTTTTACTCCTTAATTTTAGTCTTTTCTGTCATTTTTACTCCTTTCCTGATGTTCCAAGATTCCTTCTTTTCTCATTTTCTTTCTGTTTCAGAAAACTTCCTTCAGTCATTCTTTTGTGGTAGGCCTGCTGGTAACAAATTCTTTTATTTTTGTTCATCTGACAATCTTGATTTTCCTTTAATTTCTGAAAGATATGTTCACAGATTTACAATTTTTTAAATTATTTTTTGGGATAACATTGGTTAATCACATTATATAAATTTCAGGAGTACTACTTTATAACACAACATCTGTACACTCTGTGGTGTGCTCAACACCCAAAGCCTCGTCTCCTTCCTTTACTGTATGTTTGACCCCCCCTTTGTCCTTCCTGGCACCCCCAATGTACAATGTCCAGTTGACAGTTCTTTTCTTTATTTTTTTTCACTTGAAAAATATCGTGCCACTTCTGGTCTCTGATATGAAATATGCTGTTACTAGAATTATGTTCTTTCTATTGTTAAAATGCATCTCTCTGAATGCTTTCAAAATTTTTACTTTGTCTTCTGTTTTCGGAAGTGACTTGGTGTGGATTTTTTTGGCTTTTCTTGTCTAGAGTTCATTCATCTTTTTGAATCTGCAGGCTTCCGTCTTTTGTCAAATTTGGGGTATTGTTGGGCATTATTTTTTGAGTATTTTTTTAGTTTTACTCTCTCCACTTTTTGTAGTACTCTGATGACATTTATGTCAGGTCTTTTGTTACAGCCCTCTCAGCTACCGAGGCTCTGTTCATTTATTTATTTTCCCACTGTATTTCCTCCCTGCTGTACAGATTGGGTAATTCCTATAGATTCAACTTCCAGTTCACCAATACTTTTATTATTATTGCCCCTTTTTATCTCTTTATTCCTTTTTTTTAAGTCGACTTTTTTTGTGATTTATATAGTTACTCTAGATTTATTTTGGTTAGTATTGCATTGTATATATATTTTCAACCATTTACTTTTAATTGATCTATGTATTTATAATAATATTGATTTTTTATAAATAACATATAGTTGATTCTTGTTTTTTAAATCAAATCTGACAGTATTTGAGATATAACTGGGATTTTAGACCATTAAAATTTAATCTAGCTATTGATAGGTTTAGATTAAAATATACCATGTTGATAGCTGTTTTCTATTTGACCATTTGTTCTTTTCTTTCTCTCTTTTTCTACGTACTCTTGGATTAATTGAACATTTATTTATAATTCAACTTATCTTTTGTACTGACTTATTTATACCTCTTGTTGATATTTTCAGTGCTATCCTCTAGCATTTACAATGTCTATCTTTAATTAATCAGAATAATATTATACTGCTTAATGTATACTGAAAGACATTTCAGAAATATATTCCTAATTACTTTCTCTCATCCTCTGTGCTATTTTTATCATGTATCTCACTTTTTCAAGTCCTCTAAAGATAGAAAACATTGCTATTATTTTTGTTTAGACAGTGAGTTTACCTATTAGAAAAATTTTAAATAACAATTATTTTATATCCATTCATTCATTGCACTTCAAGAACTCTTCAGCTTTTGTGTAGATTAATTTTTTCTGTTATCATACACCTGTGGCCTGAAAATGTTTCTTTAACATTTTTTTTTTTTTTTTTTTTTTTACAATAAGGCTTATGCCAATAAATTTTCCCAGTACTCGAGAAAACTCTTTATCCTTAAGTTTTGAAAGATAGTTTCACTGGGTATAGATTCTGGGCTGGCATTTTTTTTTTTCAGTTAAATAAAAGATATAATTCCATTGTCTTCTAGCTTACATGGTTTCTGATGAGATGTCTACTGTAATTCTTTTTGTTAAGTTGTTTCTCTCTAGCTAATGTAGCTTTTACCTCTGATTGCCTTCAAGATTTTGATTTTTTTAAAAAATCTTTCGTATTTAGCAATTTGAGTGTGTGCGTGTGTGTGTGTGTGTGTGTGTGTGTGTGTGTGTGTGTGTATGTGTGTGTGTGTGTTCATATTTATCCTGCTTGGGTTTCTCTGTGTGTCCTATCTAGGATCTCTAATTTGGTGTTATAAATTTATAACAATGTTCAGTCATTCTTCATATCTTCATGTATTTCTTATAGTCTGTTCTTTCTCCCTTCTGTTCCTGGTATTCCTATTTGCAAATGTTAGACTATTTAATATTGTCCCACAGTTCTTGGATATTTTATTCTGATCTTTTCACCCATTTCAGTCTTTCTATTTCAATTTGAATAATTTTTGGTAACTGTCTTGAAGTTCACAGATTTTTTCCTCAGCTATGATTGATGAGTTCATTGAAGGCATTCTTTATCTCTGTTACTGTTTGCCATTTTTAACATTTCCATTTCTTTCTTATAATTTATATCTCTCTGCTGAAATTACCCACCTGATTTTGTATGTTGTATACCATTTATGTTTGAGCAGAGGTTGGAAAACCTTCTCTGTAAATGATCAAATAGTAAATGGTTTAGATTTT